>OX463242.1:57377292-60358467 GCA_949820135.1 Sylvilagus floridanus
AACAATGCTAAATCAAAGTAATAAAGAAAAAGAGTTGAGGATAAAGCAAAGAGAAGATTTAATCTTCATGAAGATGAAAATGCAGACAGACTGAAAATCTCAAGGAATACAGTTAAGCTCCTTAGTGCTGTCTGGGGTTTTGAAGAAGTGCAAAAGGGAGGCTGGGTGCTGAGGACTTTGGCTAATGTCAAGTAAGCAGTAGATAGTCGGGTGCTGAAGCTAGTTGTCAGTCTGCTAACAGGGCATTTTATCAATTTTGGATGCCAACACAGTTTCTTTAGAAACTTGCTCGATAGCTTGACTTTGTCATGAGGAAGTTATAGGAGAATGTTCTGCACACCTGAGTACCTATAAAATGTTACCTGGCTGGGATCTAAAAGAGGGGAAGTATTATTTTAAGTCTTCAGTGTTTATTTAAACAGGATAAAACCCAGTCAGCCCAGACCTGATGGTTTGGTGTTCTTAGTTATTTATTCACCTTTACCTTCATATAATAAATTCAGTCCTCTGATTATGCTGATGGCAGGTTACCAGATTACTTTGCAAGTTTAGTTGGCTTTCCCAAGGCTAGTTTCTGGAATTCACAAGCAAGCATTATTTATCTTTGAACAGATAGTCTAGTAAGTCACAGGCTCAGTAGTTAGCTTTTGTTCACAAGACTATAAAAGGAATAGAACGATGTATTCATTTATTAATACTTTTATGTATTCATAAGAGCCTATCATAAACACAAACCTGAAGCAAGTTATCTTTAAGCAAATTTGTGTATATTACCATGCTATTTTTAACATGCTGTTGAGAACTTTTATTTTAGGACATGACAGGCAAATTTCCTTTTAAAAAATCATTTAATTATTTCAAAGGCAGAGCACCAGTGAGTGATAAAGAGTCAGAGACAAAGATTTTTTATCTGCTGGTATAGGCCCAAGGACTTGGGTCATCATCTACTGCTTTTCCAACTAGGATGCTGGCTGGATCAGAAGCAGAGCAGTTGGGCTCTAACTGGCACCCTTGATGTGGGATGGTGGCATCACAAGTTACAGTTTACCCCACTGTGCCACATTGCCAGACCCTGATAGACAAATTTCTATGATCTTTCAGATTATTGCATAATCTCTTCTTGAGCATGGGCATAACTTGTGAATGTGACAGGTTATCACTCCCGTAGTTTGATTACATTGTATGAGAAAAGCTGTTTTGCAAATGTAATTAAGGTACTTAATCAGTTGGCTTTGTTTTAATTAATTAGCCTGTATGGAATCTAAGTAATCTCAAAGTAGCAGAAAAATCCAAAGAAAAAGAGGTACTCCCCTTAGCTTTTGAGAAACAAACAAGTATTGTGATCTACCAAAAAGATTGTCATGTGATAAGAATCTAAAGGCAGCTTTTAGTTGCATTGAACAGGCTTAATTCCAACAGCCAGCAAAAAGAAACAAAAAAAAGGGGGGGGGGGCTCTATTCTACAACTACCAGGAAATGAATTCTGACACCAGTGAGCTGGGATGACAGCCCTGGCTGATACATAAGTATCAGATTAATATAAGAAGAGCCAATAAGACTTACCTAGAATACTGATGCATAGAAATTATCAGATAAGAAATTTGTATTGCTTAAACATAAACAAATTGTTATACAACAATAAATATCACATAACATAAAGGAAAGAAATGTAGGGATTTAGAGAAATGCTATGATCTTTGTTAAATAAAAATATATTATTTGTAAGAAAAAAGGTGGGGCCAGTGCTGTGGTGTAGCGAGTAAAACCACTGCCTGGAATGCTGGCATCCCATATGGGCGCCGATTCAACTCCTGGCTGCTCCATTTCTGATCTAGCGTTCGCCTATGGCCTAGGAAAGCAGTCGAAGATGACTCAAGTTCTTGGGCCCCTGCACCTGTGTGGGAGACCCAGGAGTATCTCCTGCCTCCTGGCTGCAGATGAATGCAGGTCCAGCCATTGGCGGCCATTTGGGAAGTGAACCAGCGAATACAAGACCTCTCTCTCTTTTTCATTCTGTCTCTGCCTCTGCCTCTCTGTCACTCTGCCTTTCAAATATATAATTTTTTTAAAAAGAAAAAGCAATAAAGAGACAAATGATAAAAAACTTCTTCAAAAAGCTCATATAATACATATATTATGAAAAAATATGCATAGATCTCAATAATTTTCACACCAAAATAAATATACTCTTACATTTCATTTACCTCAAACTTTTTGAAATAATTTCATGTATTTTCTACAATTTATAATTACATCCTAAAGATAGAAGTCTTATTTCCTATTATTTATCAAAGTGATAATTATGAATTTTAAAACTAAAGATTAATTTTGTCTATTTATATTCGTGTCTATGTAGACTAGAAGATTGTTCTTAATGCAATGACACATCCTTGTTATTAGTCATAGGTATGTTAATCAGTATACATATCTAATACAGAAAAAAATTATCTACATTTAGAAAAATATCTATGATGTAATTTGATATAAATTTATTTTTGTTATTTGACCATAAACAAAGTTAATTAAACTAGTATGTCTAGATCTTGGTCCAAATGTGTTGATTAACAGAGATTAAAATCTTAAGCATCTATTAGCCTTATAGTCTTCAAATGTGTAAGAAATACCAAAATACATGGCAAAAATAAATACTTTCATGGTATAAATGTGTAAGATCTCCTGATAAGCACAGTAATATAAGTTTAGTGATAGTTGACTTAAACATTCATATTTTAATTTTTCTAGTATCAAGATCATTTTAATTGTATAAAACCAGGAAATAATCTAAATGGCCAGGTTTTTAATGTCAACCTGTTTATTTGCAGGTATTCAATCAAATGCTAATATAGATGTTGCTGTGAAAGTATTTTGTAGATGTGATTAAAATTCACAATTATTTGATTTTAGGTAACTGAGATTATTTTGATGAGCTCGATTCAATCAACTGAAAGATCTTATTTAGAGAACCAAGTCTTCCCTAAAAAGGAATTCCAGTTGTATCTCTGGCTTCAGCTCTTCTTTTAAAATTTTATTTATGGTATAAAAATTTCATGTATTTGATATATACAGATTATGAACACAGAGATACTTCCCACCCTAAACTCCCTCTTACCCATATTCCCACCCTTCTTCCTCTTGCCTCTACTACACCCACTCTTATTTTTTACAAAGATCTGTTTTCAGTTTACTTTATACTCATAAGCTTAACCCTACACTAAGAGTTCAGCAAATAGTATTGAAAAAAATTTTAAAAAACACTGTTCCTCAACCATAGAGACAAGGGTTATAAACAAGCATTGAATCTCAAAATGTCCAATTCACTCTTATACATTACATTGTAGGTACTCTATTTGTTGCCACGTATCAGGAAAATGTGGTATCTGTCTTTTTTTGGGACTGGTTTATCTCACTAAATATAATGCTTTATAGTTATGTCCATTTTGTTGCAAAAGGCAGGATTTCATTATTTTTACAGCTGAATAGCATTCCATAGTGTGTATATATATATATATATATACTAATTTCTTTATCCAGCCGTCAGTTGATGGACATCTGGGTGGATTTTTACCTTAGCTATTGTGAAACATGGGGGTATAGATATCTCTTTCATATTCTGATTTCATTTTGCTTGGGTGAATTCCCAGGAGTGGGATGGGTGAGTCATATGGTAGATCTATTTTAGATTTTTAAGGTATCTTCATACTGTTTTCCACAGTGTCTGTGTCAGTTTACATTCCCAACAGTGGATTAGGGTGTCTTTTCCCAAATCCTTGCCAGCCTTTGTTGTTTGTTGATTTCTATATGAAAGCCATTCTAACTGGGATGAAGTTAAACTTCACTGTGGCTTTGATTTCCATTTTGCTGATGGCCAGTTATCATGAACATTTTTTTTTTCATGTGTCTGTTGGCCATTTGAATTGCCTCCCTTGAAAATTACCTGATCAAGTTCATTGACCATTTCTTAACTGGATTGTTTCTTTTTTTGTTGTTGAGTTTCTTGAATTCCTTATAGATTGTGGATATCAATCCTTTATTAGTTGTAGTTTGCAAATATTATCCCCTAGTCTATTGATTGCATCTTCACTTTGCTGAGTGTTTCCTTTTTAGTGCAGAATATTCTCAGCTCGATGTAATCCAATTTGCCATATTTTTCTTTATTGCTGTGTTTCTGGAGTCTTTTCCAAGAAGTCTTTGACTATGCCAGTGTCTTGCAGAGTTTCCCGCAATGTTCTCAACTTGATGATATTGGGACATAGATTTATGTATTTCATAAATTTTGAGTGAATTTTTGTGTAATGTATAAAGTAAGGGTCTTGTTTCATACTTCATACTTGTTTCATATGGAGTTTCAGTTTTCCCAGCACCATTTGTGGAAGAGAATGTCCTTTCTCCAGAAATGATTTTAGACCCTTTGTCAAAGATAAGTTGGTTGTAGATGCATGGATTGATTTCTAGAGTTTCTAGTCTGTTCCATTGGTATACCTATTTGTCTTTTTGCCAGTACCAGGCTGTTTTAATTATAACTCCTCTATAGTATGTTTGAAATCTGGTATTGTGATTTCTCCAGCTTTGTTTTTGTTGTATAAGATTACTTCAGGTATTCAAGGTCTCTTGTGTTTCTATATAAATGTTAGCATTATTTTTTCTAGGAATGAGAAGGATTTCATTGGTATTTTGGGATCGATTGAGTCTGTAAATTGCTTTTAGTAGTATGGGCATTTTGATGATATTGATTCTTCCAATCAATTAATATGAAAGATTGTCCATGTTTTTGTGCCTCTATTTCTTTCTTATGTTTTATAGTTTTCATCATACAGATCTTTGACTTCCTGGGTTACATTTATTCTAAGATACTTAATTTTTTGTGGGTATTGTGAATGTGTTGATCTATTATGAATGGGATTGATATTAGAAGTTCTTTATCAGTCATGGTATTGACTGTGTACACAAAGGCTACTGATATTTGTAAGTAAATTTTGTATCCTGCCAGTTTACCAAACTCTTCTATGAGTTTCAATAGTCTCCTAGTGGAGTCTTTTGGTTTGTCTATATATAGATTCATGTCATCCACAAATAAGAATAACTTGGATTCTGCCTTTCCTATTTGTATCCCTTTTATTTGTTTTTTTTTTTTTTTTTCCCTAATGGCTCTTGTTAAAACTTCAAGGACTGTATTGAATAGCAATAATGAGAGTGGGCTTCCTTGTCTGGTTCTGGACCTGAGAGGAAGTTTCCAGCTTTTCCCCATTCAATAAGGTACTGGCATTGGATTTACCATAAATTGCCTGGATTGTGCTGAAGAATGTTGCATCTATACACAATTTGCTTCAGGATTTCATTATGAAATGATGTTGTGTTTTATCAAATGCTCTCTCTGTATCTATTGAAATAGTTATATGTTTTTTGTTTCTCAGTTTGTTAAAGTTATGTATTGCACTTATTGATTTGTGAATGCTCAGGCATCCCTGCATACCAAGGTTAAATCCCACTTGGCACAGGTGAATGATCTTTCTGATATGTTGTTGAATTCGATTAGCTAATATTCTGTTGAAGACTTTAGATTCTGTGTTCATCAGTGATATTGGTCTACAGTTCACTTTCTCGTATATTTTTCTGGTTTTGGAATTATGGTGGTGTTAGTCTCAAAGATCTATTTTGAGTGGATTCACTCCCTTTCAATTATTGTGAATAGTTTGAGAGGAATTGGAATTACTATTTCTTTAAATGTGTGGTAGAATTCAGCAGTGAAGCCATCCAATCATGGGCTTTTCTTTGTTGGAAGGGTCTTTATTACTGATTCAGTCTTCATCTGAAGCTCTTGCCAGAAAGTTTTACAGTACTCTTCCTTATGGCCTGCCCTGTGAATTTCAGATTTCTATAGCCATTCTCCTTTTATTTTGTAAGCCAAGACATTAAGACAAGTTTTTTGTTTATACATATATTTTTTCTACCAGATTTTTTTTTATGTATAGGAACCCTGACTGATATGTGCTTTGCAAATTTATAGCTCCTTCAATTAAAACACCATTGAATATGAAATCATTATATGGATAACTTTGTATACTTTAAATGTCCTCAAAGCCATTATATACAGGCAACAGATCAAGCAAAGAATTCTGTCATGCAAGCTGTTGCAGCCCCAACAATTTCTTAGGATGTTATTTAAAAAACTGATATACATATCATAAAAATCAAAATTATATATACCTATAATTTTGTAAATGTGTATATGTGATTTTTGCTGAATTTATTTTCACTTTGAATTATCCTTATAGATTATGTGCATGGATAGTATTATACAAAATATTTTAAAATGAATAAGGAGTAACAGGGACTTCTGAGTCAAGAGGGCAAAGTTTAAAAGGCTTTGACATCATATCACTAGAGATTCAGTCATTTCTGGCAATTCCTTTGATAGAAGATTATGATCTTACATCTTATTATTGAAGTACTAAAACATGAATAATTTCTCTTACACTTTGACCTAGAGGTACTAATACCTACAATTACGAGGTCATAACTCTAACATATGAACTCTAAATGTATTTCAAAAGAGTAATAATAGGAAATAAAAGTTAATAAAAACTGTATGTGGTCTATACATAACTTAAAATTTAATCTTTTATTAAATTGTAATTAGGCATTAACCTATTTAAATTATCAAAGTCTGATTATTTAAAAACTATCTAATGTAATATCTCTCAAAATTCTTAAGATAATAAGTAGTGTAGTAAAAGTGTAGTAAAAATGTGAGCATAATATTTTTACATTAATTTTTAAATGGACATAAAAGAGGTATTAATTCTTTGGACTGAAAATAAACATATTAATCTCTATTTTTGTTGCATAATTCTTATAAGGAACAAAGATAAGAATGCAGACTGTTCTCATGTTCAGTAAAGAGTAAATACAGTTTCTTATATGTGTTTTAGAAGAAACTGAATATACTATATTAATTTCACAAATAATTGTTATAGAGAAAATAGTTTCCAAGGATATTTTATAGCATTCAAGTTAAGTCAAAAATAGAATGTTTGAATAAACAGATGTTTACCAAGATTCAACATTACACAATGTATACATATATCAAAATATCACATGATACTACATATGTATAATTTTTTTTAAGATTTATTTTTATTTATTTGGAAGGCAGAGTTAGATTAAGATAGAAAGAGAGAGATCTTCTACCCACTGGTTCATTCCTCAAATGGCTACAACAGCAAGAGCTGTACCAATCCAAAGCCAGGAGTCAGGAATTCCATGTGGGTACAGTGCCCAAGCACTTGGGCCATCTTCCACTGCTTTCACAGGCACATTACAAGGAAGCTGGATCAAAAGTGGAGCACCCAGAACTCGAACCAGTGTCCATATGCGATACCAGTGCTGCAGATGGTGGCTTAACTGCTATGCCGTGTCCCAAAACCTTTAAGTGAAATTTTTATGTGTCATTTAAAACTTTAAAAATGAAAACGAGTTGAAATATTGAGCTTCATAATGATTTTAGAACAACACTTTCAACGAACTGGTATTATAATTTAATGACAGATTTACTAATAGACTGTGCAACATCTTTGTCCACATTTTTAGAGACACATTATATATGGAGTGACATAGATATTACAAGTGTATTAGCAGCTATAAGCTATTCACTGTTGCAAGGAAATTAGACTGCACCAAATGATTGATTTTGATATTTCATTCAAACCCCAGCATTTCCATTGATAATGAAAAAAATCTTCCTTGTCCAAACATTCAGAATATTTTAAAATTCATTTAATAAATTATGTTTTGAGTTAGTGAAAATACGTATGCTTATTAAAATAATTTTTGAAAATTATCACTTAGATTTAAACTATTTTACCATAGAATAATCAAGATTTATATAAGCAAAATGGTTCCGGTTGTATCTATTTTGTTAATGAAATTAGCCAATCCCCAAAATTCAGATAGCCTATGTTTTGTCTGATATGTGATATTTAATGTATAATTAAGACGTATAAGAATTAAATGAACATGTTGAGATTTTATTGTTGGTTAGTCCTTGTTTATACTCCTGTGGAAGTTTTCTAGTGTTTACTTATTGAATGTTATTGTTAGTGATGTAGTAAGCCTGTGACTATATAGTGGATTGAAATTATGTTTTTACCAAAATTAAAAAAAAAAAAGGAATTCAGGATGAGAATTGATTGAGGGAGAGAGAAAGGGAGAGAGCTATGGTCATCTTCTTAGATTTGAACCTATGTAATATTTAAAATCTATTCTTTATATTGCTGTTTTTTAAAAAAATTTACATGGCATTTGTAAAATCCTCAAGGTCTTGTTTATCATTTGAAAAATCTCTCCATGATAGTAAAGGATACAAAATATATGTATTTAATTTCCTCATAGTAGATGTTAACATGGAACAAAAGCTTGCATATATTTTATTATTGATGAAATAGAAGTATGGAAATATTACGTTTCCCTTAAAGCTTTCATTTGTATTTATATAATATTTAGCAATTGCCTCTTTTTTATTTTTATTTTTTGACAGACAGAGTTAGACAGAGAGAGAGAGAGACAGAGAGAAAGGTGTCTTCTTTTCTGTTGGTTCACCCCCCAAATGGCTGCTACAGCCGGTGCACTGCACTGATCCAAAGCCAGGAGCCAGATGCTTCCTCCTGGTCTCCCATGCAGGTGCAGGGCCCAAGCACTTGGGCCATCCTCCACTGCCTTCCTGCACCACAGCAGAGAGCTGGACTGGAAGAGGAGCAACTGGGACAGACCGGTGCCCCAACCGGGACTAGAACCCAGAGTGCCAGCAATGCTGGTGGAAGATTAGCCAAGTGAGCCATGGTGCTGGCTAGCAATTGCCTCTTAAAATACGAAATGAATAATATGAAAATAGAGATGATAGAACTAAAAAGAATATTTATTGACATAGGATTTGTGTGAAATTGTTTCTACTTATGTATATATATACTCCCATGTTTTTAAGTGTTTACAAATATGTAAATATGTATACTCAATATTTTTTAAAAAGTGAAACTTGGTCACCCTGATTTTCACTTCCACCAGATATTTTAGGTTATTTGTCCATATGTCATTTAGTTTAACATTTTAATTTGAGAATAAGTCTAAAATAAATATTCTCCAAATATCACAGTAAAGTCTATGGTCATAAAGTTGACTGTTTTACAGATTCCCAATGAAAATTACTTCCACATAGCTATTAATGAAACTAAATTTTTTCTTTATTTGCTATTGTTTCTTCACACTTATTGATATTGAATGACAGTAATAATTATGATCTTATAGACATAGATAAGGATATATTGTTATGAATATAATCTAGCATAAGTGTTTTTTTTTCAACTTTTATTTAATAAATATAAATTTCCAAAGTACAACTTTTGGATTATAGCGGCTTTCCTCCCATGATCTCCCTCCCACCCACAACCATCCCATCTCCCCCTCCCTCTCCCATCCCATTCTGCATCAAGATTCATTTTCAATTATCTTTATATACAGAAGATCAACTTAGTATATATATATAAGTAAAGATTTCAACAGACTGCAGCCACAAAGACACACAAAGTACAGAGTACTGTTTGAGTAGTAGTTTTATCATTAATTCGCATAGTACAACACATAAGGACAGAGATCCCGCATAGGGAGCAGGTGCACAGTGACTCCTGTTGTTGATCCAACAATTGACACTCTCATTCATGATGTCAGTAATCACCCAAGGCTCCTGTCATGAGCTGCCATGGCTAAGGATACCTCCTGAGTTCACAAACTCCGATCTTGTCCAGACAAAGCCATAGTCAAAGTAGAAGTTCTTTCCTCCCTTCAGAGAAAGGTACCTTCTTCGATGGCCCATTCTTTCCACTGGGATCTCATTCACAGAGATCTTTCATTTAGGTCATTTCCTTCCTTCTTTCCTTCCTTCCTTCCTTCCTTCCTTCCTTCCTTCCTTCCTTCCTTCCTTCCGCCCGAGTGTCTTGGCTTTCCATGCCTGAGAAACTCTCATGGATCTTCTAGTCAGATCCAAATGCCTTAAGGGCTGATTCTGAGGGCCAGAGTGCTGTTTAGGACATCTGCCATTCTCTGAGTCTACTGTGTATCCCACTTTCCATGTTGGATTGTTCTCTCCTTTTTAATTCTATCAGTTAGATTAACTGTTTTTGAAATTGATACAAAGGAAACATTAACATCATTAAGATTTTAAGTGATTCAGATTTTAGTCTTTGAACATCCCCATATATTTTGTCTATATTCAAAATAAAGAATTTCAGAGAGTTGTGACTAGAAAATCGTACTAAGGGATTTAAAATGCAAAAGGTACAACCAATTAAATTACATACTAGGAAATAAAGGAAAAAAATCACAATAATTTATATGTGAGTATAGAAACTTCCAAATGGAAGGGATAGTTTTCTACCAGGAGGTTAAAACGTTTCTTGAGTTAGAGAAGCTCTGAATTATCTTGGCTACCTTCCAAAGCAGACTTATAGTCTGGAGCACAGGAAGAATCAATGGAATAGAGAATTATTTCTAGAAACTCAGGTAACTTGTCACAGCTGATGACATAAATAAAGTTTGATGAAGAATGTTTACTTTATCTACATCTTCTTAGTAACCTCTGAGTCCAGTGTGGTAAAGCTGATACTTTTCTTTTATTAATAATGCTGTACAAAAAAAAATCCAGCATAGTCAATAATGACAACTCCACATTACATTAATTATTATCTAGCTTCTCAGAAAAGAGAAGTTTGGATATTTATGGATTCTCTGAGCTGTACTCCCAAATGATAAGTATGGTCTCTCCAGAGTACCGTATCTGTATCGTTTCATTGAGGATATGATTATAATTGATTGACATTAAGTACAATTTTCTCTATAATTAGGAAATCTGCACCTAAGCTTCACAGTTTTTCTAACTCCATATAATAATTATCAACTTAGATCATCTCATTAGTTCCCAAACTCTTTGCTTTATTGCACAATAGCCCAAAGTCTAAAGAAGGAATATAACGGATTAAGTATGATTCAGTTTTCTTCTCTAGAAAAGAGAAAAACAGTACTTAATGGAAAAAAACATTTAGTCAGGGAAACTGAAGTCTAGATGTTAAGAAAGAACAGTAAACTCCTTAGTTGTCAAGACCTTTGCTAATCAGTGTGTATAATGTGAATTAGAGGGAATAAATATTTTCTGGGAGCTCATTTGAAAGGCAAATTCCCACATCATAGGCAATCCCAGAGAAATAGAAGATCTAGTTTATCCAGATATCATTGTGAGTAGTAGTTTGCATATAAAAATATAATTAATTAAATAAAATGAATATTTAGGAAGCAATACTCTGAAGAACATTCACTTTAATTTTAGTTTCTATCTGAATTCAGAATCCATCCCTGCTCAAATTCTATGGATCAACTCTGTAATTTCACAATTACATCCCTCTTTTTTACGTTAGTATTTGCATTTACAATAGTATTTGCATTTTATGGTAGTATTCTTGCATGTAAATCAGAAACATATTAATAAATTATAAATTTCCCCTTGCTTTTTTTTTCGATTATTTAAGCTTGCCCCTCTGGATTTTATTTTATTACTTATAATCAGGAGACCTTAGTAATGCAATTACTGAAACAAATTTTCCTTTAACATTAAGGTGCAAACCTTTACATCTGGAGGAGTTACTATAAATATCAGTGATGATGACAGATGTTATAAATTTGATTTGATTTACAAACATCTGAAGGTTAATTTTATTCTTTTGAGCCTTACTCGGACATTCATATTAATGTGGATTATCTAAAACTAGCTGAGTTTCATATTCCGGATGCATCCAGATAAAATTAATGTAATGCTTTTGTTGAAATGGCATTTTAGCGGACCAGGTAGCCATAATTATACACATTCTTGTCATGTAAATCAGTAGGCATAAAGGTTATTGCTGTAAGAGAAAAGTAACTACTAACTCTTGAAATAAAATGTAATGAGCAATAAATGATTTTGGAAGCTATGTGAATAGGATTAAAAGACATCCATGCTATCATAAAGAAAATGAAGTATTTTTGAGTGCATTGAATTGCTTTTCAATAATTAAACTAGAAAAAAAAGCTAAGACGTTGTGCAGCAAGATGTCTTAGAAAGCAAGCACTCTTCTTTTACATAGTAAAGCTCTCAGTGTTTTCCTAAAAGATGTGAGTGAAAAAAATCATTAACCAAAATTTATATTTCTATATAATGAATCTATTTTAAAATAACTTCTTATTTTCACAATTTTATTTGTTTGATATTTAAAAGATTTATTTATTTATTTATTTGAATGAGTCAGAAAGAAGGGGAGACAAAGATCTGCCATCTACGAGTTCATTCTCCAAATAACCTCAACAGGCCAGAGCTGGGCCAGCCTGAAGCTGGGATCCAGGAGCTTCATCAGTGTCTCCCTTGCCCACCCCCATGCATAGTCATTTTTATGCACATTTTCCACTAAGTCTTTGAAGAAAGCTCACATTTAACAATAACAACACAGTGGATATAGATGAGAACCAAGATGTATGGCAATAAGGAAATAACATCAGGTAGTAACTTGAGTTTCTAGGGGGAAAAAGTGAACAGAATCACAAATGGGAAAAAGTAAGTTCTTATGACTTGAATGCTTGTGTCTTTCCCAAATCTGTAGGTTGAAATCTAATCTCCAATGTGATGTACTTATAGGTATGGCTTCCTTAAAGTAATTAGATCATGAGTATAGAGTCTTCGTATGTGAGGTTAGTGCCCATATAATGAAGCCTGAAGAAGCTTGTTTGCTCTTTCTATCTCGTGAGGACACAGTTGAAAGCAAATGTTGAAACCAGGAGGCATGCTCGTCTCAGACACTGAAATTTTCAGCACCCTGTTCTTAAATGCTCCAGTCCTCATAATTGTGAGAAAAAGGGTGCATTGGTAAGCCACCCAGCCATTTTGAGATAGCAGCCTTAATAGAGTCACAGAAAGATTAATATAAAGAACTTATAAATACTTGCCTTCTTGTCTTACATTTTTAAAAAAAAAGATTTTTTTATTGGAAGACAGAGTTGGAGGGAGGAAGGTTGAGAGAGAGAGAGAGAGACAGAGATCGATCGATCGATCTTCCATCTGCTGGATCACTCCCCAAAATGCCTCAATGTTCAGGGCTTGGCCAGGCTGCAGCCAGGATCCAGGAGCTTCTTTGGTACCACTTGGTTGATAGGGGCCCAAGCACTTGGACTATCTTCCGCTGCTTTACCATGTGTATTAGTAGGTATCTGGATCAGAAGTGGAGCAACTAGGACACCAGCTGTTGCCCATTTGAGATGCTGGCATCACAGGCAGTGGCTTAACCTACTATGCTGGTTTCCTCTTACATTTTTTAAGAAGACATAAGAATATATAAAGTAATAACTATAGCATTGTATTATTTTATTTGAAAAATATGTAGGCTTAATATACATGATGTTATTGCAAGAAAAGGAAAGGATAGAGCTATATTGGAGCAACATTGTCAATGCGCTGTTATTATGAAGATGATTTTTGTAAGATGTAAGTCAATGCAAAATTTGAAAAACATAGAAAAATACAATTTTAAAACACTTTAAGGAAGTAAAGTGTGTAGAAATCATCTACTCAAAAAGTAATGCATTAAAGGAGGAAAAGAGGAACAATAATGCACCACAAATGTAACCTCTGCAGAAGTGCACTTGTCAACACTACCATGTAAATAATGATTAAAAATAAATGGATGAATACTCACTAAGAAAGGTAAATGTTGGGGCCGGCACTGTGGTGTAGTAGGCTAAGCCTTCTCCTGCAGAGCTGGCATCCCATTTGGGCATGCTTTGTGTACTGGCTGCTCCTCTTCTGATCCAGCTGTCTGCTTATTTCCTGGGAAAGAAGTAGAAAATGGCCCATTTGCTTGGACCCCTAACACACGTGGTAGACGTGGAAGAAGCCCTTGACTCCTAGCTTCAGATTGGCTCAGCTCCAGGCATTGCAGACATTTGGTGAATGAACCACTGGAGGAAAGATCTTTCTTTCTGTCTCTCCTTCCCTCTGTCTGTAAATCTACCTCTCAAATAAATAAATAAATATTTTTAAAAGAACAAAATATTATCAGTTACAAAATATATATCCAAATCCATACTGTGTAAAGAGAAACAAATTGGAAGTACCAAAATTGAAACATATGTCATGCACACAGATATCAGGAAATAATCACATAGTAATTTAGGTACATTTATAGAATATTTTACATGCATTTCTTTCCATTAAAATTTCATTTTACTAGTCAAATATGACTTTTATCATGTAATCTTTTTGAAACATACTTTCTTATTAATTTATACTTTATAAAAAGTATGCATGTTTTTCTCCAGTCTACCACATCTCTTTGCACAATTCACTTCAAAATAGAGTATAGAATAAATCTCACAGTTTTCCATTCATTTTTATATTCTCTAAAGTGCTTAGCACATAGGATGCAGAAAGCACTCAAATCTATATTGAATTGAATGTTTATGAGGATTATAGTAAAGAAACAGATTGCTAAGAGAAATATAATTAAATCGAGGGACTTTATTTTCCTGACATACCAAACAGTGGTATAAAATGGTAGCAATTGACCTTTTGACTTTAACTTGTTCAATCCAAAGCATTTAAAAATGCTACAACTCTAAAGAAAAATTTTGGAGAAAAATATTATCAATAGAATTAAGTTATTATAAGTCATAGATAAAGATGTAATAATTTTAATACTTTTACTTAATATTTATATAATAAATATATTACTTTTAATAACTGTTACCATAATACCACTGCAACAATAGCAATTTAAATATTTAAGTTGATCAAACTTTTAGAAAAAAAAATAAGAGAAAAGCCTGTGACTTCATGTACAACTTTGAAAATGCATAAGAAATATAGCCATTTATCATTTGTTCAAAGACTTTGTATAAGATTTTCTTAATGCCAAGAGAGTTAATGAAGTTTTAGACAGATAAATTAAAGAAATGGCATGGCCATCAAAATTACACTTTTAAAGATAAATTCCTTCAGTGTTTAATTATGCTTTTGTTCTTTAATTCTGCTGATCTTAGAGATGTTCAGTCTAAAGCTAATCACATGATAAAATTAGAAATAAGGTATTCATATGCTTCTATTTTCTTATACATTTAAAATTTTTAAAAATGTTCTTCATTAACATTCTTGCACAGAGAATATTGAAGGTGCTCTTTAGAACATGGTACTTGAAAGTTAAATAACTATAGTAAAACCCCAGAATGTGTTCTCATTTCCTTGTAAACATTTTATGCTTTTGAAGTATAGGGAGTGTCTTTATTTAGGATTGTTCTAGAAACACAGGTGCTGCAGCTTTTTACTCTCCCTTCAAAATATTTGGTTCTGGCAATATCTTCCTAAGATATTTTGTCAAATCTTAGGCATATCTCAACTAATGAAATTATGAGATATATGAAAATATGTTTTAAAATTAGGATCCCTAGCATTAGTCATTTGAAATGATCTCACAAATTTAATAGTCATATTAATGATAATAATGTTATCAAAGTAATTGCTAACCATAAATCTTTCAAAATGTAATATATAAGTTGATGCAAATTTGTATTATTATAATTTTAATTATAGATCTTTATTCAAATGAAATTTGAGAGTTATTTAAGCTACATGTACATTATAGTGTACATATTTAATCATTTTTAATTCTTTTTGTTTTAAAATTTATTTATTTTTATTTATTTGAATTTAGAAAAACAGAGAGAATGAAAAAGACAGAGAGGTCTTCTATCACCTGATCCACTTCCTACACGCCTGCAACAACCAGGGCTACACAAGAGTGAGGCTGGACCCCAGGATTCCTGGCTGACCTCCCATTTGCATGACAGGCATCCAAGTAGTTAAGCCCATCTGCTGCCTCCCAGGGCGCACATTAGCAGAAAACTTGATCAGAAGTAGAGACAGAGGCAGACCTCAAAGCAGCACTGCCTATCTCACTGCCCCACAATACCCACTATATAATTTTTAATTTAAAAAAAATTTTTGACAGGCAGAGTGGACAGAGAGAGAGACAGAGAAAGGTCTTCCTTTGCCGTTGGTTCACCCTCCAATGGCCGCTGCGGCCAGCGCGCTGCAGCTGGCACATTGCACTGATCCGAAGGCAGGAGCCAGGTGCTTCTCCTGGTCTCCCATGTGGGTGCAGGGACCAAGCACTTGGGCCATCCTCCACTGCACTCCCGGGCCACAGCAGAGAGCTGGCCTGGAAGAGGGGTAACCGGGACAGAATCCAGTGCCCTGACCGGGACTAGAACCTGGTGTGCCAGCGCCGCAAGGTGGAGGATTAGCCTGTTGAGCCACAGTGCCGGCCGTAATTTTTAAATTTTAAGGTATGAATAGACTTATGAGCACCCATATCCCACATTTTACCCCACTTGAAAAAATGTAAATTAAAATTTAAGAGGAACAGTGAAACTAGAGCAGAGATGGATACAAAATTACAATACTCACATGTAATGGAACTTTATTTTTAATAGAGTAAACTGCTAAGATGTCATTAAATATTATCAAAAGAGAGACATTTATACTAACTGAAGTCTTTTTAAATTTTTTAAATTTTAATTTGTAACTTGTTTTCAACAGATTCAATGTGATTTGTGCATACAATTTTAGGAACACAATGATATTCCTTTCCTCCCTCTCCCCTTCTCTTCTTCACACCCTCTTTCTTCCAGAATTTTTTTTAAAGAAATTTATGTATTTATTTGAATGTCAGAGTTACAGATACAGGAGAGAGAGAGAGATCTTACACCCACTGGTTCATTCCCCAAATGGTCACAACAGCCAGGTCTGGGCCAGGCTGAAGCCAGGAGCCAGGAGCTTCTTCTAACTCTCTCACAAGGATGCAAGGGCCCAATCACTTTGGCCATCTTCTGCTGCTTTTCTAGGTACATTAGCAGAGAGCTAGATTGAAAGTAGAGCTGCTGCGGTTTAAACCGTGGACCATATGGCAGGCTGACATTGCAGGCAGTGGCTTACCTCACTATGCCACAATGCTAGCCCCTAACAAAGATCTTTATTATAATCAAGGTTCCTTGTGAGTAGTGGAGGCGATTCCAAGTTAGATGACAAAGTTCATTCCTGAAGTAGTTTAGGGTATTCTCATTTAACAGAAATTATTGCTGTTTTACTACATATATGTTAAACTTTATACATGTTGTAAGTTACACATGGGGCAGCTATGTGGCATAATGAAATAATCTTTAGCTTTGAGGTAAAATAGCACTGGTTTTAAAGTCCTGTATGTTACCAGTGGGACTGCCTTTGACAGCTTTGACACATCACTTATACTCTGTATCTTAAAGTCCTTTATGGAGGGTAGGAGGATTGTATAATCTTGATTATGTTTTTGTAGAGATTAGAAATGAAGTAATATTCCTGGATCTTATACAGATCAACTGGTAAAATTCTGAATAAATCATGCCATGAAAGATGAGGGTTTGGGTGGAATCAAGAAAACTTTTAAGGGGGAATTTATTTCTTAAAAGAGCCTAACTGATTTTGTTAGTAAAGCAGTTGAACATTTATTGTGTAAGGAGTATGAGAATATGCTGTGATAGATGACAGTTGAGGTGGATGGTGTGTATGTGGTATAAAGAAGGAATATGAACAGACAAAAGAGAGTGGATACTACCAGAAGACTAGAATTAAGATCATTTTAACAATAAAAGCCAAGCCAACTGTAATAATATTTTAGATAAGTCACAGAAACAGAGTTTATGACACTGAGTTTTGGGGTTTGGAAGATTGTTGCTAAGCTTTCAGAGTAGTGGGAGCAAAGGAAACAGTGCATGGGAATTACTTGAAAGCTGTATTAAAAAAGTCAAATGCTAAGAGTTAGGGGATCTCCTCCCTACTAGCTTTCTTGCTCCCAATCATCTTTCATGTGCAGTTTTGCACAAGCCACTTATCTGTTCTTGTTTCCAGTTGTTTGCCTCCTTAACATGTTATTTTCATCATTGAAGTTGGTGATCCTATTAAATCTAAATCAAACCGGGCTACTGCTCAGTGTTGTAGCAGATTCTCATAACACTCAGGAAAAAAAAAAAAAAGCTGAAATTCATACAATAAATCAAAAGCCTTCCCAAGATGCTTCACTTTGTTACTGATGTGACTTTATTCTTCCTATATTGAGCTAGTCTCATGGGTACCATGAATTTTTGTTGACCTTGTTAAGTAACTTTTCTTCCCAAGAAATCTACCTTTGTCATCCCTGTAACTCCATCTGCCTGATATTCTCTTTTCCCACTGGATATACAGCTCATTTCCCTGCTTCCTTTTAGTCATTATTTAGATGACAGTGATGTTTATTCCTGGGAATTAGTTAAGATTGCTTTTCTCAACATTAACATTCTCCAAATTTACTTTTGTCATTACTACCAATTTCAGTATAACACACTCTTCATTTTTGTATTATTCATCTTATTTATTGCCCTCCTATCATGCAAGACAGAATTTTTATGAAAGCAGATAATTATTGTGTGTTCAGTCACATGTAAAATGTCTGTCATATTGTAACACTCAATAAATGTTTTTCAAGTGACCAAATGAATGAACCAGGGAAGAGGGATAAAAAACTAAATGGAAATATGCAATAATGTGCAGTCTCATAGAAATAAATTGACTCTTTAATTTTTTAATATGAAGAGAAAAGATTTCATGCATTCCAGATACAGCTCCAGGAAAACAAACACACTTCCCTACTCCCCTCTTCCCCCGCCAATTCCTCTCCCTCCCTTCTCTTCATCATTTTTCACAAAGACATATTTTTTAAAAATTTCTTTTATCTGAAAGAGCAACAGAGAGAGAAGGAGAGACAGATATCCCACCCCCTGACTCACTTCCCAAATGGCCACAATGGCTAGAGATGGGCCAAGCCAAAGCCAGAAGCCCGGAGCCCCAAGATTCTTCTGGACCTCCCACATGGGTACTAGCACATGAAGACTTGGACCATCTTCTGCTGCTTTCTCAGGCTTTTCAGCAGGGATCTGGATAAAAAGTGGAGCAGCTAGGATTTGAGCTGGTACTCCTGTGAGATGCTGGCATCACAGGCGGTAACCAAACTCACTGTTCCACAATGCTGGCTCCACAAAGACTTAATTTTAATCCAATCTGTACTCACAGACTTAACTCATCACTAATCATAATATTCAACAAGGAAACAGCAGGAAGACTACAGTTTTACAGGAATATAAATAAGAACTAAAAATTAAAATCATATCTCAAAATGTCCAATTCATTCCTATACATATTTTTCTATTCTATATTAGCTGCTACATTTCAGAGAAAATATATATTTACCTTCTTCAGGCTGATTTATTTCACTGAGCATAATGGTTTCCAGTTGCAACCATTTTGTTGTGAAAGAAAGATTTTCATTATTTTTAAAGGCTGAGTAATATCCCATTGTGTATATATACCACATTTTCATTATCCAGTAATCAGTTAATGGGCATCTGGGTTGATTCCATAAATTAGCTATTGTGAGTTGATCTGCAGTAAACATGGAGGTACATGTAATTGCTTCTTATTCTGATTTGATTTTGTTTGGGTAAATTACAGCGAGTGGGATGGATGGGTCAAATTTTTAGATCTCTAAGGAATAACCTTACTGTCTTCCATAATAGTTGTACTAGTTTACATTCCCACAAACAATATATTAGGATACCTTTCCCCCTACATCTTCACAAGCATTTATTTTTTTTGATTTTTGGATGATGGACATTCCAAGTAGGGCTATGTGATATATTACATTTATGGATTAGCATATGTTGAAGTATGCATACATATTAGAGATAAATCCAACTTGGTCTGAGTGAATGACCTTTCTGATATGTGGCTGGATTAGAATAGTTAGTATTTTGTTGAGGATTTTTGCATCTGTGTTCATCAGAGATATTGGTTTTGGAGTTAAGTGGTGCTGGCCTCATAGAAGCTTTGGGAAGATTTCCGCCCTTTAGATTGTTTAGAATAGTTAAAGAAGAATTAGAATTAATTTTTCCTTGAAAAGTTTGGAAGAATTCAGCAGTGAAGCCATCCTATCCTGAGTTATTCTTTTTTGGGATGTTTTTATTACTAATTCTATCTCTGTCTTTGTTATTGATCTATTTAGGTTTTCTGTGTCTTTATGACTCAAGTTTGGTAGATTGCATGCACCCAGAAATCTATTCACTTCTTCTAGATTTTCAAATTTTTTGGCATATAACTGTTTGTAGTAATTCTTGATAATTCATTTTATTTCTACGATTTCCATTGTTGAATTTCCTTTTTCATCTCCAATTTTATTGATTTGTGTCTTCTCCCTCTTTTCTTGGGTAATTGGGCTAATGGTGTGCCAATTTTTAATTTTTTTTAAATAGCTCCTCATTTCACTGATCTTTTGTATTTTTTGTTTCATTTTTGGTTGTTCTTGTTTATAATTCTTTTATAAAACTAATTTTGGTTTGATTTCACATTGTTTCTCCTATGTCCTTGAGAAGCACTTTTAGATAATTTATTTAATGCCCATTTCCTTGATGGACACACTAATTGCCATAAACATTCTTCTTCACACTGCTTTTGTACTATCCCTTAAGTTTTGATATGTTTTGTTGTCATCTTCATTTGTCTCTAGGGATTTTTTAAATTTCCCTTTTGATGTCTATAATACCCTGTTATTCATTTAGGAGTATGTTGTTCAGTTTCCATCTGTTTCTGTATTTTAGAGATGCTTGAGTTCATTTCTGGCTTCATTCCATTTTGGTTGGAAAAAGTAGATGGTATGATTTCCTTATTTTTTTTTTAAATTTTTGAGATTTGTTTTATGGTCCAGCATATGGTATATCCTACAAAAAACGAGAAGAATGTGTATTCGGTTACTGTGGGATGAAATGTTCTGAAGAAGTCATTTTGGTCCATAGTGTAGATTAGCGATTAGCTCTGTTGTATCTTTGTTAAATTGCCATCTAGTTGTACTGCCCATTGATGATAGTTGGGCTGATGATGTCCCCCCATTGTTATTGTTTTGGAGTCTATGTCTCCCTTTTGATCCATTAACATTGATTTTAAATATCCAGATACCCTGTCAATGTGTGCATATACATAGTCACATATTCCTGTTGAATTCAGCCCTTAATCTTTCCATAATACCATTATTTGTGGTTTTTTTTAACAGATTTTGTGTTAAAATTTATTTTTTCTGTTATTAGGATGGCTTCACCTGCTTGTTTTTGCTTGCCATTATCATGGGATAACTTTTTCCATCATTTCACTTTAAATCTGTGTATATATTTATTGGTGAGTTGTGTTCCTTGCAGTTAGCAAATAGATGAGTCTTGTGTTTTAATCTATTCATCCAGTCTATATCTTTTCATTGGAGAATTTAGGTCATTTACATTCTTGGTTACTATTGATAGGTAATGACTTGACCTTGCCATTTTTTGAATAAATATTCCTCTACTTCTCAAATAAATAAATAAATCTTTTACAAACAAAGAATGGAAGAATGAGAGTGCCACGCAGTACTAAGTGAGTACCCAGACCTCCTGGCAACCCTCCAGTCCATACTCAAAGTCAGTGGGGAACGTGGGTTTATCTCTCTGATAAAAATTTTCTAGTCATGCACACACATGAGCTACTGCAGCCTCTACTTGCCTTAAAATGGTGCTTTCTCCCTGCTGGTCACCAGGTACACTTGTCAGGGGACCGTGTGAAAAAGGTTTGCTCTTTTTACGGAGGATTAGTTGAGTACCCTGCCCACCAGACTCAAAGTCAGTGTAGTCTGCAGGATTCTCCCTCAGGCAGTATCACCAGTGACATGGACTACCACAATTTGCTCTCACCTCACTCTCTGAAGATGTCATCTAACCAGCTTCCATCTATCCGCTCAATGCAGTATGTTTGTACTGAACATGCTGCTCTACAGCATCCCACTTCTTTCTGTAACAAAGTGGTTGAATAAGGAAAAGATATGCTGATTTTGACCGGGGGAAGAAAAGTAGAGGAACTGCATTCCTAGATTTGGAGAGAAGTTTGAAATGAATTAATTCTTCAAAAATGCATTGGTGCCTATAAAAAACATTTATAGTCTGACTATTAGACATCTAATGCTCTGGTGGACATTAACAAATTGAAGCATTTCTTTTTGGAATGATATTATAAAAAATAGATAAATGTATTTTAATAAATTTCTAATTTATTTCTAATTTAAAAATGAAATGTTACCAGCACATGAATAATATTTTGAAATATATTATGAAATTTGGATGAGAAAATAGTATTAATACAATGTGATCTAATTTCAAAAAGTAAACATTTTATCTATTTTGTTTGTCATCTATCTACTTCTTTTAAAACAAATATTACTCTTCTTTAAGGTGAATTTCAGATGTTCATGGCATTTGAAAATGTAAAGCAATCTACCATATATTAACAAAATTATGTCTGGTTTAATTAACAAGAACCTGAGAAACTGTTCTACTAATTTAAACTCCAGGTAAATATTTTAAGTTCTTTGGAATGAAATTAAAAAAAAAAAAAAACTCTAATTATAAAAGATAAACAGATTTGGAAATGAAGAACATTCTAATTTACATAAAAAATGCCAACAGGCTTTTATTTTAATCACAATTAGATTCATAGCTACAAATTTAAGTCAAACACATGGTATATAGGACAAACATGTTTGTTTATGTTTTAAAATAGTGTGGTGTTAACACCAAGAAAGTCAGTGTAAAAGTACCCCAGGAATATTCCAAATGAAAGGAAGAACTACTTTTCAGTCTATTTACATGCAGGTAACTGTGAAGACAGCAGAAATCAGCAGTCTAAATGGGCAAGCACTCACTTAATAAAGCTGGCTCAGTAATATTTGAAGTGTAGTACAAACATTGCTTCTATTTTTTCTCATTGCCAATAATGAATTATTTTCATATAAGTGAACAGGTATTAAGAAATATAAATCTGGCCGGTGCCACAGCTCAATAGGCTAATCCTGCTCCTGCAGAGCCAGCAACCTGGGTTCTAGTCCCAGTCGGGGCGCCGAATTCTGTCCCAGTTGCTCCTCTTCCAGGCCAGCTCTCTGCTGTGGCCTGGGAGTGCAGTGGAGGTTGGCCCAAGTGCTTGGGCCCTGCACCCCATGGGAGACCAGGAGAAGCACCTGGCTCCTGGCTTCAAATCCACACAATGCACCGGCTGCAGTGGCCACTGCAGGGTGAAACAACAGAAAAGGAAGAGCTTTCTCTCTGTCTCTCTCACTGTCCACTCTGCCTGTCCAAAAAATAAATAAATAAAAAATAAATATAAATCAAAATTCCTTTTATGTTCTGTAGATTAATGAACATATGTATGAAAGGGCATTTAGCCTAGTGATGAAGATGCCTGCATCATGTTGTAGGGCCTTGGTTTTAGTACCACTCTGGTTGCTGACTTCAGCTTCTCACCAATGCAGACCGTAGGAGGCAGCAGTCGTAACTCAAGTAATTGGTTTCCTACCGTCTATGCTAGAGACCTGGTTGAGTTCCTGGCTCCTGGATACAGATCTGGCCAAACCCATTTATTGCAGACATTTGGGAGTGAACCAGTAGAAGTAAAATCTATTTCTGCATGTCCCGAATATAATACATAAATAAGACTATGGGAAATTTCCAAATGGAATAGAACTGAATAGAACACAGATATTAGTTTATCCTCCTTTTAGTTAAAGACAGTCAAATCTAATTAAAGACAATTGTATACTATTGATGTATTAGTATCTTAAATTTTAATTTTTTTCATTTTTATATTCATTTTTAGTTATTTTTAAGCAGGTATTGATCAACAAATTAATTTGACAAATATCACCAGGAATTGATGAGAATATAAATGAATAGAAATTATATTTTCTAATGATTTTCTGATAAGAAGTGGATATTCTAAGACAATTATAATGATCAGAATAATTAATAAAACTTTTTGAAGATCACAAATTTAATTAATTTCAATCATATTATTTGATCAAAAATTATATCCTATCATATACATTCCAATTCCCAGAACAAATGGAGAAATCTTAACTCATTATGCAGCATCCCTAATCGAATCCAAGAAAATTGACCCAGTTGATATTCTACTTGAAATTCTGACCAATGAGAAGAGTTTTGTACACTACTGAGTTAGCTGAAAGAACACTTGTGAATTCAAATGTAACACTGAAAATATCTAATCTGTTGGGGCTGGCTCTGGGTGTAGCAAGTTAATGCCCTTGCCTGAAGTGCCAGCATCCCATATGGGTGCTGTTTCTAGTCCCAGCTGCTCATCTTCCTATCCAGCTCTCTGCTATGGCCTGGGAAAGCAGTAGCAGATGGCCCAAACTCTTGGGCCCCTGCAGCTGTGTGGGAGACCCAAAGAAGCTCTTGGCTCCTGGCTTCAGATTGGTGCAGCTCTGGTCGTTGAGGCCAGTTGGGGAGTATCCAATAGGGTGATAGAAGTCGTCTCCCTCTGTCTCTTCTCTCTCTGTGTAATTTGGACTTTCAAATAAATAAATAAATCTTTTTTAAAAATCCAGTGTTTTGATAAATGGTACAGAATGCGCTCTCTGTAAAAACAGACTCATTAAAAAATTCTGTATTATTGCTATTTGGCTATAATCTAGCAGCCATCAATCAACTTTTCTACATAAATAAGCTCTGGGGTTTTATTGCACAGTAGGGCGGCTGTAAATAGTTTTAATGTGTAGTGTATCCATAGATCTATAGGAAATTCTACTTCAATAATTGATTCTATCTCATTTCAAGTGACAATGAAATCTCTCTGTTCTAGTTTTTGATGGGTATGTCAGGTCATGAATTGCATGGTGTCCAATGATGAAAATTTCAGTTTCTTATCTACAGATAAATGAATATCACTTTTTAACCTATGAGTAAACTTTTGCCAAATAATTTATCATAAAATCTTATTTACTATCAGGTTTTCACTATCTGGAAGTCAGTTCATCTTCACTTGAAGAAAACATACCACCCCATTGATGATGATAAACGAAAATTTCACTTTAAAATTTGGCTAGCTTATTTCATATAAGTTGCCTTTTTGAAATGTTTATTGTTTAAGTGAGAACAAGAGATAAAATAATTGTTTTGATGAGTTGGAGGACTATCATGAGGCAGAATATTATAATAATAATATCCAAAAATGGGAGTTCAACATTCAGCATGAATTTTATTGACTTAAATGTCATGGTTATGAGAATATTTGAATAGAACCTTTGGTCAATTCAAAATGCTGGAGGTACAAAAAATCGAGTGGGGGGGGCAGATGTCATGGCTCATTTGGTTAATCCTCCGCCTTCAGCACCAGCATCCCATATGGGAGCCAGGTTCTAATACCGGTTGGTTGTTCCTCTTCCAGTCCAGCTCTCTGCTGTGGCTCTGGAGGGCAGTGGAGGAATGCCCAAGTGCTTAGGCCCTGCACCCACATGGAAGACCAGGAAGGGGCACCTGGCTCCTGGCTTCGGATCAGCACAGCACTGGCTGTAGTGACCATCTGGGGAGTGAACCAGCAGAAGGAAGACCTTTCTCTCTGTCTTTCCCTCTCACTGTCTAGAACTCTACCTGTCAAATAAATTTAAAAAAAAAATCAGTTAAAGTGACCACTACAGAAAAGGGCCTACTATTATACTTTGGGTTTTCATCAGGAATAACAAATGTTCTGGCATAACTCAAAGTCATTTATTTAGTTATTTAGCTAGTCTAAGTGAGGATTTCAACAAGGAAGACATCATTTACCTGAGTTGGCATTTCCACAGAACTGAGTTTGGTTACAGGTTTCGTTATTTCTTAGATGGCGAGTACACATATTGATTCCAGTTTATGCAATATGCATTTGTGTATGGTTGTCAATCACACTGAAAATTGAATAGGACCTTGTTGAAAAATTACTGAAATTAAAGAATACCTGATAATAGCAAACAGGCTTGATTGCTGTATCAGGAAGGTACACTTCATTCACACACTAATTGCAACACAGGATGTTATCTCTATGCAGAGAGAGGCCAAATGGGTTTATCAGTCTCTTTTCCTACTATGAGTCAAAGACATACAGCTCACTTCTTAACATACGTTAGATATTTTTTGCTCATGGCTGAGATTTCTCAGATCAAGGTTGAGGTTGATGGTCCTGTTATCTGGGAAGCAACTGCAGGAAATCTATATTTTTTTTAAGATTTATTTATTTATTTGAAAGTCACAGTTACACATAGAGAAGGAGAGGCAGAGAGAGAGGTCTTCCATCCGCTTGTTCACTCCCCAGTTGGTTGCGACGGCCGGAGCTGAGCCGATTTGAATCCAGGAGCCACAAGCTTTTTTCCGAGTCTCCCACACAGCTGCAGGGGCCCAAGTACATGGACCATCTTCTACTGCTTTCCCTGGACACAGCAGAGAGCTGGATCAGAAGTGGAGCAGTTGGGACTTGAACTGGCACCCATATGGGATGCTGGCATTGCAGGAGGTGGCTTTACTCGCTACACCACAGTGCCGGTCCCAGGAATTCTCTTTTTTTCTTTTTCAAAAACACTTGTTTGGAAGTCAAAGTCAGAAGAGAAAGGAGAAATCTTCTATCTGCTGGTTCACTCACTAAATGGCTGCAAGGGCCAAGCCGAAACCAGAAGCTGAAGCTTTCTCTGAGTCTCCCACATGGTTGGCAGGAGTCCAAGCACTTTGGGACATCTTCCACTGCTTTTCTAGGTATATTAGCTTGGAGCTGGATCAGAATGGGAGCAGCTGAGACTTGAACTGCTGCCCACCCAGATGGTACACCGGCATCTAAGGTGGCAACTTTACCAGTTAAGTCACAGCACAGATCCCAAGAATTGTGTAAAGCCTTGATAGCTTTCTAGCTGACTTTGGCCTCTGCAGCCACCATTTATATCCATAATTTTTGAATTCAGAAATTTTGTACATGTCTGTCTCCAATATAATTCAAAGGCAAAATAAGTTTATTTGATTGACATCCTATTTAAAAATAATTGAGCAATTGAATCTTACCTTCTTTAAGGTATTTAAGTTTTAAAATACATAATTTGTGTGACCAAGCAGTTACATTATATTTCACCATAAAATGCCAGGAGACATAGTGACTTAATTAAGTTATAAATATAGACTCTAGAACTGCTTGACTCTGGTTGTGCATGACTATGCAAATTTATATCAGATACTTTCATATTCTTTTTTTCTCCTCTGAAACAAGGAAATCTGTTTAGAATCATTTCCACATGAGACTTGTTATGAGGAAGCATATAAAATCATCAGATTAATTAAAAGTATAAATAAAATATACCCTGGGAAAATACCTATTTTTTATCTTATTTGGATATCAAAGTAATTATGCATATGTCTACACAAATAAAGTAGGGCTGTGTAACATATTTTGTAAGTCAAGCAGAATGACTTTTTTACTAATATTTCACATTATTGAATAGTCATCAGCATAAGGAGATAAAATTCCAAATTTTTTCTCTGAATCTATTATTCGTATGCCAGTTACTTTCTGTGACACAGACAGGCAATTTTTCTTCAATGTTATGTATGAAATGTCTCAATTTGTTTTTGTGAATATTATTCAGTTTTCCCTTTCACTTGGAAAGCTTATTTCAAAAGTTTACATGTGAAGCTAAATGTTTTAACTAAAAATTTTATGATTTGCTTTTCTTTGCTTGGAGTTCTATAGTTTGAGTAATTCTGATAGAAATCTCTGCTGTGATAACCATTCTTCCTACACGTGGCCTAGTAACCTCCTTGTTTCTTGTCCTGTGGTTTGGTGAATGCTATGGTTTGCTACGACTTGAGCATGTCTCATGTGCTGAAAGGTTGGTCCCAGTGGGGCGGCATTAGGAGGTGGTGGTATTTTAAAGAGGTTGGAGGATATATTTGAGGAGAGACTACATTAATAGGACACTGCCCTCAGGAAGGTTTAATGCTCTTATCCATGGAGTTCATTCTTGCTCATCAAGAAGTACCTATAGAATAGACTTATAAAGCAATTCCACTCTATATGCTC
Organism: Sylvilagus floridanus; assembly: GCA_949820135.1. Taxonomy (NCBI): domain Eukaryota; kingdom Metazoa; phylum Chordata; class Mammalia; order Lagomorpha; family Leporidae; genus Sylvilagus; species Sylvilagus floridanus. The sequence goes on from OX463242.1 coordinate 57,405,374, forward strand.
AGTCTCTCTGTCTGCAGCCATTTTGTGGTCACATGTCTCTATCATGGTGTGAAGCAGCCAGGGGAGCCCTGCCAGAAGCCAGCAGGTGGGATCACCCAACCGTGCACCTTCACCCTGTGTAACTATGAACTGAGTAAAAATCTTCATTCTATAAAGTACCACAGCATCAGGTATTCTGTTTTAGCAACACAAAATGGACAGTGAGCATACAGTTTCTCATGTGCATCTGGACACTTTTAATAATACTGAACTAATTATACCAAGACGAGAGCTTAAAATAGGATGTGACAGGAAAATACAGGAATGGTTCATCATCATATCTTCACAAATATGTACCGTTAAAATAAAGATTAAAAGAAAAGTAGCATTGAGGAAGAGTTGAGGGAGAACTAAAAGATGACAAAGGTGAGAAGACAGGCTTGCAATGCAGGCAGTTCATGTGTGCCATGGTTCGTTCTATCCGTAAGTGTCAAGTTATACACATTATTATCCAACCCATTGAAAATGAAGATTTACAATAAGATTAAATGAATATGTAGCAATTTTCAGGATAAAATTATACCTTTTATACCATCCTCACTGTCATGTGGCTTTATTGAATACAAATGCATAATGCTCTCACAATCAATTTTTGCTGATTTACTTTTATGGATTTTTTGTGTGGGGGTAAAGGGATAACTTCTTACAAGCCTGCATTTACTATAGCCCATCAATCAAATAGGTTTCCCAGTCACCTCCTCTCTGTAGCTCTCTCTTTATTTTTTTTAATAACGCTTTTATTTAAAGAATATAAATTTCCAAAATACAGCTTATAGATTACAATGGCTTCCCCCCCATAACTTCCCTCCCACCCGCAACCCTCCCCTTTCCCACTCCCTCTCCCCTTCCGTTCACATCAAGATTCATTTTCAATTCTCTTTATATATAGAAGGTCAGTTTAGTATATATTAAGTAAAGATTTCAACAGTTTGCCCTCACATAGCAACACAAAGTGAAAAATACTGTTGGAGTACCAGTTATAGTATTAATTCACAATGTATAGCACGTTAAGGACAGAGATCCTACATGATATATATATTTTTAAATTGATTAATTTTCTATGCAATTTCCAATTTAACACCAAGATTTTTTAATCATTTGCAATTATCTTTATATACAGAAGATCAATTCAGTATATACTAAGTAAAGATTTCATCAGTTTGCACCCACACAGAAACACCAAGTGTAAAAATACTGTTTCAGTACTAGTTATAGCATTATTTCACATTGGATAACACATTAAGGACAGATCCCTCATGAGACGTAAGTACACAGTGACTCCTGATGTTGATTTAACAATTTGACACTCTTGTTTATGGCGTCAGTAATCTCCCTAGGCTCTAGTCATGAGTTGCCGAGGCTATGGAAGCCTTTAGGGTTCGCTGACTTCAATCTTATTCCGACAGGGTCATAGACAAAGTGGAAGTTCTCTCCTCCCTTCAGAGAAAGGTACCTCCTTCTTTGATGGCCCCGTTCTTTCCACTGGGATCTCACTTGCAGATATCTTTCATTTAGGTCTTCTTTTTTTTTTGTTTTTCAGAGTGTCTTAGCTTTCCGTGCCTAAAATACTCTCATGGGCTCTTGAGCCAGATCCGAATGCCTTAAGGGCTGATTCTGAGGCCAAAGTGCTATTTAGGACATCTGCCATTCTATGAGTCTGCTATATATCCCACTTCCCATGTTGGATCATTCTCTCCCTTTTTGATTCTATCAGTTAGTATTAGCAGACACTAGTCTTGTTTGTGTGATCCCTTTGACTCTTAGACCTATCAGTGTGATCAATTGTGAGCTGAAATTGATCACTTGGACTAGTGAGATGGCCTTGGTACATGCCACCTTGATGGGATTGTATTGGAATTCCCTGGCACAATTCTAACTCCATCATTTGGGGCAGTTCCGATTGAGCGTGTACCAAATTGTACATCTCCTCCCTCTCTTATTCCCACTCTTATATTTAACAGGGATCACTTTTCAGTTTAAATTTAAATTTAGTTCTCTCTTTATGACTAAAAGTTAGATCAGCTTAGGCCAAATGAACTAAGGTTTGAATGAATGCATTTCTGATCTGTGATGTGAAAGTCATGTAATATGTTTAAGTTTACCAGAATCATGATAGCTTTTTTTTGTATTGATGCATATTTCAAATAATTTGTTAAAAACAGGAAAAAGCTAATTTAAGCAAGAAAAAAACCCATTCATTTGATGGATTTTAATTAGCTGGTGGTAATTACAAAATATCACAACTCAAGATCAAGTCAAAGAGAAAGCTAAGGCAGATTCAGGTTCTTAACAAAATTAAAAGAATAAAAAATTTTCTTACTAAAGTTTACCATGAGGCAACTCAGCTAAAATGACTTCCTAGATTTGTATATTTATATAATTTAGGACTTGATTGACCTATTATGGATCACTTGTCTATCCATTCTTTTTTTTTGGGGGGGAGGGGATAGGCAGAGTTAGACAGTTTAGAGAGACAGAGAAAAAGGTCTTCCTTTTTCCATTGGGTCACCCCCCAAATGGCCTCTATGGCCAGCGCTGCACTGATCTGAAGCCAGGAGCCAGGTGCTTCCTCCTGGTCTCCCATGTGGCTGCAGGGCCCAAGGACTTGGGCCATCCTCCACTGCCTTCCCAGGCTATAGCAGAGAGCTGGACTGGAATAGGAGCAACCGTACAAAATCCAGTGCCCCAACCGGGGCTAGAACCCTGTGTGCCGGCACCACAGGTGGAGGATTAGCCAAATGAGCCACGACACCAGCCATTGTCTATCAATTTTGAACCTACATTTTGGTAAAGCTAGGTTTCTGGATCACTTTAAACATCATTAGAGATGAAACTGATGATTTCATATTTGAAAGGAAAAATTGGTCACTTACCATAATGTTGCAAATGATGACATTTCATTATTCTTATGGATGAGTAGTAGTCCATGGTGTATATGTACCAGATTTTCTTTATCTTCCTTTTAATTAATGGACATTAAGTTGTTTCCATATCTTGGCTATTCTGAATGGTGCTGCAATAAAAATATGAGTGCAAGTACCTGTTTCACATATTGATTTCACTTGCTCTGCATATAAACTCAGTAGTGGGAGTGCTGAATCATTTTATTTTTTTTTTTAATTTTTGAGAAAATGCCATACTATTTTCCATAGCAGCTGTATCATTGACCAGTGCATATATGTATATGTTTTATGTGTTGGCTAACAATAAAATGTTTTTAATTAAAATTAGGAAAATATTTTGAATTATAGGTTTAGTTTATGGTAACACAAAGCTATGATATAACATTTCTTTTTCAGTTTTAACATACTCTTTCTCAGAAACACTGAATATATTTTTCTCATTACAAATTGTCAGGTATTTCAGAAAGAGTTAAGCAATACATGACCTGCTTTCCACGAAATGATGTCTCTTTAAAATTCTAGTTGTATCTTTATGATATGGATACAACATCTGCGTTTTATTCACCATTCTGAGAATACCAGAAAAGTTTTCATGTAACCCACTTTTTCCATGAACACATGGAACTGCAAATTTTACCCTTTCAGCATTATTTAACAAGTATTATATGCTTCCTTCTGTCATTCTTGTTTGTGTTTTGATGGTAGATAAAAATGTTTGAGTAAGTACAAATAAGTGAAATAAATGTATTCTATGTTGTTTACCTGACATTGAAATGCTCAAATATCTCTGGATAATAAGAGTTATTTGAAGACATTTTAAAAAATCATTCCTGGAATATATGAATTGTCAAACTTATTTTATAGGATCTTTTTGTTGTTTTTGTTCAATAGAGTTTAGTAGGCAACCAAATCCTTCTATGATTATTCTTGTATACACTATTTCTTCAAATAGTTAAATTGAGAAAAATTATATAAGTGATATTGGGAAATAATTAGAATTCAATTTGCATAAAAGATAGGCTTTTTCTTAATTGTATTAATGATTTTAAGTTTTAATATTTTAATTTTGCATGTGCAACTTTTGATAATAAAGATGGACAAGTTTTTATTCACATTATGTGTAAAAACTATTTAGAGGACTATAAAAATATAATCTTGACTGTTCTCTTATCCACATAAGAAATAAGTGAGAAATTCTAAATACAATTGCCACTTTACTATCAACATTTCATTCTAAAGCTGAAATGATTTAGGTAAGCAAATAGATATTAGATAAACATGTAATGAATTATCAAAGACATTGATTCACTTTGAATTTGTTAATAATCTCAGGGAATAAAACTAAATCAGATTTTTAAAATAATGTTCCACTATATGAATGGTGATGATATAATTAAAAGTCCTGTTAAGCAGCCACAAAGAAGTGATATATAAAATTACTTTGTTCCAGAGAAGAAAGCAATGTTAGGAAGATAGCAATTTCCAATAAAAGGTGAAATTGATAAGATGTATAATATGTAATTTGATATGTAATTTGTACCTGCATTTTAAATATCTGGAAACTCTTGGCATATATCTTTGATATTTTAAAAATAATACAAATTTTATTAATGCTATGTTTAATTAAAATAACATTTCTGATATAGAAGATTCACATTTAGGATTATGAATATTTTAAATCAGTTTAGTCAGGCAAAATATCATCATCATATTGAAAATAATTTAAAAGGTAGCATGAACATTAGAGTAGTTAATGAATCATTAGAAAATACATTTTGATCAATTTATTTTTTTAACACTTGTTTTTATGTATTAAAAGGTAGACCAGTAGACATCGAGTAGGAGGCAGGGAAGACAGAATTAGAGAGACGAGAGATTGATCTTCAATGGTTCATTTCCAGATGTTCCCAAGAGCCAGGGCTGGGCCACGCTGAAGCCAGGATCTCCCACTTGGGTGACAGGTACCCAAATACTTGAGCCATCATTTGCTGCTTCCCAGGAATGAACATTAGCAGGAAGCTGGATCATAAATGGAGTAGCCAGGACTCACACTGGCACTCTGAAATGGGATGTGTGCATCCTAAGCTGTGGCTTTACCCAGTGTACCATAATACTTGCCATTACATCTTGATTCGTTTTTAACTTGATCATCAATTAAGTTTGGTACTTAAGTAAATTAAATGATTTTATTTTTTGTTCTTCAGTTTCTGTGGGTATGAAGTGGGGTTATAATACGTAGTGAGAGTAGTCCTGTGTCCTGTGGATTAAATGTGATAATGAACATGAAGCTATATACCCAGCCTTGTACAGAATAAGCATTTGAGAGCTATTTTTTGTTATTATTACTACATTTTTAAAAGTTGTATTCACAAAACCAAGCAAATTTACATATAAAATGGGCCAGACAAGCAGATGTTTTATTAAATGAACCAATATGCTTTTCTTACTGTATTGTATTATTTTCCTTTATAGGAATTTTGTTCCTCTATCTAGGTATATAATTAAAGCCATCTATTATTCCTAAAAAAGTTACTTATGTGAAGGACACCTTGGTTTTTCATCATCTTAATGATGTCTCTTTATGATTAAATGCAATTGTCAACATTCTATACTGAAATGGAAGAATCTCAGATTTATGTTTTCAATATTAATATAAAATTACTAACCCATAGTACATTTACTTTATAAGCTTATTACTATGATTTGATCAAGCAATATCAACTGATGGACTGATTCTGCATTTTAAGAATTATAATCAAAGAAAGCACTATTTCCATGAAAGAATGCACACAGCCACAGATGTGCCTCACCAGATGAGAATTTTAAAAAATGACTCCATATTTTTATTCAGTGGCTCAGTCAGTGTCTTATCAAGAATGCATTAAAGGAGCAAAGACAGAAAAAGACAGCATTCTCATGGTTGTTGGAAGGAGGATCTATCTTCGTTGCAGAGTGGCATTTTTCAGAAGAGGACTGAAGGACTTTGAAAGGAGAAAGCTTGAGAGGTGCTGTCTTCATCTTCCTAGGGAGTTTCTTTTACTCTTGAGTGTTTCTGAGAGATCACATCAGGACTTAGATGGAAAAAAACTCCTGTTTTCACATGTTGTTTTCCCCTCACTTCTTTGCGTGCATACACAGGAAAGATTCACATAATAAATCTTTGCTGAGAATTAAACAAATAGATTGGTAGAGTTTCCCACATAGTTTTTAAGTTTTAGGGAACTGTTGAAGAAACTGTTGGGTGATTGTGATAAGAACATGAGAATCATATTAGACCATATTCTGCAAGTAAAGCAAATTCTTCAATTTATACTAGTATTAATAAATTAATTGTATTTGATTAAATATATATACTATTTGTTCATTCATAGGTACTTGGATACTTATTTTTGTGACAGTTGAATGATTGGTATGTTTAGAAGGCCCAAAATGCCTCTGCCTTCTGCTTATTATGCTTATCAATTTTAGAACTGGTAAGTTGTTTAGGTTTAAGTTCTCAGGTAGAACAGAAAAATGGCCCTTGGAAAATAAGTTCAGATTAATATTTTTCTAGCTGTAATCTTGGCAACATTGCTTCAGCATTATTAGCCTCACTTCCTAGTAAATAAAGATAGCGACCATATAATATTGATAAAAATATGAAACAAGAATATCTGTGAAGAGACATATTGCGTTTTCAATGTATGAATTTGTTTTTCATCGTTTTATTCATTTCAAAGTCCAAGTGGTATATCATAAGGTAGAACTTTTTGGATATGGCTATTAATAATTGCATTTTCTCCTTTAACATTTCACTAGAAAACAATCATTGAGTGACTTCTACATGAACGTTTGGGAAGTAATGATGAACACAACCTCTAGGGTATTCCATTATTGAGGTTACATATGAAACACCACAGCATGTTTTGTTTTATGTTTTTATGTTTATAACTGATGCTATTTGGATTTTTCTCTTTGAATACAACATTCATACTCCCAGACAAGTTATACATCATATAGCTAAACTCAGATGGGGTTTTGTATATTTTGATCTTTTAAGCCATATGTGAATTAACATCATTTATTTTTATCAGGAGTAACAAATGCAGACTTACAACATATAAAAATTATAAACCTAAATGCAAAATTTTGATCTGCAATTTAAGCAGAAAGATATATTAAATATGAGACAGTGAAGCAAAAATTATTTTCAAATGTACTCTGGTGAAAATTCACATGCTGGTTAATGTTTCTGAGGTTAATTGCATATTGAGCTCAGTAAATTATCTTAATTTCTCATTTTCATATAGAACCCTTGATAAATTTGATTACTTAAAGATGTTTAGTGCTGGTTAAATATCCCATGGTGAATAAATAACTAAAGCAATATATTTTTTTCTTTGTAACTCCATTCAAAAGTAAATAAGCCAGATACGGTCTACTTGTTTTACATGTATCCATATAGGTTGGGGTTTTAATGCTTAAGCTTTTCAGCTTTCGAGTGTCCAGGATGATTCATGATTTGCAGAGCTGTACTCTACTTGTCATCAAACAATAGATCTCCTAAAGTTGTAAATGTACTCACAGTAGCATTTCTTAATTATGTAGTTGGCACGCAGAACAAATGAATTGCTCTTAGAAACTAGATGGATTATAAATTGTTAAATCTACGTTTCAGGCAGGAGTGTCTATGTAATAATGTGAATGTTATCAATGCTAAGGCTCTCTGATAATAGTGATGAAATCAATATAACTTTTAAATATCTTGACACATATCTTACTGTTATGAATTTGTTAGTAGAGCTCTGTGAAGTAGAGCATGTGGGTGGGTACAAACTCAGCTTATGTCTGTGCCAGAATTTCTATTATGTTTTGCTCAACATTTGCTAATATGTAAAAACTTAACACTGACTGTTCCTATTAGCTTGTATGCCTCCCTGCATCTCTCCTTCATATTCTCTGCCACAGATTTTCCCATGCTTTCCTCCCATCATTTTGGAGTGTCTTCCCTACAACTTTTATGCCACTTAGTTGTATGAGTAACAACTTTTTGGTGGGTTTAAGAAAACTTTAGTTTACCTAGAATTTTCTTCCTGTTGCATTGAGTTTTTAAAAATTTAACTTATCGTTTGTATTTGCAAAACACTCTTATACTTTAAGCTGATTTTTTTTTGCTGGTCAACTTTATATTTAATTACCTGAAATTGAATCCAAACATGATCATGATTAAACTAGATGAGGGAAGAGCATCTCTCAGAGAAGAGGCGATTGACTGTGGAGTGTTAAATATCCCTTTTTGGGGGAAGAATTGGAGTGAATTTTTTGTATATAAGAGTTTTTTTAATTACTTTGATGTACATTTTTATCATTGCAAGTTTAAGTGTGTGTTTGCATACTGAGTTAGCCCAAGGTTGGGTTATAATAGATGCAGTCCATTGGCAGTGAGCCTTATTTTGATTTAGTTTTATGTCTATGTGTGAATGGCAGAGATACAAATGAAAATTTCAATAACTCTTTCATGTAAAATCCTTCAAGGTGAATTATTTTAATTGGAAACACTTCATGAGATATGGGATGTGCAAGAGAGTGAACATATTTTGTGCTATAGGGAGATATGAGAACTACAGAGCCTATTGGTCTCATATCACAGTGTTGCATCATCGGCATTTTGGGTAGAGAAGCAGATGCAATGATAGTGTAGGTGAAGAACTGTCATCTCCATTATGAAGATGTCTTTAAATGCAGTCAGTATTCTATCAGCAGCCACCTTAATAAACAGCATTCAGAAAGGTGATTGAAAAACCCAAAGATCTGTAATCACACAGTTCCCTGGATTAAATGCCTTTCTACTTCAATATATGAATACATAGATTGAATTGTGTTTTTGTACAGCATATTAAGCTATAAGGGAAGTATAAACCTGGCCTGCGAAAAATTGAATTCTCAGTGGAGGAGTATGGGGAGTGGTTGTGTTTTCTTTTTTGTTTTTATTTTGTTTTAATAGAAAGGTATTTGAATCATGAATGGAATAATAAGAAGTTATTTGAGTGGCTTGGACACTCTAGCAGTTTACAGAAGATATATTGGGTACAAGAGTGCAGAGAAGATTTTCAGATAAAATGATGTTTTTGTGGTTTTTCTTACTTTGAAGAATAGAATTGATGTTTGATAAAGCAAAACACAAAGGAGTCTTGTTTTTTCACAGTTAATGATTTTTTTGTGAATTAGTATTATCATTAATTTCCCACACTTTGTTTCAATTCTTAACCCGTATTTTGTGCCACTGCTTATTTTTATTTTTTTAAATTTATTTACCAGACACAGAGCTAGAAAAACAGAAATCCCATTCACTGTTTCAACCCTCAAACGCCTACAACAGATAGGGCTGTGCCAGGGCTAAATCTTTTGCATGGATAACTGGAACCAAATTACATAAGTGGTCCCTGCTGCCTGCTAGGGGCTACATTGGCAGGAAGCTGGATTAAGAATTGCTGTTACGGGGCACAAGCATCTCAGGTTAAACATCTGCTGCCTACTGTTGGCACTGTGACACAAAGTTGCCATCTATAGGGTTTCAATGATGGCTGCTCTACATCTGATCCAGCTCTCTGATAAGTGCCTGGGAAAACAGTAGCAGATGGCCCAAGTCCTTGGGCCCCTGCAACCATGTGGGAGACCTGGAATAATATCTTGGCTCCTGGCTTTTGTCTGGCAAAGCCCAGGCTGTTGAACAGCTATTTGGGTAGTGAATCAGCAGATGCAAGATCTCTCTTTCTTTTATCTTTCTGTAGCCCTGACTTTCAAATAAATAATGCATCTTTTTTTAAAAAAATATTTTATTTATGTGAGAGGTAGAGTTACAGAGAGTGAGAAGATGAGACAGAGAAAGGTGTTCCTTCCGTTGGTTCACTCCCCAAATGGCCGTGCTGGCTGAAGCTGCACTGATCTGAAGCCAGGAGCCAGGTGTTTCTTCCCAGTCTCCCACATAGGTGCAGGGGCCCAAGTACTTGGGCCATCTTCCACTGCTTTCCTAGGCCATAGCAGAGAGCTGGATTGGAAGAGAAGCAGCCAGGACTTGAACAAGAACACATATGGGATGCCGGTGCCATAGGCAGATGATTAACCTACTGTACCATGGCACCAGCCCCAATAATACATCTTTCTTAAAAAAAAAATCTACCTGTACTACCATTAGAAATTATATTTTAATTTCCATGTATTGTTTTTAGAAGGCTTGTAAGTTTCTTTGTTGTTTCATTGCAACTCATAGGGGATAACAATTATAGCTTTAAGACTGGTAAAAGAAAAGAAGAGTTGATGTTTTCCCTATTTTTAAATATTTTTATAAATACATTATTGTTAGATGCCTTACTAAAGTCTTTCAACAAATAAACTACAGGGCTGAGATTTATTTGCCTTTATTACTTCTGGTTTTCCCATTTATATGCCAGAGGCAACAGCATTAGTTGTTAAAGAAGTGAAAATCTTCTCTAAGCCAAATTATCTTGGAACTAAGCACATTTTGATTTTTTGTCATTGTTTCCCTTTCTAAATAAAAGAAAATTAATTATAATTTTCATTGCTATATCTTCTGGCCTTCACTTACTGATTTTTTTTTTCCTTTACCTTTTTTCTTTGCCTAAAGAAACTGTCAGAGCACTATGACCAGGAATTATTCCAAAGCCAGTCTTGTGGAAAATAAACAATCTCCATTCTGGCTGCAATGTAAGCTACAGAAACAGAATTTAGCAGTAATTCAGTGAAATAATAAGTTACCTAGGGGAAAATAAGGGGATTTGGTAATGGAACATTGTCACTGTGATTATTACTAGTGGATATGGCCAACTCTGTCTCAGTAGTTAGAAAAAAAAAAAAAGCTGGACTTTACCATATAATTGGAAACTACAAACTTGAATATCCATGTGTTGCATTACCCTTTCAGTTCTTTTGTGATGGTCATTGAGTGTGCCAGTTTTTCCTCTTAGTTTAAGAATTAGAAGTTCACAAAATCATTCAAGAAGTATTCAAGCCACAATGAAAGCAATTAAAAATAAATTATGCTTTATTCAATTTTATTTGCAATTTCAACAGATGATTCACATATGTTATCATGCCATGTACATGAATTTTTTAAAAATAAATTTTATTAAAGCTGACATATAATGTACTGCACATATTTAAACTGATTTGAAAAACCATCACCACAATCAAAATAATGGTACTATTCTCTGGTCTCAAAATTTCTACATATCCCCTTTGTATTTCTACTTAGTAGGTAATCATTGATTGCCTTTCTGTCATTATAGGTAAATATGAATATTCTATTTCCTAGGCTTTTATATATATGGGATCATATAGCATATACTTTTTTCAGCTTCTCTCAAACAGCATGATTATTTTGAGCTATGATAACAAAGGGCAATCCATTAAAGAACATGTTGGTAAGTTGGATTTCATCATGATTAAATAAGTTTGTTTCTATAAAATTTACAATAAAGAAAAGAAAAGCCATAGACGGATAAATATTTATAAATCACACACATTTTTAAAGCTATTTATTTATTTACTGGAAAGACAGAGTTACATATATGTATAGAGAGAAGGAAAGACAAAGAGAGAAATCTTCCATCCACTGGTTCACTCCCCAAATGGATGCAACGATCTGGTCCAGCAGGCTGAAGCCAGGAGCCCAGAGCCTCCTCTGGGTCTCACATGTGGATGGTAGGGGCCCAGGTACGTGGGCCGTTTCCTGCTGCTTGCTTTCCAGGGGGGAATTAGCAGGGAGCTGGATCAGAAGTGGAGCAGCCAGGACTGAAACTGGCATACATTTGGGATGCTGGTACCCCAAGTGGCAGTTTAATCTGCTGGGCCACATCACTGGTCCCTAAATTACATATATCATAAAAGATTTTTACCTGTTTTGTATAAACAACTCTCAAAACAAAGTATTTTTTAAAGATTTATTTATTTGTTTGAAAGGGAGAGTTACAGAAACAGACAGAGATAGAGATCTTCCATCCATTGGTTCATTCCCCAAATGGCCACATGGCCAGAGCTGGGCCAATCTAAAGCCAGGAGCTACTTCCAGGTCTCCCACATGGGTCTAGGGCCCCAAGGACTTGGGCCATACTCTACTGCTTTCCTAGGCTGTAGCAGAGAGCTGGATTAGAAGTGGAGCAGCTGGGACTAGAATCGGCTCCCATACAGGGTGCCAACACTGCAGGTAGCAGCTTTACCTGCTATGCCACAGCACCATCCCCACAAACTATTTTTTAAATGGGCAAATACTTGAACATAATATAAAAAAAAGATGTGTGTTCAATGTCACGAATCATCAGCAAAATACAAAACGACAATAATATATCATTGTATACCATTAAAAATAAATTGAACCTATCAAAGTGTTGGTAAGGATGTGGAAGAAATAGAAATTTCCTATACTACTGATGAGCTTATAAAATAGTATCACCATTTTGGAAGCACTTTTAAACTTTATTAGAAAGAGTTATGCATACCATAGAATCTGACTATTTTACTTATAATTTACCCCAGAGAAAGGAGAATATGTAAGTTTGAGTAAAAATGTGTGCAAATTTTCATTCATATACCTTTGTTTAGTTAACAAAAACTGGATATAATTTGAATTTCCCTTAATAGGAGAATGCATGAAAATATAGGATATTGGAACAGTAGAATACTACTCAGCAATAAACATAATGAACTATAGAGAACAACATAGATGAGTACCTTTATATTCAACAACGAAGCCACTTGTCAAAACCATATATAAGTTTGAGGTAAAAATGTCACCCAAATATTTGTATTTGCCACTATAAGATATCAGCACTAATATATCTATGTATATATGCCTAGAAACATGACTGTATATTAAAAGCTGCAACATATTAGAACTGAAAATTCCTAGTTAATATAACATATGTACTCTGAAAAACTTAAGATTTTGCAATCCAAATCCTATATAGTGATCTAAGTTGATGTTTTGTCTTTATCCTTGTATATCATAATTTTCTGATTAATCTCTGAACAAAAACAAAACAATTTTTAGTATTTCATTACTATCTAATAAAATAGGTAGGAAGTGCCATTTATATCATCTTTTTGACATCTCCAAAATAACCATTCATGCAGAAGCTGGCACAAATAAAACACATGAGCAATTGTTATAATTTACACCTAATAGGCAATGAAAATGCATAATTTTGTAGTAATATCAGTGCTAATGTTGTATGTATATTTAGTTGATTATAATAAAAATGGTATCATTCAGATACTCAGCTGAATTAAACAACTGAAATGGCTTATGTATGAGTATGACAAACTCATGTGGATCCGATTTGAGGCATGATGATGTGTTGAAGTGTTCTGGCAGCAATGTTTCCCTTTTATGCTTTCCCTGTATTTAGACTCTATATAATCCAAAGCAAAAATGACTTAATCATTTCACAGTCACAACCAAGAGAAAATAAAATTATTCCTGGCCAACAGAGCCAGGGAATGGTTAGTGGCTCTGTTAGCCTGATGTGACCTTACCCCTGAATTGATCATTTTTGTCAGAGTGATATAGTAAGTACCTTACTGAAAAGGCTTGGCTCACCTAACATATTTGGTGCTAAGATGTGTTCATAGCCCCTATAGGAAAATTAAAAAAAAACAAAAAACCTGTGTTGTTTCAAACAAGGCTATAAATGCCTGATGTGCAACCAGCAGAAGAATTAGATTCAGTAGAGGGAAATTATTATTCTCTTCGAGATCTACCAGGAATAGTGAAATTGTTGTGTGAACAGGATGATAGGCATTTAACAGCTGAACTTTGGTAGATTGCTGTTATTAGAAATGTTGATTGCACTGTGGATTAATGATTAATACTCAGAGGTTTGTAGATGTATTATTGAAAGTGTCACTTGTGTCCATTTCAGTGTGTGTCTATGTGTGTGTGTTTGGGATGAGAGATGTTGGAAAAGAGAAATATATATATATATATATTAGTAAATATTTTTTAGAATGTTGTCCTTACATGTGTTACTTGGACATTTATACTGTCAGTGCATAGATCTCAATTTAACCATGAGGATGTTTTATTTAACACATCAAATGCATTTCATTGGTCATTGAAACTCAATTGGAAATTTCAATTTACTTAATATATATGTAATAATTAATTCCTCATTCTGCAGTGTTGAACTTAGGTAGAAAGAAATGGAGATTAAAGTCCTCATTTTTTAATATATAGCACAGGAAGACAAAAACATTGGAAAAAGGTTTTGCTTCTGATGAGTAGAATGACAGAAGCAACCATGAAACACAGCCATTTTCAGTTTATACACAATTTTTGCTACTTGTTGATTTCATGTATTCTTCTCTTTTCTTAGATTTATTTATTTATTTTGAAGGAGAGTGAGGTGGAAGGAAGGGAGAGAGATTTTCTAGCTGGTTCACTCCCCAGTTAGTCACACTGGACAACACTGGGCCAGGCAGAAGTGAGGCTCTTCATCCAGATCTCTGACAAGGTGGCAGGGGCTCAGACACTTGAGTCATTTTTTTTTCTTTTATCAGGTCATTACTAGGAAGCTGGATTGGTAATGGTACGACCTAGACAGGAACTGGCACCCATATGGGATGCAGGCCTAACGGATGGTGACTTTACCTGCTACACCACAGCATGTCTCCTCCACAGTTTCTAAGGAAATTGTATAGGCAATTGCTGCTAAAAACAAATGAATAAAGAACAGTTTTTATGCAGAAGAAATAAACTTTGATATTAATTTTTTATATCACAAAGCACCTTTGTAAAAGTAGCCTAGAAACCTCTTAAAATTCCTAAAAATCACAGTTTCCTTGTGAGAAAAGTGGCTGCTGGACTTCTATGTGAGTAAATCTGCGTTCTTCAAACTAACGTGATGTGTGGCATTGGGACTTGGTTGGTAGAACCCTGGTAACTGCAAATGAAGTTACTCCAGCCATTTTCCCCAGTATGGATCAGTCATGAGCAGGCATTTTAAATCTTCTTGGATCATTGAGCTATGCCATAACAAAAAAAAGGGCTAATCAGTATTTAAAGAATAGCTGGATTCTCACTGCCCCCTGAACACAGGTTGCTTTCAGTTTCTGTTATGTAACACAAAGAAGGGAATTACCGGATAATGCTACAGTTTCTGCATGTCTCAGTTTCTCACAGAGATGCACTGAGAATCAGAGCATCAGTGGGGAAGGAAGTGAGTGAAGTTCAAGTAGGGCCTTTTTGACTTTAGGTTTTGGGTGGTCTGCATCAGCATCAAGACCGAAACACTCATGAGCTGATTATTTGCTGAGCCCATATGCTTGTGTGTGTGTGTGTGTGTGTGTGTGTTCTATTTCTTCATTCTGATTCATACACACACTGCAACTATGGAGGACCACAAAGGCTGTGCCTAAGTGCAACCAGCTATTAAAATTGTGTATGACTCTGACTCCTGGATTTTGTTGCATTGGTCATCTGAGGTTGTGGTTGCTGAAATGATCTTTCCAATGCCTCTTACTTCCTGATATATAACACCTATATTCTGGCCTGTGTTCTTTATTAAATAACATGGTCAATTTTGCCTCCAGAATTGTATTAAAAATGGGGTTAATGAAGGCAGGCACTGTGGCATAGCAGGTTAAGTGGCCTTCTGATATGCCTGTACTCCATATAGGACGGCTGGTTCCACTCTGGGCTCTTCTGCTTGAATCTAGCATACTGCCCAAGAGCACCCCAAGAGGCAGCAGATGATAGCCATAGTACTTGAGCTCCTGCCTCCCATGTGGAAGACCTGGATGGAGTTTCTGGCTCCTGGCTTTGGTCTAGCCAGCCTTGAGTATTTGGGTATTTGGGGAGTGAAACAATGACTGGAAAACCTCTGTATTTTTCTCTCGCTCTGTTTCTCTCTCTGGCACTCTGCCTTTCAAATAAATAAGAAAAGTAAACAATCCTTTTTTTTTTTTATAAATAGGGCTACTCTATGACTCTTTTTTTTTTTTTTTTGCTGAAAGAAAAGTCAGTTCCTATAAGCATTTGGAATACATCTCTGTAAAACCTCAACCACAACCACATGGAGTTCTATGTGAAGTCATGAATCTGAGCAATATGAATACAGCACAAAAAATACAAATTTCTTTTTTCAACCTTCATTTATTTATTTGACAGGTAGAGTTACAGAGAGAGAGAGAGACAGAAAGGTCTCCCTTCCTTTGGTTCACTCCCCAAGCTGCACCCATCTGAAGCCAGGAGCCATGTGCTTCCTCCTGGTCTCCTATGAGGGTACAGGGCCCAAGCACTTGGGCCATCCTCCACTGCCTTCCCAGGCCACAGCAGAGCTGGACTGGAAGAGAAGCAACCGCAACTCTGAACCCGGCGCCCATAGGGGATGCCGGCACTGCAGGTGGAGAATTAACTAAGTGAGCCCCAGCACCAGCCCTCAAAAATACAAATTTCTACCTGATATTATATATAACTAGTATGAAGTCTGAATGTTGGAGAACTGCAAATAAATTCAAATCTAATAGTAAAATTTACTTCTATATGGATCTTTACATAGCTGTTTCTGGCAAGCTAGATAGGATAAATTAATATATTTAGTTATTTTGAACCACTATGGGCATTTTTATTACTCTGTTGCTTATGATGTATTTCACTTCTTTGGAAGAACACAAAATGCAAATTTAGGCAACTGACCTTGTAATTTCCTATTTTTATAGTTCCATTCACTTTCTTCTAAATGGTCATCTTTCTTTTTAACAACACTTTAAAATATATAATTTATATTGCTTTAAATCTTCCAGCTTTCAAAAGTTTCAAACAACTTTTCTCACGTTTAAAATCTATCTTCATTAGAAACATACTCACTGTGCAGTTCAGTGTTTTGAAGCCAGAATGAAGAAATCAGTAGAGAAATACATAGAGGCCAGAGACTCTTGCCAAGGAACCAAGGAATGTATGATAATTTCTCAAGTACAGTGACTGTTTACATCGGGGCTGGGGACGGCTCCAGAAGGAAAAAAAGACTATGTTGTGGAAACATTACCCTGTGCACACCATATCAATCACTATCCTGATTGCTAAAGCATAGTTCTCTGTAACACACATTTGCCGATAGCAAGGCTATGGATCAGTTCTTTCTTTTGTGTAAACAGTAAGTTTACTAAGTAGTCATATTTAATCAATCATTCTCAGTAGTGATTTTTTTATAGTTTATATACAGTAACTATTTGTTAGCTAGAAAACACAAAAAGATTTCCAAGTGAATTTAAAAAAAATAAATAAAAAATACAAGCATTATATGTGCATTTAAATATGTCACTAATTGTTTAGCTTGAAGGAGAATATTAACAAGATTGGTAAATGGGCCACCACCATCTTTTAAACAAAGTGTGAGAATGTCACACCAGAAATTGACATAGTTTCTTAATATCATTCTAAACAGCCCATCAAATATTTTAAGCGTTATGGAAAATGGTTGTCACTGGAAATATGAGTTCTGTTCATACATTCTGTGTTGCCTTATTGTCTGAATATGTGACTCTCCACATTGACACAAAATTGCTACCCTGTCGACATGTAAAAGGATGGATCGTTTTATCTCCTGAGTGATGAAGTTCAAATCCACAAAGAACAGGCCTTCGGTCTTTTGAGGTGATTACGATACCTCAAACCTGACAGCTTGCCCTGACAGCTTTCAAATGTTCCCGAAATCAAATTGTTCCTGCTTCTATTAGAAGAAGGCAGCTGTGTGAAAACTAGAGAAGAAGGTAAATAGAAAAGAAAATGATCTTTATATTCAGAGTAATTACAAATTTCGTTTCTAGGGAAAAGTGTAGATATTGATTTTGCCTCTCCTTGTGATGTACACAGATGAGACACAAAGAACCCATATGGGTCCAAGGTTTGCCAGGAAAGGAATATCAGGATAAGCAGATGGCAGTACTGTTGCCATATGGCTGCTTAGGAATGGACCCATGTTATGGCACTTTGCCATAGGATAAAGCTAGAAATATTTTTCTGCTCCTACTTCAAGTAGCACAGAGAATGAATATATAGTTTGTTGACATGAAAATTCATTAGAAAATTGTGACAGGAGTATTGTATTATCTGCACTTCCATAAAATGATTCTTGGACTTTTAAAACAATTTTTAAAAAGGATCAAATTGATGAGGCTTCCTGTATTTTGGATATAGAACTTTATGGATAATGCTGCGATTTTTTTTTTTTAACTTCAAACCAAAACCTTCATTACTTTGAGGTTAGCACAATCTTAGGGGCATTTATACAACTATGGTGTAGATACAGTTTTACAGTATATAATCTTACATAATAATTATAACTGTGAAAGTTAAAAATCCTTATGTGATGCTTATGTGAAATGGCATTTTTAAGTAAAAAGAGGGGTGCCATCAAAAGAGCTTTGGACTGAGAAACTAGAGAGAGCACCATGGCCTGATAGGCTGAGCCATGAAATGTCATGATGTCAGCTAATCTCTCTCAGTTGTAGTTTGCTCCTCTGTAAAGTGATTACATATTTGCTATGGAGAAAAGGCGGGTTGTGAAGAACAAAATACAGCACTCTATTCATATTCACCTCCTCCCATCACCAGCTCGGTGATTTTTATTTTATTTTATTTTATTTTATTTTATTTTATTTTATTTTATTTTATTTTATTTTATTTTATTTTATGTGTGGAAACTACTTAGTTTCTCTATCAGAAAGAGGAGGATAACAGTATCTGCACCAGGGGGGCTGTGGCGAGAAGTGAATTCAAGATGATTCTGAGAAACTGGGCTGCAGAAGCAGGCAGGTGTGATTTGAGGACAGCAGGTTTATCTCAGGCAGATGTATTGGAAGTTATTGAAGAGAAGGCAGTAGTAGGCGCATCTCAAAGCCTGGAAATGTTTCTTCTAAGAGCACTCAGTGTGATTTTAGGTGAACTGACTTTTAAGTGACTTTGCCTGGCACAGAATTCTCTCCCCGGCTCCAAGTGTCCTCTGGAACCACTTATCTCACATTGACTCAACATTTCCAGCTCTGGCTTCTCTGGAGAATTTGGTACAGCCAGCTTTTGGGAGATCCTCATGAGAGTCATAATGTTCCAGCTCACATCCCATTTGCCCTGGAGCATAAGGCATAGCCAATTATCACCGGTATTCTTAGCACCAAGTGGTTCAAATAAAGCCTGAGGAGAGGAGCCACAGAGACACTTCCACCCGACCCTTTCTCCTCCAATGCAAATTTCCTCGTTGAATTACAATACAGTTGTTTTTGTTTTCACTGTCTCTCTTGATAATTCTAAAGCTTTAAGTTAAAAACTTTCTTTTATTGTGTCTGAAAACTGCTCAGTAATAATATATTGGATTACCATATCCTTTATACAACCTTTTTTTTCATAAATTGCTCTCTTAGTCCTTAGTCAACCCTGTGAGATTGATTGTATCCTAAACAGATAAACGAAACAATATGATCAATTTCAAATAATCAATAAGTGATTATGCTTAAAGAAATAACAAGCTAATGAAAAATTCATGCCTTTCCATAATACTGATAGGGC
Source organism: Sylvilagus floridanus (assembly GCA_949820135.1). Classification (NCBI taxonomy): domain Eukaryota; kingdom Metazoa; phylum Chordata; class Mammalia; order Lagomorpha; family Leporidae; genus Sylvilagus; species Sylvilagus floridanus. The sequence continues at coordinate 57,424,871 of OX463242.1, forward strand.
TGATATTAGCCCGCTTACTTTTATAGATATGTGCAATATCTAGGTAGATATAAGAAAAATTACCATATTTGTCCACATTTTCTTCGAAGATTAGATACACAATTTAACTATATTAAAGTTAGACCCTTTAATATTTTTCCTAAGTACCTGCTAACAGAGGTAATACATTTTATTTTCTTAAAAAAAAGCTTGTAAAATGTAAATGAAAATAAACTTCAAACAGAAAATGATTATATGAATGGACAGGAAGGTCAAGAGTAACTTCTTCCTGAAAAATGAATGAATGAATGACTTAGTGAAGGGAAACAATAAACTAATCAACATGTCTTTTTAAAATGAGGCCTATAGATATGAGAAATGATGACAGCATCTGAAGAATACATGAGACTGATATCCTTTCCAGTCTTCAGACACACACACACACACACACATATACATATACAGAGAGTATGCAATGATATGTTACAATCGAGTAAAAGTTTAAAAGTGGTCTGAAATAGGAAGATTGGAGCCAGCTCCACCCTGGTTGGATGAGCTAAGATTCAGCCCCTCCCAAGCTGCTACTTATTAGTAAAATGGGACTACAGGCAACTACCTTGCCTGTAACACAGGTTCTTTTGTGTGAATCAAATAAAATATTTACTAAAAATTACTCAAAATCTCAGTGTAGTTTATTTAGATTTACTGATCATTTTTAGCCATCTCCTTGGTGATTCAGACAGGAGATGAGAAACTGAAACAAGTTAAAAGGGGTTGTCTTCAAAGGCAGGAAAATAAAAATTCCTATGGGACCCAAAAAGCAGTTATAGGAGTGTTGCCCCAGGGTAAATACATTGATGTAGTCAGCCTGGAGGATAGGACAGTGAAGTATGATCCCAGGTCAGATCAGCAGGAAAGATAGCAACAGTTTGTAGTTTGAGAAATGTAAATTCTTTTTAAGTATAAAGGGGATTGAAATGCATGAAAGTAAAATCTTTGTTTAACATAGCATTGGGGGATTTTGTATTTTAACTTTTTCTAAAAGAATAACACATTACATGTGGGTTTTAACTGAAAGTTGTTGAGTTAGTTAAAATGACACTAATAGCCATGGTAGCTAAATACCCAAACCTCAGTGAATTAACATAATGAAAATCTTTCTTGTTCAGGTAAATCTAATCCAATGTATGTTTGTGTAAGGGGTAAGGGGGAGATGCAGAGGAGGAGGCAATTTCTTTTCAAATATCCATTTAGCAACCTGAGCTGATAGGAACCTGCCATTTTCATCACACAATGTCTAATTAGATTTTCAACACCATTCGACTGATGGGTTGGGGAGGACCAGTAGGTGACTACAAGGAAATTTGCTTTTACTCTTTAAGTTAAATTTTACTCCATATGTGTGCTAAAAGGTATTTTAACTAAAAGTAGCATATACTTTTTTTTTTTTGACAGGCAGAGTGGACAGAGAGAGAGACAGAGAGAAAGGTCTTCCTTTTTGCCATTGGTTCACCCTCCAATGGCCACCGCGGCCGGCGAGCTGCAGCAGGTGCACTACGCTGATCCGAAGCCAGGAGCCAGGTGCTTCTCCTGGTCTCCCATGGGGTGCAGGGCCCAAGCACTTGGGCCATCCTCCACTGCACTCCCAGGCCACAGCAGAGAGCTGGCCTGAAAGGGGCAACCGGGACAGAACCCGGTGCCCTGACTGGGACTAGAACCTGGTGTGCTGGCGCTGCAGGTGGAGGATTAGCCTATTGAGCTGTGGCGCCGGCCAGCATATACCATTTCTAACCATCATCTGCTAACCAGAATTATGTCATCTGGAAACATGGAAAAGAGGATGACACATAAGATATAGTTGGGTGCCCCAGAAGTTTGCAGAAGGTAACAGTTTGCCATATTCCAGAATCCTCTGCCTCCTGCCCTTCTGTTCACCAAGCAACTTGTTTGTTGGTTGGTTTTTGGTCCTAACAAAGGAGATAACCTTAGATCCCGGGAGTCACAACTGACAGCTACATCAGCCTCTGGGTCTCGGAAGCTCTGTAAAAGGAAAATTTATTTGCAACTTGCTACTGAGCAACAGATACATAATAAGAAGGGACAAGGTAATAAAAGCAAAAACTGTAAGTCAAAATATGGACATAGAAGAAAAGACCCAGGCATCCAAGGTGTATACGAAATTTTCCTGAGCAGGCCTGTGGCAAGCAGGACGCAGGCAGCCCTGAATCCCAACCTGGGATCTAGTATCTGGAGGAATCTTTCGGGCATTCTTCACTTAAACCCTGAATCCACCAGCTGGAAGGATTGTACTTAATCCTTAATTCACATTACAAGGTAGCTATAAAAGAAAATGCCTTTCTTGGGACCTGTAACCTTTGTAACCAACTTCCTATTGGTAAAATATTAGGACCAGAATAGTCAAATAGTCTTTTTAGTTAGGAGTACGGTTTCACTGACAGTCAATCCCCCTTAAAATGGAATATTGTTCTAATATTTATTGTTTTCAGTCTGTTCCAGGTATCTTTTATAGTTCTTAACTTTCCTTATTATGTTACGGTCTTGTCCTCATTATCTTTTTTTTTTTTTGGAGGTAATATAAGTGACCGTGAAACTGCTGGTCTTACTCTAATCTTTACAGAAAAAGAAGTTTCAATTTTCAAAATATTTTTCAGTTTTACTTATTGTTCGGACTCTAACAGCTGTTGTATTATGACCTCAATTACCTTCATTTTCTCTGTTCCCTTTTGTTTCTCCTTGCAAGGAGTGTGATATGTAGCTCCACAAATATATTGCCTACTCATTTCTGTTTTCTATTCTTTTCAGTTAATGCTAAGGGTTGAATGGGTATCTTGTCCATTGTAGTTATCATAGTTGTATTTTGTTTTGTTTGGTTTTAAAGATGCATTTATTTACTTTGAAAGAGTTATATAGAGAAGGAGAGGGAGTGAAGGAGAGAGAGAGAGGGAGGGGGAGGGGGAAGAGGGGGGAAAGGGGAGAGGAGGTGAGGGGGAGAGGGAGATTCTTTCATCTGCTAGTTAATTCCCCAGATAGCCTCCATAGCCTGTGCTGTGCCAGGCCTGAGCCAGAAGCTTTATCTGGGTTTTCCATATGTGCTACAGGGACCTACATACTTTTGCCATTCTCTGCTGCTTTCCCCAGGACACAGCAGGTAGCTGGGTCAAAAGTGGAGCAGCTGGGATACAAACCTGTATCTATATGGGATGCCAGCATCCAAAGCTGGGGCCCCACCTGCTACACCACCATTCTGGCCCCTGTAGATGATATTTTGATCATTAGTTTCTTCACTGCAGAATAGATTTATCCATTCATATCTGTTTTCATTGTTCTTACAGCTTAGTTTCTCAAAAACATTGACACATTTTAAAAACTTTATGCAGTATCTCACTTTTAATAAAAACTCTTACATTTATTGAGGTAATGATAGCTGTTGCAACAAGAAAAGTCTATTTCTTGCTCAAGTAAAAGTTTACATGAGTGGAGAGGGAACTGGAATCACCCATTCTCGAATAGGCTATTGGATTCAAAAAAATCACATGGATTTCAAAAGTACTCAGGGATTTGAGATCCAGCTCACAGACGAAGAAAAAAGGGAGCCATGCAGAAAATAGTTTGGTTACTGTGTTTAGCAGTGTTGCATGAGAGCATTTCAAGTGTTTATATAAAGTGAATTGAAAGATAATGTGCATTTCTCATGATTTACTTGAAGATCCATTGCAAATGATGCCCACTCATAACAAAAAAAAAAAAATATTTGTCACAGGGCCTGACTTGGCAGTTTTGACCAGGAAAAACAGTCTAGGATTATGTTTAAAAGAAGAAAATACTTTTGAACAACTATACAGTTTCTACTAGTAACATATATTAGTTTATCTGTAAATTCTTTTGGCTTCATAATAGTCGTGAATCAAACATTTCCTCATTTGACATTTTAAGTAATTATTACTTTGTAGACATATTGACTATTTGAATATGTAGATTATAAGAAAAAAGAAGGTATTAAAACATTATGTAATATTAACTAGGAAATTTTTACATTTGTTTATAGAAGATGGGGTAAAGGAACAGAGATTTTGAAATTGAACCTGGGCTGAATGTTGAATAAGAGAAAGAACCAGATAACAGAAGGTTTCAGGCAAAGGGAATATAATACACAAAGACTCAAGGCTTTATCGAATGATTCTCTAACACACAATAACCCTGTAGTTCAATGGTGTGGGAGATGGAGTGCATGAGGTATTAAGTGATGGTACCAGAGATGACTTGGGACCAAATCACATAAATGTAAATATGTACATTCCTTGATTTTGTTTTTGTCTGTTCCTAAAAAGGTGCCTATCTTTGCTAATATGGTGCACCTGGGATTACACAGGCATGTCTTAAGCCTATAGAAAAACAAGGGTTATAACAATATGTGCTATAGGTATGTATACATCTTTGGAAGTCCTCAATTCTGTGGGAGAAGATTTTTTGATATTTTCTGACTATTCTGGAGATTTATAGTTTTACTGGCATTTATAATAAATATATCATCTGTGTACTGAATAATGAGGCAATTCCTGCTGACTTAGGTTTCATCTATTATCACAAATAATGAGCATTCCCAGATTCACAACAAATGCAATATGAATTTTTGGTGTTGCAGAAAAAGTGATTTTAAAAATATGACATTTTCCTATATTTTAGGATAATTTTTTTCAGAGACCTCATTATGTCCTCAAAGTATTTACATTTTTTATGCTGTTCATAACTTCAAAAGTACATCCAGCAGAATGTAAACCTCAGAAATTTTGTTAACAAATACTACTCAGAGCTTTATATACATGGTCTAATGTTTGCAACTAAAATGAAACTAATATTCAAACATTACTCACTTATTTTCCTAATATAGGCAAGTTAATGGACTGCTGTCATTCTTAATAAACCCATTTAAAAAAAAAAACAGAAAATCATATAAGACTGATGGTAATGTGAAATTTCAGTGATTTTTCTTTGGCTACAGATTCTTTACCTTCATTTGCCTTTACTTGTACCTAGCAATTTTTTTTTTTCATTTTCAATATCAAAGATGTGATATTCAGTCCCAAAACTGATTTTCTCAAGAAAAGCAATCACACCATTTTTTATTTGTGATTCTAGAAGCAGCTGAAGTTTTGAACATCACTGATGGGTGAGATGCTTGAATTTCTTTAGACTTCTTTTCAATTCTTTGGTGCAAAACCATCTTTCTCGTCCAGTCTTGTCTTCCGTACTCACTTCTTAATTTCTCATGTGCAATCTGAGCTCTTTGTTGATTATGTGGGACATTTTGTTTATTCTCACCTCTCTCAATTTACATACACAAAGCTATTACAATCTCAGGAAAAATGTAAGAGCCTATGATGGAGCAGAGCCATAGTAATGAAAAGTTTTCCGGTTTAAAACAATAAAAATATTCAGCTGTCATATATGTGCATGTAGTAATCATGCAAAACTACTTGGAGGATAAATTATATGGATTCTCCACAGGTCTATTTCCAGTGCTTTAATATCAATCATATCTTCTTGACAGTGTAAAGAACTCTTTAAATTATGTTTTAATGACTTGGAATATTCTATATTGAATAAATTTATTTATACAGTACAAACAAAATTTTTCCTTAGGAGAGATCATTTCAACCCAGGTATCTAGAGAGTAATAGAAATTAATCACAAAGTGATACTGGGTAATTATATTGTTTTATTTGATGTTATAATAGGATTGTTACTGTACTTTCAAGCATTCACTTAGTAATAAATATTGTCATTAAGGATGGAATAATATGTTGTCTTTGGTTAGCTTCAAATATGTCTGGAGGAAATTTAGTAGGGGCGTGGATGAAGAAAAACTGGCCACGAGTTTATTGATCATTGTTAAAGCTTGTTGATGTGGTTGATGACTACATTGAGTTCATTAAGATATTATCTCAGTTTTATACATGTTGTATATTTACACATTGAAAACTAAAGTATTCACTCAGGATCAAGATGTATGACTATGTAAGCCCTCAAATTTTTTCTCTTATTCTGTTCGCTATGGCATGCCATTATATGCCAAATGCGTTAACAGTCAATCTATACTAACTGTCTATGTTAGTGTTATTATAAAGTGGATAGTTCCTTGATGGTAACAATAAATGGTGACAAAGTAGAACTAAAAAGCAAAGTTGTTATACTTTTGCTGTGACATTTTCTCCAACAGGAATAAGAAGATAAAAAAAAATCTGTACTGTGGATTATCAATTTAATCATATTTGGTTTCATTGCCACTGAATGGACTCAAAGACTTTGTACAATACATGTCTCAGTCATCTGTTGAGTTACTTTTTCTTATTTGTATCATTCATGCTCCAAAGTCTGGTATACTGTTACAGATGTTCTCAAATTATGGAAAAGAAGGAGAACATCACCAGGAACTTTGTATTAGATTTCAAATGCCACATAACAAATAATCAAAAATACTACATAGTAAATTAAAACAACACTCATTTATTAGTTCACATATCTGAAGGCCAAAACCCTACATGATATGATCATGTTTCCTGTTTAGGTTCTACCAAGGCTGAAATGAAGATTTTGGCTGGGATGGGTTCTTATCTGGAAACTCTACAGAAACATCTACTTCTAAACTTATTCTGCTTTTTGGACTAACTTGGTTCCTTACTCGTATGGAACAGAGATCTTATGTCCTTAATGTTTCCCTGTCAGAGAATACTCACAGCTCCACAAAGCCCCTCATTCATTGCTGCATGACCCCTTCCTTCTGTAAGACAGAGAGCATGCAGCGTTCTTCTCAGGCTTCTAATTTCCTCCCCAAGTGCCTCTGAACTCTATTCAGATTTAAAGGGCTCATTGATTAGGAGAGGTACACCTAAAATATCTACTGACTTTGGACTTATTTTATGTACACAATAATTCCTTCACAACGGCAATTAATTGGTGTTTGAAAACATGGGATAAGGTGTTTATTAGGAGAACTGGACCAGGAATTTCAGGAATCATCTTGGAATTCTGCTGAACACATGAGGAATTTATATTTTAACAAGCCCCCCATATACCTGAAGCATGCTAGATGTTCAAAATTAAAACTCTGGCTTTAGTTATCCATTCAGCAGTTGTTTCAGTTTGCTTAGCATTTTCTAGTTAATTTATTTATGTACTTATTTATGTACTTCCATGGAAGCCCATTAGTCCAAGAGAAATTCAAATGGTTAATGCCTGTAGTTCTATGCTTTTCATCCTCTGTCCGTACTATGGGTAACCCTTCATCTCTCTCTGTATCTCACTGTTTTTTGTCTCTCTGCCTCTTAAATATTATAAAGGAATTTTTCTCAGTGGCTTACAGATGTGCTGCACATGTTCTCTCTGCACTGACATACTCACCTGAGGGTTGGATTCTTCTGAATCAGCATTTGGATGCAAATAGTGTTAGTTAGAACTGAAACTAAAATATATCATCCTTGAAAATCAAATTTCACTTCTATAGTCTCCAATTTTTGTCTCTTACTCAACATTTAATATTTCATTTATAAAATAAGTAAATGATTGAACTATATATTAGGTATAATTGCTTTATTGCTAAAGAAATCATTACAGCTATTAAATGGTTACCTCTTATATACTAAATTATTATAGAAATTAAGATGAGTTTTCAAACACCCAAACTGGGGCAAGCATTGCAATTTGAATTTTTTGGGGAAGAAGAAATTGGTCAGCACTAGCAATTAAAGTTTTAATAGCTGTGAGCACATTATTCTTGTTCATTAGTCTCTTCACTGACAATAGGATGTTGTATAACCATGCAAATAGCAAGAGAGGAATCATTCAGGCACAGAGTGCATCACTGACACTTTGTGTGCATGTGCGTATGTGTGTGTGTGTATGTATGTGCAAGAGAGGTAGACATACAAGATGAACAGAAATAACAGTAAAATAGTATAAGTCTGTATGTGGGAGAAAGAGAGGAAATTTCTCTTTGTCAGAAAAACTACAATTCTCATAACACTCCCAGGTTTTATGTCAGAAGAAAATAAGTGTGTGATTCTATCAAGTAATGGATAGATTTTTCTTCCCCCATACATAATCAATAAGCCAATTGTAAATGTTTGAGTGGTTCATGTAAGTCTATGAAATTTTGTAGGAACAACCAATCACATAAACATTATTATATCATTCTTGTCAAATAGCACCTAAAGTTACTGCGATTTTAAAGATAGTATATGCCTAATTGCTCTTTTTAAATTAAAACATTAAAAGTCATTTCTATACAGGTAAAATTTGGTAGGATATTTATAACTCAGGGGGAATGGGATCCATACACCTGTAAGCTCTTAAAAACAACCAGGACCTATTTTTAATCCTACTTGATTCAGATTCATGATTAAAATGACTGGGATATCGTAAGCTCTGTCCATTACTTGGGTCAAATCTTAAACCATCCTTTATTTTCCTAAACTAAAATTCAGAATCTGCCACAAGATCTTGGAAAGGGTAAAACAATAGGAAGAATTTGGAGTCCAGATCAGCAGAACTACTCAAAGTAAATTAATGCCATCAGAGGAGTATAATCCTTTCATTTTTTGGGAAAAAGAATGTGCTGTGGGGCAAATTGAAAGGAAATTGAAGGAATAGTTTTAATGGTGAAAAAGGAGAAATGGAGTCTGAACACTTCTATTTACAAGGAATGAAGACTGGGAAATCAGTTTAATCAGACTCTGCAAATATTAGAGGAACTACTTTGAGGGAGAAAAGAATTTCCTCATCTCCTTTGAATTCCTGAGAAAACATTAAGTATTTGATGATTATATTAATATCTATCAATTGTAAGCCTTGTTATTTTTAATATTACCAATGAAGTTGAAGCACTTTGCAGAATCAAAAAAATTTCTGGGCCCTACCATCATTACAGATGATGATTTTCATAAAATACACTCTAAATGTGAAGTGGAGGAAAAGCACTGATTTCTAATTTCAATTTTATATTTCGAATATCTCACACAGTAAACATGATGGCAAAAGTGCGTGGTATGTGCATATCTTCCTTTAAATCTCTCTATGCGAATCTTTTCAGATGGTAGCTTTTCTTGTTCTTGTTATGGTTGATTTGTAGTCTTAAGACAAGTGTTGGATTAATATACATTTAAGAAATTGGTGCATTAACTCTAAACTTGGTGCATGAACATCTAAACTGAGGCTTACCAAAAAAACTTGGCCTAATTTTTTGTTGTTTACTTTGGAATAAAATCATAGTTGATTTTAGGATTAGCAAATCCTGTTCCAGTATTTCAAGTCCACCATCATATTATGGAACTCTCTTTGGAACCTACTTCTCTTAAATAGGATTTGTGGAACAAAGCAAAGGGAATTTTTTTTTAAAAAGATCCTCTTTAAGGAGTAACAATAGAATTGGAAAGAATTTTCAGTGAGAAAAGAAAAAGGTAGAAAAACAAAACAAAACACAAAAGGCATTCCCAGAAACATCTACATAGAAAGAATGCATAATGACTACCAGGGAATCCTTTTGCCAGACTCCTTAGGAAGATATCAAATTTAAAAAAGCCAGAGAAGGAAACTGGGTGAAAACTTACTGTATCATTCACTCCTTTTTCCAAAGGGGAATGGGAGTGGATGGGAAATGGAAGGCCAGGTAAGATATGAGAGTCTGTTCATAAAAGGTTTTAAAAATCTGGAATTGGTAAGTGTGATGGGATTCACTGAATCTACTTTACCCTTGACCAGATTTGGGATTTTGTCCAGGTTGCCAGGAAGCAGCATTTTCTTCCCCAACCTCTGCTGAACAATAGAGGGATTATGTAAGCTTTGGGAGATTTTCTAAGAAGAATTTAATATCAATAATAAAGGTGCAGGCTGTTTACTTCCTAGAGTCATTCATTTCCTCTTCTCTGACATTACAAGAAACAAATCAGAAATTCATCATATTTTCTAATGATACAACATTATCAGGATTATTCCCTACATACAAAACCTTGATGAAATACTCAATACATCTTAAAGAGTCCCTGATTTCTTTCAAAAGGATGCATTCCAAAAATAATGACCACCCTTGAACCATATTAAATACTGAATCCTTTAAAATATGATTTTTAAAGAGGTCGAAGGTTCAGAAAGATGTGTGAGTGTGTGTGTGTGTGTGTGTGTGTGTAATATGCAGTTACCTTTCTGTTCATAAAAACTTGACTATTTTAAATTAATGGTAAAATTGTATTTTTGTAGTTATTCATAAAGCTTCTTAATCAGAAGATCCTGAGAGTAATACTTTTTGAAAATGAAAATGTTAAGGGTTAGGTGTTGTGGAGCAGCAGGTCAGGTCACCACCTGTGATGGCAGCATCTCTTATGTGTGAGAGTTCATGTCACTGCTGCTCCATTTCTGATCCAGCTCCCTGCTAACATGCCTATGAAAACAGCAGATATGGGCTCATGTACCCACGTGGGAAACCGAGATGAAGCTCCTATCTCCTGGCTTTAGCCTCAGATTTTGGGGAGTGAACCAAAAGATAGAAGATCACTCTTGTTCTCTGTCACTCTTCCTCTCTTTGCAACTCTTTCATATAAATAATCTTTAAAAGTATAAATTAAAAAATGAAAGTGAAAATATGCAGGGTAGACATTTGGCACAGCAGGTTAAGAGGACACTTTGGACACTCACATCATACATTGAAGACTCTGGAGGCAAGTTCCAGCTCTTAATCTGTTTTCAGTTTCCTAATAATATGCACCTTTGGGACCTTGTGGGAAATGCAGACTGGTTCTGTGTGCCTGGCTTCAGCCTACCCAGCCCTGGCCATTTCAGGCATTTAGAGAGTGGAACAGTGGATGGAAGGCCTCAGTCTCTCTCTCTCCTTCCATCTGCTCTCACTTTCCAAATAAATTAAATAATAAGTACATAAAATTTAAATATTCTACATTTAACATCTGATATCATCATTTTATAAAATTAACAAAACATTTGTATTATTTGTAGCTTGCAGCTTAAATATCTCTGTTGATATCCTTTGAAGACATCTTTTTCCTTTATTGGATATATTTATAGTATTTTGCAGATATGACTTATTTGATCTGCTTATAGAAATCTGCTTTCAAGAAAGACTAACATCCATACAAGTAAATTACTGGTTTACTATTGAGTTACATTCTTGAACTTTAATAATGCTTTTATTATCTTCCAGCTGAGAGGCAATGAAAGGATCATTTCTCAAATGCTTTCAGATACAATGTAAAAATCTTGCATATTTAACAAGATGAATTATAGATTTACAGTGTCTTGTGATCCCTTCTAAAGTCTATCACTGTCTTCAAGGTACATGTTATCAGAGAAGAACATACAGAGGTACGAACAAACATTTTGTGTTTCATTCCTTTCACCTTTCTAATAGATACAAATTGTTCTGAATCTTTTACCTTTTACTTTTCCTAATGATTTCAGAACTTATACTGTAGAAAGTAGAGAACTGAACAAGTGAGGTGAACATATGAAAATTGGCATGATATATTAAGACAATTTATTTCCTGAAAACCAAGTAAAACCGCTTTCTATTGTTTTGATACATTATATCATTGCCCATTGTGGTTATGGTATGACTTCTATGGAAATTTACAAAGATAAAAAGTTGATGAATGACCTGAACTCTTGTTCACCTTTTATTCTTATAGACATTATCCCAATATAACTTGGCAACTGTTGTGATTTCTAGTGTTTTGTCATTATCCTAGGACTTATATTAATTTTTCTCAACACTTTTTAATCCTTTACTCCTTCAGTTGACCATCAATTTCTTATACACCTACCTTTATAAAAGTTAAAATATTGTTTTATTGCAGTTCTATAACCTTTTGCAAATCATGTGTAAAATTCTGTGGTGTTTCCATGATGGTTTGTCTTTTCAACTAATTAACTGGTGTATAACAGCTACTGTGACATGATTTCTAGAAATAAATTAAAATGCAGGAAGAATAACACAACAGACTCCTTGGGGGTCTGTATTATTCAGCAGTTTCAAGAGAAATAGCCACGATGTGTGCATGTTCAAGTGTGTCATCTAACAAGCTAGCTATCATTTATCTATCATTGATTTATCAATCTGTGGTCTGTCAGTATTTTAAGGAATTGACACATATAAGTATGGAGATTGGTGAGTTCAAAACCTGATGGATGAGGGACAGAAGTTTCAGTGAAAACTTCTAATTCCAGTCCACAGGCAGTTTGCTTTAGAGCTAAGAAGAGCTAAGGATGCAGAAGTCTGAAGGCCTCCTACTTCAGAGTTCTCTTACTGGAGTGACAGGAGTAGCCTTGGGGAAGGAGGAAGTCAACCTTTTGTTCTATTCGATCTTTCAATTAATTAGATTAGGCCTGCAGAAGTTATGGATGTAATCCATTTTGCTCAATCTACCTATTTAAATGTAATCTCACTCATAAGAATCTATAGAAATACTCGGAATAAAATTTGACCATGGTTAGACACGTTGACACATAAAACTAAGCATTACGGGATCAAAGATGCCATCTGATACTGAAAGTATAATCAAAAACTAAGATAATAGCCTTGACTTCTAAGGATTAATTTGAGAAAATGGGGATATTTTGAAAGAGGAATTTTGCTGGAAAATTTCCATTTTATTATCTGAAGAAAATGGACAAATAGCATATGGTACATGTAGATATGAGAGGTTGCCCCTGCTAATCCCTTCATTTATGATTTCTATGTTTCAGTTCATGAAAAAATTGTTAACATTTCCTGCTGAACTAGTACTGGCTGAAGCCTGTTTTATCATCTCATGATTCAAGAAGTCACACATCAGAGAAATGCAGCATGATGTCACTAGTTCAGAGAAGATAAAATATGTACCAAAATGTATCAGAGGATTGAAAGTCTGAGCCCAGCAGACTTGAATGAATCACTGATATGCACCACAATAAAATGTCTTCCTTCTGAAATGATGAAAAAAACGTGTGGCTGATGCCAGCCCAGAACCATTTTATTCAGAGATAAAACGAATCTCTGTTTCATCTAATGCCCACAACTGGAAACTGCCCAGTTCCATAAGTAACTTCTTGGAGGGGGGATTCCTTTGATAGATCCATGCTCTCTTCAGGATATTAATAACTAAAACAGCAGGGAGCGCCTAAGATGAAGTTTCTGAAACAACATATTGTTAATTTATATATCCTGAACAGATCATTTAAGAGAAAGACTGAAGGTGTCTACATAAAATGTTCTGGCATGAGGCATGTCCAAAAGCAAAATAATAAAGTTAGTTCTAGAAGCACATTTTCAGGATTGCATATCTGAATGCCAGACTCACTACACTATTTGGAATATTACCATGTTAAAACAAGGACTAATGTGGCCTAAAAGACTAAGTTTTTTATTTATTTAATTTTCCTAAGGATTGCTGGCAGATGCTGCATCATTTAAAACCAAGAAGGTAATTCCAGCAGATCATACTGGAACATGGTCTGAAAGGCAAGGACCAAGTTTATATTATCTCTCTTATAGCAACATTTAGTGTTGGCTTCATTCGCCTACTCAAAAAAATGTATTAGTTGGCTTCTGATGGGTAATTGACCAACGCTTCATTATGATTTTTACAAATACCTTGCTGCAACTCAAATCTGTTTGTCATAGTTCTATCAGCTGTGAACACATGAATAAATACAGGAAACCTAAATATGGCCTCAGGCCCATTCCTTCTAAGGGGTTATGGATGAGTGTAGATTATCTTTCAGAATTTACAGGATAGTCATAGTATTATTTTAAGAAATTGTGCTCAAAATACTCATTTCATATTCCTAAGCAATTTTCAATAGTGCTTAAACTCCATAAAAACATATTAATATAAATCGATTATCAAAATTTATTATCTTTTAAAAGACGAAAGTATTTGATTATCTTACATGAGTAAAGAATATAGTTAATGAAGGCACAGCATTATTTTTCACTTTAAAATGGTTTCTGTGATTTGAGGATGAGTCTTTTTCCTAATTCATTAAAAAGCATTCACAAATCATTACTTCCACACCTACTGGATATTTTTTTTTGCTCATAATTGCATAGCAGGATTTGGAAATTGGTATTCATATCACATGAAAACAGTGTGGAACCTTAAATCACATTCTTTCTTCAGTTGACATCTTATAACGTTGAATGATGGCATAATTTTCCTATCAGGGTTTCTTCAGTCTGAGGACTCTGACTTTTTCCTCTTGGTTTAAATGACACAATTATAGCAAGGACAAATTTAGTGATTTGCTCTTTTGGTAACATCTTCTCTAAATAAGAACATCTGTTTTACAGTCACTTCCTGTTTATAGGGTAAGCTATTGTAGTTAAATTTCAAAATGTCAAACTCAATCAAAAATACTGATCTGTTTCAGTGTGCAACTGAAATGGCTAATGTGTATAAAGACTCACTATAATCTAGTTGCAAGACTCTCTGCAGGGAATAGGGAGGACTGTTTTCTATTCCCAGTTCTCTCATGAATTATTGGTCTTGTCTACAAAAGGATAAAAAGTTATTCCAAGGACAAACAGCCTAAAGAACATGGAGAGGAACCTAATGTATTACTAGGAGTCACATTGTTGTGACAAAATATTTTTCATTAAGGTTATACTAGTCTCTTAATTTTATCATGACTTGATTTCTTTTCTTGTCTCTATTTATTCATGGTGTATATGACACCAGCCTGAACAAAAAGAAGTATTAACTTTGGAACACAAAACAGAGGATGTAGTGTCTCAGTGAGTTATCACTGACAAGCCCAGGGGGTCAGTTTAAGAGTATCTGAGTGCCAGATGGGCTAAGGAATGTGTTAGAGATAAAAAGATGCAAAGGAACACTGAAGGAAAACTGTAGTACCTATAACTTTTCTTTGAAGCTGTAATATGTATCTTAACAGTTTCAGCAAGGGACAGGAGTTTGGCCTAACAAACTTGAGATGCCCACAACCCATGTCAGAGTGCCTAAGTTCTAGACTCGATTCCTCTCCCAACTCCAGCTTCCTACTATGTATACTCTGGAAGGTATCAGGTGATGTTGTAAGCACAAAGCACATCGGTCACTGCAACTCACGTGGGAGATCTGGAATGAGTGTAGCTCCTGCCTTCAGCCTTGCCTGTTTCCAGGTGTCGTAGACTTTTGTGGGGGATGAAACAAAAGATGGGACTTTCTGTTTCTATCTCTTTGTCTCTGTCTCTTTGCCTTCTAAATTTATAAGGAAATAAAATTAAAAAAAAAAAAAACAACTTTCAGCAGTAGGAGCTAAAAATTTTAGATTATGTTCTTTCTCCTTTGTTCATGGTGATTCCAGAAATTCTTTGATAGTTAGAGTAGTTAAACTTAATCATCTGCATTTTAGCTATTTGATAACATAATTCCAGATGACCATAAATGTCATTTGGCTCAATCTGAACAAATTTTACTGCCAGATGTGTAGTCAAAACCAAAATGTGTGCATTATATTCAACAAGCAGCATATGTGAGCCTTGCTTAAATAACAGCTGTGAACTGCCAAAGCATATTAATTTTGAGTGAAATTTGTTTCAAATTATTACTTAGAAGTGTGAGTAAAATCTTTTTATTTCTAAGGATCCTAAGTAGCAGAGATTTAGGGTAGTAAAGTAATACAAAAGCAGGAATGAAAACAAAAATCCAAACAAAAAACAAACAAAAACAGAAAGAGTGGAGAGCTTTTCTCAAGTACATTTAGGAAATAGAAAATGAAGAAATAATCCTCTGCTGTCCATTAGCTTTTCTTCATTTCTATGCAGTTGCTTCTGAGGATAATCAAGAGATTTAAAATTGACATTAAGGACATTAAACCTAAAATTACGGGAAGAGCCCTTGATAGAGAGTCAGGAAGTGTTTCCGTTTCAGCCCCCAATCTGTCAATAACGACTAACTTTGCAGGAAGCACACATCTGTTTTTTGTCCACATTCTCCTATATTTAACTCTTTAATAGGATGGTTCAGCACAATACCACTTTATAGCATCTTCGTACGAGGACTATGCCAGCAAATTACCTTAAAATCCCTGTGATGTCAGCTTCTTCCCCTTGCATTCCCCTTATCAAGTGAACAGGGGAAAACTATCTTAGAATCACCTGTAGTTAGAGTTGTCTTTAATTTGCTTTGTTTTATCACATATAAGTATAGGTGAGGTTTGACAGTTTTGAGTATGAAGAGAAATTCTATGTTCCAGGTATTTAGAAAGATGAGTACATTGAAGGGAATGTGCAGGATGAGACAATTGCTAGTTTAATTAAAGATTGTTTGTGATTTAGGATAATTACAATTGGGCTTACTTAGACAACATGACACAAGACTAGTCATTTTTAGAAAGTGTGAGAGGCAAAATAGAGGAAATTGATTTACTGAAATCTTTTTCAAAATTTTAAGCAAGCTATTCAATTGAGAGAGAAATCTCCTGCAAAGTGGAAACGAACACAATTTTGGATTTAATATAAACTCCGTGTCCTGTTGTTGCTGAGACAAGTGACACTAATGAGCAGGCCAAGGCTGCTGGCAGAGGGAAAAGTCCCTTTGGGAAAGGAGCGTGCACTGCCCAGTCACTGTCACTGCGCTCGAGGTGACATTTCAGGCCCCCCACTGACAGCCCTCCCTGCGGCAACCACTATTGCCCGTGTGCTTTCCCTATTTCTTTCACTTACAGAAACGACAGTTCTCCAACATGCCCCAGCTAAGAGAAGATAACCCTTGCTACAGAACTGCCTTCATACTCAGGAAGCAATGGGCTACACTAATAGGCCAAGATGCAGGAGACAGCTCGCTGTAGATCCCTTAGACATTGCAGATTTTAGGGCACAAATTGGATAGAGGCTCTTGCTGCTGAAGCTGTTGCCAGTAAGCAGGTAGGTGCCTGAGGGTCAGCATTTAAGAGAATTCAAAGGAAGAGTGAACAGATGCCTCTTTGTCCCAAGGAAGCTATTAGGAGGCTTCAGGAAATCCAGCCTCCCAGGTCGCTCCCTAGAGGCCACTAACTCTCACACTCCCGCCAACCCAAAGCATCCCCTAGAGGGTTGCAGGACCTTTTTGGTTCTTAGAATCTTCTAATAATACAGTTCTTCTTCATCTACTAATATCATTCCTTAGATAAGTACTCAGGAATGGTATGTTTGGATTATATGATAGAGCCGTTTTAATTTTTGTGAGGAATTCAAATACTAATTTTTGTATAACTTGTCTTATGATATCCCCACCTACAGTACATGGGAATTCTTCTTTTTCTTTTATTTATTTATTTTTTGACAGGCAAAGTGGACAATGAGAGAGAGACACACAGAGAGAAAGGTCTTCCTTTTCCATTGGTTCACCCCTCAATGGTCGCTGTGGCCGGCGCGCTGCAGCCGGCGCAACATGCTGATCCGAAGCCAGGAGCCAGGTGCTTCTCCCGGTCTCCCATGAGGAGCAGGGCCCAAGGACCTGGGCCATCCTCCACTGCACTCTTGGGCCACAGCAGAGAGCTGGCCTGGAAGAGGGGCAACCGGGACGGAATGCGGCGCCCTGACCGGGACTAGAACCCGGGGTGCTGGCGCTGCAGGCAGAATATTAGCCTATTGAGACGCAGCACTGGCCAGGATTTCTTCTTTCTCAGTATTCTCAAAAATGTTTGTTTTTTGTCTCTGGTAATTACCATTCTAACTGAGATGAAATGAGGATATTTAGTATGGTTTTGATTTACATTTGTTTGGTGATTATGGATGCTGATTGTTCATGTATTTGTTGGTCATTTGTGTATCTTCCTTTGTGAAATATTTATTCATATTGTCCATTTTTTAATCAGACTATTGAGTGTTTTCGAGTCTTCATATATATTTATTTAATTTAAATATTTTCTTTCATTCTGTTTTCTCATTTTGCATATATGTATATTCTAGATATTTCAGGCATTTCTCACATTCTGTACATTGTTTTTTCACTCTTCTCTTTTCTGATTATTTCCTTTGACATCTGAAGGCTTCTATATTTGAAATAATCATGTTTAACTATTTTGTTCTTATTGCCTGTGGTCTTGAGGTCTTATCAAAAAAAAATCAATGCCAATACTGATGTCTTGAAGTGTTTCTCCTATATTTTTTCTAGCAGTTGCCTTTGATCATTTTGAGTTGATATTTATATATTGTGAAAATGGGAATCTATTTCCATTTCCCTGCACATGAATATTCATTTTCACAGAATTTATTGCCTTACAGAATAATTTATTATTTCTTCAATAAACTTTTTTGTTGTTTTTGTTGAAAATCCGTTGACTGTAGATGTGTGGATTAATATCTGGGATTAATATCTGGAACAATATTTTGTTCCACTGGGCTGTGTATCAGTGTTTACACCAATACAGATGTTTTAGTTACTATAGCTTAGTAGTATATTTTGATGTCACATATTGTGTTGTTCCAGCTTATTTGGCATTTTTTTTCTTCTTTTTTTTTCCATCAATATTGCTTTGGGTACTCAGGGTCTTTCGTGGTGTCATAAAATTGTTAGGATTGTTTTTGCTAATTCTGTGAAGCATGCCATTGTTATTTTGACAAGGATTGCATTGAATTTGTAGGTCATAATAGGTACTACGTATTTTTTAATATTTTTCAACCTATTGAACAGGGAATTTTTTTCCTTTTTTGTGAATTCTTTAATTTTCTTCACCTACATTTTCTAAATTTCACCATTGAGATCATACAGATCTTTGGTGAAATTCAGCAGTGAAGCCTTCTTTGTTTGAAAATTAAATCTTAATACTCATTATGGGTAAGTTAAGATTTTCTATCCTTTTGTGATTTAATTCATATGCTCTGTGTGTCCAGACATTTATGCATTTCTCCTAGGTTTTCAAATTATTGACATAGAGTCGTTCACAATAGTCTTTATTTATTTATTTTTTATTTTTTGCCAGGCAGAGTTAGACAGTGAGAGAGAGAGAGTTATAGACAGTGAGAGAAAGACAGAAAGGTCTTCCTTCCATTGGTTCACTCCCCTAATGGCCGGCACTGTGTCGATCCGAAGCTAGGAGCCAGGTACTTCCTCTCAGTCTCCCATGCGGGTACAGGGACCCAAGCACTTGGGCCATCTTCTACTGCCTTCCTGGGCCACAGCAGAGAGCTGGACAGGAAGAGGAGCAACCAGGACAGAATCCGGCGCCCCAACCTGGACTAGAACCCGGGGTGCCGGCGCTGCAGGCGGAGGATTAGCCAAGTGAGCCACGGCACCGGCCCACAATAGTCTCTAATGATCCTTTGTAGTATATGGTATCAGTTGCATTGTCTCTGATTCCATCTATTTTATTTATTTGGGTCCTCTCTTGTTTTTTTTTTTTTTCTTCCTTCTGTCTAGCTAAAGATTGTTAATTTTGTTTATTATAGCTCTTCTGCCTTTTTTTTGTTCAGACGAAATGAGACAAATTAAAAACTATAATATAATTTTGATAGAATGCCATAAAAATTTGTGGTTGAAGTATTGATTCTTCTGTTTGGAACTTGTGTGTAAAAATATATTTTTCTGTGTGTGTGTGGTTGTATATATGTTATTTCCAAATTTTCTGTATATTCCAATATCACATTTATAACATTTTGTCTTAATAAAAATAGATCATCTTTAATTATGTTTACATGTGAGGATTATATTTTTGTAATGCTATATTTTCAAATATATTCAAATATTCAGAGTAAGCAAACATTTGGACAGGAGAAAGCAGTTAATCATTGGAAATTCTAGACTATTCTGATAATTCTCTGTATAATTCCATAACAAATAAAATTAATTCCTTTTCATTTTTTAA
The DNA here is from genome assembly GCA_949820135.1 of Sylvilagus floridanus. Lineage (NCBI taxonomy): Eukaryota > Metazoa > Chordata > Mammalia > Lagomorpha > Leporidae > Sylvilagus > Sylvilagus floridanus. Next base: position 57,444,695 of record OX463242.1, read on the forward strand.
TCATTTACTTCATTTGTACATGTTGAATATCCTGAGCATTTGAAAATTCTGATACTTTTGATTTATGAATGGAATATGCCTATAAGTGGGAAAGTAAAGTGTTCCCTGCCAATATGTATTCACTGTTTATGTGTAAGTAAAATGACCCAGAAATCAACAGGAATTCATGTGGGATCTGATGGAAGAGGTTCATTATGAGATAACATATTTTCCAAAGTGTCAATCACAGGAAATTCAATTTTAAAAATAAAATTTATTGTATTTAACAAATATTAGATTATATATATATGTATGTATACATGATTATACATAAGGAAATACTATTAGCAAAAAAATAGAATCAATTTTGCATTTCATATCTTCTTTTAGCTTTTTAAATGAGCAGAGTTGGTATAAGTTTTCCGAAGTTGTAGCCATATTTATAATACAGAATATCAAGTAATTTAAGCCAATGACAGCCACGATACAGCAAAGATGTTTGAAAAATCTAAAATTGTGTCACAATTCTATAAAAACTTCTCTTTAAATGTTTTATTATTTTAGTTTGTTAAGAGGCTACTGAGGAAAATGTTGATTATAAGTTTATTTATATTATCCAACTAGGTTAATTCCTATTTATTTTATACAATTTAGAATGAGATACAATATAAAACCATACACTAGAAGTCCCAGGAAGAGAGTCATATAAAAATATGCAATTGATTGATGTGAGTTACTGATGCAGTTTGCACATGATTTTATGCTTACAAAACATGAAGAAAAAAAACAGAAAAACAAAAGGGTATTAAGAAATGCTATACATATCTCCTGCACATGGTCAGAGGCTCATAAATATGCAAGGAATCAAATTGGAAAGGAATGATGATATTCTCTTTTAAAAAAGTCTTCATATTTTTCTCACTAATCTGTATGTAGGTAGTTCACCATCTGCAAAATGTCTTAAAAGGAACATGAATATGGAATATGTACAACATGTTAGTGTGCCCTATTTACAAAACAAATTGGCAGATTCTATTTGGCATATTCTATGAAACCCAAATAAATATGATCCTTTAAACTATCATTTATGCTGTGTTAATAAACTAAAACAGACAGTATTGATAGCATAAGAGATCTGGAAACCTTAGGTGATGAGTTTTAAAGAGTTTAATTGCTTGCTTTAAAAATATTTTTGTCTTCAAAACAATATGCCACCCTTAGAATTAACCCAAATTAAAAAGAGCTGTTTTGTGTATATAATATCTGGAAAAATTTAGTAGTGCCAGAAATATTTGTTTTTTATCTGTTTCAAATTTACATGTTTTCACCAACATAATTGGACCAGAAAATTAAATGCTTGTAAGCCAAGAATGATTGAATACATTTTATAAATGGTGACTGCTCTGTTAAAAATGAAGACTTTAAAATTTAAACATATCTTCACTGTATTTGACACTTATATTTCATTTTCCATGTAGCTAATCATCTGTACTTTTCAACTATTAACATCTATACTTTATATTTAATTAATCTAGAAATTAAATTTATATAAGGTGTAAAATTGAAATAAACACCTTTATTTTCCAAATTGCTTATCAGTTATAACAAGTGATATATGTTAAATATAATATTCTTATGAACCCTTGAAAAGGAAATACAAGATTGTCACCTATTTAATGCATGAATTTAATTATATATATACACACAAATATACACATACATATATATGTATACACACACAGATCTACACATATATATATGCAAACACAAACATATTTATGCATATACATGCATGTGTATTATATACCATAAATATAACCATATGTATTACACATGCATACATACCTGCTTATGTGTTATATATCATATATAAATAAATAATTATATAAACTTTATACACACACACGCACATACACATACATACTTAAGGGATAATCAGATGTGTCCCAAATCAGGGAGGAAGTTCAGGCAAAGTTAATATATGGAGAATCCTTTTCTCTGCCTGGCATATAATAACATTTTGGCTTATTTTAGTTATTTTTAAAATTATTTTTAAGATGTTTACTGTTAGGTGAATTTAGGCAGTGGATACACAGGAAGAGATATCATCCCATGAAGTACATATAGGCATTCAGGACTTGATATTATTTCTATGCCTTTATTGACAAGTAATTGATATAGAATAAATTTATATGCACACATAAATGTATAAAATATGGATAGGTACTGTATATGGGATATAACTAATATATTCCATTACCAAAACTAGAGAAATGTACTTAGTTTTCATTTTCTATAAACATGTATGGACAGGATTGAACAGGATCATGCAATATGACATTTTAACTCCTGCTTGGTGCCATTTTGACTTCATTTACTCAGAACAATTATTTTGAGATCCAGACTTTTTAGTTTATCAATAGTCCATTCCTTTTCATGACTAACAGTATTCCATTGTATTGATATAGCCATAGATTTTTTTATTTGTTTACCTGATGGAAGAATATTTTTCTTTCTGTTTTATCTTTTCCAATAGAGATACTACATGTATTAACATTCATGCACAAGTCTTCGTGTGAACATGTAATTTCATTTTTCCTACCCATCACTATCATCTCTCAAAGATCACTATGATGCCTTGTCCAATGTTTCATGTATTTTAAGCAAAGGCAAATTAATTTTTGTTATTTCATGTTGACTCTTTATCCCACATTATTTTCTTGATAGATTCTCCATTAATCTTCTTCTTCTTTTTTTTTTTTTTGACAGGCAGAGTGGACAGTGAGAGAGAGACAGAGAGAAAGTTTCTCCCTTTCCATTGGTTCACCCCCCAATGGCCACCGTGGCCAGCGCACTGCAGCTGGCGCACCACGCTGATCCGAAGACAGGAACCAGGTGCCTCTCCTGGTCTCCCATGTGGGTGCAGGACGCAACGACTTGGGCCATCGTCCACTGAACTCCCGGGCCACAGCTGATCACTTTTCAATTACAACTTCTCTTCCTACTACTGGGTAAGCTCCCTGAAGGCAGAAATATTTTGCATGTGTGTGCTTTGTTAATAATCCTTTCAGTTGCACATGAATTGTTACTATAGTATGAAACTCCATATATATTTTATTTAACTAAATAATAGTAAATGAAATAACAGAAACTGCTAACAAGGGCTAGAGATACACGGGAATTTATTTCATTAAACACAATTGATAAGTACAAAAATTGTAGTTTCCATGATTCTATTCAATACCCTAACATTACATCTTATTGCTACATTGGCTTCAGTGTGTTCAATTTTCTTCATTAGACTTATCTCATGAGATCAATATAGTGGATGTAGTTCTAAATCTCAGGTACTCACTGTAACTCACCTAAAGGGAGAAGAAAAGGAGGATGACAAATTTTCATTACTGGGCATGGACTAAATATAAGGAGAAATATTTTTACCAAACAGCTTAATGTTAATTTTCTGTGCCTATCATTGGGCAGATATAACTGTCATGGCTACCTATAATAGTGTAATGACAGGGAAATTCTCTAATTTTAAATCTCGACAATAGAAGTTAATCATTGGAAAAGGTTTGAGACCAACTGTTTTATATTTACTAGTGAAAATCTAAAGGTATTAGATATAATTTATTAAAAAGGGCTTTTCCTTCTTTGATATTTCTTCTCTATATTAGCACCAAATATGGATAATGACAGATTTAATAAAAGTCATTGTATCCAAATTCCTTCTCAATATAAAAGAAGGTCCTTAGATAGTATCTCAAGTGTAACCTCAGCCTCTGCTTATAAATTTTGAGTAAACTATAAAGATTGTCTGCCATAGCAATATACTAAAATAGAGAAGTATAAAGAAATGTTTTCATGTGAAGACCCATTTCAATTCAAGAAACATCTGAAAGAAGATAAAGTAATTTGTGGTGTAACAGATGGAGGAACAGTGACAGAACAGTGCAGAAAATATAGTAACCAATCTACTATTATGAGAGGTGATCAAAGTGAATTTTCAGATCAAGTAATGCCTAATTATGTTTTGAGGATGAAACATGCACTAGACAGAAGGTAGAGTTGCTATGACCATGTATATGAACATATAAACAAATGCCACAAGTGTGCATGTGAATATGTATGTGTGTATATATATATATATACACATATATCCACATATATACACACATATACACACATATATTAATATATACATACATATATATGTATATATACACAGAAATATATATATATATCTGTTTGTGTATATATGTGCGTGTGTGTGCTTATACCTGGATTATGAGTTCCTTGTGATAGAATAAAAGGCATTTATGAAATGCCCCATTCTTGCCTCTATAAATCTGTATTTTGTCCAAATACAATTTGTATGTGCTAGGGAACAGGGCATATAATTGAAGGAATTTGTCTAGAGATGTAGTGCATAATTAGTTTATTGAAAAGCTCAGATATCAGGCTATCAAATATAATAATCAAGGTAGATAAAGAGATGTGCATGGGGGTTGCGTTTTTTTGAAAAATAACACTGATCATAATACAAAATATTTGAGAAATAAGTTAAGGGAAAACAGGCAAGGGGGTATTGTGAGAAGTGATGAGACTCTTCACCGAAGTTCTTTTTTTTTTTTTTTTTTTGACAGGCAGAGTGGATAGTGAGAGAGAGAGACAGAGAGAAAGGTCTTCCTTTGCCGTTGGTTCACCCTCCAATGGCCGCCGCGGATGGTGCACTACGGCCGGCGCACCGCGCTCATCCTATGGCAGGAGCCAGGTGCTAGGTGCTTTTCCTGGTCTCCCCATGGGGTGCAGGGCCCAAGCACCTGGGCCATCCTCCACTGCACTCCCGGGCCACAGCAGAGGGCTGGCCTGGAAGAGGGGCAACCGGGACAGAATCCGGTGCCCCGACCGGGACTAGAACCCGGTGTGCCGGCGCCGCAAGGCGGAGGATTAGCCTGTTGAGCCACGGCGCCGGCTATCTTCACCGAAGTTCTGATAGATGTGGTCTCACTGGGAATATAGTATCCTTTGGGGAGATTTGCAGTTTGTGATTTATTATATGTGATAGTAAGTATTTTAGTTTTTCCCCTAGAAGTTAGAACCTAAAGTAATTGCATATATAAAAATATTTAGTGGAGATGACAGTTGGGCTATAATACTGGGGAAAGGGAATGAAGATGAGGAGAGAAAGGAAGAGAGAACTGTATCAGTAATGGTTCATGGGGTTGGCTTGCCCTGAGAGCACTTGGCTTCTTATCTTTGGTACCACAGAGGAAGTAACATATGCTGTATCTTACAATTTTCCTTTTTGGATGTTGGAGAAAAGGCAATCATTTTTATTTTAGGCCATATTTCCCATTGCTCAATGTTTAACCTATGTGTAGTTAACTTGCCCCCATTTCTGAGTCGTGCATACATTGGTGTAGAGTGAGTTCCTGTAACATCCTACATAAACTGAGCTAGAAGAGGTTGTAATGCAAGATGTACTACAGCATGGAACAAGGAATAGATTGTAATGTCAGTTCCAACCCCCACACTGGCTGGAATAATAGCTGAGATTAACCAAAGGAATCCAAATTAGTACCTAAGAGCAACAAATTTACTAAAGGAGAAGAGGATAGTCAGAATTAATGTGGAATGTGATAGCCACAGAAAATATTGACACAATAAAAATGATGTATTGAAAAATTCTATTATTATATGCCTAGAAACTGATATTTAGAAAATTAGCTTGTTTGATCATAGGCAGTGTGACTGCCACTCTCTTAGCTGAGTAGTAGTTGACTCCAGTAGTCAGTGTGAGATACTTTTCCTACTTTCCAAAGTTGGTGAGCTCTTTTTCTCTTTCACTAAAGTTAGTTATTTAGGCTTCTAAACAGCTTTTCTAAGAAAAAGAAGAAAAAAAAATGACTTTTAAATCATAAAATGTGCCCATGGAGACCTGTTTTCAGACACTATTTGGGATTCTTTTTACCAAAGAAAGTAATCTTCATAGAAAAACTCCAAGCTTAAAAGTTATTTTGCCTTTAGATTCATTTCTGAATGTTGCTATGCTAAAGGAAACTTTTTTACAAAACAAGAATAAAGCTTTTAAACTTCACACATAGCCACAGGGATACCTTCCTCATGCATAGCCACGGGGATATCCAGGGCTTTAATGCTAAGGAAAAAAAAGGCAGCAAATCCCTCTACCCACCATACCATCTGGAGGACATTTACTTGACTCTGACACACACACACTCTCTCTCTCTCTCTCTCTCTCTCTCTCTCTCTCTCTCTCTCTCTCTCTCTCTCTCACATACACACACACACACACACACACACACACCTGGACCAAGAGCCCATAAATAGTGTTGATGGGGTAACAACTTGGAAATATTTTTTTTTCTTGACAGTGTAATTCAAACAATAGCTATGATATTGAGGAATTTTAGAAAATACAAAATCATAACATGACTTTTGCTTAATTCCTTAGTTGAATAGCGAATCCTGTGAAGACACCTAACTTTAGAAGTCACCTACTTATAAGTCACCTACTATTATCTATAAATTAGAATTGTAGCACTGATCAGCTACTTTGTGCTTTTCTATCTTTGGAAATATTGAGTGAAAACATTTTAAGTAACTAAATCACTTACTATGACGAGAGGCAATGGGCTATTTGGGGAACTTGAACTGAATGCAGCAGCATTAGAGTTAGAGTTTAGAAAGATGGGGTTAGAAAAAAAAATAAGCAGGATCTGAGTTATGAAGGATCATTGTCATATAATGGTGTTTTCAATATCTCCAAAATTCAGAACCACCAAAAAGCTTTGATCATACTAATCTACTTCTAGACAAGCATAGCATAAGGTAACAAATGCAGATATGCTGACGTCCTCTGAACTGGGGTTAGGACAGAGCCTCAATAGAAAATCTTGAGGAAGGAGTGAGATACAAGATAGTGAAAAAAAAAGAACCATTGAAATAGACAAAGACTCTCAGGAATATGACAGAAATACTCAAAATAACCTCCTTCTTATGTTATTGATTCAGTTTAATTATTATTATTATTATGACTGCTACTACTACGACCGCTTTCATTACTATTATATTACATTCAATTCTTGCAGCTGTCAGTTTCCACATACCTTTCAGACACTGCCACTATTGGGCAGTACTGCCACACATCTGTTAAAAATCTGATGTAGTGCCATCGCCGCGGCTCAATAGGCTAAGCCTCCACCTTGCGGCGCCGGCACACTGGGTTCTAGTCCCGGTTGCCCCTCTTCCAGGCCAGCTCTCTGCTGTGTCCAGGGAGTGCAATGGAGGATGGCCCAAGTGCTTGGGCCCTGCACCCCATGGGAGACCAGGAGAAGCACCTGGCTCCTGGCTTCGGATCAGCACTGTGCGGCCAGTGGAGGGTGAACCAACGGCAAAGGAAGACCTTTCTCTCTGTCTCTCTCTCTCACTGTCCACTCTGCCTGTCAAATAAATAAATAAATAAATATCTGATGTAGTATGAGCTATAATTCATTTGTGGAGCTGGCCAGTTGGAGCTAATGCAGACAAAGTGAGAGAACATACTACCCAACAAGAATACGCCTAATTCGGATGGCAGCCTTCACTGGAGAGGGCACCCACATTATTGATTAACTATAAATTTATAATTCCTACTACTATTTTAGGTTTGATAGTTCTCTGTAATTACTCAGAATTCTAGTTTTCATTATTTTTAAACATTTACTTATTTATTTGAAAGGCAGAGCAATGCACACACAAGCACACACAAGCACACACAGAGAGAGAGACAGAGAAAGGGAGGGAGGGAGAGAGTGTGCTTCTATCCAATGGTTGACTTCCCAAATGGCCGCAACAGCCAGGTCTGGGCCAGGACAAAGCCAGAAGCCTGGAACTCCATTCTGGTACCCACATGGTGGCAGGGACCCAAGTACCTGCACCATCATTTGCTGCCTTACCCAAGCGCATAGGCAGTATGCAGAGTCAGAAGGCAAGCAACCCTGAAACGCTGGTGTCACAAGCAAGGGGTTAACCTGCTGGCTACAACAGCATACTGCAATTTCATTTTAAAAGGTAAACACAAGACAAAAAGTATTACAAGATTGAGCCACTGCTTGAGACATCCACATTTCACATTAGAGTGCCAGTCAAGTCTGAACTACTGCACTCTTCTGATACAGCTTCATGTTAATGTTTCACTTTTTCCTACATCTGGTTATTGCAACTATTTGGGGATTGGCCAACAGATGAAAGATTCTCTTGTGTGCATTCTACTATGTGTGTGTGTGCACATGTGGGGGTGTCTCAATCTCTGTCTCTCTGCTTTTCAAAGAAAATATTTTAAAAATCTGAAAATGTCAACTATTGACAGGAATATAGAACAACTGGAGCTTTCAAATGATGATTGGGAGGTACATTGAAACAACTATCTTATAAACAGTATGGTGTTTCTCTAAAGTTTAAGATTTATATTCTAATCTTTAATAAAGAACATGTATTTTTATTGTATTAAAATATTCACAGCAGAAAATTTAGGGTTACAACAATTTTTAAGTGTATAGTTCTGCAGCGTTAAGTACATTCACTTTTTTGAGCAACCATTACAACTTCCATCTCCAGAACTTTCTCATCTTCCCAGACTGGAACTCTGCTCCCTGTGAATATTATCTAACTCCCTATTCTACCCTCTCCCAGTGCTAGCTACCACAATTCCTTTTGTCTCTGATTTTGGCTACTATTTTTTGTTGTGGTTTCACCATTTTATTTATTTATTTAACTTTATCTTTTTTATTTATTATTCTTTAAGGAATGCAAATTTCTTTTTTTTTTTTTTTGGACAGGCAGAGTTAGACAGTAAGAGAGAGAGACAGAGAAAAAGGTCTTCCTTCCGTTGATTCACCCCTCAAATAGCTCCTACAGCCCGCACACTGTGCCGAATGAAGCCAGGAGCCAGGTGCTTCTTCCTGGTCTCCCATGTGCGTGCAGGGCCCAAGGACTTGGGCCATCCTCCACTGCTGCAGGGCCACAGCAGAGAGCTGGACTAGAAGAGGAGCAACTGGGACAGGCCCGGTGCCCCAGCTGGTGCAGGGAAATTAGGCACACGAGGCAATCCAAAGATGGCACCCAAAGGAAGTAAGGTGGGCAGAACCCAAAGTTGTTTACCACCAAAGCTAATTGGCCAAGCAGCATCAGGAGAGGTGGCGACTGATGACAGGTGTACAGACATATGGCTGGTCCTGTAAAAAATCGCCTGGTAAAATGACCTTTTAAGTAATTGATTGGTCCTTATGCCCTGCCCCAATAATCCTGAGGTTTTGTGCTTTAAAAGGCTTTGCTAAGTGCGCAATAAATGAGTCCCTGCTTGACTTGACTCCCTGCTGGGTCTAATTGTCTCTGGGATCAAGGGAGGCTGGGGAACAGGTGAGCGGCACACTTACCTTTCCTCGGACCCAGGCCATCCTTGTTTGGGTGGACTAAGACCCTGCAGGCCAGGACTAAAACCTGGAGTGCTGGTGCCACAGGTGGAGCATTAGCCTAGTGAGCCAAGGCGCCAGCGTGGAATGCGAATTTCAAAAGTACAACATTAGGAATATAGTTATTCTTCCTACCATACCCGCCCTCCCACACACACTCCCACCGCTCCTCCTTTTCCTTTCCCTTTGCCAGACCCATTCTCCATTAAAATTCATTTTAAATTAACTTTGTACACAGAAGACCAACTCTATACTAAATAAAGATTTCAACGATTTGCACACACACACACACACACACACACACAACTGTTTTAGAACTAATTTTATAGTTAACTCTTCTAATACAATTCATTGAGGACAGAGGTCTTGCATGGGAGTTTGTGTATTGTGACTCCTATTGTTAATTTAACAATTAACACTCTTTAAGTATGCTGTCAGTGACCACCTGAGGTTCTTGACATGAGCTCCCTAAGCTATGGAAGACTTTTGAGTCCACAAACTCTGTCAGTATTTGGACAAGGCCATAAACAAAATGGATATTTATTAAAAGTCTATCCTTTAAGAAAAAAAAAAAAAACTACACACTACACTCTGATTAGCATTTGTTGTTCCTAAATATATTGCAAACTCTATTAATAAGGAGATAAATCTAGTTTTATTATCAGTTTGGTATACATATATTATCATCACCAGCATCACTATTTTCTAGGGATTGTTATGTTTACAACTTCTAACCTCCTTTGTTTAAAATGGAGTGAATTGACTTTTATGGAATTTGGAGTTTTACCAATGAACACTTATCTTAATCTTTTATCTTTCCATGAATTGTTCAAGAAATGTAATTATTTTGATTAGAATATAAGTTTTCATATCAGAGCAGCTGTTCCTCATTCTCATTCTGGTAATTTTCCATTATCGACACATTTTGCATATTGTGCTTAAATAAAACTACAACAAATGCTACAGAAAAATGCTGTATTTGTTTGATCTATTTTTTTATCAGTCACAGAACAACTAGAAATAATTAGGACACTATGAGAAACAATGACTTGATCAGCCCTTGTCCTGACTGTGGAGGAACAACTTACTACTTTATTCCTTTTAGTATTTTTTTTGTTCTACTTAATACCATTGGTTGAACTCTTTAATTAACACACAATTATTCTTAGGCGTTTAAAATTAACTGAAAAGTGATCCCTGTTAAGTATAAGAGTGGGAATAAGAGAGGGAGGAGATGTACAGTTCGGCACATGCTCACTAGGACGTGCCAGGGGATTCCAATTCAATCCCATCAAGGTGGTGTGTACCAATGCCATCTTGTTAAAGTGATCAGTTTAAGTTCATAATTGATCAAAAAGATAGGATTAAGTGTCAAAGGGATTACATATATAAGACCAATGTTTGCAAATAATAATTCATAGAATTAAAAAGGAGAGAATGATCCTACATGGGAAGCAGGATACACAGCAGACTCATAGAATGGCAGATGTCCTAAACAGCACTTTGGCCTCAAAATCAGCCCTGAAGGCATTCAGATCCAGCTAAAAAGCCCATGAGAGTATTTCAGGCATGGAAAGCCAAGACACTCTGGCAAAAGAAAAAAAAATGATCTAAATGAAAGATCTCTGTGAGTGAGATCCCAGTGGAAAGAATGGGCCATCAAAGAAGGAGGTACCTTTCTCTGAAGGGAGGAGAGAACTCCCACTTTGACTGTGGCCTTGTCTAAATAAGGTCAGAGTTTGTGAACTCAAGAGGCTTCCATAGCCTTGGCAGCTCATGACAAGAGCCTCGGGTGATTACTGACATCATAAATAAGAGTGTCAATTGTTAAATCAACAACAGGAATCACTGTCCACCTACTCCATGCAGGATCTCTGTCTTTAATGTGTTGTACTATGCAAATTAACAGTAAAACTACTACTCAAACAGTACTCTATACCCTGTGTGTCTGTTTGGGTGCAAACTGTTGAAATCTTTATTTAGCATATATTAAGTTGATCTTCTGTATATAAAGATAACTGAAAATGAATCTTGATGAAGAATGGAATGGGAAAGAGAGTTGGACTTGGGATGGCTGCGGGTGGGTGGGAGGTTATGGGGGAAAGCCTCTATAATTCAAAAGTTCGGAAATTTATATTTATTAAATAAAACTTGAAAAAAGATTCATTTTTTGAAATATTTATTTATATAATAGGCAGAGTTAAAAACAGAAGGAAAGGCAGAGAGAGAGAAAAAAAAAAGAGAGAGAGGGAGAGGTTTTCCATCTGCTAGTTCACTACCCAATTGTCTGCAATGGCCAGAGCTGTGCTGATCCGAAGCCAGGAGCCTCCTTCTGTTCCCCCACGCTTTTGCAGGGGCCCAAGGACTTGGGCCATCTTCTACTGCTTTCCCAGGCCACAGCAAAGAGCTGGATCAGAAGTGGAGCAGCCAGGACTTGAAGCAGCATCAATATGTGATGCCGGCACTTCAGGCAGAAACTTTACCTGCTACACCACAGTGCCAGCCCCATGAGATTCATTTTTGATTACCTCTATATATAGAAGGCCAACTGTATACTAAGTAAAGATTTCAACAGTTTGCATCCACATGAAGTGTAAAGTACTGTTTGAAGACATGTTTTACCGTTAATTCTGATAGTACAACTCATTAAGGACAGAGGTCCTCATGAGGAGTAAGTCCACAGTGACTCCTGTTGTTGACACTCTTATTTTTGAAGTTAGTGATCACCCAAGGCTTCTCTCATGAACTACCAAAGCTATGGAAGCATCTTGTGTTCACAAACTCCGTCAGTATTTAGAGAGGTCCATAAGACAAATGAAAGTTCTCTCCTCCCTTCAGAGAAAGGTACCGCCTTCTTTGATAGCCCCTTCTTTCCACTGGGATCTCACTCGCAGAAATCCTTCATCTAGGTCAATTTTTGCCACAGTGTCTTGGCTTTTCGTGCCTGAAATCCACTTCTGGGCTTTTTAGCCAGGCCTGTATGCCTAAAGGTCTGATTTTGTGGCCATAATTCAGCATAGGGCGTTTGTCATTCCATGACTCTGCTGTGTGGCCTGCTTCCTATGTTGGGTCATTCTCTCCTTTTTATTTCTATCTATTGTTATTAGCAGACAATTAGTGTCTCTCTCTCTCTGCCTCTCTGTAGCTCTGCATTTCAAATAAATAAATCTTAATGTTTTCATCGTTTGTGAAAAATGTGAACTATGAAATAATAAATGTATTTAAAATATATATGGCTTTAAATTTTTTGTGATAAGATACATATGTGATTACTACCAGCTAAACAAGATACAGTGTTATAAAGTATTAATAAAATAACAGCAAGTATTATATAGTAAACACATAAACCAGTAACGTATTTATCATCAGAAAGTATATACTGTAAATAATCATTTGTGAATGTGATCTACTTTTTACAATTAATTGTGCAGATTTCTTTTCATCAATATCATGATAAGCATGTGTATAATATGTTCTGTTATGTTAAATCACTTGTGATGTCTCTAGGTGAGAGGAATTTTTCAACTCCGTAGTAATGTTTTGAGGTCACCATTTTATGTGCAGTATAATTTCGTCCAAGATTCCATTGTGCAATATGTCACTGTATTTTAATTTATGTCTGCATGTAGAACTCTTAAACATGAGTTCCTACTGATATCTTTGACGAATCCAGCACTACATATTTTATTCTAGCATTCTTCTCTTTTTTAATTAACTCTTTTCTATGACTGTAAGAAAACTGAATTCCATTATCTAGCACATACCCACAGTTAATTAACCTTGGAAAAATATATTTAAAGTGGGTTTAGAATTTCTAACTTGTACCAGGTGATACAATATTCAGTAACTAGAACACAGATTTTATATTCAATTATTCTGTTTTTTTTTTTACTTTATAATACCCAAACTTGATTTTTTAAAAAAGGTGTATTTACTTGAAAGGCAGAGAGAGAAAAAGAGAGAAAGAGGAGAGAGATTGTCCATCTGCTGGTTCACCCTCCAACTGGCTGAAGCAGCCAGAGCTGCGTCAGCCTGTAGCCAGGAGTCAGGAGCATCTTCTGGGTCTCCCATGTGGGTGCAGGGGCCTAAGGTCTTGGACCATCTTCTGCTTTCCCAGGTACATCAGCAGGGAGCTAGATCAGAAATGGAGAAGCCAGTACTCGAACTGGCTCTCATATGGTTTTCAGGCACTGCAAGTGGTGGCTTTACCCATTATGACATAGTGCCAGCCTCCAAACTTGATTTTCAAAAATTATATCAATCAGTTTCTTTTTTTTCTCACTGTATACCTTGAGGTATGTCATATATTTGTAATACAGTTGCATTTGTTAGTCATCATCTGCATTTCATCCTAGAATTACAACAAAGTATGTATCTGAAGTGGAGACATCTAATTTTATACATATAACATAGTAGTATTTTTAAAATGACACTGAATCATAGGGATAAAATGCAAACCAAAATACTATCTAGATAAAAATATAATTAACCTAATTAAGTTGCAATTGAGTCATTTAAAACCTACATGAAAAAGAAGTAAGTGATTTTAGAGTAGTGCTCGGGTAGCTGTATCTTCTATATATCTATGTATCTTTAGGTAGATAGAAATACATTCAGGATAAATAATCTTTCAGATAGCCATGATTTTCCTTATTTTCTGGTAGTATTCATATATTGATTCTAGAATTATCATTTTCACCGTAACAGTAGGAAAACAAACATAGGAAGTCAGAGAAAAAAGGAAGAATCCTGTGATGTTGAATTGCAATTGGAGAAATTACTGTGAAGACACGATCCTTTACAAAATGTGTTTCTTGGTGCTGTCTTCTGAAACAAGCTGCAAAGCAAACACACTGCCTAGATGATGGTGTCCAAATAACAAAAACTAGTGCTTTTTGAAGAAAGTATTTTATCAACTTCTAAAAATAATAAGAAACTGGAGACCATGAAACATGGTGAAGTAAGCCAGACCCAAAAAGAAAATATCACACATTTTCTCTGTTTTGTGATAGCTAATATATATTGTACAAAAATTGATACATATGAGTGAAAATATAGTAATAAAACACAAGGCTTAGGTATCTTCTTGGGACTGAAATTAAGAAAGTGCCAAAAGATACATGGAGTTGGATCAAAACCACACTACAGTCAGCTTGAATGACTTCTACTGGCAACATGTGGGAAATTGGCCACGGAAAAGAATAATGATATTTATGTTTTATAACACTTTGACTAGCGAAAAAACCCATAATCACATTAGACTTAAATACTGAAAACTTCTGAAGAGAGCTGGGAGGAGATGCAAAAAGCTTGTCTGTACCAAAAATTGCCAGGTAATGAGAATATAAAGGATGAGAGAAGAAGAAGATCACCATCACCATTTATTAAATAAAGTGTGTTAACTGCTTCAAGCAATTAGCACCTGAATTGATTTAGGCAATTAATATTAATTTAGGCAATTAATAACTGCAACTACTGAAGAGTTAGACATCCATAGAGCCTCACTCAGATTAAGTATGAATTCCAAAGGGAAGTGTAGGGAAAGCTAGTGATTACCACCATTACTAAGTGAACACTCAGTGTAACCATGAAAACAGACAGAACTTTTATGACATGATCTAATATCACCTCTACAGTTGTTTTGCCAAATATGATTTCTATGAACTTGTCAACATGAAAATAATCAGAAAAATCAAGATTTTGTGCCTTTTTTGAATTTTATTTTCATTTTATTTAGGATTTATTTTTATTTCAAAGGCAGAGTTACAGAGAGGCAGAAGCAGAAGGAGAGAGAGAGTGTCTTTGATCTTCAGGTTCACTCCACAGATGGCTGTAACAGCTGGAGCTGTGCCAGTTTGAAACTGGGAGCCAAGAGCTTCATCCAGGTCTCCCACACAGGTGCACGATCCAAGGGCTTGGTCCATCTTCCACTGCCTTCCCAGACCATAGAAGAGAGCTGGATTGGAACTGGAGCAGCCGGGACTCAAACCAGTGCTCATCTGGGATGCTGGCCCTGTAGGAGACGGCTAAACCCGCTAGGACACAGTTCCAGCTCCATCTTTTTTACATATATTTTTTTTAACAAATAGTTTAACTTCTTAAAATTAAACAAAAAGAGAGAGAAAGTGAGGCTAGAATTGTGGCACAGCTGACTGAGCTGCTTTCTGGAATTCTGTCACTGCATATGAGTGCTGGTTCAAATCCTGGATTCTCCACCTCTGCTCCAGTTCTCTGCTAATGTTCCTGAGAAAACTGTGGAAGATGGCCAAGTGCTTGGTCTCCTGCCACCCATGTGGTAGACCAGGGTGGAGTCCAGACACTGGCTTTGGTTTGGCCTTGCCCTGGTTATTATGGTTGTTTGGGGGAGAGAAGCAGAGGCTGGAAGATATATCTTTCTTTGCCTCTCTCTCTCTAACTCTGCCTTCAAATAATAATCTTTTTAAAAAAATGTAAAAAAGTGAAAAACATGGAACTTTTAATATATTAAATATTATAACAAAGTGATTGCATCTTTGAATGAATAGTACATTTAAAAAAGACAAAGGGTACATTTGAGACATCAAATATATGAACTCTGTATTACATATTATAGTTTCAAATTCCAAACTGAAAACAGAATATTTGGAGGAAATAGATGGAACAATACAATGGAAAATTGATAATTGTTAAAGCAATCTGGTGTAAAAAAAGCTTATTTCATTTTGCTCTTTACTTTCATGTATATTTGAAATTATTCCATAAGAAAAGTATAATAATATATAATGCTACATATACATATATGTATGTGTACACATATGTACACATGCAATTATAAAGAAAATTATGATTGTGAGCATATGTATACTGAGGGAATAAAGTGTGAATATGAAAAATTTAACAGTGTCTTAAACAGCAGTTAAATCACAAATCAGAAGGGGATAACAAAATGACAGTAAGATCAAATGCTTAACAAGCTAATTACTAGATTTCTTAAAGTGTTAAATTCAAATAATCTAATCACGAAACAATCAAAATGTGAACATAGGTAGTCTATAGATATTATGTTCTCAAAATGGGGAAAATATTCTTAACCAAAAATAAATTATATTCACATTTTTAAAAAGTGATTTAATGTGTATTTTTATCATACAATTTGTTTTTATGGTGGCCAATATTCAGGCTGGACTGACACATTACTAAATATGGAAATAAAACATATTTTCCAGAGACAACTTAAATAATACCAACAGGATATTTAAAAAGTTAAATGCTAAACATATATCTTTTAGGAAATATTTATTTTTATTTATGTGAAAGGAAGAAAAACAGTGAGAAAGAGCGAGCCTGGAACTCCATGTAGGTCTCTGAAATGTATGATCCAGTACTGGGTCATCTGCTGCTGCTTTCCCAGGAGCATTCGTAGAGAGCTGGATTGAAACTGGACTCAAACTCTGGTATAGAATGCTGGCATGGAGACAGTGTCATAACCCACTGTACCTCAGCAACAGTGGCTAAAAATGTATCTTAAGGAAATAATCTATGTGATTATGAATAATAAACATATTGCTTATAAGTTAGGAAAATAAAACTTAAATATTCCAAAATAAGAAAAATCATTGTATACATCTATTATATATGCCAAATTTTGATGATAAGTCTATTAAGTATGGAAGTATTGATATCTAAAGTCATGTATCAAAAGTATTCATACACAAAATATGTAATCAAATAAACACATTTATTTGTACATAGTATAAATAAAAGGACAAAAATAAAATAGTCTTAATTGTAGGTATCTGTTAAAGGCTATTTTATATACAACATTTATTATTACAGACTTTTTCCTGTAAAAATGTAAATTATTTAATCATTAAAAGTAGCAACGTTTTTAAAAAGACTTATTGATTGATTTGAAAGAGCTACAGAGAAAGAGAGAGATTCCATTCACTGGTTCATTCCCCGTGTGATCACAGCAGCCAGGACTGGGTCAGACCGAAGCCAGGAGCTACGAGCATTGTTGAAGTCTCCCATGTGGTTGTCAGAGGCCCAATCACTTGGGCTATCTTCTGCTGCTTTCCAAGGTGTATTAGAAGGGAGATGGAATGGAAGTGGAGCAGCCAGGTTTCAAATCAGCTACCACGTGGGAGGCCAGTGTCGCAGCTGGTGGCTTTTCCCACTACACCACCACGCCAGCCCCCAAAGCAACTGTAATGATAACACACTTCAGCAGAAATCAGAGTTTATCCAATGATAAATGAATGATAACTGAATGAAATGTGGAAGTCATAAGTCAGTAACAAGACAATGTGCTGCAATGTACTACTAAATAATGTGAAAATATGAAATATATATTCTGGAGTGAGCAAGCACCATTCAGTAAGGACTGTTTTCTACATAATCTTAACATTAATATTTCAAGGTCATTGATAATTAAGATAATTTAGATCTCCTGTTGGTAATCGGAAAGATTCTCTTACTAACTTACAACAATATCACAAGCAACAATCACAACATAATCAAAGAGGGTTATACCAACACTATGGAATTAAGGATATACAAATAAAATTTATTTAATTGTAGTGCACCCAAACTACAGTAAATTCTCTTTCCACAGATATTATTGAGACTTTTGGTAAGTCATGAGAAACACTTTTGTCCTGGCTTCCTCTGATCCTCTTTTGATGCAGCATTTTTTTGTACCAGTTCCTGATCTTTTTCTATGTCCCACCTCAGCAAAAGGCCCTGCTGATCGATCAAAAACACTTTGACATTGGATGGGTCACTTTCTGTGTCAGGACTGATTGATACTAATTGCAGAGAAGCATCTGTCTCCGTCTGCTCTTTTTTTAAGTTAGGACTTTAAAGAGGTAAGTACATAAGTTGAATTGCTTCAGTTTTAGTCATTCTTGTTTTTAATAATTGGCGCATGGATCCCCAGGCACATACGAGCAAGAAGATCTGAAGTTATTCTCTAATAGGCAAAATGACTGCTTTCAGAGTCCCTTCTCTCCCTCTGAATTGCTGCACTGGGAGGAGTCTATCAATTTTTCTGACATTTAAAGGAAAATAAAAACTCCTGATCAGAGTGCTACAGACAGTGTCTCTTCAAATCCTGCAATGCCCTTTAGACTACAATTACTTCTTTGTGATTCTTTCAAATGTCTCCTAATAACAGCAAGTCTGGCTGAAGCTGTCTACTTTTGGCTCACTGAGGTTTACTTTTTAATGGTAAAAGTGACACAAAGGCAGAGGACAAGAGAATGCGCACTGATTGCTACATCTAAAAATGTTTGTTTAGGTTTTCTGCGACATGTGGCTAAGCAACATCTGATATTGTGTCCTCTAAATTCCAGTGTCAATTACTACACAACAAAAAATAAAAGAAAAATAAAATAAAAACTCTGAAAATAATGAAACAAACTACATTCTATTACTTTGGATGAAGCAAATTGTATGATTCATCAAGGACATTGACACCCACACGTGATTGCTTTCATTGGATTGTTGAGCTCTTTGGCCTGCCTGAACTGCATGTGGGTGATTTGATGCTTTTTAAAAACATGCATACCTACATTGTTGCTGCTGCTTCTGCTTGCAAAAGATCCCAGAGATGGATTGTCTACTACATGATATCAGGAACAACATTGCAACCCATGCAGGAAATGTGGAACAACATTTGTACCATGGTTGGTGAGCAGGACGTCAGTGCTCTGTTTGTGTCTTAAGCTCGGATGAGTATGAAATGGCATCCTGCAACATTGCTTCCTCTGCTATCAATTTATATATATACCATTCTTAAGTTGTTGGCTATGAGTGTAGCCTGAATTAATGGATGGTGGAGGGAAATTAAACTAAATTACTGCCAGTTTTGAAATGCATTTGTTAAGCATAGGGTTAACATAGTAATATAAAAAAGTAGGAGACGGGGGTCGCACTTAACCATGTTTCTATGAAAACTATTTGAATATTTCATGTAGCCCTTTAATCATTTTTCAGTCATGCAACAAGAGAGTGCCTATCATCTAGTGAGCAAGAATTTGAAGTTTGGAGAATAGCAGAATGGGCCAAAAGCATAGTATTATGACCTGCTGTGGAAATAAAATGTCTTGAAGTAATTAGGATAAAAAAGCAATTACCTATCTGGGGAAGATGTTTGGCACAGTGATAAAGCTGCTGCTGCCTGAGAAAACTGCATACCATTTTTATGTTTCTGGGTTTGAGTTCTGGCTTTGCTCTGCATTGCAGCTTCCTGACAGTGCATACTGTGGGAGGCACCAAGTGATGATGCAACTACGTGTGTCCCTGCCACCATGTAGGAAATCTGGGTTGAGTTCCTGGCCCCTGATTCTTCAGCTTTGCCCAGCCCTGGCTGTTGCAGACATCTAAGGAATGAAAAAGCATAAGAGATAGCTGTAGAACTCTGTCTCTCTGCGCTCCTCCCTCTTTGTCTCTGTTCCTTTCAAATATATAAAATAAATAAATAAAAATTGAAAACACAAAATGGTTACCTATGCAGACTTTCTGATAAGAGATCCCCAGATTCCTTCTCATGAAACAGAGTTTCTGAAGTGGGAAAAAAAAGACAGGATATCGATGATTGATTTTCTCAGAGTATGTTTACTGACTGTGAATGGTTGTGTATCTTTTGGTTATGGTTGCCCTTCACTTATTTACCAAGGTGCAACCTCTTGCTCTCTATTTTTTAGTCTTTATCTACCTAAAAGTACAAAGTAAAATGAGGCAGAGCAGTTTACCAAATTTGTTCCCTGTCCATTTTACTCTTTTTCTACATCCAAATATAATCTGAAACTATCAGGAAGGATTTAAAACTTATGGTGGTAGTGGAAAACTATCTGAGCAATTAAGTCCCTATAATATAGTGACACATATAGAGATAGAATCATAGGTGAAAATAAACTGTAGCTGGCTATTGGGATATATTAATGGAAGAAAACAGATCCCTATTTGCCTAAGATTCACATACTGTTTGGAAGAGACAGGCAATAAATACTTCACCTTTAAGAAATGAATTACTATGTAGCATATTATAAAAACTGTTAATAAAAATGAATAACTGAAACAATACCTATCAGTTGTATTATAATGGAAGGAGAATTCAGAGTAGAAAATATTGAGAAAATGAGCTGTATTGGAGTTGAGGGAATTAACAGTGAAGATTAACAGGAGAAATACTCCAGAGAGGGGGAACAGCTGTAGCAGAGGCTTAAGATCAGAGATAGGTTTACTGTAGTCAAATATCCACAAGAAAACGCATGTGGCAGACTACAGTGAATTTAAAAACACTGTTGGAAAAGAACATCATAAAAATTAGAGCATAACAAGTAAGTCATGAAGGCTACTATAAGGACATTGATTCTTTCTTTGGAAGGTGAATAAAGGCAAGTCATACACATTAATCATGGTTGTCCAGGAAAAGAGATTCAGTAGGCGATAGATGATGATGATGACAATCACAATGATGATGATAAATAGGAAGGGAGGGAAGGAGGGAGGGAGGGGGAAAGGAAGGAAGGAAGGAAAGAAGGAAGGAACAAAGGAACAAAGGAACAAACTTCTCCTTAGGAAGACAGTTCCAGAGAAATGATTGATTCACACAAATTCTCCCACCCTAATCAGTGACAGAGTGAGAAGAAGAACCTAGGTATGTGAGCTGGTGTTTGGCTCAGTGGTTAAGACTCAGCATTGAAAAGAATCTAAAATTAAGTTTGGAGTACTACCAAATAAGCAACCAAATATAGGGTTCATCTTTTGTTTAAAGTATGGGATAAAAAAAGCCTGTAAGGATATACATTGGATCTACTTATACATAGTAGAGTGCTCTGGAGACAGGGAAGTCTGAGGAAGAAGAAGGATGCCATTTTTCTTTCCATTTCCTTAAACACTTGAATTACTTTTGTCATTTAAACACAGAATTTTTAAAAATTAAAAATAAACAGGACAACAAAGTTGAGCTTCTAATGAATAATTATATTTTTCAATACTATTTCCATTCAAGATATCATCTGCAATTGAAGTAGACATAAAAGAATTTTCAGATACCTGTGGCCTCCAGAATTTTGTAGATATATCATCTTTGAAAAATATTATGAGAGAATAAATCCAAGCAAGCTGAAATAAAATTTAAGAGTTTGAGACTTTAAGAACAGGAGAAATGTTGTTTGAGGCAACAGTGGGAAGGATTGAAAACCATGAAATTTTTTGTTTTAATTTTTGTTAATATAAAGAGAACAGATTTCATATTTCCATGAGTACAGTTCTGAGAAGATAACCAAATTTCCTCCCTTCCCCTCTCGCTGCTTCAGTCCCCCTCCAATCTCCCTGCTTTTTCTATTCATTGATTTTTTGCAAAGATATAATTTTAATCCACTCTATAATCACAGGTGTAATTTACCACTAACTGTAATATTCAACAAGTAAAAAGTAGGTAGACCACAGTTCCAAGGGACTATAAACAAGGGCTAAAACTGACAATCATATCACAAAATATATGTTCTGTTTTTCTTTTCATATTCTATATTAACTGCCACAAATCAGATAAAATATATGAATATTAATTGTAATAATCCCTATGACATTCATTTCACTTGGGTATTTCATAAATACTGCAGCTTTTTAAACAGTTCCATATGCTAACACACACACACACACATATATTGCATACATATATTACTCGATTAACTTAAGCCTCACACTTGGATCAACAAGAGATATGAGTCACTCTTCTCATGTCATTCTTTTCTCCACCTTCACATCTATTTCATGAGCAAATCTATTTTAGGGTCTATTTCAGTCAACTTCTAGCAGCCTTCAATCTGGGGTTTCTACTTTTCAGTCTCTCTTCACTTTTATTTAGAACTGACAAAGATATCTTCTTAAAATGTAGATGACTTTTTTCCACCTTGATAAACATCCATTAGTGTTTTTTTCCTTTTGAAATGCACTCACGGACTTTGTACTGTCTCCTCCCTGCTATCGCCATATGTCCTTTTCCCAGACTTTAGGTATACTAAGCTGTTTCCTATGTCTTTTAACTTACGCTCCTGTTTTTCTATTATTTTACCTTCCATTGAAATCCAAGCTGAAAGCCTACTTCTTTGGATGGGCACTCTATTCAATGTCTCCTTCCCCCTATTATTTTCCTGTCACTAAATACATGATCGTTAAGGACCCACTCAGTTCTAGGAACTGTATTTTTTTTAAAGGTTTATTTATTTATTTGAAAGTCAGAGTTACACAGAGAGAAGTAGAGGCAGAGAGAGAGAGAGAGAGAGAGGGGTCTTCCATCCACTGGCTCACTCCCCAATTGGCCAAAATGGCGGGAGCTCTGCAGATCCGAAGCCAGGAGCCAGGAGCTTCTTCTGGGTCTCTCATGTGGGTGCAGGGGCCCAAGGACTTGGTCAATCTTCTACTGCTTTTCCAGGCCATAGCAGAGAGCTGGATCAGAAGAGGAGCAGCCGGGACTAGAACTGGTGCCCATATGGGATGCTGGCACTTCAGGCCAGGGCGTTAACCTGCTGCCCCCAGGAATTGTTTTAAACACATTAGATTCATGTATGCTATAATTTTGTTTGATATTTTCTGTGACCATTTTATGCTATTAACCTAATGATTGTTATCTGAAGAAAGTAGCTTAAAATGGACTCATCGGGGTAGGCACTATGATACAGTGAGTAACCACTGTGGATACCCATATTTTATATCACAGAAGGCATGGTATTGAGTCCTGCTTCCACTTCTGACCCAGCTTCCTGCTAATGTGCCTAGTAGGCAGCCAATAACGGTTCAAGTATGTGGTTTCCTTCTACTCACTCAGGAGACCTGGGTGGAATTGTTGGCTACTGGCTTCAGCCTAACCACCCCTGACTGTTCTGGGCATTTGAGGATTGAACTAATAGAGAGAAGATTCATATTTTCTTGTTCTCTCACTCTTTTAAATAATTAAGAATAAAAATAAACATTTTTAAAATGAACATATCAATACTGGCTGCTGTTTTATAAGGAGACCTTCTTCAAGATTATTTGTGGAGAATACTTAACAATGACAAAGGCACACTTGCATTAAGTATAAAATGAGAGATTATAAGACTTTATTTTAAAACCTCATTCACAGAACATAAGCAAATATTCCAGGTTTTTCAAATAAAGGCCCTTAAAATACTTATTTTGCTCAAAGATCACTTGACTCTATTTTCAACAGGGCAGCAATTGTCCCTTTACAGATATAGCCTCCTTGCATCAGCCCTGGTATTGAACTTCAACTGAACTCTCTAAAGAGCCTCTATGTTAGTTATCCACTATTACTTCAGTGTTATACTGAAAACTAAAAGATATGACACAATGTTTCTGGAATTCTCCAAAATACACTAATTACTCTATCTGTCCTACATTCTAGGCACTTAGCAATATGAGTTCCTAGGCCCCTAAAATTCACTAGTGTCAAATGATAACTTTATTTTCAAATATTTCTAAATAAATTTTATATATGCTGAATTGGTACACATGCCTATTATAGAAATTTAGGTGGGATTTTATATATTAAATATTCATTTTTTGTTCTAGTAATAATTCTGTGGTTGAAGAATATGAGATCTGCATTCCATTTATAAATGGCTCATTTGGAAAAGTCTTTTAACAGAAGAATAAAATGTAGCTTTCTGATATTTCCTAACTAGGTGTCCTGGTTCTACTCTCTGGAATAAATAATAAAGATATTCTCTTTGGCAAAGCATAGCTCTAACATATGTGAACAGAATTATCTCAAATGCCTAATTATTTTGCTTGCCATAATAAATAATGTGGGCTACTTCTGGTACCCCTTAAGTTACATTGTTTTCCTGGTCCTCAGGTTTCTGGTAACTCTTATGACACTTTTATATAGTCTGATATACCCTATCTACTTTCTATTTTCCTGACATGCATCAGGAACAGAGATCACAATTACTTTTCTGAGAACAGTACTCCTTTTTTTTTTTTTTTAATTAGCATGCATGCTGTATCTTTAGATTGTGAGTTCTTAAAATTTTTATACACCTTAAACTTCACATAAGATGATTTATATGAATTATAATGAAGTGGATTTCGCCAATCTATATTTAAGGAACTTAGATTTCACAATGAAATCTAGGATACTGGAGTTTCAGAAGTACATCTTAAGTGTCAATGCTCTGAAAAGTGCAAGAGTAAAAAGCTTTAAGAACACATTAAGATGTCATGTTCTATTTGGCATTGTTATGCTAACAATTTTAACTTAATGGGATAGAAAATGCAAATTTCATATTTTTGAGTTTCCTTTAAAGGAGTCTGTCATTAGTTTGCTTATGGAACACGGTGCAGGTGACAGATTGAATGGAGAGGAGATTTCAGTTCTGTACACACTGAGCTCAAATTTCTGGAAAATTTAGGTGAAGAGGTGGAACCTAGAGTTGAAACGATGATCAGGCACAGAATAGAGAAAAACAAGAATTTAAAGGCAGATAAAAGAGAATAGCAGGGCTGAAAATCTGAAGGAAATTTTATCCACACATTTCTACAAATGTTAAGTGATCTGCACAAGAATGGTGACTTGCAGTCAAATTTTAAGTAAGGGAGGGAGGAAGGAAATTATGGCTATCTTTTCAGAATTGTATCTATGAAATACATGAAATCTCTCTTCATATTAATAAAAATTTAAAGTGTAAATTATGATATTCCTATTATTTAAGTCCTGTTTAAAAATACCTGATATAGACATCTCATTTAAATAAATTAATAGGGATGATCATTCCAAGAAAGAATATGAAATGGGAAGACAAGAAGTGCAGAATGAAACAGAGAGGAACTGGGTGAGAAGGTGAAAAGATTAGCAGGAATTAGCCAGATGCTGAAAAAAACTTTACCCAAACATTCAACTAGATTACATTATCCAGCCTCTATGTAGCTGGTGATTTCTGGCAATGCAGAAAGGAAACAACAAGAAGTCAGAGGTAATTTCTTGTATAATTCTCACTGCTTATTTTTTTAGTTTCTGGGAATAGAGTCAAATCAAAGAAATGTAAAGAACTTAGACCCTTTCATATTTTCCTTATAGAGTATGGCTAAGTAGAACTAGCTAATCACAAGTCAAACTTGTATTTGGAAAATTGACTTATTATTTTAGTATATCTCTACATATGGGGCATTTCTTTTGAGTTCAACTGCCATCTCAGTAATTTGGCTTCATTTCTACTGACTACATTTCTTTCTAGCCTTTGTGTAACATATTTTTCTATCTCATGATTTCTGATTGAATACTAGACATTAATATATTACACTGTAGAGATTCTGACTGGAAAAGAACTTCAAAGAGTTAGAGAACTGTGAACAATAAAAAATATAATAATGGCTGGTGCCACGGCTCACTTGGCTAATCCTCCACCTGCGGTGCTGGCACCTTGGGGTTCTAGTCCCGGTTGGGGTGCCAGATTCTGTCCCGGTTGCTCCTCTTCCAGGCCAGCTCTCTGCTGTGGCCTGGGAAGGCAGTGGAGGATGGCCCGAGTCCTAGGGCCCTGCACCCGCATGGGAGACCAGGAGAAGCACCTGGCTCCTGGCTTCAGATCGGTGCAGCATGCCGGCCGTAGTGGCCACTTGGGAGGTGGACCAACAGAAGGAAGAATTTTCTTTCTGTCTCTCTAAATAAATAAATAAATAGTGCATGGAAAAAGTGTATAATATTCTTAAGAGATCATTGGAAACTGAAGAAAGAATAACATATGCAGTTACATAAGGATAAAATGGTTTATAAAATGTAGTTAGTATACTTATTTTGGTAGCACAGCTTTAAAGATAAAAATCTGTGATTTGTCTTTAACTGAGATGCTATTATTCACTACATTTGGAGTATGATAGTAATAAAGCTAAATATAATTATAGCATATGTGCCATATTTTCCATTTTTATCTGTAATAGTTTGGAATGGTTCTTTAAAATTTGGCTGGGCATTCTTGCCTTGTTCTGAATCTTAGTGGAAATGCTTCCAGGATTTCCAGATTCAATATGATGATGATGGCTGTTTGTCTTATATTGCCTTAATTATGTTGAGGTATGTACCTTCTATACTCAAATTTTATTTATTTTTTATCATTAAAGGATAGTATATTTTATCAAATACTTTCTCTACATCTATTGAGAAAACCATTTTTTTGTTTAATTTGTTAATACGATGCATCATATTTATTGGTTTTTGCAGGTTGAACCATGCCTGCATACCAGATATAAATCCCTTTGATCTGGGAGAATAGTCTTTCTGATTCTGATGTTGTATTCAATTAGCTACTATTCTGTTGTTATATTCAATTAGCTATTATTTTGAAAATTTTTGCTTCTATGTTCTCCAAGGATATTGGTATATAGTTCTCTTTCTTTATTGTATCTTTTTCTAGTTTTTTAATTAAGGTGATGCTGGCCTCATAGAAGGAGTTTGAGAGGAATCCCACCATTCAATAGTTTTGGGAATTGGAACTCATTCTTTAAAAATCTGGTAGAAATCATCAGTAATGCCATGCTGTCCTTGGCTTTTATTTGTTGGGAGAATCATTATTACTGAATTAATATCCATCTTGGTTAATGGTCTGTTTAGTTTTTATATATCTTCATGACTCAATTTTGTTAAATTGTATGTGTCCAGAAATCTATCCAGTTCTACATGTTTCAATTTGTTTCTGTGATATCCATTTATATCTCCTGTATTATTCTCTGATTTTATTAAATTGGGTGTTCTCCCTCCTTTTTTGTCAGTAAAATAATACTTTATTACTACATTATGGTTCTGGAAGTTTAAGCCAGAGCCATTAGACAAAGCAAAACAAAATATCAAAGGAATACAAATATGAAAGGAGGAAGTAAAATTGTCCCTGTTTGGAGACAATATGATCCAATACATAGAGGAACTACAGATATGCCCCATTCACAATAACTACAAACAATTTAAAAACATTGGGATAAATTTAACCAAGAATGTGAACAATCTCTAAAATGGATATTACAGAATATTGAGGAAAGAAACAGAAGACTATAATAAACACACAAAAATGAAAAATCTTCCATGCTCATGGGGTGGAGGAATTAATATCATCAAGATGTCCATACTACTCAATGCAATGTACAGATTCAATGTTATCTCTATTAAAATACCAAGGATGTTCATCTCACATCTTCAAAAAACAACCCTAAATTCACAAGAGACCCCAAAGAATTAAAGTAATCCTAAACAATAAAAATAAGACTGGAGGCATCACAATATCAAATTTCAAGATATATAACAGGCAGTTATAATCAAAACATCCTTCCTGGTACTGGTACAAGAATAGATATGTGGACCAGTGGAACAGAACAGAGACCCCAGAAATTATTCCACACACTTACAACCAACTTCTCTTTGTCACACATGTTAAAATAACTCCCTGAAGCAAGGACTGTCACTACAACAAATGGTGTTGGGAAAACTGGGTCTCTGCATGCAGAAGCATGAAACAAGACCCCTCTACCTTCCATCCTATATAAAAATAAACTCAATGGATTGAGGGATCTAAATCTAAGACCTGAAACCATCAAATTAATAAAAGAACACAGGGGAAACACAACAAGGTATTGGCATAGCAAAGACTTCTTGCATAAAACCCCAAATGCACAGACATTAAAGACAAAAATAGGCAAATGGACTACATCAAGCTAAGAAGTCTGTACAGCAAAGGAAACACTCAATATAGTAAAGACAAAATGGGAGAAATTATTTAATTTGACAAAGGATATACATTTAATAAAGGATTAATATTCAGGATGTATAAGATATTCAAGGAGCTCAACCACAATAAAACAATCTAGTTAAGAAATGGGCTGAGAATATAATCAGATACTTTTCAATAATTGCAATATAAATGAGCCACAAACACATGAAAAGATACTCCAGATTACGAGTCATCAAGGCAGTGCAAAGAAAAGCAAAAATCAACTCAACTCACAATAGCTAAGATATACAGAGAACAAAAAAAAAATTAATGAATTTGAGCAAAATTGACATTTTGAGATTAATAATTATTTATAGCCTTTGTTTTATATTCTTGAGCAACAGTAGTTTTTTATGCTTACTATTTGTTGAATCTTATTGAATTCTTTGTTTAGCAGGCAGTTGAGCTTATGATCATAAAGTAAATTAAAAGTATATTTGTAGACAGCATTTTGATGTGATGGCTAAAGCTTCTGCCTGTACCACTGGCATCCGATATGGGCACCAGTTCGTGTCCTGGCTGCTCCACTTCAAATCCAATTCCTTGGTAATGGCCTAGGGAAAGCAGGAGAAGATAGCCCAATGCTTAATGCCCCTGCCACCCATGTGAGAGATGGAAGTAGCTCCTAGTTCCTGGCTTCAACTTGGCCCAGCCTTAGCTGTTGTAGCCATCTAGGGAGTGAACCAATTGTTGGAAGACTGTCTCTCTCTCTGTCTCTGTCTCTGTCTCTCTCTCTCTCTCTCTCCAGTTCTTTCTGTAATGCTTTCAAAAGTAAGTTCATAAAAAAAGAAAATATTTCATTGTAAAAATTATAAGAAAATAAGAAAGATGAAGGACAGGGGAGAAAGGGAGGGTAGGATGTGAAATATCATTATGTTCTTATAAGTGTGTATATGAAATATTTGAGTGTGTTTTCCTTTATAAAAATTATTTTAAACTGGGCTAGGAGCCAAGCATTTTGAGCTAATGTTAAAAAGCTGCTAGAGATGTATATATCCCTCACTGGAGTTGCTGGGTTCAAGTTATGAATCGGCTTCAGATTTTAGCTTTCTGCTAATGCACAACATGACAAGGCAGCAGATAATGGCTCAACTACTTAGGCTCTTGCCACCCATATAGGAGATCAGGGTTGAGTTCTGGGCTCCTTGGTTAGGCCTGGCATAGTCCTAACTGATGCAAGGATTTGAAGACTGTACCAGAGGATGGAAGATCTCTCTCAGACTGTCTGTCTCTATTTCTCTGCCTTTCAAATAAAAATAAATACATGAATATTTAAAATTTTGCTAACATTGACCTATACTGTTGTAATAATTACAGTAAAAGCTAAGTCAGACAAGTGGGACTCTCTGTGAATGTATACTCACTCATTAATCATTTGAATTTGATTTTCTAGCTTCTGAAACTTAATTACAGAGATTTCTTTAAAATTTCTTCATCTGAGTTAAAATTTGTGTGCATATGTGCGTGTGTGCATATTTAAACTCCTAAATTCCACATGTTACAAACTTATCAAATATCTGTCTGTGATCAATATCTCTTATTAGCTTTACTAAATCTAACATGGTGCTTGAAACTAGACAGAGAAGCAAAAAAGACAGAACTCCCAGTGTGTGTCAGGCTGGATTTTGAAAATGTATCAAGATAAGTTGATAACAGTGTGTTATCTGTGGAAAACATAGGCTGAGTAATTGAGAGGAATAGTGGATGACAGAGAAAAATAAGATAATAAAATATATATTCCATCTATTTAAATAGGTGTAGCAATGTCAACTGTGGTTGCTACTATGAAGATTTTCATTATTCATATCTGTCAATATTTTCAGGTCTCAAAACAAATGATTAGAATATGTGAAATCATTATAATACCCTGTGTATTATAGTGCTAAAAAGATTACTTTAAATTAAACAGCTCTCTTTTCTTTGTGGTTAAATCAGATTTAATTTTTACTTAGTTTCATATTCTTGTGTATGAACAAATAAAGTAAAAAGGCATATTTTTAAAATTAATGGTTTCTAAGTACTGAATCAGGCAATTTTCATCAGATCAAGCCTATTTTACAACTTTTGTTAAATGCACAGAAAAATTACAAAGCTTTATAGCACTTTGCTTCTAGCATGCAGATGATTGAAAATTATCTTTCCTATATATGAGTATAATCCAGGAGATTGTTGTCCCAGATGTCCTAGAACTTGACCAATCAGATCAGACACTAAATAGCATTTTATATCAATTATGTGCAGAACTCTGCCAATTATCTTCTCTTATAATCCACATCAATAACTGAGAAGCACAAAAGATATAAACTCAAACCATCTGCTCTCACTACAGTAGGCTTCTGAGAGTTTAGACAATAACTCACATAGTAAAATACTCTGATACATTTATCTGGGATCCTGCTGTTTAAGTAGGATTTGTGATTAAAAATATTACTACTTTGGCCTATCCACTATTAGAAAATATGTTTTCCCCTTTTAGGAAAAGCATTGTCATTTCTATTTTATTACAATAGTAAATTAAGAGAATTACTGCCAGCTACCTATAAAGAACAAAAAACTGTATTTCCACTTTATGATTCACTGTAATTCTTTTTCCTGTTGATGTTAACAATACACAGAAAGGGAAAGAAATAGCCTCTAGAAATTCATTGTCTTGACACCTGCATGATTTTTGAGCCATACTAAATGCCAGAATAAAGCTATATCAAAATATAAAATGTTAACCAAAAGTGCAAATATGACCCCAGAAAAGGAAGTATTTAAAGACTACAATAACACAAGATGGTTGATTATAAAAATAATATAATGTGACTTTTTCTAGGCATGAGTGACACAGAATTGGCAGTTGGCAGAAACAGATATGATTTTAAACAATGTTTCAGTGAGACTACAGAAGACAGCCAATTCCCTTCTGTTTTACATCGCTGTCCTTATCTTAAATTATACCACATCAGATCTGTCAAGATATGACTGTATTCTCTTTGTTAACAAGCAAATATGTAAATGCCAATATTATACTATCAATTCTCCTAAATATTCCAGTGTTACATGTATAAATTCTGAAATCAGTTTGGGGGCAATTAACATTTACAATTATAATTCCTATACATCTTAAAGAGACTATTTTCTACTTGTCCCTATACTTCAATAATACAATTTTGTAATCATGATTTGGAAATTATACTGCTTGACATATTTTGCCCATTAGTAGTGCATTACTTTAAAGTGGATTTTCTCTACTCTGTTACCAATGAAATTTACATTTTAATTGGAACAAAAAATTATGCTCTTGATGATAGAGGTGGGGTGAGGAAACATGTCAGATTAATTATTCAGAGAAGATATATATTGTGCCATATCACAGTAAGATTCGTATTTGAATAACAACACAAATGTCTTATGATTTTATTATACATACAGTTTGTGTATACAATGATAATATACAGTTCAGAATCCTCGTTTGCATATAAAGAACTTGGGGAAAAATAAGGTAATGAGTTTAGACCTAATAAACAATAAAGAATGAATACAGTTACCAAAACTTTTTAAGTGATAAAGCATTATAACAATATTGAAAATTCTGTCAAAAATATTTCAATATTTCAAATTGAAATCTTCAGAAATTAAAGTTAGAAATAAGCAAAGATATTACATTTTTGGTCATTATTTCTAAAGCTATATTTTTCTTTGGAGTCAGAAATACTTCTAAGCATTAAATTTCCTAACATGTTTAGAAAAAGCTCATTGTGAGAAAATATTTTCAACAACAATAGATGATAATAGCTTGCATAATTTTAAGTAGCTATTTAAGGTATTTGGAATATATTAACTTAACAGTGACAAACAGATTTAAAGCAATAACCCCAAGATTCTCACTGCCTGATCTATATGCTCTGTAAAATCACTCCTCCTTGCCTATGAACATGAACTACAAAGAAGATGGGATAGCAACTCCCACAATGTAATTACATTACTTTAAATGGCATCACTGACTTTAAAGGAGACAGTCTTCAGTGATCAGGTGAGCTTTGATGGTGTTGATGGGCGCATGTTGGTACAGTGGGTTAAGCTACTTGCAATACCTGCATCCCATGTCAGAGTGCTGGTTTAGGTCCTGACTCCTTCACTGGCTTGAGAATGTAGGAAACTGCATGGCAAGGACCTGAAAGGGAGCCAGGAGCCAGGAGCTTCCTCCAGGTCTCCCATTCGGGTGCAGGGGCGCAAGCAGGTGGGCCATCTTCTGCAGCTTTCCCAGGCACATTAGCAAGGCACTTGATGGAAAGTGGAACATCTGGGACCTGGACCGGTGACCAGATGTGGTGCTGGCATCATAGGCTGTGGCTTTACCTGCTATGCCACAATGCCAGCCCCAGAAGGGTGTCCTGAGCTTGAGATAAGAATACAGTAGGCCAAGCCCCTGGATTTTTGTCTTGTGAGAACCTGAGCAGAGGATGAATTAGTCAACAGCTGTTGTTTTAAGCTGCTATATTATTGGTAATTTCTTTGATAAAGAATAGAAGATAAACACCTTAAACTGATAATTCAAGCTCTTGTCCAAAGCAGGATATGCTATTAAAATCTCAAAGAATACTAAAATACCTTTGGACAGTCTGAGATGAAATTTATATCAGTTTCATGGACAAAATTCTGCTGCCCATAAATTCCCTCCATTCTACATATGTTTCTTAAGCAATAGCAACATTTTGGATGTTTTCTCAATATCTGGGTGTGGCACTGCACATATAGGCACATTCTCAATTCTCTTTTTCTCTCCAAAGAGATGCAGAGATGTGTTTGTTCTTCTGAAAATTCAGGTAGGAGTGTGATTGTTGAAGTCATATTTAACAGCCTGATAGATCTGATAACATACTAAAAAGTATGAGCATCATTAGAATGTATATTTATTACAATGTAAATATTCCTTTTAAAAAGAAGACCCTTCAAAATTACTATTTTTTACTTATTTTTATTTGAATGATCTACCTGTTGATTCACTGCCTAAATACCTATAATAGCCAAAGTTGGGTCAGGCCAAACCCATAACCCTGGGATTCAGTACAGGTCTCATGTGAGTGTTAAGAACCCAATTACTTGAGTCATAAGCTACTGCTACCCAGAGTGCACATTAGCAGGAAGCTGGAACAGGAAGTGGAACTAGGACACAAACCCAGGCATACTGATATGGGATGCAGGCTTTCAGTGTCCTCCTCTCTAAATTATATTTTTTTATCTTCAAGAGAGAAAGAACACTTTAAGAAATAGTCAAATTTCTAAATTATCGTATAAACCCAAATCTCTCAACACCCAAGGCTGGGAGAGGCTGAAATCAAGAGCTAGGAATCCTATCCTCTTCTCCCACAAGGGTGGCAGGGACCGAGTACTTGAGCCATCATGTGCTGCCATGCAGAGTATGCATTATCTGGAAGCTGGACTGGAAGCAGAGTGACTGGTACTCAAAGCAAGAACTCTGATACAGGATGTGGGCATCCCATCCAGAGAGTTAAGCTGTGGCACCAGAAGCTCACTCTACTAAGTTTCTGAAGAGCATTTCAAGCACATCTTTTTTCATAATGTGTCAACTCATGTATAGAGCACTGTGCCGAATTTACAAATATAATTATGTTAACTGCAAATATTTTCATACATCAGCATTTACTAAGTTATGTAGCTACTGAAAATTATACAAATGCTACTTTTTAGTTTTGTTTGTGTTTATTTTTTCTTTAACACAAATTGGCTTTTCAGTAACTTATAATGTCTCACAGATACTGAGGTGTTTACTTCTCTGATGTTTTTTAACATAGAGGGGCACAGTTTTTTATTTTGTTTTCTATTTATTCAACATTCTATCAGATTATACAATTTAATTTTCAAATAGAATGTAAAATGTGAAAAGACAACATTACCTAAAATATATTCTTGATTATTTGAGTATTTCCAATAGTGAAACAAAAGCAAATGATAAAAGAATATCTTGCTGTATGGCTTTATTCAATCATTTCCTTTTCATTGTATCAAAAAGAATGAATATCAATCAACTTTTTGCCCTTCACATTCAGAATAGAGAAGAAGAAAATAAAAAGATAAAATGGTCAGAGAATTTATTCCTAGATAACTGGAGTTGGCCAGAAAACAAATAGCTAAGAGTTTCAACCTTAATTTCTTTGAAAAATGAAATGTGACTTTTATTATCTCCAACTTAATGCATTTCTTTGGAAACTCTGAAATATATTTAGAAACCGAAAATGAAAGCATTTCTAATTCAAAAATATTTGAAATGTAAACCTTTTCTATAGATTCAATTTAGATTACATATGCAGATTTATTTGAGAGAGAACTTCTGAATAAACTACCTGTAATGCCACAAGGGCATCATAAATTAATTCCAATATTAGATTTTTAAAAGCCATTTAAGTACAGAAATTTAAATTATATGTATATATGGATGTTTATATATATATATATTTGTAGGTAAAGTGGCACACCAAAATGTTTTGTGCAACAAACAGTTCTATAAAACAAAAGCTAGATGGGTCTGTTTCAATGAATTCCTGTTGTTGAATAACCTGGTTGGAACTGTGTGACATGAATTCCGGTTCCCAGCTGGAAACCTAGGTCTTCTGTACTGATGAGTCCCTCTAGTATTACATATGTAGCGTAATTCTTAAACGATGACACTTTGTGGATTCTACCTCATTATTATTTAAATAAGTTCATAAATATTTTACTTAGAATTCAAGAATAGAAGCCTTGCATCTGGATGCTCTAATGGTATGGGTTTCCATCTAATTTGTTTTTCTATCAGATGTAAGCATATTATCATAAAATATGGTAATAGTAGAACATTATCTTAGAAAAATGCTAAGCTAATAATATAATGTAAAATATCTATCATCATCTCAATGCATTTCTAGATCTTTGAACTCAATTTGTAGAGAATCTATGAACAGAAAGGAAGGACCAGGAAATCCAAGCTGTACCTGTAGATTAGAACCTTCTGATAGTAAAATATATTAATTTAAGTCATACTAATACAAAGCTGGAAAAGTTAAGGTTCTCCCAGGGATGTTAACTTATACCAATTTAATATATACAACATGTGGTATTTTAAATTACCAGCTAGGTTTATAAATATATATATTGTTGTGCAGACTGTATAATGTTGAAGATGTAATGTTATCATGAGAACTGTAACTTTTCTGTTCTGACATGTATGTGTAGATTTGTCACCTTGTTGTTACATGAGCATTGAATTGCTTTTCACATATATTTCTCATGGTTCTGAAAGAGAAAGTGTAAAAAAAGTAACTTTAAAACACCGTGTATATAGAATTATACATAATACATAATATTGCTACATTATAAGTATAATCAAAAATTTAAAAAGGGTGACAATAATATACCAAACTCAAAAAATTTACAGTTTTAGTCATTTAATTTTAATTTCTTGATATAAAAATTAATATGAAAAATTTAAATTTCATTTTATTTCCTTAACTTGTCTCTGGACATATTATTTATCATATGTGACAATTTGAAAAGTAATGCTTTTTAAGTGTTATAGTTTATTCATGTCTTAATATTGTTTTCATCCTTCAAATATTATTTTAAATAAAATGTAGTGCTACAAGTGATAAAACATTTCTTAAATAAAAATTTACATTTATGAAAACTTTAAATATATAGAAGGAACTTAGGAAGTAAGATTTTACATATGTTCTGATTTCATTTATAAATCAATTAAGGCAGAAAAAGTTTAAAATTACATTTATGACATTTCTTTATCTTGATGGCAGATAAAGAAAATAAATTTGGATGATCTTATACTTTGTGAGGCTGAAAACTCTCATGTGTACACAGCTGTTTAATCTTTTATGAAATTATAGAAACTAAGACAACTTTTAAAATTAATTACATATCTTAAATCATAATGTTTCAGACCAAAGGCTCTTAAGGAATGTTCTCTGATTTTGCCTAATCTCAATGCAAACAAACATGAAACCAATTGAAAGGGAATAAGAGAACTGACGTTCAATAGCAATTTTACTTGTGAAGTTATGAAGTAGGCACTGAACTTAAATATAATATTTTGCACATGATAGGGAATAAAAACAATAGTCACCGATCACTAGGTTGGTGCATAGAAATAATATATCATAATTTTCATCATTGAATATTGAAATGTTTTGTGAATGTGCCATAAAAATGAATATACATTAAAATAAATGACAGAAGAGGTTGTGGAAATGCCAGTGCATGATAGACTACCTTACTATGTAACTGTGCTGGCTATACACAATAGATCCAGGTCACTCTGAGTGCTTCTAGGAGTGTTTCTCAAAAATTCCATATGGAAGTCACTCATTGCAAAGAGATTGCTTGGAAAGGCTTCTTAGGGATAGATATATTTCACATGTGAGCTCTCAACTAAAGGTGTATTCAAGTGATTTTTTTTTTTAAGCAGAACACTTGAAAAAGAACATGGGAGTGTGGTATATTGGCTATAATAATGGTTGATTCTTTATTAAAAAATAATGTTTAAAAGTAGATGTGTTAGAAAACCTGATAAGGTAATAAAACTATACGTTCTCATCCCATGCATAATATTAATTTTGGGGCCGGCGCCGTGGCTCAACAGGCTAATCCTCCGCCTTGCGGCGCCGGCACACCGGGTTCTAGTCCCGGTCGGGGCGCCGGATTCTGTCCCGGCTGCCCCTCTTCCAGGCCAGCCCTCTGCTGTGGCCCAGGAGTGCAGTGGAGGATGGCCCAAGTGCTTGGGCCCTGCACCCCATGGGGAGACCAGGAAAAGCACCTGGCTCCTGGCTCCTGCCATCGGAGGAGCGCAGTGCGCCGGCCGCAGCGCGCTGTCCGCGGCGGCCATTGGAGGGTGAACCAACGGCAAAGGAAGACATTTCTGTCTGTCTCTCTCTCTCACTGTCCACTCTGCCTGTCAAAAAAAAAAAATATATTAATTTTGATTTTTTTCATTTTGTTAATTTTGTTTTTTTCATTCCTCCTTTTAAAAGTTAATCAGGGATCAACATGTCAACATGTCTTTCACAGTACAGTGTAGCAAATGCTGAAGTGTTTATTAAAAGATTACCATGAGAATTGGCTACAGCTTTGCACCATTCCTATTTGGATATTGTATGTAGTACAAACATATTTGATGTGATTCAGTGAATAGATGTAACTAAGAACTTTATATTGTGGCTGGAATTATTTCAGAATGGAGAAAGAGCTGAATAGCTTCTTGTAAACTATTCTTTGGGATCTATCTCTATGTGCGTGTCTGTGTATTTGTGCAGTACATGTGTGTGTGAGACATGTTTAGCATGTGTACATGTGTATTTCCAGTAGGGAGGAAATCAGAAGCTTCTTCTATAGTTGAAACAAGTATGTTAGAAAAAAA
This sequence comes from Sylvilagus floridanus, assembly GCA_949820135.1. Classification (NCBI taxonomy): domain Eukaryota; kingdom Metazoa; phylum Chordata; class Mammalia; order Lagomorpha; family Leporidae; genus Sylvilagus; species Sylvilagus floridanus. The sequence goes on from OX463242.1 coordinate 57,482,296, forward strand.
GGTACCAGTGAAAATGGAAATTCATATTTTTAGCTCCTAATAGAAATGTTGAAGCATGCAGAGGAAAATAATTCATCTTTGATAGAGATTATAAAAATGTAATGGACATCAATAATCATTATATTCATGTAATATGAAAAAAAAATCTCCACCAGAAATGGTCAATGCTCTTTTTTGAATACATATTCCATTTAAAATAATACAGTCTGTGACTATAAAAAAGCTAATGCTATATGAATTACAAACATATTTTTTCAAATTCCTACAAATATCCAATAAATGATTATGACAAATATTTTAAAAACTAACATTAAACCTGAATTATTTCATATGTACAAAGTGACTACTGAATTTTTCATTTACATTCTGCGTCTGTGTCTTGACACTTTTACTCTTTTTCATTTCTCCTTTCATATAATGACACCTGTCATAATTTATCTTCCACTATTATGGCCAATATATTACCAAAACAAGCTCACTTTATACTCTACAGATAGGAATAGTATAGTACAGATTTTAAGATAAGAGGTATGGAGCTAGCCTTTCCTGTGGCTAGATATTATTTTATTAATATATATATATGTAAAATCATATTTAAATTTTCAAAATAAAAATTGTGAGGAAGTAATGCAAAGCATTCTCATATATCCTTAACCCCATTTTCCCTTATTAGCATCTCAAATTAATAAATTTATCATAATAAACTATAGCTAGCTTCCCATTTTCATCCAAATTCTGTTTTCTATACAACTCATCCCTCTCATTTAATTAATAAACTTACCATAATACATGAACACAGGTAGTTTCCCCTATATTTCATCCAGTTTCCACCATTTTGATGAAAATGACAGGATTTTATTCTTTTTATAGCTTTATACTATGTATATATATCATATTTTCTCTATCCATTCATCTGATAATGGGCCCTTGATTCCATATTTTGGCTTTTAGGGACAATGTTGATATAAGTATGGTAGAACACCTTTGATACAAAGAGTTCATGTCTTTTGAGTATGTACCTGGTAACAAAATCATTGACAATTCTCTTTCTAGTTTTTTTTTTTTTAAATCTCCATTCTGTATTCTACAGTTGCTAGACAAATTTACATTTCCACAAAACAGTGTATAAAAGTTCACCTTTCTTCACATCCTTGCTAGCAATTCTTGCTGTCTGTCTTTGATAATAACCATTATAATAAGTGTGAAGTGATTTCGGTTTGGATTTGCATTTTTTGTTGTTGGAGTGTTTTGAGTGGCTGATTATTCTGAATATTATTCCATTGTCAGATAAGTACCTTGCGAATAATTTTTCCTTCTGTCAGATCTCTTGACTCTATTACTTTTCATTTCCTGTACAGAAGTTTATGAATTTTTTAATTCAATTTTCCTTGTTTTGCTTTTGCTTCCTTGTGCTTTTGGGATCTTAACCAAGAAGACATCACCTATACCAATGTCTTGAAGTGTTTTTCCTGTGTTTTCTTCTATCAATTTCATAGGTTCAGGTCTTACATTTAATCCTTTGCTTCATACTGAGTTGATTTTTATATTTAATAAGAGTTAGGGATATAATGTTATTATTCTACATTTATTCATCCAATTTCCCAGCACCATGTATGGGAAAGACATCATGTGTCCATTGTAAGTCCTTGAAACCTTTGTTAGAAATCATTTGCCAGTATGTATATATATTAATTTGGGGATTTCTACACTGTTCTACTGATTCGTGTGCCAGTTTTTATGACAGTATCACAGTGTTTTAATTATAATTGCTTTTAGTATGCTTTCTTTTTAAAATTGATTTATACAGTTTTAAAAACATAATGATACTTCCTAAGCTCCAACCTCCTTACTGTCTTTTTTCTTTTATTTTTACAATGACATACTTTTTTCAAGCCAAGTACCATGATGCCTCACAGTTTATTCTTTTATTTATACTTACTTACTTACTTAATTTATATTGCTCAGGATCACTATAGACATTTTTAGTCATTTGTGATTTCATGATTTTAGCACTTTTTTTCTGATTCTGTAAAGAATGTCATTGGTATTTTGCACTGCATTTATAGATTGCTTTAGGTAGTATAGACATTTTATTAATTCTTGCACAGAATTGGAGCTATATTTAACCAGTAACATTTGTGAATATTAAATGATTTCATAAAACAACATACTTGGAACAAATCTTGTAATTCTAGAAATTTTAAAGTAAGTTTTATTTAAATTATTGTTCCTTATTACATTTCCTAATTCTAGTATTTATAATTAAAGTATATTACTGTAGTTTTAGAATAATGTAAATTGATTACTGAGGTTTGGGAGGTTACAGAATTCATTGGAAATTGAGTTCTTTCACTGGCATGCTGCAAAAAATGAGCTGGGATTGAGGAATATAAGAAATGACAAGTTACTTTTTCTTGATTTAAAAAGAGATGAATTTGAATTCATGTGCAGAAAATGGAGCATAGAAAAGATAAAGAGACAAAAAACAATAAACAAGAAGAGTAACACAAAGAATATGAGGATAAGGTCTATCAACAATGTTTCAAAAGGGAGAATCAAAAATGTGAATGCAATTGGATTCACTGAAATTTTACACCATAAAAAGTAATTGCAATGGAAAAATGTTCTCTATATTAATAACTATAAATTGATTCAATGTGCAATATTAAAATGCTTAAATGTGACTAAAAAGTTAAGATATATTGCATTTATGTATTTTAATTTCCAGTTAATCAAGATGCTCATAGAATAATGACTAAGTGAAGAAGATGTGGTGTATTTACATGATGAAATACTACTCAGCCATAGAAAGAATGAAATTCTGACTTTTGCATCAAAATGTGCTAAAATGAAAGTTACTGTACTTAGTGAAATAAGCCAGAATCCAAAAGAAAAATATCACATTTTTCTCTGATTTGTGGTAGCTAATTTATCAAATATATAAAAAGTTAAGTGTGTGTGAGTGAAAATATCATCCTAGGATTTGGTTATCATTTATAGCCCTGTCTATATTTACGCTGAACAGTGGTCTTTCAACTATTTAAATAATGACTCTTTATTTAGTGGAGCATTAAGTCTTTGACCATAAAGTAAATTAAAAATGTTTTTGCAAAAAATCAAGAAAAGAAGGGAAGGAGGAAAAAATAGGAGGGAGGGAGAAGGAAGTAGGGAAGAATGGATGGACGGTTTTTGGTCAACAGAGGGTTTTGTTGTATCAAGTGTTCATTAAAATGATACAGAAATTAAATTTGAACAATATTGGAAATGTACAGTGAGTAGAGTATTTATAATTTGGGGTCGTGAAATAATGGATGATGATAAGTGTTAGGCTATTATTATAGATCATAAGGGATAAGCAGAGATGCAGGGAAAATAATTAAAGTGAAGATGTCGAATAACAGAAGGAAGGAGTTAGGTGGATTGTTTGAAGGAATGTTTCATATGGTACTGACAACGAGCACCAGTAGCAATTTAGGGAAAGATATTGAGCTTGTTTGTGATAACATGTGATTAAGTAGAACTAATCTGAAGGCCTCTAGATGACCATAACAAAGCATTTTTTAAAGGGAGAATGATAAATATTTGGAATCAACAGTAATGAGAAAGTAAGATAATACCTATCTCCCCCCAAAACCTGGATTATTTACAGTACATAAAGATGAAAAATCAAAACAAACTAAATCAAATCAAACATAAATATTTACTTACTGCAAGGGTAACAAAATCAGTAATAATAGCTATTAAAAACCAGATTTAGATAAAATGAAATTTTAACAAAGCAGAAAAATAAGTAACCGCAAAACAAACAAACAAACAATAAGGTGATGACTCATGATCAGACCGAGAATTCCAAAGGATGGCATAAAAATCTTTGAGAATATAGAGAAGGTGGAGTGATGATAACAGAAAATACAAAATCATAGTTGTGATGATGCATAAATTCCAAATTCAGCTATTGAACAGAGGACAGGAAGGTGGGAATTTGGCATATTTGAAAGACAATCTGGGGAGAATATGAAAATTCAGCTCAAATTTTGGGGATTTAGATTCTAGTACTTTCTTTACCTATAATTAGCTGTAAAACATAATATGAAACTTTTCTATGCAACATTTTATTTTTCAAAAAATTAGGATATTAAATACATATGTGCACACACACATTATATGTGTGTATATATGTATATATATATATATATAAGAGAATGCACACAAGTGTCACCTATAGTTTAGATAAATTTAATATTACAAATTACAAATAGGGATGACCATAGATCATATTTAATTACAGAATTTTAACAGCCATGGTGCTCTTTTCTAGTAATAAAGTACGTTTTAAATGGTAGAGGCATACTTTCATGGTTTCACAATAATTATTTTTTAAAAAGGAAGAGTAATTCTTTTTTTTTTTTTTTTTTGACAGGCAGAGTGGACAGTGAGAGAGACAGAGAGAAAGGTCTTCCTTTGCCGTTGGTTCACCCTCCAATGGCCGCCGCGGACAGCGCGCTGCGGCCGGCGCACTGCGCTCCTCCGATGGCAGGAGCCAGGAGCCAGGTGCTTTTCCTGGTCTCCCCATGGGGTGCAGGGCCCAAGCACCTGGGCCATCCTCCACTGCACTCCTGGGCCACAGCAGAGGGCTGGCCTGGAAGAGGGGCAACCGGGACAGAATCCGGTGCCCCGACCGGGACTAGAACCCGGTGTGCCAGCGCCGCAAGGCGGAGGATTAGCCTGTTGAGCCACGGCGCCGGCCAGGAAGAGTAATTCTTTTATAAAGGACTAAGTATGACATAGAATTATCAAAGTTTCAGTCATAATCTATAATTTTAACATATTTGCATGTTTTATATTATATGCGTTTATCAAGTATTTTTTCTGAGAAATGAGGATTGTGTCCCACTAAGATTTTTAACCACCATTTTGTCCTAATTTAATAAAACTTGATGTATTAGTTTTATGAATACTTACTAGAGTATAATTTCTGATATGCATTAGATTGCTGTATGTCATATCTGCCTCCCTCCATTCCTATATTTTAGAATAATTTTGACATTCATGATTTTTGTGTAGGTGAATTTTATTGATCTTAATTGTTTTAATATAAAAAGAGTTTGGTCACTATAGTGAAAGCAGTCTTTGATCCTAATGCTTACATTTATTCAAAATTATATACTTTCCAGTATCTCAATATAATTCTAAGGAAAATAATTTGGAAAAGTGCAATGTGAGACCTGAGAAATAATATTGGAGTCAGAAGCATTGGGGTAGACATAAAAAGCCTCATTGTGTGGAATACAGGTACTTGTACTAGTCCTATTACATTATTTTTTGTGAATAAACACTTTTAAAACTAGTTTGTAAACCCATCTCTACCTATATGTTCTGAGAAACTTTTATAAAGTATTTTAAATGGTGGACTTTAATGTCAGATCCTAGGGTGTGCTACCTATAAAAATGCTGAGAATATTAACTGCATTCATTTTCCATTGTGACTAAATCTTTCAACCTCTCCTGTTTTTCTAGCAGCTCTCAAATTACTGATAAAATTATGAGGTGAGGGGAAAATTGAAATTTAGCTCTTATTCAACATTAAGTAGTTCAGTAGTGACTGAACTTTGATAATGCATATTATGTATTTTAGGTGCTCTGGTGTGCAAAAGAGAAGGATGATCACACCGTAGTTTATCTGATGACACAAAGTACACTAGAACACTCTATTTTAGGACATAGAGCATCTCAAAGTACTTTATGAATAAGTGAGCATGAGGAAATATTTCCAGATAATCCATGGTGCTAGGTCAAAAATGCTCTTCTAATATTGGCTCACCACTCTAAGAAAAGTTACTAAATACGTGCAGTGAGAATCAGGCTCACTGAGAGGTAAGAGCCTTAATTTTCCTTAAAAGTTTCTATAAAACTTGAACGAAAAGCAAATAATAAACTGAAAAGCTTTCTTGTTTATATTATAGGAGAAAAGGAAAAGCTCATTGGCTTCCTTCCTTGTTATGTAAATAAAGAGCATTGAGTACTTGAACACAGTGTAAAAATATATAAGGGTTATGAAACTGTATTTCAAAAATATTTTACATATGTAGATCTACATTATATAATGTGATTATCTATGTAAAATATCCTTGAAATATTAAAACAATTGCTGTAAGCATTCTCTTTATGTTACTTATAATCAATTTGTACCTAATTTTTCTCACATTCTTTACCTGTTCTGGTGCCTACTGTTTCCCATACACACTGTTTTGCTTAATGTTATATGAAAATATCAAGAAAAACATATATGTAAACTCTGTTGCCTTTTATTTTCCTCTGATCTGAAAATTCATCAGTGGTCTCCAAGGCAGCTGCCTAAGGCCTTTATGAACACAAATGTGTTTAAAATTTTTTATAAAATGATCTAGATAAGAGCAAGTTGATAACCTTAAATTCTTCCTTCCTTCCTTCCTTCCTTCCTTCCTTCCTTCCTTCCTTCCTTCCTTCCTTCCTTCCTTCCTTCCTTCCTTCCTTCCTTCCTTCCTTTCTTTCTTTCTTTCTTTCTTTCTTTCTTTCTTTCTTTCTTTCTTTCAACGTATGTTTTGTTCTCTACTAGTTTGACTAGATTCAGTATATCAACTGGGTCCCGGCCAAAGTCAGAAATCCCTCCTCTTCTCTCCAGAGTGCCCCCTATTCTCATTATTTTTGTCAGATATCTTTGACTTTCTGTAGTCTATCAGTACCTAGCAGTTAACAATTCCCATTTTAAGACTCAGAGCAAATGGATAATTATGAGATACAATTTCTATTAAGTTATTATCACTAATCTGTGATAATTCAGAAATGTGCCCCAGCCTATTGAGACAAACAGCATATTATTTTATTCAGCTTCCATGCCATGATTTGAAAGAGAATGAACTTAGACTCACGAGTTCTCTGACATGATAGTGATACTCGTTTATGAAAATGACAATTTGAGTGTAGCTTAGGGAGTTTTGTGAGCCCACATATTAGAAATAAAAGCCAAATATTGAAATTTCATTGGTTTTCTATTAAATTTCCAAAGTAGAGTTTATGGATTACAATGGCTCCCCCACCCCATAATTTCCCTCCTACTTGCACCCCTCCCATCTCTCGTTCTCTCTCCCATTCCATTTTCATTTATCTTTATACACAGAAGATCAATTCAGTATATATTAAGTAAAGATTTCATCAGTTTGCACCCACACAGAACATAAAATGTAAAATACTGTCTCAGTAATAGTTATAACATTACTTCACATTGGACAACACATTAAGGACAGATCCCACATGAGAAGTAAGTATGCAGTGACTCCTGTTGTTGACTTAATAATTTGACACTCTTGCTTATGGCATCAGTAATCCCCCTAGGCTCTAGTCATGAGTTGCCAAGGCTATGGAAGCCTTTTGAGTTGGCCGACTTTGATTTTATTCTGACAGGGTCATAGTCAAAGTGGAAGTTCTCTCTTCCCTTCAGAGAAAGGTACCTCCTTCTTTGATGGCCCTGTTCTTTCCACTGGGATCTCACTCACAGAGATCTTTCATTTAGGTCTTCTTTTTTTCCCAGAGTGTCTTGGCTTTCCATGCCTAAAATACTCTCAGGGGATCTTGAGCCAGATCTGAATGCCTTAAGGGCTGTTTATGAAGCCAGAGTGCTATTTAGGACATCTGCCATTCTATGAGTCTGCTGTGTATCCCGCTTCCCATGATGGATCGTTCTCTCCCTTTTTGATTCTGTCAGTACTAGCAGACACTAGTCTTGTTTGTGTGATCCCTTTACTCTTAGACCTATCAGTTTGATCAACTGTGAACTTAAATTGATCACTTGGACTAGTGAGATGGCCTTGGTACATGCCACCTTGATGGGATTGTATTGGAATCCCCTGGCACGTTTCTAACTACACCATTTGGAGCAAGTCCGATTGAGCATGTCCCAAATTGTACCTCTCCTCCCTCTCTTATTCCCACTCTTTTATTTAATAGGGATCACTTTTCAGTTAAAATTTAAACACCTAAGAATAATTGTATGTTAATTACAGAGGTCAAACAATAGTACTAGAACAAAAAAAAATACTAAAATGGATAAAGTATTACATTGTACATCAATAGTCAGGACTATTATCGTCTTAATAAGAAAATCAAATTTACAGATGAACATTGAAACTGTACAATCAATTTAAGGTTCCAAGGCTTGTAGCTCACCCATGTTTCGTCCAATTACCCACAAAATCACTGCTGGCTGTTACGAGGCCTTTGCTTTTCATGAAGCCTGCAAAAAGGAGGAGCGATGGAAGAGTACATCTGTTGCTTGACAGTGTCAGTGCTAGGAAAAAATCACAAGCAACTGATAGCGTGGTACAACATTGAAGAGAAGACAATATAAAGCAGATTGCATTGCTTCAAAGAAAAAGAACAGAAAACAAGCAGCAGCTCAACAACAGAGAAGAAAATATGTTTGAATTAAAGCACCAGATCTAGCCATAAATATTATTTGCCATTTGTTCCTCCACAGAGGGAGTCTGTCCTTGTGTGATGACTTGGTGATGCTAAAGGCTGTGATAATGATATTGCTAATACTTGCTATTATATTTTTTTTAGCATTGACTACATTGGCAGTAAGTCTTTTAACCGTTTCGAGTATAAACACATTTTCATCCTTAAAATGAGCCGTAAAGTAGATAGAACTATTTCCAAAATTTGCTGAGGAAAAATAATAATGCAAAGTGTTACTAAGATATCCAGGTTCACTAGCTAGAAAAGTGAAGAATTGCTCTAGTATATTTCTCTTGCAATTGAGTAGCAGCAGCTGTTTGTAAACACTGCACAGTCTGGTAGCAAGAAAGACACCTCATAGATTTCAATTGATTTTACATTGTTTCTTACAACCGAAAATAGATGCCGAGAGAATTCTGTATTGAGACATCTTGGAAGATGCTGAATATACAGTGGTAAACCACACTGTGAGAGTTCTACATTTAGGTAACATCAGCCTGATAGGTGAATATCAGTATGTCTTAGTACCCAATTGCATGGATTGATTTTTTTCTATCTACTCTGTCCCAATTTCTTATGTGAGCTCATTTACTTCAAATATTCAAATTAGAAGAATCATACTACCAAATTTTAAAAATATAGTAATATGTAGTAAGTAAAGAAATGCTTCCTTAGTATAATGTGGTAAACAAATAAATCATTGAACATAATAGTCAATATAAGAACAGATCTTCACATATATTGTCCAGTGAATTTCAACACACAGAATATCACAAATGGAGGAATGATGACTTTTAAAAGGAAAGATGGATCTTTAAATTTTCATTCAAAATTAAGATACTCAAATGTAAAATGTGAAGCTATTGAAAATACAGAAGAGTATGAATTTAAAGATAAATTTTAAAAAAATTTAGGAATTTATGAAAAAGTTATCTGTATCTCAAGAAGTGAATCCAAATCCTTGTTACTTATTAAATATTCAGATATTTGAGTGGCAAGGGTAGGGGTAGGAAATCAAAGTGACAAAGGCAGGGTATTAGACAATAGCATGAAGTAGGGAGGGAACCTATAAGAAACAAATGAGTGTGATATGCAGGGTAACAAAGTGAATAAAGACAGAAGATTGTAAGAAGAGGAATAAACAAAGACAATGACAATAAAAATGTGGAAAGCCAAGGGTAATTAGAAGATAAATACAATAAAGTTGAACTTAGTTAATATTTTCCAAGTGAAAAAAAATTAAGATTTCTTCTGTCATGGCTAATTTGGCATATAATTCTTAAGGTCATAGCTATAGAAGTTTACATTGAGAGAACAATAAATTCAACTTGGGAATGGTACAACCATCCATAGCTTTCTTTTTCTTTATTTTTATTTTTCCCAAACAAACCTTTTATTTAAGGAATATAAACTTCATGCTTTCATATGCACAATTTTATGAATATAATGATTATTTCCACCATATCTGCCCTTCCACCACACTCCCACCTCACCTCCTCCTCCCGCTCTTATTCCCAGTCCTATCCTCCACACAGATACATTTTCAATTAACTCTATACACAGAAGAACAACTCTACACTAAGTAAAGAGTTCAACAATTTGCATGAAAAAAAAGATTGTTCCTCAACAGTCAAGACAAGGGCTGTTCAAAGTCATTGCATCTCAAAGTTGATTTCACTTCAATTTTTTTAAGAAATTTGATTAACTTTAAAGAAACACTCAAGAATGATACATCTTTTGTGAGCACATAAACATAACTATAACTTATGAGACATAAGAATATCCTCCATTTAATATATTAAAAGAAAGAACATCATTGAGAATGAGTTTTACCATTAATTAAGAAAGCATCTAAGGAAACGAGCAATGGAGTTGGACATTTAGGCATAACTAAAGCTTATGGGACATAAGGATATCTTCCACTTGATACACTAAAATGACATAAATCTTTGAGAACAAGTTTTACTGTTAACTCTCATAATACAACTCTTTGAGGACAGATGTTCTGCATGGGAAATTAGTGCACAGTGAATCCGATTGTTCATTTAACAATTAACACTCTTATGTATGATATCAGTGATAATCCAAGGCTCTTGACATGAGCTGCCTAGGCTATAGAAGCCTTTTGAATCCACAAATTCTGTCAGTATTTAGACATGGTAATAAGCAAAGTAGAAGTTCTCTCCTCCCTTCAGAGAAAGTACCTCCTCCTTTGATGACCACTTCTTCCCATTGAAGTCCCCACCAACCAAGGTCCTTCGTGTAGGATATTTTTTGCCACATTGTCTTGGATTTCTGTACCTGAAATGCCTTCAAGGGCTTTTCAGCCACACCAGAATGCTTTAAGGGCTGATACTGAGGTCAGAGTGCTACTTAAAGCAATGGTCATTCTATGAGTCTGCTGTGTGGACTGCTTCCCATGTTGGAGCATTCATTCCTTTGTAATTCTGTTATTATTACCAGATACTTTATCCTATTTAAATGATCACTTTAACACTTAAACCTATCCGTATGATGACTTTTGATACTTAAGATGGTATTTTACCACCCAGCTGAAGGGGATTTGGGGTTCCATGGCAGGTTTTTAAATTTTAACTTTAGAAGTAAGTCTGTATGAATATATGCAGAACTATACAGCTTTATAGTTACAAGCTTCATACACTTCATACATATAATTTTAGAAACATTGTGATTTTTCCCACCATGCCTGTCTCTTCCCACCCATACTCCCACCCCTCTACCTCCTCCCTCTCTTATTCACACTCTTATTTTTTACTGAGATATATTTTCAATTGACTTTATACACATATGATCAACTCTGTGTTAAATAGTTCAACAAATAGTATTAAAAAAAATGTTCCTCAACTGTCAAGGCATAGGCTATTCAATGCCGTTGCTTCTCAAAGTGTCAATTTCACTTCTACAGATTGCCTTTTAGGTGCTTTATTACTTATTACAGGTTAGGGAGAATATATAGTATTTGTCCCCTTGGGACTGGCTTATTTCTCTAAGTATGATATTTTCCAGATTCATCCATTTTGTCACAAGTGACCAAATTTCATTTTTCACTGCTGTATAATATTCCACGTGTACATATCCCTTAATTGTTTCATCAAGTCTTCAGTTGACAGGCATTTGGGTTGATTCCATGTCTTAGATACTGTGAATTGAGCTGCAATAAACATGGGATGCAAATAACTCTTTCATATGCTATTTCATTTCCCTTGGGTAAATACCGAGGAGTGGCATGACTAGATCATATGGTAGGTCTATATTCAGATTTCTGAGGTATCTCCATACTGTCTTCCATAGAGTCTGCACCAGTTTACACTCCCACTGACAGTGTATTAGAGTACCTTTTTCCTCAAATCCTTGCCTGAATTTCTTGTTTGTTGATGTCTGTATGAAAGCCATTCTAACTGGGATGAGGTGAAATCTCATTTTGGTTTTGATTTGCATTTCCCTGTTGGCTAGTGGTCCTGAGCATTTTTTCATGTGTCTGCTGGCCATTTGGATTTCCTCTTTTGAAAAATGTCCGTTTAAGTCCTTGGCCCATTTCTTAGCTGGGTTGCTCATTTTGTTGTTGTGGAGTCTCTTGATCTCTTTATATAATCTGGTTATTAATCTTTTATCAATTGTATAGTTTTCAAATACTTTCTCACATTCTGTTGGTTGCCTCTTCACTTTGCTGATTGTTTCTTTTGCAGTGCAAAAGCTTCTCAATTTGATGTAGTCTCATTTGTTAATTTGGCTTTGATTTACTGCACCTCAGGGGGTCTTTTCTAAGACCTCTTTGCCTGTGCCAATGTCTTTCAGGGTTTCACCTATGTTCTCTAATAATTTGATGGTATTGGGTTGTAGATTTAGGGATTTAATCTAATTTGAGTGGACTTTTGTGTAATATGTACTTCTACATGTGGAAATTCAGTCTTCCCAGCACCATTTGTTGAAGAGACTTTGCTTGCTCCAGGGACTGATTTTAGCTTCTTTGTCAAATATAAGTTGGTTGTAGAAGTTTGGATTGATTTCTGGAGATTCTATTCTGTTCTACTTGTCTATTCATCTGTTTTACAATAGTACCAGGATATTTTGATTATAACTGCCTTCTGTTATGTCTTGAAATCTGGTATTGTGATGCCTTCAGCTTTGTTTTTGTTGTGTAAGATTGCTTTAGCTATTTGAGGTCTCCTGTGTTTCCATATGAATTTCAGCATCATTGTTTTTTCTAGATCTGAGAATGTCTATAGTATTATGATTGGTATTGCATTGAATCTGTAAATTGCTTTGGAAGTGGAGATTTTGATGATATCGATTCTTACAATCCATGAACATGGAAGATTTATCCATTTTCTTGTATCTTTATTTTTTTCTTTAATGTTTTGTAATTATAATAGAGATCTTTAACATCCTTGGTTAAAGTTATTCCAAGGTATTAGATTGTTTTGCAGCTATTGTGAATGTGGTGAATCTTAGAAATTCTTTCTCAGACATGGCATTTTCTGTGTATACAAGGACTGTTGATTTTTATATATTGATTTTATATCCTGCTACTTTACCAAACTCTTCTAGAAGTTCCAGTAGTCTCTTGGTGTGGTCTTTTGGATCAAATCATCTGCAAGTTGAGATAGTTTGACTTCCTTCTTCCCTATTTTGTATCCCTTTTATTTGCTTTTCTTGCCTAATGACTCCAGCTAAAACTTCCAGGCCTGTATTGAATAGCAATGGTGAGAGGGGGCATCCTTATCTGTTTCTGGATCTCAGTGGGAATGCTTCCAACTTTTCCTCATTTAATAGGGTACCATGGGTTTGTTACAAATTGCCTTGATTATGTTAAGGAATATTCTGTCTATTCCCAATTTGCTTAAAGTTTTCATCATGAAAGGGTGTTGTGTTTTATCAAATATTTTCTCTGATTATCTATTGAGATAATCATATAGTTTTTGGTGTTCATTTTGTTAATAAGATGCATCACGTTGATTGATTTGTGAATGTTGAACCATCCTGGATACCACAGATAAATCCCATTTGGTCCAGGTGAATGATCTTTCTGATATGTTGTCAGATTTGATTGGCTATAATTTTCTTGAGGATTTAGGCATCTACGTTCATCAGGGAAATTGGTCTATAGTTCTGTCTCTGTTGCATCTTTTTCAGCTTTATGAATTAAGGTGATGCTGACTTCTTATAAAAAATTTGGGAGGATTCCCTCCCTTTCAATTGTTTTGAATAGCTTAGGAAGAACTGGAGTTAGTTGTTCTTTAAATGTCCTACAGAATTCAGCAGTGAAGCCATATAGTCCCGGGCTTTTCTTTCCTGGGAGGGTCTTTATTATTGATTCAGTTTCTTTCTTGGTTGTGAGTTTGTTTAGGTTTTCTATGTCTTCATGGTTCAATTTAGGTAGGTTTATGTGTCCAGCAATCTATCCATTTATTCTAGTTTTCCTGGTTTGTTGGCTTATAGCTCTTTGTAGTAATTTCCGATGATTCTTTTTTATTTCTCTGGTGTCTGTTGTTACATTTCCTTTTTTATCACTAATATTATTAAGTTGTGTCTTCTCCTTTTTTTGGTTAGTTGGACCAATGGTGTGTTAATTTTGTTTAGTTTTTCAAAAAGCAGCTCTTCATATTGCTGAACTTTTGTATTTTTTTTGTATTTAATTTGTTTATTCTCTAATTGTAATTATTTCTTTCCTCCTACTAGTTTTGGGTTTGGGTTGCTGTTTTTCTAGATCCTTCAGAAGCACTGATGCTCATTTATTTGATGCTTTTCCAATTTCTTGATGTAGGCACCAACTGCTATAAACTTTCCTCTTAACAGTGTTTTTTCTGTATCCCATAAGTTCATTTCCAGAAATTTTTGGATTTCCTTTTTGATTTCTTCAATGACACACTATTTTTTTCAGGTACATGTTGTTCAGTCTCCATGTGTTTTCATATATTCTAGAGAATCGTTTGTTGATGATTCCTAGCTTCATTCCACTGTGATCATAGAAGATGCATGTAGGATTTTGATTTTTTTGAATCTGCTGAGACTTGCTTTATGGCCTAGCATGTGGTCAGTCCTAGAGAAAGTTCCATGTATTGTTGAGAAGAATGTGTATTCTGCAGCTGTAGGATGGAAAGTTCTATAGATATTTGTTAGCTCCAGTTGGTCTAAAGTACCATTAACTCTGTTTTTTCCTGCTGATTTTCTGTCTGGTTGATCAGTCCTTTGCAGAAAGTGGGGTATTGAAACTCTTCATTACTATCGTATTTGAGTCTATGTATCCCTTTAGATGCTTTAACATTTGTTTAAATAACCAGGTATCCTGTAATTAAGTGCATATGAATTTCTAATAGCTACATACATCTTCCTGTTGAATTAATCCTTTAATAATTACATAGTATATTCTTTGTCTCTCTTACTGGTTTTTGTGTTAAAGTCTATTTTGTCTGATATTAGAATAACTGATCCAGCTCTGTTTTTGCTTTCTGTTAGCATGGATTATCTTCCTTCATCCTTTCACTTTCATTCTGTATGCACCTTTGTGAGATGTGTTTTTTGTAGGAAACAAATAGATGAGTTTTATTTTTTTTAACACATTAAGCCAGTTTGTGTCTTTTAACTGGATAGTTGAGGCCATTTACATTCAACATTCATATTGATAAGTAAAAACTTTGCCTTACTATTTTCCCATAAATATTTCTATTGTTTGCTTTTTTTTTTTACTTTTAATGGGAGATTTTATGCTTTTACATTCTTTCATAGTGAGGACCATGTTTCTGTATTTCTGTGCTGAAGACATCTTAAGCATCTTTTTTAAAGGCTGGATGGGACGTGACAAATTCTTTTATTTATTTTTTTTTATTATGGAAGGTCTTTATTTCACCTGCATTCATAAGTCAGAGCTTTGCACGACACAATATTCTTGGCTGATATTTTTTTTTCTCTGAAGACTTGGAGTATATCTTTCCATTCTCTCCTATGTTATAAGGTTTCTGATGAGAATTCCCTGTGAGTCTAATTGGAGATCCTCTGACTGAAAGTAATCTGGCATACCCCTCACATATATTTATCATCTTTTCTTTAGGCTTTACTATGGAGAGCTTGATTACAATGCCTCTTGGTGAATATCTATTCTGGTCATGTCTATCAGGAGTTCTAAGTGCTTCCTGTACTTGGATGTCCCTTTCTTTCTCCAAATTAGGGAAGTTTTTGAATATTATTTCACAAAAAAATCCTTCTATTCCTCTCTCTCTGTCAACACAGTCAGGAACTCCTAGAATTCATATGCAGGGTCATTTGATAGTATCCTGTAGATTCCCAGAAGTGTTTTTAGTTTTCAATTGCTTCTTGTTTTTCATCTGACTGTATAATTCCCTGTGCTTTGTCTTCCAAGTTTGAGTATACTTTCTTCTGCTTCACTGATTCTGTTGTTAAGGCTTTCCCCTACATCTCTTATATGTTCTATGGAATTCTTCACTTCCAAGATTTCATTTTGATTTCTCTTTAAGGTATCAATTTTGTGGGAGAAATTTTCTTTCATGTCATGTATAGATTTCATTAGTTCATTCATTTGCTTCTGATTACTTCTACATAATCCTACGATCAATTTTTTGAATTCCATTTCTGGTGTTTCTTCAGTCATTTCATCTTTACCATCTAATATTGAAGTGTTATGTTCTTTTGTGTGTGTCATATTGTCTTCCTTATTCTTATTTCTTCAATTTATCTGTTTATTATTTGGCATTTGTAGAGATATTCATTAGTTTCTTCTTTGTTTTTTCACTGTGGCACCATTTATTTTTGGATTATACCTCTGCAGATTAGTGGAATGCCTACTTTATCAGAGAATACCTAGAGGCAAGTGGTAGATGTGGCCAGGCAGATATGTTCAGTGATCCAAGGTCATGGGAGTGTACAAAGTGACACCCAGGTTGGACTCAGGAGTCTCTGCTTAACTGATTTCTGTACATGGACATGAGCTGGTACAGCTGTTATGTATGTCCAAAATGGTGTCCACTCTCTATTGGCTTGTTACAGAATATAATTGCAGGGTGATCGGGGAGAGAGAAATATGCCCCTCCTTTTTTATCCTCTAGTTCAGGAAGTACACTATCTGCCACAGGGCTTCATGTTGGATTCCCTCCAAGCTCTTCCTGCAGTTTTATCACCAGTGTCTTGGGCTGTTGCAGACTGGTCCACCTCACTCTCCAAAGCTGGTGTGGAGGCTCTCAACTGCTAGGGTCTTGAGTTGGGCATATCCACACCCTTCTGACAGTCTACAGTGTCCCTCTAATTTGTGTGGCATTTCCTCTGCCATTTTCTCCCTAACTCTTGCCTCAGACTTCACTCTCTCCACTTTTTTTTAAACAATCCTATCCTAGAATAGGGCATTAAGCTCCCTCGCTACTCTGCCATCTTAATCCAATCCAATCCCATTTGTCCCATAGCTTTCTTTTTCATACAGATTAAATTATTCAGCATTTATCTGTGTCTTCTATTATGTTGGACACATAATAAAGAACACCGTATAGCTTTTTATTAGTGGCAGATGCTAGCAGTTGATAAATGTTACATGGTTTGGTTTCTGTGGGGATATTCTGAAGAATATCCAACAGGATGTTTAGTATTCATTCCCAACAAATCCCACTCTAATATCAAATGCCAGAAGAAATACAATCTATCTCCGTGGTAGGCAATTTGTATTCATATGTAAACTCTCCAAATCATAATTCTTCACCTACTTTTCCCCTTCAGCTGGCTGTCTATAGCATATTATATTTTAGCCTCTTGAAACACCAGTGCCATTTTCCTCTTTTTGACACAGTAGCATTTGGAAACACTAACATATTTAACATTCCAGTCAAGAGACCATCTGGGCCATTGCTGGTACTCTTTCATTTTCCTTTGTGCTCTCAGCATGCACTAGATGAAGGTGAGCTCACATCTATAAAAGTTGTCACTTTATATTATTTAATGAAAACAGAAGTTTGCTGAATTTTGAAAAAGTATTTCTTCACTGAAACTAATATACAAAGGGTAATTGTTTTTGTTTTTTAAAATTATTTTTAATTCGCTTTTGTCAAAGAACATGTTTTTGGGATTTTATTTATTGAAAAGGCAGTGGTACAAAGAGAAAAGGAGAGACAAAATTGCTCTTACAGCATAGTATCCTAATGTTGCAATTAGCTTTAAATATACAAGCTACCATTATATGCATATTTGTGCTAAAATAACGAATTTATAAAAGGATCTTGCTTTAATATGTTATTTACAATTTATTTTATTGTGGAAGTCTCTGACCATTTACTCCCTTTTGTTAAAGGTAGCTGAAGTAAACCTTACTTTTAGTATCTTCTAACATATCAATATCTGTCAATATGATAAAAATTTTGGGAAATAAATTGCTTTGTTATTGGCTTTTTAGCAAGCTTCTATTTGCACAAGATCTCGCCTTGCATGGTGTTGAGGAGTGCAAGTACAGATGTGTATCACTTAGTTGCTAGACAAAGGGCACTGCCATTTAGACATTTCCTAAAACCACCTGTCCCTCAGTATTTGTCACATTTACTGGTATTAACAACCACTTTCTTCTTTAACTAAGAAATCATTCTTCACAAGTCTCCTTATAGTTTTTAAAAAATCTGAGAGAGAATATTTTGAGATAGACTCAATTTACTACTGGAAAAGGAGTTTGAAACTACTGGATCCAGAGAAAATAAAATATAAATCTGTGTTTCTGAAAGAGTTAAGGGGCCGGCATTGGGCATATTAGCAGAGATGCTGCTGGGGATGTCTACATCCCATATCAAAGTCCCTGAGATTGAGTCCAGGTTTCGGTCCTGATTCCAGTGTCCTGTTATTTTGCCCTCTGGGAGGCATCAGGTGATAGCCCAAGTGATTGAGGCCCTGATGTACATATGAAAGACCTGGGTTGGGTTGCTGGTTCCTGGCTTCAGCCTGGCTAAGCCCTAGACATTGCAGGCATTTGAGTTGTGAACCAACAGATGAGCACTCTCTCTCTCCCTCTCTTCCTCTCATTCTCTCTCCCTCTCATTCAAATAAATAAATAAGAATTGGGATAAATAAAAAAAAGTTTAGAAAGCACACAATCAGAGTCCAGCATAGTATTGGACAGGGCAGGTTTAAAAGGAAATATTTTCGTGGAGACTAGTTTTCTGAAAATTCCAGGAACCTACTGGGTTAGGAAAATCAGATATGGACAACAGACATCTGGATACAGTTCCAAAGGAACGCTTTCAAGTAGGAAGTCAGTAGGGCAAACACATAAAAACTTCTCAATGGATACTGAGTTTGGGGTGAAGAGGAAGCAATAAAGGGAAAAATGACTTGCAGTTCATTCATTGCATTGTCATCTGATGGTGTTTAGGGATGTTTGTATAGTTTACTTGCAGCTGCTGTCGGCATAAATGTTAATCATATAGAAGCTTGTTATTCAAATCAAATTTTAATCCTGTATTTCTGTCATTCTCTGCCAGAAATCTGACATCTCCTATAAAAAGAAGACTCTGAAAGAGTTATGCAATAATATTTTAATATTGTTGTTTTTACTTGGTTGTGTGTATTCTTTGTAACACAATTCACTGACTTGGAAAACTTTATTTTCAAGTTCCTCTTTTGGGAACCCTGAATCCTCACTGACACACAAAATGTCAGTGAGTATATTTGGATAATTAATGCTGAGTATATTTATAGAGCTGTAAATCTTAGGATATGAAAGCAGGAAAACAAATTCCATGGGTAGAAAAACAGCAGAAATCTCTCCTGGTGTCTCCTGTGATTATTGGAGAGAAAAAGAGAAAGACTGTAATATTGGAGCCTATAAATTTTTTATGAAGTGCTCCTTTTTGGAGTCAGGATATAAACTGAGTGTGACATGGAGAATGCTAAGTGATTTGTGATCTATAAACTATCATAAGATTCTCCCAGTCATGAAGTCTGTCTTTTGACCCCAAAAAGCCATGACTCCTGTGAAAACACTGGAAGTAGGCAAAGTTTTCTGTATACAGTAACCAACACATAGACTTAAGTGAAGTAAAAACAAGTGTTATTAGGTGTCAGTATTCTTCAGTAAGAATTCATTGATCCAATTAAAAAGAAGCCAGAGAATTTCAAGCTGCCAGGCCCCAGTTCCATATTTCAATAAATAAATGCAATGTTTAAAAGCAGAGTAAAACTCATTTTCCTTCATTACTAAATTCATATGATATTCAAATATATAAATAGAATACAATAGTAAGTACAAAGAAAATTAGCTGTGGAGGAATCCATCATTTTACTTGTACATTGCTATTTTAGATATAATAGTTTAGAAATTATTTTTCTTCCAGAATTAAGTAGATTATTCATTACTTCAAGGATATATTTGAACATCATAACAATTTGTATTTCCTTAGCATCTTTTGTTGTATGGTTTTTAGATAATGAAGCTTTCTTTTTAAAATAATATTCATTTATTTATTTGAAAGGCAGATTTATAGTGATAGGAAAGGGGGAGAGAGAGAGTGCACAAGAACTTCCATTCAGTAACTCACTCCCCAAATGACCACCATGACCACAATGCCAGCCCCTCAGCTTTGGTGTTGTTACATTATTGATTTATTTTGAGTGCTTTAAAAGAAATCTGAATTCAAGTTATATGTCAGAAATGTGGCTTGATATTTTCTTTATATGTTTTGTGGGGTTTTTTTGAAATTTTAAGGAATTTTTTTATTATATTCGATCCTCAGGGTCACAGCCAATGTATGATGACTACTGCAATATAATTCTCTTTGATTCTCATGATAATGTGATGTTAATACAAAGAGAACAGATTCCATGTAGTTCATAAATATAATTCTAGAAATATGATACTTCCCTTTTTCCTTCCCTCCATGTTTCCTTCCTTCCCTTCTTCTTTCTTTCTTTTTAAATATTTGGAGTTAGAATCGTGCCAGGGGATTCTAATACAATCCCATCAAGGTGGCATGTACCAAGACCATCTCACTAGTCCAAGTGATCAATTTCAGTTCACAATTGATCAAACTGATAGGTCTAAGAGTCAAAGGGATCACACAAACAAGACTAGTGTCTGCTAATACTAACTGATAGAATGAAAAAGGGAGAGAATGATCCATCATGGGCAGCGAGATACACAGCAGACTCATAGAATGGCAGATGTCCTAAATAGCACTCTGGCCTCAGAATAGGCCTTAAGGCATTCGGAGCTGGCTCAAGAGCCCATGAGAGTATTTTAGGCATGGAAAGCCAAGACACTCTGAAAAAAAAAAAAAAAAAGACCTAAATGAAAGATCTCTGCGAGTGAGATCCCAGTGGAAAGAACAGGGCCATCAAAGAAGGAGGTACCTTTCTCTGAAGGGAGGGGAGAACTTCCACTTTGACTATGACCCTGTCAGAATAAGATTGAAGTCGGCGAACCCTAAAGGCTTCCATAGCCTTGGCAACTCATGACTAGAGCCTAGGGAGATTACTGACGCCATAAACAAGAGTGTCAAATTGTTAAATCAACATCAGGAGTCACTGTGTACTTATGTCTCATGAGGGATCTGTCCTTAATGTGTTATCCAATGTGAAGTAATGCTATAACTAGTACTGAAATAGTATTTATACACTTTGTGTTTCTGTGTGGGTGCAAACTGATGAAATCTTTACATAGTATATACTGAATTGATCTTCTGTATATAAAGATAATTGAAAATGAAAAAAAATCTTGGTGTTAAATTGGAAATTGCATAGATAATTAATCAATTTTTTAAAAAAAAAATCATGTAGGATCTCTGTCCTTAATGTGCTGTACATTGTGAATTAATACTATAACTAGTACTCCAACAGTATTTTTCACTTTGTGTTGCTATGTGAGGGCAAACTGTTGAAATCTTTACGTAATATGTACTAAACTGATCTTCTGTGTATAAAGAGAATTGAAAATGAATCTTGATGTGAATGCAAGGGGAGAGGGAGTGGGAAAGGGTAGGGTTGCGGGTGGGAGGGAAGTTATGTGGGGTGGAGCCATTGTAATCCATAAGCTGTACTTTGGAAATTTATATTCTTTAAATAAAAGCCTTATAAAAATAAATAAATATTTGAGATAACATATTTTTAATTTACATTATAGTTAAAGGCATCATTCTGCACTAGATAAAGAGTTCAACATGTATGAATTATTAAGACTAGTGTTCAGCAGTACTATAGGCAAAAACTATTAACAATAATCAAATGAGAAGATGTCCATTTCACTCACATAGAGTAAGTTTTAAAACAATCACAGATCATTTTAACTACAGTAGTGTATCATTCTTAACCATTGTTTTGACAAAAATATAAAGTGATTTTCTTGTTGTCAGCATACATTTGGATCTTGTTATTCAGTCTGGCAGTCTTTTTTCACTAGTGTATTATTTTATTCACCTTGAAAGTGATACATTAAATTATCATCTTCCAACTATGTCTTCTATTAGTTTCACCTGTTATTTGATTTTTCACTACATTTGACCTTCTCTTTTACTAGTTGAATATGCTATTGTCCACTTCCATGTTATCTAATTTGTTTATGTTTACTACATCTTCTTTAAAAATTAGTGGTTTATGTAACTTCCATAAAATATATTCTTAAGTACCCTTAATCCTCCTTCTAATAGCATCATACTGCTTCATGTGTGGTGTGAAAACCATTTATTCTATATTCCCACATCTGTGTTTTCATTCTTTGGGCTATTGCTTTTAATCAAATCTACTTTTTCAAGTTCATAGAACAATAGATTGCATTTGTTTTAGATTTAGCATGAAATCTTTTATAGCAATTAAAAAAATTCCAAAATTAAATACATTTTATTCTTATTTACATATAACCTTTTGTTTCAATTTATAAGTCTAAGTTTCAGTTTGATGTTCTATTTTATCAGATGAAATTCCTTCAGCATTTCTTAAGAGTGGATATGTGTTTTCTGTTCAAAAATCCTTGATTTTTGATTTATCTTTCTACTCTATATAGAATTCTAGATTGACATATTTTCTTACTGTACTTTAATAATACTGTACTCTTTGTTTCCGTGGTTCTAACATGTTTACTTTAATATATTTCATCGGATGGAAGAAGCCCCTCTCTTTCTCTGCCTATACCTCTCTGTAATTCTGCCTTTTGAATAACTAAATATTTTTTAAAAGATAGGAGTTAATTTACCAGAGCATATATGCTAAATTCTCATTTTAAAGTTTTGTGCTATGCTTCAGAGAGGATATCTTCACGAACACTTGCTCCTTTCCTCCCTACATAATTTTTTTTCCAGTTTCTTATTCAAACGTGTTAGCTTGTTGATGAGAGATTGCATGATATACATCGCTCTCACTCAGAATAGATATGGTATAGACATTAACTACTTTCCCTAGATCTTAGGAGTCTGAGCTTCTTAGTTTTTTGGCACCTTTCTCAAATACAATTGTAATTATTAGGATTTTTGTTTGCTCTCTTCCTTCCTTTGCAATGCATTTATAGCAAGGCACTTCCTCCTTTAGATTAAGGCTTTTTACCTTTAGTAGAAAAAATTAAGAAGTATACAGGCAGAATTTCACATCCTTCATGTAAGCTACCATTCTTTCCAGTTCCAGTCCATAATGCACACCTCTTATCATTTCTGGCAATATCTTCTGGGGCTTCCCAGAGGAGTTCAGATATAAAGAGTGGCAAGATTCTCGATATTGGTAGTTCCCAGGGTTTTAACTCTGTCCAGCCAGAATGAACTCATTTTTCACTTATTTTTCAACTGTTTTAGGCTAATTCTGTTTGAACCTTGTCCAAAAAAGTCCTCCGGCTTTCATTTCTACGCTCCTTACAGACACCCAATGTCTCACATTTCTTCAGAACTTAGACCAATGGATTTCTCTCTATCACCTGTTCTCCAGTGGATTTGAATACATATAAAGCCATGAATTTTTTTTTTTTTTAATTTTTGACAGGCAGAGTGGACAGTGAGAGAGAGAGAGACAGACAGAAAGGTCTTCCTTTTGCCGTTGGTTCACCCTCCAATGGCCGCCGCGGCCGGCGCGCTGCGGCCGGCGCACCGCGCTCATCCGATGGCAGGAGCCAGGAGCCAGGTGCTTTTCCTGGTCTCCCCATGGGGTGCAGGGCCCAAGCACCTGGGCCATCCTCCACTGCACTCCCGGGCCACAGCAGAGGGCTGGCCTAGAAGAGGGGCAACCGGGACAGAATCCGGCGCCCCGACCGGGACTAGAACCCGGTGTGCCGGCGCCGCAAGGCGGAGGATTAGCCTGTTGAGCCACGGCGCCGGCCACCATGAATTTTTTTGAGATTATTATTTTTATTGTTCCCCTAAAGCTCTTTAAACCCATATCTATCTTCAACTTTTTAAAAATTTTTTTTTATTTATTTGAGTGGTAGAGTTACAGACAGTGAGACGGAGAGATAGAGAGAGAGGTCTTCCATCCTCTGGCTCACTCCTCAAATGGTGGCAATGGCCAGATCTGGGCCAAATCGAAGCCAGGGGCAAGGAGCTTCTTTCAGATCTCACTCATGAATGCAGGAGCCCAAGCACTTGGGTCATCTTCCGCTGCTTTCCGAGGCCATAGCAGAGAGCTGGATCAGAAGTGGAGCAGCTGGTACTAGAACCAGCACCCATGTGGGATGCCGGCACTCTAGGTGGAAGAATAACCTATTGTGCCATAGCGCAGCCCCTCTATCTTCAACTTTTAATGTACTGTTTATATGGTTATTTTTATCTAGCTACCCCCACATTTTTATTTGTACACTTATTTTTCTAGTCTATAACTTTAATTTGACCTTTTTAAAGATATTTTCCTAAATACATTTTCTCATTCCATACTAGGCATTACACTAAGTAGTTTTTCTTATTTCTTGTATTCAATAAGCCCTTACATGCTAAGACCCAGATTAAAACTTTCTCCCAAGAGTGACACTTAAAAAGCTTACTTGAGGGGCTGGCATCGTGGTATAGCAGGTTGGGCCTCTGCCTATGAAGTCAGCATCCCATATGGGTAGTGGTTCGAGACCCAGCTGTTCCACTTCCAGTGCATTTTCCTACTGATGGTCCTGAGAAAGCAGCAGAAGATGGCTGAAGTACATGGGACCCTGCACCCACATGGGGGACCTGGAAGAAGCTCCTTGTTTCTAGCTTAGGCCTGGCCCAGCCCGGGCTACAATAGCCTTTTGGGAGTGAACAGATGGGCTATCTATATATCTCTCCATCTCCATCATCTCCTTATCTCCATCATCATCTCCATCTGTCCTCCTCTCTCTGTAACTCTGCCTTTAAAATACATAAAATAATAATGCTTAGGGGGCGAAAAACTACTTGAAAGCTTTCATTGATATCTAGAAGGAACTAAGACGTACTTAAGACTTCTATTGGGGCCGGCGCTGTGGTGTAGCAGGTTAAGGCCCTGGCCTGGGGTGCTGGCATCCCATATGGGCACCGGTTCTGGTCCCTGCTGCTCCTCTTCCGGTCCAGCTCTCTGCTATGTCCTGAGAAAGCTATGGAGGATGGCTCAAGCTCTTAGGCCCCTGCACCCACATGGAAGACCTGGAGAAGGCTCCTGGTTCCTGGCTTCAGATAGGTGCAGCTCTGGCTGTTGCAGCCATCTGGGGAGTGAACCAGCAGATGGAAGACCTCTCTCTCTGTCTCTACCTCTCTCTGTAACTCTTACAAATAAAATAAATCTTTATAAAATAAAAGACTTCTATCTGTCTTCACATTCCTGAAACCACTACACAACTGCTTGCTTTGCCATTCAGTTAGGATTCATGCTTATTTATTCCCTTCCTGAACTCTCATAAATAACCTGCTGATGAGTTCTTAGTATGTTATATCCTAAATAGCATTGAGATGTAATCCATCATTCCCAAATCCCGAAGCTCTACACTTCAGCTTGCAGGTATCTGGATTATGTCCCCACTAGCCATTCATAGCCTCATTGAGACCAGCATGATCTTTCCAAATTGGTGGCTGGCAAATCACAGCCAGTGGCTCAAATCTAATGCTATTGTTTCTGTAAACTGCATGGACACAGATGTTATCCTTTTAGAATGTCTTCAGCTGCATTCAAGATACAGTGTTAGAATTGAATGATTTCAACAGAAACTGTATTGTAAACAAAGCCTAAAATGTTTAATATCTAGCATTTTGTAGAACAGTTTTGTTGAGGTTTGTTCTAAATGAAAGCATTCTTCTAAACATCACTTTCAATTTCTAGAAATTATTCAATGGAACTGTACTTCTTCCAGCAAATGTTTTAGTGTGCCACTTGTTATTAAGATCGGACCTATATTCACAATTCAATTGTCATTACTCACTATTGCTTTCTTACATTAACATGATGACTTACTAAAATATTGGCAATGCTTTGTTAATGCTTTGTCCTCACTCCTCCAGGTTTTGCTTCTTCTGCCATTCTCTAACTGCAAATTTCTTCCCAAGGTAAGGTCTACACATCCCCACCCTAGTTTGTGTTTTGATGTTTCTGCCATTGTTTAAATCTCTGGATTAAAGTAACACCCAGTAGGTACTCTGACACAGGAAGGATACATCACTATGTACTTTTGTTTGCTTCAGATTTCTGCCACCTTTCTTTAAGGAGCTTAAGGAGGCGTTGCATTTAAAGTCCCTTTTTATTCCATAGATAATACAGAAAGAACAAAGTTTTATATAGAAGAGATTAATTTGCACCAAAATCTGGAATATATTTCTACATAGGAAACCAGCCAAGTGATTTGATGATTGCTTTGTGATTTTGAATTGAATACAGGCTGATTCTTGTTTTGGGATTAAAAACCAGGGTCACATTAGAAAAAAAGATTCTCCACTCAAATAGTACTCTTATATTCAATAAATCTTATTATGTTAGTGAAAAAGTAAAATGATATGTTCATAAAAAAAGAAAAATGATAAAATATATTTTGATGCAATAGTAATTCATCCTTATATGATTTGGATATCTTTGTGTTGTTATTTATAAGTATATTTATAAAACACACTGTGGATTTTAGCTCCTTTTTATATTTTTCTATATATTTCATATATTTTTATTTTCTATTGAATTGTTTGTATAAGCTATTTCCTTTATGTCTTTCCCACAACAATTTAAATTGACTAATTGTCATATGATTATAAACGCCAGAAATGTTGCACATCTGCAAAGAATCTTCTCAGTGGTAATGGTGATCATAAACCACATAAATACATTATATACATCTTGCTGTCTCTCTCTCAATAATAATATTTTCAAAAGGTAATCAAGCTAATAAATTACATGCCTCACACAATCTAATGTTTGTAACTAATAAGATCTCACTCAAATCTGGAATCTGAAAAGTTGATCTTACAAAATCAAGAATACAACGTTGGCTAAAAGGGGTTGGAAATAAGTGAGGAAAGGATGAGTAAAACCTAACTAATGGATACGGTTATAGTTAGATAGGATAAAGAACTTGTGTCCTGCTTCACAATGGATCCCAATAGATGACTATAGATGGCAATAATATATATATATATATATATATATTAATGTATTTGACAGGTAGAGTTATATACAGTGAGAGAGAGAGACAGAGAGAAAGGTCTTCCTTCCATTGGTTCACTCCCCAAATAGCCATTACGGCTAGCACTATGCCGATCTGAAGCCAGGAGCCAGGTGCTTCTTCCTGGTCTCCCACGTGGGTGCAGGGGCCCAAACACTTGGGCCATCCTCCACTGCCCTCCTGGGCCACAGCAGAGAGCTGGATTGGAAGAGGAGCAACCGAGACTAGAACCCAGTGCCCATATGGGATGCTTGCGCTGCAGGCGAAGGATTAACCAAGTGAGCCACAGCGCCAGCCACTGGCCCCGATAATATATATTTTTAAAAGGTAAGTTTTTTGAATATTTTTATAGAAGGAAATAATAATTATTTGAGTAGATATGTTTACTTTGATTGGAAATTACACATGTATACATGTATCAGAACATCTCCAATACCGCATAAATATGTAGTTGTTTATGTCCCAGTTAAAATGTTTCTTTTTCAAACTTTTTTTCTTACTTAGGAATATGATGAATAACTTCATGTGTATTTATGCATACTGAGTGGAAGGCATCATAATACCTTAATATAACATAAACTATATTGTTATATGCAATTCCCCTTGATTTCTTAAGGTATATACTCAGATATTTTTGCTTCCTTGACTCCTATTTTATATTTAACATGAAAATCGAGAGCCTTTATGAGATCAAAGACAAGATACTGGAAGAGCAACTGACTTTAAGATTTTAATTTGGTGAACATAGAAGCAAAAAACAAGGATAAAACACTAAATCATTGGCTTCTTTTATAATGTCTTATATTAATATCCAAGTTAGTTCTCAGTTGGATATTAATAGCATATCCTACCAGGGATATAGGGTCATAGTAGAGTAATCTCACTAGTATATCACTCTTTTTTTTGAAAAAAATAAGCAATTTTATTAAGAAGATTTCAAGCATACATAGATATGTCAATACAAATGAAGCCATATGTAGTCATCCCCAATATTAAATTATTTTCCTTTTTTTTCCACAAAAAAAACACATTTCTTTCATAAGTACAAGTTTCATAAGTACTTTAGGAATATAGTGATTCTCCCATCATACCTGCCCTCCCAAACCACCTCCCCTTCCCTCTCCCATTCCTAGTCCCACTCTCCATTAAGAAAAAAAAACAAACAAAAAAACTGTTCCTTGACAGTCAAGACAAGGGGTTTTCAAGTCACTGCTCATCATAGTGTCAATTTTACTTCTACAGATTTCCTTTTATGTGCCCTATTAGTTATCACAGATCAGGGAGAAATTGCAATATATATCCCATTGTGATTGGCTTATTTCACTAAGTATGATGTTTTCCAGATTCATCCATTTTGTTGCAAATGACTGGATTTCTTTTTCTTTTCTTTTTTTTTTTTTTTTTTTTTTTTTTTACTGCTGTGTAGTATTTTATAGAGTACATATCCTATAATTTTTGTATCCAGTCTTCAGTTCAGGGACATTTAAGTTGATTTCATGTCTTTAGCTATTATGAATTGAGCTACAATAAACAGGGGGTACAGATAACACTTTTAATTTTTTATTTCATTTCCCTTGGGTTAATTCCCAGGAGTGGGATGGCTGGGTCATATTGTAGATCTATATTCAGAGTTCTGAGGTATCTCCAAACTGATTTCCATAGTGGTTTTACCACTTTACATTCCTACTGACAGTGTATTACAGTACCTTTTTTCCCACAATCTTGCCAGCATTTGTTGTTTGTTGATGTCTGTACGAATGCCATTCTAACTAGGATGAGGTGAAATCTCATTTTGGTTTTGATTTGCATTTCCCTGTTGGCTAGTGGTCCTGAGCATTTTTTCATGTGTCTGCTGGCCATTTGGATTTCCTCTTTTGAAAAATGTCCGTTTAAGTCCTTGGCCCATTTCTTAGCTGGGTTGTTCATTTTGTTGTTGTAGAGTTTCTTGATATCTTTATAGAATCTGGTTATTAATCCTTTATCAGTTGCATTGTTTGCAAATACTTTCTCACATTCTGTTGGTTGCCTCTTTACTTTTCTGAGTATTTCTTTTGCAGTACAGAAGCTTGTCAGTTTGATGCAATTCCATCTGTTGATTTTGGCTTTGAATATGTCACTCTTAATAAAAGGTCACTGTTCCAGATGATCCTCAATTCTTAAATATTTTCCAATTAACCTGTCATAGGGTATAAATTAGTTATGTGTTTTATGCATTTTTGTATAATATCCCAAGTATATAATAATAAATAATAAACAAATAATAAATATTAATAATCAATAAATAATCAATAAATAATAAATAATAAATAGATAATAAATGAATAATAATAAAATTGCAATAAAATAATGAATAAATAATGAATAAATATAATAAATAATAAACAAATATAAATAAATAATAAATTTATAAATGATAAATAATAAATAAATAATAAATATTAATAATAAATATTAATAAATATCCAAATTTTTGTTTGAATGGGTAACCTCTGAAATAGTTTACATGCATACACATGCCTACTTTCAAATATTTATTTCAAAACTTAGTACTAAGAGGAGGAAAAATGTGGTGCAACACAAAAACTACTATCCATTAGAACATGAGCATTACTTCATATTTATAACTCAAAAGCAAAAGTGAAAATCTCAAAAATCACTTCCTTTAAAATTTTTGACCTATATTTCACATCTATTTTCAAAATTACATTTACAAGTCACACTCAGCAATCAAAAATGGAATGGATTAGAACAATGAACAGACAGCATATCCCCAATATTTTATGTCTGAAATACATAGTTAATTATGCAAGAATTTAAGTGGTTTTGTTTTATTTCTGGGTGAGCTTTTAAAATTGCCAGTAGTATTCTCTGTTTCTGTTCACTTTGTGTGTATTTCTGTAAGACTGCTGAGTATTAGTGTGGTGTTGCACAGTGCCCAACCTGCAAAACCTGTTCCACAGCCTTTGCCACTCACTTTTATTTTTGTGTGAGACAGGCAGAGTGGACAGTGAGAGAGAGAGACAGAGAGAAAGGTCTTCCTTTTGCCGTTGGTTCACCCTCCAATGGCTGCCGCGGTCGGCGCGCTGCGGCCGGCGCACCGCGCTCATCCGATGGCAGGAGCCAGGTGCTAGGTGCTTTTTCCTGGTCTCCCATGGTGTGCAGGGCCCAAGCACTTGGGCCATCCTCCACTGCACTCCCTGGCCACAGCAGAGGGCTGGCCTGGAAGAGGGGCAACCGGGACAGAATCCGGTGCCCCGACCGGGACTAGAACCCGGTGTGCCGGCGCCGCAAGGCGGAGGATTAGCCTGTTGAGCCACGGCGCCGGCCTGCCACTCACTTTTTTTTAAAGATTTATTTTATTTTTAGAGAGAGAGAGTTACAGAGAAAGGTTGTGACAGAGAGATGGCTTCCATTCACAGATTCACTCCCCAAAAGGCCGCAATGGCCAGAGCTGAACTGAGCCTATCTGAAGCCAGGAGCCAGGAGCTTCTTCCAGCTCTCCCACATGGGTACATGTGTCCAAGGACTTGTACCATCCTCTGCCACATTCCCAGGCACATTAGTAGAGATTTGGATCAGAAGTGGAGCAGCTGGGACTAGAACCAGTGCCCCTATGGAATAGTGGCGCTGTAGGCCAGGGCTTTAACCCACTCTGCCACAGCACCAGCCCCAGCCACTCAATTTCAAGAAGATTTTTTCCTATAATTAAAAATTGAACATTTTTCTGATTTTATTTTATATTGCTGTCTCTCTATATATAAACATACTATAGGATAAAGTAACTATTATATAAATAGAGATATAATTCTACTATTATCTCCATATTACTATTCTTTAGTTTTGTATTTGATGAGGAAAGTACTTAGAAAACATATTTGGCCTCTTCATCTAACACTCAATGTTTAATGAGATTTTTTTATTTTGTTGTTATTAAGAAGAGTGTTTCCTGAGGCAAATGCATAAGATCAAATATTATCCAATTTTCAGAGTTACTGTCTAAGAAAACATTTATATTCATCTATTAATAAATTCAAACATCAAGTTATACTTATTCCCAGTTTATTAATAAAATAATTGATGTCTTCCACCAACATGAAGTTCTTAGCTCAAGGCCACTCTACTAATAATAAAATGATATAGGAACAGAGCTTACCTATCACTGGTTTGCTATGTCAGTGATACTAAAATAGCATTGATAGTTCTGTTCTGCCAGCTAATACTAACATGCTATAGACTTTTATTTATTTTGGTTAGGATTTATCACATGAATTGTGAAACAAGGAAATTTTTCCAGGATTATTTATGTGCTTGTTTGTTTTTCATTCTAGTGAAATACAATGAAAAAAGGTAAGTTTCACACAGTAGTATATTCAAATACAATTTCCAGAATCCTACTTTGCTTTTATACCATTATTATATTTTAAAAATCTTCTATAAGGCTATTAGCAAGTAATTCAAAAGTTATTTTTTAAGTGATTATTATTCTTATTTTCATTGTCATCTATATCATAAACCTTCTATATTGTTAATAATTCCTTTTTGCAAACTGTCTTATACAAAAATATTTCAGCCTATAAGAGTTTCCAAATAATAACTCTCAATCTGTACTGTACAATAATTATGAATAGTTTAATGTATAAAAAGCTTTTTCTACACTACAAAAAATTCACAGTTGTCTTTCTTTAGTCATCTCTGAAAGCTTCACATACAAAATATTTAGCAATGTGGTGTAATTTGACATGAAATTATATAGTGCCAACAAGTTTGTATATGTTTGTTTATATACTTGTATATGTGTGTGTGTGTGTGTGTGTGCATCTGTATGTGTGTGTGCTAGGTTGTGAAAATGTTTGAAAAATATAAGATATCTGTAAGATATAAACAAATATGCTAATTATGAGTTCATTTTTTAAAAAAATCTCAGTTGTCTCCAGAATATTGTTGCTTTTGGAAAATACATGCAACTCTATTTTGTGAGAAACAATATTGATAATACTAACATTAAGCAATTTGACACTGCTTAACAAACAATTCTAGTAACATAAAAGGGAAAAATGATTATAATATACTATGTATTTCCAGAATAAAATTTTAGGTTTTCAATAAAGAAAGAATACATTTGTTTGCAAGGACTATTTAGTTATAGTCCAGTAACCCATCAAAGAAATACAGTTTATTCCTCAGTAGCAAACTATAAGATCAAAGAAAAAGGTGCTCAAGTGATATGAGTATTATGATATCTATAAAAGAGCAGACCTTTAACAAACTTGGTATAACTTGACTAAATATATTAGCATATACAAACAAAACCTCAATCATTGACATGTTGGTTGACCAAAGTAATTATATCAGAGAAATTTCTAGAAGTAATCCTTAGGAATAACTGAAACTCTGCCCCAAGATGAATGTGTCCTGACACATAACCATGCCATCAACTGTCAGCTCAGTTGAATTCAAACCAACCTTTTAAATGACACTTCATGAATATCCATGTGAATGTTTATTTGGGTTGATATTATATAAAACTTCATTTATTATCACATCCAAGTTTCAATTTCAGTCAGTTTTGCACCAATATTTTCTATATTTTGGTTTTAAACTATCAGTATTGTAACCATTTATCTATTTGCTCAATCTAAAATTTTACAACCATCTTAGAAACATTTTTTAGATCCTGGTTCAGGCAGCACATAGGAGATTTTTTAAATTGCCTTCAAATACATCTAACTTCTTCTTACCTATGCTAGTTCAATAATGACTTAGTTGATATATCTTTGGCCTATCCTCCTCAAAGATCTTTTAAAAATAATTTGAATTAACAAACAGTAGTACTGTTTTCTACTTTAAATCATTCCATTATACACCTTTTCTCTCTGTAATTTTATGGACTAGCAACACTAAATGTTTTATGGCTGTAGAAAAGAAGTTCAATGTATAATATCGGCAGGAGCTTTGCTGGAACTCCATTCCTGTTTTTCTAGGATTTAACTAATTTCTGTAGTGTCTATTATGTGGATATGTCTGCCTGAAAAGTCAATAAACAATTTTGATAACTTCAAATGTGACTGGTATTGTTGTATTATTGAGCTACATATTTATTTCTTTCCTCTATTTTAGCAATAAGTAATTTTATCTAATTTTTTTCAAATACACCACATCTACCCTAGCATCTATCATATGAACCACACTGAATAAATATTTATTGATCAAAAATAAAATATGTTATTGTCATAATCCACCAAAACTTCTAAAATGTATCATGCATTAAATTTTTAATAATATTTAAAAATCTCACCTATTAAATTTTAAGCTACAAAATGCATAATAAAATTAAGCTGCAGGAAGTCATATAGGGGTTTTTAAAAACTGTTAATTTATATTTATTTGCATAACAGAGACACACACACAGAGGGAGAAAGAGATTATGAGGGATCTTCCATACACTGAATCTTTCCTTAAATGCCCAGAACAGCTGAAGCTGAACCAGGCCCAATCTAGGAGCCTGGAATTCATTTTGGTTCTCCCACATAAGAGGCACTGATTAACTATATGAGTAGTCACCTCCTGCCTTCAAGGTTACATCTGCACAGGAATCTGAAATCAGTAGTGGAGCCAGGTCATGAAAACTGACATGGGATGCTGAGTCCTCAGCAGTGTCTTAACCATTGCACCAAATGCCCAAGTTGAAAATCACGAAAGATTTTTAACAATAACTTAATCTGTGTAGAAAATTCAAATGCAGATAATAGAGATACCTCAATATTTTGGTTTTTAAAGCTTCTTTATTTGAAACACACACACACACACACAGAGAATATGAAACAGAGATCTTCCATCCACTGCTTCACTCCACAAGTGGCCACAATGGCCATAGCTGGGCAAGGCTGCAGTCAGGTGCCAGAAGCTTCTTCAGGGTCTCCCACATGAGTGGTAGGGGCCCAAACATTTGTGGCATCTCGCTGCCTTCCTATGTGCATTAGTGGGGAGCTGGATTGGAATTGAAGCAACTGGTACTGGAACCAGAACCCTTAATGGATGCAGGTGTTGGCAAGCAGTGGCTTAACACACTGTGCTACAACACCCAAGTGTGAGTTCTGTTACTTCTACTTTGTTGGGTAAGTTACTGTGGCTCATGATGGATACATGCTGTTTAATTTTATCCACATTCTGGATACAAAGTCAGCTTTCAAACTTGGCTTCAGGAGCACCACTGGTTTCAATCTGGGTATCAGGAAGTAATCTTCATTTCACTTAACTCTAGACCCCATGCCATGACTGCCAGAGTGGAGCCAAGATAGAGCCAGTACTTCAAGACTGGGAGCTTCAAGTAAAATAACCCATGGATAAAGGGCTAAACTCACAGGGTTCCACTTATGTGAGGTACCTAAGACAGTCAAGCTCACAGAAGCAGAAAATATCATAGTGGTTTGAAGGGACTGGAGAGTGTGGACAGAGGGGGTTTGCTTAATGGCTATAAAGTTTTAGCTGTGCTAGCTGAACTTCAGCTCTGCTATATAACATGGTGTCCCTGGGACATGGTGTATATAGCTATTACCTCAATTGTAATGATATTCTCAAGGATGTTTGCATACTCCCCTTTAACAAATTGAACATATTAAATATGTGCAGTTCTTAATATATTAATTATGCCTCAGTGACACTGTTTAAAAACTGAATCCTAGCTGCAAAGTAGTCTAAGAAATTTATTGTATACCTTCTCTAAAATTCCATAATACAGTCCGGAATGAAATTGGATAAAATGCCAAAGCAAGAGCAGTAACAACCACAAGATAATGAAACTGATAAAATTATATTAATATTCATTATTTTTCAAGATTTTATTTTATTTGAAATGCAGATATATATGTGTATATATACACATACACACACACACACACACACACACATATATATATATATATACACATACATACATATACACTATATATATAGAGAGAGAGAAAGAGAGAGAGACAGAGAGAGATCTTCCATCTGCTGTCTCACATATCAAATGGCTGCAACAGCTGAGGCTGGGCCAAGCTGAAACCAGGAGCCTAGCACTCAATCCAGGTCTCCCACATGGGTGGCAGGTATCCCAAGCTCTTGGGCCATCTTCTGCTTTCCTAGACACATTATCAGGGAGCTGGATTAGTAAGTGGAGCAGCTGAGACTCAAAGGGCGCTCATATGGGATGCTGGCATGCAGGCAACAGCTTAACTTGCTGTGCCACAGCATGGACCCATATAAATCTTTATTAGTAAAAGTTATATAAATTATTTGCTATGTCTACATCAGATGATGTGAATTTATTTATATTTCAAAGTAAAAAGCATAAGAATACTGAGCTTTTTGTATGTCAGGCACTGTAACAAATGGAAATAAACGATGAGGATATTTTAAAAACTTCTTGTGGCAGCAGGGGGTGAGGGACAAGCATTTGGATGTGTTGTTAAAATGTGCTTTGAGACAGCCACATCCTACGCTTGGTTACAGTCCCAACTCCACTTCCAGTTCCAGCTGTCTGAAAGTGATGGCTCAAATATTTGGATCCCTGTCACTCATGTGGGAAATCTTGATTGAGTTTCAGGTACCTGTCTTCAGCCCTGTTAAGGGCACTTGTCAAGTGAACCAAGGCATGGAGTTTCTCTGTGTGTCTTTGTCAGTCTCTCTGCCTTTCAAATAAATAATGAATATACAAAATTGAAAGTGGCATTAAAATAAGTTATTTTAGTGTAAAATTTCAATATATATGAGGGGGTCTTCAAAAAGTTAATGGAAAGTGTGTAATAAAAATATGGATGGGTTTCAGAAAATTTATTTACTTTCTTAAGAGCATTTGGAAATATACAAAATATTCACACAAACATTTATTATTACATAAAATCTGAGTTTGGTGGAGTCTTCCATAGCATTGATTTTTACACTAAGAACACATTCATTATAGCAATTATATCATTAAGGAAAATTAGATTATTCTATAATTACATTAAAAGTAATTATGATTTTCTACATTAATATGGCAGCTCTTTCTGAAATTCTCCATCCTAAATGTCAATATCTTCATCTAATATTTAAATGAACATGTAATAAACCCTGTGCAGGATATGAATATAGAGTCTCAGGTAAATTTTACCATATCAAAACATAATCAATGCTGTTTATACTTTCACCTTAGAAATATCTTTGCAAACCTATGTAATCATTTAGCACAGATGGTGGAAACCTGTGACATGGACCAGTTATCATAAATATAGTTGGCCTAATCTAAATTAACATTCACATTAGAAAATGTTATTATCCATTCATAAAATTCAGTGGCATAACATAAATGTTATGCCATCTTAGGTCTTGCATCAAAATTGATTTGTTTTTGATACAAACTAATTTTCAATATTCTGTCTCTTTCCCAACAATAACAAGTAGAAGCCTGAACAGGGAAGGTTATTATTTACTAGCCACAGCTCAATGCACTAGTTAATCAAATCCTTTGTCAGAGCATCCTGCCACATAATCAGATCGTGTGAATTGTCAAAGGCAATTTTATAAATATATATTCATTTAAAGCCTCAGTAAGCTTGTTATAATGTAGGATAAGTGCAGTTTGTTTATTCCTCCTCTGTTGTATTCTGAATTCTTGTGTACAGAGTAATTACATTTCTTAAAGAATGTTGTTCAACTGTGGAAAATAATAAATTCTCTATTCACCTGTAACAAATATTACCCTTCAAAGCCCAATACATCAAATTATTGTGATTTTATTGGTTTATAATTTTCCCAGGATAATATTCATATAAGGAATTTTAAATTTTAAACATTTTACTGAAATTGCAATAGATATTATTGCTGAGCCAAGGTTAAATTTAGTATTGATTTGGCACATAGTCCAAAGCTTATCAAAAAATTTAGATATATTCACACAGATACTCATATCATTACATAAAAATCATATTTCTTTACAAAGGGCAAGTTTCTGTTTAACTTAGGGGTATATCATAGTGTTACTTGTTCCTGCCAGATATTTGAACACCCTTCAGATTTTGTTTACTCTGTTAACAATGACCAGTGCTCTTCATAAGGTTCATGATATTGATTAAGATGACTAAGCCAAAAAATTGATCTGCATATATTTGCAGAGGCCAAGTGACTCAACTCTAATTCTAAAAAAAGGTATTGCTAAATTATTCTTATAGAATAACAATTATGTAGTCTCTGAGGAATAATAGTGAAGAGATAAGCTCTCTCTGTATTTTTTTTTTTTTTTTTGACAGGCAGAGTTAGTCAGTGAGAGAGACAGAGAGAATGGTCTTCCTTCCGTTGGTTCACCCCCCAAATGGTTGCTATGGCCAGCACACTGCGCTGATCCAAAGCCAGGAGCCAGGTGCTTCCTCCTGGTGTCCGAGGAGGGTGCAGGGCCCAAGCACTTGGGCCATCCTCCACTGTACTCCCTGGCCACAGCAGAGAGCTGGACTGGAAGAGGCGCAACCAGGACAGAATTGGGCACTACAGCCTGGGCTAGAACCTGGGGTGCCAGCACCGCAGACAGAGGATTAGCCAAGTGAGCCGCGGCGCTGGCCCACAGTTTTTCAATACCTTCAGTAGAGCCTATGACCATGAAGCCAGTATAATTGTTTACAAAGTATCATGATAAAGTAATTGCACAGCTCTAGGTTTTAATAAAATCAGCCTTATTCTACATTGGCCAGACTCCTGTGCCTGTATTCTAAATCCAGCCTATATTTGGGCAGAGAACAGAGCACTATTTTGTGTCTCAATCTTCAACAGGCTTATAATTTAATAATGAATAAAATCAAATTACAATGCTTTTCAAGATGATCTTTTCCATCTCTCAGTTTATGATTAAACCTCACTTAAACACAAAGCCACCTTATCTGATATATATATATTTAATATATATGCATATATTTATCTGATATATATATATTTAATATATATGCATATATTTATCTGATATATATATATACATATATGTATAGAGAGAGCATGAAATAAGCTTACATTTTTATTTTACTAACATGCAACCTATATAAGTCTTGCTACTTACCACAAATGTTTCTAGTTGAAAAATTCCCTTTTGAAATTCATGCATTCATCTATACCCTGTGTAACAAGATTTCTATCCTATCATAATTAGTGTAAGCATCTTAATTAAGTCCTTTAATTTATTAATAAATATTCTTCCTTT
This sequence comes from Sylvilagus floridanus, assembly GCA_949820135.1. NCBI lineage: Eukaryota > Metazoa > Chordata > Mammalia > Lagomorpha > Leporidae > Sylvilagus > Sylvilagus floridanus. The sequence continues at coordinate 57,520,542 of OX463242.1, forward strand.
TTTTTTTTGACAGGCAGAGTGGACAGTGAGAGAGAGAGAGACAGACAGAAAGCACTTCCTTTTGCCATTGGTTCACCCTCCGTTGGCCACCATGGCTGGTGCGATGCGGCCGGTGCACTGGCTGATCCAATGGCAGGAGCCAGGTGCTTCTCCTGGTCTGCCATGGGGTGCAGGGCCCAAGCACTTGGGCCATCCTCCACTGCACTCCCTGGCCACAGCAGAGGGCTGGCCTGGAAGAGGGGCAACTGGGACAGAATCTGGTGCCCTGACCGGGACTAGAACAAGGTGTGCCGGCGCCACAAGGCGGAGGATTAGCCTAGTAAGGCGGAGGATTAGCCTAGTGAGCCGCAGCGCCAGCAATATTATTTCATTTATTTTAAAAGCAGAGTGACACAAAGAGAGGGAGAAACCGAGGAAGAGATCTTCCATCATCTGGTTCACTCCACAAATGGGTATAACATCTGGAGTTGGGCTGGGTTGAAGCCAGGAGCCAAGAATTCCAACCCAGTCTCTCACATGGATGACAGGGACTAAAGTACTTGGGACATAATCCTCTGCTTTCCCAGGAGCATTAGCAGCTAACTGGGTTGGTAGTAGTACAGTCAGCAATGGAACCTTTTGGGACCAAGCATGGTAGCATAGTGGGTACAGCCACCGCCTGCAGTGCTGGCATCTCATATGGGTGTTGGTTCAATCCCAGCTGCTCCACTTTGATCCAGCTCTCTGCTATGGCTTGGGAAAGCAAAGGAAGATGACCCAAGTCCTTGGGCCCCTGCACATGCATGAGAGATCCAAAAGAAACTCCTGGCTCCTGGCTTTTGGCGCAGCTCTGGCCATTGCAGCAATTTAGGGAGTGAACAGGGGGATGGAAGACTACCTCTACCTACCTCCACCTCCACCTCCACCTCCACCTCCACCTCCACCTCTACTACCTCTCTGTAGCTCTGCCATTCAAATAAATAAATAAATGTTTTAAGAAAAAGGACCGGACCCCTCACTCTGATATGGGATGCAGATACCAGAGGCCACAGCTTACACTACTGCACCACAATGCTGGTCACATCATTTTAATTTTTTGAGAGGTTAGGTCAACAATACAAATCTTATTTAAAATTGTTTCCCTTTAAAAAAAAATGAATTTTCTAGGTAGAAAAATTATTCTTTAAAGTAATTTTTGTACTTTTTTCTTAAAATGTTTTCAATTATAAATTGCTAATCTATCATTGGCCTTCAGTTTTTTGTAAAGCAATAGTACAAAATCAACTTGGAGACAGATATGTTTTTTGCAAATTTAGAGAATTTACCTAACCTAATGCTGATGCCATGCAGATGCTATAATCTATATTCTTTTGAGTAAAAATGTGGATTTTTTCCAATGTAAATTAGTTAAAAGTAATAACTCTGTTAGCTTTAAAACTGCAAAAGTAGCACAAAAACTCAAAAACCAGCAGAGAAATAAAAACAAAGCAAGACACTACCATAGCTGCCCACCACTCCTATTCAGGCTGCTTGGCTAATGGACAAAATATTGCCAGAGAAAGCATTCTACACATAAAACGTTAGAACTGAGGAAACTGACAGAAGGAACAATCTTCAGTAAGGAAGTGAGATCTGCAAATAACACAGATACTATGAAGGCCAGTAGAAAAAGAATAAACCATGACATCTACTGCCACTACCCACCACTCCTGCAGCTCCCCAGCTGAAGGATGTAATCTTCACAGGAAGAGGCAAGCAGAGAGTGCTATGACCCCTACCATTGTGGCAGATGGTGTTGAGAATATGCTGAATGAAATAATAGTTGATATCTTCCCAAGTCTGGAAACAGATATCGATATTGGTCTACTAGAAGCTTAAAGACCTCAACCAGATTCAGCCCAAAAAGATTTTCTCCAAGGCATAGTATGATCAATTGTCAAAATTAAGGACAAAGAGTAAATCTTAAATTAAGAGAAAAATGTCAAGTTGAATATAAAGGAAAACCAATTAGACTAAACGTAGAGTTTCAGCTTATTCCCTACAGGTAAGAAGAGAATGAGATGCTATATTCTAGGTCTTGAAAGAAAGCAAGCCAGGAATATTCTATTTAGTGTAGATGTTCTTTAAAAGTGGAGAAATATGCTATTTCTCACACAAACAAGAATTAAAAGAATCCATCATCCTCAGATAAGCCCTACAAGAAATTCTCTTGGGAGTCCTACTCTAGAAGTAAATATCATGAAAACACGTGGGAGGGGCCAACTCTGCAGTAATAGGTTGAGCCTCCCCTCTACCTACAGTAACAGCATCCCATATGGACAATGGTTTGTGTCCCAGCTGCTCTTCTGATCCAGCTCTCTGCTAATGCCCTGAAAAGGCATTGGAATATGAACTGAGTGCTTCGGTCCTTGCACCCATGTGGGAGACCTGGAAGAAGCTCTTGTCTACAGAGTGGCCCAGCTCTGGCCTTTGAGGCCATTTAGTGGGGTGAACCAGTAGATGGAAGACTTCTCTGTGACTCTGCCTCTCAAATAAATAAATAAATCTGAAAAAAAAAACCCCAAAACACATAATAGTACCAAATTCACCAACAGAGCAGATACAAAATGACAGGAGTTAGTTTTTATCAATATTAATCTTGAATGTAAGTGGATTAAAATTCCCAGTCCAAAATGTTTGGCTAAATGGATAAAAAATAATATTCAACTGCATGCTGCCTACAAGAAAGTTACTTTACAGGTAAAAATCCACAGACTGAAAATGATGGAATGGAAAAAGATTTTCCATTCAAAGGGAAACTTAAAACTGGTGGAATAGGTATACTCCTATTAGAAAAAACAAACTTTAACCAAAAAAAAAAAAAAAACATAAAAGAAAGACATTATATACTGATAAAAGGATAAATTCAGCAGGAATATATAAGTCATAAATATATATGCACTCAACACAAGACCACCCAAATATATACATAAATATTATTACAACTAAATGGAAAGATAGACTCCAATGTAATAACAGAGGGGAAATTCAACACCTCACCATTATCAATGGAGAGATCATTCAGTATGAAAGTCAACGAAGATTACATCAGAGTTGAACCATACTATTGAGCAAATGGACTTAATAGATATTTATAGATCATTTCACCTACAGTTACAGCATACACATTCTTCTAATCAGCACATGGAATAAATACTACTGTAGCCCAAATTATCATGAAGGAATAAAGAAAAATAATAACACAATTTCATATAGACTACAATTTAAATTTTTTGGGTTCTTAACCTGCCATGTCTTGAAATATAATTTAATTAAAACTGGAAACATGATATGTGGGTAATTTTTTTTTATTTGACAGGTAGAGTTATAGACAGTGAGAGAGAAAGAGAGAAAGAAAGGTATTCCTTCCGTTGGTTCACTCCCCAAATGGCCGCTATGGCCGGCACTGCCCCAATCCGAAGCCTGGAGCCAGGTGCTTCTCCTGGTCTCCTATGCAGGTGCAGGGGCCCAAGCACCTGGACCATCCTCCACTGCCTTCCCAGGCCACAGCAGAGAGCTGGACTGGAAGAGGACCAACCGGGACAGAATGTGGTGCCCATATGGGATGCCAGTGCCGCAGGCAGAGGATTAACCCAGTGAGCCATGGCACCGGCCCCTGGTAATATGTTTTTGAACCTTCTATCTAATTACCAATCATAAGTGCACTGACCTCATGCCACTACTAAGCAACTGAGAATAACACAAAATATATTTCCCTAATGCTTATTACAAGTACAGTTAACCAATTCTAATTAGGTGTTTACTTTTAAATTTCCATTTAAATTAATATGTATGTTAAAATTTAGGACCTCAAAATTGAGATTATTAAATTTTATATTAAAAAGTTTATCAGAGCATTATTTCAGAAAAGCTTTTCTATTTTATATAACCTTTTAGATGCAAATGAGATTTTTGAAATACTAATAAGCCCCATACAAACAAATTTACAAATACCAAAAGCATGATGTTTTTGATGTTTTCATAGAAGTCAGAAAATTTCCATTGAATCTTTGTTGTCATGGTGGTTAAACCTGGTACTTTGGTACCAAAATGAAGCCTGTATGGAGGTAGCTAAGTTCTTTATTAAATGTAGCACCCTAAGTACTTTCAATTTAAAATATTACCTTTTAAACAATAAACTGAATGTTTAACCCATTGTCAGGTTACAAGTTCTGGGAAATTATGAGTAAGAAGCACTGCCAACTTTATTTGAACCTTTCTGTGAAGACATTTCAATGGCATGATTTTGTGGCAAAGGGTTACTTTGTGCAATGATAAGTATTGGGTTAAGAAATGGTGATCTGATTTAGGTATGATCCATCTAGAATCAACTGAATCATCACACAACTCAGTGCCTCCATGTCCATTAATTTGTCTGAAAAATGGTTTCACACCCACCACCCTTAAGATTTCCTTAGGATTATTGTGATTCATTATGATTAGTGTATTTTAAAGTGCTGCTTGAACTATAATGCTTTTTGAAACATAAATTATTGGTGCTTATATCAGAGCTATTATTTTTTTCACATTTTTCTACTTATTTTTCAGAAGTATTTTAATTAAAAATACAAACAGTATGACATTTAACCCCTAATTCTCCACTGCATTTCTTTTTTAAAAAATTTTTATTTTACAAATATAAATTTCCGAAGTACAGCTTGTGGATTACAATGGCTTCCCCCCCCCATAACTTCCCTCCCACCCGCAACCCTCCCCTCTCCCAATCCCTCTCCCCTTCCATTCACATCAAGATTCATTTTCAATTATATTTATATACAGAAGATAAATTTAGTATATATTAAGTAAAGCTTTCAACAGTTTGTACCCACACAGACACACAGTGTATAGAGTACTGTTTGAGTAATAGTTATAGCATTAAATCACAATGTACAGCATATTTAAGACAGAATCCTACGTGAGGAGTAAGTATGCAGTGACTCCTGGTGTTGACTTAACAAATTGACACTCTTGTTTATGGTGTTAGTAATCACCCTAGACTCTTGTCATGAGTTGCCAAGGCTATAGAGGCCTTTTGAATTCACCAACTCTGATCATATTTAGACAAGGTCATAGTCAAAGTGGAGGTTCTCTCCTCCCTTCAGAGAAACGTACCTCCTTCTTTGTGACCTGTTCTTTCCACTGGGATCTCACTCACAGAGATCTTTCGTTTAGGTCATTTTTTTTTTTTTTTTTTTTTTTTTTTGCCAGAGTGTCTTGGCTTTCCATGCCTGAAATACTCTTCATGGACTTTTCAACCGGATCCGAATGTGTTAAGGGCTGATTCTGAGGCCAGAGTGCTATTTAGGACATCTGCCATTCTATGAGTCTGCTGTGTATCCCGCTTCCCATGATGGATCGTTCTCTCCCTTTTTTTTTTTTTTATTCTATCGGTTAGTGTTTTCAGACCGTAGTCTTGTTTATGTGATCACATTGACTCTTAGTCCTATCATTAGGATCAATTGTGAACAGAAATTGATCACTTGGACTAGTGAGATGGCATTGGTACATGCCACCTTGATGGGATTGAATTGGAATCCCCTGGCACATTTCTAACTCCACCACTTGGGGCAAGTCCGATTGAGTATGTCCCAAATTGTACCTCTCCTCCCTCTTTTATTCTCAATCTTATATTTAACAGGGATCACTTTTCAGTTAATTTTCAACACTGAAGAATAATTGTGTATTAATTACAGAGTTCAACCAAGAGAATTAAGTAGAACAGAAAAAATACTAAAAGGGCTAAAGTACAGAGCTATTACTTGTATCAAGTAGAATTATATATGTATCCCAAAGAATTCAGAAATTTAAAGATATGATTTTAAAACATTAAAGTCTTTTAATATCCTCATAAAGAAATATAGTCTGTATTTTTATTATCCAGCATGCAAACAAAATAAATCTTTGACATTTAAAATATTTCAGTACAAAGAGTTTTTCAGAAGCTAAACACACTTTTTGAGTGAATTAATGCTATGGTTGCTAAGACATAATTATTATTTTGTCTTTCACCAAAGTAATATATTTTCTTTTTGTGTGCATTGTTTCTTTCTCTTACGTCTTTATGATCCACATTTCTCTTTATATCCTATTTTTCATACATGTATTTTCTTATGAACTACTCTAATAACCATCAGTTCAAACTTAGGTATACATTTCTCATTATTTAACTTACCAAAACAAAGATAATATTCTCTCATGTATTTTAATATTTATGAGCATGTCTATCTATATAATAGATCCCAGTGTGTATTCAGTTATGAAAAGCTACACATACATACAAACACATTCATATATATACAAATATATATGTATAAGTTAAATGTGTCATTGAAAATGGAATGCCTATTTTTAAATTTCTTTTCTTATTTAGAGGAATTGATTGATACATTAGATTCTCAAGTCCACAGCGAATGCCTGATAATTCCTACAATAGAATTTTATCACATCTCATATTAATGTGATAATAATAAAAGAAACAAATTCATTATAGTGCCTAGATACAATTCTAAGAGTACATCATACTTCCCGTCTTCCTTCTCTCTTTCCCTCTCCACCTCCCTCCCTTTCTTTTTGAGATAACATATTTTCAATTTACATTATAGTCAAAGGCTTGATACTCCACTAAATAAGTGTGTAGCAAGTAAAAAGCAAAATAATAATAATAATAATTCAACAGGAATATAGGCAAGGTCTATAAACTGCAATCAAGTGGGAATTCAAATTAGTGCAGCTATTGTGGAAAATGATTTGGAGATTTCTTTAAAACAATAGAAATTGAATTGACATATGATCCAGCAATCCTACTAATTGGGTATAGATCTAAAAGAGATACTAGCTTCACAGTGTTTATAGCAGCACTGTTTACAAGAGCCAACATATGGAATCAGCTAAGGTGTCCATCATCAGATAAATGAATTAAAAAAATGAATGGACACACACACAGTGGGATATTATTTGGCTATATAAAAGCACATTTTTTTATTCTATTACTCCATGTACTTTTGTATGTGTACTTGTGTGTGTGTTTGTATATACATCACACACACACACACACACCCCAAAAACTGACCTTCTGACAGAAATGCAAATAATGAAAAAAAATGAGACATTTGATATCAAAATGAAGCTGATAGCTCTGAGCAGATAAAAACATGAGCAAATGGCAGGCGCCACGGCTCCATAGGCTAATCCTCCGCCTGTGGCGCTGGCACACCGGGTTCTAGTCCCAATCAGGGAGCCGGATTCTGTCCTGGTCACTCCTCTTCCAGTCCAGCTCTCTGCTGTGGCCCAGGAGTGCAGTGGAGGATGGCCCAAGTGCTTGGGCCCTTCACCCGCATGGGAGACCAGGAAAAAGCACCTAGTACCTGGCTCCTGCCATCAGATGAGCGCAGTGCGCCGGCCGCAGCGCGCTATCCGCGGCAGCCATTGGAGGGTGAACCAACGGCAAAGGAAGACCTTTCTCTCTGTCTCTCTCTCTCACTGTCCACTCTGCCTGTCAAAAAAATAATTAAATAAATTAAAAAATATTTTAAAAAAGCATGACCAAATGAGAATGAGAAGCTACAGATTATATTGGAGAAGTGCACTAAATGTTCTGTAGTACAAGAGAAGAAAGTTCCACATTGTCCTTAGGGAGTCAGTGTATAGGAATGCAGTAGAGAACAAAAGGTGATATTTGACTAAAAGAGCAAGGTAGTATTGTGCCAGGAAGACACATAGTGTGGTATGTGTCAGGCAAGGAGATAGAATGCAAATCCTTTCTAGTCCAGAAAGATCGCTGTGAGGTCAGAGGGACAATCAGCACATCACTCTAGCCAGAGCTTCAAAAGGGAAGAGAATCAAGAAATAAGGCTGCAACTTGCACATGACTGCAAGCACGAAGATGCCTGGATTTTTTTAACAATAGATGAGAGGCCAGCGCCGCAGCTCAATAGGCTAATCCTCCTCCTTGTGGTGCCGGCACACTGGGTTCTAGTCCTGGTCAGGGTGCCAGATTCTGTCCCGGTTTCCCCTCTTCCAGGCCAGCTCTCTGCTGTGGCCCAGGAGTGCAGTGGAGGATGGCCCAAGTGCTTGGGCCCTGCACCCCATGGGAGACCAGGAGAAGCACCTGGCTCCTGGCTTCGGATCAGCACTGTGCGGCCATTGGAGGGTGAACTAACGGCAAAGGAAGACCTTTCTCTCTGTCTCTCTCTCTCACTCTCCACTCTGCCTGTCAAAAAAAAAAAAAAATAGATGAGAAGTCCAAGTGAAAAAATGAAGAATGTGATACATGAGTTAAGAAGGAAGGCTCCTTGGCATTAATGGGAAGCATTAATTAGATGGAAAGAGAGAAACCCATTAGAGGGTGGGGAAGGAGGGATTGCAAACATCTTACAGTGGAGTCACACACAATAATTTGATGCCAAACTTATTTACCTAAGGTAAAGATAACATATAAACAATATTTCCTTTGAAATCACTTAGTAATATGACATATATGTTAACATAGCATCTGTCTGCAAAAAACTGCTTTTGCTAGTTAGGATTTCATTGATGATATTTAGTCCTGCATTCTTAGAACTTGTAACCATGCCTGGCAGATATCCTATACTTAGTAACTATTGGTTGAAAATGGTATAGCAATACCAGTTATCTTTCTGTGTGGCTGGTGAAAGATTCTTTCTGCCTACTACTGAATATAAGTAGCTAGCATACTGTTGGAATCCGTAGTGTATGAAGAATACATTTTTATAGCCTAGGAAGATGTTCAATGAAGGCATGTTTACATAGTAAGAGACATTTGGGACCTAAGACTAAAGGGAAAGTAGATTTTGAATCCTGGTTTTATGCTAAGAACAAGGTTCAAAGCCAATGTATGAAATGAAGGCATAAATGTAATCAGTGTCACTCCTTTATCCCTTTCTTTCTGATTTCTTCAATCTGTTCTCTTTCCACTCAAAATGTTCCTCTTTCATGAACCCATTGTTTTGCAATGGTTTCATAAAAAGGATTGTGACTTATTTCAACATGGCTGTAACTACAGAAGTAGAGAGAATGTAACATTTGGAGGAACATGTTTCCATTTGAATGTATAAGACAACGAAGCGGTTGGTTTGTGTCAAGGGTAAGATAGTTATTCAAAGATGTGTGAGCATAACAAAGGTTTTAGTCACAGGCACTGTCAATGAGTATAGATGCACATGAAGAGGAGTACTTTGATCAAAAGGAGAATATGTAGTTTAAGTGTAATTTCTATGCAGATATTGGTTTTCCTTTATTAGGAAAGAAGTATGACCTGGTGATAAATTTCAGAAAATCATTAGTTTAAATGTGACATTCACATATTTGAATATGGGATTGTAGGGAGAATATAGGATGAGAGTGGAACACTAAAGACAGGCACTGGGCAGGATACACAATAAAGGGGTAGAAAAAAGCACACTCGAGACACAGCTTTATCAAAATCCTGGGTTCTCAGAGGAAAAACATTAAATTTTTTGAAAACTCCATAGAAGACATTTGGAAAGTTTGAAAGTTGGCCAAAAGTAGTATTAAGGGTGGAAAAATAAAGAAAAAAGTGCCAAACATAGATATTCTAGTAATATGAATTTGAAACACCAGTGAATTTTTTTCGACTTAAGTTCTAAATGCAAAGCCATCCAGTATATTCCCTTCTTACCAGAACAAAATCCTACATGTTAACATGGCCACAAATACTTAGAGCAGAGCTTCCAAACCTGATGCCAGTTTTCTTTTTCACAAATACTCATACTGACCTTAGTTGTTCTGTTCTAGGGGACCAGATGAGCTCTAAGATGCTACACTGCATCCAATCATTGCTTTCCTATTGGGCCACCTTTTCTGTGTATGTATATCATCCTATGTATGAAGAGAGTTGAAGACAAAATGGTCAGCATGGCCTGGCTATCAGATGCCTCTCTCAACACATCCTCTAACATATTTCTTCTCCCTCATCCCTGGATGACACATTGACCATCCTGCTCTTCCTTGGAAGGCAGAGAAAAGTTGTAGAACCACTTGCTTTCTTTGCGTTCTTCCTCATCTGTATGCATGACAGAATCCTCATTTCTGTTTCTTATAAAATGCCACTCTCTTATGAAGTCTTCCCTACACTGCCCTATCTAAAATAGCAAGCCCCATCATGTCCATGTTGTCCTTCCTTACCACTACTTGACATGGTTTAAATTAATTCATTTGTTTTGTTGCATATCTCCCTTTCTATGCAGAATGGAAATGTCACCAGAGGGAGGCCTTTGTATTGTTTATTATTGAATTGAAGCACTTAAAACAATGCCTAGCACATAGCAAGTATTAGTTATTTATTGACCAAATGAAAAAACTGAATAATATAAAATTTAGTCTGTAGTGCTCTATCAGCACAAACCACAGCTGAATGTGTGGGTTTCAAAAACATGAAACAAAGCAGATTATTCGGTATTAAACTTAACACATGAAATCAATACTTGTTTTAGCTCAATTCCATTTGGTACATGCTATCATGTGTTTGTGTCTGTGTTTCTTACAGTCCTTCCTGTCATGTTGGAATTAATATGTTTTACAATAGGAAGAAAATATATGTGTGAGTGAAACAGAGTGAAACCACGTTATTTGATTTAGAGAAGTGATTCCCACATCAAGTTGATCACCACAGTCACCTGAGGAGTTTTACATATTTGTACACATTCTAAACCCTAGCCCCAGAGATTCAGACTGAATACATATGAGACTGATGTCTGAGGATCTTCATTTAAAATTGCCCTGAGCGTATCAGTGATCCCTTCAGTCTGGATATCACTGCTGTAATAATCCCTGTGCTAGGAATTGATTTATGCAGGACAGGGGTTCAGGCATAGTTGGTGAGTTCCGGGAAGGATTTAAGATCTTGATGAAAGGTAAGCTTGGAAGCACTCAGAAAAGAACAAGCCAAAGGATCAAAAATGTGAGAATTGACTTGTACTTCTTTAAAAAGTACAAGCGGTGGTTTCTACATCTTTCAAAGATAAACCAGCATGAGCTAGTGTCCTTTTACTTCAAACTCACGTGAAGAGAAGACAAAGAGGAAAACTTGAATTTCAAACACAAGCTGAACAGGAGACATCCTCAGTGAAAGTGAAAGTTGTATTGCATGGGTAACAGAAGTAGGGGTGGGCGGCTACTGCACAGTGCAGCATGAGCTTGAGAAAGCTGTGAGGAATTATGCAGGAAAAACCTTTTCAGTTTTTGCTTTTGCCCTTGCCTACTCTCAATGTTACAAAAATTAATGGCAATGGTTCAGGCCATCCAGCTAATGTTCCACAGCAAGGGGTCGATTGAATGTGTACTGAGGCCAGGAGCTGATTGAAAACAGAGGGACTGGGAATATGCACTTGACATCCTATTCCTATATCCTTTATCTGCCAGTCATTTTCCCTGAGTTTTCAAATATTTAAATGTTTTAAAATTTATTTGAGAGGCAGAGACACCCATACACAGAGGGAGACAGATAGCATTTGTTTGTTGGTTCCCTCTCCAAATGCCCACAACAGTTAAGGCTGGGCCAGCCCAAAGCCAGGAGCCAGGAATTCAACACAAATCTCTCACATATGTGGTGAGGACCTGATACTTAAGCCATAACAGTTACCCCAGCTTCAGCACCAGCAGGAAGTTAGAATCAGGAGTGAGAGCCAGGAATGAAAACCCAGGAACTCTTCAATAATTTGCAGGCATCTTAACCACCAAGACAAACACCTGTCATCCTCCCTGATTTTTAAGGTATAATCTTGAACCACAGGAAATAGTCTGATTAAGTGGTTGCAAAGGGGGCGGGGTCACCATTGTCTGGAGTCTGAGGAATTTTCTATGGAAAGCCTTCCTATCTTTGTCCTTAAATATACCCGTATCTTTCAACCCAAACTAAAGTTTTATCTTACAACTTTCTGATATATTTCCTTAGAAATGGCAGTCACCACACCTAGAAGAGCAAGAGTTCATGGGCAAGAAATAACACAGTACTTGGAAAATAAAAGCATTCAAAATAGAAAATAAACTGGGATAATATTTATCCTTTAGGCAAAACTATGTAAACATGTGCAATGAGAATATAAAATAAGTAGGATGAATCTATCAAGAGAAGGGATGATAGGAACAATATGAAAAGTAGCAAATAGGCATAGAGAAGACTTAGGAAAGCATGTAAATATCATTGATGTGAAGGACAAAAAACAGTGGGTTGTTTTTGCTCAAAAGTAACTGGCAAACAAAAGATGGAAGAGTATTTATTTTCATGGTGAAATATTTTTAATTCACTTTATAGTCATAGGTTTAACGCTCCACTAAATCAAGATTTAAAGAAATAAAAAGGAACAAAAAACCTGTATTGCAGCAGGAATGTAGGCAAGGTCTATAAACAATTATCAAATGAAAAGATGTCAATTTCATTTATATTAAAAAATATATATAGTAAATTTTATATATAGTAAATTTTAAAATACAATATATTATAAATTTAAAAAATTTTAAAAATATATAGTAAATATATAGTCATATATAGTAAATATATAGTAAATTTTAAAATAATCACAGATTCTTAAGGCTATAGTGGTCTACCACTCTTAATCATTTATTTTTCAAAGATATAAAACAAAGCTTGTCAAAATTATATTTGCTGCAATATTGATTCATAGACATTTCCTTCCTTTTTTGTTTTTGTTTTCTGATAAAAAAAAAACAGACACCATATATAAGGAGAGAACTTGTGGTATTTGTCTTTCTGTTTCTGGCTTGCTTATTTCACTCAATATGATGTCCTGCAGTTACAAACATTTTGAGAAAACGTTAGAATTTCTTTTTTTTACAGCTGAAAAAATTTTATTCTGTGTATATATATATGTATATATATATTTCATTTCTTTGTACATTCATTTGATGATGGGCACTTTGGTTTGATTTTATATTTCAGCTATTATATATAGTGCTATTATCCCTTTTGTACGATGTGTTCATGTCTTTTGAATATACACCCAGAGGTGAGATTGCTGAATTATATGGCAAGTCTTTTTCTAGTTTTTAAAGCATCTCTATACTGTTTTCTACTGTGGCTGCTACAATTTAGATCCTTCCAACAGTGTGTAAGAATTCCCCTTTCTCCATATCCTCACCAGGATGTGTTGCTGTGTCTTTTGGATAATAACCATTCTGACAGTGGCGAGGTGATATCTCAATATGATTTTGATTTGCATTTCTCAGATGATTAGTGATGCTGAGCATTTTTTCATATATTTGTTGGCTATTTGTATTTCTTATGTGCAGGACTATTATTGAGATCCTTTACCCACTTTTTTCGCTGGACTTGTTGCTTTTCTATTTTTGAGTTTTTGACTTGTGTGTGTGTATGTATGTGTGTATATATATATTCTGGATATTAATCCCTTATTAGAAAAACAGCTTGCAAAAAATTTTACCATTCTGTTAGCTATCTATTTTTATTATTTCCTTTGATGTGTTGAAACTTCTGAGTATTATACAATCCTATTTATCTAGTTTGCATTTGTTTCCTGTGCTTTGGGATTCTTTTTTTTTTTTTTTTGGTAGGATGTTTTCCAGATGTATCCATTTTGTTGCAAATGACAGGATTTTGTGTTTTTAAAAATTTTTTAAAGCCTTTATTTAAAGAATATAAATTTCCAAAGTACAGCTTATGGATTACAATGGCTCCTCCTCACATAACTTCCCTCCCACCCACAACCTCCCCCTTTCCCGCTCTCTCTCCCCTTCCATTCACATCAAGATTCATTTTCAATTCTCTTTATACACAGAAGATCAGTTTACTATATATTAAGTAAAGATTTCAACAGTTTGCCCTCACATAGAAACACAAAGTGAAAAATACTGTTGGAGTACTATTTATAGTATTAATTCACAATGTACAGCACATTAAGGACAGAGATCCTACATGATTTTTTTAAAAAAAAATTGATTAATTATCTATGCAATTTCCAATTGAACACCAAGTTTTTTTTTCCATTTTCAATTATCTTAGAAACAGAACATCAATTCAGTATATACTATGTAAAGATTTCATCAGTTTGCACCCACACAGAAACACAAAGTGTAAAATACTGTTTCAGTACTAGTTATAGCATTACTTCACATTGGACCAGACATTAAGGACAGATCCCTCATGAGACGTAAGTACACAGTGACTCCTGATGTTGACTTAACAATTTGACACTTCTTTATGGCGTCAGTGATCTCCCTAGGCTCTAGTCATGAGTTGCCAAAGCTACGGAAACCTTTAGGGTTCGTCGACTTCGATCTTATTCCAACAGGTTCATAGTCAAAGAGGAAGTTCTCTCCTCCCTTCAGAGAAAGGTACCTCCTTCTCTGATGGCCCCATTCGTTCCACTGGGACACTGGGATCTCACTCACAGAGATCTTTCATTTAGGTTTTTTTTTTTTTTTTTTTTTTTTTTCCCTGAGTGTCTTGGCTTTCCATGCCTAAAATATTCTCATGGGCTCTTGAGCCAGATCCGAATGTGTTAAGGGCTGATTCTGAGGCCAGAGTGTTATTTAGGACATCTGCCATTCTATGAGTCTGCTGTGTATCTCGCTGCCCATGATGGATCTTTCTCTCCCTTTTTGATACTATCAGTTAGTATTAGCAGACACTAGTCTTGTTTGTGTGGTCCCTTTGACTCTTAGACCTATCATGTGATCAATTGTGAACTGAACCTGATCATTTGGACTAGTGAGATGGCCTTGATACATGCCACCTTGATGGGATTGTATTGGAATTCCCTGGCACGTTTCTAACTCCATCATTGGGGGCATGACTGATTGAGCATGTCCCAAACTGTACATCTCCCCCCTCTCTTATTCTCACTCTTATATTTAAAAGGGATCACTTTTCAGTTAAAATTTAAACACCTAAGAATAATTGTTTGTTAATTACAGAGTTCAATCACTAGTACTAGAATAAAAAAAAAAAACTAAAATGGGTAAAGTATTTCATTGTACAACAACAGTCAGCACAAGAGCTGATCAAGTCACTGTTTCTCATAGTGTCCATTTCACTTCAACAGGTTTCCGCTTTGGTGCTCAGTTAGTTGTCGCCGATCAGGGAGAACATATGATATTTGTCCCTTTGGGACTGGCTTAATTCACTCACAATGATGTTTTCCAGATTCCTCCATCTTGTTGCAAATAACCGGATTTCATTGTTTTGACTGCTGTAGAGTCTTCTATAGAGTATATGTCCCATTATTTCTTTATCTATTCTACTGTTGATGGGCATTTGGGTTGGTTCCAGGTCTTAGCTATTGTGAATTGAGCTGCAATAAACATTAATGTGCAGACAGCTTTTTTGTTTGCCATTTTAATTTCCTTTGGGTAAATTCCAAGGAGTGGGATGGCTGGGTTGAATGGTAGGGTTATATTCAGGTTTCTGAAGAATCTCCAGACTGACTTCCATAGTGGCTTAATGAGTTTGCTTTCCCACCAACAGTGGATTAGTGTCCCTTTTTCCCCACATCCTCTCCAGCATCTATTTTTGGTAGATTTCTGAATGTGATCCATTCTAACCAGCGTGAGGTGAAACCTCATTGTGGTTTTGATTTGCATTTCCCTGATTGCTAGTGATCTTGGACATTTTTTTTCATATGTCTGTTGGCCATTTGGATTTCCTGTTTGGAAAAATGTCTACTGAGGTCCTTGGCCCATCTCTTAAGTGGGTTGTTTGTTTTGATGTTGTGGAGTTTCTTGATCTCTTTGTAGATTCTGGTTATCAACCCTTTATCTGTTGCATAGTTTGCAAATATTTTTTCCCATTCTGTCGGTTTCCTATTCACTTTTCTGACTGTTTCTTTTGCAGTACAGAAATTTCTCAATTTTATGTGATCCCAATAGTTAATTATGGCTTTGACTGCCTGTGCTTCTGGGGTATTTTCCAAGAAGTCTTTGCCAGTACCTATATCTTGCAGGGTTTCACCAATGCTCTCTAATAATTTGATGATGTCAGGTCATAGATTTAAGTCTTTAATCCGTGTTGAGTGATTTTTTGTGTAAGGTGAAAGGTAGGGATCTTGCTTCATACAAGAAGTCATCACTTACACCAATGTCTTGAAGTGCTTTCCTTATATTTTTGATTATTTATTTATTTATTTATTTTAAAGAGTTGCAGAGAGAAAGAGATCGACTGAAGCCAGGAGCCAAGAATTTCATCTGGGTCTCCCACATGGGTGCCACTTAGGCCATCTTCCACTGCTTTTCCCAGACTGTTAGCATGAAGCTGGATTGGACATAGAACAGCTAGGCTATGAACTTGTACCCACATGGGATGCTGGCATCACAGGAGGTGGCTTTATCTGCACCACAACACCAACCCTGCATTTTCTTCCAGCAGTTTCAATGTCAGGACTCAAATTTAGGTCTTTGCTCTGTCTTGAGTTGATTTTTATATATGCTGAGAAATAGGGCTCTAATTTTGTTCCTTTACATATATACATCCAGTTTTGCTAGCATAATTATCGAAGAGATTACCTTTTCTGCTATGGATGGTCTGGGGACTTCTATCAAAAATCAGCTGTATGTATGTGAATTAAATTCTGGACTTTCTATTCTGTTACATTGTATCAGCTTTTATGCCACTACTGTGTCACTTTAATTACTATATATTTGTAGTACACTTTGAAGTCAAGTGTTGTGATGCTTCCAGCTTGGTTTTATTTTTTTGGTTTTATTTTTTTATTTCTCAGGATGGCTTTGGCTATTACAGGTAATTCATATGGATTTTAGAACTTTTTATCTCTAATTTTGTAAAGAATATCATTGATATTTTGATAGGACATTTTGAGATTCAGTGATTGCTTTGTCTCTTCTGTTGAAGAACTGTTTTATTTTCTCTTCATACTATTTGTTGAAATCTTTTACTTAGTGTAGGATCAACCTTATGATCATTAAGTAAACTGAAAATATATCTCTGTAAAAATTAAGATTGGGATTTCTCTGCAATGGCCTGGGAAAACAGTAGAAGATGGCCCAAGTACTTGGGCCCCTGTACCCATGCAGGAGACTGCAGGGTCTGAGTCCACCCCTACAAGGATGGACTGGGTCCAAGGAAAGTTGAGTGTGCTGCTCGCCTATTCCCCAGCCTCCCGATCCCGGAGACAATCAGATGCAGCGGGGAGCCAAGTCGAGCAAGGACTCATTTATTCCTTATTCCATGCGTAACCAAACCTTTTATAGCACAAAACTGCAGAGTCATTGGGGCAGGGCCAAGGACCATCCAATCACTTAAAAGATCACTTTATGGGGGGATTTCTATAGGACTAGCCATATGTCTATATACTTGTTACTAGTCTTGTTACCTCCCCTGATGTTGCGTAGTCAATTAGCTTTTGAGTTCCGCCCATCTTACTTCCTCTGGGCGCCATCTTCTTTGTCCCTCCTTGGTGCTGCCCAGTCCGCGGGCTGGAGCCACCACCACCACCCACCCCGCGGGGTCGCTGTCCGCCATGGTGGTGGCCGGGGCCACCTGAGCACGCACCGGGTCTCTCCCTGCACTGCGCTGCCATCCCCAGGACACCCGCCAGCTGGCTCCGCGGGCCCTGGCTCCGCGTGGCTCAATTATGCACAGCTTGGGCGGGGGCACCCAGGGGCAGCTGCGCATGCGGCCCCGGGCCTTGCCGCACCATGGCCACGCTCATGCCCCATAGATCTGGAAGAAGCTCCTGGCTTTGGATCGGTGGCTCTGGCCATTGCAACCAACTGGTGAGTGAACCAGCAAATGGAAGACCTCTCTCTCTCTGCCTCTCCTTCTCTCTCTGTGTAATTCTGAATTTCAAATAAATAAATCAATAAATATTTTTAAAATAATTAATAGAGGGAATACAAGAGGGAGAAGGAAGAAAGGCTGACATGTGTGCATGATGGATGGGAGTATCACTATTTTCCTAAATCTGTGTATATGAAAAACATGAAACTTGTATAATTTAAATAAGATTTTTAAAAACATATATTTTTATTTGTGAAGTGAGTTTCCTGAAGGCAGCATGTAGTTGAGTCTTGGATTTTTATTCATTCAGTCAACCTAAATCTTCTCTCTGGGGAATATAACCCATTTACAACCAAGGTTAGAATTGACAGATTATAAACTAATACCCATAGGGGTCGGTGCTGTGGCACAGTGGGTTGATGCCCTGGCCTGAGGCGCCAGCAACCCATATGGGCGCTGGTTTGAGACCCAGCTGCTCCACTTCCAATCCAGCTCTCTACTATGGCCTGAGACAGCAGCAGAAGATGGCCCAAGTCCTTGGGCCCCTGCACCCATGTGGCAGACCCGGAGGAAGCTCCTGGCACCTGGCTTCGGATTGTAGCAGCTCCGGCCATTGAGGCCATCTGGGGAGTGAACCAGTGAATGGAAGACCTCTCTCTCTGACTCTACCTCTCTCTATAACTCTGTCTTTCAAATAAATAAATAAATCTTTTTTAAAAAAACTAACACCTACCATTTTATCAATTGGTTACTGATCGTACCTGCTCTATTAGTGAATTTGTCAGTGTCATGTATTTTCATGTTGTTTGCTTCTAAGTATTACTAACTTCATAATTTCTTGTAAGCTGCTCTGGTGGTTCTGAATTCTCTAAATTTTTGCTTATTTTTAAAGGATCTTATTTTTCCTTCACTGATAAAGATCACTAGATATAATATTCTTTGTTGGAAGTTTTTTTTTTTTTAACTTTGAATACCTAGAATATATCATATCATTGTCTTCTGGCCTGTAGAGTTTCTTCTGAGAAGCTGGATGTTAGTCTAGTTACTTTTCCTTTTTCTGTAACTTGACATTTTTCTCTTACTTCTTTAGGCTTCTCTCCTTGACCATAACGTTTGACAATTTGACTACAATATTACTTGGAGAAGATTTTTCTGTTGAGTCTGCTTGGGGTACCTTGAGCTTCCTGTATTTAAAAGTCCATATCTCGGCTGGCGCAGTGACTCACTAGGCTAATCCTCCACCTTGTGGCGCCAGCACACCGGGTTCTAGTCCCAGTCGGGGCGCCAGATTCTGTCCCGGTTGCCCCTCTTCCAGGCCAGCTCTCTGCTGTGGCCCCGGAGTGCAGTGGAGGATGGCCCAAGTGCTTGGGCCCTGCACCCCATGGGAGACCAGGAAAAGCACCTAGCTCCTGCCATCAGATCAGTGCGATGCACCGGCCGCAGTGTGCTGGCCACGGCGGCCATTGGAGGGTGAACCAAGGGCAAAGGACGACCTTTCTCTCTGTCTCTTTCTCACTATCCACTCTGCCTATCCAAAAAAAAAAAAAAAGTCCATATCTCTTTCAGGACTTTGGAAGTTTTCAACTATAATTTCATTTAATAGTTCTCAACATCTTTCTCCTTCTTTTCTGCTTTTATAATATTAATATTTGGTCACTTAATGGCACCCCATATTTTACATAGATTTTCTTCATTCTTTTTAATCATTTTCTCTATTTTTGTGTAATTGGGTTATTTCAAAAGTCTTTTCCTCCAGATCAGAAATTCTTTCCTACATTTTCTCTTTTCTGCTGTTTAAGCTTTCAATAATATTTTTTTTTCATTGATTGAAGTTGTCATCTCCAAAATTTCTATTTGGTTCTTCTTAGTGATTTATATTTTCTTAGCAAATTTTTCATGATATCATGTTTCGCTTTCCTCATTTCTTTAAGTTGTCTATCTATATTCTTTTCTATCAATAGGACTTCAGTTAATCATTATTTTGAATTCTATTTCTGGTACTTCATAGATTTTCTTAAGATCATGATTGTTTTTGGAGAACAAGTTTGATCTTTTGAAAATGTCATGCTACCTTGCTCATTCATATTTCTTGTGTTCCTCTACTGATGTCTCTTCATCTGGTGTAATAGTTTCTTTTTATTCATATTGTACATTTTATTAGAAAAATTATGATTTATACAGAACGAAGTGTTTCACTTGCCTTGTTCCTCTGGCTTTTTTCTACATGAGCCTCGAAGTTTAGCCTCGGAGTGTTTTTTGTTTTGTTTTAATCAACATCAGCTGTGTCAAATACTGACACTATGTTTTAGTCTACAGCAGTTCATAGAGATAGAAGTGTGCCTTTGAGGTGAATATGGATTTCCTAGACTGTTTATTCTCAGTCCCCAGGAAGTTAGATATCAGTTACACTAGGGATTGTTATATTGAATGCCTCATTATTGCTACTGAGGAATACAAATGGAGCTGCCCACTTGTCTCAGTGGTAAGCCTACCTGATGCTAGGACTTGCAGAACCAATAGCTGTGGCTCCAGGATATTGTGGATGGGACTTTTCCCAGGTCCTGATGGAAGAGTATAACTGGTGCTGGGGCTCCTAACACCTATAGCCCTAGCCCCAGAAATAGGAGATATGAGTAGGCAGACCTTCCCTAGGACCCACCAGGTATATTCCAGTTGGTATAAGGAAATTAGTACTTACTTTTACAGTCCCAGTGTTGCAGGATACAATGGGGTTGATACCCAGGTCTCCCAATGTGGGAGCCAGGTGTTGGTGATGGAGTAGCCATCTGTCTGAAGCATAACAATGCAGATAGTGAACTCCCAATATGGTGTGTAAGTTGAATTACTCCAAATGTTTTACTACCAACATCAATAATCCCAGTTCTGCAAGGCATAGATGGAGCTTCTCCCAGTTCCCACACAGAATGCAAGGGTGAACCTGGGGTTTGTGCCACAGGCTCCTGACACTGTGAGCTGAGTGGTGCAGAGGGAACTTCTTCAGGTTGTGTCTAGAATTCTTTTATGGGTTGTTGCTGATGCTCAGTTTCCCCAAGAAACTGAGGGGAACCTGCTGGATCACATAGAGTAAGTAAGTGCAGCCCTGAGGCATATGCCCCAAACTGCCACAACTACAGGATACAGGGGTCTGCTCTCTGCTTTGTAAACTGCCCGACCTCTGACTCTTGCTGCTTCTGGTAGCGGTGGAACTGTTTGTTGTTTGCTGAGCCAAAACAGAGATCAGGTGCAACTCTATACAGCCAACTAAGTCAGGTGCTTTGGTGGTGGATGGGGTGGTACCCAGGGGAGAAGAGGGAGGCAAAATGGCTTCCCTTTTGGTGCACAGTAGTCAATGAAATCCCAGTCAACCTCTTAGGCTGCAGTTGAAGGCAGTGGGAGACTGTGGATTTCTCTCTCAGTTATAGATGCTGATGGCAGAGGATGCAGCAACTTTTCACTTGACTTGGGAGATAATGTTTCCCAGCCAGCAGTTGGCTGCACAGATGAAGGGTTGCATGTGTATCTTCTTTCCTCACTGTCCATGGATTCTTCATTCTATTCTGAAACTTCTCCACTGAAGCGCTCTGTCAGTCCCCTGGGAATTTAGTCTTCCTTTGTTTTTTGTGGTGTTGTGCTATGGCTGAAGTCAGTGTGGCTTCTCACTATTCAGCCTCCTTAGATCCTCCTGAGAAGAGCATTTTTGAAAGCAGCAAGAGGGGATAAAAAGGTTAAATATAAAATAAATGCACCATAACAGTAAGAGTTCTGAAGTGAAAATATTAATAGAGTAGGTGAGGAAGTGCTTGAAAAAACATGGCTATATTTTGCAGAATTAAAAAAAGATTAAATTCCCATTTAAAAAGTTCATAGAATGCCAAACAGTAGATTTTAGTTACAGAACATCAAAACATTTATAACCCTTCCAGAGAAAAAGGAAATCACATAAAAAATTGCATGGTTCAGATAAGCATCAGAATATTCAAAAGCAACACCAGCTGTAAGCAGTCCAAACAAAAGAAAACCAAATTTCCTAACATATAAAATAATTATTTAGAGTCTAGAGGAAAATTGCAGAAAAGAAATAAATCATATGAACAGAGTTCACACAGTCTTTTACCCAATTTCATACATAGTAAGAGAAGTGCAAAATAAAACTACATCACCTTAGGATAAAGTGTTTCATGTAGTAGATTATGAAAATCTTTAAAAATTCATGACAAAGTGATAAGTTGTGAGGAAGGCTGTGGAAAATGATATTATCTCATGCATTGCTTATAGGAATGACAAATAGAATATGGAAGCAAATTTGGTTCCATTCAACAAAGCCATATATGCGTTTACAGGTACACCCAGCTATCCTACTTCTAGATAAAACTCCAAGGACATATTTTTGAAAGGTTTGAAGAAAATACAAATACATATTTATTTGGGCAGAATTTATGTTAATAGATTGGAAGGCACTCACAGGCACTCACAGAGAAGATCATTGGTTCAGAGCCACACAATGGAATATTGTGCAGCAGTTAAAAAAATAAAAAAGAAGAAGATAAAAACCTTTATGGGTATAATGAAATGATGTGCAGTGAAAAACACCACGTTGCAGAACACTATAAAGTGATTAAATATATTTAAATGTATGTGCTTGCTTCTGTCATAAAAGAATAAGCATAATGAAAACTAATAACAATGTTTCTAAGAGTGTGAATAAAAGCTGGATAGAAAGTTATTTTAACTGAACATGTTAATGATATGCACATTAGAAACAAATTCTCTAATGTATAAAATAAATATGAGAGAGAATACTTTAAAATGTAACTTTACAATGACAAAAACCCACTCAGTGTCAAATTGATAATAGTTATATATGCAATTTAGATAAGAATAAAATAATACTAGGATTGTTTACACTCAGGGTGATAGTTATTCTAAAGACAAAATAACTGCAAAGAGGTGGTAATTGTGGCATGGTGGGTTAAGCCACAGATTGGGATGTCTGTATCCCATAGTGGAGAGCCCGGAACTGAGTCCTGCCTCTGCATCTGTTAGTGCCTAGAAGACAGCAGATGATGACTCAAGTACTGAGTCTCTGACAGTCACATGAGAGAACACAACTGAGTTGCTAAACTCTAGTTTTGGTCGGGCCCATCTGGGCGGCTGTGAGCCCTGGGGGAATGAACCGTTACATGGGAACGCTGTATTGCTCTCACTGTCTCTCTTTCCCTTCCCTTCTCTTTTCTCTTTTCTCCCTCCCCTCCCTCCTCTTCCCTTCTCTCTTTCTCTTTCAAATAAATAAAATGAATAATCATTTAAAAATAACCACAGAGAAATCTTTTGATTTGTATAGCACATTTATTGTAAATTGTGCCATTGCCCTAACGATTTCTCAAACATCATTGTTCCAATAGCACAAATCAAAAGAGTAAATGCAGTGATATGTTGAGGACCATAATCATCATGGTAGGAATTTGGTAAGTAAAGCAGAGATGAAATATCATTGTGTAAACAAAGTTATTTATGAGTATTTTATAAATGATAAAAATGATCATTCAAATTAATGATAAAAGAGCTAAATTATTAGATAGATTATGATAGGAGTTGTAAAACTTTTGGTCACTATTTCAGTCTTAACCTTGAAATGAATTACATAGAGATAATAACTTTTATGAAATCCACACAGACTATCATATATAGGTACAAATATGTAAAATATTTGAGTTTATTTTTAGCCATGGCATTGAGATTTTGGAAGAAAAAAAACAAGAATCAATAAAGACTGTATGAAAAATGAGACTCATTACAATTTTAAAATTTTTGAAGAATTTTGAATTTTGAAAATCTGATATGCCATGAGACTAATTTTCCTTCTAAATATATTTATGAGGACATCATTTATAACATAGAAAGAACATCAGTGTATGTTTTTAGTTTACAAGGAACTTATAAATTCTTTTTGAAAATACAAAATATGGAAGGAAACAAATAAATATGCAAATATTTCAAAAATAACAAGTAAAATATTACAATATGCCCAGGGTAAGCATGGTGGTATAGTGGATTAAACTGCCACCTGCTTACTTGTATCCCATATTGGAGTGCTGGTTTGAGTTTCAGTTACCAATTTCCTGCTTCCTGCCAATGTATCCTGAGAGGTTGGAGATGGTGGTTCAACTGTCTGGGTCCCTACCACCCTGTGTAAGACATCTGGATGGAGTTCCAGGCTCTTGGCTTTAGCCTGGCCTGACTCTGACTGTTACTGCAATTTGAGGAGTAAACCAGAAAATGCAATTTCTTTCTCTTTCTCTTCCCCTGCCCTTCTGTGTGCGTGAGTGTGTGTGTGTGTGTGTGTGTGTATGACTCTCTGCCATTTTAGTAGGTAAAAATAAATCAATAAACTTTTAAAATATGTCCATAGTTACTCTTAACCAAAGCAAATCAAATGACAGTGATATAAACTTTTACATGTATTGGACTGGCAACAAATGAAAAAATTAGATAATATTCTATATTGATAATTGGATGTAGAAATTTTCCTTTTCATGTTGTGTTTTTGCAAGGTAAAATAAACCAGTGTGGCTGTACATTCTAACAAATACCAACACCTTATTCTTTTTTTTAGCAGTTCCTATGTTTTCATAATTGTAAATTACCTTTAAAATTTCTCTTGTGTGAACTGAAGTATAAATCAAAACAACATTTTTATAGCACACTTAGCATTATGTATCCGGAATAAAAATGCGCCAAGACTCTGGTCCAATAAACATTCATACTTTTTTATACCTTAAAACTATAGCATTTTTGTGACAGAAGGAATTTTTGAAAACAAATTGGATGTTATCAAAAGAATTTCATTCCCAATGTTTCTTCCATGTAGACAGAGCATCACTGTATAATGCTCTTGGATTCTGGCTGTCTACTTGCTTTTTCCTCTCTAGGTAGCATAATATGATTCATCTATTTAGTGACTTTAGGATGAAGAAGGTGACAATACATATGGATCCACTATTCTGTTTGGGATCACATCTAAGAAACACAAAACCCTATTAACGATGGTTGAACATGCTATCGGATGCTAATGTGAAAGGCTCTGCCCCTATGGGATTGTATGCATTCAATTGAATCTAATTCTGTTATTAAGTATTTAAAATTCAAGAGTATTCTACATTCTACCAAATTCTCAAATATCAGCTTCAATGCACTTTAATTACACTTATATTCTTCATTTGTTTACGCTTTTATCAGCTGATTGAGTTTGAAATATAGTAGAGTATTATTATCATGCTTCAAACATACTGTCACACATAATAGAACACTCTACTTTCATTTCTCTGTTTATAAATATGGCAAATAATATTTCCTACCTCATTGTGTGTAGTAAACCTCATTTATACAGTTAGGGGATTCAATTGGCTCCATCTGCCTTTGGATTTCAGGTATTTATTCAATATAAAACTTAGCTACCCACATAATTACCTCAACTTCCAAGGATGAACATATGTCATATTTGACCAAAAAAATCCAAGTTAACACATATAATATTACACTTACTGGTAACCCCTTCCAGTACTAGATATGTCAATATAGTAAATGTAGATAATGCGAGGCCGCTCCGTGGTGCAGTAGGTTAACCCTCCGCCTGCGGCACCAGAATCCCATATTCAGCGCCAGTTCTAGTCCTGGCTGCTCCTCTTCCAATCCAGCTCTCTGCTGTGGCCTAGGAAAGCAGTGGAAGATGGCCCAAGTCCTTGGGCCCCTGCACCTGCATGGGAAACCCAGAGTAAGCTCCTGGCTCCTGGCTTCAGATCAGTGCAGCTCCGGCCATTGCAGCCATTTGGGGACTGAACCAACAGACGAGAAGCCCTTTCTCTCTGTCTGTAGAAAACCTTTTTAAAAAATGCAGATAATGCATACTCTTGACACTGTTTATTGCTTCAGCATCTCTCATGTGATAAGACCTGGGTTGCAGCACAGCTTCTTGTGTCTGCTTTGCCAGGGGTCCCAGCAAAAATACTCAGGTTAAACAGTTCAACTTTATCAGAAAGCAGGTACTCTTATTTTCAGATTCTGCCCAGTGGACCTTACAACTCAGTATAGATAAGATGAAAAGGTGATTCATGGTGGTGTGAAATGGGTAATGAATGAGAGCACATCTTTTCATGCAAAATGTTTCTTTCAGAACAATTATTAGACAAATGTAGAAATGATGATACAAGAAAGATATGAAAGTAGGTGAAACAAAGGGAATAATGACTAGGAATGCATATGTAGTACATATGATATCCCTTATACTAGTAGAGAAGTATCCTTGTGTGAATGGATTATCTTTGTTTTGAACTGAAAGTTTGAAATAACTTTTTTCTAACACGTGAAATAGCATTACTTTCCTGTTTACTTTGTCTACATAACACATTTTCAGTGTACTTATTTGAAAATATGAAAAAGTTAAGAAGAAACATTTAGTCATTCCCTACTCTGTCATATCTTTATAATTGCTTTTACTATGAGAGCACTTGTCTTTTATGCATTTAATCCTTGTCATTATATTACATCTTCAATTATAAATTTTTTTCGAGGATGAATATACAGGTAACATTTTTTCTATTATGTAAAATAACCTTGAAAGCAATTTAAACAGTGGTATATTATCCCATAATCCAAGTATATTAAAGGATCTGTTTATTATAAAAATGGTAATTGTTACTTTTTTTGGTGATTTTTACATGTGTCAACTTAAGCTGTTTAATTGCTCTCAATTTTATTTTTTTTCCTGTGGGGGTCTGGGATTGGATCAGCTGTAAGAGAAATGTATCTGAGCTAGGGTAACACAACATAAGTTCTGAAGAATGGAAAAGGGATCAGAACCTGCTGCAATGTGCACATGTTGTCAGTGATCTGCTTCCTTATACTGTTGGGGATATGTATGGCTTGAGGGGATGGCGTGGGGAGCAGGGAGGACAGGCAGTAAGAGGTGGCCCAGGTCCATAGCTGCTACTTCTCTCACTGAATATTCTTTCTTAACCTTTCTGCATTGGGACCAGGTACACTTACCTTCTCAAGTTAAAGTAGTCAAGCAGATGACCCTATATATTTATTTATTTATTTATATAGTTATATAAGATAACTTACAAGGTTGTACTCATGGGTTCCAGTTCTCCTAATGGACTCCAGTGTGTCCTGAGCATCAAGTCATTTCATTTCCATTTTCCTCCTAACTTCATATCCCAAGGATGTATAGTGATTCTGGACTCATCAACAGGTAGAGATTCAGCTGCCTGTGTAATTTGTTTCCCAGATCCTACAACTGTGGAAGGTCTAATCCTCATCATAAACATTTGAGGCCATGTTACTTGGATCCTGCTTCCCTGATCATATTGATGAACTTGATGAACTTTTATCTCTAGAAAAAATAAATCTTCCTCTACTGGTTTGCTTCTATAGGATTGGTTTCTTGTAATACTGTGAGTGCTGATATTATGAAGTCTTTATTTTGAGCAGATCATATTTTGTCAAACAGTATAAAATGTGATTATTAGTGTTTGAAGTATTCTAAATCTTCCAATCCTTGGACCTGCATCTAAGCTTCCCTGAATAATGCAGCTTTTTTTTTTTTTGGGGGGGGGGGGTGGTGGTTAAGGACAAATATGTTACTTTAAAACATAATATCATTTTATTTTTAAAAATTTTTTCTTTAATTGAAGTTACTTCTCTTTTTTAAAAAAAATATTTATTTTTTACTTATTTATTTGACAGGTAGAGTTACAGACAGTGAGAGGGCGAGAGAAAAAAGGAAAGGTCTTGCACCTGCTGGTTCACTCCACAGATGATTGCAACGGCCAGAGCTGTGCCGATCCGAAGCCAGGAGCCAGGAGCTTCTTCTGGGTCTCTCACGTGGGTGCAGGGGCCCAAGGACTTGGGCCATCTTCTACTGCTTTCCCAGGCCATAGCAGAGAGCTGGACCTGAAGAGCATCAGCTAGGACTAGAACTGGCGCCTATATGGGATGCTGGCTGCTGCAGGCAGAGCATTGTCTTACTGTGCTACAGTGCCAGCCCCAAGAATATCATTTAAATTAATTAAATTTGAAGGCTACAGAGGAAAATTTCTTAAAATATGGTCTTACTATTAATTGTTTTTAAACTTTTTAACCTTCTAAAATTTTAAATATTTTATAGCAGGATTATATATAGGTATAATTAGAAAAAAATTTAAATCTCTAACAAACTCTAAAATTATACACTATCATATATGATAAATTAGAAACTGTAAATTAATTAGCAAAGAGTTGACTTTTTAAAAACCAATAAGCATTTATAAAACTAATACTTTATTAATTTAACAATTACATTTGAGAATACACATCAATTTCATTTGAAAATGGAATACAAAAATGAACTTTTTAAATTAGTATATTAAGGTTTTGCTTTCAATTAAGAAATTGTTTTATGTTTTTTTCTTATATATATATATATTTTTTTGGACAGGCAGAGTTAGACAGTGAGAGATAGAGACTGAGATAAACGTCTTCCTTCCATTGGTTCACCCCCCAAATGGCCACTACAGCCAGCACACTGTGCCGATCCAAAGCCAGGAACCAGGTCCTTCTTCCTGGTTTCCCAGGCGGGTGCAGGGCCCAAGGACTTGTTGGGTCACAGCAGAGAGCTGGACTGGAAGAGGAGCAACCAGGACAGAACCAATCGGGACTAGAACCCGGGGTGCCGGCGCCACAGGCAGAGGATTGGCCTAGTGAGCTGTGGCGCGGACCTGTGTTATATTTTTAAGTATAAGCAGTTGTAATATGTGGTTTTGTCAATAATATGTAGAGCAAACATTCTTTTCTGCACAATATGTTTCATAAGCCTCATTCTTTTGTTTTATTCCAACTTAAAATATTTGAGAACTTTCCTGGTTTCTTTACTCATTGTCATTTAGCATTCTAAAATTCCTCAGTAAATTGGTAATTGATACCTAAACAACTTAACCACCTTTGTGGATAGCATGCAAATAATTTTATGGTTTTCAATCTTAACTTAATAGATATGTGATTGGGTGACACTGTGGCACAGTAGGTTAATCCTCTGCCTGCAATGCAGACATCCCATATGGGCACTGTTTCTAGTCCTGGCTGCTTCTCTTCCAATCCAGCTCTCTGCTGTGGCCTGGGAAAGCAGTAGAAGATGGCCCAAGTCCTTGGGCCCCTGCTCCCACATGGTAGAGTGGGAAGAAGCTCCTGGCTCCTGGCTTTGGATTGGCGCAGTTCCGGCCATCGCGGCCATTTGGGGAGTGAACCAACGGAAAGAAGACCTTTCTCCCTGTCTTTCCCTCTCACTGTCTGTAACTCTACCTCTCAAATAAATAAATAAAAATATTTAAAACAAATAGATATGTGATTAACTTCATAGACATTGAATTGTGAAATTTGGGGGGAATATTCATTTATTTTTACTTTTAAAAATGGGAGAAAATTTCATGTATTTCATATATACAGCTTTAATAGTAAAATTATTCTTCCTATCCTACCCTACCTTACTCGCTCCCAAACATGGTATATATGAGCTAAATTGGCAATTTGAGGTTTGATTATTGTATGCAACCCTTGTCTATACTCTTGAGGGACAATGGTTTTTCTACTTATAATTGCTGATTTCTGTATTTAGTAGAGTGTTAAGCTTGTAACATACTGAAAGTATGCCATTGTAAAAAATTAAAAAGTAAGAAAATGAGGAGGGAAAGAAGGACAGAATATCTATATTTCATTTCATCTTTATATGCTATAACAACAAATTTGAAATAATATAGATTGCTACATTAAAACCGTGTATTGCTACATGATTTCAGAGCCTATTTTTATAATAATCACTATATTCCATAAACTCTATTTTCTTTTTACTGAAATTTCTTATTTGCAGGGTAGCTAGCAATAGAAAAGGATTTCTACAGATTAAGATTGTGATTACCAATGGCATTAATGCACATGCATATCTCTTTGATTTTGGGAAAATAACATTGTAATCTAGTAATTCATCATTTTATCTTTAATGTGTTTATAGAGAAATAAACTAGACTTAAATGTAAAGTATTTTAATAAAATACTATAAGCAAACACTGTATAAACATTAGTAATAGCCATGGCATCATAGGAGTCATTTTTGATATCGCAGTTATTTTTTGCGCAGATTTTTTTTATTTTTTCAGTTATTAGTAACTGACTTCATAAGCCATAACTCAGAGAAGAATTTTTTTAAAGATTTTTTTTTTTTTGTTTGAAAGACAGAGTTACAAATAGATGTAGAGCCAGAGAGAACAAGAGGTCTTCCATCCACTGGCTCACTCCTCAAATGGCAGCAAAAGGCCAGAGCTGAGCTGATCCTAAGCCTGAAGATAGGAACTTCTTCCAAGTCTCCCACGCAGGTGCTGGGGCCCAAGAGCTTGGGGCATCTTCAGCTTTCCCAGGCCATAGCAGAGAGCGGGATCTGAAGCAAAGTAGCTGGGACTTGAACCAGTGCCCGTATGGGATGTTGGTGCTCCAGGCCAGGGTTTTAACCTACTGTGCCACAGTGCTGGCCCCTCAGAGAAGAATTATTAAATAAACAAAGTTTTGCTTTCAATTTTTCATTTGCAAATATCTATTGTGTTAGTTATTTTATCAATGAAAGACCTATTCACAAATAAATTCCTAGTATAAAATGAAAAATATTAACAGAGATAATAAATTTTGAATTGGTGATCAATAACATTGTGAACTAATGATTCTTTAAGCTGAAATGCAAAAGTCAAGTGACCAAGTAAAACAAAACAAAGACCCAACACCATCATTTTTTGTATTACAAAATATGGCTAAATTTTTCCCTCATACTTTATTTTTAAAATAATTTTAAAAGAAAATATTTATATCTTTATTTATTCAAATAGCATTGTTACAGAGAGAGAGAGAGAGAGAGAGAGAGAGATCTTCCATCCTGCTGATTCACTCCCAGAATGGTGACAATGCCTGGGCCTGGGCCAGGCCTAAGCCAAAAGCCAGGAACTTCCTCTGTATCTCCTATGTAGGTGACAGGGGCCCAAGTACTTGGGACAGCTTCCTCAACTTTCCCAGGCATATAGCAGGGAGCTGGATGCAAAGTGGAGCTCTCGGAACTGGAACTGGTGTCTTGTAGGGTGTCCTTATCACAGGAGGTGCTTATCTCACTGCGCCAGAATGCTGGCCCCTGCTTCTTGTTTAAACAATTTAAATACCTGATTGTAAAAGAGCATAAATGCAAATGTGCCAGCCTTTATTACTAAATATATTCTTTTTCTTTTTTTAAAGGTTTATTTATGTATTTTGAAAGATAGGGTTACAGAGAAATATGGAGAGAGAGAGAGAGAGGGAGAGAGAGAGGGAGGGAGGGAGGGAGGGGCAGAGAGGGAGGGAAGGAGAAAGGGAGGGAGAGAGAGAGGGAGGGAGAGAAAGAGAGGGAGGTAGGGAGGGAGGGGCAGAGAGGGAGGGAAGGAGAAAGGGAGGGAGAGAGAGAGGGAGAGAAAGAGAGAGTGATCTTCTATCTGTTCATTAATTCCTCAGATGTTGGCAATGACTAGGGCTGAGCCAGGCTGAAGCCAGGAACCAGGAGCTTCACTCAGGTCTCCCACAGGGAAGGCAGAGGCCCAGTACTTGGGCCATCTTCTGCAGCAGGGAGCTGGATTGGAAGTGAAGCAGCTGTGGCTAGAAGCAGTGCCCATCTGAGATGCTGATGTGCAGGTGGCGGCTTTACCCACTATGCCACAATGCCAGCCCAGCTAGATTCTTTTTCTATCATTAGTCCTAAGAATTCTATCATTCTAAGTCCATGTTCTTTCAAATAAAGGGAGTGTTTTCTCCAAGATTTTTTTGTACTTTCAAACTTTTCTGGAAATTATTAAGTACTACAATCTTCAAAATACAATTATTCCAATTATCTTCCTTCCTGATACTTGGTATTGATTTGACATCAATGACTTAAATGATGTATTTTTACATGGCAATGTACATAAAACGTTAGTCATTTAAAAGTATCATGATTATATTGTAAATAATTAAGGAAAAGAATGAGAAAAATATATTGAAAGATGTTTTTCATTTTCATTGAGAGAATCAAAATATCAAATTTTCCTAATCCTTAGAGATATAAACCATTTTTGTATAAAATTTTGAGAAGATATTCTAAACAAAAATTAGCATTGACAGTAAAATATGTGAAAATTTCCTATATTTCCAATGATACATGCATTTTAATGTCAATAATGATTATAAATGTTATTACTAATTTTTATCATGCTTTTAGACAATTTTGTAAATATGTGTTTATTTACTTAAATGCAAGGTATTTACTTAAATGTCACTCAAATGCAGAGTGACAGAAAGAGAGAGAGTGAGAGAGAGATTTTCTACCTGCTGGTTTACTTCCCAACTGGCTGTAACAGCAAAGGCTGATTTAGGCTGAATCAGAAGCCACAAATTCCATCGGGGTCTCCCACATGGGTGGCAGGGGCTCAGTCACTTAGGTCATCATCTGCTGAGTTCCCAGTGCCTTAGAAGGAAGCTAACATCAATATGTGTGAATAGGGTGTAGTCACACTTACTTCAGCTGTTCTAAAATATGAAAAGAACAAAGCAAGGACCACGATTTCAGAGACTTGACTGATGGAAATTTTCAGCTATAAATAACTGGAAAACCAGTAAGACTCCATGTGACAGGAAGAGAGACAACAACACAACATATAAAAACCCATGGAATTCAGCAATAACAGTTTTAAAATAGAAGTTTGCAGCGATTACTGCCTACATCAAGAAATTGGAAAGGCATCAAATGGAAAAGACAAAACAGACAGCTTCAGATAGAGGACTGAGGAAGACGGAAATTTTCACAGGAAGGTTTGAGATAACAAAAACCAATGACTCACAAAGGAAAGTTAAGTTTGTTAGTAAAACCTAATAAATATTGAGTGCATAGACCAACATGTAAAGATAATATGTATGTATATCGCTACATATCAGGGGCATTTAGCTTGGAATAAAGTATGGTCTATATTATCCTATTTAATTGTTATTTTGCACTTTATATTTGGCTATATAAATCAAAATTTATTGTTAAATTGTTTGCAAATTTCAGTTGATTGAATTAATAGGAATAATAACAGCAAGATGGAAGGGGGTAAAAATGTACACAAAGATCCGTTAAAGGCAATAATCAGAATTAAAGAAAGAAAAGAGGGGCCAGCACTGTGGCGCAGCGGGTTAAAGCCCTGGCCTGAAGCATCAGCATCCCATATGGGTGCTGTTTCTAGTTCCAGCTGTTCCTCTTCCAATCCATCTCTCTACTATGGCCTGGGACAGCAGTAGAAAATGGCCCAAGTCCTTGAGCTCCTGCACCCACGTGGAGACCCAGAGGAAGCTCCTGGCTCCTGGCTCTGGATTGGCGCAGCTCTGGCCGTTGTGGCCAACTGGGGAGTGAACCAGAAGATGGAAGACCTCTCTCTGTCTCTACCTCTCTCTGTAACTGTCTTTCAAATAAATAAAAATATTTTTTAAAAAAGAAACAACATGACAAATATAAATTAAGATAATAGAAATTATTATAACTATATCCCTAATTGTAATCAACATACAAGGGTTAATATATCCAGTTAACAGAAAATGATATACATATTGAATTTTTAAAATATGAGCATGCGGTTTATAAATCAAAAATTTCAAAAAGATAAGATTAAAAACTTAATGCTATGTTAAATGTGTTAAATGTAGAGACCAAAAGAGATCGATTCCATTGGGCATTTTTTCCAGTATTTCTAGGAAAGAACTAAATGGCAACAGAAATTATACTTTGTGGCCAGCACCGTGGCTCGCTAGACTAATCCTCCGCCTGCTGCGCCGGCACTCTGGGTTCTAGTCCCAGTTGGAATGCTGATTATGCCCTTATGTCCCGGTTGCTCCTCTTACAGTCCAGCTCTCTGCTGTGGCCCAGGAGGGCAGTGGAGGATGGCCCAAGTGTTTGGATCCTTGCACCTGCATGGGAGACCAGGAGGAAGTACCCAGCTCCTGGCTTCAGATTGGTGTAGCGACGACCGTGGTGGCCATTAGGGGAGCGAACCAATGGAAGGAAGACCTTTCTCTCTGTCTCTCTCTCTCACTGTCTATAACTCTCTGTTTCTCCCTCTCTCACTAACTCTGCCTGGCCAAAAAAAAAAAAAAACAAAGTTATACTTTGTGACTACAGTTAGTAAAATTATAACTCCATAGTACAAAAACTTGACACATTTTTTTTTAACATTTATTTAGAATATAAATTTCCAAGGTACAACTTATGGATTACAATGGCTTCCCCTCCCATACCTTCCCTCCCCCCCACTACCCTCCCCCCTTACCCATCCCCTCTCCCCTTTCATTTGCATCCAGATTCATTTTCAATTCTCTTTGTATACAGGAGCTCAGTTTAGTATGTGTTAAGTAAAGATTTTAACCATTTGCCCTCACATAGCAACACAAAGTGAAATATACTCTTTGTGTTGTCCAATGTGAAGTAATGCAATAACTAGTACTGAAACAGTATTTTTACACCTTGTGTCTCTGTGTGGGTGCAAACTGATGAAATCTTTACTTAGTATATACTGAATCGATCTTCTGTATATAAAGATAATTGAAAATAAAAAAAAATTCGGTGTTAATTTGGAAGTTGCATAAAAAATTAATCAATTTTTTAAAAAAATATATCATGTAGGATCTCCGTCCTTAATGTGCTGTACAATGTGATTTAATGCTATAACTAGTACTCAAAGAGTATATTTGTTATTTTTAATATTAATATTTAAATATTAAATATGTTATTGAGAAATTAAAGGAGTCATTTTCTCTTATTCCATTAAAACTTTCACAGACAAATACACGTAAACAAGATAAGGTGATGGGAAGTGGTAAGTAGTCCTTCTGGGCTCCAGTACTTCATAGCATGTAGCACATAGGTGCAGAAACTTAAGGGGAAAATGATCTTATCTGAGAAGGAAACAGGAAGGCATGGTGAGGTTTTCTTTGGGGGTTAGAGCCATCAGTCTGCCATGTTGCCAGACTGCTTCCTTGTCTCTGGAATAATTTGGAATTATGCAGATAGGGACGAGAGAGAGCAGCAGTATGGTGCAGCTTAAAGTGCATTGGTCAGGAATTTGGAACCCGATGCTCAGCTGTAGGCCCACCAGTTAAAGGCAGGTTGGCCTGAGGCAAGACATTAACCTCCATGTTTTTTCTTTCTCAGCTGTAAAACAAGGAACTAGACTAGATGGTTTCCAAAGGCTCTGCTCTCATTTTGTCATCTATGTGTGTGTTCTGTTTTGTGCCTATGGGAGACCTATAGTGACCTATGGTTAATATACCAATTAACCAGACTGGGGTCAGAAAGCCATAGCCCTGAGGAAAAGTCTGTCTTGTCATCTATTTTTTTTTTAATTGAGCTGAAGTCCAGATTGATGTTGGCAAGAGGGCAGAATAGGACTTCCTAGGGCTCATCAACCCCCAGAAACAGTTTGAGTAACTTCTCATGCATGAACATTCATGCACTGAGAAAACCAGTGAGAGATTCCAGGTGAAAGTTCAGAAATAAGAGAAGATGCACATCCCCAGGGATCTAGGCTGAATGTCCACCCAGTTCCAGGCCAATTTCTGGGACCCCAGATTTTAGGTCCACTCTGCTTCAGTACTGACCTAGTACCAGATTAGTATTCCTGGCCTCAGACACCTGCCCACACTTGAGGCTACAGGCTACAAGCCTTCCTGCTACCAATCTGGTCTGTGCAAACCTACCCTCAAGGTCAGACCCTGCAGCCCCATGTTCTAAGAGGCCCACACTCCAAACCTGCTCCAACATACCATGGTGCCAGGCCGGCCCTCGGGAACCTGGGTTCCAGTACCACCCCTGTGACCCAGGCCTACCTCCATTAATTCAGGCCCCAGCTTCACATCAGGGCCAGGCCATTTCCATGGACTTGTGCTCCAGGCCTCGACCAGTGCACCTGATGTACCTTATCTTTAAAAATAAAAGACCTTTTTTTTTTTTTTGACAGCAAGAGTGGACAGAGAGAGAGAGAGAGAGAGAAAGGTCTTCCTTTGCCATTGGTTCACCCTCCAATGGCCACCGCGGCCGGCGCACTGCGGCCGGTGCACCGCGCTGATCCGATGGCAGGAGCCAGGTGCTTCTCCTGGTCTCCCGTGGGGTGCAGGGCCCAAGCACTTGGGCCATCTTCCACTACACCACTACACTCCCTGGCCACAGCAGAGAGCTGGCCTGGAAGAGGGGCAACCGGGACAGAATCTGGTGCCCCAACCAGGACTAGAACCCAGTGTGCCAGCGCTGCAGGCGGAGGATTAGCCTATTGAGCCGCGGTGCCGGCCATCATTTTGTTTTAAGTTCTTAACCAATTTATATGTGGGATGTATTTTGACAGAATGGAGATTGTTTCTATTTTAGAAATGAAATTGAAACTCTGCCACATCTCTCTGTAAAGCATCTTCTACACATAGCCAATATATGGTATATTGATTTACCAAGATGACTGTACACTGGCATAGGGAGATTTTCAAAAATTTTAGGAATTATTAGACATAACATTTGAATTAATTCTGATCCACTGTCAGCTAATTAGAGCAGGGATTAGAGAGTTCAGATAACAAATATACTTTGACATAGATGTGTCTCACAATTTTAAAACGTGTACTGGGGCTGGCTGTGATGTGCAGCAGGTTAAGGCTACCACCTGCAACATCGGCAACCAGTATGGGTACCGGTTCAAGTCTCCACTGCTCCACTTCCTGTTCAGCTCCCTGCTAATGTCTCTGGAAAAGCAGCAGAAAATGGCTCAAGATCTTGGACCCCTGCGTCTACATGGGAGACCTAGATAAAGGTCCTGGGTCCTGACTTTGGCCTGCCCCAGCCCCTGCCTTTGTGGCCATTTGGGGAGTTAACAATTGAAGGCAAATCTCTGTCCCTCCATCTCTCTCTCTCTCTCTCTCTCTCTCACTCACTCTGCCTTTCAGAGAAACAAAAATAAATCCTTAAAAAGTCTCACTGTGAGATCCCAATTATTTTCCTAATTTCTTAACATGTTTTAAAAAACAAACAGCTCTTTTCAGAATCTCCATATTGGCTCAAAAACCTTTATAGTATGATTACCAGGGCTGGTATTGGGATACAGCAGCTCAAGCCAATATTTGCATGTTTGCATCCCATATCAGAGCGGCAGCTACTCTACTTCTGATCCAGCCACCTGCTAATTTATCTGAAAATGCTGCAGAAGATGACCCAAGTGTTTGAAACCCATCCTGTTGCAAACATCTGGGGAGTGAACCAGCAGATGGACGCTCTCTCTCTCTCCTCTTCTGCTCTCTCTGTCCCCTTCTGTTATTCATCTGATCTCCAAATGAATAAAAATAAATAAATAAATAAATAACTCTTAAAAATGGACTATAGAAATCATTTTTTTAAAAAGTCAAGTGAAAGTATTGGTAATTTCATCAAAAACCCACAGTATTAAACAGAATGTAATGTTGATTCCCTGAGGAAGTTCTGTAGGTTAGTGAAGTTATATGTTGCTAATATATGAAGAAATGATGATTTCTATTGTAACTATAATTCACTCTCATCTTCAGTTTGTGCAAAAGCCAAAATAATCATGAATAATAACAGGAGTGTACTACAGCTAACTCACATGTTTATACAGAGTGAAGTTGCTCCAAATTGATGGGTTTGCTGAATCCAATCAGTAGAACCCTATACTTGATAAGCTATTGATCTTCCACATACATTCTTCCCGATGTACTGCAATGTGTATTTTTAAGTTTTCGGATAAAAAATTGCACATATTTATGTGATACAATATAGGCAATGTGTAGTGATAAATTTGGACAATCAAAACGTCTCCCTTTTGATATTATTTTATTGCCAGAGCCATGGAATCTCACTCTTACTTGGTCATAAATATGTAATAGGTTTGAGAATTATATTTACCTCTTACTATGCTGTGTTCCTGAGCTGGAAATTTATTCCTTCCATCTACTCTGCTTTGGTGCCTCTTATCCAATATCTCTCCATCTAGCCCTCGACACACCTCTCCCAACCTCTTGTAATTATTGCTCTCTAGCAAGACTGAGGTTCTCGTAGCTTCCTCATAAGAGGAAGAGTATGTGGTAATGGTGTTTTCATATAACTTAGTGTCTTCCATGTCCATTCACTTTGTTGCAAGTGGAATGATTTCATTCTTTTATGTGTTTTTATGTGCTTACATGTCTCATTGTGCTTAGAAATGGCATTTCCTTTATTCATTCATCTGATGGTGGCACCTTAGTTGACACCATATCTTGGTATTGTAAACAGTCCTACAATGAACATGGTAGTGAAGGTAATTTTTTGAAATATTTATTGGGTGTCTTTGGAAAAATATGTATCATCTTCAGCAGTTGGATTAGCAGATGATATGGAAGTTCTTTTTTTCATTTTTTATGGAATCTCCATAATGTTTTTTATACTTTCTATACTAAATCTCATTCCTACAATATATAATAATTCACCTTTCTCTGTATCCTAATTAGTATTTGTTAATCCTTTTCTTTTTGATAATATCCTTCATTATTTCACATGTCAATCAATGTTATTAAGCAAAGAGTATATATTTTTTCTAAATTCAAATACAAAATGAAATTAGACTGTATGAGTCATGAAATAAGAATTATACTGTGTGTGCTTTTTTTTGTCAATTATTTTTGTTCAGATTAAAATTGATACAGTACTTCTATAAATAATTTTCCAAGCCCTTTGGTATATATACATGAACATTCTCCTGGACATAAACTAATAGTGAAAATGTCTGCACCTGGTTACTTTGGATAGAGAAAATATACCATGGGTTGTTGCTGTTGATTATGTTAGTTTTCTTCTTTCCACATTTTGGAACTTGACATTGCTTGTATTTTAAATGAGAATTTAGCCACCTAGCATGAGGTTTTAGAAAAACATGTTTAGGCTGGCGCCGTGGCTCAACAGGCTAATTCTCCACCATGCGGCGCGGGCACACCGGGTTCTAGTCCCAGTTGGGGGTGCCGGATTCTGTCCCAGTTGCCCCTCTTCCAGGCCAGCTCTCTGCTGTGGCCAGGGAGTGCAGTGGAGGATGGCCCAAGTGCTTGGGCCCTGTACCCCATGGGAGACCAGGAAAAGCACCTGGCACCTGGCTCCTGCCATCAGATGAGCGCAGTGCGCTGGCCTTAGTGCGCCGGCCGCGGCAGCCATTGGAGGGTGAACCAACGGCAAAAGGAAGACCTTTCTCTCTGTCTCTCTCTCTCACTGTCCACTCTGCCTGTCAAAAATTAAAAACAAAAAATAAAGAAATAAAAATAAAAAAGAAAAAAAAAGAAAAACATGTTTACTCCCTTTTCTCAGAAGTAAAAATCTGCTTAACGGACTTTGGATAGTAAGTCACTTGTATCCTTAGTATAAGCTTCATAAACCTCATTTCTTTAGTACTATACAAAAGACATAATATATAAAAGCAATTTTGGAGTGGAAGAAGTGGTACTTAATTTTTATTCTAGTCCCTTGCCATGCATAAAGAGAAGAATTCTGAATGTTGTTATACATAAAGTCAATTTTATTCAAAAAATGAGAAAACAGGGGCCGGCACCATGGCACACTAGGTTAATCCTCCGCCTTTGGCGCTGGCATCCCATATGGGCACCGGTTTTAGTCGCACTTACTCTTCTTCCAGTCTAGCTTTCTGCTATGGGCTGGAAAAGCAGTAGAAGATGGCCCAAGTCCTTGGGCCCCTGTACCCGCATGGGAACCTGGGAAGAAGCCCCTGACTCCTGGCTTCGGATTGGCGCAGCTCCGGCCATTGCGGCCATTTGGGGAGTGAACCAATGGAAGGAAGACCTTTCTCTCTGTCTCTCTCTCACTGTCTGTAATTCTCTCTCAAATAAATAAATAAATAAATAAAATCTTTTTTAAAAAAGATGAGAAAACAAACATACAGCACACACATTTATAG
Organism: Sylvilagus floridanus; assembly: GCA_949820135.1. Taxonomy (NCBI): domain Eukaryota; kingdom Metazoa; phylum Chordata; class Mammalia; order Lagomorpha; family Leporidae; genus Sylvilagus; species Sylvilagus floridanus. The sequence continues at coordinate 57,560,334 of OX463242.1, forward strand.
GTGTGAAGTTAGTCAGAAGGAGAAAAAAAAGTGGGAGGAGAAGTAAAGATATAACAGCACCACATTCTATATTGATCAGCAGAGAGTGGAGCCCTTTCCTACTTTGCCCTCTCTTATGAGATCAGAAGAGGAGTAGCTATGCACTTGGCACCTCTCCTTCAGGTTCGAGTGAAGGCAATATGTCCTGGAAAAGGGTGGTTTGCTGGACAAGTAGGAAGATAGAGTTAGATGGGGCTGAGGCTTGTAGCTGGCAGGTGCCTTCAGTTCAGTATACATACATATCTACCTGCCTTATTCCATATCACCCTTCTCACAAAGATATCTGACCTGTAACCATAAGGGCTATTGAAAGATGATGAGCTATCTTTTGGGTTTACTTCCTGCTGACCAGGGACCTAGGCCTTGCCTATTCTGGGCCCAAAAATATATTCCTATCTCACCTAATAGATCCATCTCATGAGCCAGGGGATTGTCATTAGTCACTGCCAATGACTGTGGCCCCCACATGTTTATCATTGTTTTGACAAGCTGTCTAACTATGCAACATATAATTTATCAATCAGGATGAGCATGATTGGAAAAAAGATTAATTGCAGGTGAAATTCCCTTTAAGAAAGGAAGGCTATATTCTATTGTTTGCCAAATAGTGGGTGCTGATAGATTGTCTTGGCAATTATTATAAAACCATGTAACCTGGACATAAAGATTTGTAATATCCTCTCGGTTAACATACTACTGTTAGAAGAGATGTGGCAGATTCTATTAATCACTGCACATGCCGCTCCTTGTACTATTAGCACATAGCGCATAGTCTAAGGCTAGTTGGTTGTCCAGGACTCCCTTAGAGCATCCACATACCTGAGTACTTGCTGTAAAAGCTGCCCTGCTGTGTAAACGAGATTTCCCCAGATAGTAGACAGATTTGTAAAAGTGACTTTGTGAGGCATAACAGAATCTTTTAGTATTATGATGGAAAAACTCACTAAGGAGGTTTTCTGCCAATAGCAGCCTCCTAGGAGAATCAGGAGAAGAGGTAGCTAAAGCATGTCCACCATGAAATATAACATCCTTACTACAACACAACAAAAGACTTTATCTTTTTTCTTTTGAAGAGGTAATTTAGATCTTCAGTTGATTCACAAGAGTAGGCAGACATGTCCACTATATGAATCTATGAAGACTCAACAGGTAGAAGTTTAATCTTTGACAATTATACCCACTGTAGTTTGTGCTGTAATTTGACTATAGTGGGAGTGCTATGTAGTACCTGGTGAGGTTTCTTTAATTTAATCTACATGTTATGCCTTTGATGATATAATATGCTAATTATATCTAGTAATTTTCTGAACTTATTCTATTTTTTAAAGATTTATTTAATTTGAAAGATAAGGTTGTATGTATGTGTGTGTGTATGTGTGTGTGTGTGTGTGAGAGAGAGAGAGAGAGAGAGAGAGAGAATCTTTCATCCACTGGTTTACTCCCCAAATTCCAGCAACAGTCAAGATTCAAAACCAGGATCCAGGAACTCCATCACTATCTTCCACATGGGTGGGACTGAAGCGGGGTGTCAGTGCAAAGGATTCCATTGTCTTTCCAGGCATGTTAGCAGGGAGCTAGACTGTATCAGGATTCTGATACAAGATGCAGGCATCCCAAGTAGCAACTCAACCTGTTGTGCATCAAAGTCCACCCCCATTCTGCTTATTCTAATCTACTTTAGCTAGATATGTTATTATCAATATTAATAATTAATATCTGGATATTTTGTATATTTACTTCCATTTTTTAATTGTGTGTAATACAGCTAGATTGGGGGGGTTTATACTCAGCATTTTATGAATACCAAATACTTTTGTTTTAAAGTTTAAGAAGTTTAATTTCATTTTATCTATCATTATTTTTACATTGTGTAAAGTAGACTGCATGGAGAGCAAGGAAATTTACTTATTATTTTATTCCAATCATTGACTCTGCTGTGTTAAGGCTCATACACAGTTCTGGTATGGTTGATTTTTTTTTATTTTTTTTTTATTTTTATTTATTTTTATTTTTTTATTTTTTTTGACAGGAAGAGTGGACAGTGAGAGAGAGAGAGAGAGAGAGACAGGGAGAAAGGTCTTCCTTTACCATTGGTTCACCCTCCAATGGCCGCTGCAGTCGGCGCACTGCGCTGATCCAATGGCAGGAGCCAGGTGCTTCTCCTGGTCTCCCGTGGGGTGCAGGGCCCAAGCACTTGGGCCAACCTCCTCTGCACTCCTGGGCCACAGCACAGAGATGGACTGGAAGAGGGGCAACTGGGACAGAATCCAGCGCCCCAACCATGACTAGAACCCGGGGTGCCAGCTCCGCAAGGTGGAGCATTAGCCTATTGAGCCGTGGTGCCAGCCTGGTACAGTTGATTTTTATATCTTAGATTCCTGTTACTAAGGCATTTGTCTCTGTGACTATCAGTTTAAAACTTTTCACATTATTGTCTTTTTGTGAGATACATTCTATGGAGACATTTGTACTGCTTTTCAGAGTGTTTTCTCTTTTGCCTTTAACATTGTTTCCCACAATTTAAAAACTGACAAATGCAATATAGTAGAAATGGTACCAGTGTTTGATACTCCTTAAATTCTCTAATTTTGAAACCCATGCCTTTCAAGAATACCAATATATGATGTTTTCTCCAACCACCAAGTGCCACCCTCTGCCAGGTCCTAAGCTGAACGCTCAGATTTTAGGGCTGTGTGAAGATTTCCAGTATAGTCAGCATAACAACAAAACAAACAAAACCAACTAAACAAAGCAAAACAAACAAGTCAAAACTTGCAGCCCATTAGTGTTTCTATCTTACATGATTAAAAGGTTTTCTCATTCAGCTGTTGTAACCTCCCCATGCATAAATCTGTGCCTCTTCATCAGAGAGAGATTGTATGAAATTTTGAAAATAACTCTTATACTAATCAACTTATGTCAATGCAATAGAAGAGAAGGCTTATACCCATCCAGAATTAATTGTTGAAATGCTAACACCTAGAGGGATGGTATTTGGAGGTGAGACAGTGATTACAGCTTTTTGTTTGTTTGTTTGTGGTTTTTTGTTGTTGTTGTTTCGTTTTGAAGATTTATTTATTTATTTGAAAGGCAGAGGCAGAAAGAGGTCTTCCATCCATTGGTTCACTACTGGAATTGTCACAATGGCCGGAGAAGGGCTGATCTGAAGCCAGGAGCCAGGAGATTCTTCCCGGTCTCCTGTTCAGGTGCAGGGGGCCAAGGACTTGTGACATCTTTCACTGCGTTCCCAGGCCATGGCAGAGAGCTGGATCAGAAGTGGAGCAGCCAGGACATGAACCAATGCCCATATGGGATGCCAGCACTACAGTCTATGGTTTTAGCAACTATGCCACAGCGCTGGCCTTAGTGATTACAGTTTTTATAAAAGTTATCCAAGAGAGACAACTTCCCCTTTCAACGTGTGAGGAAATAGTAAGAAAGCACCATTTATGAACCAGGAAGTGTTGCAATGCGATATGTCAAACTGCTGATACCTTGATCTTGAATTTCCTGGCCTCCAAAACTATGATAAATAAATTTCTGTTATTTACACAAATTAATTTATGACATTTTTATAGCAGCCCAAATGAGCTAAATTTCATATAATTTATATTTCATATAATTCTAATATTTCTAGCATGAAGAAAATACATAATCCCCCAAGGAACACAAACCATATATTCAGAGAGTTTGACAGTAAACACCTGGGGCCAGTGCTGTGGCACAGCGGATAAAGCTGTTGCTTGCAGTGCTGGCATCCCATATGCGCACTGGTTTGAGACCTGACAGCTCCATTTCTGATCCAGCTCTCTGCTATAGTCTGGGAAAGCAGTGGAAAATGGCACAAGTCCTTGGGCCCCTGAACCTATATGGGAGACCCAAAAGAAGCTCCTGGATTCTGGCTTCACATCCACCCAGCTCAGGCCATTGTAGCTTCTTGGATAGTGAACCAGTGGATGGAAGATCTCTCTCTCTCTCTCTCTCTCTCTCTCTACCTCTCTCTACCTCTCTGTAGCTCTCCCTTTCAAATAAATAAATAAATATTTTTTAAAAGTAAATACACTGAAAGTTGTGTAAGCTGAAAAGATTAATGGAAAGAAGGCTGATAAAAGTTCTATGACCAGTGTAGTCTTTTAATCAAAATTCATTGTACACATAACAGTCATTTCGAAACAATTGTTATGGGTACAGGCCTATAGGAATGAATCCCAGTACTTACTGCTCTGCATGCCGAATATAACCTGAATATGCCTCATAAAATTTTTTTCAAGGATTTAAAGGCAAAAAAAAATAGAAATATCCGCTATCAGAAGCAGAGTGGACAATGGGAGAGAAAGGCAGAGAGAAAGGTCTTCCTTTTCCATTGGTTCACCGCCGAAATGGCTGCTACGGCTGGCATAGCCAGGAGCCAGGTGCTTCCTTCTGCTCCCCTATGCAGGTGCAGGGCCCAAGCACTTGGGCCATCCTCCACTGCCTTCCTGGGCCACAGCAGAGAGCTGGACTGGAAGAGGAGCAACCAGGATAGAATTGGGCGCCCCAACGGGACTAAAATCCGTTGTGCAGAGGATTAGCCTATTGAGCTGCGGCCCTGGCCACATTCCATTCTTAATAGCAGTAAATAAAAGTAGCAAATTTTTAGTAAGTTTACAAAAAACATATATGATGTACAGTATTGACCCAATTGACATATGTTAAGAGGCCTGCACTCACTACTGCTTCTCTTAAATTGAATATGAGATATTTGCCAACATGAACACATCCATGTAGACCATAAAGTAATTCTAAACACAATTCAAAATATTGAAATTATTCAAATGTCTACTTAATCATAAGGAATTAAAATAGAAAACTAACAACAGAAATAATGACAAAATGTAGGTGACAATTAGGAAATAGATAAGTTCCCTACTATCAGAGAATTAAGTAATACTTGTGTAGATATGAGATAGTCCAGCAATAGTATAATAATTGATGCTTGAAAAATAGATGTTAAGGAAAATGGAAATTTGATATCTGACTATATTCAGTAATCACATATGCTGTTCATAACCTTGTATGTGCCAAGGATTTCTCAAATAAATCAAAATAGCAAAAAGAAAAAAAAATATCTCCCATGATGGAATTTAATTATTAAACCATGTCAATATTAATATTTTCTATTTATCAAAGTTAATTATAATGGGAATAAAAGACATCTTACAGAATGTATAAGATATTGAAAATATGGTATGTAAAAGTATTTCCCAAGCATACAAAGAACTTTTGCAAATATATATATATATTTATATATATATAAATACACACACATACATATATATATAATGTAGAATATTACTCAGCCATGAAAAATGAATACATTCAGTCTTTTGCAACAAAATGGATGCAACTAGCAACCATCTACTTAGTGAAATAAGCCAGTCCCAACAGGATACATACCATATGTTTTCTCTTATATGTGGTGATTAATGGAGTATCAAAATGTAATGCATAGGGGCTGACACTGTGGCGCAGCAGGTTAAAACCCTGGCCTAAAGCACCGCATCCCATATGGGCACTGGTTTTAGTCCCGGCTGCTCTTCTTCTGATCCAGCTCTCTGCTATGGCCTGAGAAAGCAGTAGAAGATGGCCCAAGTCCTTGGGCCCCTGCACCCACATGGGAGACCCAGAAGAAGCTCCTGGCTTCTGATCGGCACAGCTTCAGCCATTGCGGCCATCTGGGGTGACCAGCAGATGGTAGACCTCTCTCTCTCTCTCTCTCTCTCTCTCTCTGTCTCCACGTCTCTCTGTAACTCTTTCAAATATATTAAAAAAAAACTTAAAATGTAATACATAGTAGTGAAATTCACATTTTGATATTCAATGATCATTTATAACTCTTGTCTCTACTATTGAGGAATAGTGTTCAGTTTAGTTTTTTTTTTCTTCTTCTTCCTTTTTCTTACTATTTGTTGAGTTCCTTACTTAGTGTAGGGTTAATCTTATAATATAAACTGAAAGTGGGGAGGAAGAGAATTGGAAGGAAAGGAGCGTGCATGGGAGGGAGGTTAAGGTGGGAAGTATCACCATGTTCCTAAATCTGTGTATATGAATCACATGACATTTATTTACCTTAAATTTAAAAAATATAACAAACATAAAAGAAAAGAAAAACAAGAAGAAATTTGGGATCAGTCTTGTGGCACAGAGGGGTAAGCCACTGCCAGTGATGCTGGCATTCCATATGGGTGTCATTTCATGTCATGGCTTTTCCACTAGCTTCCTGCTAATGTGCATGGGAAAGCAGTGGAAGATGACTCAAGTACTTGTTCAACTGAGAGACCTAGTTGGCTTCTGGCATTGACTGTTGTGGCCGTTTGTGTAATGAACCAGAGGATGGAAGATTCTCTCTTTCTTTCTTTCTCTCTCTCTCTCTCTCTCTCTCTCCCCCTCTCCCTCCCTCCCTCCCTCCCTCCCTCTCTCCTTCCCTCCCTCTCCTTCACTTCCTCTTTCCTCTCTCTCTGTAACTCTACCTTTCACATAAATAAGTCTTTGTAAAAGATTGACAACATAATATAAAAAAATGTTCAAAATATATGGAAAGGTGTTATACAAAGGAGATCACTATGGACCAGTAAACACACCAAGTGGTGTTCATAATATGGGAGCATTATTAGGCATGATATATATATGTGTGTGTGTGTGTGTGTGTGTGTGTGTAAATATACTATCACTACATAGCCACAAGAATGGATATAATAAAAAAGAAAATATCTGGCTTTGGAGTTCACATGCAGGCCACAAGACTTGTATAGTCTGCTGATAGAAACTCAAATTGATAAAAATAACTTTGGAAAACAATTTTTGCAACATCTGTTTTAATTAAGTATATGCATGTGTCATGCACCAGCTATCCCATAAACAACTACCCAAAATAAATGAAACCAAATATTTACTAAAAACATATATGATGTTATTAATAATATCTATAGGAGTCAAAATTTTCTCAATATACAAAATAATCATGCTTTGTAGTGTATCCATCAAAATAATCATTTGCAATAGTATGAACCAATGAAAACACATTCAATAAAAAGGATAAATTCCATACATTTCCTTTACAACAAGAGAGTCCATACTGACTTCATGTATATGAAGTTCAAAAAACAAAAACAAAAATAAAGCTATACTATGGTGTCAGAATCCAAAATAGTGAATATCGACTGTGAGATGGTAATTGATAGCTGTAAATAAAGAAGTTTTAGAGCTCTGATAATTCTCCTTTTCTTGATAAGTTTACAGTAACATGGTTGTGATTCATTCCTGGAAAGTAATTCAACTAGATACCTATTATTTGCACTTGTTTATGCATATTTTAATATAGTGAAATAATATACTATATATTGCTTTGTGCTGTAATTGTTTTAATTCTAGGTTATTTTTAGTAATTTTCTTAAAATTGTTATAATAATAGAATTTCAAACTTTAAACTTACAGTGTTATATGGATTCAACTTTACTGTGTACTGACATACTCCCCCAACAAAAGTACTTTTGGCATCTTTTGATATAATTCAAAAGAAAAAAATATATGTCATGTGACTGTAGAGTTATGACATGAATTTCTGTGTGGAAGATATGAAGAGAAATAAATAACCCTGAGTGGTAGATCACTAGGGCATAATAGTTGTAATGACAAAGTATCACTTTTGAAGAGAATATACATGCCAGATGCAATTGAAGAACTCAAGAGTATTACCCATGGATCATCTAAGTATTCTGTATTGATGTGTAATTATTAAGCTTATTTTAGGTATAGTAGTCCAATCATAAGAAAACAGTGTTTAATATTAGAAAATTCAAGATACAATTCTGTTGCATAGCCCCTTATATAGATAAATATTTTTTAAAATAAAAATGAAAATTTTTTATATTATATAGTAACAGTACATCATAGAAAATATATATGTATATGTGGTTATAAAATAGATCACTTAGGAACTTTTTACATTTGTTGTGAACAGTCTCAAAATAAAGCAATAACCTACAAATAAAATTAATATTATAGTGATGAGTAATCTTTCAGAGATACAACTCAATTATTAGAAAAAAGTTATCTTTCTTTCTTTCTCCCAATCATCTCAAAACTCTCTAGTGAGTTTTGTGATACAGCTTATTTGAGCTTTAACATTTTCAACTAGAAATACAAAGATAAAATTACTAAAATAGCTAGCACACCAGTCAGTCACAGAACTGATATAGAGTATGATTCACTCTATTCTTTTTATAAAGTGCTTTCCATTGGAATTCACTTCCTCCACTGGGAGAAACACAGGAGATGTAAAAGAAGAATGTTAAAACTTATCAAATGCCTCACCCAAATAAGCTTTTCTATTAGTGCCCAAACTTATCTGAACCAACCATTAAACACAGTCAATTCCAAAACACCTCCTACTGTTACAGACTTTATTGTTGACCAGAAAATTGTTCTGTGTATTTTAAAATCTCTGTTTATACTGAGGTTTAAACTTTAAATTACAGCAGTACTAATGATAAAATTTTATTTGTAAGTTGAAACACAATGGAGTGACATTTTTAAATTTTTATTAAATTCAAGCTACCAGCTAAATATGTTGAAAACTATCAGAAACAAGAACTAGAGGAGATATTATCAGAGCTTGCAAAAATATGAATAGATTAGAGAAAAATGTGGTTAGATCAATGAAGAGAAATTGAGAAAACACACAAACATATACACACATACACAAAAACTAGCCCATCTAATAACCATAAATATAAAGACATTTAATAGAAAAATTCATATTTTTTCTTTTGATAAAATAATCTACCACATTACACAACATTCTAAAAATTTAAAAATAATTCTAGATAAAGCATAATGTAGAAAAAATGCAAAGGCTTAGCTTAGAAGTTAAAATGGCAAGCAAGTCAATAGAGAGTTAGGTAGAGAGTAGTTCACAATAACATTATATATATTGATTTACTAAAAAATAACTTCAATGAAACATCAGGGACCAACTTCCATATCAAATCTGGTAAAGTTTGAATTCCAAAGTAATTTTTTATTAAATTATCAAAGGTTTTATATTCTCCAACTGAAGATACTTTATCACTTGGATCTTGGTTTTATTTTAACTTCAAAATGTAATCTGAAGTGAATTTATATGTAATTTAGTCCTCTTATAAATCTTAGATTTAAGCTGTTTTGAGTCTCCTATGGCCAGGTCATTTTTAATACCTGGATGAGAAGTGTACATCTTCAAGAAGTTTCAATTTATAAGTCTGTAGTTTTTCAAAGTTTGCAGTGAGCCCAACTGTTAAAAAATTCAGATCTTTTGAGTTATTTCTCTTTTTAATATTAAAAGGATAATTAAATATCAGTTTATTTTCTTTCACATGCCATGTAATGGATATTTATTTTCAATATATGTCTCAGAATATGATGTTGGTTATGTTGTTCTTACTGATATATGTGTGTGTGTGTGTGTGTGTTTGTATTCCTCCACACATTTACAACTCATTTAAAGATAATTTACTAGTGAGTTTTTAACCTTTAATGTTAGTCTTCCTGTATGGCCATCGCAGAGCTGCAGACTGAAACTGCACAGTTCCAACAGGAAATCAACTATTCAGCAATAATCTGACCACCATTCTTTCTTTTTTTCTTTAAGATTTCTTTCTTTATTTGAAAGTCAGAGTTACACAGAGAGAAAAGGAGAGGCAGAGAGAGAGAGAGAGGTCTTCCATCTGCTGTTTCACCCCCCAGCTGATCTGAAGCCAGGAGTTTCTTCTGGGTCTCCTACGTGGGTGCAGGGACCCAAGGACTTGGACCATCTTCTACTGCTTTCCCGGGCCATAGCAGGGAGCTGGATCATAAGTGCCACAGCCGGGACTTGAACTGGCGCTCATATAGGATGCTGGCACTGCAGGCAGCAGCTTTACCCACTATGCCACAGAGCCGGCCCTGTGACCACCATTCTGTACCAGTCCCCTGGACCCTTTTGTTTAACATCATTTTGTGGGACAAGGTAAGTCAGGAGTAAGTGTTTGCATTTAAAAGGAGTCTGTTGTTCTTTACTAGCTGAATGAGTCAGCATTAATTGGCACTGTTTTTCAAGAAACATCACATGTAGGATATATTTACAATACTACTCGTTACAGTGACTTTTCTTTAGCAACGTGACTGTTAGTAGACAATATAACTGACAGAATTCTAATGTATACATGAAGACAAAATGTAACATTTGAGAACTTTAACCGCTGCATCATTAGTGAAGGATTTATTGTTGCAGAGAACCACAAAAAGAAGAAAGCAGTTAAGTAATTGCCACTTTACTTGTGAACAAAATGTTTTAAACATTTGACAAGTGGCAGTCATTTAATATAGCAGTTAAGATGCTGTTTGGGAAGTCAGCATACCATATCATATGCCTGTGTTGGAGCCCCAGCTCTGCTCCCTATTTCATGTTTCTTTTTTTTTTTTTTAAGATTTTTATTTATTTATTTGGTAGAGTTATGGACAGTGAGAGAGAGAGAGAGACAGAGAGAAAGGTCCTCCCTCTGCTGGTTCACTCCCCAAATGGCCGCAAACAGCCAGAGCTATGCCAATCCGAAGCCAGGAGCCAGGAGCCTCCTCCTGGTCTCCCATGCCGGTACAGGGGCCCAAGCACCCGGGCCATCCTCCACTGCCCTCCTGGGCCACAGCAGAGATTTAGACTGGAAGAGGAGCAACCGAGACTAGAACCTGGTGCCCATATGGGATACTGGCACCACAGGCGGAGGATTAACGAAGTGAGCCATGGAGCCGGCCCCTATCCCAAGTTTCTCCTAATGTGTACCTTGGGCAGGAGCAGGTGACAGACAGCTCAAATACTTGGGTTCCTGCCAACAACATGGGAGATCTGGATTGAGTACCTGACTCCCAGCTTTGAACTCTGAACCTAGGCCACTGTGGGCATTTGGGTAGTAAATCAGCAGTATAAATCGACAGCCAAAAGAGATTAAGAAAGAGAGCTCTCATCTGCTGTCATCTGCTGCTTCCCAGAATGCGTATTTGCAGAAATTGGTGCCAGTTCACTCCCTAAATGGCCACATAAGTCAGATGTGGGCCAGGCTGAAGCTGGAAGTCAGGAAATCCTCCCTTGTCTTCTATACAGGTGGCACGTGCCCAGCCACTTAGATTACATTCTGCTGCCTTCCCAGGTATATCAGCAGGAAGGTAGATCAGAAACAGGGCATCCAGGACTTAAATTAGCATTCTGGCATGGAGTTCCAGTGTTGCAAGAGGTAGCGAATTCACTGCACCACTATTGTCAGTCTCTTACTACATATTTTAATATATGTATACAATGTGTACTAATTAATGGGTAGGGTAAATGTCCTATTTTGACATTTATTATTATAGAGTTGGACTTCTTTTTTCTATTTTTTTGTACACTATATAATAGGCTATTTTAAAATATCTTCTTTATGTAATACTATGAACTTAACCTTCTATCTACCGCTGATTAGGTCCCTATTATCCATATTCCCAGTATCCTTATCACTCCTTCCAACCCCTACTATTATCATTCTGTGTTCAGACTGAGTAATTTCTACAGGAGAGGGAGAACATGCAATGCTTGTCTTTATGTTTCTGGCTTATTTCACTTAGCATGGTGTCTCCTGGTCCAACCACTTTCATGCAATTAAACAGACTTTCCTTCATTTTATAATTAATAGTTTCTCTTTCTCTCTCTCTCTCTCTCTCTCTCTCTCTCTGTGTGTGTGTGTGTGTGTGTGTGTGTGTATGTGTGTGTGTGTGTACGCATGTCATCTATATCCATTCTTCTCATGATGGACACCTTGGTTGATTCTATGTGATAGATACTGTGCACATTGCTGCAATACAAGCATTGAGACACTGATTCTGTGCCTTAGGGAAATATACTCAGTAGTGAGATTGCTCAATCACACAGCAGTTCTATTTCTAGATTTTTTAGAAATGTCCATTCTGTCTTTCATGAAGACTGTACTAATTTACATTTCTATCAACTGTGAATAAGAATCCCCCTTCCTCCACATCCTAGCCAGTGTTTGTTCTTTTCTTTTTTTTCCCTGATACCTCTTCTAACAGTGTAAAGTGGTAGCTCACTGGGATTTTGATTCGTATTTCTCTGATGTCTAGTTATATTGAACAGTTTTTTGTATATTTGTTGGCCATTTGTAATTCTTTGTTGAGAACTGTCTATTCAGGTACTTTGTTTTTATGCTGTTGAGTTTTTGAGTTCTTTATATATTATGAATATAAATCCTTTACTCAGATAAGAAGCTTGCAAATATTTTCTGTTATTTTGAATGTTGCCCATTTAATCTATTAATTGTTTCATTTGTTGTGGGGAAGTTTCTGAGTCTGATATAACCCCAGTTATCTACCTTTGTTTTTGTTGCCTGTGATTTTGGGGTATTATACAAAAGGGCATTGCCTACATTTAAGTCTTAAAGTATTTTTTCCCTCTTAATATGATTTTTAGTATATGTGCTGCCAAAGCAAGCACCTCCTCTTGATTTGATAATATCAGGTAATACATTGAGGTCTTTGATTTATCCTGAGGAGATTTTTGTATGTGGTGAGAGGTAGGAATTAACATTCATTAATTCACCATCCTACTATCCTCCAACATGAGCAAGCAATAATTTTGGCTTCCTGTCCTGCCACCCACCCACCTGAGTCCAGTGTCCTCACACCCAGTAGGAGTGGGAGAAGGAGAAAATCAGCTAGACACTGTGTACAAAGCAGAGCCATGAAATCATTTCCCATAGTAACCTTCAAGATAAGAATGTAGGCTCAGACGAATGAAGTGCTGAAAAGTCACACAGCTAGGAAGTGGCTACATATGGAGATCCAGTCTTGTTGGTACCATTCACTGAAAAAGACTATACTTTTTCCAATGTATGGCCTTGGAAACTTTACAAAATCAGTTGACTATATGTATGTGCATTTTGAATATTTTCAAATTGGCCTGGATTTTGAATATTTTCCCATTGGTCTCTGTGTCAGTTTTTATGACAGGACCATGATGTTTTCATTACTATAGTTTTGTAATATCCTTTGCAATTAGGTATTGTGATGCTTCCAGATTTATTTATTTAGTTAGTTTTTGCTCAGGATCACTTTATCTATTCTGGGTCTTTTTTCTACTTCTGTAAATAATGATGTTATTTGGATAGGGTTTGCAATTAATCTGTAAATTACTTTAGGTATTATGGAAATTTAACAATATTAATTATTCAAATCAATGAATGATGAATATTATTACACATTTTTGTGTCCTTGATGACTTTTATCAGTGTTTTCTGATTTTCGTTGTGGACATTTTACTTAAATTTATTCCTAAGTATTTAATTGTTTTGTTGTATTGTCAATGGCATTTCATTCTTTATTTGTCTTTCATCAAAAGTATTATTGATGTATAAAAATTGAGCTGTTTATTGTTTCTTGATTTTCTAATCCTGCATCTATGTTTACTTAGTTTATCAGTTCTAACAGGTTTTTGATGGAGCACTTTGGTTTTTCCATGCACAGAATCAGACCATCTGCAACCATTAATATTTTGACTTCCTCCTTTTCAATATGGGTACCATTTACTTCTCTCTCCTCCCCCCCCCCCCCTGCTAATTTGCTCCTGCTAATTCTTTGGATATTATAGCAAATAAGCAGGATGAAATTAGACATCTTGGTTTTAAATCTAAGGGGAAATGTTTTTTAACTTTTCCCTATTCACTCTGATATTAGCTATAGGTTATTTTACATACAGGCTTTCTAATTTTAGGTATCTTCCTCCAATTTTTTCAGAGTTCGCCTCATGAATTGGTTGTTGAACCTCATCAAATGAATTTTCTGCATCATTTGAGATAATCTTATAGATTTTTTCTTATGTTGTTTTGAAATGATCTAATATGCTCATTGATTGTCGAATGTAGATTAATCCTTACATCCTTGGGATAAATCTCACTTGATCATCATGTATGTTCTCTTTGATATAATGTTGCATTCAATTTGTTAATATTGTGTCAATTATTTTTGCATCCATATTCAATGGCTAATGGTCTGTACTTTTTATTTTTTGTCTTTGCTTGGTTTTTATATCAGATTAATATTGGCCTCACAGAAAGAGTTTGGCAGAGTTCCATCCTTTCCAAATTTTGAGCACTTTTTGCAGTTTTAGATTAATTTATCTTCAATAATTTTGTGCAATTTATTTGTAAAGCCATCAGCTTCTGGAGTTTTCTTTGATGAAGACTTCTAATTACTGTTCTAATCTCATTGATTTTTACTCGTCTGTTTAGATGTTTTCATTACTTTCCTGATTTAATGTTGGTGGATTGTATGTATTCAGTAATTTATTCACTTCTTTGAGTCTTTCCAATTTGTTGACAAATAATTTTTTATAATATTTTCTTATGACCTTTTTCTTTTTTTTGTGGTATAAAGTGTGATGTCTCCTTTTTCATCTCTAAGAATATTTATTTAAGGGTTTTCTTTTTTGTTTTGGTCGGTCTGGGTAATTTTAGTCTATATTTTTAAAGATTTTTTGTATTGTTATTTATTTCTTAGATTAACTTTCTTTATTTAAAAAGTCTTGGTCTCAGATCAAATACGTACCCTTCCACTTGATCTTTTCTATTGTTAAAGCTCTCAATTTTGCTTCTTATTTCATTGTTTTAGTTTTCAGCTCTAAAATTTTTGAATGATTATTTTTAATCACTTCTATTTTTTGTTGAATTTCTCATGCATTATGGTTCCTATTTTTTTGAATTATCTATCTTTATTCTCTTTCACTTCATTGAGCTTTCCTGTGATCATTATTTTGAAATCTTTTTCAGGAATTTCAGAGATTTTTTTTCAAATCAAAATATGTTTCTCTAGAACTATTGCATTGTTTGGGAGCTATCTTACTTCCTTGACTCTTCATGTCTCCCGTGTCTGTACATTTATATCTGTGCATGTGGTATAACAATTCCTCCTGTTCTATAAAGTAGCTTTCATTGGAAAAATACATGGTTATTTAGGTGACATATGGGGTGTCATTTGGGTGGTTGCTTTGGCTAGGTTGTAGCTGGGTTCAGAAGTATAAACTCTGAGTGATTTATTTAGTTGTGATAAATGTCATCTGTGTTTAAAAATGCTATAGTTGCTTTTTCTGGAGCAATTGTTGGAGGTAGTAGTATGACTTTGCAGTGGACCTAGGCTTCCAAAGGTAATTATCTTCATGCCCTTGAACGTTTTAGGTCAATCACACTATGGTTTGTGATGGTGATGGCAGTAGCCACATTCCTGGTGATGTAGGATGTAGAGGGGACTATCTCCTTGCCCTGAGAGATGTGCCTGAATAATGCTGAGGAATGTGGCAACAATAGCTGTCATCTAGTAACTGTGTGATGTGAATGGGCCATTCCTTAGTTCCTGTTCTGTGGGTGTGGGTGATACTGGAGATTATAGCACACAAAGTCTGTTATAGTACTTAAAGATAAGAAGAAACTTTGGATGCATTCCATTTGGTGAAGATAGATTATGCTGGGTATTGAACACTGGCAAGAATGGGCATAGAACAGTGGAATACAAATAGGGATTTTCCAATGTTTTCCAGGTTCTGGTGACTTTGGGGAATATAGGACTAATAATCACAATCCTAGAACAGTGTAGGGAGAGTAACTTGACCAGGTACCACAGAAAATGTGTAGGTTATGTTGGGAATTGTGCAGTGGCAGCCATGGGTCTACAATTTCAAGTGGAGACAGAGCTTTCCAAAGTCCGCCAGGGTAGATGTAGGTAACTCCAGTTCTTATGGAGCCAAGACATAGTCCTAGTACTGCAGGATGCAGGGGAGACCTTATCCAGGTCTTTCCATTTCAAATATAAATTATACTAGGAAATAGGGACTAGTGTAGTGTAATTGTAGACACTATTCTCAGCAGGTCCCATGGGGATCACTCAGGTGGCTCTCTGGAAAATAACCCCAACAGTTCTTGTATCTTTAGGACTTAGAGAGTATTTTATCAGGTTCCACAGATTGATCACAGTTTATACTGGTGATTGCGTACCAGGAGATACAGGCTTGGATAAATGATGCAGATAGGGCCTTCTCCAGGTCTCCATGTTGAGCACAAGTTTCCCTGACATTTATAGAACCATCACAAAGCCAGAGCTTCAGGATTCAGTGGGTCCCTTACCCGGATCTCTGGGCATGGTTTAAATGCATTCTGGTATTTTAAACAGAGTATTTTTAGGATTGGAATAATGATAAACACACACAATGGTATTGCCTGATTTTCATGTTTTCACATCTTAACATTATAAAAGTAATTTTACAATATAATAGAGAAATATTTAAACATTTTTGGTAATCATTCTACCTTTGCAAAAAAGGAAAAGGTCTGGATTTATTTTTCAAAATATTTTTGTGTGTATATGTGTTTGTACACATGCACATGCATTCTATATTTATCAGGAAAGTATGTGACCATACTTTATGTTATTTCTATAATTTATTCCTTTTACTTAATTGATTAGTCCTGGAAAATTGCCTTGAATTCTGAAAATTATATTTGTATGAGAACTATATAAGACAGACTACATAAAATACATTAACAATGATACCATATAAAAGTATATAATAAAAATTAACTTAGAAAAAATTTTTGAAAAATGTCTAGGCTTGTGTATGCTTCAAATATCTGTCACCTAATGATGGACTAATATTCATAAATTAAATATCTTAGTGTCAAAAATCAGGAAATATATTTTATACAATATAGACATGCAATATTTCATTTTTGGTTTTTAAAAATACTTAAAACTATACTCAAATTAGTCATAAAGGATGAAGGATAAAGATTATTTCTTTCAAAACAATATAGTCATTTATTAGGGTACAATTCATCAAAAGAAAGAGGGTTAAATTATCTCATTGCCAGGAAGACATATTTCAGATGAATACATGTTCTTGTTGAAACAAACTGTATAATGGGAGTTGATGGACCCAACTTCATCAGTAATATACACATATACATATATACATACCCCTCCTCCACAAACACACATATATTTATTTCCAATGTTTGTTTACCTAGCATCCAGGATTCTTGACTATGTTCAATATAAACTAAGTCTGGATAGCATAATCCAAAAGGGAGTGTTTTGCAAAGATATGTACAGTCCAAAGATTTA
Source organism: Sylvilagus floridanus (assembly GCA_949820135.1). Taxonomy (NCBI): domain Eukaryota; kingdom Metazoa; phylum Chordata; class Mammalia; order Lagomorpha; family Leporidae; genus Sylvilagus; species Sylvilagus floridanus. The sequence goes on from OX463242.1 coordinate 57,577,578, forward strand.
AAGGGAGTTTGTTGGAAAACAGCCTGGAACCAAAGAAAGCTTGGAAATAATATCCTGAAATAGGAACAATTTTGTCAGGTACATACTTATTAAAAGTCATTGAGAAATTGTGTTCAAATTTCTCAAATTATGTAATATACCTTGCTTCTGTCTGGCTGAAGTTTAATATTATATAATATAGTATAACAATATATTGCATTTATTTAGCTTCTACAATACAGTTGGAGACTAGTGTCTCTGAAAATGTGTTACACAGCGTGAATGAGCTCTTCATTGATTTATAATTTCTGATTATAATTATTTGAGATAATTATTTGATTATTTTATAATAAGCACCTTGCTGAGCTACTTGATCACAGTTTCTGATTGATTCTTTTGGATTTTTCAGGCATTTATTACATCACCTGCATATAATGACAACTTTTCCTGTCTTGTAAAATTTTCATATATTTGCAAATTTATTTCCTTTTTTTTCCAAATATATGAATTAACCCTATCAGAAGAAAATTGCACAATTTATGTAATATTTCAGTGTGTTATAGAAGATTCAACAAATTTTCCCGCAGTATGCCACTAAAGAATGCTTAGTTGTGTTGACATAGCATCATCCATATTTCAGCCAAAGACTTCACTGTTTTCTCAGGGACAGGAGTTATGAGTTAAGTGCTGATGCCATCATTATTTCTTACTCCATATGACTTATATCACTATTTGGCACATTTTTATATTTATTACCTCAGGTATTGTAGAAAGTTTATAGGCCAAAGCTAGGAGCCTGGAATGTAATCCATGATTTCCAGAGGTTGGCAAGAACCCAATTACTTGTATCAAACCCTGCTTCTCAGAGTGTACTTTAGTGGGAAGCTGGACTCAGGAGCTGGAGCTAGAGAACATTCCTGACTCTCTGATGTGGGATGCAGGTATATTTGCCAGTGCCTTAAACGGGGGGCTGAGGGCCTGCTTTCAAACCTTGCAATTTTGAAAATTTTTCTTGAAATCTAGGAATTGAAACTGCTAGTGTCTCCTCTGAAGACCGGTGAAACTTTAGAAGACATTGTAAAATATGATTCATTCCCCGAAACAATACTAGAGTTAGAAACTGCTTCTTTTTTTTTACCTGAACAAAGTGAAGCATGGACCAATTCCAAACAATGTAGTATGGCTCCAGAATCTATTGCCTTTAACAGCTTCCCAATGCTGAATGTTTATGTAAAATATCCATGTATTTACTGTCAGAATTCACATCAAAGCATTCTTGATCAACTACATGTATTAAATTTTTCAAGGTAGGGATTAATTTCCTTTTATGGGACAACTCTGCCCACATGACAAATAGAAGTAAATTTTGTAGCATTAAAATCTCCCTCAGTCTTCAATTTACTATAGTAAAGCTAAATTTAAATATCCTGCATTATTCTATTGCACAGTAGCTCAAGAAAGCTCATTGTCTATGAAAGTGAATGTTAGGGTCGTTCAGTTGATAGGATTTGTTCAGAAGTATGCCAACATATATACTACGAAATATCATTAAATAATAACCTGATTGGTGAATCAATAACCATGTAAAAAGATAACTTTTTAACATAGATGCATGATCTAAGTGCAACAGAAACAAATTTCCAAGCCTGCAGGTCTAGATGCTGTAGGAGGTGACATTTGAGCTGAACACTGAGAGAACAGGTTTCATAACCAATTTGGCCTTAATAGTAAGAAAATTGTGACATACTTTTAGAAATATTGGCACTAAATTAAACCAATAAATTGTATTTTAAATTAGGTCATTTGAATGGTGGAACAATTTTTAATTCATTTTAACATTTCCTATTCTGAACACAGATTTAAATAATACAATTTCATTTACCTAAAAGTAAAGTGTTGCCAAAATGTCTTTCCAACCTCATGGGGTTTGACCGGTAAGCTTATAAGAGCAATTTGAAAATCATGCCACTGATTAACTAAGCTTCCTGGAAATTTCAGAATATGTTATGAGTCAGCTGACTTGTCAGTTCCATATGGCTACTTTCGGAATGAGATCACAGGGTTACTTTATTTGTTGTGAAGATGCAAGGCAGTAAGAAGTTCACAGTCATATTTAACTTGTGTAAATTATCCTGATGATATTCTCATGTACACAGATAAAATATGTCTTGAAAATATTTATTCCATATTCATTTTCATTTGTGTTTTAATATATATTACAAATATCAATATTATTCGTTTTAATAAGTGTCAATGTGCAAAGCTGCAGAAATATTTAAAACATTTCGATCAAGTCCATCTGTCTACTTTCACTAGGTGATAAAAATCATGCATATCTAAAATTATATTACTTTGTCCTAAGGGTTCCACATCAAATTAATTATGACAGTTTACTGTGAGTCACTGTTTTAGAAGGAGGGAGAGAGGGAGAGATGCACACATACATACTCACATACACACACACACACAGAGAAAGAGGCAGAGAGATTCCCATGATTCTTTACTCTTCCTCATTCCTCAAGTGTCTGCAATGGCAAGGGCTGGGTCAAGTTGATGTCTGAAGCTGGGCACTCAATCCAGGTCTCTCATATAGGAAGTAGAAACCCAACTGACTTACCTGTCATTGCCTCACAGGACATGCAGTAGCAGAAAGATGGACTCAAGAGCAGAATTGAGATACAAAGTCAGTCACTCCGATGAGGGATGCAGTCATCACAATCAACATATTAACCACTAGGTTAAATCCTTGTCCCAACTGTCAGCGTTTCTGAATACATATTTCCATGTCTTTTCTCTGAAACATGAGGGAACCCCAGGGGTTTGGGACAACTAACAAGCAATTTGTCAGTTCCTTTCCAGTATGGGAAACAGAATAGCTGTGTGAAGCAGAACTTATACAAGAATAACACAGGTGCAGAAACAGAATGGAGATATAGAATGAAAATAAGAAAAATTGAGCCATAAACATAAATAATTCCTGTGAAAAAATACCTTGAGGGCACATATGTCATTAAATCAAAGTTCTCTCTGACTAGCAAAGAGCAAAATGGATAGGACTGAAGAGTTTTTAATCTGAAGAGTATTTAAGTAAAAAATGAATTGTGGCAGATTACTTGGAAAAGCCTATAAAAATTAAAGGCTCCAGAGGATTAAAGTGCACCTGAGTTGATGAATTTATTTTGAAAAGTCTCTAGAATCACAGAAAAAAAAATGCTCTATTTTAGCAAATGGCCAAAAATTCTCTAGGGACTCTCCTGGATTGTTTCCTCCTGATATGTAAAATATGAATTTGAGAGAAACTGGAACTGAGCATAATAAGAGAATTAAATGTGCTAAGTTGCTGAAGATATATACAATTGTAATAAGAGTGCTGATATCCATGTATATTTAATATTGGCTCGAATGTTACTTCTTTCATTTAATAAAAAATTGGCTTGTAGTCCAAAGCCTAATTTTCAGAGAAAGCAGTCAAAATTTTCAGATAAAATTAACTTGCGATTAGTATGTTATAACCACTCCAAAACATCCATTCATTAGGATACCAATTTTCCTCCTCAAATAAGTACAGTGTGATCAATTAGGCTTGAGCTTCTAAAGAGAAAAAAAAAAAGTAAATGGGATATTTTTCTATCATAACAGGAGATTAAGATGCTTTAATTTAAAAAGTGATTATATCCAAATTTGAAAGATTATATGAGCAGTAGAAAATATCCTCCTAAAATATCAGAGTTTTTAAGTAAAAAAATCATTTCTCATCTACAGAAAAGAGATATTTACCCCTTCAAGGAGAACTGTTTTGAGATCTGAATGCACAGGTATACGATCAAAGTATTCATCAAGTGAAAATTCTGTACCCCTTCTCTTGTGTTCAGATTGTATTTCTCAAAGATACATTTTAAAATATATTTTAAAGTGTTTTGTTTGCATAAAACTCAATAGACAAGCAGAAATAAAGAAAAGTGTCAATTTTATATGAAAATGATGTTTTCTACATAATCTGTAAAGTTCTATCATTAGGAAAGCAAAATAGAGAACAATCGGCATATTTACATTTATACATGGAGTGAATTTCAGCATAAAGCACATTATGAAGCCCAGGTAATTTTGCCCTGATTATTATAACTTAGTAGGAAGAATGTGTGATTTACCATACCTGTCTCCCTAAGTAAGATAAAACGTTGGAACGAAAAGTAATTTAAATCGTCAAGACTAGGACTAGGTTTATAGAGAACAGCAAACTAAAGATAAGCATCTTGCGATGTAACAAGCTGAGATGAAGAGGACAGTTAACCAAACTGTCCTTGTTCTGTGACAGAAGCGCTGCCCTTTTTCAAACGTGGTGCAGAGACAAGTTTGTAAAAGGTCTTAATTCCTGCCACAGACTCTATTGAACACCAAATCTCTCTATTTAAGTTGATATCAAAACTTTCCTTGTAATCTTCTTGGGAGAAAAAATAACAATGAATTTATGTCTAAGACATAGTGGAGTGTAACCATTGTAGCATCACAGAAATCAAAGCCATTCTCAAGGAAAGAATGACTCATCTAAAGACTATGCTTTTGTGAAACCATGTGTTTAAGAGAGCTATGAGCAGATAGTAGATGCCACTAATATTTTTGTTCAACTTAAGATACATGATATTCCATTTCACTATGTTTAAGTCTCTACCCTAGAGAATTATTTTAAAAGAGATCAAAGGATTATTGGGTAAATTCAAAGGAAAATAAACCATCCAGCATACATTTTTCAGGTTATCTGATTCTATGAAGCCCCCCTTTTACAACTCTGTAAACTGTATTTAACTGAGAGCAGTGCATCTAACATTTGTCTATATTCTTGAACATTCTATGGAGTGGAGAACTAACGGATTTATCTGTAGCCTTGCTCTGGTAGAGTAGTTTTGTGTCTGAGTTCATTTCAGCATTTGTGATTCAACTAATAACATATAAGTTGTGTACTTTGAAATTCCTTTGAATTGGTTCTAACATCTTATTGATTCATTCATAAAATCATGTTTACTTTATAAAAAAGGCTTATTTTAATTGACTTATGCTATAATGATCATATTTTTACGTGATGCATGGTAGTCTAGAAAGTTTGTCTTAAAGATAAACATTTATTTATTTATTTATTTATTTATTTGACAGGTAGAGTTTACAGACAGTGAGAGAGAGAAACAGAGAGAAAGGTCTTCCTTCCTTTGGTTCACTCTCCAAATGGCTGCAATGGCCTCAGGTACACCAGTCTGAAGCTAGAAGCCAGGAGTTTCTTCCTGGTCTCCCATGCGGGTGCAGGGGACCAAGCACTTGGGCCATCCTCCACTGCTATCCCAGGCCACAGCAGAGAGCTGGACTGGAAGAAGAGCAACCAGGACTAAAACCCAGTGCCCATATGGGATGTAGGTGCCGCAGGCAGAAGATTAAGCTAGTGTGCCATGGCACAGGCTCCCCAGAGATAAACTTTTACATAAACATACCAATGTATTTATTGTATCATATGCATATCATGATATATAACAGAAAAGCACCTACTACTGTTTGCCAGGTACTATGCTAGATACTGAGGGTACAGTAATTAAAATGTCAAAATATGGTTCAAGTCCACAAATATTTTTAAATTAATTTAGAAAAACTTAGCACCATGGAATTTATGACCAAAGGACAAAATTTCAGGGTAGATACCCTGATCTATTTTGAGATTTCCATAAACAGCTAACTTGTAGAGATATAGCATTCATTATTGGCATCTACTCTATCGTTATAACAATTGATTATTATACTACAAAGTGAGGATGAGATAATTCAATAGCTCATATTTTGAATTAATTAATGTACCAAATACCAAATGCAGAAACTGCCAAGAGGGAGACTCAGCATCAGCAGAACAGGGATTATATATATCCCCTCTCTAAGGTATACAACAAATTAGAAGGTGCCCATGGCATTACTGTCCTCTGGGGAGGGAAATTTGTAAATAATCTATCCTCATCCTTAATCTCTTCATGGAAGGAGAAAATAAAAAAAATATTGATTATTTCCTCTGCATATCAGAGAAGACCAGTTATAAATCAGAGTTGCACTTGTTAAAAGGAAACTGATGTCTGCTTCCTTTCCCAAATTTCTGATGCATCAAAGGGAGAATAGGGGTGGGCATTGCGGCAAAGCAGGTTAGACCACCAGCTGTTGTGCCAGCATCCCATTTCAAAATGTTGGTTCTAGTCTCAGGTCCACTTCCAATTTGACTCCAGGCTAATAAAAATGTGAAAGCAGCAAGAGATGATCCTAGTTTTTAGGTCCTTGCCGCCTGTGTTGGATATCTGGATGAAATTTCAGGCTTCATAGCCCAGCGCTGTGGCATAGTGGGTTTAATCTCCACCTGCAGCATTCCATATGGGTACCAGTTCCTATCCCAACTGCTCCTCTTCTGGTCCAGCTCTGTGCTATGACCTGGGAAATCAGGAGAAGATGGCCCAAGTGCTTGGGCCCCTGCACTGATGTGGGAGACCTGGAGGAGGCTCTTAGCTTCAGATCGGCCCAGCTCCAACCTTTGTGGCCATTTCGGGAGTGAAACAGCAGATAGAAGGTGGCTTTCTCTCTCTGTCTCTCCCTCTCTCTTCTGTAACTCTGTCTCTCTCAAATAAATAATAAAAATTGAGAAAGAGAGAGAGAGAGAGAAAGGGGGAGGGAATGAACAAAGGAAGGAAGGAAGGAAGGAAGGAAGGAAGGAGGGAGGGAGGGAGGGAGGGAGGGAAGGAAGGAAGGAAGGAAGGAAGGAAGGAAGGAAGGAAGGAAGGAAGGAAGGAAGGAAGGAAAGGGGATGAAGTGAGGAGGGGAGGGAGGGAGGAGGGAAGGAAAATTCATTCCAGGCTTCTAGTTTCGGCTGGCCCAGCCATGGCCACTACAGCTGTTTGGGTAATGATCCAGCAGATACAAGATCTCTCTCTCACCTCTCTCTCCCTCTTCTACCCTTTCAAATAAATACATCAAAACTTTTTTAAAGGATGATTTACTCACCTTTGCCAATATTTGATAGCAAGAAATGAACAAAGGTGAGGGCTAAGAAGCAAGGGTCACATCTTTCTACACGCCCTGGACCCTGGGTCTCTCCTACAAGTCTTGAGTCTGCTAGGAGCACAAAGTCCTCATTAGTTTTACTCAAGCCATTTCCCAGACCTGTGTTGTAAGAAAACAATGCTGATGGAGGATGATTTATCCACCCTGCCAAACCCTCAGACCAAAAGCAAGGCTGCTTGTAGATTGCTAACCAAAGTCAGCCATATATATATGTACTGAGAAGTGGAGTGGTCTGTTTTATGGAGATGAGGTGATAGACAACTGTGGCAAAACTAGTACCAAAGGCAGAGGAAACAAATGAGAAATTCCACAGCTTCTCTTCCCTCATCCTCCAGTAAATCCCATTAGTTAAACTCCAGCAGAAAATTTGCTAAAAAAGAGGTGAGTTACTCTAAGCAGCTCAACCACTGGCAGCACAAATCAGCGCAGATAAGCAAAGATGTATAGAGTGGATCACCTGTGCTCATAGACTGTAAGCTTTGGCAAAAGTATATCAAAAAATACCCACTGAGTAAATAAATGAATGAAGCAATGTGTAGTATAATAGATAGTGATATGGCTTTAGACCTGGGAGTGAGATACTTTATTTTAGAGTTATTGATGTATATGGATATGTCATGCCCCAAAGAACAGTGGGAGGCATTAATTCGAAGCACTTATTGGTCTGTTCCAGACAACTACAGGCAGAGAAATATTACCTGTTCCCTATATTTGAATTACACTTGAGGAATCAAAAAAATTATGAAATCAGACAACTCTTCTTCTGAGCTTTCATTGCAATGCATTTCACTGCAATTCAACAGCATGGATTTCAGAAGCAGTGACCTCTGTTCTACTCTTCATTAGTAGATGACCTGGAAAAATAAGCAGAAATAGTAGCTACTTTGCAGATTTGTGAATTTAACAAAGGTTTGTCATTCTATAACTGGAAAAAATGCCTTCCGTTAGAGGGTAATATAGAGAAGAGAACAACCTGTAGGTACCGACTGATGGCTAGGTACTGGGAGAGTTCAAAGATAATTCCTCTTACCCTTTATCAACTGCTCTGTGCAGCAAGTGAAATATTCATCTCTGGTACCCAAGGGAGAAACTCAGGTTGAAGGTGAGACAGTGCCTCCTTGTTTACCCAGCTGGAAAGGAAAGTGTCAAAATTTCAATAACATTTTATACAAAAGTATTGTTACTTTTATGACACTGCAGAGAATTAAATGCCACTGAGAAACATGCTTAAACCAATGGAGACAGGCTGGATAAACCACTCTCCAAAGAAAAACACACCCTAATCCACAGAATATTAGATAACAAAAGGGTCTTTTGATCAAATCTGTTATATACATTATTGGATAAACTGTCTGTCAAATTTCTCCCTGGGATTTGCATCCACTCAAAGTTAACCATGAGGAACTAGGACTCTTTCAATTACCTGAGTTTAAAAATGTGGTGGAGTGAGGGTATACAGAAAAGTATTTTCATGGAATTCTAATACTAAAAGGATTCCATCTTTAAACTTGAAAATAACCATTAAAAAGTGGATACGATTATCATCATTTCAGAATTGAATATCCTGTGGCTAATATCAGTCACATAACATAGCAGGTTATCAGCAATGTTATATCTAAATTCAAAAACAGGCTTTTTACTCAATTGTGTTCCACCACCCAGTACCTCCAATCATATACCTAAGATTGCACTTAATACAAGTGTCAACTGAAGTTAACATAATGATTATTAACAATAAGAAGAGACTAAATGCAGTTAAATAATTGAGTTGGGGGTCAGTACTGTCAGTCAGTGGGTTAAGCAGTCTCTAGGGACACTTGAATCCTTTATTTGAGCACTGATTCAAGTTCAGGCTCCTCTACTTTCAACCCAGGTCCCTTCTAATGTTCCTGAGAAACAGCAAATGATGGTCCAAATATTTGGGTTCCTGCATCCATGTAGGAGACCTGGATGGAGTTCCAACCTCCTGCCTTCAATCTAGCCCAGTCCTGACAGTTGCTATGATTTTGGGAGTAAACCGGTGGATGGAGGCCCCCTCCCTCTGTCTCTCTGTCACTCTGCCTTTCAAATACATACATAAATAAATGTTATAAACATTGATGAGTTGGCTGAAGTTTGTTCCCCAAGTATAATATTCTAAAATTAAATAATACCACTTCAATGTCAGAATGCAAAATATACTACCAATATAGGAAAAATAAAAGGAGAATTCTGTAGGGTAATTTCTTAAATGTAATATGCAAGTAAGAGATTCAGTAATTAACTGTTCTTGCAGATGTAAGTTACCAAATCGCTACATTATTCGCTTGCATTGATTGGATGCCTTCTAATGACATCTGTACATTTTGTGCTTCACTGGCATTATAGGACTCATCACTATGGTCTGGATAAGAACACTCTTTTGCTTTGTGTTTCACTGATAGGAGAAAATTACATACTAAATGTTTAACAGAAGAATCCTCTTTGAGTTTAACATCAAAACTACAAGTGGTTAGTGAAGTGTGAGGTTGCAGTTCTTATTCACTGTATTCATCTTTATGCCAGAAAAGGGGGAAAAAAGCCGAAATAACAAGCCTGCATGGATTTCCCAGAGATATGAATCAATTAAAATTCAGGAGGAGAGAAAACAAAAGTCCAGAGCAATTTATTAATTTGTTTACAGCTGTTTGAATATATAATATGAAAGAGTAGTTTGGGGAATAGCTGTAGATTGGGGGATATATTGATTTTGATGATATTGCTCACAGAAATAGACAAGTGTTTTTGATGTATAAACTGCTACTGTGTAGCTTGTTTAGTCTATTGATTCATGTGCTTTGATGGAGTTGTATATGCCTGCTGTTCTGGGACTCATTGAAAAATGAGATGCCATTTCCATGTGTGGAATAAAGAGTATATTTAAATGTGAAAAGCCACTGGATACTTTTGTTATTTTAATTTGTTTTTGTTCACTTGGATAAAGTTTTAGTGGTAAGCTTTACATTTGCTTTTTTAAAGGATTGAAATAATATATCAAAAATAACAAATATGATTTAAATAAAAAATAATATTTATAGGCATCATAAAGAAGTAGGAATAGTTTGAGAGTGATAACATCCTGTGATAAAGCAATATTTCAGTTTTTACAGGTTTAGTTGAAACAACTGAGATAGTGTTGGTGTAAATTCAGTATTAAATATTTATACTTTACTTTTGACAATATAAGAGAAGATGTAAGGAACCACATTATGGCATATTGAAAATATTTTTTAAAGTTGTGAAGATCAGAACTCACTTAGTTTTGATTTCAGATCTTGTAAGAGATGAGACACTATCCAGAAAATAGATTTGAGTGTCTTCATGGCTAATTAAAAAACATTTAATCTATTCATATATAAAGTATAAATAAATGAATTATCAAATCACAGAAATGGGGGCCAGCACTGTGGTGCAGCGGGTTAACGCCCTGGCCATATGGACGCCAGTTCTAGTTCCAGCTGCTTCTCTTCCAATCTAGCTCTCTGCTATGGCCTGGGAAAGCAGTAGAAGATGGCCCAAGTCCTTGGGCCCCTGCACCCATGTTGGGAGCCTGGAGGAAGCTCTGGGCTCCTGGCTTCGGATTGGCACAGCTCCAGCTGTTACGGCCATCTGGGAAGTGAACCAGTGGATGGAAGACCTCTCTCTGTCTCTACCTCTCTCTATAACTTTGTCTTTCAAATATATAAAATTAAATAATTATAATATATACACATTATATATTATTATATATTATAATTATATATAATACATTAATAATTATATTATTCTTAATAAAATTAATAATAATATAAATCTTTAAAAAAACACAGAAATGGAAGTTTCCCTATAGTTTATTAAGTAAATTTCCAGAAGAGTTAAATGATTAGAAGACTTAATAATTATTGCAATCGAAAACTTCTTGATAAATTCATAAAACTTGATTTTGATTGAAGTGATCACTAGCTTATAGCACTCTTGTTTTCATTGTCACATATAGAAAATACAATTCACATATAGAAAATACAATTCACATATAGAAAATACAATTCTTCATTACACAGAATATTGCAAGAGGTAGTTCAAGTTATATATTCAATTACTAATTATTATATTCAACAAAATCAGAGTTATCAATCTTTAAACTTTTTTGACTAATGTATTATTAGTCTATAGAAATAAAGTACTTCCTCTTCTTAATATTTTACTTAAAGATTTGAATATTTGATTTTGACTCACATGAGGAGTTAATATATTGCCAATGGGTGACAAACTATAGATATCTTGTGTTTTTACTTGATGTCAGTCTTCTGAGCAAAAGTCTTGATTAAGTACAAAATATTGTTAAGAAGCTAGAGATGCTGTCTCCTGTGAAAGATTTATAGATGTATTCCCCATAGTATTAAATTTCAAGTGCTGCCTTTCACTTTATAGAGATATTTACTCACATACTATAGTAATAAACTCAAAACACCTACCCCACTTTACCCCAGAACAGATTTACTCCTATTGAATTTGAATATTTAGGTATTTATCTTTCTGGAACAAAGGATGAGAGATATGCCCACATTCTAAGAAGCTCAGCATCTTCTAATTTTGGTTCTTTTTTGCATTCATGCACTGCATATACAGGTGACGCTAGGCCATCATCACAGCAAGACTTTACTCTGGCAGTTATTTGTGTTATGAGTAATAACAAGTTTGCTTATTTGTTTCAAGAACTCTTTGTTTCTGTAATTATACATACATACCCAAACACATCATGTAAATGTGTGTGTTTATTGAATATATATATATATATACTTCAAAATGATCATGGAAGTTATAATTAAAATGTTTTTTGTGCAAAAATTTTGAATTTTATGCATAATTTTTTCATAATATTCATTTTCCATGAAATTTTCCAAGAACTTGTGTGTGTGCATATAATTATTGTGTTAGGATATTTATTAGCCTGTAAGTAGAATAAAATCCTCACCATTTCTAAATTAACAGTAAGCCTTAAATTTACATAGAGTTAACAAAAACAGTATTGAAATAAAAAGCTCAGATTTTTTCAGTGCAAGTCTCTCTCTCTCTCACTGTCCACTCTGCCTGTCAAAAAAAAAAAGAGCATTTGACATTTTGGAGAGGATATAGTGACTCCTCTCCTCCAAGTATCTATACTGTAGTTTCTAAAATTTGTGAATATGTTATGTGAAATAGCCAAAAGGGCCTCACAGATATTATTAAAGTGGATTTAATGAGATGGGAAGTATTCCTGCTTTATCTTGAGCCCTATCTCTTGTGAAATAGCTTTCCCAGATAAAGTCAGAGAGAGAAGATGGAAGGAAAATGCAAGAGAAGTGAAAAATGTGAGGCAGACTCTGTTCCTATATTTCAAGATGGAGAAAGGAAGCCAATGTCAGCTTCAAGAAGTTGAGAACTTCCCTTAGCTGATAGCCCCCAAATAGGTGAAGTTCTCAGTACCCCAGCAGCAAGGAACTGAATTCTGCCAACTGAGTGAGCATGGAAAGAATCCTATCCCCAAGCCTTTCAGAAAGGAACACAACATTATTAACACGTTGATTTTGACTCAGTGACAGCTAAGTTTACATTTGACTGAGTAATTTTAAGATAATTAACTTTTGTTGCATAGCCACTAAGTTGTAATATATCATGGAATCAACAGAAATTAAATACTCTGCTTATTTTTGACATTTCCTTCCTCTAGTGGAGTCCTCACAACTTTCCCATTCTTTCCTCTTTCCCAGCCTTCCAGGAGAATATTGTGATTTTCATTTGGGAAATCACAACTCCTTCATTCCAATCAGTGAGGGTTGGATAAATTGACAGTATCTTTGGCTGTGACTGACCCATCAATATTTATTTTGTACTAGCAAATGTTTTTTGGTTCAGGGATAAGGACTTTACCTAATGAGAACCAGGCAAATATTGAACACATTTGTTGAAGGTTTTGCTAAGTTACATTTCTTTCATTTGCGTGGGTTTTGGCAGGGTGAGACTTGTCAATACTAAGGCTGCAGCTGTCTTGTTGCCATGAGTTGAGAGACTGCAGCACTGAGAGATTCCACAGAGCCTGTAAAGATCAGTCTGAGATTATTTTAATCCTCTTTTCTTAAACCTACCAATTCTCTTTTGTTGTTGTTCATGCAGATTTGAGTTTTATTTTTCTCGTTTCCAATAAAAACTGTCCAACATATATACTAAATGTAACTGTACCTGAATTTTGCATTTAAAATTCTGAACTTGAACATAAGTTTGAACTAAAACACTTTCTAACACAGTATTTTAAGCAGATTGACTGACTGACTTGTAATTCTTATTCAAAATAAAAAAAATTGAATATCCACTATATACTTTGGGAATAAGACGCTTTTGGTGTAGAAATCAAAATCTGTGTATTTATGAAGTTCTGTAGTTATTCCAGAAACTCATTAAAGTTTGAGAATAACCTTCTGTTTCTAACTAATTAAAATAAAACATACCTAAATATTGAATTTTTATATATTCCTCCTCTTCATGCATAACATATGTTTGAATGCATTTCTTTATATTTTGAGTTATATAATGCTAATCTTCAAGATTTAACATATTGGTTAATGAACATGATAGATATCTGTTCTATTTCTTTACCAATATTTAGTAATCTTAGCAACAATTCTTTTAATAAAATTATGTCTGAATTTTCTTCTGTAGAAAAAAGAAATCTCTGACTTTCACTCATTATGTTTGAGGAGAATTATTTCCACATCTGACAAATGAAGTAGCCTTTGATTTCTGCAAGTGAATTAGTGTATCCATCCTTTTAGCTTCAGTGGAAGGTCATGTTAGCCAAGCAGAGCTAAAGAGGCATGAATAGATAATGTTATAGTCAGTGGGAAAAAAATGATCCACTGCTGCTGTGGATTCATTCTGAGAGGAGAAGCATGGTCGGGGCAAGAGGCGCAGAGTCACTGGGAGTTGGTGAAAGTGGACTAGAGGCGAGCAGCTCAAGACTCATTTATTTCAGTTGGTGCAGCAGCTTATATAGCTGAGGCAGCCAATCTGGTCAAGGGGTTGTTATGCTGTAACCAATCAGTGTCTGTTGCTAGGCAGTCATCTTTGCCAGGTGGGTTCTGCCACCATTTCCTGAGTAACTGAACACATATCTCACTAGCTTGCCAGCACCATCTTAGCATGGCCTTCTCATTCCACCACAATCTATCCCTTACTAATGAAGCTGTGACTCTCTCCCTGGTTGGACCTCTAGATGAGTGGGTAGAATTATCAGTGTTGGTAAGACATGGGAAGGACATTCATGATATCCCAAAGATGAAGCCTATGGAGCAAAAGAATGGAAAGAGAAAGGATTATGACTTTGAGGCATTATTTGAGACATTTGATTTGGTCTTGACTGAAGCCAGAGCTATCCCTGGAGTTTCTCTTTACATGAATCAATAAAACCAAGTTTGTCAGGTCCAATTTGTGTTGGGTTTTATATTACTTTTCCACTTTTATCCAACTCTCAATATTTACTGATCACCATGTGGTTATCTATAAGGAATTAACTTTCATATATGCATTAATAACCATGAAATTAATATATTGAAATAAAATTTGCAGCTGAAAACTATTCTTAATATGCTTATATAATTTATAGATTATAGGTATGGGTTAAAATACTAGTACTTAAGGTATTATCTCCAAAACAATATTTTCTTTAAAATTCAGGACCTTTTTTGGAAACAAGTGGGAAAACAACTTATTTAAGGGAACAGAATAATTATTATAACTTAGTTGACTTGTTAGTTTATATTTTGTATTCACAATATAAAATAAATTAATGTTATACAACTTTAATATTGGTGAACTTTTAGGAGAAATATGGACTTATTTTTATAATTACTTAATTCAAAAAAAAAGAAATGAATATTTTTCAAGATGAGTTATTGATAAAAGAGTATATAGGCCAGTGCCATGGCTCACTTGGCTAACCTTTGCCTGCAGCCCCGGTACCCCAGGTTCTATTCACGGTTGGGGCACTGGTTCTGTCCCGGATACTCCTCTTCCAGTCCAGCTCTCTGCTATGGCCCTAATTACCTTTGTTTTAGCCATTGTAGTGTTATAATATTTATATTAATCTGAATTTTAAAACTTATTTTTTTAAAAATTTACACAACATGTATTCATTTGTTTATGCTTATTCTGATTATGAAATATCACTTCAAATAAATGAAAATGTTATATTAAATATAAGCAATGGGTTTAATAGTATGCTACCATAGCTACCATTTTTACTAATTTTAATTAAATGATTTATATATACAATCTTGTTACCATTTTTATTACTTAAATCATTCTCAAACTTTATGTAAGAATAATTTGGGAGATTTAAAAATATTTTTAAATGTTTAATAAATAAAATGCTATAAAAGATAATTTCTTTATTTTTTTATTTTATTTTATTTTATTTTTTTATTTTTGACAGGCAGAGTGGACAATGAGAGAGAGAGAGACAGAGAGAATAGTCTTCCTTTCGCCATTGGTTCACCCCTCCAATGGCCGCCGCGGTCGCCGCACCGTGCTCATTCGATGGCAGGAGTCAGGTGCCAGGTGCTTTTTCCTGGTCTCTGATGAGGTGCAGGGCCCAAGCACTTGGGCCATCCTCCACTGCACTCCCTGGCCACAGCAGAGGGCTGGCCTGGAAGAGGGGCAACCAAGACAGAATCCGGTGCCCCAACTGGGACTAGAACCCGGTGTGCCGGTGCTGCAAGACGGAGGATTAGCCTGTTGAGCCACGGCACCGGCCAAGATAATTTCTATATTCATATACAACCCCAATAGTTTTTTGCCATTTTGCTATATATTGATTGATTATTATTATTATTTTTAATAATGCTTTTATTTAAAGAATATAAATTTCCAAAATACAGCTTATAGATTACAATGGCTTCCCCCCCCATAACTTCCCTTCCACCTGCAACCCTCCCCTTTCCTGCTCCCTCTCCCCTTCCATCCACATCAAGATTAATTTTCAATTCTCTTTATATACAGAAGATCAGTTTAGTATATATTAAGTAAAGATTTCAACAGCTTGCCCTCAAATAGCAACACAAAGTGAAAAATACTGTTGGAGTACTAGTTATAGTATTAATTCACAATGTATAGCACATTAAGGACAGAGATCCTACATGATATATATTTTTAAAATTGATTAATTTTCTATGCAATTTCCAATTTAACACCAAGATTTTTTTTCATTTTTAATTATCTTTATATACGGAAGATTGATTCAGTATATACTAAGTAAAGGTTTCATCAGTTTGCACCCACACAGAAACACAAAGTGTAAAATACTGTCTCAGTACTAGTTATAGAATTACTTCACATTGGACAACACATTAAGGACAGATCCCAGATGAGACGTAAGTACACAGTGACTCCTGTTGTTGACTTAACAATTTGACACTCTTGTTTATGGCGTCAGTAATCTCCCTAGGCTCTAGTCATGAGTTGCCGAGGCTATGGAAGCTTTTAGGGTTCGCCGACTTCAATCTTATTCCGACAGGGTCATAGTCAAAGTGGAGGTTCTCTCCTCCCTTCAGAGAAAGGTACCTCCTTCTTTGATGGCCCCATTCATTCCACTGGGATCTCACTCACAGAGATCTTTCATTTAGGTCTTCTTTTTTTTTTTCCAGAGTGTCTTGGCTTTCCATGCCTAAAATATTCTCATCGGCTCTTGAGCCAGATCCGAATGCCTTAAGGGCTGATTCTGAGGCCAGAGTGCTATTTAGGACATCTGCCATTCTATGAGTCTGCTGTGTATCTTGCTTCCCATGTTGGATCATTCTCTCCCTTTTTCATTCTATCAGTTAGTATTAGCAGACACTAGTCTTGTTTGTGTGGTCCCTTTGACTCTTAGACCTATCAGTGTGATCAATTGTGAACTGAAATTGATCACTTGGACTAGTGAGATGGTCTTGGTACATGCCACCTTGATGGGATTGTACTGGAATTCCCTTGCATATTTCTAACTCCATCATTGGGGGCATGACTGATTGAGCATGTCCCAAATTGTACATCTCCCCCCTTCTTATTCCCACTCTTATATTTCACAGGGATCACTTTTCGGTTAAGATTTAAACACCTAAGAATAAATTTTTGTTGATTACAGAGTTCAACCAATAGTACTAGAATAAAAAATTACTAAAATGGATAAAGTATTACATTGTACAACAACAGTCAGCACAAGAGCTGATTAAGTTACTGTTTCTCATAGTGTCCATTTCACTTCAACAGGTTTCCCCTTTGGTGCTCAATTAGTTGTCACCGATCAGGGAGAACATATATTTGTCCCTTTTGGACTGGCTTAATTCACTCACAATGTTGTTTTCCAGATTCCTCCATTTTGTTAAAAAAAAAGTAAAATACAACCTTGTATTTGTCTTAATTATAATGAATCAGAAAGATGACTGCTTAAAATATTAATAATGAACTTGATAAATAAAGCATGAAGATAATTGATATTAATGACAGCAATATCACAAAGTAAAGGATAGAGAAACTGGGAATATATTAATCAGATGTGAGTTAACTACAATATACCTGAAGTATTAGGTCCTGGTGTTTAAGTAATGGACATACCATTATGGGAACCATTTTTCAAGCATATATATATATATATATATGTGTGTGTGTGTGTGTGTGTGTGTGTACATATGGAAGAGAAATTAAATCATGCTCTTATAAAATTGGATAGGTTTTTACGTAGAGACATTGCTTCTAATAACCAGTGTAGAAATAACCCAAATGTCCATCACCATAGATGAATAAAATATGGTGTGTCCATACAATTGAATATTTTTAATAATTAAAGAAATTAAGTATTGATATTTAGTATACCATATGAACTTTGACAAAAATTCTGTATAATTCTATATAATATGATTCTATTTATATTGAAATTTCAAAATAGGCATTTCTATGTGTATATATATATATAGAGAGAGAGAGAGAGAGAGAGAGAGCGCATTGATTTCATGACTGGGAGCAACTGGAGAGTGAACCAGCATGTGGAGTATCTTTCTCCATCTGCTTGTGCTCCTGTGCCCTCTGTGTTCTTTCTCTCTCTCTTTCTTGCTCACTCTCCTTCTCTTGCTTTCACTCTGGCTCTCCCTCTCTTGTTTTCTGTGTGTCTCTCTGTACTTCAAAATAATATTTTTTTTGTCTTTTGATAAATTTAGAACTACTCTTAATTTTTTAAAAAAAAATAATTCCAGGAATTTTTTTCTTTCTTTCTTTCTTCTCACAATATCTTACATGTAAAATGTTTTACTTCATTCATTTTCTTTCAGGGTTCTAATAAGAAGTAGGCCAGGATTCTTAGTCTTTTCCCAAGACAGGTTTTCTATGGCTTCTTTAAATGAGAAAGGGTGTGGGTGGAGGGAGGAACAGAATACTATTATATGTTTTAGAATATTATATACAAAACACATTGAATCTTTAAAAATTAATTCAAAATTAAAATTAAAAATATTTTAAAAATGAGGTTTTTTTTGATGTTGCTTGATGTTGGTTTTCTATATTATGGACACTATCTGTCTTCGTGTTTAATTTTCTATGTATTGACTTTTGTTGTGCTGTGAACTTCCTGGATTTGTGATTGACAGTCCATCTTTTTGAAGGAGTTGGCCATTTCTCCTTCAGATATTTATTCAATGTCATTCCTCTTCATATCCTCTAAACAATATGTAACTTGCTAATTTTGAAATTGTGCCACAGTTCTTGGATATTGCCCTTTTTCTATCTTTTTTTTTTCTCTCTTTGTATTTCAGTTTGGGAAGTTTCTGTTTACTTATTTTCAGATTCATTAATTCTTTCCGTGGCTGTGTAGGGCTTACTGACAACCTCATTGAAGCATTCTCCATTTACTTTATGATATTTTTTATTCTATCACTTGGGTTACTGTTTCTTAATTTTTGCCTGTCTGCTTACCTTACTGTCTTTACATGTTGTGTCTGTTTTATATTAGTTATCTTACAATATTAAAAAGTTATTTTCAACCACTGAGAATTTCAAATTCAACTTCATGTCAGAATTTGCTTCATATTTCAACTCTTCAGACTACATATCTTTTTCATTTAACTGTCTTCCAATATTTATGTTGTTTTGAAAGCCAACCATGATGCAACAGATGAAAGGAACTACAGTAAAAAAGGGTTTTAGTAGGAGGTTTTGTGTTCATCTGGCTAGGAGTTAGGCTGCTTTCAATATTTCCTGAAGCTATAAATACCAGACTTCAAATGCTCAGGTCTCATCTATATTGTGTTTAAGCTTTGCAAGGACACTTCCTCAGAGAGAGTCAGGATTACACAATGCTTTCAGTTAAAATCCACATTTAATGTGCTGGAAATCTGTTGTTGTGTTAAGATGTGTTGGAAGCATAGTATTGTGTAAACTTCTGATTATATCTCAGCATCTTCATGATCCCCTGGCTCTTGGCTGTGTTCCTCAGAAGTATTTCTTCATTGGTAAAGTATTTTTTAAAATGTTTACTTGTTTGTTTATCTTAAAGGCATAGTGACAGAGACAGGGGGAAAGAGAAAGGCTCTATCTGCTATTCACTACCAAGGACTGCAACAGCCTGGTCTGAGCCATGCGGAAGCCAGGAGCCAGGAATTCTATCTGAGTCATAAACACAGATGCTAGGGGCCCAAATACTTGGGCTATCCTCTTATGTTTCCCTGAGTATATTAGTAGGGAGCTGGATGGGAATCAGAGCAGCTGAGACTTGAACTGGATGCTACAACACGGATGCCAACATGGAAAGCAGCTAGTTAACACGCTGCACCACCATGCCAGCTCCAAGTATTTTCTTTTTCCTCTCTCTGACTCTACTAACTTCCCTGGCTACATTACCAATCTAATTCTTTGTCATCCTGACCCTTGTTGACCTGCTTTTACAATATCCCTTTAGGAGAATAAGGGAGACCACTGATGATTTGAGCGGGAAAAATGTCCTTCTAGTAGGAATAAAGATCTGGAAAACCCTTTACTGGACAGCAGCCTCTTATCATGAAGAAAGTTCTGAATGTATTTCACAATAATTGCCTTTGCTTTTACCTTGTCATATCTGCAAAGACTCTTTCCTGAATGTTTACTGTGAGAACCTTGAGGTGTCCCACACAGTAATGCCAAATAAATGTAGATCACTGCCTCCAAACTTTTTTCCCAGGAGTTCATCTTGCACTCACTGACACTTGACCTCCAGCTGTTCATCAAAAACACTGAGTGTTCCTATCAATGTGATACCATGATCTAATCAGACTTTGATTTCAACTGGAGAATAAAACGTTTAAGTCTTTTTAAATTAGTAATTAAAATAATAGTTTAATATTGTGTGTTATTTTGGAGTAAATGTAAACTTTGAAATAATACTTATTTATATTCTTGATCGTGTTTAAAATTAGAGTCCCCATTCTAATGATCAATATATTGTATTAAATACTGTTTCTTTGTCCAAGGAACAAAAAACCTCAACACAGTTAAAAGTTACTCTGTAAACGCTTACAAACCTGCTCTTCTTTCTATGTTTCTAAATTTGAATTTTGAAAACAAATGAAAACCTTGCCAGGTGACAAAACCCCAGGGGTTAGGGCAATCTCCACTTTGTTTCTCTCTTTGGTAACAAACTCAGTCTTCTCAATTCCAATCTTAACCTCCTCAAAATATATTTTCTTTTTTTTTTTTTTGTGACAGGCAGAGTGGACAGTGAGAGAGAGAGACAGAGAGAAAGGTCTTCCGTTGCCGTTGGTTCACCCTCCAATGGCCGCCGCGGACGGCGCGCTGTGGCCGGCGCACCGCGCTCGTCCAATGGCAGGAGCCAGGAGCCAGGTGCTTTTCCTGGTCTCCCATGGGGTGCATATTTTCTAAGAAGTACCTGAGGTCCATTTAAAAAATATGAGCCAGTGGGCTGGTGTGGTGGTATAATAGGTTAAGCTGACCCTTGTAACACCAGCATTCCATATTCAAGTGCCAGCTGAAGTCCTGGCTACTCTGTTTCCAATCCAGCTTTCTGCTAACACAACTGGGAAGGCAGAAGATGGCCCAAGTTCTTGGACCTGAATGGAGTTCCAACTATTGTGGCCATTTGGGATAGTGAATCAGTGGATGGATGATATCTCTTTAGCTCTCTCTCAGACTTTCAAATAAATACATAATATAAATACTTAAAATATACTTAAAATATTAATGATATTTTATTAGTTTTCGTCAACTTCTTTCATGTATTTTTATCAATGTAATAGTCCATCATTGTCTTGAAATTTCACATGGTATAGTAAATTAGAATGTGGATAAATTAATATAGATTGTGTGAGATAAAACTGAGGTTTGTATAAATAATTAATATTCACAGAAATTCAAAAATTTTGCTAAGCCCAGAGTGTCACTCTGGAAAACACTCACAATGAGTTCTGTTTCCCTTGTTTGAGGCAGTGTGATCGTACTGTGATGACTTTGTAGTTCTGTGGACAGAGATCTGATTCGAAAGCAAGAGTGCCTAGGCTGGGCATTAATGAAGACCTACCACACAGACCTCTCGGAGAGGGTGTTTTATTTAATGTTTCTGAGATACTCTCAATAAGTGTTTCTCTCTTGTGAAGTGCGATATTGATGAACAAAGGGAAAATGTAGATGATAGGAATTTGCAGGATTCTGAACAGGCTGCACGTTAATAAGTAAACTGGACGACTACGTTTTCTGCTGTCTTGAAGCATGATGGGCCATTAATGGAGGACTCTGTAAATTCTGCTGAATAAGCTCTGGAAATCTGTGTTGTAGAAGAATATCACTTTTGTTCAAGTGCTTTTATTGACAATTTTTATATATCTGATATTAACTTTTTTTTGACAGGCAGAGTTAGACAGTGAGAGAGAGAGATAGAGATAAACGTCTTCCTTCCATTGGTTCATCCCCTAAATGGCCGCTATGGCCAGCACGCTGCACTGATCAGAAGCCAGGAGCCAGGTGCTTCCTCCTGGTCTCCTATGCAGGTGCAGGGCCCAAGCACTTGGGCCATCCTCCACTGCCTTCCCGGCAGCTGGCACACTGCGCTGATCTGAAGCCAGGAGCCAGGTGCTTCTCCGGGTCTCCCATGCGGGTACAGAGGCCCAAGCACTTGGGCCGTCCTCCACTGCACTCCTGGGCCACAGCAGAGAGCTGGACTGGAAGAGGAGCAACCAGGACAGAACCGGCACCCCAAGCAGAACTAGAACCCGGAGTGCCAGCACCAAGTGAGCTGCAGGTCCGTCCTCTGATGTGCATTTTAGACATAGTTTTATCATATATAAGCATTATCAATATTCCAACTAATTTATAATTGTTTTTATAACAAAATTCAGTGATCTATTTCCCTTTTAGTCAGAATTTTGAGGCAGCCATCTAAATACAATGGGCTCTTAGTCCTATTTGAGTTCCTATCAGGAAGCCAATATGAGATTAAAAATATTAGTTTAGTAAATAGTAATTTGCTTCACAAAATAATTTGTGATAAATAGATATATTGATATGTTGATAACATTTCAAATTAAATTGATTTAACCAACAGTATTTCAGGGAGTTGGAAAAATAGTAATCATTAATCATTTCTTATTTACATGGATACTGTAAATTACAAGTTTTTATTACTGAATTACTCCACATTCAATTACATGGATTCCAGTATTATGTCCAACTTTTGAACTGTAGTTAAAGGGAAGAAAGCATAAATCATATAAGGAAGAAGTACTTTGAAAATACATATCAATTAAGTATAAAAGTCCATAATATTAATCAACCTTTTCTCCCTCTGTAAAAATCTCATAATTATTTCCTTTAAATATTATGAAGAAAAGTAAAATAGGTAAATTTCACACTATATAAAATAATATATAATTACACAATATAATGGGTTTTATAAGTGATATGGATTCAGTATTTTAAGACTATAACTAACATGCTGATTTGTGGAAAAATTATATTTTATCAGGAAAATAAACATGAAAATTTTTCCTTAAATATTTAAATATTCCTTAAGTATTTAAATCTCATTTTACATGCCTATATTTTAGTATAAACAAAACTGGTTATTCACAAATATGCATAAATATCTTTTGTATGTATTTTACTTTTTACTTCATTTGCAAGTAAAATTTCTATGTGGAAAACAGAAAGGAACAAATCTAAACATTCATTGGCAATAATGGGAATCTTCCAATGCAATTAGAGAAAAACATGCAAAACAGATAAATATCCATGTTAGCAGTAGGAAAATTATGCCTTCCACATCAGGAAAAATTATGAATTCTAGATTGTACCCCTTCAATAGAATGTTTGACATTATTGTCAAGTATTATGCTAGAAATTTTTAGTAAGAGAACACTCAATTGTAGGAAATAAAATCTTAAGACATGAAATTGCATAACTATACAATTTAGTGAACTGACACCACAGATTAGCATACCATGTCATTTATATGTTTTATTTTCTTGTTTCTTTTTTATATGAAACATTGTGAAATACAGAAATATGTTAATATTTATTTCTAACTGAAAATACATAAGCTTACAACAGAAATTATAAAACATTTTATTTTCAGCAGTGTTTAATTAATATTGTTTTGTATTCTCAAAAGCAACTTTAAGTTGAATATTTAAAAAGATCTTCTCTGGGGTGGGTGCTTGGTGTAGTGGTTAAGCTGTCTGTTTAGGATTCCTGTGATCCACACTGGAGTACTTGGTTTCAATTCCCAGCCTCAACTCCGGATTCTACCTTCCTTGTAATGTGGACCCTGGGAAGCAGTGATGATGGCTCAACTAATTGGGATCCTGTCACCCACATGAGAGACCTGGACTGAGTTCACTACTGCCTTGTTTTGGCCTTACCCATCTCCAGTCATTATGGGCATTGGGAAGTGAACCAGAAGATGGGATTTCACCCTACCTCATTTTCTCTGCCTCTCAAATAAATAAGTAAAACTTTAAAAAATATATATGTTTTCTCAAGGTAGTTGTGATTTAATAGCAAATTATTTTGCAAAAAAAACAATAGTGAGGTTAAGCAATCTGTTGATTGTATGGAAGACTACAAAATGGATTTTGATGTAAAGAGCAGAAGTATTTAATCTCCAGTGCCTTTGGATTCCAATCATTAGTTCATCTCACTAAGTGAAATTATACTGTGCTCTTACGAACATGCCCACATTTATATACCTATATCTTGTAGCTTATAACTTGATTCATGAGCATACTGGATTTTTGAGTGTATGGTAGCCCTCCTGACATTGCAAAGAGTATAAAACATTAAATTTTGTAAATACAGAAAGTAGAAGAACTAGAAGTAGAAGAGAAAATATGTTAATTGCAATAGTTCTCCTTTGAAATTTAAGGAAATTCTAAAATACTAATGTTTAATCAAGAAAACTGGTATTATTCTGAACGCAACTTAAGATAAAGGATTGAGTGAAGGGCCTTTCTCGTTCCCCAGTCATCTTTGCAGTCGTGGTTGGTTGGGAACCACCCTGCACCTAAGGGAGGAAGATGATGGTTGCAAAGAAGATGAAGACATCACTGGCGTTGATCCACTCTAGGCTTCAGCTTGTTTTATATATATATATATATATATATATATATATATATATATATATATATATATATATATTTAAGATTTCATTTATTTATTTGAAAGGCAGAGTTACAGAGAGATAGAGGGAGAGACAAGGAGAGGTCTTCCATCTACCGGTTCACTCCCCAAATGATTACCGTGGCAGGAGTTGGGCTAATCTGAAACCAGGAGAAATGAGCTTCCACTGGGTCTCCCACACAGGTGCAGAGGCCAAGCACTTGGGCTCTCTTCCACTTTTCAAGGCCATAAGCAGAGAGCTGGATCTGAAGATGAGCAGCCAGTGCATGGACTGACACCCATATTGGATGCCGGTGTGGCAGGCGGAATGCAGGCCCTCAACTTGTTATTAAAAGGGAAAATTACTTGCTAGTGTATATGAAAACTCCAAAGATGATCAGAAAGGCAAAATGAATCTGGTCATCTTGGCAAACAACTGTGCAGAATTGAGGAAATCCACAGGGTATTATGGACTTGGTTAAATCCAGCATTCATATGTAGTAGGTACGGATTTTGAAAAATACCACAGTGTATGCACAGTGGCTACTGTTGATCCTGGTGAATGTATCATTAGAAACATGGCAGAACAGACTGGTGAGAAACACACCATGCAAAACATTTCTTTAATAAACTTTCCAGAGCTGTGTGTGTGTGTGTGTGTGTGTGTGTATGTGTGTCTGAGAGAGAGAGAGAGAGAGGATAGTTGAGTAAAGAGAGATGATCATAGGGGAAAAACAAACAAACAAACAAAAAAGTGCATTTCTATGTGTTTTTAATTTGCAATTTCTAAACGCTTTAACATTATTAAAACTGAAGCATCCCAAATGAAGAATGATTCAGTTCCTTCAGAAAAAGTATTACATGTTCCAGTTTTATCAAAACAGTGAGATATGTTTTCAAAGTTAGACAGAGGTCACTATATATTACGTAAAATATACTTCTCTACATATTCTGAAAAATTACTCCCAATTTCATACTATTTATTACCTTTTCTTTTTGTTTATTTAAGCCAGCTCCTCAATCTACTCTATGGAGAAAAAACCCAAGGCAATGTTTTGTGTATTTCTAGAAAATAGTCCAGAAATCACACTGTACAATGTGTCTGTTGTGCATACACCTTTTTTTCAAGTTGCTCCTATGTTTTTCTTATTATAAAAATCTGACTTATGAGTAGTTGTGTGACAGTTGTCAACCCTTCTCCATTCACTTAAAGCAGTTCTGTGTTGAAAAAAAAAAAAAAACAAGCAGCAAACCCCAACACATTATTGTGTATGTGCATTCCTAAAATTTTACATGTGATATTCTACCAACTGTACAGTTTTCTCCCAATTATCTGGTTTTTGGATCATAATTGCTTACCTTGATATTCCACATAGCACAAGAAGTGGTCTGAGGACCAGCATTGTGCAGCAGCAGGTTAAGCTGCCACTTGGGATGCCAGCATCATGTATTGGAGCACCAATTCTAATACAGATACTCTGTTTCTAATCTAACATCCTACTAATGTGCCTGGGAAGGCAGTAGAAGAACTCGCATCCCTGCTAACCCATTTGGAAGCAATGGATATAGTACTGGGCTTCTGGATTTGGCTGGGCTCATTCCTGGCTTTTGTGGCCATTTGTAGAGTGAACCAGTCAATGGAAAATTTATCTTTCTCTCTCTCTCTCCCTCCCTCTCTCTCTCTCTCTCTCTCACCTCTCACCTCTCATCTCTCATCTCTCATCTCTCTCATCTCTTTCTCATCTCTCTCGGTTTCTCTGCCTTTAGAATAAATATATACTATTAAATGGTTATTTTCCATAACATTTATTTATATACTTTACTTTGATTTCCCTGTGGATAGCACTTAGATCTAAAACCAAAGATACAGGAGTTTACCTAAATGTGAGATCAGATATGAATATTTTGTTTATTCTTATCTGACACAACAATCAATTTACCTCTAATTATCTAGGACATGATGATATTCACCCATAACTTCTTTCTGCAGAAGAGAGCTGGCGGATTCATTTACTCATTTAATCTGATCAGTTGTTGTTTTCTGTAAACAGATCATTGATACTAAAGGGAAAGAAGTTAATTTATCCAGTGTGAATGACTGACAAAATTAATAATGTTTAAATAAAGATAAATTAAGAAAATCCATATAGGTTATGTGAAATGAAGCAAAAGTGAATTAAAATGCCTAGATATTATTTGAATATTTCATAATTTATGATTAAATTATTATTCTGGTAATTGAAATTGATATGTAAAAATTATAAAGGTAAATCACCCAGTAATTAATTGTTTTCATATATGAAATAAGTACTTTTGACATAATAAAAGTATCATCAACATAAATGTTGCTATCAAACAATACTTACTGATTACTTATTATTGTCCTGGATCTGGCATAAATTCCTGCATAGGTTAGTTCACTAATTCCTAAAAGGTAACATGACTCTCATTTTTACTGAGAGAGGAACTACACCAAATACAAATTAAAAATACTGAAAGTCTGATGAAGTTGGAGTAAAACCCAGGGAATTTCATACAATCATTGCTCTCAAGTGCTTCTATACATATTGTATGAACTGTTTTCAGTTTAATTATTATTATTTTTAACTTTCACTTAATCAATATAAATTTCCAAAGTACAGCTTAAGGATTACAATGGCTTCCCCCCCAATAATTTCCCTCCCACCCACAATCCTCCCCTTTCCTGCTCTCCTCCATTCACATCAAGATTCATTTTCAATTCTCTTTATATACAGAAGATCAGTTTAGCATATATTAAGTAAAGCTTTCAACAGTTTGCACCCACATAGAAACACAAAGTGAAAAATACTGTTTGAGTACTAGTTATAGCATTAAATCACAATGTACAGCACATTAAGGACAGAGATCCTACATGAGGAGTAAGTGCACAGTGACTCCTGTTGTTGACTTAACAAATTGACACTCTTGTTTATGGCATCAGTAATCACCCTAGGCTCTTGTCATGAGCTATGGGGGCCTTTTGAGTTCACCAACTCTGATCATATTTAGACAAGGTCGTAGTCAAAGTGGAAGTTCTCTCCTCCCTTCAGAGAAAGATACCTCCTTCTTTGATGGCCCCATTCTTTCCACTGGGATCTCACTTGTGAAGAACTTTCATTTAGGTCATGTTTTTTTTTTGCCAGAGTGTCTCATGGGCTTTTCAGCCAGATCCACATGCCTTAAGGGCTGATTCTGAGGCCAGAGTGCTGTTTAGGACATCCGCCATTCTATGAGTCTGCTGTGTATCTCACTTCCCATGTTGGATCGTTCTTTCCCTTTATTATTCTATCGGTTAGTATTTGCAGACACTAGTCTTGTTTATGTGATCCCTTTGACTCTTAGTCCTATCATTCTGATCAATTGTGAACAGAAATTGATTACTTGGACTAGTGTGATGGCATTGGTACATGCCTTGATGGGATTGAATTGGAATCCTCTGCTATGTTTCTAACTCTACCGTTTGGGGCAAGTCAGCTTGAGCATGCCCCAAATTGTACATCTCTTCCCTCTCTTATTAGGAATAAGGGAATCAGTTTAATTATTATATTTATTATGTGCCAACATATGAGGTCAGAGGTACAAAGATTTGAAAATAAATTAACACAGAGTATACTTGTAAAATGAAATAATAAAAGTTAACATTTATCTAGGTAATATTGGTTATAAGATGATATACTGATTGTAACTTTTAATAAAAGGGAGAGTAATTGTTTTGAGATGATCAGTCAGGCTGTGTGATTTAAGTGATAACACTTTACCTAACCTTGAATAAGACAAAGCATTTGTACAATCAAAGATGGGAGTCACTTAAAGTCCATGGATTCCACAATATGAAAAAAAAAATGAATAGAAATCAGTATATGATATATTGGAGGTACATCAACATTTTTTTAAAGATTTATTTGTTTAAAAAAGGGAGAATTACAGGGAGAGAGAAGATTTTCTGTCTGCTGGTTCACTTCCCAAATGGCCCCAAATTTGGTGCTGGTCCAGGCAAAGCCAAGAGCCAGGAACTTCATCCTGTAGGTGCCAGGGCATAGCAGCCTAACCCATGATACTACAGAGCAGGCTCCAACATCAACCATTTTCTTCCCAGAACTCTGGTCATCTTTTTTTTATCTCCATTAGCAAATTCTCCTGGTTTAAATTTATATACTTTACTTATCCAATCTTTTTATATTCTTACTTATAAGAACTTCTGTGATGTCCTATGGATATCAGTCCCTATCTGACATCCTAGATTCAGACTTGGTCCTTCAAGTTCAATGTCCATACATAGGTAAAGGAAACTTGGCACATTGTTGTGATTTATTTTAAAAGAAAGAAATTAATATAGTGAGTAAATTGTATGAAAGTATCTAGGTAAAGGATGAGGTGAAAGTACAAATCAATGGGGCTAGCTTTATTATGTGGCTTCAGAGTGACCTTGTGATTACTTCTTAAAGAAAAGCTTCGAAATATTGTGAACAATTGGATTTCTTTAATAAGAAACTATTAGTCTTTATCATTTGAAATTGGAACAAAATTCTAAAGCCAATCAAGGCACCATTATTTAATAGGAGCTAGAAAATAGGTACCTTATACTTGACTGTTTCTATTATATTTCAACGATTTTTAAGAAGGTAGCTCTACTTGAGGATAAGAGTGGACCAAGGCAATTAAATTTGCACTAAAGTCATAGCTCTGACCCTTGTGACAACCAAAGGAAATAAAATACAATGGATTAAAAAGATCTCTGAAATTAATGGGTAACATCCAAAAGTAAGCTATCTCTAAGTATCTGTATTTAAAAATTATAACAGTGTCACTGCATTTCATAATTATACCATCTGGGGGATATTATCAGCAGCACTAATAAAGTAAAAGATGGGTAAATGTTTGCTCCCTGGTTGGTACTGAAATTAGCTAATGTAATAAGAGTGAAAATAAACTTATTAAGGGCATATGACAACTGTTACATGCCACAAAAGATTTTGGGGTGACATGGTCAATGA
Organism: Sylvilagus floridanus; assembly: GCA_949820135.1. Lineage (NCBI taxonomy): Eukaryota > Metazoa > Chordata > Mammalia > Lagomorpha > Leporidae > Sylvilagus > Sylvilagus floridanus. The sequence continues at coordinate 57,607,280 of OX463242.1, forward strand.
AGTTTCTTCTTAGAAGCTAAAGTCTCATCTTTGGAATCCTGCAAATAGCACAAATACCTTTGCTTTATACAAATGGGCCTGTCTTTTTTTCCTTTTTAGCAAGATGCAGAGTTATTTAATGTAAAGAACAATTTTCTCATTTGGATCAATAGACTACAAAGGCATATTCAATATGTTTTATTAGTATTTCTAACTAGCCCAGTCATATTTGAAGTGTAATTAAGGCTACAGTGCCATTAGGAATGTAAAGTTTGATTTTTTTTATTATTATTAACTTAGCACAGATAATGAGTTGGAGTTTTGAAGCACAGTTAAATCCTATGGAGAAAATTGTGGAAATGATTAAAAAAATCATAGATGATCTAAAAATGTACATGTTATTAGAAAATTAAGAACACGGCACACAGAAAACTGAATTTTTTTTTTTGACAGGCAGAGTTAGACAGTGAGAGAGAGAGAGAGAGAGACAGAGAGAAAGGTCTTCCTTTTCCATTGGTTCATCCCCCAGTGGCCGCTGCGGCCAGTGCACCATGCTGATCCGAAGCTAGGAGCCAGGTGCTTCCTCCTGGTCTCCCATGCAGGTGCAGGGCCCAAGCACTTGGGCCATCCTCCACTGCCTTCCCAGGCCACAGCAGAGAGCTAGACTGGAAGAGGAGCAACTGGGACAGAATCTGGCGCCCCAACCGGGACTAGAACCCGGTATGAGGGCGCTGCAGGCGGAGGATTAGTCTATTGAGCCATGGTGCTGGCAAAAACTGAATTTTAACAGTTGACCTTACATATGATCTGAAGTGCTTTTTAAATGTGTAACAAATACCTGTATGTTTTTTAATGTTCACAGCAGTTTTATTCATAATTGACAAAATTTGTCAGCAACCAAGTTGTCCTTTAATAAATAAGTAAACTGTGGTATATCCATGAGACTCAGTATAATTTAGCAATAAGAATTAATGAGTTATCAAGCCTCTACTCATATAGAGAAACTTCCAACCAATGCATGAAAACCCAACCTTAATAGACACACATTCTATGATTCCAGTTATACGTCAATCTGTTCATATAAAATCGGTAAAAATAAAATCAGATTCTTTAAAATTAGATTCTCACCAGGGATTGATTGTGGAGGAGGCAGGAAAAGAGAGATGAATAAATAGATCAAATGATTGTTAGGAGAGAATAACTATTTTGATAATGTCAAGATGGATATGTCAGAATTCATATAATATACACATAAAGATCAACCATCTGTTTATTTTAGTGGACACACATTCAACTAAGGGAAACCTTTGAGAACAAGAATACTACTGACACATTCAAATGTTACTCTAATCATTTTATGATAGCCATCTTTAGGGAGGGCAACACTATCCATTTTTAATCCCAGTTGTGTGGAACAAATTGAAAGTAAAATAAAATGAATAACGGTGATGATAAATAAATGTTTCAATACATTTAAATAAATAAAAATAAAGAATTCAATACATTGTGTACCCTTCTTCCAGGATTGTAGCATTTTCAAATATTGTCATTTAACCAGTTATGTAACAGAAAGAACATTAACATATATTGACCAAACATATATAGCTTTGGGTGAGGAAAATGAAGAGGCTGCTGTAAAAGGAAGCTATGGGAGCCCACACTGCGGCGCAGCGGGTTAAAGCCATGGCCTGCATTGCTGGCATCCCATATGGGCACTGGTTCAAGACCCACTGCTCAACTTCTGATGCAGCTCTCTGCTATGGCCTGGGAAAGCAGTAGAAGATGGCCCAAAACCTTGGGCCCTTGTACCCACATGGGAGACCCCGCAGAAGCTCCTAACTCTTGGCTTCAGATCAGCTCAGCTCTGGCCATTGCGGTCATTTTGGGAGTTAACCAGTGGACAAGAGACCTCTCTCTTTCTCTCTGGCTCTACCTCTCTGTGTAACTTTGTCTTTCAAATTAACAAGATAAATCTTTAAAAAATGTATTGACCTTAAAAAAAAAAAGCAGGAAGCTATGGTTTGAACAATTTATAGCTGTGTTTCATGGAGATTAATTTTATAGGAACTCTTCCCTCATGTATGTCATTTGAATTTTATATTTACTTTTTCTGGGGGAAGACAAATACAATAAAATCACCTGTGATAATTCAATGGCTGATATAAATGTGTGCATCCCCTGTGTTGAGGATGAAAGTTTTTGCCATTTTTTTTTTTTTGACAGGCAGAGTGGACAGTGAGAGAGAGAGAGACAGAGAGAAAGGTCTTCCTTTGCCATTGGTTCACCCTCCAATGGCTGCCGTGGACAGAGCGCTGCGGCCGGCGCACCACGCTCATCCGATGGCAGGAGCCAGGTGCTAGGTGCTTTTTCCTGGTCTCCCATGGGGTGCAGGGCCCAAGCACTTGGGCCATCCTCCACTGCACTCCCTGGCCACAGCAGAGGGCTGGCCTGGAAGAGGGGCAACCGGGACAGAATCCGGCGCCCCGACCGGGACTAGAACCCAGTGTGCTGGCACCGCAAGGCGGAGGATTAGCCTGTTGAGCCACGGCGCCGGCCCGAGGATTAAAGTTTTTTATTCAGACAAATGAGAGGGGGAAAAGAGGTAGATGGTGTTAATTGACAGACTTGTCCTTCCATGGTTTCTCTCCCTCTATCATTTTCATTACATTAATAGGATTCATTGGCTAGACTCCCTTTTAACTTCTCTTTGACTTCAGCTAGGAATTAAAAGAACAAAAAAGTGAAAGATATTGGCAACAGCCAACAGCTGTATCCTCTGCAGAAGACTTCCACTGGATAATTTCCTCTTGCAGCTTTACCGGACAGATTTTAGCATTACTTCCTGTTACAGACTGAGCTTGTCTCAGCCAAATCCACAGGTTGAAATCCTAAATCCCAGTGCCTAGAATGTGACTGTATTTGGAGATAGCGGCTTTATTGAGTTGGTTTTAAATTGTGCTGTTGGGATAGGCTATAATCCAATATGGCGATTGTCCTTGTGAGAAGAGGCTATTAGGATACAAACACACACAGAGGAAAGACCATGCGAGGACATGTGAAGAAGGAAGATAGTCATCTACATGGCAAAGGGAAAAGCCTCAAGATAAAATTAAGCTTGTTGACAGGCAGGTTTTGTATTTCAATCCTCCAGAATCAAGAGAAAAATCCTATTTCAGTTACTCTATCTGTTAAATTGTTATGGTATCACGAGTAAACACACTCCCACGACGTTCCTTTTAGGCATAACAGCTGTGGGCTTGCTCACTCTGAGATGATCCGTCATCCCTTTCTGGTTTCCCGGTTTCCCTTTTCCTTTTTTTTTTTTTTTTGGACAGGCAGAGTGGACAGTGAGAGAGAGAGACAGAGAGAAAGGTCCTCCTTTTGCTGCTGGTTCACCCTCCAATGGCTGCCGCGGCCTGTGCACCACGCTGATCCGATGGCAGGAGTCAGGTGCTTTTCCTGGTCTCCCATGCGGGTGCAAGGCCCAAGCACTTGGGCCATCCTCCACTGCAGAGAGCTGGCCTGGAAAAGGAGCAACCGGGACTAGAACCCAGGGTGCTGGCGCCGCAGGCAGAGGATTAGCTAAGTGAGCCGCAGCACTGGCCTACCAAGGTGAAATGTTAAAGACATGTTCTCAATGAGAATTTGCTGGAGTTTCAAAGAAAGCATTTTACTAAAGATGACCTTATATGATTTACCATCTTTGAGAACCATGAAGTTACATTAATAAGATTAATTTATATGCATACCATAAGTATATATTTATGTAGCTGGTCCCTTCAAATTTACTTCTTTAAAGGACAAGACAACCTTTCTTTTCCAAATATGTCACCTTCAAATGGAAAAACATTTGGAATCATCATTTTATGATATACAAAAGATTACTTCACATATATCTTACTTTGACAAAATTATTATTAATATAGATTATTTAAAAAGTGAATACTACCAATTCGAGTGATTACCACAGAGCACTGTAAAAATATTCCAGGGACATCTAAAAGTAAATATAAAAATTTAAAAAGTGGCTTTTTTGATTAAATATATTGCATAGCCTGATGACTATTCTGAAGCACCACTTATTTAAGTGTGTATATGTTTTTAGCATCATCAAAATGTATCATGATTTGTGATATATTTGCTGTAAGGATAAGTAGATTTTAAATTTTTTAATATTCATTTTTTTTATTTGAATGAATTACAGAGATAGAGGGAAAGGCAGAGAGAGAGCTATCTTCTATACAGGTGCAATTCACTCCCTAGATGGTTTCAATGGCCAGGGCTGGGCCAGAAGTATGGAACTTTGTCTGGGCCTCCCACATGGGCGTAGGGGCCCAAGCACTTGCACCATCTTTGCTGCTTTCCCAAGACGTTAGCAGGGAGCTGGATAGGAAATGGCGCAGCCAGGACTCAACCAATATCTATATGGGATGCCAGTGTCGCAGGAAGTGACTTTATCCACTAGCCACACCACCTGCCACTGGATGCAGAGATTTTTTTAAAACACACACACACATATATATATATATATATATATATATATATATTTTTTTACAGGCAGAGTGCATAGTGAGAGAGACAGAGAGAAAGGTCTTCCTTTTGCCGTTGGTTCACCCTCCAATGGCCGCCGCGGTCGGCGCGCTGCGGCCGGCGCACCGCGCTCGTTCGATGGCAGGAGCCAGGAGCCAGGTGCTTTTCCTGGTCTCCCCATGGGGTGCAGGGCCCAAGCACCTGGGCCATCCTCCACTGCACTCCCGGGCCACAGCAGAGGGCTGGCCTGGAAGAGGGGCAACCAGGACAGAATCCGGTGCCCCGACCGGGACTAGAACCCGGTGTGCCGGCGCCGCAAGGCGGAGGATTAGCCTGTTGAGCCACGGCGCCGGCTAAAACACATATATTTTAAAGGCAGAGTTAGGGACTGGGGGCAAAGACAGGGAAAGCTCTTCCAACCACTGGCTTACTCCCTAATGACGTAAGAGCCACAGGACTGGCCAGCTATAAGCCAGGAGCCTGGAATTTCATTCAGGTCTCCCAAATGAATGGCAAGGGCCCAGCCATTTGAGCCATCTTCTGTTGCCTTCCCAGGCACATTAGCAAGGAGTTGGATAGTAAGCAGAGCCACCAGAATTTGAATCAATGCCCACGTGGAATGCCAGCATTTCTGGCAATATATTAACCTGCTATGCCACAATGCTGGCCCATTTTTTAAAAATATATATTAAACAGCTAGGCAGTTAGTATAAATTTTAATGAATTCTAGATGTTGAGCTTCCTTATGTTGGTTTACATAGAAGGCATATTTTAGGTTATTTACACATAAAATTTCTTATACTCAGAATACTAAACAATTGAAAATAAACTGCTGTCTTTATTTCATTTGGATCTTTCAAAATGCTATCGTTATATGCACATGTTTCATATAAAATGCACACATTTCAAAAAATAATATATTGATTTTTATGCATATAGTATATTTTACATAAATATAAATTCATATAAGAATTCAAACCCGTTGAATATTACATCAATATTTACCATCCACTGATGCTTTCAATTTGTAGAGAAATATAAAAAATATTTCCAGCCTTATGAAAGCCTTGTCCATCAGACTTGCATTTAGAATGGCACAGAAAATTTCACCAGAAGAAAAATCCATGCCTGTCACTCAGACTAAAATGGATGCATTGGATTTCATGGAGAATCAAAATGAAACAATTGCCCCTCTGATTGTAAGACAAATCGGAAAGCCTTTGACAATGCCTGCTGAAAGTTGGTGAGTGTTTGCAGATAGAAAGCCTTTCTTCTATTAAAGACATCACTCAGAGAATTCTGGACAGTATAAACATCAGAAATCAGCCTATATGGAAGAACACTTATTGGCAGATAACCATTGTATTTCCAAACAGCTGATTTTTTTTTCTTTTGCATCTGTTAAAGTTCAGCAAGAAGTTTCATATGCTTTAAGATTCATAGTCATTGATTAAATTATTTTTAGGATTTTTAAGGTGGTCTATGTTTTTCAACACAGTTATTTAAAGATAATGATAGTATTTGTGTTTATTTAGCAGCAGTAGCTTTCATGATTCTAATCAGTAAATTGCCGAATTAAAAAGAGCAAAATGGTGAGGAGAAAGATAAGTGTGACGACATCATCTTTGGATGAAGAATTCAATACGGTACCATTGAGCTAAAATGTCAGGAAAAGTCAGGTTTCAGCCTTGTCTATTTTTACTTCCAATCCTCTCTGGTATTTAAATGTAACAGTGCTTAACTTACATAGAAGTGCTCCTTCTATCACATAACAAAAAAAAAAAGACCCATTTTAGGAGGGTATAGCCATCAACTTTAAGATTTACACATCCTAATAATATATAGCTTAATAATGCATCAGAGTGTAGGATTCAATTGTCATGTATGAAATATACTTGGCGCACTGTCTGGCACATTTTAATAAGGTATATAAATATTCTTTAGCATCATTATCCTGGTATCATTATCAGAAGAGTACTTTGATTAACAAAACAGAATAATATATATCTGTTTCATTTTAGGAATTTAAACACACAAACACGATAGTCAAATTCAGTATATTGTTACCAGTAGCATAACCTAAAATTTAACCTTGAGTGATTTGAGCCCTTGGTGTTTTGACTTTCCATAGTGGAATCATTACAGAGTGCCCTAGATAATTCACCTTATTCATCAAGATAGCTCTTGGTGTTGCTTACTAGTGCAAAATTTTCCTATTTAAAGAGATCAATATGTGTGCACTAATGAAGTATTTCTTATGAGAGTATCAAAACTCCTAGGTCAATCAGATGCTCCTGTAGAATAGTGAATTATCAGATGTAATAGTAAAAGACATGATTACTGTTTCCATCTCTAGTGCGTATGTGTGTTTCAAACTATACCTTCTCACTAAGGAAGAGAAAATGCTATCAAGCACAGCTAGCATGACTATAAGACATCAAACTAATCACTAAACATATTATTACTATTTTTAAGATGTTATTTATTTATTAGACAGAGAAAACTTCCATCTGCTGTTTTACTCCTCAAATAGTCACATCCGCCAAGGCCGGGCCAAGTGAAAATCAGGAATCCAGGCTCCCACGTAGGTGGACAGGGACGAGTTCATGGGCCATGGGCCATGTTCTGTTGCTCTCCCAGGCATATTAGCAGGGGGTTGGATTGGAAGTGGAGCAGCCAGGACTTGAACCAGTGCCCATATGGGATTCAGGACTCACAGAGGTTATGCCATGGTGCTGCTCACCTTATTAAATTTACTACTAATTTTTCAATGTGTCTTTCCATATTTTAAGAATTATTGTTATATGATGGAAAAGATAAGAATGAGAGGGTGAGGGAGGGGGAGGGGGAGGAGGAGGGAGAGAGAGAGGGGATGATTGTATACAGCCCATGACTCTACTATTGAGAAACAGTGTTTTCTTCTTCTAACTTTGAATTCTTTACTTCGTGTAGAGTTACTCTTATGATTATTAAGTAAACTGAAAGTAGATCATTGTAAAAATTAAAAGAATAAGATTAAGAAAGGAAGGAATAGGGACGTGAGATGATGGGCAGGAGGGAGGGTAGAGTGGGAAGTATCATTATGCTCCTAAATCTGTATATATGAAATACATGAGATTGTTCACATTATATAAATTAAAATATAATATGAAAGGAATATCTGAGAAGAAATTATCTTAACAATATTAAGACTTTTCATTCTTATATATAGAATATTTATAGAGAACTTCTCTGATTTTTATAATTGCTTTATAATTTTTAGATAGATTTATTTAATTTATTCATTTATTTAATACAAATTTATTTGATTAGAAAATTACATCTGTTTATATATACATATTTCTATTCGCAGCTCATTTACAATTGTCAAAACATAAAAATCTCTAAAAATAATTATAATGAGATTAGCTTGATATATACACAAAAACATACAAAATATTACTGAAGAACTAGAAATGTCATAAACAAATAAAATGCATATTATATTCTTAGTGATAATTTCACAATAATAAATTTTAATTTGTTCATGTTAAACAATAAAAAGAATACATTTATATTAGGAACAAAAATAAGAGAATAATGAAAGTAGTTTTAAAGTTCATATGTACAAGTAAAGCATTGTGATCAGTTAAAAAATGTCTTAAATATAGGGTAACAGGGAAAGGAGGAATTAAGATTTCTTGATATCAAAGCATATTATAAATTTCTTTAGTGGAGCAAATTAAAATCTCTAGATATAGGCACAATTTCGAAGAAAAGATGAATTCTTTCACAATTCATAATGGTAAAGCAGGGATGCCATGTGGAGGATAGCACAGTTTTCAATATAAAACTTTAGTCTTGGTATTGATTTTTTAGATATGACATGTGCAAATGTCCTTGCAGTAAAAACAAACAGAAACACATAAAATTACATGAAAAAAATACTACCATGTAACAAAGAAAACAACTGAATGAAATTGTGACCTATTAAATTGGAGGAAATATTTGCAAACCATGTGTATGAAAATTTGTTAATAGTCAACATATTTGAGGAACATCTACAAGTCAATAGAATTTTTTTTTTTAAAATGAGAATGTTAAGAAGGGGGTAAAAAAGGTGAAAGAGATGAAGAGACAGAGAGAGAGAAACTAGGAGAAAAAATGCCAAGCATGGAGATTTCTCCACAGTAGACATGCAAATGTGCTACAGCATATGAGACAATATTCAGCATTACTAGTCATTAGAGAAAAGTTCCACATGGAGACATTACCTGTTATTTTGGGATGGTCATTCTTAAATGAAAAAGGGTTGATATTGTCAAAGATATGGAGACTGGAATCCCTATATTGTAGTCGATATGGACAGTATACATGTCCACAAAAATAAAATAAAATTAGAATTACCATATGATACAGCATTCATGCCTTTGGTTATTTATCAAAAAAGTATAAAAATCAGGATCTTGAAGAATTACACATATATTATCAATAAAGCAGAAAACTTCAATGGCCATCAACAGAAGAGTAGATATAGAAAATATGCTGTAGATAAACCATGGGACATTCCTCATTGAGTCTGAAGCAAGAAAAAAATCCTGCAATATGCAGCAACATAGATGAGATTTGTTGGCAGTATGCAAAGTGAGTAAGCCAGGCACAGAAAGACAAATATTGTATAATTCTACTTCAATCAACATATGTAGAATTTCATTTATGCAAGGTGAATTCATCCTAGAGATCATACATGCCTCATTACACATATAGTTATCAATACTGTACTGTACACCTGAAATTTTGTTAACAGGGAAGTTCTGTTATGTGTCCCTACCACAATAAGAATAAGGCCCAATAACAAAAAATAAATGGTCTTAAGTAGAAATAAATGTGTTTTTGTCAACAAATTCAGATTTATCAAATTACTGAATCATGAGTATATTTACCTGCCCCCAACTTACCCATACATTGATTTAATCAATTCATCCCCAGAAATTCTTGATTTACTTACTTTTCAAAAGTACTTTGGCAATTCCCATATTACCAAAGTAATAAAATTTTAAACCTAGGCCACACTTTTGCCTTTGACAAAAGGTTTCCTTGTAACATATTCATGAAAACCTTAAGGATTCAAAGCTAAAAATCAACACATTCGGGTAACTGCAAGTGTTTTTCTCACTATGCATTTCTGCAGTTTACAGAGGGCCTCACACTTGGAAGATGCTGAGTAAATACATGAACAGGAAGTGACACCATCTTTTGACAGGAGAACCTTCAATCCTTTACATAGTAAATGCCTTAAGAAACAGTAAACTGTCTGAGGAAGAATTTGAGCAGTTTCACAATTTTAAATACTAATATATTCCTGAAAATTCACTCAATAAATTCTAACTTCTCAGTGCAGGCAGAAAGCTGATGATGTTCTGAACTTTTAACAGATTTTCTGCAGGGCATAAAACCTACATGTATTGTAATAGAACTAGGACAAAAGTTTTCACAAAAGATTTTTATTAAAATTCTTTATGCCTTTTAAGAACAATTACTAAACTGATGCATTGAAAAGAAATACATTTTATGTATATGCATCCTGCATTATTTACTAAAGTTTGTTTGTGTCTATGTTAGTGCCCCCACCATTATCTATTTTTTCTGCTTTCTTTTGTCACTTTATATATAACTAAACAATTAAAGTTAAAATGCAGACCAACACAGCAACATATTTCTCCCAAACATTGATTCATAATATTGATTATATTTCAGTCTTAGTACATTAAGGAATTAAAAATTAGAAAAGGAGTTTTGTTTTCCCTTGTATTCCCAGTTTTCTTTCATGATGAATACAGTGTCATCCTTTATCGATTAATGAAGCCTTAACTAGAATTCACATTATGCTTTGTGAATGTGTATTTTAAATATTTATCCTAAATTATGCTTTAAGTGACTTTATTTACTGATCTTGCTTATGTTATCAGAGTGAAGTTTGCTTGATTTACTTGACAATGTATTAACTAGACCAAGGGAAAAAGTTTTATATAAGCATCTCTCTTAAAGAAAACTAATTTTCGGCCGGCGCCGTGGCTCAACAGGCTAATCCTCCGCCTTGCGGCGCCGGCACACCGGGTTCTAGTCCCAGTCGGGGCACCGGATTCTGTCCCGGTTGCCCCTCTTCCAGACCAGCCCTCTGCTGTGGCCCGGGAGTGCAGTGGAGGATGGCCCAAGTGCTTGGGCCCTGCACCCCATGGGGAAAAGCACCTGGCACCTGGCTCCTGCCATCGGACGAGCACGGTGCGCCGGCCGCAGCGCGCCGGCCGCGGCGGCCATTGGAGGGTAAAACGACGGCAAAAAGGAAGACCTTTCTCTCTGTCTCTCTCTCTCACTGTCCACTCTGCCTGTAAAAAAGAAAGAAAACTAATCTTCAAAAATAGCATGTATTTTGAATAGGATTCTGTATTGTTCTACTGGGACTTCTTAATACATATACTACAATCTTTACCAAACTGGAAATATTTGCAGCTAGTTGCCAAAAATTAGTCATGAGAGAAGTGTCATTACAACAAATAAAGGAAGCAAAATAATGTAAAACAAATTGTAAATTGTTCATACAATTCCTTCTATTCCTTTTTTATAATTAAAAAAAAAGTACTATCCCTACTATCCCTAGTAGTCAAAAATCAATGGAAAGGCATTATAGGTAGGCCAGCTGAAACATGAATTTCAGTTATATATCTTATTAATGGCCCTTAATTTTCATATGTATTGTACTAAAGCATATTAAATTAAATAAGTATCTGTGTTAAGAAAAATTTTCTCATATATGTTTAAATATAGCACACATTGAGCTATTATAATCAAAACTTTAAAAATCATTTACTTGTTTGGAATATTGACATTTCTGTTCTTTAACATTCTAGATATTAATTCAATTCTTGATTCACTAAAAATACTTATAACTTGAATATTGTTTTCATGAGAAAACAATTGTTGGTAAGTACTTTTAAACTGTCGTATCAGATATCATGTGGCTACTTCATTATTCACTCTTAATTAGGTTGACTCAAAACCCCAATGTCCATCCCATATAGTGGTTTACAAACAACCTGAGGAGTTCAGAAGATAATCTGGGATATTTGTTCTATTGCTTTTTTCATTGAGGTCTCTCATGATCCTATTCCTGCGGTATCAGTTTAATGCCCCCTCTTTCATTTATAATATGTTGTGTCTGTGTACGCCCTTTTTTCTTAGTCTAGTTGGAGTATCAAAACTTGTTCTTTTTAAAAAGAAATTCATTTTCATTAATATTCTGTTATTTTTCTATTCTAGTTCATTTATTTTTGCTTTGAAATATGTCATTTCTTTCTTTCTGTTGACTTTGGCCTTAGTTTCTTTTTATAGTCTTTGAGATATAAAGCTGTCTTGTATCTTTGAGACCTTTCCTTTCTTCATAATGTACCCATTTATCACTATGAACATCCCTTGTGGGACAATTTTTGGTGCATAACTACATACATCATTTTTAAACTTGTTACAGGTGATAGTATATTTTTAATTCAAATCCGTATATGTTTAATGTTAGAATATAAAAATGTATAAATTCTTGTATATTTATTTGTATCCTATGACCTTGCCCAACTTGCTTATTAGATCTAAGTGATTTTTAAAAACATATTCTTAGTGGGGCTGACATTGTGGCGTTAACAGGTAAAGCCACTTCCTATGACGCCAGCATCTCATTAGGGCATCAGCTTGTGTCCCTTCAGCTCCAGTTGGGATCCAGCTCATTGCTAATGGCCTAAGAAAGCAGTAGAAGATGACCTGAGTGCCTAGGTCCCTGTACTTACATGAGAAAGCCAGAAAAAGCTATTGGCTCCCAGACTCAGCCTTGCTCAACCCTGGCAGTTGTGGCCATTTGAGGAGTGAACCAAAGGATGGAAAATCTGTCTTTTCCCCTCTCTCTCTGTAACTCTGCCTTTCAAATCAATAAATCAGTCTTTAAGTATATATCCTTAAGGATTTCCTATGTAATACTATTATCTGGAACAGGAAACATTTTATTTCCTCATTTCCTCATTTCCATTTTGCTTTTCCCCTTGCTAGAACTTCAAGGAGCATATTGAATAGCAGTGATGAGAGATAAGAAAATTACAGTTATGTTTTATTCCTGCTTTTACAAGTGAAGCATTGTCTTTCCAATCCACTGTAGTGCCAGTTCTAAGTTTTCATAGGTCTTCTTAATCAGTTAGTTTCTGAGATGTTTTATAATAAATGCGCATTGAATTCTGTTGAACAGATTTTCTATAAAAGTTAGTTATGAAAATATAGTTTTTATTCTTCATGGTTTTGTTATGGAGGGTTACATTAACTGATTTTGGGATATTGAAGCTGCCTTGCATGACCTTGGTTATTTTGTAGAATTCTTTCAAATTCTTTCTGAATTTTATGTTTTACTATTTTAATTAAAAGTTTAAAAATTATGGGTAGGCGTTTACCCTTGAGGTCAAGATGCCTATGTTCACATTGGAGTGCCTAATTTCAACTGCTGGCTCTGGCTCTAACTCCAGCTTTCTAGTTATGTAAACCTTGGGAATCAGCACTGATGGTTCAAGTAATTGTTTCCAGCCACTCATGTAGGAGACCTCAGCTACAGTCCCAGCTCTTTGCTTTGTTTCTGACCTAGCCCTGCGATTGTGGGCCCTCTACCTCTACCTATCTCCACCCCACCCCTACCTCTACCTCTATCTCTACCTTTACCTCTACCTCTCTCTGACACTTTCTCTGTGTCTCTAATTCTCAAGTAAGCAAATACGCATTTTAAAATTTAACAAAACGACAAAAAACTATACTACTGAAACACGTTAAGTACACAGGGTCCTTCATTTCTCTTTCTTTTTCTTCCTTCCTTTCTCCCTTCCCTTCCCTTTCCTTTCTTTTCTTATTTTGACACAGCCTTCATCCGTGTTCTGTATTAGATTAATGTTGACTTAGAATGTACTGGGTTGTGTTTCCTCCTCTACTCCTTTTTTTTTTTTCCTTTGGTTTTTCTAAAAGACAATCTCTAGAAGTGATGTTAGCCATTCTTTAAGAGCTTGGTAAAAATTTTAAATGAAATTCAGGCCTGACACTTTTGGTTTCTAAAGGCTTCAAAATATAAATCTGGTTTCATTACCAGTGATAGGAATATTCATATTACTTATATTTCATATCTATTATGGTAGTTTGTACCTTTTGAGTAATTAGTCCATTTGAGCTAAGTTATCAAATCTGTGTGCTTGGCTTTGTAGATAGTAATGCCCCAAATCTTTCTGATATCTCCAGGGTCACATAATAATATTCTCTGTTAATTCAACTCTGGGATCTTGTGTTCTACCAGAGAAAGCCCATGTCAGTCATTTGTCATTTTCCAATTCTTCACTTTTAACAAGTTAGCTAGAATAAAAAAAAAAAAAGAAATGATAAAATCTGAATTAGTTCTTTTCTTTTCTTGCTATATAAACCATTCATAGAGACACAGACCGAGGAACTGAAATGAAAGCTATGGGATCCAATGGGTCATACTTCTAGGAAACGAAACTTTCTCCTTGACAATGCCAACACTTTCTGACTTCTGTTTTATTTTCAGTTTTACTTAATTTTTAGCTTTTCTTTTAATATTTTGCTCCACTTTATTCCAGTAGAAAATTCATATTACTTCATTCATTCATTTATTTAATTTAAAAGCAATTCTTTCAATGAGGACAATCTATATGATTGAGATTACAATTGAAATGATACACTGCTTTCAAGATGTTTTCACACTATTAATGAACATGAAGAAAACAATTGTCACAGTTGTATGATTTGAATAATCCATACTTTAATGTTGGTATATAGAATACAGAGTCTGATTCATGAGATGTGGCATTGACCCTGACACTTTCCATCTCTTGTACCCCACTAAGGTGTCACAAATTGAGTAGCAGGAGCCAAGGTAATTTCAACTGAATATATCTTAGTGTATACATATCCAAATGTTGTCTTAACTACTATGCTGAACATTTGCCCCTAAAATTAATCTTATAAACAACTTGGTCCCTTACTGCCATAGTTTCTTTTTTGATTGAACTAAATCAGTTAATTTAGTAAATGAATCCATCAACGGAAGCAGCATAACACTGAAATCTCATAAAGCACAGAGCTGCAAACCTTAGCTGCAGAGACAGCAGAGATAAGTGTCTCAAATGATAACTATGATGGAAAAATAATTATTCCCAAATAATTCAGATTCATCTTCCTATACAGTTTTGTAAATATAAATGAATCCAGGAAATTGGTTAAATCATGGAAGAAAATTGACAAGAAATGTTTGCAATATGCATTGACTAAATTTGATTTTTAACTAGTGTAGCAAATGGATTTATTGAAAGCTATTTATATGTTAGTTCTTATTTATTTTTAACACTCTGCTTACAACAGAATGCATCATATTCATTGGTTTTACTTCTGTGTTTTTACTGACTTGCAGTAACAATATTGTTCCCTTCATTTGGAATAATCCTTTGAATTATTTAATTTTTCATAATGTCTTTGTAGGGAATATAGGGAACAGATGTAACTAACTGATGTTTGGATTGGTTTACATTCAATGCTTTAATCATTAAGTTATATATTTTATCTATATGTGATTATTTATATATTTATATTTAATTATATATGTTTCTAATTCTAAAAATTAGAAAAGTACACACACGCAAAAATAACATTAAAACCTAAATGTGCAAACATTTATATAACTTTTTAAAATTCATTATAAGTAAAATACTTGATTAATACATACTTTTCTCCAAGTAACAATTGTATTTCCACATTATAAGACAACACCAAACCTTATATAATGATTTGATCATTCTTATAAATAACCATAATTTAATCTCTGCAATTATATGGTTTAAAAACGTGATCACCGTGATACCTTTCAGGTATCAATTTAAATCTAAATCTTGATTAGAAATTTTTCCTAACTGCAATGTATAAATATGTAATGTACTTTCATTGTGACTTTTATACTTCATGTAGAACCATTTTTGCCTCTATGTCTTAGATTTCCATGTCTGAAATGCTCTCATGGGACTTTCAGTCAGATCCGAATGCCTAAGGGGCTGATTCTGAGGTCAGAGTGCTCTTTAGGGCATTTGTCATTCTGTGAGTCTACTGTGTGGGCTGCTTCTCATATTGGAACATTCTCTCCTTTGTAATTCTATATATTATTATTGCCAGACGCTTGGTCTTATTTATGTGATCCCTTTGCCTTTTGGTCCCATCTATTTGATCAACTGTGGGGAACCACAGGCTGGCCACCTGTGGGGACCTTCTCATTGCACTACCTCATCCTGCAGAGCAGAGCAAGGTCAGGGTAATAGGATGGGATACGCCTTGATCTGATGAGATGGGATACACCTTGACCTGGAAGGACTTGCAGACAACCTGGCGAGATGAGATGCACCTGGACCTGAGACTGCGCATGCCCTTTGATGGACTGCTGGGGGGGGGGGGGGATGGGGGATGGATAAAAGACCATGTTAAGGGCGAGAACGGGGGCAGCCACTTCAGTCTTTCTCCGTCTTCCTCCCGGCTGCTCCCCCCTCCCTCCTTTCCTTCAATCCCTAAGAGTAAAACTTCCTCGAGAACCGATCAACAGCGGTCGTGTCGTGATTCTGTGGGTTGGACCTTTGCCAACAAGACTTGGGTTGGCGAGGGATCCGACAATCAACTCCACATTTAATATGATCACTTTATCACATAAGATGGGATTAATGCCACCCAGCTAAATGGGATTTTGGCAAGTTTTTAGCTTCATCCTTAGGGGTAAGTCTGTGGGAATGTGTGCCAATCTGTACAGTTCCTCCTTCTCTGTTTCCCACTCTTATTTTTAAGGGGATCTATTTTCAATAGACAATACATCTGTGATTAATTCTATATTAAGTAAGGAATTCAACCAATGGTATTAAGTAGAGAAAAAAGAATAAAAAACAAATAAATGAAATAATAAAGTGTACCTCGACAGTCAAGGCAAGGGCTGTTCAAATAATTGTTTGTTGTAGTGTAAGTTTCACTTCTATAGGTTATCTTTTAGGTACTCTGTTAGTTATCACAGATCATGGAGAATATATGGTATTTGTCCCTTTGGGACTGGCTTATTTCACTAAGTATGATGTTTTCCAGATTTATCCATTTTGTTGCAAATGACCGGATCTCGATTTTTTTAACTGCTGTGTAGTATTCCATAGAGTACATATCCCATAGTTTCTTTATTCAGCCCTCTGTTGATGGGCATTTAGGTTGATTCCATGCCTTGACTATTGTGAATTGAGCTGCAATAAACATGGAGGTGCAGATAACACTTTTAGCTGATGATTTCATTTCCTTTGGGCAAATTCCAAGTAGTGGGATGGCCAATTCATATGGTAGGACAAGAATCAGATTTCTGAGGTATCACCAAACAGTGGGCTAGGGTACCTTTTCCCCACATACTTGCCAGCATTTGTTTTTTATTGATTTCTGTATGAGGGCCATTCTTACTGGAGTGAGGTAAAACCTGATTGAATTTTTGATTTGCATCTACCTGATTGCTAGTGACCCTGAGCATTTTTTCATGTGTCATTAGGATATTTGGATTTACTTTTTTGAAAAATATCTGTTTAAGTACTTTGCTCACTTCTTGACTGGGGTGTTTGCTTTGCAATTATTGAGTTTTGATCACTTTATTATTAATCTTTTATCAGTTGCATAGTTTGCAAATAATTTCTCCCATTCTGTTGGTTGCCTCTTTACTTTCCTGAGTGTTTCTTTTGCTGTACAGAAGCTTTTAAATGTGATGTAATCCCACTTGTTAATCTTGGTTTTTACTGCCTGTGCCTCTGGGGTCTTTTCCAAGAACTCTGTGCCTAGGCTGGCACATTGCAGGGTTTCCCCAGTGCTGTCTAGTAATCTGATGGCATTTCTTTTTATTTCTGTGGTGTCTGTTGTTACATTTCATTTTTCATCTCAAATTTTATTGATTTGGCTCTTCTCTTTCCTTTTTTTGGTTAATTGAGCTAATGGTGTGTCAATTTTGTTTATTTTTTCAGAAAAAGCAGCTAATCGTTTTGCTGATATTTTGTATATTTTTTGGATTCAATTTTGTTGATTTCTTCTCTAATTTTAATTATTTATTTCTACTGGTTTTGGGTTTAGTTTGCTGTTTTTTTTTTCTATATACTTTAAGTGCATAGATAGTTCATTTATTGGGTACCTTTCCAGTTTCCTGATGTAGGCACCAATTGCTATAAACTATCCTCTTAACGCTGCTTTTGCTATATCCCACACACTTTGGTGTTGTATTGTCATCTTCATTTGTTTCCAGAATTTTTTTTTATTTCTCTTTTGATTTCTTCTATGATCCACTGCTCATTCTTAAATATAATGTTCATTCTCCATGTGTCTGCATATGATATAGGGGTCCTTGAGTTGTTGATTTCCAGCTTCATTTCAGTGTGGTCCTATAAGATGCATGCTATGACTTCAAATTTTTTGAATTTTCTAGACTTGTTTTATGGCAAAGCATGTGGTCAATCCTAGAGAAAGTTCTAAACCGGAGAGAAATATGTGTACTCTTTGGCTGTAGGGTAAAAGGTTCTATAGATATCTGCTAGGTCTATGCCCTGTTGTTCGGTGCATATACATTTAGAATGGTCACATCTTCCTGTTGAATTGATCCTTTGATCATCATGTAGTGTCCTTTGTCTCTCTTGATGGTTTTTGTGTTATAGTCTATTTTATCTGATATTAGGATGGCCATACCAGCTCTTTTTGGGTTTCTGTTAGCATGGATTATCTTTTTCCATCCTTTCACTTTCAGTCTGCGTGCATCTTTGTTGGTAAGATGTGTTTCATGTAGGCAGAAAAAGGATGGGTTTTCTTTTTTAATTCATTCATCTAGTCTATGTTGATTAACTGGGGAGTTGAGACCATTTACATTCAGTGTTACTATTAAGTACCAAATTTGCCCTGACATATTTCTGTAAATAGTTCTGTTTATGTACTTTGGATTTCATTTTGTTGTTGTTGGGTAATTATCTACTTTTCCAGTGATGTACCTGTTTCTGTGTTTTGGTGTGTAGCATGTGTTTGAGAATGTTTCCTATGGCTGGGCAAGTAGTACAAATTCTTTGAATTTCTGTTTTCTGTGGAAAATCCTTATTTCTCCTTCATTCATAAATGAGAATTTTGCAAGGTACAGTAGTCTTGGTTGACAGTTTTTTTTTTTTTTTTTTTTTTTTTCTCTTAGGACTTGGAGTATGTCTTGCCATTCTCTCCTTGCCTGTAGGGTTTGTGATGAGCAGTCTGGGGTGAGTTTAATTGGGTTTCCTCTGAATGTGATTAGGCGTTTCTCTCAAGCACATTTTAGGATCTTTTCTTTATGTGTTACTGAGGAGAGCTTTGCCACTATGTGTCAAGGTGAGAATCTTTTCTGTTGTATCTATTGGGAGTTCTGTGTACTTCCTGAATTTGGATGTTTCTTTCTTTCTCTAGAAGGGGGAAGTTCTCTGCTATTATTTCATTAAGAAGCCCTTCTAATCCTCTCTTTGTTTCAACGCCTTCTGGAATTCCTAGGATCTATACACTGGATTGTTGGAGAAACTCTTGCAGATCTCAAACTGTGTTTTTCAATTTCCTAATTACTTCTTGTGTTTGGTCTGTTATTTCCACAAATTTTTCTTTTTGCTCTCATATTCATTCTTCTGTTTCATTTATTCTATTTTTTGAGACTATCCACTGTATTTTTATTTGCTCTATTTAATTTTTCATATCTAGAATTTCATTCTGATTTCTCTTCAATATCTCAATTTCTTGGGAACAATTTTCATTTAGGTCATGAATTTGTTTCTGTTGGCTTCTAAGTAATCTGATGATTAATTTTCTGATTCTGTTTTGGCATACCCTCAATCTCTTCTTCTGCTTCTGTTATTGAAGAGGTGATGTAGGGTTCCTTTCTGGGGCTAATACTATCTTCCTTAGTCTTATTAAAAATTTTCCCCTTGTTTTTCAGCATTTCTGGTTCCTTTTATCTTTGATATGTTCCTTGGTGCCTGTGACGAAATTTCCCTCTGCTATGAGCTCCTATATGTCTGTGCATTGTCAGTGGAAATATGTGGCCCCACCTGGATGATGATGGGGGCAGATAGGAGAGCTCTGGTTGCGCTAAGCCCCACCTACTTGGGCTAGACTCTGGTGTATGAAACGAGCTAGGGATTTCAATGTTTAGAACTCCCCATTGTACAGCTTGTGTGGTGGTTGAGGGGAAATAACTGAAATGCTGTGATTCTTGTCTCCAGGTGGGTGGGATGTGGTGAAGTGGCCCCCACAACTGATGGGCGTGTGCACTGGAGGGAAATGCAGTAGCATCCTGTTTATATTCAGAGATGTAAACAAATCATACAGCTTCTCCCAGCTGGCTGGGGGTCGGAAGAGATGTGGATGGGTAGAGGTGTGCCTGAGTTCTCCATCTGTCCCCATATTCTTCCCTCTTGGAATTTCAAGCACAGTTTGCCTGACTTTCCCACCCACTGCTAATTGCAGCTCTGTGGACTCGCCACCGCATGTTTCACCTGGTCTGTCTGGGGAGGGGGGGGGGCATGGTATCAGTTGCCTCGTTCAGTTTCTCCACTGCACCTCTGCTGTGTCTCTGTGGTTTTTTTGCTCCCTTTGTGTGGTTCTGCTCAGTTTCTGCCAGGTTCCCAGGCTTCTCCACTCGAAACTCTTGAGGCTCTGTAGCCAGCCCATATCCTCTTTCCTAATTAACTGTCTATTCACCCCCCTCCACCACTACTGAAACATCGCGTTGCTATACCGCCATTTTGGCTCCACTCCTCATACTGTGAATTCCAAGTAAGATCTTTATAACTGAGTTCTGGTCAAGGCTCAAGTTCTCAGAACAAGATACTTTATGGAGTTGTAGAAGTTTAATTTGTCAGATTTTAATTTTTCCAAGGTTCTATGAATTAATGAAGGAATACTGATTAGTTATGTTTTATTTAATAATATATTAGTATAATTATTCTTAGACCACACACAATTATATGTTAGTTTTATAGTAATTGTTTACTAAGTACTGAGTTTTCAACATAACTTTTAAATTTCTACCATTTATTTGTATATTCTATTATTGACTAAGCAGAAACAGATTACATAATTGGTGAAACTATTTATGATAAATTTCTGATGATTTATGAGATCTTGGTTACTCATATGCAACATGGCATTTACATAATAATTTTATAATATAAGCAATGGATCATTTATTTCTAACATACTAGAGTGATTTCATGCTCAATGATATAAATGAATAATTTTTCTATAAATTTGTACATCACATAAAACTTAAAAATCCTAAGAATTAAAGAAAATGTAATAATTCATAGAATTTCTCTTTTTTTGGTCTTTTTTCATTTTAATTCTATCAATTTGAAGTTTTATTAACAGCAGTGGAACACAGAAACTCCAACAGTGATGCCTCATGAAACCTGCAAATTTTGAATAGTGCGTATCATATGTCTATTGAAGTGAAATGAAAACAAAGTAAATTTTCTTGATTAAAACTAATTTGTAGATCATCCTGGTAATAATTTAAAATCTCAACAAGGGTATATGTATAAGTTGATTGTAGCTGCATAACAGATAATCCAGAATTTTTCCAGAAAATGATTTATTTAGTTTATCATTCCATGGATTACCAGTTCAGGCAAGGTTCAGTTTAGTGATTCTTTTGAACAAAGCAGGATTTTCTCATTCATGTTTGCCAAATACACATCAGCAGGGTTGGTTTTTACCAATTTTGATCACCTCTCTTGTCTGCAGCTTTGGCTACATCAAAGTGAATGGGGTATTTCTGGTTTACACAATTAGTCATTCTGTAGTAGGTAGCTGAGGTTTACTCACAAAGTACTGGGAATTCAATGAGACAAAATGGAAGAAAGCAAGTGTCAAACCAGACACTATAATTTCAGCTACAAATTCTATTGGGCAGGGAAAATCACAAGGACATACTGCATGCTCAGGAAGAGAATTAGATGCCACATCTTAATGAAAGAGATGGCAAATGACAAGAAAGTAAAAAATTACAAGAAGCCCATTTTTTTAAATTTACTCCAGATGGAAAGAATTTTCTGTTAGAAAAAAGAGAAAGTTCTGATAAACAGAACATATGGGAGATGTTGGGTTATTCTGTATGTATAAAATAGTAAGTTTAAATTCAACATAATTATATTAATTTTCATTAAAATTAATGAAACTATTGTGACTTTATGTTTAAATTTATCCATTCTCTGCAAAGACAGATTTAATGGGATTCAGTGCCCAATCAGCACACTGACTTCCACAAAAATAATTTGCCCAGGAATACTGCTTTCATATTCAGGGAAGCTTGGCTGGTTGTTTCACCATTGTATTGACTTAGCTTAAAGTCTAACATTTTTATTCTAATTTTGCTTTCCTGCCCTCCCTTCCCCAATCTGTTTTCCTTTTCAAGTCAGTGTATCTTATTAAATGCATGTCATCTTTTAATTTCTCTTTGCTTTTGTCTCCCAAAGTGGGAATTTTCCATTAAATAGATTTTATTTAGATGTATTTAATCCATTAATTATTCCTGAAGAAACAACACTAAGTTATGAAAAATAAGCTATACATAGCAAATCATTAAAATCCACAAACAGGCCTACTGATTTTATGTGCCTGGAAATTCCCTAAAAACACTTGTTTGTGAATGACCTGATATATTCTTAATAGACTAATTGGGACTACTTGTGGTGTGTATGTGTGTGTGTGTGTGTGTGTGTGTTTATATCAACCTATGGTTCATGGGAATCAAATTCAGAGCCATTTGTTTATAGAGGTTTCATGTGTAATAGAAAGTGAAAAACTTAAAAAAGGCAGTCAACCTCAAAGTAAAACACTTTTTAGGCATGTGTGTGTGTGTCTGTGAGTGTGTGTGAAATAAACATCTTTAGTCTAAAAATGCAATATATATTTGGGGAATGAACCCATGTATGCAACATCTCTCTGTTTCTCCCTCTCTCTAAATCTGCCTTTCAAATGAACAAAATGAACCTATTTTTAAATTCACATCCCATAAATATATACAATCATTATGTCAATTAATTTTAAAAAGATAATCAAAAAGTGTTATTAAGAAGAAAAAAATTGAAAAATCATCTGACTAATAAGAAATTTGAGGTGTCAACACTGTCATGTGGGTTAAGCCTCCACCTGTGGCACCATCATCCCACACTAGTACTGGTTTATGTCCCAGCTGCTCCACTTCCTATCCAGCTCTGTGCTTATAGCTCAAGAAAACCATGAAAGATGGCCCAAGTACTTGGGCCCTTATACCCATGTGAGAGACCCAGAAGAAGCTCCTGTCTCCTGGCTTCAGAGCATTTGTGGCCATTTTGGCCATTTGGGGAGTGAACCAGCAGATGGAAGAACTTTCTCTCTGTCTCCTACTCTGTCTAAAAATCTGCCTCTCAAATAAATAAATCTTTAAAAAATGCATTATATAATATATGTGTTATTCTAGCCATGATTTTAGAAATATAAAATTATAAAGTTCTATGGCAGTATGGTCATTTAGGACATAAACAGACTGTTTTGTGATGCAGAAGTCTGGGTTTATCTCTATGTATGGATGTGTAGCATATGGAGGGGTTTGATCAACATTCTGATCGCAAAGCCACTTATAAATGTCTCTGGCCCTTCAGTGACAGACATTACTTCCATTCCCCTGGTCCTCTGTGTGTGTTTTTTAATCTTATGTCAATATAAAATGGGTATTTATTTTTATAGCATACATGGCTTCTTCAAGCAAAACATTTGGAAGAATATTTTCAGAGTCAGCCAACACATTTTCGTAAAGAAAGTCATTAGATGAGCAAAATTAACCTTCAAGAAATTTCAGCACAAAGTTAAGGATAACAGTCAATAAGTGATGGCAAAGAATTCTATCTTGACTTGCCTAAAGGACTGGAGATTATTTACTCTAGTTCTTGATGAAATTGCCTACAAACAATAAAGTGACCTTCTAGAATGTTAATGTGGGAAAAGATTTTTATTAGGGGAGTACTTTCATTTTTTTTTTCAGTGTCTTGGTCAGGCATCACCTATCTCCAAGATATAAGAGCTCCAGGCTAGGAATGGAAATTGTTCCAATAAGGAGGAAGAAAAACCACCTTAGCTTCAAATTCACTTTCAAAATCTAATGTTGATGTAGTACTTCCTAGTTTTTAGTGTTTAGATGTAAATATTTTGATAATTTTTGATTAGAATTCCATTGTGTTGATTAAACAATATTTTTGTAATTATCTTAGGTGTAAGTATTGCTAAGCTGGGATACATTACAGCTAGCTTTTAAATCTGTAATTAAAATGTATACACAATTAGGCCTGTCATTTCTCATCTATAAAGGATTATAGAGATAATCTTTCAGGACTCAATATTTTATTCTCAATATTCTTTTTTTTACTTAGTGAAGTACAAATGAGATTATCACTTAGTATTTGGATAAGGAAATGTATGTGGAAAACATGATGGCATTAAAAGATAGAGCAAGTCTTAACCAATGGGGTGAGAAAGTAAATGTGGTAGAGAAACATGATTTTTTTGGGAATATTACCAACATACAACTTTGACTTTGAAATAATCGTTTTAACGTAAAATTGATCAATTAAGTATTGCAATTTTCTCCTTATTTGTACTGTTCCTTTAATACCTTTCCTTTGTTCCTATGCTATAGATTTAGCACAATCCTTAACGTAGCTCAAAAGGTTCTCCATGATCTTTTCCCTCACTAACCACTTCTATCTTATTTTTCCTATACCATTTCTTGTAAGTACAAATGGTGTTGTGTTCACAACACAAATAATCATGTATAGGGTGGGCTCTGTGGTGCAGTGGATGGAGCCGCTTGTAGTGATACTGGTATACCATATCAAAGTGCTGATCAACTGCAGGCTATTCTGCTTCTGAGCCACCTCCCTGTCAGTTCACCTAGAAAAGCAGAGGCTTAGGTGCTTGGAACCCTGACGTCCACATCAGACACATGCAGTTGCAGGCTCCTGACCTCAACCTAACCTGGTCATTGCAGCCATGTGGAGAGTTAGCCAAAGGATTGAAAATTCTCTCTCTCTCTCTCTTTCAAATAAAGTCTTTTTAAAAATCAAATGATCATGTATGAGCTTTTCCTCAACAAAACCTTGTACTTTATTCATAGATGCTGTATGAGAGCTTCCAGTTGTTTTACAAAATGACAATATTGCCATGCATTGCTATCTTGAATTTTTACTTCTCTACTAAGAATATGCATACGTGAAAAAGGCATCTCTATTCTGCAAGCAGTAGTGAAGGACGACATGCCTACTAAACAAAGGAATGCCCTATTTTGATGTGCACTAGTGCAGTGACTGCATTTGCCATTCTTGTTATTGCATCATCAGAGCAAATACCCATGTGGTAAAGGGATCTTGGGGACCCTTCAGAGATCCACAGGCCATGCGGTCAGGATCTTTGCTCGGGAAGAATTTTAACATGTACAATCTGCTTCTTTTGCTCTATTTCATTCTCTTGAAATTCCAAGGAAATTTCATACACATTTTCAAATACAAACTTATACCATGTTTGTATTAGGGAAAACTCTGATACAATTAGTGTCTGTTTTTAAAAGATTTATTTATTTGAAGGCAGTTTTAAACACACACAGTGTGATCTTCCATCTGCTGAATCACTCCACAGATGGCTGTACTAGGTTGGCTGTGCCAGGCCAAAGCCAGGGTCCATGAGCTGCTTCTAGGTATCCCGCATTGGGCATAGGTCCAAGCACCTGGGCCATTATCCACTGCTTTTCCCAGGCCATCACCAGGGAGCAGGATGAGAAGTGGAGCAGTTGAGTCCTGAACTGGTACCCATATGAGATGTTGGCATAGCAGCCAGAGGCTTTACCTGCTTTTCCACAATTCCAGCTCCAGCTAGTATCTTATTCAGAGCAGCAATGACTTCATTTCATCTGCTCATAAGTGGGAAATTCTCACTAGTTTAATATTTCCTTGAATTTTTCATCTTCCATGTACACACAGATGATGAAGTCAAGTAACTACAGTCCTGGAGAGTTCATGCATGGAATCACTTAATTGCCTTTTGTGGGACAGAATTAGTAGACCCATTAGTATCTAATTCAGGAATGCATGCTACACTCTCAAAAGACTTCAAATGCTTCTCATTAGGAGGATGGTGACCTGCTGAAGGTCAAACAATGCATCAGCAGGACAAATTCTCTTCCTAAGGTTCTCGTGTGTCACCAGTGCTTCTGTGTCCATAGTATCCACAAAGGCATTGAAACTGACATAGGGTATATTTCCATTTTTGGCATTTTTAGAAAATATTATCCTAGAACCTAGGAATTTCCAAGACACTTGATGAAGCTTCAGAAGAATTTATCACATAACTGTTGATGTACAATTTAATACTTTATCCCTTTTAATATTTTTTGTTCTAGTTAATACTATTGGTTGAACTCTGTAAATAACACACATTCTTAGGTGTTGAAATTTAACTGCAAAGTGATCCCTGTTAAATATAAGAGTGGGAATAAGAGAGGGTGGAGATGTACAATTTGGGACATGCTCAATCGGACTTGCCCAAAATGGTAGAGTTAGAAATATGCCAGGGGATTCCAATACAATCCCATCAAGGTGGCATGTACCAAGGCCATCTCACTAGTCCAAGTGATCAATTTCAGTTCAGAATTGATCAAACTGATAGGTCTAAGAGTCAAACTGATCACACAAACAAGACTAGTGTCTGCTAATACTAACTGATAGAATGAAAAAGGGAGGGAACAATCCAACATGGGAAGTGGGATACACAGCAGACTCATAGAATGACAGATGTCCTAAACAGCACTCTGGCCTCAGAATCAGCCCTTAAGGCATTCGGATCTGGCTCAAGAGCCCATGGGAGTATTTTAGGCATGGAAAGCCAAGACACTCTGGCAAAAAAAAAAAAAAAAAAAAAAAAAAAAAAACAAGCTAAATGAAAGATCTCTGTGAGTGAGATCCGAGTGGAACGAATGGGGCCATCAAATAAGGAGGTACCTTTCTCTGAAGGCAGGAGAGAACTTCCAATTTGACTATGACCTTGTCTAAATAAGATCGAAGTCAGTGAACTCAATAATCTATAAGCTGTATTTTGGAAATTTATATTCTTTAAATAAAAGCATTATAAAAAAAAAAAGAGGCTTCCATAGCCTTGGAAACTCATGACTAGAGCCTAGGGAGAGTTCTGACGCCATAAACAAGAGTGTCAAATTGTTAAGTCAACAACAGGAGTCACTGTGTACTTACTCCTCATGTCGGATCCTTAATGTGTTGTGCAATGTGAATTAATGCTATAATTAGTACTCAAACAGTATTTTACACTTTGTGTTTCTGTTTGGGTACAAACTGATGAAATATTTACTTAATATATACTGAATCGATCTTCTGTATATAAAGATAATTGAAAATGAATCTTGATGTGAATGGAATGGGAGAGGGAGCGGGAGATGGGAGGGGTGTGGGTGGGAGGGAAGTTATTGGGGGGGAAAAGCCATTGTAATCCATAAACTGTACTTTGGAAACTGTATTTACTAAATAAAAGTTTTTAAAAAATAATACATTTTCAATTACATAAAAAATAAATATCAGGATATGAATACGCAGAGAATTTGGCATTTAAGAGGACAGAATAGTGATTCCAGGCTGTTCCATGTACTAGCAATTACAGATTCCAAGTAACTTTTTGAGTCTGTTAGAAATAAATTACAATTGAGTAACATGAAAAGTAAACTATTTTATTGAAAGGGCTATGTGCCTACAGAAATGTAGCAGAATCAAATTGGTTGCTCCTAAGTTATCATAATGATAAATTATAGCTGTATATTTGCCACACTTATTCTTCCTTCTATTGCAAATAAACTTGATTCTAAGCTCACATTCTCTGTGATGATTATACAGATTAAAAGCAAAAGAAATATCAGAAGTTGAGAGGGAGAGATAAATGTAGTAAGTGTGGTAAGAATATGCAGACCATAGCATTCATAATAGATTCCAAAACCCATATTTTTAGGCAATGGAGTTAAGAAAATATTACCAAAAATTTTTGTTAGAAATTCAGCTGAAAGTTCAGACCACTTATCTCTAGGAAAGCCAATAATTATAAATGTGAGTTTAATTATAAATATGAGTTACCTATACAAATAGAAAATATTCTTTTTAAAGAGGAGAATGACTAAGGAAGAAAACATGCTTAATCAGAGAAAATGAAAGTTAACCATTGGATAATAATATGAGTATATAAAATACTGAACACTTCACATGATATTGTATACATAAAAGGACAAAATCCTTGTTTTTATTTTCCTATTCCTTTAACCTCAGGCCTCTGTTAGCCAAAATCTCTAATTTTACTACAGAGAAAATTAGGCAACTTCTGTCCCATGTAGTAGATTTAGGAGATACAACAATCTCTTACTAAGACACAGATAATAGTGGATAACGTATAAGGAAAAAATTACTTAATCAAATATGAGTTCATTCTGATCATCCTCTTGTAATTTATGACTTTCTATTATGATAGTGACAAATTTGGCCCTCATTAACTAAAAGATGTTTAGTTTGTTTAATGATACTATACAGATGTGTAGTCACACAATAACTTCCTTACATGTTAGGGAAAAAATCCACTAGTGTATATTGTATGAGAACAAATCTTTTGTCTTTCTCCTTGCAGATATTAGGGTACATTACAAAGTTTGAGGAAAAATGAGATTAAAAGATAATTTTACTTTGGTAAAAAAATGAAATATATACATTTTTCAAAGAAAAGTTTCCATATACATTGAAAACCTCTTATTTGCATGAATTTTAATATTTTACACCAAAACATATTTTCATTCTATTTTTCACCAAATTTTAAATTTATTCATATCATTGAAACACTGTTTAATAGACACATCAGTGAGCTCCTTTTATGAAATTCATTTGTTAATATTTTATGTTCTATACTTCCTGATGTACACCTATATTTATACATATATATATATATATGTACTCACAGATGTATGTATGTATTCATACATATAACCAAATATGAGAGTACTTCAAAAAGTTCATAGGGCAGGCATTGTGGCATAGCATATTAAGCAGGCCTTTCAAATGCCCAGCATCCCATATTAGAGTACAACTTCAAGTCATGTGTACTCTGCTTCCCATCCAGGTCCCTGCTTATCTAATCCAGAGAGGTAGCAGATAATGGCACAAGTAAATGTGTCCCTGACATCCCTGTGGGAGAACTAGAAGTGTTCCTGGCTTTTGGCTTCAACCTGGCCCAACCCTGGCTATTCCAGGCATTTGTGGAGTGAACCAATAGATGGATAATTCTCTCTCTTCTATTGAGATGATCACATGACTTCATCATTCTGTTGATGTGGTATACCTGGATTATCCAATTGCAAATGTTGAATTATTCTTGCATCCCTCAAATAAATCCCATGTGAACATGGTGAATAATATTTTGATGAGCAGCTGAATTTTATTTGCTTATATTTTGTTGAGAATTTTTAAACCCTTTTTTATGAGGGGTTGGTCTACAGGATTCTTTATTTTATTGTTCTCTTGTTTTATTTTCGCAACAGGATGATGAGGCCACGAAAGCTCCATCTTCATGAATGTATTCAATAACCCAAAGGGCTGGGGAGACCTAGCTAGGCTCCTTTTTCCCTTTCTACTCTCTGTCATGTGATAACACCAAATTCTTTCTTCCAGGAGGATACAAGGTGCCACTTTGGTAGCACTGTTTATGTGCTCACCAACACCAGATCTGCAGCCATTTTGACCTTGTACTTGCAGCCTCTTTAAACTTCAAAAATAAATTCCTGTTCTTAGTAAATTGCTTAGTCCCTGGAATTTCATATTGAACTTAGGGATGGAGTAAGATTTTTCATTAGGTTTCAAGACAGTTGACCAGGAAAAGCACCTGGCTCCTGGCTCCTGCCATCGGACGAGCGCGGTGCGCCGGCCGCAGCGCGCCGTCCGCGGCGGCCATTGGAGGGTGAACCAACGGCAAAAGGAAGACCTTTCTGTCTGTCTCTCTCTCTCACTGTCCACTCTGCCTGTCAAAAAAAAAAAATTAGTAACAAGAAAGTAAGTCATTATAAACATTTCAGTTAAAACTCAAGGTGGGGCCAGCACCGTGGCTCAACAGGCTAATCTTCCCCCTTGCGGCGCCGGCACACCGGATTCTAGTCCCAGTCGGGGCACCGGATTCTGTCCCGGTTGCCCCTCTTCCAGGCCAGTTCTCTGCTGTGGCCCGGGAGTGCAGTGGAGGATGGCCCAGGTGCTTGGGCCCTGAACCCCATGGGAGACCAGGAGAAGCACCTGGCTCCTGCCATCGGATCAGCGTGGTGAGCCGGCCGCAGTGCGCCGGCCGCAGAAGCCATTGGAGGGTGAACCAACAGCAAAGGAAGACCTTTCTCTCTGTCTCTCTCTCACTATCCACTCTGCCTGTCCAAATTAAAAAAAAAAAAAAAAAAAAACCTCAAGGTGGATAAAGAATTTAAAAAACAGGATAAGATATATCAGAAATATTAAATAATACTAAAATAAAATTATAATCATAATTGAAATATCATAATGAGAGAACAAGGCAGAAGACTTATGTGAAGCAATGATGGTTGGCTAAGAATTCTCCAAAATTAACATTATAAACTGACACATCAAGGAAGCTCAGAGAATTCTAAGTAAGATAAATAAAAAATACCCAAACTACAGAAAATCAAACACATACAGAAATTGTGGAAGGAAATTGGGCAGAGGGAAGGGGTAAAACAACTTAAGCAGTAGGAAAAAGGGTAGGAATTATAATGGATTGTTATAGCATGTGCATAAGTGATGTGAATAACCATAAAATCATAAGGAATCAGACAGATGTATTGGGATTGCTAGTTATACCCTATGTATATATTACTTAAAGTTATAAAGTTTTATTTGATAGTGGGTGTAGATTATTTAAAATACATGCGAAAATTGGAGCCAGCATTGTGGTGTGGCAGCGTGGGTTGCTGCCTGTGACTCCAGCATCCCCTGTACTTTTCATAGGAAATGCAGAATTCTAGGCTCCTAGCATCAGCCTGGCAAAGCTGTGGCCATTGCAGTCATTTGGGGAGTGAAGTGTGTCTCCCTCTCTCTCTCTTTGGCTCTGCCTTTCAAATAGCTTTCAAAAAAATCTTTAAAAAAAAAGCTGAATTTGTACGTGAACTACTCAAAGTACCTTTTTAAATGTATGAACTAGTCACGGTTTATTAATTCCATACCCTGGCATTTCAAAAACAATGATTAGAAGACCAATACAAGACTGAGTATAAATGTGTGTCAGAAGAAGTGAAATGATGTCACACAATCAGTTAAAACCAGAAAGCACTGAAAAGGAGAGTGAGAAATAAACAAGAAACAGATCCACTGACGTTTTAACTTAGTGTATAGCTCTCACGGATCCTGGAACAAGATGTTGAAGGGTCTAAAAATTGTTATTTTATTTGATATTTTGTGTAAACACTCTTAGGAATTCACCAAATATTCTGAGACATTGTGATTGTTAGAAATGAACAGTTAAAAGCACATAACAGAATACAACTTGCTGGAAGAGACCATGACGTTTATAGAGACAGATTTATTGCCAACACTGTACATTGCTTACTTTTGATTTGGGTTTTTCAAAAAAGGAATTTGCTGAATGTTATTCAGTAGAAGTCGCTGAGAATTGCACAACCTGTAAGCCTGAGGGAGAAGGAAAATTCTTCTTCATCTGAGTTTGTCAAACAGAACCTCCAAGGAATTGATAGAGAAAATATTGAGCCTGTGTCTTCATGCTTCAAAATGAAGTAAAGGGGAAATCATTCCTGCCTAGCATTCACTTGAAGAGAAAAGCACAGTATCTGGATAGAAGTTTTTTTCTAATAACAAGGATGAATGCTTTTCTTCAAAGAAAGAGGCAGTGATTTTAAGTTAAAGGGAACTAGGAAGCAGAAGTAAGGAATACATGATGTACATACAAATAATGAAAGATGTTATTCCATCCTTTTGCATCTTGGCAGAAGTGAATAGTGTCTTAGTACTTTTCTTGCCATATGGACCATTAGATTCAGGGGGAAAAAAGAAAGAAAACAGTGAAATACTGAGTTACATCACACTTTTTTAAATGAGAATTTTTTTAACATTCCATTGGTATCCAATGTAAATCTGTATCCATCTTCAAAATGTGTGATAGCAAAAAGATTCCTACTACTCAACAGTATTTAACATTTTGGAGGCATCAAGTAAATAACATTGATATGATTATTATTATACTGATGTAGTATATCCAAATTGATATGTTTATATAGTATCTCTGTAGGTAGAATAGAATGAAAAGAGTTTGGGGCTTGATCTTGATTCTATAAAAAATTTGTATGATTATAACTCTTATTACTTATTGCCTCATTATATGATAATGGAAGTGGTATAGTTAAACTAGAAAAACACTTAAAATATCATGGTTTTATTAAAAAGCATTACGAGATGTAACAAACTTGCAAGTAGAATATTTTATAAAAATTAAAATGATGTTACGGACATTTAGCACAATTGTTAAGTCACTTCTTCAGAAACTCGCATCCTATATCAGAGTTCAAATCCCAATTACTCCACTTTCAGTCCAGCTCCAGCTGATACATAGCCTGGGAGGCAGCAGATTATGGCTCAAGTACTTGGCTCCCTGCCAACGACATCAGAGATGTGGATTAAGTTATGGGCTTCTGGCTTCAGCTTGACCCAGCTCTAGCTGATTATGGCATTTGAGGAGCGAATCTTTTTTTTTTTTTTAAGATTTATTTATTTATTTGACAGAATTACAGAAAAAGAGAGAAAGAGAGAAAGGTCTTCCTTCCATTGGTTCACTCCGCAAATGGCTGCTACCACTGGCTCTGTGCCAATCTGAAGCCAGGAGCCAGGTGCTTCTTCCTGGTCTCCCATGAGGGTGCAGGGGCCCAAGGACTTGGGCCATCCTTCACTGCCCTCCTGGGCCACAGCAGAGAGCTGGACTGGAAGAGGAGCAACTTGGACTAGAACCCAGCTCCTATATGGGATGCTGACGCTGCATACAGAGGATTAACCTAGTGCGCCACCACGCCAGCCGAGGAATGAATCTTATTTGTTTCTCTGTGTTTCTGCATCTTTCTCTTTCAATTAAGCTGAAAATAATAATAAAAGAAATTAACACTGATCAATAACACTAATGTGCTATTAATTTTAATTAAATTGTTACATTTGAGCAAGGGAGAGAGGAAGGGAAACAAATATGGTTATCGTCTTAGAATCATACCAATGAACTACATGGAATCTGTTCTCTTTATATTAATAAACATTTTTAAAAAATGAAAAAGCAGGTCACATTAAAAATGAAAATAAGCAGACAAAATTAATTTTGATAGTAAATAATTAAACTGAAAAAATCAAATTACTTTATTAAACATATTTCGAAATATACATAATGGAAATAAAGATAACATTTAAGACTATGTCACAGTTTTAGAAGCCTCTGTCTTTTTAAGTAACACTGGGAACAACAGGACACAAAAATAGAAACCTTTATGTGGGCACAACTACAAAAGTCACATATCTGGACCTGATGTTCTCATTTAGCTATTAATATAGAATGCAGATCCTATAATCAGTCCTCTGGTTCTGTAAGCATCTTTAGAAATAAAATTAAATTTAGAAAAGAAATACACCATGTCACTTTTTGATCCTATATTTGTTTTTCTGTACAATGTGATGAAAATGGATTTTGTTTGAGAACTCACAACAATTTTAGACAAAGTTTAAACTAGCTACATAAAAATGGCTATATTTAAAATGTATGTGTCTACACATGTGGAAATTTATGGCAAAATATATGAGAAGTTAAGTGAACTGTTTTCTAATGATAGCAATTTTCAAAATTAACCTAGAAATCCATATATATATTTATATATAGAATAAATACAAAATATGGACAAATATCCACTGTTTAAATTAATTAGACATCTTGGCTGGTGCCACGGCTCACTTGGCTAATCCTCTGCCTATGGTGCCAGCACCCCGGACTGTAGTCCCAGTTAGGGCACCAGGTTCTGTCCCTGTTGCTCCTCTTCCAATCCAGCTCTCTGCTGTGGCACTGGAAGGCAGTGGAGGATGGTCCAAGTGCTTGGGCCCTGCACCCTCATGGGAGACCAGGAGAAGCACCTGGCTCCTGGCTTCAGATAGGCGCAGTGCTCTGGCTATAGTGGCCATTTTGGGGGGTGAACCAACGGAAAAAGGAAGACCTTTCTCTCTCTCTCTCTCTCTCACTGTCTAACTCTGCCTGTCAAAAAAAATAATAATTAGACATCTGTTAATTTTGAGGTGAGTTTCATTTAAAAAATCATTGAAAATCATGTGCATGCTACTTAAATATCTCCAAATAAATTCTATGAAACAGCACCAACTCCAAGATAATAATAATAAAAAAATGTTGGAAGCAATCGCATTCATGAAATTTGATAAAAAAATTTCACATGAATTTTAGCATATCTCAAGCCAAAAATTAATGAAAATCATGTTCAGTGGAATTAAATATATACAAATCCATTCCACATCAAGAAATATTTTAATTCAGTCCACTCCATTATATAATAGTATGCAAAAATTCATAAGATGATGAGATATCTCTAGAAGATTAGGAAATCCTATTAATAATATTGAACTTAAATTAATAAATATAAACAAATCAATTTCTCAACCTTTTCTAGTATATAGTACAGAACTTTCAGAAATCATTACATTAAGGAAAATAATGAAGTCTTCACCCTTTAGAAACTGAAGAGGAAAAATACCTCTTAATGCTGGTAATATTGTTATATATTATTCAGTGTAGAAATGCAGGAGAATATTTTAAATTACAAATATTAGAAGTAATTCTTTTTTAAGAAATTATTTGAGAGGCAGAACTACACACACACACACAGGGTGATAGAGAGATAGAGAGGTGTCTTCCATCCACTGGTTCACTTCCCAAATGTCCGCAATGACCAGAGATGAACCAGTGCAAAGGCAGGAGCCAGGAGCTTTTTCTAAGCATGTGGGCCATCCTCCACTGCTTTCCCAGGCCACTAGCAGGGAGCCAAATTGGAACTGGAACAACCAGGACTCAAACAGCGACCATAGAAAATCAACTAATGAAAATCAAGAATTTCTTATATATCCTGTCAATTACTTAAAAACTCACTGGTAGAGGAATCCATTCATAAAGACAGTAAAATAAATCAGTATCTGTGTGTAAAACTAGCAAGGAACACATCATTCACACAGCTAGCATTTATGTTGTTGAAGAAAATCATGCCTCTTGAAGTTTTGAAAAATACGTAAAATGTGAGTATTTTGCAGACTGAAATTTTTAATACATAGCAATCTAAAATGGCCGTGTTTTGTAACTTACTAATTCATGCAAATAAATCTTAAAATATCTCACTGATTAAATGAATAAAAAGTTATAAATCAACCAGCAGGAAAAATAGGCAAAAGATATGAAAAATTATACAGCAGATGATTTCAAATTATATGTAATTGTGTATAAAACAATAATTAACCTCACTCACAGAAATGTAATTTTTCAACAGAATACAGTTTATTTTTCTCCTTTTTTTGTGTCAGTATTTGGAAGCAAGTCTACTCACTCCACTAACGAACTGTTTAAACAGAGAATAAAAACACTTATAACGTATATAGCTGTCGATGTATATTTGGCTACACAGTTATCTCCATTTTTTTTTTTGACAGGCAGAGTTAGTGAGAGAGAGAGACAGAGAGAAAGGTCTTCCTTTTGCCTTTGGTTCACCCCCCAAGTGGCCGCTATCGCTGGCGCATTGAGGCTAGCGCCAGGTGCTTCCTCCTGGTCTCCCATGTGGGTGCAGGACCTAAGGACCTGGGCCATCCTCCACAGCAGAGAGCTGGAATGGAAGAGGAACAACCGGGAGAGAATCTGGTGCCCCAACAGGGACTAGAACCCGGGGTGCTGGCACCGCAGGAGAAGGAATAGTCTAGTGAGCCGCAGTGCCAGCCCACAGATATCTCAAACTGGCAAGGCGGAGGATTAGCCTGTTGAGCCACGGCACCGGCCAAAACATTTATTTAATGAATATAAATTTCCAAAGTACAGCTAATGGATTACAATGGCTTCCCCCCCCGAATAATTTCCCTCCCACCTGCTACCCTCCCCTTTCCTGCTCCCTCTCCCCTTCCATTCACATCAAGATTCATTTCCAATTCTCTTTATCTACAGAAGATCAGTTTAGTATATATTAAGTAAAGATTTCAACAGTTTTCCCTCACATAGCAACACAAAGTGAAAAATACTGTTGGAGTAATAGTTATAGCATTAAAGCACAATGTATAGCATATTAAGTACAGAGATCCTACATGATATTTTTTTTTAAAAATTGATTAATTATCCATGCAATTTCCAATTTAACACCAAATATTTTTTTTATTTTCAATTATCATAGAAACAGAACATAGATTCAGTATATACTAAGTAAAGATTTCATCAGTTTGCACCCACACAGAAACACAAAGTGTAAAAATACTGTTTCAGTACTAGTTATAGCATCACTTCACATTGGACGACACATTAAGGACAGATCCCACATGAGACGTAAGGACACAGTGACTCCTGATGTTGATTTAACAATTTGACACTCTTGTTTATGGCGTCAGTAATCTCCCTAGGCTCTAGTCATGAGTTGCTGAGGCTATGGAAGCCTTTAGGGTCCGCCTACTTTGATCTTATTCAGACAGAGTCATAGTCAAAGAAGTGAGGAAGTTCTCGCCTGCCTTCAGAGAAAGGTACCTCCTTCTTTGATGGCCCCATTCTTTCCACTGGGATCTCACTCACAGAGATCTTTCATTTAGGTCTTCTTTTTTTTTTTTTTTTTTTCCAGAGTGTCTTGGCGTTCCATGCCAAAAATACTCTCATGGGCTTTTAAGCCAGATCCAAATGCCTCAAGGGCTGATTCTGAGGCCAGAGTGCTATTTAGGACATCTGCCATTCTATGAGTCTGCTGCGTCTCCCACTTCCCATGTTGGATCATTCCCTCCCTTTATGATACTATCAGTTAGTATTAGCAGACACTAGTCTTGTTTGTGTGATCCCTTTGACCCTTAGACCTATCAGTGTGATCAATTGTGAACTGAAGATGATCAGTTGGACTAGCGAGATGGCATTGGTACATGCCACCTTGATCGAATTGTATTGGAATACCCTGGCACGTTTCTAACTCCATCATTTGGGGCAAGGCTGATTGAGCATGCCTCAAATTGTACATCTCCTCCCTCTCTTTTTCCCACTCTTATATTTAACAGGGATCACTTTTCAGTTAAATTTAAACACGTAAGAATAATTGTGTGTTAATTACAGAGTTTAACCTCTAGTACTAGAACAAAAAAAAATACTAAAATGGATAAAGCATTACATTGTACATCAACAGTCAGGACAGAGCTGATCAAGTTTCTCTTTCTCATAGTGTCCATTTCACCTCAAAAGGTTTCCCCTTTAGTGCTCAGTTAGTTGTCGCCAATCAGGGAAAACAAATGATATTTGTCTCTTTGGGACTGGCTTAAAACACTCACAATTATGTTTTCCAGATTCCTCCATCTTGTTGCAAATGACCAGATTTCATTGTTTTTTAGTGCTGTATAGTATTCTATAGAGTACATATCCCATAATTATTTATCCAGTCTACTGTTGATGGGCATTGGGGTTGGTTCCAGGTCTTAGCTATTGTGAATTGAGCAGCAATAAACATTAATGTGCAGACAGCTTTTTTGTTTGCCAATTTAAATTCCTTTGGGTAAATTCCAAGGAGTGGGATGGCTGGGTTGTATGGTAGGGTTATATTCAGGTTTCTGAGGAATCTCCAGACTGACTTCCATAGTGGCTTCACCAGTTTGCATTCCCACCAACAGTGGCTTAGTGTCCCTTTCTCCCCACATCCTCTCCAGCATCTATTGTTGGTAGATTTCTGAATGGGAGCCATTCTGACCAGGGTGAGGTGAAACCTCATTGTGGTTTTTCTTTGCATTTCCCTGATTGCTAGTGATCTTGAACATTTTTTCATGTATCTGTTGGCCATTTGGATTTCCTCTTTGGAAAAATGTCTATCGAGGACTTTGGTCCATCTCTTAAGTGGGTTGTTTGTTTTGATGTTGTGGAGTTTCTTGATCTCTTTGTAGATTTTTGTTATTGACCCTTTATCTGTTGCATAGTTTGCAAATACTTTTTCCCATTCTGTTGGTTTCCTATTCACTTTCCTGACTGTTTCTTTTGATGTACTGAAACTTCTCAATTTGATGCAATCCCAATAGTTAATTTGGGCTTTGACTGCCTGTGCTTCTGGGGTATTTTCCAAGAACTTTTTGCCAGTACCTATATCTTGCAGGGTTTCTCCAATGCTTTCTACTAATTTGATGGTGTCGGGTCGTAGATTTAAGTCTTTAATCCATGCTGAGTGAATTTTTGTGTAGGGTGAAAAGTAGGCATCTTGCTTCATGATTCTGCACGTGGACTCCAGTTTTCCCAACACCATTTATTAAATAGACTGTCCTTACTCCGGGGATTGGTTTTGGATCCTTGATCAAATATAAGTTGGCTGTAGATGTTTGGATTGTTTGCTGGTGTTTCTATTCTGTTCCATTGGTCTATCCATCTGTTTCTGTACCAGTACCATGCTGTTTTGATAACTACTGCCCTGTGGTATGTCCTGAAATCTGGTATTGTGATGTCTCTGGCTTTGTTTTTGTTGTACAAGATTGCTTTAGCTATTCAAGGTCTCCTCTGTCTCCATATGAATTTCAGCATCATTTTTTCCAGATCTGAGAAGAATGCCTTTGGTATTATGATTGGTATCGCATTAAATCTGTAAGTTGCTTTTGGCAGAATGGACATTTTGATGATATTGATTCTTCCAATCCATGAGTATGGAAGATTTCTCCATTTTTTGGTTTCCTCTTCTTTTCTTTCTTTAAGTTTTTGTAATTTTCATCATAGAGATCTTTAATGTCCTTGGTTAAGTTTATTCCAAGGTATTTGATTGTTTTTGTGGCTATTGTGAATGGGATTGATCTTAGAAGTTCTTCCTTAGCTGTGGCATTGCCTGTGTATACAAAGGCTGTTGATTTGTGTGCATTGATTTTATATCCTGCTACTTTGCCAAACTCTTCTATGAGTTCCAATAATCTCTTAGTAGACTTCTTTGGGTCCCTTAAATAAAGAATCATATCATCTGCAAAGAGGGACAGTTTGAGTTCTTCCTTCCCAATTTGTAACCTTTTTTTTCTTTTTTTTTCTTTTTTTCTTTTTTTTTTTTTTTTTGCCTAATAGCTCTGGCTAAGACTTCCAGAATTATATTGAATAGCAGTGGTGAGAGTGGGCATCCCTGTCTGGTACCAGATCTCAGTGCAAATGATTCCAACTTTTCCCCATTCAATAGGATACTGGCCATGGGTTTTTCATAAATTGTTTTGATTTTATTGAGGAATGTGCCTTCTATATCCAGATTGCTTAGGATTTTCATCATGAAGGGTGTTGTATTTTATCAAATGCTTTCTCCGTGTTAATTGAGATGATCATATGGTTTTTCTTCTGCAGTCTGCTAATGTGGTGTATCACGTTGATTGTTTTGCGAAGTTTGAACCATCCCTGCATACCAGGGATAAATCCCACTTGGTCTGGGTGGACGATCTTTCTGATGTGTTGTTGCATTCTACTGGCCAGAATTTTGTTGAGGATTTTTACATCTGTGTTCATCAGGGATATTGGTCTGTAAATCTCTTTCAATGCTGCATCTTTTCCCGTCTTAGGAATTAAGGTGAATCTGGCTTCATAGAAAGAATTTGGGAGGATTTCCTCTTTTTTCATTTTTCTGAATAGTTTGAGAAGGATTGGAGTTAGTTCTTCTTTAAATGTCTGGTAGAATTCAGCAGTGAATCCATCTGGTCCTGGGCTTTTCTTTGTTGGGAGGACCTTTATTATTGTTTCAATTTCTGTCTCAGTTATGGGTCTGTTTAGGTTTTCTATGTCTTCCTGGTTCAGTTAAGGTAGGTTGTATGTGTCCAGGAATCTATCCATTTCTGATAGGTTTCCCTGTTTGCTGGCATACAAGTCCTTGTAGTAATTTCTGATGATTCTTTTGATTTCTCTGGTGTCTGTTGTTATGTTTCCTTTTTCATCTCTGATTTTTATTGATTCGGGTCTTTTCTCTTCTTTTTTTAGTTAGTTGGGCCAATGGGGTGTCAATTTTTTTTTTTCAAAAAACCAGCTCCTCATTTGGCTGATTTTTTGTAATTTTTTTTATTCAATCCTGCTGATATCTTCTCTGATTTTAATTATTTCTCTTCTCCTACTAGCTTTGGGTCTGGTTTGCTGCCAGTTTTCTAGATCCTTGAGATGAACTGAAAGCTCATCTATTTGGTGCCTTTCCGATTTCTTGATGTAGGCACCTATTGCTATAAACTTTCCTCTTAACACTGCTTTTGCTGTATCCCATAGGTTTTTGTATGATGTGCTGTTATCCTCATTTACTTCATTACTTTTTGATTTCTCTTTTAATTTTTTCTATGACCCATTGTTCATTCAAGAGCATGTTTTTCAGTCTCCATGTTTTTGCATATGCTCTAGGGATTCCTGAGTTGCTAATTTCCAACTTCATTCCTTTATGGTCTGAGAAGCTGCATGGTATGATTCTAATTATTTTGAGACTTTCTTTATGGCCTAGTATGTGGTGAATCCTAGAGAAGGTTCCATGTACTGCTGAGAAGAATGTAAATGCTTTCTATGTAGGGTGAAATGTTCTGTAGATATCTGTTAGGTCCATTTGGGCTATAGTGTCATTTAAATCTACTGTCTCCTTGTTGATCTTCTGTCCTGTTGATCTGTCTATCTCTGAGAATGGAGTATTGAAGTCCCCCAGTACTATTGTATTGGGGTCTAAGTCTCCCTTTAAGTCCCTTAACAGGTCTTTTGAATAAACTGGGGCCCTGTAATTGGGTGCATATACATTGATAATCATTATATCTTCCTGTTGAATGGATCCCTTAATCATTATATAGAGCCCCTCTTTGTCTCTCCTAATAGTTTTTGTGGTAAAATTTATGTTATCCAATATTAAGATGGCTATGCCCGATCTTTTTTCATTTCTGTTGGCATGGTATATCTTCTTCCAGCATTCTCAACTGGCAGTTTTTCTCACTTAGTACCTGGGCTATATCTCTCCATTCCCTCCTAGCTTGTAGGATTTCTGATGAGAAGTCAGCTGTGAGTCTAATTGGAGATCCTCTGAGAGTAATCTGATATTTCTCTCTTGCACATTTTAAGATCTTTTCTTTCTGTTTCACTGTGGTGAGTTTAATTACAATGTTTTGTGGTGAGGATCTCTTTTGGTCATGTTTATTAAGGGTTATATGAGCTTCCTGTACTAGGATAACTCTGTCCTTCTCCAAACCTGGGAAATTTTCTGCTAGTAGCTCACTAAAAAGGCCTTCTAATACTTTATCTCTCTTCATGCCTTCAGGAACTCCTAGAACCTGAATGTTAGGTTTTTTAATAGTATCCTGTAAATTCCTGACAATATTTTTTTAGATTTCTAATTTCCTCTTCTTTTCTTTGGTTTGACTGTTTCCTTTCCTGTTCTCTGTCTTCTAAGTCTGATATTCTCTCTTCTGCTTCACCCATTCTGTTTTTAAGGCTCTCTAATGTGTTTGTCATTTGATCTAGTGAATTCTTCATTTCATTATGGTTTCTCGTCACTATCACAGTTTCTTGTTCTACTAGTTGTTTCATTTCATTTTGATTCCTCCTTAATATTTCATTTTTGTGAGAGAGATTTTCTATCTTGTCCATTAAGGATTTCTGTAGTTCAAGAATTTGTTTTTGAGAACATCTTAATGTTCTTATCAAATTTTTGAGATCCGCTTCTTGCATTTCTTCTGTCTCATCATCTTCGTAATCTTGAATTGGGGTGTCTTTTTCATTTGGGGGCATCATAGTGTCTTCCTTGCTCTTGTTACCTCGGTTTCTACGTATGTTTGGCATTTCTCCGCAGTCTCTCACAGGGTTGCCAAGGTTACGGAGTTTGTGTACTCGGTGTGTTCTCTGGCCCCCTCTCAGATTTTCACAGCCTCAGTTCATTAGCTCCACCCACTTTCACTAGATCTAACCTGCTAATGGTGGTTAGATCTTGTCTTGCTCAGCTTTGTAAGGTGAGTGAAGAGAGAGGCTAGTGTCCGTGCCGGTTCCCCTTATTTATTCATTTTTTCTCTCTCCTCCAGTCAGCCTGGTACACTTTCCCCAGTGGGGCCTGCCTTTCCCTGCCAATGTCTTGGGTTACCGAGGGGTTTTTGTCTCACTTCCCCTTCCAGCGCTGGTGCACAGATTCTGTGGCTGGGCTTCTGCGACTGGGCTCCTGCAGTTCTGCTCTCGCGAGACAGCTTCCCCACAGTGGGCGACCTTGCTCTCCCCATAGGTCCTTTGCATCACATCCACTAGATCTGGAAGAGTTTCCTCTGCAGTTTTTTTCTGAGTCTTTTCCTGAGGCTACAGTAACTCTACTTTTATTAAACTATCTTTTCCCGGACTGTTGGTGTGCACCATCACTATTCCGCCATCTTGGCTCTGCCCCCCTATATCTAGATCTTCTTTAGTATTTATAAATCAAACTTATGAAATCATAAATAAGAGTGCCAATTGTTAAATCAACAATGGGAGTCACTGTGCACCTGCTCTTCATGTAGGACCTCTGTCCTTAATGTGTTATACTATGCAAATTAATGGTAAAACTACTACCCAAACAGTGCTCTATATTTTGTGTGTCTTTGTGAGTGCAGTCTGTTGCAATCTTTACTTAGCACATACTAAGTTGATCTTCTGTATAAAAAGATAATTGAAAATGAATCATGATGAAGAATGGGATGGAAGAGGGAGCAGGAGATGGGATGGTTGTGGGTGGGAGGGAAGTTATGGGGAAAAGCCACTATAATTCAAAAGTTGTGCTTTGGAAATTTATATTTATTAAATAAAAGTTTAAGAAAAACAAACAGGAAAAAAAAATAGTAATGCCTTAAAAACCCTGGGCACTTCTTAAATGCCAGTGTCCTTTTCAGGCACTCTTCCTGGTCTCCTCTTAGACCAGACACTTCACTGTTGCTTGCCAACCAAATAAAGGTTTCTGATTCTTTGCCAATTTTCCCAGCTTTTTTTTTCTTTTGGCCAGGCAGAGTTTGACAGTGAAAGAGAGAGAGACAGAGAGAGAGATATAGACAGTGAGAGACAGACAGAGAGAAAGGTCTTCCTTCTGTTGGTTCACTCCCCTAATGGATGCTAGGGCCGGCGCTACGCCAATCGATCCAAAGCCAGGAGCTGGGTGCTTCCTCTTGGTCTCCCATGCGGGTGCAGGGACCCAAGCACTTGGGCCATCCTCCACTGCACTCCTGGGCCACAGCAGAGAGCTGAACTGGAAGAGGAGAAACCGGAACAGAATCTGGCGCCCCAACCGGGACTAGAACCTGGAGCACCAGTGCTGCAAGAGGAGGGTTAGCCAAGTGAGCTGCAGCACTGGCATTTCCCAGCTTTTTATTTCTGTATTGAGGTGAGAAAAAGAACCCACAAAATCCAATCTGACAACTGCGTTCCCCTCTGCAAACAGTAACACAAATGTCTCCTTAACATACTGAGTCCTTTTGCCTTGGATATATTCCCAAACATGGGTAACTACATTTGGTGGTTCTATTTTTAGGTTTTTTGAGGAAACTATTGTTTTCCATAATAGGCATACTAATGTACATTTACATCCACATGGTGCAGTGGACCACTCTTTTTTTCTAATATTTATTCATTTATTTGAAAGAGTTACACAGAGAGGAGAGGTGGGGGGAGGGGTGTCTTCCATCCACTGGTTCACACTCCAATTGGCTGCAGCATCCAGAGCTGTGCCAATTGGAAGCCAGAAGTAAGGAGCTTCCTCCAGGTCTCCCACATGGATGCAGGGATCCAAGGATTTAGGCCATCCTATACTGCTTTCCCAAGCCATACCAGAGAGCTAGATTGGAAGTCGAACAGCTGGGACCCATATGGGATGCAGGTACTGCAGGCAGCGGCTTTACCTGCTGTGCCACAGTGCTGGCCCCAGTGGGCCCCTCTTTTCATCCTTTCTGGTACTCATTATCTTTAGTCATTTTGTTATTAGTCAACCTAACTGGTATGAGGTGGTATCTCAGTATGGCTTTGATTTTCCTTTCCCTGATGGTTAGTTACATTATCATTTCTTATACCTATGGTCATTTTGCTTTACTTTAAGAAATGTCTGTTCAGATTTACTGCCCATTTTTAAAAGATTTATTTTATTCATTCAAAAGAGTGACAGACACAGAGAAAGAGATCTTCCATCTATTGGTTCACTCCCCAGATGACTTCAAAAGTCAGGGCTGGGCCAGTCCAAAGCTAGGAGTCAGAAGCCAGGAACTCCACTGAGTCTCCTACGTGGGTATGAGGGGTCCAAGCACTTTGGCCATTTCCAGACTTGTTAGCAGATAGCTGAAACAGTAGCTGAGCAGCCTGAACCCAAACCAATGCTCCGGGAGGGATGCTGGCATTGTATGCAGCAACATAACCCATCGTGTCACAATGTTGGCCATCATTGCTCATTGTTTTAATTTGAACACTTGTTTCTTTGGTAGTCAGTTGTTTGTGTTCCTAATATGTCCTCATTATAAGCCCCTTGTCAGATGCATAACTTGCCCATATTTCCTCCCATTTTTCAGATTTTCTTTTTATTATATTGTTTCCTTTGCTGCTCATCTCTCTTTGAATGATAAGATTGAACACATAAAAGTATGACTCAGTAAGTCAGATAATTTACTTAAAGGTAAAAATACAGTGATAGAAAAATAAATACAGTAATGACAAATATTTCCATGTATTAAAATATTTGAACATAGCAATGGTCTATAAGAATGAAATAGAAAGGCTTTCTGAGAAGATTCAGATTAGAAACAGAGAGTATTTTGACTAGCTACTGTATTTGTATCCTTTCTGATAATAAAAATAAAGTATCACTTGTGTAGTAAATTCAAAAGGAAAAACTAAGATAGTATATTTTTATAACT
The DNA here is from genome assembly GCA_949820135.1 of Sylvilagus floridanus. Classification (NCBI taxonomy): domain Eukaryota; kingdom Metazoa; phylum Chordata; class Mammalia; order Lagomorpha; family Leporidae; genus Sylvilagus; species Sylvilagus floridanus. The sequence continues at coordinate 57,652,066 of OX463242.1, forward strand.
ATCATAGTGATTCTATTTTTGGAAAAATTAGGTGAAGTATTTTATTCATTTTAATTTGGGAGAATTTTAAAGAACATGGAAAGATAAATTATTCCACTTCTTAATAGCATAAATTTTACTGGTTTATATCTATGTTTAAAAATGATAGAAAATTAGCAAGGCTTCAAAGTACCAATTAAAGGAATATATCACCTAGTTTTCTTATACAGCTATTAATGGAATTTATCCTTGCCATGATTTTGCTATTCATGCTTGACTGTCTTGACCTTATATAAGAAAGAATAAATAGTTCTTGTATTTTTTTCTTTTATTTTTTGTAAAATTAGTTCCTTCAAAACCAATTAGATAACATCAATATTCCTGTTCTAAATAAGAAGATAAATCTTAACAACAAAAAAAGTTAATTAACTTTTCCAAACCACACAGGCAAACTCATTTCCAAACTCTGAGCTCTTCAGTACTGTGCAATACTGCCTCTCCCATACTCATTTCCAAACTCTGAGCTCTTCAGTACTGTGCAGTACTGCCTCTCCCATCTCCATGGTCTAGGCTCATAGTTATCTGAGGGTAGGGACACACTTATGCTTCAGGAAGAGAAGCTCCATGTTCAGTGGAACTCAATAGAACAATAAAAAGTAAATACACATACAGGCCTTGAAATAGATGAATCTGACATATTCAATGTCAATGAAAGAAACTTGTCATAGGACATTTGCCATATAATTCTAAAGTTAGTCTACAGTATAAAGGTAAGAGTGACTTGTTCTTGGAGGTGAGTGATAGGAGATATATATAATGGGAACTTCTAAAGTGCTTGATTTGTACTACTTACATATGTGTGTACCCTTGCTTAAAAATCAAACAAGATTTGTGCGCATGATGTTTGCCATGTTTCTAGACTGTTCTTGGAAAGCGTGTTATTTTTAATTCATTGTATTTGTTTTTACCAGATTCTGTGAAATTAAACTGACATTAATTGCCTGTGATGTGAAATATATGTACCTTCATTCTTTGAATATTTGCTTCTCATTTAATTCAAATTCATTTCATTTCAGTCATTGTCTTTGATTTTATAGTTGGGATTTGAAAATGCAAAATGTATTAAAAAGGGCAGCAGGCAGATATGAAATGCAAACATTACCATTTAATGAGTACACAGAGAAAACCTTGATGAGTTATTTTTTCAGTTTATTTTAGTTTTTATTTCTATTGGTAGAAACTCATATTTCCTGGGATAGGAGTATAATCAAAATAATAATTAATTTCATGTTTTCTTTGACATCTCACTTATCAGTCACTGCTTCAAAATTTGTTAAGAAGCACAATCATTAGTCCTTGCCTCTTTGAATAGAACTTTAGATAAAAGATTTCTCTCTATGCCCTAATTTTATAGCTTTGTCCTTGAAACTTTCACAGCAATTCATCAGACCTCTGATTCATACTATTATTTACACATTAGTTTTACATACTTGTCATTTGACAGTGAGTTCCAAAGACAGTGAGTGCATGGGTTATAGCTTCTCTCAATTAGTACTGCTTGAAATATATGCCTGCTAACTTCTCTGTTACCCTTATTCTCACTGCAAAGTATTTGTACTCTCAGTAAAATATTGAGACCATGGTCTCCAAAATAATCTAACATGGCATCCTAATATAGTAACATAATTTAGTGGCATCAAGTACTTTACAAATGAATAGTAGATGTGGATGGATGGATGGCATTTCTGGTAAGATGATGCTATTTACAATTCCATGACTTTGAACTACCTTCTTTTTTTTCTTTTTTTTTTTTTTTTTAAATCATGGCATATTATCAGTACTGTTTGTAATATCACTAAGTGACTTTTGGAAATCTTTCAAAACACTCATTGCAATTTAATGGTATATTTCAAAATAATGAAAGAGGACTCTAAGCAGTGATTCAAGTCTCAAAATTTATCATTTCTACAAGAAAGAGGAGTTAAGTGACCTTCTGCCTAGTTTATTCTATACTCCTATTAGCTAAATAGCCAGAAAATCAGATGCTTTGTAATTTTCAGCCCAAGATTTGGGTAATCATTTTTTCTTTTTCTTTTTTTTTTTTATAAAGCTTTTATTTAAAGTATATAAATTTCCAAAGTACAGCTTATGGATTACAATCACTCCCCCCATAACTTCCCTCCCACCTGCAACCCTCCCCTTTCCCGCTTCCTCTCCCTTTCCATTCACATCAAGATTCATTTGGTAATCATTTTTTCTAATAGAACTTTAAATTGAGAAATAGTCTCATTTGTCAAAATCAATAGAGAAACCAGTATTTCTATTACAAATCTCAACACTTTGGAAAAAATGTTGACATTATCTCTTGATTTTCACAGAAAATGTGTCACTCTAAATAGTATAAACTTCACTATACTATACTATAGTATAGTATACTATACTTCACTATAGTACAAAATATATGGGTATTTATCCTTTTTGATTACATTTAAAGTGAAAACTAAGTTATTTATGCCATCTTCATTTTTAAGAACAGTATCTGTTGGGAGGGCTCAGAATCTACCCTAGGCAATAAAGCATTTAAAGTATTCCAAATTTTGTTCATTTTACTTACTGTGATGGGGTAAGGACCAAAGACAGATATTAATTCAGAGCTTTAAAGGAAATTAGAAAATTATAGCCATTCTCTCTCTATTCTCTCAGCCTATACTGTTACAAAATAAAATCCTTATGTTATTATTTCAAAGTAGAATTCTACACAAATTAACATTAATTTTTGGATACTTGCTAAACCCAAAATTAGTCAATTACCTTCTGTACAATAATTATTTTTATTTTTCTTATCTAAAACTGTCAACAATAGTAGTACCTATCTGATCTGGTTATTATGGATATTTAGCAAATTAACATTTTCAGAATTATTCTCAAAATAGTAAATCAGTGTTAATGATAGGTATTATTTTGACTAACTCATAAACTAATATTCTCCTTTACTAAAACATATTTATGGATCATTCATGTTATACGTAAGGTAAGTGAATACTGAATAAATCAACAATTGATCATGATCAAAGTTCAATATTAAAAATTTTTAAAGTATTCATTTTCTAGAATACTAGTCAGTAATTGAAGCTAATTAATTAAAATTCTATGCCAAAATAGAAAAAATATTTATATTTTATGAATATATTCCAAAATATTGTGATATGTTTTACACACATAAACACACTCACACAGACATGCATACTCAGAAAACAACATCATGTTGTCATTGATGTGAATGTCATCTGGGGTCAGCATTGTGGCATAGAAGATGAAGTCACCACCTGTGATGCTGGCATCCCATATGGACACTGGTTTGTGTCCTGGCTGTTGCACTTCTGATCCAGCTCCCTGCTAATAGCCTGGGAAAAGCAGCAGAAGATGGCTCAAGTATTTGAGCCCCTGCCACCCATCACCCATGTGGGAGACACGGATTAGCTCCTGGCTTCTGGCTCCGCCTCACCAGTCCTGGCAGTTGTGGCCATCTGGGGAGTGAACCAGCAGATGAAAGATTGACTCTCTTTCACTCTCTCCCCCACTCCTGACTCTCTGTGTGTGTGCATGCTACCCCATGCATGTCACCCTCTTTCTCTCTGTAACATGGACTTTCACATAAATAAAGTTTTTAAAAAAGATTATCATGAGTCATCTGCATATCCCAACAATTCCATAATGATTTTTTGATGTATAAACACTTTCTTTTTTTAAAAGATTAATTTGTTTGAAAAGCAGAGTGAAAGTGAGATAGAGACATATTGCACGCTGATGCACTCCCCAAATGGCTGGGTGCATACTGAAGCTGAACAGACTCCATTCTGGTATCTCACGTGGGTGCCAGGGACCCAAACACTTGGGCCATCTTCCATTGCTTGCCCTGGCACATTAGAAAGGGAGATAAATTGGAAGCAGAGCAGCCAACATTTCAACTGGCCCTCTGGTATGAGATGCTTGAGTAGCATGTGGTGGCTTTATCCACTGTGCAAAAACAACTACCCTCCCTTCTTTCTAAAATTATAAAAATTAAATATATTAGCTAGAGTGTAGACAGAAGGGTAGAAACCTATACCATGTTGATGGAAATGCAGATTGGTGGAGCCACTGAGAAAAAAAAATGAAGTTTACCAAAAAACTTAAAGATAGAATTATGTTATGACACAGGAATTCTCCTTTTTAGCATATACCAAACGAAAATAAAATACCATCAGGATAGAATAGTATTCATACTAAAAAAAGAAAAATAAATAAAAAATAACCCAAAGATCCTGCCATTTGCAAAACCATGGCTGAAACTAGAGGATATTATATTAAGTGGAACATGTGAAGCAAGGGAAAAAAAGTACCACATGAACTCATTGATATATGTAATATAAGACAAAAAATATCAAATATATAGAAATAGACGCTCAAATGGTTGTTATAAGGGAGAGCATGGTCAGGGAGGAGAGGGCTTGAAATATACATAAAATGATACAAATTTACAGTTATATAGGGAGAGTAAGTATAGACATATAAGTTAAAAAATTAATACTATAATATTTTATTGTATATAGGTAATTTACCAGAAGAAAAGATGTACTTGTAGTCACATTTATCAGAGAAGAGAGATAGAGGAAGGGAGAAAGGAAGGAAGGAAGAAGGATAGAAAGAAAGAAAAGAGTAGCTTATGATGTTTTACTTAATTGTAGTAATTGATTTCCTTTTTTATAAAAATCTTTTATTTAATAAGTATAAATTTTGGGCTGGTGCCGTGGCTCACTTGGTTAATCCTCTGTGGCACCAGCATTCCATATAGGCACCAGGTTCTGGTCCAGCTCTCTGCTGTGGCCCGGGAGTGCAGTGGAGGATGACCCAAGTGCTTGGGCCCCTGCACCAGCATGTGAGAACAGGAGGAAGCAACTGGCTCCTGGCTTTGGATAGGTGTAGTTCCAGCTGTGGTGGCCATTTTGGAGGTGAACCAATGGAAGGAAGACCTTTGTCTCTGTATCTCCTTCTCACTGTCTAACTCAAAAGGGACTGTCAACCCAAAGGGACTGGCTTATTTCACTCAGCATGATATTTTCTGGATTCCTCCATTATGTTGTAAATGACAAGATAGCATTTTTTTTTTACCACTGTGTACTATTCCATAGAGTACATATATATGTTTTTGTGTGTGTGTGCATGTGGGTGCAAACTGTTGAAATCTGTATTTAACATGGAATTGGTCCTCTGTATATAAAATCAAACTAAAAATGAACCATAATGAAGAAGGGGATGGGAGAGGGAGAGGGAGATAGCATGGTAAGTGGGGTGGGAGTGTGGGTATGGCAGAAAGAACCACTATATTCCTAAAGTTGTACCTATCACTACCTACTCCCTCTCTTATTCCCCCTCTTATTTTTTACTGGGGTACTTTTCCAATTGGCTTAATACATATATGAATAATTTGTTTTACGTAAAGTGTTCAACATATAGTATGAAGAAGAGAAAAGAAAAAGAAAACAAAGAAAAATTAAGAAAGTACAAAATAAAAAGTAACAATAAAAAACTGTCCCTCAACAGTCAGGACAAGATTATTCAAGTCATTGATTCTAAAAGTGTCAATTTCACATCTACATCTTTCATTATAGCAGTGCTAGTAATACAGATCACAGAAAACATATTGTGTTTGTCTCTTTGGGACTGGGTTATTTCGCTAAGTATGAAGTTTTATAGCCTTATAGTTTATTTGCATTTCATTGCAAATGACTGGATTTCATCCATTTTTACTGCTGTGCAATATTCCATAGTGTACATATCCCACAATTTCTTTATCCAATCTTTGTTTAATGGGCATTTAGGCTGATTCCATATATTAGTTATTTTGAATTGAGCTGTAATAACATGGAGGTGCAGATAACGCATTTGTTTACTGATTTCATTTCCTTTGGGTAAATTCCCAGGAGTTAGATGGCTGGGTAATATGGTAAAACTATATTCAGATTTCTGAGGTATCTCCAGACTGCCTTCTGTTGTGGCATTCCCAGTTTACATTACCACCAACAGTAGGTTATGGCACCCATTTCACAAATCTTGTCCAGCATTTGTTTTTAGTTGATTTCTTTATGAGGGACATTCTAACTGGGATGAGGTGAAGCCTCATAGTGGTTTCATTTGCTTTTCCCTGACAGCTGGTAATCCTGAACATTTTTTTTTTTCATTAGTCTGTTGGCCATTTGGATTTCCTCTATTAAAAAATGTCTGGTTAAGTCCTTAAGTGGGTTGTTTGTTTTGTTGTTGTGTAGTTTCCTGATCTCTTTGTAGATTATGGTTACTAATCCTTTCTCAGTTGCATAGTTTGCAAATATTTTCTCCCATTCTGTTAGTTGCCCCTTCACTTTCCTGACGGTTTCTTTTGCTGTTCAGAAGCTTCTAAATTTTAGGTAATCCCATTTGTTCCTTTTGGCTTTGACTACCTGTGCCTCTGGGGTCTTTTCCAGAAATTCTTTGCCTGTGCCAACGTCTTGCATGGTTTCTCTGATGTTCCCTAATAATTTGATGGTGTGGGTGGTAGATTTATATCTTTAATCATGTTGAGTAGAATTTTGTTAAGGTGTAAGGTAAGGATCTTGCTTCATACTTCTAAACATGGATATCCAGTTTTCCCAGCACCATTTGTTGAAGAGACTGTCCCTGCTCCAGGAATTGGTTTTAGCTCCTTTGTCAAATATTAGTTGGTTATGGCCAGCGCCGTGGCTCAGTAGGCTAATCCTCCACCTGCAGCGCCGGCACACCAGGTTCTAGTCCCGGTTGGAGCATTGGATTCTGTCCTGGTTGCTACTCTTCCAGACCAGCTCTCTGCTGTGGCCTGGGAGTGCAGTGGAGTATGGCCTAGGTCCTTGGGTCCTGCACCCACATGGGAGACCAGGAGAAGCACCTGGCTCCTGGCTTCGGATCAGCGTGGTGCACTGGCCACAACATGCTGACTGCAGTGGCCATTGTGGGGTGAACCAATGGAAAAGGAAGACCTTTCTCTCTGTTTCTCTCACAGTGCACTCTGCCTGTCAAAAAAAAAAAAAAAAAACTAAAAAAAAATATTAGTTGGTTGTATTGGATTGATTTCTGTGATTTCTATTCTGTTCCATTGGTCTATCCATCTGTTTTTGTACCAGTACCAATTGTTTTGATTATAACTTCCCTGTAGTATGTCTTAAAGTCTTGTATTATGATGCTTCTGGCTTCAATTTTGTTGTGCAAAATTGCTTTAGCTATTCAAGGTTTCCTGTACCTCCATATGAATTTCAGCATCATTTTTTTCCAGATCTGAGAAGAATGTCTTTGGTATTTGACTGGTATAACACTGAATCTGTAAATGGCTTTCAGAAAAATGTATATGTTGATTATATTGATTCTTCCAATCCATGAAAATGGCAGATTTTTTCCATTTTTTTTGTATTTTTTTTCTATTTCTTTCTGTAAAGTTTTGTAATTCTCATCGTAGAGATCTTTGACATCCTTAGTTAAATTTATTCCAATGTACTTGATTGATTTTGTGGCTATTGTGAATGGGATTGATCTTAGAAGTTCTTTTTCAGAAATGACATTGTCTGTGTATACAAAAGCTATTGATTTCTGTGTACTGACTTTGTATCCTGCTACTTTACCAAACTCTTCTATGAGTTCCAATAGTCTCTTAGTGGAGCCTGGTGGATCCAATATCTATAGAATCATGCCATTTGCAAATAGGGATAGTTTGACATCTTCCTTCCCAATTTGTATCCCTTTGATTTCTTTTTCTTGCCTAATATCTCTGGATAAAACTTCCAGGACAATATTTAATAGCAATGGTCAGAGTGGGCATCCCTGTCTGATACCAGCTTTCAGTGGAAATGCCTCCAACTTTTCCCCATTCAATATGATGCTGTCCATGGGTTTGTCATAAATTCCCTTTATTGTGCAGAGGAATGTTACTGCTAAAGCCAATTATCTTAGAGTTTTCATCATGAAATGGTGCTGTGTTTTGTTGAATGCTTTTTCTGTATCTATTGAGATAATCATAGGCTTTTGTCCTTTAATGTGTTAATGTGAAGTATCACATGATTGATTTTTTAATGTTGAATCATCCCTGCATACCAGGGATAAATCCCACGTAGTCAAGGTGAATGATTTTTCTGATGTGTAGTTGGATTCGACTGATCATGATTTTGTTGAAGATTTTTGCATCTGTGTTCATCAGGGAGATGGGCCTATAGTTTGCTTTCTCTGTTGCATCTTTTCTGGATTTAGGACATAAGGTGATATTGGCTTCATAGAAAGAATTTGGGAGTATCGGCTCCCATTCAATTGAATATTTTGAGGCGATTTGGGGTGCAGTCTTTAAATGTCTGATAGAATTCAGCAGTGAAGTTGTCTCGTCTGGGCTCTCTTTGTTGGGAAGGCCTTTATTACTGAATCAATTTCTGTCTTGGTTATAAGTCTGTTTAGGTTTTCTATGTCTTCATATCTTAATTTAGGTAGATTGTATGTATCCAGGAATCTATCCATTTTTGCTAGATTTTTCAGCTTGTTGGCATAAAACTCTTCGTAGTAATTTCTGATGAGTTTTTATTTCTGTGGTGTCTATTGTTACATTTCCTTTTTCATCTCTAATGTTATTGATTTGTGTCTTTTCTCTCCTTTTTTTGATTCATTGGGCCAATGGTGTGTCAATTTTTTTTTAAAAAAGAAACAGCTCTTTGTTTTGCTGATCTTTTTTATTTTTTATATTCAATTCTGTTGATTTACTTTCTGATTAATTATTTGTTTTCTACTAGTTTGGGGATTGGTTTGTTGTTAGTTTTATAGATCCTTGAGATGCATTGATAGCTCATTTATTTGGTGCCTTTCAAATTTCTTGATGTAGGCACCTATTGCTATACACTTTCTTCTTAACACTGCTTTTTCTGTATCACATAAGTTTTGATATGTTGTGTTGTCATCTTCATTTGTTTCCAGAAAAATTTTGATTTCTGTTTTGATTTGTTCTATGACCCACTGTTCATTCAAGAGCATGTTTTTCAGTCTCCATATGTTTGCATATGTTCTAGGGATTCCTGAGTTGCTGATTTTCAGCTTCTTTCCATTCTGGTTTGAGGAGATGCATGGTATGATTTTGATTTTTTTGAATGTGCTGAGACTTGCTTTATGGCCTAGTATGTGGTCAATCCTAGAGAAAGTTCTATGCACTGAAGAGAAGAATGTATATTCTGCAACTGTAGGTTGAAAAGTTCTGTAGGTATTTGTTAGGTCCATTTGTTCTATAGTGCCAATTAAGTCTGATGTTTCCTTGCTGATTTTCTATCTGGTTGATCTCTCCATTGCTGAAGGTAGCGTATTTCCTTATAATAGTCAGGCGCCCTGTAACTAGGTACACATATGCTTATAATAGTTACATATTCCTGTTGAGTTGATCCCTTAATCATTATATAGTGCCCTTCTTTGTCTCTTTTAACAGTTTTTGTGTTAAAGTCTATTTTGTCTGATATTAAGATGGCTATGCCAGCTCCTTTTTGGTTTCTGTTGGCGTGGAATAACTTTTTCCATCGTTTTGCTTTCAGTCTGTGTGTATCTTTCTTGGTAAAATGTGTTTCTTGTAGGTAACAAATAGATGGCTTTTGTTTTTTAATCCATTCAGCCAGTCCATGCCTTTTAACTGGAGAGTTGAGGCCATTTACATTCAGTGTAACTATTGATAAGTAATGACTTTGCCCTGCCATTTTCCAAAAGATATTACTAATTTATACTTTGAACTTCCTTTGATCTTTTACTGAGAGTTTTTATTCCCTTATTTTCTATTGTATTGATGACTGTGTTCCTTTGTTAAACACATCCTTAAGCATATTTTATAGGCCTGGACAGTTGTTGACAAGTTCTTTCAATTTCTGTTTGTTATGGAAGGTATTTATTTCACCTTCATTCACAAATGAGAGGTTTTCAGGGTACAATATTCTGGTATGACAGTTTTTTCTCTTAGGACTTGGACTATATCTTGCCATTCTCTCCTAGCCTATAGGGTTTCTGATAAGTCTGTTGTGAGTCTAAGTGGAGATCCTCTGAAAGTAATCTGGTGTGTCTTGCACATTTTAGGATCTTCTGTGTTTCACTGTGGTGAATGTGATTACAATGTGTCATGACCATTATTTTTTCTGGTCATGTCTGTTGGGAGTTCCATGTGTTTCATATAGTTGGACATCCCTTTCTTTCTCCAAATCCGGAAAGTATTCTATCTTATAATCCTTTCTCTCTCTGCATGCTTTCAGGTATTCCTAGAACTCAAATGTTGAGGTTTTTTTTTTATAGTATCCTGTTGATTCCCAATAGCATTTTTCAGTTTTCTAATTTACTCTTCTCGTCTTTGGTTTGACTGTATACTTTCCTGTGCTTTGTCTTTTAAGTCTGATAGTGTCTCTTCTGCCTCACTGATTCTGTTTTTAATGCTCTCCACTGCATTTTTTATGTGTTCTACTGAATTCTTCATTTCAATTTGATTTCTCTTTAAGATTTCCATTTCATGGATATTCAATTCTTCACATCATTTTGATTCCTCTTTAAGATCTAAATTTCATGGGAAAAATTTTCTTTCATGTCCTGAATGGATTTCAGTAGTTCATGTGTTTGCTTTTGATTACTTCTATGTAATCTTATGATCAATTTTTTGAGTTCAATTTCTTGCATTTCTTTTATCTTATCATCTTCACAATCTAGTATTGAAATGTCCTGTTCTTTTGGGAACATCATGTTGTCTTCCTTATTCTTGTTTCTTGGATTGTTGCATTTGTTGTTAGGCATTTCTGGAGATACCTGTTGGTTTCTTCTTTTTATTTTTTTTCTTCTCTTTTTTGCTGTGGTAATTTTTATCATTGTGCTATGACTCTGTAGATAAGTGGGATGTCTGCTTTCAGTGAATCTCTAGAGGCTTGTACTGGGTATGGCCAGAGAGTTCTGTTCAGTTCTGCAGTGTTAAAGGTATGTTTAATGTGACACATCCAGGTTTGGCATGGTAAATCTTATCTATCTCTCTCTCTTTTTTTTTTTAAATCAGAAGTGAAGTATATTCTGCTCAGCTGAGCTATTCTCCTCAATGGAGACCAGTGCTTGAGCACTAGCCCCAGTGGGTATAATATTCATCTGATTTGTCCCAAGGACCACACAAAGTCTCTGTGCAGTCCTCAGTGTAAGTTCAGATTCCCAAGCAATGTTTCTCACCAGGTAACCAGGAACCTCTGAGCTTGTGGTGTCTCTCACTGAGACTGCTCGAAGTCCCAGTCACATCATGATTTCTCCCACATACCCTCAGTTTTTTTCACAGTCTCTGTTCAGAAGCTTCACACAATCACAAGCTCCTAGCCCCATTATTTCTCCCCACCATTGTCAGGAGTCTCTGCTTGGCTTATTGCCAGGGGCAGACACGAGCTGTTACTGTTATGCATGTCCAAAATGGTGCCCACTCTATCGGCTTGTCACCGTACACCTTTGTAAAGTGATTGGAGGGACAGAAATGTGTTCATTCCATCCTTTTTTGTTTATTTCTCCTTTATTTTGTCTGGTACACTTTCTCCCATGGGGTTTCAAGCCTGGTTCTCTCTAGGTTCTTCCTGCTGCTTTTTCACCAGTGGCTTGGGCTACTGCAGTCTGGTCTCACCTCACTTTCCAGTGCTGGTGTGTAGGCTCTCAGCTGTTGGAATCCTGAGTTGTGGGTGCCCACGCTCTCCATGTAGGTCCACTGTGTCTCTCTAATTTCAGTAGTTTCCTCTGCCATTTTTTCCCTAACTCTTCTGTGAGACTACACTATATTTTTCTAAAAGTATCTTCTCCTGGGCTAGAGCAGTAAGCTCTCTCCCTACTCTGCCATCTTGGAACCTCCACTGATTTCCTTAATTGTAGTAATCACCCTATGTCTCTGTGTGTTGTTGTTATTGTTGTGTATGTGTGTGTGTGTATAATCTCATGATTTATATCTTAAACACATCTAGTAACAAATATAAGGACATATAAAATGTTTATATATTAAAGTGAAATTACCTCCAAAAATTTACCAGAAAAAATATGTATTTAGATTTAGCAAGATATCAAAACATAGAGACAAACAATATGAGGAGTGTAACTACTGGCTATAAAATCCATGGTATTATGGCATTTCCACCCATAGGTTATTGCAAAGGCTTTACCTAGTCCACTATCCAATCAACTTCTCCAAATGAGCTTAGCACAGTCACCTCTGAAGGGAACGGCAACCAGGGGCTCAGAGCTCCAATGCATAGCCATGCTCTTAGCAGAGCCACCCTTCTGTTTCAATGATTGAAATTAAAACAATATTTGTTTCCTGGTGCCAGCATGGTAGCACACTGGGTTAGGCTGCCAATTGTGATGCCCACATCCCGTATTGTAGTGCCATTTTGAGTTCTGGCTGTTCTGCTTCCAATGCATTTTCAGCTGATGCACCTGGGGAGGCAGAGGAGGATGGCCCAAGTGCTTGGGCCCCTAGCACCCAAGTAAGCAATCAGGACAGAGTTTCTAGCTACTAGTTTGGCCTGTCTTGGATCTGGCTATTGTGGCATTTGGGGAAATGAATCAAAGGAAGGAAAATATCACTTTTTCTCTCTCCCTCTCTCCATCACTTCCTCTAATTCTGCCTTTAAAATAAATAAATAAAATTTTAAAATATATTTGTTTTCCTGGGGCTGGCACTGTGGTGTAGCATTTAAGCCGCTGCCTACAGTGCCGACATTCCATATGGGAGCTGGTTCAAGTCCAAGGTGCTCCACTTCCAATCCACTCTCTGCTATGGCCTTGGAAAACTGTAGAAGATGGGTCAAGTCCTTGGGTTCCTGCACCCATGTGGGATTCCTGGAGGAAGCTCCTGGGTTCTGGCTTCGGATCAGCCCAGCTCTGGCCATTGCAGCCATTTGGGGAGTGAAACAGTGGATGGAAGATCTCTCTCTCTCTCTCTTTCTCTGCCTCTATAACTCTGCCTTTCAAATATTAAATGAATAAATCTTTAAAAGATATATTTGTTTTCTTGAGATGGGATGACTATAGAGAAAAATGCATGTCCGTAATGAAATACTGCAATTAGTCTTAGAAATGCCAATATCTGTTAGTTGTTGACATAGAAAAAATAGTATAGTTTTCTTTTTAAAAATAACCTTTTTGTTAATAATTTCAAAGCATCTCTTGAAATGGTACACTTTATAGGATTATGGTTTTGTTTCATTTACAGTTTTTTTTTTTGCACAATACTATTCTTCTGAAATTCTTTTTTTTTTAATTTATTTATTTGATAGGTAGATTTATAGACAGTGAGAGAGAGAAAGACATAGAAAAACATTTTCCATCTTTTGGTTCACTCCCTAAATGGCCACCACGGCTGGTGCTATACCAATCCAAAGCCAGAAGCCAGGTGCCTCTTCCTGGTCTCCCATGTGGGTACAGGGGCCCAAACACTTGGGCCATCTTTCACTGCCCTCCCAGGCCACAGCAGAGAGCTGGATTAGAAGAGGAGCAACTAGGACTAGAACCCGGTGCCCAGATGGGATGCTGGCACCCTAGATGGAGGATTAACCAAGTGAGCTATGGCACCGGCCCTCTTTTGAAATTCTTAATCTAAATTACTTAGTTGATAAATTTTATATTGGAAACCTAAAAACAGCTTCAGCTTGTGCATCATTCAAAAGTGTCAAAGCCATAACAGTTGCACAATGCCAAGTTATATTACACTATATGCTGTGCTCCAAACCTTTAGTGAAGTTTTTGGTGTCAAAACATTCCTTTCAACACAACTAGGATGAAGGCGCTTTTAGGATAAATATTATTTATGGCCTTTGGTAGCAAAAAAAAATTATTCACAAAGACAATAAATCAATTTCTCAACATTAAACAGTAAGAGTAAGTCCAAATATCTAAAATATGGAATGGCAAACAATAACATTCTAGGTATTATTGTTAAACTTTGAATTCTGAGGCAATATGTCAAAGAGTTTGAACTGCGGTTCACAAAATGCATTGTGAAATGCTCTGACTAGAAATCCTTTAAAATACTATAAAATGCAAACTATATGGAGATGGAAAAATAGAAAAGACTGGATTATTTAGAGATTAACACTGGAAGAAGTACCTATTATAATAATCATAAATGGTAATGTTCTAGAAATCAAACACACACAAACACACCCACACACAGATAAATACACTGTCTAAAAAAGACATCCTGAAGATTCACCAAGTAGGATAGTTATAGTGGCTGATTCTTAGAAAACAGAACATACTTTTCCTTAGGAAGTGAAAACTAGAGGAATTTATCAAGTTGCTTTGTTAAATATTATATTTATTATGCCAAGCTCTTGAACATGTGAATTTATTCACATACACTGAGATTATTCTGCCTTGTGCCCAGTTATGGTTTATTAAATAGTTAAATAAAATCCTGCATTTCTCCTTCAGATCAGTTTTTATAACTGTATTTAGTATTATTTGAAATAATATATGAAATTATTTCTTTACTATTTGTATTTCCTACTTGGCTTGATGCTCAATGAATAGAATCCAAAATTCTAATACTGTGCCTCTTATACTTGAAAATAATAGATAATATTTATTTGTTTTGCAGGATGTTCTAAGCAAAGAAGAGAGTTGTAAATAGCCAGAAAAATAAAAATCATAGTCAAGTTATAAATGGAAAAGATACCACATGAAAATGCTCATTATTCTTTTGTGTTCCCTTCCTAATTATGATTTTACATTTTCAAGTTGGTGTTGGAGAGATGTGGTAGTTCTATTTTTAATAATCTTTACATACATAAAAACCATTTTTGATTAGATGCTTCAAGGGAAGCTAATTCTCAACTGCTATTCTAGTAAATGGTAATAATTGTTATGAATATAGAATTTTCAAGCTTGGAGTTAACCTTGAGAATCCAACTCAAGCTATAGATTCTGTCCAGCAGAAAACAAGACAATCATACTCAAAAACACAAATGCTTATTTCTTCTTTTTTTTTTTTTTGCTTTTTTAATTCTTTGGATCTTAGAAATGGGTTTATCTTAAAATAGTTTTTGAGAGTTATAGTAAAAATTACATAATGTTTAAAATTGTAGCTGTAGTATATCTAGCAAATAGTTTGATTTCTATTTTTCCTTATATAGAAGGACTCTATTGAGTCAGCATTTAACTCTTTATTTGATAATAGCTTCTTTTAATACATTTAACCTTCTACTGACCAAATTTTACATACCTTTGAGCTAATTTTAGATGTCAACAATGATCTGTAGATTGAAGCAGATTTTCAGTCTATGAATAGTACATTGGTGATTTGGGTATTCTCAAGTTAAATTGCAAGTATGTTCTTAGCTAAAGTAGATTTTAAATGGGCCTTGTAGTTGTTGTTTAAAGATAGATCTTTAAATAAGTGCCCGGGGTATCATAAGAATAATGCTACCTTCAGTGCACAGCAGTTCTCTCTTTCATGGAGCATAAAATGCCTCATCTACACCATCAAAGCTGGAAGTGTACATGTGTAAACAACTTTCCACTCAGTGAGGATGCCATTCTACTGTGGAAAGATCTTTTGTTCTATAATAAAATCCTCAGAGAACAGGAATAAAGAGAACAGAAAGAAAAAAGAAAACATTTCTCTATGAGGCTTTTTTCTCTTTATTCTCTTCTGTAATCTTCTTTCTATGGGCTATCAAATGGATCACTTTTTATTACAGAGATAATGGCTAACTGGTTAAAAAATAGACATACACAGGAAACTAGCGAAGTCTACACTTTATACCCAAGTAGAGGATTTTTCCTCCCCTATTTTTTCATATAGGTTTTATAACTCTTAAATTGTGTTCACTACAAATATGAATAAACTTTCCATGCCTTCATTCCTCATTTTCAGAATAAGTTAAAAATAATCCTGAGTTGTAAATGAGCAATAACCATTAATCCCATCACATAGTAATATCACAGTATTAAAATCAACTAATATTTGTGATTTTACTTAGAGGTGAATGAGAGTATTGATGTTATAGTACATCACATTGTATTACCTAGCAGAAAGTACTTAAACTTATTTTTTTTATAATTAGGTAGTATCTGCAGATGTAATTTGGTAAAATATTTATGACTCAGTACCAATTCTTTATGTCATTTTTTAAAACATAATCTTGTGTATACCATGTCAATTTACATGACAATTTTAAAAAATATATATTTAATAGAATGTATTTCAAAAGTATTTGAAGCCTTTGAGAAGATAAAAAGTAAAACATTTTATTTTTAATAAGCATTGAATGAAGGTTATTAAATGGGATTTCAAAATACAATCATTGATGTCCTTTGATTCTCAGTTAATTAGTTTTTAGTGATATCACTTTGGAAATAAAAACTTTACGATAAATTGGTTCTGCTACTCCCTAAATGTCTAGTAAATGAGATATTTTCAATGAGAGGAATCTAACATTGTTTTCTTTTTTCCTCTCCTGACAACAGTATCTTACAAATCAGTGCCAAATGAAGCACTAAAATCCCTAGGTATCTTAAAGAGGAAAATATTATGTAGGTAAACAGATAAATCTTTAGAACATTTGTCTTTATGGGAACAACTCCTGCTGTTGGTCTCTAACCTGTAGGGCATTAGTCTTCTCTAAATTGCCAATGGTATCCCACAGCTCAGTGATTAATAGGAAACACTAAAAGAAATAGTACATTCTCCCACAGAGAATTTTTAGACAGGCATGGCCCCTTAAGAAAAATATATACATGAAATAGATTATTGCCTATTGTGGCATATTTCACCATGGGTCTTTAAGCAAAGTCATTTTAAAAGCTGCGAAAAAAAAATAAATAACTTTGAGGAAGCCATTAGACAGAGAGGTCTACTAACATGGCTATTTACTGTTTAAACTGAACAAGAAGGAAGATTCTACATACAATAGCATTAGTCATATACAATGAGTGAAATACCACTAAATATTGTAATTTATTTTCTTTTTTTAAAAGATTGATTTATTTATTTGAAAGGCAGAGTTACAGAGAGGCAGAGGCAAAGAGAGAGAGAGAGAGAGAGAAGGTCTTCCATCTGCTGGTTCACTCCCCAAATAGCCACAACGGTGAGAGCTGGGCCAATCTGAAGCCAGGAACCAGTATCTTCTTCTGGGACTCCCATGTGGGTGCAGGGGTCCAAGGACTTGGACCATCTTGTACTGCTTTTCCAGGTCATAGTAGAGAGTTGGATTGCAAGTGGAGCAGCAGGGTCTCACACTGGTGCCCACATTGGATGCTGGCACTGCAAGTGGTGACTTTCACTGGCTACACCACAGTCTGGCCCCAATTTATTTTCAATTTATCATTAATAAGATCGTGTTACTGCTTAAGGTGAAAAGCTTTATTCATTATCCAGTTAGAATATTTTTATATCCAAAGCTATTGAAGACAATTTTATGTATGAAATATTTTGACTGACAATTACAATAATTTATTTTTGCTATATTGTGAATAATTTTTTTTCTTTTGAGAGCAGAGGCAATGACAAGCAGAGTTACCATCTGCTAGTTTATAATCAGAATGTCAACAGTATATGCTTTAGCCACACCAGAGTCATAATCCAAGAACTCAATACAGGTCTCCCACATGGATGTCAGTAACTACATTACTTGAGCTGTCACTGTTGCCTCCCATGGTTTACATTTGCAGCACATTAAATCAGGAGCTGGAGGAAGCCATGGAATCCAGGTACTCCTATATGGGATGTGGCATCCTAAACTGTGGTTTAACCATTAAGTTAAGTGCCTATCCCTGCTCATGGCTTTTAAAATTATTCAACATTATTTCACATTGAGGCATAAAACTCCTAATAGACTTCATGTACCTACTTATGAACTATTTCTTGACTGACCTTTGAAGCCAAAAGATGCATAGGTTACCTTTATTTACTTGTTTATTTATTTATCTCTTTGACAAAAAAAGTCTTGCAGTTGGCAATATTCAAACAATAGGCATTCATTATTATCACCATTTACACATCAATAACATTTCCCTTAGAGCACACAGACACATTTAAGAGTAGTATTTCTATGATACGGTGGATAAATTATGGCTTTTAAGGATTTAGTTTAATGGAATTTTAATGCATATTTTTAAGAGACAGAGCTTCCACCTATTGGTTCATTTCCCAAATGCTTGCAGTAACTGGGAGAAGGTAAAGGTGAAGCTGGGAGTCAGAAACTCAATCCAGGTCTCCCACAGGGGTAGCAGGGACCCAGTTACTGGAGCCATCACTGCTGCCTCCCAGGAAATTGGAGCCAGGAGCCAAGGCAGATAATGAACCAGGGTACCCTGATGTGAGAAGTGGGTGTGTTAACAGCTAGGCTAAATGCTTACCTGTTTATGTGCATTTTTGATGCAGGTGTTATTGTTTGTGTGCATGAGTATGTTGTGTGAAAGTGTGAGGGAGTTACAGAGAAAGAAAAAAAAAAGGAGAAAAAGCAGGAACATCAATTAATATAACAGTAACAGGTATCTAAATTCAAATTCAATCATTTATAATTGTCCTTTAGCTAAACAAAAAAACCCAGGACAAGTTGGGCTATTACCCCTAATTGCAAGGAAGAACAACCAACAATATAATAAATCAAGGGGTGTCTTAGAGAGAGTATTAGAAAAGACATGGTATGGGATTTGGAATTACACTAGGTAAGTTTACTATTTAATTGAGGAAGTGAGGCTTTTTCTGGAGTTTCATCCTGTCAGAAAACAATGAATATTTTACAATTGAGTATCTTTTTTTTCAACTTTTATTTAATAAATATAAATTTCCTAAGTACAACTTTTGGATTATAGTGGCTTTTTTCCTCATAACCTTCCTCGCACCCGCAACCATCCCATCTCCCACTCCTTCCCCCATTCCATTCTTTATCAAGATTCATTTTCAATTATCTTTATATACAGAAGATCAACTTAGTATATACTAAGTAAGGGTTTCAACAGTTTGCAACCACACAGATACACAAAGTATAAAGTACTGTTTGAGTAGTAGTTTTACTGTTAATTCGCATAGTACTACATATTAAGGATAGAGATCCTACATGGGGAGTGGATACACAAGGACTCCTGTTATTGATTTAACAATTGACACTCTTGTTTATGACATCAGTAATCACCAAAGGCTCTTGTCATGAGGTGCCAATGCTATGGAAGCCTCTTGAGTTCACAAACTTCAATCTTATTTAGACAAGGCCATAGTCAGAGTGGATGTTCTCTCCTCACTTCAGAAAAAGTTACCTCCTTTGATGGCCCATTTTTTCCTCTGGGATCTCACTCACAGAGATCTTTCATTTAGGTTTTTTTTTTTTTTTTGCAACAGTGTCGTGGCTTTCCATGCCTGAAATACTCTCATGGGCTCTTCAGTCTGCTCTGAATACCTTAAGGGTTTATTCTGAGGCCAGAGTGCTGTTTAGGACTTCTGCCAATCTATGAGTCTGCTGTGTATCCCGTTTCCCATGTTGGATCCTTCTCTCCTTTTTAATTCTATCAGTTAGTATTAGCAGACACTAGTTTTGTTTATGTGATCCCTTTGACACTTAATCCTTTTTGTTTGTTTGTTTGTGATATAGATTTTTTTAAAATTTTATTTAATGAACATAAATTTCCAAAGTACAGCTTATGGATTACAAGAGCTTCCCCCCCTTCCCCATAACTTCCCTTCCACCCACAACACTCCCCTCTCCCACTCCCTCTCCACTTCCATTCACATCAAGATTATTTTTCAATTATCTTTATATACAGAAGATCAATTTAGCATATATTAAGTAAAGATTTCAACAGTTTGAAATGATCCTGTGTGAGAAGCAGGACACAAGGCAGACTCATAGAATGGCAAACGCCCAAAACAGCATTCCTGCCTCAGAATCAACCCTTGGGACATTCGCATCTGGCTAAAAGGTCCATGAGAGTCTCACAGGCATGGAAAGCCATGACACGGTGGCAAAAAATAATCTAAATGAAAGATCCTGGTGAACAAGACTCCAGCAGAAGGAACAGGCCAACAAGGAGAGAGGCACCTTTCTCTGAAGGGAGGAAGGAACCTCCACTGTGATACGGCCTTGACTAAACAAGTTCAGAGTTGGTGAACTCAAGGGGCTTCCATAGCCTAGACAGCTCATAGCAAGAGTCTTGGGTGATTGCTGATGTCATAAATAAGAGTGCCAATTGTTAAATCAACAATAGGAGTCACTGGGTACATGCTCCCCACGTAGGATCTCTGTCCTTAATGTGTTTTACTATGAAACTGTACAATGTAATACTTTATCCATTTTAGTAATTTTTTTATTCTAGTACTATTGGTTGAACTCTGTAATTAACAAACAATTATTCTTAGGTGTTTAAATTTTAACTGAAAAGTGATCCCTGTGAAATGTAAAAGTGGGAATAAGAGAGGGAGGAGATGTACAATTTGGGACATGCTCAATTGGAACTGCCCCAAATGATGGAGTTAGAATTGTGCAAGGGGATTCCAATACAATCCCATCAAGGTGGCATGTACCAAGGCCATCTCACTAGTCCAAGTGATCAATTTCACTTTTCACAATTGATCACACTGATAGGTCTAAGTCAAAGGGATCACACAAACAAGACTAGTGTCTACTAATACTAACTGATAAAATCAAAAAGGGAGAGAATGATCCAACATGAGAAGTGGGATACACAGCAGACTCATAGAATGGCAGATGTCCTAAATAGCACTCTGGCCTCAGAATCAGCCCTTAACACATTCGGATCTGGCTCAAGAGCCCATGAGAATATTCTAGGCATGGAAAGCCAAGACACTCTGGAAAAAAAAGAAGACCTAAATGAAAGATCTCTGTGAGTGAGATCCCAGTGGAACGAATGGGGCCATCAAAGAAGGAGGTACCTTTCTCTGAAGGCAGGAGAGAACTTCCACTTTGACTATGACCCTGTCGGAATAAGATTGAAGTCAGCGAACCCTAAAGGCTTCCATAGCCTTGGCAACTCATGACTAGAGCCTAGGGAGATTACTGATGCCATAAACAAGAGTGTCAAATTGTTAAATCAACTTCAGGAGTCACTGTGTACTTACGTCTCATGTGGGATCTGTCCTTAATGTGTTGTCCAATATGAAGTAATGCTATAACTAGCACTGAAACAGTATTTTACACTTTGTGTTTCTGTGTGGGTGCAAACTGGTGAAATCTTTACTTAGTATATACTGAATATATCTTCTGTATATAGATAATTAAAAAATAAAAAAAAATCTTGGTGTTAAATTGGAAATTGCATAGAAAATTAATCAATTTTTAAAAAATATATATCATAGGCCGGCGCCGTGGCTCAACAGGCTAATCCTCCGCCTTGCGGCGCCGGCACACCGGGTTCTAGTCCCGGTCGGGGCACCGGATTCTGTCCCGGTTGCCCCTCTTCCAGGCCAGCCCTCTGCTGTGGCCCGGGAGTGCAGTGGAGGATGGCCCAGGTGCTTGGGCCCTGCACCCCACGGGTAGACCAGGAAAAGCACCTAGCACCTGGCTCCTGCCATCGGACGAACGCGGTGTGCCGGCCGCAGCGCGCCATCCGCGGCGGCCATTGGAGGGTGAACCAACGGCAAAAGGAAGACCTTTCTCTCTATCTCTCTCTCTCACTGTCCACTCTGCCTGTCAAAAATAAAAAAAATATATATATATATATATATATCATGTAGGATCTCTGTCCTTAATATGCTATACATTGTGAATTAATACTATAACTAGTACTCCAACAGTATTTTTCACTTTGTGTTGCTATGTGAGGGCAAACTGTTGAAATCTTTACTTAATATATAGTAAACTGATCTTCTGTATATAAAGAGAATTGAAAATGAATCTTGATGTGAAGCAAGGGGAGAGGGAGTGGGAAAGGGGAGGGTTGCGGGTGGGGGGGAAGTTATGGGGGGGGAAGCCATTGTAATCTATAAGCTGTATTTTGGAAATTTATATTCTTTAAATAAAAGTGCTATAAAAAAAAAAGAAACTTAAAAACAACACTACTAGTTGAACAATACCCTATACCTTGTGCGGTTGTGTGAGTGCAGCCTGTTGTAATCCTTGCTTATTATATACTAAGTTGATCTTCAGTATATAGAGGTAATTGAAAATGAAACTCGATGAAGGGCGGGATGGGAGAGGGATTGGGAGAGGGGAGGGCCGCGGGAGGGAGGGAGGTTGGGGGGGGGAGCCACAACAATACAAAAGTTGCATTTTGTAAATTCACATTTATTAAATAAAAAAAAACTATATAACAAACAAAAAAAGAAAAAACTTAATACTTTACCCTTTTAGTATTTTTTATGTTCTACTTAAAACTATTGGTTGAACTCTGTAATTAATACATAATTATTCTTAGGTGTTTAATTAATGCTAAAACTAGTACTCAAATACTATTTTACACTTTGTGTTTCTGTGTGGGTACAAATGAGTATCTTAATAAATCTTATCAAGAAGAAAGAAAAGCTATGCCAGAGGTAAATATTAAATTCATAAAGGAACAACAGTCATTCA
Organism: Sylvilagus floridanus; assembly: GCA_949820135.1. Lineage (NCBI taxonomy): Eukaryota > Metazoa > Chordata > Mammalia > Lagomorpha > Leporidae > Sylvilagus > Sylvilagus floridanus. Next base: position 57,674,616 of record OX463242.1, read on the forward strand.
TAATATAGAGGACAGGGTTTAGGTTTGGAGTTTGGTCATTGTTGTGCTTTAAAAATTTTCATATTTTACTGGGTTCACATATTTTTATATAATCATGCTTTATGCCTTGATTCATCACCATTAAGTAATAGTTTATGTTCAACATAAGGAACACCAAAGCTTACCTCTGTCATGCTTGCTCATAGTGAGACCAAATCCTGGCTGATAATGCCAGGACAAACCTTAGATGTTAACATCTGTGCTTACTTTCTAAGATTTAAAAATATGTCCTGGCTACCCATCTTATTAGATGAGATATATGAGACAAAATTAGACTAAATTTTTGTTAAAATTATTAAGCCTATCAAACTTGTATATTAGACTGAAACTATTAAATATTAAACTATATTTAAGCTTTATGAAGTTGTATTATAGTACATGATGGAGAGATGTAAGAGTGAGGTATGATAAAATTTTTCAGTGTAGGATTTTAGTAAAGTGAAAGCAAGCAAAATCACTGCTGTGCCCCATTAGTAGTCAAAAGTTGTTTCCACCCATGTTACCGTCCTTGAGTATTCTTCTACAAATGAGATCTGCTCTTAAGACACAATGTATTTCATATTGTTTCTATTTTATTCCCTAAATCAGTATTTTGGATAACTGACAATGCCTTCTTACTGAAAAACACAGTATTAGGTCCTTGTTGCTGTTGTCCAAGTTGATATATCAGAAGACTTTTAAAAACACTTTTAAATACACGAGGATTTAAGTCTTGATTTTAAAACTCAAGTAATAAAATATATTCTAATACAGAAATAATATTTAGGTTTTAGTCAATAATATATAATTTTAAATCAGATGAGAATATTAATTTGAAAGATGTTAGGACATTGTAGAAGTGAAAATGATTAAAACATATATGCATATAAACATAAACCTATGAATTTCATTAAATCGAAGAAAAATTTTGAAATTAGTATGTTTGGAGGCCCACAAACCGATTTCTACTGTTTTAATTCACTTCCCTTCCTTTATCTTCCTTTCATAAATTATACCATATGTGAAATTTTAGATTGTTAACAAAAATCTGAGAATTTTAAGTTGCCTACTCAAACCTTAATTATATATCGCCTTCCGTTTTAATAAAAGGGTGTCAAATAATGTAAACCTTATTATTATACAGTGTATAATTTTTAAAGGTTTTAAAAACAGAAACATCATTTCAGAGTCTGTGTTGATTTCAGAGAAATAAAGGAATTTCAGTATTGAGTGGTTTCAGATTGGAAGAGTGTTCATCTTTCATACATTTTTTGCAGTTAGGTTCACAGAAGCACTCAGTTTCAGACATATATAGAACATCTGCGCAGAGAAAGGAGCCAAGAAGAATTGATTTGCTGAACTAACAAATGTATATAGTAGTCGTCAGATGATTAAAAGGACATAATCGTTTTGGAGAATAAATTGAGAAAAAAAGGGCTAACAATTTCAACCGCCTTGGAACAATTAGGGCTGCCAGAAAGTACAAGAAGTGATGCTAAAATCTGAAGCGTCCTTTTAAAACCTCAAACTTTATGATAAGGGCAAAGGAAACTCAGAGATACTAAAAGTGAAAATAAAATGAATACTTCTTTTCTAGTGATTTAAAGTATAAATTACTGACCACTTGACAAGACAGAAACCTCTCAAACATGACATCAGTTTCATAATTGTACTGGATTTAGCACACAATGTAATATGAATACAAATCAGATATGTAACATGATAACCAAATGTTAGATTAAAAAAAATCTAGGCCAGCGCAGTGGCTCAACAGGCTAATCCTCTGCCTTGCGGCGCCGGCACACCGGGTTCTAGTCCCGGTCGGGGCACCGGATTCTGTCCCGGTTGCCCCTCTTCCAGGCCAGCTCTCTGCTGTGGCCCAGGAGTGCAGTGGAGGATGGCCCAAGTGCTTGGGCCCTGCACCCCATGGGAGACCAGGAAAAGCACCTAGCACCTGGCTCCTGGCATCGGATGAGCGTGGTGCGCCGGCCACAGCGCGCAGTCCGCGGCGGCCATTGGAGTGTGAACCAATGGCAAAGGAAGACCTTTCTCTCTATCTCTCTCTCTCACTGTCCACTCTGCCTGTCAAAAAAAAAAAAAAAAAAACTAAATTTTCCATCACTGATTGGACCACAAAAAGCCTATCCCCCTTGGTGTAACACTCTTTCCTCGCAGATACGTTTTAAGCACCCCGCTTCCCCTTTACCAGATGACATTTCTCTTGGTTCAAGTTTGGAATAGCAGTCAAATTCAAGAGTCTCCTGCTTTGAAGAACAAACATACGATTGAAGTCTAATAACTCTATTGCCAATATTACTACACCTGAGAAAAACTAGAGATGTGTTAGAACATTTGATTAAATGTGGCTATTTTAGAAATTTCATGGAAAATTGGAGTTAATATGTTTATTTTGATGTAATTTTTTAAATCTGTGCATAATTTTGTGACAATATGCACTTTTCATGAACAGTTTGAAGACCTACCATATACATTAAGCTCTTTGTTTACACATGACTGACAATTGGTAGCTCTGCCTCCAATAATAATGACAACAAAAAGACAAACACAGCAGATTTTCCATTTTGAACATTGCTCTTTAGGCAGTACCTATGATCTCCTTCATTTACTGCTGTTTTCTCAGCTCATACATAGGCTGTCTATCGAGTATCTTAGAAAATTGTAGTCACTGTGCTTTCTTGACATTCCATTGTCCATTTTTTTTTGTTTGTATAAATCCTTAATTTTTACAGTTTTAGTATCATGATGAAATAGAGTGGAAAATACAGAGATTTCCCATATCTGCCCAGCCCACACACAGAAATAGCCTCTCCCATTATCACCCTCTGTCACCAGAATGGTACATTTGTTACATGCTGAACCAATATTGACACATCATTATTAGCCAAAGTTCATAGCTTCCATTAGAGTATACTCATTTGCATTGTATTCTATGGGTTGGGACAGATGCATAATTACATGTATCTGCCATTATGGTATCATAGGTAGTGGTTTCACTGCCCTAAACATCCTGTTTGCCTATTCATCCCTCTCCACTTGCTAACTCTTGGAAACCACTGACAGAAATCTCAGTTGCTTCCTTATTTCTTTTTTTTTTTAATGTTTATTTTACATTCATTTGAAAGGCAGATGAACAAATAAAGAAGGGGCACACACACCAGGGGGGGAGGAAGGGGGAGGGGGGGGAGGGGGAGAGAGAGAGAGAGAGAGAGAGAGAGAGATATCCTCTGTTGTCAGGTTCATGCCCCAAGTGCCTGTAGTAGCCAAGACCAGGCCAAAATCAGGAACCAGGAAATCCAACCCAGTTTCCCATATGAGTGGCTGGGATCCAAGTACTTATGTCATCATCTGCTAGCCTTCCCAGGTATGTTAGCATGAAGTAGATTGGAAGTGGAGGTAGGATGCAAACCTAGCCACACTGATTCTTAGTAAAGACAACTTAACCTTTGCACCACAAGCTCTGCCATTGCTATGTTTTAAAATGATTTCCTCAAATAATAAACACCTTCGAAGTTCCTTGCTAATAGTTATATTCTTTAATTAGGGTAGCTAAGTCTTAGCAAGTATAATTTATAGTCATTACTTCACTGAAGAGCAATAAGTATTCTGGTTTCTGTCACTATAAATTATTTTTTAAAGATTTAATTTATTCATTTGAGAGGTAGAGTTACAGACAGAGGGGAGAAGGGGAGGGAGAGGGAGGACGGTCTTCCATGTGCTGGTTCACTCCCCAGATGGACACTGAGCCAATCTGAAGTAAGGAGCCAGGCGTTTTTTTCTGGGTGTCCCACAGGGGTGTAGGGGCCCAAGCACTTGGGCCATCTTCAACTGCCCTCCTAGGCCATAGCAGAGAGCTGTACCTGAAGAGGAGTAGCCATGATGTTAACTGCATCCTTGTAGGATTCCATTCCCGCAGGCCAAGGCTTAGCCCACTGTGCCACGACCTGGTCTCAATAAATTAGTTTTACTTGGTCTTGACTTTCAGAGAAGTAAAAACATACACTATGTTTTTAAACTAGTGATTATTTTTCTCTTTCTCTTGCTCTCTCTCGTACTAACACTGTAGCTTTCAGTGTAATACATACTGCTGCATATGTGAATAATTTACTTCTTTTATTGCTATTACTAAAAATTAAAGGTTTAACTTTGGATTATCCTGGATATGAGTGTTAATAATGTTTGAAAACATATCTTTCTATATCTTTCTGTAGCAAACTAGTGATATATATATATATATATATATATATATATATATATATTCATGTTAAGAAGATACTGCCAAATAGTTTTTCAAGGTGGTATTAAATTAAATACTTACCAGCAATATGAGAATTTCAATCATTCTATACCCTTCTCAACACTTAGTATTACCTTTTCTTTTAATTGTAGTCATTCTGGGAATAGAATGAATATCTTATTATTCAGACAATTTGCAATTCCCCTATGAACAAATATTTGAGCAAACTTTTTGTTTGTTTTTAACGTTTACAGTTATAATGAGAAACACCCATGTGTCTCCCTTTTCATTTAGTGATTTTTTTAAATAACAGTTTTTCATGAAAAGCCATTTTATTTTTGAGATTGAAAATTATCATGTATAATTTTATTGAAACGAAAACACGGTGTCTGGAAAATAATTGCCACAAAATATGTTAACCAGATACTCAGAACAGCACAGCACTTTCATTTGATTTTGCAAGTAATAGAAGTATATAAAAGGCAGGCCTTTAATTTGAAAGGCCTGTGGCTGATGCTGCAGGACCGCTTCTGTGATAAATACGTGCTGGGAAATGGACACAAGACAGGATTGCCAGGCAAAATTAATGGTATTTGTGTCCCAGCTGAGTCATAAGTATTACCAGATTCTTGCCAATTATTTGAATTAGGTTGGATAAAGACGGGAAAATCCATAACACAATTAAGCAGCCTTTATTCTATCCTATTTTTTTTCTCTATGCTAGATCCTTTTATTTCCATGCTTTGAATTTTAACTTGTGTATGAGAATAAAATTGGTTTATGCCCCCAAATTATAATCTATTTATTTTTGTCTGACAACCAAATTTTCTGGTGATGAAACAGGGGAGTTTCAAAGAACTGGTGAGAAAAATGTGTAAAATATTGGCCCACTGAAAAGTCCTTCTCATAAATGATAATATAGAACAGTATTATTATTGCCAAAATATTTTACACATTAATTATATGATGTCTGTCATCCTTAAGGTGGTCCGATTATTTATGTAATGCACACAGTATATCAAATTCATTTATTATAATATAGTCCCCTAAATGAAGATGCTTTGAATTAATACTTGTCATTTGAAATAGGACAAAGCACTTTGTTTTAATAAGAAGAGTGACTATAAGACAATAATAGCTATTCCACAAATCAAAGAGTTCAGGTCATTTATAGTCTATAATTTTTAATCTAATATGGAAATAAAGTACTACTTGATCTGATAATCTGACATAAGAATATTTCACGAGAGGACAGCCAGAGATGTAGATAAGCATAAAATAAAGAATAGCACAGATGAATGCATGATAGCCAGATAAATCATGTTTTATCCAGACTATGCAGTTCTGAATATCACTGAAATTCACAGTATTTGTATGTGTAACATATTTATATATCCAGATTATTTTCAGGAAAACAATCAGAAAAACAATCTATGAAAAATTTTTCCTATTTTCTTAATGAATAAATTTTATTTTCTAGAATGCTACTTTTTAATTTTTTTAGATTTTAGCCTTTTCCATATTCATTTCATATGAAAGTCAAGATATTAATATAAAAATGTAAGATTAGTGACAAGGATCATACAATGAGGAAACAAGGATATATTATTAGGTAGAGGGTATAATTCAAAGAAGAAAATACTAATGACTATGTACCAAATAATATGACATCCATTTCTTTTTTACTCTCATTCTTCATTTGTAAACTTCCACATATGACAGAAAAAATATCGAACTTGTGTTTCTGTTTGTTTTTAAGATCATATTCATATGTTCTGGGGAATAGGGTGTGGACATATCTTTTTTATTATTTTAATTCATTGCTAAAGGCAGATACAGAGAGACATCTTCATCCACTGTTCCACTTCCAAAATATTCATAATAGAGTGAGGATAAGCCAAAGCCAAGAACTCAGATTTTTTTTTTTTTTTTTTTACAGGCAGAGTGGACAGTGAGAGAGAGAGACAGAGAGAAAGGTCTTCCTTTTGCCATTGGTTCACCCTCCAATGGCCGCCGCGGCCGGCGCGCTGCGGCCGGCGCACCACGCTCATCCCATGGCAGGAGCCAGGAGCCAGGTGCTTTTCCTGGTCTCCCATGGGGTGCAGGGCCCAAGCACCTGGGCCATCCTCCACTGCACTCCTGGGCCACAGCAGAGGGCTGGCCTGGAAGAGGGACAACCGGGACAGAATCTGGCGCCCCGACCGGGACTAGAACCCGGTGTGCCGGCGCCGCAAGGCGGAGGATTAGCCTGTTGAGCCACAGTGCCGGCCAGAACTCAGATTTCAATCCAGTTTTCCCACATGGACAGCAGGAACCCAACTATTTGAGCCATCACCTGCTGCATTATCAGGAAACCAGAATCTAAAATAGAACTGGGACTTGAACCCAGACACTCTGATGTGGGATACAGTCATTCCAAGTGGATCTTAACTCCAGCATCAAAAATCCACCCCAATAAATGAATTTATAAGTAGGTAAGAAATCATATACCTACTGACTGGTGCTTTTTTTTAATTCATTTGTGAGGCAGAGAGAAAGGGGCTTCCATTGGCTGGCTCATTCCCCAAATGGCCACCATGGCCAGAGCTGAGCTGATCAAAAGCCAAGAGCCAGAAGCTTCTTCTAAGTCTCTCATGCAGGTATAGGGACCCAAGCACATGGACAATTTCCACTGCTTTCCCAGGCCATAGCAGAGAGCTGGATAGGAGCTGCTGGGACACATACCATTGCCCATATGGATGCTGGTGCTGCAGGTGGAGGCTAAGCCTACTACACCACAGCACTGGTCCCCTGACTGGTATTTTGTAAAACAATATGATTTACTATAATTACCAAATCATAATCAGAAAGGAAAATAATCTATCATTCAAATCCTAATTATTTTTTAAAGATTTATTTATTTATTTGAAAGGCAGAGTTAGAGAGAGAGAGATTTTCCATCTGCTGTTTCACTCCCCAAATAGCCACAAGGACCAGAGCTGGGCCCGATGGGAGCTTCTTCTGGCTTTCCCATGTGGGTAGCAGGGGCCCAAAGACTTTGGTCATTTCCACTGCTGTCCTAGGCACATTAGCAGGTAGCTGGATCAGAGTAGAACAGGAACTTGAACTGGCACACATATTGGTTTCATAAGAGGCAGCTTTACTCTATGCCGCAACAACACCAGCACCCTAATTATTTTTAACTTTGTGAAATTCTTAAGATATTTCTTCTTCTTTCTTTTCTGTTTTTAGTAGCCATTAGATTCCTATAAGTCATGAAAATCCAAATCTCCAATATGTAAGTGATGCATCTACTATGAACTGAAAATATTAACTGTGGAAGACAATAAAGATACAATAAGAAAATTATGAAACTATTCCACTAAAGAAAGTATCTGCATTATAAGAAAGGTATGTTTGTAATATTTGATAATACCATTAATGTTATGAGAACATGACATCAGTTATTCAGTAGGAGTAGATACAGTCATATCTATAAAGACATTACATTTGAAATATAATTCTTGAATGGTGGGTATGAATTCATCAGTTAAAGAAAAAGCAAAGGATATTCCTGGTAAATGAGAAGATAAGCTCAGGAAAAAATACGCAGAGAAGTGTTCAGAGAAATATGAGATTGAATAGTACAATAGTGTTTAAAATTGATAACAGATTTAATTATTTAAAAGTATTGATATACATGTACATTTTTTAAAGCTTTTATTTAAAGAATATAAATTTCCAAAGTACAGCTTATGGATTACAATGGCTCCCCCCCACACAACTTCCCTCCCTCCCGCTACCCTTCCCTTTCCCGCTCCCTCTCCCCTTGCATTCACATCAAGATTCATTTTCAATTCTCTTTATACACAGAAGATCAGTTTAGTACATATTATGTAAAGATTTCAACAGTTTGCCCTCAGATAGCAACACAAAGTGAAAAATACTGTTGGAGTACTAGTTATAGTATTAATTCACAATGTATAGCACATTAAGGACAGAGATCCTACATGATATATTTTTTAAAAATTGATTAATTATCTATGCAATTTCCAATTTAACACTAAGTTTTTTATTTCATTTTCAATTATCTTTTTATACAAAAGATCGATTCAGTATATATTAAGTAAATATTTCATCAGTTTGTACCCACACAGAAACACAAAGTATAAAAATACTGTTTCAGTACTAGTTATAGCATTACTTCACATTGGACAACACATTAAGGACAGATCCCACATAAGAAGTAAGTACACAGTGACTCCTGATGTTGATTTAACAATTTGGCGCTCTTGTTTATGGCGTCAGTAATCTCCCTAGGCTCTAGTCATGAGTTGCTGAGGCTATGGAAGCCTTTAGGGTTCGCCGACTTCAATCTTATTCCAACAGGGTCATAGTCGAAGTGGAAGTTCTCTCCTCCCTTCAGAGAAAGGTACCTCCTTCTTTGATGGCCCCGTTCTTTCCACTGGGATCTCACTCACAGAGATCTTTCATTTAGGTCTTCTTTTTTTTTTTTTTTTTCCCCAGAGTGTCTTGGCTTTCCATGCCTAAAATATTCTCCTGGGCTCTTGAGCCAGATCTGAATGCCTTAAGGGCTGATTCTGAGGCCAGAGTGCTATTTAGGATATACATGTACTTTTATAATAACTATATATTTAGAATGAGAGAGAACTATTGAAATAATCTTCTGGATATATTTTTGCATAAGATATATTGTCCTAAAATAAATGCAATATAACTTTGTGCAAGAATAATGTTATTGTATACATGCACATGCATATAAACATATGTATATATGGCAATATAAAAAATAAATAGTAGGAAATGCACATAATAGCATAATAGCATTGGTTGGACCTAAGAGACAAGGGGGTAGGAAAGCTAAAAGGTAAAGTGAGTGTTCCAGGTTTCCTTTGTTTGATTGTGAAGTCTGTACTTTACTCACTCAGTGGTAAACTGTTTTATTATTTATCCTTATTGTACTATCTTTATTGTACTAGATGAGATAATATAGATCACCGAATAAACACAAAAAAGTGTTCAAATATTTTACACAAAACTAGTTTCTACATGATATAAAATAAAAGGAAAATTCTTATTATTAAGGTAACATGATTCAGGGCTATGTATTCTAGTTACTATTCATATTTTGCTTGAAATTATTGTTCAGGAATGTCACTAGCCTCTGTAGTTCCTATATAAAAATTGAAAAGCATATAACTACTGAGCATGTGAGTGGATTTTGAAGGTGTGCCACCATGTAATTATTCCTTCTTTCAGGTTAGACACAGTTCCTTGTCTGGGAGGAATACTAGTTGTCCATTGCCAGACATACATGTACCCGCTACAGGCACCACTTTGTGTATGATAGTTGGATAACCATTTATTTATCACTTGCTTATATGATTTCCCAATGTCACTTTTTAAAGTGTAAATCCAATAAATTAAATGTGTAATGTTTTAGGACCTGAGAAAACAAAGCTGTTTTCATATGTATTTTTTATTGGACATTTTTTAAAAGATGAGCTTGTAGATAACAATATATTACATTATGTAAAGAAACAAAACTTGTGGCACAGTGAATTATTTTAAAGTCTCATTTGGACACACTTCTAAATCTAGTGTGTGTTAAAGAAGAGCTTATGAAATTTTGAATCTTCTTCAGACATTTTTTGATTCAAAGGAATAATCACACCACACAGGAACAGCCAGGAAACACAGGGTAACACTGCCACAGTGGATGCCAGTTAAAATCTCCTGCAATATGCCTTGACTGGTGTAGGCAGCCCATAAAACAGGTCATAGACAAGTCAAAGTCAGTCTTGGCTTGTCGAATTCCTGGGAGGAAAAAAGTCACCTATTCCCATGCTCTAGGAGAATGATCTAACAAGAACACTCTGCTCAAATTAACTATGTTATGATTGTGTTGCAGAAAGCCTGATAAGTTGCTTGCCTGTGTTGTTAACTTCTGTGTTGCCTTGAGCTGCAGCTGGTTATGTATAAAATATCACTGAGACGCTGGAATAAATGAGCCTTGATCAGCCTTGTTGTCTTGGCTCCATTCTCTGCACCCTTGTCCCTCTTTTCATTCCCACTCCCTCCTTCAGGTTCCGTTCAACAGGTGCGGCTGGCCCGCATCAGACTGGCATGAAACAAAAGATGGAACAAACTTACAGATCAAATTCTCCACCTTCCTTCCTCTGAAAGACTCTTGGTATTTTCTCATGGCTTTTCTATAAGTTACCCAACAGAAACAAGGAGTTGATCTCCTTTTAGGATTTGTGGACCCGCAATAGCATAGCCAAAGCTTATATTTGCTTTCCCTTTTTTCAACATCAGTCTCTTTTATTATCACTTTTAGCCACCTGATTTTATACTATCCAATGAATCCTTGCTATGTTGCTGTCCCTGGGCCTGTATTATAGAAACATGGTTTCAGGAAGAAAGCAAGCCTCTTAACAAAAATATCACTTGACTGGCCAAAAGAGCTAAGTAGTAATATTAACCTTTGTAATAAGGAAATATATGACTGCTAGTTTTCTAATGGATGTTAAGTGAAATGCTGAAAAAAAATTAATTTAGCTGAATTATAGAAGTATGGTGAGCTATTTTTAAAATTATGCACTTGTGTATATGTGAGAAAGATTAAAACAAAAAGGAAAAAAAACTTTTTTTTAAAGATTTATTTATTTATTTGAAAGTCAGAGTTACACAGAGAGAGAAGAAAGAAGGAGAGAGAGAGAGAGAGAGAGAGACACTTCCATCCGATGGTTCCCTCCTCAAATAGCCGCAATGGCTGAAGCTGTGCAGATCCGAAGCCAGGAGCCAGAAACCAGGGGCTTCTTCCAGGTCTCCCACATGAGTGCAGGGGCAGAAACCAGGGGCTTCTTCCAGGTCTCCCACATGAGTGCAGGGGCCCAAGGACTTGGGCCATCTTCTATTGCTTTCCCAGGCCATAAAAGAAAGCTGGATTGGAAGTGGAGAGCCGGGTCTCAAATCAACACCCATATGGGATGCTGGTGTTTCAGGCTAGAGTGTTAACCCATTGTGCCACAGCACTGGCCCCAGAAAAAAAAACTATTTTAATAGCAAATAATATTTTTATGCACATGTTCATGTTTAACAAAAGAAAAACGTGGTCATATATTACTAACTAAACTTAAAATCATATAAATCTAAGTATCAATTAAGGTTCAACGACTACTCAAGTTTGAACATTAATGATTATTGATTGGGAATAATGTACTCGATGTTCTTAGAGATATTGTGAATTTTAGAATGTTTCTAGTTTTTTTTTTTTTCAAAAAAGGTAGGTGGGTCTGACCAATTTAAAATAATTATTTCAGTGCTTGATTAAATTACTGTTTCTTTAATAATTTAGACATTATTTTCCCCAACTGGTGAATGGCAACTGTGTAATATTTGAACAGTGAAGATAAATATAAAAAAAATATGTAATACATTGAAGGTTGGATATATTATAATTTGTGGAGAAAAACACAAGATCCTTAAATAAAACTTTATATGTGAGTAAGATTTGGAAATGTATCTATAAATGATAGTTAAATAATATGTGAGCTATTATGATCCATAACTTTACGATGTGTTATAAAGTTTTATGATCAATGACTGGACAATGTGTTGTAAAGTTTATGGTGATAACTATTAACTTGATTGAAATTTTACAAAACTAAAATAAGTAATGGTCAAAATTATTAAGGTAATATAAATTAAATTCAAAAGAAACTATTATTATTTTTAAATTGCTTTGGGTAAAGTTAAATGCCCTGGAGTCTTCAATATGCTGAATTATATTTTCCATTAGCCCGAGTGTTTTAAACCTTAGAAGTAGTTGATGGTAATTTGATAAGAAAATGGTTGGTCAATTTTATTAGCAGTCTTACTGTTGGAATTTTTTCTGGTCTTTTAAGAAAAATGAAATTCTATCTTAAAAAGCTAAATAGAGTTATCCTGTTGCTCAAATCAATTCAATGTAAAATAAATTATGTTTGGAATAAGACATAATAGAAAATGATGTAGTTTATGAAATACATATTAAGTAGAGACACATATTTTCCAAAATTTATCACAAATGTAGTATGGTTCTCATAGAGTATGGAAGAATAATCTGTAGCATATATAAAGAGATTTTCAAACATACATACATATTTATCAATTTAATCAATTAAATGTTTTTATTTATTTAAACCTCTATATATTCTTTCTACAAATACATATTGAGTATCTATTTACCATCAGGTATTGCTTTTTTTTAATATATATGCTAAAAATCAACATTTATGAATGTTGATCAACATTTCATAAGATCAGATTTTCTTTTGATAATTTTTTAATGATAAAAGGTAAGCAGTATATTGAGTTTTTTAGATAATTAAAAAGTGTATTAGCTTCTTAAAGTAATTAATTTTAAAATATAATAATTGAGAATAGGCACAGTAAGATAATCCATTTCTATTTGTAATTAAATGCCATAATTATTTAAAATTGAAGTTCTTCATTGAGCATTAGCTACAAGAACTTGAATTTATCCTATCTACTTGGAGATCATAATCAGTGTCTTAATAAATTAAACACTAAGATCTCCTGAATTTCATAATTTAAAAGTATTGTGATACAAAGGTAGACTTAAGCTTCTTTGTTGTCTTCTGAGATTCACTTCATTGCAAAACATACTTTATAAACCCAGCACCTTTATGTGATATGCATAATATAAGAATCTGATTGGAAAATTGCAGTGATTATTTCCTTCAGGTTATATTCTCTTTTTTCCATGAGAGTTATAACATCAAAGTAAATTTAAGAAAAATAGTTTCATTTCAGCTTGACTCCCAAATTTCTCATTATCTTTCACTTTGGGGGCATAGTGAAGGGGTTAAGTGTGAAGTAGATCTCTACTCTTGCATTCATAAATAGAATCATGTCCTTGGGGAAAAAAAACAGGGTTTTCCTTGATGAGGAGTTGGAAAAAAACTAAAGAAACTTAAGATATGAAAGAAAAATATGAAGTGGAATAATAGGACCATTTTATATTTTACCACAGTCAGCAGTATTATTCAGAGACAGTTCCTGTGTAAAAGCCTTGTGTTTATGTAACTAGAACTCCTTGTCCCAAATTCTGAGATCTAAAGTTCTTTAAAAAAACAAATATTTGCTTCAACATATTTTAGTTAGTGATAAAAATGATTGTGATAAGAAATGAAGTGATTTATTTTCTTTGTTCACGTTTTTATTGCACAAATATTTGCAAGGTTAATTGTAGACTACTGCCTCAAATCAATCTGTGTGTGCTATAGTATATAAAGTATATAGTATATATATATATATATATATATACACACACACACAGATGGAAGTATATATATATATATATATATATATACAGATGGAAGTATATATATATATATAGTAAAGACATGAGCTGTTCAAATATATTAGGACACTTGTTATGTATTCACTTTAGAGGACTTTCTGCATTGGAGTGCAGGGAATTATAAGGAATTTGTTTAACATTGCTACAGAGAAGTAACATCATTCTGTTGTATCAGAAAAGGATAACATAAAAAAAATATATGTATATATATAGTACTATAGTATATGAAGTGCTATAGTATATGAAGACAGTGTCCTGTAAAACTTTGAATTACAAAACAAAGCTAAGCCTGAGGATTTCTAATACCTCTCATCAAAGATATTTGTTTCTCCTACAAATATCTCCTCTAACTTGACTACTGTTTTTAGAGTTTTTAAGCACGTAGGCCTAACTCTTTGCATTACACTTCACTTTATTACACTTTGTAATTTTTTCATTTTTTACAGATCGAAGATTTTTGGAAAATGTGTCAGGCAAGACTATTGATACCATTTTTCCAGCAGCATGCCCTTTTGTGTCTTTGACATTCCAAAGATATTAAGGGAAATAGGCTCAAATTCAGTTCCTCTTAATAGAAACCTACAATATGAGTCACTCATATAATCCCCAATTGTATGGGGAATTGCACCTCCACTTGTAAGCATGAAATCAGTACCTTACTCCACATTAGGAAGGTATCCTCGACAATTAAATTCTAAATCATCCACTTGGAGATAATGTTAGATACGACAGGCTGCAGTTTCAGTCTTGCAAGGATGAGACTACTTCAGAAAACAATGACCAGTCCAGCCTTCTGTAATTTTTGATCCACACACCATAAATCAGAGTTTCTACAACACCCATCTGTTGCTTGAGTGGATCAATATTTACTTACATTTATGTTTATTTAAAAGGATGTTGGAAAGGATACAGATGGAAGGTTGCAAAAATGAGCCATGGAAGAAAGGGCACAAAAGTTCCATGGTCTTTGGCCTCATCACCAGGAACCTCCATGAGGTCACTATCAGGAAGCTCCTTCCAACCCTATCCTTTGGGTTTTTACAGAAACTTCATTGCATAAGAGTGCCTGAAAATGGGAAACTCTGAGAACTAATGTTAATAGACTACATAGGGAACATAAGCAAGGCCTATGTTTTCAGATTCTTCTTGTCCTTTCTGTGCAGAATTCCTTTTTTCCTGGCTAGAAGGCATTGTTTCCTCAGAGATGCAGATCTTAACATCACAATCAGACAAGGTAGGTCAGAGAATTTATTCATGGCTAGATTTAAGACAAAAGTAAGTACAACATTAGAGTTCCAGTGACTTGCCTTGAAGAAAAGAGAACTGGTTTCTATGGACTGCTTCGGGAAAGGAGATTTGAGCCAGCAACCATGGATGAAATCTTATATATATGGATATAAAATATGAAACACATGTTGATGTTTTCATAATATTGCAAAGTTTTTTCATTAGATCTGTTACATAGTCTACGATGAGCCATCTTTGATGGTACTGATGTATCTCTCAGGGCTCTGCAAACTAGATAATGAACTTATGTCATAAATGTGTGTATTCTGACTCCTCAATTGACTAGCCATTCCCCCATCTCTCTCTTCTCAGGTCTCCTTATTCGTTCAGATACAACTATATCAAAATTAGGCCAGGTACTAACAATGCAATAGCAGTGTTCAAGTGAAAGGAAGAGCCACACATTGCTCATTTTTAATCAAAACCTAGAAATGATCAATGAGCAATGCATGGAGAAACTGAATCAGACCAAAAACTATGCCTGTTGTGCAAAACAGTTGGCCATACTCTAAGTAAAAGGGAAAAGTTCTGAAGGAAATTAAAACTCCTACAGGAAAATGAACACAAATTGAGAAAAGAAAATGGCCTTATTGCTGATATGGAAAAAAACAAAAAGTTTCAGTGGTGTGAATGGAGGATCAAACTAGCCAAAATATTTCCATAAACTTAACCCTAGTCAAGAGCAAGGTCCTAATTAACTTCAAAGGCTGAGAGATGTAAGAACCCCACAGAACAGTTTCAAGTTAGAATTTGGTTTGTGAAATTTATGAAAAAAAGAAAAAATAGTTGTCTCCCACTTTTGTTGTGTGCAGCTTGTTGTTTCCAACAAGTGCTAATGTGTAGCTGCAACAAGATATACAGAAGGTGTAAGCTAAGATTACTGATGAAGGCAGATATAGGAAATGACAGATTTTCAATATTAAGAAAATAGCTTTCAATTAGAGGAAGATTTCATCTGGAAACTTCCACAGGTAGAGAGAAAAAGTCAATCCATGGCTCCAAGGCTTAAAAGGACAGACTGACACTCTTGCTTGTGGTTAAGGCAACAACTATCTTTAAGTTAAAGCCAACTCTGTATTAAATCTACTCCGCCATTGCTCTGTAAATTAAACAACAAACATGAATGACAGCACATTTGTTTACAATATGATTTGTTGAATATTTGAAGTCTACTATTGAGGTCTAATACTTAGAATAAAAGACTGCTTTCAAAAATTTTTGAAAGATGAATTCAATTATTTGAAAGACAGATTTAGAGAGAAAGGAAAAGACAGAGATCTTCTATCCACTGACTCACTCTCCAATTAGCCACAACAACCAGTGCTAGAACAGGCCAAAGTTAGGATCCAGGAGATTATTCCAGGTCTCCCAAGTGGGCAGCAGGGGCCCAAGCACTTGGGCCATCCTCTGTTGCTTTTCCCAGGCCACTAGCAGGGAGCTGAATTGAAAGTGGAGTATCTGGGACCCAAACCTGCACTAATATGGGATACAAGCATTGTAGACAAAGGCTTTACTGCATTGCCAAAATGCTGACACTGTACTTTCAAAATATCACTGCTGATTGACAAAGCATCTGGTCACTCAAGAGCTTTGATAAAAATTTTCAATGAAAATTTTTTTTCATACCTGCTAACAGAATATTCATTCTGTAGCTCATGGTAATTTCATGTTCCAGTCCCACTTACATGAGAAAGTTATTTTGTAAAGCTAAAGCTACCATAGATATTAATTCTACTTGTGGATCTGGATGAGGTAAATGGGAAACCTTGCAGCAAAGATTCACTAGCCTAGATACCATTAAGAATAGTTGTGGTTCTTGGAAGGAGGTCAAAATATCAACACTAACAGGAGTTTGATTCCAACCCTTGTGGATGACTTTGAGAGATTCAAGCCATCAGTGGGTGAAGTGTGGTGGAAATGACAATAGTATTAGTATTGGAAGCACATTCTGATGATATGACTGATTTCTGCATTCTCATGATAAATTTCTTATGGATGAGGAATTGTTCCCTATGGATAAGCAAAGAAAGTGGTTTCTTCAGAGGGAAATATGATGAAGATGCTCTGACCATTACTGAGATGACAACAAAGGATCTAGACCATTATATAAACCGAGTTAATAAAACAGTAACAGAATCTTGGAGGTCTGACTTCACTTTAGAAAGATGTACTTATTCTTCATTAATTGCTGTGAAACAGCATGTGAAACATGCTTTAGAGAAAAATTTCATGAAAACAGGAATTGATCAAGGCAGTGTACCTCATCATTCACTTATTTTAAGAAATTGTCAGTCACCCCAAACTTTAGCAACCACCATCATTATCAGACAGAGCAGCCATCAATACAGAATAAAGACCTCCCCCAGAAAAAAATTATTATATGCTAACAACTCAGAAGATGGTTATCATTTTAACAATAAAGTATTTTTGATAATGTACATACATTTTAGACATACTCATTCACAGTTAATGGACTGCAGTATAAACATAATTATATGTAATTGGAAACCAAAGATTTGTATGGATAACATTGTTGCAATATTTACTTTATTGTGGTGATCTGGAAGCAAAACTGCATTCTTTCTGAGATATACCTGTATAGTGATAATTTTTGGGTTGATCAGCTGATTTTCATATACTCTGCCAAGAAATATATATAACTACATCTGATACGCTATTTGTAAGTAGTGTTTGGGGACATCATAAGCTATTGCCTGTGGGGCATTGATATTTAACATCCTGTGAGATAACATGATTCAATAAAGTAAGGAACAGGACATGATTGGGAAGATTTGTCATTCGGAAACCTATGGAGCAATCATAGGTAAATAGGGATCTTACAGAGTCCTTTTCAGCCTTCCTGGAAACATGAATTGCATCTATGATCCTTTATCACATGATGAATTTAGCTAATAACCCCTGGTTAATTGTTGATATAAATTTATTACAAAGACTAACATTATTCTTCAGAGGTAGTTCTATATAAACTATGACTGAGGAGAGTAACATTTTTCTGTATCTTAATTTGCAAAAATTCCTCATTTTTTCTTTAAAATTATTGCTTCCTAAAAGCTCATTTTAAAGTCATGCTCCTACTCAGTATTGATATGAATGGGTTGGTTGCTGGGGTGAGGTTCATTAACTTTTCAATGACATAAACTTTTATTAAAGGTTGTTTGATATAAAATAAATATAGTACATTTCAGAGAAAGAGAAATTTAGTTCACTAAGTCTACTTTGCAGAAGACACAGGCACTGTAAAATGCTCAAAGGTTAACAACAGAAAGAAGTCTTTCTGGGTCACAAGTTTAGTTTAAATACAATCTCTGTCACCTTTTTTTAAAAAAAAGATTTATTTATTTGACATGCAGAGTTACAGAGATGCAGAGGCAGAAAAAGAGAGAGAGAGAGAGAGAGAGAGAGAGAGAGAGAGAGAGAGAGAATGAGAGAGAATGAGAATCTTACACCTGCTAGTTTACTTCCCAAATGGCTGCAATGTCTGGAACTGCGCCAATCTAAAGCCAGAGCCCTTGGAGCTTACTACCGGTCTCTGAAGAGGGTTCAGGGGCTTTAGCTCTTGGGCCATCTTCTGCTTTCCTAGGCATAATATCCGGGAGCTGGTTCAGAAGTAGAGCTGATGGGGCTTGAACCTGTGCCCATATGGGATGCTGGCACTGCAGGCAGCAGCTTTACCTGATAAGCCACAGCGCTAGCACTTGTGTCACCTGTTATATGCATCACATGGGGAATGCTGTCTAATCCCTCAGGTACTTCCATCTCTCACATGTGAAAACTACAATGGGTCCAGCATTGTAGCATAATGGGTCAAGCCACTGCCTGGGACATCAGTGTCTCAAATGGGCTCCAGTTCAAGTCTCAGGTGCTCCTCTTCCAATCCAGCTCCCTTCTAATGGCTTGGGAAAAGCAGCACAAGATGGCCCAAGTATTTGGGCACCTGCCACCTACATGGGAGACCTGGAAGAAGCTCTGGCTCCTGGCTTTGGCCTGGCCCAGCCCTGGCAATTTTATCCATGTGGGGAGTTAACCAGGGGATGAAAGATTCTGTCCCTCTCCCTCTCCCTCTCTATAACTCTGACTTTCAAACAAATAAATCTTTTATAAAAGTTAAAAGGAATAGACTTTTCTTATAAAGTTGCTTTAAAAATCAGACAATGTCTATAGAATGAATCAGAATATATTGTACAAAGCAGGAGCTTACTAAAGAAAGGAATTATCATTATTATTCTCATATTTATTAATGTTTTCATGGGAATCAGGACTTTTACTCATAGTAAATAGACAATATCAGATGTAGTCATAAAGGCATAGACTTATTTCCTATAAAATTATATTTAACTGAATCTTTTGATTTTCCTAAAGATTTATTATCCAGTTAAAATTTTAATGAATAAATTTTGAACATAAAATTTGTTTAATTCTCATCATCTAATACTATAAGACAACAAGTCTGTGTGGTTAAGCTATTACATTTGTATTTGTGCTAATTTATAGCAGCATATTTAGACAATAAATGTAAGGTCATGCTAAGATTTTTAAGCACCTCAAAATGTATTATTCTTTCAGAAAAGAAGATACTTTTCTTTGGCAATGTGTATTTTCATTTTGGTGAGTATTAATTTACTTGTTCACTTCATATGACCAAATAAGTGATTGTAATGCAAAAATTGATATATGATGTCTGTTGCTATATTAACACTCAATGAAAAGATCACAATGATGTAGATATTTATTAATTTTCAAAAGCTTTAACCTATCAAATGTTAGTTTTCATATTCTTCTGTTAAATATTTGAAAGATGGATTTTGTGAACTCTAACAAAAGAAGGTAGGATAAGGCCGGCGCCGTGGCTCAACAGGCTAATCCTCCGCCATGCAGCGCCGGCACACCGGGTTCTAGTCCCAGTCAGGGCGCCGGATTCTGTCCTAGTTGCCCCTCTTCCAGGCCAGCCCTCTGCTGTGGCCCGGGAGTGCAGTGGAGGATGGCCCAAGTGCTTGGGCCCTGCACCCCATGGGGAGACCAGGAAAAGCACCTAGCACCTGGCTCCTGCCATCGATGAGCGCGGTGCGCCGGCCACAGCGCGCTGTCCGCAGCGGCCATTGGAAGGTGAACCAACGGCAAAGGAAGACCTTTCTCTCTGTCTCTCTCTCTCTCACTGTCCACTCTGCCTGTCAAAAAAAAAAAAAAAAAAAAGAAGGTAGAATAAGAGTGGAAATTGGTTATGGCATAAGTTTGGACTATGTTAGTTCTACTGCAAGATTTGATGTTTTTGAGAGTAAAGCTACAGAAAATATATTTCTTAGAAATAATAAATTTAGTTATTTATAGTGTCTTTTAGGTTTATTCTTTTAAAAAAGACAAAATAAATGTATGACATAATATTCAGGTGAATATAAATAACTGTCTAGTGAAGACTGAATGTATGGATTAATTACATGGAGATAAATAATGCTAAAAGACACAATAGGGTAAAATATTTTAAAAAATAAGCCATAATAGGGCTTTTCACTTGAGGTGTGATCAGCCTGAAGTGTGAGTCCTTCTTAGGAAAGCTTTGTTCATCTGTGATAATGAAAAAAACAATGATAAGATATATTTCCCAAAAAGAAACTGCCTCCAAAGTCATAATTTGGGTTTTAATAGTGAGGGTTAGAGGATTGTCTGAGGTTTAGCAAAAGAAGTTCAAGACTCCTACTGCTCATACCATGGAAGCAATGAATGTCTTCAAGTTTCCTTATTTATTGTGTGTTCAGAAAATGGTGGCAATCTCCTGCTGGAGCTGGGAATATATTATTATAATTAGGAAAGTTCACCTTAGGCGGTAACGATCTGGTTCAAATTGGTTTCTTGCTACTTCTGGTAGTTCCTCAAACTTACTTGTGATTTGGGCCCCTTTGGGAGAGATGTTCCAGGTAAGCTTCCTGGGATACTCTCTCAATACATGGGCAGGGAAACATTCACTTATGAACTATTTCAGAGGTTTGCCCATGTCCCAGGGACCCCTTCTAGCCTAAATTCTACACTCTTGGTTATAATAATAGAAAATGTCATTGAAAATATTGAGCAAGACTATGCTTATTAAGTAAAATAATTAATATAGATTAAAAATGTGTCATGTAAACAACCACTGTTGGAAATTAAATAGAATTATTGACTATTAGGCAATTATGTCAATTAATTATCCTTGATTTATTGTAACTAAATGATTACTATTACAAGTATCAAGTGAGAGGGGGTGGTGCAAGATGTCAGTATAGCAGCAGGATGTTCCAAGTCGCACACGGAAAAATGGATAATTAATGACTAGAGGGGATACAAGCAGGCGGCAGAATCACAAAAAGTTCACGCGGAGTGGCCCAGGAGTCCACCAGAGACTGCTCGGGACCATGCCGGAGGAATCAGAGAGGTACCCGAAGTGCAGAGAAGGAGCAATGTAGGGACCCAACAAGGAGACAGGCATGACTCCCTCAGCAAACCAGGTGAGAGGTTTCCAGCCCAGAGAGATGCAGACAGTGTTGAGAGATGAAGTTTTGTGAACAGTGCTTAGAACTCTAAGTGGGAAGAAGGAGAAATTCTGGGGGACAGGCAAAGAGATTGAACACACCACAGTTCATCAGTGTTTTCCCCATACCCCCAACTGGAGCTCCAGCCAGTGGGAAGAAGCCATATTGATTGTTTACATTTTTGAGTGTAGGCAGTGGGCTGCCACTTTTGCATCCTGCAC
This sequence comes from Sylvilagus floridanus, assembly GCA_949820135.1. Lineage (NCBI taxonomy): Eukaryota > Metazoa > Chordata > Mammalia > Lagomorpha > Leporidae > Sylvilagus > Sylvilagus floridanus. Next base: position 57,696,288 of record OX463242.1, read on the forward strand.
ACAAACCCATCAATTGCAGGGGCCAACTCACAACACACCCCACCAAAGAACAAGGATCACAACAATTCAGAGTGACTTCCCCCCATATCACGCAAGTTGTACAACAATGAATAATTCTAAACAATGGAAGCCCAAGATCGTATTACCAACAAGGGAGCAGGGAGCCCAGCCCCAGTATGCCGGGCAGAGTACCCCAAAGCCCTGGTACCTGGCTCTGTAAAATCCTAGAAATAAACAAAGCTCCAGGAGGTAGAGCTGCAAGCTTCCACTTGACAGGCACAGCCTTATAGCAGCTCTTAGCAGAGGGAAATCAATTTAAAAATAGAAACAATCAGAAACCAAACAGAAATGCCAAAGAACAAAGGACAAATCCTGAATAAGAATAAGAAAGAATCTCTGAACTCACCAGTGGAGCAATCTAAACAGACCCATAACCAAGAGAGAAATTGAATCGGTAATAAACGCTCTCCCAATAAAGAGCCCAGGCCTGGACAGCTTCACTGCAAATTCTACCAGACATTTAATTTAAAGAAGAACTAACCCCAGATCTCCTCAAATTACCCAAAACAACTGAAAGAGAGGGAATCCTCCAAAATTATTTCTATGAAGCCATTATATCACCTTAATTCCTAAGCCTGGAAAAGACTCAATAGAGAAAGAAAACTATAGACCAATCTCCATGATGAACACAGATGCACTACACATCAAAAAGATCATTCACCTGGACCAAGTGGGATTTATTCCAGAAATGCAGAGATGGTTCAACATTTGAAAATCAATCAGTGTGATATATCACATTAACAAACTGAGGACCAAAAACCATATGACTATCACAATAGAAGCAGACAAAGCATTTGACAAAACACAACACCTTCTCATGATGAAAACGCTAAGCTAATTGGCTATAGAAGGAAAATTTTTCAACACAATCAAGGGAATTATAACAAACCTATGGACACCATCATATTGAATGGGGAAATGTTGGAGGCATTTCCACTGAAATCTAATACCAGAAAGAGATGCCCACTCTCACAACTGCTATTAAATATAGTCCTGGAAGTTTTATCCAGAAATATTAAGCAAGAAATCAAAGGGATATAAATTGGGAAGGAAGAAGTCAAACTATCCCTATTTGCAGATGACATGATTCTATATATAGGGGATCCAAAAACTCCACTAAGAGAATATTGGAACTCATAGAAGAGTTTGGTAAAGTAGCAGGATACAAAGTCAACGTACAGAAATCAACAGCCTTTGTATACACAGACAACACTATGGCTGAGAAAGAACTTCTAAGATTAATCCCATTCACAATAGCCACAAAAAATAATCAGGTACCTTGAATAAATTTAACCAAGGATGTCAAAGATCTCTACGATGAGAAGTAAAAACTTTAAAAAGAGACCAGTGATGTGACGCAGTGGATTAACACCCTGACCTGAAGCGCCCCATTTCCAAATGGGCATCAGTTCTAGACCCGGCTGCTCCTCTTCTGATCCAGCTCTCTGCTGCGGCCTGGGATAGCAGTAGAAGACAGCCCAAGACCTTGGGCCCCTGCACCCATGTGGGAGACCTGGAAGAAGCTCCTGGCTCCTGGCTTAGGATCAGCGCAGCTCTGGCCGTTGCAGCCATCTGGGGAGTGAACCAGTGGATGGGAGACGTTTCTCTCTGTCTCTACTTCTTTCTGTAACTCTTTCAAATAAATAAAATAAATCTTAAAAAAAAAACTTCAAAGAAAGAAATAGAAGAAGATACAACAAAAATGGAAAAAATCTGCCAATTTCATGGATTGGAAGAATCAATATCATCAAAATATACATTTTTCCAAAAGCAATTTACAAATTCAGTGCTATACCAGTAAAATACCAAAGATGTTCTTCTTAGATCTAGAAAAAATTATGTTGAAATTCATATGGGGGCCGGCACCATGGCTCACTTGGTTAATCCTCCACCTGCGGTGCCGGCATCCCATATGGGCCCCGGATTTAGACCCTGTTGCTCTTCTTCCAGTCTAGCTCTCTGCTGTAGTCCAGAAAGGCAGTGGAGGATGGCCCAAGTGGTTGGGCGCCTATACACACATCAGGGACCAGGACGAAGCACCTGGCTCCTGGCTTCAGATTGGCGCAGCACACCAGCTGTAGAGGCCATTTGAGAGGTGAACCAATGGAAGAGACTTTCTCTCTATCTCTCTCTCACTAACTCTATCAGTCAAAAAAATTAAAAAAAAATAAGAAATTCATATAGAGGAACAGGATATCTTGAATAGCTAAAGAAATCTTACACAACAAAACAAAGCAGGAGTCTTTAAGACATACTACAGAGCTGTTTTAATCAAAACAGACTGGTACTGGTACAAAAACAGATGGATAGGGGCCCTGCACCCCATGGGGAGACCAGGAAAAGCACCTGGCTCCTGGCTCCTGCCATCGGATGAGCGCGGTGCGCCGGCCGCAGCGCGCCGACCGCGGCGGCCATTGGAGGGTGAACCAACGGCAAAGGAAGACATTTCTCTCTGTCTCTCTCTCTCACTGTCCACTCTGCCTGTAAAAAAAAAAAAAAAAAAAAAAAAAAAAAAAAAAACAAAAAACAAAAAACAAAAAACAAAAAACAAAAAACAAAAACAGATGGATAGACCAATGAATAGAATAGTAAGCACAGAAATAAATCCAAACATCTAAACCAACTTATATTTGACAAAGGAGCTAAAACCAATCCCTGGAGCAGGGACAGTCTCTTCAGTAAATGGTGCTGGGAAAACCGGATGTCCATGCGTTGAAGTTTGAAGCAAGATCCTAACCTTACACCTTACACAAAATTCTACTCAACATGGATTAAAGATATAAATCTATGCCACAACACCATCAAATTAATTGAGAACATCAGAGAAAACATGCAAGACTTTGGCACATGCAAAGAATTCCTGGAAAAGACCTCAGAGGCACAGTTAGTCAAATCCAAAATGAACAAATGGGATTACATCCAATTGAGAAACTTCTGAACAGCAAAAGGAGCAGTCAGGAAAGTGAAGGGGAAACCGACAGAATTGGAGAAATTATTTGCAAATTATGTGCCTGATTAAAGATTAATAACCAGAATCTACAAAGAGATCAAGAAACTCAGCAACAACAAAACAAACAATCCACTTAAGAGATGGGCCGTGGACTTAAAGACATTTTTCCAAAGAGGAAATCCAAATGGCCAATGCACACCTGAAAAAATATTCAGGATCATTGGATGTCAGGGAAATGCAATCTAAACCACAATGAGCTTTCACCTCACCCCAGGTTGAATGGCCCTCATACAGAAAGCAACAAACAGCAAATATTGTGGAGTATGTAGTGAAAAGGGTACCCTAACCCACTGTTGGTGGGAATGTAAACTGGTAATGTCACTGTGGAAGACAGTTTGGAGATTCCTCACAAATGAATATAGGTTTACCATATGACCCAGCCATCCCACTCCTGGGAATTTATCCAAGGGAAATGAAATCAGTAAACAAAAGAGCTATCTGCACCTCCATGTTTATTGCAGCTCAATTCACAATATCTAAGACATGGAATCAACCCGAATGCCCATCAACTGAAGACTGAATGAAGAAATTGTGGGATATGTACACTGTAGAATACTACACAGCAGTAAAAAAGGATGAAATTTGGTCATTTGCAACAAAATGGTGCAAGCTGGAAGACTTCATACTTAGTGAAAAAACCCTGTCCCAGATTTACTAATACAATATTTCTCCCTGATCTGTGAGAATTTATAGTGCTCCTAAAATGAAAACTATAGAAGTGAAATTGACACTTTTAGAATCAATGACTTGAATAGTCCATGTCCTAACTATAGAGAAACACTTTTTTATTGTTATTTTTAATTTTGTACTTCTTTTATTTTTCTTTGTTTTCTTTTTCTTTTTTCTGCTTCATACTAAATCATATGTGTATTAAGTCAATTGGAAAAAATATCCCAGTAAAAAATAAGAGGGGGAATAAGAGAGGGAGGAGGTAGTCTATAAATGTAAAGCATTATATTCTGCCATCAGTCTTGCAGACTTACTTTAAGAGTACAGCCTAAAAACTTGTCATGGGACCCCAAACACATTAAAATTGGTGGTATAAATGCCATCTTAATTGTTAAAATAATCATATTAAATGTTAAAGTCAACATATAGATAGGTTTAAGTATAAAAGTAATCATATAAATAACATCAAGTGCCTGGTAATAAAAATACACAAAACTAAAAAGGAAGGAATGCTCAATATGGGGAGCAGTTCACAAGCAGACTCCTAGAATGAAATTCACTGTGAATAACACTCTGACCTCAGAATAAACACTGTTACAGGCTGAAAGGCCTGTAACAGCATTTCAGACATGGAAATCAAGACTCTGTGGCAAAAAAATATCCTACACCAAGGATCTCTGTGAGACCTCAGTGGAAAGAAGTGGCCATCAAAGAAGGATGTACTTTTCTCTGAAGGGAAGAGAGAAGTTCCGCTTTGCTTATGACCATGTCCAAATACTGATGGAGTCTTTGGTCACACAAGGTTTCCATAGACTTGGCAGCACATGGCAAGAGCCTCAGGTGATCACTGACATCATAAATAAGAGTGTTAATTGTTAAAGGAACAACAGAAGTCACTGTGCACTTACTCCCCAAGTAGGATCTCCATCCTTAATGAATTATACTATGAAAATTAACTGCAAATCTTGTTCTCAAACAGTACTCTGTATGTTTTATGGTGTGTGAGGTGGTGAGGTGGATGGGTGGGTGGGTGCAGACTATTGAAATCTGTGCTTAACCTGGAGTTGGTCTTCTGTATATAAAATCAAACTAAATGTGAACCACCATGAATAAAGTGATGGGAGAGGGAGAGGGAGATGGGATGGTAGGTGGGGTGGGAGTGTGGGTATGGCAGAAAAAAACCACTATATTCCTAAAGTTTTACCTATGAAATATGCATTCATTGAATAAATAAAAACTTTAAAAAAAACTGGTATCAAGTGAGAGTCTACTGTATCTTTTTGAGCAAATAGTTGTAAGCAAACTACAGAAATGAAATTTATAGTTTATTTTTTCGTGTATTTCTTAAATAAAATATTAACTGTGAATTTTGAAGGAACAATTCACATAAAATCACTCTCACTTTTGACACCAACTTCACAATTCATAACATTTCAAATCCACTCTCAGCTTTGCAAATTTGCTACAAAGATTCACAGACTCAAAGACTCACCATGGTTGGAAAAAGGAAACAGATTAGAATTTCCAATGAGTAAGCACCTAGGGTACAGTACTGATAAAATTCCAAACATGAGACTTCCATTTTGTTCTGCTAATGAGTCATGAACAACATCCCTTTCCTGGCATTGATGTGTGGCAATACACATGAAGTAGTGTCAACAAGCTAATAGCAGCTGATTCTTGGTGCTCAAAATCTTTATTTGGGCTCAACCACATTGATGGAGTTAACTACTCATGGCTAGTCTCAATATCAAGTCCCTCCTGAGATCCAGCTGATGATACTAGTCAAGACTGCATTCTACATTATATTGCTGGTAAGGCTGAAAACTCCCACCCCAAACCAGTGTCACCCTCTTGGTTGCTGTAAGTCTCCATTCAAAGAAAGGGATGCCTAGAAGGCATGACTTTCTAAAAGCTTAAGCTTTACTGTGAATAAGTTGAAGACATTGGGGCTGGTGCTGTGGCGCAGCAGGTTAACACCCTGGCCTGGTCCTGGCTGCTCCTCTTCTGATCCAGCTCTGCTATGGCCTGGGAAAGCAGAAGATGATGATCCAAGTCCTTGGGCCTCTGCAACTGCGTGGGAGACCTAGAGGAAGCTCTTGGCTCCTGGCTTCAGATCAGCATAGCTCTGGCAGTACAGCCAACTGGGGAGTGAACCCTCGGATGGAAGAACTCTCTTTCTCTCTACCTCTCTCTCTCTGTGTAACTCTGACTTTAAAAAAAATAAATAAATCTTAAAAAAATAATTTGAAGTCGGCGAACCCTAAAGGCTTCCACAGCCTTGGCAACTCATGACTAGAGCCTAGGGAGATTACTGACGCCATAAACAAGAGTGTCAAATTGTTAAATCAACTTCAGGAGTCACTGTGTACTTATATCTCATGTGGGATCTGTCCTTAATGTGTTGTCCAATGTGAAGTAATGCTATAACTAGTACTGAAACAGTATTTTACACTTTGTGTTTCTGTGTGGGTGCAAACTGATGAAATCTTTACTTAGTACATACTGAATCAATCTTCTGTATATAAAGATAATTAAAAATGAAAAAAAAATCTTGGTGTTTATTGGAAATTAAATTAATCAATTTAAAAATATATATATATATATATCATGTAGGATCTCTGTCCTTAATGTGCTATACATTGTGAATTAATACTATAACTAATACTCCAACAGTATTTTTCACTTTGTGTTGCTATGTGAGGGCAAACTGTTGAAATCTTTACTTAATATATACTAAACTGATCTTCTGTATGTAAAGAGAATTGAAAATGAATCTTGATGTGAATGGAAGGGGAGAGGGAGTGGGGAAGGGGAGAGGTAGTGGGAGAGGGTAGGGTTGCGGGTGGGAGGGAAGTTAATGGGGGGGGAAGCCATTGTAATCTATAAACTGTATTTTGGAAATTTATATTCTTTAAATAAAAGCATTATTAAAAAAATAAATAAATAATTTGAAGACACAGTACATATCTCATTTTGGTCAAGATTAAATTTTACAGTACATAATTTGTTTTAAATATATAGCTATTTATACATGTATAAATCTATATTATATACATAAATGTATATAATTAATATTGCAAATATTATGATACTTATTAAATAGAAAACATACCTCTACCTAGGATGAGAAGTAAAACTTTACTAGTCCACTCCATGGTCATTAAGCCAGTATAACCCTTTTGTTTCTCTCCAAAGAAAACCACTATTTCATATGATTATAAAAAGACATCAGAGCTACATTTATGCACATATTTCATCTTAAATTCATTCTTATTCTATTAGTGATCAGCACATAAGTACTTAAAAGGAATACTTGATAAAATAATAGAAATAAAATTAATGTGTTCACTTATATTCTGAAAGTAGCAAATGTGTATTTCAAAATTATTTTATCTTTTACATGATATAGGAGTTAGATTATCAGTTTTTCATATTTATTTTCTTATATTTTCCAATATAATTTCCATATAACTTTCTATGTTCCCATAAACATATTTTCACATACCTAACTACTTTGAGGTATTAAGCAGTATTTTCTTATCTTTTTGTGTTTGACAGGCAAAGTGGATAGTGAGAGAGACAGAGAGAAAGGTCTTCCTTTGCCGTTGGTTCACTCTCCAATGGCCTCTGCGGCCAGCGCGCTGCAGCCGGCACACCGTGCTGATCCAAAGCCAGGAGCCAGGTGCTTCTCTGGGTCTCCCATGCAGGTACAGGGCCCAAGCACGTGGACCATCCTCCACTGCACTCCCGGGCCACAGCAGAGAGCTGGACTAGAAGAGGAGCAACCGAGACAGGATCCGGCGCCCCGACCTGGACTAGAAACCGTGTGCCGGTGCCACAGGCAGAGCATTAGCCTATTGAGCTGTGGTGCCGGCTGCAGTATTTTCTATTAAGAAATATTTCAAATAGAAATACAAAGTGTCATAAAAATCAGTATTTACGTACAATCATCATCTCAATGACTACTTCACACTGAAAATCTAATGAGTTTAATTTTTAAATCAAGTGTTCTAAAATACATTTCTGAAAAATATATATTTTTATTAATAAAGCACCACTTTCTCATTAAATAAGAATCTTTGAGCATGTTACCAGATTTTATAAGGTTATTATTTTCTGGTAATAATATGTTACTGAATGCTCAGTGCCTGTCCCCTGTGCCAAAACAATGAGCATGAAGTTTGAGGATAAAGGAAAGAGAAAGTTTAATCTATCTATAGATGAAGACAATAGCAGACTTTTGAGTTGCAAGAACCGTCCTACTCAGTGAAGATGGTCTGTGGTTCCTATTGAAACTGCAAAAAGGGAGTTGGTGACACAGGAACTGTGGGAAGAATAGCAAGTCTTTAGTGTAGCTGTGATAAGGGAGGAGACTAGTCAGCCAGCTGCCTAACCTGCCCGCAAGATTGAAGCTCAGCCCTTGAGAAAGACAGATGAATAGATTATACCTATCTCCACTGGATTGTTCTGAGCTAGCTGCCCAGGAGAGAGGTGGAGATAAGGATTAAAGCATTCTTATAGCACGTGTGAAAGGAAAGCCAACAAGTTAGCCTTGAAGCCTAACACAGTGTTTGGTAAAAGCAGCCTGTGAAGTATCATTTGGCTAGAATTAGTGAGAGTAAAACTGTACACTGTGGGGATTTACTACATTGTATTTGATTATGTCGAGAATCAATTGCAACTTTTAAATCATCTTGTGCCCAGTTACAATTATATAGAAAAATCATTTAATGCACAGAACTGAAGTAAATAGCTAATTTTTGTAAGAAAATGAAGGAATTAGAGATTTAGCCAAGAATAAGACATCAGGATATAGTAATAAAATTATGTCTCAAATATGTTGAACCAGGTAGTTTTCAAGAAAAAGTTCATCTAATTCTCAAAGGTCTATGTCAAGAACTGTGAAGGTTCTAGAATTCTACCTTACCTTAAAGCTAGAAGTTGTCCTGTGAAGGTGTCCCAAGAGCAGGCAGAAGAAATGCAACCACTAGGCTGAAGACAAAGAACTTTATTAGTCATAGCATGGCAGGCAGCATGAGCTTCATGTTCTCATTCCTTTTCCACTGCCCCCAAATTCTCATGGAGACAATATTGAAGCACTCCCAGTGAATGCCTTACACTGAGGTTTTGCATCACAGCAAAGGAAATCTCATTTTGAAAACCTCATATTTTTGAAAGAAAAATACTAGCAGATCTGTCCTGTCATTGCTCTGGAAGGAGACATTATCTTTCCCATGTTCGTCAGGATACAAATTTGCTTTCTGTCACAGAAGGACAAGACTGTATAGAAAATAGCAATCCATTTCTTGTATAATCATCTTTGGAAAGATAATCTGGAACAAAAGCTGATATGAGATGTGAAAACACATGCTACAGTGAATTGTCACTCAAAAGGACAGAACCTGGTGACTTTTGAAAACTACAAACGTAGTGCAGCTTACTAACTTATTTAGTATCATTTATTAGCCAAGAAGAAGGACTTGCATTGACAGATTATTTGCATAAACCGAATATATATTCACACAATTATAGTTACTGAAAAGTAATACATACACTTAAAACAGCCTTATTAGAGAACCATTGAAGACTTGTACTTTGTTTTAACCAAATCTTCCATGTTCCGGTTGGCACACTATGTACTTAAAAATCTGTGGTAGATGGCGGAATAGTGAGGACGCGCACTAGCAGGCCGCAAAAAGATAGTTTAATAAAAACAGAGTTACTGTAGCCTCAGGAAAAAATCTGTGGTAAATTATAAAAAAACAGCCTCTTCATAAAAAAATATCAGTTAATAAATGTGTGTATATAAACATTCACACACATATAATCTGAAGATCTATAGGCCAGAAAGATGATAAATATAGTTCACCTAATGTGTTTATTTTCATTAAAATTACTGGATAATGGTGAAGTAGGTACTGCATTGCTTCATTAACTGTTTTAATAATGATTTAAGGGGTAGTGTATTTAAAGTAAGGACACATTATTGAATAGCGAGATAATCACTGCATTATAAGTACACAAATTTACATTCAGATTAAAGTAGTGTTCAGTTTTGTCTAAGGGCACTGGGTAAAGCCTCACTAGTCACTTTCTATATATTTGTCTAGATCAGAGGCTGGAAAATGACAACCCATGGCCTGAATCTGTTCTGACACATATTGGAGTCTAAAATTAATAGTTGTATTTTGAGTTTAAAAGCTCAAAATAACAAGATTTGATAATAAATAAAAATTACATGAAATTCAAATTTTTGTTCAAACTTCTAATGAGCACAGGCATATTTTTTAAATTCCTTTTTAAACTGTTATTATACAGTGTCAATTGTGGCTATTGCACTGCAATCAACGGCAGAGAGTAGCATAGAATAATTGTGACCAAGAACACATGATTCTCAAAGTCTAAACTGTTCACTACTTAGCTCTATAGGAAAAAAAAAAAATGCCTATCTTAGCCTTAAAACTTATTTGTAACTATGAAGGGGTATGAGGTCTTGAGTTGATATAGCTCTTATAATATCATCATATCATAATATCTTATAAAATGCCTATCTTAGCCTTAAAACTTATTTGTAACTATGAAGGGGTATGAGGTCTTGAGTTGATATAGCTCTTATAATATCATGAGCTTTAGAATGAAGATTCTTTAGTAACACATTCTCTCAGAAGTGATGAGATAAATATAAACAACTGCAGATGATTTGGATAGGATCTGTCTCCTGAAGCTTGCTGAAAGCATCATCCCCAGTATATCAGTATTGAGGGGTCGTAGAACTTTCAAGCATTTAATGGGGTGTGACAATCAGTTCATGAAGGAATTCCCTTGGAGGGAATTAATGGCCTCTCCTTGGAGTGGGTCAGATCTAGGACTGAATTAGATCCCAAGAAAATAGTATTTTATAAAGAAAGTTCATCTTTCGGAGGTTTCTTTCTTTTTGCTTTCACCATGAGAGCTCTCGCTCCCTCTCACTCTTTTTCTCTCTCTCGCCCATGATGTGACACTATTCGTCATGAAGCCATCACAAAAAGTTGATGGCAGTTGGACCTCCAGAACTGTGACCTAATTAAATCTCTTTCTTTATAAAATGCCTAGCCTCAGATATTCTATTATAGTAATACAAAATGTACTAATACAGTGTTTGTATTCATTAATTCAAAATAATGTTTCAGAGTAATATAATCAAAATATAGAAAATACACATAAGTTTTATGAATAAATTTTGTTTAAAATTTGTTAATAAAAATAATAATTGATAGGGCTGAGTTTAGGATTGGGAGAATACTGAATCTCAGGTTTTTTGGAATGATTAACACAAATTTCATGGTAACTAACACAGGATATTTTTAGAAAGTTTGTGGAATTGCATATTATGGAAAAAAACTCATCGATTTCAAAATTATTTTGCACCTAAATTTACCTTATGTTTAATATGATTTTCCATGGATTTGTTAAGTATCCTCATGTAGCACAAATGAAGAGAGAATTATTGCATTTATTAAAAATGTTACTCAAGCAAATTATCAACCTTAGTCCATTCCTTTGTAAACTAGTACATTCGTACTTTCATCTGGTAATTTTTGTAGGATTCCAAGAAATTATTTTTATATTTTTAACTAGAAATTACATCCAAAATTGTAACAATAAATTTTTAAAATACTGAGATAGAGCACAATTTTACAAAAATTTTTATAAGTACATTGTGTATTAATAAACACTTTCATATTCTAAAAGGAGGGAGTATTGGGAGTTTTATCGGTAATGAAATTATCAGTGAATATAGGGAAAATGTGAATATAGGGGAAATATCACTTTCATTTTTCTTTTTTTTTAAGATTTATTTATTTATTTGAAAGTCAGAGTTACACAGAGAGAGGAGAGGCAGAGAGAGAGAGAGAGAGAGAGAGAGGTCTTGCATCCAATGGTTCACTCCCCAATTGGCCACAAGGGCTGGAGCTGCACTGATCCAAAGCCAGGAGCCAAGAGCTTCCTCCGGGTCTCCCACGCAAGTGCAGGGGCCCAAGGACATGCGCCATCCTCTACTGCTTTCCCAGGCCATAGCAGAGTGCTGAATCAGAGGTAGAGCAGCCAGGGCTTGAACCGGTGCCCATGTGGGATGCTGGCGCTTCAGGTCAGGGCGTTAACCTGCTGCGCCACAGCACCGGCCCCAGGAGTCATTTTTCTTTTTGAGCTAACAGACATGTTAGAAATCAACTAGTTCAGGCCAGCGCCGTGGCTCAACAGGCTAATCCTCCGCCTTGCGGCGCCGGCACACCGGGTTCTAGTCCCGGTCGGGGCGCTGGATTCTGTCCCGGTTGCCCCTCTTCCAGGCCAGCCCTCTGCTGTGGCCCGGGAGTGCAGTGGAGGATGGCCCAGGTGCTTGGGCCCTGCACCCCATGGGGAGACCAGGAAAGGCACCTGGCTCCTGGCTCCTGCCATCGGAGGAGCGCGGTGTGCCGGCCGCAGCGTGCTGTCCACGGCGGCCATTGGAGGGTGAACCAACGGCAAAGGAAGACCTTTCTCTCTGTCTCTCTCTCTCACTGTCCACTCTGCCTGTCAAAAAAAAAAAAAAAAAAAATCAACTAGTTCAACTTAAATCAATTTAGATAGGAAGAAAGTGAAGATCAGAAATGTAAGTGGCAAGATTCAAATGCAGTACATAGGACTATTGCCTGGCATTTTTTTTTTTTTTTTTGCTTCTACCTAGTAGAAACGAATAGTTCTATATATGATAGTAATAAATTTGCAGTTATTTCTTTGTCAGTATTTTTCCAGTTCTATCAACTTCATCTTTATTAAAAATGATTCACTTGGATAAATAGAAAAATGAATGTTTAATTATCACATTATTTCTGTTTCTTTACCAATATAAATAATAGTTGCATCCTTAATGTTTCTTCTGAGTTCTGTGGTCTCATTTTTCATGCTCAAATTGTTCAATCTTGTAATTGATATTTTAAAGTACACTATAGTATGCATGATATCGGATATTGGAAGAAGTATGTGTGTTTTTGTGGCTTTGTGACCTATTTTGTGTGTGTATGTTTGTTCAACTATAGGTGCAAGCTACCTACACTACTAGCATTTCATTCCACTTAGGTTAAAAAAACTCACCATAAAAGATAAAAATGCTGGTTGACAGTGAGAAAATAAGCCAATTTAACACATAGTGTAATTATGGGTGGATTTCTCAAATATCCTATTTGAAATGTTGTTTGTTTTAAAAAAATTAAGGGAGATACTGTATAATATTTTAATTACCATGTAGCAGTCTAAAACATATGCTATCTGTAACCAATTCATACCATAAATAAAATTAGTGGTATACATATCCAAAAATATAATTTACACATATAATTATAAGGGCAGGATTGCTGTGGGAGGTGAAAGAGAACAGTTAAATAAGTGTATGGAAATAATTTGCCAAGTAATCAAAGATGGGATTAGTCTGAACTCTTGTATATCCCAAACATAGTGTCTATTTTATGTTCAAAAGCCATAATTGCTATAAAAATAGACATTTGAGGAAACCAGATAATTAGTCCAGTACATCTGGTGTAAAACCCTACTGGCACAAACACTGATGGTATTAAAAATCTGGTGAAGTATGTTATTAGTAATTCCCCTGGGAAAATGAAATAAATTAAGCACCTAAGTGTTTCTTTTAGAATCTGAAGTATGCAGAGAAAACTATGAATTTGCTCCTAAATTCAGAAATCCATAAAAAGCAATCCAAAATTACTTTTTGTTTTCATTTCACTTTCTGATAATTTCTTTTACTCAGAATTTTTCCCTTGAATTTAATTTTTCTGAATTTTTGTTACTTTTTTTATTTTTGTCATCTAACTTTGTCTCACATTTCTTTTTGAAACTGTGAAATTTATCATGTGTTTAAAGATGTCATAACATATACAATTGAAAGCATAAAAATATGATAAATAGTAATATATATATAAACACTCTTGAAAATTGGAATACTAAATGAAGATTGGAAGTCTACTGTGTGCCATGATGACATTCCTTTCAGAATACAGATAAACTGGTATCTTGATTTGTTTAAAAATGATTTATTAATTTATTTGAAAATCAGAGTTACAATGAAAGAGGGAGACAGAGTTATCTTCCACCTCCTGGTTCACTCCCCAGATGGCCACTGTGACTGGGACTGGGCCAGTCCACTGCCAGGAGCCAGGAGTTCCTTCCAGGTCTCCTGTGTGGGTATCAGGGGCCCAAGTACTCATGCTATCTTCTGCCGCTTTTCCAGGTGATTAGTTACATTGGAAGTGGAGCACCAGGCCAGCGCCCATATGGAGTGGAGGTGAAGCAGTGCCAGTCCCCTGGAATCTTGAACTTTGGCTAAGGTATTTTGCTTTAACTGAACCTCTTTATATGGTTGAAATATGTACTATTTTCCTATTTTTAATACTCATAGTATTTCTCAATTTTATGAGTATCTATAAAGCAAACATTCTTCTGCAATTGGTGTTTTCTGTTAAATTTGATATATATGATATTCATTCTTACTGACACTTGCAGCTGCAGACAACACATTTTTCAGAGCTGTACAGTACATGTAAAAATACTTCATAATATATTGATTCATCCCTTGAATTATATATGACTTTTTCTCATTAAAGGTATAAGTATATTTCTAATATTCCAAAAGAACACATTTGGATTTATCTAATTCATTCTCTCCATTCCTTTGTGTTCATTATAATTTTTATACTTCTTAAAAAGAAAAGCCAATTTCATTAAATTTTATCATTTTTCCCAAACACACATACATATGTACATATATATATATACAAATACTTATATATGTATATATTTGAGTGTTTAATTATTACTTGAACTATCATCCCAAATTCTGACCGTTAGTATTGATTGTAGTGGATATAATTTCAATATAAAAATTTTCTAAATCTAGCTATTATTTATTTAATGGCATTTATGATTCAGTAATATTTTAAGTCTATAAGCTTATTGACACTGATTTTTACTGATTTAGAATTTATTACATTATGGTCAATTTAAGAAAATACTCTGTGTCATACCAGTCCTTTAAACTTTTTTAAGGTTTGATCCGTGATTTAGCAAGTTATGATCATTTTTTAAGATTACATATTATTTTTGTGCTAAAATATGTATTTTTTTACCATTTAACAACATTAATTATATACTTTAGTGATATCACATGCATTGTTATTGTTGTGTAAACTTCACCTTGACTTTTTAAATGTTCCTTATGCTCATTCCACAGTTGTTTAAACCAAATTATAAAATTTATTCCTGTGCAGATATATGGCTTAGTGACCAAGTAAAACACTGAGATACCTACATTTCATATCATGGTAGGTACCTGGGTTCAAATCCTGGCTCTCTCTCAATTCTAGCTTCCTGCTGTTGCACCCTGAGAGTAAAAAGGTGGTTATTCAAGTCATTCATCTTTGCCACGCAAGGGAGACCTGGATTGAGTCCTTGTTGAAGCTCATGGCTGTCAACTTCAGCTTCAAAACTTCAGCCCAAACCAGTATTTGTGGCCATCTAGAGAGTGAACCAGCAGATGGAAGCTTTGCCTTTATGTCCCTGTCTGTCTTTTTCTTGCTCTCTCTCTGTTTCTCAAATAAATATTTTGATAATTATTTTTAATTTCTTTTTTTAACTTTTATTTAATGAATATCAATTTCCAAGGTACAGCTAGTGGATTACAATGGCTTCCCCTCCCCATAACTTCCCTCCCACCCGCAACCCTCCCCTTTCCCACTCCCTCTCCCCTTCCATTCACATCAAGATTCATTTCCAATTCTCTTTATATACAGAAGATCAGTTTAGTATATATTACGTAAAGATTTCAACAGTTTTCCCTCACATAGAGACACAAAGTGAAAATACTATTGGAGTACTAGTTATAGCATTAAATCACAATGTACAGCACATTAAGGAGAGAGGTCCTACATGATATATTTTTAAAAATTATTAATTTTATATGCAATTTCCAATTTAACACCAAGGTTTTTTAATCATTTGCAATTATCTTTATATACAGAAGATCTATTCAGTATATACTATGTAAAGATTTCATCAGTTTGCACCCACACAGAAACACAAAGTATAAAAATACTGTTTCAGTACTAGTTATAGCATTACTTCACATTGGACATAACATTAAGGATAGATGCCACATGAGAAGTAAATACACAGTGACTCCTGATGTTGATTTAACAATTTGATACTCTTGTTTATGGCCTCAGTAATCTCCCTAGGCTCTAGTCATGAGTTGCCGAGGCTATGGAAGCCTTTAGGGTTCGCCGACTTCGATCTTATTCTGACAGGGTCATAGTCAAAGAGGAAGTTCTCTCCTCCCTTCAGAGAAAGGTACCTCCTTCTTTGATGGCTCCGTTCTTTCCACTGGGATCTCACTCACAGAGATCTTTCATTTAGGTCTTTTTTTTTTTTTTCCCAGAGTGTCTTGGCTTTCCATGCCTAAAATACTCTCATGGGCTCTTGAGCCAGATCCGAATGCCTTAAGGGCTGATTCTGAGGCCAGAGTGCTATTTAGGACATCTGCCATTCTATGAGTCTGCTGTGTATCCCACTTCCCATGTTGGATCATTCTCTCCCTATTTGATACTATCAGTTAGTATTAGCAGACACTAGTCTTGTTTGTGTCATCCCTTTGACTCTTAGACCTATCAGTGTCATCAATTGTGAACTGAAATTGATCACTTGGACTAGTGAGATGGCCTTGGTACATGCCACCTTGATGGGATTGTATTGGAATCCCCTGGCACGATTCTAACTCCATCATTTGGGGCAGGTCCGATTGAGTATGTCCCAAATTGTACATCTCCTCCCTCTCTTATTCCCACTCTTATATTTCACAGGGATCACTTTTCAGTTAATATTTAAACACCTAAGAATAATTGTATGTTAATTACAGAGTTCTTTGTTCTTAATTTTAGTGTTATGAGTGTAACTAGATGAAAAAGAAAACTGTTATGTGTACACTTACATGGATTTCTTGGTATTTATACTGCATTTTAATAAAATGTTAAAAATAAAAATTATCTTATTTGCCTTTAGTCAAACTATTAAACTGCTCACAGATTGCAAATTCAACCATAGGATTTTATATATATATATATATATATATATATTGACAGGCAGAGTGGACAGTAAGAGAGAGACTGAAAGGTCTTCCTTTTCTGTTAGTTTACCCCCCAGTTGGTGGCAACAACCAGCACACTGTGCTGATCCGAAGCCAGGAGCCAGGTGCTTCCTCCTGGTCTCCCATGCAGGTGCAGGCCCAAGAACCTGGGCCATCCTCCACTGCACTCCTGGGCACAGCAGAGAGTTGGCCTGGAAGAGGAGCAACCGGGACAGAATCCGGCGCCCCAAGCGGGACTAGAACCTGGGGTAATGGCGCCACAGGTGGAGGATTAGCCAAGTGAGCCGTGGCACCAGCCTTTTTTTGTTTCCTGTATTCTTCCCATTCTAGAAATTTATAAGAATAAATCTTAAAAGGGTGGGGGTGGGCCTGGTACTGTGGCTTAGCAGGTAAAGCCACCTCTTGCAGTGCTAGCATCCCATATGGGAGCCGGTTCGAATCTTGGTTGCTCCACTTCCCATCCAGCTCTCTGGTATGGCTTGGGAAAGCAGTAGAAGATGGCTCAAGTACTTGGGCCCTTGCACCCATGTGGGAGACCTGGAAGAAGCTCTTGGCTCCTGGCTTTGGATCAGCACAGCTTTGGCCATTGTGGCCAATTGAGTGAACCAGCAGCTGGAAGACCTCTCTCTCTCTCTCTCTCTTTCTCACTCTCCTTCTCTTTCTGTGTAACTCTTTCAAATAAATAATCTTTAAAAATATATTATAATACTTTCTTTTTTTATAGAATTATTTATTTATTTATAGAGAGAGATAGAGCCAGACACAGAGAGGTCTTCTATCTGTTGTTTCACTCCCAAAAATGCTGCAATGGCCAGACCTGAGCAGATCCAAAGCCAGGAGCCAGGAGTTTCTTCCAGGTCTTCATGAGGGTTCAGGGGCCCAAGTACTTGGGCTATCTTCTATTGCTTTCCCAGGACACAGCAGAGAGCTGAATGGGAAATGGAGCAGCCAGAACTCGAACTTGCACCCATATGGGATGCCTGCTGCCCAGGCTGGGGCTTTAACCCGCTGCATCATAGTGCTGGCACCATCAATATTTTTAACTCATTTTAGTTTTAGAATGCATGTAAGTTACTTCTGGAATAAGTGAGTTTTTTTTTCACTTTTTGATACTTATTGAGATAGCAAAAATTATTCATTTAATTTATGACTTGCAATTACTTATTCCAGTTGTAAAATATACCCAACTACTATCATTACCATTATTTTTAAACTATTGTATAAATTTGCTAATGAGCTGTTTATTTCTGTTAAATTAATGTTAATCTTACAATAATGTATATGTTACATTTAATAGTGTGGATAATAACGAATAGAATATGTGAATAACCTACATTTTTCCTATAGGTTATTGTAGTAAGCCATAATCAGCTCTTTTGATTCCCTAATGATAAGAAATATCTGGAATATTGATTTATACTGCTCTATATAGTAAATCTTAACAGTAAATTACCCTAAATATAGCTGTTGCCTTATATAGAAAGTAGTGATTCCTTTGTCCAATGCTTCCCATTTGTCATCTTTACTGTTGAACACTGGATGTTCTCATGAATGATGTTGAGATGCACTGAGTAGCCATATCCATCATTTTAATTTCTTTCCTATATAATTTCCACTTAATAATGGAATGATAATTAGTGTTATCAGTAATAT
Source organism: Sylvilagus floridanus (assembly GCA_949820135.1). NCBI lineage: Eukaryota > Metazoa > Chordata > Mammalia > Lagomorpha > Leporidae > Sylvilagus > Sylvilagus floridanus. The sequence goes on from OX463242.1 coordinate 57,714,851, forward strand.
AAGTGTCACAATAATAAGGTTATGACAAACTCTAGTATTGCTCATCATTCTTGTCAATATTTGAATTCATTTCCGCTCTGATCTACAATATTTACTTTTTGTTGATTGACAATAATAACCATAAGGTTTAACTGTAAGATGGAGAATGAGAATCAAGTGTGGGTATCTGAAGCTGTGATGCTGACATCATTTACTGACCAATAAGTTGCTGAGCTCCATTATGTGCCTGGCTCTTTTCTGTAGGATAGGGAATCAGTACTAAACAATCAAATCAAATCACTATCCCCTGTATTTTTGTTTTTGCATTCCATTAGAGATAGATAAAAAACAAAATAAATAAGCAAGATATTTTAGGTGATAAACACAAAGTAAAAAAAAAATTATAACACCAAAAGGAGATGAGGAGCGGGGACTGAGCTAGGATTTCACATGAGATACTCATGGACAATTACATAGAAAAGCCAACTTTGTAGAAAGAAAATTGAAAGGGGAAGGGAGCTAATCATGGGGACATATGGCAAGTGATATTCTGAGAAAAAGTAGGAAAGTAACTTATACAGCTAGCATCCCTTCAGAAAAAGGGAATGAGAAGACCAAGAGTTTGGGGGTAAGGAAGACATACCTGCATCAAGTCCAAAGGTGTGGGCTCATAATTCAGCCATTTTGAAAAGAGTCTGCTATTATGGTCTTCCCATATGATTTCATCCTCTGAGAGCAGTGTGTCTGAAGTAGAAGCAGTGCAATGCCTCCCTGTGGATGCCAATGAAAAGATAGTAGATGAATCACATCAACTAAATAATTGCTTCAGGGACAAATTCAGAAATTCAACTTAAAATGTAGCATTAAATCATAAATGCAATGATGTTCACATTTTGGTAGAAATAGGTACTCATCTAAGCATTCAGATCTCTGTAAAAATAAGAAAACACAAACACCAACATGCAGTAGACATCAGACTGGCTGTCAACAGTAACCACTCCTATTTCTGAAACAAGCTGCAACTGTTAGAATGGGAGTCCCTGAACAGACTTTAAAATTGGAAACTCAGGGAAATTTTGACTTGAATAATCAGAGTTATTTATATATTTTAAATTTTTGTAGGTGTGACAAGTGATAGTTTGTGTCATGATATTGCTTCCAAGCCTCTGCAAAAAGATGAAGCAATGGAAGGGGGAGCCATATTTCAAATAAGTTTGTGTTAGATGTCATTGAATAGTGCAAAATACTTTTTGAAAATGGTTGAGCAGAGTACAAAGGTCACAGGAAGCATAAAATGAGGGATGTGATAAGCCTAAGGCTCTCATAAACTCACTGCAAGTGGGGGCTTCTCCTTTATCAACCAGTTGGCTATTGCCCCAGATAAACAGAAAATTTTCAGTGGCCACCCAAATTTTGAAATGTCATACCTCAAAGTCTGCTAGAACTCTGAGGACCACGAACTAATTCTTGCCTGAATCTACTATTAGAAAAGATTAAATTTAAAAGAATTTTAATTATTTTTATTAATTTTAAATGGAACACTCATAATTTAATTAATAACTTTTTCCTCGTTGTTTTCTTGCTAAGTTATATCTTCTCTCTTTTGAAATAACTAGTTTCACTTTCTCTTCTTTGGATAAAGGAAAGATAATTTACTTTGTTTCTGATATTAGATATACTCACTTCTCTTGACTCATTCACTGATGATGATATTTGCTATACTTCCCATTTTATCACCATGCCATCTGTAAAATTCAATTCACTAGCAATTAAGTTTTACAGAATACTTATGATTTCTTCATAGAATGTACTAAACTTTCTTATAAAGAGAACAACATTGTTTTTCAGGACATATTATAATACTTTATTAATTTGAACAGGACTAGGTTTATATTGTATATCCTTCTGGGACTACATTTTCTAATTAGTGTTTCATTTATGTTTTGTTGAACTAAAAATCTAACCTAATGCATTAAACCACATGTGCCACAAGAGGAGGCAGATCCTGCATGTCTAGGAGAGTTATTGTCCATAGGCCTTTTAAAAATATAATCTCTATTGCTTTCCCCAGAGGCACTAATTTAGCTGGTCTTGGCCTGGTATATGATCTAGGCTCTTATAATTTTTTAAAAAATTTCCAGTTAAGTATAATGAATCTTCAGGACGTAGGGCTAATACTGAAAAGAAGGCAAAAGCCAATCAAAGGAAAGTTGGTAAAATTACAAGTCTAAATGCAGTCAGAAAAGTCTTGGTTCCTCATGAACTAAATTAGATTTTTTTAAGACTGAAGAATAAAATAATAAAAACATAAATTTATATGGAAATATGTCATGTTCAGTGGTTAATAGGTAAAAGTATTTTAAAAAAGTTTTTTGAACTTCAAATTCTTCACCAAAGACCTACAGAGATTAAGTCATGACTCATGACAAGAAGTTTTCAATATAGTTTCAACTTAAGAAATATGAGTTCTCTTTTGTATAGTGACATTCTGCATATTCATTTAAAGAATCTCCTCTTCCTGCTCATTCTTTCCTGCCTATAAACTTACTAATGGAAAAAATGTAGTCTTGGGGTAAAGCAATTTAAGTAAAACAGTGGCATAGATTCTGAAACGAGATTGTGTTATTTAACTCATGGCTTTGTTGGTTAGCAAATTCTTACTAACTTTCTCCCTTAGATGTAATAGCCATCTAGCAATGCAAATAAGAATTCTTCAACCAACCTACACTTCCCTTTATATTTCCACAAAGATAGACATATCTTTTGAAGGACTGCATGCTAAAATAACAATTTAATAAACAAAATTTTCTACAGGAAAATATAGATTAGAAAACAATTCCACACTCATTTACAATAGTTGAATACATTTACATAGTTTTTATTATCTAAACCAGTCTTTTAAAGGTTTATATGTTTCACTTATATTACAGCAGATAAATTCCTTGAATGAAGGTACTTGAAAATAGAAACTGAGAATTGTTAGAATGCGAAATATATTTATTTGATTTCATGTCTGTTGATCAAAAATGTTAGGAAGCAGCACAGTATCTCAGATTTGTTTCCTATTATTGATTTATTCTTCTCTAAAATAAAATGCAGGGATGGGTGTGTGGTATAACCAATTATGTTGTGGCTTGGTTTGCCATATGTCATAATGGAGTGCCTCAGAGTCAGCAGATGATGGTTTAAGGACTTTGGTCCTAGCCATCCATGTGGGAGATTGGGATGGAGTTTCATATTCCTTGCTTTGGTCTCACCCAGCACTGGCTGTTGTGGGCGTTCAAGGAGTGAACCAATATTTGGAAGGTCCCTCTCTTTCTCCCTCTGTCTCTCTGTCTCTGTCTCTCTGCCTCTGTCTCTGTTATTCCCTCTGTGTCTGTCTTTCAAATAACATGAAAATAAATGAATAAAATGAAAGCTAAAATAAAATATCGATGGAATGCTGAGAAATTTTTTGACCTCCTGTTCCTGTTCCTCCTGTGTCCTTTCCTTCTGTCTAGAATGAATTGTTCTATTTCCTTTCATATAATTGTACTTACCAATATGGCATGAAAGTTACATTGAATATAAACTCCTTTAAATCTTTTTTGGCATTCACACTTTTGCCTTAGTGCTGATTTATTAAGATTTGTTTTTTATAAGTTCATTAGTATCATCACCAACTTTACTTGCTTTACTTTACTTTACAGATATATCGTATCTGTTTATTTTCTTCTATTGCTCATTTGATTGTAAGCTCTTCAAGGGCAGAAGCTGCATTATTTATCTTTATTTTCCTAATTGATAGCAAGGTTATTAGCACACAGTAGGTCCTTAGCATATATTTCTAGATTTAGTGAATTAATGAATGCAAAAATGAGATAAAGCTTTTGTGACTAAGTGTTAAGTATTAGCCATATTAATTATATTCTTCTATATAATTTTTCAAGTCTGGTTTATAAATTATAAACAAAAAGAGGAAAAAATATAACCACATGGACAATATTTACAAAAATGGACAGAATATAATGCCTCCCAAAAAGGAATTAAAATTGCTGGTGCTGCGGCTCAACAGGCTAATCCTCTGCCTGTGGCGCGGGCACATGGAGTTCCAGTCCCGGTTGGGGCACCCGATTCTGTCCCGGTTGCTCCTCTTCCAGTCCAGCTCTCTGCTGTGGCCAGGAGTGCAGTGGAGGATGGTCCAAGTGCTTGGGCTCTGCACCTGCATGGGAGACCAGGAGAAGCACCTGGCTCCTGGCTTTGGATCCGCGTGGTGCGCCGGCCGCAACAGCCATTGCAGGGTGAACCAACGAAAAGGGAAGACCTTTCTCTCTGTCTCTCTCTCACTGTCTAACTCTGCCTGTCAAAAAAAAAAAAGGGGGGGGGATTAAAATTAAGGTAATGTCATGATTTATAAACATAAAACATGAGAAGAGTGTTTACAGAATGAAATTTTGAGGTGCAGTGCTTACTTTAGTGTGTAAGTTTGCCTACTTCCTTTTTTTCTTCCATGGCTATTAGGTATGAAAAGAAGATATATCACAAATGTTACATAAATGTTGCTCTAGTGCACATATGTTGAGATGCAATGAAAAGAATTTCCTGAGTATGTGGAAAATAAATTTGAATTTGATAATCAAGAATTTTGGAACAGATTGATAATTACCATTAAATAAAGGAATAATTAAATTTATCAGTTTATTTAAAGATTAGCAATAATTTAATCTAGGGATTACTTGTTCTTTAAAAAGAAATTATAGGTGATGATTAGAAACTATAATACACAAAAATATTCTCATGTTAAACTACACATAAGATATATAATTATATACCTCATACACAAGCAACTTTAAACAGATAATGATTATTTCATATCACTTTATAACCCTGACTTTAAGTGTATATCAATTTCCATTATTCAGTGCCAAAATAAATTTCTCTATTTTTGTCATGAAAAGTGGCTAAATATGTCATTTTACTTCAGGGTTTATATACATACATATTAATCATTCCAATTAATTAAATGTAACAGAAACAACTTATGTTTTCTATTTGACTATAAAGTCATATTCTTCTAAAATAGCAAAAATCTTCCCTCAAATTTGGCAAAAAGTGAAAAAAAGTAATCATATTGAATAGAAAAATTAGGGAGGATAGTAACCTAAAGGCAGATTTTTTAAACACCATATGCCCCTTTTCAGCCTGAACCATTCATTCTCAAAATGGCCTATCAGCAAACCTTAGAGGGAATACTTTAATTACTGTTGCTTTGACATACGTACTATATTTTCAGTGACAGGCTCATGCATTTTTTTAAGGACAGATATTGTGCAACAAACTATTCTCTAAGGTATTGCTTTCTCCTTTTTTCCCCATTTTGCCTACGTAACTATTTTTGATAGTAATATATTTATTGAGATATTTACAGTAAGAGTAAGACTATATTCCTCTGTAAGAAGAATATAACCCAGGAATGGAATTAGGAGAGTATGCCTTACTTTTAAATTCCTGACTAAATTTAAATAATTATATATTTATATTTTATTGAAATATTTATATGGTTTTAAGAGTATTTTATATACTACATATATATCAATAAATACCTACCTCTCTTAAACCTTTATATCATTGTGCATGCCCAGACTTGGATAAAAAAATGAATAAAGAACTCAATGGTCAACTTTTTTAGTGGATGGCTCCCTGTTCATTTATGGTATACAGCTCCATCCTTGATAGAAAATAGGTACCTACAAACAACAATTAAACAATTAGACTATATCTTTTAATCCTGTATCTTAATATGAAAACCTTATATTTCTATTTTATTTATCCATTTTAGCTTAAAATAATTATTAAGTGCAGAAAATATATGTATGGCTAAATTTATCAGCCATGAATCTTTTGTAAAAAAATAAATTATTCTTTTAAGAATTATTAGGAATTACTTCAAGAATTGTCAATGTGTCAAGCATACAAGTTTTGAATTTTTTTGAAAAAATAAAAGGTCAAATATGTCTTTTGATATAAAAATGAACAAAACACTATAGCAACAAAACCAGGAAGTTAAAATTAATTTGGTAAAGTGTGTCATCTTATATTCAGATGCTTCTATGGATCTGATCTGTGCATCTATTTCTACACAGTTAATCATTAACCTTAATATATTAAAACGTTCCTTCTACTGAAATATTAGCTATTAGCAAAATATATTAATGACTTCATTCTGAGTAAAATTTGTCACTGAAAAGTACTCTCATTTGGTTTCATGCCATTATAAGGGTTGTATTAATAGTTAAGTTTCAGAAAGGGACTCAAACTGAAGTATCCAATAATTGAGAAGGGTTCAAGGAATACTATGTTAAAACAAACAAGCAAAAATACTCTCCCTCCCTTTTTTATTAATCTACATAATCCGTCTTTGGTTTAATAGGATTTGGACTAGCTCTAAATATATGAGCCTCTCTGAATTTTGAGAGGCTTAAAGCTTTCTTCCAAGCAAGCAAAGTGGATTAAAACCAACCTTTGAGTTTTACAGTTTGCATTTAACTGACCTATACTGTGAGTCTTACTAAAGCCCTTAAGTGTTTTCTTCCCCAGTAGCTGGCATCTCACTAGGATAAGATCATGAGATTCATTTCCTTTGATATTATTTTCAGCTTACAGATTCAAGAACATGAATAAATTTTTTGCCAGATATTCTCTTCTTCCCAGCCCACACATACTCCCTACAGCATTTCTCTGCTTTCATACATATCATACATAGATCTTCATGTTTGTGAAGAATATTCTCATTATAGCAGGAAAATAGATTTTCTGAGAAAATCCCACATAGATCTTAGTTGAAGTCTAATGGGATGTCGGTGAAATGTTCAAATAGGTCAAGGTTATGCTAAAGTTTTCCCCAATTTTTTCTGTATTTTTTTCTAAATTTTCAGTAGATAGTGTTGACAAAATGAACACAAACTTTCTTTTGCACAGACTACACTGGTGAGTCCCTCTGACATTATAACTCTTGAAACAGAATTACGATATACATTTTTAAATCTATTAAAAGGAAACAATATCATGCATGGTTTTTTAACCGCAACAATTTTTATCACTTATAAAAATCTTGAACATATGTGCATATATAAGTATAAAAATAAAAGATTATGTAGCATGTTTTTTTTAGTCTTTGGTTTTCCGAGGGACTATAACCTGATGTGAAGTTGCAATGAGAAAGAGGGAGGTAAGAAAGGAATTATGTTGAATTTATTACTTAATAATTAAGAGAGAGCTGTAACCATACTTTACACGTACTGTTTCTGAGCAAAGCAGCCAGTTGGTAATTGGAAGTATGAAATTTAATGATTTCAGGCACGTGTTGGTTGGAATGATACTTTATGGATTGGCTGACTTTCAGAAGCATGAGATTGTTATTGGTTGGCTGGATCTCAGAAAGCTGACTGCTATGCCAAGTTGCCATGGATCATTTAGAGCTAATTTCACTGTTCTAGTGGTTATGTCTTACTATAGCTAAAGAACAATTAGTCCTTTCCTAGTAAGTCAAAGACTTTTTATTCCCCAACTACTTCTTTTGTCCCTCTTACCCAAAGCTGCATGAGATATCATTTGGTAGGTTCCAGAACCTCACCAGTGCTGTCAACTTTCGTAAAAAAATAAAATGTTCATTTGTGAATGTAAGATTTTGAGTTTGAATATTGATCAGCATGATTTCACACTAACTATTTCTATGAATAATGTACTGAATTATGTAGTGATAATGACTACACAAAAACATTCAAGGCCCTGTATAACATATCAAATGAATATGAACTAAGTATGGATGTTACAGGATTGTAAGATTGTTCAGGCTTGCTGAAGAAAATAAGTGACAGTGACATCCTGAGTCTATGTTTTCTTCAAATTACATGCATTATTTTCTTTAATTTACATAATGTTCAGCCAGGCTTCTTTTTCATTCATACATATATATAGATTTTCCATCTTAACTTTGGTATTCACTCAAGTATGTGAAGACCAACAGTAGTATAGATTTTCTACTGGTTGATCATAAAAAAATCAGGGGTTATTCTGTTATCTAGCAGTACTTAAACAAAGGGATTAAAGTCATTGGCTATGTCCCCAGACTTCTGACACACTGTTTATTACATTGGGTGAATTAAGACATACATTTTTTATTTCCACTCTTATGGATAAAATGACCACCCTCCAGGGTCTGTTGTAAAACTTAATAGTATATCAATAGAAAACCATTTATCCCTCCCATTTCTGCAAGAAGAGTTTCCTCTGAAACAAAGTTGGGAGTTGTATACTTATAATGTCTAGCTCTTTATCCCTCAGAAAAATAATTCTGGCCGGCGCCGTGGCTCAACAGGGCTAATCCTCCGCCTTGCGGCGCCGGCACACCGGGTTCTAGTCCCAGTCGGGGCGCCGGATTCTGTCCCGGTTGCCCCTCTTCCAGGCCAGCCCTCTGCTGTGGCCCGGGAGTGCAGTGGAGGATGGCCCAGGTGCTTGGGCCCTGCACCCCATGGGGAGACCAGGAAAAGCACCTGGCTCCTGGCTCCTGCCATCGGAGGAGCACGGTGCGCCGGCCGCAGCGCGCCGACCGCGGCGGCCATTGGAGGGTGAACCAATGGCAAAGGAAGACCTTTCTCTCTGTCTCTCTCTCTCACTGTCCACTCTGCCTGTCCAAAAAAAAAAAAAAAAAAAATTCTCATTTCTAGAATGGCACAAAAAAGGAATGTACCCATATTAAAAAAATCTTCAGGCTAGCATTGTGGCATTGTGCGTTAAGCCCTTTCTTGTGATGCCATATGAGTCATGGTTTGAGTCCTGGCTGCTGTACTTCTGATCATGGTCTCTGCTAATGATCCTTGGAAAGAAGTGGAAAATGGCCCAAGAGCTTGAGGCCCGGTGCCTCTCCCTCTCTATATAATTCTGCCTTTCAAATAAATAAATAAATGAAACTTTTAAAATGCAGAGGAAATATTATCATTTTTACTGCAGTCCTAGGTATATTGCCCTGGGACTTTGCATGAAAAACAAATATTCCAAGAATATTTGTTTCTCCTATTGCATTACAAAGATAACTTCCTTTATATTCAAAAGGGTGTCATTATAGGTAAAGTGATGAGAAATATCACATTTTTCCCTATACTTCAGCATTTTGAACAGGTACAGCTTACTATTATTGGTTCATTTATTTGCATTTTCTTAGAATCCTCAAAAGCAAAATTAGATAAATCAGATAGGTTAGCAATAAATTGAGGGAGAAAAACTGAAGATTCTCATTAGTAAAGTCTATATCTTGTCAAGTTGTTATTAATAATACGGGAGCTTATTTCAATGAGTATAATGACTTCCAGTTGTGTCCATCTTGTTACAAAAGACAGGATTTCATTTTTTATAGCTGAGTATTCCATTATATATATATATATATATATATATATACACACACACACACACACATATACATATATATACTATAATTTATTTATCCAGTCACCAGTTGATGGGCATCTGGGTAGATTCCATATCTTAGCTGTTATGAATTGTGCTGCAATGAGCATGGGGATGTAAATAACTCTTTCATATGCTCAGTAAATTCCCAGGAGTGGGATGGTTGGTTCATATGCTATATTCAGATTTCTGAGGTATCTCCTAAAAAGACAGATATCATTGTTTTCCCTAATCTGAGGTAACTGGTAGAGTACCTGAAATGTAGTACACTGGAGTGAAACAGACATTTTTAAATTTGATGATTGTTTTTAGCCCTTATCTCTTCTGTTGAGAAACATATCTCTTCTGTTGAGGAATATATACACGTTATTTGTTGAACTCTTTTACTAACTCTAGGGTTAGCTGTACAATTGTTAATCAAACTGAAAATAGATCTTTGTTAAAATTAAGAGTGGAAATGTGAGAGGGAGGAGGAGGAAGAAATGGAACGTGGGAAGGAAGGAGGTGGGGGGGGGTCACCATTTTCCTAAATCTGAGTATATGAAACTTGTATAACTTAAAATTTTTAAAAAAGATAACATATTAGATTAAGTGTATTGCTTTAAACAGAATATACAGCTATAAAGATAAAGTGAAAATTTATGCAAAGGGAATGATTATTATTGTTTGAAAAATCTGCGTGTCTTTTTCCAACTAGTATTTAGCCAAACTGTTTACCCTATGTGTATCACAAGGATTGGATTTATAGTCCACCTTTGTAGACTAGAGACCATCAATTTAAGATCTCTAATCAAAATAGTTGTCTCTTACCTTGATTATGGATGAATTTTCCATATTTGCTTAAGATATATTCAACAATGAATTCCTTGTACCTTAACTATTTACAAGGTAATCAAAAGCATTTGGTAGGGTAGTTTTTCTTTTTCTGTCCCCAGAAATGTACAAGGTGAACATTTCTTTAATGTCTTTCCCAGAACACCAGATTTCCTGATTTGGGTCACATAGGGAATTACTAGGTGATTGAAGGAAAGGAAGCCTATCATAAAACTGATATGGATTAGTGCTTTAAAATATTGAGCTAGTCAGCTTGCAAAAGAGTGAAAACCAATATAGATGAATGTATTTTTATTTGAATGGGCCTGTCATTGAACATCCATGACTTCTCAAGAAGGAAGAGTGAAAGGACAGATTAGTTAATTACAGAAAATTGGGTCATCAGAAATTAAGGATGCGTGAAAACTTAGATAAATTTAATTTATCATTCTACTTGCTCTTTTCACCTTTCACAATAATGTGAGTGATATGAATTCAAAAGAATCTGAACTAGGGACCCAATTTTGTATCATAACAAACTCAGGAAAAATGTTTTCTTCCATCACTAAAGAATTAACTTGAAATGTCCTTGAAAATGAAAAATAAAATATGAGAGTTTTAACCACTGTGACTACTATAGCATAGTAACAGAATAGTTTTAACTATTCAGTAAATAAAATGTTGTTATTATTATATAAATGTACCCATAGAGGGAAGCTATTATTTGGTAATGTTTAAAGAGTCCCTATGGGTGTGGTTCCAGTCCATGAACAACACTCACAATGTTCCCATGGTTATGTTGGTTATAGATGAAGCTTGAATTAACATGTCTCCTGCTGTCCCTGAAAATTTTTCTTTGTAGTTTCGTTTGATGCCTTTAGTTATCAGGTGATAACTTTATTCAGTACTTATAAGGCAAAATAACCCAAAAAGAATTGCCTTACATTTCTTCTATGATAGTTCTAAACATCTACTCATTTGGTCAATATTTCATTTTTAATGTCAGAATTGTAATTTTTAAGTCATAATTTTACCCTTGACAAAAGTCATAAACTTTATTTTGCTGAGAATTTTATATTTTTCAGATTTATCAAGGGTGTTACTGTTAGGGGTATCACATCTTCCATTCTTTATTATCAGATCACTTTTCTCTAGATCATCTTCTAACAACATATTAGCATATTTTGATATATGTCTGTCACATACACAGACACATGCCCACAACCATCAGTTAGCATTCCAAATCCTCTGCTTTCTTTCACAGAAAAAACTCAAAAGAGTCTATACTTGTTATGTTTATTTTCTGCTCCCAAAAGTGATATATCAAAGACCTTTAGAATGAGATTTTACTCCTTCTCTTGTAATTATATTATATATACATATATATTATATATTCTCTTTTCTATATGAAAGTGATCTCTATGTTGCATATACAATGGATATATATGTGCTTATTTAATTTGAGGGGTGTTTAAAATAGAGGAACACTCAATGTATAAATAGGTATTTCATTTTTCATTTTCTATATTCAATATTCTATCAAAAATGGAAACATAATTATCTTTATATTTTACCAGCTAATATACCTCCAGTTCTTAAGAAACAATGTAGGCCGGTGCCATGGCTCAACAGGCTAATCCTCTACCTGTGGCGCCGGCACCCCGGGTTCTAGTCCTGGTCGGGGCGCCGGATTCTGTCCCAGTTGCTCCTCTTCCAGTCCAGCTCTCTGCTGTGGCCTGGGAGTGCAGTGGAGGATGGCTCAAGTCCTTAGGCCCTGCACCTGTATGGGAGACCAGGAGAAGTACCTGGCTCCTGGCTTCAGATCAGCACGGGGCGCTGGCCACAGCGCAATGGCCGCAGTGGCCATTGGAGGGTGAACCAACGGAAAAAAGGAAGACCTTTCTTTCTGTCTCTCTCTCTCTGACTGTCCACTCTGCCTGTCAAAAAAAAAAAAAAAAGACAATGTAGCTTGCAGTAGATGTTTAATGAATACTTACTTTTGAATATTTACCTATTTAATTTATTTGAAAGGCCAACTATCAAAACTCCATACTGATAAATGTTGTCTATGGAACAAAAGATTTAATCTGTATTTGGAGGTTATTAAAAGCAAAATGGTGGAAAACCGCTGAAGCTGAGAAAGAGAAATGTCAATCACGTTAAGTGTGCAATGCCTTCTTCCCTGTGTCTTCTGAGGAACAAAAAGACTCAATTTGCTTGAGGAAAGGTTTCAACACACTTACTAGATATAGGGACAGTAAATAGACAGAAAAAGAGACAGAGACAATGAAAGAGGGACATTAACATCCCTCCTAGAGCTACATCTGGGAGACAGACTAGACTGAGACTATGCAGGAAGAAGGAGCAAGGAACAGTCATGAAGGATAGAATACTGAGACCCTTGCCCATGGGGTCTAAGACTGAGACCTCATTGATACATACTTGTATGTTGTATTCCCCAATTCCATCACCATACTACAAGTCCAATAAAAAAAAATGCGAGCTGGATATTCACTGGGAACCATAAGGACTAACACCAGGAAACACAGCAAATGAAGACACAAGAACTAGAGACACAAACACAAGTTATCATTGGAGGAAGTTGATATCTCTAATGCATGAAGGGTAAACTAACAGCAGAACTCAAGTCAGCCTGCTTTCTTACTATTTATACACAAGACTAAATTTTAAGTGTTTAGAATAAGGTACTGGGAATCAGTAATCCATTTTTTGTTTATACCTACTTGAGTTGGATTTTCAGTCATTTCCTCCTCAATTTAGGCCTACTTATATTCTGCAGCTATACCAATACTAATATTAAGATCAAGCTATTTTTCTATAGCCAAAACCCAAATAACTGGATTTGCTCTTCCCTCATTTCAAAGTCCAGCTACTTTGTGTTAAATTGGATTAATGTATTCATAGAGAATCTCTTCAAATTACTTTCCAGCATGGTGCTATCTTCTAATGAGATAAAGTATAAATATATTCATCTTTCCCAAATCTAGTTACAGCTTTACAAATATATTAGAGTTTGTCATGTAAATAAACTGCCTCCTTAATTTTTGGCAGTGAATCAGTTTTACTTTTCCTTTTATTTCTTAATCATTTTAGTGAGTCTTTGCAACATTAGAAGGACTTAATATGTGTCCTTCGATCATCCTCAAGAGCCAAAAATTTAAGACAGTATTCTAACAAAACTTCACATCACTAATTTTGGTTTTGCTACATGTTCTTTATTTCTTTTTCCATTTCATTAAGTGTTTCCTCAACCCTGTAACACGGCACCCTACCCCAACCACCAAAAGAAGCTAACTTCTAGATAGATTTTCAGGTAAAATAACTGACTACCCTCAGTGACTGTTGATGTATTGCTTCCTATTACCTTCTTCTTTTTTTTTGACAGGCAGTTAGACAGTGAGAGGGAGACAGACAGAGAGAAAGGTCTTCCTTTTTCTGTTGGTTCACCCCCCAAGTGGCCACTACCGCCAGCGCGTTGGGGCCGATGCGCTGTGCTGATCTGAAGCCAGGAGCCAGATGTTTCCTCCTGGTCTCCCATGTGGGTGCAGGGCCCAAGGACTTGGGCCAACTTCCACTGTACTCCCGGGCCACAGCAGAGAGCTGGACTGGAAGAGGAGCAACCAGGACAGAATCCGGCGCCCCAACCAGGACTAGAACCCGGGGTGGAGGATTAGCCTAGTGAGCCACAGTGCCGGCCCCTTTTACCTTCTATTACATGTAAGTTTTCAGATCTCTTTGATTCAATTCTCTCTCACCTAAAAAATGATTCTCCTACTTACTTTGGGGAATATATGTGAAGACAGTTCTTTCCTAGTATTTAGTTCTACTACATTCTTTGTTGATGACTTTCTTAAGAGTTTGTGCCAATGGATAATCTATAGTTTTCTAGTTGTCAGAGCAACAATTTCCTTCTACTTAAAAAAAAAAAAAAGATTGAATTATGTATTTGAAAAGCCTTACAGAGACAGAGGGACACACACACACACACACACACACACACACACACGGAGAGAGAGGCAAAGAGACAGGGAAACAGAGATGTTTCTTTGATTAGTTCACTCCCCAAATGTCTGCAAAGGCTGGTACTGAGCCAGACCACAGTCAAGCGTCAGGAGCTTCCTCTGGGTCTCCAAGTTCTTAGGCCATCTGCTGCTGCTTTCATTAACAGGTTGCTGGATTAGAAGTAGAGCAGTTAGGATATGAATAGGCACCCATAAGGAATGCTGGCATCATAGACTGTGGCTTTACTGGCTATGGCACAATGGTGACCAGCCCCAATCCATATTAAGATTTAAGAATCTTTTAAGAACCTTTAAGAATGTCTGGCTAAGCTTCTCTGCATTCTATTGTAATAAAATTACTGTGTTTTAGGAGTGTGTTAGTGACAGGTTATGTCTTTTTCAATAAATAAGTTTATGTAAAAGTAAATATACAGATAGTAATTTTTAGTCATAAGGATTTATCTTTCATTTTTAAGTTTATATTATGATAAATTATAGACACCCATGATTGAGTTCTTGCAGCTTTAAAAAGAGAGGTAGAAATATAAATGCTCTCCTGCCAACATGTGATACAGCCAAGGAGGGCGCTCACTAGAGCCTGAGCATAACGTTTGGATCGCCAGTCTCCAAAACTGTCTGCTAAATAAACCTCTTTGTTTATGAAGTAACTTGCCCAAGGACTTATACATAAACTAACATGCTATGTTTTGTTATGTAAGATTTTTGGGTTTTATCAATGTTATCATTTGAGCAAATGGATTGCCTCTGTATAACCTGAATTTCAGGAAATAGTGTATGCAGTCAGTGCACGCTTCCTTTAGACGTGGTTGCATGGATTTACAATAGTATGTACATCCATGCTCCACTTCATGGACACTGAATTACTGAATTTTTCTACTTTCTGGTTATTTTGTTTTTAAAAATAATTATTTACTTATTTTCATCTTAGAGAGAGAGAGAGAGAGAGAGAGAGATATGAATTAATTTGAGAGAAAAATTTCTTCTGCTGGTTCATACCCCAAATGCCTGCAGCAATCAGGGTTGAGCAGGTCAAAGCCAGGAGTCAAGAACTCCATTTGGGTATCCGATGTGAGAAGCAGGTACCAAAGTACTTGGGCCATTGCCTGCTGCCTTCCAAGGTGTACATTAGCAGGAAGATGGATAAAAAACAGAGTTTAAACCAGGCACTCTGATATGAGATATGGACATCCCAAAGGGCGACTTAACCACTGCCCAAATTGCTGCACATCTACTTATTTTCTATACAACTATCATGAATATTCTTTACACTTCTTGCTGCTGGATATCATTTCTTCTGAGTAGACACCCAGATTGGTGTTATGAAAGAGCTCTTCAAAGGGTCATAATATTTTGTTTTCTGATGAGCATTGTATGAGATTTCCAGCATCTTGTTATCTTTACCTGCATTTGACATTTTTGGAGGTTTTTAAAAAATACTTATGTGAAAAACAGAAGGACAGAGAGAGGGAGGGAGAGGAAGAGAGGTGGTGGGAGGGGAGAGGGGAAGAGAGAGAGAGAGAGAGATAAAGACAGAAAGAAAGAGAGAGAGAGGCAATCTCTTACCCACTGGTTCATTCCCCAAAGAGCACAATACAACAGCCAGGTCTATGCCAGCTCAAAGCTAGGAATTCTATTCTGGTCTCCTCCATGGGTGTCAATGGCCCGAGCTGGGCCAATATCCGCTCCTTTCCCAGGTACACTGGCAGGAGGCTGGATTGGAAGCAGAGTAGCTATGATGTCAACAAGCATCTGGCATCACACACAGCAGCTTAACCCACTGTGACTCAACATTGTCTCCTTTGCATACTTTTTTATTGTATTAATTATAATGGATGACAAATAATATCCCATGATTTTAATTTGTAACGTCCTGAAGACTGATGATATTATAGCTATATTTCAGTTATAAAATATCTATGAACATTTCCATTTAAGTTTTTTTTTTCCCACAAGAATGTGAGCTCTCATGGTATTTTGTGTGAAACAAATATTTCCATTAAGGACTGCCTGGACAGTATAGGCTAGTTAGCACAATTCCTGGTCTCTATCCATTGGATGCCAGTGACCCTCCTCCCTAGTTGTGAAAACTGAAATTGTCTACAGATACTGCAAAATACTCTTGAGAAGAAAATCATCTTCTGTGGATGATTACGGTGATTATTCTGTTTTCTGTTTTTTTCTTCATATTATTTGCTGAACTCTTAGTTTAAGGTTAAACTTATGAGTATAAGGTAAACTGAAAATAACAGCTCTTTATAAAAACTAAGAATAGAAATAGGAGAGGGGGGAGGAACAAGGGTTGAGAGCATGGGCAGAAGGGAGGGTAGGGTGAGAAGTATCACTATGTTCCTGAATCTGTATATAGGAAATGCATGAAATTTGTATACCTTAAATAAAATTTAAAAATAAAACAAAAAGAAAAACTTCACAATAAGCTTAGGTTTTGTAAAGTATAGTATTTCTTCAATATCTGGTATTTATTATTATTATTCAGAAATGAAAAGAACGACTGGCATAACTCCAACCAGAAATAGCATTTTTAACTACATAGAGTAGCAATAAAGTGGCCCTTAAAAATTTTGTTTTCTATGTGTTGGCAATATCCTTAGTATTCCCTTTAGAGAAAATGCTTTCTATGGCTCTTCTATAGGCCTATAAATAGTAATATCAATTCATTAAAAACAAGTCAAGGGGCTGGTGCTGTGGCATAGTAGGCTAAGCCTCCACCTATGGCACTGGCATCCCATGTAGGTGCTGGTTCTTGTCCTGGCTGCTCTTATTTCAATCCAGCTCTCTGCTATGTCCTGGGAAAGTAGTGGAAGATTGCCCAAGTGTTTGGACCCCTGCACCTGCAATGGAGACCCAGAGGAAGCTCCAGACTTCTGGCTCCAGATCGGCCCAGCTCTGGCCTTTGCAGCCATTTGGGGAAAGTAACCAGGGCATGGAAGACCTTTCTCTCTGCCTCTCCTTCTCGGTAACTCTACCTCTCAAATAAATAAATAAAATATTTTTTAAAATGTTCAAAATTAAATAAAATATCATGACTGAAACAAAAGAACCAAAGTACTGCGTAAGTAGGAAAACACAGATGACCAAGCAGTCTTTTGTGAAAAAAAAGAAAAAAAATAGGAGGTGAGTAATATGCTCCTGCCTTATTCAGTTTAGACTTCTATAAAAATTGCCATACATTAGGTGGGTTAAAAAGCAAAGTTTTACTTCTCACTGTTTGGAGGCTGCGAGTCAGAGGGCAAAGGTGACACATGACCTAGTTCTGCTGAAGATTCTTCCTTCTGGTTTGTAGATGGAAAACTCTTTAAATCTTCATGTGACAGAAAAATTGAGAGAGCTCCTAGTCTTTCCTTTTATAAGGACATTAATTCAACTGATGGGGGCTTCACTCTTATGATATGGTTACTTCTGAAGATCCACCTATTAACACTATCACTTTGGTCGGCACCACAACTCACTTGGCTAATCCTCCGCCTGCAGCACCGGCACACTAGGTTCTAGTCCCGGTTGGGGCGCTGGATTCTGTCCCGGTTGCTCCTCTTCCAGTTCAGCTCTCTGCTGTGGCCTGGGAGTGCAGTGGAGGATGGCCCAGGTCCTTGGGCCTTGCACCCCATGGGAGACCAGGAGGAAGCGCCTGGCTCCTGGCTTCAGATCAGTGCAGTGCACTGGCCGTAGCAGCCACCTGGGGGGTGAACGAAGGGAAAAGGAAGACCTTTCTCTCTGTCTCTCTCTCTCACTGTTTAACTCTACCTGTCCAAAAAAAAAAAAATACTATCACTTAGAAGGTTAAGATTTTATTATTCTTTTGAAGATTTATTTATTTACTTGAGAGGCAAAGTTATAGACAGAGAGAGGGAGAGACAGAGAGAGAGATCTCCCATCTGCTGATTCACTCCCCAAATGGCCGCAACTGGTGGAACTGGGCCAATCTGAAGCCAGGAGCCAGGAGCTTCCTCTGGGTCTTCCACACAGGTGCAGGGGCCCAAGGACTTGGGCCATCTTCCACTGCTTTCCTAGGCCATCAGCAGGGAGCTGGATCAGAAGTGGGACAGCTCAGAGTTGAACCAGTTGGATAAGAAATCTGTCATTTTAAATAGGCATCTCCCTATAATTAATGCATTGTTTCTCTTTCGCTGTCAAGATTTTTCCCTTGTCTTTAGTTTTCAGATTTAGTTGTGTCTTTTCATGTGTTTCCTTTAGGTTTATGTTTAAGTTTTAGAAGTTTTCTGACAATATTTCTGTGAATCTACTCTTTATAATACCTAATAATAAAACAATTTGACTTTGCGTTATTTTCTCACTGTTCGTGTGTGACTTCATGTTTCCTTTTTAAAAAATTATTTTCTTACATTATCAAAATTTTGGCAAAGTCTATATTGCTGGAAGTTCATTGATTCTATGCCCTATATTTTCAGTGTTTCATTTGCATATCCTTCAAGTTCTTACTTTGTGTTTTTGGATTTTGCAATTCTGTATTCCATTTGATGTTTTACAACCAATTCCTAAGGCTTTATGAAATTTCCAATTTTTTACTTCTTTGAAAGGAACAATTTTTTAATTTTTTTGCCCTGGAAAATATTTTTTAGATTTTATTTATTTGAGAGGTAGAGTTGCAGGCTGTGAAAGGGAGAGACAGGAGAAAGCACTGGTTCACTCCCCAAATGGCTGTAATGGCTGGTGCTGAGCCAATTAGAAGCCAGGAGACTGGAGCTTTTTCAAGGTCTCACACGAAGGTTCAGGGTCCCAAGCGCTTGGGCCATCCTGAACTACTTTCCCAGGTCATAGTAGAGAGCCATATCAGAAAACAAGCATCTGGGACTAGAACTGGCACCCATTTGGGATGACAGCATTGCAGGTGGATTATTAACCTACTGAACCACAGTGCCAGCACCAGTGGAAACATATCTTATGATAGATGCTTTTAAATTCTTAAAATCAGTTTTAATGTTTTACCAGTTATTTATTATATTTCTCATATACAATTTGACATCCACATCCATGAATTCCACATCTATATATTCAGCCAACCAGACTGAAAGTAATTTTTAAAAATTGTGTCTGTACTGAACAAGAACAGACTTCTTTTTCTTGTCATTATTCCATAAATGCAGCATATTTACACAGCATTTGCATTTTGTTAGGTATTATGAGTAATCTAGAGATGGCTTAAATATATGAGTGGATGTGTGCATGTTATTTTCAAATAATGTATGCCATTTCATACAAGGACTTTGAGCATCCATAGAATTTTGGTACCCATGGGAGTCCTGGGATCAATTCTCCATGGATATCAAGACAGATGAATACCATGATTTACTTGCGTTTTGGAATGACAGGTAATATTATTTGTGTGCTGTACATTTTGGCAACTTGTTGCAAGACTGGGTTCTACACAAATACTCAATTTTAATTGACTCTGTTATGTTTTGGAATATGGATCCTGACCTATATAGAACGGTCATCATCACAAGGACAGTTTTCTGAGCCTTTGTAGTGCTACCTTTCTTGCTTGGTTTAATCTGATGTCACTGAGGCTCTTTCTGGTCCCTGCTAATGCTACCTCAGAGAGTCCAGTGGATTTTTCAGTTCAGGTGGACTGGCGGCTCTCGATGAAACGAGAGAAAAACTCCTCATGCTAATTACCCTACTGTGACAGAATTCCTTTCACTTGTGGCCAGTTCAAGCAGGATGTTCAGGTTGGGGGAATAGAAGGGAGTTCCATGCCTGGTAGGGGAGGAGAGTGTTTTCAAGACCAGGCACTTTTTGGAGTTAGACTTCTTTGTGCCAATGAAGGGCAGTGCTGCTTATACCAGGTGCTTCCTGTGGTGGCATCCCTTACCAGAGCCTCTTTGCTCCTCGGATAAGCCACTGTATGGAAGGATAGTCATGCACAAAATGGTGAAGACGTGAAGACGCTTCCTAGGCTGGAAAACTTGTAGAACAATCCCCTTGACTGATGGCAAGTAGCTGCCTGGTGCTTCTCAGTTTGTGGAATGGAATCTTAGGATGAAGGAAATAGAGGCAATTTAGGTCAGGGACTTAACTGTGGTGGGATCCCTTCCACCCCCTTGCACTGGTCCTCTGCACTTGTGTTATAGATTGAAGCCCTGTGCATGCAGTGTCCAGCTCCTATGAGAGATTCACACTCAGTGCATGGAAGGCACGTACTCAGGTTGCCTTCTACTGCTGCACTGGGAGTCAGGAAACACTAGGTCTAGTTTGCCTTCTGCTGTTGGCTGGAGAGTCCTAAGATGTCCTGACTGCCACAATTTCTTTCCCAAGTCCTGAGACCCCTGCTCAATGCACTCTCCCATCCCCCCTTTCAGGGTTTTCCACCAGTCATATCTTGAGTTACTCCCAGTCTTTATAGCTATGCTTAGTGGGAAGGAACACAGAAAAAAGGCTCTGTGTCACCTGCACTCACCAGAAGTCATGCAGCAGAAGTGGATTGCCTTAGCAGTTCTAAATTACTATTTTCTATGAAATTGAAAAATAATTTAACTTTTATAGCTAGAACTTAATGCTGTTTTGTTTTACTGTAACCACTGTTTATCATAGTTGCTATGAGAGCCATTGAAGATAGATCCCCCATGCTATTTTTCTCTCTAAAGGTAGTTGCTATGCTGCAGAGAGGAAACATTGAGGGGGCAGACCTAAATAGAGTATTTCTGTCCTTTCATTAGTATGTTATTCTAGTTCAGAAGAAATATGAACTCTGGGTAACTCTCATTTGCTAGGCTCTCTAGTTGGCTAGAAGACTAAAATATATTTTTACACCTTTGAAGATGAGTAGCTTCTATTAATTGTAATGAAGAAATAGATCACTGAAATATTTTTATTTTTTTTCTCCAGCTTCTACTAATAGGTAGGTTACATGCAGTGCAAGTAAAAACAGGTTCTACAATTTTTCTGAAAAACTAAATTAATTTTGCTTATTTAAAAATCAAGCTTTTAATTAAAACTGAGTTATATAATCTTTGGTAGTATAAGAAAGATATAGAAATCCATTGCCAATCAGATAATAGATTGGCACATTTCTATCTCATTTGAAATATTTTTGCTTTTCATTATTTCAATCCTGTAATCAAAAGCAAAATAAATTATATTTTTTTCTATATTCCTTTTAACACATATACACATTTCTGTGAGTCATAATCATCTTCCCTTCAATAACTATAACTAAAAATTTAAGAGTTCTTGTTTAAACATGAAAAAAATGGGATTTTGGTTTTTCACTTATGTAATTATTTCAAGGAAATGGGTGTGATTTCATTCCGCATTGGTAGATTTTCATTGAATTTTTATTGGTGGCACCGTTTTCTATTTTAAGCACTTGGAGCTGCCCTAGAAATAATATGGATAAGGTGGAAGGAAGAAGCTTGTAAATGTGCTATGTTAATTAAATGACAGCACAGGATATCAAAGCAGGTGGTTTAGTAATCTATGAAGATGCTGCTTAATCTACCACAAAGTAGCATAATATTCCAAGAAGTGAAAAAAAACAGTGAAAATGAAATATCTTATTCTTTTTTTTTTTTTTTGACAGAGTGGACAGTGAGAGAGAGAGAGAGAGAGAGAGAAAGGTCTTCCTTTTGCCGTTGGTTCACCCTCCAATGGCCGCCGCGGCCGGCATGCTGCACTGATCTGATGACAGGAGCCAGGTGTTGGTCTCCCATGGGGTGCAGGGCCCAAGCACTTGGGCCATCCTCCACTGCACTCCCTGGCCACAGCAGAGAGCTGGACTGGAAGAGGGGCATCGGGGACAGAATCCAGCACCCCGACTGGGACTAGAACCCGGTGTGCCAGCAACACTAGGCGGAGGATTAGCCTATTGAGCCGTGGTGCCAGCCTGAAATATCTTATTCTAAAATTTCCAGTGTTATTTTCAATATATTACCTGATTATTTTGACCCACGTTGGTTTTAGAATAACAACATTAAACTCTTGACAAAATGTTACTTTTATGATAATGATTTACTGGAAATATGTAAATTACATCTTAATTCAAAACAAGTATTTTGAGAATTGCTGAGTTCTCTACAATTGTCATTTATCCCATATAACCATTTTTTAAAGATTTTATTTATTTATTTGAGAGGCAGAGCCACAGACAGAGAGTAAGAGACAGAGAAAGGTCTCCCATCCACTGGTTCACTACCCAAATGGATGCAACAGCCAGAGCCTAGCTGATCAGGAGCCAGGAGCTTCCTCTGGTCTCCCTTGTGGACGCAATGCCAAAGCACTTGGGGCAACCTCCACAACTGTACCAGACCATAAACAGAGAGCTGGATCAGAGTGGAAGCAGCCGGGACATGAACTGGCACCCATACAGGACGCCTGCACTGCAGGCAGAGGCCTATCTACTACATCACAGCACCAGCCCCAATATAACCACTTTTAAAGAAATTATTTTGTTTTTATGTATTTGAAAAGAAGAGACAGAGAAAGAGAGGGAAGAGAGAGAATGAGAGAGAGAGAGAATCTTCTACTCACTTGATTCACTCTCCAAATACCCATAATATTCCTTAGTCTATGGACTGAATAATAATGAAAATAATGAATTAAATAAATTTTAAAAATGATAAATCAGGATAATGTGCCTAGAACAAGGCCCTTAACTTAATCACAACTGTGATGAACATCTAAGGCTCCAAAGTGTTAGTTCTTGATGTCTTTGAATAGCTATGAATAAGTCTACTGTTTCTCAAATATAGACCTCATCATTCAGTAATTGTGAGTACTTTCTATTTGAAGGTCATTATAGAAGAGGTTAAGCTCACAATAAATATATAAAATGTAGTTTCTAAATATATA
The DNA here is from genome assembly GCA_949820135.1 of Sylvilagus floridanus. NCBI lineage: Eukaryota > Metazoa > Chordata > Mammalia > Lagomorpha > Leporidae > Sylvilagus > Sylvilagus floridanus. The sequence goes on from OX463242.1 coordinate 57,737,950, forward strand.
TTTGTCCTCAGAACAGGCAGAAAATTAACCTCTTGGGCAAATTCATTTTAGTGAAAAAGAAAAAGGAACAAAGAGTTTGGAAAATTGTGGTGCTTTAACTTGTGTCAATCTCAGTATAAAATCTCATATTGTCCTCTATTCCATTCTTGGAAAATGTTTAAAATTGGGGGAATATTTTACTAATTATCCCCCTGACCTCCCATAACTCACACTTTACTCAAAATATCTCTATTTCTAACTTGGAAAAAAATTTTCATTTCTTACTTGATATTAACCTACAATAAAGAAAGAGCTTAGAAACAAAAAAAAATGACTAAAGCGAATGATTGACCTATTTATTGGCTGAATAAATCAAAATAAAGAAAGTAGAAACTCCTGAATTACAGTGTTTCTGGAAGATAGACTAAATTATAAGATTTCTAATGGTGAAATAATAGAGGTAAAAAACTGAGAAATAAAGAACTCTCACTGGTTTACAAAAAGAAATATGTAAAATTGATGGCAGTAATCTCTTTGTGGCTTGCCTAAAATACACTGCATTTTAAACAATTTAAAATCCATTATTGGTAAATTGTCAGTCTAGGACTTCCAAGATAGCAGTCATCTAGGACTCTTGGAAGGCTTACTCTGTGTGAAGCTGCTAGGAAACTAGTTAAAATCCCTGAATATATCGCCATGCTGTGAAGTAGCTGAAGTTCTCCAGATAGAAAAGCCATAAAGAATCCTTCAGATAATTCCAATTTTACTCATTATCTTAACGTCCCATCCTGGAGATTTAAGATGAGAATCATGCCACTGAGCCTGGTACATAAGCAGAACTTAAGAATTATAATAAATTGATAATTACAAATTTTCCACACATGAAGAATTTGTGGCTCATAAAATTTAAACTGTCAAAGTTTATATAAACAAAGGAGTAATAAATCAGATTCAACCTCATTTTTTTCATTCATTCTAACCAATTTACACTCCCAGCACAACCATACGATTTTTTTGTATGGCTCAGTTTTGTTTTTTACATTCCCTTCAAACCTTTTCACTTCATGAACTAGGTTCTCTCTTTATAAACTCTTTTTCCTTCTCCATCTTCATCAGCCTAGTCCTGATCACTATAACAGTGATATTGCATATTTAATAAGTCTGAATGATTGTGAAACTCTTAACAAGGGTTTTACAGCTATTATCTCATTAAATATTCTCCCAAACCATTCCAAACATTATAGTCAAATTGCTATCTCTAGATTCTTCTTTTAATAAATTAAACTTTACTTAAAAGTTTAATTTTCTTTTGGGGTAAAGGCCATTTTATGTATGGTGTTTTTCTTCTACAAAACAAGGTAGAAAATAAAAATGGATATTGAGATGATTTCAACTGGTGATTAAGTGTCAAGAAAAGAATAATGAACAGACTGATGAAACAGAGAACCTGCCTAGGGCACAGTATAGTCAATAGACCACTTTGGAGGGCCTGTGTTGTGGCCCAGTGGATTAAGCTGTGGCCTGCAATGCCTGGATCCCATATGAGAAGTCCCAGCTTCTCCAGTTCTGAGGTAGATCCTGGATAATATGCCTGGGAAAGTAGTAGAAGATGACCCAAGTACTTAGATATATCCCACCCATGAAAAAGGCCTACATGGAGTTTCAGGCTCCTGGCTTCAGTCTGGTCCAGCCCCAGCTGTTGCAGCCATTTGAAAACGGATTAACAGAAGGAAGATCTCTCTCTCTCTAATTCTTCCTTTCAAATAAATAAATAAATTTCTTCTTAAAAAGAAGAGAAACAGTTAGATAGAGTTCTCCAGGTCAGAATTAGTCTCAGATCTTAAAAACTATACATGAAATAGTCACATTAAAAACAAGGCATATAATGGTTGTAGTAATGGATATAACCAATACAAAGATACACCTGAGCCCAGAAATTCCATGCATAATTCAAGAAACTAAAATAATATTTACTTACTTGGAAGCATGTATTTTAAAAAGATAGTATAAAAGATTGATAATTTTTGTTTGACATAGAATTAATAAGGAATTTGGCTTTAATAACTAGTATATTGAAAAGGAATGAAGTTATTGAAATCGAGAGTTTACTATGTTGTGATTTATAACTAATATTCAGATGAGCAAATGCAGAAGCACAGAGATCAGAGGAGATGCTTGGATGGTTGAGGTGAAAATTTATTGATGTTTGAAATACAAGATGGCAAAACAAACGGTAGAATCAACAACACATTTTGATGGGTTGGATCTGAAGAATGAGTTAATAGAAGGGATCAAGGAAAACTTAAAGCATTTGCTACAAAGAACTGTAGCCGGACATTTCTTATAGTACTTAGATTGAGAGGTTGGAAAGGCTTTGTGAAGAGCTGTGGTTTATTTAGTTGAAGAGACTTATCAAAATCCATATGGGGAGAGGAGCCATTGTGGTGCAGCAGGTTAGGCTGCCTCTTGGGACACCAGCACTCCACATCAGAGTGCCTGAGCTGAAGTCCCACCTCTACTTCCAATATCACTTCCTGCTAATGAGGAAAAGGTAGTATCTCCACTGCATGAGTGCCTGCTCCCCATGTAGGAGACCTGGATGGAGCTCCCTGCAGCTGATTTTAGCCAGACCCAGCTGTTTCCGGCATCTGAGAAATGAACCAGTGAAAGAAACTCCAACTGCATCACACTGCCTTTCATTTAATTGTTCAGAAAGAAATATATATCCTGAACACAAGATTGATGTTTGGGAAACATCAGCAAATAGAATAATAGGACTGAATTAAATCTTTCTAGTTGAAAAATGGAGAAGAGGGCCCAGCTATGATTATGAAAGGCAAGAATTCTGTGTATTGAAGAACAGAGGGCAGAAAAAGAAAGGAAAATAATTTAAAGTAACCTAGATGGTGATTTTTCAGAATCAAGTAGTCATACATTCTCTGAATTTTCCAAGATTTTTTAAATTGAATTTTCTTGTTTTAAAAGTATAGAGACAGAGAAAAGAGGTTAGAGAGTAATTGAGCCTCCACTATTTCTCTCTCCAAAAGTGTGTACAAGAGCCAGGGCAGAAGGCAGATCTAGGAACTCAATACAGAGCTTCTGTATGGGTGACAGAGAACCAGCTCCTTGAACTATCTGCCACCTCCCAGAGTAAGGATTAGCAGGAAGCTGTAATGGAGAGCAGTGCCGTGACTTGAACCCAGGCAGTCAGGTATAAGAATGAAAGCATTAGTGGACTAATGGCTACACCTAATGACATCCCCAAGCTTGTGTGTGTGTGTGTGTGTGTGTGCATACATGCTTTTGTGAAGGTGTATGTTTATGTACATTCTGAAATTTACAGTATGTTGCGGGGTGGTGTTGAGGTACAGCAGGTAAAGCTGCCATGTGTGATGCCAGCATCCCACATGGCCGTGGGTTTGGGTCCCAGTTGCTCCACTTCCTGTCCAGCTCTGTGCTAATATACCTGGGAAAGCAGTGGAAAATGTCCCAATTACTTGGGTCTCTGCACCCACATGGCAGACCCAGAGAAGGCTCTAGGCCTCTGGCTTTGGTCTGGCTCAGCCCCAGCTGTTGCAGCCATTTTGATGGAAGATTCTCATTGTCTGTCTGTGTCTGTCTGTCTGTCTCTCTCTCTCTCTCTCTCCCAGTGTGTGTGTGTGTGCGTGTGTGTCCTTCTATCTCTTTGTAACTCTACCTCAAATAAGTAAAAAAAAAAATTAAAAATTAAGTATGTTGAGGATTAAAAAATGTTCATTTGTTTTAGGAATAGAAAGAACTGAATCTTAAATAGCTCTTTAAACTTTTTTTTTCCTGAATGAGTTATTAAGAATTTCTGGGATGATTATGAATATGCTTGCCACTATGAAAGGCTCTGAATGTAATAGCTTGAGACTTTCTTTTTTCTTTGTTTATAAATGGTCACTAACCAAAGCCAGGTTCATGGATCATCTACTCTGTAAGTACTGCACAATCCAGCAGAGGATGCTACTTGACCAAACCACACTTGGATCCACAGTAATGGCTGGGTCAGAATGACAATTGGTTGGAGCAACAATCTCCGTAGGCTGTGCAAACATCCCTGATATAACTCTGAAATATGGTTTTAGTCAATTCAGGTTTCCACAAGAAACTCCTTTGATGGAAAATTGTAAATTGTTCTTTGTGGTTAAAGTAAATAAATCTTTGAACTGGAAAAAAACAAGAAAAGAAATTTGTCTTCCAAATGTTGATTTATGGCTTTTGATTCCACCCCTCCCCAATTTATTCTTTACTATGAAGTCAAATTTACATCTAGTGACTGAACAACATACCCTGATCCATCAACTGGTCCATCAATCTATAGTTAATTAAAATACAAAGGCCAGTTATGTGTGAGATAATGCTACTGAGTAGAAATGAAAGATTTGTTTAATTAAATTTAAGATAATTTTTGGTTGATTTATAATCTTAGGAGATCTGGTTCAAAATTAGATTACAATAAATATAGGTAAATATTTACATATACTATTTATATATACTTTAAAAAATAAATATTTTAAGAATGTCTGTTTAAAGGGATAGTCCATGAACTGATTAGAATGACAACCTATGTGTGCCAGGCGACTAAACTTCTGGGAAAAGATTCAGTGGGACTACTACATGTCTAGATCTTTTTTGCATATCAGTCACTTGTGGAAGTCTCTAAGACATCTACAGATTTCTCTGTAATTGTGTTGAAACCACTCATTTTCCACCTGTAATTCTGCACATTGCTTTTAAAAATTAATTTTTGCGGCCAGCGCCGTGGCTCAACAGGCTAATCCTCCGCCTTGCGGCGCCGGCACACCGGGTTCTAGTCCCGGTCGGGGCACCGGATTCTGTCCTGGTTGCCCCTCTTCCAGGCCAGCCCTCTGCTGTGGCCCGGGAGTGCAGTGGAGGATGGCTCAAGTGCTTGGGCCCTGCACCCCATGGGAGACCAGGAAAAGCACCTGGCACCTGGCTCCTGCCATCGGATGAGCACGGTGTGCCGGCCGCAGCGTGCCGTCCACGGCGGCCATTGGAGGGTGAACCAACGGCAAAGGAAGACCTTTCTCTCTGTCTCTCTCTCTCACTGTCCACTCTGCCTGTCAAAAAAAAATTAATTTTTGCTCTCTCATTCACTTCACAGAAGATTCTGGAATCCTTATCCTCTTCCTTCACTTTACAAAATAGGCAAATTCTCTCCATTTGTGAGATGTCACCTTCCAGGCCCATCATTTGAGCCAGGCTAGAACTGACTTCAATCCTTATGAAGAATTTGGGAAAGAAATGGGAAATTCAAGTACTCTAACCTCAATGTTGACTTTGTTGATTCCAAGTAATTACTATTTATATAGTGAATGTATCCCTTAGTGCTCCTCCATGTACTGCATGTTTTTTTTTAAGATTTATCTTATTTATTTGAAAGTCAGTTACACAGAGAGAGAAGGAGAGGCGGGGTGGGGGGGGGTGGTGTCTTCCATCCACTGGTTCACTCCCCAGTTGGCCGCAAAGTCCAGAGCTGCAAGAATCCGAAGCCAGGAGCCAGGAGCTTCTTCCAGGTCTCCCTCCATGGGTGCAGGGGCACAAGCACTTGGGCCACCTTCCATTGCTTTCCCAGGCCATAGCAGAGAGCTAGATTGGAAGTGGAGCAGCCAGGACTCAAACCAGCACCCATATAGGATGCTGGTGCTGCAGGTGGTGGCTTTACCAGCTATACTAGAGTGCTAGCCCCCTACTGCATGTTCATTTGTTTTTTTTTTCTATAATTATATTAGAAACCCACCAGAAAAAAAACCATCTCAGACAATTTTTTTAAAACTCTTAATGTCTATTAATACCATGCCTCACATGGTTGATGATTTAAAAAAAATGGCTAATGGTGAATAAAAATTGCAATTAGTTATGCTTGTCTCCTCACTGTCTTAGGTAAGAAACTATATTAAGTAAATTCAAAAATACCTTCAATTCCTTCCATATGTCTTGAAGCTAGTAAATAATACATGTCTATTCAATATAATTACACAACATATCTTAAATATAAAATATTCATTTCTATGAACCATAGTGAGATATGTGTATACATCCTATAATTTATTTATTATACTCTTGCCTATTTCTAAGTTAATTGTTACTTTCCTTTCAGTTTTTTATTTTACTGCTTTTATATTACTTTTTATATCCAGCTGTGTATGTTTTGCCTTTATTTTTCATTCTCAAATTACTCGAGAAAGAGTAAAAATCTTTAACTTCGTTTATAAGCTTTCAAAGAGATTAAAGTAGGAGGTTGAAATGATCGTATGCAATATGTGTAACCGATCAGTTTATTGTGTTGGCAAACTTGGTCAAAGTAAATTTATTTTGGAAGAGTAGGATGCATACTAACTAAGAAAAATAAGCTATTTCTCAGAAGTCTATCTTAGGTGTCAATGGGATTTTGATATCCTTTTATAGTCTTGGATGCTTGTTTTATAACATCAAGTTTCTGTGTTTACATGAACATTTAGATGGATATAAAGTGACTAAACTTAAAAAGAAATATTGCAGAAAAATAAAAAATATGCTTTAAAAATGACTAAGAAGTAGAATAAGGGGAGCTGTTTGTTGAAGAGTGAGTAAAGCCGCCAGCTGCAATGTTGGCATCCCATATGGGCACTGGTTCATGTTCTGGCTGATCTACTTCCAATCATGAACTCTGCTTTTGGCCTGGGGAAAGCAGCAGAAAATGGCTCCAGGACTTGGGCACTGGCTACCCAAGTGGAGACCTAGATGAAGCTCCTGACTCCTGGCTTTGGCCTGACTACTGTGGTCATCTTAGGGGTGAACCACGGGATGGAAGCTCTCTCTGTGTATTTTTCCCTCTCTCTGTAAACTCTGACTTTCAGGTAGATAAATAAATCTGTTTTTAAAAATGTCAGTTAGCATCAATGCCATCTAACTAATCCAAGTGATCATCTTCAGTTCACAATTGATTACACTGATAGGTATAAGAGTCAAAGGGATCACACAAACAAGACTAATGTCTGCTAATACTAACTGAAAGAATCGATAAGGGAGAGAATGATCCAACATGGGAAGTGGAGTCACAGCAGACTCATAGAATGGCAGATGTCCTAAATAGCACTCTGGCCTCAGAATCAGCCCTTGAGGCATTCGGATCTGGCTCAAGAGCCCATGAGAATATTTTAGGCATGGAAAGCCAAGACACTCTGTAAAAAAAAAAAAAAAAAAAAAAAGAAGATGTAAATGAAAGATCTCTGTGAATGAGATCCCAGTGCAAAGAACAGGGCCATCAAAGAAGGAGGTACCTTTCTCTGAAGGGAGGAGAGAACTTCCACTTTGACTATGACCCTTTCGGAATAAGATTGAAGTTGGCAAACTCAAAAGGCTTCCATAGCCTTGGCAACTCATGACTAGAGCCTAGGGAGATTTCTAATGCCATAAACAAGAGTGTCAAATTGTTAAGTCAACAACAGGAGTCACTGTGTACTTACTTCTCATGTGGGATCTGTCCTTAATGTGTTGTCCAATGTGAAGTAATGCTATAACTAGTACTGAAACAGTATTTTTACACTTTGTGTTTCTGTGTGGGTGCAAACTGATGAAATCTTTACTTAATATATACTGAATCAATTTTCTGTATATAAAGATAATTGAAAATGAATCTTGATGTAAATGGAATGGGAGAGGGAGAGGGAGATGGGAGGGGTGCGAGTGGGAGGAAAATTATGGGGGGGGGAACCAATGTAATCCATAAACTGTACTTTGGAAATTTATATTTACTAAATAAAAAAAAGAAAAAAAAAGTCAATTAGCATGCTTCTGCCAAGCCTCAAAGCAATATTTCTCAGAAAAATAAGTGACAGTATAACTACTCTAGGGAAGAATGTTTTCTAAGGAAAATGTTGGGCTCTCTGTGTCATACATCATGCTCACAGGATTCTTTCTGGGAAAGAATGCAAGAGTTAAAATAAAAAGTAAGCGTACACACACACATATAGACCCCCAAATGTACACATGATAGTTTAAAGTTTGGGAATTTAAAAATGACACTCAGAATATTTTAGTCATATTACGTTAGTTCACTAGACTCCAAGAGTAGGTAAAATTGAACTAATCAAATATTCTAGATAACACAACTGTAGCTATTAATATTTAATGATTTTACATATAACCAAAAGTATACCAAAACTGTTTGGCAGTGCAATGGATTGCTTGCCTTATATTCCTACTTTATGAAAATTTAAAAAGACATTAGAGTTGTGCATTTTATAATATAATTGAATATAATATTTTCAAAATTATATCTGTTCCATTAAATAGAACCTTTATTTTCATACCTCTTTTTCAAAACAATCTTTTTATCCATGCTGCTGCAGTATACTACTGACAACTATCAATGCTTGTAATCATAATCCTCTTAATTTTCTCCTTAACCTACTTCCAAAATGATCTTCCTAAATCAAAGCTTATTCCCTTCCACTACCCTGCACTTGATACTATGTTGTGTCCCTGAACCACTTTCCTCATTTTCCAATGTAATAAAGATGCCTCGTCTTTGATACACCTTGGTCCACTCTGTTTATTTATATTATTTTATTCATGGGAATGATTTACATTTTAGACTAGACTATTCCAACATATTATGCTGTCCATTTTTAATACAAGCTTTAAAATTAAATAAGTATAATTCTGAACAGAACATACTAGATGATAATGTCATAATTTTTAAAATATGCTTGAGTTATTTTCAGGTGTATGATCATTTCAAGAATGAAATCATGACTTGATTAGTAAAAAGATCATAACTTTACTCAAAAATTATGGATACATTTAAAGATATTTCAAAAAATATGTAACCTACTTTCCAGTTGTCTAATGCATTAAATGTAGCAACATATTCTTTTTAAATTCACTTAGAGTACTACCTGGTAAAATCATATAGTGAAGAAATGAATACACAATGATTTCAGAAAACTCACAAATTTACTGAATATGTAAAAATAACATTCTTTTATCTTATCATTTGATTCAATTTGTTAATCAACTAATGATGAAATGACTTTGGTGTAGTACTTGTCCTCTAATAAATCAATTCATGCAATCACACAGAAACAGTAACAAATTGCAATTATTACTTGTAGCATATTCATATTTACATTCTTTGATATTTATGTGTTGCTATTGGTAGGTTATGGATGAAACACTGTGAGTAGAAATTGCTCATGATTTCAATAAAATGGCTCAAAGCTTTGAATTCAGCAGAGCAAAACAAGTATCTAAAGAAAACTAGAGCCTCATTTTGTAAGGATGACTTCATTGGCTTTTTTGTTATAGAAAATACAACAAAGCTGTACCTTGATCTGTGTCTTCTAAATTAGTCATTAAAGTTCTCCATAACTATTTTTTATAAACTTATAAAATCCATTCCTTTATGTGGAGCTAGTTTAACTGCTCTGAGAAAAAAGTACTATGGATGTATCAGCAACAATGTTTAAGTTCTATGTTATGGTTAATTTTTTGTGTCAGCTTGGGCCTGCAGGTTTGGTCAAGCATTTTGGGTATATATGTGAAGGTGTTTCTGGAGGAGATTAATATTTATATCACCAAATTAAGTAAAACTAATTGTCTTCCTAGATGTGGGTAGGACTCAGCAGTTGAACTAGAACTGACTAGAGCTATAAAACTGAGTAAGAAAGAATCGGTTCTGCCTGACAGCCTACCTGCTAAGACACTGATTTTTTCCTGCGTTTGGACTCAAAATGAAACACTGGCTTTTCATTCTCAAGCCTGCTAGCTTTCAGTCAGGAACTAGTTCATTGGCTGTCCTAAAACTGGAACTACATGATTGGGGCCAGCACATCCTACATTGGAGTATATTGGAGTCCCAATTGCTCCACTTCTGATCGGGCTTCATGCTATCGTGCCTGGAAGGTAGTAAGCCCAAGTGCTTGGGTTCCTGCACCCCTGTGGGAGACCCAGAGGAAGCTCTTAGCTCCCTACTTCAGATTGGCCTAGCTCCAGCCACTACACCATATGGGGGCTGAGTTAGCGGATGGAACATCTTGCTCTGTCTTTCTCTGTAACTCTGCCTTTAAAATAAAGAATTCTTAAAAAAAAAAAAAAAAAACTACATGATTAGAACTTGTGAGTCTCCAGCTTGCCACTATACACAGAGATCTTCCATCCCCTGGTTCACCCCCAGATGGCCACAGTGGTCAGGCCAAAGCCAGGAGACAAGAGTGAATAAATAAGTAATTAAATAACTTCATCCTCTTGGTTCAGTTCCTCTGGAGAACCGTAACTAACATGTTATAATATAAATGATATTCAATCAAATGTTTCCAAAATGTATATATGTGAAAAAAATTTAAAAAGTAACTTAACTTTAATCTTTTGTATTCATTCTGTTTTTTATCACATTTTCATCATTTTTAATTATTCATTACTTATTAATCTAGCATTTGTATTAGTTATCTGAAGTACAGAGGTGATATAATAGTGAATGAAACAGCAGCAAAATAGGAATATTATCATGGAACCGACAAGCTAAATAACAAATATAAAACACAAAATATAAGTAAATTACCAGATATTGTTAGAAGAAAAGAAAACTAAGGGAAATTTGAACAGGTTGTGATATCCTGAGGACAAATACAGTATATAATTTCACAGAGTGCATAAAGTGATCCTCATTGTGAAGGTAGCTGCATGACAAATCTTCAGGAGATGTGAGAATTTGCCATACAAATACCTTGGGGAATAATATACCAAAATCTAGAAGAGCAAATTTAAGTGTTCTAGTGTAAAACATACCTGGAGTATCTGAGAAAGAAGGAGGTGACTAATGCATCCAGAAACACATGATCTCACTTCGAAGTGAAAAATGAAACCCACAACAACAAAAGTGAAAAGATTCAAAGAAATAAGTTGGGGCCAGCACCAGGGCTCAATAGGCTAATCTTCTGCCTGTGGTGCAGGCACCCAGGGTCCTAGTCCCGGTTGGGGCACTGGATTCTGTCCTTGTTGCCCCTCTTCCAGGCCAGCTCTCTGCCATGGCCCGGGAGTGCAGTGGAGGATGACCCAAATGCTTGGGCCCTGCACCCGCATGGGAGACCAGGAGGAAGCGCCTGGCTCCTGGCTTTGGATCTGCGCAATGTGCCTGCAGTAGCGGCCACTTGGTGGGAGAACCAACGGAAAGGAAGACCTTTCTCTCTGTCTCTCTCACTACCTAACTCTGTCAAAAAAAAAAAAGAAAGAAAGAAACAAGTTGGTCAATGACAAGAAATCAGTTTTTTTTCACAGATCAAAATGGGATGCAATTTCCAAGTTTTAAAGTTGAAAAATGAAATATCTGAAAATTATTTTTAAAAGATGACCCGTCATCCCAAGAAGAGGCTGAGAGAAGTAAAGGGTGTAAGCAATTAGCCCAATTAAAGGTTATCGCAACAGCACAAGCAAAGAGGTGGCAACTCAGAGAAGACGACGCAGTGAATGTGGTGACAAGCTGTTGGATTCTGTTTACATTCATCCATGGTTAACCTTCATGGACTGGTTCCAAAACCTCCATAGACACCAAAATGCATGGTTACTTGGGTCTCTTAAATACAATGCTATAGAATTTGTATATAATTTTTACCCAGCCTCTTTGCATTTTAAATTATCTTTAGATTACTTATATCACAAAATGTACTGGGATGCCCTGGAAATGTTATACTGAATTATTTAATGAATATTGACATAAAATAGAGTGCTTATATTCAGTACAGATGCAACTTTTTTCAGTATATTTTTGATCACAGTTGGTTGAACCTGCAGCTGCAGAACCTGTGGACACAGACAGCCAACTGTATAGAACAGATTTTTGGTCAAGATACAGATTTTTAGGATATGGATTACCTTAAGAGGACTCAAGGAAGACTGTCAAATTGTTAGCTTGAACAACTGGAATATGGGTTATCAGCTCACATATGTAATAATGTGAGTAGAGTAGGTTGGAAAATAATAATGAAGTGGAGAATATGGAGGAGTCAAGAGTGTAGCCAAATATATGAACCTAAACTTGGGGAACCAGATATTATTTGGATTAATACAATTGGCAGTTGTCACCCTATAGATGGTAGCAAAAGTCATAAAGCCTAAGCAGATTCCCAAGGGCAGACTCCATGAGAAGAGAATGTGGAATTGAGTATTATGAATAAATGGAGAAAACAGGAAAGAAAAGTGGAAAACAGCACAGGCAAATGATAAGGATAATCCAGAGGATATGTATTAATGTACTGGGAACTGAAGGAAGAAGGTGTTTTGAGGACAGTGATACACTGTCAAAGGCTGCTGGCAGGCCAAGCAATAGGAATATTCAGAATTGAGCACTGGATTTAGTACTTTCGAGGCCACTAGTGACCTCTATAAGGATGATGTGGAGTAATAAAGGGGTATGAATCTTAACAAGGTATGTTTAAGTTACATATGTTTATTTCCATCATCTCTTTATTAAATTATGATCACAGCAGCATGATTTTGTATCAAATTACATTTAAGAGTTTTCTGCTGCCAGCGCCGTGGCTCACTAAGCTAATCCTCCGCCTTGCGGTGCTGGCACACCGGGTTCTAGTCCGGGTCGGGGCTCTGGATTCTGTCCCGGTTGCCCCTCTTCCAGGCCAGCTCTCTGCTCTGGCTAGGGAGTGCAGTGGAGATGGCCCAAGTGCTTGGGCCCTGCACACCATGGGAGACCAGGAGAAGTACCTGGCTCCTGCCATCGGATCAGCTCGGTGCGCCAGCCGCAGCGTGCTGGCAGTGGTGGCCATTGGAGGGTGAACCAATGGCAAAGGAAGACTTTTCTCTCTGTCTCTCTCTCTCTCACTATCCACTCTGCCTGTCAAAAAAAATAAATAAATAAAAACAGTTTTCTCGGCCGGCGCCGTGGCTCAACAGGCTAATCCTCCGCCTTGCGGCGCCGGCACACCGGGTTCTAGTCCCGGTCGGGGCACCGGATTCTGTCCTGGTTGCCCCTCTTCCAGGCCAGCTCTCTGCTGTGGCCAGGGAGTGCAGTGGAGGATGGCCCAGGTCCTTGGGCCCTGCACCCCATGGGAGACCAGGAAAAAGCACCTGGCACCTGGCTCCTGCCATCGGATGTGCGCGGTGCGCCGACCGCGGCAGCCATTGGAGGGTGAACCAAAGGCAAAGGAAGACCTTTCTCTCTCTCTCTCTCTCACTGTCCACTCTGCCTGTCAAAAAAAAAAAAAAAGTTTTCTGCTTCATATCTTTCAAGCAATAGAAGAAATAATCAATATAGGTATATTTATATTTTCAAATTCATTTTGTAATATTTCTTTTAAAATGTTGGGAAATACTCTCTAGTCATGGAATTTGTATTATGTGGTAAAGAATAAATGCCTGCCTATCAAAGAGCTCTCCATGAACTTATGAGGTCCCTAAATCCTTCACATTAACTCCATTTCCCTACATTTTACAAAGTGGTGTTATAACTAATACATTAAGCATAAATATCTCCATTCTCACATTAATGCCAATCATTTTATTCAGCTAGCTAGTAGTTGCCATTTTGAAAAAGGACAAAGACCAATACAAGAAATGAGAGGGAAAATGAAATATTCCTGAATACAGATAGAGACATTTGTTACATCAAATTTGTTACAAAATTAAACAAAAAAGCAATAATAATTTGTTTCAAGTATGGTTATATCACATAAATTTATATGCAAAGCTGAAGTCCAATTTCTCAATAAGTATTTTATAATGTACAATTCCAACATGAGATACAAAGATTAAGTGATACTTCTATCTTTTTTTTTTTTTTGACAGGCAGAGTTAGACAGTGAGAGAGAGAGACAGAGAGAAAAGTCTTCCTTCCGTTGGTTAATGCCCCCAAATGGCCGCTACAGTCAACACACTGCGCCGATCCAAAGCCAGGAGCCAGGCACCTCCTCCTGGTCTCCCATTGTGGCTGCAGGGACCCAAGCACTTGGGACATCCTCCACTGCCTCCCAGGCCACAGCAGAGAGCTGGACTGGAAGAGGAGCAACCAGGACAGAATCCGGCGCCCCAACTGGGACCAGAACCCTGGGTGCTGGCGCCACAGGCAGAGGATTAGCCTATTGAGCCGTTGCGCCAGTGATACTTCTATCTTAAATGCACAAAAGAGTAAAATATTTTAAACTCCTTTAATATTGCATAACACTGTAAATAAAAGTTAAATAAAAGCACTTTTCTAGGATGATGATCTTATAATTTCAGTCTCCCAATACATATTGGAAAGCAGAGTTAAGTTCCAATGATAAATCTATTCAAACAGGTAAAATCTATTCAAACAGGTAAATGCCATTTAAGCAGATAGCTTCTCTGAATACTATTTTATTCAACCAACATAAATTATACAATTTAGAAAGTTCAAGATGAATTGATTATTTTAATATATTGAGAAAAAATTTAATATGTTGTATTTATTGTCTCAAGAACACATTTGTTCGTGGCATAAAATGTACATGAATTTCAATTTACATACTTGTTTTCTAGTTTCCTAAATGTGCTTTATATTTATTTATTACTATAAAGAGAACAGATTCCAGGTGTATCACAGATAAAATTCTAAGAAGATAACTGTATTGTCATCTCTCCTTCAATCCCATCCTACCTTCTTTCTTTTATTTCTCTTTGTATGTTGCAGTAACATACTTTTAATTTACTTTACAAAAACAGGCCTAATGCACCACTAACCTTAATGTTCAACAATTAAAACATAGAATGACCACTGCTCCACAGGAATATAGATAAGGGCTATAAACAACAATCAAATTAAAATGTCAGTTTAATTTTTACACTTTCTTGTATTCTATATTAATTACCACATATTAGAGGAAACGTGCTATTTCTCATTTTGAGACTGGCTTATTTCACTAAGCATAATGGTCTCCAGTTGCATCGCTTGTTAAAAAAAAAATACAGGATTTCATATTTTAAAATGCTTCAGTAGAATACCATTGTGGATATACACCACATTTGTTTTTCAAATATCATTCCTAAAGTTTTACTACATTGGGAACATATGGAAATTTTAAATGCATCATCAACTTTTTTTTTTTTGGCATTTTAAAACACTGTACAAGAGGGGATGTTTTACTTAGCAGTTAAGGCATCCTTTGTTACACCTGCATCTCACGTTGGAGTACCCCAATCTGATTCCAAATTCTAGCTCCTGACACCAGCTTCCTGCCAATTCAGATCCTGGGAGGCAACCTTGATGGTTCAGGTAGTTAGGTTCCTGACACTCCTGTGGTGGACTTGGGTTGCATCCCCAGCTCCCAGCATTAGCCCCAGCTATTCGCGGTATCTGATAAGTGAACGGATGTATAGGAGTTCTTAATCTCTTTCCCTCTCCCTCTCTATCCCTGCCTCTCTGCCACTCAAATAAATAAAAATTAAAATTTTAAAATAATAATAGTATATTTCTTTTTTTTTGTAATTGACAATTCACATATAAAAAGAAAAATATTAAATGCATTTTCTAAAATTATAAACATACTATGTTTTCTAAGTATTTTATTGTATATGAAATTAATACCCTACCTTTAGCTTTCTCCCTAACTATCACTATGTTTCTTCCTTTGCTCTATTGAATACCCTACAGTTTCTCAAAGGAGAAAATAAAGATTCAATGATTTCCCAAGACACATCTTACCTGATTTGGAATACTTTTAAAGAAGGCAAGAATAATCAGTCTTCCCTATGTTTATCACTACTTTGGAACTTTGCATTATATATTTATTTCTCTCAAATGTAGAAATGATTGCACAGATTTTCTGTTCAAATTGGTAAAATTCCCTTTAACTATTTGAATGATATGTTTTGACACAGAGCCTCAACTGTCTTAATTCAAGGGCAGGTTGAGGATCAATACTGGTTAAGATTATGATGAGTGAAGATTTACTCATTTCCTTCCTGCTTGTCACTAAGGTTCTTGTGAGTGGTTTCCTGGTTCCATCACACCTGTCAAGTTAGAAGTTTTTTAACACTTCTCTCCCCTTGTCTAATTCTGTTGAAGGACTGGACACAAGGTGCCTGGATTTGAAATTTGGGTTAATTTTATTTTTGTATTTCATTAAGATGTGATTTATCCCAGGTATGTGGTTATTTAAATGAGAGCAACAAACTGGGCACATCTCTGAGTTATAACCTTATCCTTTCATTTAAACAAATATAATTCTAGGTTGCTCCTAAACCATCCTCTGATGAATTAAATCCTTAACTTGAATTATAGTGAAACTGAATCCACAGTGAAAAAAACATCCAAGTAATTAAAAATAGCCAATGAATAAAACAAAGAATTAATATCTCCAGACTTAATCATCTGATATATCTTAAAACATTTGGAACACAGTTTCTTTTCTGAGAACATGAACTCTCTGGATTATACAACTCTTTGATAAATTAGGTTGCAAGCATAGAGTTACCTATTTATAAAATAACACATCTAGAAAAAAGTTTTGCGACATCATCCCATTCAATCCTTCATATACATATCTAAAACAATGAGGGGCAGGAATAAGAAACCATGGTTAGTCACTGTGCTTGGGATACTTGCATCCTAGGTGTGAGTGCAGGTTTGAGGCCCAGCTACTCTGCTTCCAATTCTTCCTAATGCATAAACTAGGAGGCAGTAGTGATAGTCCAAGTAGTTGGGTCCCTACCACCCATATGGAGACCTAGGTTAATCCTCCATCAGCGGCACCAGCATCCCATATGGGCGCTGGTTCTAGTCCCAGATTCTCCTCTTTCAATCCAGTTCTCTACTGTAGCCTGGGAAAGCAGTAGAAGACGGCCCAAGTCCTTGGGGACCTGCACCAGTGTGGGAGACCCGGAAGAAGCTCCTGACTCCTGGCTTTGGATTGGTACAGCTCCACTCAGGCCATTGCAGCCAATTGGGGAGTGAACCAGCAGATGAAAGACCTCCCTCTCTCTCTGCCTCTCTTTCTCACTGTTTGTAACTAACTTTCAAATAAATAAATAAAATCTTTAAAAAAATAAAAATTAATCATTCAGAACTTTTTATTATAAAGTTTTAATGAAAAACATTTTGGTAAAGGAAATTGTTAAAACACTACAACACTTAAAAGCAGTGAGATTCATAGAACATCAGGTTTCTAAGTTGATTACATATTGAAATGACACTACTATATGTGGATATAAACAATACATATTATTAAAATTTGTTCTGTTTTAACTTTTTTAAAGATTTAGTTTCTTTACTTGAAAGGCACAGAGTGGTCTAGAGACAAAGAGAAAGAGATTTTCCAACAGCTGGTTTATTCCCCAAATGGCTGCAGCAGCCAGGACTGGGCCAGGTGGAAGCCAGGAGCCAGAAACTTCATCTGGGTCTCCCACATGGATGCAGGTGCCCAAGCACTTGAGTCATCTTTCACTGTTTTCCTAAGCACAATAGAAGGGAGCAGAATGGGAATCAGAGCATCCAGGACATGAACTGGCACCCATATGGGATTCTAGTATTACAGGAGGCAGCTTAACCTGCTGCTCCACAGTGCCACCCCTTGTTGTAACTTTTTAAACATGGCTACTAGAAAATTAAAAAGTAAATATATGGTCCATATATGTGTCTCACACTATATTTCTACTGGATAGCACTGTCCTAGAGAATTGTTTAGAATAAAGGTCATTATAATGATAACTCTTATGAATGGAACCTCACAGTAGAGAATATAAAACTTGCTTACATTTGGCAGAAATACCTGTCAGCCTTTTAAGTTTCCTAGAAATGATGAGATCTCTTGAGGCTCCTATTTCATTTTCCCAGGAACCCCAAGGAACCACACTCATTATATCTGTCATGTGCAGTGACAGGTGTAGTTACAGCTGCAAAAGGATCTCCTTTTATATCTCAATTTCCATGTTCTGAGAATGAAGAATATTTCACCTTTCATCTGCAAATTTGTCATTATTTACCCTCAGGCCAGAAACTTCATTTTTTTATACATCTTAAAAGTTGCCATGTGTGGCAGATATCCTTTTTCCCTTTACCAAATATTCTTAATAAGATTATTTTTAAGTAAACTGAGAAATATAAAAGTATGGAGTATTCAATGGGGACAATGTTTTCCACAATAGTAAGCATAATATTTATGTCTCAGATGTAATTCAAAATCAACTTAGTAATATCTCAATTATTCAGAAAGGGAAAAGTTTGCTTTGAATTTGCACTAGAAATCTAAAGTTAACCAGGCATTCATATTTTTACTTAAGATGATTGAGAAAGATCAACCTCTCACTTAACTCACTGCTTTTGTGCCCTTCTTCTTAATTTATTCGTTGTCATAAGAAGCCATGCCTGAAAGTTGTTCTGTGGGGTAGAATTTGTAGAAATTCTTGCGGGAAATATTCTTGAAATTACTAGGGAAATGATTGTACAACCTTATATCTTTGTATTATATCTAAGTGAGGACTAGAAATCCTATTTACTTTTTTCATATAATAAATTCTTAGTAAGAAGTTCTAGCTTGAACAATCCATAAATACATTTTTCCTTCAAAATAACTACAAGGTGTCTACATTTTCTAAGTTATTCATTTCCAGTGGTGATTATGGAAGATATAAGGGAATTGCACAAGAACTCAGACATATTAGTAATATTTTAATCTTATGGTATTTGGGGTATCCCTTTTAGGCAAAAGTGTAAAATTTCATCAGAGAATTTAATAACCACTTAGGGTCATTAAATTTAACCATTTATCCTAATGCATATCCGCTGAGAGTTCATTATGTGCTTTCTCTATGCCAAGGACTGTGAAATCCAAAGGTTGAAAACACATAGTGACTATTTCTAGAGGCAAAGGAGCTAGCCTATACTGAACAACTTTTTCAATCATGATTAATTAATGATGGATAAAATTCAGCTAAAGAAAGCTTTATAAATCTATCATTGAGCTAAAAAATAAACAAATTGCAAGCAATGAAACAAAAAGAAAAACACAAACCTAGAAGTCACCAGCAGCAAGGCCAACGTTCACCCTGAGGGTTTCTGTTCCTTCAGGAATAATGAGTTCTATGTTCACACTTCACTTTTCCCATTTTATTGTAATGATTGTAGAATATATTTTAAAAGCAGCATGTTGACATTTTAAAAATGAGATTTTTTTATTAGCAACAATTTTATATCAAGATGTCCACTAATAATCAACAACATGTAACATATCCCTACATAATCTTTAACATTGTACCCAAGTTTAAAAATACCTATCAGTGGGAACATAACAACTCCTGTTAAAATCCCGGGAGGGTTCTCTCTCTGAACTTCAGACAGGTAAGTTGACGTCAACAGAGTCTCGGATAATCTAGGTCCATTATGTCAATCAAATCCAGATAGATGATGATACTAAAAAATACATTAAAAATGGTGTACAGAAACTTGAATTCATAGATTTGGGCAGGGTTAAAAGAATAAGGAGGCGATGACATGTAGATACTAATAACAGGTAGAAACTCTTACCACACCCAGGGATTATAAAGTAAATAAGGCAATAATGTGATTTATGCAGAAAAGGGGACATTCCTTGAGACCTTAGTCCTGGTGTGGTACTCACCTCAGACAAGGTCTTGAAGGAAGGAGGCAGCAGGAAAAACAAACATGACATGTCTACCTCTGTGCTTCCCATGTCATGCTGTAAATCCCATTAAATGAATATACCATGAAGCCAGTCAGTAAACTTCCTGAAATCTCATGGCTCCTTTTATCAGAAAAGGGATAATTGAACAATGAGAATGTATAATGTATTTTGATTCTTTAATCATGCTAATGACAATGTTCTGAACACTATGTTAAGTTCAAAATATACATAATTTAAGACTAGAGATCATATCTTTATTTGGTTATTCCATTTTTAGCCTTCATATTTTGAAAGGCATTATAAAGTTGAGGATTAAACACAGAAACAAGCTAACATTCTAAGTACTGTGCTACATTGGGTGAGTGATACCTCTTTATAAACGTATTTTAAAAAGTAAAATGAGAAGGCCAAAACTAAAGGTCTCATAATAGAACAATGGATTTTTCATTGTCTGTGATTATATGTATGTATATATATATATATATATATATATATATATATATTTTTTTTTTTAACAGGCAGAGTGGACAGTGAGAGAGAGAGACAGAGAGAAAGGTCTTCCTTTTGCTGTTGGTTCACCCTCCAATGGCTGCTGTGGCTGGCACGCTGTGGCCAGAGCACCGCGCTGATCCGATGGCAGGAGCCAGGTGCTTCTCCTGGTCTCCCATGGAGTGCAGGGCCCAAGCACTTGGGCCATCCTCCACTGCACTCCCGGGCCACAGCAGAGAGCTGGCCTGGAAGAGGGGCAACCGGGACAGAATCCGGCACCCTGACCGGGACTAGAACCCGGTGTGCCGGCGCCGCAAGGTGGAGGATTAGCCTATTGAGCCGTGGCGCCAGCCTGTGATTATATATTACCAAGGCAAAAATTGTGTTCCATCAGGAGAAATTCATGCCGAAAAGCATTAAAAATTTACCAGGCACAGCAGGTGTAATGAGGTTATAAAAATGAGTAAAATGTGGTCCCTTTCCTCAAGGATTTTGAGTGGTAGTAATACACATTCAATAATGTAAGACAAAATGTAAGTACTAAAAGAGATATTATCACACTTGGTAGAAGCACATAGGAAAGTAATTTATTTCTGTATAGAAATATCCAGGAGACTTCAGGAAGAAAGTGTGGTTTTTTGAGTAGAGAATGGAAGGTTGAACTAAGGAAACAGATTATTCCATGGAGAGAAAGAATAACAAGGGAAAAATAATTTAGGAATAGGAACAGGACATTCAAGAGAAGTTCAGCAATTTTAATTTTAGTCAGTGCCTGGGTTATTATATTCCAGTCCAAGAGATGGGCCAGTAATGGAATTTGGGGTCATGATTTAATGAACTTGAGCACTATATTTAAAAGTTTATTATGAACAATGGAATTCTATTAGAGACTATCAGTGCAGCAGTAACGTAATAGTCACATAATTATTAAAGCTATAATACTTAAATTATTTTTAGCCTACAGATGACATATGATGAAAAGTAAGAAAAATAGAAAGCAAAATAATCTTAAGATTCTTGAGTGGGAGGACACTAGGCACATAAATATAGTTTAAGTATTTATCATATCAATGCATTCACCAGTGCCTGCACCAGGAAGAAATATTCCAGTAAAATCTTCACAGTAGAAAAACACATTGCTGAATGTTTTCAGAATGTGAAAATCCTCAACATGTAACTTTATAGATGTAGAAAAATATATTCAATTCAGTGCCACCATGACTTATAAACAATGGGAATTAACAAGTGTGTGATTGGAGTAGTATAATTTGCAAAAGGAAAAAGAGTTAATTGCACAATCTAAGATACTTATAAAATGAACAGTATATATGTAAAACAGAATTTAATGTGCATGGGACTGTTTTTAAAATTAATTAATTAACTGACTAATTTATTAGAGAGAGAAAGTGGGAGCACCATATGTGTGTTGTGGTGGGTGTGGTGTCACACGGGGCACCAAAAATGTAAGCAAAAGAGTGCAGACTGGTGCTGCCTCATATGGGGCACCAAAATGTTAGGAAAAGAGGTGCAGAACAGATAGGAGACTGAATGTGAATTCACAGCCAGGCCGAATTTATTCAGAGGAAATAAACCCATAAAGGTCGACCAACTGCTATCATGTTCGCAAAATCAAAACATAGCAGAGACCCCGACCCTAGCTCGTTGGGCCTTTTCATATCTTAGGTGGGCTAAGGGGTGAGAGTGGCATTAGTAGACAAAGATGAGTTTCTCCATACTGGTTTTTCAGGTTTGGTCCACTGGCTTCCAAACCAGCAGAAGAATGCAGGGGATGTGGTGGAGTGGGATGAGGAACAATACAGGATGTGAGACTGAACTGGTCTCTAGAAAGAAGGCAGTGGTAACAAGAAACCTAAAATGGCTGATGCTTATATGTCCTTGTTCCATCAGGTGGGTCTTTCATCTTCTGGTTCACACACCAAATGGCTGTAGCAGCCATGTCAGTGCCAGGCTGAAGCCAGGAACTAGGAATTCCATCTTTGTCTCTCACATGGGTGGGAAGGGCTGAAGTATTTGAGAACCATCTGCTATCTTCCCAGGTACACTAGCAGGGAGTCAGGAGCATGGTAGCTGGGACTTGAAAATGGGATGCTGGTGTTGCAAGTGAAGGCTTAACCTGCTGCACTCCAACACCAACCCCAGAATGGGAGCATTTAGAAAACAATAAAATCCGGAACAGCACCGGAGTTTCTCCCAGATGATTCCACAGGTGATGCTGATGATGCTAGCCAAAGGACCACTCTTGAATAGCAGGTGTATAGACAAGCCCCTGTTACCTTCTCTTACTCTATTACGTTAGTACTAACTATAGGGGCTGGCACTGTGGCATAGCAGGTAAAGCTGCTGCTTGCAGTGCCAGCATCCCATTTGGCCACCGGTTTGAGTCCTGGCTGCTTCACTTCTGATCCAGCTCTCTGCTATGGCCTGGGAAAGCAGTAAAAGATGGCTCAAGTCCTTGGGCCCCTGAATCCATGTGGGAGACATCGAAGAAACTCCTGGCTCCTGGCTTTGGATCGGCACAGCTCTGGCCATTGCATCCAATTGTGGAGTGAACAAATGATGGAAGACCTCTCTCTATCTCTCTGCTTCTGCCTCTTACTCTGACTTTCAAATAAATAAATAAATCTAAAAAAAGAACTAACTATAATGCTGACTTTTTAAAAACAGAACTTTGACTTTGTATCTAAAAATCTAAATATGTCTCCCAAACATTTTATATACAATTGCATTACATTTTATTTCTTTATGAGACTTACTGAAATGGAATATTTTCTTTAATCATTTAATATTATATCTTACAAGTTTACTTATAACTGGTCTGTTCATTATTTTACTAGTCTGTACATTTTTGCATTATGTGAATTATATTTATTTTCAACTATCATGTGCTTAATTACATGCATATGTACATATATATATAATACACATGCATATTTCATTAATCTTATGAAAGTGTCTAGTGGCTTATGTGCAAATCTTTCTCCAGAATATGTAAGGGGGAGTAAAATGCATGAAACATGACCGCCCACAGCCTTAAAGCCTCATCTGTCCATTTTGTGTTCTGCTGAATATCTGCACAAGGAGATGAGAGGCCAGGAGATGATGAAAAATTCAAACCTCCATCATCATTAAACACCAAAAATATTTGTTAAACACCACAATTATCATATGTAGCACATAGACTTCAAGATCCTTTTTTTTATTATTTCTTTTTAATACCTCTGGCTTTTAATGTTACTTTTTTATAATCAGCTATGAGTCTAATTGTCATTCCTTGCCTAGGAAGTGTCCTTTGCTTTGCTCACTTTTAGCATCCTGTCTTTATCTTTGACATTTTCTAGGTTCATTATGATATATATAGCTCCAAATTTACTTGAGTTTTTCTTCTTTGTGATGTGTTCCACTTCCTTAGTCTGAAGATTGGGATCTATTATCAGTTCTGAAATATTTTCAGCTCTATTTATTCAAATAACGGCTTTGCTTCATTCCCCTTATTATTTCTTACAACTCTAAAATAAATATCTCTTGTATTTTATCCTTTGTGATTCAAACTGTTCTATCATTATTATCTTTCTTTTCATCATCTCTATGGTACAAAAAGAGTGAGCAAACTGTAGCCTGCTCTTTTGTGCCCCATAATTTTATTAAAAGTGGAGCAGAAGAACAAACATGAGAAGAAAAAAAGGAGTGACTGAAAAGTGGTGGTGAGGGAGAAAGAAAAAGATTATATCTTGTCCACAAATGCTGATTCCATTACAAACCAACAGGATTGTCAAACCTTTTTTTATAATTTACTTAGATTTTCTAGTTTAATTTATTTTCCATGCTATTTAATATGAAATTTAAAGTGGCATTGTGGAGCAGTCACTAGGACACAGAAGGTTAAGTCATTGCTTTGGAGCGTGTATCAAAAATCTATGTGCTTAGAATTGAGTCCTGCCTGTGCTTCCAATTCAGTTTCCTGCTAATGTACACCCTGAGAGACAGCAGGCAATGTTTCAACTACTTGAAACCTACTACGAGATTCCTGAAAGGAATTCCAGTCTCCTGACCTCAGCATAGCCCAGGACCAATTACTGTGGGCATTTGGCGAGTGAACCACCAGATGAAGATATCTATCAGTCTATCTATCCTCATCATCCAGGTTTCCCATATTCACGGCAGGGAGCCAAAAACTGAGTAATTATCTACTGCTTCCGAAGGTACATTTTAATGGGAAACTGGAATTAGGAGCAGGACCAACACTTGAACCCAGGCATTCCAATATGGAGTGTGGATGTGTCAATAGGCTGCTTCAATAAAAGCATACTGCTCATATATTTTAATGTTTCTAATTTAGTACTATTTACTTTCTGAGTCTGTGTTTTTCATTATCATGGAGTCTTCTTTCTATAATTTTATCTTTGAAAAAAAGGAGTATTAAGGAGTTTCTTTTTCCCCCACAGGTGTATTCACAGCCTGGAAAAACATGATTTTTGATCCTCCACCTAAGGTTTAATGGGCTGTAAAAAGGTACCCTAATCTGTGGTTAGTGGGAATGTAAACTGGAGCAGCCATTTTGGAAGACAGTATGAAAATACCTCAGAAATCTTATATAGAATTTCATATGACCCAGTCATCTTACTCCTGGGAATTTACCCAAACAAAATGCAATCAGTATATGAAAGAGTGATCTGTACCACAATGTTTATTGCAGCTCAGTTCACAACAGCTAAGATATGGGATCAATCAAGATGCCCTTCAACTGATGACTGGATAAAGAAATTATGGAGTATATATACCCTATAGAATAATAGTCAGTGCTTAAAAAAACAGAATGCAACTGCAAACCATTATACTTAGTGAAATGAACCAGTCCCAAAAAGATGAAATTCATGTTTTCCCTGATCTGTGGAAACTAACATAGTACTAAATCATAATGTATAGGAATGAAAATGACATTTTGAAATTAAATGATTATTACAGCCCTTATCTCTATTGTTGAGGAACAGTGTTTTTTTTTTTTTTTCCTTCATACTATTTGTCAAACACTTAAATTAGTGTAGGGTTAATCTTAGGAGTATAAAGTAAACTAAAAATAGATATTTGTAAAAATTAAGAGTGGGAATGGGAGAGGGAGGAGGAAGAAAGGTGGGAGCCTGGGTATAATGGAGGGTAGCATCAAAGTATCACTATGTTCCTGAATCTGTATATATGAAATACATGAAATTTGTATGCCTTAAATAAAATTTAGAAAATACCAAGTAAAAAACTGGGCAGAGAATGAGATTAGCTATAGTCATAAATTTACAAGATAAATATATTTCTCCTTCATTCAATACCACATGCAAGATAGAATAGTTCCCTTATTATTTCCAACATTTTCCATTCATTCTTCTCATCTATTCTGGCTCTTCACAGCACCATCTCTGAGTGATACTAGCTCTACGTGGGCATGAACACTTCTTTGGCTTTATATTTATATTTTATTCAGCAATAAATATTTTCAAGGTAAAATTAGGCTTAAATTTTTAATATCATAAATATCTTCTAGATTAAATGAAAATATCTGCAACATCAATGGGTCATTGATAGTGAGCTATGAAAAACCTGTCTCAGATGTCAAAATAGTTTGATGCTTCTTAAGTCCTTACTAAGTAGATTTGATGATCTACTTGCTTCCATGTTTTCAATCATACTGTTTTCTGATATACTCCTATGTTTTTCCAGTGTTTAAAAAATATTTATTTATTTGAAAGAGTTACAGAGAGGGAAACACACACACACACTCACAAAGAGAGAATCTTCCATTTGGTTCTTTCCCCAAATGGCCACAAAGGCTAGGGCTGAGCCAGGAACTTCATTTATGTTTTCTGCATGAGTTTCAGAGCCCTAGCATGTGTACCATCTTCCACTGCTTTTCCCAGGCAATTAGCATGGGACTGTATCAGAAGTGGGGCAGCTAGACCAGGAACTGACACTCATACAGGATGCAGGCATCACAGATGGTGGCTGTACCAGCTACACCACAATGCCTGCCCCAATACTTGCTTTTATTCTCCATTTTCTAAAGTTGCATCTTTTATTGCAGTGTCTTCCCTGGTTTATCCACTCTTCTTTTTGTTCCTTTTATGTCAAAGATTTTCACAATAGGGTCATGCTATCTAGTTTCATAACTAAGAGTCAGGATGAATAATCCATGAAAAATTCACCCTTCAGTATTTTACCTGATCTTTCTCTAGAACTTGGTATTGTTGGCTATTCCTTTATCATGGCTACTAAAACTCTCTGTCTGTCTCTTTGTCTCACCCTCCACCCCCTGGCTGCTCACCTCCCTTGGATTTAACCATTCCTTTATGATCAGAATTCTTTATTAACCCTTTGTAAAATGTCTTATCAGGCACTTAAATACTTTATTATATGCCCTAATAGTCTAGCTTAAATTTCCCACAGAATGTTTTCTCCCAAGTGTTTTTCCTCACAAACTTGAGTCCATATTTTTTATTGCTAATATCTTTCATATCTACATTTATTGTCTAAGCACAAGGCACTCGTATGCAATTGCCGAAAATTATATTTTAAACCATAAACTTTTTACACCTAGAATTTAAATTTATGGATATTTGTGAAGTTGTCAGATATTACTTTTGAAATCCCTTGGCTCTCTCTTGTAGGAGAAGAAAAAATTTCCCCTGTATATTTAGCTTGGGTAGCTGAGATCTGCAAATAAGTCCAATAAAGGAAAGATTAATGAGTGAGAAATTTACAGAATTTATTTGATATTAATATTTTATGTTATTCTATAAAGGGGCTTGAGTAGAAAGTAAGGAACTCAAGAAGTTGTTAAATTTAGAAGGCTTAAATACCATCTTTTATAAAGGTGATAAATTGTGGAGAACTGACAAAACAAAGACAAAAGGGAAAAAGAGTTTATAGTTCTTAGAAAAGGAAATTTGTGAAGCATATATTTGGGGAAAACAAGTAAGATAAGGGTGATTTGGTAAGTTTTTCCTCATGTAGTTTCATCTTTCTTAGTGCCATCACCATCTCCCCTGACAAAGGATTCTGTTTTGTTATTTCCTTCCCTGGAGACAAAACTTGCACAAAGAGAAATTCATTCCATGTGCAACCTAGAAGTTAACATAAATAGTACTCAGACTGATTAGTTATCTCAGCTAGGGTTTGCAGGAATGTACAAATTTAATATTATGTTTGTGTTTTACTTGTTGAGAAAATAGATTTTAAGTTTATTTCAATATAAAGATCACAGACTTCAAGTATTTCATAGATAAAATTCTCAAAAGATAACCATACTTCCTCCCTCCCTGCCTCACTCAACACCCCCTCATTCCTTTGTTTTATCTCTCTTGAGTTTCTACAATAACATAATTTCAATTCATTTTATAATCATAGGTTTAATGCACCACTAGACATAATGTTCAACAAGTAAAAAGTAGAAAGACCACTATTTCACAGGGTTATAGCCAAGGGCTAAAAACAATCAAATCATAAAAAGGCAGTTTCATTCTTCCAAATTTTTTTGTAGTCTGTATTAACTGTCACATATCAAATGTCTTTTGGGGACTGGCTTATTTCATTAGGCATGATGATCTCTAGTTGCATCATTTTTTTTTTTTTTTTGCAAAAGACAGTGGAATACTACTTAGCCATAAAAAGAATGAAATAATATTTTTAACAGGAAACAACCCTTAGTTTGAAAGAGAGTTGATAGCAGGGGGATTAAAGACAGAATAGAATAGATTGAGATAATCTCCAGTTGGCATTTTAATAAATGTTCGAAAATGTAGTCCTTTTTTAGGTCAAGAGGTTTGTTTTGCTTTGTTTCCTTCCAGAAAAGCTAAACTGTCTTCTTTGAGGTTTTTTCTATTTCTAGATAGAGAGACTGCAAAATGTCTCTGGAAATCTTCAATTTCAGGACACCTGTATATATAATCTGTAATTATGTTGGAAGTCTTTACTCAGATCTAGCATGAAATGGCTTTGGTGAATTCAGGAGAACGTTTCTTTTATTCTTTATTGAATTTTAATTGATTGATATTTTATAAAGTCTTTCCCAAAGAAAACTCTGCATGTTTTTCTCTATCAAAAAAAAAAATTATTTTCAATCTCCCTGCTGAAAATGCTGGAATGTCTTCTCAGCTACCAGTAGTCATATTTTATTCACTTGTTTTTAATAAGCTCTATTAATTGGTTATAGTAGCCAATCATAGCATCAAATTGTTTAATCAAGTCCACATAATGCTCACTAAACCCAGGTATTAAAGATTTAGAGATGCCAGTAGGCAGTGTATAATCAAAAACTCTTTAAATGGGATTCATATATGTTTCCTAATTAGAGTAATCTCAATTTTTATAAGGTCTCTGGGTAATGATATTGGCCATTTTAGTTCAGCTTTTGACATTTTTTCTAAAGTGTTTTTTATATTTAGATTTTTAGGTTCTACTTTAAACTAAGGATTGAGATTATATGGGATATGAAATTTTACCCAATACCCCAGATTTTTGACATATAAATGGTTTATTTCACCTATAAAAATGAGTTCTTTAGTCTGATTCACAAAAAAAATTCACAAAAAAATCATAGTTACTGTTTTATTCAGTTGTATTAGTATGTTAACTTGTGTAGCATCCAACCCAATCGAAAAGTCACAAAGAAACAACGAAATTTAACTTAAACTTGAAGTAAATCTATAAAATTCATTTGCAGTGTCATACGTCAGTATGGGCACTTAGAGATTTCTTAGCTGTATTAACTTCCTCAAGAAATTTGTTGAGATTTACAAAACAGTACACTGGAAAATAGTTTTGTCAGAATTTTCATGTGTGTCAGGGAAGATTAAATTGTCTTTTGTTTCCTTCACTTTACTCCATCTGATGGGAGTTAAGTGTAAACCAAAAGATCAAAAGATGGGGGGGTTATAAAAATCCCATTTAGTCCAATGTTTATCATTCTGGTAATTGTTTGGCGCTATTTAGTATCCATCTGTCTCTTTCAGAGTGTGAAGTTTTGTCTTCTACTTTATAATATCAGTTAGGGATAGAGTTAGGATTATGAATTGTGTTGAAAAGGGAATGGGGTGCACTTTTAGTTATGTACTTAGCAGCTTTGTCACCCTTATTAATTCTTGGAAATACAGTGTCAGTTTCCTTGGTATGAGTAGGACACTGAAAAATAGCAATTTTAGCAGGGGCATGGATAACCCACAGTAGAGTAGCAATTATACGTCTGTATGACAGTGGGAGTCATGTAGAAATCGATTCTATAGGATTTCCAGATTGCAGCAACCACATGGCAGATCGAAAAAGTTTATCTGGAGTCAATGTGAATAGTAGCAGTGTTTCTTTTTGTCAATATATAGGCTCGAGTACATTTACTGCATTGTACTGAATTTACATTGGGCAAGGAGTATGCCATAAGTGTCTCATGTGGAAACCTGAGCTTAGCCAGTTATCATATTTCCATAGGGTTTTCACTTATAGAAACCACCACAAAATACACTCAGATCTCAATTGCCAGGGGAGGGGGGATTGTGGCCTTGAGACCATTTATATTTCCAGAAATCAATTATGTAGTTCTGTGACACTATTATCAGAATAAATAGTAGAGTATCTGGTTTTAGAGTGTCAGGTTAGTGTAAAATGATGAAGATAATTGTTATAATAGCCAATTCTTAAGTCATCCAACTCACTGTAGATAGGTGGTATTTTGGAAGAACAGACACAGCCAAAGAACATAGTGGTTAATGGAGAAGCCTGATATAAGGGTAGTGACTTTGTTAATTAAGGCAGGTGTGGTGGCTACACCATGGAAGCATGGGTACAGGCCTGCTGCCTCCAGTTTTAATTGACATGATACATACGCATGGGACATATCTGAGTGACAAAAGATTTTGCTAGTAAACCTATATTGATTACATTAGTTCCATGGCACAGGTGAAAAGGTTTGTCAACATGAGGTGAGCCAAGAGCTGGTGGTGTAGACAATAATAATTTTATAGGTTCAAAGTTATTTAAAGTTTCTTTGGGTCAGGAAATGAGCTCTGAGGTAGTATTTTGAAGAAGGGAATTTAGAGATTCAACAAGGACTACAAAATCTACTGGTGGCAATAGCCACCTGCCCCTAAAAATGTTCATAACTATTTTTTTGCTTGTTTGTTTGCTTTTTTAAGAGAGAAGAATGAGAAAAAAATGAAGCCAGGAATTCTGGGATGAATTTAAATGTCTGAAAATTTGATTCTCTGTGTTAAAGCAATATTTTTCTTTGGCAAAAACTTGGAAGAATTTTTTAGTTTTAGTCTGTTTTTCTTTCATTGTTTCAACCAGTTGCTAGGTGTAGTTTGTTTTTCTTTTGTTTACAGTTTGCATTCACTGGTGATTCAATGGACTTGATAGTCAGTTCCTGTAAGCTTTTATTCCTCATTGATTCCGAATATAGCATGACTTGATATTACATTTTCTTATCTTAAAGTGTAGGGTTCATCTTATGAGGATAAAGTAAACTGGAAATAGATCATTGTAAAAATTGAGAGGGAGGATGCCAGCGCTGTGGCAAGTGGGTAAAGCAGCTGCCTGCAGTGCTGGCATTCCATATGGGCGCCGGTTCAAGTCTCTGCTGCTCCGCTTCCGATCCAGCCCTCTGCTATGGACTGGGAAAGCAGTAGAAGATGGACCACGTCCTTGGGCCCCTGCATCTGCATGAGAGACCTGGAAGAAGCTCCTGACTCCTGGCTTCGGATTGGTGCAGCTCCACTCTGGCTGTTGCAGCCAATTGGGGAGTGAACCAGCAGAAAGAAGACCTTCCTCTCTCTCTGCCTCTCCTTCTCTCTGTGTAACTGTGACTTTCACATAAATCTTCTAAAAAAATTGAGAGGGAATAAAAGAGGAAGGAGGATGAAGAGTGGGAGTGTGGGCAGGAGGGAGAGTAGGGTGGAAGGCATCACTCTGTTCCTAAATCTGTCTAAATGAAATACATGAAATTTGTTTAACGTAAATTTAAAAAAGCCTATTGACAGGATAACTGAATTCTTTACCAGTGCCCTTATCTTTTTGTATCTGGCCAAAGAAACAACACTTTTGTGTTTTTAAGCTAATTTCTTGTATTCTCTGCTGTTTTTATTGCTTAGATAATCTGGAAAGCGGAATGTTATAGAGAAGATTTTTAAGAGATATCTATTTACTGAATATTAAATAGAAATTAATTTTAAGAGATATCTATATTTTAAAATATTTTAGTGATAACTTCATGACTATGATGAAATCTGGTCTATAATTTTTATTATACCATCTTGATTAAGTGGATGGATATTATTTCACAATGATCAGACATGCATTGAATGTCTCACCTACTTAATTCTACAAAAATTCAAAAAAAATTTATAAATATTTATTTGTATTTCATTATAATTTTGTTATTTTCATGCATTCAGTATGAGTATGTTTCTTCATAACAGCATATAGTTGGAAATATTGGCTTATCTAAAAATTATGCACAGAATGCTGGGGTTCAAGGTTTCTCAGCCTTGCAATGAGTAAATTAAGTTGTCATTCACAGTAAGCCCTGAAACTTCAAAAGATTATATGGTATAGTTTAATAAATATGAGGCAGTCTTGGATTGGCTGTTAAAGACATTTTTACAAATAAGATAATTCCATAATAAATCAACCTTCTTACTGTACTTAATGCAAATAGTCAATCAACAAACTATAACTCTTAGGCTTTTAGATTATAATTTTATAATTATTTTAAGATGCAAATTTGATTTCTTATGTTCTTGTCGGTTTTGTTATGTGTTTCTCTTTTTGAAATTTTGTGCTCATTCTCTGTCAGAATTCTACAGAAGTACAGCTCCTAATAAAATAATGTTGGATTGGCACATTTACATGATAAATTGTGCCAACATGACAGATGAAGTTAAATCCAACAGTGGACTACAGGTTAAATTAGCCTAAGAACCACTTGTACTAAAACCTCTTTTTGTTCAAATATGGCTAAAATGGTTTTTGCCACTGACTCCTGGTCATCAAATCATTTCCTACCAATGTGGGACCAGATCAACAACAACTTGGCAATGAGGGATAAACAGAAACTAGCTAAACAATGATGGATCAGCAGTGTTTTCATAAAATATTCTTTATCATAAAAAGTGAATAAAAATCCAGATAGAGTCACTGATATCAATGCTATACAAAATTACATAAAGCAGAAAAGCTACAAAGAATGAGTGCTTATGCATGACTGTCAGGACTGTAAGACTTACAATCTCAAAAGAAGGTCATCAGTTCAAAATAAAGATGCTAGCTAGATACTACACTTGGCATTCTCACATCTAATGCTCGAATCCATATACAGCATACACACTGAGGTACTGAGAAAACTCTGACTTCTTTATAACTAAGAAACAAGGATTAGTGGGCTGGCACTGTGGTACAGTGCGTTAATCCTCCACCTGTGGTGCCGGCATCCAATATGGGTGCCTGTTCTAGTTCCAGCTGTTCTAGTTCCTCTTCCAATTCAGCTCTCTCTTGTGGCCTGGGAAAGCAGCAGAAGATGGCCCAAGTCCTTGGACCCCTGCACCCACATGGGAGACCAGGAAGAAGCACCTGGCTCCTGACTTTGGATCGGCGCAGCTCTAGTCGTTGCGGCCATTGAGGAGTGAACCAATGGAAGGAAGACTTTTCTCTCTGTCTCTCCCTCTCACTGTCTGTAACTCTACCTCTCAAATAAATAAATAAAACCTTTAAAAAAAGAAACAAGGATTAGGACTGCTCTCAAAATTTTGGAAAAATGAAATAACTGATGTTGTACATTTCAAAAATCTTGAACTTATCACCTAAATATGGCTAATGTGTCCAAGAATGATAACAACTTCTTAGGATGTACTGCAGGAGTCAGAGTAGTTCTCCCTTTGGCAGCCCATGCAGTGCAAACAGTTCCCTGTGTGCTGCTATTTCTGGAACAAAAGAAAA
This sequence comes from Sylvilagus floridanus, assembly GCA_949820135.1. NCBI lineage: Eukaryota > Metazoa > Chordata > Mammalia > Lagomorpha > Leporidae > Sylvilagus > Sylvilagus floridanus. The sequence goes on from OX463242.1 coordinate 57,771,036, forward strand.
GTTTCTGGCTTATTCCCAGCTATAGAGAGAAATACCAAGCCATATTATTTGATAATTGAAACATTACTCTAAATCTCTATCACCTTGAATCCAGCCATTTCTCTCTGGAAAATCTATATATGACAGCTAATAGGCTATTAAATATGTGTCAGGATTCTAGCAGCCCGTGGTTGACTGATTTCCCCTCAGAGACTCCAGATCTGGTAATCTTCATGGGGAACAGTTTCAGGGATTTGAAAAATCAAAAGGTTGAACATGCAGAGTACTCTCCAGTAAACTCTGGGAACAGAAGGTTTACTATCAGGTACCTTGTCCCAGAAAGTTGGACTCATAGTCCCACCCATGCCTTATGATTTAAAGAAGGTTGAGACTAAATTTTTACGACTGACTGAGTAGTTTAAGAGGCATGTTGATGGTCTTGGCTTTCCCTGTGCTAGATAGAAGACATAGCTTGGGCCTCCTTTGGGTTCAAAGATGGGAAAACTGTGTAAAAGCCTGTCAATTCACAAACCTGCTTACAGGTAGGTTGGATCTGTCTTCCACTGGTCTGATTTTTTGCCATTCTTTTTTTTTTTCTCCAGAGACACAGAAAATGTCATTTTGTACAGTAGAGCATTGACAATTGAGGGTGCCACTCACCTAGATTAATGCTACATCTGGTGCTACACTAAGTCTTAATCAATGGCTCTACTCCTGGTTTGGAATGGGAAGTCCCTGGTATTAGAAAATACTAATCTTTCTGGTTTAGGGATATTAGTATGTTGTTGCTTTTATTGTTGTTGTACATGGTGGCGCATCTGCAACACAAAGCTCTGTGGACACTAACGAGGCAAATATTGTAGTGATGCAAAAAACTTCTTCAGTTAGTTAACTAGGCAAAGAGATTTTTCTTGAAATGAAGTATATAGTGTCGCTCTTTCGGCCGCAAAAGGAACGACGCTGCCCGCAGCCAATCGGTCCTCAATAGACTCCCACCCAGAAGGAGTAGGAAAAAGAGTGGGGGACCGGGAGAAGGGGGAGAGATGGCGTGCACGTTCCTCAAGGGGGAAAGCTGGCGTGCATGTTCCCCCTCCCGTGGTCCGCCCACATACAGAATTCAACCAATCAGTCAATCAACCACAGTCCATGCACAGAGCTCTCCAATCCGGCACCTGATCACGATCAGCTGTGGAGCCACGCAGCAGGCAGGGCATCAGCGCCATCTTGTTGTTTACCACAATCCTCAGCTAGATGGAAAGTCCAATCAGCTGCCACATCCGCACCACTGCTACAAGCCACGCCCACCATGGGGGGGTCCCATGGCAGGCCCATCCATGGGTCCCCATATCTCCCCTGTTTCTAACATTTTAAGTGGCATGAAACGTGCCCGTCCTGGGCTCCCAACAACGCACAACCTGCCCACCCGTCACGGAGGCAACAGGAAGCCTGTCCCACCCCCTGTCCCAAGCCGCCAGGCGTGCCCATCGGTGACCACCCGTCACTGGCCACTGTTCCACCATGCCAAGCCACACCACTCCATGGGGGCAAGAGCACAAGGTGGCCAGCACAGCCCGCTGAACTACCAGGTTGGTATGCTGTCAGCACAGTGCCACAGTTCCGATCAGAACCTCTGGAGTACTGGAGTCCCGAAAGCCAGAACAGTTTTATCACATTATGAATTAACAACTTCAAGTACATTTAAGAAAACAAATCCAACTAGGTCAGCCTTCCTACCACTTCCCACCCAAATCCAACACACAAATTTTAGCAAACTCCTTCATAATTTCACATCAGCAACTAGGCACAAAGGATATATCTCACTCAAGAAACACTTGGTTCAAAGCAAAATGCTCAGTTGGTACCATTATTCACACGCTCTGAATGCAGACAACCACTCCACACATCCTGCATGCTTTAAACATTAGCCACCTCAAAATTCTCCTCCCATTTCACCCACTTGGCGAGGAAGGTGAGGCCTATATTATCAAGTACAACCTCGTAAAATTACTGTTGCAGGTGGTACTGATCATCTATCCCAATTCTAGGGTACAATTAGAATTCTCATGTAAATCAGTCTCAGAAAAAACTCAGTACAAAAAATCATAAACCCCTTAACAAACTTCATAATTACAAATCAATAATAAATGATCAAGCAATACTCTCAACAAGCCAAAAGCTAAACTAACAAGACATAGATGGCCAATTTTAAAGATAAATTGAAACATTTATATTCTTTTATAAAGCAAACCAAGCATAATCTGCTCAAGCATTCCCATCAATAATAGGGGTAAAGTTAGTACATAATACAAAAACAGAATGGGTAGTCTGGACACTTTTCACCACGATTAGCATTAATGAACTGTTTTATGGCTCGCCTTTTTTAACCCTATTCTCTGTGTCTGTAATGCAGTCTTTATAGTCTTTATCACAGCCTTTTTTCCTTGTGCTTCTTCCTCTCATTATAATAAGGCCGTATCCAATTTAGATTTCCACATAGTTTTTGAAAATCATTTAAGGTTTTTAGTACTGTTGTAGCAATGGCAAATTCCAAAGGGGCCGCATTTGTTGGTGTAAGCCTTAGTCCTAAATATCAAACTACAGTATCTTTTTGAACTTTTCTGGCGCTATCTGTAATCCTGCCTCCTGTAGACATGAGCTTAATGTTATGAACACTGCTTCCAATATATAAATCCATATAGTGGAGGATTTTTGCTTCTCCATGTCACTGACGAACAGGCTCTATTGCTTATGAAACATATGGTAAGATCAATCACAATCAGTACTCCCGCCTTTCTCCTGGTGTTTTACTCCCCGCGGTCATAATCCTAGGCTTTTTACTTTACCCACCTAGATTCCCGTGTATGCACGTTTATCCTTTTCTTACTTCCTGCTTCCAGCGATTGGTCTGGCGATCCGAGTCATAGCACCACTTGTCGCTCCTTTGGCCACAAAAGGAACGACGCTGCCCGCAGCCAATCGGTCCTCAATAGACTCCCACCCAGAAGGAGTAGGAAAAAGAGTGGGGGACCAGGAGAAGGGGGAGAGATGGCGCGCACGTTCCTCAAGGGGGAAAGCTGGCGTGCGTGCTCCCCCTCCCGTGGTCCGCCCACATACAGAATTCAACCAATCAGTCAATCAACCACAGTCCATGCACAGAGCTCTCCAATCCGGCACCTGATCACGATCAGCTGTGGAGCCACGCAGCAGGCAGGGCATCAGCGCCATCATGTTGTTTTCCACGATCCTCAGATCCTCAGCTAGATGGAAAGTCCAATCAGCTGCCACATCCGCACCACTGCTACAAGCCACGCCCACCATGGGGGGGTCCCATGGCAGGCCCATCCATGGGTCCCCACATATAGTGCCTCTCTTCCAATCCTAAAAAATATATACTTTGCTTCTTAACAGGAGGAAACAGAACAGTCATCATCCCTAGTCCTTCAACATTGAAGAGTAACAAGAAATGAGGGACTGAAACCTAGCTTCTATGCTGTGTAATTCACATGCTGAGTACCATCAGGTTGCATACTAAAATTAGCTTACTGAATTGAGGGAGTGGTGAAGCTACAGTATAAGTATGGGCAGAAAGAAAACTTCTTAGTGACCAAATAGGTCCCTATTGAGTGGATCTGTAAATGGTGTCCAATCTTTGTAGTTTCTCTATAAATATAGGAGAATTTTCTGGAAGCAGAAGTAAAAGGACTGTGCAATTTAAAAGATCTGATACTATCCAGGGGACATGAATTCTTTGTGGTAGAAAGTCAGGATACATTGGCAAAGGGCATTGCCCTGGAAGGCAGAGGGATTTGGCTGTAGAACCCTGGGAAGTAAGTGTATTTGAAAGTGACAGAACAATGTTTCTTATTGCTAGTTCCTGGGGCCTAGCCAAAATCATTTTCTGGCTATCAGCATTTACCTGAAAAACTTATGTGGCTCATGCCTGGAGATCAGCCCAAGGTAATTTCTGAAATTCTCTTAAAGGAATAAAAGTTAAGTTGGGAAGCTGAGAGGTAATAGAATTTCTAAGGGAAGTTTCATTAATGAAATAATGTGTTGAGGATATGGGGCTAGAATTTGGTGAAGGAGATTTGTCACAGAGATTGAGAGATCCAAAACATCTTCTAAAATGTCAGCAACAGATAAGGACTGGTGAATAAAGAATGGACAGAAGCATGGCAAGGATAATTTATGCTGGGGTTGGAGTTTAGCTTTTATTCTAGATTTGATTATTAGCTTTTTAAAAATTTTTGTTATAGAAGTCCCTCAGGCTGTTGAATCCTTCTTTTAAACTGAGCTCTTCATAGAATAAAGCACTTATTTAGGCTGAGTATATTCTAAAAATTTAAGTACAAAAGTTTTTCCAATACAAAAGATGAATCATCTGGTCATCAGTCTATAAAATTTCTAAGGGCACATTCCTTCCAAATGAATTACAAAATAAGAAATTGTTTATAACAAAATGGCCTGGAAACAAGCTTCTAGGTATGAAATAGGTTTGTATTATGGATATAGGAGGCATCGCTGGAATAGACACAGAAAATGTAGCCACCATAAGGGAAAAGTCACTCTTAAGAATAAGCAAAGAGAGCAATTGTTTCATTGCCATAAGCCATCTGGATGATATTTTTGAAACCTTGTGTTACTGGGCTCCCATAACAGTGAAATGTATCTAATCATGTACTCAGTTAATATTCAATACCAGACATGTGACATTGGGATGGGACTTGTAAAAGAACTAACAACACCCTTTCATGTTGAAAACCTTAAGTAAATTGGGTATAGAAGGAACATTCCTCAAGACAATCAAGGTAATATATGGCAAACCCATAGCCAGCATCTAATTGATTGGGAAAGAGCTTTAAATATATATATATATATATATATATATATAATATATAACTATATATATAACTATAAATATATAAATATAAATATATATAACTATATATATAATTACATGTTTACATAGTCCTGAAAATTTTAGCCAGAGCCATTAGGCAAAAAAAGAAAGAAATCAAAGGGACACAAATCGGAAAGGAGGAAGTCAAACAGAATACATGATTCTGCATATAGGGGATCCAAAAGACTCACTAAGAGACTAAGAGAACTCATAAAAGAGCTTGGTAAAGTAGCAGGATATAAAATTAATGCCCTGACAAATCAATAGTCTTTATATACATAGACAATGTCATGGATGAGAAAGAACTTCTAAGATCAATCATATTCACAATAGCCACAAAAGACATTAAATACGTTGGAATAAATTTAACCAAGGATATTAAAGATCTCTAAGATGAAAATTTCAAAATATTGAAGAAAGAAATAGAAGAAGACACAATAAATGGAAAATTTTTTCCATGTTCATGGATTGAAAGAATTAATATCATAAAAAGTCCATACTACTGAAAACAATTTAGATACTTAATGAAATCACAATCAAAATACCAAGGGCATTTTTCTCAGATATAGGAAAAAATGATGCTAAAATTCATAAAACACAAGAGACCCCGAATAGCTAAAGCAATATTATACAATGTAAACAAAGCTGGAGGCATCACAAGATATACTCTAAGGCAGTTATAATCAAAACAGCCTGATACTGGAACAGAAAATAGACATGTAGAACAATGGAACAGAATAGAAACTGCAGAAATCAATCCATGCATCCATACCAACTTATATTTGACAAGTGAATTAAAATCAATCCTTGGAGCAAGGACTGTCTCTTCAACAGATGGTGCTAGGAAAACTGGATCTGTGGGTGCAGAAATATGAAACAAGACTCTTAACTCACAAGTTACACAAAAATGCACTCAAAATTGAACAAAGACCTAAGTTTACTATGACACAATACCACCAAATTACTAGAGAACAATGGGGAAATTCTTGTAAGACATTGGCATAGGCAAAGACTTCTTGGAAAAGATCCCAGACATACAAGCAATCAAAGCAAAAATTGTAAATTGGGATTAAATCAAGCTGAGAAGCTTCTGCACTGCAAAAGAAACAGTCAGCAAAGTGAAAAGGCAACCTACAGAATGGGAGAAAATATGTGCAAACTACACAACTAATAAAGGGTTAACACATACAGAATCTATAAAGAGCTCAAGAAATTCAACAACAAAACAAACAATCCAGTTAAGAAACTGGCAAAAACTTGAATAGGCATCTTTCAAGAGAGGAAAATCAAATGGACAACAGATATTTGAGAAAATACTCAAGATCACTAGTCATCAGAGAAGTGCAAATCAAAAACCACAATGAGGTTTCACTTCACTCCATTTAAAATGGCTCTTATACAGTAATTAACAAACAACAAATGCTGGTGAGGATATGGGTAAAAGGTACCCTGGTCCACAGCTGGTGTTAATGCAAACTGGCACAGCCACTATGGAAGACTGTAGGAGATACTTTAGAAATATGAATACAGACCTACCATGCATATGATCTAGCCATCCCACTCCTGGGAGTTTATGCAAACCAAAAGAAATCAGCATCTGAAAGAGTTATCTGTACCCGCATGTTCATTGTAGCACAATTCACAATAGCTAAGATATAGAATCAACCAAGATGTCCTTCAACTGTTGACTGGATAGAGAAATTTTTGTTTATATACACTATGGAGTATTATTCAGCTGTAAAGATAAAAAAATGAAATTCTGTCTTTTGAAACAAGATGGATGCAACTGGTAACCATTATACTTAGTGAAATAAGCCAGTCTCAAAAAGACATACACCATATGTTCTCCCTGATATATGGTAACAAACAGAATACCATAAAAAGTAATCTATAGGAATGAAATTGACATTTGAGATGCAATGATTAATAGCCTTTGTCTGTTAGTAAAAATGTTTAGTGCTTTTTTTTTCTTCATACTTTTTGTTGAAGTCTTTATTAGTCTAGGGTTGACTTTATGAATATAAAGCTCATGGCTGGCACAGTGACATAGCAGGTAAAGCTGCCACCTGCAGTGCTGGCATCCTTTATGGATGTCAGTTTGAGTCCCAAATGCTCCACTTCTGATCCAGCTTTATGTGATGTACTGGGAAAGCAGTAGAAGATGCCCCAGTCCTTCAGCCCCAGCACCTGCATGGGAGACCTGGAAGAAGCTCCTGGCTCCTGGTTTTGGATCGGCACAGTGCCGGACCATTGCAGCCATCTGGGGAGTGAACCAGTGTATGGAAGACCTGTCTCTTTGTATCTCTCCCTCTGCATCTCTGTAACTTTGCCTTTCAAATAAATATTTATTCAAAAAGAAAAAAATGAGTATAAAGTTAACTGAAAATAGAAATTTATTAAAAATAAGAATGGGAATAGGAAGGGAGGAGGAATAAGGGTGGAATGTGGGCACAGATTGAGTGGAGCAGAAAGTATCATTTCGTTCCTGAATCTGTATATATGAAATACATGAAATCTGTATACCTTAAATAAAACTTAAAAATAACTTAGAAGAAGAAAGGTTATCAGGACTTCCTAGGTACATGGAGCTTGTATTCAGATAAACTCCTCTGATTACTGTCTTAGTCAGACAGACGATGCTGCTTCTCTTCCTCCTCCTTTTGTCTTGGGATTCTATTCCTGAAACTTAGATACTAGATGCAGGCAATATGTGATTGCCTGTTGGTGAATAAACCAGAGATAAGATCCAAAGAAGCGGTCAAACTCTAGACTGTTTTTAAATCATCTTAACAAAACATGATTAATTTTGTGTTGACAAAAGCAAAAGGACAGGAATTTGGGCTTCTAGGGACAGTAAACTGCAGGAGGGCAAAGATGTGGGAGACTAAGAAATAAAAAGGGTTATTTAGAAAGGTTCTGTTTCTGCAGTTTCATCTGGGTGCCATTCCATCTCTGGTGATAAAGAGGCCCCTACACAAAGGGAAATGCATGTCCTACTTTTAAGTGGAAAGGAGAAAGGCAGAGAATTGTTTGTGCCTGTTGTTTTTCAATTGCCTTCAGTTCAAAGTAATTCTAATGCAAAAATAGTATATTTTGGAATGGTATGTTCTGGTCTCTGTTAATTTTATGTTGCACAACTTTACATTTACCCAATAATTGTGGGTAGTTTTAAGATTTTAGGCCAGAAATACAGTTTGTGAATTGGCTTTATTTTAATTGATAGAGTAAAACATCTTAATGATATCAATTAAATATGAATATCAGAAATATAACAATTTTTAACAAATTTAACAAATTTCTAACCATATTGTATATAAAAGTAAACTATTACAGGCTAACACATTCTACCTTGATTTGTACCAGCAAAAATAAAAAGGAATCTAGAGAATTTAAGCCTTGTGTTTCTATAGATCTTTTGGTGTCTGCTTAATAAAGAATCTGTCAATAAAACCTTCATTCCATTCAATATTTTGATTCTGCCTCCCTGCAAATACAGCTTTTGGGGTCACAAAACACAATGAGGGCAGCCAAATGGTTGCTTTATTTTTCCTTGTAGAAAAACTTCCTAATGCTTTTATTTTTCTTAATAATTATCTAGGTTTACTGATCATCAATACATGTAATTTCAAGAATACTTCTTTTTAAGGTTTATTAATATTCGCTCTGTTTCTTTATAATCTCCATGAAACTAGCTTTCCAATATTGTTTATCTAGTACATATTTTGGCTCTAACTAAAAAAAAGTTGGAAATGTTGCTGGGATTGGCCTCTGTTGTGGGACAGTGGATTAAGTTGCAGCTTGTGACACTGGCATCCCATATGTGAATACTGTTTCAAGTCCCAGCTGTTCCACTTCTGACCCAGCTTCCTTCTAATACACCCGGGAAAGAGTGAGAGTATAACCCAAGGACTTGAGACCTGTTTTCCGTGTCAGAAACTGGAATGGAGCTCCTGTATCCTGGCTTTGGCATGGCCCATAACTGGCTGTTGAGGTCATTTGGGGAGAGAACTAGAAGATAGATGATCTATCTTCTCTCTGTCTTGCCCTCACTCACTGTCACTTTAACTTTCAAATAAGGAAGTACATATTTAAAAAAAAATATTACTGGGAGTTGTAAGTGTTGTGCAGGTGTGTGATAGGTGTATTTCACCAATATACTAAGAATCCTTTCATCATGGTTTTTATTTTTTAATTAGAAAAATATGTTATAGGGAGAATATTATTTCAAATAATGTCAACTAAGATGCTAAGTTTGATTTATTATTGGACCAGATGATGAAAAGTAACTATTGGGGTTTTCAGGCTAGAATGAAATGCCTACTTTGAAATCAAACAAAATAAATTTCAGAAAAAAACAGTACTACACTGTAAATCCTAAGTATTATGATTCTTAAATCTGCCTAAATTTTAGAATTTTCAGAATAGAAGTTTAAAATATTTAGAGGATGAAATATACATGATTAAAATACCACATTTAACACATATCTAATGCATTAATAATTTAAGAATGTTTGGTATATTGTTAAACTTTAGTAAACTATTAAGTAAATAGAAATATACTGTCAAAAGGTCCTGCCTACTATACTTTCAATATGGCTTCCTGCTAATATGCCTGGGAAGGCAGCAGATGATGGCTCAACTATTTGAATCCATAAACCCACGTGGGAGATCAATCTGGATGGATTTCCTTGCTCCTAGAATCGGACTTGGTATAGCACTTGTTGTTGCTGACACTTGGGTAATGAAATAGGAGATGGATGATTTCTGTCTCTCTGTTGATCTCTCTTTAATTCTGCCTTTCAGATATACAAACAATTTTTAAATGTTATATTTTGACATATCATTGTTATTTTTAAATTTTCTCTTTCAGTCAAAAATAATGATATGCAATAAAAAAATAAAAGTGACTGTTTCCTACTTTAATTTCAATATATTTGCTCTGGAGCATAATTTTTCAAAATTGTGTGTATATGTGTATAACATATTTAAAACCGTGACTATAACATGATGATGTTCTGTAATTTTCTAACCGTGTTGTATATAAAGCATGCCTTGAGATTTTGTGATCACTTACAGCCCTTGTCTCTATTGTTGAGGAACAGTGTTTTTTTTTTTTTTTTCTCATGCTATTTGTTGAACTCTTAAGTTACTGTAGGATTCATCTTATTAGTATAAAGTAAACTGAAAACAGATCTTTGTAAAACTTAAGAGTGGGAATAGGAGAGGAGGAAGAAGGATGGAAGCATGGGCAGGAGGAAGGTATGGTGGGATGAATCACTATGTTCCTAATCTGTATATATGAAATGAATAAATGTGTATACTTAACTAAAATTTTGAAAAGTATGTCTTTTTAATATGCATTCAGTAAGTTTGATACCAAACATTTAGTGAAGAAAATCACTTCAATTCTTCACGTTGGAGGACAAAGCATTCAGAGTCAGTTCAAGTCAAGTGAGAAGCAAAGTTTATTAAGCAAAGCAAAAGTACACTCTGGAAAGAACCAAGCAGGCAAGCCGCTTGTAGAACAGCTCTTCCTAGAAAGAGCGGAGTAATCTGTTTTAGCCGCTGTATTGTTGGATCAGATACGGTATGGCAGTTTTCAAGGTGGTGTCCTTTCTGGGGCAAGGAAGATCTGAACTATGTGTCTCTCTGTGGCTTCTGGAAAATTCTGACTTTGCAGGTGCATATATCGCTGGATTGCAAGTGTTCTAGCCTGAGAGACCCTGCGCCTGCCTGCCTCACTACCTACTTTAACAATGTACTGCATAGGAGTAGCCTAATTTCTTCATCCAATTCCATGAGCATGATTGTTTAAATTTTGATTACAAACAAGGTTTTAATCAATAACTTGCACATTAGTGCAGTTGTTTCCTTTGGGCAGATGTTCTGGCTTTTAATATAATTGTAGTTTATACTGATATCCTTAAATGACTGCTAAAAAGATTTTGATGAATTATAAGTCTACTACTAATAAATAAAGTCTATTTTGGTACAGAATTAAATACTTCAAATCTTTTTTTCTTCCTTTTCAAACTAATGGAAAGCTTCTAATAACAGCTTTTCTTTAAGCTTCATTTAAAATATATTGCTAATTTTATATCATGAGATTGAGTTACATTTAACTGTCAGCATTTCTTCTATGAAAAAGAAAGACTACTCTTCAAAGGAAAAATCTCCTGGGAACATTCTAGATTAAACCATTATATCTAAAACTTTCTTGGGGTTAAGGAATATCCCTGAATACATGCATACGACATCACAGAATCCCAAGAGCATAAGTGAGGAGCTCATATTGAGTTTGTTGAGCAAGGAATATGGCACTTTCACTGACTCTTTAAATGACTGTAACAAGTAGGAGTCCGTGTGAGAGAAAAGCAAGTACTGAGTAATGTATTCCGTATTAAGCTTTTAGAAAGTTCATTTTACATCAGATGTTTATATCTGGAGAATTAATAAAGTCAGGATTAAAAATGTCTTTCATGTTGATGCATGAAGTATAGATTAAAGGAAATTTGTCTCTATTTCCACATTAGTAGTTTAAGGGAGAAGGAAACTTTAAAACTGGTACTTTAAAACAATCTTAGATTTTGCCTTTAAAGAATTCAGCCTTTACATTCCTCAGTTTGGATGATGTGTTTCTGCTCAAGGGCAGATGAATGCCGCTCCCTCAGAAACCCATCAGTGCCAGGTCTAAAATGGCCACAGGAGTTGCTGCAGGCATGGCAAGTAGACATTTCCCATTTATCTCATAACACATTTCCAGCTTTGCAGGCTGAGGGACTTCAACAATCATCTGCATGTTGTACAATGTGGATGCTATAGTTGTGCAATAATATATCAGAATGATAAAAGGTTTTGCATTTTACTTCAAAATTTTAAAAATCGGATATATCCATATCTGTAAGTTCAACAATGCATAATTATACATGTGTAACTATATTTTTTATTTCAGTTGTCAAATTGTGGCCGTAAGTAGGCCAGTCTGATGGAAATCACAAAACTCAATGTTTTCCCAATTTAAGAACAGCTTAAGAACTGATACTTAAATTTATTTAATTTTCCAAAATATGCAAATTCAAACATCATTTCTAATGAAGACTTCTCGGAAATTTTGTTCTGTGATTTCTTTCTTTCTTTCTTTCTTTCTTTCTTTCTTTCTTTCTTTCTTTCTTTCTTTCTTTCTTTCTTTCTTTCTTCCTTTGACAGGCAGAGTTAGAAGACAGTGAGAGACAGACAGACACAGACAAAGGTTTTCCTTTTCTGTTGGTTCACTCCCCAAATGGCCGCTATGGCCAGTGCTGTGCAGATATGAAGCCAGGAGCCAGGTGCTTCCTCCTGGTCTCCCATGCGGGTACATAGCCCAAGCACTGGGCCATCCTCCACTGCCTTCCTGGACCACAGCAGAGAGCTGGACTGGAAGAGGGGCAACTGGGACAGGATCTGGCACCTCAACCAGGACTAGAACCCAGGGTGCCAGCATCACAGGTAGAGGATTAGCCAAGTGAGCTGTGACGCTGGCCTTCTGTGATTTCTAACAAACAAAATGCAGACTGTGCATGTAATGAGGCAGTTCTATGTAGATACCAGAAACTTTTCAAAAAGGAAATCAGTGATCCATGATGCAAAGTGAGGATTTTTAAAAATTATCATTATTTTAATAAGCATGCTAATAATAACAAAGGCCTGAAAAGGAAATACCATTCAACAAGGGCAGACAATTTGTTGACTTTGAAAATAATGTAGTTTTCTTTACCTGAAAATGTGAGTAATATTTTTAATCAAATATAAAAATTGGTTTTTCTTGTTATTACCTACTGCATTACCATGTAGCCTGGGATTAAAATAAAGTTGATTTGAATAATTGAATAAGATAGGATTAAAAGATGAAAGTCACAAATATAGATGAGAAATTTCCATAGATTGACATGTGGCAAGTTTAAAATAATCTGTGGAGAAAAATCATGATATGATAGATAAAATATTGTACAAATTTTTGCTGTGAAATTGGAATAACAATTGGAGACTGGAATTGTAATGCTTCACAGATTGAATCACTAAATTTGAGATACTCCCAAGAAAATCATGAAGAAGCAAGAAAAAGGCTAAAAATAATCAAATATGTAATAAAGTTATAGTATTTGTAAAAAATAATTTTCCTAATACTCAATACATTGATGTGGTGGGTAAAAATGTGGAGGATATATTTCACAGTTCATAAGGGGAAAATGAATTCAGAGACACAGACATCTAATACTGAAAGAAGCCACAAATATTACCTTTCCTATAATTTCCGTGTCTATGACTACTTCAAATTTAGCTATTATTATGACAAATTCAAATGAAATTATTTTAAACATGTTCTAATGACTTTTTTACACTGACAGATGGTGTTCCAAAGTCATATTCCTGTGATCAGTAATCTAACTACATGATCTTGTTTTGATTCAGTTTATTGAGGATATAAAATAAAGAAAAAACATTTATAAGGCAAGTATATTATTTTTTTTTTGACAGGCAGAGTGGATAATGAGAGAGAGATAGACAGAGAGAAAGGTCTTCCTTTGCCGTTGGTTCACCCTCCATGGCTGCCGCGGACAGCGCGCTGAGGCCGGCGCACCGCATTCATCCGATGGCAGGAGCCAGGTGCTAGGTGCTTTTTCCTGGTCTCCCATGGGGTGCAGGGCCCAAGCACCTGGGCCATCCTCCACTGCACTCCCGGGCCACAGCAGAGGGCTGGCCTGGAAGAGGGGCCACCGGGACAGAATCCGGCCCCCCGACCAGGACTAGAACCCGGTGTGCCGGCGCCGCAAGGGGGAAGCTTAGCCTGTTGAGCCACGGCGCCGGCCAAGTATATTATATTTTATCTAAATTCAAAATTATACTTTGTCTTTTATAAATAGGATATTCTACTGTATTTGCGATGGATATTCACACTTTAGGAACTGTTTATGCTGTTACATTTTTAGGACATACAAATAGGAGTCAAAATACTGCTTTTTGGGGATTAATAATATCCATTTTAAAGTTAAACTTCCTGATACAAATCTTGGCTTTATTATTTACTAAGTGGTTATCATTAGCTATATTATTAAAACTACATGAACATTCATAGTATGCATCATCATCACTTATTCTCTGGGTTATTGTTTCTACCATATAACCACAATCTTTTTTTAGTAGAGAAACTGGATAGTTAAAGCCTAAGTATGAGCATAATAAAACAACTCACACAAGTCCCAGTTTCCAATAGACAGCTAGCCAAAGACTTTATAATTATGAACCTAGCTCTGCTAAAAATAATCTGTGCCATCTCCCTACTGTTACATCACCAACTCTCTACCATTCTCACCTGATCTGTGCACTCTACCACATCAGAATCCTTGAAATTCTCATTTTCTTTTCTTTTTTTTCATTGTTGTTGTTATTTTCCAGCAAAAATGAGTGAGAATGAGTATGAATTTCAACTCAATTTACAAAGCTAAAAAAGAAATTATAAATTTTGATAGAATGCCTTCACTTATAGAAACACACAATTATAAGAGGTCACAGTCTTCAGGATTACACTTGCTATTGATTTAGAATTGTTGCAGATTTACAACCAACATCATTAAGTTACATTAGAAACCTAAGATACCATGAAATGATGATTTCTTAAATCTATGCAGTCCCATTCTGACACTTCAACTCCAAACAGAAAGTAGTTTCTCTAGGATTATTCTTATGGCCATCTCTTAATACACTGATTATAAATTGCAGTTATCTATTTTGTATGATGTTATTAGGATTAACATGTTTTTAATCTTTCCTATATAGATTTTCTTTTCCAACTTCACTCAATGTATAGCCCTGAACAGTTGTAATAAGCAATAAAACTACTTTCCAGTTTGAATGTTAGGCCTCAAATCTTGAGCTACCATCTACAATACATGTCACTTATTTATCATATTCTGGTAAACAATTATTGAAAGTGATACATTCATTACATGAAGCTGAGAAGCTTCTGCACTGCCAAAGAAACAGCAAAGTGAAAAGGCAACCTACAGAATGGGAGAAAATATTTGCACACTACACAACTAATAAAGGGTTAACACATACAGAATCTATAAAGAGCTCAAGAAACTCATCAACAACAAAACAAACAATCCAGTTAAGAAACTGGCAAAAACTTGAATAGGCATCTTTCAAGAGAGGAAAATCAAATGGACTACAGACATTTGAGAAAATACTCAAGATCACTAGTCATCAGAGAAGTGCAAATCAAAAACCACAATGAGGTTTCACTTCACTCCAGTTAGAATGGCTCTCATACAGAAATCAACAAACAACAAATGCTGGTGAGGATGTGGGTAAAAGGTACCCTGGTCCACAGTGGGTGGGAAAGTAAACTGGAGCAGGCAGAGTGAAACACTGTAGGAGATATTTTAGAAATCTGAATACAGACCTACCATGCATATGATCTAGCCATCCCACTCCTGGGAGTTTATGCAAACCAAAAGAAATCAGCATCTGAAAGAGTTATCTGTACCCGCATGTTCATTGTAGCACAATTCACAATAGCTAAGATATAGAATCAACCTAGATGTCCATCAACCGTTGACTGGATAAAGAAATTGTTAATATACACTATGGAGTACTATTCAACTGTAAATATAAAAAAATGAAATTCTTTCTTTTGCAACAAGTGGATGCTACTGGTAACCATTATACTTAGTGAAATAAGTCAGTCCCCAAAAGTCAGATATCATATGTTTTCCTTGCTCTGAGGTAACAAATAGAATACCTGAAATGTAATATATTGGAGTAAAATAGACATTTTGAGATTCAATGATTATTTATAACCTTTGCTTCTTCCACTGATGAACCATGTTTTTTGTTCTTCATAGCATTTGTTGAACTCTTTTATTTAATGTAGGGTTAAGTATATCATCATTAAGTAAATTGAAAATACATCATTTAAAAACTAAATGTGTGAATGTGATAGGGAGGAGGAGGAAGGTTTGGAGCATGGGTGAGAGGGAGGGTAGGGGGGAAGTGTCACTGTGTTCCTAAATCTATTTATATGAAATACATGAAACTTGTATAACTTGAATAAAATTAAAGACAAAGCAAAACAAACAAAAAAGTGAGCCATTCATCTGTGAATTAGATAAGCAATCAGGGGATCCAGAGAACGCAAAGACTTAAAAAGCCTGTTAAATTTTCACAGGACCCTTCGATGTTGGCCTGACATTTATGATTGAGCATATCCTTTCTGTTTCGGCATTTCTCTCCATTTTAGAATGTTGTTCTGATATAACCCATGATATTATGGGCTTTTCAGATCTTAAAATAATTTTATATCCTTCTGTAACACAAACAAATTCAATTGAAGTTACTGTGCCACAAAAACATATAGATATACAGCACTGAAATCATTAAGGAACTGCTAATTAAAACAATAATGTGAAACTCACATGCACTTATTAGAATGGCAAAATACAAAACAATGACAAACAGTGAATTCCAGTGAATATGTATAGCAAGAGTAATTTTCCACCACTGATGGTAGGAATTCAAAATGGTTTGGACAAAGTACATAATTTTATATCAATTGAACTTATTAGCATACTCAGAAACAGACATAAGTAAACTTATCTTTTTTTTGGACAAAAGTGCAAACATGATTTAATAAAAAATGATAGACTTTTTAAGAAATACTGCTGGAAAAACTAAATAGTCACAGACAAATAAAAGTGAGTTTTAATCATACTTTATAACACATACAAAATTTAACTCAAGATAGTATGTATGTATAACCATAGAGTATGAATTTTCTAAAAGAAAATAGAAAATACTTGAGACATTGTGTTAGGCAAAAATTACTTATATATAATAGCAAATATATAATCCATAGAAGGAAAGCACCGAGAGAATAACATAGGTGCCACTGGAGTTGAAACTAACTAGCAGAGAATTTCAAATAACTATCATGAACATTTTAACTGCGATAATGAGAAAGACAGAAAACACAAATTTGTTTTAAATCTCCACATCTATGTTGACAAAAAGTATTTGTTAACTAAAAATGTGTTCCCAATCAAACTTTCTATTGAGTTTGAAAGGATGAAGACAAGTACATTTTCAGATGGAGAGGTTACAGGGTTTACCAGCCACAGACTTCCTGGTTCTCAAGTATGTATTACAGGAAAAAGAAGAGGGGGTGGAGGAGAAGAAAAATGATGAGAAGGAAAGGAATTGGAGGAGGAGGAGAAGGAAGGAGAAGAGAAGTGGAAGGGAGAGCCACAATGACTGGGGCTAGGTCGAAGCCAGCAACCAGGAACTTCTTCCAGGTCTCCTGCATGGGTGCGGAGGCCCAAAGACTGGGCCATCCTCTGCTGGGTTTCCAGGTGCATTAGCAGGGACCTGAATTTGAAATGGAGCAGCCGGCTTCAAACTATTGCTCATGTGGGATGCAGTGCTGTAGGCCATGGCTTTAACTCACTGCCACAGCACTGGCCTCAAGTAAAATATTTTTCAAAAGCAAGTTGTTACGTGAAAAATAATAAATGAAACTCTAACAGTAAACAGCAGTGCAGAAATTATACATTAATTGTATTGGTCAAGAAATGTTTATGACCATGCCCTGAGTCCTAGACTTTTTTAGTTGGAATCAAGGTAGACAAAGGTCTCTGTCATAGATGAGATTTGATAAAGTTAAGATAGAGCATAGTAAGACATTATATAGAGTTCAGATTTCATTGTAATGTACAAAGATGCATCATTAAAGAGTCATATTTTCCTTCCCTCTTTATGATATTTACCAGTTAGTTCTTTTTCTTTCCCTTTATCTTCAGGACTTCAATACCTACCAAGACTTGGATCAAATCATGAAGGCTCAGCACTCTAACTTCTATGTGATAATGGACTATGAGAGGTTTAACACTGGAATCAGGAATGATAATGGATAACTTATTTCTGAAGCCCAGGGAAAGTAGTTGAATTATGATTCCTGTAGTGAAGGAAATGTGCCTTAATATGATTTCAAATTTATTTTGAAGGTAGAAATGCCAGAGTTTGCTAATGAATAGCACACAGATACTGACACCTTGATTTTCAGCTTGTCTAAATAATTGAACTATGACCTTCCAGTGTAGTCAGGGTAAAGACTTGGGGAGAACTGGATCTATAAACCAGTAATACTATTTGATTCATGTAAAATTATAGATAGCTTTTACACATCTAATAAAAGATGTCAAATGTGTAAATTGATTTAAAAATCTAGAAGAAAAGTCAGCTTGAGAAAGGGAATCATGTATCAGTATAAAAACAGTACTTGAACTTAGTAGACTGATCAAAATCAGTTTTCAGTGTATTATAAAAGGAATCAGCAGGCAATGCACATTTAAAATATATGTCTATATGTCCAAACACCTAGCATGAAGCTGGACATATAAAGACTTTTTAAATTTTACAACACTATAAACACTTCATAGCCCCATTATCACTATCACTATACTAACTGATGATCATGACTACTTTCAATGTAAGACTTTGTAAGACTGGGGCTGGTGTTGTGAAAGAGAAGGTAAAGATGCTACCTGCAATGCCAGCATCCCATATAGGTGATGGTTCATATCCTGGCTGGTAAACTTCCAACCTAGCTCCCTGCTAATGGCCTGGGAAAAGCAGCAGTAGATTGACAAAGTGTTTGGGACCCTGCCACCCATGTGGGAGGCCTGAATGAAGCTCATGACTCCTGGTCTCAGCTTGACTCAGTCCTGGCCTTTGTGCCTATCTGGGGAGTGAACCAGAAGAAAGAATATCTTTCTCTCTCTCTCTCTCTCTCTCTCTCTCTCTCTCTCTCGCCCTTTCTCTCTGTTACTCTTTCAAATAAAATAAATCTTTAAAAAAGTGTTTGTGTAACTAATCTCTAATAATTACAGTAATAAAATAGAAATAATTACAAAAAGTTATCTAAGTATGGAACAAAAGGAAATATCTGGTCCAATAAACATGCTCAATCTCATAAGCCATCAGGAAAACAGAAAATAAATTCAAAATGTGATACAACTTCATACCAACCAGCATGAAAATGACAGTGCCAAATGTTATATAGATTGGGAAAAATTGTTTTTTTGTACACTGCCTGTAGTCATGTTCACTGATAAAACTACTTTGTAAAGCAGTTTTGGCAGTTTCTAATAAATTAAATATATGTTTACCAAATGAATGAGTAATCCGTCTACTAGATATGCATTCAAGATAGACTTATATGTATTTTCAATAAGACATATAAAAAATGCTCTTAGCAGAGCCATTTATTATAATCCCCAGCTGAAAATTACACAAATGCCTTTCAGCTGAATGGATAAATATATTGTAACAATGATCTACAATGTAATGCTGAAATCAAACAACTCCAATTACCCTCAACAATATAAAACATAAAAATAATCTTAAACATAGTGGTGAGTAAAGAAAGCTTGGCAAAAGATTAAATTCTATATGCTACTATTTATATTAAAAAATTCAAAAACGAGCAGAATAATCCACAATGTAAGAAGCCAGAAAAAGAGTTTCTCTTAATGGGAAACAGGTAGGAATAGGTTTCTGCAATGTATACGATTATGAATATTTATTAATATTTGCACATATATGTTCATATGCTTGTCTTTTGTACATTTGTTTTTATGTATCATTTGAAATAAAATAATCCAATTTACACTTATTTTGTGCTTCCTATGTGCCAAGCTCTGATTTCTCTGTAGGTACAGTTTTTGTAAGGTGAACATTGGAATCTTTGTGATTATATCATGATAAATTGAAGAGAAGAATATATCCAATGAAATGTGTATACCTTATATAAAATTAAAAAACATGTTGAAAAGTTTAGCATTAGTATTTATTACTGCATGATACTTCTAAATGCACATAAAGTCTATAATAAACATGAGTATATTGAAGTTCTACTTATTAATTTGAACCTATATCCAACTGCCGAACGAAAGGTTGAACATTACCTCATTATAAAAGCATATAACTTCTACAGGGCAACTGAGAAGGTCACTGTCAAGATGGAGATTGAATCCTAAGTCCAGATGGAGATTAACCTCAATTCCAAACTCTTGCTCCATAAAGTATAATCTCCTTTGGTTCAGACTGTGCCAAAAATAATGAAGTATCATTAAAATTCTGCCCCTACTGTGGGAAACTTTTGTATACAGTGTGGATCATGTGATTTCCAAGACGTTTTTAAGTTACTTGTGTCATTCTTCAGAGGCAATGCTGAGGAGAAAGCCACACTCCAGTTCTGAAGTCTCTCTCAAGAAAGTGAGATGGTTAAACACTGCCAGGCCTCCCCAGCCATTCTTCTTGCTAGACAGCAACACCTCTGAGTCTAAAGATACCTTGAGCTCTTCTGACAGACCCAAAAGGTCCTGGAGCAGACACCCAACCCCCAAAGCAGCCCACAGGCAACCAAGTAAAGCCCTCAGACAGTGAAGCAGAGCTGGGTGAACCACTGTGCTTGAGTCCCTGCACATGGAGAGTCAGTAGTAAAGACAAGAACTGGCAGCACTGGGAGCTCTCATCCCTTCAGATCAGGGATGACCATGGCATGCAGTGTGAAACTGAGCCTGCTTTTGTTCTCATGAATATCCAAAAACACTGATTCTTACTCAAACTAGATCCCAAGGATGAATGTTTGTTCAATGAGCTGAAATTCTTTCAGTGAGCTGCCAAGCCTTTGCAAGTAAGCAATTGCAAGAAGCTGAAGTCAATCTCCTCCTTGTTAGTCAGTTTTGGCATTCGCCAGGATAGTAGCAAGTTGTCGATGTTCCTCAGCCTGGGACAGAGTCTCCCGTCAGTATTGGATGACACCCTGAAGCATGTGGTATCAGAGAGGTGTATGCTGCAGATGGCCTGCCAGCTGCTGGATGTCCTGGAGCTCCTCCATGAGAATGAAATGTGTTCATTTGGAAATGTGAACACTGCTCCAGTGCCCATTCTAGCACTCAACAGCATGGGCTCTGGAGCCACAGTACCTGGGTCAGATCCAGGCTGTACAACTGTGGAGTATTGTGAGAGTAGTTTAACTCCCAAAGACTTCAGTGTTCACTGTGGGGTGGTATGCAGTTAGCACTCATTACATAGGGCTGTGGAAAGAACTGGGGGAGTCAGTTACACGTGGCACTTAGCACAGAGTCTGACCTGTCAAAAGTTCTCTTTGCCTGCTGAACACCTAATCGTGCTCTTTTGTGTACTTGCAGTCAACTTGAACAGGTTAGGCTCAGGCCCTGTCTCAGCCTCTCCCACTGCCAACTGCTCAACATTCGTGCCTACTGGGATCAATGATTTCATCTACCAGTTCTGTTTTAATCACTCAGCTCCATAGACAGTGCAGTAGCTGGCTACAAAGGGAAGTCCTAGAACGTGTCAGTTTTAACACCAAGGAAGGCCAGCAGCAAGATGTGTATGAGTGTTTGAGGGCAGTAAAGCAACAAGAACAGCGCTTAAGGTCACAGAGTGTTGTGGTATTGTGTTTCAGCACTAAGGACAGCAAGCAGCAGGACATGGGAAAGTGTTGGCCTGTATGTTTCAGCACCACTGACAGCAGACAGCCGGATACAGTGAGGCATTACGTGTGCAGTGGTTGGGGTCAGGATCTGATGTAGACTTGGAGGATGAGTGTTGTCCAGAGTTAACCTCGGATACTACGAGAGTGAAGTCTCAGCAAAGAGCTTAGGGATGTCTCAGGAGCTGCCCTTGTGAAGCCCAGAAGATGAGATTATCTAGGAAAGTTCTGGGGGGCAGGGCAGTGAAGTGTCAAGTCCATCATAAATCCTGGTTCTGGGTGTGCTGTTGTCAATGTTCATGTTGAGTCTTAAAATAGCACATTTTAAGGTATCCTTAAAATAGCACAGTGTGGTGAGTGTGTGATTTGCATAAATGTTGTTCTCCCCGGGAAAATAAAAGTAAATAACAAGATATAATTTTATACCATCCAATTGATATCAAACAGTTTTTATATGCATTCCTGGTTCTAAAATCTCTGGATACCAGAGCTGAGAGTCTTTATTGGAAGACTAGTCTCAGTCTTATTCATGCCTGCAGAAAAATTTTAAAACTGAAACTAATCAAAAAGAGATATTTATTTGCCCATAAGAGTCAAAAGTTTTAAAGGATGTTTCAATAGCTATAAATGGAGAAAATAAGAAAGATAATTTTCTTAATCAGTGTTCTCCAGAGAAACAGAACTTTATATATATATATATATATATATATATATATATATATATATAATAGTATTGGCTCAAGCAATTATGCCTGCAATATACTGTCTGAAAACTAGAGAACTAATTACGTGATTAGTAATTCATTCTGATTCTGAAGGACTGAGTCAGAGGGCCAATGAGGTGACTTTTTGTCCAAGACTGAAGGGCCTGAAGGTAGTTTATATAAATCTCCAGAGTTTCAATGTGCAAGTTCCAAGTATTATGATATACAAGGGAAGGAGAAGATGGATTTTCCAGCTCCAAAACAGAGACTAAAATCACCCTTCCTGCAACCTTCTGTTCAACGATAACCCTTAATGGATTGGATCATGTCTCCCCACTTCAGTGAGGGAAAATCATCTGAAATACCCAGCTGGGTGTGTATCCCTTAATCCAGACAAGCTGAGACATATAATCAACTACCATGGTAAGTAAATAAAAAAAGATCTTCTTGAACACTAATAGTGAGGATTTGTTGTTTTTCACTGCGTTGTCCCTCTATGATCAACCCATTCCATTCACAAGGGAATTCCCTAGTCTTTTGATCATCTTCCTTGGGGTATATAGTAATAGTTCATTCACAATTAAAATATTATAGTCTGCATAAAACATATTTCTGTGAACATGAAGACATTCCTAAAGTTACTAGTGATTTTTAGAAGATTTACTTATTTGAAACAAAGGGTAAGAGAGGAAAAGAGAAATACACAGAGAATAATCTTCCATCTGCTGGTTCACTTGCCCATGAGTCTAACAGCCAGGTCTGAGCTAATTCAAAGCAAACATCCAGGAACCTAATTTCTGGTCTCACATGTGGGTGGCAGTGTCCCAAGCACTTGGACCATCTTCTCTTGCCTTCCCAGGTATTTTAGCAAGAAGATGGATTGGAACTAGAGGAACCAGGACTAGAGATGCTGCTCAACAAAAAATGCTGGTATTGTAAGTGGCAGCTCAACTTGCTGCACCAAATTAGCATCCTTTTTATTAGATATTAACTTGACATGTATTTTTATTCAATTATCCAAAGTAAGACAACAAAGATTGTTGTGTTTTTTCTGGGTCTCACACCATTTGGAGATATTTAATATTGCATTTTTCTATTTCAGCTCTTCGGGTAAATATCAAGGAATACAATTAATAGCTCACCAGATATCACTTTGGCATTTTCTCTCTAGGGAAAACGTGAAAAAATGATTGTTATTTCACAATAAGCTTAATCCATTATAAAAGATTGTTTATTGACAAAGCAGTATATACATAATGATAGTAAAATAAATACTGTGAGAAAGAATAATATGATTTTAAAACATTGCATGGCACATATGGGCTGTACTGATCCATATAAACCTAAGAATCGAATGCAATAGTCTCTAGAATCATGGCTAAGCAAGCCCATTTTATTGCATTCACAGTTTGATTTTCTCCAAGTATGGAATTATAAATGTTTATTATTAAAACTGCATGGAAATGAAATAATTACAATTACTAACAGAAAATTAATATGACTATCTTAGCTATTGGAAAATTTTACCAATTATAAAAATATAAATCTAACAATTTAAAATGACTAATATTAATACTATTCATTGGTTTGCAGTTGTGTGGTATAAGTTTTTTATTTGATTACATTTCACAGAGTAATATTGTAGAATAAAACAAAGTTAACTTTAAATCATAGAAAATTTTCCATACTACCCAATATGAATAATATAAGCAACCTATGGGGGTACTGAACAAATACAAGGAAAATATAGCAGACAGTAGAGGGAAAAAAATCTGAACTTGAGATAAAGAGAGCTTTGCATATATGCATGGCAAGAAGTCCATTGATTAAAACAAATTACATCTCTATGTTTTTCTGGTTGACATAATCAATAGCAACAGTAAAATCTAACAAAATGTTATAGTTGGGTGACATAAATGCCATGTTCATCAAAATTAACTTTTTTTCATTTTATAAGCTTTTTTTTAAAATTTATTTGAATGTCAGAGTTACACACCGAGAGAGGGAAGGCTGAGAGAGAGGGGTCTTCCATCTGCTGGTTCACTCCCCAATCAGCTGCACTGGCTGAAGCTGTGCCAATCCGAAGCTGGGAGCCAGGAGCTTTTTCTGCATTTTCCCACGTGGGTGCAGGGGCCCAAAGAGTTGGGCCATCTTCTACTGCTTTCCCAGGCCATAGCAGAGAGCTGGATCAGGAGAGGAGCAGCTGGGACTTGAATGAGTGTCCATATGGGATACCAGCACTGCAGGCAGCGGCTTTACCTGTTAAGCCATAGCACTGGCCCAAAATTAACTTTTAATTAGTAACATTACAAAAACATCATAGATTCAATAGAGAAATTTATTTGAATGTGATATTGAACATAAGGGAAGGTGACAAGCAAGGAGTCATAGAAATAGGAAGTAGAAAAGGAGAAGGGCATTTTGAATGCAAGAATACAGTCATACTTACTGTAAATAAAAAATTATATCAATATTTCCCCTGAATTTAAATTCCTTCAGTTCAAAGACATTTTAAGTTTAAAATCAATCTAGATAGTTACAATAATATCAGAGATTTGGCCTATGGGTGTGTAGCACTTTTACTCTTTATGTTCTAATTTAAGAAGTGGAAATTGAGGTGCTGGCACTGTGGCTTAGTGTGTTAAGCCTCTGTCTGCAAAACCAGCATTCCATATGGGCAGTAGTTCAAGTCCAGGCTGCCCCACATAAGACACAGCTCCCTGCTAATGTGCATGGGACAGCAGTGGAAGATGGCCTATGTGCTTGGGCCTCTGAGCCCATGTGGGAGATCCAGAAGGAGTGCCAGCTTCCTGGCTTCAACCTGGCCTGGCCAAGCCTGTGCAGCATTTGGGGAGTGAACTAGCAGATGCAATTTCTTTCTCTCTCTTGTAACTCTTTCAAATAAAACAAAAATAAATAATAAAAAAGATGTAAAAATTGGTATTTATGTCAAAATAAATTTAGAGAAATCACAGATGCTGAAATTCAACCATATTCTGTGAAAACTGGTTTCAAACTCTGAGAACAACACAGAAAAGAATATCTGAACATCCATCATTATTATTGTAGAAACATATTTAAGGGGAATAAAAGTTGAACATAAAATTTTCAGAAGACATATTGGGAAAATAATGTTTTTGAGACATATGCTGGCATAGATAAGAAATGACTATGCGACTACTGACATCCTACAAGAATATCCTTAATGCAGGCAAAATCCAGACACTCATCAATCATCCTCAGTCAAGGTGTCCTTGCACATCCTTTAGAATTATCCACTTATCAAAATGAAATAACTGATTTAAGGGAGTCGTACAACTCAGTCCTAAAAGATTTTATTCCCTGGAATAAAAATGTCATTTGCTTTCCCAATGAATAAAACCCTATTTCCAATGAATAAAACCACTACTGCCCAAAGAGGTTTTGTTTGAGTGTATAATGTATAATCCCAAGGTAAAAAAAAAAAAGAAGAAGAAAGTGGCCGGCGCCCCAGTTCACTTGGCTAATCCTCCACCTGCAGAGCCAGCACTCTGGGTTCTAGTTCGGGTAGGGGTGCCGGACTCTGTCCCGGTTGCTCCTCTTCCAGTCCAGCTCTCTGCTGTGGCCTGGGAGGGCAGTGGAGGATGGCCCAATGCTTGGGCTCTGCACCCGCATAGGAGACCAGGAGGAAGCACCTGGCTCCTGGCTTCGGATCGGCTCAGCGCGCCAGCGGTAGCAGCCATTTGGGGGGATGAACCAATGGAAGGAAGACCTTACTCACTGTCTCTCTCTCTTTGTCTAAATCTGCCTGTCAAAAAAAAAAAAGAAAGAAATATATACCTTGGAATAGATAATTCTTGTGTATACTGAATTGTTTGAAGCTGTAAGAGTTACCACCAAAATCTACCTGAATAATTATTGCTAATTACTTGTTTTTCTAGTATTTCTTTTTATTTTTATTAATTTTTTTTTTATTTTTGACAGGCAGAGTGGACAGTGAGAGAGAGAGAGACAGAGAGAAAGGTCTTCCTTTGCCGTTGGTTCACCCTCCAATGGCCGCCGCGGCTGGCACGCTGCGGCCGGCGCACCATGCTCATCGGATGGCAGGAGCCAGGTACCAGGTGCTTTTCCTGGTCTCCCATGTGGTGCAGGGCCCAAGCACCTGGGCCATCCTCCACTGCACTCCCGGGCCACAGCAGAGAGCTGGCCTGGAAGAGGGGCAACCGGGACAGAATCCGGTGTCCCAATCGGGACTAGAACCCGGTGTGCCGGCGCCGCAAGGCGGAGGATTAGCCTGTTGAGCCACAGCACCAGCCCGTTTTTCTAGTATTTCTAAGATATATCTCCAACAAGCTATAAACTTGACCTACCTAAAATATACTTACTGTCAAATGTTCAACGAGAAACACTATTCATATAAAGAACAAACAATTTTCTTTAAAAGAATCTAAAAAAAATTACCAACCAATATGTATTCAATGGATTTATATAAAAATCCATTTGTTAGCCACTAGTACAAAGGTATTTATGATGGGAATTTTTTTAATGTGTTAACCTGGATACAAGGAATTCACTTCTCACATAGGATTATGAAATGTGTGAATATTTCTCATAGTTTACACTCTCAGTATAAAGACTGATCTTCATTCAGTACAAGAGTATCTAATAGATGCTACGGATATCAATACTTATTGATAAGAAACATTATGTATGAGTGATCAATTTAGTGGTCAGTGTTGTGAGGTCCTGGCTTAAAGCCACTGCCTCTAATGCTGGCATCCCATATAGATGTATGTTCCTGTCCTGGCTGCTTCACACACAACCCAGCTCCCTGATAATGGCCTGGGAAAAGCGGTAGAAGATGGCCCAAGTGTTTGGGCCCCTAACATCCATGTAGGATGAAGCTTCTGATCCTGGCTTTGACCTGGCGCAGCCCTATACATTGTTAGTATCTGGGAAGCGAACCAGTGGATGAAGGAACTCTCTGTCTCTCCTTCTCTCTATAACACTGACTTTCAAATAAAATAAATATTTTAGAAGATATATATCAATTTAATTAAATATAAGTATAAACATGTATTTTTTTTAGAAATGGTATGAAGGGAGGGAATTTGTTACTAGCAGATCTGCTTCACAATAACTACTGTTCTAAGTTCTTCAGGCTGAAAGCAAATGAATCAGAACTGACATAAACAAATAACAATGATAAACATAATTATGTAGGTGGATATAAAAACAGCATTTTTCTTAATTTATAGGGTAACTCCATGCAACAATATGTTCACAACACCAAGATACTTTAAAAAATTCAAACGGGGCCTGTCTTGTGGCATAGTGGTTAAAGCCGCTGCCTGCGATGTAAATATCTCATATAGGTTCCAGTTCATGTCCTGGCTGCTACACTTCTGATCCAGCTCCCTGCTAAAGGCCTGAGAAAAGCAGCATAAGATGGCCCAAGTTTTTGAGCCCCTGCCACCCACATGAGAGACCTGGATGAAGCTCCAGGCTTTGGCCTGGCCCAGTCCTGGTAGTAGCAGCCATCTGGGGAGTGAACCATCCAATAGAAGATTCTCTCTCTCTCTCTCTCTCTCTCTCTCTCTCTCTCCCCCCCTCTCCACCTTTCCCCATCTCTATGTGTGTTAACTCTGATTTTCAAATAAATGGATAAATCTTTTTTAAAAATTCATAGAAAAGTATAATTAAAAGGCAAATTTTCGTTGGTGCACAAAAAAATCTTTGTAACCCATGTATAGTTTTCTCATAATATGGATTTCCATGAACTTTCTTCTTAACCCTCATACATGTGTTATACTTTATAATAACAGAAAGAAATGAGCTAGAAGAAATAAATTCATATTGGAATAAGAAAATGACAATAGATGGTGACTTGGTTCTACAGAAAGAAACGAAGAAAACCAGAAAGGCTAAATAGTGTTAATATAACAATTTCCATCTAAAAATGCTTTATCTCCTTTCTGATCTCACTTTCTTTAAAACAATGGATATTAGCATAGGAGTTTGGTGCAACAGTTAAGTCACCACTTGGGATGCCCACTTCCCATATCTGAGTTGTTGGTTCAAATCACAGTTTCTGGGCTCCTAAACTAGCTTCCTGCTAAAAGTGTCCTGGGAAGTAGCAGATGATGGGCTCAGGTACTGGGTTCCTGCCACCCTCATGGGAGACCTGCGTGAACTTCTAGGCTCCTGGTTTTGGCCTGGCGCAGCCCAGGCTGTGTCTGGTGTTTGGGGAGTGAATCAGAGGATGGTAGATTTCTTTATATTTGTCCATTTCTCTCTCTCTCTCTCTCTCTCTCTCTCTCTCTCTGTGTGTGTGTGTGTGTGTTTCTACCTTTTAAATAAAGTGAAACTGAATATAAAAATTTTTAAAGATTATTTTACATTTTCTCTCACCTCTAAGCCATGACTTTCTTAGTATGCAATCCACTTTGCTTTATTATTTTCAAAAGAATCTTAGAAGTCACATCTGATGTCACCCCATGGCAACTTGGAAGAGGAAGAAAGATATATCTTTCACTATTTGTGGCATAATACTTCTTTTTAATTTTTAGTGATTCATTTGAATATTATTTAAAATCATGTCCTATTATGAATAAAGGGGAAATCTCCCATGATTTGTAGTCATATAATATTTATGCCAAGTTAACCAATCTCTTGATTTGAGGGCAGTATAATATGTTTGCTCAATTAAGAAAATGCAGTCAGAAATCAAGGAAACAGCATTTGTAATCTCCAAATATAATAGCTCTTTCAATTTGTTAGGAATTATAATGCGTCCGGGATCCACATGTATAATACAGCATTAATGAGAAACTGATTGTGACTCTGAATGAGTGCCCAAAAGCTGCCTACCTGAAATAAAGCAGAAAAATTCTACTATGAAGCCTTGCTAAAATTGACTTGGTAATAAAATCACTTAACACTAAGCAGCAAGGAGCTTCATTACCCTCTATTATTTTACTGTAGCAATATGACCTAAATGCAACATTACATACTCATCGCTAATTTTGTTCCCTCATAAAGAATCTACTCCCTGCTAAAGAATGTACTCTTAACTTGTTGAGAAGTGTTCCAGAATACATATATTGTGAGGAAATACTGGTCCCATTAGGAATTTTCTCTTAATTCTCTCCTAATGATTGGGATGTAAAAAAAGGAGAAAGCTGAGAATATTATCTACTTTTTCTGAATTATCCAGGAGATGCTATTTTATGAGAAACACATGCATGATATTCCCAGAATAAAAAAAGAAACATAGCTTCCATTTTCTTTTGACGGTGTAATATGCCATGTGTAGTGATCCATCACATTGAATGTAACTTCCATATGAAGATTTGGAATTGAGTGCCTGCAAAGATTATACTCCCCTGACCAAAACCCTGAACATAAATATCTGGGTTTTTTTTTTTTTTTTTTTTTTGACAGGCAGAGTGGACAGTGAGAGAGAGAGAGAGAGACAGAGAGAAGGGTCTTCCTTTTCCTTTGGTTCATCCCCCAATCCGAAGCCGGGAGTCAGGTGCTTCTCCTGATCTCCCATATAGGTGCAGGGCCAAAGGACTTGGGCTATCCTCCACTGCACTCCCGGGCCACAGCAGAGAGCTGGACTGGAAGAGGAGCAACTAGGACAAAAACCGGCGCCCCAACCGGGACTAGAACCCCAGGGTGCCAGCGCTGCAGGCAGAGGAGTAGCCTATTGAGCCGCAGCGCCGGACAAACATAAATATCTTTTTTTTTTTTTTTTGACAGGCAGAGTGGACAGTGAGAGAGAGAGACAGAGAGAAAGGTCTTCCTTTTGCCGTTGGCTCACCCTCCAATGGCCGCCGCGGTCGGCGCGCTGAGGCCGGCGCACTGCGCTCATCCGATGGCAGGAGCCAGGTGCCAGGTGCTTTTCCTGGTCTCCTATGGGGTGCAGGGCCCAAGCACCTGGGCCATCCTCCACTGCACTCCCAGGCCACAGCAGAGAGCTGGCCTGGAAGAGGGGCAACTGGGACAGAATCCGGCGCCCCAACCGGGACTAGAACCCGGTGTGCCGGCGCCGCAAGGTCGAGGATTAGCCTGTTGAGCCATGGCGCCGGCCTCAAACATAAATATCTTATAACCAGGATGCAATCCAAAAATATGCGAATTTCAACCATAAAGCTAATAAATTATTAAGAAAATAATTTACTTTATGGGTTTATGCACTTTTCATAAAATGTGTATATTAACACAGCTTCATAAAATTATTTTATTAGATGATACGCACTCAAAATTATGCTACGTTCTAGTAATAATGCAAGGAATAAGACAGGATTGATTTATGGTACCTCAGATCTTATATCTATTAAAGACGACATTAACATTAAATATTTGGAAGTGATCTTTGTGACTTAAAGTACAGGAGGACTCTATGATCATTGATTTTAGAGAATTATGTGTCAATAAAAACATAAAGAAAATTTTTTGTTTATAAGTCAGTCTGTTTAGACTCAGAAGTAAAATTGGTCAAGATAGTAATATGGCTGAGGCCTTTATAAGGTAATCAGTCTAATGAACTGGTATAAATGAAAGGATTAGTGTATTAGTTTGATGAATAAATAGAAAATGAGAAGTGGCATCAGAGAAGTGGCAGAGAAAGCACCCCTGAAAAACTTCTTTTTTATGAAAGCAATGAAACACTGGCAAAAGTCTGGACATTAATCAAGAAATTCCAAACTCCGTTTATTCCAGGAAAAAGGAAGATGAATGTTGGAAAGAAGTGAACTCGGTGGCGCTTTAACTCACACTTTCATTAACTTTCCCCACATGCATAAAAGCCTTGAAAATCTACAACCTTGAAGCACTGGAGGGGGAAGAAACACATTGGAGTTCCTCCAAAGGCTTATTCCAAGATTACTGTCATTAGCAGAAACAACCTGTGAAAATCATTTAATATTGTGGTTGCCTTCAGTGACAATAGTAATCAGAATAAATAACAAAAAATCTTAAAGGGGATAGGTATCAGAGATAAATGACCAAGAAAACACCTTGCAAATGTAACATATTCTAGGAAACATAGATAGTTGTGGGAATATGAAGGGCTGGCACAAATCCAGGATAACAATCATGCCAGGAAACAACTCAGATGACTTCAAACAATCGGTTTAATTTGTTCTTACAGTTCTGTGCAAGCAGGAAGTGAAGGGTAAGGTGTAGATGTCTAATAGAGTTCTGAATGAATGTTCCAAACACGAACACTTTAACAAAGACTTGAGAATTTATTGGTTCTAGACACTTAAACTCTTTGTCCAATGATTCAGTGACAGCCAAGCTAATATGTGTAGAGGTTTCAATGGATACACATGCCAAAGATGTATATTTAAAAATACTAGTTCAGGAAAATCATTAACAAGGAGATAAACACAAATAAAACAAAACAAAAACAACAACCTTTCACGTTCACCATTGAGCATGATGATCCTTTTGAACTTGATATGCAATAAAGGTCATATGCTTTTCTCAGCACCAATAGAGAACTCCATATGATCTTTATCTTTCATTCTGTTAATATATATATATATATATACATATATTTATATCACACTTATTGAAGTACATGTGCTGAACCATCCTAGAGATAAATCTCACTTGTTATAGTGTGTCAACCTTTTAATATGTTGTTAATCTTATCTTCTCAACTCTCTGTGGTGGATTTTTGCATCTCTGTCTATCAGGGGATTTTGGTCTATAATTTTCTTGTTTTGCCATGTCTTTGTCTGGCTATATAATTAGCATGATGGTGGCCTCAGAAAATTTATTTGGAATTGTTTTCTCCTCTTCAGGTTTTTGGAAGAGTTGAGAAGGGTTAATGCTAGTTCTTTAAATGTTTTAAAGAATTCCTTAGTGAAGCAATCAGGTTAAGATTTCTTTTTTCTTTTCTTATTTACTTAGTTTTCTTGTTGGGAGAATTTGGGTTACTGAATAATTCATATTACTTGTTATTTCCTTGTTCAGATTTTGTATTTCTTCATGATTTTGACTTGGCACGTTGTATATTTCTAAATATGTGTGTTTCTTTGTGTATATACCCAATTTATTGGAATAAAATTGTTCACAGTTGTCTTTAATGATTCTTTGTATTTCTATGTCAGCAGGTTTATGAAAACATGACAAATGCTACTAATTACCAAGAAAATGTAAATCAAACCTACAATGAGACATTGATTCATTCGTACTATCCTTAAAATAGAAAGCAACAACTGTTAACCAGTTGTAGGAAAAAAGGGAGTCCTTATATATTGTCGTTGGAATGTTAATAGGTACAGCTATTAAGGGAAAATGTGGAGATTGCTTAAAAAGTTTAAAATAGAATCACGTGATTCAGCAATGTACTTCTGGTGGGACCAGTGTTGTGGCTCAGTTAGTTAAGCTGCTGCTTATGATGCCAGCACTGTGCTAGATCAAGTCCTATACCTATGTTTCAGATTCAACTCTCTGATAATGGGCTGGGAAAGTAGCAGATGAGAGAAAAGTTACTTGTTCCCTTGCAATCCATGTGGGAGTGCAGAATGGAGTTCTTGATCCTGGCTTTGTCCTGATCCAGAGCTCGCCGTGGTGGCTATTTGGGCAGTGAATTACAGGACAAAAAAACCTCTCTCTCACTCACCCCCCCCCCATTAGTCTGCTTTTCAAGTAAATACATACACAACCCTTTTAAATACTGAAATCAGCATCTTGAAGAGATATTAAAATCCCCATGTTTATTGCAGCATTTTCAACAAAAGCAAAGACGTGGAATCAACCTAAATATAAAACTAAAGGAGGCCAGCGCTATGGCTCAATAGGCTAATCCTCCACCTTGTGGTGCTGGAACATGGGTTCTAGTCCCAGTCGGGGTGCTGGATTCTGTCCTGGTTGCCCCTCTCTTCCAGGCCAGCTCTCTGCTGTGACCCGGGAGGGCAGTGGAGAATGGCCCAAGTGCTTGGGCCCTGCACCCCATAGGAGACCAGGAGAAGCACCTGGTTCCTGCCATCAGATGAGCGCGGTGTGCCGGCCTCAGCGCGCTGGCCGCAGCGCGCCAGCCACAGCGGCCTTTAGAGGGTGAACCAACGGCAAAAGGAAGACCTTTCTCTCTGTCTCTCTCACTGTCCACTCTGCCTGTCCAAAAAAAAAAAAAAGAAAGAAAGAAAAAGAAAAAAAACTAAAGGAAAATTTCAATGAGATTCACAAGCAGTAAAATTACCAATAGGAAGCAATATTGGAGTTAGCTAAGTCATAAGTGGCAGACATAACACAATTTCACTACTTAAAAAAAATGCCAAAGTGGTGTTTTTCCATCATATTCTACTATTTATTAAATAGAATATTTTAAATTATATTTTCTAAGTTTCCTATAATTGAGTCATAGAATTTAGTGATGATTTGTATCATTATATTTTAAAAAATATCATTTGAAAAATGCATAATTGGGCCGGCGCCGTGGCTCAACAGGCTAGTCCTCCGCCTTGCGGCGCCGGCACACCGGGTTCTAGTCCCGGTTGGGGCGCCGGATTCTGTCCCGGTTGCCCCTCTTCCAGGCCAGCCCTCTGCTGTGGCCAGGGAGTGCAGTGGAGGATGGCCCAAGTGCTTGAGCCCTGCACCCCATGGGAGACCAGGATAAGCACCTAGCACCTGGCTCCTGCAATTGGATGAGCGCGGTGCGCCGGCCTCAGCGCGCCGTCCGCGGCAGCCATTGGAGGGTGAGCCAACGGCAAAGGAAGACCTTTCTCTCTGTCTCTCTCTCTTACTGTCCACTCTGCCTGTCAAAAAAAAAAAAAAAAGAAAAATGCATAATTGTATTTTCATACTGAGGTTCCCTGAGTTCATTTACATGTTTCTATTTATTTCTCTTAAACAGCTTTATGAAGGTGTGAGAAAAACTATAAGTAGGTTAAGCAGAACATTTTCATATCACAATAGTTAAAAACTCACTTTGTATTTATAGAAGTTGTCTCCATCTGTTTCCCTTTGCTTTAACAGAATACTAGACTCTGGCTCATTATGGAGATCATGACAAAAGCATTCTTGGCTTCGGGTAGGACTTCATGGAAGAAGATCAAGTGTTCATGTGTACAAGAGAGGGAGGGAATGAAGAATGAAGGAGCTGAACTGCCTTATAACAACGCTCTCATGCAATAACTAACCCACGTGCGGGAAGACATTAAGAACTTCATGAGTGGAACCTTTACAACTCAGCATCTCCTGCAGGCCTCACAACTCCCAATACTGTTAAACTGGCAATACAACTTCATAATGAACATTGATGGGGACATGCTCAAACCAAAACAGAGGTGTTACTTAACACTGCCAGAACTATAATAAAATACGCCAACTCATATCAAAAATATTTTGGTCATCTTTATCTTGGAAAAATAATTTTCCAGATTAGTTCTCTAAAGTACTAAATTATGTAAAATCTTCTACATAAGTAATTTTCTTTATGGATATCAGAGTTTATGACTTCATGTGTGCAAATGAAATACAGTTTTGATGAAGTTGATAAATGACTTTTTATAACTGATAAGATGGCTTTATTACAGTTTTATGCAGAATATACTCAAAGATTTATAACTTATTACTATTATTACTATAAAGAGACTAGAACACTTGATTTGTAGTACTACTAAAAACATTTATGTCTGTACACGTCTAACAAAACAGAAATTGTCTCAAATATACAAATATCATCATCTCTGACAAAAGTATGAATAAAAGAGACAGCTTGAGAAGTAATGCAGTTCATCTAATCACTTCAGCTAGTCACTCACAATCTATAGAGTGCAGTGATATCAGTCCTGGTTCCTAAACAGTTGACTGGGCAACAGAAGCAACTGACTGAATTTTTTATTTACCACAAACATACATTAGATTTTTGTTTGTATAATTTGTACTGTTTTTAAAAGCAAACTACAACTGGAGAAAAATGTATATAAATATATATAAAATAAACAAAATTAAAATACCAGTTCCTGTCTAAAAATTAGATAGTGGTATTCGGAAACAAAGGTAATTTTAATAAGATGACATTTACAATCTACAATGAGAGAGGAACGCAAATATTTATGAACTAAATAGCATAGCCTTTATACTCATAATGCATGCAAGGTAGAGAAAAGGGATTGGTGGAAATAAAATAGAAATGGGAATTGTTAATGATTCTTTGTCAACCTATGTCAAATTAAAACTTTTGTAAGTACTGGAAAGGTTAGAAAAGTATTTTGATCTAATGGATGTAAACTGAGTCTTCCAACTGAGGAAACACATTATAAATTAACAATTGATTATGTGTCAGACAAGAATGTCCTCAAGTTTGCCTATTAGTTTATGTAAAGCACGCTCAGTGTCAATAAAACAGAATTAATATGGCCTTGTAAATTATAATAATTTGTGATCACATTTATATAAATTTCAATAATAGGCAAATGTAATAATCTATGTTGTCAAAAGTCAGTATATATTTTCCATTGGAGTCAGAGTGGTGGATGAACACACTAGTCAGGGGCTTTGGGAACTCTGGTAAAAACCCAATTATTTATCTGAGAGGTATATGCTTACTGTGTTATCATATACAACTATTACTGTTATTGTGATTGGTGTCTGTGTCTCCACATAGGATATACTTTCATAAGTCTAGTAAAATATAAAAATCAGGCATTCTCGTTTATAAATGAAAGTGCAAACTGCATTCTACAGTACAGTAAAAGGCACAATACTAAGTTCAATGCAATACAAAGATTGATAAAATACATATTTGGGGGTCCAAATATAATCATGGGATTATCTCTAAACATAATAAAAAAAAACAGCTTTATTTTATCATCTATTCTGTTCAAAAAATTGTTGTTAAAAGTGAGTTTTGTGGGCCAGCTCTGTGGCATAGCAGGTCAAGCTATGTAGTGCTGGCATCCCATATGGACACTGGTTCAACTACCAGCCTGTAGTGCTGGCATCCCATATGGACACTGGTTCAAGTCCCAGATGCTCCACTTCTGATCCAGCTCCCTGCTAATGAGCCTGGGAAAACAGCAAAAGATGGCCCAAGTCCTTGGGCCCCTGCACCTACATGGAAGACCCAGGTTGAACTCCTGGCTCCTGGCTTCTGCCTGGCACAGTCCTGTTTGTTGTGGCTATTTGGGGAGTGAACCAGCGGATGGAAGATTTCTCTGTCTCTGTTTCTCCCTCTTTCTCTCTCTCTTTCTCTGTAATTCTGCCTTTCAAATAAAATAAATCTTATTATATCTTACTCAACAAAGCAGTTCTATGAATCAGGTATTCTTATTGCTCCATTATTTTCAGGAATTTAAACCACAGAGAGTTTTTGTCACTTTCCCAGTTTTACAAAGAGAATAGAAATGGTGTCAATGTTATCAAGAAGGCAATTTGACTCCTCACATTCTTCTTCTTCCTATGCATTAGGATTTCTCTGTAAATATTGCATTTAAAATCCAGCAGGTATCTTATATAAAAAATTGCTTTCAGTCATTGTCAAAAACAAGAAAAATGTCATCATTTATATTTTCCTTACTAAAACATATTTACTGATGCACTTAACAAAAATCAGAGCCATAAATTAGTAAAAAGTGAAAAATCTTCATTTTGTATATGGTACACTTTAGATCTAAGCTGAAATCCAACATTTTAAAATAAGTGAATAATAAAGTAAAATTATTAGGTATGCAATATGTCAAAACTCATAGTTTCTTTTTAAGTTTTATTATTTGAAAGGCAGAATTACAGAGAGAGAGAGAGAGAGATCTTCCAACTGCTGGTTCACTTCCCAAATGGCTGCATGGCTAGAGCTGGGCCTATCTGAAGCCAGGAGACTGAAGCTTCTTTCAGGTCTCCCACATAGGTGCAAGAGGCCAAGCACTTGTGCCAACTTCCACTGTGTTCCCAGGCACATTAGCAAGAAGCTTGATCAGAAGTGGAGCAGCCAGAACTTGAACCAGTGCCTACATAGGATGCTGGTGCTGCAGAGACTTTACCCACTATGCCACAGCACCATCCCCAAAATTCATAGTTTATTTCAGACAAGAATTAGATAGGAAAAAATATTTTCATGTATTATAACATTGAAAACATTATAATACAAAGCAATATAAAATAGGCATATAAGTTGTTCTGAACTCTGTTAAAAAATCTAATTCAAGGGGTTGGCACTGTGGCATAGCAGGTAAAGCCGCTGCGAGCAGTGCTGCCATCCCATATGGGCACTGGGTGGGGTCCAGCTGCTCCACTTCCAATGCAGCTCTCTGCTGTGGCCTGGGAAAGCCACGGAAAATGGCCCAGGTCCTTGGGCCCCTGCACCCATGTGGGAGACCTGAAGAAGTTCCTGGCTCCTGGCACAGCCCCAGCTTTTGTGGCCAACTAGGGAGTGAGCCAGTGGATGGAAGATCTCTCTCTCTCTCTACCTCTCCTCTGTGTAACTCTGACTTCAAATAAATAAAGAAATCTTTTAAAAAAATCTAATTCGACTATACTGAAAGAAATATTACTTCATGTTTAGAAAGAAAGTTTTTTAGTCTTTTTAAGTGTTGTTTCTCTTTATTCCCTATGTGTACATACTAGGGGACGTGTTGTGCAGGTTAGTACAATGTTACACAAGTGGGAAAGGTGAGTGACCTTGCCTTGCTTCAAAACTTAGGAGAAGAAGAACATACCACAGCGGTTAACAGATAGCATGGGACACCTGCATCACATACAGGAGCGACTAGATGTGAGTTCCAGCTCTGGATTCTAACCTCCTTATATGTGCACCTGGGAAGCAGTAGATCACGACTCACCTGAGAGATCCAATTTTAGTTCCTGTCTCCCAGGTGTTCCGGGAGTGAACCAGCTTGGGAACTGTGTGTGTGTCTAGAACTCTGTTGGCCTTTAAAACTAACAAAAGGTAAGTGAAAAAGAAAATCCTGAAGGGAAAATGTTTGTTAATAATAAAAGCACCATTTTTTTTACTCAAAATGTCTGAACTCAAATAAAATCCTGATACTATGTTAGAATTTGTAATAAATCATAATATTATCTGGAAAAATTGAAAATAACCAGAATATAATTGAAAAAATATACATATAAGTTACCAAAATTTATATTTAGATGATGACATACTTGGGCATTGTCTGTTTTTATTTACTTATAGATATGCAGGACTTTTTTGTTATCTTTAACCCAGTTTACATCCTCTTTCCATTGTTACTGAAGTTCTTTTTTAAAAATTGTGTCAAAGATTTACTTAGTTTATTTAAAAATCAGAGTTAGAAGAGAGAGGGAGGGAGGGAGGAAGGGAGGGAGGGAGAGAGAGAGAGAGAGAGAGAGAGAGAGAGAGAGAGAGAAATCTTTCATCTGCTGGTTGACTCCACAAATGGCTGGAACTGCAGGGTTCAGTAGGGTCAAAGCCAGATACCAGGATCATCTCTTCCAGGTCTTCCATGTAGGGCCCAAGCACGTGGGCCATCATCTGCTGCTTTCCCCAGGCATATTAGCAGGGAGCTGGACCAGAAGTGGTGCAGGCAGGACTTGAACTAGTTCCCATATGGGATGCTGGCATTGCAGGAAGCGCTTAACTTGTTAGGCCATGTTGCTGGCCCAACTATGGAGATTTTTATCCCTAATACTCTTGACAGACAGCCCTAGTGCTGTAAAATCAGAAACCTTTGTGATCTAAACATCTTTTGATTGGGGCTCCCTTTGTGAGATCTTAAATCATTTCTAGTTATACCTAATATGCTTACTCTGTTCTTTCATTCACTTTTGCTTATGCACTCCCAACCCCATCATCATATCATCTATTTTAGAATTATGAATCTAAACAGAGTTTAAGGATGTTAAAACAATTTAAACTGAAGTTTCATATTCCACTGACATTTCTGTGTTGTTACACTGTAAGTGTGTTGTTACACTGTAGGTATATCATTGTCACATGAATGTTATAATTTCAACACATTTACATTTTTGATATTCATTTAATATAAGGGAAAAGTCAGGACAAGAATTAATTATGTTGAAATCAGAAGTAAGAACTGAGGCTAAAAAAAAAACTGAGGCTAATATCAGTATTGCTAATTATAGAAAATACATTGGTTTCCCCTTGTATGTAGGAGGAAAATCAATAATTTGAGTTCACATTAAGAAAACACAAGCCTCTATATGAGTTTACCAAATACTACTGTAGAAATTGAAGAAAATGACTATTATTGTACTGTCTTCATTTTCTAATGTGTAATGTAACATAACAGTTCTTGAGATTAGTGAATATATTTCTTTAAATACTATAGTTAGAAAAATAAATAAATACTGCATTTAGGACATGTAAGTATTTATTTTAAAACTATGCCCACAGTACCACTGATATTCCAAGTCATGGACAGGATTTAAGCATTAGCCAATTAGTATCAGAAGAGGTTTTTACCATTGTTGAATGCAATTTGAATCACCACAACTGTCTCACAGAATCACAAAAACACACTCCTAGATACACTCAGATATTCTCAAAGGTTACTTTAAAAATAATCAGTGATGATCTTAGAGACATAACCCTCATCATATACTTAGGTTTTCCATTTGAACTAACTTAGTTTTCTAATTAGATCATATTATTATCTGTTCATGTTTTATTCCCATGGGGGATTGTTTATTTACTGGAAAAATATCCTTTATCAAGCCTGTCATATTTTATGATGTACTTACTTTAAACACTTTCCATATGTTCTCCTGAAAATGAAGAAATATGGTTCCCATAGTATTACCATATGCTGGCAGTAACATGCTTATTTTGGAACAAACACACAAAATTTAATTGATGAATTAACTAATTTTAAATTGTTTTCCTTTATGTCACACTAATTTCAAATACTCAGTCATACAGTTCTCTAAATCATTATTATGCATTGAATATAGAAAGAAAAAGTAAAAATAAATTATATTGCTGTGGCGCAGCAGATTAAAGCCCTGACCTGACGCACAGGCATCCTGTGTGGGTGCCAGTTCTAGTCTCAGCTGCTCCACTTCTGATCCAGCTCTCTGCTATGGCCTGGGAAAGCAGCAGAAGATGGCCCAAGTCCTTGGACCCCTGCACCCACGTGGGATACCTGGAGGAGGCTCCTGGCTCCTGGCTTTGGAGAGAAAACTCTAAAGATTATAATGTAGCATTGTCAGAGATTAAGAAGTCTTAGGCATTTGGTTTACAGGTTCTAAGATTTAAATTTGAAAAGTATCAAAAAGGTACATAAAGATTAAATATTTTAGGAGTCAAAGTCAGGGGTTTTAATTTTGCTGCCATTGCTAGTAACATATCAATTCATAGCACTGGTTGTACATAATATCAATATGTTCTACTTAAAATATTTAAAATCTTAGAAAATTATTAACCTTAAAAATTAGCATTATAGCCTAACACCATTGTGGATTATAGTATGATTCTATATTTACATTAGGATTATAGCATTTTTGAAAAAAATTATCAATAAGACATAGTTACTTTCAAGTTAAGTTTAACAAACAGTTTGATTTTTTGTTATCTTGAATGTTCAGGCCAGTGGATTTTCTTTGAAAAGGAATTCAACTTGACAGGAACATATTGTGCCACCGAAGAGTGATTAATCCTTCCATTCATGGATTAGTGAAATGACAATGTGAAAACTCGTCATAAATACTAAGCATAGCCAAATAAATTGTCTTTGTATCCCCCTAAAAGTAGAGCTGCCTTAGAAATCATTTCATTAATTGACAGATATTTTGAGAGTTTTTAATTAATTTTTATTCTAAAAGAATATTTTTCTCAAATAGGTATATATTTTACTTTTTCTACCACAGATATAAGTGTCAATATAGAACATTCTTGTGAAAATATATAGTGACATCTTCTATATCAATTTTGGTTATAACCAGTTGTGTTCAAAGGTAAAATAATGTCAGATATATTTATTTTCATATCATGGATTTCAAGTAATAATAACGTGTAAATATTAAACATAATTTACAATAATATAGTCTCATTTACATTATATGGAATAGCAAATTATATATAAGTTATTATTTTATATTGTTTATAATTCTCTTAACTCTTTCAATAGATTTTATTTTATTTTTTTATTATTTATTTACTTATTGACAGGCAGAGTTAGACAGTGAGAGAGAGAGAGAGAGAGAGAGAGATGGAGAGAAAGGCCTTCCTTCTGGTTGGTTTACCCCCCAGATGGCTGCTACAGCCGGCACACTGTTAATAATAGTGTACTCACGTAAGAAAAATATATTTTATATATTGAAATTGTAAAATTACTTCAATCAGTAGCTTTGAAACATATTTGTATACTGCAGAAAAATATAATACTAACATATGATTTGGACAATAACATTATACATTATTATAATGAATTCAATTGAGACCTCTAAAGTTATTAAAATTTAGACTTCAGAAAAAGATATAAATGATATGCTTTTCAGGTAAGAAATCCAACATTTAAAGATATATAATGGCTTATCAAGCTTACACAAATAATATAACTGAGAGTAGAATCCACGTCTTTATGTTTCCAATCTAAGTATGGATTTTCAAATGGGATTTAGCATAATCTGTTACATGGCTTTTTGAAGTGAAACATGCTTATGTGGTAGCTCAAAGCTGTCACAAAGTGAAAAAAAAAAATCTTCCTAATGGAAGTAAGAGGCTTAGAGAAGATCTAACCACGACATACTTAAAATATGAAAATTCTAGGCCATTTCAGTGAAACACTGAGGTCCAAGAGTAATCTAGTCTGAGGATTTTGGAAGTGTTGCTGAGAATATCACTGATGATGAGGAAACCTAAGAAAAATGAGATAAAATTCTTGATTTGGACCAGGAACAAAAATAATTGAGTGGCAAATTTTTATTCTCAAGAAGTTAAGCAGTGAGGAATTATAGAATGTGGTTATAAGACATTTTATCTGAAAATTTATTATGGAAGACTCATTGTAAGACATTAAAGATGTTTCCTGGAATAATGGATTTTTTTCTTTTTAATTTTCCTGATTTTTCCTATTTTTCATTAATATTAACAGATTGAGACCGACGCCATGGCTCAATAGGATAATCCTCTGCCTGCGGCGCTGGCACACTGGGTTCTAGTCCCAGTCGGGGCGCCAGATTCTGTCCCGGTTGCCCCTCTTCCAGGCCAGCTCTCTGCTGTGGCCTGGGAGTGCAGTGAAGGATGGCCCAGGTCCTTGGGTCCTGCACCCACATGGGAGACCAGGAGAAGCACCTGGCTCCTGCCTTCGGATCAGCGCGGTGCCCCAGCTGCAGTGGCCATTGTGGGGTGAACCAATGGAAAAGGAAGACCTTTATCTCTCTCTCTCTTTCTCTCTCTCTGTCTAACTCTGCCTGTTCAAAAAACAAAACAAAACAAAAAAAAAAACCAGATTGAATGTATTTCATAGGTTCATAGATAGAATTCTAAGATAATAATCATACTTCCTTCTCTGTCTCCATCAATTCATCAATTCCCCCTCCTTCATTTATTTCTCTTTTCTTTTTATTTGGTGCAATAACATATTTTCAATTTACTTTATAATCACAGGCTTCATGCACCACTAAGCATAACATTCAACAAGTTAAAAGAAGAAAGACCACTGATCCACGGGAATATAGACAAGGGCTATAAACAATACTAAAATCTTAAGATATCAGTTGTATTCAATATTAACTACCATGTATCAGAGAAAACATGCTATTCTTCTTTTTAAGACTGCCTTATTTCAATAAGCATAATGGTCTCGAGTTGCATCTATTTTGTTTCAAAAGAAGAGGTTTCATTTATTTATGGCTGAATAGTTTTCCATTGTATGTATATAATATATATATATATCACATACACATACATACATATATATGCATGTATATATATATATATCACATTTTCTTAGTAAGTCATCAGTTGATGGAAATCTGGGTTGATTACATATATTTTTTTAAAAAAGTAGATATATTTATTTATTTGAAAGTCAAAGTTACACACAGAGAGAGGGGAGGCAGAGAGAGAGAGAGAGTGAGAGAGAGGAGGCAGAGAGAGAGAGAGAGTGAGAGAGAGAGAGAGAGAAAAAGTCTTCCATCTGCTGGTACACTCCCCAATTGGCCACATCAGCCAGAGCTGAGCCAATCCAAAGCCAGGAGCCAGGAGCTTCTTCCAGGTCTCCCACGTGGGTGCAAGGGCCC
Source organism: Sylvilagus floridanus (assembly GCA_949820135.1). NCBI lineage: Eukaryota > Metazoa > Chordata > Mammalia > Lagomorpha > Leporidae > Sylvilagus > Sylvilagus floridanus. The sequence continues at coordinate 57,814,348 of OX463242.1, forward strand.
AAGGACTTGGGCCATCTTGTACTACCTCCCCAGGCCATAGGAGAGAGCTGTTTCAGAAGTGGAGCAGGCAGGTGTCAAAACGGCGCCCATATGGGATGCCATCACGTCAGGCAAGGGCGTTAACATGCTGCCTCACAGCAGCAGCCCCTGATTACATATCTTAACTTTTGTGGGTTGATCTGTTATAAACATGGAAGTACAAATAACTCTTTCATATACTAGTTTTATTTCTTTTGAATTAATATTCTAAGAGTGGAATGGCTGGGTCATATGGTAGATCCATTTTAATATTTCTGAGGAATCTCTATACTGTCTTCCATATGGTTTTACAAGTTTACATTCCCACCAACAGTGTATTAAGGTACATTTTTCTCCACATTCTCAGCAGCATTATTATTTTTTGATTGCTGGATGATAGCCATTCTAACCTCACTGTGGTTTGGATTTGCATTTCCCCGATAGCTAGTGCTCCTGAACATTTTTCATGTGTCTGTTGGACATCTGTATTTTATCCTTTGAAAAAAGCCTGTTCATAACACTTGCCCAAAAGGGTTATGCCCAAAACAAGTGGATTTCTTGTTTTATTGTTGTTGAGTTCCTTGAGCTTTTTATCTGAATGGCAGGCATCAATGAGTTACACACTTTTCTACATTTTTAACATGGACTAATTTTCTTTAATAATCCAATGTGATAGGTGCAATTATACCCATTATATGCTGAGGAATTTGTAGCATAAGGATTTCAAATTTCGGTTTATATCAAATTTTTGTTTATATGTTTATATCAAAGGAATATTATGATTTGCAAGACCTTGGATAAATATTCAGATAAGGTGAAGTCTTACCTATTGCTTATAGTTCAAATGGTATTCCATAAAAGTTAAAAATCTGCAAGTAATATATAAATCTCAGTATTTCAAATAATCCCAATATGAAATTCCATGGATTACTGAATGCAATATAATGCATTCAGAAAAAATATATATGGAGTCAAAATGACAAAATATGAACCCCTCAGGACATGAATTGAAAGTTCACTTTTCTTTAATGAAATGGTATCCAAAAAACTAGTATAATTGTTTGCACAAAGGAATCACTAAGAAATACGTATCAAGCAACATCCTGAATGATTGCTAATAATCAACTATATAACTTGGGTAAATTTATTTACCTTCTTTGAGGATTATTAAATTTTCATCTATGAAAGAATGACAACTAATTGTTATTACCGTGATGATTATATCCAAACTGGTTAATCCTAAGTGTTTTTATGATTTGGATGCAAGGTATATTTGCAATTAAGCTTTGAGATCTTAAACATCAGAATTCAAAATGTTTCATTTGCAGTGATTGACAATAAAATAGAGATCATTCCAATTGATTATATTTATTCATAAGATGAATCATGATAAATATCTTTTTAGCCATGAGAAATATAGAATGCATTATTCAGGCAATCAGTTAACTAGAAGATGATGGCTTCACCAGTATTTTTAAAAAAGAAATTTGAGGTTCCAAAGAGCCAAACCAAATTTAAGAAAAACTGATATAGAAAATGAAACAACCTAAATTTACTTTATTATTTTAAAGAAAATGTTCATGAATAATAAGAAAATTTTCATAATAAGAAATCATTTTTGATGAATAAATTTAAACAACATTTTGGGATACTTTTGTATCCAACATCCTAAGAGATCTCAAATTTCTTTCTCTAAACCTATATTCTTTATACATTTGATATACTAGTTTTGGTCCTTTATAATTTGGAAATTGATACATACTGGTATTAAAACAAAGGACTCTGGTTCTTGTTTGTTCAGTTATTTTTTTCTTTGCTGAATGAACTTCAGTAAGTAGTGTAAGTATGACTGCTTCATAGCAACTGTGCTCCACCTACAGCTGAGTTTGTACAGTCAATGCCAGATTCAACCAACTTTTTCCTCCTCTTTCTGTTGCCTGAAAGCCCAGCTCTTTTTGAGGAAGATTGAAACCTCAACCATGGTGGTTCTTTATCAAACCCCAGACAGTTATGAGATAAACTTACCCTCTGCCTATGAAATGGCTAAGATGGAGCATACTTAGAAAGGTACAGAAAGAAAGAAACCAATAGTTTTTTTTTAAAATAAATAACTTTCTTCAGGTCATGTTTCTTAATGAATATAGTCTTTACATGCCTAACAGATTCCTCATCGTTAACTGCTCATCAGATACATTCAAAGGCAAAGGAATAACTATTTCATAATCCAATGTATCTGATCAGAGTCCAATGAGATCTACCTTGCAAAACATTGCATTACATCATTTGGTTTATCCTTAGTATTTGTTTACAGAGAATAATGAAACGTTGCTAAAATATAATTTGACCCATACAGAATAGGAGATACTTAAAATGAAGACAGAAGCTAGGACTTTGTACAGTGGCAGTCAAACTTAAAGAGTGAATTTTCTAAACCTATATTCTAGAAGCAAAGCATGAAGAGAATATCAGAATGTGTAAGGCTTCAGCACTGTAAAACAAATATATAAAACATGTTCCTATATTAAAATTTAAACATAGTCCCATTTTTTAAGGATGTATTATTTATTTGAAAAAAATAGAGAGGCAGATAAAGAGGGAGGGACAGAATGTGTGTGAAAGAGAGAGATAACTTCCATACAATAGTTCACTCTACAAATGGCCACAATGGCTGTGTCTGTCATGCTGAAACTTAGATCCCTGAACTCAACAGATCTACTACATGGGTGGCAGAAGCCCAACAACTTAGACAGTTATGCATTGCTTCCCAGGTGAACTAAGAAGAAGCTGGGTGGGCAGTGGAGCAGTCAGGACTCGAACAAGCACTCTCATATGGGATGCTGATGTTGCAAACAAGAGGTGATTTAGTCCGCTGTACCAAAATGACAACTCCAGGCTTGTTTATCAAACCACGCATTATATTCTGTATTTCCGTAGGTTGAGAGACAGCCAACAAGTTATGTAAGCATAAGCAAAAGTACACGTTACAAATATTAAAGGTAATTTTAATTTAGTCATTTGGCATACTTTATAAAATGTACTACTCCCACCAAAATTGCTGAAAATTATGTTAATATTTTACATTTTTTCTAGCTGCTACTCTATTCTGTGTTTACTTTTCAGTCAGATGTCTGCTTTACAACTATGGTTCATAGCATCCTTTGAAAAAGATGTCTTAAAACATAATCTCAATTTTAAGAAACTTCCAATGATATACCCGAATGTGACAATATACCCCTGAAAAACAAAGTGAAACAAGAATAAAAAAAGTCTCAGGCAATGTTTCCTAATGAAGGAAGAGTGCTATATAGGTTTCACTATCACTTTAGTAAATACATGTCTGAGAATTATAACAAAGAATAAATCTAGCTAAAATAATATGCATATGTGCTTTCTTGAGCTACTCTAAAATTAATACTTATTAAACACATAATTATTAATTATGTGTTTGAATTAACAAAAGTATCTGCAACAATTCAAAAATTAGTTTATCCTGTAAGTTCTTCATAAAATTGTTTTCCCAAAATACTAACAAATGTTTTTATATTTTGGGGGAAATATTGTAACTGAAAAATACACTGAAGAATAATATAACAAAGCAAGTCTTATGTATGAAAAATCTCACCCAGACTTGTCATTTTGTGTTTATTGTTTAGAGAAACAAAGCTTATACATTTTAAAAAGTGAAACAAGTATAACCTCATGATATCACCCACTACCATGGTAGCAAGATATCATTAGGAAAAAGGTCTTGAAAAATTACAAAAGAAAAAAATGCACCCACATTATTAACAAAAGGTCAAAATATTCAGTCACAGAAAAGGCTTACTCAAGTGATTGAAACTGTTCTTCACAGATCCCCTCAATCAAATCAGAAGGCCTTTAGGAATATTAAAGACACTATCTCCCAGCCATCTCAGCAGAGGTCAAGGATTCAGAAAGGATTACAACAAGAAGATCTTTAGAAAGGACCTTAATTTAATACAGTGTCATAAAAGGGAAAGCGAAAAAAATGAAAAGACAGAGCCTATATTTAGCCTAGTGCTTAAAAGACACTGGTCAAGAAACCTGAGTCCTACATCTTGGATTTACCTCCTGGATCTGACTTCCTGATTCCAACTTTCTCCGTCTTGGGAGGCAGAGGTGATGGCTCAGCTAAAGTGGATGAGACTGGGGTTGCTCCCAATGTGAATGATTTTGATTGAGTTCTCAACTCCCAGTTTCAGCCTTCCAGCTGTTGTGAGCATTTGAGGAGCTCTCTCCTTATCTGTCTCTTCTCAAATAGATTTTATGAGCCCACTGTATTAGCAGTGACTTTAGGAAAAAGAATATCTGATGGGACCCTCCCCAGCCCAATCAACTGATCTGAAAGGTGGCAGATAAAAAATACTAAGATACACCTCTACTACCTCTATGAACATTAGAGAATTACTAACTAGATAGAACGAAGAACCAGCTGATGTCTCCAAGAGCCTCAGAAAATTATTCTTAGGTCTTAAAATCAAATTAAGAAATTTAATTTCTAATTGGATTTCACAATTGTATAGATTAATAAATCTGCTTTTTTTTTCTCATTTTTAAACTAAAATTCCTGTAGCTTTAAATAAATGGCTGAGTTAGTATCATGTGTTGGAAGTACTGTGGACAAATAACTTTTTCTCCATATCATAGATGGAGACAAATTGCTCCACAGCAGTGCAATTTAGTGAATTTAGATGATGGATATGAGATTTTTGGAATTTGAATAGTTTGGGTTTTGAGATGTGAGATGATGCAATTATGAGATCAGATTTAAAGTTAAACTTTGCAGCAAAGTTTATGCTGTCATGAAATGACACCTGAGAACATTTGGATTTTGCAGACATATTTTATACTTTAGAAGAGTGTGAATGCTTAGAAGCCAAAGAATCAGCTGTGGAAGGCAAAATTATAAGAAGAACTTTAAAATTCCCCACCACAATTTATATGCATATATCATTCCCTTCTGTGAGCAAATCTGTGAACATGGATGAATCTCCTGTGATTAGGTTAGTGAGTTGATCACAAGTGAGTATGGTTTAACTATATATGTTTTGAAAAGGAAACCGGGCCTTCCTCAAGACAGAGATACAGGAGGCATGGCAGGATCTGTGGAGAGGATCTAACAGCAATCAAGTGTGTGTAGCCTTCAGGATCTGAGTGTTACTGCCACCCAACAGTTTGCAGAACTACAGAGTCTGTCCGTTAGCTACGCTGAAGTAAATTCTGCTGACAACCTGAGATAGCTTGGAATTGCCTCTTCCCTTACTTAAGTTTCCAGATGAGCACAGAGCAGATCAATACCCGAAGTTAGCCAGGAGAGAACCTAAGTAGAATACCCAGTCACCTCATGCCTGGACCTGGGAGCTGATGAACCCTTATTTTAAGCTGTTTAGATTTGTGAAATTGCCTTTAAACACAGTGGAAAAATTAAATAGAGAATACTATTATTCATCTTTTTTAAAGCTATTTTTTCTATTACGGCAATACAGCATTCTTTTTTACAGAATATTATAATCTTTTCCCTCTTATAGGAAAAGTATATCACTTATATAGAAAAGTATATCACTTATTTAGGTTTATATCATTTTAATATTTGTTTTCAATTTGTCCTGATTTTTGGTACTCTTTAATTCTTTTTCTTTTTGAGTGATTGCTTATATGACTACTTTTTATTTATTTTAGGTTTTTTATGTGTAATTACGTTTTGTTATCTTGTTAATTTACAATCATATCATAATCAACTTATCACAGTTTTCTCTGTAAGTGAAGTCATATCATTTCCCTTTTAGTGTAAATACCTTAGAAGGTTTTAATCCCACTTACTTCCTTACAGGCCTTAAACTATTTTTCTAGACATTTTTTCTCAGATTTGCTCTAAAACACAGATTACATTGGAGTTTATGCATGTAAATTTACGTATTTGTTTGACAACAATGATTACATTGTAATGGACATATGTAGAGGTAGTTACTATTTTTGGTGGTCTTCATTTTTTGAAGAGAGCCATATTGTTATCTGATGTAATTTCCCTCTACTTGAAATATTTTAGCATTTATATACACTAATAAGAAATATTTTCTGCCTTTAAAGCATAGAATAAAATTTTTATACACAATGCTTTTTGACAAAAGTCAAACATGTTAATCACTGATTTATATACTTATCTTTTAATCAAAAAGTATTTTAATTGTTTTTTTAATTTGGAGACATTAATTTCTTTCCTAATTAAATATGTGTATGCATTTTAATAATTTCAAAATGAATTTCACTTTTATACAGTTTTCACAAATATAAATATTTCTATTACCAAATATATAAAAGTTTATAGTAATGGGAAATTTTTTTAAAAAGATTTATATATTTATTTGAAAGTCAGAGTTACACACACAGAGAGAGAGAGAGAGAGAGAGAGAGAGGTCTTCATCAGCTTCCTCTGGGTCTTCCCATGTGGGTGCAGGGGCCCAAGGACTTGGGCCATCTTCTACTGCTTTCCCAGGCCATAGCAGACTGCTGTATCAGAATTGAAGCAGCCAGGTCTCTAACTGGTGCCCATATGGGATGCCAGCACTGCAGGTGGTGGCTGTATACACTACGCCACAGCACGGGCCCCATAATGGGAAAAATTCTAGAAAACATTTTGTGGGGCTAACGCTGTAGCCTAGTGGGTAAAACCACCACCTACAGTGCTGGCAACCCATATGAGTGCTGGTTCAAGTCCTGTCTGATCCATTTCTGATCCAGCTCTCTGCTATGCTCTGGAAAAGCAGTAGAAGATGGCCCAAGTCCTTGGGTCCATGCACCAGGGTGAAAGGCCCCGAAGGAGCTCCTGGCTTCAGATCAGCACACCTCTGGGAAGTGAACCAGTGGATGAAAGACCTCTCTCTCTTTCTCTCTCTCATTCTCTCTCTCTCTGTCTCTGCCTCTCTCTAACTCTACCTTTCAAATAAATAAAATAAACATTTAAAATAAAGAAGTATTTCCTGGGCCGGCGCCGCAGCTCACTAGGCTAATCCTCCGCCAGCTGCACTGGCACACCAGGTTCTAGTCCTGGTTGTGGCGCTGGTTCTGTGTCGGCTGCTCCTCTCCCAGTCCAGCTCTCTGCTGTGGCCCAGGAGTGCAGTGGAGGATGGCCCAAGTGCTTAGGCCCTGCATCCGCATGGGAGACCCGGAGGGGTCACTTGGCTCCTGGCTTCGGATTGGCACAGCGCACCGACTGTGGTGGCTGTTTGGGGGTGAACCAATGGTAAAGGAAGACTTTTCTCTCTGTCTCTCTCTCTCTCTATCACTGTCTAACTGTCAAAAAAAAAAAAAAGTATTTCCTTTTAAACAAACAAAAGAAACTATTTTGTAAATGTGATAAAATTAACTTGTACTAACTACTTGGCCATTCTTAACCAATAAACATGTTTGTGAGCATTAAATGATTTAATGTTTCAGATGTAATTTTATAAAAAAATTCAAAATTTTGAGTTCAAAATTTAAGAATTATAAATTGTTAATTCAAATGGCATAAACAACTTTTCTTCCTAATTGTTTTCTTTAAAAATATAAACCTGTATCAAAATATATCTGCACGTTTATACAGAAAATCTGAATGATAAGCCCCTTCATATTTTAAATTTTACCTTCACTTTTACTCTCCAAGTCTTGCGTTAGTACTAAATATTGGTTTAATTCCCAAGACACTTTTTATGTGCATGAAGAATTATACTACCTGATCTTTTGCAAGTAATTTTACCAATTAAATGAATTTGGCTTTGTTACAAACATTTCTAATATTAAGTAGCTTCAAAAGTCTCCTGACAGAATGTGTCCATCCATCTCGCATTTGGCAAGTTACAATTTCCATTTGTTCTTGTTTCCCTTTGGAGACATATATAGGAAATGTGCTTTTTACTTTGAATAGAACAGACTATTTTGTTGGTTGTACTTCTATTATGTTAATGAGGAGTTTTATTAGTATATTCCTAAGGACGAAAGGTGGCAATTAGTAGCAACAGCTGTGTGTGTGTATATGTGTGTGTGTGTGTGTGTGTGTGCATACCCAGGTGGGTGCATGTGTAATGTATATTTATAATTTTAATGTCATTTGCTTCAATAAAAAAGGCAGTACCCTGAGTCCCCAAATCACCTTATTTTAAAAATAGTTTAATGATATATTTTCTAAACAGACTACTAACTTTTCCATTACTGCACCTATTGTGTTCTGAAATTATGCACTCAGAAAATTGAATGGAAAATGCTGGTGTTCTTCCTTGGAGTGAGCACATATCTTTCCCTTAGATCAGCAGAATAAACACATTATATTATAAAATGGAAGTGATTCAATAACTAATATTCTCTAAGGAGTTATGCCCATACTTATTGAAATGTGATGTATTAAATAGCTTGAAAAAAAGTAATATACGTCTTGATTTAACTAGAATATAACTGAGCTCCCTTCAATGCTCAACCTCACATAAATAATCACCCATTTGTCAAGAAACCAGAAACTCAAGGGGCAAGGTTCAATAAATTTCTGATAAGAAATAGAACACAAAGTAGCGAAGAACAAGGGCATATTACAAGACACAAAGTAAATGTAGCTTATATATAAACTTTATATATAAACATTATATATATAAAGACAGTGTGCAATATGACATTTATGATATATGCTGAAAATAGGAAAGTATTTTCAGATTTGAACGCCAATTTTTCAACTATGTAAAGCAATGAAAGATAAACCCTGAAGAAAGATTTATACAAAGTTAACTTTAAACCTTATAGGGACCAATACTGATAGTAATCTTTTTTAATAATTCTATAAAATATAAAATGTAGGTAAAGGACAGGCCAAGGAAATATACCACACATTCCATCTCTGTCATCAAATGATTTATTTTCCTGCCCTAGAACACTCATAAGAGGTTATAAATTCACATCAGTTTAGTAAAGAAGGGAGTGGCCATTCACAGAGCAATCTGTAACTTGGTTTTTTGAAGAAAATTTCTGAGAAAAATGTACTGACAATAGCTTTAAAAATACAAAACTGATGACTGCTATCATTCTGTTAACTCTCCATTATTATTGCTGTTTTGATATGTAACTGTTTGGAGCAATGAAACATACATTTTATGTCAAGCAAAGAAATGTCTGTTAGAAATAACCAGTAATATTTTGAAAGTCGTTGTTTTAGAGAGGGCAATGAAATGCTTAACTCCAGTAATTCCATTAGGTGAAATGGCAACTCATCAGAGATGGCCAAGGGGCTCTCCTATCTTCACAGCATCTATCACTTGATGACATTCTCCTTCTCATTCAAGAGAATATGTGGACAGTGACAAAAAAATCAGGAGAACTGGAATAAACTATATTAAGTCTCCCAGGCTGCCTAAACACGGACTCCAGCATAGTTTCTTTTTTCAGCTTGAACATTAATTAAATCAACGAAGAGAAGAAAATTAATACAGATAATCTGTGATTCCACAGTGTAGTTTATTTTCAAGGATGTGTACTCTGAATAAAATAGACAATTCCATACACTTACATATAAATAACATGACCTGGTGACCATTTTCCTTATTGTGTATGTACTATAAAGTTATTAAAGATACTGAGAGTTAAACTATTCCTAATCATAATACACCATTAAAAACAGTAAAATCTATTTTGTGTTATATTGATATAGTTTGCATTAGTACAGATAACTGGATTATAAAAAAGGCTTTAATAACACTAAATATGTATATTCTATAATGTTGTTTATGTATTTAAAGTCTAGGATTTAAATATTCATGTATATATTAAAACTGTCAAATATATTTTGCTCATCATGTTAGCAAACACAACATATATAAATGACATTCATCTGCCAAATATTAATTTGTTTTCAGAATCAGTAACCGAGTTTGGTCTCATAATTTACCTATGAGATAGGCATTAAAATCATTACTTCATATCCTCAAAGTACTTATACAAAAAATGTATAAAGACACAGAATGATTGTAGTTTTTTAATATTAAATGAAAAGCCAATGTGCAATATGACATTTATGATATATGCTAAAGATAGGAAAGTATTTTCAGATTTGAATGCTAGTTTTCAACTATGTAAAGCATAGATTAATACAAAGTTTACAAAATTTGAAGAAATCAAACTTGGACATAGGAGTCCCAGCATTAAATCATGACTGTTTGCTACTATGTAATGCAACCACTTATAGAATGTCATCTGTCACAAAGCTCTCATAACAATGAGAAATCTGATTCAAATAAGTATTAAAGGAACCATGATGTCTTACCTATTAGAATTCTGAGGACATGGAAACGAAGTAATTTCTGGGTCCTGGAAATTAAAATTAATTCACTGTGGTTAGAGCATGAGATAATGGGTCTCTAAGCTGGCAACAGTAGGAGATAATGATTCTACAAAAGGAATTTGGTAAAACATGAAAATAATTGTATGCCACCTGTGTGGGCAAGGAACGGTTACCTCAGTATCCCTGGGTTGCTCAAAATGCAAATAGCAGAGAAAGTTCTGTCTTCCAGATTAACCTGTGGCCAGCTCCTAAGAAATAACTTCTGTAACTTTTGAGCTTTATACAAGCTAAAGTGTTCTTGTAATATTCTGAGATTGCGCCCATGTTGTGCCAATTTGACCAAATAAGTGCATCTTAACAATCTGATTAAAATTAATGCTTATTTTAGCTAGATGTTGGGGATGTATCATCCTGCACATTCCTGAACTGTGAAGTTTCTGCTCAGCTGTCTACTTTCAGGTGAACTGCAATACCCTTATGTGTTAGATATTTCTTTTTCTTGCAGGTTTATGAATTATCTCTTACATCTTAGAGCTTCATAGAATAATGACTTAGTGTATGGTTAGATGATTTTCATCTTACTGGTAATATTTAACCTCCCTGTACTTGGATACTTGTGGGTTTTCTTTGCAGGTTTGGAAATACTTATATTATCATCACTTTAGTTAGTTTTCTACCTCTCTGGCATCCTTATGTCTCGTCTGAACTCTAATAACTCAACTATTTTTACATTTAATGTTGCCTCAATATTCCTGCAGTCTTTATTGTTCCTCATTCATATGTTTTGTCTTCTAACTTCCTATTTTCAAATAGCTTGTCTTGAATCTGTTTGCTCTACTGTGCTTTTGATGCCTTCTGTCACAGTTTGAATGTTGCCTAGTGCACTTTCAGCTCAATGATTTCTCTTGATGTTTGTTACTTTGATTTCTTTTAAACTCTTCTGTTACCATATTGAATCTTTTCTCTGTAATTTCTTGAAGTTTGTTGAGTTTCCTTTAGAGCAGATATTTTGTATTCTCCATTCAGGAATTCACAGGTATCAGTTACTATGTGGTCAGTTATGGTACCTGTTTTATCTCTTTAATTCAAGTATTGTTCCATGATTTCTTGCATATGATGTCTTATGTACACTGAAGGTATATTTATTCAAGGCCTCATAATACGGTTTTGTCTGTCTAGGTCTTCCAGACATGCTAATCAGTCTACTTATTTTCTTGAAGCCTGTGAACTATTATCTTATTTCACCCTAAGCTTTTCACAAATTCACAGTTGATATGTTATTCCAAATGAACAGGGGGGACAGTAGTCTATTCAGAATGAAAAGGGAAATAAAGAGTTGTCTATTTCTGAAAGCCTGTATCTGCTGCTGGGTTATACTGAGATGCCTCATCCATAGCACTCACTTGTGTTCAGGCTCCATAGGATCTGCTCAGCACTGAGTCTCCCTGGGGGACTGGTCCCAGGCTTCTGTGCAATATCTCGTCAATTTCCTCTCTTTTGTTCCTGCAAGAAATTACTCTATGTCCTTCTGCCTGGAGTTGGGGTAAGAAAGGGTTGTTACAACCTATGGATGCCAATGCAACAATTCTTGGTCCCACATGGATCCCAGCCCACCAAGGCCAGAGAAGAACAAGGGTAGGTCCATGCTGCTATGGACTTCCTACTGCTGAGATGAACTCACGGGTGTGGGCTGCTACATACAACAAGCCATAGGTGATGCTTCTTGGACTAGAAGTTAGCTCACCTGAGACCAGATGTCTTTTCCGGTGCCAAAGAAAGCCCATAGGCTTAATATCAAGAGGACTGACCTAGTTTCCTTAGTTCTCATGAAGGTAGTATAATGTTGTGCATAGCTGGTTAAATTGTTGTCTCTGTGGGAATATGGTCAGTGTAACATCATGCTCAGCCACTATCTTGCTCCCAATGCTGGCTATTAATAGCATGATTTTAATTAATTCAAGAAGAAAGGCAATAACAACTGATAAACATATTTTTCTTATGTGATACTGCTTTATACTTTAGGAAAAAAATGTCACATTAATTCTAAAATGAATTAATTATGGAAATAGGGCAATACTTACTGGCTGCACCAGAAGAAAAAGTTCGGGTCGTTATTCCTCAAGAGAAGAAAATTCAGTAGGAAGGTGTGCAAATAAACTTTATACATCTCAAAATATGTAACAAGGAGTGATGTCTAATAAAATAATTAAAAAGCAATTTCCACTGGCATACTTAAAAAAAAAGATAAGACAGTAAAATGTATTTCCTTTCCACTAACTTCTAACTCTTTTAAAAAGAATATGGTCAGAAATGGAAAAAAAAATTTACAGTTATTAAAGTGGTTAACAATTAACCATTTAAAGCAAAAGTTTAAAGAATCTTCAAATGTATATTTTTTCAAGACACTATGTGTTTCACTTAGCAAACATAAATATGAAAGATTTAACAATTCGTCATTTTAGTAAAAGCAGTGTTTCACTCCTTTTGATAGTCCTATGACATTTTTCTCTATGTAACTGTAACTAATGGTTCTTTTCCTCAAAATACTCATGATTGGGGCCAGTGCTGTGGCACCGGCATCCCATATGGAGGCCGGTTCTAGTCCTAGCTGCTCCTCTTTCCAGTTGAGCTCTCTGCTGTGGTCTGGGAAGATGGCCCAGGTCCTTGGGCCCCCGCTCCTGAGTGGGAGACCCGGAAGAAGCACCTGGCTCCTGGCTTCAGATCAGCACAGCTCCGGCTGTTGTGGTCATCTGGGGAGTGAACCAGTGGATGGAAAACCTTTCTCTCTGTCTCACCCTCTCACTGTCTGTAATTCTACCTCTCAAGTAAATAAATAAAATATTTTTAAAAAATATTCATGATTTTCTTTTACCTTTTGTTCAAAGTTCTGAAGACTTCTTTCCTTTTATATTGATATCTGTAAGTTCAATTCATTTGAACTAAGTTTGAAAATTTAAATGAATCTGAAGAGAAAGGCCTGAAGAATTATAGGCTTGCTGTAGAGCAGGATTTCTCAACCTCAAATCATTTCATATTAGTTATCAGAATTTATTTTTAAGCTTAACACTATTTAGAATATCCAATTGAATGAAAAAATTCTTATCACCTTCAAATTTCTAATTCTACCTCTATTGTACTAAAAATTTTAATATGGTGTTTTCATTGGAATGTATTGACTAGGAATAGGAGTTAAGCCTAGTGGTTCAGATTCCTCGGTCTCACATCCCAGTAACTGCCATAAATCTCCACCTCCCACTCCTGACTCTGGATTCCTATCCATGCTGATCCTGGAAGGCAGCAATTATGCCTCACATAATTGCATTCTTGCCACACACATGGGAGACCTGTACTGTTTCCAGTTCTGCTTCACCTGTGACCATCTGAGCATTTGGAAAGTGACCTAGGATGTAAGAGCTCTCCTTTCTATTAAATTTTTAAAAATTTAAAAAGAGAATGTCTGGAATAAATGAGGGAATACTCTCCTCTGACATATATCCTCAGGGCTTTCTATTTGTTATAATTAAACAAAATGCTAATAGAATATAGTCGATGAAGATGAAGGTTGTAAATTCTCTTTCATGACTGAAGAGGCAGTTAGATGTTAAAATGGTTAAAATGTTGCTTTTGGAATTCACAGTGAAACAGATTAAGTCACTTTTCATATTGTTTGTATAAAAATCAAAGAAAAGCCTACACAAATGATTTACAACTGCTAATTTTCTAGGTTAGTATGTTCATTTTTTTGTTTTCATTATCTTTCAATATTACTCACATGAATGAAAAAATTGCTAGGCATAAAAGTATTTAAACACAGTGTTATTGTTGTGTGTTGAATGTAACTTTCTCTAAATTCATGTATTGAAACCTAACCTATAATATCTCAAAATATAGTTGGAGTTAAGGCCTTTAACGTGAGGACTATGTTAAAATGTGGTCATTGCTGCAGGGCCTAATTCAACGTGATTGGTGTCTTTATAAGAAAAGGAAATTAGGATCAGCAGAAAACCCCAGGAATGTGTATGCACAGAGAGATTATGTTAGGACACAGCAAAAAGGCAGCTATCTGCTAGCCAAAGACAGACTTCAGGAACAACCAAACATAACACACATTCAGCCTACAGAACTTTGAAAAGTAGATCACTGATTTTAGGCCAGACAATTTATGATATTTTGTTATGGCAGCCCTAACAAACTAATACAATCATTATTCAAATATAATTTCCTAAAAATATATTTAATGTTTATCACAATTGTTAAAGAACTCTATCAAAGAATTTTATATTTACTGTAAATTAATACATATATATACAAATATTAAAAAGGGATGATAATGTAAAACACCATTGTGATTGAAAGCCCCAGTATGCTAGGTTCCTAGACAAAGTAGAATTTGGAGCACTTTGAAATATTTAATAATATTTGTACAAATAGGAAATGTAAACCAGCATCTCAGAATATGTAAAGCTGATGATAAAGACAGCACCACATTTTCAAATCTTGTGACCAAGTATTATATAAATGAAAATGAAGAACACTAAACAAATATTATAATAGTAAGAGTGGTTGGATAAGAAAAAATGTGAGCTTCAATAATGTTAAAGAATTGAAAGCACAATGAATATGATCTTTGACCACATAATCAAGGCAGACATTAAATAATGAATGACCAAAAAAAGCTAAAATAATAAATAGTAATCAGCAACATTTATACACAAGAATTATCAAAGAAGGAATTGTAACAGAAATTAGGGCATGTATTAAATCAAAGCATAAAATAAATATTTGAGGATGACATTCATTTATAACTTTGTGTTTAAATACCCTTTTAGCTATTGATACACATATTAAAGAAGAAAGTAAATCTTAAAATTAATGATCCAAGAATTTTGCTCTAAAACAAACAAATTTAAAGAAAGTAATGCACAAGACAACCTCAAAAATACACACAAGAAGAAATGCATCTATATGAGAGATACTTAAAATGAAAAAATCGGACCTCTGAAGAGCCAAAGAAATATTCATAAAATCACTGACAGTGGAGATCAATAAGACCAAAACCAAATTCTATTCCATCCCCAACAGTCATACAGAAGCCCAGGTTATGAGTACCAGTAGTAAAAAGGACATCACTATAGAACTTATGTTCATCAAAATAATGAGGATGATTTGAATATTTTATCCCCAAACTAATTCAATTGGGAGATTTGCAAAAATTCCTATATAAAATAATGGAATGAGTCATAATACAAAAAGTAACTGTTAGAGAAACAATAAATTGCTAAATCATGACCAAATTGGGATTACTACAGAAATGCAAGATGGATTTCACATTCACATATCAATCAGTGTATTTTGCCAAATTAACAGAAGAGAAGCAAAAATAGTTGCTAATGCAAATGATAAAATACATTATATTTTAAATAGAAGCAGAAAAAAACTAAATTTTATGGAAGTTATCATTTTATCACTATAAAATCTGTCTCACAAGAAAACTGCCTATTGCAGAAAATAGTAGTAAGAATCATATTAAAAGAAAATAATTTAAAAGCCTTCCTTCTGAGAACATAAATGACTTATTAGTGACCACTATACCACTTCAATCCTTCTATTTAACATTGCAATGATGATCTCAGCTAGTGTGATGAAGCAGATGAATATTAAACAACATCATATAGAAATAAATACATAGCATTTTTAAAGATTTATTCACTCATTTGAATGGCAAAAATGACAAAGAGGGAGAAACACACACACACACACACACACACACACAAGAGACAGAGCAAGAGAGAGATAGGCCGGCGCCGTGGCTCAACAGGCTAATCCTCCGCCTTGCGGCGCCGGCACACCGGGTTCTAGTCCCGGTCGGGGCGCCAGATTCTGTCCCGGTTGCCCCTCTTCCAGGCCAGCCCTCGGCTGTGGCCCAGGAGTGCAGTGGAAGATGGCCCAAGTGCTTGGGCCCTGCACCCCATGGGAGACCAGGAAAAAGCACCTAGCACCTGGCTCCTGCCATGGGATGAGCGCGGTGCGCTGGCTGCAGCGCGCCAACCGCGGCAGCCATTGGAGGGTGAACCAACGGCAAAGGAAGACCTTTCTCTCTGTCTCTCTCTCTCACTGTCCACTCTGCCTGTCAAAAAAAAAAAAAAAAAAAAGAGAGAGAGAGAGAGACAGAAAGAGAGAGATTGATTCCATTTGATGATTCATTTGTAAATGCCCTCAAAAAATAGGATTAGGCTAAGCTGAAGCAGGGAACTAGGAACTCCATCCAGGTTGCTCATATTGGTGGCAGGACCATAAGTAATGGGGCCATCATCTATTACCTCCCAGGTACATTAGCTGGAAGCTGGATCATAAGTGCAGATTAGCCAAGATTTGAACCAGGCACCCTGCTATGGGATAAGGGCATTCCAAGCAGTTGCTTAACCTGCTGTGTCACAATGCCTGCCCCTAAATAGCATTATCTGCAATAGATAGAAATGTATAATGGAATTCTTAAAAAATCTATAGATAATCTATTTGAATTTATAGATGAATCTAGCAAAGTTAGCGGATAAAGGTATATAGAAATCTACCATATCTAAATATGAATATTTTATTATTATTATTATTATTATTTGACAGGCAGAGTAGACAGTGAGAGAGAGAGACAGAGAGAAATGTCTTCTTTTGCCATTGGTTCACCCTTCAATAGCTGCCACAGCTGGTGCACTGCGGCCAGCACACTGTGCTGATCCAAAGGCAGGAGCCAGGGACTTATCCTGGTCTCCCATAGGGTTCAGGGCCCAAGCACTTGGGCCATCCTCCACTGCACTCCCTGGCCACAGCAGAGAGCTGGCCTGGAAGAGGGGCAACCGGGACAGAATCTGGTACCCCGACCAGGACTAGAACCTGGTGTGCTGGCGCTGCAGGAGGAGGATTAGCCTATTGAGCTGTGGCACCAGCCTAAATATGAATAATTTCTAATGAAAAATATATAAATAGCAACAAGCACACTGTATTTAAAAGAATAAATTGAGAGGAAGATCTATGGATGCGTATAATCTCTACAGTGCAAATAAAAAAAAAAACTAAAATTAAGAGAAATCAAAAGAAGCATATATTATGTTCATTATTCAAAGCATTCCAGAGACAAATCTGTGCATGTTAATCATTATAACTTTTCTTCGTTCAAAGTGAAACTTTGTTTTTGCAATTGACAGATAAAATTGTCTAATTATGATATATAATGACATTTTGAAACATATCAGATTGATTGTTTAGCTAATCAAAAATTGATCTACCTCACATAGTTATTTTTATATAAATTAACAAGATGATATATATATAGAAATACAAAGTGTCAAGAATAACTAAGAAAATCTCTGAGGAGACAATATGAAGAACTTCCAATTTCAGCTACTATGACTTATGGAAAGGATCAGTATTCATGACTACATGCTAACAGTATAAGGATAAACAAGTAAACTGCTGGAATTGAATAAGGAGTCTAAAATAGAACTTTACGTGTATGGATTTTTGTTATATAATGAAGGTAACATCCCAGTGCACACAGAAAAGATTAGAATTTTCAATAAATATTGTTAAGTAAACTGGTTAACCTTATGGGGAAAACAAAATGAAATCTGAAGTTCTTCACTGTATATACAAAAATACTTGGATCACATATATAATTGTAAAAGGTAAAATTATATAAAGATCTTGAAATATAATATAGAAAAATATACATATACTTTTGCCAAGTTAAATATCAGAACAGAAAAGAATTGGAAAATACAATGAGAAACTGAGAAATTTAATGATGTTAAAATTAGACCCTTTATATGTTCATCAAAAATATTCACAAATTAATATAATATTTTAACAACATATACATCTTGCAAAGGGCTTAATATAAACCTCTTTAAGTAGCTAAGGATTAGAAATGTGGTATAGAACACATAGAGAGACACTGGAAAAATCTTTCAAATAAGAGACTTGCTAAATCTCTAAACATGCTCTGAAATGCTGTACAACTTATCATCAGAAAAAAAGCAAAATAAATCAATGTAGTACTGACCCATGCTTCAGTGCAGAAAATACTATTTTTAAAGGTTGAAAACATCAATTTGTGGAGAGGCAATTAAGTAACTGGGACTCTTACATAGACTCTACACAGGAGTATGAATCTGGAGAAATGATGACATTTAACAAAGCTGAATGGAAGCATCCCTAGTCATTTCCCATTACTTGATTGGACCCACTTATTTCATAGTGCTGTTTCCTTCTAGATCTTTGCTTGTCCACACTGACTCTTCCCTAAGAATCACAAATTTCTGTCTTCTCATCCTTCTGCTATTAATGAACTCTTTCTTGATCTCTTTCAACGATTATTCAAATATTTTTAACCAAAGTGGTAAGCCAGGTCTGAAGCATCTGCAATAGTTTTTAACATTTCTCACTGTATAAAACCAATCAGATACAATGAGATTTTTTTCCCCCATGTTTTATATTTAAGACAAGCTGTGCCAGCTAAGACAGTGAGTAGCATCCTATTGAAAAGAAGATATATCAGAGTGAGGTCTTGTAGGGGATGAAATCTTGACTCTGATGTGTTTAAATTAAGTGAACCTAGCCAAATTATTTAGTCTATCAGTGGACTTTCATTGTTACATTCAGGAGTCTGGAACAAACTAGCAAGAGTATATGGCAAGGTAGTAGTTTTATTTATTTCTACCTATAATTCTTTCATAACTGTGTTCATATTGTGAATTACATAGAGCTCTATTTCTATGTCCTTGTTTAAAAGTTTACCTACAAATAACAATAATTACACTTTCAGCATACGGAGTTCATAGATTTTCATTAACTGGTCTCCAGTTCTGGGATATATCTTTGTATATTACCTGAGATTTCAAAATCTAGGAGGGTGGGCTTTGTGGCATGCATTAGGATGCCCACATCCCATACCCAAATGCCTCTCTGAAGTCCTGGCTACTCCACTTCTGATCCAACTGCCTACTAATGTGCATTTTAGGAGGAAGTAGATTAAGGCGCATGTAGCTGAGTCTCTGCTGCCAATGAGAGAGACCCAGATGGACTAACAAGCTCCCACTGTTGGGCTGGTTCAGATCTAGCTGTTGTGGGCATTTAGAAGGTGAACCAGTGAATGAAAGGTCTCTCTGTGTGTATCTCTGGCATCCTGTCATTTCAACAAATAACATATAAATAAGTAGAAAGTTTAAAAATCTACAAAGGGTAATTAGGATGAATTTCCTCTGCAATGCCAATTTCTCACTGGGTTAGAGAAGGACTAAAATGATTAACAGGGCTATCAGAATCTTCCAATTGGTCCATGATAGATCAATTTCCTGAAATCATATGGAATGGTAAAAGTGTTACCAAGAACAAATGCTAATCATGCTGGATGGGTGAAAAACAAGACATTTCCACAATCATAAATGTTCATCTCAATTGGCAATGGCTACTTTAAACTATTATATTAAAAATAAAAGAAGTATATGTGGGAAATAGTGACAAAAAACATACTAGGATGTGAAAAATGAAAGATAAATTTTACTGTAATGCTCATGGGCAAAAGGGATAATGGAGACTCCAGCGTCCTATCTCTCAGCCTTCCTTCAGAACAGCATATCAGATACCTCTGCCAAAAGACCTCAAAGGAAAGGAGGAAGCCTTCCAAGTACTACACAAACTCATAGGAAAGTTGAGAGGATACCATGGAAAAGCCACTTGAGTCACTGGTTACATATGGAAGGTATATCTCTGAATAGAAATATGCTTTTGTTCATTCAGAGTTTAAGTGTCATCTAGAGGTCTTGGGCTCTGCCTAGAAGATATGCTGGCAGATCTACTAAGCTAGATAAGAGGAGAAAAAATCAGTCTAAAAGGACAACCAGGCTTGGCTTTCTTCAGACCTCTCTCTGTCTCTGAGGGTTTACTAGGGACACTATCATAACTTCCAGTTGATGTCTGGTTGTAACAATTTCTACAACATTGTCTGTATGTGGAAAAATCAATATGTTTTCTTGCAACAGTGTCCAGTAGATGAAGTACCTGACATACCAACATCTCCACAAATTTCCTTTATGAGCAACTGTCTATGACACACAACCACCTCTAACCTCTCTTCAACTTTCTCCTCACTCCTGGGTATATATTTTATACACTTTATTTACCATAAATTTACTTTTATCCTTTCTATATTTAATTTCATTTTAATATCAAAGTGATACTATGTTTATGAATATTTTATGTTTTATGTAATCTCTCTCTAATATGCTGTCCTAAAAAGCAGAAAAGATTTTGCTTTTTCTCAATAAATTTTGATTTTTGTGCAGAAATTATTGCAAGTATTGGGGTATTTTCAGTTTTTGATACTTTTAAATATTTTTCATGACCACATAAACTTGTGTTAAAATTGTATATGTGATTAAAATAAATTTCCTTTGAAATTTACTATTGTAGTCAGTTCCATGTACAAAGTTCAGTGACAATGAGCTTTGTGTTAAAATTATAGATACAATTATACTATTAATTTCCTTTAAAAATTTACCATTGTAACCACTATTAAGTATACAATTCTGTGGCAATAAGTACATTCATATTGTTATACAGCCATCATCAACATGTATCTTCAAAATGTTTTTACTTCTTGAAATGCTGAGCTTTATAAGCTACCAAGTTTAATTTTCAAAAAAAAAGTATGTGAAATACAAACTTCTAACATTTGAAGATTGTAACTAAAATCTCCAACTCTTCATTAACAGGATCAAATAAAACAGATCATACAATAAGTAAAGAAAATGACATTCAAAATATTTTGTTTTAAAATCATATATGTTGTGATTTTGGAGTACTTTTTGAAATTTGTGCTCCACCACAATATAATAATAGTAGCCAATAATAAACGGATAATATTTTAATTGCAGTTTATTCTTGAAGCCCCGTCCTTTAATTAAATGTCTAAACTATTCTTCAGAAGACTTAGCTGAGCTTATTTCAAACTTTTTTTTTAATTTAAGTATTTTATTTGAAAGGCAGAGACACACAGAAAAAGAGAGAGAAATATCTCTTATCTGTGGCTTCGTTGTCCAAATGCCCACCACAAGTAGAGCTGGGCCAGGCTGAAGCCAGAAGCCAAAAGTTCAATTCAGGTCTCTTACATGGGTGGCAAGAAGGGCCCAACTATCTGAGCCATCACTATTGCATTGCATTAACAGAAGTTTGAATTGGGAGCATAGCCAGGACTCAAATCAAGGTGCTGTGATGTTATGTGATGTAGGTACCCCAAGCGATGTCTTAACATCTAAGAGTTGCCTCTTCCTCAGGATACTATTAAGACCATTCAACAAGTAAGTGATTTAAGAGTCAGAATACTGGGGAATTAAATAATTTACTCATGTTCACTTTATAAGAACTTATTAGAACCAGAATTTGACCCAAAAGCACGTGGCTTAAAGCCTCTTCTCTCAACTAATATATATGTCATTGCCTTATGTTAAATAGTACAGTATTTATGGTAAACAAATAAACAGTATGTAAAGAAATATGAACAAAACAGGACTGAGGGGAAGAGAATGAATAACTCCAAATTTACAAACAGTGTGGTTGTTACATGGCCCCTCAAATGAAATCAACAGATTAAAAAAAGATAGCAACAGGGAAAATGTATCTAAGAATTTTGCTGTCATCTTTCTCTCCTTCAAAAATATTCTTTAAGTTTGTCTGACTTTCAGGTTGACAGCAAAATAAAGGAGATAAGGCAATAGAATCATTTATAAACATGAATACAAGGGTCAACTGGAACATTATATTTTACTATGAAAACAGTGAATAGAGAAAAATTTGGAAAAAGGAAATACATTCCCTGAGTTGAAATGCTTAAACGCTAAAGGGAAAAAATGTCCTAAGGGAAAAAATAGGAAGAATAAAAGTATAGTAAGGAAGAGAGTAGCCAGTGGGCAGAGAAAGATCCCATGTTCTTTTGTAGAATATAGACAATGGAGAGAGAGACTGAAAAATTAATACCTGATGTGAATAAAAAAGGAAAGCATAGGAAATGTCAAAGTGATAAAACTAGAATCCTAAAGGATGACAGAGAGAACTTATATATTTGAATATTGAAATGAAAGCAAATTTCAATATTACAAATTAATTCATTGTCAATATTCTTAGTAAATTTGAAATAATTTTACACTAGCTAATATAACTTTCTTTAAAATACCCTGCATAAGGCAATGAAGTCTGTGAAAGATGATAAACAAAAGGCAAATTAGAGCCAAATGTAATATAGCATGTGATTGATACCATTCAATAAGTTTAGCTTTTAAATATTTAGTTTCATGTCATTAATTCTGAAGAAATATACATAACATAAAACTTAATCACTGAAAGATTTAAAAAAATATTTATTGTAATCTGCATGAAAGGTAGAGCAACAGAGAGAGGAAGAAGGAGAGAGAATAAGTGACAGATCTTCTATCCCTTTGCTACCTCCAAATGACCACAACAGCCAAGATAGGGCCAGGCCAAAGCCAGGAAACCACAACTCCATCTGGATCTGCCACATGTGTTGCAGGGACCCAAGCACTTGAGCCATTATTTGCTGCCTTCCATAACGAATTCAGTGGAAATTGGATCAGAAATGGTGCAGGCTGAACTCTTCTGGGTACTGTGATATAGGATGCAGGCATCATAAGAAGTGGCTTAAAGCCATAATGTCTGCCTGTATTTAAAGCTTTTTTTTTTTACTAAAGATTTTATTTATTGACAGGTAGAGTTACAGACAGTGAGAGAGACAGACAGAGAGAAAAGTCTTCCTTTCTAGGTTTACTCCCCAAATGGCTTCAATGGCCGGAGCTGTGCCAATCCAAAGCCAGGAGCCAGGTGCTTCCTCCTGGTCTCCCACAGAGGTGCAGGGGTCCAAGCACCTGGGCCATCTTATACTGCTTTCCCAGGCCACAGCAGAGAGCTGGACTGGAAGAGGAGCAACTGGGACTAGAACTGGCACCCATGTGGGATGCTGGCGCTGCAGGTGGATGATTAAACCAGTGTGCCACACTGCCGGCCCTAAACTTTTTTAAGTGTCAGATTCAGTTGCATTAAGTACATTCACATTCCAAACATTTTGCATGTTACACACATTAGGCTTCTAAGCTACTAAGTTTAATTTTTAAGACAAAGTATTCAAAATGCATGCCTCTATTATTTGAAGTTTGTAATAACAATCCCAAAACCAAAACAGAAATTGTATAAGTAATAAAAGCCCTCCTAATAAAGAAAAGCCCAGGACCGAATGGATTCACTGCTGAATTCTACCAGACATATAAAGAAGTAACTCCAATTATTCTCAAGCTATTCAAAACAATTGAAAGAGAGGGAATCCTCCCAAATTCTTTCTACGAAGCCAGCATCACCTTAATTCTTAACCTGAAAAAGATGCAACAGAAAGAGATACAGACCAATTTCACTGATGAACATAGACACAAAAATCCTCAACAAAATTCTAGCCAAGAGAATGCAACAACACATCAGAAAGATCATCTACCCAGACCAAGTGGGATTTATCCCTGGTATGCAGGGATGGTTTAACATTCGCAAATCAATGTGATACATCACATTAACAAATTTCTGAACAATAACCATATGATTATCTCAATAGTTGCAGAGAAAGTATTTGATAAAATACAACATTCTTTCATGATGAAAACTAAACAAATTAGGTATAGAAGGAAAATTTGTCAACACAATCAAGACAATTTATGACAAACCCAAGGACAGCATCCTATTGAATATGGAAAAGTTGGAAGCATTCCCTTTGAGATCTCGAACCAGACAAGGCTGCTCACTGACTATTGCTATTCAATATAGTCCTGGAAGATTTAGCCAAACCCATTGGGTAAGAAAAAGAAATCAAAGGAATAAAAATTGGGGAAGAGGAAGCCAAACTATCCCTATTTGCAAATGACATGATTCTATATATAGGGGATAGAAGATGCCACTAAGAGACTATTGGAATTCATTGAAGAGTTTGATAAAGTAGCAGGGTATAAAATCAATACATACAAGTCAACAGACAATGCTGTGGCTGAGAAAGAAATTCTAAGATTAATCCCATTCACAATTGCTACAAAAAATCAAATACATTGGAATAAATTTAACCAAGGATGTCAAAGATCCCTACAATGAGAATTACAAAACATTAAAGAAAGAAATAGAAGAAGATACAAGAAAATGGAAAAATCTTCCATGTTCGTTGATTGGAAGAATCATTATCAACAAAAAGCCCATTCTTCCAAAAGAAATTTACAGATTCAATGAAATACTCATCAAAATACCAAGGACATTCTTCTTAGATCTAGAAAAAAGTTGCTGGAATTCACATTTAAACACAGGAGACCTCTAATAGCTAAAACAATCTTAAACAACAAAAACAGAGCCAGAGGCATCACAATACCAGTTTTCAAGACATACTACAAGGCAGTTATAATCAAAACAGCCTGGTACTGGTACAAAAACAGATGGATATGCCAATGGAACAGAATATAAATGCCAGAAATCAATCCAAGCATCTACAACCAACTTATGTTTAACCAAGGAGCTAAAACTAATCCCTGGGGCAAGGGCAGTCTCTTTAATGGTGCAGGGAAAACTGGATTTCCACATTCAGGAGTATGAAGCAGGACCCCTACCTTACACCTTAAACAAAAATCTATTCAAAATGGGTTAAAGACCTAAATCTAAAAGCTGATATTATTAAATTTTTAGAGAACAAGGGGGAAACCCTGCAAGGTATTCTCACAGGCAAATAGTTCTTGGAAAAGACCCCAGAAGCACAGGCAATCAAAGCCAAAATTAACAATTGGGATTACATCAAATTGAAAAGCTTCTGTACTGCAAATGAAACACTCAGGAAAATGAAGAGGCCACCAACAGAATGGGAGAAATTATTTGCAAACTATACAATTGATAAAAAATTAATAATCAGATTATATAAATAAATCGAGAAACTCCACAACAGCAAAACAAGCAACCCAATTAGGAAATGGGACTTAACCAGATATTTTTCAAAAGAAGAAATCCAAATGGCCAACAGACACATGAAAAAATGTTCAGGATCACTGGCTGTCAGGGAAATGCAAATCAAAACCACAATGAGGTTTTACCTCACCCCAAGTTAAAATGGCTTTCAAACAGAAATCAACAAACAACAAATGATGGTGAGGATGTGTGGAAAAAGGTACTTTAATCCACAGTTGGTGGGAATGTAAACTGGCAAGACCACTAAGGAAGACAGTATGGAGATAACTAAGAAATCTGAATACAGACCTACCATATGACCCAGCAACGCTGCTCCTGGGAATTTACCCAAGGGAATTGAAATCAGCAAATGAAAGAGTTATGTCTACCCCCATTTTATTGCAGCTCAATTCATAATAGATAAGACATGGAATCAACATAAATTCCTGTCAACTGAAGCTTGCATAAAGAAATTATGGGATATGTATCTATGGAATACTACATAACAGTAAAAATATGAAATCAGATCATTTGTAAAAAAATGAATGAATCTGGAAAACATCATACTTAGTGAAATAAGCCAGTCCCAAAAGGACAAATACCATATGTTCTCCCTGATCTGTGAGAACTAATAGAGCACCTAACTGGAAATATGTAGAAGTGAAATTGACACTTTGAAGCAATGTCTTGAATGGCCTTTGTCTTGAATCTAGAGGAACTGTTTTTTTTTTTTTAAATCCCTTACTATTTTTTCAACTCTTTACTTAACATAGAGTCAATCACATGTGTATAAAGTCAATTGAAAATAGAAATCTCAGTAAAAAATAAAAGTGGGAATAAGAGAGGGAGGGGGAAGTTAGTAACTGTAAAGCTGTATAGTTATGCACACATTCCTACAGACTTACTTCTAAGGGTACAGTTTAAAAATTTGTCAGGGGACCCCAAATCCCATAAAGCTGTGTGATAAAAATATCATCTTGGGTGTTAAAGTGAACAGATAGAGAGGATTAAGTGTTAAAGGGAGCATATAAATAAGATCAAATGTCTGGTAATAATAATAGATAGATTTTAAAGGAGAGAACGTTCCACCTGGGAAGCAGTCCACACAGCAGACTCATAGATTCACTACCACTTTAAATAGAACGCTGGCCTCAGAATCTGCCCTTCAGGCATTCTAGTCTGGCTGAAAAGCCCGTGAGAGCATTTCAGGCAAAGAAAGCCAACCAGGACACTGTGGCAAAAAAAATGTCCTTCCTAAAGTATCTCTGTGAGAGAGACCCAGTGGAAAGAACAGGCCATCAAAGAAGGATGTACTTTTCTCTGAAGGGAGGAGAGAACTTCTAGTTTGTTTATGGCCTTGTCCAAATACTGACAGAGGTTGTGGATTCAAAAGGCTTCCATAGCCTTAGCAGCTCATGTCAGGAGCCTCAGGTGATCCCTGACCTCATGCATAAGAGTGTTAGTTGTTAAATTAACAACAGGAGTCACTGTGCACTTACTCCCCATGCAGGACTTCTGCCCTCCATGAGTTGTATTATGAAAATTAATTGTAAAGCAGTGTTTGTGTTTGTAAATTTTCGACATCTTTACTTAGTATAGAGTTGGTCTTCTGTGTATAAAGCTAACTGAAGATGGATCTCAATGGAGAAGGGGCCTGGGAATGGGAGAGGGAGGAGGAGGAGAGGTGGGAGTGAGGGTGGGAGGACGGGTATGGTGGGAACAACCACCATATTTCTGAAGTCGCACTTATGAAATTTGTACTCATTGAATAAAAGGATTTTTGAGGAAAAAATAAAAAAGTTAGGAGACACGTGATACTGCGCTTGTGTGGCACTCACCTCCCGTGAGGAGCGGCTGCAGCCGCGGTGCACGGCCTGTGAGGCGCGAGTTCCGATCCTCAGCGCCCAGTTCCTGTCCTGCGGCCCGCCCTTCCGGGCCGGCCTCCGGCCTCCCTTCCGGGCAGTGCCCTGCCCCAGCCGTACCTCAGGAGACCCGCTGGCTGTGGATCTGTCTAGGACACCCGCGCCGCGTCCGAGAGCGGGCAATGCAGAGTGCAGTGAGTGGCTGGGGCTGCTTCCTAGGAGAAGACTGGAGCAGGGGCAGGCCGTCGCGGAGTTTGAGGACACCAGGAAGGCCTTGACTGCGCACACGGCAGTCCCCACGGCCAGGGCTCCGGCAGCGGCAGCCTGCTTCAGGCCTCGGCCGTGGGTGCGCGCCAGGCGGAGACAAACACAGGCCATGGCTGTACTGAATACAGGCTTAAATCCTTCTAGTTGTCGCAGTTGGCAAAAGTTGAAGCCTTGCAGACAGGCAGGTGAAATAACGTTTGTGGAGGACCACTAAGAACACACATGTGGGTGTAACTGCATTTTTCACTGCTGCCCTGACATGCACTTTGGGTTAACTGGATGATACAGAAATACATGGCTTATGGATGAGCTGCCGGCCAGCCACAGGAGTCCTGATTCTGGAAGCTGATCTGGTTCACGAAGTGAGAGTCACAGTAGCAGCCAGTGCATCCACAGGTATTTCTTTCCTCTTTTTCTTCTTTTTGGTAGTTATTCATAATTTATTTCAATGAAGTACAACCGATGACAATGTAAAATCTATTTACCGTGTGATTATATGATAATAGTTAAGTTCCTTTGGACTTTAATCCATTTCTTCTCAACAGTTTATGCACAGGAATAATATTATACAGATTGCAATGCAAATACATTACCGTTTTTGGTACTCTTAGTTACCACAGATCTCAGAAAACATTTGTCTTTGGGACTGTGTTATTTCACTAAGTATAATCGTTTCCAGTTGCATTTATATTGTTGCAAAAGACAGGATTTTATTCTTTTTTACTGCTGAGTAATAGTCCACAATGTACCACATTTTCTTAATTAGTCATGGGGTGATTGGCCTCTGGGTTGATTGTATATCTTAACTATTGTGAATTGTGCTGGAAAAAAAATGGGGGTATGGAAACTCTTTCCTATGCTGATTTCATCTCATTTGGGTAAATTCCCAGGATTATGATGGCTGGGTCATATGGTAGAACGAGATGACTCATGTTCTCTATCAAAAGATAGGATATCAAGATCAAAGTTTAAACCTAAACCCAAAGGTGAATGGGGCTCTCCTTGCTGTTCTCCAAGCAGATAAGGATAATTTTAAGAAGTCTGAAGCAGGTTGTGGTCTCCATGTTGATATTCCCTCTCCTACCCACCACTGTCAGAATCCTGATCAAGGAGCCAACTTGAGCACAATTCACCCTGAGTGTTCTAGTTCTGTGAAAGGCCGAATTGAGAAAGAGAGAGAGGGAGAGAGGGAGAGAGGGAGAGAGAGAGAGAGAGAGAGAGAGAGAATGTTCTATCCATTGGTTCATGAAGTCACTCCCCAAATTCGTAAAAATGCCTGGCTGAGCTTGCCAAAGCCAGCAGCCGATAGCTTCCTCTGGGGTCTCCCACATGGGTGCAGGGGCCCAAGGACTTGTGCCATCTTCTGCTGATTTCTCAACCTCATTAGCAGGGAGCTGGGTGGGGAGTGGAGCAGCAGGGAGTCCAACTGGTGCCAGCCCCCAGAACCCTGCCTTCTGTGGGCACTCTTAGACAACTCTCCTGCTGGCTTAGGCTATTACTCTCCAGGTTTGTGCAGGCCTTTTCTGTAAAAGCAGTGTCCTGAAAACTGGCAAGGAAAGTTTGAATTGTGCCAAATTTGATGACAAAATGATTTTCTGAGCTGATGGTGTGAAGTCAAAGATCCTCTCCCTCTTTTGTAGAATTAAGATAACTTTGATTTTATAGCTTTTTAGCTAAAATACCTTTGGTAAATATGAAGCTTAATTACACTTTTAAAAAGTTTTTCAGCAGTATCTCCTGCAGGGGTTTTTGTTGCTTTGCTTGTTGCTTAATTGTTTCAAGCTTTTCTGAATATTTAACGCTGTAAAGAAAGAGCCCAATTTTACTTTTTTTTAATGCAGTTTTTTCTATGAGCCTTGTTTTATGTAAAATTTAAATAATTACCACCAAGGTAATTGCCTTATAGAATATGTCACTGTTAAATTCCTTTAAATATTGATGTCTACTATTTGTGGGAACATAAATCCTACTCAGTTTGGATAACAAAAAATGTGTTTTATGAATAATTTACCTAAATATAAAGTAAAAATTATATAATTACAATGTAGATACTAATGAATTTTTTGAGTATGTTATATATGCCAAGATTTCAATTTTTAATGTTTCCTAATACAGGCTTCCCATTTATTTGCATTTTATAGAACAGACCCCATGAGAGACCTTGTGATGTGTGTGGGTGTTTGTTTGTGTGTGTGATTGGTAAGATTCCAGTTTTGTGTTGCTTTTTGGGGTTTTTATTTTTTTTATTGAGTTTCACATCTGTTAAGATACACATATTCTCCAGCTGATATTCTGTATTTATAGTTCTGTAGTTACAGACTTTCATATTTTAAATTGCATCGTCATCATTAGTACTACTTAAGAGGATATTCCAATGTATTACTTCAAAAGACAACATATGTTATTGCATATATTTTCAAAAGCAGCTTCCTTTATCAAACTTAAGCTTCTGTTTTACTAACAAAATTTTGATTTGAAATCCTTATCATTATACTGGAAAATTGTTTATGAAGTACAGCTCTACAAGTGACAGCAGCATAATGATGGATGTTTATAATTCCTAAAAAACAGTGACGAGTAATGTATGTTTGACTAACATTGTAATGTAACACTATAGGTAAGAAACACTGTAAATGACATTTAATATTTTTAATGTTATCTTATTAAAAATTTTCATTTTCTTGATAATTTCGCTTTAATGTTAATATTAATACAAAGAGACAAATTCAAGTACTTCATAGATACAATTCTAAGAATATAATAATTTGTTTTAAAAATAATAAAGGAAGCAGAAAGAAAAAAAACAATTCTTACTTTATAGTTATTTTTCTGAATCATATTTACTTATTTATTTGAAAATCAGAGTTATGGTGGGGCGGAGAGAAACACACGGAGAGAGGTCTTCCATCCTTTGTTGCACTCCCCAGGTGACTGCAATGGCCAGAGCTGAGTCAGGCCAAAGCCAGCTGTCAGGAGCTTTATTCATGTCTCCTATGTCAGTGGCAGGAGCCAAAGCACTTGGGTCATCTGCAGCTGCTTTTCCCAGGTCATTAGCAGGGAGCTGGATCAGAAGTGGAGCAACTAGGACATAAATGATGCCCATATGAGATGCTGTTATTATAGGCAGCAGCTTTATCTACTCCACCACAATGCTGGCATCCCCAAATATAAAATCAGAGATCTGATTATTATGGGCACTCATCACTTAAAGAAGTCTTACAGTTTCCATTTTTTAAGTATGTTCAACTCATAAGTTCAAAAATTTACTTTAGTTATTTCTTGAACTATAAAAGATAATAGCTTTATTTTACATTGTGGCAGACCTTCTGAACTCAAATAATTTTTGCTTTGCTAGCTATTCAGTGGTTAAATAAATTTCACTGTGTTTTCTATGTATGGATGCCCTGATTCCTTTCAGACTTACACTGTGACTCTTATTTTAATTAAGTAATGTGTTTTGTAAGCATTGCTCACTCATTCCTTCTTTCATTTCAACAATGTTTGTATACCACTTCTAATTTATCAGCCATTGTTCTCAGAATGGCTTCTGTAGCAGTAATTTTCTACTGAAAATTTTCATATTTGATTCTTGCTTCATATCTTTGTTTTTCTAAGATTACTTATTTGAAAGAGTCACAGAGAAAAAGTGGGAGACAGAACTTCATTTGCTTGTTTACTCCCCAGATGGCTGCAATGACCAGCGCTTGGCCAAGGTGAGCCCCAGGAGCCAGAAGCTTCATCAAGTCTCCCTCATGGATTGTAGGAGCCCAAGCACTGGGGACATCTTCTGCTATTTTTCCCAGGCCATTAACAGGGAGCTGGATTGGAATGGAATATACAGGATACAAACAAGAACCCATATAGAATACGAGTGTTGCAGATGATAGCTTTGCCTTGCTGTGCCACAATGCCAGCCCCTTGATACATATCTTTATATTATCATTACTACCTTCAGTATGAAAGTTTGGTATTCATGCATAAATTCTTACTACTTTTATTATAATTTTTATTTCTGTATCTTTTTAAATATATCACTTTTAATGACACATATTTTAAAATTATATAACAAACATAGTTCTTGAGCCAAATAAAGAACAATCTTATTGCATCTGCCAGCAAAAATTAATAATGAAGCAAAAATTATGTGCATCTAGCAAAACTGGTAAATATGTCAATCCAGGCCAGATTTGAAACAATACAAATGCTAGAACTTTAAGCTCACATACTTTACAGAGATACATTTCAAGAAAAGAATAATAACTCTGGGGCTGGCTCTGTGGCGCAGTGGGTTAACACCCTGGCCTGAATCGCTGGCATCCCATATGGGCACCGGTTCGAGACCTGGCTGCTCCACTTCCCATCCAGCTCTCTGCTTTGGCCTGGGAAAACAGAAGATGGCCCAAGTCTTTGGGCCCCTGCACCCATGTGGGAGACCCAGAAGAAGCTCCTGGCTCCTGGCTTCGGATTGGCGCAGCTCTGGCCGTTGCGGCCAGTTGGGGAGTGAACCAACGGATGGAAGACCTCTCTCTCTCTCTCTCTCTCTCTCTCTCTCTCTCTCTCTCTCTGCCTCTCCTCTCTCTGTGTAACTCAATGACTGTCAAATAAATAAATAAATAAATATTTTTTAAAAAAACTAATTTTTTTCTTCATAAAATAATATGCTAAATCACCTTGATCTCAAAATATTTATAATAGCAAAATATGAATAGAATATTTGAACCTTTAAATTTTCTTCAAGAAGATACATATTTTCTAAATCTGCTTGATAAATTATCTATCTATATCTATAGTATATTATTGTGTGTGCAATTTCCAAATAATAATCAACTTGTCAAGAATAACATAGTTTGTAGCAATTCATTAAGAAATTTACTACTCATACTCAACTTATTACTTATACAATTTACTATTAATTGCTTATTATTGTTCAAGATTTACTGATTCAGTTATTCTAAAGAAAAAAAGTCACAGAAAGAGAAAGGAACAGAGAGAGAGATATCTTCTATCCATTGATTCACTCCCCACATGGCTACCATTTCCAGGTTTGGGCCACATTTAAGCCAGGAGTGGGTACCACATGAGCGGCTTGGGCCTAAGCATTTCAACAATCTTCTACTGTTTGCCCAGAACATTGGCAAAGAGCTGGATTGGAAGCACAGCAATCAGGACTCTAACCAGTTCTCCAAAATGGAATACCTTTTTTGCAAGAGGAGGCTTAACACACTGCTCCACAATGCAGGCCCCATAACAATTGCTTACTACTACATATTTGTTTATGTGATAGGAAACCTAATGTTAAAGCTAATTACAAATTGAAAGTCAAGATGACATGTGATGTGTTAAACATGCTGTAAGAATATTTTAAAGGAAGCACTTTCTGCAATAAATCAGAATGCTGGACTAGATTTCACGATTTGTTAGAGAAGTAAGAATGGAGTGTACTATAAAATGGATATTTGGCTTGAACTAAGAAAAAAGGAAAGAAATTCTCTCCATTAAAATTTACAGTCATAAGAAAAGGTTTATATGATTATAGTTAGAAAAAAAGTTTCTTTTCTCACAGACCACCACAGAACTTTTTACAAGAGAACTTCTTAAATATTAATTATAAACTTGAAAAGGCCAAAACAAGATTAATATTTTAGGAAAAGCTTATCCAGAAGACTTAAGAAAAATAGTACCAACATATTATATAAATTAAGTGCTATGATGTTAGGTGCTCTCTTCCTCTGAAAATGAAATTTGGAGATAAGTGACATAAAATTATGGTTTGAAAAAGGCATTTTCAAAAGGTAACATAAAATAAAGTTAAATAGAATAAAAAACTGTTAAGTGAATACTGGCTAAGGCTAAACTTTGTTTAATCACTCAGAAATTAGAGACTGTGATGAACAGATAGAAAAGTTCCTAGTAGATAGTTCTCAGCTGAGATGGCCAAATAAATTAAGGATAAGGGCTGGTGCCTTGGCATAGTAGGCTGAGCCTCTGCCTGTGGCACTGGCATCCCATATGGTCCCCAGTTCATTTCCCAGCTGCTCTTCTTTCAATACAGCTCTCTATTATGGCCTAGGAAAGCAGTGGAAAATGGCCCAACTTCTTGGGACCCTTCATCCACGTGGAAGACCCAGAGGAAGCATCTGGCTGCTGGCTCCCTATCAGTTCAACTCAGCTCTGGCTGTTGGGGCCATTTGGGGAATCAACCAGCAGATAGAAGACTTTTCTGTCCTCTGTAATTCTGCCTCTCAAATAAGTAAATAAAATCTTTAAAATAAATAAATCAAGGATATATAAGGATTTCTTACCTACAGTATTAGCTAAAAATGTGAGAAAAATAGAGATTGGGTAAGAAATCTGTATCTTTAGGTAGATAGACATAGGTATAAAAATATGAATGGTAGATAAATTATGGGTTGATGATAGATATAGATAGAAATAATGTGAAAGTTAAGCCCATATAAACAGTGAAGAAGATATGAAGGAAGTTAAAACTCAAATATTGAAGGTATAATAGTAGATTTTGGGAAAAGGATAAACATTTTAGGCATTTCTGAGCATTCCAAAGTTCAAGAAAATCCCAGCTTGCACAGGAAAAGATAATAGATGTTGAAATATAGACACAGATGTTGGCATTATCTAACAAAGCTTTAAAGCAGTTTTTGTAAAAATTGTTCAAATAAAAGTCTGTGGAAAGAAATGTTAAAATAGTGAAAGTTAGTATCTGCCAGTGCTGCAGCTCAATAGGCTAATCCTCTGCCTTGTGGCACCAGCACACTGGGTTCTAGTCCTGGTCAGGGCGCCAGATTCTGTCCCGGTTGCCCCTCTTCCAGGCCAGCTCTCTGCTCTGGCCGGGGAGTGCAGTGGAGGATGGCCCAAGTGCTTGGGCCCTGCACCCCATGGGAGTCCAGGATAAGTCCCTGGCTCCTGCCTTTGGATCAGCGCGGTGTGCCGGCCACAGCACACTGGCTGCAGCGGCCATTGGAGGGTGAACCAATGGCAAAGGAAGACTTTTCTCTCTGTCTCTCTCTCTCACTCTGCCTATCAAAAAAAAAAAAAAAAAGTCAGTGTCTACGTCGAGGCTACCAAGATGAAGCACATGGAAATTATAGAATTGAAAAAAAAAAAAGAACTAAAGTAAAGGGTGGCAGTGATGGGGGGGGGTTTCTAGCATAAATGAGATAGTAGAGGAAAGAGTGAACTTGAAGACAAAACAACAGAAATGATCCAATTTAATAACAGAGGGAAGATATATTGAATAAAAATGATCTGTGGAACAATAGAAAATATGGGTTGTTTCATCAGAGCCCCAGAAGGAAAGGAAAAAAACAAACAAACAAACAAGTAGGACTGAAAAGAAGTACCAATTTGGATGAAATACTCCTTAGTTTATTGAAAGGCATAATCCTGTATACTCGGGAAACTGAATGAACCCAAAACAGGATAACCTGCAAAACTGCACACATGGATGCGAACAGGTGAAAACTTTAGCACAGTTTTTAAGACTGACAGATGAAAATGGCGTATTAGCCGTAGAAGATTTTTTTCAAGTTGCTGACATTAGGAAGTATGCATGCCAGAGTAATTAGTAAAATATTTTAAAATGCTGAAAGACAAGGACTTTCAATATATTATTATTATCCAACAAAATAGCTTTCAGGAATAAAGTCGATTAAAACATTCTTTGCTGAAAGAAATACACAGAATCCTTAGTGAGCAGATGTGCTTTAAATAATTTAAGAGGGAGGCTCTTCCTATAGAAGAGAAGTGACAGTAGTAGCAAATTTAAACATTAAGAATAAAGGGAAGGAAGTAGGGGTGGGGCAGTTTTGTTGCACAGCAGATTAAGCTGCTGTTTGGGACGTTGACATTCACATTGGAGAGCTGATTTGAGTCCCTGCTGCGCTACTTCCCATTCAGCTGCCTATGAACAGCTTAGGATGATAGTGGAGCCCCTTCCCCTCATGTTTAAACACCCAGATGAATTTTTGAGTCTTGGCTTTGGCCTGTCCCAGTCCTAACTGTTGTGACCACTTTGGAAATGAACACAGTAGGTGGAAGATCTCCCTCTGTCTGTCTCTCCATCGGTGAGTTCATTAAAATTTTTGAAAACAATATAAAGAAGAACAAAGTGAAAATAAGTATCTTTGTAATTAGGCAAATTCACACTTTTTCATCCTGAGTCTATTTTGTTTTGTGATTCAAAATGAAAAATATAAGATTGTCTAATGGAGTTTTTTGTTTTTAAAGATTTATTTTATTTATTTGAAAGACTGTTAAGAGAGTGGTAGAGACAAAGATAGAAGTCTTCCATCTGCTGGTTCACTCCCCAGATGATTGCAATGGCCGGAGCTGAGCTGATCTGAAGCCAGGAACCAGGAGCTTCTTCCAGGTTTACCACATGGGTGCAGGGGCCCAAGGACTTGGTCCATCTTCTACTGCTTTCCCAGGCCACAGCAGAGAGCTGGATCAGAAGAGGAGCAGCCAGGACTAGAACCGGACCAGTGCCCGTATGGGATGCTGGTGCTTCAGGCCAGGGCTTTAACCTGCTGGACCACAGTGCTGGCCCCCTAATGGAATTTTAAATGCATGCACATGTATTATATAATATATTTATATGTTTGAGGCATTGTTCAGAAAATTCATGGGAAATGTATACTATGAAGAAAACAAGTTTTGAAGCAAATAGAAAATATCCTGGGGCTGGCACGGTGGCATAGCTGGTAAAGCTGCCGCTGGCAGT
This sequence comes from Sylvilagus floridanus, assembly GCA_949820135.1. NCBI lineage: Eukaryota > Metazoa > Chordata > Mammalia > Lagomorpha > Leporidae > Sylvilagus > Sylvilagus floridanus. Next base: position 57,850,568 of record OX463242.1, read on the forward strand.
ACCGGCATCCCATATGGGTGCTGGTTCAAGTCCCAGCTGTTCCACTTTCCATCAAGCTCTCTGTTATGGCCTGGGAAAGCAGTAGAAGATGGCCCAAGTCCTTGGGCCCCTGCATCCATGTGGGAAACTGGAAGAAGCTGCTGGTGTTCGGATGAGGCCAGTTCTGGCCATTGTAGCAATCTGGGGAGTGAACCAGCAGATGGAAGACCGCTCCTCTCTCTCTCTTTCTCTCTCTCTCTCTCTCTCTCTCTCTCTTTCTCTCTCTCTCTCTTCTTCTCCTTCTCTCTCTGTGTAACTCCGACTTTAAAGTAAATAAATAACTCTTTTAAAAAAAATCCCAAAGTGAAATTTAAAAGTGTAGCTTATATAGTTTATAAATATTTGTAAGAATATACCTAAACTGAGGTAGATCATTGAAAGTGTTTTATGATTACTGTTAAATAAATTGAAATATAATCTAGTTTCCAGTTTAAATAGTAGACGAAAGAAGGCACAATGTAAACACAAACATAGCCTCAGAATTTAAGACTGATAAAAACAAAATCAATGAAATAGATGCATGGAAAATACTGAACTTCAAATCTAGTTATTTGAGGCAAGATTAATAAAATTGATAGCTGTTGACAATAATGATATAATGAAAAAAATTCACAAATTATGAAAATAAGAAATCAAGAAGGATATTATTAGATAATTTGTGACTATTAAATAGATAATAATATAATTCTAATGTTAATTCTAATGTTAATGTTAATAATATTAATAAACAACTTCATATACTTCATTACCTCTATAGATACAGATAATCTAAATGGGCTTACACAATATGAGTTTCAAATTTCTAGTTACTCAGGTGATATTTGCCAGTATTTAAAAAAAATGATATCAAGTTTATACATTCTCTTCTAGAAAAATGGCAGAGGAGAGAATATCCCTTGGCTCATTTAAAATAAAAATACAGAAGAAAACTACAACATTAATCATGAATTTAAACACACAAAAAAATCCTCAGAAAATCTTGAAAAATCAAATCCAGAAACATATAAAAGAAATTTTATAAGTATTTTCTTGAGAATGTGTCTCTGTTTAATATACTAAATTTAATCAATTTAGTCTGTGAAACTCACCATAGTAACAGTCTAAAGAAAAAAAGCACAAGATCATATGCACATCTGGGCTCAAATTTAATGGAGAGATACTTTATAACTTCGTCTTTAAAATAAAGAACAAAGGAAGAATTTTTCTTTAACCATTCCTAGTCAGCATAGTAGTGAAAATTATAGCCAGTGCAATAAAAAGATAAACTAAAAAGCAATCAGATTCTAAAGGAAGAAATGAGACAGCCTCCATTGTAGGCATCATGATGGTATATATATAGACGGCAAGGAATTTTACATAAAATGCTCCAGAACTAATAAGTGAGTTCAGTAAGGCTGCAAGATATAGAGCCAGTTCTCAGAAATAATTTATATTCTATATGCTATATATGTAGTTCTAAATGTGAGTTTTAAAATAGCATGTATATTAACCCCAATACAAACTAAATACTTAGTTATAAACCTATCAAATAATATAAAACATCTAAGTGCTGACGGAAGAAATCAATGGTCGAATCAATTTGAGAGATGTACTGTGTTCATGGATTGGAAGCCTTAGCATACTAAGTATGTCAGTTCTCCTCAGACAAATCCATAGCTTTAGCGTAACACATAATATCAAATGCCCATAAGTTGTTTGTTTGTTTTTAGTTATACAAAGTTTAAAGTTTATATGAATAGGAAAAGAGAGAAAAAATAATTTTAAAAGAAATAAAGTTAGGTGCTGAGACTTAATAATGGTAACTAACTGGAAACAAGATAGTGTGGCACTGTATTGGGAAATGAATACACATATGAAACATTGAAACAGAATAGGAAATCATAAATTAATTCACACGTAGCATTTCTTTAAATAGATAATTTTATTCATTTAATGTGAAAGGCAGATAGAGAGAGGATAGATCACTCAGCTACTAGTTTTCCCCTGAAATGTCTGCACAGTTGAAGCTGGGCCAACCAAACTTTGCAACAGGAAACTCGGTCACCACCTCCAGCATGTGTAGCAGGGACTCAGCTACTTGAGTTATCTCTTGCTGTCTCCAATGGTATGAATTATCAGGAAACTGAAATCAGAACAGCTCCAGGGCTCAAACCCAGGCACTCCAACATCAGATTCTATTGTCTCAAGTGACTTCTTAACAACTAGGCTGCATGTTTCAGCTGGAATTGGGTTTTGACAGATACCAAAGGAATTTAATGGTAAAAGTACACAGGTTTTATTTGTTTATTTTATTTACCAGAAAGACAGAGAAAAAGAAGAGAAGGACAAAAAGAAAGAATAGTCTATTTCACAAATAATATTGGAACAACTGTTCATCAATTTCACAAAATAAAAAAAAAAAACTGCATCAGCCTCGTACCTTATTCACAAATAACTCAAATATGTAAAAAATCTACATGTCAGATAAAATTTTAGAAGAACAATATCAACATCTGAAGAAACAAAGGTTAGCTGAACAGCTCATCGATATGATATAAAACAAAATAATCTGTTAAAAAGCCAAAAGATAAATTGACTCTGAATTAATAATAATTATGATAACGTTTTGCTTTTTGAAAGATATTAATAGGTGCAAACCATAAGCTACACACTGGGACAAATTTTACAAATCATATGTTTGAGAAAAGAAAATGCATCCAGAAAGATGTAGAGCTCTTCATTCTTATTAAATATTTTTAATAAAGCAACTAAGTTATTCTCTTTAGATGTGCAAATTCACTAATGCGATTTATGTGAGGCAAATTAAACTGCAGTGTAATTCCAAATGGAACAGCAATTCAAGAAAGAATGATTTCAGACAGAATTTAAATTATTATGACATGAGGTAACCCCTGAGACATTTCCAAAATTAAACTTTATGATATGACAATGCATTAAAGTATAGAAAGTTCCCAATAATTTTATATAGTTTATTTACCAGTCTTGTGAAAAAATATTCTGCCCACTTCCCGTACTGGAATACTTTTGAGGTTTGATTGTGCTTCTCATCTAGCTTCCTCCTAATGCACACCGTGGGAGGGAACAGGTACTTGAGTCCCTGCCACTCACTTGGAATTCTAAATTGTGCTCCTGGTTCCTGGCTTTCTGCTTGCCTAGCCCAGCTGCAGGCATTCGGGGAATGAACCAATAGTGTGCTCTCTCTCTCTTTCTTTCTTGTGCTGCTTTTCAAATAAATATAGTTTCTTTAAAAAAAAGAAAATACTTCTCTGAAGCTTTCTTGGGGGACAATCCTAGATCTTAAACATGATTTAGAACTGACTCCTTTGTTGCACATATATTTTTTTTTCTTTTGCTCAAACTTAGAACACATTCTGTTTCATTCAGGTACCATTTATTTTTCATTGAAATCTTCATTTTGCATTGGTTGTATTTTACGGTAGACAGTGATATGAAAGACTGATAATCTCATGTTTTCATAACTGGGAATTTAAGGGGAGGCTGTAATAACCGCATGTCTCAGAAGTGTTTCTGTGGGTGATGTGAAACATTTGCAGTGATTTAGGAGCACTCATGTCTTTATATAACATTTTTAAAAGACTGTATCAAAATGATAAATACTTATGACTTAATCGGCATTTTGTTCTAAAGGCAGAGAAATTTACTTTTATCTTTCGTTGAGTATGCTATATGACAATTTTTTTCTGATTATTTTCTTTTTTTAAGACATTTATTCATTTATTATCTGAAAAGCAAAGTGATACACAGAGAGACATATCTTCCATTGCTTATTCACTCCCCAAATGGTCACAATAGCCTGAGCTGGGCCAGTCTGAAGCAAGGAGCCAGGAATTCCATCCAGATCTCTCATGTAGGTGCCAGGAACTTCAATACTTGAGCCATCCTCTGCCAACTCCCAGATGGAAAGGAGAACAACCTGAACATGATCCAGCACTCCTGTATGAGATGCTGGTGTCCCACGTAGCAGCATGATTACAGTACCACAACACCCACCCTCCTGAGTTTTCAAAGTAGTAATAGTAATTTAACAGTATACTTTATCACTTTAAAATTATTTTTCAGGCCATTATTTACCAGAAATATGATGTTTCCTTTGAGCATTGCTATTGATATTTTTATACTTTTATTAGCTAATATTGAAATAGGGCCTTCATTCAATGGATACTTAAAAAATATATTTCTTTGACGTTTTCAAAATTTGTTACTCCATTTCAAGATGTTTGCTATTTACATATGTACTATTTTTCACTTTTATTAAAAGTAAACATTCTGTATTTACTACCTAGCTACATGAGAGAATTGATTCACGGTCTTGTAAATAATATATAAGCAGGGGTAGATAAGTTTCTACGATGACTAATGATATTGCTGAAACATTATCTTGTTTTCAGTAGTGAAGCATTTTCACTTCACACACTCAAAGACAGATATCCAATGCTTCCTTGTTATATCTTATGCAATCTTGACAGTTAAAAATATTGATGGTATTATTATATTTTGTAACCATTGCTGCTTTCCAGAGGCAAGTTTCATAGGAACAATCTATAAAACTCATATAAATGATCAGTGAGTTGAGAAAATTAGTGATGTGGTTGTCGTAGTATATAAGACAACTTGCTAAATTGTCATTTTATGATATTTTTACATGGAATTGCCAAAGTGACCCTGCTTTTCTAATTTAAATTTCATTAATGAAATTTTTAAGATGGATTCCATCTGACTGCTAAATAATAAATCATGTTTCCTAAGACCTAAACCCAGTGAAGATCAATGCCAATATTTGTTACTATTTTAAAATTTTTATTGGTGGTATATTTCATTTTGTTAAAGATTAAATTAAAATATCTTCCCAAATCATGCTCAACAACTGACTTAAAAAGTAAATAAGGAGTTTTTGTGAGATTGGACTAAAAAAAAAAAATCAGTTTCTAGAATAGTTTTTTTTAATGTACAAGTAACTGAAAATTTTTTTAAAAAATATCTCTTTGAAGTTATCTAAATTAAATCTGAAGTGTAACACATTTTCCCTTTCTTCAAATATTGCTATTCTAGAGGTATAAAGAGATTGATTTAGATTGCTACATTCATATAATCCATGTTCCTTTAAAAATCAGTTGCAAAGAAAGATAGTGTCTAAACTTAAGCATCGTCTGTCAAATGTGACTGTATGAAGAGGTGATAATCTAAGAAATGGCGGTTTCTAGGCTGGTCATCAGAATGATTTAGTGCTTTATTGCCATCTCCCATGCACAATCACAAAAATGTCAGTGATAAAGTCATAATCCTGACTCAGTAAGTCAAGCCCTAGGAATCTTATCACGAGTGAAGTTTAAATTCTTTGAAAATTTGGTTTTGACATCTTTACATGTAACTACTTGGTTTATTTTGTTGATTTTGCTTGTCAGTATAAACTTGTTTGTAAGTTATTATGTGATGAATAGAATATTATGTCATATATTTCTTAATAAGGAATATGAATTTTCTTGTTCTTCAGTTCATAGGATGACAATGAAGATTTGAACTGTGCACAGAAGGCATATAAATACACATACATAATATATATAAAATCATATGTACAAATATCCATTTATTCATATATATACAAATATGCATACACATTTGTTTGTATATTTTATATATATATATAGATATGTATATGAAATGGAAGGATAATATCAAACCAAATATCTGTATGAGATTGTACTACAATATATAAGCTTTGGCTACATTAGCAATATTTCAGAATTTTGCTTACTTCATGTAAAGGCCAAAGAACATATTGAAAACCAACAACAATCACATGATTTGCATTTAAATTCTAGTTTAGTTACTTATTAGCTCTTTTAGTCTATCAATGCAACTAAAATAGGTCACGAATTAGATAATTTATAGTAAAAAGAGATTGATTGCCTCAGAGTTATGGAGGCAGTAAAGTTCATTATCAAGGCATCAGCAAGCATGGTCATTTTGACTCCAAAATGGCACCTTTAATGTTTCATTCTCACATAAAAATTGGACAAGCAGGACCTAAATTCAGCTTTGTATAAAGGCATTAATCCCACCTAAGTGATTTAGTGTTCTATCGCCATTTCCAATACACAGTCATTGTTTAATTGCCACTCAGAGGTCCCAGATAGTGTTTTCTTTCTTTGAAGATTGCTTATTAGACAGGCAGAGGACTGGAGATGGAGGAAGGGAGGGATGAATGGAGGAGGGGGAGGTAAAGAGAGGGGAAAGAAGAGAGAGCAGAGAGAGCTTTTCCATCTTTTGGTTAACTCCTCAAGTGACTGTGACAGACAACTCTGGGTCTGGGTTGGTGCTAAATTAAGAGCCAGGTGCTCCATCCCAGTGTCCCATATGGATGGCAAGAGACAAGTACCTGGGCCATCCTCAAGGAACTTCCCTGGTGTATTAAAAGGAAGTTGTATCGAAAGCGCAACATCTAGGGTATGATGTGGGGTGCTGGCATTGCAAGTTGTGTCTCAACCTGCTGCGTCACCATAGTGGCCTTCCATCTCTTAATACTGTCATAATGGCAATTAAATTTCAACATCAGTTTTAGATGGAACAATGAAACTATATCATTATCTGACAAAAAAGAAAATAAATGTTAAGTAATTTCTCTGAGATTCTGATTTCTCATCTGTAATGTTATTATGTAGATCTGTCTATATAGATACACATTTTATATATATGTATATATATACACACATATATACAGTTTGTAGAAAGTATATATATTATATTATAACAAATAACAGTATTTAATATAATTATAATATAAAATATATGTATTCATATTCACATATTTATAAATATTTATATTATATATGCATATGCATATGTATATACCTTCTACATAATTATATACTTATAAATATATTATATATACATATGTGTATATATACATAAACATATATACATATGTATATATATGCATATATATATATATATATATATACCTTCTACAAGTTAAATATAGCTTTGGGATATGTTATATAAAATAGCTTGTACATGTTGTTCATATTTTGGTCACCAGTGTTCACAATATATCAACCTGCTCTTTCATTCTGCTAAACACATTAGGAAGGAAACTTGAGGTTTAGTGGGAATAAAATTCCACTTATTTTCAACTTAATTTGACTGTGGTGCAGTTCTTTCTTTTCAACAACAAAATTCTCTGCTACAGTAAACAGTGACCTTAGATTCACTTAAAGTAATAGTTCATTTTTTGTTTGATGTACAATAGCTTTCAACAATGTTGGTGTTTTCTAAATATTGATTTTGCCATTGCACATTTTTCATGATGCAATATCTTTAGTTTCTATATAGTTTTTAAGGTATTTTGAATAAGTTTTATACTCATCCTTAAATATGTCATGAGCTCCTCAAATTGAGTATGTGAAAAGTCAAACATACTAGCTTCTAGCACAGATGTAGTTCTCTGTCAGACTATCCTCTTCTTTTTATCGGTTCATCATTAGACCTCCAGAAAATAGGAATATCAATTAGATCCTCCATTGGCAACACTATGTTTATCCAGTCTAATATCAAAATTCTATCTTCTGTCTTCTGAATATTTATTGAAATATTCCACTTTGAATCATTTCCCTCACCAAACCTAGTGCAAGTATATATTCTTCCCATTATAATGGTGCAGTAGCTCTTTAGGGAAGTTTCTTCCTTCCTCTCTGGTACACTTCCACTATTCACATGCGACCAAAACAATATCCATCAAACATTATGAGGACTCTTACTGCATTAGAAAAAACGTAATGGTGAGGATAGCATTGTGGCATAGCATGTAAATCTACCACCTATGATGCTGATATCCCATATAGGTGTGAGTTTGTGTCCCAGCTGCTCCACTTGCAATTCAGCTCCCTGCTATTGGCCTGGGAAAGCAGCAGAAGATGACCCAAGTGTTTGGATCCCTGCCATCACATGGGAGACATGGATGAAGCTCCTGGCTCCTGACTTCAGCCTGCCCAGCACTGGCCATTTCAGACATCTGGGTAGTGAACCAGTGGATGGAAGATCTCTGTCTCGCTCTCACTCTGTAACTCTAACTTACAAAATAGATTAATCTTAAAAAAAAAAAAGTCTTACCATTATTGTTAACATAGGAAAGCAGCCCCAGGATGATTGGCCAGATTCAGACAAACCAATGAACAGCTGGGGAGCTGATTACAGATTCATAACTCTTGATTCTCCTATGGTAGGCAAGCACACACACAGGATCTGTGTTCAACTATGCTCCCACTGTCTTATATGTGCTTACAGACAATAGTGGCAAGCAGCCAAATAGTTACGTACAATCCTGTCAGCTTTTGGCCTTGCTGACTTGTCAAATGTGCCAGCTTCTGGTCTTAGTGGTAGTGATGACAGAAAGGGAGCCCAGTTAATCTCTTTTTTTTCCCAACATTCTACACTTTCAGGGTTTCTTTCCTCACAATCTACATGTCAGTTATCATCTGGGAGGATCCTTATGCAAAGAGTGTGGAACACTGCATCTGAGTTTCACAGAAACATAAGCTACAGTAACAAATTATGAGTGATCATGCAATACCAAATATAATGAGCAAGGCTGTCTACCATCCATTTGTCAGGGATACACACCAGTCTCAGAGGGGATTCCTGGTCAGCTGTTCTATGTATGTTGTTTCTTGTCTTGTTGTTTTTAAAGATTTATTTATTAATTTGAAAGGCAGAGTTAAGGAAGGAAGGGGGGAGAGAGAGGGAGAGAGAGAGAGTGAGAGTGAGTGAGTTATCTTTCATCTGCTGGTTCACTCCCCAAATGGCTGCAATGGCCAGAGCTGGGATGTTCCAAAACCAGGATCCAAGAACTTCTTCCAGGTCTGCCACATGGGTTCTGCTGCTTTTCCGAGGCCATTATCAGGGAGCTGGATAAGAAGTAGAGCAGCTAAGACTCATGCTGGTGCCCATATGGGATGCTATGTTGCACTTGGTTGCTTTACCCACAATGCTGCCCCCATATTTCATGTTTTAAAATAACACGAGCTTGGATTACATTGTGATGGGCATCTGGTATATACATACACAACATTCGGGTTTCAGTGTAGCAAATACACCACCTTGGGCTGCTTTCAAGATAGCTACTGTTGTGTGATTTTGTAATATAGCCTTTCTCGCTTGGTATACTTCTTCATTAAGAAGACCTAACAGCTTGTTATTTGCATTGAAGGCCCCAGTTGTATGTAAGGCTAATGCAGTAATTTTGCCTTGAGAGACTGTTTAGGTAGAACAAGGCATGTGGATATTACCATGGTGTTGAGTATTAAAGTCTTCCCAGTTGGAAGGCAACTGTGAAAGTATGTGGGTCCTTACGCATGTAGGTAGGGCCATGCTTACATACGTCATCCATACAGCCGTAAGATAAATAAGGCCATCTATAGGATCCACAAGCATCATAAGGGACCCAGTAGTATGGAAAAGGTTCCCACTGTAACATGTGGATTCTCTCTTTTCCCACCTGGTGTTATTATTCTTGTTTTGTATGGTCATACATGTGGATGTGGGAGTCCATGCCATCTGAGACCATCTTGCCCCAACTTGTTCCAAATATTTTGGTGCTTGTGGGGATAACTCTATTGCTTCTATAGAAAGCCAATTCAGACCATCCCACACTGAATATCCCAACTATGCCTGGGTATTTTATTGCCCCTGGACGTGGGCCCAGGTGTTATTCTGTAACAGATCCCAACCAAATCTAGGTTTTTTTGTTGACTGTAGTCACTTTCCACGGTAGTCTATTTGAAGATCTAATAGGTAATTTGGTTTATGCACAAGCTGATGGGTTGGCTACCATTGTAGAGGTATGTGCCCAGTCCACTACAATGTTTGCTGCTGCCAAGCTAAGGACAATAAAATAAGTGTCATCAATAATGGTGAATTCCAGCCATCAAGTAAGATACAGTCAAGGAATTTACCTTGAAATAACATTATAGCTGGAAAAAGGAGTCACCCTAACCTCTTTTTAAAAAAAAAAAATTATTTGATAGGTAGAGTTATAGACAGTGAGAGAAAGAGACAGAGAGAAAGGTCTTCCTTCCATTGGTTCACTCCCCAAGTGGCTGCAATGGCTGGAGTTGCACTGATTAGAAGCCAGGAGCCAGGAGCTTCCTCCCAGTCTCCCATGTGGGTGCAGGGGTGAAAGCACTTGAACCATCATCCCCTGCCCTCCCAGGCCACAGCAGAGAGCTGGACTGGAAGAGGAGCAACCGGGACTAGAACCCAGTGTCCATATGGGATGCCGGCACCGGAGGGGAAGGAGTAACCAAGTGAGCCACAGCACCAGCTCCCATCCTAATCTCTTATAACAAACTGGATGGAGCATAGCATTTGCCAGTTACTTATCTACATTTAGGGATACTGGAGAGGTTGGCATCGGCCATAAAGCTAACATAAATGTGCCCTTGAGCAAAATAGTGGCCTCTTCCCTGCGAGGATGATATATCTTGACCACAGGGCACCAAGTGACTATTACCCAAGGCGTCACCTCCAGGTCACATTCTAGTCTCCCTTTGGTGACAGCAAGGAATGGATTTTCTTATTTCCTATGGCCACTGCCAGGTGGCACAGTCCCTGATATCAAGGGGGCCTTGGGAGCAGGTTATAACACATTGCTCATCTTTAAAACCAGATTTCAACAGGAGGTCATTGGTTTGCACCAGCAGTTGAATGGGCACTGCTGAATCATTCAGAAAAGCCTCAAGAAAATGGGGGCTAGTGCTCCTACTGGGGACAGTTGGTTCACTGACCATAACATAGTTCACAGTTTCTTGGTCTATGCCACCAGGGAGCTTGAACGGGCTTCCTTCTGAGGCTTTGCTCCAGTTGGCCATTATATCACTCAATCTTTCCTTCTCCTTGGGAAAGGAATGACATGGCATACATAATTCCCCTTTGATGTAAAGATGTTTAGCCTAACTTTGCACTCTTCAGCTCATAAAATGGATCCCATGGCCACTCTGAATAACCTGTGTTCTTCTGTGCATGGCACAACTTTCCAAGGTACTCAAGACTGATGGGGTCTGCAAAAAACCAATCCCATCACACTGTCTTCACAGGTGACGGCATCATTGTCCCTATCGTATTGGGGCAAAGATCTCATAAAGTCTGCCTTCTACCTTTCAAGGGGAATTTGCCCCTCATCACTCACTGTTCCAGTGGCTACTGCTACTCAGTGAGGGTGCCCCTGGGAACAGATGGTATGGCTTGAAGGCATTTGGAACCTCCTGTTAGATACAGGTAGGTTTCAGGCCCTCACTGTGGCCCATGTTGTTTTGTCCTATATGTAATAACTTTTTGAAAAGATTTATTTATTTATTTATTTATTTTTACTTTAGAGTCAAAGTTACACAGAGAGAGGACAGGTAGAAAGAAGAGTGAGGTCTTCCATCCACTGGTTCACTCCCAATTGGCCGCAATGGCCAGAACTGTGCCAATCCGAAGCCAGGAGCCAGGCCTCCTCCAGGTCTCCCACGTGGGTGCAGGGGCCCAAGGACTTGGACCATCTTCTACTGCTTTCCCAGGCCATAGCAAAGAGCTGGATCGGAAGTGGAGCAGGTGGCACCAGAACCGGCACCCATATGGGATGCTGGTGCTTCAGGGCAGGGCATTAACCTCCTGCGCCACAGTGCTGGCCCCTGTAATAGCTTCTGATGTAACCATTGGGCAACATCATTTTGAGGGGCCTTTTTGACCAGTACATCTTAACTAGGACATCACTTTCATTTCCTGGATGTGCCAGGGGAACATGACCTGTCACGTGGTTTGACAGTGGTTTTCTTCTGGTGTCCATCTCCCACAAGTCGTGTCATATGTGTTGGTCTCTGAAATTTGTGTATAACTGTCCAATTTTCTGCATGGAACATTCCTCTCCAATATAGAGCCCAGCTGTCCATGCAAATAAGAATAGATGAGGGTAATGACCAGCCTTATGGTTGTAGCTCATTTCACTGAATATTTTGGTGATTTACTGATTCCCCCCAAATAGTGAGAGGCTGGAGGGTTGTTGTAGCCACTGTGTGAAATATTCTTTGCCAGAAGTGTCTATGTACAGGCTCTGTAGGGATTGGTGGGGACCCATTCTGGTACAAATTAGGTACTTTTAACACAGTGCTGGGGTTTGTTGGAAGTGTACTGTCTGCTAAATGATTCACAAGCCCCCAAACTTCTTATAATTGAGCTTGCAATGGGCTTTATTTAAAACCACTCATTGTTGCAGGTAGGCTCCCCACTCTGCCAGTGTGAGCATGTGTGCTGTCTCACTATGTACTTTCACTGCTCATTCTCTTTACCTAGGCAATGATGGGGTAAGAAATACACACAGTGCCAGGAGCAATGCCTGTTATGTTTTCAATAGTCATCAAGGTGACATAAATTGCAGCAAGCTGTTTTTCATCCAAGGAATACTGAATCTCTGTGCCTTTCCGCAGTTGGGACCAAAACCCGATGGACCATCTTAGCATTCTGTGCCACTTTCGAAGGCCCCAACCAAAACCTCCTGCAGTAACATGTACATCAAGCTCACATGTTGAAGGCATGGAGTACATATACATGCTCTTAGCCACTGTTAAGACTGATTGTTCTAGCTCTCCTCCCTCCCACCTGATGCCCTTCTTTACCAAATAATGCAAGGGCCACATTTTTTTTTGCAAGATGCAAAATAAACATTCTCTTATATCCCAACAATCCTACAAGCATCTGTAATTGCTCCGTGGTCATTGTGATGGGAAAGACCTGGATTTGTCTATGACTGCCTCAGGGATGGCCTTTGTCGTACCCCACTAGACAACCCCTAGAGTTTTGATGGAGAGTCCCTGTCCCTGCACTTTGGACTCATTCATTAATCACCGAGTCATGTGGCTTTAAGTGGCTCAGTGGTTATAGTTGCTTCCAGATCTACAAGGGAGTCACAAGTACTTGGGCCCCTCCACCCATATGGGAGACCAAGATGGAATTCTGGGCCCATGGCTTTGGCCTGAGCACTAACCAGCACTAACCATTTTGACCTTTGCATGTGAACCAGTGGATAAAAGATTCTCTCTCTCTCTCTCTCTCTCTCTCACTCACTTACTCACTCACTCTACCTTTCAAATAAATGTATCATTTTTTAAAAGGTCATATTCAGTCAGCTGCTACTCTCCTATTAAAATTGATGTCCATCCAATGGATCTCTACTGATGGTACAGTTGGCAATCACATTCTTTAACATGGCTTAAAGCCTCTACAATTTCTAAACTCTAAGTAATTTTCTTTTTTGTCCAAATTCCACTACATTGTGAAGCCATACTAATAGAGTAGTGCACTCTATGACTTGGTTAGTTACTCCTCTGATGCACTACCTGAGCAATCCCTGAATTTTATATACTAGGTTTTCTCACATTCTGTTCACGTTACCAGCTGCTTTTCATTGTACCCACTTGGTACATGTTATATATGACATGTATTTCACTATGGCGTTCAGCATGTCTTTGGTGAACTGCTTCGAATGACACAGAGCCTCAATGCATATTAGTTGAATTAATGTTATTAAAAGGGAAATTTTATGTATACATATATATATTCATAATACATAGATTTTCATTTCTACTAATTCATGTCACAAAAGCATATAAAACTTGGATTATGTTTTAGTCATTGTGCTAAGATTTGGTGATACAAACATAGACAATGAGTGACCTTGCATATTTAAGCTTTAACTTAATGTGCAATAATAAAATAACACACTGGTTTATTTTCAGTACAATTAAGTAATATAAATATGCAGGTATGCCCATGGTACACAGTAGTACTTGACAGGGAAATGGCGTGATAAGTGTTTAGAAAAGTAATTCTCTGTCAATATGGATGATGTGGAATGAAGAGAACAGGCTTGAAATGCTTGGTGCTGTAATGCATACCCAAAACGGTGATGGTTGAAATAGATGAATAATGATGGAAATGGAAAGAAATTAGTGGATTAGACAGAGAAACACACAAAAATCAGAAAGATAATACTTGGAGAGTGAATAAATGGTTAGATATGAAGATACAGGAAAATGAGAAGCAAAGGTGAGCCATTGTCTTCAGCTTTAGAAAAGTGACTGAATAATTTGTGACATTATTTAACAGAATTAAGTTCTTAGAGAAGAAACAGGGCTCTGGATAAATTATGAATTCTATTATGACATGTTAATTTTGAGGTGCCTTCATGTTATTCAATTTGTGATCAATTTTAAATGGATTTTTCATTGTCCTGATTTGTATAAGCATTACTTAACCAACTGTATGGCTGTCTGTATTCTAGAAGATATGAAAAAGTAATAATTATGCACTTTGCTGCTTTCTGTGTGTATTCAGTAGGGACAAGGACATAAATGCATGGATTCCACATAAATGCAGTTAACTGCACTGACAAGGACATCTTTTATACAAGTTTCTGTGCCAAGTCTAAAGAGAATAAACTATAAATAAAGAAGTAAGATGGAGTATTTATGTTGTAACTAGATGTGAATGGACTTCATATTATATTCCTAACACACCAAATGAAAAATAAAGTGAAACATGCACTTAACTATATTAAAAAACAAAAAGAAACTTTAAGACATCAAATAATAAAAAGATAATACTAGAGTCTATATGATCTAACTTCAAAAAGAACATGGAAAGATACAAAGATTCATTGATACAAAAATTTTGAAGTCTAAGTGTATTTATTTTTATAGCAAACATTTCTCATGAATTTTTGAAGATCCTTCATCTTTCAAAATATATAATATACAAGTACACATGATAAAATAGTGTGTACTGTCATATTTTACATGTTCCTTCAGAGGAAAGACAATTTAAAAAGCAATAAAGACAAATAATGGTCATATAAAATATTTAGCTTGACTAATATTTACAGGCAAAAACCTTTATGAAGGCCATTATGAAAAACCAGCTATGTACCTGTTACTTCAGTAAATATACAGATTTCCTGTGGAAATAAGACTGACATTCTACCTACTTGGATTGTGTTTTTAATTTAATGGGGAAGCCAACAAAAAGAAATAAATATTTGCATAATAAATATCTACAGATATGGTTATTATATTTATTCTTCTTATGTAATTCTATTTAATCACATTGTTGATGCTTTATAAGGTGACAATTGCTATCAATATTGTGATATTTCTGAATTATGGGAGACTACTAAAGGATCTTAGAAATGGTAAACTTTGAAGTTTACATTGTGTAATGAAGTAAAGGAACAGAATTAAAGAGAATTGAAACTTGAATATATTGGTTTGCATATTTTGATGAAGTATAACAATGCAAAACAGTGTTTTTTCTCAGGGTATAAATTATTAGAATTAAAATACCCCATATGTAGCAGCTGTGGGGCAATCGGGTAGTAACCAGAGTGACCCTGGTCTGAAAAGAACACTAGGTCAGATGAAGGTAAAAACAATAATAATAATAATAATAATAAAACTTCAGGAAGAAGCCAAATGTAATTTTGATTTGGATTAAATGTATATACAGAGGCCGGCCCTGTGGCACCGCTGGCTAATGCCCTGGCCTGAAGTGCTGGCATCCCATAAGGGTGCTGGTTCTAGTCCCAACTACTCCTCTTCTGATCCAGCTCTCTTCTATGGCCTGGGAAAGCAGTAGAAGATGGTCCAAGTACTTGGGCCCCTGTACCCACGTGGGAGATCCAACCCGGAAGAAGCTCCTGGTTCCTGGCTTCAGATCTGCACAGCTCTGGCCGTTGCAGCCATCTGGGAAGTGAATCAACAGATGATAGATGTCTCTCTCTGGCTCTACCTCTCTCTGTAATCCTCTTTCAAATAAATAAAATAAATCTTTAAAAAAAATTTAAAAAGGCAAAGGACTCTTAACCCTATATTAACTTTCAAAAAATGTATATACAACACATTTCCTTGGTTAAGTTTATCTTAACTTAGTTCATAAAAAACCTTTCTGTGTCTCCATTGTTTTATCCAGTTAAAAAAAGTTTTTCTTCCTTTAGTAATTTTGATATATAAAAATAAGTTATATAACAAATTGCAAACTGAAGATTGTAAAACTAAATGTGAAGATCTAAATGAAAATAGAATCTATTTGCAAGCATAACACTAATATCTCATTAAGTAAATCTAAACTGTATTCTTATATTTACCAACTCTGAAGTAATCCTATCTCTGCAGATATCTTTATACGTCTATTTCATTGACTGTAGAAGAAAAGGGAAATGATAGTGTTAGAAAAAAATTAAACTATTGCTCTGATACTTTATAATGATATAATGACTTTTTAAAGCATATTATCTAGTCTCTTAAAAATAGACCATCTATTATGTTCTTATGAAAATCCTCCCCCCCAAATTGTTCTTATTATATAATTAAAATTATCTTATTAGGGGCTGGTGCTGTGGCACAGTGAGTTAACGCCCTGGCCTGAAGTGCTGGCATACCACGCAGGCACCGGTCCGAGACATGGTTGCTCCACTTCAGATCCAGCTCTCTGCTATGGCCTGGGGCAGCAGTAGAAGATGGCCTAATTCTTTGGACCCCTGCACCTGCATGGGAGACCTGGAAAAAGCACCTGGCTCCAGGCTTTGGATCGGCACAGCTCTGGCCGTTGCAGCCATCTGGGGAGTGAACCATCGGATGGAAGACCTCCCTCTCTCTCTCTCTCTCTCTCTCTCTGCCTCTCCTCTCTCTGTGTAACTCTGACTTTCAAATACATAAATAAATCTTTAAAAAAAATTACCTTATTAAACAAAGATTTGAACTACCCTGCAGGTTAATTTTTAAATGATTGAAAGAGGTGTTTGTTTGTTTTAAGATTTTATTTATCTGAGAGTTAAAGTAACAGACAGTGAGAGGGAGAGACAGAGAGAGAGAGGTTTTCTATCTGCTGGTTCACTCCTCAAATGACTGGAGCTGGACGCATCTGAAGCCAGAAGCCAAGAGCTATCTTCGGGTTTCCCCTGTGGGTGTAGGGGCTGAAACGTTTGGTCCATCTTCCACTGCTTTTCCAGGCCACAGCAGAGAGCTGGATTGGAAGAGAAACAGCTGGGACTAGAACCAGTGCCCAAATGGGATGCTGGCACCGCAGGTGGAGAGTTAACCCACTGAACCTCAACATCGGCCCCAGGTTAATTTTTTAGAAAAATACGCCAACATATAAATGTTTAATTTTTATGCATGTGGTTATCTGATGAAGGGTCTTACAAAGGATGTCTAGTTGTTCTTATTGAACTGAAACTGATATACAGTGCTATACAGATTTTAAACATAGATTCTCTTCACGTGTGTAATGAAAAAGTCCTTGATTGGAGTTTTTAATTATTCAGCATGTTGCAAATTTTATTTTAGATCTGATCATGAAGAAGTAGATATTTTTTTTTTTTTTTTTACAGGCAGAGTGGACAGAGAGAGAGAGACAGAGAGAAAGGTCTTCCTTTTTGCCGTTGGTTCACCCTCCAATGGCCGCCACGGCCGGCGCGCTGCGGCCGGCGCACCGCGCTCGTCCGATGGCAGGAGCCAGGAGCCAGGTGCTTTTCCTGGTCTCCCCATGGGGTGCAGGGCCCAAGCACCTGGGCCATCCTCCACTGCACTCCCGGGCCACAGCAGAGGGCTGGCCTGGAAGAGGGGCAACCGGGACAGAAACCGGTGCCCCGACCGGGACTAGAACCCGGTGTGCCGGCGCCGCAAGGCGGAGGATTAGCCTGTTGAGCCACGGCGCCGGCCCGAAGAAGTAGATATTAAGCATAATGCTTGAGATGCCCACATACCACATCAGAGTGTCTGGGTTTGATCCCCAGAGGCAGCAGTGAGGGCACCAGCAATGGAGTTCCTGCTATCCTCTTGGAAGATCCAGGTTGCATTCCCAGCTCTAGGCTTCAGCTCAGTCCGAGCTCTAGTGACAAGAACCCACTGTCTGTCCTCGTCCAGATGTAGGGTGTGTGTGTGTCTACTTCTCAAATAAATAAATGAAATTTTTTTTTCTTTTTTTTTTCTTTTTTTTTTTTTGACAGGCAGAGTGGACAGTGAGAGAGAGAGACAGAGAGAAAGGTCTTCCGTTGCCGTTGGTTCACCCTCCAATGGCTGCCGCGGTCGGCGCGCTGCGGCCGGCGCACCACGCTCATCCAATGGCAGGAGCCAGGTGACAGGTGCTTTTTCCTGGTCTCCCATGGGGTGCAGGGCCCAAGCACTTGGGCCATCCTCCACTGCACTCCTGGGCCACAGCAGAGGGCTGGCTTGGAAGAGGGGCAACCGGGACAGAATCCGGCGCCCCGACCGGGACTAGAACCCGGTGTGCCGGCGCCGCAAGGCGGAGGATTAGCCTGTTGAGCCATGGCGCCGGCTAAATGAAAAATTTTTAACTTTTATTTAGAATATAAATTTCCAAGGTACGACTTATGGATTACAATGGCTTTCCCCCCATACTTTCCCTCTCCCCCCGCAACCCTCCCCCTTGCCCGCTCCCTCCACCCTTTCGTTCACATCCAGATTCATTTTCAATTCTCTTTGTATACATGAGATCAATTTAGCATGTGTTAAGTAATGAATTCGTCCATTTGCCCTCATATAGTAACACAAAGTGAAATATATTATTTGAGTACTCGTTATAGCATTGAATCACATTGTACA
The DNA here is from genome assembly GCA_949820135.1 of Sylvilagus floridanus. Lineage (NCBI taxonomy): Eukaryota > Metazoa > Chordata > Mammalia > Lagomorpha > Leporidae > Sylvilagus > Sylvilagus floridanus. The sequence goes on from OX463242.1 coordinate 57,869,275, forward strand.
GCACATTAAGGACAGAGATCCTACATGAATTATATATATATTTTTGAAACTGATTAATTTTTTTGATGCAATTTCCAACGTAACACTGAGTTTTTTTTTTTTATTATCTTTATATAGAGAAGATCGGTTCAGTATGTATTAATTAAAAAATTTTTATCAGTTTGCATCTACACAGAAACACAAAGTGTAAAAATACTATTTCAGGACTAGTTACAGCGTTACTTCACATTAGATAACATATTAAGGACAGATCCCACATGGGATATAAGTACACAGTGACTCCTGGTGTTGATTTAACAATTTGACACTCTTATTTATGGCGTCAGGAATCTCCCTAGGCTCTAGTCATGAGTTGCTGAGGCTATGGAAGCCTTTAGGGTTCGCCGACTTTGATCTTATTCCAACAGGATCACAGTCAAAGTGGAGGTCCTTTCCTCCCTTCGGAGAAAGGTACCTTCTTCTTTGGTAGCCCCGTTCCTTCCACTGGGATCTCACTCGCTGAGGTCTTCCATTTAGGTCTTCTTTTTTTCCTTTTCCAGAGTGTCTTGGCTTTCCATGCCTAAAATACTCTCATGGGCTCTTGAGCCAGATCTGAATGCCTTAAGGGCTGATTCTGAGGCCGGAGTGTTATTTAGGACATCTGTCATTCTATGAGTCTTCTGGGACTCTGCTTCCCATGTTGGATCATTCTCTCCCTTTCTGGTCCTATCTGTTTGTATTGGTAGAAACTAGTCTTGTTTGTGTGTTCCCTTTGACTCTTAGACCTATCAGTGTGATCAATTGTGAACTAAAATTGTTCACTTGGGCTGTTGAGATGGCATTGGTGTATGCCATCTTGATGGGTTGTATTGGGATCCCCTGGCATGTTTCTAGCTCCATCATTTGGTGCAAGTCCAATTGAGTTTGTCTCAAATTGTACATATCCTCCCTTTCTTTTTCCCTTTCTCAAAGTTAACCAGGATCACTTTTCAGTTAAAATTTAAACACCTAAGGCTAATTGTGTGTTAGTTGCAGAGTTGAACCATTAGTACTAGAACAAAAACAAACAACAAAGAGAGATACTAAGATGGGTAAAGATTTACATTGTACATCAACAGTCCAGACCAGAGTTGATCAAGTCTTATTTTCTCATAGTGTTCATTTCATTTCAACAGGTTTCCCTTTTGGTGTTCAGTTAGTCGTCGTCAATCAGGGAAAACAGATGATATTTGTCTCTTTGGGACTGGCTGAGTTCACTCAGCATGATGTTTTCCAGATTCCTCCATTTTTTCGCAAATGACCGGATTTCATTCTTTTTGACTGCTGTATAGTATTCTGTAGAGTACATATCCCATAATTTCCTAATCCAGTCTACTGTTGATGGGCCTTTGGGTTGGTTCCAGGTCTTAGCTATTGTGAATTGGGCTGCAATAAACATTAGTGTGCAGACGGCTTTTTTGTTTGCCAATTTAATTTCTTTTGGGTAAATTCCAAGGAGTGGGATGGCTGGGTTGTATGGTAGGGTTATATTCATGCTTCTGAGGAATCTCCAGACTGACTTCCATAGTGGTTTAACCAGTTTGCATTCCCACCAACAGTGGGTGAGTGTTCCTTTTTCCCCACATCCTCTCCAGCATCTATTGTTGGTAGATTTCTGAATGTGAGCCATTCTCACCGGGGTAAGGTGAAACCTCATTGTGGTCTTGATTTGCATTTCCCTGATTGCTAGTGATCTTGAACATTTTCTCATGTGTCTGTTGGCCGTTTGGATTTCCTCTTTGGAAAAATGTCTATTGAGGTCCTTGGCCCATCTCTTAAGTGGATTATTTGTTTTGATGTTGTGGCGTTTCTTGATTTCTTTGTAAATTCTAATTATCAGCCCTTTATCTGTTGCATAGTTTGCAAATATTTTTTCCCATTCTGTTGGTTTCCTGTTCAGTTTCCTGACTGTTTCTTTTGCAGTACAGAAACTTCTCAATTTGATGCAGTCCCAGTAGTTTATTTTGGCTTTGACTGCCTGTGCTTCTGGGGTCTTTTCTAAGAAGTCTTTGCCAGTTCCTATATCTTGCAGGGTTTCTCCTGTGCTCTCTAATAATTTGAAGGTGTCGGGTCGTAGGTTTAGGTTTTTAATCCATGTTGAGTGAATTTTTGTGTAAGGTTTAAGGTAGGGATCTTGCTTCATGTTTCTGCACGTGGAAATCCAGTTTTCCCAGCACCATTTATTAAACAGACTGTCCTTACTCCAGGGATTGGTTTTGGATCCTTGATCAAATATAAGTTGGCTGTAGATGTTTGGATTGATTGCTGGTGTTTCTATTCTGTTCCATTGGTCTATCCATCCGTTTCTGTACCAGTACCATGCTGTTTTGATAACAACTGCCCTGTAGTATGTCCTGAAATCTGGTATTGTGATTCCTCCGGCTTTGTTTTTGTTGTACAAGATTGCTTTAGCTATTCGAGGTCTCTTATTCCTCCATATGAATTTCAGCATCATATTTTCCAGATCTGAGAAGAATGCCTTTGGTATCTTGATTGGTATTGCATTGAACCTGTAAATTGCTTTTGGGAGAATGGACATTTTGATGATGTTGATTCTTCCAATCCATGAGCATGGAAGATTTCTCCATTTTTTGGTATCCTCTTCTATTTCTTTCTTTAAGGTTTTGTAATTTTCATCATAGAGATCTTTAACATCCTTAGTTAGGTTTATTCCAAGGTATTTGATTGTTTTTGAAGCTATTGTGAATGGGGTTGATCTTAGAAGTTCTTCCTCAGCCGTGACATTGCTTGTGTATACAAAGGCTGTTGATTTTTGTGCATTGATTTTATATCCTGCTACTTGGAAATTTTAAAAATTAATCATGCAGTATTTAAAAGCTAGCAACATATGAGGGAAAACATGTTTGTTTTGGTGCAAAAAGTTTGAAACACATGCTGCTGTGTCTCACTTAGCAACTTTTCCAGGGTGAAGAAGGGACTGACTGCAATGAATAAAGACAAAGACAAAAAGATTATCTAAAATCAGGGCAGGGGTGGTGGTAGGGGGCAGAGGGAGCATCTTTGGGAGTAGAGAAGGAGCTTCTGTCCCTGCCTGTCCTGGAGGCTTTTATTACCTCCAGATAACATTCAGTCTAGCTGCATCAGCAAGTATATATTTGTTCACATCAGTACAGTTGCGCCTGGTTTGTGGTATGCATCAGGTGACATCTCACAAGGAGAGGAAAATCTTGTGTAATAAACAGTCTCTCATCCTTTATCTTGGAACATATGTCCAAGGCCTCTGTGCCATGAGCCTTCCCAGGACTTAAGGCACAACAGAGCACTGTTCCCAATATCCTTGGCCTTCTAAGAAACGTGGACATGATGTTCCTGCCCCTCTCATCGATAGGTTGCAGAGATGGCACCCAGGTGGTCCCTGGCACCATGCCTAGCTTGTTTATTTATGTGCATTTTCTAAGAATGTCTTGAGAACCTTTCTATATGTTGATTTCAAATTATTTTCACAGAAAAAAATTAATTCCATTTTCCAAGTTTTTTTTTTTTTAAGTACCCTGATATGAGTGAGGAAAGACTGAATAGAAAAGCAATATATTGCAACAAGTTTTCTGATCCAGTTACCCAATTTAAGAAATGATCAGTTGCCCAATTTAAGAAAAGATCAGGTAAAGCCACCACCTGCAGTGCCAGCATCCCATATGAGTACTGGTTTTAGTCCTGGATGCTCTACTTCCGATCCAACTTTCTGCTATGGCCTGGGAAGGCAATGGAGGATGGCCTAAGTCCTCAGGCTCCTGCACGCACAGGGGATATCCAGAAGAACCCCCTGGCTCCTGGTTTTGGATCGGCCCAGCTCTGAATATTGCAGCCATCTGGGAAGTTAACCAGCGGATAGAAGACCTCTCTGTCTCTGCCTCTGTCTCTTTATAACTCTGACTTTCAAATAAATAAATGAATCTTGAAAAAAAAGAAAATATCAGAGCATATACAAGTTTAATAAATAGAAATTTAAGAAATATATAGGATATATTCTGGGGCGGGGCTGTGCGCGCGGCTGAGCCAGCAGCTGGAATAGCCAGGGGAGCGGCCCAGTGGCCAGCGGGCGGTGGCTGCACCATAGCACTGGCCCCTGCCTTTCCCATGGGAGTCCCTGATTGAGTTTCAAGCTTCTGGTGTTGTGCTGAGCTGATGGAGCCTCAGATGTTGGGGCTATTTTGGTAGTCATTTGGAGTGAACCAGCAGCAGATGGCAGACCGTGTGTGTGTGTGTGTGTGTGTGTGTGTGTGTTTCTCTTTGTTTCTGTACATTGCAAAAATAAGTATATAAATAAATGTTTTGGACTTTTTGAAAAATGGAATTAAAAGATAAGTTTATTAGGAAAAAAAAAACACATACTGGGGATATTGATTACCAGCCCAGATGTGTGAGGAAATCTGCTAACCTGTTACTCAGTAAAATGAGTGAAAGGTGTGTGGAGGATTCATTTTTATAACAAAGGACTCTAAACTGATTAATGCAGGGGAAATTTTTGAACCTGATAAAAGGCAAACATGAAAAACACATAATAATGACAAAAAAGTGCTTTTCTCACTAAGATTGAGAATAAGAAAAAGATATCTACTACCAGCAACCATCTACACTCAACACTGTACTGTATTTAGAGAAATCAGATGTGCAAAGAAATATATGCCATCAATATTGAAAAAGAAAAAAATAATACTTTCTGTGTTCACAGATTACATGATCATGTATGCAGTTAGTTCTAAGGATTCTGCCAAAAAATCAGAAATATAAATGAATTCATCAAGGTTACAGGATTCAAGATAACATACAAATGTCAATCATATTTCTGGCATTTCCAATTCAGTTTATAATGTCATTAGAGACAATACACTTCAACAAAAGAAATGCAAAATTTATTTCCCCAGCATTACAATACATTATTGAAGCAAATGAAAAGAAAGTAAGTCATTAGGAGAAAATTCCATGTGAATGTATGAGATACTTAGCTCTGTTAACATAGCAACACTCTTGAAAACTAATGTGCAGGTTCAAGGCAGTCACTCTCAAGTCGCAGGGTGCAGATACATTCAAGCTAATTTTCAATTTTGTAGGGAGTTGCAAGAAACCTAAAATTGACAAAAGAGTCTTGTAAGGGAGAAGGGCTCCTCTGCTTCCAATTCAGCTTCCTGGTACTGTGTCTGGAAAGGCAGTGAAAGATGGTCCGAGTAACTTGGTCCCTGCCACCCACGTGTGAGACCAGGATGGAGTTCCTGACTTCAGCCTGACCCATTCTTGGCTGCTGTAGCCATTTGGAAAGAGAACCAGCAATGAGAGGTCAGTCTCTCTCTCTCTCTCTCACTCTCTCTCTCTCATTCTCACTCTCTCTCTCTCCAGACTTCTCATACAGGCCAACTCCTAGAAGTCATAGATAAAGTTTCCACCTTTGGTTTATTAACAATTTACATTAATTGTTAACTATTAACATAAAGCTTCATTAAACACATGGGCCTCTGGTAGACCTCCCGTCTAATTTCCAAACTGTAGCCAAATGGCAAGATTATGCGATGGCAGGAAAAATAGTGTCATCAACAAATGGTTATGAGACAGCTGAGTAACAAAAGCAAAGGAATGAAATTGGACCTTTACCTCTAACATAGCCATACCACATTCTGCCTGTTATTTATGGTTTGGATTTTTTTTATCTTTAATATAAATAAGCTTTTATTATCGACATTTACAGTTTCTAAGTTTATCAAATGTGTGTTGAAATGAGTTTATTGCAATTGCTGAATTTAGCAGTCTTTTTAAAACATATTTTAACATTTCTAGATGCCTAGGCTTTGATTTATTTTTCTACATTATACTCAGGAAACCTAATGTTTCAACTTCATTTAGAGATGATTAGAATTATATCCACATTCCAATCAACTGACTTCTTAAACAGTTAAATTACTACCATCTTTGTGAATGAGAATTTGGAATCTCAGATAATTGATGTTGATTATTTCAATCTGATATAAAATTATTGCTTCTTCCTCTCTGAACCAGCACACACATAATTTAATCTCACATGTATTTCCAAATTTTTTTTACCCTAAAACTGTGGAAAATGTTAGATTTTCAAGAAATCAAATTCAGACGTGTTATTTATCTCCCTGGTTCATGTGATGATCTGTTTTAGGTACAGAAACTATGAAGGCAAAGCCAGGTTTTCTGGGTATGGCACCAAAGAGCAGAATTTATACAGAAGAAGGACAAGAATTGAAAACTTGTAAAGAAGCCAAACAAATTCTATCCTTTGACTTTTTCCACATTAAGGAAATGATCTAAATGCAACAAAACTCACCTTTTTTCCCACAAAGTACTGTGAGTCTTGACAAACATATATGTCATGTACACAATACCAAAATGCAGAGAATACTATTTTTTTTTCGCTTTTATTTACAGAATATAAATTTCCAAAATACAGCTTATAGATTACAATGGCTTCCCCCCATAACTTCCCTCCCACCCGCAACCCTCCCCTTTCCAACTCCTTCTCCCCTTCCGTTCACATCAAGATTCATTTTCAATTCTCTTTATATACAGAAGGTCAGTTTAGTATATATTAAGTAAAGATTTCAACAATTTGCTCTCACATAGCAACACAAAGTGAAAAATACTGTTGGAGTACCAGTTATAGTATTAATTCACAATGTATAGCACGTTAAGGACAGAGATCCTACATGATATATATATTTTTAAATTGATTAATTTTCTATGCAATTTCTAATTTAACACCAAGATTTTTTAATCATTTGCAATTATCTTTATATTCAGAAGATCGATTCAGTATAGCATCCTTTCTTTTTTTTTTTTGAAATATATATATATATATATTTGAAACTGATTAATTTTTTTGATGCAGTTTCCAATGTAACACTGATTTTTTTTTCTTTTCTTTTTTTTTTTTCCTTTTCAATTATCTTTATATAGAGAAGATCGGTTCAGTATGTATTAAGTAGAAATTTTCATCAGTTTGCATCTACATAGAAACACAAAGTGTAAAAATACCATTTCGGCACTAGTTACAGCGTTACTTCACATTAGATAACATAATAACAATCCTCTCATTCTTTTTTCAAATCTGTTCTAGAACCAGTCCCTAGAAACAACTAATGTGGTTTTTGTGTCTGCTTTTTTTCCCTTTTTCAGAATATCATAAGAATGACGTCATAGAATATGCAGCCTTGAATCATGCATTCAGTTGGCCTGATGCATTTACAATCAACACATGTTGTTGCATTTATCAAGGGTTGGTTCTTTTTTATTGCCAAAGAGTCTTCTGTTGTATGGATTTACACAGTTTGCTTATACATTCAATAAATGAAGGACATTGGGATTATTTCTGATGTGGGATAATTATAAATTAAGTCTATAATTCTTTATGCATAGATTTAGTGTGTACCTTTATTTTCATCTTTCTCTGCTCGATACACAGGGGTATAAGTTTTGGGTGGTATGGGGAGTATATACTTATCACTTTAGGAGAATCTGCCAACTAATCTCCACATTGTATGTATCAGTGCATTTCCATCATAAATATAAAAAGATTTTGGTTGTTCCACATGTTTGTCAGCAGTTGATATTTACAATATGTTGTCCCATTCTAATAGTAATACAATATCATCTCATATGATTTTATGTTGCATTTTAGTACTAACTTGAGTTTACGTATCTTTCATCCATGTATTGTACTTGACATTTATGTATTTTAGTTGATAAAATTGTGTGTATCGGTATTGCTACAACTAGAGTTTTATCAAGATTTGTTGTATATTTTTGTCAAACCAATGGTTAGGAGTGGTATGCTACTATAAGTTTAATAATAATGGATTGTTTTAAAACTTCTTGTACATGAGTGAAATGGACATCTTTTCATTGGATTATTGTTTATAGCCCTTGCCTATATTCCCACTCAGCTATGGTCTTTTTTACTTTTTGCTATTGAACTTTGATTAATGGAGCATTGAGCCTTGATGACAACATAAATTAAAGTATGTTATCTCAAAAACAATAATAAAGCAAAACTTATAAAGAAGGAAAAGAAAAACACATAAATAAGGAACAAAGAAACAAAGGAAGAAAGAAAAAAGACGGAGAGTGGAAAGGAAGGAGGGTGGGCGGAAAGGAATATCATTATATTCTTAAAATTGTATCTATGAGCTACATTGAATCTTTTTTTTATTAATAGCACATTAGGTTGGCTGGCGCCGTGGCTCACTTGGCTAATCCTCTGCCTGCAGTGCTGGCACCCCAGGTTCTAGTCCTGGTTGGGGCGCTAGATTCTGTCCTGGTTGCTCCTCTTCCAGTCCAGCTCTGTGCTGTGGCCTGGAATGGCAGTGGAGGATGGCCCAAGTGCTTGGGTCCCTGCACTCGCATGGGAGACTGGGAGGAAGCACCCGGCTCCTGGCTTTGGATTTGCGCAGCGCCGGCCATGGCAGCTGTTAGGGGAGTGAACCAACGGAAGGAAGACCTTTCTTTCTGTCTCTCTCTCACTGTCTATAACTCTGTGTCTCTCTCTCTCACTAACTCTTCCTGTCAAAAAATTAAAAAAAATAAATAAAAAATAGCACATTAACATGGAAAATAAAGTATCATATGGTAAAAAAGTTTAAAAAACTAGGCTGGCGCCGTGGCTCACTAGGCTAATCCTCTGCCTTGCGGCGCCAGCACACTGGGTTCTAGTCTCGGTTGGGGCACCAGATTCTGTCCTGGTTGCCCCTCTTCCAGGCCAGCTCTCTGATGTGGCCAGGGAGTGCAGTGGAGGATGGCCCAAGTGCTTGGGCCCTGCACCCCATGGGAGACCAGGAGAAGCACCCGGCTCCTGGCTTCGGATCAGCACGGTGCGCCAGCTGCAGCAGCCATTGGAGGGTGAACCAATGGCAAAGGAAGGCCTTTCTCTCTGTCTCTCTCTCTCACTGTCCACTCTGCCTATCAAAAAAAAAAATTTAAAAAGTTTAAAAAACTAAAAATTCTAATTCTCAAAATATTTTGTCCATTATAATTGTATTCACAAATATTTTTCCAAGACTATGTGTTGCCTTTTCATTCTGGATAATATGGAAATAGTTTTTAAAACATACATTTGTTTATTTGAAAAGCAGAGTGACAGGGAGGGTGGGAGGGAGGGAGAGAGAAAGAGTGAGAAAGAGAGAAATATCTTGTGTGTGCTGGTTCACCACTCAAATGTCTGCAATGACCTAAGCCAGTAGCCTGAAAATGCATCAGGGTCTCCCACAGGGGTTGCAAGGATACAAGTAGTTGGATGGTTTTTTCGCTGCTTTCCCAGGCACCCTAGCAGGGAGTTAGATTGGAATTAAAGTAGCTGGGACTCAATCTGGTGCTCTTATGTGGAATGCTGTAGTTGGAAACAACAGATTAATCCAGAGCCACACAATGCCAAACACAATCTGGAAAAACTTAATCTCAGTATAAACTGTAAAGATCTCCAGTTACACTATTTGCATAAATCCAGAATGAAATGTTAATGTAGAGAACAGGATGAGATGTATTGGAAAGAAGAAACATAAGTTTTCAGGGAATGAGGAAAGAAAGGCAATAGGGAAAGAAACAATACAAGAAAACGACTCCACTTGAAAGAACATCGAATGCCAATTCTATATGAAATCAAACAAAATTTAATAGGAATACTAAATGAACAATTGAATTATCTTCTAGAAAGCATGTCTATTTATATTTGGTTGCCATGAATGTTATTTTTTAGACACAGAATTTCTATATCCATTTTTGGTGCTGTGATTAAAATGGTTGCATTATAAATTTGATGACTTTTGTCATGGTGGTTTTATTATGGTGTGGCCTTGGCTGACTCAAACCAAATGTTGATGTAAATTGATCTAAGACGTGTACAAATTTAATTTGCAGAATAATTAAGATGAGGAAGTATAAATCAAATTTAGGGGATACTCTCAGCAAAATCAGGATGACCTAAAAACAGATGTGGTTTCAGCATTTAATGTACTTTAGATGTGTAAACCTTGGTAATATTTTTACCAGAAAGCTGGCACAAAGTTCTACTCTTACAGATAATATAGATACTATTATTGGAAAACTTTGTGAGAGATTCTGGGGATTTTACTCACTTTGACATCTTTCTGCTATTCAAGATTATATACTAATGATATCTGCATATTACTGAAAAATTGCTAAAGATGCCAATAAGTTATTTCCTTGAATTAGAGGCTATATTCTTTGTTTTGTTTCACTGTATTTTGCACTGAAATAAATTTTTCTTAGATATTGAATAAAAGGTAGTGAAAATAATAGCAATGAATATTGGACTCTCCTAATGATTAAAGCCACTTAATATTTCAGTATTCACAATCTCAGTGGCCATGTGACTCACCTTTTTTAAAACATCCATTTTATGTATTTGAAAATCAGGCTACAAAGAGAGAGACAGAGACAGAGAGAAATCTATCCACTGGTTTACTCTCCAAATGGCTGTAATGGCCAGGGCTGTGTCAGAATGAAGCCAGGAGAAAGCCAGGAGCTTTCTCCGGGTCTCCCATGTGAGTACCGATACTCAAGCACTTGGATCATCCTCTGCTGTTTTCCCTGGTGCAGTAGCAGGGAGCTAGATTGGCAGTGGCGCATCCAGCACTGGAACTGGCACCCATATTTAGAATTCTGGCACTGTGATGGCAGTGTAACTGGCTGCACCGCAGTGCCAGCCCTGTGCCTCACTTTGGGGTGTTTTATTTTTCAGAAAGTATTACTTTTTTCATAAATTAAGCAGGCATAAGTGGCATTGCAACTGTTTATCTTTCTGTCTCAAAAATGAATGCAGTTTTTGGAGTAAAAGCAATTGTCTTTTGAACAAAGAGTAACAGCCTGAGATAGTGCCATCACAGTTTGGAAGAAAAAGATTAGCAGCAGCTTGAGTCACATGCTGCATGAAATATTTGGCTGCAAATGGATTATACTTGGGAACAGAAAGAACAAGAAAGGACTGTAGAAAGCAAATTTTGTTGTGCTGGGAGGAGAGGTATCTCTTGGTTTCTGCAAGAGGGTGTGTTTGTCTTGGTTGAAATATTGCACAGACTAACTAACACAGAACTAAAACCTGCTACTCAGGGATAAGCAAAACATTGCCTGGTCCCCTTCGATATGGAGGGTTATTTGACTAGTGGGACTTTGTCCACAGGACTAGAATGGTGATGGGTATTTAGGATTAAGCCATTTGTTTGAAGCTCCCTAGTTTTGCCAGGCGTCAATGCAGCACACAATACTGAATCCTAATTTCAGAACTCATACCATACAGGTCAGTTTTATTATTTTAAGGGCCCACAGCAAAATGAAAATATAATTTTTTATGTGTAATAAATTTGGAAACATTTCCATTATAGAGACATAAAGACTTTTTCAATTCTTTTATGGCCTCCCTTTTGACCCATGGTATGGTTTTGTGTTTGTGGGGAGTTGGATTACTTAGAATATTGAAAAGAAAACCCTGAATGAAGTTGTTTCTAAAAGGAAAAGAGGATTTCTTTGTGATGTGAAGATCCTAACATTTTTTGGCAGGTTTTGCTGTACTGATGAGAAATGCCTTAGTAGATAAAAGGACATTTTGAGAGGTGGTAGAGTGAGTAACAGCCCCTCAAAGACTTGTACATACTAACCACTAACTCCCAGAATCTAGGATAATATTATTTCAAGACACAGGCAGGATGGTTAGTCAGAGAGTATATAATGATGGAAAGACAGGAGGAAAGAAAGGAAGGGAGGGAAGGAAACAAAGGAGGGGAGGAGGAAGGAGCAAGAAAGACACACACACACACACACACACACACAGATTTGAAGACACTATGATGCTGAATTTAAAAATAGAATAATGAGATAATGCAGGAAGCTACAGGAGGTAGAAAAGATAAGAAAGCCTTCAAGGAATTAGATCCTACTGACACCTTTAATTCTGTCCAGTGAAGTTCATTTCAAATTTCCAATGTTCAGGAGTGTTGAAAATATGTAGATAATAAATTTGTTTGCTTTTAAACTACTAAATTTGTGATAATTTGTCACAGTAGTTGTATGATGCTAACGCAACATTCAAAGAAATTTTACATGCCTGTAAACCTTATAATTCTATATGAAGTACACATTTTGAAGATACATGAGGTATTTCAAAAACTTCATGGACAATTGAATTAGATGTTTATTTACGTGCAGAAAAGTTTAATCCATAGTTTTTCATAGTAGGCATTTTTGTGAATTCCACGAGTACCCTTATATACCTATAACACAAAATAAGGTATCTGTGCAATTTGAAATCACAAGATACAAAGATAGAAAACTTTTCATAACTTATAGCTCCCCAAATGTTCCTTGCCAATAAAAATGCCATTATGTTTTGCTAGAGGTGATCACTATTCTGAAATTTATAGTTGCTTCAATGTTTTCCTTACAGTTTAGCCATTTAAAATGTTCAAAAAATCCTCTAAAATGTTGCAGCTAGTTAATTTGAATATTACAGAAATCATGTTATCAGGATACATATTTTATGTTATGTTTTTCACTTAATATAGATTTTGTAATCTACTTTTGCTCATATATGTAAGAAATCATAAATTTTCATTGCCATGTGAAATCCCATTCTCTGTATATGCCAGAGTTGCATGCTCATAAGCATTCAGTTATTTCATGGGTAAAAATGTTATGCATTCGTATTGGTTAAAGTCTTAAGAACCACCACCTATGAAACATAAGTTACATTAAGTCCAATTTTTCAGAAGTACAAATACTTTCATAATGCATTGCCACCAGCAGGATATTAAAGCTCTCATTCTATACTTGTTATTTGGTTATCATTAAATATATTAATTTTGCCTTTTGTCAGTAGGTAACCTTTACTAGTTTTTGGACTCACTTGATTACTAGTGAAGTGAGAACCAACATTTTTATTTGTTTCCTAACTATTTAGACTCTTCCATTTTTATTGGTTTGTCTTTTTCTCGTTGTCATGAAAGAGAACTGATTTTAAAACAAGGTAGATTTTCCCTTTTGGATGGCAGTTTTTAACCATTCAACACTCTGAACTATAAAGACTGGATTAGTGTAAGAGCAAATCAATAATTCAGAATTGATATATTCAAGATACAAGGGGTCTTAAGTAGTTCAGAAAAATGCATGTTACAAAAGCCATCTATGGATTTCAAAGCTCTGGAACCAAAGTAATCTTTTAATTCCATTGTTCTGTGGGTTTGTTGTTGTTGTTTTGATCAGAGAGAGAGAGAGAGAGAGAGAGAGAGAGAGAAGGGGGGGGGGAGAGAAGAAAAAGAAAATAAAGACAGAGTTCCCATTTGCTGGCTCAAACTCCCCAAATGCCTGCATTGGCTGGGGATTAACAGAAGCTTGAAGCTGGGAGCCAGAAACTCAATCTAGGTCTGTGATGTGAGCTACAGGTACATGACTACTTCAGCCATCACCTGCTGCCCACCAGGGTCTGTGTTGGCGGGAAGGTGGAATTGGGAGTCCTGGCTAGGAATAGAGCTTGGGCACTAGAATAAGGGATGTGGGCATCTGCACTGCCTGCCAAATGTCTGTCCCATTGCAACTTTTTGAATTAGCCTCATATGTTGGGGCATTATGTGAATATATGTGGATTCCTGCTCTAGAGGAAATTGTGTAGTCGTATCATGTGATGACATGGACTGGAAATCTGGAGTGTTTTAGAAGAAACAGGGAGAAATAATCTGTAAATTATATTTAAGAGCAAAGAATATATCTATTTATCTTAATGTCAAATGATTTGAAAAGAAACTGCCACAACTTGAGACAACAGGAGCACTGAAACATCTTTTGAGAAGAGTCATGTTTCAGCTAGGGCAAGAAATGGAAGGAAACAACAAGTACTGCATACATAGAATCTAAAAATGTTGATTTTGTCTAAGTTGGGAGTATAATGGTGATGACTAGAGGCTGGTGAGCATCGGGAGAGGGTTGAAAGGTTGATTAACAGAAATTAAGTTATGGTTAGATAGGAAAAGAAGTTTTTGTTGGTGTTCTACTGCAGAGTGGTGTGATTATAGATAGCAACCACACACAGTATACAGTTTTAAAGGTAGAAGAAAGTATTTTGAATGTTTCCACCATAAAGAAATGATGGTTGTTTGAGGAGATAGATATCTTTTCTCTAATTTGAGCATTTCTCAAAGTATACATGTATTGAGATAGCACATGGTAACATTATACTATTGTTTTATATCAGTTAAAAATGATATACAACAATTTACTAAAATGAGATGTGTTTCAAAAGGGGCAGCGGAAAGGTACTCATAATTGGGGAGAGATGTGACATGGATATGCATAGTGTGTGGGAATGTGATGAGAAGCACAATGTGTTGAGATATCAAAAAGTCTATTTAGGACTTTTTGTGGTAGTTGATTTTTTAAATATAGAGAGGAATGTGATGAGATCAGTTCTGAGTTTGTGAAATTATTTTGTTGTGATTGAGTATTAGAGTGGGTTTACTCCAGACTAAGAAGAATGCTGTAGTATCCCTCCTTTCCAGTTTATAGCAGCATGGAAGCCAGGGTTGGAGTGATATCATCAAGAGAACTCAGTCCTTTCCCTCTTCTCATCATGCTTTTTATTTTTTTTTTCTTATTGGGCTTGATTAAGGGGTTATAAAGCCAGATCATAACAGGACTGCATTTACATTGTTTATGAGGCAAACCCATAGTTTTTTAAAAGGATTTTCTATAAATGACTAACCTATAATGGAAAAGGAATTGAAAGTGCCTTTGGACCAAATTGTTTATCAGGTAGAAATCGTCTGGGAACCCACCCAAGAAACATTGCCTCAGGTTCAGATAATGCTGGGGGTGCAGTCACCACAAGCATCTTTCCACCAGTAACAGCAGGTCGTCATAAATCAAGCCCAGCTAGAGGATTTCACACCCGGTGATGTTTGTTAAATGAAATAATGAACCACTGGGATGAAATAATGCATTAATTTATTCCTATTACTAAAATGGCTAGTAGTATGTCTTGCTCTCTTTCATTGTGTATTTGCTGTCTAATACAGAAAAAAAAATCTAAGAAAACCATACTTAAAATTATTGTAATAATTTTAAAAATTTTCTTGTCTCTAAAAAGAATTCTGTTAGCATTCTTTTAGAATATTATGATAGAAACTAAGAACATGACTTGAGTAGACTCTTAAAAACAAAAAAACTCATGAAGACACTTGTGTGACTATCTCTTTAGTTTTCCCTGACTTTGTACAAAGGAGAATTTTAAAATCGCAAAATTACACAAATGTCCCAAGCCATTTAGAGCAAAGACAAAAGTAATATAAATGAAGTGACTTGCTTTTCCCAGTTTAAAAATGTAGGCTGCATGGGTGCAATAGTTCTTGGTCCTGGGGAACAGATAGGACTCATCACTTAACTTCCTAAGTGAAGAGTTCAAAATCTCACCTTTTTCTGATGATTTCTTTTGTTTTTGTCTTTATCCCTCTGCCATTTCTAACCACACACTTACACTTGCACACACACTCACATGCACACACACAATCACACTTTCCATCATCATTCCCAACACAAATGTTTATATATTTGGGTACTGAGCTACATGCAGCTCTGGAAAAAGAAGTTTAAGGACAAAGTAAGACCTTGAATAAGATTTCAAGTACAAGGATTCTGGTTTTAGAAAGTTTCTCAGAAAGATATTTGGTTTTATTTCTATCATTTTAAAGTTTGCATAAAATTCCAGCATTTTCCTGCTAGGCTGTGCTCTGTCAGCAAGCTATTAATTCTTCAGGAGAACACATTGTATGTCAAATCATTGGTATGTAACTATAAGAGCTAATGGAGAAAAACTGGTCACAAAACCTGAACTTACAGATAGGATCTGATCTCCTTGATGCTTTCTTTTCTTAGACATGAGGGTATTTTTTATAAATCATTATGGAAATTCAAAAATAAAACTGTAAAATCACCCTGCTATAAGATTATGATCATGTGTAAATTTGAGAATATGGAATTATGCTTGTTATTCCTAGAATTTCATAAGACTATGTTTCTTAATAAATCTACTGTATTAACTTTACCTACTCAAAATGTGTTTCTAGAAAACAATAGCATAATCATCACCTGGGATTTTGCTAGTAATACGGTCTTAGGTTCCAACCTAGATATACTAAGTAAGGTACCAATTCCTATAAGATCCCTAGGTAATTTGTTTTCATATTAAGGTTTGTGATGCAGAAAAATGCCAGAGAAACTGGAGAGAGTTCAATTAATATTTGAATATGTCCTAATCGTGCCAGAGTTTCTGAAAGTTTTAATGAAGTTCAACAAGTTGCTTTTATTTTGTCATGATCATTTCCCTGAGAAATATGTGAACCTGTTGTCCTCATAGTATGCAATAATTTGTAAAACTCTGTAAGGAAAGTATGACTCAATTTTTTCTCATAATTATTCAGTCCTATGCAGTTTAATCAAACCCCCATTACTCCTTATAGAAAATGGTAATCAGATAAAATATCACCTTCTTAAAAAAGACAATAGAAATACTTCTTGCAAGTCTGATACTTGAAAATACATTATACTAGTATAGTGTTTAGACAGTGATTATAACTCACTGCACTGTATTCATGTGAAAAGAAAATTTAATAAAATTTCTTAACTACTTATTGTACAATTTGAAAAAAGTCAATAACCAAATAAAATATACAGATTTGCTGTGGATTTTAAAAATCTAAAATAATTTTTGTCTTTACATAAAATATATTTAATGCTATTAAATGAAATACATTTATATTATTGAGGCTGTGACCTACTTGATGGATTATTGAATTATATTATCCAAGAATGTAGGGGAATACTTGGTTGCTATTTTAACACCAATTTTACTAAATAGATAGTAAATATGCAGTGCAAATAATATAATAAACATAGGCTTTCTTTATGATTCCAACCTTCTCTCTTGAGACATCCATTTATATTATATCTTTCTCATTTATAATTGCTAATTTAGAATTTGTGAAAGTTTCTGATATGCCAATATAATAGTTATTTAGCATTTTATCATGTCTTCCAAATATTTTGTGATGCCATAACATCACTTCTTAATTTTTGAAGAGCTGTACCTAGAAGCTGCCTCCCAAATAATGAGACCTTGATAATACATATTTCTGATTAAAATTCAGACTGATAGGGTTTTGTCATGTAAAGGAAACAACAATTATTTCTAAATTTATGTGGTTGAATCAGCCAAATTTGAGGTCAGCAAGTTCATGGCAAAGATTATTTGTCACAATAGCTGGTAAAGATAGGGAAGACAGTTACTTGTGTTATTTGAAATAGAAACAACAATAATAGCAACAATATCAAGACAAAAATGCTAGCAGCATATACAATGAAGTATAGATATCTTAATCAGTGATCTTTTCTGAAACCTTTGCTCTACATTCCCTTAGGTGTCTGTGTCTATGCCTGGTATTTATATTATAATCTTAGGATTTATACCTGATGACTGATAAGATTTATAACTTAATATTTTATATATATTCAAAATATTTTAAATATATTTGGTTGGCATATTTTTATAAGTAAGAAAAATTCTTGCAGTTGGAGCTTTAAAATATCTTTTTTAAAAAAAGATTTGTTTGTTTGTTTATTTATTTATTTATTCGAAAGGTAGAGTTACAGAGGCAGAAGCAGAGAGAGAGAAAGATCTTTATCTGCTGGGTCACTACCCAAATGTCCACAACAGCCAGAGCTGGGCTGATCCAAAGCCAGGAGCCAGGAGCTTTTTTTGAGTCTCCCACACGAGTGCAGGGGCCCAAGCACTTGGACCATCTTCTACTGCTTCCCCAGGCCCACGCAGAGAGCTGGATTGGAAGTGGAAAAGCTGGATCTCGAACCAGCGCCCATATTGGATGCCAACACTGCAGATGGTGGCTTTATGTGCTAAACCGTAGTATGGACCCCTAAAACGTATCTGTCAGTTGAGTACCCTAACATCCAGTCACAGGAGCAAGCGCTGTGGTACAGAAAAGTTATGCTGTCACTAGAGATGTCCACATCCCTTTTGGAGCACTTGGATCAATTCCCTCCTTGACTTCTAATCCACATCCCTTTTGGAGCACTTGGATCAATTCCCTCCTTGACTTCTAATCCAACTTCCTGTTACTACACAGCTATGATGAAACAGGTGATGGCCCAAGTACTTGAGTTCTTACCACCCAACTTGGGAGACACAGATTGAGTTCCTGGATCTTGGCTTTGTCTGGTTCCAGCTGTTGCAAGCATTTGGGGAGTGAACCAGGAGATAGATCTCGTTATCTTTCTCTCCCCTCCCACCCTGTTTCTCTCTCTCTCTTTCAAATAAAAAAAACTTAGAGAGTTTTCACAGTGACTTGGAAACAATAAAAATATTGATTAGTGTTATGTAATAGATATAAATATTTTCTTCTAAACTTTAAGTTTATTATGATTGTTTGGTTACTTATGTGAATGCTTACATTGTTGGAAGATGAAAATCATATCTTTTCTTAAATTTCATAAAATATTATGTCCTGACAGATGAACTCGAGTTTCAGTTTACAAACTCATCTTCATTTCATTGATTCCCTCTAAAAATTTAAAATAGAGCTAAAAGTTAACACTTCTAAAGATGTTAGTTGTTTAAAAAATAATGACCAAGTTTTTCAGCATTTTTTAAGATTATTTATATTTCAGAAAAAAAGACCAAATAATTAACATATGATTATATTTTGGAAAGAAAAAGCTTATAGACAAAGGAAAAATTATTGTAGATTACAGAATTTTTCTAAAATCTTATGTGAATCTATTTATCCATATATTTGTTTACTGTTTAATTTTGTAATCTAACTGAGGGCTCTTTTATTTGTCTTGAAACTCTTGGCTGAATAGGAACAAATAATGACAGACACTTATTTAAGAGAAGTGTTATTTTTCTCCACACCCAGCATGCAACAACATGGTATGGAAGCCAGGGTTTTGACAGAGTAAATGGAGTAGTGTCTTTCTGAAAAGGAAAAAAAAAAATCAATGAATCTGTATTCAGCAGAAGCACCCCACTGGTCTCAGCTGTCCAGTGCTGAGCTATCAGTTTCCCTCGTTGACACAGCAGTTCTTCCATTTACCTTTTTAAAAGTGCTCTCTCTAGATAACAATAAAAGAAAGATAACAAGCATCAATATTGTAGGAAGTTTCCCCTCCACAATCTTTCTGGGAAAGAGAAGTTAAGAAAAGTACAGATCAAGCTTTTTCCAGAGTTCAGTGTTTGTTTATAATAAGTTCAGAATAATACTTACTATACCTTACCTATAATTGCTATATCTGTGCAACTTCTCTGAGCATATATATAAATGTACTATTCTCTTCCTTTGTTTTTGTTACTTGCATTTAACATGAAATCAATTTGACCTTCAACAGTTTTGAACTTTATTCGTACAAATAATTTTAATACGTGTTATAGCAACTTTGCATAATATTTAAATAACTTGTACCATAGTTTATAGAAGAAAAATACCAAACAAAATCTTTGGGGACATTTCTGGGTGTAAATTATAATAGATAGATAAATGGTAGATAGATGGGTAAATAGATAGCTAGATAGGAAAATTTGCCACAATAACATTACCACCAACATAAAAATTTTCTATCCACTAATACAAGATAGCATATAAAGAAGGTATCTCTAGCTACCTCCATGTCTTCACTTGAAATACCTGGCTATTCTATCTTGTCATCTTACTATTTAGACCATGCATGTTAAAATTGTTAATCTCGACATATTCCCAAGACTCTTATCTCTTGCCACACATAGCTCTGATTCTGTACACATTAAAAGTTTTATCATTTCCATTTCAAAGTATTATTAGAAAAGGAGGAGGCAGAATAACTGAGTTCATTTCCTAACTAGGTAGTGATGCACTTTGAAATAACAATTCCAATATTATCTTTGGAATGCTATCTATAGTCCATCATCATTGTTTTTCTAATTCTGTAATTTTCCACCTACTATGTCATATAAAACAACTTTTTTCTGGAATATTTCTGTTAGATTAATTAAGGCATGGTCTTAATGTTGCCTGTAAGCATGCAGAAATGTTATAGAAGACACACCATTCTGAAACAGAACTGGTTAAATGAATTTGCTTTACAGTCATCCATTTGCTTCATTTTATTTTTGTATTCTGTTAAATTGTCACAATTTTTCATTATGTTATTCTTTACCAAATCCCTAGATCTGAATTCATGGAGATCCTATTCTCTGTATGTTTTGAAAGACTATTTTTGTTTTCAGTTATTTTCTATATGAAATAGCTTTCATTCTGAAGATTACTAAATTTTACTTGGTAGAAATTAAAGTTTGAAAAATATAACCATAAAATAAATAGATAATATTTAGCAGTTCTGATATGACCCAATGAAACAATGAATCTTCTTTATTTGAATAAACAAGTTAAATCTGATTCTTCCTTCAATTCAGTACCAAATTATATATGGCAAATTTGAGAACCCATACTTTATTCAAGATAAAAATATTTCATAAAGAATTTATTAAGAAATTTTTATGTGAATTTTCAGTTATGAAGCAATAAAGGACTTAAGTTTTTAAAAATAGAGAATTACTTATACTGGAGAAAGCAGCAAAAGCAAAGCTGCTTCTTGTCACCAACTAGCTATGCTTCCTCTCTGGCTTAGAGCGGCAAGGGGGCTTCAAAAGGATCATAGAAAATGAGTCCAGTGAAAAAATATATGCTCAGATTCCATAAAACTTTTGCACCAAAAGAGAATTCTCGTTTATTTCTATCTTTCCATGAAAGAACATCACTCACAAAAACTTCACTCACAAAATCCCTTGTATTTACCATGATATCTTTTTATTTATGTACCATATGAGGAAGACTGATCTTCACCAGCTATCTCTCCTGTAGAAGTAAATAAACTTGAAGGGAGGTAATATTATTATTATCACATAAGAAAAGCATCTGAGCTTGAATATGATATTACTAGTCTGTGGGTGGGAATGAAATAACAGGAAAAAAACTCTAGAAATAAGAACATATTCCACATTTTATAAATATAATGAAAAATCTGTAAAGGAAATTATTTCTAACAGTGGCAGTCATCTAGTAAAAATAACATGATGTATTGCTACCAATACCTACGACTTTAAAAATAACTGAACAACTGAAAAAATGGAGAAATTTGCTATAGTAAAGATTTTTGTTATCACTTGTGCTTTACATGATTGATCTAATATTAGACAAGTGAGGGGGCTGGTGCTGTGGTGTAGTGGGTAAAGCCGCTGCCTGCCTGCAGTGCCGGTATCTCATATGGGCACCGGTTCTAGTCCCGGCTGCTCCACTTCCGATCCAGCTCTCTGCTTTGGCCTGGGGAAGCAGTAGAAGACCGCCCAAGTCCTTGGGCCCCTGCACCTGTGTGGGAGACTCAGAAGAAGCTCCAGGCTCCTGGTTTCAGATTGGCCCAGCTCCTGCTGTTGCAGCCATTTGGGGAGTCAACCAGTGGTTGGAAGACCTCTCTCTCTCTATCTCTGCCTCTGCCTCTCTGTAACTGCCTTTCAAATCAATAAATAAATCTTTAAAAAAATATATTAGACAAGTGAGTACTCCACAATTAAACTGCAAAGTAAATTGAACATCAATAAAAATCCAGATTCTCTTTTAGATGATTTGCTTAACATTATAACATGCATGTTTATGTCATGGTAATACAAACAGTGTAGCATTTTCACAAGTTTAGATCAATAGGTCAATGTAGCAAAATGGAAATCTTAGATTCAAAATTCATTGAATTAAGTACCCTGAATATGGGAAATTATTAAAATCTTTGGTAGAACGTGAGTAAATCTCTATAACCATATGAAAAATTTTAAAAAAGCTTATATTCTGCCTTGTGGCATAGTGGGTAAGCCACTGCTTGTGATGCCATCAACATCCCATACGGCTGCAGGTTCAAATTCGACTACTCCACTTCCAGTACAGCTCCCTGCATTTAAATGGCATGGAAGAAGCAGTGGAAGAGGACCCCATTCTTGGGGCCCTGACATCCACGTTGGAGACCCAGATGAAGCAGCTGGCTCCTGGCTTTGGCCTTTCCCGGCTCTGGATGTTAACAGTCATTTGGGGAGTTAATCAGTGGATGGAAGATCGATCTCTCTCTCTCTCTCTCTCTCTCTCTCTGCCTCTCTCTCTTCTTTCTCCTTCTCTTCTCTTTAACTCTGAATTTCAAGATATATAAATAAATCTTCAGAAAATTTTAATTGATTTTACATAAAACACTTCATAGAGAAGAATTCTAAAAATATAACAAAGGGATGATGAGATACTCAGCTTCAATAGTAATAGCGAACATTAAAATTACATAATATTTACGTATCATTCTCTTCCTCATAGCTTTGCAAAAATTATAAAACTGGTTGTGCAGCAAGTGTTGGCCCTGATAACAGAGATACAAAAAATTCTTTTCTATAGCACTTAGGTTTTTCATTCTAGGAAACAATCCATTGTAATTACAAAAATTGCCTAGCATATTTCATAATAATAATTTTTTTTCTTTTTTTTTTTTTTGACAGGCAGAGAGGACAGTGAGAGACAGAGAGACAGAGAGAAATGTCTTCCTTTTGCCATTGGTTCACCCTCCAATGGCCGCTGCGGCCAGCACGTTGCGGCCAGCGCACTGCGCTGATCCGAAACCAGGAGCTGGGTGCTTATCCTGGTCTCCCATGGGGTGCAGGGCCCAAGCACTTGGGCCATCCTCCACTGCACTCCCTGGCCAGAGCAGAGAGCTGGCCTGGAAGAGGGGCAACCAGGACAGAATCCGGTGCCCTGACCAGGACTAGAACCGGGTGTGCTGGCGCCGCAAGGCAGAGGATTAGCCTACTGAACCACGGTGCCGGCCCATAATAATTTTACAATAGGCTTTACTATGGAAATAAACCTCCCCCACGTTCCATTGGCTCATAGTAATGAAACTTTAGTTACTATTCATATTATATATCAATCCTGATTGGCTAAATCTGTGCTAAGCTATGTTTCCTGTGTCTTTTGTCTCCATTCTGGGGTGTGGATTGCAGCAGGATGCCAGATTTGGGATATGTTTTTCATGGTAAAGGAAAAATAGCAAGGGAACTGGGAAAAGACACATAGGCTCTGAAAGCTTCCTCTTTGAATGGGGATATGTTGTCCTGTTCACTTTGTTATTGACAAAACAATTCAGATGAAGACACCTCCTATCAGAGTACTGCAAGTCATATGGTAATAGGTGATGAAATATCTATGACAGAAAAGGGAAAAATATAATGACAGGATGACTATGTCCAGCGTTGGAGTACCTAGGTTTGCTACCTTTCTCCAACTCCTGACTCTAGCTTCCTGTTAATACACATCCTGGGAGGCAGAAGTGATGGCTCAGGTAACTGGATCCCTGTCGGCCATACAGGAGACCAGGATTGAGTTCCTGAATCCTGGTTTATAGTCAGTCCTAGCCATTGCAGGCATTTGGAGAATGATCTAGTGGAAGAGGGCTCTCCAAATAGATCTGTCTCTCAGCTTCTCAAACATGCAAAAATATACTGTGTAATGAGAAAGCAGTATTATATATTCAGTGTTAAAATTTGTATATATATACATACCAAATGTTTTTTTTCAAAGTGTTTTAAGGCCTTTTATTTTTTAATTTATTTCTTATTTAGTAAATCTAAATTTCCAAACTACAGTTTAGGGATTACAATGGCTTCCCCCCCATAATTTCCCTCCCACTCACACCCCTCCCTTCTCCCTCTCCCTCTCCCTCTCCCATTCCATTAACATCAAGATTCATTTTCAATTATCTTTATATGGAGAAGATCGATTTAGTATATATTAAGTAAAGATTTCATCAGTTTGCACCCACACAGAAATACAAGGTGTAAAAATACTGTTTCTGTACTAGTTATAGCATTACTTCACATTGGACAACACCTTAAGGACAGATCCCACATGAGAAGTAAGTACACAGTGACTCCTGATGTTGACTTAACAATTTGACACTCTTGTTTATGGTGTCAGGAATCTCCCTAGGCTCTAGTCATGAGTTGCTGAGGCTGTGGAAGCCTTTAGGGTTTGCCGACTTCGATCTTATTCCAACAGGGTCATAGTCAAAGTGGAAGTTCTCTCCTCCCTTCAGAGAAAGGTACCTCCTTCTTTGATGGCCCCGTTCTTTCCACTGGGATTTCACTCTCAGCAATCTTTCATTTAGGTCTTCTTCTTCTTCTTTTTTTTTTTTTTCCCAGAGTTTCTTGGCTTTCCATGCCTAATGTTGTTTTTAAACAACATGATTCAGAAGATAACTATACAGATCACAAATGACAGTATTGAGTAAACTGAAGAATATGACAAATTCAATTCTATACCATTAAAGTACAAGCAATTTAAATCGTTTTAAAAATTTTAAATTTATTTTCATAGAAAAGAAAAATTGGGGGCCGGTGCTGTGGCACAGTGGATTAACGCTCTGGCCTAAAGTGCAGGCATCCCATATGGGCACTGGTTCAAGTCCCAGCTGCTCCATTTCCAATCCAGCTCTCTGCTGTGGCCTAGGAAAGCAGTAGAGATGGCCCAAGTCCTTGGGCCCCTGCACTCGCGTGGGAGACCTGGAAGAAGCTCCTGGCTCCTGCCTTTGCATCGGCACAGCTCCAGCCGTTGCGGCCAATTGGAGAGTGAACCAACGGATGGAAGACCTCCCTCCCTCCCTCTCTCCCTCTTTCTCTCTCTCTCTCTCTGTATAACTTTGATTTGCAAAATAAATAAATAAATCTTCAAAAAAAAAAAAAAGAAAAGAAAAATTGGGTAATGAAGACCTGAACTGAGATAATGTGGATTGAATGGTGATAATAATCATTAGAGCTGAGGTAAGAAAAGGAAAAATACATGAAAAAAAATCTTTCATGGATTAGTAACACTAACTGAACCATTAGAACTAAACACTAGAACAATCAAGGCTGTGCATCACAGCTTTTGATGCCTTTTTGGAAAAATGAATCTTTCATTCACATCACAGTTTCCAGGAAAGGCAATCCAATTGCTGTGTATACAAGTGAAATTGACATTTTGAGATTTGATTATTGTTTACAGCTCTTGTCTCTACTGTTGAGGAGCAGTGTTTTTTTTTTTTTTCTTTTTACTGTTTATTGTTTTCTTCTATTTACTTAGTGGAGGGTTAAGCTTATGATTATAAAATAAACTGAAAGTATGTTTCTGTAAAAAAAGGATGAATAAGAAAGGAAGGGGGGAATAAGGAAAATAAAGAATAAAAATAAAGAATATGAGGGGCCTGGCGCTGTGGCTCACTTGGTTAATCCTCCACCTGTGGCGCTGGCATCCCATATAAGCGCCAGGTTCTAGTCCCTGTTGCTCCTCTTCCAGTCCAGCTCTCTACTGTGGCCCCAGAGGGCAGTAGAGGATGGCCTGACTGCTTGGGTCACCACATGGGTGACCAGGAGGAAGCACCTGGCTCCTGAGTTTGGATCAGCGCAGTGCGCTGGCCATGGTGGCCATTTGGGGAGTGAACCAACAGAAGGAAGACCTTACTCTCTGTCTCTCTCTCTCACTAATTCTGTCAAATAAAATAAAATAAATAAATAAAAAGAATAAAGAATAAGAAAAGAATAAGAAAGGAGGGTGACAGCATGGGTGGGAGGGAGGGTGGAGTGGGAAGCACCACTGTATGCATAAATATGTGTATATGCAATACATGAAATTTGTTTATCTTATATAAATAAAAATATTTAAAAAAAAACTATATCAAACTCACTGATGAACAGGGATATGTTTTTCCTCTAAGATCACCAGGACAATGTCCACTTAGCCTTGAGAATTAGAAATATTAAGGTGCAAAATACATACCTATAATCTCCAAAACATTAGGTACCTGCAGTTAAAATTACTCCTTTTTCTTCTTTTCAAAATATCTTGAGTCTCTATTGCTCCTGCTCAGGCATGAATTTACACTGTCACACTTGGTCCATTAATCCCGTTCAAGTTACCTTTGCCATCCAGATGACATTTGACTCTGTTATAGCTCAATTATATGCTGTTTGTTTCCATTTGTGTGTGTGTGTGTGTGTGTGTATGTGTGTGTGTACACATGCACTTGTTTGGTAGATAGCACAGCTTGTGCATCATCTAATTCAAAAAGACAAATATACTGAGAGGGGAAGATATAACAGGAGCTAGGAAAATTAAGATGTACCTACTAATTATTCATTATGCACAGAATTTTATGTGTAGACACCATCACCTACACTAGCTTTTCAATGTACAGGTGAATGAGTAGGCTGGGCGATGTAATCCATCTTAGTTAAGATCATACACTGATTTAACGATGTATCAAGACTCCCTCAAGTATTTTGGAAATGCTGTGCTCTTTCATCTGCAGCAGTGAGTTATGGTAGAAATTCTCCATGTCACCAGAGTGCTTGAGGATATGGTCATAGGACAAAGCAAACAGCCGTCCAGCCTCTCCCTCCACATTTAACTTGAAAAGAATTACTAATATTTGTTCTATGTATTGGATCTTAAGAAATGGCATTTTTTCTGTTGAGAAATTTTTTTCAAAAGTACTTAATTTAGGGCTGGCGCCATGGCTCACTTGGTTAATCCTCCGCCTGTGGCACCGGCATCCCATATGGGCGCCGGTTCTAGTTCTGGTTGCTCCTCTTCCAGTCCAGCTCTCTGCTGTGGCCTGGGAGGGCAGTGGAGGATGGCCCAAGTCCTTGGGCCCCTGCACCCACATGGGAGACCAGGAAGGAGCACTTGGCTCCTGGCTTTGGATCGTCGCAGCACCAGCCATTGCAGCCATTTGGGGAGTGAACCAACGGAGGGAAGACCTTTCTCTCTGTCACTCTCTCTCTCACTGTCTATAACTCTACCTGTCAAATAAAAAAAAGTACTTAATTAATTTTCTTGTACTTTCATTTAATTCACATAATTCACATAATACTATTTGAATGAATATATCCCTTTTCATTTACAAAAATCTATTGAAACTTTTGTGTATGATACACACTGTAAAATCCTAAAGATACAATGATAACTGAGATATGTTTTCTGATCTCCGTTTCCTTGAAGGAGGGACAGGGAGAAACAGAAAACTGTAGAAGAGTTCTTAATTAGATGACAAGGCATTTGGCTACCTTAAGAGAGTCAGAGTTGCTCCCGCTGTTTACTCTTTGAATTTCATTGAATTTCTTCACTTTGGCATTCAGAGCACTGGGCAGAAATCACATAGGATAGGCATTTCTGGTTGAGTGTCCAAGCAATGATATAATACAGAAATATGATGGAAGAAAGAAGAAAGGAAACAACTAAATAGGAAAAGTGTTCTAAGTAGAAAGATTTAAAAAAAAAATCATGAGAGGTATGAGATGAAGCATATTTTAGAGCCTAAAATCCATTCTGAATGGAAATGGAAGATCAGGTCCAGAGGAAAATGGCATGGCCCAAACAGCTGGAATTGGGCCTTATTGTTATACTATTGGGATCTGAGTCCTAGATTCATAAGGAGAGAAAGAGTGAGGACATTTTTAAATGGTCTGCATGTCCACTTTTCTCCCTATGCAATCATGTTAACAGCAGTACCTGCCACATAAAGTATGACAGCACTAAAGTGTGCACCATGGGGTAATTCAGTGAAAGAAAGGATTGATTAAAATATGTGGCCGTGAGGGGTGGG
This sequence comes from Sylvilagus floridanus, assembly GCA_949820135.1. NCBI lineage: Eukaryota > Metazoa > Chordata > Mammalia > Lagomorpha > Leporidae > Sylvilagus > Sylvilagus floridanus. Next base: position 57,897,031 of record OX463242.1, read on the forward strand.
CATTTAACCCAACAGTTAAGCTGCTGCTTGGGACATCAGCATCTCATATTGGAATGCCTGGGTTTGAGTCCTGGCACCACTAAGGATTCCAGCTCCCTGCTAATTAATGTGTATCCTTGGACGCAGTAGGTGAATGCTCAAATATTATATATATATATATATATATATATATATATATATGGCAAACTTTGGAGGTGTTTTGCCTCCTTGAAATAAGTAATTGTTACAAAGAATGATTATAAATTGTTGGCTGAATTCTCAAATAATGTGATATAAAGCAAAGCTGTCTATGATTTATTGATTAAAAATCAAAATATTCTTTACATTGAATTTCTAAAGTCATGAGGAATATGGGTCAGTAACACTAAACACAGACATACTAATGAAACATTTATCAGTTGTTTATTTTAAGCTCAAATTATAAGTACTTCTCAATATAAGCTGACAAAACAGCGTATTCAAAACTGATTCCTCTCCCATTTACCTAGAATAATTTCCTGTATCGTCTTTCTGCATATATGTCTAATAGCTCTTTTTTTCAAATCTTTACTGTCAGTTGTTGACTAATATTAAGGCAAGAGAGAAGAGGATTTAGAGAACTTACACTCTGACAAACTAACTCATCCTCCCAACAGCCTTTATCTCTATTCACAAACCATATTTTGTCATTTTTTCTGTTATTACAAATTAAGTAACCATATTCTTTCTCTGAGACAGACTAGCCTGATCATTTGTACAAGAGATTTTAAACACTGCCACTATTTCAAACACAGTCTTCCTCCATGTATTCTCATTACTTCTGAAATAATTTTCCATTTTTATTAGACTTTTTGCACCATTTGTAAAAGATTTATTTATACCAAAGGCAGAGTTACAGAGAGAAGGAGAGGCAGAGAGGTAAAGGTTCTGATTATCTCATCAGATGGCTGCAATGGGTGAGGCTCACACAGGCCACAGTAGCAGTCTAGATAATTCTATCTAGATCTACCATGTGGGGACCAGGACCAAAGTAGTTGGGAAATGGTCATCTTCCCATTTAATTATTGTTTGTAGCCCTTGCTTATATTCCTACTGACTTGTGGTGTTTTTACTTTTTACTTGTTGACCTCTTAACTTAGTCGAGCATTAAGCACTTGACACTAATATTAATTAAAAATTATTTCAAAAACTAAAAAAAAAAAGATAGAAACAAAGAGAGGAAGGAAGGAAAGAAGGAATGTGTATGTGTTGTAGGGAGGAATGAATATCATTGCATTCTTAGAATTGTATCTAAGAACTACATTGAATCTGTTCTGTTTGTATTAACATTACACTAACCTGAAAAAATAGAGTATAATAAGATCCTACTATTTATTTAGTAAGATTCTTGAAAATACTTTTTCAGTTAGACAGTTATGCAGAATATTTACATCATAGAAATTCCTTAATTTGACTCTGCCAATTTGGTCTGTCATAGCTGCCTCTAACTTTCTAACACTAAGAAATAAAATAAATAGCTTCAATTGCTGGAAATCAGTTACTGGATTTGAATCTACTGTACTCTAAAGGCCTCCCATATTTCCTAAGTCCTTGTCTTTCTCATCTGGCTATAAGAAACACCAGAATCAACAGGACTGTTGGCAGTTATATACTGCACTTGAATATCCCAGATTTAAATTATTAAAACATAATTTTATATTATGAGTTGACTTGAGCTTAAGTGCTTGCTAAATGATCTTAGGCATCCTAAAACGAATCAACTAGGAAAAAATAACATCAAAATAAATAATATTCCATAGTGCATCTACAATGTCTACCTTCTAGTTTCCATGGAAAGTTTTACTTGTCAGTTATTTGCACTTCTAAATATTGAGATACAGAAAATATGCATAATGAAGTGATAAACAAGTAATGCATGACAAGTAATGTGTTATGATTCTTTTATTGCAATGCCATGAATTTTGTTTTTATTTAAAAAATAATAAATGATTTTATTTTCCCCTTAAAATTTTATATAGAAACATTTAAGCATAAACATAATTTTTTCATGACTTCATTTTACTATGACATCAGCCCACCTCTTCCACACACCAGAGTGTTCATTAAAGTCTGCAAGCTGCTGCAACAAAGTCTTCTGTCAAGGTTTCTGAACATTTCCCCCCTGGTTTCACATTTTTAATTGGTTTAACCAAAACGAACATAATCTCTACCTGGGAACAGGAAGATATCCAAGTTTCATATTAGCTTTCTTATCTCTGGTGGCTATCTCTAGCATCACAGAATACTAACGAACAAATCTGAGGACCTCTGTGACTAGAAAAAATGGAAAGAAAAATCTTTATTTTTGGAAAGTTTTAGCACTAGACTACATGGCTGCGTGCAATTTTCTGTGGTGTGGTCTCAAACATATTGTAAGAAGGCTTCCAATGAGATGGATTCTTTTTGTTAAGGTGTTATAGTGCCAGGCTGTTAGACTAATGCAGCTGGGTCTAAAATTTCTGGCTTTTCAGTCAAAGCTGAACAGTGTCCATAGATTTTACTGCGCCACTTCCAACATACAGTAGCAGCTGCTGTGTTTATGTACAATACCACTGTGCAAGTAGCAATTAAACTACAAAATTCTAGATACGTAGTTGGGAAGCAGCAGGCAGGCAGCACACAACTGGCACTGAACTAAAACAGCAAAGATTCCTACTTTCGAAATATAAATCAAGCTAACAAACCCATGTCACTCTACATAAACTGGCTATAAACCAGCATTACTTGATAGATAAGGACAAGAATCTTTAAAATGAAATATAAAGTGTTTTTCATTTTTTCTCATGTAGTTTTAAAAAGTACAAAAAGCATGCATTCTTGATACATTATAAAGCAATGAGTATTTAAGATTCATTTCTTATAATAAGTCATTACTTCAGTTTGTCATTTGTGTGCAAAGTCTTAATAGTAATCTTGTCAGGACATATGTTTTGGATTCATTACGTGTTGTTTTTTTTTTCCTCTGACCTTTGAGACATATGAATAAGAATGTCAAAATGTCTCTGATTAAAATAAAAAGCAGTTATAGTAATGGGCATTGCAGAGTATTTCCTTTCTTTGAACTTCTATATAAAATATATATTCTCCTCAAGAATAGGAGCTTCTATTCTGTAGACGAGCCTTTCCAGTTTTTGTCAGTAACCACGAAAGGGATGCTTTATGCTGTTGACTTCCTTCTTAGACAGTAGCTGAACAAAATACCTCCCATGATCCTGTTTAACTCTAAATTAAATTATATAGAATCAAATACTATAGTTCTCATATATTTTAATACATATTTTCTCATATTTTAAGGACAGTGTATTATCTTGCTTATACTACATTTGGTAGAAATAATTTGTTTTTATAATTCCATAGCTTATTACATGCTACAAAATATACTTTTGACTTGATTCATATTTATTCCATCACCCCATGAAAGAAATGTTTAAAAAAAAGGACACAAAATGTCTTGTTTATATGTTACATAAAATAAATAAACAAAATGATTTTATCTTTTTCTTATATTTTAAATACTCTCAGTTTCAGATGTTGTTTCTATCTATATCCCTTCTCATTTCTAACACTCCATGAGATCACTGAATTCTTGTGTCTGTAGTAGCAACATAAATGGACAGGTAAAACATAGGATACACTACCAGAGATGGTACCAGAAGAGCTAGAATTTGAACCTACCCAAATCAATCATTACTTTCAACTCAATCTTATAAAGGAGGTAAAGTGATAAGTATAAGTACACAACCGATCAAAAAAGATAGGGTAAGTGTGGAAGAGATTTTACAAACAAGACCAGTGTAAGCAAATAATGAAGGATAGAATTAAAAGGGAGAGAATGATCCTGGGGGGAAGCAGGACACACAGCAGACTCATAGAATGGCAAACACCCAATATAGCACTCCTGCCTCAGAATCAACCCTTGGGGCATGCAGATCTGGCTAAAAGGCCCATGAGAGTCTCACAGGCATGGAAAGTCACGACACAGGGGCAAAAAACAATCTAAATGAAAGATGCTGGTGAACAAGACCCCAGCAGAAGGAACAGGCCAACAAGGAGGGAGGTGCCTTTCTCTGAAGGGAGGAAGGAACCTCCACTATGAGTTGGCCTTGACTAAACAAGTTCAGAGTTGGTGAACTCAAGGGGCTTCCATAGCCTAGACAGCACATTGTGGGTGACATCAAATGAAGCTGCTCAACAGGAAGTATAGTCAGTAGATAGGAAGCATAACTTAAAGCAGGCCAGACCAAATGTAATGCTCACAATGGAGAATCGTGGACTTTTCTTGCTTTTGCTGTTTTTGGTTAGCAGACGTAGGCTAACCACGCAGAATATATTGGAAAATTTCATATTTTCACTTACGTAAATATTTGTTTTACTTAATCAAGTCATATGGGAATTTTCAGTTCCTTAAACAACTGGTATAACTTGCCAGGAGAATTAACTGGACTTGGGGATATTTTGGTGCAGACATTAGACCATCTTTCCAATTTCCTCTTTGTTTATTGAGTTGTTGAAATTTCCTATTTCTGCCCTCAGTTTGGTCTCCTGATTCCTAAAAAGTCATGTGTTTTCCCTCTGACTTTCAAATGTGTTGAGTTTTCTGTAATGTTCTCTTGTGAACTTGTACTATACGGGAGTGCTTCAAAATATTCATGGGAAAATGGAACTAAAAGATAGTGCATATTTTCCATGAGCTTTTTGAAGTCTCCCATATTTGCAGTAATGTGACCTTGTTCATTGCTGGTATTCTCACTTGCTTAGATTGAACTAGTCACAGATTGTCCACTTTATGTCCCCTCTGCCTCCCAAAGTATATTTATGGGTTCTATTGGACCATTTGATTATTTTCTGCTTTTATATTTACTTATTTGGGGGCATTACTTTGATAGTCTTTTCTTAGCTTCTTGAGTTGAAGTCTCAGTTCACCCATTTTAAAAATAGCCTACTTTCTAACAAAGGTATTAAGGTTATAATTTTTTTAGTATGGCTTTGGCTGTATCCTACATATTTTTATATAGAGTGTCTCTTAACAATTCATTTCTTATGAGTCCATGTTCTGCAGTTTAAATATTTTGGAAGAATTACTTTTCTAATTCAGTGAACAATTTTGGGGAACAAATTTAGTTTTATTTTTGGCTGTCACTTGTTGACTCAAATTTTCCTGTAGGGTTTTTTTTTTTTTTTTTTTTGGAGAGGGTTACAATTTGTTTTTAGACAAAAAATATGCTCATCTTTTGTGAATACTTCACATCTGTTTAGACTTAATACTTCTTTGATGTTGAGTACAGAATTCCTTATATTGCTGTTACATCAAAATGATTGTGTTATTCAAAAAAAAAAAAAAAAAAAAGGATCTCTGTCCTTCATGTGTTTTACTATGAAACTTAAAAACAGCACTACTAGTCGAACAATACCCTATAGCTTGTGCGGTTGTGTGAGGGCAGCCTGTTGGAATCCTTGCTTAGTATATACTAAGTTGATCTTCTGTATATGAAGGTAATTGAAAATGAAAACTCGGCCGGCGCCGTGGCTCAACAGGCTAATCCTCCGCCTTGCGGCGCCGGCACATCGGGTTCTAGTCCCGGTCGGGGCTCCGGATTCTGTCCCGGTTGCCCCTCTTCCAGGCCAGCCCTCTGCTGTGGCCCGGGAGTGCAGTGGAGGATGGCCCAAGTGCTTGGGCCCTGCACCCCATGGGAGACCAGGGAAAAGCACCTAGCACCTGGCTCCTGCCATCGGATGAGCACAGTGCGCCGGCCGCAGCGCGCCATCCGCGGCAGCCATTGGAGGGTGAACCAACGGCAAAGGAAGACCTTTCTCTCTGTCTCTCTCTCTCACTGTCCACTCTGCCTGTCACAAAAAAAAAAAAAAAAAAGAAAATGAAAACTCGATGAAGGGTAGGATGGGAGAGGGAGTGGGAGAGAGGAGGGCCGCGGGAGGGAGGGGGGGAAGCTACAACAATAAAAAAGTTGCACTTTGTAAATTCACTTTTATTAAATAATAAAAAAAACTTAAAATGATCATTTAAGCCAGGTAAATCTGAATCATTTAAATGATTACATTTGTATCATTCTAATAGGGTGAGGTACATTTACCACAGAGGGAATTGAGGATATGAGTAGAGTAATCCTAGATAAATATTTTCAAATTGTCATGAACTTTTGTTACCGATTTTTCAAAATGTTGGGTGATTATAAAGAATTTTGGTATTAATAATCATTGATGCTAATGGCATTTAGAATATGCAATTTTTAAAATAAAATGGTGATTGCAATAGTATTTTTCATTTAGAGTGATTTTAACTTTCCTGTTGGACACTGTTATTCAGCCATCAAAATCCATTCTTTTGTTGTTTTGTATCAGTAAATTTAAGTGGGATAGCCATCTGAGGACTAAATTCTCCAGCCCACACCTACATATTAGTGAAGCCTGTTTGATTTGAACAAGAAGCAGTTCTTTTCTTTCTGTGGTTAAATATACATACACATACATACACGCACACATATATATATATATACACATATACATTTACATGATATATGTACATTCACAAGGCTTCCTGAAGTCCTTGTGGGACCTTTTGACTAATCTGAGATTTTGAAAGTAATGAGTACCTATTTGTGAGTGGTATTATACATGTTGAAAACCTAATGGATTGTAATCCCTTTTAATTTGGATTTCCACAATCCTGCTCTGCATGATATATTTTTTATCACTGTAATTCCATCCATTTTCTTTTTTTTTTTTTTTGACAGGCAGAGTGGACAGTGAGAGAGAGAGAGAGACAGAGAGAAAGGTCTTCCTTTGCCGTTGGTTCACCCTCCAATGGCTGCCGCGGACAGTGCACTGCGGCCGGCGCACCACGCTCATCCGATGGCAGGAGCCAGGAGCCAGGTGCTTTTTCCTGGTCTCCCATGGGGTGCAGGGCCCAAGCACTTGGGCCATCCTCCACTGCACTCCGGGCCACAGCAGAGGGCTGGCCTGGAAGAGGGGCAACTGGGACAGAATCTGGTGCCCCAACCGGGACTAGAACCCGGTGTGCCGGCGCCGCAAGGCGGAGGATTAGCCTGTTGAGCCACGGCGCCGGCCAATCCATTTTCTATTCATCTAATTAACCATAATTGCTAATTCTGCCTCAGAATGTCAACTTAGCTTGTCATCAATATTTCTTGTCAAATTATTCTTTTAGTGTGAATCATTTCTTCCCAAATCCATTATTACTGTTTTCCAAATTTTTTCTACTACCAGTAAATTCCATACTGTTTTTCTGCAATGGTTTTATTTCATCTACTCAATAGAACCACAGTTTCACTGTACAATATCATATTACATTTTCTATTGTAAACAATTTAAATATTTTAGCATAATTTGTACAATGTGAAAATTTAATTTATGCATATTCAATATTATATGCTATATTTTGCAATATCACTGTGTCTGTGTTTTTTGATAACACTTGAGTCTGAGTGGAATTCATGCCACAGTCACCTGACTTCTCTAGTGTGAATTATATTCAGTTGTCTCAAAATGTGTCACAGCTATCATTTTGCCATGGCTTCACGTTGACATCAAAGAACAGTATGAAAGTGGTCAGTGTTCATCTCGTTGCTCTGGTTCATCCCGGGTCAACTGAGGAAGTGTTTGATGACAACTTTTAGCACAGAGGCAGAGAAGATACATGCCTTCAATAGCAGAATTCACAAGATTTCCTTACAAATGTTAAATGTGTTATTCCATGAAAGAAGCAACAACTTTTGATTATTGAATTATAGTTAAATGAAGCAGTGTTATGGACCGTGGCAGCTTTCAATCCAAGGCATTTGAAGACTGCACTGGATTACCTAATAAGCTGTGATTAGTTTATTGCTCCAGATAAACATGGTTGTTTGGACTTTATTGAAGTTTATACCTGTAAGATATGCATTCTCTTATTTTTTAACAATTAATGATAATTTTTGAAAAATCTGTTGGTAATTACTTAGCCTGATTGGTTATAAAACAACTTTTTTATACTTTTGTTGTTCTTTAAAACACTTTATTTCCTTTCTTCTCTGTATTTTACAAACATCTGTCTAGAAACATATTTTAAAATACTCAGAACATCCTGTTTCTATACTATTATCATTAAATTGGAGATATCAACATCCATTATTTTCCCTAATATTATCTACTCTAATTCTCTCTATTCTATCCTTCTGGAATTATTTCTTTTTTAAAAGGATTTATTTTATTTATTTGAAAGAGTTACAAAGAGTTGGGGGAGGGGGCAGTTTCCATCCGTTGGTTCACTGCCCAGATGGCTGCAATGGCTGGAGCTGGGATGATCTGAAGCCAGGATACAGGAGCTTCTTCCGGGGCCCAAGGACCTGGGCCATCTTCCACTGCTTTCTCAGGCCGTAGCAGAGAGCTGGATCAGAAGAGGAGCAGCCAGGAGTAGAACCAACACCCATATGGGATGCTGGCACTTCAGACCAGAGTTTTAACCTGCTGTGCCACAGTGCCGGTCCCTGGAATTATTTCTAAGTGTTCTTTGTATAATTCTATTTTTCTGTGCTATTCAATTTTCTTCATTTTTCCCATCTGTTTTTTAAGCAAATTTTGTAAAACTGTAAGCTTATTGTTAATTTTGTTTCATGGGCTCTATCCCTATAAAGTCAGCTATTTAGGAAAAAAACTATGCAATACTCGAGAATGATAAACTGTTCCTAGTCTCTGGACATCAAGTCTATTTTGATTTAAATATGAAAATATATTTGCCCTAATACCATTTCATATTTAAAGTGATTCAGGATTTTCTTTAATACTGCTGTACAACAAAAACAAAGAAATGGGGTATGCTTTCTTGAAAAGACATATCCCATTTCTTCATTTTTTAAAATTTTTTTATTTTTTATTTTTGACAAGCAGAGTGGACAGTGAGAGAGAGAGAGAGACAGAGAGAAAGGTCTTCCTTTGCCGTTGGTTCACCCTCCAATGGCCGCCACAGTCGGCGCGCTGCGGCCAGTGCACCACGCTCATCCGATGGCAGGAGCCAGGTGCCAGGTGCTTTTCCTGGTCTCCCATGGGGTGCAGGGCCCAAGCACTTAGGCCATCCTCCACTGCACTCCTGGGCCACAGCAGAGAGCTGGCCTGGAAGAGGGGCAACTGGGACAGAATCCGGCGCCCCAACCGGGACTAGAACCCGGTGTGCCGGTGCCGCAAGGCGGAGGATTAGCCTGTTGAGCCACGGCGCCGGGCCCCATTTTTTCATTTTTGTTCAACAGGATTTTCAATGGATATAAAAATATACATTGTAAGGACGGGGAAGCTTGGCATAAAAAAGTATGCTTCTCAAGTCCATCTAATACACCTTCTACAGAGGAACAAAGAAAAAACATCAACAGTAACCCACAGCACCCAGTTTCCCATCGTCTGCACAAGAGAATGTTAAGATGTATTGAGTATCTTTATCACCTTCAGAATATTGAATATCTAATGATTGCACTGTAGTGGAAGGATACTTATAAAGAAGTAAGTGAAAATAAAGTTTAAAACAATTAAAAAAATTCTACACGTCCACCTTTACTCTCCTTAAAAAAAAAGCAACAAACAAAACAAAATACAACTAAAAGCAACCCTCAGTCTCTCCATAGAAGGTTATATTAGAACTTTAATAGGTTTTTTTCCCCCTGCCTTTGTGTTTTCCTTCTGCTGCCTTACTCTGCTTTAGCTACAGTGTCCACAATTTTCTGTATATGTTGATTTTTCTTTGAAATACAATGTGTCTAAAGATAATAAGCTATTTCTGAAGGAATGAAATGGCCTTTTGCTTTCTAGTCCATGGTCAACTCAAAGTAGAGATAAAGAGCTCTATTAAATCTCTTTTTAATCGTGTAAGTGCCCTGATGAAATTGTCTCACTATACAAAACCATTATGTTAGGCACAAATTAAAGCATACACAAGACATTACAATGGTATTTAAAGTGAAATATTTATGAAGTGATTTAAATACTAATGACACAGCATTCCTAAAGGAGTCACAAAATTAAAGGATAAGAACATTCCACACCAGCAATTCGGTCCCTGGGTCTGTTGCATGTTGCATATATTGTTTCTCATTACTCAATTCTTAGAAATGCATCCAGGAGATACAGCAAAAAGGGTCTTGGGGGGAATGAAGAATTATATTTGAAGGACACATTCTCCCTTTATGTCTTTGAATATTAGTACCAAATTCAACTCTGATTTGTCAACCCTATCCCCAGCATGGTAATATTAAGTATCTTAAATACAATCTTCATTTTTATATGTGAGACAATATTTTCTTCTGGATAATTTCAAGTAAACTTAAACTCTGTTCTGTTATCAGGGTTTCAAGTTATTTTGCAGCTTTTTGTCCTAACATTGATAACACATTAGAAACATAACACATAACACATTAGAAACATAAGCTTCATGATGGTGAAATGACTGACAGTTTTAGTTGTCATATCTAGAAATTTCCAAATCTACCAAAGTGCAACATATTTTCTCCCACACGGATATATTTTGTTACTGAGGAAAACTTTAACAGATGGTTTCCAGCACCCTTCCCTGATTCCCATTGGCTGGATTTGTGTCACTTGTGTGTGATCTTGACTAGTAATAATTCAAATTTTGAGATGATAAAATATTGCTAGTTTTAAGGATTTGCAGATAGCACTCAATCAGATAAGACCAGGGCTATTTCAATAATGAAAAAGTATCTAGAAAATCTTAACAAAAAAATTGACCTTGCCATTATTACCATTTTTCCAAATAAGAACATTCCAGTGAAGAAAACCGGAATTTCTAAGATTGTATTAATATGATTAAATCTTCAGTCTGTGTTGAGTCTCTGCAGCTATTATTGTGGATTTATTAATTCTTAATTTAACTTTCAACTCTAACATTTGTAACCAATTACGCAAACTGTTTTGTCATGAAGAAACAATTTAAAAATTAAGTGATACAGAGGAAAGAAAATTTTCACAGTATAACTTTTACAATGACAGTGTTGTGACCTACAGGGTAAAGCTGCCACCTGCAATGCTGGCATCCCATAATGGTGGCGGTTTGTGTCCTGTCTGCTCCATCTCCAATCCTGCTCCCTGCTAGTGGCTTGGAAATATCAGCAAAAGATGGACCAAGTGCTTGAGCCCTTGCCACCCACATGGAAGTCTGGATGAAACTCCCAGCTCTTGTTTTCTGCTTGGCTTAGCTCTAGCTGTTTTGGTCATTTGGTTAGTGAACCAGCAGATGGAAGCCCTCTCTGTCTGTCTGTCTGTCTGTCTCTTTCATCTCTGTAACTCTGAATTTAATTAAATAAATAAATCTTTAAAAAATAATAATAACAATTTTTGGGATTAGCATTGTGGTATAGCAAGTGAATCAGTCACCTGGGATATGATATGATATCTCATATAGGAGCTGGTTCATGTCCCAGCTGTTCCACTTCTTATCCAGCTCCCCTCTAATGCACCTGGGAGGGCAGAGGAAGTGCTTGGGCCCCTGTAACTCACATGGGAGATGCAAATGAAAATTTTGGCTTCTGGCTTAAGCCTAGTGCAACTTCAGCTATTGAGGCTATTTGGGGAGTAAACTAATAGATGAAAGATCTCCTTCTCTATATATCTCTCCCTCTATCCCTGTAACTCTGCCTTTAAAATAAATAAATAAATCTTAAAATAAATGTAATGTTGGATCATATTCAGAATATCTGTTTAACATATTACAGAGAAAACTATCTGTGGGGCCATTTTCAAATAATGGATAAATGAAGCATTGTACTGCAGTAGCTCTAGAACTATTATCATTTGCAAAGCAAATATAATGTTTCATCCTCAGGATGATAATTCCTTAATATGTTTCTTTAGTTTCCCCAAGGTTTTAAACATTGTGATAAAGAAAGGAAAATAAACTTAAAGACTACATGTACAAGAAGAAATAATTTACTGCTTAAGTTTAAAAGAAAAAAAAGTTTAGTTTCACTGGATAACACTTTATTCTTTGATGAGTTAAATGAGTTGTCTTGTGACCACAAAATAAGTAAACAATCTATTGCAGTGATTACTCTAAAAGAGTATGATAAGAGAACTATCTCTCATTAATGTATGCTCTCACTCTTAATAACAAAACTAAAAGTTAAAAAATTTTGTATTATCACATCTGTCTTTAGATAAGCTATTTTAGCTTTTATTCAAATGAAATGTTTTAAATGCTGAAAAATAAAGTTCTTACTTAAGCAACAGCATTAAATTCATAGGCTAAACTTTTTCAATACTTATGTCTTCAGATATCAACATTATATAGTTTAGAGTTTCCATATTTCAGAGTTTGGATATGTAAATCTAACTAGGCAAATTGACTTACGTGCTGCCTGAGTATCAACAATAGTAAGTTCTTTAAGTTATAATAGGTTACAGTTTCTGTATAACAAAATTATTGTCTAAAATGACTGACTATAAAAGTTGTGTAATATTTACCTTACATAAACAGAATATACTCTTAAGTAATTTCCATTCCATTATTTAAATCAGATCACAGTATATGTATATGGAAACTATCTACAATAATGTTCTGTTGGGAAACTATGTGAATGTGCCTCAACTGAAATCTAAATGGAAAAAGCGATTGGATGATTCTGGAGAAAATATTGGAGTAATTAACATATTACTATTTCTGAAGAATTTTTTTATTTGTATAATATCAATGATTATTGGAAGAACCCTAAAAAATCACTGAATGTTTAAAATATTCAATTCTTATCATTAAGTATTACCAGTTGAACCAAATTCAGACAAGAGACTTAAAGTGCATTTCAAGTGCTTACTAAATGTTTGAATGGTTTTGTCCAAGTTATGCACCATGTTTGTCAACTTTTTTCTCCTTGATGATGAAGTGCATAACTTGAGCTGATTGATCTCTAAGAAACAGTGCTCAACTTTCCAATGAGAGCCTGAGATGAATCAGAAGATCCTTTTTTAAAAAGAAAATTGACTTATGTACTTCAAGGCAGGCTGGGGGGGGGGGGGGGGAGAAAGAGAGAGAGAGAGAGAGAGAGAAGATCTTCCATTCTCTGGTTCACTCCCCAAATGGCTGCAAAAGCCAGGTTTGGAACAGGCCAAAGCCAGGATCCAAGAAACCCATCCTAGTCTCCCACATGGATGGCAGGGGCCCAAATACTTGAGCCATCTTCCATTGCCTTATAAAGCACATTAGCAGGGAGCTGGATTAGAAGTGGAACAGCCAAGACTTGAACCAAGGCTTTCTGTTGTGGGATGCTAGCATTGCAAATAGCAATTTAATCCATTGTACAATGCTGGCATCAAAAACATAAGATCTTAACCATAGTCATACTATACATAGTATTTTTATAAGTTATTAAAGTATTTTTGATAATTTATTCCATGTCATTTATGCTTCCTTTGGTTTCAGTATATGTACAAGAAAAATTAGTTAATAAAAGAATAATAGCATTTTAAATACTAATCATTCATTTCTGAAAAGAAAATTTTAAAAGTTCTCCACACAAATAAAATGTCTCACACCACAAAACAAGAGTGATCTATATTCATTTCAAAGATGGTATCCAGAAAATAAACTTTTGAATTCCAGATTGTTTTCACCATGAGAAATTTATTTTACTCAAATGTAGTGTATGTCAGTTCTTCTATACGTTATTAGTGTAATAAACATTTTATGACATTTTGTAATTAAATGTATGCTTTCAAATATACCCCCTTTGACATTTAAAATAAATCTGTAATGTACCAAGAATTATTTTCCTCAAATACTAGTCTCAAATCATGTAAATCCCTTAGCTATTGTTAAGATGTGTCCTTATTCTGTAGTATTTATAATTAGGAAATTAAAGCTCTTCACAATCTGTGAATTAAAATGATAGTTGCATGTATATCAAGAGGCAGAAGATATACCTTGTTTCCCAATTTACTTGCAGATTTACAAAGTAATCTGGCAGAACAAACCTCTGAGGGGGTACTTTATATAAGACACAGATCAGGGCCGGTGTTGTGGCTCACTTGGTTAATCCTCTGCCTGTGGCACCAGCATCCCACATGGATGCCGGTTTTAGTCCCGGTTGCTCCTCTTCCAGTTCAGCTCTCTGCTGTGGCCCAGGAGGGCAGTGGAGGATGGCCCAAGTGCTTGGGCCTCTGCACCTGCATAGGAAACCAGGAAGGAGCACCTGACTCCTGGCTTCGAATGCGCACTGCCAGCCATAGAGGCCATTTGGGGTGTGAACCAATGGAAGGAAGACCTTTCTCTCTGTCTCTCTCTCTCACTGTCTATAACTCTACCTGTCAAATAAATAAATAAATAAATAGACACAGGTCTAAGTATTTTATATTAATAATCTAATTTAATTCTTATATAACAGATCCTAGGAAATAGGCATTGTCATTTTCCTTCCTTTTATAGATGAACATGCTAGATTCAGAAAGGTCTATTAAGTAGTTTGCCTAAGGTAACATGGTAAATCAGATTCTGGAGGGAATTTTCAAGTTTTAAAGAAATTGTACTGTTTATTAATACTCTATATTAATATTTAGGCAATGATAGTTTATAATTTGGTAGACCAAACATACTCATATTTAAAGGGTTGCAGGTGCATAGAGAGTACTCATTCATGTAGGGGTGATACCCAAAGACTTGTGAGTGGTAGATATTTCTGAAAAAAGTTAAGTGATACATGTAGACATAAATATGGTTGAAGACTTGGATATAGTTATATATGGAGAGAGGGAAAGGAGAGAGAGGAAAGCAGCATAGGGATTAAGAAAGATAGAAAAAGAATCAGGAAGGAAAGAAAAAGGAACAGAAAGTGAGATGGAGAGAGAGAACAGAGATGCTGTGATCTGAATGTGGTTTGACCTGAAATTCATGATGGGGTCTATCCTATTGTGTGGTGTTGAGAGCATGGATACAACCCAACTTTGATATTTAGAGGTTGGGTTTGGGAATGTATTTAGGATTACATAACATTATTAGGGCAGAATCCTCATGCTTGAATACTAGTGGCTTTATAAGAGGGAAGGAGACACCATAGGATCCATACACATTCATCCTGTCCTGTGTTATATAGTGCCCTGCAAGCCCAGGGAATCTGACAGCAGGGAGGCCCTCACCAGATCAGACCCCTGGACTTTAGAACTTTAGAGTCATGTGCCAAAAATAAACCCCTTTTCTTTTAAAAAAAATTACTCTATATGTGATACTGTGCTATTAGCAACAGAAAAAGGATTAATACTGGCAGGGAAGGTCTGACAAGGGGAGATTAGCAGATGACCATTGTGGGATTTTTGCAGGCAATGAAGAAAGGATGGGGTACATGATAACATGAGTATCCTCTCAGTGTCATCCAAGCCAAGAGAGGAGAGCTATGCCTGAAAGGAGTTATGTAGACATTTTAATTGTTGCATTAATTTCTTTTTTTTTTTTTTAGTTTTTGACAGGCAGAGTGGACAGTGAGAGAGAGGGTGACAGAGAGGAAAGTCTTCCTTTTGCCATTGGTTCACCCTCCAATGGCCGCCAAGGCCGGTGTGTTGCGGCCGGCGCACCTCACTGATCCGATGGCAGGAGCCAGGTGCTTCTGGTCTCCCATGGGGTGCAGGGCCCAAGCACTTGGGCCATCCTCCACTGTACTCCCGGGCCACAGCAGAGAGCTGGCCTGGAAGAGGGGCAACCGGGACAGACTCGGTACCCAGACCGGGACTAGAACCCGGTGTGCCGGCACCGCAAGGCGGAAGATTAGCCTATTGAGCCACGGCGCCGGCTTGCATTAATTTCTTAATATAGTTTTAGTCATGAATATTTCTTACCAGTTCATCTAATTCTCTTCCACATTTTCAGCATAAAAATGTTCCTATCATTTTGTCTTTTATTCCCTCCTGCTACTCTTCTTTTCAAAAACTTTCAAAGCATTTGTTAGATGACAGGATAAACTCCAAATGTCTTTGCTTGTATTTGAAGACCTTCAAAAATCTGGCCCCAAACTACTTTCTAACCTTACATTCCAGTGTTCTCCATCAATATGATTGATTGAATAGAACATTTTTACACTTTTCTGAAAGCTTAGCAAGTTTTGAAAATTTCAAAATTATTCATGTTTTTAAAAACCTCTTAGTTTCAAGAATTTTTGAAAAATATACTTACTGCAATGAGGAACTCTTAGCTCAGAAATCTGACACCATATTTTAGGTAAATTGATTCAATTAATTCATACAAAGAAAAAAGATAAATATTGTAATTTTAAATTTAAATCAAACTTACAGGTTTATGGTATTTCAATGAATAATGAACTTTGTTTTCTTTGCTTCTTTCTTGATATTTCAATACCACAGGGAAACAGAATTCTTGCTTTAAAGTCTTACATTCACGATCTTATTTTATCATGGATTGTTGACAAAATAACTGAAATCTACAGCAATTCATATTCTGCTTACAAAAATGCTCTTCAGACAGCTGCAGAATACCAATAATTAACAGTGGTCAGATCCAGTGGAACGGAATCAGGCAGCTAGCATTTAACCCTTCAGCTAAAAAAATAGCCTGCATAATGAAACGTAAAATAGAGATGCTTTCTCTCAGACCCAAGAGCAGATTATTCTCTTTCCCTGGATAGAAAGGAGAAAGTACAAACAGCTGAGGGTTTCTCACAGCTGTAAAACGACAATTCTAGTTGACATTCAGCTACCCTCCAACCAGACATTTTCAATTAAATATAGCTGCATGAAATGATATCTGAGTATATAGTAAAATATTTAAAATAATCTATATTAAAACCCAGTGAGATAATCTATTACCAAATATCACAATGATAATATTTCTGTGAGTGTCCTTAGATAATTAATGTGGTAAGCAAACCTAGGCTGAAGACAGGAGTCTTACTCTGTCCAGGTCTTCCACATGAATGGCAGAAACTGAGGTCCTTGAATCACCACCTGCTGCCTCCCAGAATACACATTAGCTGGAAGCTGGAATTGCAGTTTTAGGCCGGACTTGAACCCGGGCTTTCCCATATGGGATCTGGTCTTTCAAAGCAGCAGTTTCAACTGCAGAGTCACTCACCCTCTTCTCTTTGATTTATCTAGATTTTCTTTCTCCTTTGATCACCATCTTCTAAACCTGTTTGGTTCTTGCCTCTGGACACTGTAGGAAATACAGGAGCTAAAATGAAAGGCTTTGAAACGATCAGACTTCCTAGCAGTATGTACTGCACAGCTGCTACTGGTATATCTCCAAGGGTAGAGTAGGTTGTCCATGAGTTCAGGAGAAAGCTGCAGTCCAGATCCCGTGGCTAGGTGCTCACACCCAGGCTGTGTTGTTCTCTGTTAGAATCAGGAAATCAAATTACTGATGGGTTAGGCAGTTTGACCAAGGTCTTGTGGCTAGGTTCTATTCACCAGCAGTCAAATCCCCAGATCCCCTTTAATGCTGCTGTGCTGTGTGTCTTCTCTAGATACACACCGAAGGTTCCTTGTATTGTCATAGTTAACATAGTATGGCACTCCAAAAAATTCATAGAAAGCTGGAATTAAAAGATGTGTTCGTGAGGCCAGCACTGTGGCATAGCAGGCAGGACCTCTTACTGCAGCACTGGCATCCCATATGGGCACCGGTTTGAGTCCAGGCTGCTGCTCCACTCTTGGTTCAGCTCTCTGCTGGTATGTCTGGGAAGGAAGCAGAAGATGGCCCAAGTCGTGTGTCCCTGCATCCACATGGGATGTCTGGAGGAAGCTCCTGGTTCCTGGCTTCCGATCAGCACAGCTCCAACCATTGCAGCCATTTGTGGAGTGGACCAGTGGATGGACAATCTCTCTCTCTCTCTCTCTCTCTCTCTCACTGCTTTCAAATAAAATAAATAAGTCTTTTTTAAAAATGTGTTCATTAGGGGCAAACATTTTTTAAATCTTTGCAAACCAGTAGTGTCTGTAAAGTTTCTGAAATTTGTAAAAATGCATAGGCACTGACATTATTTAGCCTAGTAATTAAAACACCTGTATTTCGGCGGAGCCAAGATGGCGGAATAGTGAGGACGCGCACTAGCAGTCCGCAAAAAGATAGTTTAATAAAAACAGAGTTACTGTAGTCTCAGGAAAAATCTCACGGAAAAAAATGCAGTGGAAATTCTTCCGGACCCAGTGAATGAGACGCAGAGGACCTAGGGGAAAGTAAGTTTGCGAACGGCAAATCGTGCCTTAGTGGCACGGGAGCTGCCGGGAGGGACGGGAACCGGACGGAACACAGTCGCCATTGGATTCGAGCGCTTAAACGGGAGCCGATACAGGGATCCCGAGACACTGGCGGGGGGAAGCAGACGCCACGGGGGAAACAGCACAATTGAGGCGAGCCCACACGGACACTAGCCTCTTTCGTTGCCCACCCTGCTAATTCTAGCTGGACTGAACGCAGTGGGACGGCGCGCCCGCCGGCTGAACCGGAAGCCGGGCGGAACACAGTCGCCATTGGAACTGAGCGCTTGAACGGGGGCCGATACAGGGATCCCGAGACACTGGCGGGGGGAAGCAGACGCCAGGGGGGAAACAGCACAATTGAGGCGAGCCTGCACGGACACTAGTCTCTCTCGTCACCCACCCTGCTAATTCGAGCTAGATTAAACGCAGTGGGACAAGGCGCGCCCGCCCGCCCGCCCGCCCGCCCATCACTGAGGCAGACAGAACCAAAAACCCGAGGCTGTAGAAACCTGAAGGGGATCCAAAAACTGGGAACACACCGCACACACAAACTCCGTTACCTTAACAACCCAGAGAAAGAGTGTGGGGAAAAAAAAAAAAATGCCAAATAAAAACAGATTCCGAGGGAGCAAGATCAAGGAAGACGCTATGATGACCCCAAACGGAAAAGACAACCCAAGTCAGGATTGTGAAGATAATGAGATAGAAGAAATGCAAGAAGCAGATCTCAAAGAATTGATAAGAACATTAAGAAGTTCTCAAAAACAAATTCTTGAACTACAGAAATCTTTAATGGATAAGATAGAAAATCTCTCTCGCGAGAATGAAGCACTACGGAGAAATCAAAACGAAATGAAACAACTAGTAGAACAAGAAGCTACGAGAGTGACAAAAAATCTTAATGAATTGAAGAATTCAATAGATCAAGTGACAAGCAATCTTGAGGGCCTTAAAACCAGAATGGGTGAAGCAGAGGAGAGAATATCGGACCTAGAAGACAGAGAACAGGAGAGGAAACAGTCAAACCAAAGACAAGAAGAGGAAATTAGAAAACTAAAAGATATTGTCGGGAATTTACAGGATACTATTAAAAAACCCAACATTCGGGTTCTAGGTGTTCCTGAAGGTATGGAGAGGGAGAAAGGATTAGAAGGCCTTTTTAGGGAGATACTAGCAGAAAACTTTCCAGGCTTGGAGAAAGACAGAGAAATCCTAATCCAGGAAGCTCATAGAACCCCTAATAAACATGACCAAAAGAGATCCTCTGCACGACATATTGTAATTAAACTCACCACAGTGAAGCAAAAAGAAAAGATCCTAAAATGTGCAAGAGAGAAACGTCAGATTACTCTCAGAGGATCTCCAATTAGACTTACAGCTGACTTCTCAACAGAAACCCTACAAGCTAGAAGGGAATGGCGAGACATAGCCCAGGTACTTAGAGAGAAAAACTGCCAGCCCAGAATATTATACCCTGCAAAGCTCTCATTTGTGAATGAAGGTGAAATAAAGACCTTTCATAACAAACAAAAATTGAAAGAATTTGTTGCCACTCGTCCAGCCCTGCAAAAGATACTTAAAGACGTGTTACACACAGAAACACAGAAACACGACCATCAACATGAAAGAAGGTAAACGAAGGGAACCTCACGGCAAAAGATCACAGGGAATTCAAAGCATACATTAGAAAATATCTGGCAAATGGCAGGGCAAACTTACCACTTATCAATAGTCACATTGAACGTTAAAGGTCTAAACTGTCCTGTTAAAAGACAGAGATTGGCTGATTGGGTTAAGGAACAAAAACCATCTATTTGCTGCCTACAAGAAACACATCTTTCCAACGAAGATCCATACAGACTGAAAATAAAAGGATGGAACAAGATATACCATGCCAACAGAAATGAAAAAAGAGCGGGTGTAACCATCTTAATATCGGACTACATAAACTTTAACACAAAAACTGTTAAGAGAGACAAAGAGGGGCACTATATAATGATTAAGGGATCAATACTACAGGAAGATATAACAATTCTCAATGTATATGCACCTAATTACAGGCCACAGGTTTATTTAAAAAATTTGTTAAGAAACTTAAAGGGAGACTTAGACCCCAACACAATAGTACTGGGGGACTTCAATACTTCACTCACAGATATTGACAGATCGACAGGACAGAAGATCAACAAGGAGACAGTAGATTTAAACAACACTATAGCCCAAATGGATCTAACAGATATCTACAGAACTTTTCATCCTACAAGTAATGCATTCACATTCTTCTCAGCAGTACATGGAACCTACTCTAGGATTGATCACATATTAGGCCATAAAGCAAGTCTCAGCAAATTCAAAAGAATTAGAATCATACCATGCAACTTCTCAGACCATGAGGGAGTGAAGTTGGAAATTAGCAACTCAGGAATCTCTAGAGCATATGCAAACACATGGAGATTGAACAACATGCTCCTGAATGAACAATGGGTCACTGAAGAAATCAAAAGAGAAATCAAAAATTTTCTGGAAGTAAATGAGGATAACAGCACAACATACCAAAACTTATGGGATACAGCAAAAGCAGTGTTAAGAGGAAAGTTTATATCAATAGGTGCCTACATCAAGAAACTGGAAAGGCACCAAATAGATGAGCTTTCAATGCATCTCAAGGATCTAGAAAATTTGCAGCAAACTAGACCCAAATCTAGTAGAAAAAGAGAAATAATCAAAATCAGAGAAGAAATCAACAGGATTGAATCCAAAAAAACATTACAAAAAATCAGCCAAACGAGGAGCTGGTTTTTTGAAAAAATAAACAAGATTGACACCCCATTGGCCCAACTAACTAAAAAAAGAAGAGAAAAGACCCAAATCAGTAAAATCAGAGATGAAAAAGGAAATATAACAACAGACACCACAGAAATCAAAAGAATCATCAGAAATTACTACAAGGACTTGTATGCCAGCAAACAGGGAAACCTATCAGAAATGGATAGATTCCTGGACACATGCAACCTACCTAAATTGAACCAGGAAGACATAGAAAACCTAAACAGACCCATAAGTGAGTCAGAAATTGAATCAGTAATAAAGGCCCTCCCAACAAAGAAAAGCCCAGGACCAGATGGATTCACTGCTGAATTCTACCAGACATTTAAAGAAGAACTAACCCCAATTCTTCTCAAACTATTCAGAACAATCGAAAAAGAGGGAATTCTCCCAAATTCCTTCTATGAAGCCAGCATCACCTTAATTCCTAAGCCAGAAAAAGATGCAGCATTGAAAGAGAATTACAGACCAATATCCCTCATGAACATAGATGCAAAAATCCTCAACAAAATTCTGGCCAATAGACTGCAACAACACATCAGAAAGATCATCCACCCAGACCAAGTGGGATTCATCCCTGGTATGCAGGGATGGTTCAATATTCGCAAAACAATCAACGTGATACACCACATTAACAGGCTGCAGAAGAAAAACCATATGATTATCTCACTAGACGCAGAGAAAGCATTCGATAAAATTCAACACCCTTTCATGATGAAAACCCTAAGCAAACTGGGTATAGAAGGCACATTCCTCAATACAATCAAAGCAATTTATGAAAAACCCACGGCCAATATCCTATTGAATGGGGAAAAGTTGGAAGCATTTCCACTGAGATCTGGTACCAGACAGGGATGCCCACTCTCACCACTGCTATTCAATATAGTGCTGGAAGTCTTAGCCAGAGCTATTAGGCAAGAAAAAGAAATTAAAGGGATACAAGTTGGGAAGGAAGAACTCAAACTATCTCTCTTTGCAGACGACATGATTCTTTATTTAGGGGACCCAAAGAACTCTACTAAGAGACTATTGGAACTCATAGAAGAGTTTGGCAAAGTAGCAGGATATAAAATCAATGCACAAAAATCAACAGCCTTTGTATACACAGACAATGCCACGGCTGAGGAAGAACTGCTAAGATCAATCCCATTCACAATAGCTACAAAAACAATCAAATACCTTGGAATAAATTTAACTAAGGACATTAAAGATCTCTACAATGAAAATTACAAAACCTTAAAGAAAGAAATAGAAGAGGATACCAAAAAATGGAGAAATCTCCCATGCTCATGGATTGGAAGAATCAATATCATCAAAATGTCCATTCTCCCAAAAGCAATTTACAGATTCAACGCAATACCAATCAAGTTACCGAGGACATTCTTCTCAGATCTGGAAAAAATGATGGTGAAATTCATATGGAGACACAGGAGACCTCGAATAGCTAAAGCAATCTTGTACAACAAAAACAAAGCCGGAGGCATAACAATACCAGATTTCAGGACATACTACAGGGCAGTTGTTATCAAAACAGCATGGTACTGGTACAGAAACAGATGGATAGACCAATGGAACAGAATAGAAACTCCAGAAATCAATCCAAACACCTACAGCCAACTTATATTTGATCAACGATCCAAAACCAATCCCTGGAGTAAGGTCAGTCTGTTTAATAAATGGTGCTGGGAAAACTGGATTTCCACATGCAGAACCATGAAGCAAGACCCCTACCTTTCACCTTACACAAAAATTCATTCAACATGGATTAAAAATTTAAACCTACGACCCGACACCATCAAATTACTGGAGAGCATAGGAGAAACCCTGCAAGACATAGGTACTGGCAAAGACTTCTTGGAAAAGACCCCAGAAGCACAGGCACTGAAAACCAAAATTAACTACTGGGATTGCATCAAATTGAAAAGTTTCTGTACTGCAAAAGAAACAGTCAGGAAAGTGAATAGGAAACCGACAGAATGGGAAAATATATTTGCAAACTATGCAACAGATAAAGGGTTGATAACCAGAATCTACAAAGAAATTAAGAAACTCCACAACATCAAAACAAACAACCCACTTAAGAGATGGGCCAAGGACCTCAACAGACATTTTTCCAAAGAGGAAATCCAAATGGCCAACAGACACATGAAAAAATGTTCAAGATCCCTAGCAATTAGGGAAATGCAAATCAAAACCACAATGAGGTTTCACCTCACCCCGGTGAGAATGGCTCACATTCAGAAATCCACCAACAATAGATGCTGGAGAGGATGTGGGGAAAAAGGGACACTAATCCACTGTTGGTGGGAATGCAAACTGGTGAAGCCACTATGGAAGTCAGTCTGGAGATTCCTCAGAAACCTGAATATAACCCTACCATTCAACCCAGCCATCCCACTCCTTGGAATTTACCCAAAGGAAATTAAATTGGCAAACAAAAAAGCCGTCTGCACAGCAATGTTTATTGCGGCTCAATTCACAATAGCTAAGACTTGGAACCAACCCAAATGCCCTTCAACAGTAGACTGGATTAGGAAATTATGGGACATGTACTCTACAGAATACTATACAGCAGTCAAAAACAATGAAATCCGGTCACTTGCAACAAAATGGAGGAATCTAGAAAACATCATGCTGAGTGAATTAAGTCAGTCCCAAAGAGACAAATATCATTTGTTTCCCTTGATTGGCGATGACTAACTGAGCACCAAAGGGGAAACCTGTAGAAGTGAAATGGACACTATGAGAAACAGTGACTCGATCAGCTCTTGTGCTGACTGTTGTTGTACAATGTAATACTTTATCCATGGTAGTATTTTTTTTTTTCTCTTTATCCTAGTACTAGTGGTTGAACTCTGTAATTAACACACAATTATACTTAGGTGTTTAAATTTTAACCGAAAAGTGATCTCTGTGAAATATAAGAGTGGGAATAAGAGAGGGAGGAGATGTAAAATTTGGGACATGCTCAATCGGAACGGCCCCAAATGATGGAGTTAGAATTGTGCCAGGGGTTTCCAATACAATCCCATCAAGGTGGCATGTACCAAGGCCATCTCATTAGTCCAAGTGATCAATATCAGCTCACAATTGATCACACTGATAGGTCTAAGAGTCAAAGGGATCACACAAACAAGACTAGTGTCTGCTAATACTAACTGATAGAATGAAAAAGGGAGAGAATGATCCAACATGGGAAGCAGGATACACAGCAGACTCATAGAATGGCAGATGTCCTAAATAGCACTCTGGCCTCAGAATCAGCCCTTAAGGCATTTGGATCTGGCTGAAGAGCCCATGAGAATATTTTAGGCATGGAAAGCTAAGACACTCTGGAAAAAACAGAAGACCTAAATGAAAGATCTCTGCGAGTGAGATCCCAGTGGAAAGAACGGAGCCATCAAAGAAGGAGGTACCTTTCTCTGAAGGGAGGAGGGAACTTCCACTTTGACTATGGCCCTGTGGGAATAAGATCGAAGTCGGCGAACCCTAAAGGCTTCCATAGCCTCGGCAACTCATGACCAGAGCCTAGGGAGATTACTGACGCCATAAACAAGAGTGTCAAATTGTTAAATCAACATCAGGAGTCACTGTGTACTTACGTCTCATGAGGGATCTGTCCTTAATGTGTTATCCAATGTGAAGTGATGCTATTACTAGTACTGAAACAGTATTTTTACACTTTATGTTTCTGAGTGGGTGCAAACTGATGAAATCCTTACATAGTATATATTGAATCGATCTTCTTTATATAAAGATAATTGCAAATGATTAAAAAATCTTGGTGTTAAATTGGAAATTGCATAGACAATTAATCAATTTTTTTAAAAAAAAAATCATGTAGGATCTCTGTCCTTAATGTGCTGTACATTGTGAATTAATACTATAACTAGTACTCCAACAGTATTATCATTTTGTGTCTCTATGCGAGGGCAAACCGTTGAAATCTTTACGTAATATGTACTAAATTGATCTTCTGTGTATAAAGAGAATTGAAAATGAATCTTGATGTGAACAGAAGGGGAGAGGGAGTGGGAAAGGGGAGGGTGGGGGGAGGGAGGGAAGTTGTGTGGGGGGGGAGCCATTATGGTCCATGAGCTGTTCTTTGGAAATTTATATTCTTTAAATAAAAGCTTTATAAAAAAAAAAAAAAAAAAAAAAAAAAAAAAAACACCTGTATTTCACATATGAGTACCAGGGTTCTGTCTCTAACTCTATCTCCTTATTCTAGTTTGTTGCTAATCAAGACCCTGGAAAGTAGTGGTGATGGCTCAGGTAAGGGGTTTCTGACACCGACATGACAACCCAGTATTGAGTTCCTGCCTCACAGTGTATTAAATTAATACAATGATCTATTAATCAAATCAAATTGTTTAGCATACCCAACACTTAATGATTCTCATTAGATTTGTAAAGACAATTCACAAAGCAGCAACTAAATTGCAACTTAGGGAATTACTCTAGAATCATGTCCTAGAATATATTCCAGCATCTGGCATTTGGATTGTTGATTATGATGCCCACAACCTTATCAGAGCAGTAGGGTTCAATTCTTGGTTCTGCCTCCTGACTCCACCTTCCTGCTTATGCAGACTCTGGGACGCAAGAGTGATGAATCAAGTATTAATGTTCCAGCCATCCACGTGGGAAAGCAGGATTTGGAATCTGGCTCCTGAACATCATAAGCATGTGGGAACTGAACCAATGAATGGGAGTGCTTTGTTTGTTTGTTTCCTCTCTCTCTCTCTGTCTCCCTGCCTCTCAGAAAATTTTTAATTTATAAAATAAGTCAAATAAGGTAACCTTAATTTAAATGCAATAAGTGAAATAAATAATTATATGGAATGTGATAAATAAGTAAATAATGGAATAATATACCTTCCTATATTAATTTATGAAATTTAATTGTTAACTTATAATATGGACATGACATACCATATACCTTTATAAATAATTTGCTTTTATATCATTAATGTTTTCTTTGTTCTTATTGCACAGGTAAGGTAAATTTTGTCTCAGTTTGAAATAGTATTGAAAATAAGATTTACCAACCATACTTCATTTTATGCCTATATTTACAAAGTGTGTGAGTGACCTAATTGTGTCTTATTTGTACCTATTCTCTCATGACCTTATTTATTTATTGTGATATGGCAACATACTGTCACATTAGATGAATATGTTGTTAGGCACATCATTATGAATTTATTTCTACCATTCTACATAATTCCTGTGCATTAAATCAATAAAACATGCCTCACATGTCATAAGCAATTGAAGAATAAATGAAGCATTTAGGTTATATATAAATAGTACATAATTGTACATTGTTGAATTTATACATGAATAAATTTATTATTATACTGTATTATTCTTCCAATGTATATTTGCCTCAAATAATATTTTAAATGAAAATATATATATACACATACACCCACATTCATATAAAATTCAATGTTTAATAGATTAATTACTTAGTATTAAATATATAACTCATTTAAATGAACTTTGTGCCCATGGTTACTAAATATGTTTTCCTTTTATTCAGTATTTACACATCAAGGATTTAGTAACTAAAGAGTAAGGGAAATTCTAGCAATAAGAATACAAAAACTTTTCCTAAAGATTTTCCTATAAAATGCTCATAATACTTCAGTATATTAGCTCAGTTATCCTCTAATTTTTATTAAAAGTTGATGAAGTCAGCAGACTCATAGAATGGCAAACGCCCAAAATAGCACTCCTGCCTCAGAATCAACCCTTGGGGCATGCGGATCTGGCTAAAAGGCCCATGAGAGTCTCACAGGCATGGAAAGTCACGACACAGGGGCAAAAAACAATCTAAATGAAAGATGCTGGTGAACAAGACCCCAGCAGAAGGAACAGGCCAACAAGGAGGGAGACGCCTTTCTCTGAAGGGAGGAAGGAACCTCCACTGTGATGTGGCCTTGACTAAACAAGTTCAGAGTTGGTGAACTCAAGGGACTTCCATAGCCTAGACAGCTCATAGCAAGAGTCTCCGGTAATTGCTGATGCCAAAAATAAGAGTGCCAATTGTTAAATCAACAATGGGAGTCAGTGGGTACAGGCTCCCCACGTAGGATCTCTGTCCTTCATGTGTTTTACTATGAAATTTAAAAACAGCACTACTAGTCAAACAATACCCTACACCTTGTGCGGTTGTGTGAGTGCAGCCTGTTGAAATCCTTGCTTAGTATTGATCTTCTGTATATGAAGGTAATTGAAAATGAAACTCAATGAAGGGCGGGATGGGAGAGTGAGTGGGAGAGGGGAGGGCTGCAGGAGGGAGGCAGTTGGGGGGGGGGAGCCACAACAATAAAAAAGTTGCACTTTGTAAATTCATTTATTAAATAAAAAAACATATAACAAACAAACAAAAAAGTTGGTGAAGTAATAACACATTTATCCTCACAACACTTTTATTGAAAAGGTTTTATATCTCATCTCAAAACTAGTTTTAAAACAGTAAATTTAGTTACTTTTGAAACCAATTTTTTCCAATTTTGGACAGATTGACTAGTTTCCAATTGATCTCTTTATATACAGATGCGTAGTATGGCTGAAACTATAAGCAACTAAAAAGTAACTTTTAGAGCTTTTTTTTTAAGGATGTTTATGTATTTATTTGAAAGGTAGAGTTACAGAGAGAGAGAGTTCTTCCATCTGCTGGTTCACTCTGCAGATGG
The DNA here is from genome assembly GCA_949820135.1 of Sylvilagus floridanus. Lineage (NCBI taxonomy): Eukaryota > Metazoa > Chordata > Mammalia > Lagomorpha > Leporidae > Sylvilagus > Sylvilagus floridanus. The sequence continues at coordinate 57,924,789 of OX463242.1, forward strand.
CTGCAATGGCTGGCGCTGAGCCAATTTGAAGCCAGGAGCCAGGATCTTCTTCTGGGTCTCCATGCTGGTGCAGGGTCCAACCGTTTTGGCCATCTTCCATTGCTTTCTCAGGCCATAGCAGAGAGCTGGGTCGGAAGACACTAACTGTCGCCCAATCTGCAGATGCTGGTGCCGCAGGTAGAGGCTTAGCTTACTAAGCCACAGTGCTGGCCCCATTTTATGGGTTTTTAATGTTTTATCTTTATTTCACATTTTTCTTCTCTCTTTTATTCCACACCTCTCCCTGGCCCTAAATGCATATCCATGAAACATGAAACAGAGAACTTCTCTCACTGATCATCCTGAATTTCTGTAAATCTATTGTTTAACCCACTGAATTTTTCTCTCTTCTTGCTTTCATAGTATCTCCTCTAGAATATTCCAAGAAAGATGTCTGATGATAATGCTTCTCGCTGTATCATATCTCAGAACTCTATCAAAGCTTTCTTTCAGTCATGTTTATTTTACTGTTCGCTTTAGTCTGTTTGCTGCTGCTATAATCAAATGCTACTGACTGATTCATTTATGAACAAAAGAGATTTGTTAGGCTCATGGTTATGAGGGCTGGGAAGTCCAAGAGTATGGTGCCAGCATCTGAGAAAAAGATCTCCATCCTACATGGTAACTGCAAAGGTGCAACACATGGAGGGAGAGCAGGCACTAGAGAACACGTATGAGACAGGGTAGGAACAAACAGGAACTGACCATATATCAGAGCCACCATCAGTGTAATATGCACACTCGCCAGGCGATAGCATTATCTTGCTCAGAAGGATCAGAGCTCTCATGACCTAAGTCTATAAGTACCATGCTCGCTTACAGGAACAAGGGCAGCATTCAAACCATTGTACTTTCCCTCATTCTCCATGCTGTCATCTCTGTCCTTGGTACTAAATCTGAGCTTTCCCATAAATTTCACATATGGAAGAAGAATCATAAAACTAACTATTGTCTCCCAGTTTTTTAAAATAGTAATTTAAAAATCTATTTATTTTCCCCAGAACTTTTATGCCAGCTCATAGCCAAGTGCTTATAACTACTCATCTATCTCTTAGCTTTGTTAGTATTTCTAGAGAATAGTTAGAAGTATTTAGTATGCACCTTAAATATGGATGAATTAATAAATGCAATCTAATTAGTAGAGTCTTTGAGGGTACAAATTCTATTTTAGAATACAGGGCATATTCTTTGCCTAGTAGGTAAGATTCCATTTAAGATACCTTGTCCATGTCAGAATTTGAGTCTCCGCTCCACTCCTGATCCCAGCCTCCTGCTAATGTGCACCTTGGAAGGAAGCAGGTAGTGGTTCACATTGTTTGGTCCCTGTAACCCACATAGAGGCTTGGATTGAGCTCCTAGTTCCTGTCTTCATTCTTGGTCTAGCAGCAGCTCTTCTGGGCATTTATGGGAGCCATCTCTGTGTGGTGCATTTTGTCTCTCTTTTTCTGTCTGCCTCTCTCTCTTTCTCAAAGTAAACGAAGAATCCTTCATAAATCCATTTATGCTTGCAATATCTTCAATTAACTGTTCTGTGTGCAACCACTTTCAGCTGCGAAAGTCTCATGATGAGCTTCTACTTCTCGAATCTCCATGTCTCCACTTGAAGTTGTAGTGTCGCTATATCTCTGTTGTAGGATATAGAACTCAATTCTTACAAATTTTCTCTTGTAGGCCCTTTTATCTTCAATTGTCACATCTTATTTTCTAATGTACAGCATATGTATTCATCCTAAATCACACATTCTGCCCTTCTTCATTCACATATTTAACTATTGCTTTTCTTTAGGTTTCAATTTAGTTATCATTTCTTCTATAAAACCTATGCTGACACTTTCAATGAACTATATTTTCTGGTCTCAACCTTTCTTGTACTGAGCTAAAATAGGTAGTGACAAACAATTCTATCATCTGTAATTGTGCCTAATTCATAGTAAGTGCCAGGAAATATTCACTGGGTGAATAGATAAATGTGTTAAATTACTCTCATATTTATTTTTTTCAGGAAAATTGCAAATTTCTGTATTTTTCTTCATTTTTACCATGAAAAAATAATTTTTGAGGAAACCAGGAATGTTTTACTTATCTTTATACACCCAACTGCTATTATAGTAGTTTGCAAGAGTTAATAATAGATCTTAAAATATCAAATGGGGAAGTGTCACTATCATGAGAAAACTTACTAGATTAGCTAAGGATGCTAACTTTTGAATTTCTGTATCTCTATATGTATGCACTAGCCTATTTTCCTTTCCTCAAATCAAACTTTTATATCTACTATTTTATTTTGAGTGATAGTTTTAACTGCTCTGATTACCATGTATTTTCATTCACATCTGATAAGGCCAAATTATCAATTTTCTTAGAAAACTGCAAATATAGCTCCCAATAATTAAATCAATATAAGCTCTCCAGTTTTTTTTTTTTTGTGTGTGTGTGTGTGTGTGTGTGTATAGGACTAAACAGGCCATCACAAAATAACAGGCACAGAAGTAGGAAATCAAACAGAAGGATTGATTATTGTTCCATGCACAGATGTATATTCATCTTTTCAGCAAGGATGCTAGAACTGACCTCTAAAATTCTTCAGCCTGATCATAAATCTTTGACATTAATTTCAGAAACACCATTCAGATATACTTAAACTATTCAATGATATACTTAAAATATTCACTTTGTCAAAGCAATCTACAAATAAATTTTCAGTATTCAAATTTAAAATACATAGGAAAAAGATACATTTATGTTCCTGAAATGCCTACATTATATGTAAAATTTATAGATTAAAATATTAAATAGTGTTAATACTCAAATTTTTTTGAAAAAAGTATGTTTAATAAAAAGTTACATAAAGGATATTGTTATAAAATGGAGAAATATGCTGAAATTTAAAGAAAAATGATATATGGATAAAAATGATAGAATCCAATATCTGCTTCAGTCTTGGAACATAAGCACTCCTAGGCAACCAGACATTTGGGTTAAACAAAAAGGAAGGGAGATAAATAACACAAATCAGAATGAAAGATCACAGATAAAGCATTTCACAGAGTGAAACATCATTGCTCTACAGAATTTAACTCGTGAAAAGCACTCATCTTTGGCAATCAAGTAGATATGGCATTTGCATTTTGAATATGAATTTCGAGAACTTGCAGATAAAGTAGCTAACATATGATTAAAACACTGACACCTTAAATACCCAATTCAGACTGTTAGAGGAGAGAATTCTGGATTGTACTTAAGATGTAGAAAACCGAAGTGAACTAGACTATGCTCTGAGACTTAAAACAACAAAAACTCCTTGCCATAAAATTATCAAAATCACATTTCTTGAACTCCAGATTATTTGCAAGGGCAGACAACTAACCTGAAATTTAAGGTAAAATAAATGTCTGTAAAAAAAAAATGAAATGTAAGCACTTGATTGCTTTGGGAAGATGGTGTTAAGTGGTGGTAAGGAGAAATTAGCTAAAATGATGAAATAGCAAAGGGTAATGGTGCATCTGCAAAAGGTAAACCGTCTTTGGGGACCAGAGGTAAAATAGCAATCCACATTCTTTGCAGGCTTTTTCCTATGGATCTCACAAAGGAGCTCATAAAGAAAAACAAGGCTAGTGCAGGAAAGAATATAAATCCCCATACAGAACTTTCTCGTGATTTCTTCTAAGAAACAAACGCATGAAAATGCTGGGGAAAAGCAACAATCATTGTTACCTTAAAGCAGGCAAGTGGAGTGTCCAGCTCATGGGCCATATAGAATCCCCAGAGTCATTTCCTCTTGTCCCTGACTAGGCAACCACAAATGGGACTTGAAATTCAATAAACCATTAACACGAGTAATTTTTAAGTTGATAATTTTGTATGGCTTGCAAAGAATGGTAAAAATAGGCCAGTGCCACGGCTCACTGGGCTAATCCTCCGCCTGCGGTGACGGCACCCCGGGTTCTAGTCCCAGTTGGGGCACCGGATTCTGTCCTGGTTGCTCCTCTTCCGGTCCAGCTCTCTGCTATGGCCCCAGAAGCCAGTGGATGATGGCTCAAGTGCTTGGGCCTTGCACCCCATGGGAGACCAGGAGGAAGCACCTGGCTCCTGCCTTTGGATCGGCGCAGTGCTGGCTGTAGCGCACCAGCCATAGTGGCCATTTGGGGGGTGAACCAACAGAAAGAAGACCTTTCTCTCTGTTTTTCTCTCTCACTGTCTAACTCTGTCAAAAAAAAAAATGGTAAAAATGTCCAAATGGCCCTTGCTAGCATAATGGTTTCCCAGTCTTGCTAAAGGCACTTGTCAGTAAGAAAGAAAAGCTCTAAAATGTATTTCAATTTCTCTCTTAAGATCTAGAGCTAAAATATTTTTTTGACTTTTTTTACTTCCCTTTTTATCATCAGTTAGCATTAGCTTTAAGATTGGAACAAGCCAGATGTCTTCTGAAATTTTTTTGGTAGAATTATTTGTAAGGCAGTTTTCATGATTATTTCCTCTATTATATATATATATATATATATATATATATATATATATATATTGATAGATAGATAGAGAGAGAGAGAGAGAGAGAGAGAGAGGTATATGTATATATAACATTACTCAGTTATTACCTATAACTCCTTATCATCAGATGGTAAATGACCTCAATGTTAACCAGTAACCCGTTTGGTCCCCACTCCTTTCCCAGAGGGATTACTGTTTATGGAAGCTTCTGCCCTTCCTTTGGAGTTTTAAAAATTCTCTTCTTTCAAGATAGTTGTATTCTTAAACACAATCAAATGCCTTTTTTTAAAAATCTCATTGATATGAATATGTCTATTATTTTTCTCTTTAGAATTATTACCTTCTTTTCTGTTTGCTTTAATGTTGAATGCCATTTTTGTTCTTTCTTTCTTTCTTATACATCTTTTGACACTAATCAATATCCATCTAATTGAGTTTCATTTATATGATATTTCCCCTTCCTGATTTCTTATCAGTTTTTTTTCTCTCTTGCATTATCCTTCTGCAAGCTTCCTGCTCTTTCAAACTTTGCTTTTCCTTTTCCTTCAGGCTTCTTTTTGAGATGCTAATCCCTCTGTGATTGTCTTTCTTCTCTTTCAGTCCTGAACTCTGACTTTTCCGTTTGCCAATCATCTACAGCCAGAGTACTTGCTCTGAACCTGGTTTAGCTTTTATTGCTTATTTCACAGGTAAATGAATGATTTTGCTGATTTTCATTAAATTTTTCATACATTTCCTCCTACTCTTCAGTTTTCTCATTTCTATTTTTTGCATCAGTTTGAAATATCTGGATTTTTTTCCCCATTTACAAACTCTTATTTGTGTTTAAAATGCCCTTTGGTTCTATGTCCAGATGCCTACACTTCATCTTCCATGAGAAAATTAAAGGCAAGTTTCCTTTATATTTTCTCTTACATCTCTGTACTCCTGCTCCCTTGTTCTGTCATGTTCAGAGTAAGCAGTTAGCAATAGAGAAGGAACTGTCAATTTATACAGACCAGAAACATCTTGATAGTTTACAGAAAATAAACAAAATTTTTCAAATGGATTTTGACTGCAGGCATAAAAAAGGGTGGAGGAGGTATGTGAAAGTTAAACAAATAGGGAAATTGTAAATTAAAGAAAGAGAGGAGATAGACGATAGAAAAAGTTAGATATGATTAACTGAAGATCATGGCAGAAGTATAATTGTTGTGGTCTGGGTTGGGCCTCAGTTTCTATTACAGGCTCTTGCCTGTTACTTAGAGAAGCATGGTATGTACAGGCACAAACACAATGTGCAAAGTGATAAAGTTTATGTACAAGGTGAAGAAAATCCATACACATGGGCAGTCTTCAGGGAGAGTGGCCAAGAAGGGAAAAGAGAGATTTGCATGCCCTGCTTGCTCTTGTTCCTTGTGGAGAGAGAAAGAGAGAGAGAAAGAGAGAAGATTCCCCTTCCCTTTACCAAGCTTCTTAGAAGCTTAGATAGGAGAGTGCTTACACAGTACTGCCCCCAGGTGCATCCCTGGGAAGTTGCCATTTGATTGATGGGTGGATAAGATTACCTGGGGTGGGGGAGATGTGGCTTCCAGCAAGTGACCCTTATCTACCTACCTGCCTTATCCCATATTATTTCCCTCTCATAGATTTCAGACCCCTAATCCTAAGGGTAAGGTAAAGAATGAAGACTCATCATATCTTCCATATCTACTTCCTGTTAGTTACGGGTTTAGGTCCTGCTGATCCTGTGTTCAGAAATGTCTTTTTATCTCATCTAATCAATCTTTTTCACAAATCAGAGAATTATCAGTCACTGCCAATGGCTGTGTCCCCTGCATGGTCATCATTCTTTTCAGAAGTTGTTGGATTCTGAAGCAAATATATCAATCAGTATGAGCAAAACAGGAAGAAAACAAGTTGTACGTGGAGTGCATTTTAAGGAAAGAATATATTTTTATTTCTTCCCAAATAGCAGGTGTTTATATGCTGTCCTTTTGAAGATTATAAAACGATTTAGCCTGAGTCTATTGTCTTCTTCAGTGAATATCCTACTGTTAGAGTTAAGATTCCATTAATCACTGCATATGCTTCTCCTTGTTTTATCAGTATATATTTTAAGGCCTGTTGGTTGTCCATAACTACAATAGACAGAGTGTCCACAGATTTGAGTACTTGCTATACAAATTGGCCTGAAGTGCAGACCAGGATACCTAAAGCAATGCTGCCAGGATCTTCTAGTATTATAATAGAAGAACCCACTAAGAATTTTTCCAGCCAATAAAGTTTCCAGAGAGAATCAGATAAAGAGGTAGGTACAACATATCTGCCATAAAGTACAGCAGCCTTGATGTGACAAGCAAAAGCATTTTCTTATGTTTTTGCCTTTTGAAGTGGTCTTTGAAGTCTTTGTTTCACAAGAGTAGACAGACATCTTTTGAGTGCACCTTCAAAGACCCAGGAGGTAGAAGTTGAATCTTTGACAAATGTATTGAGCTGGAGAAGCCCTGTAATTTTACTAAGGTAGGTGTGCTCAGCAGCGTCTGGTAGGGTCCTTTCCATTTCAGCTGCAACTGGTCTGAAAGGGATCCTTCCTTCCAACTCTTTAATAAAGCTAAGTCTCCTGGGGAAATAGGCAGCACGTGAATTTTGGAATCTGGCATGAGAGAATTTTATTACCATAGTCCACTAGAGTATTTTGTACCTGGCCTAAATTAATAATATGCTTTATTTGATCTTAAGTCTCTGAACCAAAGAGGATGTCAGAGGTGAGAAATAGCCTTCCATATAGCATCTCATATGGAATAAACTTTAGGGCAGTCTTAGGTGCTGTTCTCATCCTGAGGACAATAGGCAATAGTTTCTGAGGTCTCCTGGAAAAAACTTAGCTAGATTTTTTTTTTTTTTTTGACAGGCAGAGTGGACAGTGAGAGAGAGAGAGAGAGAAAGGTCTTCCTTTGCCGTTGGTTCACCCTCCAATGGCCGCCGCGGTCGGCGCGCTGCGGCCGGCGCACCGCGTTCGTCCGATGGCAGGAGCCAGGTGCTAGGTGCTTTTCCTGGTCTCCCCGTGGGGTGCAGGGCCCAAGCACCTGGGCCATCCTCCACTGCACTCCCGGGCCACAGCAGAGGGCTGGCCTGGAAGAGGGGCAACCGGGACAGAATCCGGTGCCCCGACCGGGACTAGAACCCGGTGTGCCAGCGCCGCAAGGCGGAGGATTAGCCTGTTGAGCCACGGCGCCGGCCAGCTAGAATTTTCTTAAGACTATGATTAGCCTTTTCAGCTCTACCCAGTGACTGAGGTCTCCAACAGGCATGGAGATAAGAAATTCTTAGTTCAGCAGCTACCTGTTGAGTTATTTTAGATAGAAATGAGGGTCCATTGTCACTCTGGAGTGACCTTGGAAATTCAACACATGGCACTATGTTCTTTAGGAAGGCTTCGGATACTTCTTGTGTCTTTTCTGTTTGATCTGGAGAAGCTTCTTTCCATCCTGTGAAAGTATAAATAAAAACTAGAAGATATTTGAAATTATTCACTGGAGGCATGTTAATAAAGTCAATTTGCAAGTCTTCACCTGGGTATGTTCCTATCCTTTGCACGAGAGTCAGTAAAGGAAATGGCCTCACATGGCCACCAGAGTTATTATGTAAACATAGGGGAAAGGGACAAACTAAGGAAGCACCTAAGGATGATAACAAATCTCTTACAAGCAAAGAAGTTCAACATTCTGGACTAACTCAAACTTATGAGCCTCTATTTAACAAACTAAAACAAAGTAAATCTTTGAGAGTTAGGTTTATCATTAACTCTAATAATACAACTCTTTGGGGACAAAAGTCGAGCATGAAAAGTTAGTATACAATGACTCCTGTTGTTAATTTAAGAAATTAATAATCTTATCTGTGACATCAGTGATCACCAGTGTGCTTGACATGAGATACTTAGGCTGTGTAAGCCTCTTGTATCCACAAATTCTATCCCTCTTTAGACAAGGCCATGAACAAAGTGGAAGCTCTCCCCTCCCTTTGGAGAAGAGGACATTCCTCTTTGGCCACTTCTTGCCATTGGTGCCTGGACCATGGAGGTCCTTCCTTGGGAGACACTCTTTGCACCAGTGCCTTGGCTTTCCACACCTGAAATGCTCTGTTATGGGCTTTTCAACCAGACCAATGACTTTTCAGCTGATTCTGAGACCAAAAAGCGTTGCTTACAGCGATTGCCATTCTGTGATCTGTTGTATAGACTGCTTCCCACGTTGTAGCCTTCTCCCCTCTTTAATCCTATCTATATTATCACTAAACACGTAAAATGCAATTTTTACAATTCAGCTCATTGGGATTTGGGATCCCATGGTGTGTTTTCAAAGTGTACCCATAAAAGTGAGTCCATAGGAATGCATGCAGCACTAAATAGCTGAACAGTCTCTTTGTAGGACCTGAGAAGACAACAATATACATGGCTCTTCATAAGCCTAATTATGATTAGTATGTGACTTGGGTGTATTGCATTTGCTGTAACTTTGACACCTTAGAGTATCTTTTTGTATCCAAAATGGAATCCATTATTTTCCCCAGCCTGCTAAGGGGGCTCCCTATTTCCAATAACCAGCATAAAGCCAAAATAACAAGCTAAAATTAAAAAAAAGTGAACACTGCCATGTCTGGGATACACTGTCCCAGAAGGCCACAAAGAATACTACCATGTCTGGGATATACCATCCCAAAAGCCCACATAGAATACCTCCAGGTCAGAGATACACAATCTTAGAGGACCACCTCCAGACCCAGGATATAGAACCTCGGGAAGCCAAAGAGAATAATTATAAAGCTAAAATAAAAACTAAAATAATAAAATATATCACTAGGCCTAAGATTTGTAGCCTAAGGTAGCCCACCATAAGTATAGTGTCAGTCATCCACAGGAGAAAACCATCAGTCAACTAGCATAAAGCTAAATAAACATATCTATGTTAACCAGGCATAGGGCATGCAACTGGCTATGGGGGCCACCATCTTGAGGGTGTCTTGTGCACATGTTCTGGTAAGGGTGGAAGTCCCCATGGTTGCTACTGTCTTGATAACCAAATGTTTTCACTGGGAGTCAAAATATTGAGGCAGAAGTCCCACCATCTTCAGCAGGAAGTGGCTCCTCTGCTGTGTTTGGACTCCTGCCTTCCTGATGCTACCTGTGGTTACTAAGCAACAGGATCCATTCTGCCTATTTTATCCCAATCGAAATTAGCAAATGAAAAGTTGCCCTAGCATGTTTCATTTTAAATTGAAACACCTGAGATGAAATGGTGGTCTGTAACTTTAAAATCATTCAAAAAGACTAAAGACTTATGTTCCAGCTCCCCAAATTCATAAATTGTCCTTAAAAACACATTACAAACAACCTGTCAAGGCTTATAAATTGGTAAATATTAGCAAACTGGCACATCTTTTCCCTTATTTTCTGCCCAAATTCTGTTAATGCTAACAGTTTGTATTGGCCTCAGCTTCCTGATATCAACCAAAATTAGAAACACTAAAGACATTAACTTTGGCATTTTGGCTGACGTTTCCAAGCCATAAACATAAAAGAAAAGAGAGACTTGGTAAGAGAAAGATTTTCATAATTTAGAAACTGCACATTACTGAGACAGAAAATGCTTAAATTTACTGAATACACTGGCACTTCTGAAATGGATTTTCTCCTGACTGGCTCACCAATATGTTATGGACTAGGTTGGACCTAAATTTCTATTCCAGGATCTTGCCTCTTACTTAGAGAAGCATTCTAACTACAGGCACAAAAACAATAGGTAAAATGATGAGACTTATTCATAAGGTGAGGAAAACACACACGCATGGACATCATTTAGGGAGAGTAGGTCAGGAAGCAAAAAGACAGAGATTTCCATACCATACTTGATCTGGGTCCAGGTGGGGAAAAAGAGAGACAGAGAAAGACAGTGAAAGAGAGGGACCACTTTCTTTTGCCAGGCTTCTTATGAGTTTATTTTTTTTTTTAATATAAAGCTTTTATTTAAAGAATATAAATTTCCAAAGTACAGCTTATGGATTACAATGGCTCACCCCCACACAACTTCCCTCCCTCCCGCCACCCTCCTCTTTCCCGCTCCCTCTCCCCTTCTGTTCACATCAAGATTCATTTTCAATTCTCTTTATACACAGAAGATCAGTTTAGTATATATCATGTAAAGATTTCAACAGTTTGCCCTCACATAGAGACACAAAGTGAAAATACTGTTGGAGTGCTAGTTATAGTATTAATTCACAATGTACAGCACATTAAGGACAGAGATCCTACATGATTTTTTTTTAAAGAATTGATTAATTATCTATGCAATTTCCAATTTAACACCAAGATTTTTTAATCATTTGCAATTATCTTTATATACAGAAGATTGATTCAGTATATACTATGTAAAGATTTCATCAATTTGCACCCACACAGAAACACAAAGTGTAAAAATACTGTTTCAGTACTAGTAATAGCATTATTTCACATTGGATAACACATTAAGGACAGATCCCTCATGAGACGTAAGTACACAGTGACTCCTGATGTTGACTTAACAATTTGACACTCTTGTTTATGGCGTCAGTAATCTCCCTAGGCTCTAGTCATGAGTTGCCAAGGCTATGGAAGCCTTTAGGGTTTGCCGACTTTGATCTTATTCTGAAAGGGTCATAGTCAAAGAGGAAGTTCTCTCCTCCCTTCTGAGAAAGGTACCTCCTTCTTTGATGGCCCCGTTCTTTCCACTGGGATGTCACTCGCAGAGATCTTTCATTTAGGTCTTCTTTTTTTTTTGTTTTTCAGAGTGTCTTAGCTTTCCATGCCTAAAATATTCTCCTGGGCTCTTGAGCCAGATCTGAATGCCTTAAGGGCTGATTCTGAGGCCAGAGTACTATTTAGGACATCTGCCATTCTATGAGTCTCCTGTGTATCCCGCTTCCCATGTTGGATCATTCTCTCCATTTTTGATTCTATCAGTTAGTATTAGCAGACACTAGTCTTGTTTGTGTGATCCCTTTGACTCTTAGACCTATCAGTGTGATCAATTGTGCTGACTGTTGCTGTACAATGTAATACTTTATCCATTGTAGTAGTATTTTTTTTTTATCCTAGTACTAGTGGTTGAACTCTGTAATTAACACACAATTATTCTTAGGTGTTTAAATTTTAACTGAAAAGTGATCCCTGTGAAATATAAGAGTGGGAATAAGAGAGGGAGGAGATGTACAATTTTGGACATGCTCAACCGGAACTGCCCCAAATGATGGAGTTAGAATTGTGCCAGGGGATTCCAATATAATCCCATCAAGGTGGCATGTACCAAGGCCATCTCATTAGTCCAAATGATCAATTTCTTATGAGTTTATAAAGAGTAGTGTTTACATGGAACCAGCCCCAGGTCCCAGATAAGAGGAAGTGAATCCTGAATAAGGGTTCATTTATTTGACAGGTGGGTGGATAAGATTACATGGCACAGGGGAGCTCTGGCTACCAGCTCATGACCCTAATCTAGCTCCCTGCCTTATCCTATATCATAATGAGAAGTTGTTAAAAGACTGAAATAACATGGTTCATTATGTAAAGTTTCAATTTGACACAGGTATCAATTGTGAATGAATAATAGAAACCAAAGCCTGCATAAAATACATCCTGCTTTCTTGTACTTATGTTGATTATCATAAAATGTAATCTGAAAAAAAAAAGAAATAGAAGGCAAAGCATATTTATATTTTCCTCTGCATGAGTCATTAATCCTGCTGACTTTTTTTTACTGGTCATACCCTAATATGTTTGTATGTGATAGTTTCAACATTAATTTTGATGATCATTTGACATATTAAGGCAGACAAAATGAAATAATAAAATGCCCCATACATTATTTTACCATTGTAATTTTTTACTATTGTCATTTTTAATAACTTTTGGATTCCATTGTTTGGACTATGCAAAAAAATAATTCATCATTCCATAATAGTTTCTATTCTGAATTTTAAAATGATATATAAGTGATAACATTTTATATAAAAAGCATTCTTGTTCTTCATGTTTAAAGCTAGTGCTCTTTCCATGCTCACTTGGACTTATCATTAATGGTAGAGCTAGAAACATGCCAGGGGATTCCAATTCAATCCCATCAAGGTGGCATGTACCAATGCCATCTCACTAGTCAAAGTGATCAGTTTTAGTTCATAATTGATCATAATGATAGGATTAAGTATCAAACGCATCATATAAACAAACTAATGTCTGCTAATAATAACTGAAAGAATTAAAAAGGAGAGAACGATCCAACATGGGAAGCCGGATACACAGCAGACTCATAGAATGGCAGATGTCCTAAATAGCACTCTGGCCTCAGAATCAGCCCTTAAGGCATTCAGGTACGGTTAAAAAGCCCATGAGAGTAGTTCAGGCATGGAAAGCCAAGACACTCTAGCAAAAAGAAAAAAAAAATGACCTAAATGAAAGATCTCTGTGAGTGAGATCTCAGCAGAAAGAACAGGCCATTAAAGAAGGAGGTAGAGAAGGGAGAGAACTTCCACTTTGATTATGGCCTTGTCTAAATAAGATCAGAGTTGGTGAACTCAAGAGGCTTCCATAGCCTTGGCAGCTCATGACAAGAGCCTCAGGTGATTACTGACATCATAAATTAGAGTGTCAACTGTTAAATCAACAACAGGAGTCACTGTGCGTTTACTCCCGTGTAGGATCTCTGGCCTTAATGTGTTGTCCTATGTGAATTAATGGTATAACTAGAACTCAAACAGTTCTTTTACACTTTGTGTTTCTGTGTGGGTGCAAACTGTTGAAATCTTTACTTAGTATATACTAAGTTGATCTTCTGTATATAAAGATAATTGAAAATGAATCTTGATGAAGAATGGGATGAGAGAGGGAGTGGGAGATGGGATAATTGCGGGTGGGAGGGAGGTTATGGGGGAAAAAGCTGCTATAATCCAAAAGTTGTACTTTGGAAATTTATATTTATTAAATAAAAGTTAAAAAAAGTTAGTGCTCTTTTTCTAGGTACATAGAACTAAAGCTGTATTGTGATGTTTAATGAAAATTGTTTAGATTATAGACATTTTTCACATCAAATGAAATATGAAATATCTAGTCATTGACATGGAAATGGTGCGATTGTAAGAAGTGTAGAATCTTTTTTAAAAAATAACCAAGAGGTTGGAATTTTGGCTTCTACCATTGATACCAGCATCCCATAAGTATGCCAGTTTGAGACCAGTTATTAAACTTCCACTTGAGCTTGTTGAGATGGATTCCTTCTGAGAGGAGTAGTGTGGTGGGGACAAGAGGCATGGAGTCATCACATAGACCCCAGGAGTTGGGTGAAAGCAGGCCACAGACTCGTTTATTTCAGTTGGTACAGCAGCTTATATTGCCAAGGCAGCCAATCCAGTCAAGGGGCAGTTTATGCCCTAGGCAATCACAGCCTGTTGCCAGGCAGGGTCCATTGCCAGGTGGGTAACTGGTGCTTGCTTGCTAGCAGCCATCTTGGCAAGGCCTTCTCATTCCACCACACAAGCTCCCTGCTAATGCACCTGTGAAAGCAGCTGAAGATGATACAGGTGCTTGTGCCCCTGCACCCAAGTGGGAGACCTGGAAGAAGCTCCAGGTTCTTGGCTTCAAGGTACTTGAAAAAGTTAATGGGAAATGGAATTAAAAGATAATATGGGGGCCAGCATTGTGGCATAGTAGGTAAAGCCTCCTGCAATGCCAGTATCCCATATGGGTGCTGGTTCGAGTCCTGGCTGCTCCGCCTCCTATCCAGCTCCCTAATGTGTATGGGAAAGCAGCAGAGGAAGGCCCAAGTGCTTGGGTCCCTGCACTCACTTGGGAAACCCAAAAGAAGCTCCTGGCCCCTGGCTGCGGCCTGACTCTGCCCTGGCCCTTGCAGCCATTTGGGGAGTGAGCCAGTGGATGGAAGATTGTCTGTCTGTCTGTCTCTCTCTCTCATTATTTCTCTCTGTCATTGTCTCTCCCTTCTCTCTCTATAAATGCCTTTCAAATAAATAAAAAAATAATCTTTTCAAATAAGTTAGGTAAGGCAGACTTCTAAAATAAAGCTCTTCCTATATTGTCACAAATCTTTCATGTTTATCATATTGGAAACATTATGCCCAAATCCATACTTCCCAGAGCTGTTTTGCTTTCACATCTACCGTCTTCTTAAAGGTCAAAGTAGGTGAAATTTTTTTTAAGATTTTATTAATTTATTTGAGAGGTAGAGTTACAGACAGTGAGAGGGAGAGACAGAGAGAAAGGTCTTCCTTCTGTTGGTTCAGTCCCCAAATGGCTGCAACGGCTGGAGCTGTGCTGATCTGAAGCCAGGAGCCAGGAGCTTCTTCCTGGTCTCCCATGTGGGTGGAGGGGCCCAAGCACTTAAGGCATCTCCTACTGCTTTCCCAGGCCACAACAGAGAGCTGGATTGGAAGAGGAGCAGCCGGGACTTGAACTGGTGCCCATATGGGATGCTGGCGCCACAGGTGGAAGATTAACCTACTGTGCCATGGAGCAAGCCCAGAAATATTTTCTTAAATGAGCACTGCAGGGCCAGTATTATGTTGTGATTCAGTGTTTTGTTGCTTTTAATGTCTGCATCCCAAACTGGAGAGCTGATTCCAGCCCTGGCTGCTCCACTTCTGATCCAGCTTTCTGCAAATGTGCCTGGAAAGGTGATTGATTATGGCCCAAGCCCATTGGTATCTGCCACACAGAAATCTAGGTCAAGGTCCTGACTCATAGGTTCAAGCTGGCATACTCTGGCTGTTGCAGCCATCTGGGGAGAGAAATGACAGATATGAATATATGTCTATGTGAATGTCTCTCCCTCTCTGTCACTCTGCCATTCAAATAATAAATAAATAAAACAGTTCAATTACACTCTTAAACCTTTAGTTACCTTCTTATTGGATTAGAACAGTGACATCACAATCAGAAATTTAATTTTTTCCTATTTCACCAATAGGAATTTAAAATTGCTTGTCCAGGAGTAAGAACCATGAATATATTCCTAAAAGTAGAAAATGAACAGGCGAGGGAAAAGTAATACATTTTGTCTAAATTCTGCTTTAGTTTCCAGTCTAATATTTTTATATATTTTATGGCTTGGCAAGTAATTTGCTTCCTTGCTGAAACTTCATCTTGTGTTACTGGAATTAAATTGGTACTCTTCAGTAATAAATTAGTCAGTGTTGGAGATTATTAGCGTTTAGAGTAGATCTGTTCGCACAAAATCAAAAATTCCATCCTAAACTTTTTATTAAAATATCCATAATATATATGTAATATATATAGAAAAATACAATCAGTAAATTAGTATAAAATCTACTTTATATATTTTAGGTGACTATAGCATGTCCATGTAAAATGTAATTAAAGATAAGCTTAATTTGAAATTGAATCCATGCATATGACAAGACCTCAGAAAGTTTCTGAAAAATGCATATTATGAAAATCCATGAAAAACTATTCAAAAATAGTTGCACCACAATAAGCTTATCTTTTAATTTCATTTTCCTTGAACTCTTTGAAGTATCCTTGTAATATATGTGACTTATAATTATTCATTTTATATTATTTAAATTCAATAATTTTATGCTACATAAACATATGTGTGTACATCAACAGAATAAGATTCAGTAATTACATACATACACATAGAAAGAAAGATTAATTAATAAATCTAAGCATAACAATTATTACAATTTTGAGTTTCCCAAGTCAAAGGTAATTTCAAAATAAGTAAAATGTCATAAATATGTACCTTCATAAACATCTCAAATTCCTGCTCCTTTTTCTCAGGGAGAATGTGTTTACTTAAGAGTGTGATGAATTTGAAGGAAGAATGTATTGCTTTGCATTTCAGTTTAAATTTGTATAGTTGTATAATCTTGGGAATATGATTAAATCATGTGTATCTACTCATTGACATTTACAATAAGCCTTGTTATGAGAATATTGCGAAGATCAAGTGAAGTTCTGATAAACATTTTAAATGACATTTAGCCATTTTCCTTACATTGTGCAAATGTGTTTTACTTCTTTTGATTCAATATATTACATTTCTTGTGTGTGTGTCTGAGTCTTTCTCATGATGGTTCCTTTATTGGCATTAGCACATCATAGTGTACAGCTTGGTATTTCAATACACTACTGAAATATAAACTCAGAAGACCCCCTAGATCCTTTCTGAAGTAGCGGATTCATGAAACACTGAGAAAACCTTAGTCCAGAAGTCATGGCTGAGGGGCAGGCATCCTGTAGTCTTCTGAATCCATGTTGGCCTTGGGCTTGCCTTTGATTTTTGCACCCCATAATCCAAAAGCATAAAAATCAGGTTGAGATTGCCTCGATTATAAATATGTTCAATTTTTTATTATTCTGCGTACCTATATTGTTCAACTCTTCTTATCCTCTACTTTTGGATTAGGTACTCTCTATCTGTTTCCTCAACACTTGAACATTTTTAAAAAATAACTTACCCTGTACTTTTAACAGCTGAATTAGTTCAAATAATCTATACCACTGTAAATCAGGACATTTAAGCATTTCTGAATGCATTTTAAAAGTTTATTTTTATATGATTCTGAATACAGATGATTTCTACCATAAATGGTTCAGTTTAGAATGTTTCAACCCTATTATGGCACAAAAATGATACATTTTCAGTATGTACACTTTCCATTTTGAATTTTGATCTTTCTCAGGGTTAGAAATATGTGGAACAAAGGTTGAGATGCTGGACAGTAGTGACCAGCTGTAGCTCGCAGACAGCCAGGTGATCATGAGAGGAAACCAATGATATTCTACAGTTAACTGTGTTGCTACCATTTTCAAAAAAGGCCCTCTGTTAATTATATAAGATTTCCAATACTTTACTATAAAATATTCTTTGTTCCAGATTTTTTGCCCAATTGCAGAATAAGTTATTATATATTGGTGTATGTTAATAATAATAATATAAATATTCTGAGCACATTTTAAAAAGATTGGACTTAATTTTGGTGTTCAGGAGGTCAGGCATATTAAATGCACTTTTGACTTAAGGTGTTTTAAATTTATGATGGCTTTTTTAGGATGTAACCCCACTGTAAATCAAAGAATACTTGTAAGGTCCTAGCAGTTATATTTATATCTTCTACTGCATCCTATATGAGAGTGCCTTATTCAAGATACTGAGACTTGAAACTTCTTACTTCTGATCCAGCACCCTGCTAATATGCTGGAGAGGCCACAGATGCTGCTCCAGGTGCTTGGCTTCTTGTCACATGAGAGACACCAGTGGAATTTTTGGTTCCTTGCATTGCCCTGGTCCAGCTCTCCTTGTTCCACACTTTTGGGACTTAATTAATCAGATGCAAGATCTCCCTGTCAAAAAAGTTATGTATAAATATTTCATTCAAACTCTCCTTTCTTTTTTCTTGATTCCTGCCTTTACTCTGCTCCTTCTCGTATTCTTTTACACTTCTGTTTTTTAAATATGTATTATGTGCCTATATTACATTAATTCACATGTCTTAATTACAATTTTCACTGTAAAGTGTGTGTGAGACTTAAAGGCAATTTCCTTCGTTTGCTTCAGGTGGGCAGTGTGTTGTTTTCAAGTCATTTTTTGAATCTACTTGATAAAATTATGTTTTTCATTCTCCACTTCTCCATTCGATTTTGCCAGCACTTGCCCAACTCCCACCTGCAATTATTCAAGTCTGAGAAACCTTTACTCATCCTCAGGCTTTCTCTTTACTCCAGTAGATTCTATAGGCTGGTGGTGTTAAGTCTGTTCTTTTCTTTGTTTCTTTCTTTTTTTGGAAAGCTTTTATTTAATGAATACAGATTTGATAGGTACAGCTTTAGGAATGTAGCAATTCTTTCCCCATACTCACCCTCCCACCCCCGCTCCCGTCCCACTTCCTACTCCCTCTACCATCTCATTCTTCAAGATTCGTTTTTAATTAACTTTATATACAGAAGACCAACTCTATACTAAGTAAAGGTTCCCATAATTTGCACCCATACAGACACACAGAGTATAAAGTGCTATTTGAAGAATAGTTTTACCATTAACTTTCGTAGTACAACTCATTAAGGACAAAGATCCTACATAGGGAGTTAGTGCACAGGGACTCTTGTTGTTGATTTAACAGCAGCATGAGTTGTTGAAAGAACTGTCAAGGCTCTTGACATGAGCTGCCAAAGCTGGGGAAGCCTTTTGAGTTCACAAACTCTGTCAATATTTAGACAGGGCCATAAGCAAAGTGGAAATTCTCCCTTCAGAGATAAGTACATCCTTCTTTGCTGGCCCCTTCTTTCCACTGAGGTCTCACATACAGAGAACCTTCATGTAGATCGTTTTTTTTGCCACAGTGTCTAGGCTTTCCATGCCTGAAATGTTCTCATGGGCTTTTCAGCCAGATCTGAATGCTTGAGGGCTTATTTTGAGGTCAGAGTGCTGTTGAGGGTGTTTGTCATTCTAGGTTTCTGCTGTGTGGCCTGCTTCCCATGGTGGAACATTCTCTCCTTTTTATTTCTATCTATTGTTATTACCAGACACTTGGTCTTATTTATGTGATCCCTTTGACACTTAAATAAAAACCAAGTTTCTTTGTTTCTAAGAGAAATCAGGTGTGATCAGTTGATTCAAATATAGACTAACATGTTCTATCCAATGTAAGAATATTTTATTTGACTATCACAGTGTCTGCTTTGAAATTCTGATTTAACAGGCACACAGACTGCATGTGTGAATCTTAAGATTTAAAATTCACTAGATGTATAAACTCTTTAAAGTATTTTGTACTCTCAATTTTGTTCTCTATAAAATGAAAATAATAATATAACCTATTTTTTTTGACAGGCAGAGTGGACAGTGAGAGAGAGACAGAGAGAAAGGTCTTCCTTTTGCGGTTGGTTCACCCTCCAATGGCCGCTGTGTCCAGCACGCTGCGGCTGGCGCACCGCGCTGATCCGAAGCCAGGAGCCAGGTGCTTCTCCTGGTCTCCCATGGGGTGCAGGGCCCAAGCACTTGGGCCATCCTCCACTGCACTCCCGGGCCACAGCAGAGAGCTGGCCTGGAAGAGGGGCAACAGGGACAGAATCTGGCGCCCTGACCGGGACTAGAACCCGGTGTGCTGGCGCTGCAGGCGGAGGATAAGCCTATTGAGCTGCAGCGCCAGCCAATATAACCTATTTTTCACAATTCTAAGGAATAAATTAGTTAATATGTATGAGAAGCAAAAGGTGCTTGGCACAGAGCAAGCATTCAATTATTACCTACTCTTTCTAATGAAACTACCATTATCATTGTTATTCTATCCTCAGGTAAGACTCAACTTTGCTAAGAGCATCCCCTGAAATGCTCTCTATTTGTGATATGGCCCATGGATATTGTTACTAGGCATCCCCTTCATTCAGTTGTTTGTTTAATCAGGTTTTGACCATTACTCAGTGAGAATCTCTTCCCAGAAAATATTTCAATTACTTGATTCAGAAACAATTTCTATCTCCTATTTTCGCATTGACATCCTCGCATTTTTTGTAGTCACCAATATGCCTGGCTTTTGTGATATCATATGTGCTTGTTTCACTGAGTTGCATGAAAATTATTTTGGATGAGAATTTGTCAGATTGGTCTTTTAATTCTCCAGTCTTTAGTATATATTTAATTAAGTGAAGTAGGTGCTAGACAATCATGCTCATTTGCATTTAAATTATATGAACAAATTGTAGCAAGTATCATTTTCAAAAAAGCTTCAATTTTTCTTTCTACTTTATAATATAGTATGGTACAATACTTAGTACTGTAACCTAAATAATACTCCAGTACTGTAATGTAAACAATACTCCAGAAAATATTTTCCCACACATATAATTTTAATATGTCCTTTTTTCTATTTTAGCAAATTATAAATCAAATTTGCATTTAAGGTATCAGATTTATTCTCTCTTTACTCTCCCTTTGTAATGTCTTTTATATTATGTAATACACCCTTCACTGATGTCAAAATGAGATCAATACAATTCAGCAGTAAAGTATAATAATCATATTTTTCAGCATTCCAACCAGTGATGAAAGAAATAATTTAGTTAATGACCAGCTAAAGTGTAAACAAAAGTAGTGTGAATTTAGTCAACTGGGTTTTATATCACCAGAATCAATGAAACACAATTTTGTATAGGTTTGCCATGATCAATAGCAATGTAGTGTGGACTAATGTTGAAACTGTTAACTCTTTTGAGCTCTTAATTTGCACTGCGGGTGACAAATTTGAATTCTCTGTGATTCCAAAGACGCATGAGTTTAAGGTTTAGGAGTATGAAATAAGAACATGTGAATGAGTAGCTGTGGGAGAGTGGAGGTCCAGGCTGTTGAAAAAGAAGATTGCAAAAACTGCAAATATAGTAAGTGGAAAATAATTTAGATGCATTTGAAATAACTAAGATAAAGCAGGAACAATGTCTAAGATTGTTATGTGAATCTAAAATATAAAACTATTAAATAGTAATACAACTGAAAAGTGGGTATATATAATAATGACAATTAAGGCTAGTATGTGATACAATATGATGGCATAGGGATTTAAAATAGAGGGAGTTTAGAGAGAAGGATGAGGAGAAAGGATTAATGGTGTAAATAAGAAACAAAAATATATTTCTCATTCCAAGGCTGAAGTCATAAAGATTATAGGAAAATAACATGAAAAAACTAGTCATCACTTGGTTGAGCTTCAGGGAACATGGTTTCTTCATGGAAGATGAAATTCATGAAACAGCAAATGTTGACAGGAATGTTTGTAGATGACATTGAGATTTAGGGGTCTTTGAATTCTAAGTTTCAGGAGTTAAGGAGGGGGGAAGGAGAAAAATTGTGAAACAAGAGTATGTAAGAGTAGAGTCTGGGAGATAGCACTAATTTGAGATTATGGATTGTCCTATGTTAACCAACAGGAACTAGATTAAAAGGCCAAATGGTCTTAATGCATAGTGTTGGGGGACTGTGTGTGATAGGATAGATAGGTAGTGTGTGTATGGGTCTGTCTTGATACCTCTACGTAGAGTCAGGTATGCCTAGAGAAGTGCATTCTACTTAATTATACTGATTTTTTTTTTGATCAAGAAAGGTGGAATGGTGTAGTGGAGACAAGCATTACAATAAAGATGATATTAACTTTTGACTTGTGTTAGTGAGATTGATCACATATAGGAAATAGACCATTCTGATATTGATACACTGTTGTACATATAATAAAGGAAACACAACGATTTAGAAAAGTGTGATCTTGCTCACTTGCTGAAGTCCCATTAGGATCGTCTTTGATTTGGAAAGACTCCTAGAAAATGCATTCTTATTTTGGTGAAGGATTTTTTCTTGGATCCATTTGTGATATTAACTGCTTGGTGTGCTGTCTCTGGATTGCATGAATGTATGGGAAAACTGGTAGAATGAAGGGAAAAATAAAGTATTGCTTTAATAATAAATTAATATTTAAAATTTGACTAAATAGAAGATAAAATCTATTTGTATACCTGTTCAATTCTCTCGATCACAATACAAGCATGGTTTCTCTTAAGACTTTGGAATTCATACTGAGGAAAAGAGCAATAAATGCTTTATGTACATTCTTCAAAAACTGACACTAACAAAAATGCTACACCTACAAATATTCCAAAATGTATATTGCAGAATTAAATTATATTAGTCTGCTTTTATTGCCTTAACTAACTATTTCCTGAGAAGGTCTTTTGGGGGAATAAAAGTCTTTACTTCACCTTGCAGCTTGGAGGTTATAGTTTAGGATCAGACAACCCCATGGTGTGGTGCATGTGTGATCATGGCAAGAGTAGAGGAATATTCCCATATTGAACCTGGAAGCAGAGAGTGAGGCAGGCAGAACTTGAACTCACAAAAATAATAAAGCTTCTGTCAGTAACTCTCTCTGAAGGCAAACCCCCAATAACTTAAATATCTCCCACTTGATTCATTTCTCAGACCCCAAATAATTACACTCTTTCTTCAACCATTAACACTAATATATCAAATTATAAATATTTACATACATTATGGGGAGACAAGTACTATGTAATGCCTAGCAAAGTACATCAGGGTTTTTATTGTTAATGCTGATTTAAGAAATAGAAGCATGGCAATGATATTTGTAAGAGGAATACCAAAGCATCATGAAAAATTCTACTTTTAGCTGAAATGGACAAAGTATACTATAAGGTGATCACTCACTATATCACATTAAGAAGATAAGTGATGTGTGTTTAAGGGATTCCATCTAAGTTTAATTCAGTAGTTCAGAATTAATCAGCCTTAAGTTTAGCTTTCCACTAAGAAGAAATTTATCAGTGTTTTTGTATCAGTATGTTAACTTTATTAATTTTTTAAAAGATTTATTTATTTATTTGAAAGTCAGAGTTACACAGAGAAAAGAGAGGCAGAGAGAGAGAGAGAGAGAGAGAGAGAGAGAGAGAGGTGTTCCATTCGCTGGTTCACTCCCCAGTTGGCCGCAATGGATGGAGCTGCGCTGATCCGAAGCCAGGAGCCTCTTCTGAGTCTCCCATGCGAGTTCTGGGGCCCAAGAATTTGGGCCACCTTCTACTGCTTTCCCAGGCCATAGCAAAGATTTGGATTGGAAATGGAGCAGCTGGGTCTTGAACTGGCACCCATATGGGATGCCAGTGCTTCAGGCCAGGGCATTAACCTGCTGTGCCACAGCGCCAGCCCCTGTCAACTTTATTTTATCTTTTCTAAACTTTCTCCTTTCTCACTTCCTTGTGTTTCTTTGTTTTCTCTTTCCAAAATGGTATTATTCATATATGCACATTATTTTATTTTATATTACACTTCTATCATATAGAACTCCAATAATATTTTACTATAATTTTTGTCTATTAAACTTCCAAGTACATTCCATAAAGTAATGATAATGTAGTGTTTACTCTTTATGTGGATTATGTGTCCTCAACAATGTCTTTCAAAATGAATTGTGAAGGGAAAATGAAGAAGGTTACAGACTTAAACCAAGCCCAGTAAACAACTACTATTGTAGAGGTAACAAAAACAGATACCATGCTGCTTGGCATGGTCTCGGCATTATATTCCATTCAAATGTAATTTATGAAGAGGGTCAGAATATGCAAACTGTATTGCTGTATCTTAATTAAGCAGCTTTTCAAACCATACATGTTATAATCTTGCCTTATCTACTTTTGCATGCTTGTAGTTTTTATGTTAATGATTATATTTTTTAATTACATGAAGATTCATTGTTGAAATTACAGTGTTTGGCTATTCTTTCTAATATACAATAGTTGTATATGGCACCTGGAAGCAAAATAACTTTTTACCTTTTCTAATTTTTGTGTCATTCATTAAGGATTTTAGGTTCTATCTACATATAGCAACTGTTGATGTTTGATCTAGCAAAGGATTGTAGGGTTTCAGCTGAGAAGTTTTGTGTTAGTCTAACAGGGTTTCCCTGATATGATGTTATTCTCTCACTGTCTTTAGGATTTTCTCCTAGTCCTTAGATTTTAAATTTTTTTTTTCTAATATGCATTGGAATAGGTGGTTTTTGCTTGAGTCTGGTTGGGATCCTTTGAGCATCCGGTATTCAGATGTCCTTGTATCTTTCAAGACTTTGAAAGTTTTCAATTATTATTTTTTAACATAAGTTCTCATTCCCTTTTTCCATCTCTTCTACTTCAGATATCTCTGTAATAAAAATATTAATATACCTAAATGTGTTCTGTATGTTACATCACCTTTATTATTTTAAATTATTTTTTCTATATTTTTATGCTTTCTCCATTTTTTAAAAGATTTATTTATTTGGAAGTCAAGAGTTAAGATAGAAGGGGGGCAGAGAGAGAGAGAAAGAAAACGAAGGAAGGAAGGAAGGAAAGAATGAACGAGAGGGGGCAAAGGGAGAGAGAGATCTTCTATCTGCTGATTCACTCTCCAGGTGGGTGTATTGGTCAGGCGGGGACAGGCCAAAGCCAGGAGCTAGGAATTTCATCCAGTTCTGCCACGTGGGTTGCAGAAACCCAGCACTTGAGCCATCTTCTGCTGCTTTTTCCAAGCACATTAGCAGGGAGCTGGATCGGAAGTAGAACACTGGGGACTGCAACAGGGGCTCATGTATGAAGCCAGTGTTGCAGGTGGTGGCTTTACCTGCTAAGCTACAATTATTGCACACAACAGGTGATTTCTAAAACACTGCAGAACACACACGTATTAGGAAAAAAAATGACAAACTTAGATGAATATTGGTGTTTCCTGTGTCTCTTGACAGGCTGTTGTCTTTTGTAAATGGGCCTTAACTATTGCTCAGAAATCTTAACTACCCTTAGGAAGTTACTCTGATTCAGTGTGTTAAAAATATTGATTCCAAACCCAGCTGAATCATCTAGAATTCTTTGCACTATAATAAGCAGAATTTTGTATAGGTTAAGTAATCAGACAATAGGATAATAGAAAATAGGGACATACCAGGATTTGTTAATGCAATTTTTCAACAATGTCATCAGAAATTAAGTCTCTCTATTCTGAAATCTCCATGTCCTGGTGTGAACTTCTCTAATGGTCATGAGGTGGTTTCAGTTATTCACGGTGTTGTTTGAGGACAAGTGGAAGTGTTTTCTTCTATGAAAGCAACTATCTGAGCATTGTCAGGGAAATCTGCTCCCAGAGCCAGCAAGCATGCATTCTCTCAGGGCACAATCTGGACTCAAGGCATCCCGATGCTAAACACTAGCAAGGAGAAAAAGACCACAGTGGTTCAGGAGTTGATGAATGATTCTTTATTTTGGCCTAGAGCAGTAAATACTTTCCCAAAATAACATAATGGTGAACATCTCCATAAACTGTATCTTTATTAGCCAAAAAAAAAAAAAGGCAAGAAAGAAAAAAATATATATGGGTTTTGGTAGGCACCCAACAGTAAAAACGTGCTGTCACAAAGTTAAGGAAGCAACAGTTTGAAGGCATGTAATGATAAAAATGACAACATCCCATGTGTCAATGTTAAGATGGGTTAAGTTTGGGCTATTTCATGAACTACTAGTTGGAGTTTGGCAGCAAACACAAAAATAATCTTTGGAGATAAACCTTGGAAATAATGGTTGTTTTTGCTTCAGTTCGAAGTACAATTTATGTGGCATCCTGTGAAATCTATTAATGTTTTACATTTATCCTAAAAGACAGATTCTTCTACAGGATAACAGATGAAATCCCTTGAGGTTATTCTGCACTATCTGTGTAGTGACACACAGAGAACTAATGTGTAAGAAGGAGTTAGTTGTAAGGCAGGTTCAGTGTTGAACACAGTCTTAAACAGTAATTTAAGAAATGTTGTGAATATTCATAATATCACATTAGCACATACAATAATTGTCAGCTCTATAACTAAGCATGCTGTTCTCTCTCTTTCTAGCATAGTTAATATTTCATAAAATGTTCTGATACTCTGCAGGGTTACCAACATTGTCTTTAATGTAGCATTTTTCTTTGAAGGACTGAAACCAAGTGGTCTCTCCAGGGCATCATAAATCTTAGTTTTCATTTAGAATATAGAAACCATAAAGCACATAAAACAATATTTAAGCCTCAGAGAAGACCAATTTCCAATACAAAATGGGATTGTTATGACAGTAAAGGAATGATAAGATGAGAATAGGAACACTCCAATTTACACAAGGCTGCCAGAAGCAAAATAAAGGAGGCATAGGAGCCCTAGGGATTGTGTATCATAGAGCAGTGACCAGAAAACTGAAATGATCCACATGGACTATTCATTTTCAGCCATCTGTACCAAAGACTATAGAATATTAAGTTTTAAATGATATTGCTAAAGACAGATGTTCAAATGATTTTAAATTATACATATTGAAACTTTGTATGAATGAAGTCATAACAGGATAAATATACAAAAATTTGATCTAACAAAGCTTTAAGATAAAAAAATTGCATGGAATTAAGCCATAAAACATTATAACTCCCTAATTATATACAACATCTTTAAACTTTGGAAGTCATTAAAGCATAGCAGGAATTTAATGGGATATCTAATTTTGTGCACAACTATTGTATGATTCATTTCTTGGAAGTTCTTGTGCGTCAAAATGTAGGAAGGGAACTTTCATATTGTCATTCTTCCCCAAATATGTTGTTGTTTTATTTCTACATATCCCTAGAGACTTGTAAACATAACAAAGATTGATTTTCTTATAAACATCAGAGTCAAACTTTTAATATGATTTGAAAAATAAACATTTGCTGTGAACTTTTATTGTGTTAAAAAGCACAAACCTATTAACATATTTCACTACCTTACTAAAAATGAAGAAAATGTATTAAGTAATAATTGACTTTATCACCAAAGAGAAAGAGGTAATCAGAGTTCCCATTCATCAAGAATATATATGATAAATGAAGCAGTCTGGTAAATGAGATGTTTGAAACAATTTAATTTCACTATAACTTTATGTAGCAATGATAATTTTGTTGAAAGAAGTTTATAAATATGTTAACCAGAGCACAGATTGCTGACCCGGAGTACACAGAAAAACAGGGGCTTAACCCTAGATAGTCCAACACCAAAGCCCATGCCCACAAGGAGTATGTTATTTTACAAACTTCCCTGTGAAGTTTTGCACTGGTATAGTATATAAAATTACGGGGGTCGGTGCCGAGGCTCACTTGGTTAATCCTTCGCCTGCAGCGCCAACATCCCGGCATCCCATATGGACGCCAGATTCTAATCCTGGTTGCTCCTCTTCCAGTCCAGCTCTCTGCTGTGGCCCAGGAGGGCAGTGGATGATGGCCCTAGTGCTTGGGCCCCTGCACCTGCATGGGAGACCAGGAAGAAGCACCTGGCTCCTGGCTTCAGATCAGCACAGCACCAGCCGTGGCAGCCATTTGGGGAGTGAACCAACGGAAGGAAGACCTTTCTCTCTGTCTCTCTCACTGTCTATAACTCTACCTGTCAAATAAAAAAAAGTATATAAAATTAGGTAAAAAGTATAAATGTGATGCTATTTAAACATTTACAGAAAAAAATCCTTTCTTCTCATTGATTTTCCTTTAAATTCATTAATAAATGATTGATGTCCTTTGCTTAAAATAAAACAATAAATAAAATGCTTATAGTTAGGGAAATATTTTATGCTGCAATTCATCACCTATACCGGCATATAAAGAGCCCAAATTGTGAGCAAAATTACCACATATGCTGATTATTAAAATACATCTCATCTTTCCTGGTGCAGACTGGGAAGTAAGTATTAAAGTAAGTGTTAAACAAGTTCTCAGGTAATATACAGCAAAATTTCAGAACTTGGGTCTCAAATGAATTAGTGTTATGCCTTTTCCTAATGTAAGACTGAAGTTAAACATGAAGTTTTGGATCCAGAAGTCATTGAATTGTTGCTACAGAGGATGGAAGACGGTATACACAAGAGACATGGAAAATGATAACATAGCCTTGCATACTTTAAGTTGCCACAAGAGATCCATTCACTGTATGATTATGAGTGAAAATCATTAACTTTTTGTTAAGAATTTAGTGTTTATGAAATTCTGCAACACTGATCAACTGTTTAAAGAATTCTAGCATGGTAAGACTGTTTTTAGATTATTCCCTTTAACAATGCAGTATTAAAATATACTAAAATATTTGTATATTAATGCTAGTTTTATTAGTGCAAACTAAATGCCACTAAAAGACATTTCAGTAAGTAACATTATTTTTTACAGAATCATTGAGTGTTTTGAACTGATGAAATTTAAAGTCTTTGACACAATTTCCTATTATAAATTAATGTTAAAAAGGGAAATTGTTCTTTCATTTTGAGAATTTCTAAGCAAAATCAATGCTGACACATAGTTGAGTTGCCAAACATGCAAAAAATTGGGAAAAAAAGTAAAGCCACTTTTTACAAAAGTACAGAATTGTGTGGGAGCAAGGTAAAGAGAAGTTAAAAGAAAATTTTTTTTCTTACTTAAATGATCCAACTGTAGCTGGAATACAACCCATGCAGTCTGCAGGGTGTCAGTAAGAAGCAGAGCAGCAGATGAGTAGGAATTGACATCTGTGGCTTGGGGAAATAATTGGCAAGGAGAGCAAAAAACAAGTAGTGAAAGAGGTTTAAATGTCCATAAATAAGTAGTCTTCTGAAAAACATAAGGTATTCTAAATTTTTATTTTTATTGTCTCCCTCCATTAAGTGATACAAATTTGGGAGATAACTATATGTGGGAAAGAAAACATTCTAAATGATAGAGACATTAAAAGGAAGTTAGAAATGGGAAAATATATTTCGTTTATAAGAAATAGATAAGTGAATATATTTCATATAAATCAGCAACACTTTGGAACACACATGCCAGTTTCCATCAATTATATTGTTGCAATATGTATATTGTACTGTTTAAGAACTTTCTGAGGTTTAGATAATTGTTCACCTCAGAAAAACAAAACCCCTGGGTCTGGCACAGAGCTGAATTGGGTAAATCTGCCTCCTGTTGTTGGGTTTTTAAATGAAGAGACAGACACGGCTCTTAGCCAGCACTTATATTGAGGGGAATGCAAACAGGAGCATGGGAACCATGCTCACAGGCCAGGTTAAACTTTAACAAGCATACATAATTAGTAAGGAGATTCCGGATAATTAGGGCTCCATGCTCCATGACCAGGACAGTATCATCATTCCAGTCAATCATCTTGATTACTCTCACAGATTCCCCAAAACAGCATTCTTTCATTAAGCACCTCTGTAAATGATTGCCCTTCACCCCACTGCTACCACACTACATTGGGAGGGTGTGCCCTCACCCAGCCTGCATGAGCAGAGACAGGACTGCCACCATGCCCCATTCCAGTGGCTGTGGCCGCTCTGAGAACACTTGGGAAGTATCTTCTACAACCTGTGACATGAGCCTCCTTTATGGGTGCTGGATGAGCCCTGGCTACTCCACTTCCAGTGCAATTCCCTGCTAATGCACCTACGTAAACAGGAGAGGATGACTCAAGTGCTTGCGCCCTTGCACCTTCGTGGGAAACCTAGAAGAAGCTCCTGTCTGCTGGCTTCAGCATGGCCCAGCCTGGCAGCT
Source organism: Sylvilagus floridanus (assembly GCA_949820135.1). Classification (NCBI taxonomy): domain Eukaryota; kingdom Metazoa; phylum Chordata; class Mammalia; order Lagomorpha; family Leporidae; genus Sylvilagus; species Sylvilagus floridanus. The sequence goes on from OX463242.1 coordinate 57,954,452, forward strand.
ATGGCCATCTGGGGAATGAACCAGTGGATGGAAGATATCTCTTTCTCTCTGTCTCTCCCTGTCCCTTTGTAACTCTTACTTTCAAATAAAAAAAAATAAATATTAAGACAAAACTTCTGATAAATTGAACATATTGTCTTTGTGTTACTCTTGTGAGTTACAGAACAAATTATTAGGATGAACTAGAGAGTAGAGATATTAAATCAATACAGGCCCTTTGATTCTGATATAATTCTAAATGTTTAATTGAAATAAATTGACATGTACAAATTCATTATTTTAAGTATGATGTCATGTTGGTAAATGTTATAAACAAATGCTTGATTTATAGAAACTTAATACTGTAAAAAATAGGTAACCCTAACCTAGAGCAATACACTTGAATATAATGTGAATATTTTATTGGATCCCACTTTCAGAGTAAAGTTCTTAATTTTTGCTTGGATGTATGATGGAAGAAATGAAGATTATTAAATGATAGTGTTGTGATCATGTGGACCTCCCTAAGCTTATTGTATACTCAGTTGTACTCAAAGTAAATTTTGCTAGTCTTAATGGTATCCTTTTCAGTCAGTAGAAACTATATAAAATATTTTTATTGACCTTGCTATAACATGAATCAATATTTTACTTGATTAAATAATTTTGCCCTCATTTTTTTGTTTTGATAGGATGTTATATTATTTATAAAAACAAATGAAAATACAGAATCATTTTTAATTCTTGAAATTTAGACAATTAGAATACCTTAATAAGACAAAATGCAATCTTAAGAATGCAAAAATTAAAGTAGCAGTATTATTAAAATCTTGTGTTCATAAAACATTTCTGCATAAAATGTGGAAGAGATGTTAAATTTTGGAAATATGCGAAAATCAGATACTGAATCCATTTTAACATATTTTTTGTTTCTCATAAAAAATATATTCCATGGCTATAAAATAAAGCAAAACATTTATAAGTATATATATTTTTCTAGTCCATTCTTGATTCAGTACCTCAGTATTAATCTTCTACAAATGGCCTCTGCTAATTTAACTTTAAACTCTGCTCCAGAAAATGTTTATTAGTTGAGCAGCTGATATTGTGATGCAGTGGGTTATGCCACTGCTTGCATTGCTGATATGCATTTGGAGTGCTGGTTTGAGTCTCAGCTACTCTACTTCCCATCCAACTTTCTGCTAATAGGCTTAGGAAGGCAGCAGAAGATGGCCCAAGTACTTGGGTTCCTCGCACCCTCATAGGAGACCAAGATGGAGCATCTGGCTCCTGGCTTTAGCCTGGCCCAGCCCTTGCCTTTTGGCGAGTGAATAAGTGAATGGAAGATCTCTTTCTCTGTCTTTTTTTTTTTTTTTTTTTTTTTTTGGACAGGTAAAGAGTGAGAGAGAGCGAGATAGAGAGAAAGGTCTTCTCTCCATTGGTTCACCCCCCAAACAGCCACCAGGTGCTTCCTGCTGGTCTCCTATGCAGGTGCAGGGGCCCAAGCACCTGGGCCATCCTCCACTGCCCTCCCAGGCCACAGCAGAGAGCAGGACTGGAAGAGGAGCCACGGGGACTAGTACCCAGCGCCCATATGGGATGACAGTGCCACAGGCAGAGAATTAACCAAGTGAGCCATGGCACCAGCCCCCTTCTCTGTCTTTTTTTTTTATCACTATTCTATTCCAATTTAAATAAATCTCTCAAAAACATTTATTAATTGAATTACTTTATACCAAAATTACATTCTACATTCTATAAGAACTGGTTGCATATCATCTAGCATTCCAGACACTCTTGGCTAGCCTTCTTTGGGCTGAAGCTCATGAAAAGTAACCACAACTGTAAGATAAGACTTTTAGAGTAGCCGTTGGCCATATAGGTATTGCTACTCTTACTCCCTGTAGGATGCGTCTTATTGGTAGACAAATAAAATACTCTTTGAAGTAAAATATTGGGTTATGGATTAGCAAATTGTTTCAAGAAACTTGAGTTGCAGAAAGAAAAACCACTCTTGATTCATCAAGGTTTTAAATACCAGTTAAACTTCTTGGCTAAAAGTGTTTTACATATATATTGAAAAGGATACACGTGGCCCATAGTAGTCCGTCAAAAATATTTGTTGGTTGACTATATGAACCAATGAATGAATAGATTGGAGATTGACCTCCCTCCTCTTAATAATTATTACCACAGATTCCCAGATGGCATTTGTTCCCTTCACTTTTAAATTACATTTTAAAATTAGAGTATAGTTTGCCTCAGAGCATAAATTACATTCCTTAGACCTATAATTTTAGATAAAGGGCTCTACAGTGAAGCAGGCATTAAATAAGTATTTATTGTCTACATGTAACAGTGTTTAAAATGGGATTATTTTACAGCACAAACAGAATAGATGCATGTTTAATACATTCAGCAATGACTGAATCCACTGTAGGTTCCTGACAAAATAAAGATGAATGGGCTAATTTTTAACATGTTGTTTAAAGTTTTAACGTTTCCTTATGATGCAGAACAGGCTTGTTCATTTGCACAGCCTAACTTGGTTGCAAGAAAGGAGACACATAAATGACTCCACTGAAAACTTTTGTTAGAGTGCTCCTAGAAAGTGTTTCTTACACATATAGTGACTCCTACTCAGATATGTTCTTTCTCCTGTAGTATCATAGTTTCCCTTAAAAAAAAAAAAAAAAAAAAACCTTACAGGCATTGTTCTGGGGTATTTTGTGAATGCTTTCATTGACCCAATCTGAATGATATTTACAGCACATTACATAACAACTTGTTGGAAACTTAATACTGTAGACAGATAGTATACCCTTTTGCAATGTACACTGTTCTCTTTGTATTTAATTTTACTGTCTCTGAAGATTATCTTAGTTTTTTACCAAACGTTTAAGTAAACTGTATTGACATTTTCAACTAATAATAAGCTTAATTTTTTTGCTCTATATTTTGTTCAAGTGTTTTACTCTTTAATAATTTGTGATTTAATAAGATTTAGAAAATCAGAATTTTGGCCAATATAGTAAGATAACAAAAATAATTCAGGAAAGACACCTCACCTTATAATGATTTATTGTGGGAAAACATGGCTATGATGATTAAAACCAGAAATGAATTTACTACTAGAATATGGGCAACCACAGTATTATTTAGTGATCACAATTGGTAGCTGGAAAAACTATACTCATTTTTTTAAAAGAGATATTTATTTATTTATTTATTTGAAAGGCAGAGTTACAGAGATGCAGAGAGAGAGAGAGAGAGAGAGAGAGAGAAAGAGCCTTCCGCAATGGCTGGAGCTGAGCCAATCTGAAGCCAGGAGCCAGGAGCTTCCTCCGAGTCTCCCAAGCGGGTGCAGAGTCCCAAGAACTTGGGCCATCTTCTACTGCTTTCCCAGGCCATAGCAGAGAGCTGGATTGGGAGTGGAATAGCTGGAACTGTAATCCGCACCCATATGGGATGCCAGCACCGCAGGCTGCAGCTTTACCTGCTACTCCATGGTTAATGCCCTGGCCTGAAGCGCCGGCATCTCATATGGGCTCTAGTTTTAATCCTGGCTGCTCCTCTTCTGATCCAGCTCTCTGCTATGGCCTGGAATAGCAGCAGAAGATGGCCCAGGTACTTGGGTGCCTGCACCTATGTGGAAGACCAGGAAGAAACTCCTGGCTCCTGGCTTCGGATCAGCGTGACTCTGGCCTTTGTAGCCATCTGGGGAGTGAACCAGCACATGGAAGACCTCCCTCTCTGTCTCTACCTCTCTCTGTAACTCTGTCTTTCAAATAAATAAAATAAATCTTTTAAAAAAAGAAAAAAAATACATAGAACATTGAGGACCTTAAATCTTTTTTAATTTATTACAAATAATATTTTCTTCAATAAATGAACATACTATTCAAATTAAAGAGCACAGTTCATATAATTTGAAATGCTATGTTATTTATATTAGAGTAATAAAGACAGATATTGCAAAAATTGGGCTGAACATTGAAAAAAGTTAAGAATTCCTTTGGTATTTATATTTGTCATCATAAAAATGTTTATAATATTGTTTTTGATTGTGCAGTTATAATTACTGTCTTAAGTAATTCCTTTTGTTGTGAATAAAATGATTTTTTAAAGGTTAATTTTATTATTTATTTGAAAGTCAGAGTTATACAGAAAGAGAAGGAGAGGCAGAAAGAAAGAGAGATCTTGGATCTGTTGGTTCACTCCCCAACTGGCCACAATGACTGGAGCTGTGTTGATCTGAAGCCAAGAACCAGGAGCTTTTTCTGGGTCTCCCATGTGGGTGCAGGGGCCCAAGGAGTTGGCCATCCTCAACTGCTTTCCCAGGCCATAGCAGAGAGCTGGATAGAAAGTGGAGCAGCCAGGACTCGAACCGGCACCCATATGAGATGCTGGCACTTCAGGCCAGGGCATTAACCTGCTGTGCCACAGCGCCAGCCCCCAAAATGATTTTTTTTTTAATTTCACTGGTTGTTTTCTACCATCCAAATGAAAATATATCTTAAATTTAGTAACCTCAGCAGTCAGTAATTACTAATGTGGCATTGTTCAATAATGAGTAAAATATATTATTTCATGTCTACCATTTATAACAATTTATCTTCATCTGATATTAAAACTGAACCCTTCTGTATATTCACATAAGTTTCTAGGAACATATTATATAATTTTCTTCTCCCAATTGTATACAGATCTTCAGATGATTAACAAAATAAGGTTTTCAAGTATGCTAATAAATGCCATGATTAAGATTCATGTTATTCTTGTAGAAATAATATCATAGCTTTCAAATATGTTATACTGTTGTAAATTGATCCATAATTATAATTGCATCATAATTTCTGTGATATTTTAATACATATCACTAATATCAGACTTACTGACATAAAATTTCAAATCATTAATTTGACAATGAACCTGAAATTTGACTAGCAATTGTCAAAGAACTTATTTTTGTTCCAAATGGTAGCAGCTGGAGCAGTTTGGATGCTGGAAGGTGATAGACAGGTGGATTATGGGACAACATGAAGGCTTGCTCTCTTATGTATCTGGAGGTTGATACAGGCTGTAGCTTGAGTTCCCTGCTGAGCCTGCTAATTGGAATAACCACATGGGATCTCTTCATGTAGTTACAGTGTGGTGGCTAGGTTTCAAGAGCAAATGACCTAAAAGAACAAAGCAGAAGTCCATGATGTTTTATACCTGGCTTTAAAGACATATAGCTTTATTCTGCAATGCTATATTGAGTGAGGCAGTCAAAATAATTCAACAAAGTTCAAGAGGAATGTATCCTTCCAGTCATAGGTAACACATAGTGTCACACTACAAGAACAGCAGGTAAGATAGAGTATTCTATACTGACCCTATTCAAACAGAACAATAATCCATAAACAATCATGACTCTCCTGTGCTAACTTCCTTAACCCTATTTTCCTATTTCTTGATTTACTTCTGATTAACTAAAGCAACTTTCCCAGGAGCTACTTGAGAATAAGTTTGTGGGTGTTAAGATAAGAAACATCCTAAAAATAGTGCAAGGAGAAACATAGATGGACAGGTGCATAGATAGAAACATACAACAAATGTCTCAAGAAAAAACATTGGAAGGCAAAGGCAACTTAACTACTCCGGAAAGAGGAACCATAATAGAGCAATTTATACCAAAATTTTAAGTAAATTATCCTCAATTTTTAAAAAATTCCTTGAAAGGCAGAGTTACATAAAGAGAAGAAAGTGGGGGGGGGGGTAGGGCTGGGAGAGAGGGAGAAAGAGAGAATGAATTAAAATCTTCCATCTACTGGTTAGCCCCCAAAATGGCCACAACAGCCAGGGCTGGGCCAGGCTGAAACCAGGAGCCTGAGCTTCATTGAGGTCTCCCATTTGGGTTCAGGAGCCTAAGCATTGGGGCATCCTCCACTACTTTCCCAGGTACATTATCAGGAAGATGACTTTGAAGTGGAGCAACTAGGAATGGAACTGGTGCCCATATGGGATGCTAGCACTGCAGGTGGTGGCTTAACCTGCTGACTCAAGCACCATCCTCTTCAAGTATAATTTCTAAGCAGGTGCTATAAGTTTAATTTTTTGTTCCCTATGGACTGAAGCTTCAAGTTGACTGTTATGGATACAGGCACCAAGCAAGCTTTTGTGGGCAAAATAGATCTACTATACCTCTACCACAGTGAATGCTAATACCAGAACGGTGTCCATCAACCTTGGATGCAAGCCCACCGCAGATCATAATACTGGGCTGAGCACTGTGGACCCAGGCTTCAAGCCAAAAATTGTGATCCAGAATCCATATACAGGCTATCTCCTGTGAATCCAAGCTCTAGACCCTCACAAATGCTGATCTAGACACCGTATATATGAAGAAAACCTAAAAAACTTCAGATAAATATTATAATCATTATGTGATAGCAACTATATATGAATTATGAATTAGAAACTATAAGTTAAATTCATTTTTAGATTTATTTTGCAGATGATCTCGTAACAGAAAATGAGACATTTTTGCTTTAATTTTTATTATTTTGGAGGCAAATAGATAGAGATTGATTCCATCCATTGATTCACTCCCCAAATGCCTACAATGAGGGGTGAATGGGCTGTCTTTCAGCATTCACACTAGCAAAAAGCTGAAATTAGGATCCAGAGCAAGGTGTAGAACCTAGTTTTAAAAGAAAAGTAGCATATGGAATCACACAAACTCTAACTCTTCGCTGGTTAAGTCTTAATTGATAAAATCAGTTTAGAAAACTATTGGTGCTGTCTAATAATATTTGAATACCACCTTATTATCCACAATTCTTTTCTTTGCTCTCTATAAAATTACCCCCCATTTACCTCATGATACATGTACTAGAATTTCCATAAATGAAGTTATTTACTGTTGTTATAACCTAAAACTAACTTTCATATCCAAGAAAAAGTAGGTGAGTTAATTGCTGCATCTTCAATTTGATATGGTATAGTGATAAATAGAAATAAATTGTGAGAGTGGAGAACCATGTTTTTATTTAAAAATCTAATGCTAAAAGAAATATTCTAGTCAAAAATAATATTTCATTAATATAAAGTAAAATGTGACAAAACAAAAATATGGCTTAACAATTGGAACTTAAAAAAATAAGAGATAAATCAGTGTCAGAAGAAAATCATTCAGGAGAACAGTTATCTGAGAGCAGTGAGAAAGTCTTAAAAATCCATAAAAGAATCCCAGCTGTACTGGGGTTCTGATAATGTCGTAATTTATTGCTTATATATGTATTTTATATTGATTGCTCAACATATATTTAAATTATTTATACAAATTTCATTGTGTTTTGTGGTGCTTAATAATTGGTAAATATATTAGTGCTAAACAAATAAATACATAATTAAGATATTGGTGATTTTTGAAGTGGAAGATGGGAGATGAGAAAATTTTGACAAAGGAAATTTTAGAATTATATTCAGAGGCTGATCAGAATTGGTGATGAGGATGATGACAAGGAAGATAAAGAAGAAAAATTAATGGAGTTAAATGAGAGAAAAAAATGGCATTAATGAAAATAAAGATAAATATTTCAATAAGAAAAAGGTATCAATTAAAATACTGTATTTGTGTACTTTGAAATACAAGAGTAACAGTTTGAAGCCTGAGAATTGGGATGGTGAAAACATTCATTATGTTGATTAATTGATCCATTGACATTTTTGTCACTTGACATATTGCATTGTAACTGATTCTTGTCCAAGATGGATTCAAAGTCCTGAGGGATGTAGAGCAGAGACACTTGGAAGCCATTTTTCTTTCAGGAAATTTTTGAGGGAGCATGGAGGTGTTTTCAGACTTAGTATTCTCTAGTCTCTAAAAAGATTGATGTTGATCATCTCAATGTCCTCAAATGTACCCTGGCTTGTGGTAGGGAATTCATCTATTACTTGTCATGGAGTCACCATTGTCATTTTAGCCAGATCCAGGAAGCACATCCCAGAATCCATTGAAAGCTCCTTCTGGAATTAAGAGGTGTTCTCACAGCCTGCTGCAAGTACCTACGGGATGTGGAAAAGCTGCTTGTGGAGCAGGAACTCATACACTAGGAAGAGACACTTTCAACATGGTACTGGTACCCTTCCCCTCTGAAGAGGCATGATTGAGTTCATTCTAGAAGTATAAAAAGACGATAGCAGGTAGACATGACTACTGTGAAAATCAGCCACTGTTTTTGGCCAGTATTTAGAAGCTAACAAGTAGGTAGTCAGCTGCAATTAAGAATTATTGGTGCAGAGGAGCCAACAGCATGCTGCAGCAGATAATGCCACCAAGTGCAACACTGACATCCCATATGGGTGCCAGTTTGAGTCTTGTCTGCTCCTCTTCCTATACAGCTCCCTGGTTACAGCCTGGGAAAAGCAGCAGAAGATGGACCAAGTATTTGGCCCCTGCCACCCACGTGGAAGATCTGGGTGAAGCTCCTGGCTCCTGGCTTCAGCCTAGCCATTGAGACAATATCCAGAGTGAACTATTGGATGGAAGATCTCTTTTGGTTTCTCTCCTTTTCTCTGTATATCTGACTTTCAAAATAAATAAATTAAAAAAAAAAATGGTGCAGAACCTCAGTGTCAGCATTATGAAGAATTACAGTAGAAGTGTTACAACCTTACAGATAATAGCTCAATAATAACTGGCTTGTTAAAATTTCCCAGTATCAAACTCAGTAGCAAAATTGTTCTAACTAGTGTTTTTCTAGTCAGAACTGTTGTAGAACCTTGAAATGTCAGAGTTCACATCACTAATGTGCAGTAAGCCTATCACTGACAGCAGAATGGTAGAAGAAAGTAGTTTATGTTGCAATGAGCAGACAAAGGAGCCTCCGCAGCTCACTGAATTCACAAACGCCTCAAGGCATAAAATGCCGTGAATCTCATAGATTAAATTTGGATTTGAGCAGTTCATGATCATTTTGTTTGTAGGCTTCCGGTTGATCCAGGGTGCTCTTGACCTTTCTTTGATTGGTCAGTGATAAGAGGGCGGTGCCATCTTATCAAATATTGTAATGACAATATTGACTCCAGTCTGTCTAGAGTCTATGAGTAGATTGGCTATTACTTTATTTGATCAGAACCTCACATTCCAGTGAAGTGTCTCCTGTCAAAATACAATTTAGCACTACAGTGGTGATAATTCTGAATCATGTGACCTAGAGGCTGAAATGTCTGGCCTAACCCTTGCAACACTCCCTTAATTTAGTGAGTCAATCATTACTAAGGAGTTTGCTGGTAATTCTGCAAGTTAAGACAAAGATTTACAAGATTTACAAGCTAAAGGAAAGATGCAGGGGAGGCTAACAGGGTATACTCAAAGGCATTAGAAATAGAGAACTCTATTTAAACATGAATATATCTAACAGAGATAGTTAAGTGCATATCTAAAATGTGTAACTCATGGCCATAAAATGGAGCTGTCTGTCAGAAGCAGCTCACCAATCAGAGGCAATATTTAAGTTCTTCTGTGACTAGATTAGGTCATATAAGGTCTAGCCATGAATTTCAGTGGAAAAGAAATGAGAGAGAAAGGAAGAAAGGAGAAAGAGAGAAGGAAAAATGGAGGAAGGGAGGAAAGAGAAGAAGGGAGGAAAAGAGAAAAGTAGGAAAAAGTGGCCCAGTATAATCCTTCATATTTTTTCTGTCCATGTGCCAGTTAAGTTAATATTAAGGTTTGGATACATTTTGAAGTTATGTGGCTGCCTTTTTTCTTCAATCACTTTGAAACAAAATTTTGCACCTTGACTTGGTTGGACTTTGAGTGAGATTAAATTTCCATTATGCAAACTTAACTGATTTTTGGAGTTTGCTCTTTTAAAAGTTGCATTGATGACAGCGATACAAGACTCTTGTCTTGTTATTCTTATACAGGAATTTTAATTTTTTTATTTTCTACAAAGGACAATATAGTAAATATTTTAGGGTTTCTCTGTAATAGTCTCTACCTTAACTATTTAACACTGCCATTGTATTGTAAGAGTAACTGCAGTGGATATATTAATAATTATATTAATAACAAGGTCTGTGTTGTTAAAATTTAATGCAAAAGAGCAGACATTTTTATATAGAAAAAAGGAACAAAAAGGAACCGTTATCAATAATAAATCCAATTAAATGTGTTGACCCTAAAGAAAGGATAAAATATGAATGAAAGATCCATATGCGGGATGGCATTGTGGCACAGTGGATTAAGCTGTTGCCTAGAATGCTTGTATGAGTGCTGGTTGGAGTCCCAGCTGCTCCACTTCTGATCCAGATCCTTGCTAATGCACCTAGGAAAGCTGCAGAAGATGGCCCAAGTTATTGAACCTTTGCATCTGCATTTGACACATGGAGGGACTTCTTAGCTCCTGACTATATCTTGGCTCAACCCCAGTCATTTTGGCCCTTTGGAGTTGAAACAGTGGATAGATGTGCACTCTCTCTCTCTCTCTTTCTCTCTCTCTGTCTCTCTCTCTCCCTCTCTCTCTCTTTTTCTCTATCATGCTATAACTGCCATTCTTTTTTTAAAAAAATGTATATAAGGTGAACAAATTTCATGTATTTTATGTATGCAGATTCAAGAACATAGTGATACTTCCTACCCAACCTCCCCCCACCCACACTCCCATTCTCCCACTTCCTTCCTTTGTTATTTTTCTTTTAAGTTTCACTAACATACTTTCAGTTTCTTTTATAATCTCAAATTTACCCCTCCACTAAATAAAAAATTCAACAAGTAGTAGAAAAACTTTCACTGTTCTTCAGGAGTATAGACAAGGGCTTTTGCAAGAAAATAGATGCACAGGAAACCATCTTGCTTAATGAAACAAGTAAGCCTCCAAAAGACAAATATTTTTCCCTGATTTGTGGTAGCAGAGTGCAAAAACTGTAATCCATATGGCCAAAATTGGCATTTTGAGATTTGATTATTGTAACTTCCTTTCAAGTAAATAAATAATTTTTAATGTATATACTAATGAGGAAATATACACTAAATACACATTAGATTAATGAAGCAGGGCCAAAAAGGAGGTAAGAACTCATAATAAATGACAACTTTGTCTTTGAAAAGAGGGTAATATTTCTTGCTTGACACAGACAGAAGGTATTAAGGCTGTAGAAATGACAATCTACATTGGATAAGAATAGTCATTGAAGAGTAACAGCAAAGATAATGGATATCATTGGATACCAAAACATAGTAGTTAGAAGAAAGGGCTTTTAGAATAATTATGAAAATCTTATGTATTTTTAAAAATGCTTAATTTGAGGTAAGATCCATATAACATGAAAGTAATCATTAACTTTTTGAAAATTGTAATTCACAGGCATTTCTTATGTTCACAATGTTAATTACAGATGTATTTATTTTCCATACTTCTTCATCATTCAACTAGGAAGGATGATGACTGTCAGTGGCTGGTGTTGTGACGTAGTGAGTTAGAGCTACCACCTGCGATACCAGTATACCACATGGGTGTCATTTTGAGTTCTGGCTGCTCCATTTCTAATCCAGCTCCCTGCTAATAACCTGGGAAAGCAGTGTTAAGATGGGTAAAGTGTGTGGGCCCCTGCCATCCACATGGTAGATCCAGATGAAGCTCCTGGCTCCTGGCTCCTGGCCTCAACGTGGCCCATTGTTACTGTTGCAGACATCTGGGGAGTAAACCAGCAGATGGAAGGTATCTCTCTCTGTCTCCTCCTTTCTTTCAGTAATCCTGACTTAGAAAATAAATAAATAAATCTTTTAAAAAACTTTACAATGCAGCCGGCACCGAGGCTCAATAGGCTAATCCTCCACCTGTGGCACCAGCACACCTGGTTCTAGTCCAGTCGGGGCACCAGATTCTGTCCTGGTTGCCCCTCTTCCAGGCCAGCTCTCTGCTGTGGCCCGGGAGTACAGTGGAGGATGGCCCACGTCCTTGGGCCTTGCACCCTCATGGGAGACCAGGAGAAGCACCTGGCTCCTGGCTTCGGATCAGCACAGTATGCCGGCCGCAGTGTGCCAGCCGCAGCGGCCATTGGAGGGTGATCCAATGGAAGGAAGACCTTTCTCTCTTGTCTGTCACTGACCACTCTGCCTGTCAAAAATAAAAATAAAATAAAAAAACATTACAATGCTTAAAAAATAACTATTAAGCAGTTACTCCTCTACTGTTACCCCAGCTCCTTATACCCATGAGTCTGTTCTTTGTCATTACAGATTTACCTATTCTCGAAGTTTCATATGAATGCAATCCTATGTGACTATTCTTAGTTTGGATTCTTCCACTGGCATAATGCTGTTCAGGTGTTCATCAATGCTGTGCATATATCTATTCTACATTTCTTTTTATGGCTGAATAATATCCTTTCCACGGATGTGTCACATTTTGTTTATTCATTTATTCATTGGTGGATATCTGGGTTGCTTCACCTTTTGGCTATGTGAATAGTGCTGCTGCTATAAATATTCATGTACAAGTCTTTGTTCAAAAGTCTGTTTTTAATTGTTTTGGCTCACATAGTAATTGTGACTAACCTTTTAAGAAACCCACAAACTGAATTTCAGGGATGCTATATTTTACATTTTTATCAGCAATATGCTTCATTTAACTACATTTTTAAGAGATTTATTTATTTGTCTGATAGAGTTACAGGGAGAGAGAGAGAGAGAGGGAGAGAGAGAGAGAGAGGGAGAGAGAGAGAGAGAGAAAGAGAGAGACAGAGAAAGAAAAAGATCTTCTATCTGCCTTCCCAAATGACCTTAATTGTCTGGACTGGGCCAGGCTGAAGCCAGGAACTAGGACCTTCTTCCAGTTTTCCCACATGGGTGGCAGGGACCCAAACACTGTACCATCTTCTAGTAGAGAAGCCACTAGCAGGGAACTGGATAGGCAGTGGAGCAACCAAACTCGAACAGGAGCCCATATGGGATGCCAGCATCACACATGGGAGCTTTATTCCCTGTGCTACATTGTCCATCCCAAGCTTCACTAAGTTTTAACCAAACGTAGAAGGTAAGAAAATATTTGCATATCAAAGCTCTTAAAAATTTAATCCTCAGCATGTATAAAGAACTCTTACAACTTGACAACAAAGTGGTCAAAGGACTGAAAATAGATGTTTCATGAAAGATGATATTCAAATGGCCAAAAAGCACATGAATTGACATCCTTAGTCCTAAAGGAAATGCAAATGAAAACCATAATGAGTTATCACTTCACACCTGGTGGGATTGCTGTAATAATTTAGAAAAAAAAATAGGCTACCATAAAGCCAAAGAAGGATATAACAATCACTATGCTTTCAGAATATTGATAAAATATGGTGGTGCTGTATAAGCTGAAATTAGGAATGAAAACCATAGATCATTTTGCACAAAATTTTGGATACAGATGTTACAAATATTAGACTGATTGTGGTATCAATTAATGTTAAAGTTCAAAAGTTGTATTAATCAAGTATAATTCATAGTGATGAAATCAGAGTACTATTTGCCCTTGTAGGTTAGTGAAACCTACAAAAGATAAAATTTACTGGGATTTGAAAGTTAAAAATATTTTACAAAATTTCATTAGCAGATAAATAGTCAATAAGAAATTATGCTCACTGAGACCTCTGGCAAAACACTTCGAATTTTAAACAAACTGAACAAAGTGCTGAAGCCATCCCAGACATAAGTGATGAAGAGGCAGTGATAATAAAATCATTCAGACAGAGTTGGTAAGAAAATATGATGAATTAATCTTAATAATAGTTGCAGATCAATAATTTGCGCATGCAAGTGAATATGTGATATTATTACAGTTCATAACATTGTTTTCATAAATTAATTGCCCAAGATTGAGAGGGAAGTCATCACTTGGGAATAATCAATTTAATAATTGCAGATGTTTAAGAATGAAACTGTTGTCCATACAAGAAAATAAATTTCCTAGGTAAAAATAGAAGGATACAAGAGGGACTACAAACAGTATAATTTTTGACCAGAAGTCTAAGTTAATTTCACTTTAGATTTTGTTAAAAGATACAAAGAAATGTGCTGTAAGAAGTATGCTTTCAGATATCATGAAGAAATGTAAAGATAAAACGATGTTGGGATTTCCAACATCATTGTAATAAATTATTCCTGTATCCTCTCTGTATTGTGACACTTCCTGTTCCTCAACTTCTTTTTACATCTGTTATTTCACATCTTCTTATAGATTTCCACTAATATAGGCAGTTACTTTTTTAGCTCACTTTGGCTACAGAGATACCTACCACGGAGCTTCAAGTGACACAGCAAGTTGACATCTAGGATTCGAATCTGAGTGCTTTGATCTGGACTTAATACTGAATTAATACCTCCCAATAATGAGGTATCATTTTGTCAAAAATATGAAGTATGATTTCTGTCATGTTTCTTTCATTTCTTTGTACCAATTGTCTGAAAGCATATCTTATATAAAGAATTTATAGAGTTTATTTGAATTAGAAATAAAAATAGAGTTGAAATCGTTAGTTCACACAAACTGAAACCTCTGGTTAAAACTATTTTCTCCTGAAATAGAAATGCTTTTTAATTTTGAAATGAGGTGAAAAAAATAACCCAGTAGAAATAGGTAACAGATATTTTTTTTCTTGGGGAATATACAGTGGATTTTACCCCTCAGTCCCATGCAGCACACAGTGTCAAACTTAGTGATAACACAATACAAATAGCAATCCTAAAACACAGGGCTTGTATGAAATGGTAACTGTGTTAAAGTTAGAAAAAAAAAATTTTTATTCAGATATCTTTATTTCACAAATATTATTTTACTCTGAGCACTATCTTTAACTGAAGACCATGCAGTGTTTTACAATATTAAGAAAGGAACAGAAATGAGTTGTCTGAAAGATGTGTTTGCAGCTTGGGATCACAAATAACTGGAGGTATGACACTGCTGAATCAAGTAGGTGTGTTACCAGAAAAAAAGGCAAACTCTCAGCTAATTATTGGTAATTAAATTGGAATAACTACTAAAGCAGGAAACAATAAGAATGTAAACATATATATTTGAAGAAAGTAAATTATTATTAAAATCATTGCACGCATATTATTGTATTTGCTTTATAACAGTATGAAAAAAATATAGGTTTGCCAGTCAGCTGGATTGTGATATAATGAACCAAATGGCTTGCTGAAAATTTGGATGAAATCCAGTTGAACAGCCACTATTCAAATTGATAGTGACAACTCATTCTGAGGAAAAAATGTTAGTTTCAAATGATTGATATGAACTCAAAGGGGTGTGAAGAACTATAGTGTACTTTGTGCATAGGAGTTATGACAGGTTGGCACATCTTTAATTCTGATTTAAAACAAGCCAAGGCACTGCAGTTTCCAATGCTATTAAGCCTATATACCACATTAAATTATTTGATTCACTAGAATATTCCACAAAGCAAAATGTGCCAAAAATTTAAAGCTGAAAGTCTGATTTTTGTATTAGATCGACATGTTAGTGACTAAAATTAATTCTAATATTTTATTTCTCTAATAAGAGGAAACAAATTCATATATATTAGCTAAACTTAATTAAAATTTTATAAATGCTGTTCTCTAATTGTCAAATTTAGAAGTGTACCAGGTGAAGGAAAATGAGGGTCTCTGCCCTTAAAGTATAGCACTAAATCATGACATTGACTAAGAGAGTCATAACTGCATTGCATGACAAATGGGGCCAAGTGCAGATTGATGGGTAAATTCTTCAATTGTGCCCATTTAGATTTGGCATGTACAAATTTTAATTTCTGAATTGCATTCCCACAAGGACCAATTAATGTTTTGCTAATACAAAAGCATTCAAATGAGAATGTGTATAAATTTTTAAATTTTAAATAATTCTCATTTTGCAAATATTCTAGTGCCATAAAGCATGATCACCATACTGATGCCGTTTTTAGTAGTAGCGGCTTCCAAAGGAGCTTAAGGTGATTGTGTGTGTATGTCAAATGGCTTTTATAATGTTACTCATCAGTATTATATGTCCCCATTTTTGCTAACTCCTATGTGCTAATTGTCTTAGTTCACAACCAAGCAAAAGAGAACAAATCCCATTTTTTTTTCCAGAATAAAAGAGAGGGACATTAAATTTTTAAAAATATTTATTTATTAATTTGAAAGGCAGAGAGAGATTGATCCCTACATATCCACAACAGTAAGGGCTGAGTCAGGCCAAAGCCACGAGACTGGAACTCCATCCAGGTCTCCCTTGTGAGTGACAAGGACCCAATGCATGAGTCGTCATCTCCTTTGCAGAGTTGATTCACACCTTCATTCCTGCCTCTGAAGGAGAAAAGATTCAGATCTTGCAAGCACCCATTTGAAAAGATTGCAGATGGTTGTCCAAAATATACATATTCCAAAATCAAAGTTCTCTTTCTTCATTTATTATAAATATATTAGTGATCAAAGAAAGTATTTATTACATATCACCGGATAGATCAACATTGATAGTTTTATGACATAACAATTTTTTATTATGTTTGTTTTTAGTTAAATCCTTGACCCTGATTCTGAAGCTTGAAAATTTTAAATACCTTGAAGGTGTCCTGTGTTTTCTTTGGCTTTGTTTTTATTTTCTGTATGTGTATATACATAGTAAATACTATTCCCAATTTATACAAAATAAATCATTCACTACTATGATCGATAATAGATGATAAATATCAAAGGTACCTATTAACAGGACAGCAAAGTAAAAAAAAAAAAAGGACTATAAAACATAACACTAAGCCAGATATGCGAAAAGATGAAAAATGCATTTTTGAAAGTCTAGATCAGTTGCTATAGGAAAGTAACATAATAATGCGTATTTTACTATAATATTTCTATCTCCTAATTTGAGAATGGAACTTGAACAAGTTTCCTTTGAAACATCTGGAGGGAATTAAAACAACAAACAAGTAAATAAACAAAGGTTTAGATTTACTGTATAATTAGGGAAAGTGCAGGGTACACAATTATTTCCTGATCTACTGGACACTGAAATATGCATTGCTATATGGGAATAATAAATAGACACAATGTTTTTGATAAATAATCAGGGAATGGAAGCTACATAAATGCAATGAATAAAACTATTATTTATTAAGTTCTTGAAGGAAAGTTAAAAATGCAAAATAGCATTTTTTTTGAAACAGTAGTGTGATATACCTAAATGATAATAACAACAATAGCCATCTAGGACTGCATGTACCTGGTGCATACAAGGTAACCTTGCATTCAGTTTAGAATCAACTAAGAGCTCATATCCTACATATTATATATTCTTAAAAATTAGATGTTATACTCTTTTTGTGGAGTTCTGTGAGACTTCCAGATCACTCTATCTTTTCTCCTACAATAATACTATTTTACTATCATCTCAAACAAGAGAACTGTCCTATGTGTCTTTGGAGAATTGGCTCATTCAATAATTTTGTTATGACACATCGTGGCCAATGAATGTGGGCAGCTTCCTCAACCTGACTGTAGGAATTTTCCTGACTGTATAGTAAGGAAAATAATGAACAACTCTTTAGAAGTTTATATTACAAAACTGATTAAATTTTTCTAATGAAATAAGATTCAGCCCCCACCTAATGTGTGTAAGTTCCAATATTTACATAATTTGAGTAACAGAGTCTCAGGTAACAGTAAAACTACAGTGAACAATAATGATTTAACTCCTGGTAATTTGGGCCCAGACCCTAAACTGCAAATATGCTAATCTTGTCTTATGATAGTCTGATCAATAATAGTCATCTTTAACTTGTATGACTTTGTTCCATACACATCAAGTTTCACATTGTAAGAAGCATGATTATTAATATAGGATCTATACTGACTAGATTTTCAATTGGTTTTATGACCACATGATCATAGCTGCAGCCTGTTTATTACCACATTTGTGTCATAACATTATAGACCATGAAATAAATTCCAGTCATTAGGACTTTCAATAAAAGTGACTTCTAAATAGTAGGAAGCATCATGTCTTAAATTATGTTTCAGAATAAATATTGTATGTGAAATAATTTCCTGTTGCTTGCCAAATGTAAATTTGAAATTCTGGCTGTGAGTTGATGGAAGAACTAGAGCTTACGAATGTTGGACTGTTAGTGGAACAGTTAAAAAAGCAACCTATAAAAAACTCATGTACTATTAACAAATTGCATGCAGTTCTATCACTCAAAATGCTAACCAGTTAAATAAATCACTTACTAACTTAATGTAATGATGGCTTTCATTTTAGTGCCTTTGTCACCCCTCTATTAGATTTTTTTAAGTTATTATTAGACAAGTGGTTTAATTGGATATTACAAACTATTTATATTAAGTATAATTTGAAGATCTGAGTTAGATTCTTTTTAGTTAATGTCAGACAAGTGGTTTAATTGGATATTACAAACTATTTATATTAAGTATAATGTTTAAGATCTGAGTTGAATGTACCAGTGCACTAGCCATGACATTCTATTTCCTGGAAGACTATTAGTTAATCTCAATAAATGAAAAAAGGAAGTAAACTTTTCCTAATATTGTAACCCATTCAGAAAATATAGGTGCCATAATTATTTCAATATTTTTAAGGTCTTCTCCAAGTTAAATTTAAATTCAAATGTTGAAAGTTTAGCTTTCTCCAAATGATTTGAACAGTTACATTAGTTTTACGTTTGAAAATAAAGGAATTTTTTCTGAGTGATCACATATTGATCTTGTGTCTCTCTTAAAAATAAGAGTATTTATATTTTTCCCCTTAATTTACCTTTAAGATTATAATATTAGAGGCCAGTCCTGTGGTGTATTGGGTTGCATCTCCATCTGGGGTTCTGGCATCCCATGTGGATGCTGATTGAGTACTGGCTGTTCCACTTCTGAACCAGCTCCCTGTTAATGACCTGGGAAAGTGGTGGAAGATGGCCCAAATTGCTGGGGCCCTGCACCCACATGGGAGACCCAGAAGAAACTCTTGGCTCCTGGATTCAGATCAGCTCTGCTCCTGCCTTTGTGGCCATTTGGGGAGTGACCAGTGGATGGAAGACCTCTCTCTCTCTCTCTCTCTCTCTCTCTCTCTCTCTGTCTCTCCCTCTGTCTTTAACTCTTCCTCTTAAGTAAATAATAAATCTTTTAAAAAATTATTATGATTGTGAATATCTTGCTAAGATACATCAACATGTATCATGCACTCTGTGCAAATTAAAAACTTTAAAATTTCCCAAATTCTATAATATAGAAAACATAAAATGTATCAAAATTTCTAGCACATTATAATCCCTTTGTTTTATTTAAAAAGAAATGACAAGATCTTACATTTTGTAATACGATGTTTTTATCCTTTGGGATTAATAAAAGATTGGTTTTTCTCAACAAGCATGAGGATGATAGATATATAAGATATATAAGTAGTATATTCTTTTTTATATATTTTTTTAAAATTTATTTGGCAGATAGAGTTAGACAGTGAGGGAGAGAGACAGAGAGAAAGGTCTTCCTTCCATTGGTTCACTGCCCAAATGGCCACTACGTCCAGAGCTACCCCGATCTGAAGCCAGGAGCCAGGTACTTCTTCCTGGTCTCCCATGCGGGTGCATGGGCCCAAGCACTTGGGCCATCCTCCACTGCCTTTCCAGGCCACAGCAGAGAGCGGGGCTGGAAGAGGAGCAACTGGGACTAGATCCTGGCTCCTGTATGGCGGAGGATTAAGCAAGTGAGCTATGGCGCAGGCCTAACCAGCATATTCTATTTCTAGTTTTGAGTTTAAATTTCATATTTGTGGAATGTCTCCTTTTCAATGTATTAATCGTAAGGAAGTTTGTCATAAAAATTAAACTCATCACCACCACCACCTTGCCTGGATCCTGAATTTTATGAATTTCAAAATTCATAAAATAGAACTAGTTTTCATGCCATCATAAATACACAGACTTAGGTAATGGTCCAGATCTCCATTTTCTATCATCTTTAATGAAATACTTACTGAACACTGTTAATTTAATGCTCTAATATCTTTTAAATTTTTTTTGTCTATTCAGTCCTTCAGTAAACTGCTTACTTTAGGTGAGTGCTCATCTTGAATCTCCAGGATTGCAACAAATACTTCACAGATAATCCTTCTGTTCAGTGCAGTTTATCACCCTACATCCATTTTATCACACCACCAAAAGAGAGAGATGTCAAAACAAAAATCAAGCCATAGTCATTTCTTTTTTAAAATATTTCATTAGATCATGAACCTAATTTTATTTCCTTAATCTAGTACCTTATCATTCATCTGTTTGCACTTCAATCTTCAAAGATTCCAAAATTTCTTGTTTCCAAGAAAGAGTTAAAATATGTAAGTGTTTGCCTCTGGACAAATTGGTTACTCTGTAAAATATTCTCTCCAATTAGTCACATCTGATGAGATCCTATTAATTCAATAATCTTACTCAAATGTTTTTAATTCATATGTGTGAAAAATTTCTGCAGAGATAATTTATAGTTTCTCCTTAATAAATGCTATAAATAAAATTTTAAATAAAATATTTTTAGGCTTCTATATATAATTTACCACTACTTTCTATGACATGAAGTAATTTCATAGTGGACTCATAAAACTCAATAGACTTTATGATAGTAAAGCACAAGTGCTGTCTTTAGCAATCTCTGATTAGGATTGGCTAGTCAAGATTTTCCTTTGAGTTGATGTCTGCTTCCATCAGCTGATACTGCCATTAGCTGGTATGTCTCATGTCATTCCCCATCTGGAATTCGAACGTCATCTCAACTGACATAACAGTTCTACATTAGCACTCACTGTTGCTTAGGTCCAACTATATAATCTCTGTTTTCCCTTCTCTATAGTCATAAATTAAGAGTTTCATTCTGTGGTTCTTGGCAAGAAAATATCCTGTATCAAGGCTCCTATTCTATAATATAGTAGGATTTACTATCCTTTATCCTTCCAATACTACGCATTCAAGATAAGAATATAATAAACACAAGAAAATTTTAAATTAGACCCTCTTTCCACAGCCAGAGTAAAGACAACAGAATTGTTTCAACAATGAATTTGGCATTGGAGGCAGAGTGTTAAACAAAAAGAATGAAAATATTTTATTCTTT
The DNA here is from genome assembly GCA_949820135.1 of Sylvilagus floridanus. Lineage (NCBI taxonomy): Eukaryota > Metazoa > Chordata > Mammalia > Lagomorpha > Leporidae > Sylvilagus > Sylvilagus floridanus. Next base: position 57,975,555 of record OX463242.1, read on the forward strand.
AGATATTTTCCTTAAAATGCTTGAGGGAGGTTTAGGATGTACTTTTTTATTGCAAGTCAAGGTAATATCTTTTATCTCATTTTTATAATATTACATGTGCCCAATTGGTACCTCTATTACAATAAAACTCTGTCATAACCAACAAGGCAATAATGAGCTAATGAAATAATACATTATGTTTCCATTTAAACAGCACTTAGATTTCAATTCTAAAAACTCATAGTTGACAGTCATATTGGATCAATAAATTGCAAATTTTATAGCAAAAAATGCATGTTTGGTGAAGCTGTGAAATACATAATATATTATTCAGAGTTCTCCAGAAATATACAACCTGTGAGATATTTGGAAACAGATTATAGAGAAAGATAGATAGGTGAATGAGATAAAATTTATTAGGAAATTTCACTCATGTGATGATTATGTAAGCCAAAAATCTCCACAACAGATATTTGGCAAACTGGAGAATACGGGATCCCAGTAGAGTGGTTCAATCCCAGTCCAAAAGTTCCAGGGCCAAAGAAGTTAATGGTCTAATTCTTCCAAGGCCAAACGGTTGAGAAGTCAAGAAACCATTGCTGTAAGTCCTGGAATCTCCAGGTGGCAGAGCTTGAAGTGTGCTGTCCATAGACAGGAAGTGTGACGTAGCTCCAAGAGGCGGATAGAGAGGAAATCATTTTTTTCTTCTCTATTGATTTATCCAGGACCCCAGCCTGTTGGGTTGGGAATACCTACAAGGGTGTCAGATCTTCTCCCCTCAGTCTGTAAACTCGCTTATTAATCTCCGGAATCTCCTCAGACATACCCATGGGAAATCTGTTACCTTTACTCTAAGTTCTAATTAATCCAATGAGGTTAACACCTAAAATTAACCATTGTGCGTCCATCCTTTGTCATTTTGACACATATATACATTTTCTCAGATCATACTTCATCTGAAAAAAGGACTATTACAAGGTAATGGTTACAAGTAATGTGATAGAACTATCTTATACACAATCAAAACTTTACTGATTTCTATCCCAAGGGAGGAAGTATATTTTTGGGGTGATGTTTACTTTTCTCATCATATCTCATAATTTAAGTACTACTATGCAAAATCAGCAAATCAGTAACAGTTGAATGCTGAAATAAAGTCAACATGTCTGTTGTTACCCGATAAAGGAGTAAGAAAGGAATAAAAATGAAGATACATGCTTACTATATGTGTATACATTTGCAAACATATCAACACAATAAGAGGGAAATACTCACGACAATTTGTGTAGCTTCAATGAGTGGATATTCTGGGTCAACAACATTAACATGTCATAAAAACCTGCAAAATATTTAATATTTCATTCTATCACTATTAACTAAAATCAGACATATGCCTGAATATGAGGCGTAAGGTTTTCATTATATGTATATCATAAAATACATTAGATATCAAAAGTTACATTAGATATCAAAATACATACGGTCTTTATACTCAGTTTTTATACAACTTATATAATGGTATGTTCTTTCAATTTCTTTATTTCAAAAAGCAAAGTAGTAATAACAGATTTCCTGAAAATAGCTTAAGTAAGGAAACTTTATAATATCAATATTGTCAAAATATAAAATTAGTAAATAAGCTAAGAACCTAGGCATGGAATTAAACATTATTCATGAGAGTATATTATTAGTCACTAATGTCAATGTAAATATATGTGACATATAAAATACACATAAGTATCACTTTATTTCTATTATAATTAAGCTCTACTTTAAATACAGATTTATTTTTTAAATTCGTGCTTTTTGCATTATATTTGACATCTTAACTTTTCTCACACAATTCTTTTTTAAATTTTAAAATGGAGAAAAGACAAAAAGTACCACTCAAATTTGCCAATTTTTCCAATGTTTTCATTTTGTAGATATCATAACAATTTATGCCTAGTTCATCAGAAAGAATATACCAAGAATAGAATTACCTTTTGGATCTACAATTTGACATTAAGAAAACTATTACTGTTTCTGTAATATCATCTATTGAAAATGAAGTTTCCTTAAAATTTCAAAATTCAATGAATAATTACATTTGTCTCTAGATATTGTGTGTGTGTGTGTGTATGTGTTATTTTATTTAGAATGAACATTCTTAAAAAGTTTTTTTAACTTGTTTTACCCATACCCTGGATTTTTCACAGGTATTTCATCTTTTTATTGTGTTGGACTGTCTATTCATATTGAGAAACTATTTGGAAACTATATGAATAGATTTCTGGGAAAGTAGTTTGAATTTATTAGTCTGATAGGCAGCACGGTCGTACAGGCTGCTGTGCTCCAACGTGGTGCCAGGAATCGACCAGATTCTCAAATGGATGGGAGATCCAGTTAAAGGAAATTCACTTACCACAAATAAGGACACTTAAATGATATTTCCATAAAATTATTTTGAAGAGCGAAGGGCGTCTTTCATTGACCTACATACTTCATTGGAAAATGTCATTTACTTAGCGGTAATCAGCAGACGCCTTAAAGCACACCCCGTTATTCTGCGGCACTTACAGAAACGATGGTGTTGGGAAAGTCACCTCTGTCCTCCACAAGGTTTCAGTCTGAAATTTTGTGCACCGCAATTGAGCTTATATGCTGTTATAATTTGAAATCTATAGACAGTTTTAGATAATGTCTGTTTGGTCTCTGAGAGGAAGATTGATGACACTTAAACTGTTTTCAATGACATAGTTTGCTTTTTTAAGAATCTAGGACAGTGTTTTAGTAGAATGATTTGAAAATATTTTATTCATGAAGAGATTTTTTAACCAAGAATATCATAGATAATGGTGTGTTTTCTTTAGGGCATCACATTTATTCTCATAATGATATTTTTTCTGGATAAATCTTTTGTCTACATTTTTCTGTTCTTTCCTGTAAAATTACATTTAACACAAAATTTGTTTCTCTACTTTTTAATTAATTTATTTATTTGAAAGGCAGAGTTACAGAGAGGTAGAGGAAGACAGAGAAGTCTTCTTTCTGCTGGTTGACTCCCCTTTTGTCCCCAATGGCCAGAGTTGCACCCGTCTGAAGCCAGGAGCCAGGAACTTCTTCTGGATCTCCCATGTAGGTGCAGGGGCCCAAGCACTTGGGCCATCTTCTGCTTTCCCAGGCCATAGCAGAGAGCTGGAGCAGAAGAAGAACAGCCAGGATTTGAACCGGCGCCCATATGGGATGCCAGCAATGCAGGCAGTGGCTTTCCCCACTAGGTCACAGTGTCGACCCCTATCTTTACTATTTTTAAATCTACAGTTCAGTGGCATTACTCTATTCATGCCTTTCAATGCTCACCATCATATGTCTCCAGAGCTGTTGAAAAACTTAAGCTCTATACAAAGTAAACCTTTACTCTTTTTTATAAGATTTTATTTATTTATTTATTTATTTATTTATTTATTATTATTTTTTTTTTGGTGACAGGCAGAGTGGACAGTGAGAGAGACAGAGAGAAAGGTCTTCCTTTGCCGTTGGTTCACCCTACAATGGCTGCCGCGGATGGCGCGCTGTGGCCGGCGCACCGTGCTCATCCGATGGCAGGAGCCAGGTGCTAGGTGCTTTTTCCCTGGTCTCCCATGGGGTGCAGGGCCCAAGCACTTGGGCCATCCTCCACTGCACTCCCGGGCCACAGCAGAGGGCTAGCCTGGAAGAGGGGCAACCGGGACAGAATCCGGTGCCCCGACCGGGACTAGAACCCGGTGTGCCGGCGCCGCAAGGCGGAGGATTAGCCTGTTGAGCCATGGCGCCGGCGATTTTATTTATTTATTTAACAGAGCAACATACAGTGAGAGAGACAGAGATAAAGGTCTTCCTTCCATTGGTTCATTCTCCAAATGACTGCCATGGTCGGAGCTGCACTGATCAGAAACCAGGAGCCAGGAGCTTCTTCCAGGTCTCCCATGCAGTTGTAGGGGCCCAAGTTTTTGGGCCATCTTCTACTGCTTTCCCAGGCCACAGCAGAGATCTGGAGTGGAAGAGAAGTAACCGGGACTAGAACCCAGCACCCATATGCGATGCCAGCTCCACAGGCGTAGGATTAACCTAGTGCTCTATGTGCTAGTGCCTAGTGCCGGCCCCCATTTGCTCTTTATTGTCTTCTCCTTTCAGCCCATGGAAACCATAACTTTACTGTCTGTCTTTATGATTTTGACTACTCTAATTTACTCATGTAATAGTAATCATCCAATATACATCATTTAACTTTTTTAAAAAAATGACAGGTAACAGTTATATAATTTGTGGGGTACAATGTTCTGTCTGATACATGATATCTGGTGTAATTATAAAATCAGGGAAATTCATATCCACACTTATTATTTCTTTGTAATGAAATGTTCAAAAGAATTTTCCAGATTATTCTGAAATACGTGTTATTATTGTCTTAAGTCACCCTCATAGGTGATATAATACTAGAAGTTGTTTCGCCCCATGATCTAACTATAACTTTGAGAGGTTGGTCAACGCTATTTGTCTTTCTGCTATTGACAGATTTAACATAGTGTGATGCTCAAGATTTGTACATGTTGTAGCATATGGGGACATTTCCTTTTTTAAGTGGCTGAATTTTATACCTTTTTATATAAATATCTCTGCTTCTTTATTTATCCATTGTTATACACTAGATATTCTTTCATTTTACTAGTGTGAAAAATGCTGCTCCAAACATGATATTCAAATATGACTGTGAAATCTTAATTTTAATTATTTGGGTATATACTCAAAAATGAAATGTCTGGATAACGTAGCAATTAAGTTTTTAATTTTGAGAAGCTACAAGATTATTTTTCCCAGTGACTTATCATTTTAAATCACCACTGTGTACAAGGGTTTTGTTTTCTCCACATCCTCTCCAGCAATTGTTATTTTCTGTTTTTTTAATTAAAGATTTATTTTATTTATTTGAAAAGCAGAGCAACATAGAGAGGGAAAGATCTTTCATCTGCTAGCTCACTCTCCAAATTCCACCTTTAGACAATTTGAGTACTTATTGGAATTTTCCATTTTGTTTAGGCTACAATTTGTTGGTGTTTAAAGGATTCTTTCACAATCATCCCCTCATAAGGTTAACAATAATACTTCCATTTTCATTTCTGATCTTAATTATTCACTTTTACTCTTTGTCAGGCTAGCTAAAGGTTAAATCCCATTTATCAGTCTAGCTTGTCCCCAACTGGCAGCAATGGCCACAATGGTCAGAGTTGAGCCAATCAAAGCTGGGAGCCAGGACCTTCTTCCAGGTCTCCCATGTGGGTGCAGTGGTCCAAGGACTTGAGCCAACCTCCAGTGTTTTCCCAGGCACATCAGCTGGGAGCTGGATTAGAAGTGGAGCAGCCGGGACTAGAACCAGCACATATATGATGCCCTGCTGCAGTGTGGGACTCTAACCCACTGTGTCACAGCTTGTTAATAATTCTTTAAATATCCAGCGGACTTCATCAATGAAAACATCTCTTCCTAGGTCTTTCTAATTGTATATAATTTTAAATACTCAAACTCACCGTTTCATTGGTCGATTCAGATTTTTCCTTCTTTTTGAGGAAACCTGAAGCATTCATGTATTTCTAGGAATGTTCCCTTTTGTCCTAGATAACTTAATTGTTTATAATTAACTGTTTATATAACTGTTTATAATATATATAACTGTCACATATAACTGTTTATAATATTTTCTTGTAGTTCTGCTTTCTTTAATTTTTAAAGACTTATTTATTTTATTTGAAAGGCACAGTGACAGAGATGATAGAAATCTTCCATCTGCCAGTTCACTCTCCATATGGCCACAACAGCTGGAGCTGGGCTAGACTAAAGCCAGAAACCAGAAACTCCATCAAGGTCTCCCATATGGTAGGAAGGGGGCAAGCACTTGTACCATCCTTTACTGCTTTCCCACTCACATTAGCAGGAAGCTGGATCAGAAGGGAAGCAGTTGGGACTCGAACCAGTGATCATATGGGATGCCAGCATTGCAGGTGGTGGCTTAGCCCACTGTGCCACAACGCTGGCCCTGATTCTGCTCAGTGTAAATGTCAAATTTTTATCCCTGATTCTAGTAATTTTATTGTTGGTCAATCTATTTTTGTCTTTATTTTTGCTAATCTTTTAAAAGACCCAACTTTTATATTTACTGATTTTGCAACAATTTTATTTATATGCTAATATTATATTCTTTGTCCAGCTTCCTTTTGCATTAGCTTGCTCTTATTTTTCCATTTCTCTTTACATATATATGCAAATGTTAAAGATATGTATTTTAAAATCCTTCAGACAAATAAAATTATAGGCCTATATTGATGCACCAATGAATTCTTCCTAACTTTTAGAGATTTTAAAAAATAATTCTTCCAGTGTTGAAACCAGAAATTCCGTATTCATCCCATGATACCAGCATTCCTTTGATTCTAAAACTAGACAAAAACACTGCAAGAAAAGAAAATACTATTAACTCATATTTATAATCACAGCACAAAAATTCTAAACAAGATTTTAGCAACTTGAATTCAATCATGTTTTTAAGGGGAAAATGCATCATGACCAAGTACAGTTTATTCCAATATCACTATGTTAGTTTAATATTAAAAAATCAATCAATAGGGGTCGGTGCTGTGACATAGTGGTTAAAGCCACTGCTTGTACTGCTGGCATCCCTTTTGGGCACCAATTCGAGTCCCGGCTGCTCCATTTTCTATCTAGCTCTCTTCTATGGCCTGGGAAAGCAGTGAAGCATGGCCCAAGTCCTGGGGTCCCTGCACCCACATGTGAGACCCAGAAGAAGCTCCTGGCTTCTTATCTGCACAGCTCTGGCCATTGTGGTCAACTGGGGGGTGAATCAGCTGATGGAAGACCTTTCTCTCTCACTCTCTCTGCCTCTCATCTCTCTGTGTAACTCTGACTTTCAAATGAATAAATAAATCTTTTAAAATATTTAATCAATATAAATTACTATATTAATGAATTGAAAAATATACATAAGAAAATGTGAATATTCACAGGAAAATTATAACAAATATTGCTAAAATATCAAATGACCTAATACAGGCTTTCTATGAAGATTCCTTACCTCTTCCCAAATAGATAACAAACAGAGCACATTTGAAATAAACTCCAAATTTGTTCCACTTCCTAAATTGTTATTGAACAAACTCTATCATGTGTTAATTTTTAATTTTTAAAAAATAATTAGTAAATATACAAACATAAAATGTCTTTGACCAATATCTTGGCTCTCTCTTTCCCTCCAGCTATTTAATACATGCATACTTTTTCTCACATTCTTGGTGGAAATTAGTCCCTCATTTTTTTGTTGTTGTTGTTGAAGACTATAGGTAATAACAGTTTTTATTCTTGGAAAGTTTATTTATTTCATTCTCACTTTTGAGACTATAGAATTCCAGGTTGAAAAAATGTTTCTGCTGTGTTTGGATATATAAATTTATTTCCCACCGACATGTATTTTTGCTGATGAAAAATCTGTTGTCAAGCCTATTGATATTTCTTTGTAGGTGGTATATCTTTATACTCTAGAAGCAGCTAAAATATTCTCTTTATCTTGGATGAACTACATTTTCATTATAATGTTTTATGATGTACCTTTTTAAACTTTGTTTTATTGTGAAGTGTAACACACATACAAAAAGTGTGTAAAGTACAGACCATAAAGTAAATAAATTTTCATCAAGTAAGGCTTTCTACAAATGCCTGTCAAACTTAGAACTGGAATACTGGCTTGTGCATACCTTCTCAATCACTACTCTATTCTTCCTCAAAGAGTAAAGCAATGCTGATCACCTTAGCTGTATTTAGCCCATTTTGGAAACAGGGAGCTTATATTCTTTGTGTCACAAGATTGTCATATTTTGTCAAAATAGCTGTACCTCTTCAATGAGCATTAATTAAAATTATTTAGCTTATTACTAAGATGAATTATAAGAAATTTACATCCACAGGGCATGTATTTTTTCTAGCAATTAATATGCCTATGTTCCATATCAGAGTGCCTGTGAGGTGGTGGTGCTGGCTCAAGTAATTGGGTTTGTGTCACCTACATGAGAGACATGCATTGTGTTTCTTTACCCTAGCTTCAGTCTCAATGCAGCTCATGTTAAAATCTGTGGAGTCTGTATTCCACTGATATTAAATCCTAAATCTGTAACCTCTTTTTTCTTTTCCAGTCTTAAACTTGCCAATTATATTGATCTTTATGCAGAATCATCTTTTTATCTCAGTGATTTCACTATTACTGTTGCTAATTGCACTTTCACTTAACTTCTGTTCTTTAGTACTCACTTCTATTTATGATTGGCTTATTTTGCTTCTGTCTTTCCAGGATGTTGAGGTATATGATTATGAACTGAATAATTTTTCCCCCGAACTTTATGTTAAAGCCTTTCCCATTTAGTTTGTGTGGAGACTGGATTTCCAAAGAAAGAGCAGGATAACTGAATGGATGTAAATTTCTGTGTTTTTAAGAAAAGTCCCCGAAAAATTCTCTCCATAAATGCTTGCCCCAGGGAAGGAAGACACAGCAGGCAGGTGGCCCTTTGTAACACAGTCAGACAGCCCTTACCAGAAATTGAATTGCTAGAAACATGACCTTTAACTTCTCTCCCCCAGAACTGTAAGAAAATAAATTTTTGTTTGCTTTTTTATCAGCTTAATATTTTATTTATTATTTTTGAGGTAGCATTTTAATTACATTAAAATTTCAATGTTTCAAAAAATAGAAAGTACAGCAAATAAAATGCCTATAGTTGAGTAGGAAAATAGATAAAAGCCATTAATATTAATAATATAAAAACACTTTTAACTTCATTCCTATAAATCTAAAATAGTAACAAAACCTTTCAAAAACTATAATAGTATGTAATTCTTAACAATTTGCCAAAGATTTTGTTAAAGAGTTTGATAAAAACACTGTTTGCAGCAAAACTGATACAAATAGGCATTTCCTTTTAAAATATATTTATTTATTTTTAAATTGTATTTAATTTTTGTTTTGTTTTACATTTATTTATTTTTAAATTTTCACTCTGACATGTAAGGTGGAAAATGCATTATTTATCTTTTTGAGTCTGGCTTATTTAACATGATGCATTCTAATTGCAACCATCTTGATGTAAATGATACCTTTTAATTCCTTTTTATAGCCAAATACTTTTTCCAATGTGGTGTTTGCTTTATTCATTCATCTCACAATGAACTCCTTGGTTGATTCTATGTTTTGACTGCTGTGAACAGTGCTGCATAAACACTGTGGTACAGCTATCTCTTTGATGCAATGCATTCATGTTTCTTGGAGTATATACACAGGAGTGAATTTGCTGAACCATATGGCAAATATATTTACAGTGTTTTAAGAAATCTTCATACTGTTTTTAATAGTGATTGACAAATTAACATCCCTACCAACAATATAACACAATTCCCCTTTCTCCACATCCTTGTCAGTATTTATTGGTCTCTGTCTTTTGGATAATAGCCATTCTAACAGGTTGAGGTGGTAATCTCACTGTGGTTTTTATTTACATTTTCCTGATTCCTAGTGATATTGAACATTTTTTCAGATGCTGGTTAGCCATCAGTAATTCTTCTGAGGACCTGGATTGGTTGGTTTTTTGCTGTTGAGTTTTTTAACTTAGTGATATATTCTGTATATTAACCCTTTGCCAGATAAGTAGCTTGCAAATATGTATTCTCATTGTGTTGGGTGTCTCTTCACTCTATTAATCGTTTCCTTTGCTGTCAGAAAGCTTTGTATTTTGGTAGAATTGCATTTGTCTAGTTTTGTCTTATTCAGGAAATAATCACCTACATCACTTTATAGTTTAGAAACCTTTTCTCTCTTTATGTCCCTTTACCTTTCTGCAGTTGAAGTTATCTTAGTTCTCTTCTATACTGAAAAAAATTGAATCAATTGTGCAAGTGTTATTACATTTCCTTTGACTTTCAAAACCAATTCTCATCTCAAGTCAAGGAAGAGCTATCATATTGACCTGTTGTTTTTTGCTCAAAATATTTTCTTGCCTGTTTTCTAAGATTCCTTTTGTTATTTTTCTTTTTAAAGAATATCACTTATACATTCTTTAATGGTAAATTCCTATCATCATTTTTAGTTATTATTTATCTGAAAACATCTTTCCCCTGTATTCCTGAAGGCTGTTATCTATTAATATAAAGTTATGAATTTGCAAGTTTTTGTGTGTGTGTGTCTGTGTGTATTTTCTTTCTGCTCTTGTAAAATACTGAGATACTTTTTCTGGCTTCCATATTTTCTGATAATACATCTAGAGTCATTTAAGTTGTTTTCTTGCTACTCGTATTACATCATTTTTCTATATCTCTCTTCCTTCAAGATTTTTTTTCTTATTTATTGTTCACAAATTTCAGTACCATTTATTTTGTTTGGAGTTCAGTGTATTTTCAAATCTCTAGACTTTTTTTAGAAAGTTGAGAAATTTTGTTATCTTTCTTACTCTTTTTATAAAGGATAACACATTTATATTGTATGATATCAAATTGTACAAAATTGAGAAGATGTCTATAGAGGGGGGAAGATTCAACTTTACAAAGCACTCTTATTCAAGATCACCAGAATTAATTTAAATTGATTCCTTTTCTATACGTAAATCATCACTTGAGAATTTTGCCTGGGATAGTAATATGTATATAACAGTAAAACTGGTATTCTAAATCTATTTTCTTTATGTGACATATTTTATTATGTATAAATGGAGTGAGAAATGTTTTGAAAGTTACAGTATTTCACTTTTGCCAGATTAAGGCCTTATAAAAAAAAGCCACTGCAAACCTGTTCAATTAACCCACAAAACAGAGTAAATCGGGATAGTTATGGAAAAGAACAAATGCAATTCTAGAAGTACATTGTCATTCCCAGGCATGATCTCACAGCTTAGACTTGGACAAGAGATGGTTTATCTGATACTTCAGAGTAGACAGATGCTATAAAAATGCTACTAAGTAAAACTTCCTGCAAAAAAAAAATGCCATTTTTTCCCCTAGAATCTCTTGTAAAACCATGTCAACATCATTTCGTCTTAAGGCTCATTTAACAAAATGTTAAAAATACCTTCTTCCTTAAATTTAACCTTCACTATCAATTTTGTTTTCCTTCCTGTGTACACATATTTTTATTTATATAAAGAGGACAGATTTTATATTTATTCGATACAATTTTAAGAACATAATTACTAAATATAATGGATAATCATCTCCAGTTGCAACAGTTCCATCCATTTTGTTACAGAAGATAGGATTTTGTTCTTTTTATGGCTGAGTAATATTCCATTATGTATATATTTCATATTTTCTTTATTCAGCCATAAATTGATGGGCCTTTGTGTTGATTCCATATTTTAGCTCTTGAGAATTGAGTTGTTATAAACATAGAGATACACATATTCTGACTTAATTTCCTTTGGGAAAATTCTCAGTAGCGTGATGATTGGGTAATATGGTAGATCTATCTTGAGGTTTCTGAAGAATCACGGTACTGTCTTTCTTAATGGTTGTACTAGTTTACATTCTCACCAAGAATGTATAGGGTACGTTTTTGTCCACATCACTTTTTCTGTTCTATTCTCATGAACTTTAGATTTATCTTATTCTTATACTTCTTGACATCTCTTAACCTGTATGTATTTTGCTTAGTGTTGTTGATATATTTTAGCATGTTTTTTTTAAAGATTTTTATTTATTTATTTGAGAGGTACAGTTATAGACAGTGAGAGGGCGAGACAGAGAGAAAGGTCTTCCTTCCGTTGATTCACTCTCCAGATGGCCACAATGGCTGGCACTGCACTGATCCGGAGCTAGGAGCCAGGAGCCTCTTCCTGGTCTCCCACCTGGGTGCAGGAGCCCAAACACTTTGGGCCATCTTCTACTGCACTCCCAGGCCATAGCAGAGAGCTGGATTGGAACCGGTGCCCATGTGGGATGCTGGTGCCACACGTGGAGGATTAACCCACTGCACCACGGTGCTGGCCCCTAAATTTTTGTTTTCAACTTTACTTTTTCCAGTAGTTTGCCTAGCTACTGTGTTCTTTATTTAATTTGTTGTAATATCTGTACAATTTCATTTACTTCTGCTTTATATTTTGTTTCCCTGTTGTGAGTTTCTATTAGTTGAAACTTTCTACTTCTTCAGTATTTAAACACACCTGGATTTTTCATTGTACAGCTTTTTTCAAGGTTATTTCAAAATCTTTATCAAGTAATTTTGACATCTATGTACCCCATCAGTTGTGATTTATTAATTTTTTATTAGTTGTCATATTTTTGGTTCTTGATATGATAGGTGGTTTTTAGTGGGAATTTTACATTTGGGATAATAGGTTATGAGACTGGATCATATTTAAGGCTTCTGTTTAATTGTTTAATTCTTCTGACACTGTATTATTTCTGCCAGGCCTAGCTACTGTATATGATACTGATGACATTCAAGGTGTATCTTCTCATCAGTCTGTACATGAGTAAGAGTTATGGCTCTCCACTGAGAGTATCTATACACTTTGGTATTTAAAATTGTCAGTCTCTTCATTTGTAAGTTTATGTTATATGATCCAAAACAAAAATATAAAGAAAATTAGGGCTCTCATTACCATATGATCTCTTGGGCTCTGAGGTCTGTGTCTGGTATTTCTTCTCTTTGTTTTCAATGACTTCTTGAGATTTTTTGTATATAACGGCAAGTAAATTTATTTTTATTTAAAAGCAGCAGTAGGGAATCACATAATTTCAAGTAAACACCCTGTAAAATTTGTTTAAGCATAGCTAACCAGAAATAATTTAATCTTTTGTATATTATCTGATATTAAGCTATAGTTTCTTTATTTTATATATATTTATATATATTCCTATTTTATATATATATATATATATGTATGTATAAAGGTATAAAGATTTTGAGTAAGATCTGAGAAATTTACATGTCTACTCTTTTCAGGGTCAGTTCATTATTTCTACCAGCTGAAAATTTTAACAAATGTTTGTTCACATATCTGTTGCATTTTGTTGCTAAATTTCTTCTGCAAATTTGATATTTTCCATACATTAATTCAAGTTGATAAAATACAAGACAGAAATCTAAATTATAACCATTGCATACCACATTTTCTCATTTTCTATTTTTACAATCAAAATTTGGTTTTGCAATGCTTTTTAATCAGCAGTTATTGTATTAATGGCCCTAAAATCTAGAAAACAGAAACACAAAACAAATCAACCAAAAGAACAAACAGTGTACCCCTCAAAAACTTAAACATCTTGAGTTTGAAAGGATGAGAGATACACATTCACAAGCAAATTTTAGAAAATATGGAATGAGTATTATTAAAATAAACTGTATGTAGAGTATAATTAACAGTGGTGACACAGAAGCAAAAGATAATTAGTATTGCTGAGAGAGGAAATACAATGTTACACATAATTTTATGACTGATAAGCAGATATTAAGCATTATAATCTCAGTATAAACTCATCATTGCAGAAAAAAGTTATGAAGGAGCTTCTGATTTCTGATAACTTCAATATTGGTGGCAATATTGGGAATATTATTAGCCTCAGCAGGATGAAAATGTATAAGGAGTATTATTAAAGTGATAGTTTCCCAAAATCGAAAACTAACTTGTACAATTGAGTGTTGTTATCATTTCTTTTAGCTATATAAGGGGAAATAGTTTTTTACACATGTACTTAAATCAGTGTTTCTTGAATTAGATTTAGGTCTACAGCTATCTCACTCCAAAATAAAAGTCCTGGATGACTATCTTAGATTGTTTACTCCATATATAACAAGATTTTAGGAGATCAACATGGTACAAAAAACATGCACATATGCATGGTTTTTGGAAGAGATTGGTTTGTGGTACATTAGCATATTTAAAGTAAGGGATAATTTCCATAACTTTTTTTTTTTTTTTTTTTATTTAACAGGTAGAGTTGTAGACAGTGAGAGAGAGAGACAGAGAGAAAGGTCTTCCTTCCATTGGTTCACTCCCCCATGTCTGCAAATGCTGGAGCTGCGCTGATCCGAAGGCAGGAGCCAGGTGCTTCTTCCTGGTCTCCCATGTGGGTGCATAGGCCCAAGCACTTGGGCTATCCTCCACTGCTTTCCCAGGCCACATCAGAGAGCAGGACTGGAAGAGGAACAACTGGGACTAGAACCAGTGCCCATATGGAATGCTGGTGCCACAGGCGGAGGATTAACCAAGTGAGCCAGAGCACCAGACTTTTAATCAATATCTTCTCAATATTAATTTTGCAAATTGAGATTTTGTAATTTTTCAGTTTGAATATAGATTATACTTTCTGACAACAACTTGTTTGAAGACTATTATAAGGAACTCATTTAACAGTTATTGAGCAATGGAGGAACTAATACCCTACCATGAAAGTAGAAGAGCCTATAAATGAAAGTATGTGAATTGAATAACATCCAACCTATGTTCAGAAATAAGCCACAGGAGGGACCCAAGTAGCACACCAAAATCAACCTGAAATAAAGGTTGTGAATTTACTTTACTGCATTATGGACTTGAGAATTGAATTCACAAAGTTCTATTTCAAATAGTATGGATAAATTGGTTTTCCCTTCAGCATTTTTGAATAATGGTATAAGGTAATATTTTCCCAAACCTATGTAAAAGCATTAGTAAATCCTATTCAGAATTTTTAAAAAATGTAGAAGTGACCAAGAATGTCAAATCCTATGAAAGAATTTAAATAAAATAAAGATTAAAAAGTGCTTAATGGGGCTAGCACTGTGGCATACCTGGTAAAGCCGCCGCCTGCAGTGCCGGCATCCCCTTGCGTGCTGGTTCAAAGTGCTCCACTTCTGATTCAGCTCTCTGCTATGGCCTGGGAAAGCAGTAGAAGATGGCCCAAGTCCTTGGGCCCCTGCACCCACGTGGGTGACCCAGAGGAAGCTCCTGGCTCCTGGCTTCCGATTGGTGCAGCTCCGGCTGATGCAGCCACCTGGAGAGTGAACCAGCAGATGGAAGACCTCTCTTTCTCTCTGCCTCACCTTCTCTCTTTGTGTAACTCTTTCAAGAAAAATAAATAAATCTTTAAAAAAAAAAGCCTTCATTAACTTGATCAAATCATTGTGAACTCATTAAGAAAACTTTCAGTGGAGAATTGGATACTGGAGTTAGAATCAAAGTGAGTGAAGAAGTGAATGGAAGTTGAAAATACAGCGGAAGAGTAACCATTTCTTTTATAAAGCATCACTTTACAAAAAAGAGCTATGAAGTAATGATTTCTTTTTAAGGATGTTAGATATTTAATAACCACAAATATGTGCTCATGGTAAAAAAGAAATACAATTGGAAATGAGAATACAGAGTAGTGAAACCAGAAAGTTAAAGCACTTCTTTTGCTAAAATGACAGAAGGGTCAAGATCCAACACACATAGACATGGATTTTCTTTGAACAGGAAGAAGTTGACTGCTTTGGAGAAGGGAACATGATCCTGTAAATCAATGGGCCTCATACCTAAAATTCTCAGAGTTATAGGAAGCAAGGTGATCATCTTGTTTTGAGAAATGAGAAGAGGAGGTCAAAATCATGAGGAAATACTCTTAGAAAAACTTATGGTCCTGTGCTGTGGCTCAATAGGCTAATCCTCCGGCTGAGGCACCGGCACAACGGGTTCTAGTCTTGGTTGGGGTGCTGGATTCTGTCCCGGTTGCCCCTCTTCCAGGCCAACTCTCTGCTGTGGCCCGGGAGTGCAGTGGAGGATGGCCCAAGTGCTTGGGCCCTGCACCCCATGGGAGACCAGGAGAAGCACCTGGCTCCAGGCTTCGAAACAGCACAATGCGCCGGCTGCAGCGCGCCAGCCACGGCAGCCATTGGAGGGTGAACCAACAGCAAAAGGAAGACCTTTCTCTCTGTCTCTCTCTCTCTCATTGTCCACTCTGCCTGTCAAAAAAAAAAATAAAAAAAAATAAATTCATAAGTTTTGTTTTGTTTTTTGGACAGAGTGGACAGTGAGAGAGAGAGAAACAGAGAGAAAGGTCTTCTTTTTGCCGTTGGTTCACCCTCCAATAGCCGCTGTGGCCGGTGCACTGCGCTGATCCAAAGCCAGGAGCCAGGTGCTTCTCCTGGTCTCCCATGGGGTGCAGGGCCCAAGCACTTGGGCCATCCTCCACTGCACTCCCGGGCCACAGCAGAGAGCTGGCCTGGAAGAGGGGCAACCGGGACAGAATCCAGCACCCCAACCAAGACTAGAACCCGGTGTGCCAGGGCTGCAAGGTGGAGGATTAGCCTATTGAGCTGTGGTGCTGGCCTGTGAATTTATTGAGAGAAAATTTCTTACAGACTTTGTAATGGCTGCATTTTTTTAAGAGTCTTTGCAACTGAGAATTTGACCATCAATGTTGTGTCATCATAAAAATATTTTCTCCATAATTATCAGTAAGCTGTGTAGTTAAAGGTGAATATCCAAGAGCTCTTTGTAATTCATACATAAATGTTGCCCTTTGGACTTTATTATATCTCAAAACTAAAATTCTAAACCATTTTCCCATCACTCTGCATTAATCAATTGATTAATTATATATGTGGTAATAATATTTTACTTTCTTTGTATTGATTTCTTTGTCTATGATAATATCAGGAACTCTTAAGAAAAGTGATCTTAGGAAAACAGGATTTGGGACTCTTGATCATAATGTCTTCAGATGTCAAGAATGTATTTCATGAACCTTTCAGAACTTTGCTTACAGAAAGTTAAATGAGAGAACAAGTGAATGCAGTAGAAATATGAATAGTCCCATTGAGTCAGTTGGTAGCAGGCAGCATGTAGAACTGGAAATGGTAAGAAGCTGAAATCAAGGAATTCTGGATTAAAATATCAGAGGTAAAGTGAAGAAAAACACAACAAGTCCCTATGTATAGTAGTGGTTGTTGACACTAAGACCTAATACCCTATGTTTACCAATATCTAGTTGTCATGCTCCTGTTTAATCCTTTCCCTTTGTAAGAGTCAAACTAGTGAATTGCTTTTAATGAATAAAATATGGCAACGGAGATGACATGTCACTTAGATTAGCCCAGCTTTGCCTTCTTTCCCCATCTCTTTTAGAGAAGCAATTTGTCAAAATTTGACCTTCCCAATGGTAAAGTTCATACTGCAATCAATTGTTATCCCAGATGAAAAGTCCACAAAGACCTGAGACTGCTAGCAACTATATGAGTGAGCTTGGAAGTCAGACTTTCCCCATCAAACCTTGAGATGACTACTGCCAAACAGACAACTCAATAACTTCCGGTCACAGTCTTGAATTAGAGGTGCTCGGTTAAGTTGCACCCACATTCTTGGTCCACAGAAGCTGGGAGTTAATATATACTGCTTTCAGTCACTAAGTTTAGGGTAATTTGTCCTACATCAATAGAACTAAACACATTGCTGCAACAGAGTGGAAGTGGAAGAAAATAATCAAGTAATTGTCTGACAAAGTAAGGATTTGAAAAGAATGTCAGGGAAGGCACTGTGGTACTATGGATTAAGCCACCTCTTAAAACATCTGCTCTCCTGTCAGTTCTAGTCCTGGTTCCTACACTTCTTTCTAGTTTCTTGCCGTTGCATCTTGGAAGGCAACAGATGATGGCCCAGTGTGAGACCTGAGCCTGGATCAAGGTATAACTATTTTAATTAGGCCTCCATCTTGTAACTTGGGCCTGACCAGACCCTGAACTCTGAACCAGAAGCTCCTAAAAGTAAATGCATGAACTCCCCTTGCGATAAACTCTCCTAGCAACAGCCAATTAACAGATAACAGAGAAATACCTAGAGTTTCTGGTGTCTTCTCAGGGCAGATAAGGTGATTGATAGCTTCCTGAGACCCTGCAGTTTGGCTGGTACACCCAGCAGCTTGGATCCTATGCTTCAGCCAATCAATTCAAAAGGCATCAACCCCAAAGCCATCCAACCACCTTTAGTAGGTCCATTCCCGCCACTGGATGCACTAATCAATTCTAGGAAATGTCCTTTGAATTTCCCGCGGGATGAGATGATTTGCTAAATGGTACCATGATGTATAGAATGTCTCTGAAAACCCTATAAAAACCCTGGCTTTCTTTCTCTCGGGGCTGCTCTGTTCCTGCGTGTTCAGACAGCCCCAGCATGCTGGAAGGAATAAACCCTTTTGCTGATTGCATGAGAGTGTCTCTTGGAGTTGTTCTTGGAGCAGTGGATGTTTTTGGACTCTAACACCAGTAAATGGGTTCCTACCACCCACATACGAAATCTGAATAGTGTTCTGGGCTTATATATATATATCATTTATTAAGCATTATAACCTATAAATTATTTTTCTTGGCATTTATTTTGGCACATTATACAAAAACATTTACTATGATATTTTATGGCATTTTATATTATAAATACCAGGAATACTTAAATAATTGCTAATAAATGAATTCTAACTATGTTGTGTTTATATTAAAAATTCTACATGGGTCTGGCATTTTTACACAGCAATTTAAGAAGAGTATCCCATATCAGACCACTGGTTCAAGTCCTGGCTGCTCCGTTACCTACCTGGCTTTCTACTAATGCACCAAAGAAAACAGCATCAGGTGGCTCATATATTTGAGACCGTACCACCCATGTGGGAGACCTGGACAGAGGTCTGAGCTCTGGGTTTTAGCCTGAATCAGCCCCAGCAGCTGTGGTCCCTTGGGTAGTGAACCAGACCCTTAGAGTATTCTCTCTTTATCTTTCTCTGTTTCTGAGACACTCTGCTTTCAAATAAATAACTATTTTTTTTTTTAAAAAATCTATACACAGTAAAAAGAATTAATCATTTTTTAAAAATTATTCTGAAAAACTCCATGTTTCCAACCAAAGTTAAACACAAGGTGTAAGTTTATTTTCTTTATAATTTTCCATTAAACAAAAAACCTAAGAAACCTTATTATTAAATACACACATCTAAAGAGAATTCAAAAATAAAAATGGAAAATGGAATTAAAAATGTTTATGTGGATGCAAAAACCTCTTAAAATTCATGCAAAATTTCTCTTTAACATGAATTTTTCCATGAACTTGTTGAGGACCCTTCTTAAATACTCGAGGGCAATGAAAAAGTACAAGGTTATAAACATCATATTGATAAAATATGTTATACTGAAAGTAAGATTTTAAAATTTATGTATATTGTTCCATTTTTGAATGGTGGAAGATGTACTTTCATATCTTTACAATGTTTTTTTTTTTTTGCTAAGTAATAAAGAAAGGAGCTAATTTTTTTCATAGCCAAACTTGTGAGAAAATAATAACCATAATTTTTGAAATATGTGTTTATATTATTTTCAGTTAGAAAATGTTTGCAGGATTCTAAATGATTTGTGCACATTGCAACTTTATAATACATATGAAACAAATTAATTAATAAAAAATAAAGGAAAAATGTGTAGGAGGAGGGAAGGAAGCATGAAGGATACAATAAATAGATTTCTCCTAAAATAGAATTGCCTCAATTTCTCACTCAAGTATTTCATTTGCAAGCTGGATGCCCTTGGGCAAATCATATAAATTTCCCAATTGTCAGGACCCTTACCTACATTATGGGGGTCTATAAATATTTAATTATGGTTGATATAAATTTATTAATGTAAAATTCCAAAATTGTACTAGGTACACATCATCACTAATGACAAGATGTGTCAAGACTTATTTTTCCATTCTGATATTTTAAATTATGAAAATAATATCAGCTTAAAACACACAGAAAAAAATTAAACCCCTTCCAATCTAACTCACCTATAATTTTATGAAGATAATATGTGCTTCTTTATCCTTCTTATGAACATATATTATGTATTTCTTTAATAAATATTTAAACCCTCAAAATACTTCCCTTGAAGATTATCAATTTCAGCAAGAAGCAGCCAGACCTATCATCTGCCCAGTTCCGTCTAACATATGTTAGGGTTCAATCTCCAGGAGGAGGGAATGCAAGATGTCAGATGGGCTACTAAATATTTAGGGGAACCCAGTGGAATTTGGGCTGTAAAATACTTGCTTCCTTCCCCAAAACTTTATCTTTAGCAAGAACAGGCTGCCCTCCTTCTTTAGCAATCTCCAAATTTACCATGAGAATAGCAAGGGAGTTCCTCCAGAGCTCACAGCTTATTGTGAAAACAAGTTACCTATCCCACCCTTAGCAGGCCAGACTGGATGGAGAATTGTAAATGGGGTCTTTTGATGGTTTTTGTCCCAGCCTGGTAACGGAATGCCAATCTGTTAAGTTTTTCTTTTTCCTTCAAAAATGTACTTGAAGCCAACTACCAGTCCCCTTTGGGTTTTCCTCTCTTGGAAGCCCCACTCTACACCACTCTGGCTTTTAAATCTAAAAAAAAAAAAAAAAAAAAAATCAAAATATATTTTTGTTTACCTCCATAACATATTACTGTATTCAAATAAATACATCAAAACTTAATGATTTATAAAATAATATGGAAAAAGAAGCTCTAGATTAAATAGTTATCTCAAAAATACTATATTGAGATAAGCATTTGGCCTAGTGGTTAATTTGCCTGTTGGGATACCCACATCCCATATCAGAGTGCCTGTATTTTAATCCTGGCTCTGCTTCTAATTCTAGTGTACTACTACTGAGCACCCTGGGAGGTAGCAAGTGATTGCAAGTAATTGATTCTTACATCTGCACGGCACTCCTGAATTGCATTTCTGGTTTCCAGCTTTGTCCTGGCCCATTCCTAACCATTGCGTGTATTTGAGGTGTGAACCAGTGGATGGAATTCTTGTTCTCTCTTACTTTCTCTCTTTCTGTCTATATAATTTAATAATTAATCAGTTTGAAAAATCTTGGAAAATATATAAATAGATATAATCTTTAAAAAATGCCTCCTGTGGAATTTCTTGAAAATGCAAATCTCTGAGTTCATTCACAGATTCTGATTCTGTAGATCTTGATTACTACCAAGAATATGCATTCTTACTTAAAGGCTGTGAGAATCTGGGCTGTTCATTTTAGGTTCCACTTTAATGAAGACTTACCTAACTTTATCTTCCTCTAATTTCAGCTCCAGGATCACCTCAAGAGTCAGTGGGGTCAATACATCCACGTAAGTTTTTAAGCTCTGTCTATTAAGTTGTGCTTTGTGAAAATGCAGCCCATGGTATATAACTAAAAATTTAACATGTCAATAGATAGTTATAATATATAATAGGGATTCAAAAAACTTGCAGAGACATTTATTTTGGTAGATAGGCTTTTCTTCCACTTTTTTTTTTTATTTAGTAAATATAAATTTCCAAAGTACAGTTTATGGATTACAATGGCTTACCCGGCCCCATAATTTCCCTCCCACTTGCAACCCTCCCATCTCCCGCTCCCTCCTCCATTCCATTCACATCAAGATTCACTTAGAAAGCTAGATATACTTTTTAATAGAGGTGAAACATTTGTGTTAGCACAATCTCAATTTTTAGCTTGATAGTATACTGTATCACATACTTTCCATAATGCTAATGCTAATGGCTCCTTAAATGAGCAATGTGAATAACTCCTGCTAGAATTGTTGCCAATGGCTGTTAGATTACACAGGTAACTGTTTTTAGATATTTCCTTTTTATTACTGTTCATGTAAAATAGTAATGCCTAGAAATAAAATAAAGTTAAAATAAGATTAAATAATTAAAAATTTTAATTTAGAGAATATAATTTAAAGACAAGTAATTGTATGATTATTTCATGAAAATATACATTATAAAGTGTCTTTAAAAAGTTCACAGATAACACATACTATGAAAAACTATGCATGAATTTCAAAATCTGTTTGCACCAAAATAAATGTATCTGTTAATACCATTTACCCTGAGCTTTTGAAATAGCGTCATAAACATGCTATCTTCAGAGAAAACTGCCTAATAATAAAATGTTTTCATTTTAAAATATAAAGCCAAAAGTATTGAATATTATCTTCAAATACTAATATACATTTTAGCTATAAAAATAAAATTTGAGCACTATTAAGTCACGAACATATAATACAATATGAAAACATACTTGTGTTTAAAAATATTGGAGAAAAATATTCTGGTCCCCCTTCCTAAAACGCACACACACTGAAGGACTCCTAAATCGGGAATCCAACATGCTCGGGTGGTCGCTCAAAGACCCAAACTCCAGACCAAGTTGATGCAAAAACATGAGGATTTATTAATCATTTGTACAAATGGGCTTCCCCTTCAGTAATGGCGAAGAGAGAGGCCACGAGCGGCAGTCTACAGCAGTTTTTAAAGAGAAGAACCACAAGATTAGCATATTTCGCGCGCTTTGGTTTGATTGGCCAGTTTGAAGGTTACCAAGAGTACTCATTGGATCCTTTAGATGGGGGACGTGGCTATCCCACGTGGGCACCTGGGCGGGAGTTACAACCAGTTTTCTTCCTGGGGAAACCGGAACTGGGGAGTGGCTAACCTGGGGGGGAATTCCTCGGGTCTTTCAACACAGAGATCTACAGGGGAATACTTTAGTGCTTATCTAATACATTTTAATGTCACATGAGGTCATAACGTTTGTTAAAGAAATGAAACAGAAGACTCAGTAGAAATCAAGAGAAAGGACTGTTTCAAAAATGAAATTAAGGTATTTGGCATTATATTTCACTTAACAGTTGTATTTGATATAAAATAAAGATAAATGTCCCTGTGTTGACTCATACAATAATTGTAATGAGGACAGAGAAAGTCACAATTAGAGAACTGCTAAAAATGTGAGGTATCAACTATATCATTAACAATTCTTCAGCTTTGAATTGGAATTGAATTGGAATCCCCTGGCACGTTTCTAACTCTACCATTTGGGGCAAGTCAGATCGAGCATTTCCCAAATAGTACATCTCCTCCCTCTCTTATTCCTACTCTTATATTTAACAGAGATCACTTTACAGTTAAATTTAAATGCCATCTTACTAGTCCAAGTGATCAATTTCAGTTCACAATTGATCATAATGATAGGTCTAAAAGTTAAAGGGATCATATAACCAAGACTAGTGTCTGCTAATACTAACTGAGAGAATTAAAAAGGGAGAGAACAATCCAACATGGGAAGCGGGATACATAGCAGACTCATAGAATGGCAGATGTGCTAATCAGCACTCTGGCCTCAGAATCAGCCCTTAAGGCATTCGGATCTGGCTGAAGAGCCCATGAGAGTATTTGAGGCATGGAAAGCCAAGACACTCTGGCAAAAAAAAAAAAAATAAATAAATAAATAAATAAAAAACCACCTAAATGAAAGATCTCCGCGAGTGAGATTCCAGTGGAAAGAACGAGCCATCAAGAAGGAGGTAACTTTCTCTGAAGGGAGGAGTGAACTTCCAATTTGACTATGACCTTGTCTAAATAAGATAGGAGTCGGTGAACATAAACGGATTCCATAGCCTTGGCAACTAATGGCAAGAGCCTCGGGTAATTACTGATGCCATAAACAAGAGTGTCAATTTGTTAAGTCAACAACAGGAGTCATTGTGCACTTACTCCCCATATAGGATCTCTGTCCTTAATGTGCTGTTCAATGTGAATTAATGCTATAACTAGTACTCAAAAGTATTTTACACTTTATGTTTCTGTGTGAGTGCAAACTGTTGAAATTTTTACTTAATATATACTAAATTGATCTTCTGTATATAAAGATAATTGAAAATGAATCTTGATGTGAATGGAATGGGAGAGGGATTGGGGGTTGTGGGTGGGAGGGAAGTTATGGGGAGGAAAAAGCCACTGTAATCCAAAAGCTGTACTTTGGAAATTTATATTTATTAAATAAAAGTTAAAAAAAAATTCTTCAGCTTTGAAAGGTATATCTTTCTATAATAGTAATTGCATTTTGTAGAGCCAATTTTATAAATATAATCCAAAAATTCTTTGAGTATATTTTCTATGTTTACATTTCATTTTAACAATATTTAATTTCGAAAGATAGAACCATGATTGTCTCTAAAGCATTGCTTTGACTATTCTAATCAATCATTTTTTTATAACACACATCCACACAAAACAATATGTCTTCAAAGAGAATGCATTTATTGGAAGCAGTTTTGAAATGGGGCATAAGTGGTATAAATTATTATCCAAGATTAATATTTCTGTCAGAGATAAAGTGAAGTATAACTTTGATCTCTTATTGAAAAAATATTGCCAAAATGTTACAACTGTCACTGAAATATGACTCATCATTTTAAGCAATATTAATCAACTTTAATAAATCAACCATGAAAAGAGGATGTGGATGTAAGTCATCCCAGCTGTTACAGTGAAAACAAAGATGACCAGAAACAATTTGCTATTTGATGGAGGAACACAGTAACACTTATGAAGAAACACTGCCCCTGACGTCAAGACTGAATCTGAAGAAATGTCTAGAACCAAATAAGCAGTATTCGCCAACTACAGTTGCTTTGATTTATTTGTTTTCCTGCCAAAACAAACAAAAGAAAATTATTGGGGCTTTTAAGACAGTAGTGGATTCGTGAACAGTAATTTTATATTCAATAATACAAATCATTTTTGAAATGCAAGTATAATACTGACTTTGTGCTGAAGTTTTTATATCATCTATTTTAGAGCTATATTGAAAACTTTTACCATAGAAGATAGTTTTTGAAAGTAGGTATAGATAATACATTCTTACACATGATTAATGAAGCTATGTGGTAACAATACAAGAACTCATAGTAGCCTTCTTTGTTTATATTTTTTCATTTCAAAAATCTAATAATATCATCATAAATGCCCCTATTTATAGACATATCATCATAAAGAGGTTTATTAATGATTTTCCTTTTTAATTAGTAGTTTAACTGACTTATTATTCAAAACAAATTAATTTATGTCTTTTTTATAGCTAAATTGCACACATTTCCTTCCATCTCAAATGTGTAATTAAAGATTCACTTTGTTAGATTGACTTATGTTGCCATGAATGGTTGCGTTTTATTAACTACCAACTACATTCATTGTTAGCAGCTATTCTGAATAAAGGATTTGTAGGTGTTAGCATGATAAATAGAGAAGAGGAATAGAGTTTCAAGAATCATCTCAAATTTTTGTAAACAAACCTGCTTTCTCCTCCCCTCAAATGGAGGGTTATATTTTTGAACTGACATTGGTATATATGTATTAATTCCAATGATGTTACTAACAAGAAGTCAACAACATTGGTGTATAGGTTTAAGAAATGTGAATTCCAGGTAGATAAGAAACAAAGTAAAAGCTCTGAGTTCAAAACCTAATTGAACTATTTTAAGATGATAAATAAGTTCAGGTGTTCTAGAAATGGATCAATCTGAGGGAAAACTATGTTGAAAAGTAGATATGCTTAGCAGAAATCATGTTGTAACTCCTCTTAAAGGATAATCAAATGTGAGAGAACCTACTGAAGAGACATGTTCTGGCAGCTGGCAAGAACGCACTTAAGAAAATGAAGTTTAGGAAGTGTTATAGGAGGCGAATAAAAATTCCATGATAGTGAAAGTAAACAAACCAACATAAATCAGTGTAAGGTTATTATAAATAGTACAGGGAACGAGTACGTTGATGTAAGAAGTGAGAAGTGTTCAGATATATGACATACTTAGAAGATAGTGGATGTATTTTAAGGTGGGAGGAAAGGGAAGAATAAGAAATCTACAGACCCTCTTTCCAGCTTCTCCACTCGAGTAGCTGCATGTATGGTTTGCCATTTACAAGTTACAGAAGTGAGGACAGCAGATGTGGGTCTAGGTTTTTTTTTCATTGTTTTCTTTCATTTTCTTTCATCCTTCCTTCTCTTTTGTTTCCCTTTGGTTTTAATGAATTGTAATGTCTGCATTTTATATCTAATGGAAGATGTTAAGTAGACAGTGCATGTAAATAAGAAAATTTCATGAGAGTTTTCAATACCAATGACTTTGGTGATATTATATTGTAGAATTTTAAAGCTGTCAATCCAGACAAAGTCCTCTATGCTGTATTTATATTAGTCAGAAAGTAAAAAAACAATTCATAGAAAGATTTTCTTCTTGGACTTTGCGAAAAAGATAAAGGGAAATGTGAAAAGTTTAAAAGTGAATATATATATTATCAGGAAATAAAGTATCAGTTAATTTTTACTATAAAGTCAGGAAAAATACATCATATTAGACAAGATTGCATGAATGACTATTAGACAAAATTATGCTTTCTCTGCATCTATTGAGATAATATGTTTTTTATTGTTCAATTTGTTAATGTGATGTATCATATTTATTGATTTGCAAATGTTGAACCATCCCTGCATACCAGGGATAAGTCCCACTTGGTCATGCTGCATGATTATTCTGATGTGCTGTCAGATATGTTTAGCTAATATTTTGTTGAGGATTTGTGTGTCTGTGTATCAGGGATACTGGTCTGGATAGATTCCTGGACATACATCTACCAAAATAGTCATGCAGACATACAAAACTGAAACAGACTAATAATAAAGATGGAGTTTGAATCAGTAATAAAGACCCTCCCAACAAAGGAAAGCCCATGACTGGATGGCTTCCTACTGAATTCTACCAGACATTTAAAGAAATAATTCCAATTCTTTTCAAGCTATTCAAAGCAATTGAAAGGGAGGGAATCCTCCCAAACTCCTTCTATGAAGCCAGCATCACCTTAATTCTTTAACTAGAAAAAGACACAACAGAGAAAGAGAATAAAGAACAGCTGTGTAATTTATATATTAGTGGTAGAAATGTTTAAGGAAATAGCCACTTTATCAGTTTTCTGTTATAACAATTTCTCACAAACTTAGCAGTATCAAACAGAACAATTCATCATGCCCTAGTCCCTGTGTTAGGCACCTGGTATGTGGGAAGTGGGTCCTACCATGTGTTCTGACACTGATTAGCCAGAGTTGAGTCAAACTTCACAGGCTGAGGACACAGTGCTCTATTGCCCTCACAGCAGATTCCGGTTGCACATCTGGGACTCCTTAGGCAATCCTCACTTTTGTGCAGTTGCCTATAAATTCTAGGATTTACCATTTATCCCCCTTTAGAGTCAATAATTTGCTGGACTGCCTCACAGATCTTGAGAATGTTCTATACATACAATTATGTTTTTATTATCACAAAAGTACGGGACTCAAAAGGGAGGATGGTATGAGATCCTGGAAGGTTTCCATTATGCAATTTCCATTCTGTCTCCGTAGAATCAGATGAATTACCTTCCAGGCATACTGCTGTACCATCATCACTGACAATCCAGGCAACTCACCACAGTACTAGTGTCTAGAGGTTTTAGTGTGACTCCATTATGTTTCTATTATTAATTGAATCATTGCGTGAGCCAATCGCCAGCCTTTCACTTACTCATGCATAGCAGCAAGCTCCTGTTAACTATTATCTGTGGTTTTACTTTCCATGATTTCTGTTACCACAGTCAGGAAATATATAATGGAAAATTTCAGAAATAGTATTTAAGTTTCAGATGGTTTTTATTAAAACTCACTTTTATATTTACTGTATTTATTATTCTTAATTTTTAATTGAGCCTATAATTAAGCATTATTATGTATGTATGTGACAATACATGGTATATACAAGATTCTCTACTATGCACAATTTCAATTATCCTTCTGGAGTCTTAGAATGAATTTCCCATGGATGGGGGATGATTTATTATATTGCTGTCCATTCATTTAATCTCTGTCTACCATGTAGATTCTACATAACCACACACAGTTCTCTGGAATAGAGTTGGGGCTTCATGGATTATGTGTCATCTTAAAGACTGTTTGGTAAAGAAGATGGCAAGAGCTCTGGAGCCTAGTTCAGGTTTCTCTTGAATAGAGAGCATAGGGGGTGTGTCCTTTGGGTAGGAAATGATCTCTGGTTTATCCCTGCTCCCTGGGCTCTGCAGTAAAGTTGTGACCATTGAGCTGCCATGTCCTACTAGTGGAGTGTCTGTGTTTGAGTCCTGGCACTGCTCTCAGTTCCAGCTTCCTGTTAATGGACAGCCTAAAAGGCAGTAGAGTAATGACACAAGCAGTTGGAGCCCTTGACGCTCAGGAGGGAAATGTGGATTGAGTACATGGCTGCTAATTCAGCCCCCAAACATTTCAGACATTTAAGGGATTACCGTGAAAACTCTTTCTGGCAGTCTTTTCTCTTTCTCTTTCTCTTTGCTTCTCCAAAAACCAACTTATCAATCAGTATCTTTCATAATTGTTTTGTATATCTGAATATGGAAAAGAATACCTTTCTCTGTCAGAATTACTTTCTATCGCTCATTGAAATGTCTAACCTTTCATGTACTCTATAAGTAAAATTGTATCAAAATCTCACTAAACCGAAAAAAGCTTTGCATCTTTTAAAAATATTTATGGAGCCAGAGTTGTGGCATAGGGAGTAAAGCTGCTGTGTGTAGCACCAGCATCCCATATGGGTGCCAGTTCGTGAACCTGCTGCTTCACTTCTGGTCCTACAGCAGAAGATGACTCAAGTAATTGGGCCCCTGCACCCACGTGCAAGACTTGGAAGCAGCTCCTGGTTCCTGGCTTCAGTCTGGCCCAGCCTTGGTCGCTGCAGTCATTTGGGGACTGTACCAGTGGATGAAAGATCTCAATCTCTCTCTCTCTCTCTCTCTCTCTCTCTTTCAAATAAATGTTAAAAAAGATTGATTGATTGAATGATTAGAGGCAGAAAGACAGAGAGACAGAAGGAGATAAACCATTCCCTGGCTTCTTCCACACAAAATTCCCACAAAATGAGAATTAGTAAGGCTGGTGCTGGGAACTGAGAATCAACCAAGGTGTTTCACATGAATGACTGGGACCAAAGTACTTGAACCATAACCGCTGTTTATAGGGAGCACATTAGCAGGAATCTGGAATCAGAAGTAGAATTTGGAATAGAATCTAAATATTCTGATTTGGGATGAAGGAATCCCAAATTGTGTCTTATCTACTATACGAAATGCCAGTCTAAGTTTTGTGTCTTTGGATAGAATTTTTAGTAATATAAATTTAAGGTAAACCTCCATGTAAAAGTAAAACTTTTGTTAAACATAAAATAGTTCTTATAATAATAATATTTCATTTTCTGCATTTTATATGTATTGAGAAGAGATTATATGTGACTATACATAGATGCCTCTTCTGTTTTGTCAAAATTAGAGACTTGATTTACCAAAATGTCTCTAAAATTACTTGATATGTACCCATAACTTAGTTCTGTTTACACCTCAAATAATTGCATTAATATTTTGGCCAAGTAAGTCACTTTCAATGTCAAATCAAAATAATAATTGTACAATGAATTCAAAATCAAAAACAAACAAAATACTTCGAAGGTATGCTCACTCATGAGAACTCACCATTAACATGACTTTAATTGAATTGAAAGACAATTTAATGCTGAAATACACAAACTACTTGTTTGTGATATTATATTCCTATGTCCTACAGTGCTAATGGCTACCTATTGAGTCAAAGAAATTACCACAGTAAGTTCTAATGCATCTAATAATATTCACCTAGCAGAATTGAAAAGCCAGCATATATTCATGTGCTCATACTGCTTAGCAGCCAATGGAGTTAAATAATAGATCGGTGAGAGAAAAAGCAATGCAGGGGTCAATATAATGATCTGATTTTCATAATATCTTAGTTACTCTCTGGTTACCAACTAGACATCCATGGAAGGTCTTACTTTTAACATCACCAGGGTACTGTTTAGTATACTTAGCAGTAACTTAATCACAACACTGAGAACAACCCAGGAATGGTAATGTGATTAAGATCAAATGTCCTCACAAGTTCGCACCACTTTCTATTTCTTAGTTCTCACAGATTGAAGAACTAACTGTAGTGTTACCCAGTGAGCTGGAAGAGTTAATAAAGCATCCTGCTGCTTTGAAAATCACCATTTGGAACAAAACAAAGAATTGAAGAATTGAATTTGACACTGGAACACCTATTATAGAAGTGATAAATATAGCAGATCAAAGAACTGTTATGATTTAATCATGAATTATCCATTCTACCTTATTTTCATAGAAGGGGTATTATGCATCTGACTAATCGTATGTCCATATATATGTCCTAAAATATTCAGGAAGATATAAGAGATGTTAAAACCACTGCCAGAAAAAGTATGTGGAATGAATTCTGTATTAATATATGTCCAACCAGATGGCTGAGCAACAACTAAGAGGCTCTCAAAGTTAATGGTGGAGAAATCAGTCAATAATTATTTTTAGTTTAATTCCAGTCTGAGAAAGAGAAGTCATTTTAATGAAAAATGTAACATGGGAAAACGGATCACTTGAACAAGCTATAGGGAAATAGAAATTCACTGTGAGATGTGAGATTGCCGATGCAGATGAAGAGAACTCTCCTAGCTTTGTGCTTTTCATGAAAGGTAGTTCACCAAGCAGGCATAGTAATTTATAGAACAGTAAGATAAAGCATCTTCTCACCTGTTTCATTACTAACTGAAGAAATGAGACCTAGATTGGGAAACTAATTTTTTTAAATTTTATTTAATGTATATAAATTTCATGCATTTCATATCTACAGATTTAATAACATAGTGATTCTTCCCATCATACCTTTCCTCCCATCCACACTCCCACCCTTCTTCCTCCTCTCTCTCCTATTTTCACTTTTAAGTTTTACAAAGATCTATTTTCAGTTTACTTTATACTCAGAAGATTAATGTTATAGTAAATAAAAACTTCAACAAGTAGTATGAGAAGAGAAGAAAACTATTTCTTAACAGTAGAGACAAGAGCTGTGAACAATCATTGAACATCAAAATGTCAATTTCACTCCTATACATTACATTGTAGATACTCTTAGTTACCACAGATCAGGGAAAACATACAGTATTTGTCTTTTGGGGACTGGCTAATTTCATTAAGTATAGTGGTTTCCAGTTGCATCTATGATGGGAAAAAGGTACACTAATCCCCTGTTGTTGGGGATATAAACTAGTGTAGCCATTATGGAAGACAGTAGGTAGATACCTCAGAAAGCTGAAAACATATCTACCATATGACCCAGCAATCCCACTACTGGGAATTTACCCAAATGAAAAGAAATCAGCATATGAAAGAGTTATCTGTAACCCCATGTTTATAGAAGCTCAATTCACATGGCTAAGTTATGGAATCAACTCAGATGTTCATCAACTGATGACTGGATAAATAAATTATGGCATGTACACCATGGAATAATATTAAATGGTAAAAAAATGAAATCCTGTCTTTTGAAACTGATTAATTTAAAGAGTATGCAGTACCTTAAGAAGGTGAATGGCATGTATATAATTATTAAACATACCACAACAGGCTAGATTCTCAGGCACCAAGTAACACCTTTCAAAGCGATGTAAAAATCACATCTGTATATCTTAGCTGGTGGCCATGACATTGAATACAAAATGATAGAGGTTTGATACTGTTTGCTTCTGTAGAAACATAGACAAATGAAATTCAGCAGAACAAGGAGAAATCCAATAGAAATTAGATACTAGAAAAAGATATTTCATTTGGAAAATAAAAATCTCATAAAAGTATTAATATTAAACTGGATCACTAGTTTTGTAGCCCCTTGGTTTTTGAGGGAAGAGATGGTGAACAAAAATTAAGAAATTATTAAAAATTTCATTAATTGCATGTGAAATCATATCAGTTTACCAAATGCTCTATGTCTTACTTCTTATCATTTAATTCTCATACTTCAATAGGCCATATTATTTTATTGTCTGTCATAGAGGGAAATAGGCTTAAAGAGAAATATATGTTAAATTACATGGCATCTTTATCCTGCTGCTATCTCATCTGTACCAAAAATTGTTCCTGACTCTTCAATATCATAGGCTTAATCCCCACTTTTTTGTTAAGTACTTTTTATCATACCATTTCACAGAAGTCCTTCTTTTCAATGGCTTATATTTATCAGCCCTATTGTTATACTCAGGACCCTTTTCTCCAAGCCATTTATTGTTTGATTTTTTTTTTTTTCATACTGGACAATCCAGACAATACAGTCCATCATTCCAATCACACTCTTGATTATTTATAAAATCCCCCTTTCCCAAGAATAAATTTCCCAAGAATAAATTGTTCTCATACTCCAATTCTGCATCAATTCCACAGTCATCATTCCCTTCTCCTTTACTTAGGATGCCTAACCCTTATCCTAGCAAATCACGCAATTCTGCCAATGGGTGCCATGGAAGATTCAGAGACTTCAACATCAGTAATCTTTCTGCAATTTTCCAGTCCTATTTAGCTTTGTAAAATGTTTGATGGCTTCAATTTCCCACATATGTTATGCTTCCTCAAGTCATCAGAGATACTCAGCTACACATAACCTTAAAGTGCTTCTAAAACAACTTTCCTTTTTTCTCTGATGCATCAGAGGAAACTGCGCTTTGTTTTCTGTTCCTTCTTTTTCTTTATTTTTGTTTTTAATTCTAAAGCTAATAGCTTTATTTCTGACTGAAGTAACACTGAAGTCTGTTTCATTTTTAAGATGAAATGCATCCAACAGTTCTAACCTCAATAATATGCTGTGTCTGAGCATTTGCAAGTCTGCAAGAAGAGAGAAACAATGTTGCTTGATTCATCTTAGTGAAAATATGTAATATGTGTCTAGACATAATAAAACATTGTCTAGGTTTATTTAATGAATATCTTAATAGAAAAATATAACTTGAAAGAATAATTTTGCAAATAAGAAAGGGAAAATTTAAAGTCTTGGTTCATGTACTTTTATACTTCTTATAGATTTAATTCAAGAATATTAATTATAAATCTCACAACTTTCACTAAAACCAGAGAATTGAATTCAAATTGTTGTCACTTTTCTATTTTTGGAAGGGAACAATATCATCAGGTACTACAGTGAATTTTTCATATACCTCATTAAGTCATCAGATTTGGCTGATCTGTTTTAAATAACTCATCTAAAAGGGAGCAAGTCTCTTATAATCAATTCAGCTTTTCCTGGTCTACAGTGATATCAAGGAAAATTGAATTGTATGATTCAAAACTAACTGAAAACTATTTTTTTAATTTCTTATTTACTGTTCCATAAAATCAATTTTAATTAATTATTGGATTTGCATGTTATTTAAAATTTAGTAAAGCTTCAACAATTTTCCACTAAATGGCTTGAAATATTTAACATAAGATTAAATGCCTCAGAACTACACACATTATTTTTTCTTGCTAAAAACTAATAATAATACGTTCAACTGTAGCTCATTATATTTCTGACATACTATATTTAATAAGTACATTATATAACTTTTAATTTAGCAAACATTTAAAAAAGTAACTCATTGAATAAATATTGATTCTAGATTTACCCTGTTTCGGTATTATTTTATTATCAAATAGTAGATATGAAATCATTAGTTTCATTTTGAATTCTAATTTAAAGATAGAAAAACACACGGCAAGTCTCTAGCAAGCATTTTGTTTGAAAGTTTAAAAACAGCATATTTACATGGAAGGATTGTAATGACTAAGAAAAAGCTATGAATAATGAAAAAAGAAGTAGAATACATGTGTTCTTGTGATATAGATATATGCATAATAATAATTATGCATAATAGGCCAGTAATAAACATTTTAGTTAAGATGCTGTAGACAGGAGTTAGATAAGAATAATAAGAAATAATAATTTCTTTTCCTTTAAGTAATCCCCAACTAAATAAAATGATTTTAGATTTCACACTTTAATGTTTCATTTAAATATTAAATTATCGATTTATTAGTTTCTTGGATAATTGCATCTTCTAGCATAGCTGCTACTTTAAAGAGATTTTAAAAACCTCTAACCAAATTTACTCAGGTAAGCTTTAATAGTTTAAACAGGTTAATTTTTAATATCATTTGTATTTGAAAGGTGCTCAGAATATTATACTATTAAATATTTAATAACATGGTTACAAAAAATTTTAAGTAATCCAAGCCCAAACCCTAGAGGCATAAGGATAACTATTTCTGGCTCTTGAAAAACTAAACAAGTCCATTGAGATTTATACATTTGTTCATAATTTAATAATGTGGTTTAAGTTGTTGCTAGCTTTGCAGAAATATAGTGTAATAGCACAGATGTGACTGTTAATTAAAAAGTCTCTTGTGAGAGCAAATGCGTTTCTGGGTGATGTTTTGAGCAAGATTATGTCATTTAAAAAAAATTCTGAGTACACAAAATCCTGAACTTACAAACATTATTTACCTAAGAGACTCCTGGTTTTTTCCCAAGTCACCCTGCCAAGTAAAGAGAACTGAAGGTAACTTGTTAATCAGCCTGATTGTTTTTATATTTCTTGAGTAATATCACTGCCAGTGTCAAGATGTATGTTTAGTTTTAGACAATGTAGCTGTTTTTTTTGTTGTTGTTAACTGATGATATAGCTTTGTAATTTTTTTAACTATGGTTAACCATGTGTGTGACAGATATATTTGTATTCATATGTATTTTAGCTCAGTAATATTCATAATGGCTGACATTTGCCAAAAGTCATATTTGATAGCATTTTATATGAGTTTAAATGTGAGAAGAAATTAACATCCCCTTCAGAAATCATTAGCAATATATGATTTCGTAAAATCAGTTCAAATCTTAGTTGTCACTAACATACTTTGTTCATAACATATCATAAATTATTTTCTTAATAGTATTACGTTTTACCAGCTACTTTATTTTTCATGATAAACATTATTGAAATAACCTATAAGAAAAGTATATGAATATGTATTCATGGTAGAACAGAATATTGTTGATATCAAGTATGGGTAGAGCAACTTAATACTATGTGTTAAATCATCACAAATTTTTTAAAATTTTCAGGTAAGATTCATTTTTTTCAGCACATTAAAATTTTCTAGGAGAAAATCAAGCAACTTAGCAAACTACCTTACTCTTGTAAGGGTGTTTACTGATAGTGACTCTAATCTCAGAATTATACAAACACATGCCCATACACATACATTCAAACAGTCACACTCACACAGATGTAAATGGAGCTAAACTTAAATATGTATAATATATATGTGTGCATGCATAAATTTTTGTTGACCAAGATTCAAGAATAAGTTTGAAGAACCATGTAGTTTTTATAAATTTTCATTAATAATGTTTTCCACTCTATCACTTTACTTATAAGGTATTTTCTCTCTCTCATGGAAATATCTCCACAAATTTCAGCAAATCACGTTTATCTGTGTTTCTGTCCCTAACAGTACTGAAGTCCAAAAATGTACATACCACTTTTTTTTTTAAATGTTTTATTTATTTACTTGAGAAGTAGAGTTACAGAGAAAGGGAGATACAGAGAGAAAGGTCTTCCATCTTCTGGTTCACTCCCCAAATAGCCACAAATAGCCGGAACTGGGCAGATCCAAAGCGGAAGCCTCCTCCGGGTTTCCCATGCAGATTCAGGGGCCCAAGCACGTCGGCCATCTTCTACTGCTTTCCCAGGCCATAAGTAGAGAGCTGGATAGGAAGAGGAGTAGCCAGTACATGTACTGGAATCCATGTCTGATGCCTGTGCCATGGATGGAGGCTTAGCCTACTATGCCAATGCCGCGGTGCATACCACCTTGTCCAAGTAATTTTATTTTTTTAGGTTTCTCTATTCTGTGGTGTAAATAGTAATTAATACTGAGTCTCATTGGATAAGAACTTATGTTGGTTTTATTTTATTTTGGAAAATCTCAGCCAACAATTGATTAAATATCATCTATGCCTATTTTATCATCTCCTGCACACTTGCTTAGACATATGCTCGAACAGGTAGTCATATGAGATGCCTGCATCAGAGATGGCAGCCCCAAAAAAAGCAACCTTATTTGGGATGAAATTAATTATTCTAAGTGACATTTATTTCCATATTATTTCTCAAATGTGATAAAAGTTAATAAATCATACTATTAAGCAAGACACATGGACTGGGCTGGCGCCGTGGCTCAACAGGCTAATCCTCCGCCTTGCGGCGCCGGCACACCGGATTCTGTCCAGGTTGCCCCTCTTCCAGGCCAGCCCTCTCCTGGGAGTGCAGTGGAGGATGGCCCAAGTGCTTGGGCCCTGCACCCCATGGGAGACCAGGGAAAAGCACCTAGCACCTGGCTCCTGCCATTGGATGAGCGCGGTGCGCCGGCGACAGCGCGCCATCCGCGGCAGCCATTGGAGGGTGAACCAACGGCAAAGGAAGACCTTTCTCTGTCTCTCTCTCTCTCACTGTACACTCTGCCTGTCACAAAAAAAAAAAAAAAAAAAAAAGACACATGGACTATTGAGTCTCTTAGTTTGCTTGAAAATAGAAAAACTCAGGTGAAATTAGGACTCGAGCTCCTAGACCTTGTCTTAAAGCTAAGAAGTTCATGGCATGGCTTCCTGGGTTGATAGGAATTCATAGTTTGAGAATTGTATGACCCGCTGCTTTTTTACTTGAGGTATCTCCAATCTCATTAATTAAGGTTAAGCCTTCTAAATGAATGAAAAAAAAATTAAAGTCACTGGGAACAACTTGTGTTTTAATTTTTACCAAAAACTGAATTTTATAATTTTCAGTCAAGTAAAATTATTGCCATAATTCTTTAAATGCTTTAGTACTGCTGAAAACTAACTTGTTGGGATTTTAAGCTTTAAATATTCACATTTAATTATCATGCCATTCATGAAGAAGTAAGTAGGAATTCAGGATCTAAATTCCTTTTTCCTTTTTTTGCTTTTTTCTGGATTATGGCATAATAACTTAGTGGAGATAAAAGTGTAGAGACAGCTTAGCTGCTCACCTGTGATTCAGTAGTACATAAAATATTCTTTAAAATTTCAGTATATGCTTAGATTTAGTATTTTATTTATTCAAATTATTCAGACATTCTATTATTTTAACAATTTAAAGTAATAAAGACATTTCCCTTCTAGCATGCTGAGTCTGTTGCAAATATCTAGAAATAGAAGTATCAACATAAAGCACTGTTAGGTTACAGAATTATTTGTATGAGTTCCAGCTTACTTTTGTATGAGTTACTTTCAGTCATTTTTATTTTTTTAAATTCATTCTAATGTTTATTTATAATTACTGTGCATCAGTATTGCATTATAGATAAAAGTGTCCATGAACTCACAACAGAATCCTTGATTGACTTTATTAACATATTCTTTTGAGACATCAGTAAAATATTAAGACAAAAATGGAATAGTTTTTGAAGCATTTTAGTGAAATTTCACATTTTTAACTTCTACATAAACATGACCTAGAACACTCCCAAAACTAGTTGAAAGATTGATTATAGAACATTCCTTCCCTCCCAAAATTGTGTATTCTTGGAAGAAAGGTTTGTTGCAAAATATAGTGCAAAGAAGTAGATGGGAAATTGCTTCATTCTTGGTTTCTGTGAGGGATTAAGAATACATACGTGTGTAGATGGAAGTTGGAACTGAGAGGTGCGTGTTTAGCTTGTATTCAAGTTTGTGGTTGGTCTGTAGAGCTCATGGTCCTTCTGTGATTGATCAGTGATATTGTGTCTTCATGTAATTTTGATGATGGTAAAATGGGCTTTAGTCAGTGGGGGCTATGTACAGGTGTTAGTTAATTTTTGTTCAGGACATGGGGTTCAAGACAAGGTTGTAGAGACTGGGTTTCATATATTGGAAGCAATCCTCCAGTGATATATATATATATATATAATTTTGTAAGAGAAGGTAAATGGAGTATGTTTGCAGCTTATGTTAAAGTCAATAGAAATTTCACGACAAAAATTCACATATAAAACTTTGACAATTCCTGGGATGGTTGATGCAGAGTTTTCTTGTTTGGAATATAAGACAGGAATCCAGTTGTTGAAGATGGTGAATTTATATATTCAGTTGGAGAATAGTTGACCATATGTCTTCTCTGTGATAGCCAAATGTAGACATGTTAACAGGCAATCAATATAAACCTAGTTTAAAGTCTAGAGATATACATTTAGTGATTATGAATATTCAGGTTGGTTTTAAGCAATAAGAATAGATGAGATTGTATGTAAAATGAATTTATAGCAAAAGAAATCAAAAGCCCAAAAGAATATCTAATACTAGAGTGTATTGTACTTTTCTTCTTTTTACTTGCTTCTTAGTTTATATATCTGTTGGTCAGAAGTACTGCGTGGCGTGACCCAGGATGTTGAGTTATTTGATGTTGTGGGACTGAAGCCTGTTTCTTCAATGTCTGTTAACTGAGAGCTGCTTTCACCTTCTGGAAACTACTTATATTCTAGCAAAATCTATCCCCTCCATCTTTAAGCCAAAAATACTACATCAGTTCCTTCCTGATTCAAACATTTCCCTCTTCCAAAGCCAGAGAGAAATTCTGCTTTTGAAAGGGCTCAAATGTTTAGTTTGGGCCCACCCCAGATAACGTGCCTGTGCTGTAGAGCCTAACATTGTCATAGGAATGGCTCCCTATTATACTCCCAGGCCTAGAGTTGGCACAGCTTTTGGATGCCACCTTGGAATTCTGCTTGTTGTGAGGTGATTCTTAGGATGCTGAAATGGAGAAGAGAGAAATAGAATGGTAAAAAGGAAAAGGATGGAGGAAAATAGTGCAAATATGTGTTGTTACAAAATAACTGGTGATCAATTTAAGAGCTAACGGGGCGCCAGATTCTGTCCCGGTTGCCCCTCTTCCAGGCCAGCCCTCTGCTGTGGCCCAGGAGTGCAGTGGAGGATGGCCCAGGTGCTTGGGCCCTGCACCCCATGGGGAGACCAGGAAAAGCACCTGGCACCTGGCTCCTGCCATCGGACAAGCGCGGTGCGCCGGCCGCAGCGGCCATTGGAGGGTGAACCAACGGCAAAAGGAAGACCTTTCTCTCTGTCTCTCTCTCTCACTGTCCACTCTGCCTGTAAAAAAAAAAAAAAAAAAAAAAAAAAAAAACTAAAATGTCCATTTGTTTTGGAACCGTAGAGTTCACTTTAGAAAGACACTTCAGAGTTAACACACGTATCTGAAGGCAGGAGACTGGAGAGTGAATTGGGTTTGTAGCAACAGACTGGTCTTTCAAGATAGTTGGCAGACATAGGAAACAAAAAGAGCAGAAACTAAGAACGTCAAGAATTGGAAGGATGTATATATTTTTGTTTTGAGGAGAAGGAAATCAATCAAGAATATCAGAAAAAATCATGTGAAAATGGAATCTCACCTACCAAAGATATAAGAGTTAGCAAGCCACATGAACACATGGTTCACAAAAGCCTGTGTAGATTTTTTTTTCCTTATTTAACATAGTTCCTTGCTTATTTAAAAATACAAAAGGTAGCGACTGGCATTTTCTCTCTGTGCTGACATTTCTCTTGGTATATGTCTTGGAGTCCCTTAAAGTGTATCTTAATTGTATTCTGAGCATATTTTCCCAAACAAGATGGTCTGAAAAGGTGATCAAATATTTGAAATTACAACACTCTCCAAAATAGCTAGATACAAGATTGGCATACTTGATTAACTTAGGAAGCTCATTGAGTTTAGTATTTAAAAATGTCAGATGCAGGGAAATTAATTGATTCACTTCCAATGTTTCTCAATTTTGAAAGTAGTTTTTTCAAGGAAGGTTGTTATAAAAGCCTGAACTTGTTCCTAATCACTCTCTGTACCACCTGGCTCTCCTTTTGATTCTTTCTTTGTCATTGCCAGTCACAAACATCAGCAAAGGCCAAACCAATTGGAGATATCCAAACCTGGACTTGAGCCTCCAAAAATGTGACCTAATTAACATTTTTTTCTTTATAGAGTTGATTGCCTCAATACTTTATTATGTAGTAAAATAAGGACTAATAAATTATCAATCTATAGAACATTTTAAAACAGAGTCTTAAATAGTATTTTTGGCACTCTATCCTAATAGATGTGCAAAACATTTCAAGAATTGTCCATTCTGTTGCACACACAAATGCACAAAACCGCGTGAATCTTTAAAGACCTTTGTAAACAAAAATTTTATGTAATGAAATTAAAACCAGATACATTTTAGTATAGCAAATGATACCTGAATAAGTATAGTCAGTTTAATGATGTTTTCAAAAATTATGATTGCATCAAACTTATTTGTTTTATACTTTTAAATAAAGGTAGTCTAAGAAAAACAAACATTTTTTAAGGTGAGAAAATTCTGAGGATTTGCTGTTTCCCTATTAAACAATTACTAATTTCAGATTAATTAAGATTCTATTAGAAAAGAAATTAAACCATAGTGCAGGGCCAGTGCTGTGGCATAGGAGATTAAATAAGCTTCCTGCAATGTTGGCATCCTTTATGGGCACCAGTTCAAGTCCCAGCTGCTCTACTTCCAATTCAGCTCTCTGCTAATGTGCCTGGGAAAGTAGCAGAGATAGCCCAACTTCTCCCTAGAAAGCATCTAATCTAACAACCTTAACTGAGGTTAGGATATAACTGTATCTCAGGAGGATCCTCCTTCACCTTGGAT
Source organism: Sylvilagus floridanus (assembly GCA_949820135.1). Taxonomy (NCBI): domain Eukaryota; kingdom Metazoa; phylum Chordata; class Mammalia; order Lagomorpha; family Leporidae; genus Sylvilagus; species Sylvilagus floridanus. The sequence continues at coordinate 58,016,069 of OX463242.1, forward strand.
ATATGGCCTACAAATTGGAAAATGGTTTGCTCTGTTTGAACACCACCATAGCTACTTATGTCCTTGTTGAGGAAGTCTTTCTCGGCCTCCTTAACAATTATAGAGGCTGAGAGTTCAGGCACCCAGGATCCAGTGTCAAGATATAGTGTATGCAGCTGTTTCACAGCTAAATTGAAAGCAATGAACGGGTCATGATGTTTTGGGGGAACCACACATATATATGCCCTTTCTCTTGTCATCTACAGGGGGTCTATTCTTTTGAAGTTTATTTTTTGTTTATTTGAAAGCAAATGGGAGAGAGAAAGAGGGAGAAAGAGAGAGAGAAATGTGTTCCATTTGCTGGTTGACTTATTCTGCTTAAGCCCCCAACAACCCAAGTTGGGCCAGGTGAAGCCAGAATTGGGAACTCCATCTGGGTCTCCAAAGTGTGCGGCATGGACTCAGTACTTGAGTTACCAATGTTGCCTCTCAGAATGTCCATTAGTAGAAAGCTGGATGGGATATGGTGTCAGGACTTAACCCAACTGGTGGGTTAACCAACTGTGCCACTCTGAGTTATTTCTTTTGGTATCCTCAATGGCACTCTACAGATAATCTTAGGGGATTTTCATTTATATGTACTAGATCGATGTATTTTGTTTTATCTATTTTCTCCTCAAATTCTACTAATATAACAGTCAGGTTAACAGTTATTTCTGAAGGCTGGTGTAAAGTGCATGTGACCTAAGACCGTGATGGAGGTACCCAGATTTCCTCCCCAAGCTGCACATGCCAGGAAATGCATCCATCCACTCCAGTGAAGTAGAGGAAGCGTACTCTCTGAGAAGGATGAATCAGTGAGCTCTAGACTGAAACAACACAACGGAAGTGAGGTGCAAAATTAAGAATCAAAAAAGACTGTGTAACACATGGTATTTTCTTTCTCATATTTTCTAGGGTTTTTTCTAATCAGTGAAGAGAATGAGTGTAGATATGCAGATAGTAATATTTTAAAGTTCTCCCAGTAGAACAAGTTATCTCATTAAATATCCTAGCAAAATTCTCCATTCTATGACACTCATCTACCAAGTTTATCCAATTTCACACATTTAATTATGTACAAATTTAGTTTGCAAAAAATGACTAAACGTGAGTTCAAACCAATAGCAAAAATGAATTCAACGCAAATGAACTAAATGTAAACAAATCTGAAAAAGTTAGACAGCATGAAAAGGGAAAAGGCATTCTTAAAAAAGAAAACAAAACAAAACATGATGCTATGCAAAAGAAATATTCAGAAAACAAATAGAGTCACATAATTGCATTGTGGTCCATAAGGTATGAAGAATTGGCAATACTGCTAAAAGAAAGTAATCCTCCATTTCCCTTTTTTCTCCTTCTGCTTGCTGGATGTGTGCCAGTGTTTGGATCAGTCATCACAAGTGAAAAAATAGAAGTAATGAAAATGGCAAAGCCGGCGCCGCCGCTTGCTAGACTAATCCTCCGCCTGTGGCACTGGAACCCCGGGTTCTAGTCCCTGTTGTGGTGCTGGGTTCTGTCCCGGTTGCTTCTCTTCCAGTCCAGCTCTCTGCTGTGGCCCAGGAGTGCAGTGGAGGATGGCCCAAGTGCTTGGGTCCTGCACCTGCATGGGAGACCAGGAGGAAGCACCTGGCTCCTGGCTTTGGATCAGCGCAGCACGCCAGCCTTAGCAGCCATTTGGGGAGTGAACCAAAGGAAAAAGGAAGACCTTCCTCTCTGTCTCTCTCTCTCACTGTCTAACTCTGCCTGTTAAAAAAAAAAAAAAGAAAAGAAAAAGAAAATGGCAGAGAATAATCTAGGAAAAGCAAGAAGCAAGATCCCTAGTACTCGATAGAGACCATGGTAGCTCACAACAGTGAATATATAAAAAATTAGTTATCTAAGAAGAAATATTTATATTCTATATGTGGTATTGTTATTCACAGTCTTTCTACAACAATGAAATCTTGTAGGGCACAATGATAATACAATGGGAAGAGTTGGAAATTTATTTCAATAAATATTCAGAGCAAGTAACAGTAAATCTCACAAAGTAAATAGTAAACTACCAGCAAACTTTGAAGGGGGTAAATTGGAATTTAGTATGTAATGCCTAACTGAAGCTAATTAACAACAATAGTAACATCTCAGTATGTTTCTCTCTATTATTTCTCATGAAGCTATTGGGGAATACACTTCATAAAATGATAATAATTAATCATGAAAGGAAATATATATATATAGGAAATATATACATATACACATATAGGAAATATATATATACACGCATACACACATACACCTTTCATGATTCCTTTCATGGAGATATATATATATATATAAAATCAGGAAATAGCTATACACCATAGGATAAAGGTTCTCAAACTTTCCGGGAGCAAGAGAAGCTCCATGACAACAGTGGTACAGCAGCTCTAGAATACAATCAATATAAATTGGAAGCTGCAGACAGAATGCATAGGATTTCATAAGAGTGAGTCACAGAAACAAATTAAATTAGTAGTTTGCCAAGCTTATAGAGTAGTCAAGCACATACATGGGAGTTTCACAATTCTGTCAGAAAATCAGAGCTAATCAGTCAGTGACAAGCAGGAAGAAAATACTCACATGTAAGTGAAATAACTATTAATTCTAAGAAAAGCAAAAAGCTGTCAAAAAAGTAACTCCAATTATGATAAATATTGGAAGTCTGTTCTAAATACTATGTATAATCATAAAAATGTAAACACTGAAGATAGAACCAGAAATTGAGACTTGGAAATAGGGCATGAATGTGTGGGGAAGGAGATGTGTAAGAAAATATTCATAAAGGGCAGTCAGTTAATTTCTAAATTGGAAAATATGATAAATATCAATATAAGTTATAACAGTAAGCAGAAATACAGTGCAATACACTAGAAGAAACATTTAAATGGGTTTTATAGGTTTAACTTTGGGTAATAGAAATAAAAAATTTAGAAGGGCTGTAAAAAATTACTAATATTAGTTATAAATATCTTATTATACTGTTTTTTTATAAACAAAATACATTAAGTAGTAATAGATCTTTAAAAGATGCCAATTATTACATTTAAGCTCCATGTAAGTTCCAAAGACAAAGAAATGCAAGTTCTCAACTTGATTAAAGGTGGAAACATATTTATGTCAAGAAATTCTTCTATTCGGTCAGTTAAAATATTGCCCCCAGAAGCTCAATACGGACCAATGTCTCCCTGATATACAGCAGAGAAAGAAGTTTCATTCATCCCCTGAGCACTATCCACTCATACTACCCCATCACAAACTATACTCTGATATTTCAGTAGTAAGAGTGCATTAAAGTGAGGTAGCATCTGCATTTCTTAATTCATTATATTTGTTAGACTTAGTCTATTGGTAGTTTCTTATGTGAAACCTGAATAAGAGGTACACATCTCATGTTAATATCCTTGGATGTATAAAACTTGTCTCAAGATATTTAAATATCTATTTCTCTTCTTCTGTCATAAAATAATTTCATAACTTTATACCACAATAATTCAAAGGATCTCGGCAAAGCATACAAATATTTTGTAACTTGTAATGAATATTGTTTTATTGTGCTAAGGTGCTATGTAATTATGGGACACATTTATACCTTTTCCCTTCTCCTGTACTACTTTGTTCATGTCATTCTCTCCTTCCATCTTTCCTTCCTTCATTCTTTCCTTCTTTGAAATACTACAAAGTAGGCATATTGCTTTCAAATAATAGCCAGAGCAAACCTCATCAATTTAAGAATGGAGAGTGCATCCTGTAATGAATTTATGTCTGTATCTGTGTTACCAAATGGATCTAAAGTGACATCTCAGCCCCTGTTAATGAGATTGTCTTATGTAAGGGAATCTGGTAATGGGATCATACCAAATCTGATTATTTAGAGATAATGTTAACACAAATTAAATTAATTAATGTTCAATTTGCCCTTCACAAAGAGAAAAAAAAATAAAGAGCTAACCAGAAGGATAGAATGACACTGGTGAGGAAATATCATATTTCAATATCAATGTTTGGAATTTGCAAATTGGAAAGTTGACAGAACAAAAGAGCTGTATATTTGAAAAAGGCTTTTGAAAGAAAACTATTTTCAAGCCCGTCAACAACTGATTATCTCTGATCATCTGAGAGTATATCAGGCAGGATATTCTTATTTTTAGAGATTACATATACTGTTGCATTTTCCTAAGTGCTCATTGCTCTCCTTCTATTTATAAGTTGTCTTTCCTTGAAAACTACTAAGAAGGAAAATCTTATATTTAGCATTCTTGCATTATTTCACTAATTCTTACTGTAGCCATCTATCAGCAAAATAATTATACTCTAAAAGATGTAATTGTATTTGCTTATCACAATAGCTATGCTACTGTTAATAGAAACTTACATTTTACAGAAATCATATGATCTTTCTAGAAAAAGCAATTTAGGTAGAAATTCTTCAGATGATTCTTCAGATAATTACACTGTACAAAAATGAGTGAAGATACAAAGTTATGAGAACACATTTCTATGAATCATAACTCTTTTTTTTAAAGATTTATTTTATTTATTTGAAAGACAGAGTTACAGAGAGAGAGAGAGGTCTTCCATCCAATGGTTCACTCACCAGATGACCACAATGGCCAGAACTGTGCTGATCCGAAGCCAGGAGCCAGGAGTTTCTTCTGGGTCTCCCTCGTGGGTACAGGGGCCCAAGGACTTGAACCCATCTTCCACTGCTTTCCCAGGCCATAGCAGAAAGCTGGATCAGAAGAAGAGCAGCCGGGACTAGAACTGGCATCCATATGGGATGCCAGTTCATCAGTCCGGGGCTTTAACCTGCTGTGCCACGGCACCGGCCCTGAATCATAGTGATCATGTCCAGCAAAATGAATATACCTTTAAAATAATGGACTGAATTGCTTCTAAGTGTTAGATCGCTCTATTACATGTATACATACCATTATATTTAGCAATCTGATATTCATTTCTGTCTCATACAAAGAAAAAGAAAGCAAAGAGAAACCAAAGCAGAAAATTTTGTCAAAACAAGACATTATTTTCACACATTTCAGAGACAAATATGCAATAGTCTCACACTTATATGAGGAAAGTGTAGATATGGACATGGTGTACTCAAAATTCCTCTCAGGGAACTTACTTGCATTTATTGTGATAGAAAAAAAAGAAAGAGAGCAAGACAGTTAAACAGAGAATAGTAAATAATTGAATATGAGGTTTTCAGACACAGTTTAGATCTATAAAAATGATAGTATGATCAGATGGAGAACATGTGCACTGTTTGTTAAAGTAAAACTATCTGAAGAGGTTGACTTTAGTTAAAACCTGAATAGCAATCAGGATTTATGCATCTTAATATCTGGGGTCCAACCACTTCAAGCAAGGGGAATAACACATGCAAAAACTAGCCAGTTTTCATTAGTATGCATTCTCTCTCTTCTCTCTCTCTCTCAATGAACACATCTTTCTGTAAATTTAAACAGAACACATGCCTGCACAGCTACTAACCGTGTTTCCCAGACTGCTAGTTGTGCTTGTATTAAATGAGCAAACTATGGGCTATGAATGAAAATATGTTCAATGTCCCGGTCATACTGCTAATAGATGGAGCTGTAAGCAGCCCCAAACTTAACGATGTTTCCTCTTACATTGTTGGACTTCATGGTGTCACAAAAGTGAAACACATTCAGTAGAAATTCCATTTTTAATTTTGGACTATTCCATGCTATTGATAAACAATATGATAATCTCTCACAATTCTGGATGGCAGCAGTAACCCATGACATTCAGTCTGTCGCATAGTCACATGGGCAAACAACTATATGCTACAGTTTGCTGTACATGTAAGCTATACTGTTTGGTAGTCTAAGTATATGAAATGTATTTCCAAATTATGATACTTTCAACCAATTATGGACATATCAGGACATAACCCCATCTGAGTAGAGGAACATCTATACTTTCTGTTTTCTTCTTCCAGAGAATAGTTATCCACATATAGTGATAAGGATAGCTTAAACAATCCAAGTAAGTTCATTGGATTCTTTGCTTATCCCAATCTGTTATCAGGGAAGAGTGACAGTGAGTGAGGGAGAGTAAGAATGAGAAAAAGAGAGAAAGAGAAAGAGAGGAAGAGAGAGAGAGATTAATTTCTCTTTGTTGTGAACACGTATTGTGTGTGTGTGTGTGTGTGTGTGTGTGTGCACTATTCATTTTGGAAAGTCAGCCTGATCTATCTGATCTGCTACTGGCCCTGTGGCAGGAATACTCTTGTATGTAGAAGAGACTATCAGAAGACTAGAAACATACTGATCTAGAATAAAGGCAAAAGAAAAATGATTCCTGAGACATAGCAGTGAGCAACTTATGGATGACTTGAAGATCTTGTATATCTTTTCATTTTAATGACAGTTAGTGGGGGACTTTTAGAAAAGAGCTTAATGTGGCTTTCCTTTTACAAAGGCATCTTCGACTGTTCTACTTGGAACTGGAATTGTGGCACAGTAGGTAAATCCACGGCCTCCAATACTGGCATCACATATGGATGCTGGTTCTTACCACAACTGCTTCACCTCCTATCCAGCTCCTTGCAAATGACTGGGAAAAGCAGAGGAAGATGGCCCAAGTGTTTGAGCCAGGGCAACATGTGGGAGACGTAGAGGAAGCTCCTGGTGCCTGATTTCTACCTGACATGACTCGACCATTGCAGCTATCTGGGGAGTTAAAGAGCAGATAGAAGATTGATCTCTTTGCTCTCTCTCTCTCTTTTTCTCCGCCCCCCATCTCCATTTTTCTCTCTCTCTCTCTCTCAGTTAACTCTGACTTTCAAATAAATAAGTATATATTTAAATATAAATAAATAAATAAACAAACAAAATAGATTCCAAAGAGTCAAATGCAAGCAGAAAAACTATAATGAAGTTATCCAGTGAGAGATTGAGAAGAGTGGGATCATGAAGAATCTAAAAGGTGCTTAGTTATATTTTAAACCATGTCATTGCAGCTTATAATATTCAGCCACTTATTAAACAAAGAATCATTAAAGACATTCTGTGATTTCTACCACTAAATTAAAGGCCAGTTATATAATGAGAAATAAGATCTGATTCCTAACTTGAAGACTAATAATAACATGCAATTGATACATAATTTGGAGTTGAAATAAATGCTTCAAATATATTGGAGAAAGTGTTTGAGAGGTAAAAAATTGAATTTAATTATGTCTCTCTAAGTAAATATTTAATTTACTTTAATATGTAAAATACAAATGGTGGTTATACTAACAAAGTATAAAGAAAGCATGGTGAGCAAAAGATGGAAAAAAGAGGAACAGAGTCAAATGATGTGTATCATGCAGTGGAAAAATTGCCTTTATCAGGCATAAATTTTAAGAAAACAGTAGCATAAAAAGTAACAGTAATGCTTATGTATATAAAATATCAATGTTTATGAAATTTATTTATAAAATAGTATCTATAGAATATATCTATAGAGTGACTTCTGGTTACAAGAATGTGGAAGTCACAGGGAAAACATTTAAAATATTTGTATTCAGCAAATGCATCTTTTCTTTTTACCCTTAGTATCAGAACTCATACTTCTTTCTTTCTCTTTCTCTCTCTCTATATATATATATATACACACACACATATATATATGTACACACATATATATACATGCATTTTTATATATACTCTGAAATTTCCATACTTTGTGATATATAAATATATATACATATTTGAATATATATATATATATATATATATATTTCTCAAGTGTCCAACAACCAGGGGCTGGGTCAGGCTTGGGACTAGGTCAGACTGAAACCATGATCCAGGAACCTCAGCTGGGTCTCCAGTGGATGGCAATACTTGGGTCATTATCCACTGCCTCCCAGCCACATGAGCAGGAAGCAGGATCAGAAGTGCAGTAACTGGAATTGGAACTGAAACTGCAATATGGGGTGCAGGCATCCAGAGCAGCACTTAATCTGCTTTGTCACAATGTGACTCCTAAAGTGGATTGTTACAAATAAACTATAGAAGAGTTTAAATATGTATAATCTTCTGCAAGTGGGAGACTTTTACCATCTACAGAATTGACAAATTAAGCATGTAGTAGTATTAAAAACTTTAAATATTGATGTCCTCTTTTGAAATTGGTTAAAGGATATTTCATATAAGGAATTACTATTTAATTCATAAATTCCTCATTTATTATGATGTGTACATCACAATTACTAGTACAATAATTATTCCTTTTCACTGATTTTACACTGATTTTAACTATGTTTATTGAAATAAATTTTTATTTTTACTAAATCTGGCACTTAAAAATTATGACTTTGTTTTTAAATGTAATTTTTCTAGAATGTCACTTGATTTTGAAAATATTAGTTTACAATGATTTGGGGAACAAAATGGTTCTGTGCTACACCAAAGAAGCTTCACAAAATTTATTAAAATATAATTAAAAGAGGATTTGAATTTTCCAAAAACTTGTTGATGTCACCACATATAATTTTAGAATCATTGTTATAATTTATATGACTATGCCCCCTTTTTCCTGCAGCCTATCACTTTCAACATACTTAATTTTTAAAACTTCTTTGTTTTGTTTTCTTTCCTACATTTAAAGCACCTTAGTTACAAGGAATTATCTACAGTTGTTTCTAGATCATAATATATATCTCAAATGTACTAGTTTAGGAATCAAAAAATTAGCAAATAATTATGGTAATTACAACACATTCATTCATTCAGATTAAAATCTTCAATGCTACAATATTTTTGTATTTAGACTAGCTAATACTAAAAATGTCTAGTAGTTAATAGTGTTAGAATTGACAGGAAAATCACTGGAACATAGTAATTCATATGCATATGCAAAGTGACTCTCCAAAATATCCATAGTATTTTATTTTTCGCTTTTCACTCTGTGATTTTGAGTAACTATTTTCTTTCTAGAGCTCTGCTACATTTCCTTTCATTTGATCTTGATTCAAATTCAACTCCAATATATTATGGTTACTATGCTCACTTAAACTTGACAAGTATATATGTTGCATTATGTTAAATTCAGCATGATTTATGATAGCAGAAAAACACAAATATAGACTAATCAAGGGGCTTGTGCTACTAACCCTTTAAATCAAAGGCAGAAACTAATTTATCTAATATATTTCTTATTCAGTGAGTATTTACTCAGTATCTCTTCTATGTCAGGAATGTCGATTATAATATATGGAAAAAATGAATAAAACAAAACAAAAAATGAATAAAACAAAATGAATAAAAAGGCTTACTTTCTAAGTGAGAGCAAGAAACTCTCAGTCATAGTAACTTTTCTAGAGGGATCGCAGAGAAGATATTATCTATGGATTGAAGGGACATTTTAACATAATTATCTTTTTATATAACTTCATTTTTACCATTTTAATTGCTAACTTTCTTTTTTTTGATTTACAAATGTAGGAAATTGTCTTCTGAAAGATTTATTTCCTCACAGTAAAAAGGTCTTCTCTTTTTTTCAAGATTCTATACAGATTTCTCAAAATAGAAAACATTACATTGAACTTAATTAGCATCTCATTTATTATATTTACTTGGTTTAAATCAGAAAAAATACAAATATAATGTCCACAGAGTACAATAGCTTACCTTTCAGCTATTTGAGAAATAGTATTATTATAAACTTAATAAAATATTCTATACTACTCTATATCCCAAGTAGTTTAAATTATTCATTTCAAGTCTTAGTACTTTTTTGGTCACATATGCTGCTTTACTGTTTTAAACTAGTTGATTTATAAAAATGTCATCAACAGAGTGCAAATTAATGATTCCAGAAATACACATTTGTGATACCTTAGGTTTGTGACAGGCAATTAAAAAATGTTGCATTGATTTGTCTAAAATGTTAAATGACATAATAGCCATACAGTAAAGTATTGAATAATTTAAGTAAATCAATGTTTTCTGAATTTTGTAGGAGTAAAAACTGTCTTGGGTGCTAAGGTAAATCAATATAATAAAATAAAAATGAAGCGGTTTATAATGATGAATGTAGGGGTTGATAATAACCAGAGGTAGAATCTCATTTAGCCATTGTAACAAACAACTTCCAGGCATCTTTTGTGCACTATTCCCATCAGAAAACATGGTATTATATAGTCAATTGATTTTAGCACTTAAATAGCTTTTCATTTGCAAAACACCTAGCCACATATAAGCTAAACCTTTTCCAGAGTGTCATTAGCTATGGTTTGATTTAGAAAGATAATACGTATTTATTACCATTTGAGCTGTTTTGTGTGTGTTATGTGGTTGGTAAATAATGCTATATTTTATTAAGAAATGAAAAATTTTCATTTGCTGCTCTATGTGTTTACAAGTCTTAGAGTTTAGGATTTTTGTGCCTTTGACTATCTCTTTTTATTTTTATTTCAAATGACAAATTTCTTAATTAAACAATCTAATTGAAATCATTTATTATTTCATGTAGCTAAGTCTGTATGCATTTTTTAGTTTCCATATTTTGTTCAGAAAATAAAAGTATGGTAAGGTAGGAGTGTACAGAGATGAGTATTGCCTTTATAATGTCTTTTTTGGTTTACAACAATTTCAAAATCTAATGAAATTTATGGAAACTTTCAGTAGGAAAAATGCAAATATAGATATAAATACAGCATTATCTGTATTGTAAGAGCATTCAGATATCTGAATTCTTCTCACAATCATAAACAAAGATTAAAAGTGCAAATGATGAAGACAGAATTAGCAATTTTAAAAGCTTTTTTTCTTTTAAGCAGTTTATTCATTGTTCAGTATTCTTTTTTCTTATTTAAAATTATGTTTCAGTTACACAAGTTTCATGTATTTTGTACATATGGATTTAAGAACATAGTGAAACTTCCCCCCACCTGCCTTCCTGCCCACTCTCCAATCCTTCTTCCTCTTCCCTCTCACATTCACACTCTTGATTTTTACAAAGATGTATTTTCAGCTTACTTAAAAGAGTTCAACAAATAGTATGAAAAAAAAAGCAAAGCACTGTTCATCAATAGAAGAGATGAGGGTTGTAAATAATCATCAGATTTCAAAATGTTTATTTTACTCCAATAGATTACATTTTAGGTACTCTTTTAGGTATCTCAGATCAGGGAAAACATATGGTATTTGTCTTTTGAGGACTGGATTATTTCACTAAGTATAATGGTTTCCAGTTGTGTCCATCTTTTTGCAAAAGACAGGACTTCATATTTTTTTTTTTACAGCTGAGTAGTACTCCATAGTGTATATATATCATAATTTCTTTACCTAGTCAACAGTTGATGGACATCTGGATTGATTCCATATCAATACATAGCTATTGTGAATTATGGTGCAGTGAACGTGGGGGTACAGAGAACTCTTTCATATGCTAATTTATTTTGGCTTGGGTAAATTCCCAGGAGTGAGATGGCCGGATCATATGGTAGGTCTATTTTCAGATTTCTGAAGAATCTCCATACTGTCTTCCACAGTGGCCACACCAGTTTACCTTCCCACCAACAGTAGACTATGATACCTTTTCCCCCACATCCTCTCCAGCGTTTGTTTGTTGATTTCTGTTTGAGAGAGAGCCATTCTAACTGGAGTGAGATGAAACCTCACCATAGTTGTGACTTACATTTCCCTGAATGCTAGTGATCCTGAGCATTTTCTTAAGTGTCTGTTGGCTATTTGGATTTTTCTCTTTTGGGCACATTTCTTAACTGGATTGTTTGTTTTGTTGTTGTTGAATTTCTTGAGCTCTTTATAGATTCTGGATGTTAATCCTTTTTCAGTTGATTAGTTTGCGAATCTTTTCTTCCATTCTATTTGTTGCCTCTTCACTTTGCTGAGCGTTTCTTTTCCAGTGTAGAATCTTCTCAGATTGATGTAATCCCATTTGTCAATTTTGGCTTTGATTTCCTGTGCTTCTGGGGTCTTTTCCAAGAAGCCTTTACCTATGTCAATGTCTTGCAGAATTTCCCCAATGTTCTCTAGTAATTTAATATCAGGTGATTGATTAGGTCTTCAATCCATTTTGAAGGCTTTAAGTGCTTTAGTTAGACTTATGATGATTTTTTTTTTCTTTGACAGGCAGAGTTAGTGAGAGAGAGAGACAGTGAGAAAGGTCTTCCTTTTTCCATTGGTTCACCCGCCAAATGGCCGCTACAGCTGGCGTGTTGTGGCCAGCACACTGCGCGGATCTGAAGCCAGGAGCCAGGTGCTTCCTCCTGGTCTCCCATGCGGGTGCATGGCCCAAGGACTTAGGCTATCCTCCACTGCACTCCCGGGCCACAGCAGAGAGGTAGACTGGAAGAGGAGCAACCAGGACTGAATCTGGCACCACAACTGGGACTAGAACTCGGGGTGCTGGCATTGCAGGCGGAGCATTAGCCTAGTGCGCCGCAGAGCCAGCCAAGGTGATTTTAAAAATGGTTAATTGTTAGAAATATTTTATCCATAATCATACCATTCTCCAAAATTCAGATCTCAAAAAAGAAGTCCGTGACATGAGAAAGTTACCAAGAGATGAGGAATTATTACTCAACATCAGACTCCAAGTGGACAAAGCACTAACACTCACGTAATAATTAAGGAGAAATATGAAACAATCTGTAATTAAGTCTGTAGAAAATCATGGTAGACAAGGCACGGATGCTTTAGTCACTGTCTGGGTCTGGATTCAGTTAAATATTGTGTTTTACATTTTTAAAAATTTATTTTATTTATGCTAGCTTTTTTGCTTTTTATTTTTATGTTTTTAAAATTTTATTAGTATATACAGAACAGATTTTGTATATTTCATAGATACAACACAAAGAAGACACATTTAATTGAAAGGCAGAGTGACAGAAAGAGGAAGATACAAAGAGATCTTCCATCTATTTGTTGATTTACTTTCCACATGTCCATAAAGGCTTGGGCTAGGCCAGGCCAAAGCCAGGAGAATTGAACTCCATCTGTGTTTCCCACATGGGTAGCAGGGGCCCAAATACTTGGGTCATCCTCCACTGCTTTCCCAGGCACATTAGCAGGGAGCTGGATCAGAAGCCTAATATCCAAGGCTTGAACTGGTGCTCCAGTATGGGATGCCGGCATCACAGGTAGTGGTTTAACTCACTGCACTGCACTTCACCCTCTCAACAATTTTATATTATGATCTTGGTAAAATTATTCAGACTCTTTTTGACAATTTCTTCACCTCCAAACTGGTTACAATAGTAATTAATTTCACAGTTTTGATGTAGGGATTAAATGGTTAAACCTATGTAAAGTGCTTTGTAGAGTGCCTCACACTAAGTAGGAAGATTTATGCTAAAGTCTAGATGAAACCTCTTATCTGTTTGAATTTTGTGTACTGTGAGACTTGCTCTGAAGTAAAATGTGGTAAACTCTGGGATTAGGGACAAGACATGGGGGTTTATTTGGAGGGGAAACCAGGCTAATTAGAATCCTTACTTCCTAGTTGCTTATACCAAATAATAGATGAATGAGGATCTTCCTAGAGGAAGGAAAATGATTGTAGGCCCCTTGGACAGAAAGCAGATTAGAACTTTGTATAAAAGACATTGGGATGAATGAAAAGTTTCTGTGCCAGGAAAAACAGTTATAGACACACCTTTCTTCACCTATCTCTTCACGGTAGGCAGAATATAGTAATCTTCTATAGGACTCAAAAAATAAGCCAATCTGAAACCTCAGATTCAAAATAGGAATATAATACCAAAAAACATGCAAACTATCAAAAAAGACAATCCAATAAATATAAGAAATCAACTCTGCAAATAAAAAATTAAAAATAGCAGAATGAAATTTAATATGTAGAGTGAAAGATAGACATTAAAATGCATAAAATGTCTTTAAAGTGATATGAGATGACAGCAATTCTATCAGAAAATATACAAGAGGTTTTTTAAATTAAAATTTTTATTGGAAGAAGGAAGAAATCTTAATAATGAGCTGAAGAGCAGAATGACAAGAGAATTTTAGTGAGTAGACAGTGAAATGGGACAACTCTCCCATGGGAAATGGGATAGAAACTGTGAAAGAAAAGCTAATATGTATAAAAAAATTGTAGAAGTTATGAGGTATAAGGCAGGAATGTGAATGTTGAAAAGAAGGAATGATTACTCATAACTTTAAAATACACACTGAAAACTTAAAATGTTGATAACATAAAAATAGTAGTATGATTGGCATTTTCAAAGAAAAAAATAAGATGATAAAAGAGAATAATATGATTTAAATCTCCAATTAACTTTGTCCTTGAACTCTTTTCTTATAAAATCAACTTCCCTGTCCAGTGTTGTGGTGCTAGAGGTTAAAATGCCACTTGCAACACTCATATCTCATATTAGAGTTCCTGTTTGAGTCCTGGCTGCACTGTGACCAATGCAGCTTCCAGCCAGTGCACCTGGGAAAGCAGCACAATATTGTCTAAGCACTTGAGCCCCGGCCACTCAAGGTGGAGACCCAGTTGGAGTTCCTGGTTCCTGGCTTCAGCCTGGCTTAGATCTGGCTTTTGTGTCCATTTAAGGAGTGAACCAGAAGATGAAAGATAGCTCTTTCTCTTTATCTCTCTCTCTCTCCTCTCTCTTTTTGTCTCCCCTGTCTCACTGTCAGTTGCCTTTCAAATAAATAAATATATAAACATATCTTTACAAAATCAGCTTCTATTCAGCATCCCCATCTGCATGTCAAATAGATCTCAAAAACAATATATTGAAAGGAAAATTATTGACTTTCTCCTACATGGACAAAACTTCTCCTCAGATTTCTCCATCTCAAGAAGTAGAAGTTATAAGGTACACAGACCAAGGCTCTTAAGTTATTTCTGACTCTTGTCTGCTCTTCAAGTGTAGACATTCAAACCACAAATTTTTGGTTCTTATTTCAAGATAGTTGCAAAATCTTACTTACACTGCTTGCACTTTTTCTAAGCCATCATCTTGTTTGCCTGGATCTTTATTTCAGCAATCTCTCTATACATATCCCAAGTCAGTCTTTCAAATCCGAAGTCAAATAAATGCCATGTCTGTTCAACACTCTCCAGACTCTTCATTCCACTCCAAATTAACACAACTCTTTTTTTTGAGCACCCTAGTTTCTATATAATTTAACCTTGGCTACCTTTATAATTTCCTCTCAATTATCTCCATCCCATCTGCTGTTTTTGTTATTTCTTGAATATGCAAATGCTATGTGCCTTTTTCAGAGCCTTTGCATTATCTTTTACATCTGCTTAAAGTGCACTCTGCTCACTTCTTGACTTCCACCCAAAGAGGTCATTACTGACTCTTAGACATCTCTCCTCTTCTAGCACTCATGCCTTGCCACCATCATGGCCCAAGTATGGAACTGATTTAATCATGTAATTTTCATCTGATACAAATAAGTCATGATAGGAAGCCGTAGGTTTTCATTTTGTCAGTTATCTCTTGTTCTCTTTCCCACAAAATGCTCTGAATCTTCAATTTCATCACTTTTTCTTCCTTCCTGAAGTATTTCTACCACAACTCCTGAAACGTATGGGCTACCGTTTACAGAATCTGCTTCATCTTCCACATTTTCTCCAACATTCCCTTAATCTTATTACAGTGAACCTGTACTTTGCAGTAGAGGTCAATAGTGTCATTTAATTTTCTCAAATGGGAATTGTCTTCCTTATGCCCCCCGAAGTTCTTGGACCACTGGTTTTGGAAATGGACTAGCTCTTTTTCCACTTCTTCAGATTTCCTTGAGACCATTTTTTCCTTCCAATAGCCTAAAAATGCACAGCTTTAAAATTCTTATCAGTTCACATTACCAATTACAAAACTGTACTGCTGTTAGTTTTCAATATATGAATCTTCTGTCATTATTTAATGACATTGGTTCCTAGATCACAGCCATTCTCTTTATAAGCAAATCTATCTTAATTCTTCGTTTTTCTATATTACAATGGCTTCCCCCCCAAAAAAAAAAATTTCCCTCCCACTCACACCCCTCCAATCTCCCACTCCCTCTCCCATTCCATTCACATCAAGATTCATTTTTAATTCTCTTTATATACAGAAAATCGATTCAGTATATATTAAGTAAAGATTTCATCAGTTTGCACCCACACAGAAACACAAAGTGTAAAATACTGTTTCAGTACTAGTTATAGCATTACTTCACATTGGACAACACATTAAGGACAGATCCCAAATGAGAAGTAAGTACACAGTGACTCCTGTTGTTGACTTAACAATTTGACACTCTTGTTTATGGTGTCAGTAATCTCCCTAGGCTCTAGTCATGAGTTGCCAAGGCTATGGAAGCCTTTTGAGTTTGCCGACTTCGATCTTATTTCGAAATGGAATAAGGTACCTCCTTCTTTGATGGCCCCATTCTTTCCACTGGGATCTCACTTGCAGAGATCTTTCATTTAGGTGTTTTTTTTTTTTTTTTTTCCCAGAGTGTCTTGGCTTTCCATGCCTAAAATACTCTCATGGGCTCTTGAGCCAGATCCAAATGCCTTAAGGGCTGATTCTGAGTCCAGAGAGCTATTTAGGACATCTGCCCTTCTATGAGTCTGCTTTGTCTCCCACTTCCCATGTTGGATCGTTCTCTCTGTTTTTGATTCTATCAGTTAGTATTAGCAGACACTAGTCTTGTTTGTGTGATCCCTTTGACTCTTAGACCTATCATTATGATCAATTGTGAACTGAAATTGATCACTTGGACTAGTGAGATGGCCTTGGTACATGCCACCTTGATGGGATTGTATTGGAATCCCCTGGTACGATTCTAACTCCACCATTTGGGGAAAGTCTGATTGAGCATGTCCCAAATTGTACATCTCCTCCCTCTCTTTTTCCCACTCTTATATTTAACAGGGATCACTTTTCGGTTAAAATTTAAACACCAAAGAATAATTGTGTGTTAATTACAGAGTTCAACCAATAGTATTAACTAGAACGAAAAAAATACTAAAATGGATAAAGTATTACATTGTACATCAACAGTCAGCACAAGACCCACGGCCAACATCCTATTGAATGGGGGAAAAGTTGGAAGCATTTCCACTGAGATCTGGTACCAGACAGGGATGCCCACTCTCACCACTGCTATTCAATATAGTTCTCGAAGTTTTAGCCAGAGCTATTAGGCAAGAAAAAGAATTAAAGAGATACAAATTGGGAAGGAAGAACTCAAACTCTCCCTTTTGCAGATGATATGATTCTTTATTTAGGGGATCCAAAGAACTCTACTAAGAGACTATTGGAACTCATAGAAAAGTTTGGCAAAGTAGCAGGATATAAAATCAATGCACAAAAATCAACAGCCTTTGTATACACAGGCAATGCCACAGCTGAGGAAGAACTTCTACGATCAATCCCATTCACAATAGCTACATAACTCTTAAAGGTTGAAAATTCATTAGTCAAACAACCAATACTGGGGGACGGACCATAAGTGTTCCTTCAACATATTAACTTCCAACTTACCTTATATTTTTATTCTTTACCTTGCCAAAGCAACTCAACTCACCATATCTCTTGTCATTATAGATATCTGCCCACATTTCACAATCTCAGTTTCAATCACCCCATTAACTGACCCCTATGTAAAGATTTTGAGATAATTTTCTATAAGACTCAGATGCATTTCTAATTCACAGACACTTTATTTTTTTTCTTTAGATGTATTTTATTTATTTAACAGTCAGAATTAGAGAGAGAGAGATAGAGGCAGAGAAAGATAAACAGAGATCTTGCATCCACTGGTTCATTCCCCAATGGCCCCAACAGCCAAAGCTGAGTCAGGCCAGAGCAAGAAGCTAGGAGCTTCATCTGTGTCTCTCACATGTGTGGCAGGGGTGCAAGCACTTGGAACATCTTCTACTGCTTTTCCCAAGCCATTGGCAGGGACCTGAATCATTAAGCAGAGCAGTTGGGATATGAACCAGTGCCCATATGGGTACTGGTACCCTTGTGGGATGCTAGCATTGGAGGCAGGGGCTTTACCTGCTATGCCACAACACCTCCCTCTTTTTAAGATTCACAGACACTTTAAAACTCACTACATTTTCACTGCCCCTCATTCATTTGATGGTCATTTTTTTATCAAATTAGCAACAATAATCAGTCAAAATAACTCCTCTTTCATATGATTCCTTTACTCATCCTTTTCTCACTATTGAAACTTCCAATGAAAAGCATGACTTTTTTTGTTAAATCCCATTAACTTTCACTGTTTCTGCATCTTTCCTCAAAACATCAACTCTCTTCAGTTTTCTCTAATGTCAAGAGATATCTTAGATTTTTATACTGATGTAATTGAAAGAATAGCAAAAATGCCTCACAGTACCCACATCCCAGCATCTGCATTTTATGCTGTTCTTTTAAAGATGACTATTTTTTATAACGCTTTTATTTAAAGAATATAAATTTCCAAAATACAGCTTATAGATTACAATGGCTTCCCCCCACATAACTTCCCTCCCACCCGCAACCCTCCCCTTTCCCACTCCCTCTCCCCTTGCTTCACATCAAGATTCATTTTCAATTCTCTTTATATACAGAAGATCAGTTTACTATATATTAAGTAAAGATTTCAACAGTTTGCCCTCACATAGCAACACAAAGTGAAAAATACTGTTGGAGTACTAGTTATAGTATTAATTCACAATGTATAGCACATTAAGGACAGAGATCCTACATGATATATTTTTTTAAAATGGATTAATTTTCTATGCAATTTCCAATTTAACACCAAGATTTTTTTTTTCATTTTTAATTATCTTTATATACAGAAGATAGATTCAGTATATACTAAGTAAAGATTTCATCAGTTTGCACCCACACAGAAACACAAAGTGTAAAAATACTGTTTCAGTACTAGTTATAGCATTACTTCACATTGGACAACACATTAAGGACAGATCCCACATGAGACGTAAGTACACAGTGACTCCTGAAGTTGATTTAATAATTTGACACTCTTGTTTATGGCGTCAGTAATCTCCCTAGGCTCTAGTCATGAGTTGCTGAGGCTATGGAAGCCTTTAGGGTTCGCCGACTTTGATCTTATTCCGACAGGGTCATAGTCAAAGTGGAGGTTCTCTCCTCCCTTCAGAGAAAGGTACCTCCTTCTTTGATGGCCCCATTCATTCCACTGGGATCTCACTCACAGAGATCTTTCATTTAGGTCTTTTTTTTTTTTTTCCCCAGAGTGTCTTGGCTTTCCATGCCTAGAAAATTCTCATGGGCTCTTGAGCCAGATCTGAATGCCTTAAGGGCTGATTCTGAGGCCAGAGTGCTATTTAGGACATCTGACATTCTATGAGTCTGCTGTGTATCTCGCCTCCCATGTTGGATCATTCTCTCCCTTTTTGACTATTTTGAGGCCAGTGCCGTGGCTCACTAGGCTAATCCTCCAACTGCGGTGCCGGCACACAGGTTCTATTCCCAGTCGGGGCGCTGGATTTTGTCCCAGTTGCTCCTCTTCCAGTCCAGCTCTCTGCTGTGGCCTGGGAGTGCAGTGGAGGATGGCCCAAGTGCTTGGGCCCTGCACCCGATTGGAGACCAGGAGAAGCACCGGGCTCCTGGCTTCGGATCAGCATGGTGCGCCGGCCGCAGTGGCCATTGGTGGGTGAACCAACAGAAAAGGAAGACCTTTTTCTCTGTCTCTCTCTCTCTCTCTCACTGTCCACTCTGCCTGTCAAAAAATTTTTAAAAAAAGATGATTATTTTGAGGTGGGTTTGTGTCTAGCAGTTACAGTGCTGGAAGAGATACCAGTGTCCCGTGTTCAATATTCTGTACTTGATACTCTACTTTGATTTGTGTCTCCAACTCTCTGCTGATGTGGACCTGGGAACCAGTGGTGATGACTCAAGTAACTGAGTCCCCTGCCTCCCCCTCCTCCTGCCCCCTACATGGGAAATCTACTTTAAGCTCCATCCTTCCAGCTTCACCCCTAATGATTGTACAGATTTGGGAGTGAACTAGCAGGTGGAAGTGCACACACACACTCTCTCTCTTCCCTATATCCCAAGTAAATAAATTAAAAGCAAAATAAAATAAAATGTTTTGACTATTAAAATTATATTGCTAAGCCAGCCCTCCATCAATTTTCTAGACCCCATCCTCTTTCTACTTAGGTATGTTGCTTTGTAATTTTCTTCTTACTCAAACTGAGTTTACACTCTGTGCTAGTTCCTCCCTAGAAACATGAAAACAGATCCATTTGCACACTAAGAAACTAAGTGAAATAAATAGCAACAACAAAAACTTGATTGGCACTATTTCTCCCAAATTCGTTGTTCAAAATATTTCTTCTCATTTCTCTTGAAGTCACTCCATTTCGGATTTTGTTCCTGTGAATTTACTAAAACAAATTTCATTCATAAAGGTAACCAATGATGGGAATATTTCACAATGTCTGCTTTCAAATTTCTAACTGATAGTGTAATAAGTAAGTCCACAATCTAAAGGAGGAATACAAACAAGGAATACTTTCTAGCATTAGAATTATCCTTCCTCATTCATCATATCTAGGTATATAGGGAAGTAAATGATTTGACTTACATTTAGTGTGAAAACAAACAGCAAGAATGTTTGACTATTTTTATTTATTGTGCATGGATATTGAAGGTGTTTGGAGGAAAAAAATACAGGCAAGTCTTTAAAATAAGCTTTTTAAAATAATCTTTTTTGAATTCCTCTTCTAATTAAATCATATCCAGGTAAATACATACATGCATACATATATGTAAATATGCACATGTATAAAAGATGATTTGAAATCTCAAACAACTATATTTCATAGAAAGTCAATATATTAAAATATATGACAAAGGATTTTGTGAATATAAATACTTAGTCACATTTACTGTGCACACATACGGTCTTCTTCATTACTTCCTTGTTCTGCTGCTTTGTGGTTTCCAACACCCTAGCAGTCACTCAAAGTCCAGAGGCTATTTACATAAAGCCATCAATCAGAAGACTCTAGTATCATTGGAGAATGAAAAACATAGATACAAACAGCATTTATTTACATATAAAACACATCCTGGTTTTCATATTCTTGCACTCATAGAATTGACTGTGATATGTTTAGTGAATGCTTTAAACTTTGCCTTGTTTTTCAAGATGCTCAGAAAGAATCTAACAATGTCTACCTCTAGAATAGGAAATATGTTGATTGTTTTAAAATCTAATATTTGAAAGGCAGCAAAAATAAAAATAACAATAAAAGAATATATAATAAATTAGTTTTTTATTTAGTAAATATGAAAAGAAAGTCATATTTATATTGTTGAACTTCCAGTGTGTTCCCATATAGTTTGGAAACTAGAAATAATCCTGGCAGTATTTCCATTTATAAAGCTCTAATCTTTATTCACACATGTTTATATTTTTGAGTTTTCAAAAATTGAATTGAAAATATATTTTTAAATATTTATTTAGTTTCATTTCATTTCAAAGGCAGAGAGACAGACCTAACTATTTCATCCATAGGTTCAATCCCCAAATATCCATAGCATCTGGGGCTGGGGCTTGTCAAATCCAGGAGCCCATACATCAATGTGGGTTTCACACATGGGTGGCAAGGCCCCAACTACTTCTGCCATCATCTACAGCCTCCTAGGGTGCACATTAGCAAGAAAGTGCATCACAATCAGAGGAACTGAGACTCGAACTGGTCACTCTTATGGATACTGGCATCCCAAGCAATGACTTCACCTGTTTTACCAAATTCCTGTTCTGAGAACACATTTTTAAATTTGATATTCTGCTCAAAATTATAATAAATATATTTAAAGTTGACCATACTTCTAACTATATTGATTTTGAGAATTTAGATATATTAATAAAGACTAGGAAGGCAGAAAATCACTATAGCAACTAATTAAATGGTTGCCAAATAAACCATTCTACTTTAACTATTACTCACTATTCATTTAGAGCAAATGCCATAATTACAAAAATAATTAAATTTTTAATTGGAAAGCACTCTGAATTCTTTGACCTACACACATGAACATAATTTTTTTTAAATTTCAGTGAAAAATAGAAAACTCTAAAGTTGTATGTTATGAAAAAGCAGGTTATGAACAAAGAGTAAGAATTGAACAACCATCACGTTTATCATTGAGGATTGTGAGACTCAATGTTGAGTAATAAATATATTTTAATTGTACCAAGTATAATTTTCTGAGGTCTGAGTTAAATACAGGAGCACAAAATCACAAAGATTATGGCTGAGAACATAAGAATGTTCTGGTCTCTCTTCTGTATCCAGGTGGGGACCTTCTATGGGGTTATTTACACAGGAAATTAACAAAGGAAATAGATTGGAAACCTACATTTTAATGGAAAACGCATTGTTGAAGAGACTACATATTAGACTGCAGGAGCCTATGACTGCCCTACCCCAGATTGTACCAGTAAATACTTCACTGTAAGGGATCTGCAGATTTCATAAGGATAATAGAAAAGGAAGGACCATTTAGAGAGCAAAACCAAGTTTAATAGGTAATGGACAAAGGAATTCCTCCCAGAGGTGAGAACTGAGCTGAAAAATGACTTTACCAGTCAATTTACTTCCCTGCCTTATCCCAAGGACTTTATAACTGTAGTGAAGCAAAATGTGATAGTAGCTCTAAATCCAGTTGTTTTGAAAATTTTCATTCTTTGAATGGTATGTTGAATTGTAATTACCCACTGCATATTTGGTGTTGTGGGGGATAGAGGTATAGAGTCTACAAATAACCAGAATTTGTTCTTTTTTATTTTTTTAATTTAGTTGATATGTGTCTAGATCACATGAATACTCACATGACAGTCAGAAATTCCGAGGTGGATAGCATAATAGGATAAAATTCTGTGGATCCCAAATATAATAGACTAATATGTAGGCAAATTTTCTTTTCAAGGAAGTGAGCTATGGCAGAGATAGCAAACTGACCTCTGATGTCTCCTATTCAACAACATAATGCTTCATTAGGCAAAGGTCATCTGGTTGAACACACACACACACACACACACACACACACTTCCCAGTCCCTCTCACAGCTAGTGATGATTCTGTGCCCAGGTTCTGATCAGTGTAATGCAAATGTCACGGTTGACTGTGTTCTTTCTTTCATAGAAAGGGAATCTCCTTCAAATAATTGCTTTTCTCATTTCATCCTTCCTCTGCTGAAATGATGAGATAGAGGTTATTGGAATGGACGCATTGGATCATGGAAATGAAGTCATGTGTTGATCATCACAGAGATATATCACAGTAGTCTGACAACTCTAGAGCTTGTTTACCTTCCAAAGATCATTTTACATATATCATATATATATATATATATATAACCAATAAACATATATCTCTCTAAAATCATTCAAATCATTATGGTTCAACCCATTCTAGTAACCACACTAACACAAGGATGTACTCTGGGAAACAAAAGCAAGATTTTAAGAATAAGGAGAGAAATTTCTATGAAGAGCATCAAAGTAGCTAAGTTAATCTAAATTTATATGATTCAAAACTGAAATATAATATAAAAATTAGTTCCAAATTCCCAAACCTTGTGTTGTTGAAATTCCAGTGTTTTCATGTGATATGTTTATTTATAAAAAATATGAACCAGAAAAACCACAACACTTTATAGGAAGTTATAATGTGATTATAAAGCAATCAAATGTGTGTTATAGTTTTGAGCAATTGATAGAGTATAAGAGGGAGAATGTGTTGAGCCTTATAGTTGTGAATGTTATCTTTCAAGTGACTTAAAAGCAGATTTACATTTTCTCATTGAAGATTATAACATAGTACTTATGCTGTTAATAATATTTGCTTAACCATAATATTGATTTGGATCAAAATCTGCTTGGCAAAGTACAGTCCATAGGCACAGATTTACTATATAATAATTTCCTCTGTTTTTTAGGTGTGTAGTTTGTTTTCTAAGATTTCTTTTTATTGGTGTCCAACATTTTTAATGCATAAATAATCTTTAGATAAAGCATTGATATCTCTTATAGCTACACTATAGCTTGCCAATATTATTGTAGAAGAGGATTGATGTGGGACCCAGTGTTGTGGCATAGTGGGTGAAGCTGCTGCCTGCAGCGCCAGCATCCCATGTGGGCACCTGTTCAAGTCAGAGTTGTTCCACTTCTAATCCAGCTCCCTGTTAATGCCCCCTGGAAAAGCCGCAAAGGATGGCCCAAGTCCTTGGGGCCCTACATTCACATGGGAGGCCCAGATGAAGTTTCTAGTTCCTGGCTTTGGCCTGGCTCAGCCCTGGCCATTGCTGTCATTTGAGGAGTGATCCAATGGATGGAAGAATCTATCTCTACCCCTCTCTCTGTAACTCTGCCTTTCAAATAAATAAAATAAATATTTCTAAAAAGAAAGGGAAATATGTACTTACTCATAATAAGGGACAGTAAGAAAAAGATGTAACACATTTATTTAAACAAAGTTTTATAAGGCACAGAAGCCTTCAGAAATGAACCGAAGACTTAGGACAAGTAATCTATTTTTATACCTAGATTTGGTAAAGAGTAGCTGGCTGTGGGGTGGATGTTTGTCACAGTAATAAAGTTGCTGCTTGAGATGCCTACATTCCACAATGGAGTGCTTGTTCAGGTCCTGGCTCCTTCCCCTCTGATCCAGTTGACCCAGCTTCTGTCCAATGTACACCGTTGGCAGCATCGGGTGATGGTTTCCATACTGAGATCACTGCTATCAATATTTGAGACCAATATTGAGTTTCTAGTTTCTGACTTCAGCCCGGTCCAATCACAAGTATTGAAGGTACTTGGGGAATGAACCTGAAGAAAGAAGATCCCCCCCCACACACACACACACTCATACCCTTAACTTTTAAATAACCATACATATGAATAATTAAAAAGTAAGGGCCATCTGTGTAGAAATGTGAATGGCATAAAGGATATGGTCTAATTATAATAAACCAGGGGGAAACCCAGAAACACCTGCTTGTTCACATTCTTTGTGGTCTCTGTTTCTAGAATTCCTTTTGCCTGGGTATGGGACAACCCCTCTGGAATGAGGGTCTTTCACAAAGAAGGGAGAAGGGAAAAATGTCCTTTCTAGGTTGTATGGCTTGTTTTGAAGGAGATTTAGTTTGACTCACTTTTTGAAAAGAAATTATATCTTCCATATATATATATATATATATATATATGGAATCTTCACAACAAATGCTATGATACTTATTAATATTATTATATTTAAAAATTAGAGATTAAGCACATAGCATTTCAGTACTTTTCTCAAGAGCCAGTTCTGCCTCGTGAGTCTGTTTCTGGATGTTTATTGTCTCTAAAATAGAAAGCTAACAGATGTAAGCCAAAATTGATAAATTGAATTTTAATTGTATTTATTAGAGTTTCAGTGTAATAAAAAATAGAGCAAAATACCTTTTAAAAATTTTTAAGGATTTATTTATTAATTTGAAAAGTATAGTTACAGAGAGGCAGAGGCTCAGAGAGAGAGAGAGAGAGAGAGAGAAAGAGGGAAAGTCTTCCATCTGATGGTTCACTCCCCAAATGGCCACAATGGCCAGGGATGGACCGATCCAAAGCCACGATCCAGGAGCTTCTTCCAGGTCTTCCATGCAGGTGCAGGGGCCCAAGCCTTGTGCCATCTTCTACTGCTTTCCCAGGTCATAACAGAGAGCTGGATCCAAAGTGGAGCAGCCAGGACTCGAACTAGCACCCATATGGGATGCCTGCACTGCACATGGCAGCTTTACCAGCTATGCCACAGTGCTGGCCCTGACTGAGTACTTTAAGGAGTGACTTCTAGAGAGTAGTTTGTCATTTCAATGTGACAGAGGGAGACTGCTACAATATATGTACCTTTTCTCTTTTACAAATCATTTATTTTTTCTACTAAAAACAAAGCAATAATGTCAGCCATTCATTTTCATTCATCTACATTCTCCCTAAAATCCTTAATTATCAAATTCATACATAAAGACCAGTGCTGCAGCTCACTAGGCTAATCCTCTGCCTGTGGCGCCAGCACCCCAGGTTCTAATTCCAGTTGGGCGCCGGTTCTGTCCTGGTTGCTCCTCTTCCAGTCCAGCGCTCTGCTCTGGCCCAGGAGTGCAGTGGAGGATGGCCCAAGTGCTTGGGCCCTTGACTTGCGTGGGAGACCAGGAGGAAGCACTTGGCTCCTGGCTTCGGATCAGCGCAGTGTGCCGGCGGTGGTGGCCATTTGGGGGGTGAACCAATGGAAGGAAGACCTTTCTCTCTGTCTCTCTCTCACTGTCTATAACTCTGTCTCTGTCTCTCTCTCTCACTGTCTAACTCTGCCTGTCAAAAAAAAATTCATACCTAAAGTAAATGTCTGTGGGCAAGTTTTCACTGGAAGAATTTTGAAAATTTGTTAAAATCATATTTTTTATAATTACTCTGAGTCATAAGCCATATATAATTTTTTTTATTTTTTGTTCAATCATTCATGTGTATGACACATATTAAATTTATTTTATTTTATAATTATGAATATTAAATTTTAATTGAATTCTATTTAATAAGATTACAAATTATGAGATTACAAATATATATATATGGCAATATAATAAAAGGATTTGTTATTTCCTTTTTAGTAAACTTTTTCATTTTTAATCGTAATTGCTGAAAGTCAGAGGTGAAACTAATAAAAAAGACTGATCATTGTAAATTGAAAACCCCAACAAAGAGGTCAGTTTCCTACTAAGCTCCCTGAGAGATGACTAAGGCTAAATTGAACAGTGCTTCAATCTCATACATCAATTAGTCATTTGAGAGGAAATGCTGTTGTTCTTCCCATTAGGAAGGTTGAAATAGAAAACTATACCCACAGCTCCTTGCATCATATATACAAATGCCGCCAGACTTCAGTCCCAGCCATGACCACAACAGGATAAGGGTAGCATTCTTCCATCAGAGACTCTGTACTGGTAAATTGGTGCTCTAGTCAAGGTTCCATCTGTTTATATTGTGATAAGCCCAGCTGTGATATCACAAAGGGAAGATCTGGTACACACTTAAGTACTTTGCTTAAATCACTCACCAGTAACTCTTTCGGGGTGGGGAGGTCTCAGATCTGATGAGCACCTGGACACAAGCACACCTTCCTACTACTTTCAGCCCATGAAATTTTCAAATAAATACTCTAGAAAATCTGATGTGTGCACCCTCCACCACTTGATCTTGAATATAATGATGCACTCACAAACACAGACATATTTATACCAGAAACCATGAATTATAAGGAGAAATGAAAAGTACCCACGTAGCCCAAAGTGGAGTTCATGGAAAGCTCAGCCAGCCTGGCTCTCTGAAGGTACTAGCTCAAAGGAGAACAGGTGAACCCAGGAATGTATCACACTGGAACCACAATGAACTGCAACACTGCCATAATAGAAACAAGTGAAGAAATCAGTCATGATTTATAATCTAAATTAATCACTGAGGTAACTACATTATATATTGATAATGAATACAATAAAGATACAAATTTTATGTCTGGAAGAAATAGTATTTTGTTAATGATACCATTACCTCATAAAATTGAAGGTTTTAAATTTTCACATATTTTTCTAAGGTTACCATTTTATGTTTTGGTTAGAAGTAAATATCTTCCTTTAGAAATAGAGGTGTAACATCTGCTTAATTCATCTAAATACTGTTCAGATAGCATTAACCATCAGTAACGTTAATTTTTAAGATGAAATAATTTATCATTCTTACATTCACTTTGTTTTTGTTCTGTATACACGGCAATATATCGATCAACATCATTACCCTTTCATGGAAATTTTAATAAAGTTTAGACAAATGAGCAGCTTCAGAAACATTTTAATCCCCCATTTATTCCCTTTAGGGCTGTGTCTAATTTTGTAACTGGCACTTGACAAGGCAATGCGTCTTCCTTCCAGCCTGCTGTTAAAATATTACTTTTGCATGAAATTCCCATTGGAATGATATGCCAAGAAATATGTTCCTAAATTCATTTTTGTGATAGGAAAATTACACAGTTTCAAAATATTTAGCTACACAGAAGGTGAGAAATTAATTTTTAAAAAATCTACATCGTAACATTAAAAGTCAGAATATCTTCAATATCTTGATGCAATATACTCACGATTTTTGTTACCGTTGCAGTTTTAAGATTTCTTGTGTAAAATCATATGACAAACTGTGAAGAGCTGTGTGTGTGTGCCTGTGTGTATTGGCTTTTTAGACAAGCTCTTGGAAAACAGGAAATTTAGTAAAACATTGACTGTGATTGACATAGTGATTTCTGAATGTAGTTTAGCAAAGTCATAGCCATGACAAGGAACGAAGCTGTAAAGACAATTGAAAACCCTGGGACATCCAAATGATAATAACAGAAGTGATTTTAATAAGATACACTTGTTAGATTTTGACTTAGCTTTACCATAGAAAAGCAATAAGTAATAATTTTCTTGGGAGAGAAAAGAAGCTAATTTTGAAAGAAAAGGCACAAGTTCCTCCATTCTGTTTCTATGTGGTGTATGAGTAGTTTGTGCTTGATCTGTTGGTTTTGGAGATCCCATCGTGCCTCACAGAGATAACTAAGAAGCCTATAAGTATAAAACCAGTGAAAAGGAAGAGATTGATGGTGATGCTTTTCATAGCAGCTTGTTTATCACCCCAATCACTCACACCTGGGGGCCCCCGTTAGAAATGGAAAACTTTGTCCTTAACACAGATCTACAGAATCAGAATATTTATAGAACAAAATCCATGGAATGCATACTTTTGATGATTATGTGCATTTTATCTTTGTGTGTTACTTTATGTGTTAGTTCTGTCTATCTGAGGAGTGCTTTGTAGTTTCATTCAGTGGTCACCAGTTATGGTGTTACATAGCATGACGTTGACATAATATCTCAAAATAATTCTATAGCAGGAATCATTACAAGATATGGTGTTTTTTTTTTTAGATTTATTTTATATATTTATTTGAAAGAGTTACAGAGAGGTAGAGACAGTGAGAGAGGTTTTTAATCCTCTGGTTTACTCCCTGGATGGATGCAGTGGCGGGAGCTAAGCTGATCCAAAGCCAGGAGCCAGGAGGTTCCTCCAGGTCTCCCACGTTGGTGCAGGGGCCCAAGGACTTGGGACATCTACTGCTATCCCAGGCCATAGCAGAGAGCAGGATTGGAAGAGGAGCAGCCGGGACTAGAAATGACATTCATATGGGATGCTGGTGCTTCAGGCCGGGGCTTTAACCCAATGTGCCACAGCACTGGCCCCAAGATAGAGTGTTAAGAAGAGGAAAAAGTATGGTTCTAAGAAAGAGTTATAACAATAATTATTAGAGTTTGCTATAAATGACAGACACTGCCCTAGTGGTGTTATTTCTATTAACTAAATTAGTCCTAAAAACTTCCATAATAGATTCTTGGATGAAGAAATTTTTGGATGAAGAAAATGACACCCAGAGAGTTGAAGATGCTTGTTCAGGGTTGTAACAAAGCAAATGGTAGAGCTTAAACTGCAGCACTTGATCTGCCCACTCCATAATTTTAACCAGCACACCATGGGATGCAGGAGTATGCAATGTACCTACACTGAGAGTCCAGGACCGTCCTTCATGGGCTGTGTTGTGCCATAAGTGCCTCTGAGACCTTACCGCAAGTCGAGGACTCTCTCCCCAGAGAATTGCATCAATGGCAGAGAGAAGCATAATTCTGCCTGTGGATTTAAGTGGCTCCAATCCTTTAGGGCCCACCCACAGGCCAAGTTCATTGAACACAGATTATAAGTGAGTGTCCTTTGGAGCAAAGTATCTTTTGTGGTACTGGCTTTGTAACATATGAAAACTCTCATTTCCTTCTTTGTGAGTTTTAGAAAGAAAGTCTATGTATTTACCTAATTTTTCCAAATGGGTAAAATGACATATATTGGGAAACAGAAATTTCCTAAAATATTGTATTTATAGAGTAGAAAGAATCAATGGGTAAACAGAAGGCAAGGGCATTTTTTCAAGTGAGAAAAATGAAGTAATAATGGACTTATTCCTGCTACTTACTTCCTTCTAAATTATGTGGCCTCATTATCCTTCATCTCCATCACTTTTCTATCAATTGCATTGCCACTGGCCTGGCTCAGCTCTTTATTTCTTGCTGCCAAGATACCTACCCATTTATAAGCTCTCTTTTTCTGTCAGCAGCAAACTCTCCCACTCATCCTCCACAGGGGCTGCCTGCAGAGCTTTGAAATGATCAAAGAATACTTTCTGCTTCTAGTGTTTGGAAGGGACTCTGTTATAATGTAGAGCAGTGTAAACAGTGGTAGCTAGACTGCTTCAGGACAAATTCCAATTCTGCACTTAACAGTTCACAATTGATCATAATGATAGGTCTAAGAGTCAAAGGGATCAAATAAACAAGACTAGTGTCTGCTAATACTAACTGATAAAATTAAAAAGGAGAGAACCATCCAACATGGGAAGTGAGATACACAGCAGACTCATAGAATGGCAGATGTCCTAAACAGCACTCTAGACTCAGAATCAGCCCTTAAGGCATTCGGATCTGGCTGAAGAACCCATGAGAGTATTTTATGCATGGAAAGCCGAGAAACTCTGTCACAAAAAAAAAAAAAAAAAAAAGAAAGAAAGAAATGAAAGATCTCCTCAGCTTTAAAGTGGGTATAATTACAATACTGTTCCTTTAGCAGTTGTTGAGAAAATTAAATTATGTTGTTAAATGCTTAGAATAGTACCTAAAAGGCATGTGAGGATGCTAGCTCCTGAAAAGGGTCATACACAGTTCTACAAAGCAAACAAGGCACATGTCACTCTCCACACAAGTAGAGTGCCAATGAGAAACAATTTTTATCCAAACAATATGTGAAAATATACAATAGATTATCTACTTTCACTTAAGAGACTATATCAAAAGATAAGGTACTTGAAATTAAACCCAGTATTGGGAAAACCAGTTCCTGTTCTTAGGAGGGAAAAAAAAAGACACGATTTCACTTATTCCTTCATGAATCTTAGAATAAACACAATATTAAAAGAAGCATTTCTAAAAAAAAAAAAAACACCAAAAAATGTGTAAAGGAACATAAATAGGAGCTAGCATTGTGGGGCAGTCCATTAACCTGCAGCTTGCAGCACAAACATCCCATATTGGAGAAATGGTTTGAATTTTGGCTGCTCTGCTTCCTGCTATTGTGCCTGCGAAAGCAGTGAAGGATTGCTAAAGTGTTTGGGTCCCTGCCACCCATGTGGGTGATCTGGATGAATACCCAGGCTCCTGGCTTTGGCCTGGCTCAGACCTGATGGCTATTGCAGTCATTTTGGGAGTGCAGGTGGGAACCTCTCTTACTCTATCTTCTCTCTCTCTCTCTCTCTCTCTAGTCTCTCCCCCTTGGAATAAATAGTTATATATATATTATTTAATATGTCTATTTAACATTAAGTAATGTAATGTATAAATATTAATATCAAAAGTCTAATAGTAATACTAATTAAAAATTTGTGGATGATCTGAGGAAAATCAGAATCTAATACCTGTAAATTGCAACACAGTATTTACATATCAGGTTCAACTTCATAATTCAGCTTCCAACATCCAGCTTTCTTAAAAATTATGACTATAAATAGTTTGCTTCCCCCCACTGACGTCTACTATGGGCAAGAACTTTCAGTGAGTTTGATGCCATGGGTTAAGCTCTTGCTGCAACCCCATTATCATATACCAGATCATAAGTATGATTCCAAATTGCTCTACTTCTGACTCAGCTCCCCACTAATATGCCTGGAAAAGCAGTGGAAAATGGCCCAAATGCTTAAGCTCCTACATTCACAGGAGAGATTGGATGGAGTTCTAGGCTCCTGCCTTCAATCTGGCTTAGCCACAGCTGAGAGACCTGAGCCTGGATCAAGGTGCAACTATTTTAAAATAGGCCTCCATCTTATAACTCGGGCCTGACCAGGCCCTGAAACCTGAGCCAGAAGCTCCTAAAAATAAATAAATGAACTCCCCTTGCAATGAACTCCCCTAGCAACAGCCAATTAACAGATAGCAGGGCAATACCTAAAGTTCCAAGTGTCTTTTCAGGGCAGTTAAGGTGATTGATAATATCCTAAAACCCTGCAGTACACCCCAGCAGCTTGGACCCTATACTTTGGCCAATCCACTTCTGATCCAGCTCTCTGCGATGGCCTTGGAAATCAGTAGAAGATGGGCCAAGTCCTTGGGCCCCTGCACCTGCATGGGAGATCCAGAAGAAGCTCCTGGCTGCTGGCTTCAGATCAATGCAACTCTGGCCATTGTGGCCATCTGGGGAGTGAACTATCAGATGGGATCTCTCTCTCTCTCTCTCTCTCTCTCTCTCTCTCTCTCTCTCCCCCCACTTCTCCCTCTCCCTCTGCCTCTCCCTCTCCCTCTCCCTCCCCCACCCCGCCAAGTACAACTTTGGGAAATAAAGCCAGACTTTGCTCCTTTATGGATTCAGGTTGCAACACATCAGAGCACCCCTCCTTTCTATGAGAACTACAATCCTTATTGCATTAGTTCTATTGTTCATGGATGTTTGGTTCTGGTGAGGCCTGATGTTATCTTGAGGATGATGGTCTTTACTCTGTGCATGCCTGGGCAATGGGCAGTATCAAACTGCATCTGCAAAAGAGGTCACCATCTCATTATTGATAGAACCACATAACTTTGAACTGTATTTGTGGTAGATGGCTACAGTTTTAGGTGACAGATGACACAGAGTAGCTCCTCAAATATATTATAACTATTATGAAAGAATGAATAGATTAAGAAAAAACTTTCACCAACATACCTGTTTTTGTTTTCTTTTTCCATTCTTACTCTGTTTTCCTCTTGATTCTCACTATAAAACTTACTAACAGCATCCAATAATATCCATGCTGCAGCCTGGAATACTTTATTACCTTGAAATCTCCTACACCAGATCAGTCTGACAACCATCTTTAAGTTCAGCTTTCCACAAAGATTCAGGACAGGGACATGCCACACCTAGTTTCCTTGAAACAGTAAAGCAAGGATGGTCTTTAGTCCAGTTCCCAATAGGATCCACACTTCCATGTAAAACCTCACCAGCCTGGCTTGTTCTGTCCGTATTTCTACCAGCCTTCCAGTCCTGAGCCCTCATCAGTATCACCCATAACACTCCGCTTATAGTATCTAGGCTCCTTAATCTACTACTCCAAATCTTTCTAACCTTTTCTGATAAGTCAATTTAAAGACTCCTACATATTTTCTGATAAAGTTAGGAGTAACAAACCTATTTTTCTGGTATCAATTTTTTTGTATTAGGAAAAGTTTTACTATTTTATTTTTTAAAAAGATTATTTATTTGAATATCAGAGGTACAGAGAAAGGGAGAGACAGAGACAAAAGAGCACAAGAGAGAGAAAGAGAGAGAGAGAAATCTTCCATCTGCTTGTTTACTTCCCAAATATTTCCTATGGCCAGAGCTGGGGCAGGCTGAAGCCAGGATCCAGGAACTAGGAGCTTCATCTAGATCTCCCAAATAGGTAGCAGGGGCCCAAACACTTGAACATCTGCTGCTTTTTCCTAGGCCACTAGCAGGGAGCTGGATTAGAAGCTGAGCAGCTGGGACATGACCTGGCTACCCATATGGGATGCTGGTGTTGCAGGTGGTGGCTTTACCTGCTACAGCACATGGCTGACCCCCAAATGTTATTGCTTTAACAAAAATGCCTGCGAGGAGCTTCCTGAGAAGGAATACATGTATTTCAACCTACAGTTTGAA
Source organism: Sylvilagus floridanus (assembly GCA_949820135.1). NCBI lineage: Eukaryota > Metazoa > Chordata > Mammalia > Lagomorpha > Leporidae > Sylvilagus > Sylvilagus floridanus. The sequence continues at coordinate 58,049,911 of OX463242.1, forward strand.
GGTTCACAGCTCAGGATCAGATAGCCCCATTAGTCTGGTGTGTGGTCAAGATGGCCATGCAGAACAAGTGCAGAGTGATGATCACATGGTAAGCAGGGAAGCAGAGAGAGGAGCTAGGCCAAACCGAGCTTAAATTACCCACCTTACCAACCTTCTCATGCTACCTTTTGAGGATAAGATCCCAATGACTTAAATGCCTCCCGTCAGATCCTTTTCCCAGATGCCATAATTAGATGAAGTCTACAGCCTTAATCCATCAATCCTTGACATGAAGTGTTCACAGTCTAAACATCTAAACATATTCATGAATATATTCATGAATTTGGGGAGCCAATTTCTGTTTAATCCATAACAACAGGCATTACTCTGAATGTAAGTAAATACTTTCTGATTGTTAGAATTAACTTTGATTTTAGGATTTGTGACTTTTAGGATTTTAGGATTCGAAGACATTCTTCTAATTTTTTAAAATTTTTCTTTATGACGATGAAAGACCTCATGAATACTAGATGCTTAACTAGAGATTACCTGAAACTAGTGTATTTTGCTTTAAGTAATGTTACTATTAAATATTTTTATACAAATCCATATAATTAAGATAAAAGTCTCCATTAGGATATTAAACAAAAATGTTGGAAAGATTTGTACTTCTGTGTCTAGGACAACTTACGGTAATGGTTATAATGAAGATGTAAATAGACACACAGAAAGCAATTATGAACCTGTATTCAAAATAGATCTCTATCACATATTAGCGAAATATTTTTACCAAATTTAATTATTTAAATATTTTCTCTGGAAAATAGATAAAGGAGAAACAGTAAGAAATAGCCTCTTTATTCAGTAACTCTGATTAGTTATATAAATGAAAAAAAAATTAGAATTACTATACATTATAGTGCCAGGGAATTAATGTATTATTTAGCTCAATGATGAGTACCAAGTTTAAATATAAGCTAATCAGCATATATCTGTTTTCAGCTAATTTTTTAGTAATCTGTTAGATAGAAAAATTTGATTTTCCAAAATGTCGACCTTGTTGATAATGGGTACTGCAAAGATTTGAGATCATGTAGTTTGTTTTGCATGTATTACACACCCATCTGCTTCTCCATCTGGCAGCAGACACACAAGTTTTATGTAAAATCTTCTTATCAACACCTCAATTGTTAACTTCCTGCTGATAGCCCTAGTGTAAGCTTCATTGGGTAATTATTTCAGGCAGAAAACAACCAACCCACATGTTCAAGAATAATTACTAGTTCAATTAACTAACCAGAAACAGGTGATATTTTAGTGTCCATGAGTAGAAATGCTTGTGATTTCTGTAACACTTCAATGAAAATATTTGGGTAGCAGATGTGCATTAGTACCTTCAGAGTGTGGCAAAATAAAAATAAGCATGATACACACACACACACATATATATGTTGACATATATATAGACTATATATATGTTGACAGTAATTGATGAATGGTTTTTAAAATGTATTATTACTTTTAACTGTTTACTTTTAAAATAATGTAAACACATAAAAAACTAATTCCATAACATGTTATTAAATGAATTTAAAAAGTCTATATACATATATGTAATGTTTTTATCCATCACTGATACAGTCAGTATTAATGTCTATATTACAATATCTAAGTTATCATTCATTTTTATTAGATGTGAATATCAAATTATTTTTGTAGACAGTATCGAATATACATAGGTAAGTACTCAATTGAGTTTTCATTAAAAACATATTCTAAAGCCATTGGTGGTATAGTATTGTTACTTTGTCTAATATAAAAATTAAATAATATTTCACTTATAAAATCTCCTCAGAATCTCATATAGGATATCTAATATAATTTTATTTTGTATTTTTTTCTTCTAATTGAAAGAGCAAATGAGAGAGAGAAGACTGGAAGCAAAAGAGCATGGATGCAAGTGGGCACATAGGGTGCAGGTGTTCCAAGCGGCAGTTTAACCAGCTGCATTATGATGCTTCACTCTATTTTTCCTTTCCTAATATTTGTTACAGCAATTGGACACTCAGATAATAAAGCATATAGAGTGCCCACCCTTTTATTCTCCCTGCATCAGGTAGGCACACACAAAAGGTCCATGCTCAGCTATGCCCCACTACCTTGTATATGCTTATAGATAATAGTGGCAGGAAACCAAATAGTTACAATAGAAGAATTCTCTCAGCTTTAGGGCTCACTTACTAGTAGAACTGTATCAGCTTCTGGGCTTTGTGGTAGTGACAACAGTGAGGGAGTCTGACTGACTTCATTTATTCCAGCACGCCACTCCTTCAGGGTTCCTTGCTTTACCATCTGTGCATCAGTTGTATTCTCGGAGGATCCATGTGTATGGAATGTCCAAGAAGCATGGAATATTGCACCTAAATTTCACAACAGTATAAGATACAACAACAAACTATGAGTGAGCATGTAATACAAAGTATAGACAACCCAGACTATCCCATAAAAAATACCTCAACCATGAGAGGATTTTATTAAATTGCTCCTAGACTAGAGTTGTCACATGGGTCCAAATATTGTGATTAACTAATTAGAAGAATTCTAAGATTTCCAATTTTTGTCAATGGTTGTGGTCACGTTCGAGTTGAGTTGCTGAACTGATGGCCAGATTAGTGGACACCCAATAAGCTGAATTGTCAGCTACTGTTGCAAAGGTTTGTGTCCAGTCCACCATGGTGTTCACAGCCACCAAACTAAAGATGGTAATGCAAAGAAGTAAGTGGTACCAATAATGGTATAAATACCAACCACCAGGAAAAAGACAAGCAAGGCATTTATCTACAACTGGGCCACAGCTTTTACCAGGTATTCTAGATATAGGGATACTGAAGAAGTGATCATTAAACACAAAGCTAGTGTCCCCTTTCATGCTTGGATAATATGCCTTGACCACAGGGGTCCAAGTGACCATTACCCATGGTGTCACCACCAGGTCATCTTCTATTCCTCATGGCAACAGCAAGTCAAAACATGTTTTATTAATTTTTCTTATTTCCCATGGGCACTGCCGGATGCCACTTTCCCCTGTCTCAAGGGCTATGGGAGCATTGCTTTGTCTTCCAAAACCTGCTTTCAACAGGACGTTGGTGGTTTGCACCTACAGTTGAAGGGGCACTTCTGAATAATGCAGGAAAGCTGCCTGGCATTAGTGCTCCTGCCCAGGGCCATTCATTCAATAACCATAGCACAGTCCACAGAATGTTTTGTCCATGCCATGAGGCAGCCTGAGTAAGCTTCCTTTCTGAGGCCGTGTTTCAATATGCCACTGTATTGTTCAGTCATTCTGGCTCCGTGGGGATGATATTGTACATGTAACTTCCAGTCGGTGCCAAGATGGTGAGCCTAGTTTTGCACTCCTAAGCCCATAAAATGAATGATGACTAATGTTGATACAAATATTATGTACAATTATATTTGTGGGTGTATGTTTTCTTATCTCCAGGGTGTATACTTAGGAGTAGAATTGATAGATCATATGGAAATCAATGACTCATCATTTAAAAACTGCAAGATTTCACTAAAGTGGCCACAAAATGTTGTATTCCTATTAACAGTATATAAGGATTCCAATTTCTCCATATCTTTGATACTGTTTATTATTATCTGACTTTTTAAAAATATGTATGTATTTATTTAAAAGTCAGAATGATAGGCAGATGGAGAGAGATAAAGCAAGGAGGGGTGAGAGAGAGAGAGGAGAGAGAATTTCCCATCCTCTCGTTCATTGACCAAATTGGGTCCTCAACAGCTAGGGTTGATCCAGGAGCCAGTAATTCCCTTTGGTTCTCAGTGTGGCGCCAGGAGAATAAATACTTGAGCCATTGTTCTCTGTCTCCCAGGGACATTAGCAGGAAGCAGGATTGCAAGCAGAGTAGCCAGGATGAGAACTGGCTCTTCTCTATAGGATGCAGGCTCCCAGAGAACAACTTAACCTGATGCTCCACAGTGCCCACCTCTATCATCTGACTGTTCAATTCTGTCCCTCTTAGGGGATGGAATGTGGTTTCTTTGGGACCTTGATGTGCATGTACCTGATGGCTGAGGATGTAGAGGATATTTTTATGAGCTTTTGAACTTTTGTAATCTTCCTTGAAGAAATATGTATTGATAATTGATACCCTTTGCCCATTATTAAAATTTGGATTATTTGTATATTTATAACAAAGTTTTCAGGGATCTTTATGTATGCCAGAGCAGGCTTCTTATCACATATGTGAGTTGAAATATTATATCCTATTATATGGTCCAGTTTTTCAGTTTCTTGATAATTCCCTACTTATCAAAAATCCATATGTTCTGGCATATTTCTCAGTCTCCTGTGTTTGGGTTGAGGAAGACATTTGATGGTTTCTGGCTAAAAGTCTGGAATCAAAGCACTTACCATGTGGAACGTGATCCTTCAGTTGTTTTTCTTGCACAGATGCAAACACAGAAGTTTTGCAATAAGATGCAAAAGTCACAAGATTGAGAAGGATCCTGTTAGCAATCAGTGATTGTCAGAATTGTTTCTTGTTGTAAAGTAGCCCAGCATAAAATTATTTGTTTTCTCTTTCAGTCTGATTTAAAAAGGATTATAATGTTTATTTAACTTAAAGTGTGATTTATTTGAAGAAAACTCATATCATTAACTAGTTACTATACATGAAATAAAATGACATAAATATAAAAAATGCTTGGGGAAAATAACACAAACCAGATATTAGCCTCAAAATGACATTTCTCTGAAGCAATTATAGGATCATTTATCAGAAAGTGATCTTTGAAGATCCCTGGAGCATCCTCTGAACAAATTCTGGATCTTGTCCTTTTGCTATATATTATTCGATTATATTGCTAGCATGACACAATTGAAAACATAAAATATAGGACATTTTCCCCACATGTTGCAAATTCTAAACACTAGTAAATATGATGCTTGGAAAAAAATATAATAGAATTTCATGTGGAATTAGGGAAAAAAACATTCTGCTACTGAAAAAAAAAAGACTGATGACGATGATGATGATAATGATAAAAATAATATAACATAAAGCACAAGGATGAAACTAGAAGTGGGTAAACAAATTGAAAGCAATCCCTAAGAAGTGCTAATGGGTTAGTATTAAGTAAGTTTTTAAAATATTATATATTTTGCTATGATTGCTCTTATTTGTATTCCTCTGGAAGTATTGTCTTTCTACCTTTTAGGATTGAATATTACAGTTAATCATGCATTAAACCTGGTGATTATAGAGTGTATTGAAATTGTGCTTTTGTAAAAAATTAAAAAGAAGGGAAGGAAGAAGTGGGATTGAGGGAGGGGAACGGGGAAGGAGGGAAATATGATTATCTTCCTAGAATTATACCTACAAAATCTGTTCTCTTTGCATTAATAAAAATAAAACATTTAAAATACAAATTTCTGAATGAAAATAATTTGTATGTGCAAATAATTCAGTATAATGAACTGCTCTAAATTATTTCATAAGATCACCCCACTAATATAATGAGGTATTCTATAATTCCATTTTATCAAGAAGGAAATTGTTTTATAAAAGTCACTATGAGAGTACATTAAAAAATTCATGGAAAATGTGTCAATCAATATACCTTTTAGGAAGGGAGATTTCAGATTTAGGAAACAGAAATACAGAGGCATGACTCAATATAACCTGTATCCTTTACAATGGTTAATTCTTAACTCTATTCATAATGATCTTCATGATCAAATAAATTATCAAAAGAGAGTACAAATTATAGTACAGAAAATCTTAACAACTCAATATTTTTCTTTGTTTTATTTAAAGTTTTTGATTGACATGTAATATTTGTACACCTTTATGGTGAATGGTGTACTACTTCAACACATGCATGTGACATAAATGGATTAAATCAAGCAATCCAGGTCCTCACCTTAACACCCTTTCTCCATGTTTGGCACCTGTAGGCTCCTCTCCCCCAGTACCTTGTTATGTATAGCCTACATTATTGTGATATATAGTAGCCCAACTGAGTTGGAATACTGGGACCTGTTCTTTCTCTCTAATTTTGTTTTGGCAGCATTGTCCAACATCTCTCTCTTTCTCTATTTCCTTACTCACCTTTCACTGTCTGTACTAATTATTATTCTAATTTCAATATGTATGTGTATACACACATGTATATATGATATATATATGTGTGTATATGTGTAGATATAATATATATACATATATATGTGTATATATGTGTGTGTGTATTTAGTATATATACTTCCATATATGAGAGAACATGCTATTTGTATTACTATGTCTGGCTTATTTTACAATTTTTACTAACATCTATTTTTCATGTACATGAAGATTTTGGTCAATTAAAGTCAACTGGGGGTGACTCTGCATGTTTTTAGATTCTAGGATCCAGACAGAAAACAGGTCCTATCTTACACATAATTTCCCCTTGCTTAAAATGAAACTGTAAGGGAAAGACAGAGACCCACTTAAATATGTATTCAAATTTAAAACTCTACTCAGAGATAGTATGTACCTTACCTGCTCAAATCCTGCTGACCAAGCAAGTCCCATAGCCAGGTCATCCATCCCTCAGTGGAGCATGGGAATTTCTGCTTTAAGTTTCATGTATTTCCTATATTTAGAATTGGAAGCATAGTGATCCTTCCCACCCTACCCTCCCTCCCACCCATGCTCCCACCCTTCTTCCTCCTCCCTTTCTTATTCCCATTCTTAATTTTTACAAAGATCTATTTCCTTGTACTTACAGTTTCTATCTTGGAAGCAATTTATGCCTTTTATTTAACATTGAGTATGCAAATTATGTCTTCTAACTGTAAATTTTACATTGCTGATATATTAGGTTCAATATACTATCTTTTTTTTTCTTTCTTTCTTTTTTTTTTTTTTGACAGGCAGAGTGGACAGTGAGAGAGAGAGAGAGAGAGGAAGGTCTTCCTTTTTGCCATTGGTTCACCCTCCAATGGCCATTGCAGCTGGCGCACTGCGTCCAGCACATCGCGCTGATCTGAAGCCAGGGACCAGGTGCTTCTTCCTGGTCTGCCATGCAGGTGCAGGGCCCAAGGACTTGGGCCATCCTCCACTGCACTCCCAGGCCACAGCAGAGAGCTGGCCTGGAAGAGGGGCAACCAGGACAAGAACCCGGTGTGCCAGCACCTCAAGGTGGAGGGATTTGCCTATTGAGCCACAGCACCGGCCTCAATCCACTATCTTACAACTTACTTCCTGTATGGCTATTTGTTTGTTATCGTATGCTTACTGCTTTTCTCTTTATACCTTTTTATTCCCCAATAGATATGTCTTTTTGAGGGATGGAATATTTGTTTTGCATGTTATTTGTGGTACTTTTTGAATTTATAGGTTAATGTCTTTCATTAGTATTTCAAAATGCTTAGCTATTAACTCTTCAAATAAAGCTTCTGCCCTTCTTTTTTTGGACCTCAGACCCTTTTCCAGTTACACACATGTGTTGTATATGTGTATATAGGATCTTTTCTGTGTCATTTCCTTCTGTTTCTGTACTTCAATGTGCATGTTTTCTTCTGAACATTCATACCACTAATTCTTTCAAGTAATGTGTGCAAACATCCTAATTATTCTTGTTTTTAAACTAATTTAAATTAGTTGCAAGTAATGAATCACACTCAGAATCCCCTATTTTTTATTAAAATTTTTTTAATTCTTCCCAGCCACTAGTAATCAACAGTTTTAGTTCAAAAGGAATTGTTTTCTTTAATTTAAGCTCACACATATAAATAAGAACCTACAGTTTTTTCTTTTTGTGTCTGGCTTATTTTACTAAGCACTATGTTCTCTAACTCCATCCATTGTGTTGACAAATGACAGAATTTAATTATTCTTTATAGCTGACTAGTATTCCATTATGTGTGTGTGTGTGTGTGTGTGTGTGTGCGCGCGCGTATGCTTGCACCACATTTTCTTTATCCATTCATCTACTGATGGGCATCCTGATTGACTTAATATTTTGGCTGTTGTAAAGACTGCTGCTATAAACATGATAGAGTAGGTATCTCTGACACAACGGGCTTATGTCATTTAGGTATATACCCAGTAGGAGGATTGCTGGTTCATATGGCAGTTCCATTTCTAGCTTTTAATTAATGTCCAGTGTTGTCCACAGTGGATGCACTAATTTACATCCCCACCTAATAAGAATTCCCTTTTCTCAGCATTCTTACCAGAGGTTGTTAGTCTTTGTCTTGTTGAAAATAACCATTCAGACAGGGGTGAGTTATTTGTATTTTTTATTTTGATAACTATCTCTTCTGGTTTTTTGTCCATTGATTAACTAAATTAGCAGTTTTGTTACTGTTGAGTTTTTTGGGTTGCTGTTATATTCTGGATATTGAGCCTTCGTTGAGTAAGTAGCTTGCAAATATTTTCTCCTGTTCTGTTGGATTTCTCTTCACTTTATCGATCATTTCCTTTGCTGTGCAAAAGCTCCTGAGTTTAGTATAATGTTGTTTATCTAGTTTTGCTTTTGAGGCCTGCCCTTCTGGGATATTATCCAAGATATCATCATCTACACTAATGTCTTGAATGAGTCTTCCTCATTTTCTTCTAGCAGTTTTACAGTTTTAGGTCTTACACTATGTCTTTAATCCAACTTCAGTTGGTTTTGTACACGGTGAGTGGTAGGGATATAATTTCATTCTTCTACATATATAGGTCTGGTTTTGCAATCATCATGTGTTGCAAAGAGTGTCCTTTCTCCAAAGTTTGTTCTTAGCACTGTTTTTCAAAATCAATTGGCAGTCTGTATGTAGATTAATTTTTAGGCCCTCTAGATTGTTTGATTCATATATGTGCTGATTTATGCCATTACCATATTATATATAAATGTTCAATAAGAAAAACAAAACCATGTCTTTTTAATCAAATTCAATATTCAAAGGATATAATTCTTTATTTTTATTATATATCAAGGTTAAAAACAAGGCTACCACGACTGCTTTGGGTAAAGTAACTAATGTGATAGAAAAGCTATTGGAATTATAGTTAGGAATATTACATAGTAATTTAGTTTTGATTTTGCTTTTGCTTTTTTTTAAGAGTTTATTTATTTATTTGAGAGGTAGAGTTACAGACATTTAGAGGGACAGAGAGAAAGGTTGTCCATCCCCAAATGGCTGCAAAAGCTGGAGCTGGGCCAATCTGAAGCCAGGAGCCAGGAGCTTCTTCTGGGTCTCCCATTCGGTTGCAGAGGCCCAAGCCAACTTGGGCATCTACTACTGCTTTTCCAGGACATAGCAGAGAACTGGTTCAGAAGAGGAGCAGCCAGGACTAGAACCAGAGTCCATATGGGATGCTGGCGCAACAGATAGAAGTTTAACCTACTGTGCCACAGCACGAACCCTTTGATTTTGCTTTTAAATTGGTAAATGTTTTTTGAGTTCTCCAGTGTAAGTAATTTTATAAAATCAATTTCCATTTTATTCTTCTTATGAAATTAATATTATCATTATTTATTGCCACATAATATATTTAAAATTCATGTCTGATCAGTTATAAATTATTTCAAAGTTTGGATTTTTTTATTAAAGATTTGTTTTATTTATTTGAAAGACAGAGTTACAGAGAGGTAAAGACAGAGAATGAGGTCTTCCATCCACTGGTTCACTCCCCAGTTGGCTGCAATGGCTAGAGCTGGACCCATCTGAAGCCAGGAACCAGGAGCTTCTTCTGGGTCTCCCACACAAGTGCAGGGGCCCACAGTCTTGGGCCATCTTCTACTGCTATTCCAGGCCATAGCAGAGAGTTGGGTAGGAAAAGAGGCAGTCAGGACTAGAGCCAGCACCCATATAGGATGCCGGCGCTTCAGGCCAGGGCTTTAACCCACTGCACCACAGCGCCGGCCCCAAAAGTTTGGATGCTTTAACAGGGGTGTACATGTGGTTTGATATGGAAATAAAATTCAAATAAAAACCAAAATTCAATGCGATGTCCTTAATCATCAAATTCATTTAATGTTTGAAATTTGTTTAAACAGTTTAGTAAAAATATTCATCATTAATTAAGCAATTGATAATTGAAAATATGTCAAAGAATAGTATCTTTCTGCCTAGACTGGGGGAAATTGCCACAGAATTCATGAAAACAAATGCTTTCCATTTAAGAAAGAATTATCTCTGAGAAGATAAATGAAAATAAGTTTAGCTAATAATTTTTTTTTCTTCTCCACTTTACACACATGTACACGCATGCACACACACACATTCTTATATATAAATGTCAGAGGCAGGAAAATATATATATTTTTTTTGCCTAAGTCCTTGGGCCCCAGGAAAATATATTTTTAAAATTAAGTTTATTTAAAATTTTATTCTGTTATGGAAAAGCAAACATCGGTCATTTTATTTGTAGCAGATAATGGTATTTGCGCTAGTAAATACTGTGAAAGGGAGATGGAGAGTCAGAGTGAATATATGGGAGGATTTAAAATGTGATCATGCATGTTTTAAAATGTTCCAAACTATTTATCAACTCTTTGAGACACTGTGAGAGAGAAAGATGTTCCATTAGCTCCCATAAGTGACCAGAATCTATTTTGGTTTATACCTCAGGGTCAGTTGCTCACATTCAGTTGATGTATTACCTTGTACTATGTATATTTACCTCGCATGCTAGTCAGATGATTTTGTTGGTACAGCAAGGAGAAAGCCCTTGGATATATACCTGCTACAAAGCATAAAAAAGTCTTTTATTTTTTTAAGAAATATTATTTTGCCACACTGAAAGTTACAAATTTATACAGAACAGAATTTATATCAACCATGGCATACTTTTAAAGTGAGTAGATTTGTAAATTGTGGATTGTTATACTTGCCAAAGATTGCATAGACAATCCATTGGTATAGTCTGATGTGATAGGTTGAAATAACAAATTCATGAAATTTTCATAGCCCTGCAAAGATGGGGATACCTCTGCCTTCTTATGTGTATTCAGAATAAATTTACAAAGCATAGGCCCTAGAAACAACTTCCTTCTATGCCATTAGGCAGAAGGCCATTTTTCATCCTCATAATTCTGAAGTCATGGAACACTCTGTTAACTATTCATTGTATATAGAAATTACATCGCCTGTATCATGGTTGTGGAAAATAAATAGCGTCTGAAGTGCTGGCATCCCATATGGGCACCGGTTCTAGTCTTGGCTGCTCCACTTCTGATCCAGCTCTCTGCTGTAGCCGGGGAAAGCATTAGAGAATGGCCCAAGGCTTTCGGCCCCTGTACCCACATGGGAGATCGGAAGAAACTGGCTCCTCACTTTGGATCGGCATGGCTCTGGCTTTTGTGGCCAATTAGGGGGTGAGCCAGTGGATAGAAGACCTTTCTGTCTCTTTCTGCCTCTCCTCCTCTCTTTGTGTAACTCTTTCAAATAAATAAATCTTTTAAAAATTTGTAATTTTGAGATATGCAATAATCAGAATTTTTTAAAGATTTATTTATTTATTGAAAGGCAGAGGCAGAGGGAGAGGCAGAGAGAGAGAGAGAGAGGTCTTCCATCCACTGGTTCACTCCTCATGTAGCTGCAATGGCCAGAGCTGTGCTGATCTGAAGCCAGGAGCCAGGAGCTTCTTCCAGGTCTCCCATGCAGGTGCAGGGGCTCAAGGACTTGAGCCATCTTCCATTGCTTTCCCAGGGCATGGCTGAGAGAGCTGGATCAGAAGTGAAGCAACTGGGTCTTGAATCAGCACTCATAAGGTATGCCAGCACTGCTGGTGGCAGCTTTACCTACTTTGCCACAGCTCTGGCCCCTCCAAACTTATTTTGAGGAAAGATATTCAAGGTCTCATTTGAACTTTATTTTACCGATAAGGAAAAAAATTGATATGAAATTTACTAATATTGTCAAATTGCACACTCAACTTTTAATAAACTAAGAGGAAAAAGAAAACAATAAGATAATATAATAGGTTATGTGAAAGAATTTTTTTCTCTAACCATGACTTAAATTCTCCTAAGATTTAAGAAACCACCTATATACAAATAATTCACGTCTGAATACAACATTTGTTAATCAGCCGTTACAGAGCTATATCCTAACCTGAATATAGAATTTAAAGGTATATAGTCCACCTTTAATCCATCTTATTTTCATAAACAAAAAGGAAATAGAGTGAGGCTATTCTACAGTCATGAGAAATTAATGTATTAATTTAGAATCACCAGATCATTTATTATATATTGACAATGTAAAAGTACCATTATGCCAGTGCTCTTTAAATATATGCTCTCTCTATATTTCCCATTTTTAAATGAAGCTATTTAATTTTTAATTGTTGAATCTTTTTCCTAGTGGTGTCTCAAGTGTGTAAACCAGTATTGTTCTTAACGGTGGAGGCGGGGAGGGGGAGCTAAATCAGAGTTTATGGCTTAGAGGGTCGTCATGACCAGTCAAGGCAGTTTTAGCCCCAAGAATGCTTTTGCAGGTCATTGGTTCCCACCTAAAGTGATAATCTCTCTGAAGTTCAATTCTGGGCCGCAGTAATGGAGAGAGATGAGAGTATCTCTTTCCATTTATAGCCAGGCCTTAATTGATCTCAGCAGATTTCCTAATTGCAGAGGGTACCTCAGGTAGGTCATCTATTTCCTCATCTGTGAAATCTTGCTGCCATCATCAGCAATTTAGGTGTCACACTGAGGCAGCAGAAATCCCCTTCTCCATGTATACTATCGGAAAGAATTATTATAGCTAGTCTCTAAAATAATGTCTGGCTTTGAATTCAAAACCACAAAGTAAAATTATATGAATTTAAAAAATTGAATGCAATGATTTTTAACACAAAGGAAATTCAGTAGTTTAATAATTAAATTCTATTCAAAATTCTTTACATATTTAAAACTTGCTTAGTATCTCTTTTGGAATGACAGTTTTATGTCTTTCCATAGGAAATATATATATATATATATATATATATATATATATAAAATGAATCTACAGAAATTTTAAAGTAAGTGAGATGATGAAAGAGCTAATGAGACCAATGGCACAAATAGCATTTAGGTCAATATATCTCTTTGTATTTTTTATTTTTCTTGATCAAAGAGCTATTTTATGGTAGTTATATTTTTTTAATTTTTATTTAATAAATATAAATTTCCAAAGTACAATTTTTGGATTATAGCTGCTTTTCCCCCCATAACCTCCCTCCCACCCATGACCACCCATCTCCCACTCCCTCTCCCATCCCATTCATTTTCAATTATCTTTATATACAGAAGATCAACTTAGTATATACTAAGTAAAGATTTCAACAGTTTGTACCCACACAGAAACGCAAAGCGTAAAGTACTGTTTGAGTACTAGTTATACTATTAATTTACATTGTACAACACATTAAGGACAGAGATCCTACATGGGGAGTAAGTGCACAGTGACTCCTGATGTTGATTTAACAATTGACACTCCTATTTATGACATCAGTAATCACCCGAGGCTCTTGTCATGAGCTGCCAAGGTATGGAAACCTCTTGAGTTCGCCAACTCCGATCTTATTATTTAGACAAGGTCATAGTCAAATTGGAAGTTCACTCCTCCCTTCAGAAAAAGGTACCTCCTTACCTCCTTCTTTGATGGCCTGTTCTTTCTGCTGGGATCTCACTCACAGAGATCTTTCATTTAGGTCATTTTTTTTTTTTTTGCCACAGTGTCTTGGCTTATATGGTAGTTATATTTCATCAAAAATAATGTGAAATGTGATTCACTAATTCTAATGAGAACATTAACTAACAAATACTTAAAATTGCTATTGATCTATAGCTTATTTCTTTAGCAGTTATCAAATACAGGTAAAGATTTCTCTCTGTCTCTCTCATTGTCTATAATTCTACCAGTCAAATAAAAAAAAAAAAATACAGGTAAAGAAACCACCCTTTCTCATTTTTTATTTAGTTGCTTAATTATTACTGAGCTAGTGAATTAGTATATATTTGAAGTTTTTGCATTTTAAAAATTGCAAATCCTATTATATTCAACTTGCTTTTAGAAGAACATTGTTCCTGTCCAAAATAAAACTGGGCCGGCGCCGTGGCTCAACAGGCTAATCCTCCGTCTTGCGGCGCCAGCACACCGGGTTCTAGTCCCGGTCGGGGCACCGGATTCTGTCCCGGTTGCCCCTCTTCCAGGCCAGCCCTCTGCTGTGGCCCAGGAGTGCAGTGGAGGATGGCCCAGGTGCTTGGGCCCTGCACCCCATGGGAGACCAGGAAAAGCACCTGGCTCCTGGCTCCTGCCATCAGACGAGCGCGGTGCGCCGGCCGCAGCGCGCCGACGGCGGCGGCCATTGGAGGGTGAACCAACGGCAAAGGAAGACCTTTCTCTCTGTCTCTCTCTCTCACTGTCCACTCTGCCTGTAAAAAAAAAAAAATAAAAAATAAAACTGAACTTTATTTATCCATACGTCAAGTTCTATTATTTCTAAATGCAAAAATTCAGACTGTTGTTTTATAGCTTCTTTTAGAGTCCTAATAAATGGGTCAAAATTTTATTATAAAAAATATAAGCAGATTTTATGTTGTTTCCGCCATTGAGCATATACTGAATAAGCCTGAAAATTTGGCTTAATCATAGGGAATAATTTGTTATTGAGGTTTTTATAACAATTTCTAAATCTCTTAGATATTTCTATATAGATATATCTTATATACATATATGAGAATAAATTATTTGTGTAGTGGAACGTATTACCTAGTCAGAACTGGTGCCACAAGATTCACATTACTTTGTAAAATGTTTACATGGAGAAATTTCTACTTCTTCTATGATACAACTTCTGTGGACACCAGGCACAATTATATACAATTATACATGTGCACACAGACATTCACAGATGCTAGAGAAATCAGTTTAAAAAATGGAGATATTAAACTAGCAGTGTCATACTTTAAAAACCTGTGCAATGGACTGTTGATATATAGATATATGATTTATATTATTTTCAATTAAACAAAAAAGAAATCCCTACTCAAAAATATCTAAGATCTGTGTGTACCTATGTTTGTGAGTATATGTATATATATATATATATATATATATTTATATAATTTTTGTTAGTGTCAACTGTGGTTGTACATGAAGTTCAGTTAATGTCATCTCTCCCACCATTATTTAGACATTGTTTCAAAGGCTTGATTCTCAAGTAGACCATACTCATTGAGAGCCACATGATATTTCAAGCACTTTGAGGACTGCATATGACCTACCATCTTACTAGTATATATAGAATTTTATCAAGAAGACTTTCTCTAAGCATTGAGCCCATTTCAAACCAGTAACTGTGATTAGGACCTTTATCAAATATACCAGGCCATATTCCTACCCCAGAGTTTCAACATAGGGTCATTTCCTCACAAATTGCATTAATAACATAAAAAAGTGTTCCAAGATGAAATTTCTGTTACAAACAAGCAGATGCATTGGTGTTAAGTAAGTATATTACAATCCAGCTTATTAATACATAAGCATGCAGTTTTCATCAGTAATTGAAATTTTACGCTACTAATGACCATGGATGCACTTGTGGCATGTGAGTTAAATTGCTGCTTTGAGTTCCAGCTAATTCACATCCACTCCAACTCCTTGCCAATATATCTAGGAAGCAGCAAAGGCTGACTCTTGGATTCCTGCTTCCAAGTTGTTACAGTTCCTGGCTCCTGGTTTCAGCCTGGCTTACCCTGAACTACTGAATGGAAGATCTCTCTCTCTCTCTCTCTCTCTCTCTCTCTGTCTCTCTCCTTTCAGAGAAATAAAATAAATTAATAAATAAATATTTTAATGCCAATGGATAATAATATGTGTATATTCCAGAAATTAAGAGTGCTTATAAGTTTTATGCAAAGTAATATACATTAATGTACAATAGCTATATTTTTAAAAATACAAACAACATAGGATAGTCATTTACATTCAAGCATCAGTGACAATCATTCAAGGAGTGAAGAAAGAGCAAACACTCAGCTGTACATGTGGAGGTGTTTTCTTCGACCACCAAACTGGTCATTTTGATTCCTTTCTCTTGGAGAATTTTCTGTATCCAGTTTTCTCTGTGATTTACTTAAATAACTTTATAGAATATTCTTCTGGAGAGTATACTACTTTGGAGCTAACTTCAGTTTCAGTTTGGGGGATTGAAGATTTTCATTTGTGACTGAGCAATTTTAAAGTCTTCCCTTTTTAAATATTTATTTATTTGAAAGGCAGAGTTACACAGAGAGAGGGAGAGGCTTAGAAAGAAATATTTCGCCGGCGCCATAGCTCAACAGGCTAATCCTCCGCCTTGCGGCGCCGGCACACCGGGTTCTAGTCCTGGTCGGGGCGCCGGAATCTGTCCCGGTTGCCCCTCTTCCAGGCCAGCTCTCTGCTGTGGCCTGGGAGTGCAGTGGAGGATGGCCCAGGTGCTTGGGCCCTGCACCCCATGGGAGACCAGGAAAAAGCACCTGGCTCCTGCCATTGGATGAGCATGGTGCGCCGGCCACAGCGCGCCGACTGCGATGGTCATTGGAGGGTGAACCAATGGCAAAAGGAAGACCTTTCTCTCTGTCTCTCTCTCTCACTGTCCACTCTGCCTGTCAAAAAATAAAAAAAAAAAATTTAAAAAATTAAAAAATTAAAGAAAAAAAAAAAGAAATATTTCATCTGCTGGTTAACTCCCCAAATGGACAAAACTGCTGGAGCTGGACCAAGCTGAAGCCAGTAGCCAGGAACAAGTGGCAGGAGTACAAGCACGTGGACCATTTTCCACCGCTTTCCCAGATACACTAGCAGGGAGCTGGATTGGAAGCAGAGCAGCCAGGGCTCAAACTGGTGCTCATATGGGTATCAGATTTGCACATAGCATCCTAAACTGTTGCACCAACTACAGCAGCCCCCAAAAGTCTCTTTTCAACACTTGAGGTTTCTTCAGCAAGAAAACCTGCTTGAAAAAAGAAAGTTTTAGATGGCATAATGCCTTCTGCTTTGTTCTTTTGGTTCAAGATTGCTTTGACTATTTGGCGTTTTTGTGGTTCTACAAAGATGTGGAGAGTTTGTTCTAGATCTATGAAAAATGCCATTGATATTTTTTATTTGGATATAAATGAGTCTGTAGATTTCTTTACATACCAGATGCACTATCTGAATTAAAAATATACTGCAAATAATAATAATTAAATTATGATACGGATATAAAAAGGGGCATAGATGTAATAGAATACAAAGCCTATAAGTAAATCCATGGATCTGGAATCAATTTATATTCAACACTGGTGCCAGAATACACATTGGAAAACTGTCCATAAATCATGCAGGAAATATAGCATATCAACATGCAGACATGAAGGTATATTCCTGTCTCTCACAATATACGAAATTCAACTCAAAATAAAACAAAGAATTAAATTGTAACACTAGAAATTCCAAGATCTATTGAGTGATGCCAGAGAGACTACAACTTGGAAGATGAGGAGAATTTCTGCCGTTTAGCAGCATCCCAGTGAACTGATTATTTCCCTAGCTCACTTCAGTGGCTTCTGTCTTGGAATCTGACACAGGGTTAATAAAAGACATTAAATTGAGATAACATGTACCACTAACCTATAATTTGTGCAAATGGTAGTTCTTATTTATTTTATTTTATTTATTTTTATTTATTTTTTTTTGACAGGCAGAGTTAGTGAGAGAGAGAGAAAGGTCTTCCTTTTTCCCTTGGTTCACCTCCCAAATGGCCGCCATGGCAGGCACACTACAGCCGATTGGAAGCCAGGAGCCAGGTGCTTCTCCTGGTCTCCCATGCGGGTGCAGGGCCCAAGGACCTGGGCCATCCTCCACTGCCTTTCCTGGGCCACAGCAGAGAGTTGGACTGGAAGAGGAGCAACCGGGACTGAATCCGGCACCCTAACCGGGACTAGAACCTGGGGTGCCAGTGCTGCAGTCGGAGGATTAGCCTAGGTAGCTGTGGCGCTGGCCAACAAATGGTAGTTCTTTAAAAAGAAAGCAGCAAAATTAATTATGTCATCTAGTCTTGTCCCACTTTCGCTCTATGTGTCTCATCTTTCAAATCTTCCAGGTAACTTTCAACATTATTTTACTATTGGTCTTTGGCAGAAATAGCCTCTTTCTAATGTCTATAATTTCTTCCATTTAACAAGATTGGCTATATTTAAGAGAACCTATAGGTCATTACTGTGCACTGCAAAAAAATAAGCATGGCCTTAAGATGTTGAGATATTTCTCCCAAATTTCTTAGCTATCTAACCATTTTATTATATGTATTTCATAGATGTGTTAGATGAATTTCAGAGATGAGCATTTGGCCTGGTTGTTATGGTGCTCACTAAGATTTTTGCATCCCACAACAGACACCTGGGTTCAATTCCTGGCTCTGGGACCTTACTGCTGTTTCCTGCTAATGCAAACCCTGTGAGGCAGTGGTGCTGGCTCAAGCTGTTCAGTTCCCACTAGCCGCTTGAGAGGCATGCATTGAGTTCTCAACTCCTGGCCTCAGGCTCAACACAGACCCACTGAAATAAATAAATAATTTTAAAGATGGTTTGAAAGAATCCAAGCCAAATATAGATATTCACTTCTGCTATACCAAACTTTACTCAGTGAATTCCATTTTAGGGTCTTTTGTTTGCAACAAAATGATAGGGAACTTACGTCTCCATTAGTAATAATATTGTAGTTGTGAATTAACAAAACTACAGCAAGCAGATTTAAATGAAATAGAAGTTGATTAGTTTATTTACAGAGGAAAATGTCAACAGGGACTAGCTTTAGGTAGAATGATTATAAGTGCTTCATGGTATTTGTCTTTATATATTAGCCATGATCTCTTGGTGTTTGCTCCATGCTCTACTAATTCCCTCAAAATTACAAGAGTGGTTCTTATATAATGTGTTCATTGTTTTCTTTAAAGAAATAAAGTATCTTAATTAGACTGATCCTATACAAATATCATTAGAGAGAGAAGGAAAGTATATACTTCACTCCAATGATTGTGGACTATGATATATGTTGTGGTTAGATGATTAAGGCTCAACCTCCATTTTTGCCACTTTCTAGTGTATTCTCATTCCATAGAAGCTATAAAGCTAAATAAAATTTTTCAAAATATTTTTGGAAGTAAATAGAGTTTTCTCAAGATATCTGTGCGGGATTGATTCTAGGTCACTTCTTCTGTAGATACCAAAATCCTTATATAAAATGGAATAATATTATCATATAACCTACACACATCTTGATAGTTAGTTTAGTTTAGGGGATGATGATAGGGAGACATGTCTGCATTTGTTCAGTAAAGACCAAAATATTTGTGAATGTTTTCTTTACACAGTTCTTTGAATCAAGGAATGTGGAACCCATGAATATGAGTAGTCAATTCTTGTACATGTCAATTATATGCAGTACAAAGTAACTTGAAAGGGAGAAGTTATACAAGGATGATTGCTCTACTTTATTTTTTCCTCTCTGAAAATTAAGAATCTGGCATAAGTGGCAAGAGTAATTTTGGTGACTGAACATAGTGTTTCAACATCCATTCGTCAGCTGACAAGTAGCAAAATGCTAGGTGTTTCAAAGCCTTTCTGATTGGGTAACTTGTACTATAGCTAGTCTGAATGTCTGTCACCTGACTTTAGTGTGTAAATACAAACTTTTCAAAAATATTTTATTTATGTTTAAATTAGTTTTAGTTTCATAAACAGTGTTGATGAACTTTGATAGTTTTGAGGGGTGCTGCTCAGATATTTTATAGAATGTTGCTCAGTTTTCTGTCATCTGAAGTTTTTTCTTATGATTAGACTGAAGTAATATGATCTGAGGATTATCAAATATGTCACATTTCATTTTATAACATCATATCAAGAATACATATTATCAACATGACTTTCCACTACTGATTTTGAATTTATCTGGCTGAGAGTGTTTGTCTAAATTACCCCCAAAGCTTTGATAATATGCTCTTCGGAAGGGAGCTACTATATGTATCTACACTTACAGAGTTGAGAGTCGTGTTCCATCTCTTTGAGAGCTTTATGTAGCTACAAAAAATTTTTACAGTTATTTATAATTATTTACAATGACAGCATTTATTCTCCTTTTAATTATTTTATCAGACATTTACTTGTATACTTGCAGTCATATAGATTTTACTTCATATATGTGTTATAATCCCAAAGTTATTTAGTAATTTTATTAACAAAATTCTATGACTTTGACCTTTAGAAATTTTTCATTTGCCTTCTGAGCCCTTTAACTTTCGTCATTAATGCGAGGTTTGTTTCAGTTTTCAAATTTTATATTTTATTTTTGAGTACATTTGTATATCTGTTACTGCAGATGATCAACCTCATTTACACATTTTCTTTTTTTAATATTTATTTTTTAATTTATTTGAAAGGTAGAGATAAAAAGAGACAGAGATTCCATTTTCTGATTCACTCCCCAAATGGCTGCAATGACTGGAGCTTGCCATTCTGAAGACAAGAACCTGGATCTTCCTCTGGATCTGCCATGTGGGTGCAGGGACCCAAGCACTTGGGCCATCCTCCACTATTTCCCCAGGCTCATTAGCAGGGGGCTGGGTTGAAAGTAGAGCAGCCGGATCTTGAATGGGTGTCCACATGGGATGCTGGCATCTCAGGTGGTGTCTTAACGCACTGTGCCACAATGCTGGCCCCTTATTTATACATCTTCTGCCAAATCCTGGAGTGAGCGATTTTTTATAAGGAACACTGGTTGTTTTATTGGAAATTGGTTCTAGAAACCAGCAGCTGAGCATTCGGTTTCTTATTGCTACTGGAGTGTTGATGCTTCTAAGTCATATGAGGTGAGAAATTCAATAATTCTGTGTGCATATTAACTTTTATATATGCACATAACTATCACTATCTTTACATGTGACCATCTATTTAATATAATAAACATGAATTCATCCTGATAAATCAAATTCCAATCCATTCCCATATTCAAAATTCTAATCTACCCTTCAGTTGTGAAAATTACATTAGTGCCTTACCTGCTCTACTTATTATGAGTTGATACACAGTGGCCCTGGCCAGTGATTAATTATCAATATCTTCAAAATCTTTAACAGTTATGAAATGGAAATAAAGAATTTTTCAAGGTTTTTGCATCTGAAAAACCTGATTTTCATCATTATTATGGAGAGATGGAAAGTTATATCTGTATTCAATCAACATTGCATATATAGACTTCCACACAAAGTCTGAAAGCAAAAATAAAATGAGTACTGTAGATGTTACCACAAATAAAAATTATCATAAATATCTCCCTTGTACTTCAAAAAATGAATCTGCAACAATTTATGTACTTGATAAAAAATAAACAGAATTTTCAGAGGTTACTGGAGGACATAGTCTTTGTTCTAATATTAAGTGGAGGAAACTAAAACATGACATCTCACTGGTGAGAACAGAAACTTATGGGTGCTAAGTAATGTTATGTGTTGAACTAATTCTGTATATCAGAGGTTGTAATAAAAACATACCTTGTGGGTATTTCCCCAGTTAGACATACTCAACAACTGGAGGAATCCTATAACTGCTATCTTACTGAGTGAAGTCAATTATTATAATAAGATCCAAGTGTAAACCTTTATGAAAGATAATCTTGGAAAAATAATAAACCACAACCAGCACTGGACTCATGTAAAGACTATCAAGAGAATTTCTTAAAATTATTGAAAGATTCAGACATGGTGCTTTCTATCATGTTACCTCTTATTTACACAGACTGATTGACCTGTGTAACAATCATGTAGGACTTGGTAGACAATGGTGCTTCACAGCAAACTTGATAAAATAATGCAAAAGTTGAGTCCAAATGCACAAGGATTTCTAGTTACTTGAGAAAATTAAAATATATACGGGCACAAGATAGGAAGGAAAGGAGGGTTAGGGCGAAACAGAGGAATAAGGAAAGTAATAAAATAACTTTCACCTTTCATGGAGAAGAGGACATTTTTGATGAGTTATTTTCAGGTATAATAATTCTATGGTTCTTGAAACTATTTCTTCTGCTGAGTCCTAACCTCTTTCTGGACTGCTTTATAGATCTCAGCATGCTAATGGATTTTGCAACCAGTAATAGGCTGTTACAGGCAGGAAAATAAAATGGACTTTAGATGCTTGTTTAGACAAATGTATTCTACAAGGCAGGGAATTTATCTTACAAAATTTCAGGATCATGTAGCATTGGTGAAATTAGAGGTGTGGTCAAGTGATCTGTATTATTTTTCCTCTAAATTGAAAATGAAAATGATGCAGCTTTCCCATGCTATCATTAAAAAAAGATATGATCCCAACATGTTCTAGACAGACAAGTACACAGCCTAAATCTAGAGGTGAAAACTTGTTGGATCTTAATAGCAACCTATTCTGCATGTAATTCTCATCAGATCCCTTAACAAATGAAGCATACATCTGACAGCATTTCTGTTGGCCTTAAAACAAGAGCGTTCCTCCAACATTTTCAATTTGCAGTTACGCTACTTTGACCTTATTTTCTAACAGATGCAATAGAGGTAAAGTTTGTGCTGCAGATATGTTCAGCTCTTTTAAAATAATCAGAACATAGGGCCCCTAGAAATTTACAGAAAAGTCATGCCCTCTGTCTCAGTCAATTCAGTCTGCTTAACAAAAATACTATGGACTCAGTGGCTTAAACAACAAATATTTATTTATTTCTGTGTGGAAGGCTGTGTAATTCAAAATCACGTTTTCAGGTGATTTAGATGCTGACTGACTCTGTTCACTCAACAAATGCCCACAACAGTCACAGCTAGGCTGGGCTGAAGCTGGGAATGGGAAACTCAGTTCAGGTCTTTCACATGGGTGGAAGGAAATCAGCCACTTTGTCCATCACCTGCTGACTCCAGGAGAACAAACTGGTAGGACATTGCAGACACTGATGTTTAATGTGCGCATCTTAACAGAAATCTTAGCTGATAGATCAAACATCATCATGTATTTCTTATTTTTGAAAATGTAGGTGATTGTATATATGTATAAATACTTGACAATCAAAATTAGAGTTTCCAATTTGAAAGGGAGAGAGAGAGAGAGAGAGAGAGAGAGAGAGAGTTGATCTTCCATCTGCTGGTTCACTGCCCAAACGGCCTCAACAGCCAGGGTGTGACCAGGGCGAAGCCAAGAGCCAGGAGCTTTATCTGGGTCTCCCAGAGCGGTGCAGAGGTCCAAGGGACTGGGCCATCTTCTGCTTTCCCAGGTGCATTTTCAGGGAGCTGGATCAGAAGTAGAGCAGCCTGGACTCAAAGTGGCACCCTGCTGGCATTGCAGGAGGCAGCTTAATCTGTTATGCCATAATGCTGGCCCCCATTCCAGTTCTTTAATTGAACTTTTGTGTTCAGAAGAGGTCAGCATTAGCACAGCAGGTATAGCTACCCAACAAAGGCATCCATATTGGAGTGCAAATTCAAACTCTGGCTACTCCACTTCTGATCCAGCTTCTTGCTAATGTGCCTAAGAAGGGAGCAGAAGATGGCCCAAGTACTTGGGTCCTTGCCCCCAAATGGGAGGTCCAGATGGAGTACTGGCTCCTGGCTTTCACCTGGCCGAGATCTGGACATTGTGTTTATATGGAGAGTGAACCAGTGCATGGAAGTTTATCTCTCTCTCTCTCCCCTCTCCCCTATCTCTTCCCCTTTCTGTAACGCCTTTCAAATAAATACAGTAAATCAGAAAAGAATAAGGAGAAGGAGAAAAAAAGAAATGTTTCTTTAAATTGATTGGAAGTCTAGAAATTTTCCTGGAAAGGGATGGATAATTCACATCTAGGACAAGCAGTTTCCTGGGAAGAGAATATATTTTGAGCTTTCCATTTGAAAGTTTAATTACATTAGAATGCCCCAAGTGGATTCAAATGACCCAGGTTAAAAAAAATATTTTTCTGGGGCCAGTGCTATGGCATAGCAGGCAAAACCACGGCCTGCAGTACCGGCATCCCATTTGGGTGCCGGTTAGAAACCCAGCTGCTCCACTTCCAATCCAGCTCTCTGCTGTGGCCTGGGAAAGCAGTAGAAGATGGTCCAGGTCCTTGGGCTTCTGCATCTGTGTGGGAGACCTGGAAGACGCTCCTGGCTCCTGGCTTTGGATCGGCGCAGCTCTGGCCATTGTAGCCAATTGGGGAGTGAACCAATGGATGGAAGGCCTCTCTCTGTCTCTCTCTCTCTGCCTTTCCTCTCTCTGTGTAACTCTGACTTTCAAATAAATAAATAAATCTTTAAAAAAATACATATATATATATACATATTTTTCTCCAAAATATTATTCAAAGTAATGGTGAAGGAAAGGCTGGAAACCGTCCCTAAGAGGTCAGTACCAGGGGCAAGGCTATTTCTGGGTGGAGACGAATGCCAGGTATTACTGACATAAATGAAATTGATTTTTGACCCATTTCAAATTTATAGCATGCCTGTGTTTGTTCTCCAATTAGAAAAAAGCAGGCCATACACAGCCATGTTATTTTCAAAGGACTTAAGATCTCAGTTATCTATGATTAGGGAGCAAGTTCAACACTAAGATTAACACAGATGACAATCATGTCTATATATACAACACCATTCTACATTTTTTGTGATGTTTTAGTCTGGCTAAATCCAGGGAAGAAGGTAGGATAGTATTCTTTTAATTCCATGTGTGAGAAGAAGAAACAGAGGCACGTGGTTATGACTAACCTGCCTGAGGCCATGGATAATTAGTGAGAAATTAAGCAGAGAAACCAGGTTTCCTGATTACCATTGCTGTGATCTCTTTCTGTCCTATTTAGTTAAGAGCTCAGAATCTTTTGTCTGACAGCTCTGACAATCCTTATGCTGCCACTTATTCACTGTGTGACCTTGGGCAAAATATTTAATTTCTCTAAGCTTCAAAGTCTTCCAAGACCAAATGAATGAATGAAGCTAATTGCCCATTTTTCCTTTAATAGAATCTATTTGTTTCTTGTCAAGATAGTCTCTTTATCATTCTAATACATATCTCAGGCAACCTATTTCCTTGCAAACCTTCATCTTACCTATAGGGTTCTTCCTTTTTATTACCCTTAGTAGTGAAACGTTCTATTTTTTATATCATCCAAAGACTATTCGGATCCCTCTATGTGTCATGTGCACCAACAGACTCAGGAGATAATGAGCAACCATGATCATACACTCATCCTGCGTCCATAGCATTTATAATCCCATTAGGGTAAAATTATAGTGTTGTCCTAAGTACGAGTGACAATTTTGTAGTTTCAAAGAGTAGTTTTATTTCTTTTATTCAACACCATAATTGGTATTGTTAAAAATAATGTGATTTTATCCTGTGTGGAATTAGTAAAGTACTCAGTCTAGGCTGACGTTGTGGTGTAGTGGCTTAAGCCACAACCTGTGAAGCTCTTATACTATATGCCTACCAGTTCAAGTCCCCACTGCTCCATTTCTGATCCAGCTTCTGGCTAATGTACCTGGGAAAGCAGTGGAGGATGGCCCAAATGCTTGGACCCCTTAGGAGATCTGAAAGATGTTCCTGGCTCCTGGCTTTAGCCTGGCCCAGTCCTGGCTTTTAAGCCATTTGGAGAGTGAAACAGAGGATGGAAGATCTATCTTTTCGTTCATCCATTGGTTCCTTTGTTCCTTCCTTTGTTCCTTCCTTCTTTGTTTCTCTCTCTCTCTCTCTCTCTCTCTCTCTTTCTCTGTCTCTCAAATAAATAAATAATTATTTTTTAAAATGTACTTAGTCTAAGTAAGTAACTAGCATCGAGTACAAAATTTTCAGCCAGGTAATAACTGCTTCATACAATAAGAAGATTTCTATTATATTTACATCTTAACTGATATATTTATCCTACTGGCAACAATGTAACTGTTCCCGCATGGCTGGAAGTTGAATACTGGCATGTGCTATCAGTAAGTCGTGGATGATGATTGGTCCTTGTCTCACTGTAAAAAGAGAATTCAGATAGAGACAGAAGTCATCAGTAAACAAGCTAGTTGAAGTTTAAAGAAGAAAATGCACCTACAGTCTTGGTGGGCAGCTTGGCAAAGAAGTGAGTGTCCCATCTGCACATGGACTGTGGATTTTACTGGGGACTGTACTTTCCATGCAATGTTATTGGAGAGGAAGATTCCTAGTTGTGGGCTTCCCCTTCAAAGCTGTCAGGAGGCACTTCCAGTATACAATAGTCCGGTTGTTCTTAAGGTGTTCAGACCCCTTAACAATGGGGACTACCTCCTCTTTCATTATTTTCTCACAATACATGGGTTCATGTTTATCTCCCTGAATAGCATAACTATGGATTCCT
The DNA here is from genome assembly GCA_949820135.1 of Sylvilagus floridanus. Classification (NCBI taxonomy): domain Eukaryota; kingdom Metazoa; phylum Chordata; class Mammalia; order Lagomorpha; family Leporidae; genus Sylvilagus; species Sylvilagus floridanus. Next base: position 58,076,261 of record OX463242.1, read on the forward strand.
TGTTCAGAGTTTTTTAAATGTTAGGAAATCTGCAAGTGGGCTGACAATGTGGCACAGCGAGTTAAGCTGCCACCTGTGATGCCCAATCTCATATTGGGGCACAAGTTTGAGTCTCAGGTGTTCCACTTCTCATCTAACTCCCTTTTAAGGCACTGGGGAAAGCAGCAGAGATGTCCCAAGTAGTTGGACCTGTGCGCCCACATGGAAGACCCAGATGGAGTTCCTGGTTCATGGCTTCAGCCAGGCCCAACCCCAAACTCATGGTCATTTGGGAAGTGAACCAGTGAATGGGAGATCTCTCTCTCTCTATCTCTCTCTCTCTCTCTCTCTACCTTTAAACTAAATAAAGTACAGTTTAAAAGTAGAAATAAGCAAGTAAAACCAAGCAAACAAAAATAATGTGTAACAAATTATAATATAAATTGAGTCCATATTTTCATTTACATTTAAACTTTTTCCCAACAGATGAGATGAGTGAAAAGTAATATTGAATATTCATGCTGGAAACATTTCCTAAGTGTTCATTGATTCTCCTTTCAATATTCAAATTACCACATGCAAGGACAAACTGCACTTAGGTTATTGGCAGCATACATGAAAAACACAAGTGATCTGTCTTATGTTAGAACCAATAATATATCTGCTTTATCCTGGAATTCATAAACCAAAATTGTTTCTAGGATAATCAAGATATTCATACATTAGATTGTCTGAAATTTTGCTAGATATCTATAAATTAAAGCAATTAATTTTAAGTCCCAAGAATTAAATTAATTATTTCATAAACCTATTCACTATTAAATGAGCTAATTAGTTCCCAAGCAATATCCTCAGCTCCCATATTTCAGTGTATTTTCAATATTATAAAAATTCTCAATGCTTTCCCCCAGATGCAAGAACTTTAGGAAATAATCACACAGTCAAATAATTGGTGCTACTGTGAATTTATGTTTGCCAACCTCAACTGAGCCCTTTGTGTTGTTTCTGTTTTCCTTGTTAAACAGGGTCTGTTTTAAAACATTCTCCACTGTCTTCAAAACTCTTAGTTCTCCCTTTTGGATGACCATCTTGCTCCAGTTCTTAGCGCAAATGAATCATGTGTGGAGATCTCCCTGAATATACAAAAGTATAAATACGGGATGATGGTTCTCTTGTTACAAAGGAAATATTCCCTCTCTTATCTTCTTCCACACTAAATATTCTCCATTTCCTTAACTTTCAAGGATCTTCTCTTTCTGAACTATCCACATTTTAAAATTTCTGCAGTTCCTCCCTCTCTACCGTCTATTTTAACTTCTAACTATGTTCATTGGTCTTTTGTGTTGAATAGAGAATAAAATAAACTGTTTTCCTGAGGCCCTCACACCTATTTTGAGCCACTGCTCTCATTAGATATTTCATGAAGTTGACACAACATAATACCCCTTTCCCTTCAAAAAAGATTTATTCTCTGCTTCTGGAAAGCTGTTAGCAGATAGCCTTTAGCTATGGCTCTGTTTAGGAATTACGTCAGTTGCAAGAGTCTTTTTCACCCAAAACTAGCAACATTTCTGAAGTATCTCCTATTGACCAAGACCTGGGCATTTTGATTCAAGTAAGACCACTCTAAAGCATTATTTTAGCTAAATCTGGGCTGAGCTCTGATGTGTATGTATCTTACATATCTTGTATCACAGCTCCACTTCTCCCTTTTCCATAGTTACTGAGCTCATGAATAGTTCCTAAAATTACCCTGCTTAGTAAGCTCTGTCTCATATCTGTGTCCCAGAGACTCCAAACTATAATAGTGAAAGCTGTGGCTTGTAAATAGTTCTGGCAATGTGGTGGGTTTGGGAGGATTAAACTTACCCACGTGTTAGTGGAAGAGAACATAAATTTCTCCCAGGTAAATATCTTATTAAAATATCTGTGATAGTGAACTACGATGGTATGTGAGAGGGAATGAACTAACTGATATCAAGTATCAGGTTTTCAGAAATATGAAGAAGTAAACACTCTAAAAATATGCTATTTGATTGCTTTTGTTATGCTCTATTAAGAATCTGAAAATAAATAATAAAAATGAATTTTATAGGAAATTCTAAGTAAACTATGACATAAAGAAGACTTCCTCAATAAAATACAAAGAAATTCTCATTTCCAATAAAGAGGGGAGTCCTGGATTTACATGGGATTCTATCTTCAGCAAAATTTTTTTCTTAAGGAAAAGAAACTCAAAAAGGCTGGTCTTCTTTCTACTAGAATGGCTGCCTTGAAGCTTGTAGAAAAAGTATGGCCTGTGTAAAGAGAGTCTAACATCACAGAAATGCCATGGCAATTGGTGCAGAAAGGAATGAAAGTATTCAAGAAAGAGGTATGATTTGAGTGAATGACTAGGTGTGGCTAAAACCCACCCAATGTTTATTTCTCTGAGAAAACATTTACCAAGGCCAAAGAGAATATACTGGTGAGAGGGCCATTGGCCTCATTGCAATGTTCATGTGTCTGTCTTCTTGAAGGCAGAACTAATAGTAGATATACATTAAAGTTATCTGTAGACTCTATTTTCTTCTCAATTATACATTTGCTCTGAAAGATCGCATTCATTCCTATGTGTGTGTGTGTGTGTATATATATATATATATATATATATATATATATATATAGACAGGCAGAGTTAGACAGTGAGAGAGAGAGAGAGACAGAGAGAAAGGTCTTTCTTCCGTTGGTTCACTCCCCAAATGGCCGCCACAGAGGTGTGCTGCGCCCATCCGAAGCCAGGAGCCAGGTGCTTCCTCCTGGTCTCCCATGCGGGTGCAGGGCCCAAGCACTTGGGGCATCCTCCACTGCCTTCCTGGGCCACAGAAGAGAGCTGGACTGGCAGAGGAGCAACTGGGACAGAATCCAGCGCCCCAACCGGGACTAGAACCCAGGGTGCCAGCACTGCAGGCAGAGGATTAGCCTAGTGAGCCAAAGCACTGGCCATTCCTATGCATTTAAGCAGTGTTTACATAAAGCTGACTTCTAGCTCTCTCACTCCTACCTCAGATATTTAGCTACCTGACTGCAGTTGGGTATCCCAAATATAGTTCAGCTCTTCATTATCAAAACTGAACTTATAATCTTTATTCTCATATTAGCTGTTCTTTTTTTTCATTTATCAATCACATAATAGTATTTCCTTTCCACCACATTAGCTTTTTCACTCCAATATTGTACCATTCCCATCCATTTAATCTCTAATGCTGTCATTTCTAACTCTTAAATCTTATTACTGAAAAAAAAAAAAAACTCTCATTTCTCCTTTCTACTCTAATAAGAAATGGCCCCTCGCAAATTGGTCTCTTTAATGCACATTGGCTCTCCCTTTTACAACCTGAAAACTTATCCTAGGTTAATTCTTCTGAAACACAAATGAAGAATGGAACACCTGTGCTTAAAACTGGACAGACTTCCGAGTGTGTCTGCACACACATTTCTCTGGGTGAGCTGGCCCCCACTTTCCACTCCTGCTCTCTTCGAAGTCTCTATGGACATTCTATGCCTCAGCCATTCTGAAAAACTTTGTGGTTTCAGTTCCTTGAATATTAGATTATGTCTCACCAGGACACCCCATCAAATGTTGTTTGCACTGCCTAGAAGCTAACCCTAAATCCGAACCTATCCTGCTTGACCCCTATGCCTTCATACATTTAGGATTACTCTTTTGTTGCTTCTTCTGGGAAGCCTTTCTGTAACACATGCAGGTTTTCTTGAAAGGGGCTCCCCTGCTGATTCGTTATCATGGTGCCACAGTTCCTCATGCCTTCTTGAGATTCCTCGTTTGACTTTCTTCCCTATTAGATGATCATGTCACACAAACTCATAAAATACTCTGTACCTAGCAAACCACATTTGTTGGGGTAATGAATTATTTGCATATGTATTAATTCACTTCTCATTTTGATATATTCACTCTTCAATTATGGTGACCTAACTTCTCTGTACCATTTTTTTTTGTTGTTGTTGTTCTTTGAAATGAGGATTTAAAAAACCATAAGATCTTTAAAATCTCAGAAGCTAGTACCTACGTTATGCCAATAGAATTTAAGATTGTTAAAAAAAAAAAGCCAAAGAATCCAAAGAAGTGACACTCTAAAAGTTGTGATTTCCATGCTAGGATAGCTGTTGTTAAACTAGATATATGCTGGGGCTGGTACTGTGGCACAGTAGGTTAATCCTCAGCCTGTGGCGCCTGCATCCCATATGGGCGCTGGTTCTAGTCCTGGCTGCTCCTCTTCCAGTCCAGTTCTCTTCTGTGGCCTGGGAAAGCAGTAGAAGATGGCCCAAGTCCTTGGGCCCCTGCACCCACATGGGAGACCAGGAAGAAGCACCTCCTGGCTCCTGGCTTCAGATTGGCACAGCTCCGGCAGTTGCAGCCACTTGGGGAGTGAACCCATGGAAGGAAGACCTTTTTGTCTCTCCCTCTGTCTGTAACTCTACTTCTCAAATAAATAAATAAAGTCTTTAAAAAATAAACTAGATGTATACTAATAAGAAATGAACATCTAAGAATAATTCTATAATGAACATTCATTTCTGCTCCACATTTGTTGTATTTTGTAACCTATTATTCTGATGGTTATAGGCTTTATATTTTCATCAATTTCTCCAGCCAAATTTCATAGATAGACTAAATGTTAGAGGAATTTGGGCTTTTATCCTTATAAAATAAGATATGACCCTAGAGTTAACAGTGATGCCTCAGTTTGCTGTCTTGTAGGAAAGTTGCAACACCTTTCTAGTGCTTTCCCTGATAACTACACATGTCCCTGCCTGCCAGCAAACCTAGCTCACTGGTGACCTCAACTGTTTCTGTAAGTCACCCCTCCCTGCTGGCATCGTTCATCACACCTTCTGGGAACACAAGCTATTCTTAATGTATCCAGGTGTGCTGATTGAGCAAGATGTGCAGAATCCTTTCTGTCCCAGGTTAACTTTGATTAATGTGAAATATCCAGTTATTTCATCAAGTTTGCTTCATAGATAATTTATAAAAGGTCTATTAGGAGTTCTTTTTTTATCCACTCATATCTAGGCCACGTGTACTTATGAATTCAGAACTTTATAAACTGAAGTGTTACTTACTGTTCTATATTAAGAGTTTTTAACATGTTTATTGAGAAGAAAGCATTTTATGATGTATCTGAAGTAGTTAGAAGTAGGTTAGGACTAATAGTACTCATGAAATTAAAATACAAATAATTCAATAATTTTCTCCTTAATAAACTAATAGGGACTCTTAAGCTGGTCAGAGAGAATTTGCCAAAGATCCTTAGAAAACACTGTGATACTGTGCATTATTAGAAGCTCTCTATTTAATGTATTGCACATCTGACACTGTGTGTGTCTATATACACGTTTCTAACCTTGAATGGAGTCTCCATTTTGCGGCACATTACCATACAGGCAACTGTGCATCTATGTAACCCATAACTCAGTTAAAGGACATACAACTGTCTTTATTAAGCAAGATAACTTATCTTTTCTCCCTGTGCTTCATATTCAAGAACTTCTAGAACCAACCAAAAAGAGAACAGAATCTTCCACCTGGCACAATGTCCATCGTTTAACTCTGATATCCTCAATGTGGACAGTTCTCATTGCCAAATTTCTGTGCACCTTCTCTTGTGAAGAATATACCAAGGAATAATAAAAATATACAGAATCAGAAAGAAATTGAAGGAGTGACATTACAATGAAAACATTCATTGACTTTTCTGTCTTTCTCTTTGCAGCCTGTATTGTTTTATTTTCTTTTAAGATTTAATTTATTTATTTGAAAGACAGAGTTACAGAGAGAGAGAGAGAGAGAGAGAGAGAGACAGGTCTTCCATCCGCTGGTTCACTCCCCAGATGGCTGCAGTGGCTGGAGATGTGCCGATCCAAAGCCAAGAGCCAGGAGCTTCTTCCGGGTCTCCCATGTGGGTGCAGGGGCCCAAGCACTTGGACCATCTTCTACTGCTTTCCCAGGCCATAGCAGAGAGCTGGATCGGAAGACAAGCAGTGGGTCTAGAACAGGCGCCTGTATGGGATACTGGCGCTTCAGACCAGGGCTTTAACTCACTGCGCCACAACTCAGGCCCCAATTTTGGTTTTTAATTTGAATTAGAGTTTTGATAATGAAGGCTGTAAATACACAGAGAACATGTTACTTTCATATTTAGATATAGTGATGGACTGAAAACCAAGATAAATGATATGTCTGCCCTGTGTATTATGTTTATTGTCTCATATGAAACTGTTTCATTAGATTCTCACAAAATCTTAAGAAAAAGATAGGGCTATGCATATCTTACAAAAAGGCAACTCTAAGTTTCTAAAAATTTAAAAGACCTGCTCAAGATTCCTCATGTAGTAAGTGGCAAACCATAGATTGGCATCCGTTCTCTGATTGCACTGCATAGTTTTAAAAACTTTCAAGCATTCTTTCTTTCCTTTGTCCTTGAACATATGAATAAAATAATCAGAAATAATGTAGTTTGCATTTGTACATTTATAATATCTGAAAACTACTTCCATAAAATTAGCTCAAAGAAACAATGACAGTTGGTTTCTTTACTGTGATTTTTACTGATGAGGAAATTGAGAGTGGAAAACTACATTTTCCCAGGTTTCTGAAAACTTTAAATGTGCCAGTGTCTGCCCCACATTGATTTACATGCCAACTCCGGTGATTTCTTCTGTACCATTCTGCTAAGAGTTTGTAATTAAACTTGTCTTTTTAAATTACAAAGCATTCAGCCCTTCCTTGGCATCAAATATCACCTTAAACATGTGTAAAATTCTTTCTAGATTGTTACCAGAACATTCTGGGTAAGAGAGAATTGCAGAAGAGGGTATGTTTGTTTTATATCAACAAATTTTTAAAATGTAATCATTAATGGACATTGCATATTTTAGTTGCATGTGGAAAGTAATATTGTTTTACTTTAACTTTTCTGGTAAATGGCTTGTACACTGTCAGATGTTGTCAGACAATTTATATTGGTTATGGTGGCAATGACTTTTAAAACAGAATTATAATTTAAATCATACAAATTAAAAAAGGACTTTAAGAATCATTATGTTTAATGGGCTGTTTTAATTATTTTAATCTTGAATTTCTGCTTGAAAATCTTTTCTACTGCCAACTTAAATCTTTAGAAGAAAATGAAATATAATTATCTTTTTATATTACATGAAAATTAATGGTATCATCAACACTTATTATGTAAATTCTGTCAGGAAGTTAACCCATTGCCATGTCTTAATGTGAAGTAAATGGATAGTTTAAAAATTGTCTGAGAATATACAATTAGAATTTTAAGTAGGAGTTTTTCTCTCTGCTACATGTCTATACACAATATCCCAAGGGGAGAAATAACATGAATTAATATACAGTATTCATGAATTAAAACAATTTTACTATACTACTACCTCAATTTGAGTTCAAATAAAATAAATTGCCATTATTTAGGTGAATAGGCAATAGACATATTTCCTCAGCCAAAATTTAAGGCTAAGTCAACATGTATCTTGGAGACTAAAGGAGTCTACTACCTCGGCTTTAATCACTGCTTATTCTCCTTGAATGCCCACTGCAGACACTGTCCCTTGTTATTCATGAGCTTCCTCCAACTTTTCAACAGTTCGTAAAATAGGCAGCACTATACCAATTTATTTATGAAAAGTGGAGACTAAAATGTTTCAAATATCTTGGTAGAGATGATCCAATGTAATACTGTATGATTGGAGATCTATTTCTGGTTTGTTTGGCTGAAAAGCAATATTTCCCCTAGACCGTGAATGCAGGACAAATAAGGAAATTGTCAAAAATGAACTTCATTCCCCATATTGTAGCATTTTCCTGTTTTTTTTTTTCAGTATTTTGTGTCCCTTTTAGGCAGAACTGAGTCAAGGGAGAAATATGTCTTCTGGTTATTTTAAAGAAGCTACTGCCTTTCTTCTCTTGGTAGTATTTACCAAACAAACAAAACCCCAAAATACCATGACTAAAAAATAATAGCTGAAAGAACACTGATAAACAGTCGTTAGATTGAAGTTTCCGAAGCATAATTCATTTGGAAGTCGGTTTCTCAGCATCCCATTCTACCTATTTGACTTGTGCCTTCTTGGAAAAGTAGTTATTCTCCCGGCATCAAATACTGTCTGTGCACATGTAGTTCTGTATTGAAGTTTGCTTCATGAATCAATTGTTGATGTTTGAGGACAGCAATCATCAATACTCTCCGGTCCATTTCATCAAGGAAGGCTGTGCCTCTTCCTTCAGCCAAGCTCTGCCACTGAAGTAGCAACTGGACTAGAGCCCTCACACACATGTTACTGAAGCATAGCGCTAGCTGCTCAGAGTCTGGAAGTTTAAGAAAGAAGTGGATCTGTTGTTTACATTTTACTTTGCTTTTAAAACTATATTTTTGCTTTATTTTGCCTTTTTTTTCCCTGTTCAGATTGCTTTGGCTTTTTAAATTTATTCTTAAGGACTTTGACAGTCTATTTTTAAAGGATTAGCTCCTGACTTTTATCTCTTCCCTATGTACATGATTCCTGATTTCACTCACCCTGAACTCTATACCTAAATAAGTCTCTTTTCTGTTTGGAAGAAATGGTAAATGGGTTATGTCATCAATGAGAAAAGGAAAAATTCCAATACTTGACCTCTCCACAAAATGGCTACTCTTCTTACTATAATACTTTCATGTCTTAAATTTGTACCTTTTAGCCCAATTCTTGCAACTTGTAATAGGCAGAGCACTGGATTCTCAAGCACACCCTATTATTCAGAACCTCTGAATATTCTAACTCTAATGGCAAAACGTATTTATCATATTGATTTAATTAAAGATTTTGAGAATGGAGAGTTGTCCAGGCTTATCCAAGCAAGCCCAGTCTAACTGAGTGAACCTTTTAAATTGGAGAATCCTGGTTGGCACTGTGGCATAGTGGGTAAAGCCGCTGCCTGCAGTGCCGGCATCACATATGGACGCTGGTTTGAGTCCTGGCAGCTCCACTTCCATCCCAGCTCTCTGCTATGGCCTGGGAAAGCAGTAGAAGATGGCACAAGTCCTTGGGCCCCTGTACCCATGTGGGAAGACCTGGAGGAAGCTCCTGGCCCCTGGCTTTGGATCAGTGTTGCTGTGGCTGTGGCAGCCAATTGGTGAGTGAACCAGCAGATAGAAGACCTCTCTCTCTGCCTCTCTTTCTCTCTTTGTATAACTCTGACTTTCAAATAAAAAATTAATCTTTCCCAAAATGTGGAATATCCTTCCCTAGTTACAGGCAAAGGCAGCTGAGACTATAGGAGAATACTGGAGAGAAAGAATATTTCTGTCCTTGAAGATGGAGGAAAGAGCCACATATCAAGGAAGCAAGAAGCCTCTGTAAGCTGGAAAGGGGAAGAAAACAGAACTTCTCATAGATACCACGGAAAGCAATGTAGCCTGGCAGTCATCTTGATTTTAACACAAGGACACCCATATTGAATTTCTAAGTTAGAGAATACTAAAATGGTAAATTTTAAGCAAATTTATGGTAATTTGTTATAGCAGTAGTAAAAAACTAATACCAAAATATATAAATAAATAAACTCCCCAAATATACATTCTCATGTTCCCTGTTTTCTTCTTTTTTTTTTCAAATCAAGATAAAATTTTTTACCGATTCTTTTGTTTCAAAACTGTTTTTTCTTCTATAATACAGGTTTTTCTGTGTTTACCTCTATTTATTGATGTCTCCATGAGGACTTATGCAATGATTGTTTTTTCATTGTACCACATTTCTATGTGGATAATTCCATCTATTTTTTTTTTGACAGGCAGAGTGGACAGTGAGAGAGAGAGACAGAAAGGTCCTCCTTTTGCCATTGGTTCACCCTCCAATGGTCGCCACAGCCAGCGCGCTGCAGCCGGTGCACTGCGCTGATCCAAAGCCAGGAGCCAGGTGCTTCTCCTGGTCTCCCAAGGGGTGCAGGGCCCAAGCACTTGGGCCATCCTCCACTGCACTCCCGGGCCACAGCAGAGAGCTGGCCTGGAAGAGGGCCAACCGGGACAGAATCCGGTGCCCGGACAGGGACTAGAACCCAGTGTGCTGGCGCCGCAAAGCGGAGGATTAGCCTATTGAGCTGCGGCGCCGGCCAATTCCATCTATTTTTTAAAGATTAATTTATTTAGTTGAAAGAGTTACACAGAGAGAAAAGGAGAGGCAGAGAGAGAGAGAGAGAGAGAGAGAGAGCTAGAGAGAGGTCTTTCATCCTCTGATTTACTCCCCACTTGGCTGCAATGGCTGGAGCTGCGCCGATCTGAATCCAGGAGCCAGGAGCTTCTTCCAGGTCTCCCACACAGGTGCAGGGGCCCAATGACTTGGGCCATCTTCTACTGCTTTCCCAGGCCATAGGAGAGAGCTGGATCAGAAGTGGAGCAGCTGAGACTCGAACCGACACCCATATGGGATGTCGGGCACTGCAGGCGGTGGCTTTACCTGCTAAGCCACAGCACTGGCCCCGATAATTCCATCTATTAACACATGAGCAATCTGCTACAACTGTTGGATATCTCTGCTAACTAATAAACAGTATCTGAAAAGTATTTCCAACACCTTGTAGGAAATCGCTCCGTGGGGAATTCCCCCAGAAAACTTGAATTTAGAATGTCCCTCCTTTTTTATTTTTTATTTTTACAATGACATACATACTTTCATTTTTTCTTTATTATCACAAGCTTAAGCCTCTGCTAAATAAAGAATTGTATAAGTAGTAATTAGAAAAAGCACTTTTGATTTAGGCTTATTTTATTTTGTTTATGGAAAATGGTCTGAACAATGATAGTCTTTTCCTTCTTTGTTGTTCTGGATTCTGAATGAAACCTTGTGAAAACAGAAATCCCAAGCTGTGCTGTCCACCCCCAACATTGCCTGCCATGTTGAACTTAGTAAGTCTTGGATGAAAGATGAAATATTTGTACTTCTTTTTTAATTTTCAAAGATGGAAATACAGAAACAGAGAGAGAGAGAGAGAGAGAGAGAGAGACAGAGATTGATTGATTTGCAGTCTAGTGATTCAGTCCCCAAATGCCCAAATCATCCAGGGGACTGAAGCCAGGAGTCAGGAACTTAACCTAGTTCTCCCATATGAATGGCAATAGTCCAGCTGCTTCAGTTATTATCACTACATTTCCAAGGTCTGCAATAGCAGGAAAGTGGAATTGAGACAGGGATAGGAATGTAACACAGGTACTCTGATGTGGGATGCAAGTATTCTAACTGACATCTTAAAAGGTAGGCCAAACACCTGCCCCATTCTATACTTTTAAATAGTGTACTATAGGGGGTAGCAGGTAAAGCCATGGCCTGCAGTGCTGGCATCCCATGTGGGCAGCAGTTCAAGTCCCAGCTGCTCCACTTCTGATCCAGCTCTCTGCTATGGCCTGGGAAAGAAGAACAAGATGGCCCAAGTCCTTGGAACCTGCCCCCACTTGGGAGACCCGGAAGAAGCTCCTGGCTCCTGGCTTCAGATCGACGCAGCTCCAGCTGCTGAGGCCACTTGGGGAGTGAACCAGAGGATGGACGACCTCTCTCTCTCTCTCTCTCTCTCCCTGCTTCTCCTTCTCTCTCAGTGTAACTCTTTCAAGTAAGTAAAAAAATAAATCTTTTTAAAAATTTTTATAAAACAAAACAAAAAATAGTGTACTTTTAAATAGTGCCATCAGTTGATTTTTATAATCAAACTTATTGGGAACCCTCTGCTGTTAGTCAATATTGTTAACCTGAGATTCAAATGAACCATAAACATCTTAAATATTTTTGTAAAATTTTGTGTGGTTGATATGTTTATTGTCTTTGGGAACAATGTTTCACCAAGTTTTATTGCTCAAAACAAAGACGATATTCTAAATTCCCTTTCTGTACAGTTGGATATTTTTTTTTTGACAGGCAGAGTGGACAGTGAGAGAGAGAGACAGAGAGAAAGGAGTTCCTTTTGCCGTTGGTTCATCCTCCAATGGCCGCCGCGGCCAGCACGCTGCGGCCGGCCCACTGCGCTGATCCAAAGCCAGGAGCCAGGTGCTTCTCCTGGTCTCCCAAGGGGTGCAGGGCCCAAGCACTTGGGCCATCCTCCACTGCCCTCCCGGGCCACAGTAGAGAGCTGGCCTGGAAGAGGGCCAACCGGGACAGAATCCGGTGCCCGGACGGGGACTAGAACCTGGTGTGCCGGCGCCTCAAGGTGGAGGATTAGCCTAGTGAGCCGGGGCACCTGCCTTACAGTTGGATTTTCACACAAAGAAAAAGTCACAATCTTAAAATGTATGAAGTTGATGTCAATTTCAGCTTGGTTTAAAAAGTGATGATTTCTGGAGTCCATATGGAGTCATCTGCATATGAAGCTGTTTTCCTTAAATATCTCACTACAATAATTTTTATATCAGTACAAAAATAAATACTTTTTCTTTTTTTTTTGACAGGCAGAGTGGACAGTGAGAGAGAGAGACAGAGAGAAAAGTCTTCCTTTGCCGTTGGTTCACCCTCCAATGGCTGCCACGGACAGCGCGCTGCAGCCGGCGCACCGCGCTCATCCGATGGCAGGAGCCAGGTGCTAGGTGCTTCTCCTGGTCTCCCATGGGGTGCAGGGCCCAAGCACTTGGGCCATCCTCCACTGCACTCCTGGGCCACAGCAGAGAGCTGGCCTGGAAGAGGGGCAACCGGGACAGAATCCGGCGCCCCGACCGGGACTAGAACCCGGTGTGCTGGCGCCGCAAGGCGGAGGATTAGCCTGTTGAGCCACGGCGCCGGCCAATACTTTTTCTTTTAAGTACTAGGTTTATTTTCTCATTTTGGCATTGCAAAACATTTGTTTTTTAAAAAAATCCATACCTGTTATAAATATGTTAGAAAAGATTTATCTGGATCTCATGTATTTACATGTGACTTCATAATTTATTGGTTCTCTGTTTTATTTTATTTTCTTCTTGTGTTATACATTTAAAATGATAAAGTATAGTGTTTTAAATATAAAATAATTTTAGTATTTTTAAATGTAATATATCTTGTGAGTTTGGGCATTCTTAAAGAAGTAATTATTCTAAGTAAATTGCTTAATATATACCTGTGCTTATAAATGATAAATGAAGTTTATAAATTAAAAGTAATTATTTTAGTTGTGCGAAGTAGAACCATGTTACTTTCCAGTAAGAATGAATGAATTTAAAGATCAATATAAAATTTGTTTTTATTTTATTATACTCATGCAAATGTATATTTTATTATTTGACTTATGTTTCTTAAAATATCATATGTAATTAATCAAAATTGGAAAGATTATATGTATGTAAATTACGTAAAGCACATAGTATTAACACCTTTAATAGATAATTAATAACACTAACATTTATATATTTGTTGTTACCATTTAGGCATTTTTCTGATGAATTGCTACAAGACAGAAATATCTGTATTGTAGCTCCATGAACATAAAGAGGAAGTTTACATTAATATCAGATGTCAATATTGTTTTATAAGAAAAATAGAATTAGTGATATATAGGACGTTGTAACATAGCAGGTAAAACTGCTGCCTGTGACAGTGGCATCCCATGTGGGTGCTGGTTTGTGTCCTATCTGCTCCCCACTCAATCGAGCTCCCTGCTATCAACCTGAAAAAGGAAGTGGAAGAAGCTCAATATTTGGACCCCTGCCTTCCATGTGGAAGACTAAGATGAAGCTTTTGGCACTTGGCTTTGGCCTTGTCCAACTCTGGTGGTTGCGGCCATTTGAAGACTGATCCAGTAGATAGAAGTCCCACCGACCCCCATCTCTCCCTGTCTGTAGCTATGACTTACAAATACATAAATATTTTAAAATGTAATAATGAATTTGCAATAGTAAAAAAACTGATCTTTTTTGTTTCCCAATATGTTTGCTATAAAGCAGTAGATAGTAATTATTCCATGTATAGAAGAGATGATATAATTCCTAATAGGACTCAGGATGACACATTTACTTGAAAAGAAATGGAAAGAAGGACACAATAGGGAATTAATAACTAAATCAAAGAGCAGTGGCAGGATAGGTTATAAACTTTGGTGACATCAACTGACCGTGATAACCTGACCCAGGGGCAAAGTTAAACAGTAGCATGCTGCATAATGGCATCGTGGTCAGGGTCAGACTGTATATTCAACATTTGTGACAACGATTATACCAGAGCTGTAAATTTCTATCACCTAGGGGCTTCCTAGCCTAGTGACAACATAGTTATAATGTTGTAGCACAGCACATTACTCATGTGCTTGTGTGGATGCTTGTGTAAGCCTACTGCACTGAGTCATATAAAAGGACAACATACATAATTATCTGTAGTATGTAATACTTGATAACAAAAAGACTGCATTACTGATATGTATTCATTAGACTATAATTTTGTCATTTATAGTATATTGCTATATATATATGAAATATGTTTACTGTAAATCAATCTGAATACTGTTTTATACCCACAGCAACCTCATGCATCTGATATTTACTGTGACTGTTGGTTGCTTGAAGAGGCCACATCAGTGGTTCTTTTAGATCATCTGGGTTTGTGTAACTGGATTCCAGTGCTTTCATCATAAAATTGCCTCAGGATGCATTTCTTAGAACCTAACCTTGGGGGCCAGCGCTGTGGTAAAGCAGGTTAACGCCCTTGCCTGAAGCTCCGGCATCACATATGGGCACCGGTTCTAGTCCTGGCTGCTCCTCTTCTGATCCAGCTCTCTGCTATGGTCTGGGATAGCAGTAGAAGATGGCCTAAGTCCTTCGGCCCTGCACCCACGTGGGAGACCAGGAAGAAGCTCCTGGCTCCAGGCTTCAGATCAGTTCAGCTCTGGCCATTGCGGCCTTCTAGGGAGTGAACCAGCAGATGGAAGACTCTCTGTCTCTACCTCTCTCTGTAACTCTTTCAAATAAATAAAATAAACTTTAAAAAAAAATAACCTGGCCGATGCCACGGCTCAATAGGATAATCCTCTGCCTGCAGCGCCGGCACCCGGGGTTCTCGTCCTGGTCGGGGCGCCGGATTCTGTCCTGGTTGGCCCTCTTCCAGGCCAGCTCTCTGCTGTGGCCCAGGAGGGCAGTGGAGGATGGCCCAAGCGCTTGGGCCCTGCACCCGCATGGGAGATCAGGAGAAGCACCTGGCTCCCGACTTTGGATCAGCGCGATGCACAGGCCACAGTGTTCCGGCTGCGGCGGCCATTGGAGGGTGAACCAACGGCAAAGGAGGACCTTTCTCTCTGTCTCTCTCTCTCACTGTCCACTCTGCCTCTCAAAAAATAAATAACCTTAACCTTGTTAAGCAGTTCTTGACTATATTGAGTCTTTGTGAAGGTGAATTTGTTTCAGATTTAGTGAGCATAGTAACATCTAGGTTCTTGGTAAAATAGTATTTGTGGTGGAGTCTGTGACGATGTTTCCAGAAGAGAGTATCTGAGGCAGTAAACTGTGGCAGGATGACCAGATGCCTTAACCAGTTTGGGTGGGCATCATCCAATATGTGGAGGTCTGCAGTAGAAAAACTTAGATTGAAAAAAGATAAAATTCCCTTTGTGCTTGAGTTGAACTATCTTCTGCTATTGGAATTCAAAGTCTTGAACAATGTTCTCAGGCCTTTGGCCTTGGATGAAATTCTACCACCAGCTCTTGCCTGGGTTTTCAGAAAAAGAGTGTATAATAGGATATCTCACCCTCCTCAATCATATGAGCAACTTCCATGGTAAATCTCCTCTAATATTTATTTGTACAAACCCTGCTTGTCTGCATCTCTGCAGAGCCATGTCTAATACAACACTGAATACTTGAAACTAAATAGTCATAGTATTCATGTTCACCTGATTGGGCTTCGTAAACTGCAAGTACTTTGAGTCTTATCTTTGCTGGGCTTTGTCTTACACAGTAACCGGCTCTACCCAGTATGTTCTACTTCTAAATATGGTATTACAATCTTTTGTTTGGCAGACACAGACCAATGTAAATAAGAGAAAGAAAGGCAGATGGTGACAAAGATATTTATATGGAAACAGAAAATGAGGAGGGTACCAAGACACAAGTGAGAGAAAGCTATAGATAGAAGATAGATCTAGATGATAGATAGATGGATAGATAGACAAATGAAAGATGAGATAGGAGCTTTGGTAAGGAATGAAGATGAAGAAAAATACAGAGAAGAAAGTGAGAAAATTAGAAAAAACAATATATATTTTACAAATTAACTGCCAAAAATGAAATGCTAATAAGCTTTATCTGGTAGTCTAGCCTTGATTATTAAAACTGCATATTTTTGAGAAAGAAAAATTTAGGGTACTGGTATCATGGTTATAATCATACAAGTGCCATTATTTCATATGCATCTGTTGCTGGGAGCAAGTCTCTTCTTCATTTTAGTGGAAAAGTTGTCTTATAATATGTAGTGATCCATCATCTGTAAGAGAAATGTTCAGAAAGATAAATTGTACAGTAGTCTGACAAATCTTATTAGAGCAACATATAGAAGAGGAAAAATTAACAGCTAATCCATTATAAATGTCAACTCCACAGTGCCACTTTCTTCATAACTATTGTATTTCCATTCCTTTCTCATTAATTCTTAGTTCTTATGAAGTAGCTTCATTGGTTGGTCAGTCATGTATATCCGAGAACTTCTAATCAAATATGCCTGTATTGCCTTTAATTTAAAAGCATTAATGCAAAGAGTCAATTAGCATTTTGTTTCTTTCTGAAAAGAAATGGATATATGTTTATTTAAAATTAATCTTTTGTTTTTAAAGTTAGGGTATTGGGGGAATATTAATTCTGTTTTTCCAGTTTTAGACACATAATTAAATGAACTGTCAGAAATAGCAAAGAAAAGAAATCACTCTATGAATATTTTCAAAAAGTTTGTAAAATATAACTTACTATGTGTTTACCAAACTCTTTAGGAAGATAATTGACATTTAGCGAATGATTTAATACTCTAATCATTATGATACTTATAAATTATTACTTAATTTTTTCACTGTTTTTCATTCTATGCTTTGGCTCTATTGATGAATGTCCTTACATCATTTTTTCTTTACTTTTGATTTATGGCAAGAGCAGAAATAGAGTGAATTGTCTTTTCCAAGTGTAATAGAATGAAGGTAGTCACAGATACTTGGCTACTCCCTCCATTGAAATATGACATTTAGGGCTGGCACTGTGGTGTAGTGGGCTAAGCCTCTGCCTGTGGCACCAGAATCCCATATGGGCATTCAGGAACATATGGGACCTAGCTGGCCTAAAGTCATGCCTACCCACAGATGTATGTATGATGTGGCCTAATAAATCGTGTCTTAGTGACAAGAACATAGGTTAGTTTTATTTTGCTCTAATGTTTGCAACTCCAAATAATATATCTTGAAAATAATCCTGATAAGTGAAAATCCCAAATTTGCTAATAACGGTCTCTACTAGCTAGAAATCCCAGTTTCCATATTTTACATATATATATATATATGTATATATATATATATATACATATATATATATAAACACTTAGGGACATTTTGATGTCAAAATGTGGAAAATTTAATTGAATAAGCACAACGTTTAACAACATATGAAAGACTGATTACAGCTAGGAGACTTGTGATTGGTACTTGTATCCTGGACTCTCTTTACTCCATTGTCATCTAATGCCTTTCGTGGTGTACATTCCTTCATCTGTTCTATGATAATTCCTTAGCATTTATTCCTTTTTTATTTTCTTCCCTTAATATATTAAACTGAAATGAGAGTTTTCCTTCTTTATTTTCTCTATTTCTTTCATATAGATGGCTGTATGTCATTTAAATGTGTATATTCAATCCACAAACAGTTCTCCTATGTTCAGCTGCCCATTTCATCTTCCTGCTTAATGCTGTTTTTAAGAATTCCCATATTTTACAGGTTGCCTAAAAGCAGAAATTGTAACTTAATTTCTCTCTTTCTCTGTATTCTATGTAGTGTTAAATCTTGAAATCGTATTTGAATTTTCATTTTCCCTCATTTTCTACTTCTAATTAATGTTTTTTAACAATATTTGTGATCATCATCACCATCATAATCATTCCTTTTACTTATTTACACTTAAAACAATTTATATGCATTAAATAACTTAATATTCATAACAAATATATGAAACACATATCACTATTCTAATCTTTTTACAGAAGGGAAATCTAAGATACAGAATTATTCAACAACTTCCCAGAGGTTATTCGTCAAGATTAATAAGACTATATCATGGCCGTCACCACAGCTCAATAGGCTAATCCTCTGCCTGCAGCGCCGACACCCCGGGTTCTAGTCCCGGTCGGGGTGCCAGATTCCATCCTGGTTGCTCCTCTTCCAGGCCAGCTCTCTGCTGTGGCCAAGGAGTGCAGTGGAGGATGGCCCAAGTGCTTGGGCCCTGCACCCACATGGGAGACCAGGGGGAAGCACCTGGCTCCTGGCTTCAGATCGGCGCAGCGCACCAGCCGCGGCGGCCATTGGAGGGTGAACCAACGGAAAAGGAAGACCTTTCTCTCTGTTTCTCTCTCTCACTGTCCACTCTGCCTGTTAAAAAAAAAAAAGACTTATATCACATATCACATTAACGGAAATGGTTCTCAAGTCAGTCTCCCTTCTATGTGTTCATTCTCCTTGTTTACTGAGGAGATCATGGTTACCTCCATCAGAGAAAATCACTATTTGTTCCTACTAGAATTTTGACCTTCAGATTAACCTACTTTGATTGCTTGTTCAACAGAAAGACCAAACTGATATTCTTAAAGTCCGAATTTATTTTCATTATTGTCAAAGGTTTATTAATTTATTTGAAAGAGTACATAGAGGAAAATACACACACACACACACACACACACACACACACACAACAGGAAAGAGAGAGAAATCATCTGTCTACGGGTTCACTCCCCAAGTAGCTACAATGGCCGGGTCAGAGCTAGGATCCAGGAATTTCATTTGGGTCTTCCTCATGGGTGGCAGAAGCCCAAGCACTTTGACCATTTTCCGCTGCTTTTCCTAAACCTTTTGCAGGCATCTGGATTGGAGTTTGGGCAGCTGGGACTTAAACTGATGTCCATATCAGATGCCAATGTCACAATGGCCACTTTACCCACTAGGCTACAACACCAGTACCTATTTTCACCATTTTTATTACATATTTCGATGTCTTTGCTACCCACACAATGAAGTCCAACATCTCTTAGTTTGATAGAATTATAAAAAAGAATGGCTTTGGCTGGCACCGTGGCTCATTAGGCTAATCCTCCGACTGCAGCGTCAGCACTCCAGGTTCGGGGTGCTGGATTCTGTCCTTGTTGCTCCTTGTCCAGTCCAGCTCTCTGCTGTGGCCTGGGAGTGCAGTGGAGGGTGGCCCAAGTGCCTGGGCTCTGCATCCACGTGGGAGACCAGGAGGAAGCACCTGGCTCCTGGCTTCAGATTGGTGCAGTGCGCCTGCTGTAGCGGCCATTTGAGGGGTGAAGCAACGGAAAGAAGACCTTTCTCTATCTCTCTCTCACTGTCTTACTCAGCCTGTCAAAAGAAAAAAAAAAAAAGCATGGCTCCATATATTTCGCATATTCTTTTTGAGAACAAGCACCTACCTTATTCTTTTGGCCAACTAAAGTAAAGTTCATGTAAAAGTAATGTATTGAGAATACACAATAACCAATATAAATTGTCTGATATTTTTGCATTTTCCCAAATACTGTATGTTATTAGTTTTGCAACATTCTAAATGCATATGGCAAACTGTAAAACAAATATTAAGTTTTAAAAACTTTAGCCATTTGAGATACAGAGAGAGATTTACACTCACTGGCTCATTACTCAAATGCCTGCAAATTCTGGGACTAGGCAGAGGCTGGAGTGGTAGTTTATGAACATAATTTGGATCTCACATGGATGGCATCAACTCCTTCAACTGAGTCAACAGCACTGCTTCCTAGGGTCTGCATTAGCAGCAAGGTGGCATTAGAAAAGGGAGCCACTAATCAAACCGAATATATTCCAATATGGAGTACAGATATCTTAAATATGGAAAGAGAAATTAATGAAAAGCTGCATTTATGATGCATTATTTTCCTCTTCTGAATCTAATATGAGCACAGGAATATGAGGAATTTGAGTTGTATAAGTATTATTTTTTGTGTTGGTATTCAATAATACAGGCATTGAATGAATACTTGAACTCAATACATAAAAATAGTTACAGGTTTTCTTCTGTCTGAAATGTTTTCCTAGAATAATAAAGCACGTTTTAGTGATTATTTCCTTTGTTGAAACAGTAATAATCAAGAATCAATAGAATTTTATTAAAATAACAACAAAAACAACAGTTTACCATAAAAATGTGAATGTATGTAATATCCCAATGATTGCAGGGTACCTGGGCCTGTTTGAACTGCTATACAAGAAACCTCAGACTGGGTGACTTATAAACAATGGAGATACATGGATCATATTTCTAAAGGCTAAGAAGTCCAAGATCAAGGAACCAACAGATTCAGTGTCTAGTGATCATTTACTCCTTAGAGATGATGGGTTTTAGCTGTGACCATACATGATAGAAGAGCAAAGTGGTTGGCAAACAGCTTCTGATATCCTTTACAAAGACAGTAATCCAATTCATGAAGTCTGTCCTCATGACCTGATCACCTCCCTAAAACTTATCTTTCTATACTATAGCCTTTGTGATAAAATTTCAAGAAATGAATTAGGGGAAAGGTGGGCACAGTGTTATTTCTATGGCAAACATGCAACTTTAATTTTCTTCTATCTTATACAAATAGTATTAACAATCTTAGTGTAAGGGGTGGCATGTGTATAAATCTACCACCATTGATACCACCACATCACCACTCACCACAAACCAAATATTTGATACATAATAAACTAATTTTGTAATCTACATCATCTAATAATACAGTGTTAAATTTAACAGTTAACAGCACTAAGTCACTAAGGGTATTGCTATGAAGATAGACTAATTAATAAAAGCATACATAGTTGCAATCAATGATACACTCATGCAAATGACATCTAACCTAGATGTCCATGGTGAATGGGGAAATGTGACTCAGTTGCTTCTTGAGATGATCATTAGTTGAACTTAATCCATTGAGAAACAAGGAAGAAAATCAGAAGAAGCAGTTGGCAAAGTTATGAGTGAACATAAGCAGTTATTTTTCAAAAAGAGGATTGTGGTCCTAATGTGACAGAAATGTGACAGAATACTGTGACATCAAGAAAATCTAATTATTTAAAATCTTGAAATATGAGATAATATGAAAGTGATAAGACATGCTTAATTTAAAAAAATAATTTTTCATGCTTGATAATAACATATTTTAAAATGTCAGGTAAGGGAAATCTTTGATGATTTTTTAAATTACCTATTTATTCACATTTTATTTGATAAGCTATAAGACAGAAAGTAACAAACAGACAAAGACCTCCCATTCATTGTATCTCTCTTCAAATGCCTGCAATAACCAGAGCTGGATAGAGAAAACCAGGAGTTTAGAACTCAATCCAGGTCTTCCAAATCGGTTACAGGTACCCAAGTACATGGACCATCATTGCTGCTTCCCAAGGTGTGCATACGCAGGAAACTAGAATTGAAAGCAATTCAGGACTCAAGCCAGGCACTTGGAAAATGGATGTGTATGTCTTGAGTGTCTACTTAACTGCTGTCCCAAAAGCCCACTCCACCTCCAGTGATTTCAGTTTCATAACCAGTACTGTACTTTTAAAAATTACTGATGATAGAGGAACAATTCAGAGTGAGATAGCTAAGATAAGATGTATAGAGGACAGTAACTGGAAGATAAAATTGAGATTTCAAACTTAGATATGGACAGCCAAGTTAGTGATAGGCAATTGGAAGACATTAAAATTGAAGAAGTAACAAAATGTGATGAATTGTTCAATTATGCATTGTAGATGTGGGAAGCCTCAGGAATAAAACACCAAGGAAGAATCTTAGTTCTGACTTTGTTAAGTGAATGACGAGGTTAATATTGCAAATTTAGGAATATGAATAAACATGTAAAGGAAAACATTAATGTGTAGGTGAAGATTTATCTAAGTGCCAAGGTCAAAAGGTAGAAAATTGTCTTGAGAATTGTAAGAGCACCACAAAACACCAAACACTGGAGTAAGGGAAAAGGTTTATTGTCGGGAAGCAGGGCAGGACCTGACAGGCTGCCTCCCAGTGCATGAGAGAACAGCTGCGTGTGCTACAAGGACAGGTCTTACTGTAGCTTAGCAGATATAAGAAAGCAACTGCACGAATTCTGTTGGGTGGGATAAAGCAACACATTGGGTTGGGCCATTTGGTCACTTGATTTCTGGTAAACCAGGCAGGGCTTAGGAAACTGAAACTTATCTTGGAGAAACTGAAACTTATTACAAAGGATGGCGACTGGGCGAGAGCTTAAGGCTTAAGGTGGTGCCTTAGATAAGATGGCACCATTTTCACTAACATTCCTCCCTTTTGTTTTTTATAAAGCAAGCATCTTAGAGGATTACATGATCCCCCAAGAGTCCAGGAGGGGTGGAGGAACAGTGATCTACTTCTTGCTGACATGGGTTGAGGAGTTACTTTCCTGACATGGAGTGATGTCTTAAGCCTCAATCTCCAGGTCAGGGAACAGAGCATATCCCTGTAGCAGCATTTGGTTGATTGCCTGGTTGGTAAAGACTTTGGTTTGTTCCATTATCATTTCCTATAAGTATATAAACAGACAAGGTAATATAAAAGCCAGGGCGAGAATAGAAGCCAATGGTCCTAGGAGTGGTATTAACCAAGCAAAGAGGGGGCTCCTTAGAGAGGGAATGAGGGGGTCTCTTAGACCCTAGTGAAGACTGTGTTTGATGTATGTGGTGATTTGTTAAAGAGTTTTAACTCCTTGTTTTATCTGGTTTGATTGGTTAACAGAATAGCAACACTGTTTTCCCAGAAAGATACAAGTTATTTTTTCTTTTTTAGCTGTTAATAAGGGTTAAGATCCATCTGTTCTGCAGTACCACACCTTCTAGTGAGGTTATTTGGCTTTGGAGATCTTGGATGGCATCACCTGAGGTTTCAATGGACCTCATGACCTCCTCTTGTAACTGTTGGAGTTGTTTTGAGAGTCAGTTGGTCAAGATAATGCTGTGACCCAAAACTGTTCCTGAGATCACTACTGAGGAGAGGGAGGCTGCAAAGCAGGACCCATCCTAAACCAGGAGAAAGGCCACTTGTCTCTTATGGGTAGGGGGGTGTGTCTGTAGAAAAATTTTGAATAATAATACAACGTAAATTAGGACCAGAGGACCACCAATACACATGGGCTGGAGTGGAGCCATTGATGTAAGAGTAAAAGGTATGACTACAAAGAAATGAGGCTCCAAGTGGGCTAGACAGGGTCTAAAACAAAGGAAAGGGTCATCATTAAAAGACCTAAGAAAGGTGCTGTCTAAACCACAACCAAGTTTTTTCATTGAGAGGCAAATAGTAACTGACAGAAGGGGCCTGATAGTAATCAGGTGGGCTTTAAGGCCTTGCCAGTTATCAAGCACAGACCTAGTCATCTCTTTATATGGGGTACATCATGAGGGAGGTGTGAACTTCCTTAGGGAAGGCACCCTTTTGACTTCTATCCCCTAGCTGGCCTGGGAGGAGAGCTGGCCTGGTGAAAGCAGGTGGCATCTCTAACAGGAAATTTATAGTTCTGCCTGTAATGTTGCTGACCCTACTGGGCTGTCTCCTCAGCAGTGGGGGTTACTTTGGAAGCTGGGCAGAGTGAAGGGCTTTTCAGCTGAGAGCTAACAAGGTCTGTGGCTCTGACCTGGGAGTCCTTCGACTACAGGTCAGTTTCATTTCCAATGACCCAACTCTTGGCTGGCAGAGCGGCCAGGGCTCTTTGTAAACTGACTTCTGCTAAAGCCCTAACTTTCCACCTCAAAAACCAATGCAGTAGACTGGTCTGTTGGGTTTTCTTGATGGCAGATTACTGTATACAGCAGTCATTAATTGGCCTGCCACTTATTTTTATATTGTTTTTGTTGCCTAACTTCCTCTTCCTCTTGGTTTTTGCTAAAGCAGACCAGGAGAAACCTTTAAGAGGATGTAAGTCAAGTGGTGTTCAGTCCCATCACTAATATTTGGTGGTCTAAACTAGAAATTCATATTCGTAGGCACAAGCATCTTCTGATTGTGGGTTTTTGTTTTTTGTTAATTTTTTTTTGTGAGGTATACAATGTCAATGAGGAAAGCTATGTCCTCACTTTAAAATTTTCTCTCCCTTCTTTGGTTTGAAAAGGGAGGTTCTGCCTGTTTACTGTGCCCATGACAAATTAAATCTAGATGTGAAATCATAATTTGTATGTTATTATTACAGAAAATATTAGTCATCCCGTTTATAAGGTCTATAGATCAAATTGTACATCCTTGAGTGTCCTTCAGAATATAATTAGTTTCCTATCTTGAAGAGAATAGAGAAATGAGGGAACAAGTCAGGCTCCCGAGATCCCTTACTAACAATAAAAATATCAAATGAAAACTTAGCAACAATTTTAACTGGCAAATAACAACTCACTAAACATTTACTAGAAGATCCAATGCCTTCTATAAATTTGAAGGCAAGAGTGCAGGTATTTGGAAACATTGTTTAAATATCTAACACAAGTTTAACATGTTTAACCAACAAACCCAGGTACAAATATGTTCATGATTTATAGTTTTAGTTTCTTTCTACCAACAAATTTAAAATGTCTTACAGAACTTATTTAGGTTATATGAACCCATAAATACCTTTGATTAACTTATCAATTTAAATTCAAGAGAAATCTTATCTATAAGCCAATTAAAATGGAGCTCTTAATAAATTTTCCCACAGGACATTCAATATATACACACATGAAGCATAACATGCAAGATAGAACAATAAAGCAGTTTTAGTAATAGTTTCTTAAAATATGTTTTCAATTACCCTCAACTGACAGAATTTTTTCTGCTCTTTAGTAATCATACTTTTTCTTTTTCTTCCTTTCTTTTTTTTTGACAGGCAGAGTTAGACAGAGAGAAAGAGAGAGAGAGAGAGAGAGACAGAGACAGAGAGAAAGGTCTTCCTTCCTTTGGTTCATTCCCCAAATTGCTGCCACAGCCAGCACACTGTACCAATCCGAAGCCAGGAGCCAGGTGCTTCCTCCTGGTCTCCCATGCATGTGCAGGGTCCAAGCACTTGGGCCATCCTCCACTGCCATTCTGGGCCACAGCAGAGAGCTGGAAGGAAGAGGAGCAACAGAGACAGAACTGGTGCCCCAACCGGGACTAGAACCCAGAGTGGTGGCACCACAGGTGGAGGTTAAGCCTAGTGAGCCGCGGCACCGGCCAAGTAATCATATTTTTTCTACGTTGGAACCTACAGTATATTATTGTCTTTATCTGCTTACAAAAACTGTCCCAAAGTATTGGATACAATGGAGGTCAGGGAAAAGAAGTCCTTTGGAACCTAAGAGGACACATTTAAATACAGAACCAATGATCTTTTAACTTCTATGAGCAATAAATCTGTATACAAAACTGTGGATGACAAAAGACTTTAAATAGCCATGGTTACCATTATAAACTCATTAACCAACAAGAGGCATTGCTTACTCCACATAATAATTTTGAAAGCACCTATAGGATTTTATAACTCATCCCCTTTAGGCCTCTGGGCCTTTCTCATTAAGAAAACCATGTCTGATAGCAACACAACATAACTTTTGAGCATTTTTATCATTAATATTTTACATTATAACTTAAAACTTAGCACCACTTTACATCTTGACAGTACCTTTAATATAATCCAAATAGCCTTATTAGTTGTGGGCTCTACAAGATGAGAGACATATCTTGATATTTCTAGGGGTCCAGCTGGAAATATCAAAATCCAAAGAATTTGGAATTTTGATTTTTGAATGTCTGTCAAGGATGTCAAGAAGGCTTAAAATATCTCATTGAAATAGGATCCCTTAACATCATAACATTATATAGACCAGATTTGATCATAGTTACAAAGCAATCACCCAAATGCTTTAGAATAAGTATATATTTAAATATGCCATAACTCTTAATTAAAAAAAAAATTCAGAACTATCTGGCTAGAAAACTGACAGAGTCACCAATTAAACAAAAACTGTTAAAAAGCGGATGCTACAGGTTTTTGTTTGTTTGTTTTGTTTTGTTTTGTTTTGTTTTGTTTTAACAGGTAGAGATATAGTGAGGGAGAGAGAGAAAGGTCTTCCTTCTGTTGGTTCACTCCCCTAATGGCCACTACAGCTGGCACTGAGCTGATCCAAAGCCAGGAGCCAGGTGCTTCTTACTGGTCTCCCACACGGGTGCAGGGGCCCAAGCACTTGGGCCATCCTCCAGTGCCCTCCTGGGGCCATAGCAGAGAGCTGGACTGGAAGAAGAGCAACCAGGACTAGAACCGGCATGCATATGGCATGCCAGCGCCACAGGCAGAGGATTAACCAAGTGAGCCACGGTGCCAACCCCAATGCTACAGTCTTTAAACGTATTTTAAAGACAATTTAAAAATATTTACTAACATATATGTTGCAAAAGCTTCATTGCTTTAGCAGAGGATTAGATTTTAATTTTATGTCAGAGAAAATAGATTAATAGCTTTTGTTATCTAGGAATTTATTTATTTTATAACCTTTTGTGACTTCCACACACCTTTTGCAGCTTACTGAAAGCTTTCTATCTTTTTCATTTCAGTCTAGAGTAAACTAGCCATCAGAATAAAGTAATTGTTACTAACCATGTACTTTTTTTGTTGTTTAAAAACTTTCCTTCCTAATCTTTTTTACCAAGAACACACTTGTATACTTGTGACATTTTCCATCTGTTGATTTCCTTTATTTACATTTTGAGATAACCTTTTAAAAATCTCCAAATTAAGATAACATTTTTAAATAAGATAACATATCAAATTTCATCCTTAGTTACTTTCAAGCAGTGTTGAGCTATTTTTATAGACAGTTTATGAAAACCTATTTGTTAACAAACAAATATAGGGGTTAAGAATACCAACATTTGCATTTAAACACATTTATTTCTTTACCTTTACCCAACTTACATTTAATAGTTACACCTAGATGACTTAAGATGCTGATATTATATCATACCTCCATCTGAATTAAGGTCAAAATCGTATTTATATGCAATTTTACTTCTTTCGCTATAAATTAGTGACATTGAACCAGAGACACCCATTGTTATAAGAGACCTGTCAAACCAGGTTGTAAAACAAGTTTGGCAAGCCCTGGAGGACAGGTCTTATTTTAGTTTAGCAGAGATAATGAAATAAATGCAGGAAATTACACTGGGTAGAATGAAGGCAACTGGTATGGTTGGGCCATTTTGTCACCTGATTTCTGGTAAACCAGGCAGGTCTTAGGAAACTTAAACTTATCTTGGAGAAACCAAAACTTATTTCAAAGGTTGGAGACTGGGCCAGAGCCTAAGATGGTTTCTGAGGCTTAAGATGGCACCTAAGATAAGACAACACCGTTTTCACTAGCAAGAATTGTTAACTGATTGAGAAAAGATCAGAAAGAAAGCTATTTTTATTGCACATAGTTATGTCTTAGACAGTCCTATGTTTTTCATATATGCTGCAATCTTATCTTACCACCTGCAGTTTAACTCATAGCTAACCTGTGGCTCAATAGGAATATGGAGTTTACGCCAAATTATACAAATTGAAAGTCAAAAAGTTCATTTGAGCAAAGAGATACTTTTTTCCAAGTATACTTGCATCTAGAAATAGAAGTTGAAGCATTTTTTAGGCAGGTTGATATACCTACAAACCTAGAATCTTGGTAATTTTTTTGTCCATTCAGAAGAAGTTTTACTATAAAATCATACAGGAATCTCTCAGGCATCTTTAATATTATCTCTCACACTACTTTTCATTCCCAGTTCTGATTAAATTATAATACCAATAAATTATTGGATGCATTTTCAAGCTCAGATATGGAGTCTGAAGATGTATGCACTTCAATTTGAAAGGCACTTGTGTATTATACTGAAAATATTTTCATGTGTAAATCAGAACGATTAGAAAACATTATAGATTCACTCTCATGTAAGTAGTTAGAAACAAAAGGATAAAAACACTGAAACTACTCACATTTTGTAGGTGTTGCGTCTAAATGATAGCAGAAATAGCATTATTCAGCATTATTATATCTGGCAATACATAGATTGTGAGCTTGAATCTCATAGTTTAAAAAGAGCAGAGCAGACATAAACTAAGTGTGTTTCTTTTGGTCAAATACAAATGAATTTAGATTAGCTTAACTCTTGTCATGAATCCTTTTAAGAGGTTTTATAATGTACTATTAAGGGAGAATTGTTCGTTTCAATTTGTCTTGGCTTAAATACAATACAGGAAGATAAACATTAAATTATAGCTGGAGATTTCTGTTTCAGAGAAGTTTTATTTTTGTTTCAATTTATATGTAAATTTCTGCCTAAAGTAGCATACATTTATAAACAGCAACAGCAAAGGTTGAATATGAACTTCAAATACAAGTTTATGCAGAATGAAATCCATGTCCCAAACAAAAACAAAAATACTTGAAATAGAACTTTATATTCACATAACAGTATATTATAGATAACAATGAACCATGTGGAAATGACCAAGCGTAAAAACTTTGCAATCTTTTTTACATAATTTATTAATTAAAGCTCACATTACAATGTGCATGCACGTTACAGTCAAGGCATGATAAAGGTTTGAATGCTGAGAACTTTAATAAATACCTGCTTTTGACACTTTATTATATGCTAGTTATCACACTGATACTTTTATATGCATCATTTCATTTCACATGCTGTCACATGTTGGTACTTTCTGAATAATAAACAAACTACAGGGACATGAACCAATATGGTAGCCTTTGTTTATTATCCACATAATCCAGTTTGGTTCTCTCCATAATCTTTATCTACCACTGTTGTCCTTTTACTTTACTAATCTGATGTTTTCCTAAAACTTTTCAGGTTAATTTTACTTAACATCTTCTCTTGTTTTTAGGATGGTAGATTAAACTGAGATTACTATCATAACATTGAGGATTATATGACTATGTATCAGAAATCTATTGTCATGTTAGGAGTTCAGAGTGAAAATATTTTCTTCCAGGACAGTGTATAAAACAAGACATCAGTGTTTTAAGGAAGAACACAAAGTTACAGATTCTAGGTCATATTGAGGTCCTGAAACCTCTGATGTTTTTCTGGGAAATTACTGCATTCTGCTATAAAAATTTGTTTTATTTTGTTTTTTGTTTTTAAGTTGACAAGGCATGATTGAGAGTGATCTATCTATGTCACTCATTATTTTAGAGCTAGGGCAGTTTGCTCTGTTGAACAGGAAGACTCTAGTAGCCCAGAATTTCCAAAGTAATCTATTCAAGATAGAGACCAGTGTTATTGTCATCTTACATCTCCAATGCCCAACTCAATAAATCTGGCAGGTGTCTCTCTCTCCATATATACATATATATATATATATATGTATACATACATATATATATATATGTTTCTATTTCTCCTACAAGCATCTCTTCTGGACGTGACATTTTGGGTACTGTCAGAGTGAGTGGAGGTCACTCAAACTGATGACACTTGATTTATTTATTGGTGTTTTGTTTTATCTCATGGGCATTGTTATAACAAAAGTTGAAATTCAAAAAAATTCTTTATAGGTCAGTGTGAATGGACATCTTGGTATCAGAGATCTGATTCAGAACCAACCCATTAACTGAATTAAAGAATATATAGAGATTAAACAAATCTTAGGAATTACAACTATGTCCATACTATCATGGGCTTATATCAAGGAAAGATTGCAAAGATTATCTAGGCTTGAACTCTACAGCCTATGGATCTTGCCTTCCATGCAATTCCCTGTCATTCTCATTTGTGACTGCTGTGGTCTCCACATCTGCCTCTCTTCCATTCTAAATAGGTGTGAACTCAATCCTAACTTAGAAATTTCTTTCTAGAAAGCATCTCCCAGATCCTCACAAGATGGACTCATCCTTAAATGAATACTTTGTCTTAGATACAGAGATGAGTCCTTTGCCATATATACAAAAAAACTCCCTATTCTACCAGAATGGTTTTTACTGATACGATCCCAAATTCTAGAGTATTTCTCCAGTAGTTCTCTTTTATTTCCATGGCAACACATATTACTATGTTCTGTTTGATCTATTCTACAATTTACATAGAACTTATTGCCAAATATGTATCTGGTCTGTTGTAGTTGCTGAGAAAACACGTTAATTATCTTGGTGATGAATGAAAATAAATATGTGGGATTTAAACCTGACATTTTAAAAAACATTTGAAAGGTACAGTGAAAGAGAAAAGTCTTCTATCTGTAGGTTTGCTCCCTAAATGACCACAGCTGCTGGGAGTGGACCAGGCTGAAGCCAGGAGCCAGGAATTCCATCCTAGTGTCTCACATGGGAAGCAACGACACAACCATTTTGACCATCTTCTGTTGCTTTCCCAGGTACATTAGCATGAAGCTGTATCAGAAGCAGAGAATTGGCCAGCGCCACGGCTCACTAGGCTAATCCTCTGCCTGCGGCGCCGGCACCCCAGGTTCTAGTCCCGGTTGGGGTGCCGGATTCTCTCCCAGTTGCTCCTCTTCCAGTCCAGCTCTCTGCTGTGGCCTGGGAAGGCAGTGGAGGATGGTCCAAGTGCTTGGGCCCTGCACCCGCATGGGAGACCAGGAGGAAGCACCTGGCTCCTGGCTTCGGATTGGCCCAGCGCTGGCCGTAGTGGCCATTTGGGGGGTGAATCAAAGGAAGGAAGACCTTTCTCTCTGTTTCTCTCTCACACTGTCTAACTCTGCCTGTCAGGAAAAAAAAAAAGGAGCAGAGATTCCAGAGATTCTGGGACTGGAACTGGCATTCCATAGTGGTTTGCTGGCTTTGCAGGTGGTGGTTTAACCCTCTGTGCCACAATGCTTGCCCCAAACCAGGCAATTTTCACATTATGTACATTCAATGGATTCTAAGCATTTTCTACAGAGAAAATGCATATGACCTACCAACACATAATTCTTACAAAATGTTCATAAATGGAAAGACAAAAACAAGAGTAATTATGGTAAGATAGAACTGAATGATGACACATACTGAGACCAAATGCCCACTGTACCTCCAGTTCAATTAGATCATTTACTTTTGACTGAACCCATTAAAAGGACTCACCATGAGATTCTAAGTCTGAGATTTAGTATCATCCATTTTTAATTATATTTTGATGATACTCAAGTCATCACTTAACTTCACTGTTTCACCCACTTTAGCCAAATAGAAGAAAAAGATTTAAAAATATTTTCTCAACTTGCTATTTTCTAGCAATATATACATATAGAACAATACAGGAATTATTTGAAAATCTACTTGTGCTTGTCAGTGGGGAAAAAGGGGGATTAGCTTAGGAATAAGTGGTTCTCAAAGCAAAAGGGAAAGTGAGAGAGAATTGACTGAACTAGAAATGATATTCTCACATAATTTCTTGCAAAAATGAATCAGTAGAAGAAACATGGAATTTGCTTCTGTGTTGTGTATTTCCTCAGAGGTAATTTGAAATCCTATAAACCAACAATAAATATCCATTCAAACGCTAAATCAAATTAAAAAAATGAGTGACAATTGACATTCTGGACCTTAGGAGTTTACCTATTCTTTCTGAATTGCTTTTCTGCATTTCTTCTCTATAATTAATTTTACAAAAATTTATTGTTACCTGATTCTTTGGTGTCTAAAACTGTCTATATTTCCTTGGAAAAGGAACTTCTTATAGAACTAATAAGCACGGTTCATTTATTGATAAAAGAAATGTTTATCTGTTATATAGAATCTAGGTAGAGGGAAAAATAGGAAGTGTTTCTTTGATTTGTATTCAACAAATTTTATTAAGAGTCTATTGATTGTCAGAAACTGTTATAGCCATTGGAAATTCATCAATAAACAAAACAGATAAAAGTGCCTACCCTCATGGAGCTCATGTTCTAGTTTGACAGAGAGACAATAAATAAAATAAACTATATAGTATGTTAACTGCTCAGAGAATTATGGAAGCAGATACAGCAAAGATAGGCATGGGGTTACCCTTATTTTGTAACTGTACTGTATTCTTTTTGTTATTTTTCCTACACAAATTACTTTCATCACCATCCAAAAGATCATATGTATTTTCCTAAAGTCCTAAAAGAGCCTAATTAAGTAAATCCAATAAAATATTGATGCATTCAAGGAAAGACAAATGCCACTCATGGTTATTTTTGTGCTTTGGGTCTGTTGTCTGTGTTTTGGTGCATGAGGAAATGCTAAACTTCAAGTATGTGTTGTTCTCTGGGTGAAAAAATTCATAGAGAATTTGATTAATATGACTTGCCATTTTTATTTTTAATTGATTATAAAACCATGATATGTGTCAGTCACCCATAATGACAGAATTAGCAGATGATAAAGAAGAATTATTCGTGTCTTAGAACATCATTTTCCTGCTTTACCATAAAAATAGCACTGACAGCTCTGGGTTTTCTAATGGAGGAAGAAGTTAATTTCCAGTAAATTATGCTAATCTATGACATGGAAAAGTGTTCACACATACCACAAACTTAGTAAACAGGTACTTATCTTTCTAAAAAAAAAAAAGCATCAGGTCGAGGTGACAAAATACCTTAGTCTAACGTGAAGGGAGCCAGCAAAGAAAAAAAAATCTGCCTTGCAACAACAGTGTTAGTGCTTAAAAATGTGAGTTATTTAGGCATCAATAAAAATAAGAAATCTCAGAATCATTGAACCTTAACAATTGGCTCTGATTATAGAAATAGATATACATACAATAGAAATTAATCACCACCTTAAAATGTGCAAGGAGGAGGACACATAAATATAGAACAGTAATTAAATAATGAACAACAAAGATTGTTATGAATTTTAACTTCCCAGCGCAGTAATTTTGGATTGTTATTTTGCCTTTCATAATTTCTTTGTCTATGACTCAAACTTTAGAAAACATATTTTTAATATTTTTTCTTTAAGGTAAATGAATTCATGTAAGTCATATATACAGATTTAGGAACATGCAGATACTTTCCACCCTACCCTCCCTCTCCTTTTGAGCCTGGGTTTAGTTTAATAAGCAAGATTACTTTGAAATTTATCACAGGTTTAATTTGTAAAAGCTTTTCTGTAATCATATTAAAAACACTTTTTTAGGATTGGTATCAAACAAAATGCTTAACATATCCTGCCCCCCCCCTTTTTTTTTGCTTTTGAATTAATTTCTTTAGCCTTATTTTTCTTATTTCAGGAAAAAGATAATGTGCAGTCATTTTTATGCTTACTTTTCCATAGCTGTATATGTATTATTCTATACTTCTTTAATGAATGTATAACTATTTCCAAAGCAGTAAATTATTTTCACAAACTAATAAGCAAATAACAGCTCTATTTTAGTAAGTGAAATCAAGGTTAAAGAAAAACAGTTCAATTAAATTACACTTAGAGAATGACTGTGGAAACAGACATTGTGCTACATCTGAAAACAATTCTTTTAAAATTTTGTTTTTACTATTTTTATTTGAAAGTGCATGGGGAGGGGGGAGAGTTGCAAACTCCTACCTGTGGATTAACAGCTCAAATGCCTGCAATAGCCAGGATTAGGCCATGCAGAAGTCAGTAGAGATAAATGCACTCCAGTTCTCCTAAGTGTGTGGCAGGAACTGAATTATTTCAGCCATCACCGTTCTTTAGTATCATAGTCTGTCAGAATTTTTCTTTTCTCTCTCCTAGGTAATTATGACCTTGGTATTCCTGAATCTCTACAATGTAATTCCTCAGTGCTCCAAATAGTGATAAACTATCTTAGGAAACAAGTGAGAGGCACATTAGTTCATTGCTTTGACAGGTGATCAAATCCAGTATTCCAAAAAATCACATCCAGAAGCATTTTGGAATGAAAAACTCATACACACAGACACATACACATGCAAAACAGTAACACAAGCGAGCTTGACTCTTGTACCTTTTAAAAGAAAAAAGCATGATTTATATTTTGTGATATTTGTGAGATTGTTGTTTACTAAAAGTAAAGAGGTCTGTCACATACATCTTGGGTTCTAAATTTTTGAAAAAATTGAACATTGTCAGACTGCACATCCTAATGGTACTATATAGTACAAAGTGTCTTGACACCAAAATAGGGATCAGTGTTAAGAAGGTGACTGAAATCATTCTACTATACTGGAAACCTTACTATTTGTTAGCAATGACATACAGCTATTTCAGATTTCTCACTTACTATGCTGGAAGATAAATATCTTTCAGGCTAGGAGAAATTGCTTGGGGAATCTGCAGAGGAACCATTGGCATGCTGATGCTGTTCAGCAGTGCAGCCAACTAGGAGGTTGTTCCCAAGAGCAATTCCCTCCTGTTCAGCGATCCCAGCCACGAAGTGCCTGACAACCACAGGGCTCCTGTCCTTCTTAGAAAACCAATATTGTAACAAGGATTTGTAGAATATAGTTCCTATGAATTGAAGAGTGACAAATTCCTTTGCAAGCCTCTTGGTCTCACATAATTCAACATGTTCAGTTGCTTTGAACTCAAAAGAAAGCTGGTTCAACAGTGTGTCAAATAACTTCCATGCCTTATGAGATTTGAATAGCCTGATGATAGTCTGTGTTTTGGCATGGAAATACATATGTGTTTACAAATAGAAATAGAGACATACATATAGACATGGAGAGTGGAGATATATATATATATATATATATATATATATATATATATACATGTGTGTGTTTGTATGTATATATGATGGTGTATACGTGAGTATTGGCATAAGGGCAGGCAGCAACTGTGTTGGTTTGGTCAGGAAAGACCAGCATGAAAACAGTGGTATTCTTAGATTTTGTGCTTTTCAAAAGTGACCCAATTGGCAGTTAACATGAGAATAAAGACTACTGATACTAAAAAAAAAATATTTTGTCAAAGTTAGAAAGTGACAGCTCTGGCACAGAATAATGTCTTTAATATGTATCATCATAACCCATCCTCTTCATGTATGTACCCTTCTGCTTCTTGATTGCCAATGTAGCTTGCTTACTAGTTATAGCTTCATTATGCTGTTAATGAACAGAAATTTATTGTAACAAGGAATGGAATAAGGCAGACATTCAAAAACTGAAATGTTACCAGGTTTGCAAGGTTTTGGTAACTTTGTACTTTCCAACTTGGAAAAACTTTATTTTTCTTGCTACATGGCTTCAGTATTTGTCTTTTCCATTTTAAGTGAGCTACCTTATGAGAAATTTGTTTGAAACTCAATCTGAACACAGAATGTTGATTACTAGAAGCTGGAAGAGGTGAGAAAGCTAAAAGAATCTCAGTAAAAAATAAGAGGGGGAATAATTTGACTATGGCCCTGTGGGAATAAGATCGAAGTCGGCTAACCCTAAAGGCTTCCATAGCCTCGGCAACTCATGACCAGAGCCTAGGGAGATTACTGACGCCATAAACAAGAGTGTCAAATTGTTAAATCAACATCAGGAGTCACTGTGTACTTGCGTCTCATGGGGGATCTGTCCTTAGTGTGTTATCCAATGTGAAGTGATGCTATTACTAGTACTGAAACAGTATTTTTACACTTTGTGTTTCTGTGTGGGTGCAAACTGATGAAATCCTTACATAGTATATATTGAATCGATCTTCTTTATATAAAGATAATTGCAAATGAAAAAAAAAAATCTTGGTGTTAAACTGGAAATTGCATAGACAATTAATCAATTTTTTAAAAAAAAAAAATCATGTAGGATCTCTGTCCTTAATGTGCTGTACATTGTGAATTAATACTATAACTAGTACTCCAACAGTATTATCATTTTGTGCCTCTATGCGAGGGCAAACCGTTGAAATCTTTACGTAATACGTACTAAATTGATCTCCTGTGTATAAAAAGAATTGAAAATGAATCTTGATGTGAATGGAAGGGGAGAGGGAGCGGGAAAAGGGGAGGGTGGGGGGAGGGAGGGAAGTTGTGTGTGGGGGGAGCCATTGTGGTCCATGAGCTGTTCTTTGGAAATTTATATTCTTTAAATAAAAGCTTTATAAAAAAAAAAATAAAAAAAAAAATAAAAAAAAAAAAAGAGGGGGAATAAGAGAGGGAGGAGGTAGTTTGTAACTATAAGGATGTATAGTTCTGCATACATTCTTATGGACTTACTTCTACAGATACAGTTTAAAAACTTGTCATTGGACTCTAAATCCCATTAAGCTCCGAACTTGTCATTGGACTCCAAATCCCATTAAAATGGCATTAAAAATGGCACCTTAATTGTTAAAGTGATCATATTAAGTGTTGAAGTGAACATATAGATAGGATTAAGTGTTAAAGTGACCATATAAATAGGATCAAGTGCCTGATAATAGTAATAGAATTAAAAAGGAGAGAATGTTTCACCATGGGAAGCATCCACACAGCAGACTCATAGAATGATGATCACTTTAAGTAGCATTCTGACCACAGAATCAGCCCTTAAGGCTTCCTGGACCAGCTGAAAAGCCTGAGAAAGCATTTCAGGCATGGAAAGCCAAGACACTGTGGCAAAAAATATTCTACATGAAGGATCTCTGTGAGTGAGACCTCAATAGAAATAAGTATCCATCAAAGAAGGATGTACTTTTCTCTAAACGGAGGAGAGAACTTCCACCTTGCTTATGGCCTTCTCTAAATATTGATGGAGTTTGTGGACTCAAAAGGCTTCCTTCCATAGCCTAGGCAGCTCATGTTAAGAGCCTCGGGTGGTCACTGACATCATATAAAAGAGTGTTAATTGCTCAATTAACAACAGGAGTCACTGTGCACTAACACCCCATGCAGGACCTCTGTCCTCGATGAGTTGTATTATAAGACTTAACTGTATCCACTCTGCCTGTCAAAAAAAAAAAAAAAAAGAGTTGACTGTAAAACTAATTTTAAGGGTTTGTGTGTGTGTGTGTGTGTAAATTGTTGAAATCTTTACTTAGTATAGAGTTGGTCTTCTGTGTAAAAAGTTAATTGAAAATGAATCTTAATGGAGAATGGTACTGGTAAGGAGAGGGAGGAGGTGGGGGGGTATTGTGGGAAGAATAACTATATACCTGAAGTTGTACTTATGAAATTTTATTTCTTAAAAATAAATTTAAAAAATAAAATAGGAGTAACTGGGTGTTGTTCATTAAATGTGACAAAGATACTCCTATGAGATGTTAGTAGGGGAAATATAGTGAAGGATATATAGATTCTGTTTGCATTACTGTACCACAATTTTGTTTTGTAATTTAAAATTAATGGGGTTGGCATTGTGGCATAGCTGGTAAAGGTTTGTTTCCTGGCTCCTCAACTTATGGTTCTGTTAGCTGTCCATGGTCTGGGAAAAGCAACATAAAATAGCCTGAATATTTGGGCCCCTGACAACCACTTTGGAGACTCATATGAAGCTTCTAACTCCTGTCTTCAGGCTTGCCCAGCCCCGGCCATTGTGGCCATCTGGGGAGTAAACCAGTGAATGGAAAATATCTTTCTTTCTGTCTCTCCATCTCTGTAATTAAAAAAAAAAAACTTAAAAAAATTAACACTAGTATGAAATATTTTTTAAAATTAAATATGTAAATTAGTAAAATACTGAATATTGGGACTTAAATGTTTTACATATGCAATCTAGAAAGATTTTAATAATATCTGATTTTAATTAAAATCCTCTCATGATCTTAATAGTAACTTGTCAGTCCTTTTTAATCATTCAATAGTGATCAGATAAGGAATCATATTTTCTTCATAATTCCAATAAAGGCATGTTTTAGATTTGTATATTATTTAAAGATGTAAACTGTAAATTGACAACATCTGGTACTTTAATGCAATATGGTATGACACTGAGTATGAGATCAAGGTTACAAAATTTGACACAGGTTCTTTATGCATTAAAAAAGCAATGATTAATTCAAGGCTGCAACTGACTGTAATTTGATGCCCTTTGAACTTTGACATGAAAAGATCTATAGTATCCTCTTACTTAGTACACAAAAGTAACACAGGAATGAGCAATAGAAATAGAATGCTTCTTAAAAGTAAAATAACTATATATTTCAATCCCTTTGGTCATTTTTTTATCATTTTATATAAATGGTCAATGAAATCCAATGTATTAATGATTAAACCTTGCAAATCAATGGTAATCTATTAAAATTTTCTATTTTTGCTATATTTTTAATAAAACAAAGTTAAAACATTATTTTTGGTAAAAGATAAATTAAGTAATTAGGCAAATATATTTACATATATATGCAAAATTAACAAATAATTCTTGTCTGTAGGTATTTAATCGATTCTTTAACAGTGTTAAAGTAAGAAAAATAATGAAGGTTAAGTCAAAAGAAAACAATAGTAAAAAAAGAATATTCCCTACTAATTAGTGTTTTGTCAGTTCGTGAGAAACTGCTCAATGTTTATTACCTTGTTTAGTGTATGATAAATATGATTTCATTTTACTATCAAGAGATAAAAATATACTTAACCTTTTTATCTACCTCAACTACAGTTAAAAGAAAACATGAAGATGAAAACTGCAACAAAAGTTGAGGATCATTTAGAAAATTTAAAGAAATAAAATTCTATTTATTCAGTGCAAATTCATTAAATTAGTTAAGTATATTCTGAAACAATATATAATGATTATCATTATTTCTGATGCATCTTTAAAACTTCGTGAGCAACAGGAAAACTTATATGAAGAATAATATGTAAGACAATAACTCTAAACTTTTATGAAGTCTTTGGACTTTTAAAAATAATTTTATAAAATATTTAAAAATTTTTAAT
Organism: Sylvilagus floridanus; assembly: GCA_949820135.1. Classification (NCBI taxonomy): domain Eukaryota; kingdom Metazoa; phylum Chordata; class Mammalia; order Lagomorpha; family Leporidae; genus Sylvilagus; species Sylvilagus floridanus. The sequence continues at coordinate 58,115,246 of OX463242.1, forward strand.
GATTTCCATTTTGTGAGTAATTTAGTAAAATGCCTAATACAATAGTGCATCAACAGTTATAAATTTTGTTTTCAAATTCTATCATCTATGAAATGCCCTGATAATCCTTTTAACACCTTTTTCTATACATGAAGAAAACTATAATATTATAATATTCACTTCTTATCAGACATAATTGTTACGAGGATTCACAATCTTTACAAAGATTCTGACGTTCTTAGGGGGAAACTGTTCTGTCATTTAAAGCTACAAAACATTGCTCCATTTTCAAAACAAAGTGTACATGTCAGGAGAAAATGAATGTTCAAATTACTAAAAATAAACAAAAGGAAAAAAATCCAACCTCCTCCCAAAAAAGCCCGCGGAAACTTCCAATTAAAAATACTAACTGTCCTTTAACATGGAAATGCTTCAGCGCCCCAGTGAAAGCTGAGTGAGTTCTGTACCATGCCTGCCTGACAATCAAGAGGACGCTTCCCTGCAAAGCTTTCTGCCAGTTTGCTGCTCAATATGTTTTCCTTCTCAGAGAAAACCAGCGGACACAGAATCCAGAAGGCCAAATAGCCAAAAACCAATAGAAATAAACTGTGGAGTTTAAATTTAACTATGAAAGAAATAAGTCATGTCTTAGATTGCAGAGACTTTTCTATAGATGACTCATCTGAATCCATCCTACAGCCCCAGAAATGTAAAAGTGGAGCTGTGGATTCTTTTTCTGTGTAACACACACACACAAAAATCCAAATGTGTTAATATATCTTAGGGATTTTTAAATTTCAAAGGAAAATATCACTATATGCTGTTTTATGTCAGCCTTAGCATAATGTGTATAGCGATAAATAAAAGAAATGGAAACTAATTAGTGTATCACTGAAAAAAAATACAGCACGAGAGAAAAAGAGTGAAAAAAGAACTGCAGTAAAACATAAAACAATTATCAAAATGACAACAATGAGTACTTTACATCAATAATCACTTTAAATAAAATGGATTAAATCAGTCAATCAAAAAACAAAGTTGTCAAATGGGTATTAAAAAATGACAGAGGAAAAAGACAATAGGCAGAGTAGAAGAAATTCATTTTAGAATGAAGAACACTCAGAAACTAAAATTACGAGGAAGGGAAAATATATTCCGTGTCAATTATAAACCAAAAGACCAGGAGTGGCTATATTTTTCTGAGAAAAGATTAACTTTAAATAAAAACTGGTCACAAAGCATAAAGAATATAACATGTTAAAAGACCAACTAATCAGGAAAACACAACAATTGCAAATATATACAAATCTGACATCAGATCACTTAATTATATGAAGCTAAAAGTAGTGGAACTGAAAAAGCAAATAGAAAATGGTATAATAGAATATTCAGATAGAAAGTCAGTAAGGAAACATGACATTTGGACAATATTCTAGATTAAATGGACCTAACTAACATAAAGAACATTCATTTAGAGCAGAATACACATTCTTCTCAAGAGCATATAGAATGTTCCTCAGGGTAGCTCATATATTGTGGCTCATTTCATCCACAAAAGTATGAAAATACAAATTAATTACAAGAGGAAAATTGGGAAAAATGAAAATCAAACACATTGGTGTACGAACGAGGAAAAGAAATCAAAATGCAAACAAGCACTATCTTGAGACAAGTGAAAATGACAACAAGGATATGGAAAGACATGAGATACAGCAAAAAGCAGTAACTTTAGTTCCAGATTTTGATTGATTTCTTGAAGACCGGTATTTACAACAATTTTATCTCATTGATAAGATTCCTGGTAGAAAGTAGTAGTTTCTGATAGATAACTTTTTATACTTGTGCACTCCAGAAAGCATTATTGGAATATAAATTACTTAAGTAGAGTCAGAATTATTAGGTACTATCTTTTTTCTTTTTTTTTTTTTACCTTGGAATTGTACACACCATGTTAATTCTAATTTTGAATGATTGCCATTCATCCTGGCTGATTAAATTTGTCTTTGTTGTCTATTTCTGCCTTTCCACCCTCCCTCTCTTCCTTCTCTCTCTGTGCCCGGTCTTTATCTCCTTGCTTCTTGTTTCCTTCCCCTCACCCTCTCTATCCATTTCTCTCTTGTTTATATTTCCTCCATATTCCTACTTTTAAAATTTCTCCTTCTATAACAAATGCAGTAAAAAATGCTCTTTTTCTAGTCAACTATAGTTCTCTACTATCTCTACAGGGATATTCATTATTTTCAGCTTTGTTTTCTTCTTTATTTCCATCATCTCCCTATTCCTGTTTGCCTCTATGTTGCCATTTTTGTCTTTCTGGAAATCATTGCTACATTTTCAAATGTATGATTCTCTCTCTCTCTCTTTCTCTGTCTGTGTGTGTGTGTGTGTGTGTGTGTGCGCGTGCGTAGTCTATGTGTATGTATACAAGTATCACATAAACTTGTGTATTTTCTGCTAGATGATACTTGCAAAGGTAGTGCTCTTCTGACTATATCCAGCAGCCCTTGTGTTTTGCTGCAAATATAATGTGGCTGATAGATTTTACTACTGTTCATTGTTCTCATGATCTTAGCTGCTTCTGCTCTCTTATAACAAAGCCTCAAATTTTTTGCCTAAGAGTACTCCTAAGTTTATTGACAACTAATAGAACATTTTTCAGGATACTTCACATATAAAGCCACAAAAACAGTTTTATAAATTTTAAAAAGGTCAAAATTGTAAAGCAGTATATTTTTCAAACAAAATAATATGAACATATAAATCAATAATAGGAAGAATACTGGAAAAAATGGAAATTAAGCACATTTTTGTACTAATGATTCAAACAGGAAATCAAAGTGGAAATTGGGGCAATATTTTGAGACATATGAAAATGACAACAAGAGTACAAAACATATGAGATGGTGCAAAATATATACTAACAGGAGAGTGTATAAATACCTCCATGAAAAAAATCTAGGAAATATTTTAAATAAACAACTTTACATTCCAAGCACTAGAAAAATAACAACAAACTATACTCAATGATAATGGAATTTGAAAAAATAAAAATTAGAGGAGAAATAAAAGAAATAGACTAGAGAAACAGTATTGGGACTTTCATTTTATGATTTATTGGCTTCAAAGGCCAAGTTACAGTGGGGGAGAGAGAGAAACAGAGACAGAGATCCTCTGTCCACTGGCTCATTCCACAAATGGCCTCAGCGAAACCAGGAGCCAGGAGCTTCATCCTGGCTTCCCATGAAGGTGGTAGGGCTGAAATACTCAGGCCAACTACTTCAGCTTTCCCAGGTCCACTAGCATGGAACTGGATGGGAAATGGAACAGCCAGGACTCAAACCAATGGCCACAGGGGATGCCAGCTCTTTTAAAAACCGTAAACAATACAGACAAAATTTTAGTGAGAATAATAAGAGACAATACTCAAAAATATTAAAACAGAAAAATGAGACATTACACCTAATGAAGTAGAAATACAAATAATCATATTAGACTACCATTACAATTAGATATCAAGAAACTGAATGCCTTAGAAGAAATTGATATGTTCTTAGAAACATAAAACTTACTACAACTGAGTTATGATGAAATAGAGATATAAGCTTTTCAATAGTGACCTAGGTGATTGAGTCAATAATAAAACATCTTCCAACAAATTCAAGCTCAGGACCAGATGGTTTCACTGGTGACATCTACCAAACATTTAACAAGAAATTAATGTAGGTCAGTGCCGCGGCTTAATAGGCTAATCCTCCACCTGCAGCGCTGGCACAGCAGGTTCTAGTCCAGGTCGGGGCGCCAGATTCTTTTCCCGTTTCTCCTCTTCCAGGCCAGCTCTCTGCTGTGGCTCAGGAGGGCAGTGGAGGATGTCCCAAGTGCTTGGGCCCTGCACCCGCATGGGAGACCAGGAGAAGCACCTGGCTCCTGGCTTTGAATCAGTGCGGTGTGCCAGCCACAGTGCGCCGGCCACAGCGGCCATTGAGGGGTGAACCAACGGAAAAAGGAAGACCTTTCTCTCTGTCTCACTCACAGTCCACTCTGCCTGTCAAAAAAAAAAAGAAGATCAAAATAGGACCAAATGAAGTCAATAATACATTACAAAAAAATCTGACACTATGATCAAGTGGGATTTTTCCTTGGAATGCAAGGATGAACAGGAACATATATGATGTGAACAAGCTGAACATTAAAGAAGCAAATGATTATCCCAACATATGTAATGCACTTTCCACAAATATTTACTAGATTTAGATATAATGTACTTTCCACAAATATTTGCTATCTAATTTTTATGATAATGGGCATGAGGATATTGACTTACAAGTAGGGTGAATAATTTTTCAAAGGTCATACTTCTAGGAAGAAACAAGGTTAGAATTTGACAAATCATCCTCATGTATATAACCTGTTGATATTTATTCATTTACTTTGACAAGAAAATATAATATATTCTATCCAATTATACTCATCTATACATGTCTTTATAGTCATCTATATGTCTCAACTTTATTTAATTTTTCACTAATTTGTCATCTCCAAATCTTAAAGTTTAGTAACTTTTGACAATATTCCTAACATTATAAAAACATTTCTGTATTTATCCATTCCCCATCTAGTGTTCCACGACATTTGTTATAGTAGTAAGCATGTGGATTTTATACATATAACACTCCTTAGTGTTGCTTTGACAATGCTGGCGAGAGAATATTGTACAACCTGCCTCCTTTTGTTGTGTTTTTATGTTGAAAACATTGACATAAATCACAGTTACATTTGATACATTAAAAATCATGAAAGACATCAATGAGTGCATACCCAGGTTGAGAGCGAATGCTTTGCAGTTCCATCAACTAAATGTTCATAATAGATAAAAGTAATATGATATAAGCCACATGTATATGTGTATATATAAATATATCATATTATATCACATTGCCTATATTATAAAAATTTAGTTATTCCTCTGTAGTAAAAATATCATTTGTGTCCAATTTCATAAATGCCTCCTTTGTTTGATGAATATAAAATTTAGGAAAGTTATTGACCTTTGCTGTTTTCCCAATTTGAATATTTACAACTCTACATTATGGTGTAGAAATTTTATTTTTATAAAATATGCATAAGCCATTTCATAGTATAATTTGAATAAATGATAATACTTGAACAAAGTAAAGGGAAATGAAAATTATCTCTAGTCTTTTCTCTGTACTCTACTAGTAAAATACAAAAAAAGCACTCTCATGACTATATTACAAATAGAGCTATAATGAAAGTTGATCTAATATATGTCAAAACCTGATTTATTTTCAAACAAATTTTAAATAAAGATTCACGAGCAAAATGACTTCAGTCTTGTGGTTGCCAAAGAGGCATCCTGCTGTGCTGAAATGAATTCCATAGGCCATATGAGATATTTTAAATTGTTTAGGGAAACAGGACATTTTTTGGCACTCCCAAATCTTTACTATTTAACTTACATTCTTAATTACTTAATAGAAGTAATTCTTACATGTTGATTTTGGTTAGGGATACTTTCAAGGAAATTACTGAAACCCTAAGGGCACCATGAGCCAAGGAAATATGAGCATTTCATTTTGAAATACTTCCTTGTATTATTGTATTAGACTTTCCACTGTAATGGATGTTATAGGTCTGATTTGCTATTAGATTGCTAAACCAGAATCCAGCATTTTCTAGTGAAATTTCATATGAGGGTAACAAGAATTTTCATATGCTGTCTCCATCATCATGCTCCATTTCCAAATTTTGTCTGTATCATTAGAGAGGAAGAAAAATCAAAGTTACTGGTTCTCTCCACAGATGGTCTTTTTTTCTGTCCACAAAGCTTAAAAATCAGGAATCACTTTTTAAGATTTTACTTATGCATGGTATTAATTAAATCACTTCCTCCAAGCCCTACTTTCTCCGAAGCTAGTTTTCCCCTCACAGTTTTGTTTGCTTTTCTAATATTTTCCTGCCTGCACTTTACAGAAACTTTAGTGAGAATTAATAGCTCTTCTTTTAATGAGAAAATATTTCTTTAAGATGTATTCTCAAATTCAACATCAGAGAAATAAACCCAACCAACTCTTGACAGAGCACACAAACTAGAATAATAAACCCTGTCAATGAAATTTTATAAATCATCATAGTATCAGATCCATCTCTAATTACCAAGATTTCTTCAGAGGACCTAATGCTTCTTAGAGAACTATCATCTCCTCTTGTACTTTCAATAAATCTCAAATGTGCCTTTAGCTGCACATAATTATGTGACTTATTTAAGTGTTTGAAACAGAATCCAAGTGAGTGAGGACTCTTAAGGCCTCATGATGTAAGAGCACAGTGCTAAGAGGTCCCCTATTATAACTACCATGACAACTTCCATCTTTCACTGCTGAAATTCAGCTTTTTGAGAGTTGCTACTTTTCAGTTCCATGGAGTGAAACTCCATTTGTATCACTGGCTGCTGTGCTGTGAAGGAGAATTTCAATGCCCTATTGAGTACTAAATCTTTTCATAGTTTGTTTGCATTTTTGCAGAATGATCTTTACACTGACATAAATACGCATGCCATGAGCCTTTCTAAATTGAACTTTATTTTTTCTGGAAATTGTGAGATTGGAAAAAACAATTAATGTAAAGATATGAATACAAAATCAAGCCTTCTCTGCAAAGATACACAAGACTCATAATTGTAGCATACAAAGGATGCACCCAAGAAGAGAATTAAATTGTGAAACTGTGAAAGAAAGCTCTGCTACTTGGTAAGAAGATAATAAATACAGAGAATGGATTTGAGGAAGAGTGGACAATTTCTGAGTGTTTAAGCTAATTTTAGAAATTACCATCTATTATTGAAAAGATGGATAATCTTCTATAATGAGCTTAATTACTAGAAATTAAAGAGGAAGATCTTAGTTTTAATTTTTAAAAAGGTTGAATAAATAAGTCCATGCATTTTATTATGAAAATATTTTATTTCATGATTTATCAGATGTTTCCTTAATAAATGAGCATAGAGTGATACTTTTGCTCTAGCAAATGCATTCTAATATTTTTAAGCTAAAATGTATCTGTATCTCTTCTTTATCTTACTTATTGACTATCCTACCATTCTTGAGTTTTTAAATCATTTAATGGTTTTGAAATTCCATTTCTGTCTTTCAGACAGATTGTCCTGTTTTAATTTGATTTAAGGTATGCATATTTCATGTGTTTCCTAGATAAATGTACAGGAACATAGTGATACTTTCCACTCCACTCTTCCTCCTGCCTATGTTGCTACCCTTCTTCGTCTATCATCTCCTATTTCCATTCTTATTTTTTACAAAGATATATTTTCAGTTAACTTTATACTCATAAGATTAACCCTACACTAAATAAAGAGTTCAACAAATAGTATGAAGAAAAAGGAAAAAAAAAAAAAAACACTATTCCTCAGCAATTGAGAGAATTTTAACCATGCTTAATGAATTTATGCGTTTGTTTTGGAAAACTGTTCATTTCTATTCATTGCCATAGTTAATGCCACATATTTTACTTCTATCCTTTTCTGTCATCTGTTTTTAATGTCTTACTCATTTTCTTTTCTTTATTGTAATTATATTCTCTCCTTCTGTTCATTCTTTTGATTATCTTAGATTAATACAGGTATAATTTATGTCTAACTTATAAGTGCCAAGGAATCAAAAAGTTATATTTTTATTATTTGAAGCAAGAAAAATGTTCAACATTAAATTTCAACAATAATCCACAGCTTCCTCAATGACACTATTTTAAAACATAATCCACTCTTATAAAATGTATTTAATATTATTATTTAAAATTATAAATTTTTTACAAAATTTACATTTCATAAATGATATTTCACTCCTGTATAATGTTTTTAAGACATAACCATGAGAGACATTATATTTTATTCTTTCCCTACTATGAATTTTCTATCTTTAGTTCTAATTTTGCTTGATTTCTTGAAGACTAATATTTAATGGGAAATTCTGTCTCATTGACAAAATCTCTGGTAGAAAATAAGTTTCTGGAGAGATAACACTTAACATTTTTGCCCTCCAGAAAGAAATATTGGAATATAAACTACTTTAATAGTACCAGAATTATCGGATACTATCTTTTTTCTTTCTTTTATGTACCTTGAAATTACACATACCATGTTAATTCTAATTTTGAGTGATTGCCATTCTGTCTCAAATGTAGTGTTCAATTTTGATTTATTGCATCTTAGTTGTCTATTTCCATTTTTCCTCCCTACCTCTCTTCCTTCTCTCTCTTGTGGTCTGTCTTTATCTGCTTGCTTCTCTTTCCTTCCCCTCAGCCTCTCTATCCATTTCTCTCTGATGTATATTTATATTTCCTTCATAATCCTAATGTTTAAATTTCTAATTTTATGACAAATAGAACAAAATGGCTTTTATAGTTCTCTGCTGTTCCTGCAGTCATTATTTTTCTCCTCCCTTTTCTTCTGTATTTCTGTCATCTCCCTATTTATGTTTGCCTCTATCTTGCCATTTTATTTCTATGCTATTATTTTCTGGAAACCATTCCTATTTGTATTTTTTTCTTAAGAAATCAGCCAATTGTGGGTATGTGTGCATGTGTATGCATATATACATTACATGTATAATGCCCAGTAGCACACACTTTTATATTTTCTATTCGAAGATCCTTGTAAAGGTTGTGTTCTTCTGACTATCCATCAGCCATTGCATTTGCTGCATAGATAAGGTGACTAAAAGCCTTTAATTTTGTTCATTGTTCTCATGATGCTAGCTGCTTCTGCCCTTTTAGAAAAAAACCTCAGTTATTTGGCTAAGTTTAAAGTTGACAATAGATTTCTATGTAATATAAATGTTCTGCAGGAATTTTTATTTTGTACTGTTTTACCGGTTAGCTGACATATACTCTGGTTTCTCTTCAGATCATATACATTTTTCGCCTTTTACAGGTTATCTGACTTAAATTGAAATCTTTTAATTGAATCTATTAGAGGATGGTGTGAAATACCACATACTTATATCAAATACACATCCCACATAGACACACATGCGGGCACACACACACACACACACACACACTTTCTACTGTTTTCCCCTGCTTGCAAACTGGAGTTTGGGAATAAAGATTCCTTCTATATTTCTTACCCCCAATCAAGATTTCATTTACATAGCATTTTATTTGGATAATAGATACCAAATTTTCTTTCCAAAAATGTGATTTTTTTTCTTAGAGCTAGGTTTAGAGGAAGGGAATTAATAGACAAATTTTTCATTATTTGGTAAAGCATGAAAGCTAAGAACACAGAGAGGTAATCCCAAAAATGTGCTTCTTACTCCCTTCCCATCATTTCAGAAAAAACATAAGACAGAGACGTCTCACCTCTTCAGCAAGGCACTGTGACATAACAAAGTACCCCAGATTTACAATCAGACTTGAGGTGTTGAATTTGACTCTGAACATAATTCCTACTTGATTTCGATCACTGCCTAAATCTGTTGACCTTCATTTAGCTTCCTGCTAAAGTACCTGAGAGGCAGCAGATGTTGTCCCAAGTGCTTGGATCCCTGCAACCCATGCGGAAGACACACCGAACACCGGAGTAAGGGAGAGGGTTTATTGGGGAACACCCAACAGACCAGAGTGAAGGGGCGGCGAAGGGAAAGAGAGAATAAGAGAGAAACAGAGAGGAGAGGAGCTAGCAAGGAGAGAAGAGAGAGAAGAGAGATGAGAGGAGCAGAGAGAGAGGAGGGAGCAGAGAGGAGCTTAGAGAGAGAGCCAAGAGCCCAGAGGAGGAGGCTAGAGAGAGGAACCAAGAGAGCAGGAGGGAATAGCCAAGAGAGCGAGTGTTAAGGCCCTTTTCAAACTTTGCCTGAGGGCGGGCAGGGAAGCAGGAGCAGCGAATCCCATTAGCATGGGGGTGGAGCCTGGCTAAAGTAACTGGACCATGTGGGCCCCTGGCTAAAACTGCACCAGTTTCCTAACAATATGTACATTAAGTATTTAATGTAGAGTGTGCTTCTCAGAAATGGAGAAGGTTCTCACTGGTGAGATTATGATTGGTTTTAACTTTCTACTGCTATAAAATTTTCCTAAGTTCCAGATATGTTCTTCATTGGGTGACTATACATATCAGGAAATCTGCTTTTTGCTTTTCCTTTTGAAAAATATTAATAATATCATATGTCTTCCCTGTGAATCTCAATATAAATGAGATTTTAATTTTAAAATCCATGTAAACAGGGCTTTTCAGTCTTACTTATATTGCATATTTGACATCAGTTAACCAAACTTAAGACTATGATTCTGAAGTCCAACATCAGTGTCATCAGTTTGTTCAGCACTCATTCACTTACTCCCTTATTCAAGAGATGGTTTTGAATGCCCACCTTGTACTGGCATTGATCTAGGTGCTTTGATCTCATAGGTTACAATCTTGGTAGGAGAAATAAGTATATAAGATAATGTCAAGCAATATGAATGAAATAAGATTATATAAGCCTAAAATGTTAGAGTAAATTAATTGGAGATGATGACATTTAATCTGAGAACCCAATGTCCATAAGTGGAAGCTTTTCAAACAGTAGAGGAAAACTTTATCAAACAGAGGAGTCTGAAACTATACAGGTCCAAATAAAATACAATTTGGCCATTCAAAGGGACAGAGAGGATTAAATGGCTTGTTGTTAGGAGAATAATGGATGGATTCTGGGTGAGAAACAACTATGTCAACATGTCATATTATGCTCTTTGGGATAATAATTCATGGGAGGATATCAGCTAGTTTATATTTTAAAGGGGGTGGTTATAATTTAAGAATAGAGAATATGTAAAGTATGGAGAATAGATTCAAAGTGACCCAGAGTGTAACTGGAGAGATCCAACTAATATCACATACAGTATAGACAGAATAGGAAAGTAATTAGTGAAGTGGAAGCAATGTGATAAGTGAAGAAGTTAAATGAAAACGGAAGACAAGTACCCAGGTCATGAAATTGCAGAGTCAAGATATCACTACGTGGCAGGGGTTCAGGTTCTTATTTCTGAAGAAAGAAAGAATTCAAGGATGAGACATAGGTAGCTATTAGCAGAGGAATAAGATTTATTTACATACAAAGCAAAACTACATACTGGAGGCAAGTACAATGTTGATGGAGGTAAGTTGCTCTCAGTGAGTCTCAGGCTCATACCTTTATAAAATATGAAGGCATATGGAGTGGTGTCAAAGACAGGGTTTACTTTGATATTCATAGGGGCTAGTGAGGGTGGAAGGGGTTGAATAGTACCTCTTTCCTTGCTTGTTATTATTATTATTTTTAATCTCAGAAGTGTCACGACATTAGCTGTATGTTGGAAGTAGGAGTATCAATCATGATAATTTTATGTAATGATAGTTAAAGGTCATAACAGAGATGAAGCCAGTGGCCACGTTGGTTATTTTGGGATGGCTCTAGTTCAAAGCAGTGATTTTTTTGGAAGCTGTGAAATTCTGCTGTATGAAAGGAAGGATGGAAGTTGAACAGAACAGGCAGGGCAGCAGGGGAGGGAATGAGGAATGGAGACAACTACTGTTCCTCGTTGCAAGCTGCCTCCTTTCATACACCATCTTTCCCCCTTCGAGATTTCCATCCTTTATTCTTTATGGGAAGAAAACGGAGGAAGGAAATTCCATTTCCAGTTCCCTTAATGTTTACACTGGGGGCAGGCTCCAGGTGAGCTTTTTAGCTGGGGACATTCTTTACACGAATGTCCCAGCTTCTGATATCTCATTCTCTCGTTTGGTGGTTTTTGCTGTTAACTATCATTGGACATCACCTGGTTTGGCCCAGATACCCTGCACACTTGCACACTGGGTGCAGAGACGCTATCATATGATCATGTGAGCCTGTTGTTTGGAATGTTGCTTCCTGTGCTGAAACCTCTTTTCCTCTCCAACCTTGTCCCTGTTATCAAATACTACAAATAGACAGCATCTGGTTGATGGGAGTTTCAGGTTCCATTTTCAGTTTCTGGAGTTTACACTGAATATCTAGACCTGATGGATTTATGTAATGGGTGCCAAGCAAGACCTGTCCTTCAGGGGTGCTGGGTCTCTATTAGCATGTTTTTGAAGACCTGTACCAGTTGTCCCTGGAATGGCTGCATTCTATTTCTTATGTTGTGTTACCTCCCTGATTTTTTTCATAATTTATGGGTTTAATAATACATATTTTTCATCCCAGCCACCAAGCAGGTAACCAGATGGTCTCACTGACCTGAATCCTAATGAACTCTTTGATAATTCCAATTAGGATCTGTTTGTGGAACTGTTGTTTTTCCCAGAGCATATTGGTTGTGTTGTTGCACTGCCAAGGAGTCAGCATGGCTCTGGGCCTTGGTCTAGATCTGTTTTTATTTTTTTTTCTCTTCAGGGCTGCAACAAGTGGACAGAACAATGTGTAACTTACTTCAGGTCAAGTTCAAAGCTAGAATTGTGGCTTAAAATTCCTATGTAATTTTCTGAAAACCTCCCAGCTTTTGCATACATTGATTTGTCAGTCTTGAAAATAAAATGATAAGTACGCTAATTGTCCCAGCATTTCATTAGCCACTTCCCGAAAAGACAAAGTTTCCTTATTCCTGCATGATAGTAGGCAAGTTATTCTCGCCAAGCTATTCTATGGTAGATAGAAACAGGGTGGAGATGCTGGAATCTAAAAGATGAATGAGAATTGGGACTTAAGAAAGCAAGGGAGGAATCATTGCCACCTGGGATGGTTCTGGTGATGAGACAAGCAGAAACTGAGGTGTTGGAGATCTTGTTTGAAGAAGACATTCAATAGTGAGTCTTCCACCATACCTGTCAGCTGCTCTTCTGAATTTCATGTCTCTAGGATGGTGTGAGTGTAACAGAGCCTATATAGGAGGTAGGAATTTGAAATATTGCTATGAAGGCCTTGACAAAATGAACTTCTGACTTCTGTTGTGTCTCATGGAAGAAGCCAAAATGGGGGATAGTATTAAAATGAGGATCCTGCTTGATGACCAGATTTACCCATTCTCTAGCTTGCATTGTGGATATAAAATGTTTTCAAAATATATAGGCTTTTTCTTATTTAGAATATCTGGTCCAAAGGTTTCCCATTTTTTTTTTTCATCATTTTCTTCAGCGTCATCATCTTCCATATCCACAACAACCAGAATGAGCTCTTTGGACATGATTTTAGAACATCAGCCCCTGCCCACCTGTGAATGATCCTTACATGGCTTCCCAGACCTCAGATATGATTCCTGCTAGCTAAGTGTCCTTGGGCCCTTTCATTTTGCCCAGGTGTCTGCAGTCCCTGGGACATTCCATGGGGGTATATATTTGTACAAAGTAAGTCATAAGAGATATTTGGCCTTGTTTTTTTAACATTTTAGCAAGTTGGTAGCCTGACTGGAGCTTCAGGTTCAGGCTGTAATGCTTCAACATGAGTGTTAACCCTAAAAGTTACCAACTAAATGGACAGTAGAAAGTTCTTTTGAAAAATATGGAGGAATTTATGAGTGGAGTATTCCTTAGATCCCTTCAACAATGATGTTCTAAGATCATATCCAAAGAGCTCATTCTGGTTGTTGTTGTGGATATAGGAGATGATGACACTGAAGAAAATGATAAAAAAGAAAAAACACAAAAAACAGAACTCCAAAGTAAATGGGGAAGGAGGGTATCACCGGACTGGGTCTTATAAGTTTTGGAACCAGGAATATGAAGGAAGCCATATATCAAAGTGCTTCCAATGGAGACAATATGGGTTCTCAGAGATCAGACAATGACAAAATTTATTTCCAATATGCAGACAGAGACTTACTGAACAGGGATCGAACACCTAACCAGGCATGGTAGTAAAGTATGAGATGGAGCACTCATGCTGATATAACAGAATGGCTGGAGGTTTAGATGACAAAAGAGAATGAAAGGTCAAGTAATATAGAAAAACCATGTACAAATGATAATAGACACATGGAGAACCTCCAGGAATTGCACACCCTGGGCACATGTCCCAACCACTCTTTTTTTTTTTTTTTTTGACAGGCAGAGTGGACAGTGAGAGAGAGAGACAGAGAGAAAGGTCTTCCTTTGCCATTGGTTCACCCTCCAATGGCTGCCGCGGACGGTGCGCACCAGCGCACCACGCTCATCCGATGGCAGGAGCCAGGTGCCAGGTGCTTTTTCCTGGTCTCCCATGGGGTGCAGGGCCCAAGCACTTGGGCCATCCTCCACTGCACTCCCGGGCCACAGCAGAGGGCTGGCCTGGAAGAGGGGCAACCGGGACAGAATCTGGCGCCCCGACTGGGACTAGAACCCGGTGTGCCTGTGCCGCAAGGCGGAGGATTAGCCTGTTGAGCCACAGCGCTGGCGTCCCAACCACTCTTATGTACCTTCTTCACAAATGTCCTAAAGGTATCTGATCTTCAATCTTCCCACCACCTAACAGTCACTGGAGGGAAAAGACACACACCCGTTAAAAGGAATTAGTCCATCGCAGGTCAGGATGGATTGAAGAAGGCAAGACAGTAGCAAAGCTTGCCACCCACAATGGCGGTGAGTGTCAGGAGAGACTCACAGGATGGTTTCTGGGTGGGCTTTTAAACTCCCTCCTTACTGGCTCACCATGGATGTTAAGAGGTTGCTGGGTCAAGATGCCATCTGATGGCTGAGTACAGGTTTTTTTCTCCTACACAAGAAAGCATCAAGGACACCACTTAGTTAATGGTCAAGAGAGTATGAGTAAGATTTATTTGCTTGCAAAGTGAAAGTCTGCATTGGAGAGGGAGTACAAAGATGCTTGAGAATATGCTGCAGTCCAAGAGGTTCTGGGCAATCCCTTTATGTAACCTGGAGACATAGAGGATGGTGTTTGAGATGAGGTTTAATTGAATACTCAAAGGAGACAGAATTTGGGATGAGTTTTCAACACCACCCATTTTCTTAACCTTTTTTGGAAACCTCAGATATGTCAAGGAATAAGCACATCATGGGAGTAGAAATGTCAGCCAGTATAACATTGTCATGATGATATTATAATTAGCTAAAGATCATCATGGGAATATAGTCAGCAGCCTTATTTGTTATTTTAGGTTCACACTGATTCTGAGTGGCAGTTTCATGGAAGCTGCAATTTTGCTAGTGCAGAGAAAGTGGGTTGGGTTGGATGGAGCAAGTAGCATTGCAGGCAGGGGCTGCAACCTTTCCTATATCAAATTAACCAGCTAATGGCAATGCTTATATTCTTTTAAAGACAAATAGTCAGAAAGTTAATAACATGTTAGATAATTATTCTTATTTAAATCTGGATATCATATTTTTAAAAAGAAATGTGTATTAATTTATGTTATCTAATAATAATTAGTTGTTTGAGTTTGATTTTTTTTTTAGAAACAAATAATTACACATTCTGATACAAGAGAATTGCTTACCACCAGAATTGCGGGGTGAATTTTGCTTTTGTATCATGGCCTGACTGTTTTTTTGCTTGCTTGCTTGCTTGCTCACTTGCTAGTTTAGAGTATCTCTTGTCTCCCTTGCCCATCCGCATTTAATATGGGCATTATTCTGGTGGGAGTCAGAATGTATGGCTTCTGACATAGACTTTGTCAGTAGATTACTATAGTATGTGTTATAGACAAGTATAAGATTCAGTGGTTATTCGGGTTAAAAGAGGCTGTAGAAATCACATTTTCAGGTTATTTAACAAATGGAAAGATAGCAGCTTAGGAAGCTGACATAACTAGATCAAGATCAAGATCAAGTTACTATTACTCCTCAAAAAAGGATTTTAATTCAAGCTATTTGATGCCCAGGTTAGAATGTACACTGAAAACTGAAGTTGATGTTCACCAAAACTCAACAACTACCTTCATCATAATATTCATTCCACAACAATGAATTCATGCTCTCAGTTGTACATAACTGTAAATTCTTTTCTTGCCAGCTTGGTTTATGTTGTTCCCCCCAAAAGAGGAGAGATCCCAGGAAACAGGATCAATGGGAAAGCGAGTCAAGAAGAGAAAGTTTTCACTGTGGGAAACTGAGGTGCAGACTTTATGGTGAACTCTGGGATACAGTAAATAATATGTGTAGACCTCTGTGTCACCTTTCCTAGGAGCAAGGAAATTGAGGTGTTCTCCCTACAATTATCAACCATTATTTATGTGGCTGAAAGATGCTTCTCAAAATACTTCATTTCTGGCACTTACAGAATGTTTCCAAGGAGGAGTCAGCCAAGGGTGAAAGTTGTATATTAATCTATAATGTTCCAAAGATATTGAGCAGGAACGATGAGAGCCAAGGGCATATAGAAAATGTGTCAACAACTAGCTATTCAAATGAATCAATCCATTAAAATGAAAGGCAAATAGGATATTGTCTCAATTTCATAAATATGGAAGCCAAAGGACTTAGATTTCATGTAAAATTGATCATTACCTTCAAATCTAGGAATAGAACTAAAGTTGATTGCTCTCTAGGGTACTTTTTAAAACATTCTATGATTAAGCACTTATTGTATGGAGGAGGCACCTGAAGATGTCTGTTAGACTCATGGACCATTATAATTGAGTTTTGGATTTAAAATGACAAATCAAGCTGCTTACAAAAAAAAAAAGTCCAAATATATTTCATACAATCTTATATAACTGCCACTTGTAAGTTTATCACCCAATTATGTTGTGAAGAGAAACAATATTAAGAAAGCTAAACCTGGGGCTGGCATTGTGGTATAGAAGGCTCAGCCTCTGCCTGCGGTTCTGGAATCCCATATGGGTGCCGGTTTTATTCCCAGCTGCTCTACTTCCAATCCAACTCCCTGCTAATGCTCCTGGGAAAGCAGCAGAAGTTGGCCCAAGTGCTTGGGCCTCTGCCACCCATGTGGGAGACCCAGAAGTTCCTGGTTCATTACTTCAGCCTGGCCTATCCCCAGCCATTGTGGCTATTTGAAGAGTGAACCAGCGGATGGAAAATCCCAATTTCTCTGTCTGTATCTTTGCCTTTCAAATAAATAAAAGGGAAGGGAAGGGAAGGGAAGGGGAGGGGAGGGAGGGGAAGGAAAGGGAAGAGAAAGGTAAACCTAGAGAAAACAGTGGGTCATTAAAAGTTTTAGAAAGAAACCTCACTAAAATTTCAGATTTATGTATAATTTCTGTCACCCTGAATACAATTCTTAGAGCTTTTATTTAGTATTCATGTGGCTTGTATAGTATTGGATTACTCACTGTTTCCCATCTCTGTACTGTACATATTTCATAGATATGGTAATTCACTTTAGATTTCAGGAAAATAAATGTTGTTAACTGATAAGAAGTCAACCTATCACTTTGAAACCATGATTTCATATTTGAATAGTAGCATATAATTTTCACTCTTTCCAATGTTAGAAAATGAGAATGCAATGATAAAAGAAAAAAGTATTTCTAAAACTTTAGAAAATAGTGTGTATGGGTGTGACAGAGAAAGAGAGAGAGAGAGGGAAAGACAGATAGACAGAAAATTATCTTCCACAAGCTGTTTCACTCCCCAGATGACTGTAACAGCCAGAGTTGGTAGGAGCTTGGAACACCATGCAGGTCTTCACATCAGTGTCCCATGTACTTGGAATGGAAAATCTAGTAAAAAGGAAACAAATGCTTAATTTTTTGTCAGTTTCTTCTTTAAAACTAGCCACCATATCCAGCTAAATGGATATTTTGGACATCCATACACATACATTCCCAGACATGCCTTTATTAGAATAGGAAGCAATGTATGTGAATATATTATAAATGACACAAAACTACATTACATAATCCCTGGATATAAGGAGTTGATATCTGGGATTTAGTTTAGAAATTCACATTTTGAAGGGATATGATCTGTGTGCAACAAAGTAAGAGCAAAAATTTAAATAATTAAGGCCATAAAATTTATTTTACTTTTTTGCTTACACTTCCTTTTGATTTTAGATTATGCTAATTGCAGACCATTAAGCTTCAACAGGAATTTAAATACTTATGACACAAGCACAAATGTTGAATAAACAGAGCATTAAAACACAGTTCATTAAATCCCCTTATAATTGTACACATGCCTTCATTTGATTTTCATTTACATTCACATTCAATGTATGTAACATTGAATATGAGTCAGATATTTATATATAGATACAGATAGAGGTGAAGATAAGATAGAGAAATAGTGATAGTTTAAGGCTAAAGTCTGGAACAGGATCATTCATCAGTGATGAGCACACCAATTCCAGTCGCCACCTGTTTTTGTAAGTCCAGTGTTGTTGAAACAGAGTCATGCCCATTTACTCTTGTTTAGTTAATGTCAGACTGACAAACACCACAAAATTTGTAAAGGCTTAAGTATTTGCTCATGACCTTTAATAAGAAAAGTTTGTGAATCTCTGAAGTTGAGCATATGCTTTCTGAAATAATATAAGCAGTTTGCTCTAAAAATTAACAATTTATCAGCTCATGATCTGTGTTTCTGTAAGTAAGGCAAGCCCCTCTGTTTCTTAGATTCCATATTTTAGCTTGGATTATCCAATGGGGTACATTTAGCTGGTGCCTGGACTGATTTTGAAGAGCCAAGAGAAAAACTTCTTTATTTGTGTGCTTGGTGCCTCAGTTCTCTTCCACAAGATCCACTCTGCTCCTCTCCTGTTCTCTTCCCTTGTTTTTTGTTGTTGTTGTTGTTGTTGTTTGTTTGTTTTTTTTCCAACTTGTCCTCTTCACTCCCCCAGCTGTATCAGTTGACAACATTTGTAGCCTCATGGTATTCACACTTATATGCCAGCTAATTCAAGGAGGGGCACTTCCAAGAGGCAAAGTGTGGATTTCCAGATTTTTAAATTTAGGGAAAAAACTATTACTTCTTCACATTCTAGTAATTAGAAGATATTCTGCACAGATGCAACAGGTGGGAAAAATAACTAACAGGGAAGCAGCAAGATCATGTTTTAAAATGCCATTTGTAATTAGAAATATTGTTAGGAGAATCTTTAGAATCACAATTTACTAAAGCATTCTTAGTGACATAACCAATTTGCATTCAGTCACAACACTTCATGTCACCCCAGAGCCGTAAACGTAGTAGAAAGTACTTCAGCCCAAGAAACACATTGAGAAGTACAGGCCTAGATTCTAGAACAATGCACAAAGCATCCAAGCTTCTTTTGATGATGTTTCTAAAAGACAGTAGCATGTTCATTCATCATATGTTGATATAGAATTCTATAAAAATATTTTCATAAATTTCTAGTAGGTAAATACTCAAGATAACATTTCTGAAACATATTTTCCCATATGAAATAATATTGGAAATTTGTCTTCACATGATAGATTTCTTAACATTTTATGCAACTATGAATGCAATATTCATTCTCATAAATGTATGTCTATCCTTCCATATAATTTGATTATATGCATACCAGATGTTATAAAATCTTACTAAAATACTCATTCATATGCATAGATGTCTTGTCTAGCTATAATCACCAAAGCTACAGGTCATAATACCTCAAATAACTTCAAGTCTTTCAATACGTAACAAATTATACCCTATGAAGCAAAGAAGTTTCACTCATTATTAACTTAAAGTACATTTTGTTCTTAAAGCAATCAGCAATATATTTTTTGCATCTCTGTATGACATGGGATGTTAAATACTTTCAATTGTTCTATAGATTGCTATGAGTTTTTTTTTTATTTTTGACTTTTAAGGTGAAAAAATTTCATGTATTTCATATATACAGACTTAGGAGCACAGTGATACTTTCCACCCTACCCTCCCACTGTCCATACTACCACACTTCTGCCTCTTCTTTTCTTATTCTTTTAATTTTTACATTTTTACTTTGTTTATTTTATACTCATAGGATTAACCCTTCAATAAATAAAGAATTCAATAAATAGTAAGAAGAAAAAAACATTGTTTCTCAAGAATAGAGACAAGTGCTGTAAATAATCAAAGAATCTCAAAATGTTAATTTTGTTTAGATACATTACTTTTTTGTGTGCTCTGTTAGTTGCTACAGATTAGGTAAATATATGGTATTTGTCTTTGGACTGGCTTATTTTACTAAGTATAATGGTTTCCAGTTGCATCCATTTTGTTGCAAAAGGGATTTTATTATGGCTAACAAGTATTCCATTCTCTGTTTCTCTCTTTCCCTATATATATATACACACATATATATATATTATCTCTATATATATTATATATCATATATATAAGATTATGTATATTATATATAATAGATGTCACAATTTCTTTATTCAATTACCAGTTGATGGACATCTGGGTTGATTCCATATCTCAACTATTGTATATTGAGCTGCAGTAAACACAGGGGTACAAATAACTTTCATATGCTGATTTAATTTCATTTGGGTAAATTCCTAGGAATGGGATTGCTGGGTCATATGGTTAGATCTGTTGTCATATTTCTGAGGTATCTCCATAGTGTCTTTCACAATGGCTGTACTAGTTTATATCTCCACCAACAGGGGGTTAGAGTACTTGTCCCTCACATCCTCACGAGTATTTATTTTTTTTGATTTCTGTATGAGAATCATTCTAACTGAGGTGAAGTGAAACATAATTGTATTTTCTATTTGAATTTCCTTGAAAATTTGTTCATTTCTGAATTTAAAAAATCAAAAGTTTGAAAGCCTACAAATTTAATTGTCCTTTTTAGTATAAATATCAAAATAAGCTGTTAAATAATACCACTCGAAGAACTAGCTAAATAATTTTTGATGAACATCTAAATATAACTTAAATCTTCTAAATAGCAGGATGTATCTGATTTTATTACACATGTTAAGGTAAAGACATAAATTTATTTTATGCATAAAATCTTAAATCAAAATACTTGTTCAGGAAAAGACTAAATTAACTTATATGATAAACATTTCAACAATCATGTATTTCAGGAACTCTCCATTAATGTAGCAATCTCTAATGCTGTCTCAGAATGGTGATTGACTGAAGTTGTCACAGGATAAAAGGAAAAAAATACATCCCAAGGAAAATTTCCTTTGAAAACATGTTTTAGAGTTCTGTATATTTTAATAAGAATTTTAGTGTTAAAAAAGATGACTTTATTAACAGAATTTGCATACCTGTGAATATAGATCTAGTCATGATGGTACCACTGCAGAAATACCATGCAGCCACCACTGCTTTGGTTATCATTTATCTGCTTACTTACCTTCATGCTATAATAGTGGACAACAATTTCCAAGATTCCCTGAATCACTTGCTTTTGTTGCTTCTGGAATGGGTTTAAATGTACTTGCAAAGGTGACAAACAGCTGACTTTCTTATGAAAATTAGTGAGTGAAGTGGTTTTTCAAACTCATTCTTTAATCTAGCACCTCCTACATATTTAATAGGAAAATAATAAACTTTGAAATAAAGGCAACTAAATTGAAACCATAAAACAAGCTTAGGATGCATGAAATATTTAATAAATATAAATAAATGTTTGGAACAGGAGGTGAGTTGTTGCAAAAAAATTAGTAAGTTGTGTTGTCCAAGCCAGTCCTAGGATAAATATAAAGATATGACATGATCAGATTTGCATTTT
Source organism: Sylvilagus floridanus (assembly GCA_949820135.1). Lineage (NCBI taxonomy): Eukaryota > Metazoa > Chordata > Mammalia > Lagomorpha > Leporidae > Sylvilagus > Sylvilagus floridanus. Next base: position 58,136,833 of record OX463242.1, read on the forward strand.
AATGATATGAAAATGTATGAAGAAAACACAGGTTAAAGAAAGGGAATCAAAATGCCAGCTCTTTGTTGTGAAACTATTGGCAATTACACAGGACATGTAGCTACAACACATTATAAGATTCTCTAAAACAATTGTCTATTAATGAGTTTCCAATTTTTATAGGAGTTTTGTGTTCCCATAGCCCAAAGAGAATGAGTAATGTCATGAAAAGACATATGAAAGAGATATTCACATTCAAATTGGCCTAGTCTAAGCAAGAATCATGATAGCATTAAATGTAACATGGGAAATTCAAAACTTAATATGTAGATAAGTCTAAATTTAGAGGACACTAATTTTACAGATATGTGGTAAAATAATGGCTTCCCAAAGATGTCCATTTCCTAATTCCAGCAAACTATGAATATATGACTTTTATATGGCAAGGAGAGTTAGATGTTTCATATGTAATTAAGTTTGCTAATCATATGGAATTAAGAAATAGAAATTATTCTTGTCTGAATGGGCCCTATATAATCGCAAATGTCCTTCAGAGGTGGACAGCAGGAAAAGAAAAGTTAGATTTAGAGCGTTGAAATGTAGGAAAGCATGACTGACATTCCATCTTTGAAGATGAAGAGGGGTCACAAGCCAAGAATGAAGGAAGTCTCTAGAATTAGGAACAAATAAGGAAGTGCATTCTCCCTGGAGCCTCCAGAAGAAGAGCAGCTATGCTGACACCTGGATTTTAGCCGTGAGACCCATTTGCTGCTTTTGATCTCCAAAAATGGAATATAATAAATTTGTGTTATGAGAAGCCACCAGGTTTGTGGTAATATGCTACATTAGTAAAGCATTACAGCAGCAATGGAAGTTGAATAAATATGTTTTGACTTATCAAGATACACTAACACATGCTACTTCCTTGTGTTAAGGCTATGAATTACACAAGAGACAATCAAGAGAAGACTTTGTACGCTTAGCTACATCCATCAAGATTTGTATTGTTTTGTCCTCATTTGTCCCTGGACCTGTCCTATGATAACATCTTCTATACCTTTGTACAATGCTGGTATTTATCTATAGTATTTGAATGTGTACAGTGTCACCTAAGAAAAGGGTCTAGAGAAAATGGGCTGTGGAAATAGGTATGGGCAGTAGACTGCAAACATAAATATTCCAGTATATTACTTAGAATTACCACAACAAAACATTAAACAAATTTCATTCACTCTAAAGAGAAAAAAATAGAAAATCACAGCCACCAGAACCCAGCTGAAGAAGAATAGAAGTCTCTCTCTCTCTCTCTCTCTCTCTCTGTACTTTCTCTGTGTTTCTTCTCTTTCTCTCTCTGTCTCTAGCTCGCTCGCTCTCTCTCTCTCTCCCCCTGTCATTCTGCCTTTAAATAAATAAATAAACATTAAAAAGAAGCGTGGAAGAGGAAATATTTTTCTCTCCACTTGGGATAATATGTAAAAATACAACGTGTGCCCACATGTGTATACACACACACACACACACATTCTGAATGAGTCTGAAATATGCGGGTCCCTGCAAGGTTCCTGCAGGTTAATTCCTGCTGTGGTGGGAACTGATCTGATTTGCACTGACATGCAGTGCCTTCCTAGAAATACTCTTCCTGTAGAGAAATGCCTTCAGGTTGTTCCTATTTGGAGAAGAACTTTATTTTACACATACATAGTTATATCTTATTTACCTTTAAACACATTGGTTTTATATAGAAAAGACTGCAATCTTTACACTTTTGTTAACTTCAAAGATAAATTATCCATCTCACCATACCCAGTCACAGTAAAACTATAAGTACAGGATTGTATTTTAAAAAAGAAACAGAATATCTGATGAATCACAATAAAAGACTCGAACAATGTTCTCATTAAATTCAGAGAGATAGCCCTGGGACTTGTCAGACGTGATATTTGATGACAACATCTACAATTAATCTTGCATAAAATGGTGCCTAATCCTGTAACTCAGAAACTTTTTTATCATCTAATAGCCTAGTCTAAGGTGAAAAGAAAGCAATTGTCAACTAGATCAAGGGGAGTAACCAAGGTGGAAATGCAAAAACAGACAAAGAATGTACACAGAATCAACAGAGTAGATTTTCAGCATGTTGCAACCCATTTGAAAACAACTATCAAGTGATTTTTTTGTTTCATTTTTAATTTATGTCACCCTAACAATACTTAAGTATCAAATAACAAATAAATCACTATTTTACATATATATATAAAACAGATACACACATATACATACATATCTATTACTATTAATACTATTTCAGAATTGTTATTTATTTAATTATAATTGATGTTATATTTTAATTGAAGCATAGCAAAAACTTATACTATGTTAAAACTATATGCCTGGGCCAGTGCCGCGGCTCAATAGGCTAATCCTCTGCTTTGCGGAGCCAGCACACCAGGTTCTAGTCCCAGTCATGGTGCTGGATTCTGTCCCTGTTGCCCCTCTTCCAGGCCAGCTCTCTGCTGTGGCTCAGGAGGGCAGTGGAGGATGGCCCAAGTGCTTGGGCCCTGCACCCCATGGGAGACCAGGAGAAGCACCTGACTCCTGGCTTCGGATCAGCGCGGTGTGCCGGCCGTGGCGGCCATTGGAGGGTGAACCAAAGGCAAAGGAAGACCTTTCTCTCTGTCTCTCTCATTGTCCACTCTGCCTGTCAAACAAAACAAAACACTATATGCCTTTAAGAGCAGCATTAATTGCTAAAAGTGTTCACATGTGATTAAAGCTTAAAAATATTTTAGATATGCAACATTGTTGTTGGCAATCTAAAATTTTATGTAAATAATAAACAATACCCGTGAAATACTCACTATAAATGAGACACAATAATTAACATTACAGGTAGATAATTTATGATGTATGACATATATGCAAGAGTACACAAATAGATTCACAGCCTGATGGATTTTCACAGTTTATAACACATGTAATACTATATAGGGTCACAGGTTAGACAACATTTTGCATCATGTTTTAAGACTTCAATAGAGATTCAATTTTCTTAAAGGAAGAAGATAAAATCGAATCTACAAACATTAAATGAAATGTTTAAATGAAATGCTTTTACATCTTTAAGTTAAATGGGAGGAAAGAATATGAAATTATGTTCTTTTGGATACTGTAAGTATACAGTAAAAGGCTAGTCTGAGAAAACATTATAGATATGCTGCAAGCAAGGTCTGATCCACAAATCTGATTAATGTTGTTGAAAGCTGTTAGACTGCACATCAGGGAATTGTTGATGGGCAACGTGGTGAAGCTACCATATTGAATTGGAAAAGATCAGCATGTATTTACAAAATATGATATTGGTACAAAATTAGTCAAGAAAGGGTACTCAAGCGAAGGATTCACATGATTGGAATTATTTGTTTTAGAGATAGAATTCCGAGGTTGGCTTGTTCTTTCCTGCCTGATGCTGGTTAGAAAGGAGAATTCTAATGTAATTCTCTTTGTTCTTTGTAGAATACCTGAAAATGAACATCAAGGCAAAAACAGTTTGCATTTAGAAATTGGAAGAAAAACTGTGAATCACATTAGTACATTTTGATCTTTTTAAGCAGCTTCACATTAATTAACATCAAATGAGTTTGAAAAGCTGCCAAAAGAAAAAGAAAAACAAAACAAAAGTGGAAAATAGTTTGTGTTTTTGTTGTTATTTTCTTTTTAAAGAGATGTTTGGATACAAGCATGAATTTAAAGTTTTTCAACACTTACCTCCAAAACGTGACCCTCAGATACTCAAGCCAAGAACTGAAATGTTTTTATGTCTCCCAACAATGTGATTTCTCTTAGAATGTATTTATCCAAATCTCTTACAGTAAAATGGTAATGAATCACCATAGGGATTTGTTTACATTGAAATTCCCTGGATCCTACATTCAGATACTGATTGAGAAAATCCACATAGAATCCAGATTCTGAATTTATAACATATACCTCCACAAAATTCTACTGAAAGTAATTCCTGTAGAAGTAACTGTAGCAATGACTCAGAAATCCAAGGATTCACACATATTACGTTGCCAATAGATATTTCTGACAGCATTTAGTGATTTAACCAAACACTGTGATTGTATTACTACCCGGAGTCACTCCACAATGAAATAAAGACGCAGGCCAAATGAAGTTTTGAAGCTGCATTGATTCTTCCAATACACCATTCTGTTGCTTGAACCTCTCTTTATGTTAGCAAATTTTCTACCTCTGCTGTAATGAGTTAGATACTAAAATAATCTGAATTTAATGTATTATCAAAACTATGAGGCAAAGACAGTTGGTTTCTTCATAAATACCTGAGATAAGTAAATGTCAACACTAACTTAACCAGGGCCCATTTTGTACAAGATATAGTTGTAAGTAGAATGATGGAAGAAAAATATATGCAGTTCATTTCTATAAAGAGGCTAGTGCATTTCAAGTACACAGTGTGTGCATGAATATGGCATGAATGTGTGTCTGCACTATCCTAGTAGGTCCAAAATGCATCTCTGAAGAGATGATATTTCATTACAAAAAGGACCTAAAACAATAAAAGTAGTACAAAGTTTACATCTGAGGAAATATGTACTCTTGTATAACATTACACCCATAAATATCTATTTTTGCCACTAAACACAGGATGAAGCAATATTAACACATAACTGACTCTGAATTATGCAGTCTTTCCTCTATTTCCTATGTAGAATCTTGTTGCAAATTATCATCCAACACTATGCATGTGCAGAAACCAAACTGATAAAACCATAAAATCTAATGAGTCCCCACTACCTTAATTAAAAACTACATAATAATAGAAACTTTTTAAAATTTTATTTGTTTTATTTGAGAGTTAGAGTTACAGATAGTAAATGGCCACAATGGCCAGAGCTACACTGATCCGAAGCCAGGAGCCAGGTGCTTCTTCCTGGTCTTCCATGTGGGTGCAGAGGTCCAAGGACTTAGGTCATCCTCCACTGCTTTCCCAGGCCATAGCAGAAAGCTGGATTGGAAGAGAAGTAGCCAGGACTAGAACCTGGTGCCCATATGGGATGCTGGTGCTTCAGGTGGAGGATTAACCTACTGTGCCATGGTGCTGGCCCCCTAATAGAAACTTTTTAAGGCACCTGCAGCAGACATACCACAGAAACACAAATTCCTTATTTTTGTTTCATTATGCTTATGCTTTTATGTGAGACTGATAATTAATAGTAAATATAATAAATTTATGAAATATATATATCACAGTTAAGATTTCAGAAATGCAATGGGCAAATAAATAAAAAATAAGATATGGAGGAAGATAAAGGGGAGATTAGTGTGCTGGAGGGTGAAGGAAGGAGTCACCACACAATATTCAATACATAGGTCAGGTCATTCTGTTTTGAGAATGTGACAAATGAGCAAAGACTTGAAGGAGGTGAAAATAGGCTAGTGGATATTTGAAAAGAGAGCTTTTCAAGCAGAAAACGATAATTCTAGAAGAAAAACAAGTAACATCAAATGTAATCAGCATATTGAAGAAACATCCAGGAAGTCAAGGTGATAGCAATTCAGGGGGTTAATGGGTTAATTCAACTCCTAATAGACTCTGTAGACCATCATTGTCAGTTTGGCTTTATTCTTTGCAAAGGACCAGTCATTAAAGTTTGAGAGCATGGACATGCTATGATCTAGCCTATCATCTACAAAGATTCCTCTGATTCTGTTGAGAATATATTACTGAGTCCAGAGCAGGAGCAAAGCCCTATCAGCAACCTTTCTCTTGGATTCTTTGCTAGTTCCTTTTCTTTCTCCTGAGTTCCTAATATTGAAGTTTCCAGGCTCAAACTCTGGTCTTTCTCTTTCTGTACTCACCCTACTGACGACTTCATCCTATTTCGTAGCCACAAACATGCCATCTATTTGATGTCAATTTTCAAATTATTTTTTCCATCAGGGACCTCTCATCCACATTCTCTTTGTATATACACAATTTCTGGATTTCCTGCTCAAATTACGTTTTTAAAGATTTATTTTTTATTTTTTATTTTATTTTATTTTATTTTATTTTATTTTATTTTTGACAGGCAGAGTGGACAGTGAGAGAGACAGAGAGAAAGGTCTTCCTTTGCCATTGGTTCACCCTCCAATGGCCGCCGCGGCCAGCGCACTACAGGCGGCGTACTGCGCTGATTCGATGGCAGGAGGCAGGTGATTCTCCTGGTCTCCCATGGGGTGCAGGGCCCAAGCACTTGGGCCATCCTCCACTGCACTCCCAGGCCACAGCAGAGAGCTGGCCTGGAAGAGGGGCAACCGGGACAGAATCCGGCGCCCCGACTGGGACTAGAACCCGGTGTGCTGGCGCTGCAAGGCGGAGGATTAGCCTATTGAGCTGCGGTGCCAGCCTTTAAAGATTTATTTATTTACTTATTCATTGGATAGGCATAAGACAGAGATAGAGGGAGAGACAGACACAGAGACAGAGAGAGAAAGAAGAAGAGATATCTTTCATAGTGAAGAAATGACCACAGTAGCCAGGCCTGGTTCAAGCTGAAGCCAGGAGCTAGAAGCCCCATGTGAGTCTCCCACACAGGTAGCAGGTACTGAGGCATTTGGACCATCATCTGATGCATTGTAAGGTATAATAACATGAAGCCAAATTGGAAGTTGCCCATCCAGGACTCCATCTGGCACTCTGATATGAAGCCATGATCAGTGATTTGATTCAAGAAGGTGAGTGGTTAGAATGGGGGCATTCCATGATTGACTTTGACTCCTGATTCTGCAGGACAAATCCTGGAAAGGATGACAAGACATTGTGCATGCTCTTTCTTAAGTTTCTTCCAACTTGAGGTTTGAGCAAACATTCAGCAGAAAGATTTTTTTCAGGTGTGTATTTTTTATGATGCCCAGATCCAGAAACACAACATCTCATTTATTCTCATCCAAGCAGCCAGAAAACTGGAGGAAAAATTTTGAATGGAGATGCTTAGCCAAGGGAAAACAAGTGCTAAGACACAGTAGTGACCAGGACAGCTTTATTGCTCATGTAGTGACCTTGCTGTTCTAAGACTAACCAACTAATCAGGGGAAGGGTAGTGGATTGAAAGGCCATTGTAGGCTCACTGCAATGTTATGTCTGAGAATTTTTTATTTTTAGTAATTCATCCATGCAACGATCCTTTTTCATGGAGGATTTACAGACCTCTGACTGATCCAATTGCTCTGAACCCCACATTTATAGAACCAAGTTAAAGGTTTTCTTTAAGCTATTTTGAGTGAAGTCATGCACCCCTTCATTCTTTAAGCCAGAGGTATCCATTAGAGAGCTTATTACAATATTGTTATTTAGCACTTTTTAAATTCTTAGTTTTGCTTTTTGCTTATGTCCTAATATTCTTTTAGAAAGGGAGGGGTAGTGAGCCTTACAGGATTAGAGGATATGAGATTTTGACTGTGCATGCCCATTACATTTAAAAGTTCCTGGAATTTTAATGTGAAAATTACTATGTCCAAGCTATGCTATACACATAGATGCTAACCTTTGATATAAACTCAAAGGTCATGCTATTGGCCTACCTGTAAACTCTGAGAAGATCTTGATCATATGTATTCCTAATGGCTCTGATATATATGGACCTTCAGTAGACATTAAATATTTTTATGTTTCTTTTTCTTTGAGGAAGTTATTTACATCACAATTTTATAAACACAAAAACTAGGGTGATACTAATACTACAAGCAAACAGCACAATCTATGTCACTATACTCCCTGAATGCCAGCAAAGTTTACTTTTCCTTTGACAGCCTGAAAATTGCAATTTGGAACTAAAAGCTATCCTTGAAATATAGATTGGCTAGTGAAGTTTTATAAAGAAATGAGAAATTTGGCTGCTGGTTATATTTGAATCGTGTTGGAAAGAAGACTTTCAACAGAAAAGGTGGTGCCCTTGATGTGTTTAGCAGGCTATCCACTTAACCCAGAGGTCTATTCAAACAGTTCAGTCAAATTGTAAGCTGTCACAACACCATCCAAATGCATTACACTGGTCCTGCTAACAGCTGAAAGACCTTGTCCTAGCATCAAGTATGTTTACTGAGAATAAAGCTTGGATTCTGAGCTGAAAAGGGACTGCAGGTTAAAAAGGATACGCATTTAAATTGGTTTTAGATTGTACTGACTTCAAATACATGAATAGTGTTTCTCTTGAGCACTGATGTTCAATATGGGTTTTTAAATCAACATCATAAGCAGTACCCTGAATACTTGTTGAAAATGCAAATGTGGGAGCCCTACTGAGGCCCTATTGCATCCCAGGTTCTAGAGGATATACCCAACAACTGGTGTTCACCAAATACCCTTCAAGGTGATACTTATTTAAGCCAAAGCATAGGAGATGCTTCTTTAGGGGTTAAACTTTGATAAAGCATTATGAAATGATCTGTATTCATCTACATGGTGAAAGTAAATTTTACAAATGGGAATAATTATGACCATTGAAAATTTGCCAATTGTCTAGAAAGAAAGAACTTTTTTTGTATAATTACTGAAATACAAAACAGAATACTAGAGAATCTATTGTGCTATTAATATAAACTATTAGGATTACTCATATTATTATGGCCAGGAAGAATAGAGAAACTATAAAGATAATGGTGATATTATTACTAGCAACAAGGAAAGAAGGATGGTAAATAAAGAACATCTTCAGAAATGTCAATTTTTTCTTTACAAGAGGCAAGTAAAATATCCTACAAATCTGTTTCTGCCACAGTTATATCATCTTAAATTAGATTAATTTACTGTAAATTTTAGGATACATTCGGAAAGTGTATTCTAAATTTGTAGTATTGGGCCTGTGTTGTGGCTTAGCAGGTTAAGCTACCACCTGTGGTGCTGGCATTCCATGTGGGCACTGGTTCAAGTCCTTGCTGCTCCACTTCCAGTCCAACTCTCTAATAATGGCCTGAGAAAGCAGTAGAAGATGGTCCAAGTGCTTGGGCCCCTACAACCACATAGGAGACCCTTAGGAAGCTTCTAGCTCCTGTCTGTGGATCAGCCCATCTCCAGCCTTTCTGGCCATCTGGGGAATAAACCAGTGGAAAGAAGATTATCTCTCCCTCTCTCTCTCAGTGCCTTTCAAATAAATAAAATTAAAAAAAAATAATTGTGGGGCTGGCACTGTGGCATAGTGGGTAAAGCTGCCGCCTACAGGGCCAGCTTCCCTTATGGGCACTGATTCTAGTTCCAGCTGCTCCACTTCCTATCCAGCTCTCTGCTATGGCCGTGGAGAGCAATAGAAGATGGCTCAACCCTTGGGCCCATGCACCGTCGTGGAAGATACAGAAGAAGCTCCTGGCTCCTGGCTTCTGATTGGCACAGCTTGGGCTGTTGCAGCCAGTTGGAGAGTGAACCAGTGGATGAAAAACCTCTCTCTCTCTCTCTCTCTCTCTCTGTGGAACTCTGACTTTCCAGTAAATAAATAAATATTTTTTAAAAAATTGTGTTGTTGGCTCAACATTGAAAATAGCTACTTTTGCATTGAGAACTCACTGTGGATGGTCACACAAAAACCCCCTGCCCGAAATGATGGAGTTAGAATCGTGCCAGGGGATTCCAGTACAATCCCATCAAGGTGGCATGTACCAATGCCATCTCACTAGTCCAAGTGATCAATTTCAGTTCACAATTGATCACACTGATAGGTCTAAGAGTCAAAGGGATCACACAAACAAGACTAATGTCTGCTAATACTAACTGATAGAATGAAAAAGGGAGAGAATGATCCAACCTGGGAAGCGAGATACACAGCAGACTCATAGAATGGCAGATGTCCTAAATAGCACTCTGGCCTCAGAATCAGCCCTTAAGGCATTCGGATCTGGCTCAAGAGCCCAGGAGAATATTTTAGGCATGGAAAGCCAAGACACTCTGGAAAAAAAACCAAAAACAAAAACAGAAGACCTAAATGAAAGATATCTGTGAGTGAGATCCCAGTGGAACGAATGGGACCATCAAAGAAGGAGGTACCTTTCTCTGAAGGGAGGAGAGAACTTCCACTTTGACTATGACCCTGTCGGAATAAGATCGAAGTCGGCGAACCCTAAAGGCTTCCATAGCCTCGGCAACTCATGACTAGAGCCTAGGGAGATTACTGACGCCATAAACAAGAGTGTCAAATTGTTAAATCAACATCAGGAGTCACTGTGTACTTATGTCTCATGAGGGATCTGTCCTTGATGTGTTATCCAATGTGAAGTAATGCTATAACTAGTACTGAAACAGTATTTTTACACTTTGTGTTTCTGTGTGGGTGCAAACTGATGAAATCTTTACTTAGTATATACTGAATCGATCTTCTGTACATAAAGATAATTGGAAATGATTAAAAAATCTTGGTGTTAAATTGGAAATTGCATAGAAAATTAATCAATTTAAAAAAAAATCATGTAGGATCTCTATTCTTAATGTGCTGTACATTGTGATTTAATACTATAACTAGTACTCCAACAGTATTTTCACTTTGTGTCTCTATGTGAGGGCAAACTGTTGAAATCTTTACGTAATATGTACTAAACTGATCTTCTGTGTATAAAGAGAATTGAAAATGAATCTTGATGTGAATGCAAGGGGAGAGGGAGCGGGAAAGGGGAGGGTAGCGGGTGGGAGGGAAGTTGTGAGGGGGGAGCCATTGTAATCCATAAGCTGTACTTTGGAAATTTATATTCTTTAAATAAAAGCTTTATATATATATATATATATATATATATATATACATATATATATATATACACACACACACACACACACACATATAAACCCTTTACTTGTCACCATAGAAAGGAACTCGTTGCTGGAGCCAGAGTGATGGGATGGGCCTCTAGTTTCTCATGTGCAATAGATGTCAGTTCGGAAACACAACAGCTTGTCTTAGCATGGTGTTAAGAGTTGGTGTTGCTGCTGTTTTTGAAACGGAGTTGACAGAATCCAAACTTGCCAGGCTGCGTGCATTCCTGACAATGTCAGTTAAGTACTTAGCAGGGTACCAGACTCAAGACAGAAACTCTACAGATGTGTAGCTAATTGCATCTTATTTTCAATTTACCAAGTTTTTAAATCTGCATAATCCCCTCACCTTCTATGATGCAAACCTGTCTTGACCTCTCTGCCCTTTTTTTATTAGCACCTCCTCCAGCTTTCCTCTGCTCCTTCTTTTCCTTCTGTCGTAATTCGTGTTTCATTGTTGCAATCAGATATCCAGAGCCTTGTTCCTTTAACTTCTCAGTCTTCTCTCTTCCAGAAAATATGTTAGCCACCACTTTCCTAGCAATTGTTCTCTGACTCATTACAAGTATTGCTCTTTCTCTTATCTAGGTCATTGGTAATCATCACCCTAAAACCTTCCTATTTAAAAGCAAATGCAATGGAACTTATTTGAGTTTCTCTCTCTTTCTCTTTCTCTTTCTCTTTCTCTTTTTCTTTCTCTTTCTCTTTCTCTTTCTCTTTCTCTTTCTCTTTCTCTTTCTCTTTCTCTTTCTCTCTCCCTCTTAAACAATTCATTTTATAATTGTCCACAGAATGTCTCCGTTTATTTCATGAAGTCTAAATCTCATTTGGGCATCCATGCTTTTTCGTCTGACATTCAAAGCTCTCTGTCCATCAGCTCCAATCTATGTCTGCCCGTTCTAGTCAAACTACATTCCACATTGTTTCTTTCTTTTTTAAAGATTTATTTGTTTATTTAAAAGTCAGAGTTGGAGAGAGAGAGATCAAGAGGAGAGAGAGAGAGAGAGAGAGAGAAGCAGAAACAGAAATCTTCCATCCTCTGGTTCAGTCCCCAAATGGCTACAACAGCTGGAGCTGGAGCTGGAGTGATCCAAAGCCAGGAGCCAGGAGCTTCTTCCCAGTCACCCATGTGGGTGCAGGGTCCCAAGCACTTGGTCATCCTCTGCTGCTTTTCTGGGCACATTATCAGGGAACTGGATTGAAAATAGAGCAGCCTGTACATGAACCTGCACCCATAACGGATGCTGGTACTGCAGGTAGAGGCTTTACATGATACAAAATAACATTACCCCCTCCACATTGTTTCTTAATAAGTTCTTTTAAGTGTTTCCTTCTTCTTTACACATTCTCATGTAATTTCTTGGATATAAATGCCCTTACTTTATTTTTTACATAATATTATTCACTGAAGTCCAAGACAAATGCCACAAATTCCAATTTCATACTCTGTTTATTCTCTTGATTCAAGCTGAAATTGTCTTTTTTTAAAAGATTTATTTTATTTATTTGAAAGACAGACTCACAGAGAGGTACAGACATACAGAGTGAGGTTGTCCATCCCCTGGTTCACTCTGAAAATGGCTGAAACAGCTGGAACTGAGCCAATCTGAAGCCAGTAGCCAGGAGACTCTTCCGGGTATCCCACATGGGTGCAGGAGCCCAAGGACTTGAGGCATCCTCCGCTGCCCACCCAGGTGCACCAGCAGGGAGCTGGAAGGGAAGTGGAGCAGCCAGGACCTAAACTTGTGCCTATGTGGGATGCCGGCAGACCTTGGCCTCAACACGCTGCACCACAGCATCAGCCACTACAATTTTCTTTTAACATGTGGTGTTTATAAAAATGTTGTGTTTTTCTAAATATAATTTCACTATTGAAAATATGGGTTTACTTCAAAACCCATGCCTATGTCACCCTATCAATTTATATTTATCTCTGACTGGTGCAGCAGCTCACTAGGCTAATCCTCTCCGCCTTTGGTGCTGGCACTCCGCGTTCAAGTCCCTGTTGGGGCGCCGGTTCTGTCCCGGTTGCTCCTCTTCCAGTCCAGCTCTCTGCTGTGGCCGGGGAAGGCAGTGGAGGATGGCCCAAGTGCTTGGGCCCCTGCACCTGCATGGGAGACCAGGAGGAAGCACCTGGCTCCTGGCTTTAGAACTCACAGTGTGCCGGCCGCAACGACCACTTGGGGGGTGAACCAGTGGAAAAAGGAAGATCTTTCTCCTTGTCTCTCTCTCTCACTGTCTAACTCTGCCTGTCAAAAAAATTTATATTTATCTCCATACATGTATTATAATAGTCTTCCTATACCGTATGGGAATATATAAAGTTTCTTTAGAAGTTCATTGATTGGCACAACACTTGAGCTATTTGCATTCCATATTAGAGTATTTGGGTTTCAGTCCTGCCTCTACTTCCAATCCAGTTTCCTGCTGAAGTGCACTCTGGGAAGTAGAAAATGATGATCTTAATTCTTGAGTTTTTTCTAGCTAGTTGAAAAATCTATATAGAGTTCATGTGACCTGGCTTCAGCCTGGCCCAGTTCCTGTTGTTACAGACATTTGGCAAATGAACAAGCAGATGGAAGATCAATCTCTCTCTCTCTTTCTCTGATTGTTCTTTCAAGTAAATTATTTTAAAATTTCATGAAAAATGTGTATTTTATTTCAATTTTCCACAAACTTGTGAAGTTCCCTCTTTTCTATATCAATATTAATATATTAATATAGATAAAATACCATGCATTCTATTTACCTGTACATTCACCTATTTTCCATCTTATTTCATTAACTGAATATATAGATTTTTGCTTGAATGCTAATTTTTGTGACCTACCTAATCTATGATATGAATATATTATTATTTACATTGCTCTAGAAAAGAGGATAGTGCACTGGTGAGCTTGCTTATTTATACCAGAGAAATAAACCACTTTCAATTGGAGAAAAGGTATATTGTCTTTCCAGAATATACTATTTGCTGAGTATTCCAAATATATCCCAGGTGATTTATGGGAATGCTGTTTTTCTTCCCATGATCAATTTCTTGGAGAAAAAAAAAAGAAACTAAATAAACTCTAAAAATAAGGAGATAAGCACATTCGATCTGTAAGTCTTTTGATGGAGTCTTCATTTAAAAATCAAGTTATATGGTCCAACATGTGGCTTAGCTCATGAAGCCACATCCTGCAACAACAGCATCCTATATGGACACTGATTCCTGTCCCAGCTGCTCCACTTCCAATCCAGCTTCCTACAGATGCACTTGGAAAATTAGCAGAAGATGGCCCAAGTGCTTGGTCCCTGCATGCATGGCTTCAGTCCCCGCCAGTCCTGTCTGTTGTGGTCATTTGGGGAATGAACATGCACATGAAAGAGCTTGCTCACTCTCTCTCTCTCACTCCTTCCCTTCCTCTCACTGTCCCTCTGCCTTTCAAAGATATAAATATTTTTTTTTAAATGTCAACAAACCAATATATGTACTAACTTAGGATATACGTTTATTTGATAATAAAGTTAAATATACTGTTTTAAATGCAATTTTTGATCACATCTGCTTGTTATATATTTATAGATAGCCTATTGTGCTATTTCTAAGTTAGCCTCCTTGCTGCTTTTGCAAATCTCTGTCTTTAGCTTTTGACGCTCTGATTATGATGTGCTTAACTGTGAATTTTTTCTTATTTTTATATTTTATTTTTATTTTTATATTTTATATATTTGTTGAGTTTTTTGGATGTATAGATGCGGGGAATCCCACAGGAATCTAAAAAAGAGTCACGGATCACCGCTTACCTGGAAAGGAGATGAACTGTGAAAACACAGTAAAACATTGAGTTAAGAAGTTACCACTAGCCACAAAATAAAAGTAAAGTGGAGTTATAAGTCAGGAGCTGAGGCGATGCCTAACGGCTGTTAGGGAGATGCTCCTAATCATACCAAGCAAACATCTCTGTTTGCCTGACCAGCCAAGATGCCGCCTCACTGCCTTGCCTGGACTCCTTATCAGCCTGCTGCCAGACCTGACCACAAAACCAGACCAGGCCTCTCAGCAGGGGACCTCTCCAACTTCTCACCTGGCTGTCTGCCTGGCAACTTTGAGCCTCCTGCCCAGAGTGACAGCCTTCCCATGACTTCCTGCCTGTAAGTCACTGATCTGAGATCCGTCTCTGCTGAGACATGGAGCTCTGGACCTTGAACACTGACACTCATTTTCTTGACTGTGATACAAGCCTTGAAAACGCAACTTTTACAAATAATGTTAGTCATGTGTAATATATAACTATGCTTTGACCCTATGCAAAATATCTGTAAATAATGCTGGAGACCTTGATGTACATATGCTATTATAATTGGATAGCCCGCAAAATTACTTTTTTTTTTTTTTTTTTTTTTTTTTTTTTTTACAGGCAGAGTGGACAGTGAGAGAGAGAGACAGAGAGAAAGGTCTTCCTTTGCCGTTGGTTCACCCTCCAATGGCCGCCGCGGAGAGCGCGCTGCGGCCGGCGCACCGCGCTCGTCCGATGGCAGGAGCCAGGAGCCAGGTGCTTTTCCTGGTCTCCCCATGGGGTGCAGGGCCCAAGCACTTGGGCCATCCTCCACTGCACTCCTGGGCCACAGCAGAGGGCTGGCCTGGAAGAGGGGCAACCGGGACAGAATCCGGTGCCCCGACCGGGACTAGAACCCGGTGTGCCGGCGCCGCAAGGCGGAGGATTAGCCTGTTGAGCCACGGCGCTGGCCCAAAATTACTTTAACACTGTGTACTGTGGTCTATGGATTAATGAATAAGTTCAAGTAGTATTATTGATATTGACATTAATGGTGTTGATTTCAGTAGTCCTGTAGTCATTAAGGAAATAGTGTTACTCTGATAGTTAAGTATTATAGTAAGTAAAGTAGATAATAAGTAGTCATGTTAAACTAAGTAATTCAGTAGGTGTGTTAAGTTAGCTATAAGTTATGATAAGTGACATTATTGATAGTGATATTAGTGATATTGATAAGTGTGTTAAGTAATTATGTTAAGTTAGGTTGTTAGGCCACATAGTTAAGCTAAGTAGTTATGCTATGCTAAGTAGCTAAGGTAAATAGTTAAGTCACATTAAGTAGCAGTGTTAAGTTTATTAATAAGTGTATAAATTAGTTTAGGTTGGTAGGTATATTGATACTGAAACGTGTATTGACCTCAATGAGCATGCTGAAGAGTAGTGTGATATAAAACCCCTGGTGTGTTCCCGGTGTGTGGACAACAAAATTGAAAAAGACAGTCTTGTGCCGTGTGTTCCTTTCTTCCCCGTGACTGACAAGTCGAACGTCACATTTGCTACTGTTGAGCTATGTGACAGTAGGTGCTTGCGACATTCACCCCCAAAATGGCCACCACAGCCAGTGCGCTGCGCCAATCCAAAGCCAGGAGCCAGGTGTTTCCTCCTGGTCTCCCATGCGGGTGCAGGGTCCAAGCACTTGGCCATCCTCCACTGCCCTCCCCGGCCACAGCTGAGAGCTGGACTGGAAGAGGAGCAACTGGGACAGAATCCAGTGCCGGAGGCAGAGGATTAGCCTAGTGAGCCTCGGCCTGGCCACAAGCTATTTATTTTCAAAATGCACTGGTAGGACAGGCACAAGGTATATATGCCAATTCGAAAAGGAAGGAATAGACCTGAAACACAGCAGGGAAAATATTAAATCTTAAAGCTCCAAATCTTACATCCTGTTCACATGGGGACAGAGATTAGGATTGTGCAACCTTGAGCACCCTTACCCCAAGGACTTTGCTAGCTCAGCCCATGCTCCAGTTCTCTTTTTTGACTGTCATCACCACATCTTTCCCAAGGCAGTGCTGGACACTACTGTAGCTTAAGTTCTGAGGTTTGGAGGGCAGGCAGTCCCATCCGGGGTTTTCCCTAGCAGCTCTACCTTTGGGGCAGATTTTTGACTAGCTTCCCAAGCTTTCTCTTGAAATCTCAATGGAATTCAACAATAACTCCACAACTCTTACATTTTGGTGCTTGGCAGCATATGGACCCCAGTTCTACTCTGGCTCCCTTTGAAGGAGCTACATGAGCTACTACCTGACCTATTTGAATTATAGCAGGAACTGCCACTCAGCCTTTCAGAGGAAAGCAGGGAATACAAGGGCAACCCTGGGCCTGAGTGTCTAGGGCCTGCTTCCTGAACCATTATGTCCTAGGTTTCTGAGCCCCATGGATTTCTGAAATGTCCTGTGATCCTCTTTCCCATGTCCTTTTTCTAAAAATGAATTATATTTACTTATTTATAGGTAGTGTAAGAGGGAGGAGGGAGGGGAGAGAGAGAAAGAGAGAGAGGGGGCCAATGCTGTGGCACAGCGAGTTAAAGCCCTGGCCTGAAGCCCCAGCATCCCATATGGGCGCTGGTTTGAGTCCTGGCTGCTCCTCTTCCAATCCAGCTCTCTGCTATGGCCGGGAAAGCAGTGGAAGATGGCCCAAGTCCTTGGGCCCCTGCACCTATGTGGGAGACCCAGAAGAAGCTCCTGGCTCCTGGCTTTGAATCGGTGCAGCTCTAGCCGTTGGATGGAAGACCTCTCTCTTTGTCTCTACCTCTCTCTGTAACTCTGTCTTTCAAGTAAATAAAATAAAACTTTAAAGACAGAGAGAGAGATGGAGAGAGAGAGAGAGAAAAAGATCTCCATCTGTTGGTCTGATGCAAAGCACTTTACTTCTTTTTATCCATGCTAATTTCTTAAGCAATCAGCTGCTGAATTGCATCCTTCCGTACATTTACCTATTTATTTACGCTTCCCTGGTCAGGATGTGAATTTTTCAGATTCTTCTGCTCCACTTCATTTTAATTATACTTTCTGTCTTTAGGTCATGCCATTATTCCAGAATTCTACTTTATGTAGTTAAAAGTAATTAAGCCTGAAGGCATGGTTGTTTAGATATTTCCTCTACTAAATATCCCAAATCATCACTTTTAAATTTGTCATTCTTTAAATCTCCGAGGAATAGACACGATTCAGCCAACTAATTTTCAAAGATGTAATGAGTGGTCTTACTCCAATTTCCAGTTGAATCCTCATTTCTTTCTGAGATCCATTCCCATTCTCCTTGTCTTTTGAGCCCTCACCAGAACCTCCAGTCCTGCAAAGTTTATAGCTCTGTAGGCTTTTTCTAGACTCTTCTTCCAAACTCTTCCAATCTATGACCTGTATAAGTTCCAAGCCATCTCCAATTTTCAGATATAGTGTGTGGCAAGAGCCCACACAGCTTATTAATTGCAAATTATTAATAAGCAAGTCAGTAACAGTACTACACAGTGAGGTTGTTACTATCACTATATCTGCTAGATTTGTTTAACAAATATTTTCTTTTTCATATTTAAAATTTTTAATTTAATTTTTCAATTGGCAATATATCAAAGCCTTAATACTCCAGTAAATAAAGACTCCAAAAATTAAAATGTTAATTCAACAGTTACCATAATAAGCAAAGGCTATACACAATAATTAAATGAGAAGATGACCTTCTCACTTATATACATAATAAATTTTAAAATAATCACAGCTAATGAAAACTATAGTAGTATATATCATTATTAACAATTTGACAAATACATAAAACAATTTTCACAGAACCATATTTGCAGCAGCATTACTGATAAAACAGGATTTGTTTCTGGTCTGGTTTTTATTTTTTGATTTTTTTAAAATTTCAGCTCCTACATAAAAGGGAGAACAATCAGTATTTGTCCGTCTATGTTGGGCTTATTTCACTCAATGCAATGTCCCTAGTTGCAACCATTTTGATGAATATGATAAAATTCACACAATGCGATATTATTGAGTTATAAAGAAAAAGAACAAATATTTTCTTGAACATTTTTGATCCTGTGTTCATGAGATGGCTATTGACAAACACATATATATCTTTGCTGTGTCTGATTTTGGTATTAGGACAATGCCGGCTTCATAGAATGAGTCAGGAAGTTATCACTGGTTCTATCTTCTGAAAAGCATTGTAAAGAATTGCTATCATTTCTTCATTAAATGTAGAGTAGATTTCCTCAGTGAACTTATCTGGTATTTCTCTTTTGGAACATTAACTTTTAAATCATTTCTTTAATGAATATATACATATTCATATTGTTTATTTCTTCTATGAATTATAATAGATTTGGTCCTTCCAGGAATTTATCATTTTCATCTAGGTTATCAAATTTGCACACATGTGTAGTTATTTATAAGATACTTTTATTATCTTTTGAAAGTTCCTGAGAGCTAAAGTGTTATCTCTCTCACTTCTGATATTAATAATTCCTTTTATGTATTTTATTTTTAGTTAGGATACGTAGAGGCTTATCTACTGTACTGACCTCTTAAGATAATCAACTTCAGGTTTTATTGATTTCCTTCTGTTCCTTTAATTTTATTTACAAAATAATAATAGTATATATTTTTGGTATGCAGTGTACTGTGTTTAAATCAGTTAAAAATCAGCTTTTCCATACTTACTATGGTTTTGATGAAAACATTCAGAATCTACACTGATTTCTTATTTTCAATTCCTTTGAAAATTTAAAAAGAATAGAACCAAACTGAGCTTATGGAAGCCATACTTACCAAATGTGAGGACTTCCTATGATTGCGTTCCCCTGGAGATTTTGACTAGTAGACTTGAGGACACCAGCCATTTAACAATTCACTAGCTACTGTTTAGATTTTGATTCACCCTCCAATGGCCGCCGGCTGCGGCTGTTCCGAAGGCAGGTGCCGGGTGCTTCTCCTGGATTCCCACGGGATGCAGGGCCCAAGCACTTGGGCCATCCTCCACTGCACTCCCGGGCCACAGCAGAGAGCTGGCCTGGAAGAGGAGCAACAGGGACAGAATCTGGCGCCCCGACTGGGACTAGAACCTGGTGTGCCGGTGCCACAGACAGAGGATTAGCCTGTTGAGCGCGGTGCCAGCCCCTCTTGGAGATTTCTACTCATGGGTTTCAGCTTCAGTAACTTGTGATTATCTCTATTCTCCTGTATGTTTCTACATTTGTGATGACAGCAATTTGCACTTTGACTTCACTCTCTGAGAAGTTTTTTTGTTTTTTCTGTTCATTCAGCTTTTCAGTTATTGTTTAGGCAGAGATAGTGACTTTCAAGTTTTAATATAGAGGATTACAAAACATAAATTTTTGCATTTCATATTTAAATTAGCATATATTACAAACTATTTATAAATCTAAGTTCATAAGTACTGTCATTTGTACTTATTCCTGTTATTCTCAGATAAAATTGTTTTGAATCACCACAATATGTTCTTTTCTCCTTGAAATACCCAGTTTCTTCAAAATTTCTGATTTTATAAATTAGTTCCTTGATTTCTTCTTCCTTTGCAATTTATCCTACGTGATGAATCTTCTGTCCACTTCATGATTTTGGGCTATTTGTTTTTCTTTTCAAGATTAAATTTTTCTACTCTTTAAATCCTTTATCCAAATACCCATAACCTCCCAAATATTAAATTCATGTAGTTTATATCATTTTCTTATATCTATACCTTATTTTGAAAATGAGAATAAATCACTTATTGTGACTTAATCCAAGATAATTTCTTCCCAGAATCTTAAAATCACTAAGGAAACACTACACAACATCAGAAGCCATAAAAAGACTAAAGTTCAGTGAGTTAACTGTTTTCCTCATTTCTCTTTTTAGTTTTATATATATATGTATATATATATATATATATATAAAATTTGTCATGTCTTACCTACCAATTAAAACTCAAAGTTCCTCATTTTGTAGTCACCCCATACTATGAAACTGAGCGATGTTTAACTTCATAGAGTGAATGAATGTTAGCACAAAGATCCCATACGATATCTTGTCATTATTAGTATATGAAAGAAATACAGAAATACAATTCTTCTCACAAGAATATCAATTCAGTTCTTCGTATTAAGGCTTAATAATTTTTGTTTTACAAATTGAGATGCATAGTTTCTACTTTGTTTTTTCAATTTCTTAAATATACATAAGGTGACCAAAAATCATGCATTTCATATATCAGATTTAGGAGCATAGTGATACTTCCTACCCTACCCTCCTTTCTGTCCACATCACCATCTTCCCTCCTCTTTCCTGTCTTATTCTTTCTTTTAACTTTTACAGTGAAATGCTTTCAGTTTATTTTATACTCCTAAGCTTAACCCTCCACTAAGTAAAAAATTTACCGACTATAAGAAGAGAAAAAAACCCTGTTCCTCAACAGAAGAGACAAGGGCTGTAATCATTGAATCTTAAAATGTAAATTTTGTTCATATACATTAAATTTGTTCTATTAGTTACCATAGATCAGAGAGAACATATGATATTTGTCTTTTTGAGACTGGCTTATTCTCTAAATATAATGGTTTCCAGTTACATACATTTTGTTGCAAAAGACAGGATTTCATTACTTTTTACTGCTGAGTAGTTTTCCATAGTGCATATATACCATTTTTTAATCAAGTTATTAACTGGTGGACATCTGTGTTAATTTCATATCTTAGCTATTGTGCATTGAGCTGCGATAAACATTCATGTGCTGATTTCATCTCTATGGGGTAAATTCCCAGTGGTGGAATGGCTGGTTCATATGACAGATGTATTTTCAGATGTTTAAGCTAACTCCATACTGTCTTCCACAGTGGTTGCATCAGTTTACATTCCCACCAATAGTAGATTGAGGTGAGGTGAAGCTTCACTGTAGTTTGTATTTGCATTTCCCTGATGGCTAGCAATCCTGAGAATTTTTTTCATGTGTTTGTTGGCTATTTGAATTTTCTCTTTTGAAAAAAAATGTCTGTTCAATTCCTTTGCCTATTTCTTTCTTTTTTTTTTTAAGAACAGGATCTCCACCAGAGATACCCTTTCTTTTCTTTTCTTTTCTTTTCTTTTCTTTTCTTTTCTTTTCTTTTCTTTTCTTTTCTTTTCTTTTCTTTTCTTTTCTTTTCTTCTCTCTTTTCTTTTCTTTTCTTTTCTTTTCTTTTCTTTTCTTTTCTCTTTTCTTTTCTTTTCTTTTCTTTTCTTTTTTTTCTTGACAGCAGGGTTAGACAGTGAGAGAGAGAGACAGAGAGAAAGGTCTTCCTTCCATTGGTTCACCCCCCAGATGGCCGCTAAAGCCTGTGCACTGTGCCAATCCAAAACCAGAAGCCAGGTGCTTCCTCCTGGTCTCCCATGCGGGTGCAGGGCCCAAGCACTTGGGCCATCCTCCACTGCCTTCCTGGGCCACAGCAGAGAGCTGGACTGGAAGAGGAGCAACCGGGACAGAATCCAGCACCCCAACGGGGACTAGAACCTAGGGTGCCAGTGCCACAAGCGGATAATTAGCCAAGTGAAACATGGCGCTGGCCTTTGCCCATTTCTTAACTGGATTGTTGCTGTTACTTAGTTTCTGGACCTCTTTATAAATTCTAAATATTAATCCTTTATCAGTTTCATAGTTTGTAAATATTTTCTCTCTGTCAGTTGCATCTTTACTTTGTTAGTGTTTCCTTTACAATGCAAAAATTTCCTAGCTTGATGTAGTCACATTTGTATATTTTTGCTTTGATTGCCTGTGCATCTGGGGTGTTTTCCATGATGTTTGCCTATGCCAACGTGTTTCAGTTTTCCCAGTGTAGTAATTTGGGTTACCCTGTTGTACATTTACATCCTTGACCCAGTTTGAGTTGATTTCTGTATAAAGTGTAAGGTACAGGCTGGCGCTGTGGCTCAACAGGCTAATCCTCCACCTGCGGCGCCGGCACACCGGGTTCTAGTCCCGGTCGGGCACCAAATTCTGTCCCGGTTGCCCCTCTTCCAGCCCAACTCTTTGCTGTGGCCTGGGAGTGCAGTGGAGGATGGCCCAAGTGCTTGGGCCCTGCACCCCATGGGAGACCAGGAAAAGCACCTGCCTCCTGCCTTCGGATCAGCATGGTACACCGGCAGCAGCGCGCTGGCCGCGGCGGCCATTGGAGGGTGAACCAATGGCAAAAGGAAGACCTTTCTCTGTCTCTCTCTCTCACTGTCCACTCTGCCTGTCAAAAAAAATAATAAAAATAAAGTGTAAGGTACAGGTCTTGTTTCATACTTGTGCATGTGGAGATACAATTTTCCAAACATTTGTTGAAGATACCATCCTTCCTATTTTTGTGCCATTACAAGGTTGTTTTGAATATAACTGCCATGTAGTATGTCTTGAAATCTGGTGTTGTGATGTCTCTACCTTTGTCTTTGTTGTTTAAGATTGTTTTAGTTTTAGTCTCTTTTGTTTCCATATGAATTTTAGCATCCTTTATTTTAGATCTGAGAAGAATGCTCCCTGTATTTTGATTGGTATTGTGAGGAGTCAAATGGATAATGGGCAGTCTAGGTTGTTCCCTGGTAGAAATTTGAAATAGCAAGGTGCCTCCTCCTCTTAAAAGGTTATCTTTTTTTTTAAATGATTTATTTGTTTTTTCAAAAGTCAGAGTTACACAGAGAGGAGATACAGAGAGAGAGATAGGTCTTCCATCCACTGGTTCACTCCCAATTGGCCATAACAACTGGAGCTATGCCGATCCGAAGCCAGGAGCCAGGAGCCTCCTCCAGGTCTCCCACGTGGGTGCAGGGGCCCTAGGACTTGGGCTCTCCTCTAATGCTTTCTCAGGCCATAGCAGAGAGCTGGATCAGAAGTGGAGCAGCTGGGTCTTGAACCAGCGTCCTTATGGGATGCTGGTGCTTCAGGCCAGAGTGTTAACCTGCTGTGCCACAGCACTGGTCCCAGAAGGTTTTCTTTGGCAGAACAGTGTCCTGCTTCTCTCTGTTATCTTCAGCAGATCAAAGTGTCTTGCTATTGGGAATCTCCAAATTCACAAATTTACCATGAGAATAGCAAGGGAGTAGTAATTTCTCCCCTGTGCCTATGGATGATTTTTTAATCATAAGGGAGCCAGACAGGAAGGAGAATTATAAATCATGTCTTTTGTTGAGTTTATCTCCACCTTGTTGATTGACAGTTTGGTTCCCACAATTGTACTTAAAAATCCAAATGCTATGGGGACTTTTGGGTTCTTTCTTCTCTTGGAAGCACCCCTCCATGCTGCTTTGGCTATAGGTCTTTGATTCCAATCAATACTTTTAAATCTCTCTGCTGTCCACTTGGAAATTCTTCTTCCATGTGAGATGAAGAACCAAGGTAACAATAATTTCTCTGCCACTATTTTCCAGTAATGGTATCACATTGAATCTAAATTTTTTTCAGTTGTGTGGACATTTAGATGATAATTCTTGCAATCCATGAACATGGAAGATTTTTCTTTTTGTGTGTGTGTCTTTTTCTCTTTCTTCAGTCTTTTCTTTTTTAATTTATTTATTTTTGTGAAAGAGATACAGAGAGGCAGAGGCAGAGAGAGACAGAGAGAGAGAGAGAGAGAGAGAGAGAAAGTGTTCCATCCACTGGCCCACTCCCAAAATGGCCACAAGAACTGGAGATGGAGCCAGGAGCTTCTTCTGGGTCTCCCACAGGAGTGCAGGAGTCCAAGTACTTTGACCATCTTCTACTGCTTTCCCAGGCCATGCAGAGAGCTGGATTGGAAGTGAAGCAGCCAGGTCTCAAACCAGTGCCCATATGGCATGCCAGCACTGCAGGCAGCGGCTTTACCCGCCCCACAGCGCTAGCCCCTCTTCAATCTTTTGTAATTGTCATTGTAGAAAACTTTCACTTCCTTGGTTGAATTTATTCCAAGGCATCTAAAACTTTTTTAGCTATTGTAAATGGGACTGATTGTACAAGTTCTTTCTCAGCCATGACGTTGTCAGTGCAAATATAGACTATTGATTTTTGTGTGTTGCCTTTATGTTCTGCAACTTTACCAAATTCTCTTATGAGTTCCAATATTGTCTTCTTTTTAATTTTTTTCTCTGTAGATTTCCTTTTCTCACATATTATTTTCATTGATATTGTATTTTTATTTTTGGTATTTTTTTTGTATTTTTTTCGACTTTTATTCTTGCATTATTTCTCATATTCTTTCTTGAAACTATTTAGCCTTTTAGCTTTTTATAAACCTCAGCACATGGAGAGATATTCCTGGAGGCCTTTAACCTTATCCTTCAGTGGAGAGATTAACCTTGCATTTGTAGCATACATAATTGGTGACCACCTGAGGCTAAGGCAAACTTAGCATACACTTCCAGGTTCCTGAAGTTATTCCCTTGATGTCCTTATCTCTTCAAGTTAAAATCAAGTCCTTTGTGAATCTTTCTGGAATATCTCTGTGCTCTGTCACACTGAGAGCTAGTTTTGTCCACTTACTGAGGATTCATGGTGTCAAGGGCACTGTTTCTTTCAAGACTGGCCTGACCACTCTAATCTGATGTAAATTTCTGATACCATGTTCACTTATCATAGGTATCTATAATTCATGCCTAATATATGTCAAGCCTTGACCCTTTCAAAAATTCTTTATTATTTAGCTCATATCCTTGAAAGCATTATTGCTACATGGTCCATTTACCAATGGATATCTGTTTTGCAATGGAAACTTAGAAGGGATGTGTGTGTGTGTGTGTGTGTATTATGATTTCTAACCATGTAATTGAGCACATTTAAACATACATACCTGCCAACAATTTAAACTTATTTGTTTGAAGGAAGAAATAAATGGAATTAAATATACATAGTTGTCTTCCATTCATAATTCAATGTTGCCTGTTTAGCCACATAAGGGATTTGCATAACTGTGCATATACATTAAATGATGTTCAAAGCATTTTTAGTAATATTCAGATAATAAGAGTAAATCCCAAGTTTAAATATGAAACCTTAGATCAAATAATTTATAATTGATAGTTCAGAAATAATCCTAAAAATAGATAAATAAAATAGAGTCAATCTGAAAATCCATCTTGCTGGTGATACTTGTAATTCAATCATTAAACTATTTTTTTCATACACAAATATCAACTGATTGTTTATTGATTATATTTTCAGAAATTGGCTGAAGTTTATTATTATAAGGGATTTCAAACTAGAACCTTTTGTTTCATTACAAGACAATAATTTTATATAAAAATCACCAACTGTTAATCCTACAAAATTTGAAAAAGTAAAATAAAGTGTATCAGCTGTCAAGAAAAGATGTCAGCATAACCTCTATGTCTTCTTAATTCTATGCCACATGTCATGGGGTCAAAGCACATTCTGAAAGGATAAAACCACACCTTTAAAGCTTTCTCAATCAAATGCATGAGAAAGAAAATCATTCCATATACCATAAAATTTGAACTTAGTTATTCACAGTATAGTACCTTCAAAGACCAACTTGGAAAAGAAATTTTAGTGAATAATTTATAAGTCAAAAGTAAAGCCAAAGGTAAAATCTAATACATGTGTATGTATATATATACATGTATGTGTGTGTGTGTATCTATATATACCCATAGATAGATAGATAGATAATGCTTGAATGTTAGGGCACATAGATTTCACACAACATAGCAATGTGTGATAAAAAACTAAGCAAAACAAAGGTTACATTTACATGAAAATGAAAATGCCTTAAGAAAGTAGCTAGGTCATAAATATACCAAAAAGATTATACTATCATGAACTATAGCAAGATTAAAAGTTTAAAACATATGTTGAGGATTTTTACATCTATATTTTCTCTGATCTTGGGTAACTAATAGAGTACTTAAACTTGAGAGTTGATGACTGTTCACAGTTCCTGTCTCTTTTGTTGAAGAACAGTATTTTTTCTGCAATCTGTTGTTGAACTCTTACTCAGTGAAGGGTTAACTTTATGATCATTAAGTAATCTGAAACTGGATCTTTGTGAAAATTAAGAGAAAGGGAGAGGGAGGAGGAAGAAGGATTGGAGCATGGGATCCAGGGAGGGTAGAGTGGGAAGCATCACTGTCTTCCTAAATCTCTATATGAAATACATGAAACTTGTGTAACTTAAATTTAAAAAATATAAAAAGAAACATATGTGTGCATATGTAATTATTTTCTAAAGTAGTATCACAATTATAAAATATAAATGGACATATTATTATCTAGTTTACAGAGTTTATCAAGGGTTCAAAGAAATAGCACACATAAAAACATTAATCACATTCTGTAGCACAAGATAGGACAGGCTGGGATAAAAATGTAGACTTCAGAAATTGACAGACTTTGAAATTATGTCCTTGTTGTATGTTTAACTGTCATAGATTTCAAAACTTCTGAGAATCTTCCTGTGATGTCAAGTGACAATTTCTTGCAGTACTTTTGTAAAGATTAGGAGGATGTAATCACATGTTTTGTATAGGTTGTGTACATAGTTGGAAAGTAATAAATAATGTACTTGATTATCAGTAAGACTTTCATTCAAAATTTATATGCAAATTATTTTTGGAGAAAATCAAACATCAAATATACCAGACCAATGTTAGATAAACAAACAAAAAGCTGGCAATAGCTTTAGACACCAGGATTTGTTTTGATGCATTTCTTTTCAGTGTTTGTTTTCATAACCATTCAAATTTAGATTCAAAAACTCTTCAAGGAATTTGAGTTTCAGGGGAAGAATCCTGAAATACTTATTTGTAGCTGAAGGTCTTTGCTAAAGACACAGCTCACTAATTCCTCCTGAGTATAAACTTCCAGTCCATTCTACTTCAATATAAATTTTTTATTATGAAGTTTAAAACTGCACATGATCTGGGACTGCATGTTCTGAAGGAATAGAACTGCTGATAATCTGAGTGGATGACTTAATGGACTCTCATTTTGACTCCCTAATGAATTTCTAAACTCTTCTCTTCAGTGGCCAGTTCCTAACAAATAAACTTTCTTTGAAGGTTTATCAAAGTTATTTTAGAAGCATTCAGAAAATTTGTCAGGATTAACCAAGTCTACTTTTAAAAGGTGATTCCAGAAGGGATGCTTCATTTTTACTTTCTAAATTACGAGTTAGTATTTTCCTTTATTTGTGCCTGTTTGTTTCCGTCCTTTCTCTACAATAATGAATCATCAAGATTCTGCTCACAAAGGGTTCATTTATGACCTTGAAAGTTACTCTCATTGAACATCAGGGAATATCCTCTGAATTTACCATTAACACATTAGATGGTGATGTAATTTATGGGCTTCCAACTATGAGCTGAAGAGAATTCTCAGTGCAATGCTCTCAGTCATTGTTTTTCCTTGTTGATATTACCTTAGACTGGGATAATGAAAATCTTCAGGCTTCCTCTAGTTTTATTAGACACATTTCATTTTACTGGCTAAAATAATTGACTTATTGCATGGAAAACGTAAATCACATGATCATCTCCTTTCTTTTTTTTTAAAGATTTATTTATTTATTTGAAAGTCAGAGTTACACAGAGAGAGGAGAGACAGAAAGAGAGAGAGAGAGAGAGATCTTCAATCCGATGGTTCACTCCCAGATTTGCTGCAATAGCCAGAATTGCGCTGATCCGAAGCCAGGAGTGAGGAGCTTCTTCCACATAGGTGCAGGGGCCCAAGGACTTGGGCCATTTTCTACTGTTTTCCCAGGCCATAGCAGAGCACTGGATTGGAAGAGGGGCAGCCGGGACTCAAACCAGCGTCCTCAATGGGATGCTGATGCTTCAGGCCAGGACGTTAACCCGATGCGTCACAGCGCCAGCCCTGACCATCTCCTTTGAATAGAGTATGACTGCTGAGCTACCTGCACCCATACCACATTTGGAAACTCCACAGGTTATTGAGCTCCTCCTTGATCTATCAAAGACTCTAATAGATCTTCTAGGAAAAGTCACAGCTCTTTTCAGCACAGGCTGGAAACATAATTGTGCTTTGTAAACAACTCTCTTACTATATGCACAGCAACAGTCTGTACTCCTTGTTCTTTTAAAAGTAAATGTTTCCACACAAGCTTTACATGAGAAAAAAAAAAGACTAGAGCCAAAATAACCAACATGTATTTCCACACAGTCCTAGTATGCCTTTGGAGTCCTACCAGCATAAATATCATGGGTCCATCTTTTTCACTGGGCATTTTACCCCCTGACCTCATGTTCTGCACCCATGAGATTATTTCACTCCTCTTACATATCAATCTTTCTTTGAACAGTGTTTTCAGATGATTTGTTAATCTACTTTAAACAGTTGTTATGAGTTGTTCAAAGTTTAATTATATTATCTTTACCAGAGAAACTTTGATATTTTCAGAAAGGAGCCTGAATAACTATAAAAAAAAACAAAAAAAATCAGATGCCTCTTCTGTCAATTTCCACAGTACAATGACATAACCTCTATTATATTGAAATGCAGCCACTGTTCTGTGTTCTTTGTTTCATACAAGGCTGTGATTCCTTTGGTAGGCTTGATGTTCTATTTGATTTTGCTATCTTCAGTGAACAGAACATTGGCACAATGGGAATATATTAAGTGCTTAGAAATGTTTGCTAAATGAATGAATGAGCAGTAAGTGATGCTCAGATAATATGGGCCAACAGGATACAATTATTTGTTTATGGAATAGGACCTTAACAGGACAATTTGATGCCTTTCAATATACAGCTGTCTGAATGGAGTTAGTATGGGCTTCACATATCTGAAACAAAGGAATAAAGTATATTCCTAACATTGTGAGAACACAGGGATCCAAGGCATTTAATATAGAAATGTCTTCTGCAAACAAACTGGGAACTTACAAGTATCATTCTCTTAAATTAGGATGAAAGGAACATCAACAAGGTAGAAAGAAATCTTTCTTCTTCTACAGTCACAAGGAGAGATATGTTACGTAGAGAAGTTGAGGGAATGGCATTTTCTTGAAATCTGTCCCACCCAAGAATAATAGCTGTCTATTTTTGCCAGTTGATACACAGAACCTCTAAATGGAATGAATCCATGCATTTATTTAAAAACAGCTCAGTATTTTTCCCATTTAAAAATAGTATGAGCTTATTTTTCAATCAATGTATATTTCTGTAATATACAAATATTGCATGTGATTGTTTAAATGCTTTAAGAATTAAAAACCTGGGGCCAGCAGTGTGGGAAAGCTGGTTCAACCGCCGCCCATGATGCTGACATGCAATGTTAGTGCCGGTTTGAATTCTGGTTGCTCCCCTTCGGAGCCAGCTCCCTGTTGGTGCACCTGGGGAAGCAGCAGAAGATAGCCTAGAGTGGGCCCCAGCTGGAACCACATAAAAAAGCCAGATCTAGTCCAAGCTTCTGACTTCAGTCTGGCATAGCCATGGACTTTGTTGCCATTTGGGGGCAGGGGTGAACCAGGGGATAGAAAAATCTCTCTGTCTCTCTCTCTCTATATATCTCTTCCACTCTTTCAAAAAATAAATAAATCTAAAAAATAAAAATAAAAAATTGAATAAATTGTCTTTAACATGGCTGACATATGTACAGTTTATAGTTATGATTTATTTATTTATTTTTAAGATTTATTTATTTATTTGAAAGAAAGAGTTACAGAGAGGCAGAGGCAGAGAAAGAGAGAGAGAAGTCTTCCATCATCTGCTGGTTCACTCCCCAGATGGCCACAATGGCCGGAGCTATGCCAATCTGAAGCCAAGAGCCAGGAGCTTCCTCTGGGTCTCCCACAGGGTACAGGGCCGCAAGGACATAGGTTGTGGTGACTGTTCCTCGCCACCGCCAGAGAATTAGGCAGGCTGCCCAGAGCTTGCCTTGACCAAGGAAGAGAAAGTGTGCCACCCGCCACTCAGCCTTCCCCAAACCCTTCCCCAAACCCTTCCCCAAACCCAGGGGACAATCAGGCGCGGTGTGGAGCCCAGTCAAAGCAGGGTCTCACTTTGTTGTAAAGGGAGGTGTATATATAGCTGAGGTACAGAGCAGATGCACAGATGCAGGCAAGGGGTGGGGTGTTGTGATGCAAAAGGATCCTAGCCACTCCTGTTATACCACCTTAATGATCCTTAGGCAGAAGTGCCCTGGGGCAGGGTGTTTGCTACCAGGGATTTGAAACTTCAAGTCAGGTTTTCACACTTGAGGCAGGCTCAGGAAGTTTCCTCTAGGCCTCTCCGGATTCAGCTTCCCCCACAATAGGTCATCCTCCACTGCTTTCCCAGGCCTTAGCAGAGAGCTGAATTCGAATTAGAACAGCCAGGACTCAAACCAGCCCCCATCTGGGATACCTGCACTGCAGGCGGTGGCTTTACCTGCTACACCAGAGCACTAGTCCAAGATTTATTTAGTTTTAAAGAATGACTTCTGAATGGCATTTTTAAAACATCAAAGGTTTGGAGGCTGGTGTTTTGGCATAGTGCCTGCAATGCCAGGATCCCATATGGGAAGCAGTTCCAGTCCTGGACACTCCACTTCTGATTCATCCACTCCATTTCTGATCCAGCTTCTTGCTATTGGCCTGAGGAAAGGAGTGGAAGATGGCCCAACTACCTGGATCCCTGCCACCACATGGGATACCCAATTGAAGGTCTTGCCTCCTGGCTTTGGTTAGGCCCAGCACTGGCTGTTGTGGCCATCTGGGGAGTGAACCAGCAGATGGACGATTTCTCTCTCTCTCTCTCCCTCCTTCTGCAACTGACTTTTAAATAAATAAATCTTTAAAAAATAAAGAATGTTACATGCATTGGAGACAGAATTCTGGTGTAGTGCATAAAGCCACAGCCTAAGATGCTGGCATCCCATATGTGGGTTGGTTTAAGTACCAGCTGCTGCACTTCCAATCCAGCTTCCTGCTAATGACATGGGAGAGGCAGTGGAAGATTGCTCAAGTGCTTGGGCCCCTGACACCCACTTGGGAGACACAAATGAAGTTCCTGGCTCCTGGCTTCAACCCAGCCTTGTCCTGGCCATTGCAGCCATCTGGAGAATGAACCAGCAGATGGAAGATATCACTCACTGTCTATCCCTCTCTCTCTCTGTAACTCTGATTTTCAAAATAAATTACTAAATCTTTAAAAAAATGTTATCTGCACAAAAACACATAGTCATGTACTTAATATTGTCAGATATTACTTTTCTTTTCTTTTTTTAAAATGTTTATTTTATTTATTTGAAAGAGAGAGAGCGAGAGACAGAGAGAAAGGTCTTCCATCTGCTGGTTCACCCTCCACATGACAGCAATGACCAGAGCTGAGCTGATCCAAAGCCAGGAGACAGGAGCATCTTCAGGGTATCCCACAAGGGTGCAGGGGCCCAAGGACCTGGGTCATCTTCCACTGCCTTCCCAGATCATAGTAGAGAGCTGGAACAGAAGTGGAGCAGCCAGAAACTCTAACTGGCTCCCATATGGGATGCTGGCACTAAAGGCCAGGACTTTAGCCTGCTGCTCCACAGCACCTGCCCCTTTTACTTTTCTTACTACTTGGCATTTGTGTCAGTGTCTGTGTGTGTTGAATCGGGTATCTCCTTACCATTCCTGTATACTGTGGTTTCTGTATTTTGTTCTTATTATACCTAAAGGCAAGTCACAAGAAGATGTGGTTTTAGACAAGAATTAAGGTTGGGAAGTCATAAGAAGTTATCAGATATTAATTTGCTACTAAATTTAGTTGTCAAAGAGAAAGAAAAAGGGAACATTTAAATTTTTTTTTCTAGCACCACAGTCTTTGCTGAATTGATAAAAAGAAATAATGAACCCATATCAAGAAGCAGAATGCAATTCAAGCACAGAAATAAATTGTTCATTAAGCTGATAGTTATTTTCAGAGAGCTACTATATAGGATGTATCAGCAATGTGAGGACAATCACCATAGTTCTTGAAAATATATGGTGAGAGTCAATTATTCACCAAGTATGGACTTATTTTTAGATTTGTAAAAGATCTCAATGTTGGATAATAACATAGTTCAGCCTTACAGTAGAAGACTAAATGAATGATGAAGTCGAAATTGTTCTAAATGCCTGAAAATGGATCAAATGGCATTCCAAATAATAACCTCACCTTTTTTTGAGACTGTGACTATACTTCTAACCTTTCTTTATGGTGTGAAGAATGCTTTATAAAATTAGTGAAATCTGTCGTCAGAGAAAAAAAAGAGAATTATAGAAAAGTAAAAATAACAGAATTGATTGCTAAAGAGAGAAAACCACAGAGAAAAGGAGCAGCTCAATATTGTGTATATAAAAATCCTCTAGTAAATGAAAGCAAAGTTATCCCTATCTTGCACTCTATTACTTATTTATGCTTTAAAAGCCTCAGTGGATTAGAGTTAAATTTTATCATTTTTTGTTCTAAAGATAACATGCTCCTTTTTATTCTTCCCTCAGTAGTTCTAACTCTAAAAATAACATTTATTATTACATGCATAGGATGGATATCTTGAGAAGATTCCCTGGGAAAAATAACCATGAGAAAATTCAATTTTATGTTGTAGCAGATTTATTGTGATTCTGATTTCTATGTCAATATATTTCCTATGGAATGGAAGTTATTTTGGTATCTCTATAAATGGAAAAATCTCAAAATGCCATTGGAGTTTGGCAATAGACTTTCACACTTCAACAACACTGATTTAATCTTCAAAATTATACTGAAAAGTAAGAGCTGTCGAATGTATGACATGTAAAGGAATGAGAAAAAGACAGGAGGTAGGAGAAACAAAAGGAAATTATATTTCTTCCCCTCGCCCCAATGCTAACCTTAGTCCTAACTCTCAGACAATAAGATTTTGGAATCCTTCTATACAGTGGCTTCAGGAACAGTCTCACTACAACTTAATTAAGCTTGTATGAAGCCTTGAAATCAATGTTGCTGTGGTGGTGGCATCAGTAATATATTATTTCTATCATTGGTCAGTTTCACTGCTGGATCTTCAAACACACTCTAAGAGTATTTCGAGGTTAGAATGACATTTGCTTTGCAAGTTCATTTTTTTTTTTCATAGCTACTATCAACTTGTACAGAGTGAAGACTAACATTGAATTTCCAAGCTTTTGGAATGACCTGTGTCAGAACTCTTCTGGCATGAAATATTATGCATTATTCATAATGTCCAAATAATTCAAAATTCAACAAGCATGATTTAATTTCAGACCAGTGGATTAAAACTAGTATGGTGGTTTTGCAATTATTATTAATTCTAATAATAAAAGAAACACATTTCATTATTTGAGTATTTGCCAGCAAAACCCATTAAATAACATATTTTAAGAAACTCAAGTATATATGCCTACACCATCATTTGTGATGAGCAAGTAAAATCCTCTTTTGTGTATGTTCTAGTAATATTTAATTAAGCAAAAGTTTTTTTCTCTTTTTTATGAATTTAATAATCTGTCTAGAACTTATTTGGTCAAAGTTAGAGGAAGGACTGACGTTCAGAATCCAATCTCTCATGCTTTACCTTCAGGTTCAAAACCTTTGATCAATTATACAAGAGCAGCCCTGAAGATCAAAGAATCCCTAACTGCTAGTGAGCAAATAGAGGGAAGAGGAATAACACTAGACTGAAGACATTCATAACATGAAGTTATAAGAGAAAGAGAATAATCATTGTGCAGTACACTTGCTTTACCTTTTTTTTTAGAGAGAAAAGAATGATAATGTGAATTGATGCAATTCTTTCAAAACTTACCAGGTACAAACTTTAAACCTAATATAACAATAATTCTGGTAGCTTTTAACATATTTTATGGAAAAAACTATGCCATAATCTTGGGCAATCTTTAATTAAAATGCAACATTACCCAGTAATTTCCCTCTTAGATGTTTTACACTGGCCTAAATGTGCAACCACTGTAGATCACCAGATGACCTACATTCAGTGAAATCAAATCAATAGCAAAAACATTTAGGAAGTAATATTTCCATAGTCCAGTAATTCAAAAGTTTAAAACTGTGAAATTATTAGGCTGTGACAAATATTAGTCAAACATGGAATATGTTTTTTTTTTAAATTTTCAATTATGTTGAATACTACGGTAAGGGAAAGTGTCTAAACACATTTTCAAAGATAAACTTTGTAGGTAAAATCGTTTTGTGCACACAAAATAGGTTTATGTGAGTCTTTTCAGCCAATTTTCTTAATTAGTTTAGACAGTTTAGTCAGCTTAAAGGTATCCTTTGCTTATTAAATATTCTCTTTATGAGCTGTTAAACTTAGGAGAATATATTTATAATTAATTCACTCTGAGAAACATTTGACAAATTTAGAAAATTTGAGAACAACATGCTAACATCTTGTTCATGATATTTATATGTCTAATCCCCCATCTGGAAATCATTATCTAGTTTAGTCCTTTCTTGAGAATAGTTTCAATAAATATCTGATCAATAATGGTCAGCTAATTCCACTGCCGCATTCTGTTTTATATTCTATTAGCTCATGTTGTTTTATTGCCTACATACTTCAGGAATTATCCAAGTCTGTGTATTAGATCCTATATATTGCATTAAAAAGTGTTCTGAAGAGGCTGGCTGTGTGGCATAGCTGATTAAACACCGCCTCTGGGGCCGGCACCATGGTTCACTTGGTTAATCCTCCACCTGTGGCACCGGCATCCCATATGGGCAGCAGGTTCTAGTTCCAGTTGCTCCTCTTCCAGTC
Source organism: Sylvilagus floridanus (assembly GCA_949820135.1). Classification (NCBI taxonomy): domain Eukaryota; kingdom Metazoa; phylum Chordata; class Mammalia; order Lagomorpha; family Leporidae; genus Sylvilagus; species Sylvilagus floridanus. Next base: position 58,172,107 of record OX463242.1, read on the forward strand.
CAGCTCTCTGCTGTGGCCCAGGAAGGCAGTGGAGGATGGCCCAGGTGCTTGAGCCCTGCACCTGCATGGGATGAGGAGGAAGCACCTGACTCCTGGCTTCAGATCAGCGCAGCGCACCAGCCTTAGTGGCCATTTTGCGGGTGAACCAATGGGAGGAAGACCTTTCTCTCTATCTTTCTCTCTTACTGTCTAACTCTGCCTGTCAAAAAAAAAAAAAAAAAAAAAAACAACAACATTGCCTCTGACAACAGCATCCCATATTGTGCCCTGCTTCTCTACTAATGAGCCTGGGAAAACAAACAACAGAGGATGGCTCAAATGCTTAGGCCCCTACACTCACACGGGTAACTTGGATGAAGTTCCAGCTCCTGGCTTTGTCCCGGCCCAGCCCTGGCTTTTGCAGGGTAGTGAAATAAGGAATGATTGATCGATTGATCAATCTCTCTCTCTCTCTCTCTCTCTTCCTTCATCTATAACTCTTTCAAATAAATAAATAAATATTAAAAAAATTCCTGATTTTTCAAAAGATGTCAAGTAGTAACAGATAACAACTTTGAAAATTTATCCTATAGTGAGAATGTTTATGTGGCTTTTTCATGCAATATCTGCCATCCGGAAGAATGTTGAAAGCCTCTGGTAAAATTAAAAAGGGATTTGTGTATAAAGAACATATGAATAAGTGGAAATCAGACAGTGAATAAGAAGAAAAACCTTGGGTACTTTCCTAGTACTAAAGAATTATTGTACTCATTTTTAGATTCATAGGAAATAGCATAAATAAATGGTATAAATTTACACTGAATATCCTAACAGGGTCTTTTCTAAGAAAAATTCAGGAACTACAGGTCCCAGATTCTTCTCTTGGTAGAGTGAGGCATGTGATTTGACATTGATTGCAGGGAGCTAAATTTGTTGTTTTCCCAGGCTGCCCCAAAGTAGATTATATCCACACAAATGGGGCAGAAAATGTAAAAGACAAACTTAACAATACAAAAAGAGCATATCTATATCAACTAATTCTCATATATGCCAAACCTCTGAGGTTGAAATTACTGATAAACTCATATTTTTCATAAGGAAACTGATTAAACCATTCATCCAACATCCAATAAGAAGCTCAATTTCAACTATAAAATATCAATTCCTTTCCCCAAATGAAATACATGATATTCACAAAGGCTGATTCTAGGAAACAAAAATAAACCCAACTATACTTGTTTTACAAGAACATTTAAAATGGTCTTAAAGATATAAAGTAAACAAAAACCAGATATTTGTAAAAATTAAGAGTGGGAATAAGAGAGAAGAGCAAGAAGGGTGGGAGCATTGGTTGAAGGGAGAGTAGGGTAGAAAGAATCACTATTTTCCCAAATCTGTATTATGAAATGCACAATATTTGTGTATCTTAAATACATTTTTAAAAAAGCTATGGAAATTTTAACATGTTTTTTGGGAAGAATTATTTTGCCAAGTCTCAGGTTAATGTGATATTCATACAAAGAAAGCATTCAATGTAGTCAATAGATATGGTTCTAAGAATATAATAGTTACCTTCCTTTCCTTCCTTCCTTTTTTGTTTTTAAGACCTTTATTTCTATTTGAAAGGCAGAGCCACAGAGAGGGAGAGACAGAGAAAGCAGCCTTCCATATGCTGCATCACTTCCCAAACAGTCACAAGGGCCCTCGGGGAAGGCAGGTGCCAGGAGCCCTCTCTGGATTTCCCATATGGGTGTAGGGGAACAAGGACTTAGACCATCCTCTGCTGCTCTCCCAGGCTCATCAGCAGGGAGCTCAGCAGAAGTGGAGCATCAAGGATCCGAACTGGAGACAGCATTAGATGCCAGAGTCATAGATGGCAGCCACAATGCCGGCCCCAGCTTGCTTGCTTGCTTGCTTGATTTTTTAATTTTTGAGATTACATATCTTTAATCTACCATCTAGCCAAAGACTTAAGGCTTCACTGAATGAAGAGTTCAACAAAAAAAGCAAAATGTGAAGACATGTAAGTTAATTGGTTAAGCAAGTATTTGTTAAGTACATGCGTGCAGATGTTACACATTGGGCACACATAGTGCTTAATGAAGATAGAAATTGCTTGCAAATTCAACAAGCTGACAGATTAATGCAGGAAAAACATAATGCATTGAGAAGAAAATAAGTACAAAAAATATTAGAAGCTGAGAATATGATGTGACAAGGAAAGATCTGGTGTGGCCTTCAGATTTGTAGATTTGGAAAAGTTTCCATGGAGAAGCTATTAAAGGGACTAGTAGGGTAGAAAAGACTAGTTGAGACTGAGATCAGGGAAAAGTGAGTTCAGAAAGAGGAGGTAGAGGCCAGTGCCGTGGCTCTATAAGCTAATCCTCCGCCTGCAGTGCCAGCACCCTGGGTTCTAGTCCTGGTCGGGGCGCCAGATTCTGTCCTTGTTGCTCCTCTTCCAGTCCAGCTCTCTTCTGTGGCCCGGGAAGGCAGTGGAGGATGATCCAAGTTCTTGGGCCCTGCACCCACATGGGAGACCAGGAAAAAGCACCTAGCACCTGGCTCCTGCCATCAGATGAGCGCGGTGCGCCGGCTGGGAGACCAGAAGAGGCACCTGGCTCCTGGCTTCGGATCAGCGCGGTGTGCCGGCCGCAGTGGCCATTGTGGGGTGAACCAACGGAAAAGGAAGACCTTTCTCTCTGTCTCTCTCTCTCACTGTCCACTCTGCCTGTCAAAAAAAAAAAATGGAGGTACAAATCAAATACAATTTGTAAGCCAAGTTAACAGTGACATTTTAATGTGTACAAGAAGGCACTCTTTTTATAAAAATTCTGATTAATGTGACTAATAATTATGTAAAATTCACTCAAAAAAATGAAGAAAATTTGTATAAGCAATAAACATAAAAAGCTTGAACTGAGAATTCACAAATAAAAATAACAGAATAGCTACTGAGCATGTGAAAAGATACTTAACAGGATATTGTTCAAAGAAATTGATACTAACATTTATTATAATACAATTGTCAAATACCTAACTAATGAAAATATTAACTGATGTCAGCAAAGGTATATGAAATCAAATTATGTTTGTCTAGTGGCAGTGCATATTACTACACACTTACTAGAAAGCAATTTGGTAGTTATTTTGCAGTCTTGTTGTTATTTTTATTATTAGAATATACTCCTTTTTAAAATAAATTTAATTATTGTATGTGTTCTCTTAGTAGGTCTGAAAACCTGAGAAATGATGTCCAACTAGGCCAGACATGGGTTTTTTAATTGCAGTGTATAGGGCAACATGAGTTAACTGGACAACACAAATGGAAAAACAATGAAAAGTTATTTAATTTGCAATTTTTAATACCTCCTATCAAATTCAAAACACAGCAATAACTATTCAAGGTTATCTAGCAACTAAGTGGTACTGGGCCACAGAACCACTATTCAGCACTGATTGACTGACTCCAGCCCACAGCTTCATCGGTGGATAGCATGTTGACTGAACTTTCCAGACTAATGAGATGGTATTCTGCCTTTCTAAAATAAATGTGTAGATTGTACTTATCTCTCTACAAGATCTAGCATAATTTTTTAACTACAGTGGTCATGATTTCAATACCATCTATTTATGTAAAGGCACAAAACAGTGTATCTATGTGTTAGCCTATAAATATATTTTCATTTATCTATCTGTATTTATCTATTATCTCTCAATATAAAGATACATATATAGTTTTATATAATTTTTAATAATTCAATTGCAAATATTCAGTTGTCCAGAGTGAAAGACTCATTACTGTTAAAATTTGAGTGGATAATAACACAACATTAAGCTACATAATAATATATTATATAGAACTATATAGCACATTTAACCAATGAAAGTAGGTTTTAGTTGAGATCTGACATATTGATAGGAATTCACTGGACAGAGGAAAAATAGCATTCTAAAGTGAAGTAACATAATGTGTGAGAGCCCAGGACAGAACAAAGTCATTTTGAGATACAATGAAGGTTATATGGCTTTATTGCCTTATCTAAGCATTTGTATGGTAAGACATCCAAATGATAGTCTGATAGAAATATTAAAATTCTACAGCTGTGAGCACATATGAAATATATATAGTACACACTATATGCACAAAACCCAGCAATATACGGTGCATGCAGATGTTTTGGACCCCCCAGATTACAAGCTGTATAAGTGGTCTTTAAGAAAATTAACACAAATTACAAAGAAAAATATAGTTAAAGATGAATGAAATTCTAATTTTCAAGAGTAAGGAAAGAAATCAAAACAAATTTAATTGTATAAAACAAATTCCTCACACACCACAACATCTAGAACAAAGGGGAAACATTTTCACAAATAATTTTCAAAAAATAACTACTGCAATTCTGTATTATTTGCATATTTTCTCACTTTTTTATAATGGCAGATTGGTAAAATACTTCTGATAGAAAAAAAGAAAAATAATGCAATTTCCTCTCTATTAGTGTCTATATAAATTTGTTTTTGCTTTACTTTATGTACAAGACTTTCAGGCAATTATTGGAAATTTGTCAACTGAAATAATTTTCTTTCTTTTTTTTAAAGATTTATTTATTTATTTGAAAGTCAGAGATACAGAAAGAGAGAGAGGCAGAGAAAGAGAGAGAGAGAGGTCTTCCATCCGATGGTTCACTCCCCTATTGCCTGTAATGGCTAGAGCTGCTCCGATCCAAAGCCAGGTGCCAGGAGCTTCCTCTGTGTCTCCCCTGTGGGTGCAGGGGCCCAAGGACTTGGGCCATCTTCTACTGCTTTCCCAGACCATAGCAGAGAGCTGGATCGGAAGAGGAGCAGCCAGGACTAGAACCAGTGCCCAAATGGGATGCCGGCGCTTCAGACCAGGGCGTTAACCAGTTGAGCCACAGTGCCAGCCCCTGGAAGAATTTTCGCATATATATTAACATTTCATGAAATTTCAAGTTTACTTGTATAAGACCAAAGCTTCACTACCATTTGAATTTGTGATATTCATTAATAAATTGTTAAAGAGGGAGTGTAGTACACTGTTATGAGTGTGTCATCTTATGTAATATGAATTAAACTCCATATCTGTTAAGACTTTATGAAAATTAATCTTCCACTCACAACGTCTGAACATGTGAAGAATTTTCCATAAAATAGCTTTGATTAAATACTTTTCAAATCTCATTTCATTTTTACCTATAAATCCTCTGATTTCCATCAGCCACAATGTTTTGATACTTTGTTTACTCATTTACAAGATGGAAATTGTTTTTTTACTAACCTTACTCAGTAATATGTTGACATGATTTGTCACAATATTTATATCACTTCTATGATAGAATAATTTGGATAGCCACTTACATTACAATGTTGAACTTTTGTTATTTAGTTTATCACAATTTGATAAAGTTTACATATTTTTAATAGATGAATTCCAAGATAGGTGGAAAAATAAAAATTTCATTATATGGAAATACTGATAACTTTCAGTGATACATTCTTTGTGAGAACATGTATTAACTTAAATAGGATATTCAAAATCAAATTAGATAATAGATATCTTTCATGCTTTAAGTCAGCCATTTAATTACTAACTCTTCACTGAGGAACTCATATCTGTTAGTCTGTAGATTATTGCTAGCAATAAAGTAATAACATAAAGTAATAACGTAACACACACACATGCACAAACAACCCCTGCTTCTAAGATATCAAAGAATTTGGAGGAAAGGATGAGACTAAGAAAATAATATTGTAAATAATCATTAAACTATGTTTTTAATAAATTTCATGAAAGTGTAAATTTTCATGTTTACACATGAAGTCAAAGTATCTTTTTCATATCTTTTAAAAATAATAATTTCATAGTAATACATTTACATACCATACAATTCATTTTAAAAGTATTTTTAGAGGAGGAAATATAATTGATAGAGTGTAAATGCATCTTTTAAAATATACAGTTATGTGGTCTTAAAAATTAGAGGAACAGCCGGGACTAGAACCAGCGCCCATATGGGATGCTGGCTCCGCAGGTGAGGGATTAATCTACTGCGCCCCAGTGCTGGCCCAAGGATTTTTTTTTTTGCTGAAAGAATTATTTTACTTAGCACAAAGTCTTCAGTGTTCATCCGTGTTATAATATGGGTCAGTATTCCCTTCATTAATAAGGCTAAATAATGTTTCATTGTATACATTTACTGTGCTTGATTTATCATTTGAAAAATGGCCATTTAATCATTTCTATATTTTGGCTATTGTGTGCAGTTTTGTGGTGTGTAATGGAGTGATGCATTTTTTCAAAATTATGATTTCAATTATTTTGGTTAAATACCCAGAAGGGAAAGTGGGTCCTATAAGAGATCTATTTGTAATTGTTTTGAGGAGCCCCATACTCTTTTCTATAGTGGCTCCTAGCTCACATGTATATCTATATGTAACGCATTATGCCTTGAAGCACCATTCTCTTTCTCACAGATGAGATGGGAAATTTTAAAAGGTTTATTTTATTCATTTGAGAGAGAGAGAGAGAGAGAGAGAGAGAGAGAGAGAGACGGGGGGAGAGAGAAAGAAAGTCTTCCATCCATAATTCAAAATGGCCACAATGGCCAGGGCTGGGCCAGTCAGAAATCAGGAGTCTGGACCTCCATCTGGGTCTCCCATGTGGGTAGCAGGTGCCCAAGACACATAATGCTATTTCTTGCTAGGATTCTTACCACAATAACTCTTCAGTGAATAATTTGTTTTACCTCTCCAAATATAGGGAGTTCCTGGGTGTAGACTTTCTTGATGTATGGGAGGCGATGCTGTTGATTTTGGCTCAGAATAGTCCATATTAGATTTTATTTTTCCATCCAAAAAATGATTTAACCACCAAAACTAAATCCCATGTGAATTCTAAGCTTCAAATGTTTGAAATGACTTGCTCAAGAGTGCCAGCCACAATGAGATATTTAGGGATCTTCTCTGGTTGTTGCAATTTATAGCCTTTTTCACTTTTGTTAAAGTTGCAGGCAAATCTTAGCTCTATGAATGTTGACATCAGTTAGTCAAGCAGACAGCAGAAAAGTGACAAAGGAAGGCGTAAGGCTGATTTTGAAATTGTTCTGTGACATTGGCCCATGAATATACCATAAATCAAACTATATGGGAGAGTACATACAGATTTAAAAGCAAGAGACCAGAAAGTTCAAGGAAAACAAAATACCTCAGAAGACCTGAGAAAACAAATGTAATGCAATTTAAATCACTGGAATAAAACAGTGGCACAATTCACATCTCCTGTATCAGAAATATTTGGTGAGCTATTTAAAATTACAAATGACTATACCTCTTCTCAGAACCTTAGAGAGGGAAAAAATAAAAAGACTGAAGGCAGGTACCAGGAGTCCACTTTTTCAGAAAATTATCCAAGTAAGATTTATGTAATCAAAGTTTGGATAACCTTTGACAGTCTACAGCATTCTCTTCTTTCTATTAATAGGAGCCAGATGAAAGATACTTCTTTTATAGAATTTGTGGAGCATGACTCATGTCAAAGCATTATATTCATTTATTTTTATTATTTTTAAAAGATTAACTTATTTATTTGAAAGTCAGAGTTACACAGAGAGAGGAGGAGAGGCAGAGAGAGAGATAGAGAGGTCTTCCATCCACTGGTTCACTCCTCAATTGGCAGTAATAGCCAGAGCTGTCTGATCCGAAGCCAGGAGCCAGGAGCTTCCTCTGGGTCTTCCCACAATGGGTGTAAGGGATCAAGGACTTGCGCCATCTTCTATTGCTTTCCCCAGCCACAGAAGAGAGCTGGATTGGAAGTGGAACAGCTGGAACTAAAACCAGAGTTCATACCGATGCCAACACTACTGGCGGTGGCTTTACCTGCTATGCCACAGTGCCAGCCCCTATATTCCTTTATGTTTTTAAAGTTGCAGCCTGGGGACTTCCATGTCAGGCACACATGAAGAAAACAGACCAAAAACAAAGTCTACCTTAAAAAATATTATAAGAAATAACGAATGACATAAATTTAAAATAAAAGAAAATAAAGACAAATTCCACTATCTTTAGCTGCAGACTAATAAAGATACAGTGGGACAGTATAGGATAAATGTACAATAACTTCTGAAAGCTTCAAAAATGTTCTTTCTGTAAGATAACAGGGTGTTACTGAAGACCTTTAAGTAGATGCCAGGATAGTTGATAATGAAAAACTATGGGTAGCCTATATACAACGTTATTACAGTATGCCGGTTCCCCTGGGATGTCAGCCAAGACAGAGGTGAATTTCTGACAACTACTCAAGTCTGAACTCAATCCAAATCTACACATTCACAACACGGTGATCCTTTCAGAAAAGAAAAGCCTACACTATACACTAGATACAGGAGTCCTATTGGCACATTTTCAATATTAAAATAAACAGCACCCACCACTATGAATTCCATTCATTTGGAACAAATTTTGAATATACTTAAACTTATTTGGAATACTTAGAATCACAGAATGTATGTTTCTTTGTCTTTAAGTGGAAGGATTTTTTTTAAATGAGAAAGAACATAAACAAGAAAGACTGATGCACCAAGCTTTACTGAATATGTGGGTGAATTAACTTACAATTCAATCTAGCTTCTCTGCTTCCATAATCCTACATCAATGTTAAAACCCAGATACTGGTTCCAACAAGAAAATGAGATTGATTATTCATATCTAGTTTAAATATTTCTAGTCCTTAGAGAAATCATTTTGATGAATAATAATCACATATAGTGAGAAGAAAATAACCAGGTCATGAATTTTTACTTTGATCAGTTTCATTTGCCTGCAAAATTGAACATGACTTACAAGTCTAAAAAATTAGAGAATTAATCTATATACATTACAGTGTTAAAGTATTTAACCTTCCATGTATGCTATTATGTCATTAATCCATTCATACAAGACATTAATTAAATGTCTTCAAAGGACTATGGACTATATAAGTTTATAAGGAGAAAGGGAAACATATATTCTAGAGAAAGTTAATAAAAAGTCAGTTGATGAGATATATACATTGTATATATAAACATTGTGTATAGGCTTGTATATGTGTTTTCATTTGTAATTCAAAATAAATGTGTGTGTTTATACATACATATGTGTAGTCGTCTGTTGGTATCCATGTGTAAATGATTGCATGATCTCCCACAGATATCAAATTCTGTAGATATTCAAGTCTCACATACAAAATACTATAGTATTTGTGTATGACCTGTGAATATCCTTCCATATACTTTAAATCAGCTGTAGATAATTTGTAATATCTAATGCAATGTACATACTATGTGAATAGTTGCGACACTATAACGTTTAGAGAATAGTGTAAAGATGTACATGTTAAATGTGTACACAGCTTTTTCCAAAATGTTTTATTCACTAGTTGGCTGAATCCATTTTCATCTAGGAAGTCATTATTAAGATTAAGAAAATGGGCCGGCACCGTGGCTCAATAGGCTAATCCTCCGCCTAGCAGTGCCGGCACACCGGGTTCTGGTCTCGGTCTGGGCGCTGGGTTCTGTCCCGGTTGCCCCTCTTCCAGGCCAGCTCTCTGCTGTGGCCCGGGAAGGCAGTGGAGGATGGCCCATGCGCTTGGGCCCTGCACCCGCCCGGGAGACCAGGATGAGCACTTGGCTCCTGGCCTCGGATCAGTGTGGTGCGCCGGCCACAGCGTGCCCGCCGCGACGGCCATTGGAGGGTGAACCAACGGCAATGAAAGACCTTTCTCTCTGTCTCTCTCTCACTGTCCACTCTGCCTGTCAAAAAAAAATGAAGAAGAACATAATTTATAAAATGGGGGCATACTATGCAATTCATAAAACATATACAAAGGAATAAGTATTGAGAGGTTATCACTTGTTCAGAAAAGTGCAAGGAAATTTATATTGGAGTATAATTTAGGTCTCAGGTGATGAAGTTGATGAGATAGTAAGACCACAAAAATTAAACCTATGGAATTTGAAGTTTATCTTAGATATTTTTATTCCTAAATCTTGGGCAAAGTGCCATAATCAATATTTAATGTAGTTATTTAAGGGATTCTAATGGAAACCTAAATTTAAAAACCATTTGAAAGTAAGAAAAAACTTAAGCTTAGTTGTGATTGAGTTGGCTTCCTCATCTTCCAGATGTGAACCTTGATATTTTACGTATTCTTTCCATGTCTCATTTCCTTCATTCTGAAGGTTCAGATCTAAATACTGCCTGGAAAGTTGATTTGAGGAATTTTTATGATGTATCAAATGTATCTAATACTGCCTGCTGGTGGAAGAAACTTAATAAATGACAATTATAATTATTACTGCTATGCTATTACTATTCGTTATAATTAACAGTTCTCAGTCCAGCAGGAAAGAAAAGAGTAATTAGACTTCAGGATGGTAAGTAAATATAGAAGGGAGCCCAGTGCTAGAAGAGAAAGTGCAGGAGCCTGTTACTTCTTTCTTGTGTTTCAGCAAAGATTTTCAGAAAAATCTAACAGCTAAATTTAATGAACATGTAGATAACACAATCCAGCATATCATGTTCTACTTTCAGGACATGGCCTCACATGGCAGCAATTTGCTGATTGCTATTAGGACATAAGAGCTGCATTAATCTGTGATAGCATTTGAGCCAAATAAGAAATTGTCCAGGAATTTATAAGTAAATCCTAACGATCAGGTGACTGAAGAGAATGTTGAAAAGCTCAAACATAATTTGAATGCTTTCAGTGACTATATGCATTTGTAGTACTGTGCACTAGAAAGATTTAACAAGGGAGAAAAGCAAACTTGTCAATCATTTTCAGGTGACCTTCAGTCTCTGTGAAAGCAAGAAATGGAAAAAAAAATGGCTGTATTTATTTGTTTAAAAGAGTGACACACACAAAGAGAGAGAGACAGAGAGAGGCTGATTTTCCATCTCCTTGTTTACTCCTCAAATAACCACAAACTAGGAGTGCAGAAATCCACACAGCGGCCAGCGCTGTGGCTCACTAGGCTAATCCTCTGCCTGCGGCACCGGCACCCTGGATTCTAGTCCCCGTCAGGGTGCCGGATTCTGTCCCAGTTGCCCCTCCTCCTGTCCAGCTCTCTGCTGTGGCCCGGGAGGGCAGTGGAGGATGGCCCAAGTCCTTGGGTCCTGCACCTGCATGGGAGACCAGGAGGAAGCACCTGGCTCCTGGCTTCAGATCAGCGCAATGCGCCGGCCGCAACACACTGGCCGTTGGAGGGTGGCCGGCCACTTGGGGGTGAACCAACGGAAGGAAGACCTTTCTCTCTGTCTCTCTCTCTCACTGTCTAACTCAGCCTGTCAAAAAAAAAAAAAAAAAAGAGAAAAAAGAAAAGAAAAGAAAAGAATTCCACACAGGTCTCCCAACTGGGAGGGAGGGTAGCAGGTGCCCAAGAACTTGGGCCATCTTCTGATGCTTTCCGAGGCTTTGTCTAAAATCTGTCATTGAGGACGCACAGTGGAGTCTGAGGAAATGTAGTTCTGACCTTCTGCTTTTTAACTTTCTCTTCCTTCTTTTGCTCTTCTCTGGGGCTGTGGGAAGAATCGAGACTGTCCTGAATGAGCAGATTCATGGAGGAAGGAAAAAAGGAGACTTTTTTTTTTTTAGAACATCTCTGTAAATGTTAATTATAAGCCCCAGACAACTACTAAGTCACGAAAACATAATAAAGGAACCATAATAAAAATCACACTTCTCATACAAAGAAGCAAGAAGGAAAAGATTGACAACATTGTCCCATCCCAAAGCTCCAAGGAGCACAGCATAGAGACATAACTCCTTTTTTGGGAGAGAGAGTAAAATGAATCACAGGCTAGGTCCACTGTGAAAAAAATTCAGTAATACTGAGCCTTCCTTTCCTGGATCCAAACTCTTACCTTACAGAGTGACTATCTGGAGCATCCATAGGTGGCCAGGTGTTGCCACTCCTCCCCAAACCATCCACAGAAAGTGAAATGTCAACCATGTAGAGAGGCCAAGAGAGGGAGCTTCAGATAACATCTTGGAGTATACACCTAGGCCTACCATGCCTAGACCTAATACCTGAGAAATCCCAAAGGCGTCTAGCTCCTAACCGGTACTCACAGACTAAGCCTTTGGACTTGCGCAGCATCAGGCAGAGACCTGTGCTCCAGAGGATGCACTTTGACATGTATCACTGCTAGCTGGTCATGAAGACATTCCCAAGGACTTAGTATTACATCTGACTATGGGACACAGGTGGCCAACCTAGATAGTCTGAGTGGCTCTAGGGTTACTTTTATTGCTCTCCTATAATCTTGGGTAGACAGAAAGTGTCCACTGGACTGTGTTTTTGGGTGCAGTGCTGGTCTGTACAGATCAGAATGGTTTCTACAGAGAGGAAAGTAATTGTGGACAGGGTCTATGGACTTGCCCCAGTATCAGGCGGAGGCCTGTGCCCTGGTGAGACACATATGTTTTTGTATATATTACTATCTTTTTTGAAGATTTATTTATTTATTTATTTGAGAGGCAGATGACAAGTTTTCCCATCCACTGGTTCACCAAATGGCTGCAACGGCTGGATTTGGGCTGATCCAAAGCCAGAAGGTTGTTCTGGGTCTTATACGTGGGTGCAGGGTTCCAAGGACTTGGTCCATCTACTGATTTAACAGGCTCATTAACAGAGAGAGAGCTGGATCAGAAGTGGAGCAACCAGTACTTGAACCAGCACCCATATGGGATGCCATTGACGAAGGCAGAGGCTTAACCTATTACACTCAGCGTCAGCCCCAACCACCGTCCTCTTGCAGATTGACTGTTCACTCCCAAGATTACAGAGAGACCAGTGGGTATGAGACCCCTGTGTGACTCACTTAGGATCTACTGGTATATTTGAGGGGCTGATTCTATCACCCTTCCTGCAATAAAGGAACAACAAAGAATCACAGGGCTATTTTGGGAGATGATGCCTGGCTTATTAAACCCGGCATTGAGAAGATAGTAAATGTGTTGTTCCCTTGCCATAGTCTGAAGTCGGAGTCTCTGGACCTGCTTCAATCCCCACTAGAATTCTGTGGTCCTGGTTAGTAGACTGATAACAAAATCTACATTACCAGTGGCTGATTAGTGCTGCATTGAGCAATGAACCATCCTCAGCAGCAGACAGAACACAACGGGATGAGTTTTGTTCTAGTCCCTGGTCACTCTGGTTTTAGTGGACTGTGGGATCCAGGTGTGATCTAGTATTGTGGCACCTGTGGAGTCTGACCTATCAACAGTACATGAAGAGGCTGATAGAGACTGTCTGAAAGTTTTCAGACAATTCAGTAGCTCATGCTGAAAACAGCATCAACTGTAAACCTGGAACAAATAAGAGATCAGGAAGTTTTGTAAGATTGAATCAGAAAACACATCAATAGCGGACCTGTGGTAAAACACAACTTGGGTGATCTCTAGGGCTGAAATAGCAGAAGTATCTATAGGTTCAGAGAAAGTAAAGACTACTGGGAATTTCTAGAAGGACAATTATAAAGTCATAGCACAATAACGAACCCTTCAACATGCTGAAGACATTGTTTATCAACAAGTATCACAAACTTTTGGAGAACCACGACCTCATCTAAAGAGCAGAAACCAGTCACCTGAGAACTGAAATTTCCAAATGCTTGAATGAAGAATTCACAATAATTAGGTTTTAGAAAATTCAATGAAATTCAAAAATATACAGAGAAGCAATTCAATATTCTAACAGACAGATTTGATAGAAGTGGAATTAATTGAATAAAATCAAGCAGAATACCTTCAACTGAAAATTACACCAAATTAAATTTAAAAATTCAATAAAAAGAATCAATAGCACAATAGATCAAATAAAGAATCAGTGGGCTCAACGACAGGGCATTTGATAATACAGGGTTAGAGGAGAAAAGAGAAAGAATAATCAAGAGTAAGGAAGTAAGCTTATAGGAATAATAGGCTAGCATCAAAAGAGCAAATGGTCAATTGACTGGGATCCAGGAGGGACTTGAAAATGTCTTGGAGAAAAAACATATCCAAAGATACGTTGATAAAAACTACCCAAACTTAAAGGAAGGTATTGCTATCTAGGAACAGGAAAATCAGAGGTCACCAGTCTGATTCAGCTCAACCAAGTATACCTCAAGATATATTTTAGGTAAGCTCTCCAAAATTAAGGAGACAATTCTCAAAGCAGAAAAAAAAAAGTAAAATAAAATAAACAAGTAACACATAAAGATACCTTAATTTACTGACTACAGAATTCTCAGCAGAAAGCTTACGGGTGAAGACAGAGTAGGATGAAACCATTACAGTATTAAAAGAAAAAAAATTCCAACCAAGATTACTGTATCCAGAAAAGCTATTCTCAAAATATAAAGACTTTCTCAGATAAACATAAACTGAGAGAAATTATCACCACCAGACCTGTGTGACAAGAAATACGAAGGGGAATTCTTCAACCTGAAAGGAAGAGGGTTTTTTTTTTTAGATTTATTTATTCATTAGAATTTAGAGTTGTACCCAGAGAGAGAGAGAGGGAAAAAGAGAGAGAGAAGAATAAATAATCTTTCATTCTTCCACCTGCTAGCTCACTCCCCAGATAGCCGAAATAGCTGAGGCTTTGCCTGGCCAAAACCTGGAGCCAGGAGCTTCTTCCAGGTCTCCCACAGGGATGGCACAGACCCAAGTACTTGCGATATCGTATACTGTTTTTCCCAAGGCATTAGCAGGAAGCTGGGTCAGAAGTGGAACAGCTGGTACACAAACCGGTGCCCGAACGAGATGCTGGCTTCTCAGGTGGCAGTTTTACCCACTATGACACAATGCCAGCCCTCAAGGAAAGATATATTAATAAGAAGAAAATATCAGGAGGTATAAATACTGATTACACACTGGTAATAAAAACTATACAATTTGAGAATGCTGTATTATCGTATATATGACATGCAAAAATCATTTATATCTTTACTATGAAATCGAACAAAACATAACCACTGTATTAAAATGTAAAGAAACAGACAATATTGAAAGAGGTCAATGTCACAACAAAATTCAAAATATAGAGAAGAAAGGAGAAAATTGTAAAGTTCCTTATTTGGATTTCTTATGTGTTGTCTTAGTGTGTCCATTTTCCTATATTTATAATCAACATTAAATGTTTATCATTTCAACATAGCTTTTCTTTTTTTTTTTTTTTAAGATTTATTTACTTATGAAAGTCAGAGTTACATAGAGAGAGGAGAAGCAGAGAGAGAGGTCTTCGATTTGCTGGTTCACTCCCCAGTCATCCCCAATGGTAGGAGCTACAGCGATCTGAAGCCAGGAGCCTGGAGCTTCTTCCATGTCTCCCACATAAGTGCAGGGGCTCAAGCACTTGGGCCATCTTCTACTCCTTTCCCAGGCCACAGCAGAGAGCTGGATTGGAAGAGGAGCAGCCAGGATGCAAACTGGTGCCCATATGGAATGCTGGCACTGCAGGCAGTGGCTTTACTCGCTGTGCCACAGCGCCAGCCCCTCAACATAGCTTTTCATAATCAAAAGATTTTTGTAAGCCTTGTCATAACTCCAAAGCAAGAATGTATAACAGATTTACTAAATGGTAAATAAGGAATCTAAATACCTAACTAGAGGAAGCCCACTAAGCCACAAATGAAAATTAGAAGAGAAAGAGAAAGAAAAATGTATTGTTACAAAGAAAACATAAAGCAAGTATCAAAATGGCATTAATAAAACCTTACCTATCAATTTTTTCCTTTAATAACAATTAAAAAACAAAGAGTAACCAAATGCATTAAGAAAGAGAATCCATCTATCTGCTGCTTACGTGAAATGCATTTTATTTCTGAACATACACAGACTGAAAGTGAAATATTGGAACATGATATTGCATACACATTGAACAGAAAAGAAGTCAGGGGAAGGGATACTACTATCAGATAAAGCAGATTTTAAATCAAAATTAGTAAAACAAGACTCAATCCAGCAAGCGAAGGTAGTAATATCTTCATCACGTATTGGAGCAATCAATAAATATAATAAATATTAATAGAACCCAGTGGAAAGGTAGACTCAAATCTGATAATAGCTTGTGAATTTAATTATCTACATTTAGAAATGGTCAGATCATCTAGACAGAAAATCAAGAGAGAAATGAGAGGGTTAAATTGTACGCTAGATCACTAAGACCTGACAGACATCTTCAGAACCTTCCAACAGCTGCAGAATATCACTTACATGTATGTCACAAACAATTTATGTATTCTAGCATGTATGTCACAACAAATTTTAAAGACTAGAAATATTACTAAGCATCTTTTACTATAACACAATAAAAAGAAAATCAATAATAATAAAAATTTTGTAAACCTTACAGATACATGGAAATTGAACACCCTACTCATGAGTAATCAATAGATCAAAAAATAAATGGAGGAGGTATACAAAAATTATCTTGAAATTCATTGAAATGGAAATACAACATGGTAAAACCTGTGGAATACAGAAAATGCAGGACTAAGAGGGAAGTTTATAGCCATCAATGCCTATTTAAAAACAAAAATAGAAACAGATCACAAATAAACAACTCATCATTACACCTCAAGGTCAAACTCAAAAATTGGTAGCAGACAGGAAGCAGTAAAACTCATGACACAAGTAAATGGCAGAGACAGAAAAGATAATTTTAAAAATCAATATATTTAAAATGATGGATTAAATTGAAAAATTCTTAGCTAGACTATCCAAGAAAAAAAGAGAAAGATTTTCATTATCAGAATCAGAGATGACAAAGGAGACATAATGAGTGATACTGCAGCGATACAAAGATTGTTAGAGAATGCTATGAACAATTATGGAGCAACACATTAGAAAACCTGGAAGAAATTGTCAAACTTATGGACACATATACTTACCCAGATTAAATCATGAGGAAAGAAAACATATAAACAGAAAAGTAACATGAAGTAAGATTGGATCAATAATAAAAATCCCCCATGAAAGAAAACCATAGAACCAGATAGCTTCATTGCTGAATTCTGTGAAACATTTCAAGAAGAATCAACACAAAAATCCCTTTTAAATGTCATTGTAAAAATTAAAAGGAAAATAATGGGGTTGGTTCTGTCCTACAGTAGGTTAAGCCACCACCAGTAGCACCAACAATCAACAAGGGTATCAGTCGAGTCCCAGCTGCTCCATTTCTGACCCAGCTCCCTGCTATTACACTTGGGGAAGCATTGAAAGATGGCCCAAGTTCTTGGACCCCCTTACATTTAGTTGTGTCCTCTTCAATTTCTTCCATCAATGACTTATAGATTTCATCATATCAACCTTTAATTTCTTTGGTTAGATTTATAGCCAATTTTTGTAAATATAAGAAATAGTATTGCTTTTTAACTTTGTCATATAATTCACTCATGGTGTGTAACAAAACTGATTTTTCTGCGTTGACTTGTATCTTGCAACTGTGCTGAATATTTTTATTAGTTCTAACAACTTTTTGGTCAAGTCTTGAGGTTTTTTGTTTATAAGATTAAGCACAGAAAGACAAATATCACATTATCTCACTCATTCATGGAATTTTAAAAATATGTGATCTCATAGAAATTAAAAATATAAAAGTGTTTACCACAGGGTAGGATGGGCAGTGGGGAGGGAGATAGGGAAAGGTTGATCACCTGTTACAGCTAAATAGGAATATGAAGTTCTGGGGTTCTGTTGCACAGTGAGGTGACTATAATGTACTATGTATTTCTCTATTGAGAAAAATCTGTAACATAGTATTCTAGATCATTTCACTATAAAGAAATGCTAAGTGCTTGAAAAAATACATTTACCATAAATGGATATTACATAACATATGAATATAACAAAGTATCACACAGTACCCCATCTATGTGCACAATTTTTAAGAAAATATTAAATGCCATTAGAAAGATCTTTCAAAAGTAGTGGATTTCAAAAAAACATTTTGCAACTATAATCTTGCGATGCATAAAAATGTGTCAGCCAACCATGGACCACATGTGCACTAGCGATCCCATAGGATTATGTTGTCTAGCAATGTTTCATCTGTCTCCATTGTCCCTTTCTGGTTTGTATCAGTGGAGTCCTTTCCTGGAAGTTATTTTATCCATTGTAAGCAGCATAGAGTGTTTCCATATGATGTCGGCACTGAGCAGAGAAATGAACCAGAATATAATTAAGCCATGAAACTGTAAGAGGAAAGAAATCAGATGGAGATGAGGATGATTGTTATTTAACTTACGTGGGTTTTTTTTGTTCATGTGTTCAGTAGTTGTGGGGGGAATGAGAAAACTGACATTGACATACCATAATGTTTGAGACAGTTCCTGCATACTCCTTAATTTTCTGATATCTGGTGTATGATGGATGCCATAATTTGTACCATTTTAGGAAGAGATTTACTGAGTTTTGGAGAGATTTGATTACTTCTGGAAGATTATATGATATATTAAAAGTGACATGAAATTAAAGCTTTTATCTGATTTTAAAATCCTTGTTAATTCTTCTAGAACATAAAATAAGTCTCCAACTCCCACCTTCTGTGGAAAACAAACATGAAGTAGCTACTTTATGTGATATTAAAATTTTACTCGAATGTAGTTGTAATGATTGAAACTGCATTTTAAACCAGTAAAAAGATAATGCATACGTTTAAAGACATTTTGAGAAGCAAACTTTCTTTTGTCTCTTTTGTTTCATTATGTGTGATAGGTGGATGTAGACAAGCATAAATCTAACTTTTTAAGTTTTTCTATTTTTTAAATATTTATTTATTTGAAAGTTAAGGTTACACAGAGAGAGAGAGAGAGACACATACATACACACAGAGAGAGGGAGAGAGAGAGAGAGAGGGAGAGAGAGAATCTTCCATCCTCTGGTTCAATCCCCAAATGGACACTTTGGCCAAGGCTGGGTAAGGCTGAGACCAGGAACCAGGAGTTTCATCCAGGTCTCCCAAGAGTGTACAGGGGAGCAAGTCCTTGAGCCATCTCCCATTACTTTCCCAGGCACATTAGCAGGGAGCTGGATCAAAAGTGGAACAGCTGGGATTTGAACCTGTGCCCATAAGGGAAGCCAGCACTGCAAACGGTAGCTTAACTTGCTGAGCCACAATGCCAGCCCCATAAATCTACTTTTAAAATAATAAAATCTTCACTTAATGAAGATGCTCTTGCTTGTTTGCTTATTGTTGACAAATCACAGTCTTGCAAGTAACAAAATTTTAACAACTTAGAGATATATTTTAATTATAAATGTAATATAACTTTTATGTGTACTATAAACCAAAAAAAAAAAAAAAAACCCTTTCCCCTTCCCAAAATCTTAGTAACAGGAAGAAGGAAATTGTACTCTTTTCTAGAAGGCTATCTTTATATTTATAGTTATCTTCCAGGCCAATGTGACATCTCAATTTACCATTATTCTGGGACAAACATGTTCCCAAACATATTGGGTTCTTTAAACTTAAATGATTTTGCTTTGTTTGGTGCTTGGCTTGATTTGAGAAAAAAGCTGTTTCTCTCCATGAGGTGCATTTCTAAATGATGTTCCATAAATAGACCCAACAAGCAAATTATTTGCATGGATTGGTTCAATGAGAAAATAATGTGTTCCTGCAGTTTCCTTGTCTTGTCTGAGCTCCCACACTGGAAGATGCTGGAAGATCTCAATGCTGCTTGCAGACTCATCAAAGAAAGTTTTGGCAGATTAGCAGTACTTTTCCTCAACTGTAACAATTAATGTCTAGAAAACTTTTGCAGAGCTTCTGATGATTATGGTTAGAGTGAATCAGTAAGATATTTTGCACTTCATTACATGTCAGAATTTCTGATTATGTTTATTTATTTGTTTCATTGATTATTTTATGAAACTTCAATCTAAAATATTTTTATGTGGGTTTCTAGATTTTCTGAACAGAAAATATAAAAAAATTCATATTTCTATTTTCCTTGTTCCAATGTATTTGAGTTGTTAATGATAAATTTTTTCAGTTTAGTACATTTGTGTGATGTAGTATGTGTGAGTGTTGTGCGTGTATGTGTATATAGATTTATAAACCTTCTAATGCTTCTAGTATGAATTTCAGCATCTTATGTCTTGCAACTGGAACACAGCTTAAATTTAGGAGAGGATTGATTTACTTTTGCATGTCAAGCATGGAAATACAGCTTTTCCTTCACACAGTGACTAATGAGCCTGTCAGTGGAATGGTGTTTTACAGAGCTTTTTGCAACAAAGGACTCGTGGCTAGTTTTTATTCCACACCCAAGCAGCAAAATACAGCAAGCAGAACCAGAACGTCAAGTGTAATATATCATGACTCAATTACATGTGACAGGAAATGTAAAACTAAAGAAATATATTATTAGATAAATCTGAAAGAGTACTTTAGAAAATGGATTTTGCTTATTTCTCATAATGCAATGTTTTTCATCAATAAAACATTATATTTATTTTCCCTAAGCCATAATTATGATACATGTAAATATTAGGGTACCTTCCATTTTCTCTTCTTTAATGTGGCAAGCTAAGTAAAATATTTTTAAATTTGTCAGTAATTCCCTCAAATCAGAGTTCAATAGGAAAGGACTAGTCAACATTTATTATGAGAAACATCCAAAACAAGTAGTTTCAATATCAGCTTTTTGATAAAATGTAAAAAATGAAAATTGTTACATTTCCTAGAATAAGCTGTGGCAGCTTCAAACAAAAGTAAGAAGGAATTTAGATAGATGTCTGAGAAAAAATCAAACTTCAGCCAGTGTTTTCATGTTGAGTTGGGATGGTCGCATCACAAAATACTCCACAAAGACATTGTAAATTCAAATATTTTCAAAGGTGCAACAGTGCTCAGGGAAAAAATGGTGAACTTCTGGAAGTTTGGACACTATTTCTTTAAGAAACAATCCCCAGCACCAAATGTTAAATATTTTATTGAGGTTTCTCATAACAAAGTTCACCTGGAACGGACTTTCAAACTTGGAGGCAGGCTCCTGTCAGATATTACAGAATTGTTAAAGACATCTGAGCCGAGAGCTGAATTTTCCAATAAGGCAGATACTAGCCATTTAAGACGATTACAATTTTAATTTCAATGACAGTAAATTCAATACAAATGAAAAATTTCACTCCTCATTTGTACCAGAAACAGGAAGTGTGCAATAGCAACATGCAAATTGGGGCTAGTGTTTTGCTCTTTGCGGAACCAAAAATTTGAAGGAAAAAACTAACATAATGGAATCAGTAGATACAGTCAGTCTTATTCTTAAGCTTCACTTTTCCTTGAGAAAATAGTATACCAAGTTGACCTTGAAAAGAGATCCTAAATTCTTATATTCCATTAATTTTACTTTTTAATGAATTGAAAATTATTGGGTAATCTCTCTGGCTAGTTCAGACTTGTTTCCTACTTCATTTCCTCTCTCCTACTCTGCATTGGCCTCACTAGGCTTCTTGCTTTCTTTAAATACTCGAATTATCTTCTAAAAACCAGTGTATTTCTCTGTCTCAAATGATATTTCAATGGAAACTTGACTCACTTTTTAAAGTATTCCAACTTCAGCATAAGCATTATTTCCTGAGAACTCTCCTGGCTTTAAAATTTTAAAGACCTCCTTGTAGTGCTTTCATTTTTTCATCAAAGCAAAAATTATACAATTTAATTATGCAGTCACTGCTACCATTGTCACCATTACCATTATATCACTAACACATTGGGCATTTGTTATATACCAAAGATGGCCTTAAAAGCTTTGCATATATTGGAAAATCCTTCCATGGCCCTGTGAAGTAGAGGTTTTCATGATATTATGTCCTTACTCACATTGCACAGATGACTTTACTGTGGTAGGTAAGAGGTAGATATGTTTCCACAGCTCAGCTATGGTGGTGTCCGAATTGGAATTCTGGCAGTTTGGCAGATCCATGATATTAGTTAGCATTGTTTACTTTTATTTAGTTGTATAGTCTTGAGAAAAAGGGTATCTATTGGAAATTGGAAACAATAATTTAACACTTACATTAGTGCTCACTACATAGACTCCACTTCATATTTCTTTCTTTTTTAAAAGATTTATTTATTTGAAAGGCAGAGTTACAGAGAAGCAGAGGCAAAGAGAGAGAGAAAGAGAGAGAGAGAGAGGTCTTCCATCCGCGGTTTCACTCCCCAGTTGGCCACAACAACTGGAACTATGCCGATCCGAAGCCAGGAGCCAGGAGCTTCTTGTGGGTTTCCCATTTGGGTGCAGAGGCCCGAGCACTTGGAATATCTTCCACTGTTTCCCAGGTCATAGCAGAGAGCTGGATCTGAAGCGAAACAGCCAGGACTCGAATGAGTGCCCAAATGGAATGCCTGCACTGCAGGTGGTGGCTTTACCCACTATGCCACAGCGCTGGCCCCCACTTCATGTTTCTTAAATTAACGAATAAACAAAATAATTATTCAGTTATTTGATTAATTTAAGTCATTATACACCTAAAAATGAGACAGCAAAGTTTCAGTGTTTTTCAATGTGCCTGAAACATTTTTCTTTTAAAAAATTTTACTTCTTTTCATTTTATTTGAAAACAGACATACATGCATCTTCAATCTGCTGGTTCACTCTTTAAAATTTTGCAACAGCCAAGACTAGATCAAGAAAAAGCCAGGAGCCCAGAGATCAATTCAGGTGTCCTACCCTGGAGGCAGACACTCAACAACTTGAATTTTCAGCTGCTGCCTTCCAAAAAAGCAAGTTTGGGAATGAAGGAAAAGTAAGACTAGAACCAATCACTCTAATACAGGGTATGATTGTTCTAAGCAACAACTTAAGTGCTACTCCAAACACCTGCCCATATTTTTCCTTTTGTATTTGAAAAAAGATTCTACTGTGATTGAAAGAGAGAATGAAGTAAGCTCCCATCTGTGCTCCCAAACTTTCAGCTCTTTGGTTTGCATAACTGTCCCATTCCCTTGTGGCAAAAGGTTATAGTGAGCTATGTATGATGTCTCTCAAGATGAATGTCCATGGGGATATTTTATCATGTGATGGAACAGTAATACTCAAAATCAGAACGTTACTGAACTGAGCTCACTGGATATCAGACTTCAAGGCAACAAATTTAAGAGGTAATGAGATGGGGACCAGCACTGTGGCTTAGCAGGTAAAGCCACCGCCTGCAGTGCTGGCATCCCATATAGGCACAGGTTTGAGTCCCGGCTGCTCCACTTCCCATCTAGCTCTCTGCTATGGCCTTGGAAAGCAGTAGAAGATGGCCCAAGTCCTTGGGCTCCTGCACCTGTGTGGGAGACCCAGAAGAAACTTCTGGCTCCTGGCTTTAGATCAGTGCAGCTCCAGCTGTTGTGGCCAACTGGGGAGTGAACCAGTGGATGGAAGACCTCTTTCTCTCTGCCTCTCCTTCTCTCTGTGTGTAACTCTGACTTTCAAATAAATAAATAATTTTTTTAAAAAAGGGGGTAATGAGAAGGATTGTGTTTTACTCAGGTGGACTGTGAAATAAATAACCCCCAAACTCAAAACCATTCATGCACAATAATGCTAGGGTATATGATCCTATAAGTGTTTGGAAAGCAAATTTTTAGAAATTGTTCAGAACTACACTGCTGCCTATTACAGACAGAAAGAAGCCAGTGAAGAGTAAGCTATTTGGACATTAAGATCAGTATTACACAATAGTGATCTAGTTACAGGGTGCTTTTGGAGGGAAATATATGTACCAAACCACGAAAACCACTGCCTATCCATGCATGAAATCTCAGTCTTACACCAAAAACAAACCTCCTCCAATATCCTAAGCCAGTCCTCTTGCTCTTTCAACCCATTTTTGGACTAGCTTGGGAATGCCTCTTGGCTATCCCCCAAAAGCCTCTTTAATTAAGTAATTAACCTTTTCATATCTTTTTGGTATGTGTGTAATGTCAACGATGTTAACATTTGAGCCACATTTCACAAGAACTTCAGGATGACTACAACAGATGGTGTCAATATAAGAACAATCAATCAAGGAACAGATTAATGTACAATTTGTCATCTCTTAATATGGTAATTTTTAGAGACATTATATATTTGAATCCTTCATAAGTTTCTGTATTTAGAACAGTAAATAAAGAATGATTCACTGTCCATAATAGTTCAGTAGATATATTTGTTAAACAGATACCACCACAGTATTTACCTTATGGAATCATAAAGGGAGACTTGAAATTTAGTTAATTAGACTTCTATGGCTAAATGTTGTCATATGTATAATTACTAAGAGTATCTACTCATCCCACATTTTCCAATGTTGGAAATGTTTTAATAACCTTTCCTAGTCTCTTTTTTTGTTACCAACACCTAACAAATTACTATGGTTTGGATGTTAGTTTGCGTCTTGAAGGACTCTTAAGGGCCCATAAATGAAAGGTTTTGTCCCCAACATTTTATGTTAATGGTACTAAGAGGTGGAAATGTAATCCACTTAGGGGATTTGGAACTGGTTTGGGAGGTGACCAGGTTAGCTTTGGCCATTATGCAGAGCCCTCATGGAATCAAATCCTGGAGACTTTGTAAGAGACCACATGGTCATAGGCCCAGCACAGATGCTCCCTCTTGCCCCATGATCCTGGGTACTACTCCATAACTATGCTAGCAGGAATGCAGTTGTCAGAGACTGAACAGATGGGGCACACCAAAACTTGGAATCTGATCTTCAAAATAAACCTTTGCCTTTATAAAGCTTGGCTGCATCAGGCATTTTGTTACAGTGATTAAATACTGTCCAAAACCAAAATCATATGAGTTAATCCTGTTTCTTACTATAATATAGCTCAAGGACATGTAGAACAGATAGCTGCCATAATAACTCTTCAATTACTTTAAGGTTAATTCTAAACCTTTTTCCCCAGTAAACAGCTAATCATCTTTTATACTATATGTCCTAATCCTGTTGGCTATCAGTATCCATTTCAGTATAATTTCCATGAGTATGATCAGGTATTTTTCATCTCTCATGAGATGTAGATTCTGCAATTTAGTGGTAGTGAAAATTAAATAATACTTTTTCACATTAATACCACCTAGATTCATATAAATTGATTCTCTTCTAAACACTAATATCTTGGGGCCTGAACTGTGGTGCAGTAGGTTAATCCTCCACCTGTGGCTCCGGCAACCCATATGGTTCTAGTCCCAACTGCTCCTCTTCCAATCCAGCTCTCTACTATGGCCTCGGGAAGCAGTAGTAGATGGTCCAAGTCCTTGGGCTCCTGCACCTGTGTGGGAGACCCAGAAGAAAATTCTGGCTCCTGGTTTTGGATCAGTGCAACTCCAGCCATTGTGGCCATTTGGGGAGTGAACCAGCATACGGAAGACCTTTCTCTCTGTCCTTCTCACTGTCTGTAACTCTAGCTTTCAAATACATAAATAAAATCTTAAAAAAAAAATAACATATTTCATTGAAAAATTTTTTAGTCTCTTCCATCCTTTTTTTTTATTATACACAATTCAGCAAATACAGACAGGAAAATCATTGGCTGTGTTTAAAGAAACTTTTTTACTCCTTACTTTACAGATCATTCATTGGATAGCTTTTACAATTCAGTTCAGTGAATTTCAACATCAGTTAATGGCTGCATGATAGTAGAGTACAGCAATGTCTGGAGTAACATAGGAGTGGCTACATGGTAAAGAGAAAAAGCAATAGTTTTGGGATTAAGTAAACACATGCTATTCTGACTGTGCAAATTTAGTCCTTGCTTTTACCATAAAAACCCTTGCTCTAATTGTTTACACTATCATCTTTAAAATATACAAATTTACTAGTATGCTATAATTTTTTATTAATAATTTTATACTCATAATGAGATTGTTTTGGATTCCAGGAATGAAGCCTACCTGAATCAGTCAATTTTCAAGGTGTATATTATAGAATATTTGTCTCATGAATATCTGGGCAAAACTCTACACAGAACAAGAAGGAATAAGAATTGACAAATTCATTGCACTTTTTAATTATAATTTTCTTTCTTCCTTCCACTGATTTCTCTGTCTTCATGTTCATTATCTCTGTCCTTTTAAAATGTGTGTTTTTTTTTTTTTTGTTCGTTGGTAATTCTTCTAGCACATAAGGTAAAATGGCCAGTTTAGCCTTATTTTCCCATAACTACAAAAGTTTTGTGTCTTTTTGCTCTTACTCTAACTTGTCAAAAACGTTTTATAAGCCAAGCCACAAATCATACATATTTCCAGATTTGGGATAATGTGTTTAAATGTGACCCTATCATCTCTTGCTCTATTTTAGAATGAATTAGATTATTTTAATCAAAACAATCCATAGGCTAGAATTTGCCCTGCTAGGAAATATAGATATATCTTCTAGAATCTCTTTATCATGGCTTGGATGACATTCAGGCCCTAGTAAGACATTAATCTTTGAACCAGAATGTACTCCTCAAAGTCAGTTTTCAGTTCATGCACCCTCCAATCTCAGCAAGCAAGAAGAAAATGGTGTTTTTATTAAAACCACACCAGACAATCGCATTGCACAAAGGGAAAAAAAAGTAATGAAATGATCACAATTTTATCCAAAAAAAACAAGACTGATGTCAGTACTGAACATCCTCCCTTTTATTACAAGAGCCACAGACAAAACATTAAAGCAATGAATATGTCAAAGTTAAAATGTTTTTGTGATTTCTCAAGCAGGCTTTCAAGTAAGCCGGACTCATTTTGTCCCAATGGGTGTTCATATGGATGCTTCTGTTGCAGTTTAAATTGATCCTTTTAAAGTACAGGACCCCCACCTACACTGGTGGACAGTCAGAGGGCCATATCCAGTCAGAACCTGAAGATACAGTAGCCATCAGGGTTGAAATGTCTGTGAATGACAAAGCAGAAGCAAGTGGCTGCAGATGCTCAATGCAGAGCTGTGCCTGATAGTTTTCTGTATCAACTGCACACCCTTTCTAACCTTTCAGTTCAGTGGTATTAGAATAAAAAAGTGCTATTTTCATTCAGAAAATTAGCAGTTTCTAACTTAGCTGGTTTGGGAGCTCTAATCCTAAGTTTTTCTTATTTAAAGAAAAAAATTTTAAGGAAATAATCATATGAAACCAAGATTCTGACCGAGATCACCTTGCTGTTTAATAATTTGGAAAATTTTCACAGGTAAAGTATTTGCAATTTTATGTGCATTATGGAATTTTATGTGTCGTATGTTCTATTCTTAATGGCATCTCTTCTTAAACGCATCATGCTTGTTTGTATGTAGCCTGCAAAGTGAAGCCAGAGCCTTTTTTTTCACTAGAATGACCCTGAATAAAGTAGGAAGGCCAATCATAATTGGAAAGGAAAAATATGTCCCTATGTTTAAGAAATCATACTTCTTTTCACATCAATTTATTATCAGCTTTTAAGAAATTAAATACTCACCTGAGATAGAAACACATTTTTTCTTACAAGTTTAAAGTCCAGATGACTAAATCCAGAATTAGATTTGGCAAAATAGAGGCCATTCTTCTCATATAATAATTGTTCACAAGCACTGAAATCCTGAAGAAGACGTATCTTATTTTAAATTAAACAGGTTTGGGTGATCTCAGTGCCTCAGTTAATGCATGTCTACTAACCACTCGCTTGGTTGTGCTACCTATCAGTAGTAGAATTTGTTACCCTATGAAATGAGCATTTTTAGGTTGAGGGTTGGCTTATTTGGTTTGGTTTTTTGAAGTGTGTGTTTATATGTGAAATTTTTTTGTGTAAGTAGCCTACGCTAACACAATTATAAACTTAATTGAAAAAAAATGATAAGATCATCTAGGTGAATAAGTTGTTTGGTAATATAAACAATTAAATTAACTAAGTGCATATAATTATTTCCTATGATAAAAGTAGCATTAGTATTTTTTTTTATAATGCTTTTATTTAAAGAATATGAATTTCCAAAATACAGCTTATAGATTACAATGGCTTCCCCCCCATAACTTCCCCCCCACCCGCAACCCTCCCCTTTCCCACTCCCTCTCCCCTTGCTTCACATCAAGATTCATTTTCAATTCTCTTTATATACAGAAGATCAGTTTACTATATATTAAGTAAAGATTTCAACAGTTTGCCCTCACATAGCAACACAAAGTGAAAAATACTGTTGGAGTACTAGTTATAGTATTAATTCACAATGTATAGCACATTAAGGACAGAGATCCTACATGATATATATTTTTTTTTAAATTGATTAATTTTCTAGGCAATTTCCAATTTAACACCAAGATTTTTTTTCATTTTTAATTATCTATATACAGAAGATAGATTCAGTATATACTAAGTAAAGATTTCATCAGTTTGCACCCACACAGAAACACAAAGTGTAAAATACTGTTTCAGTGCTAGTTATAGCATTACTTCACATTGGACAACACATTAAGGACAGATCCCTCATGAGATGTAAGTACACAGTGACTCCTGAAGTTGATTTAACAATTTGACACTCTTGTTTATGGCATCAGTAATCTCCCTAGGCTCTAGTCATGAGTTGCTGAGGCTATGGAAGCCTTTAGGGTTCGCTGACTTCAATCTTATTCCGACAGGGTCATAGTCAAAGTGGAGGTTCTCTCCTCCCTTCAGAGAAAGGTACCTCCTTCTTTGATGGCCCCATTCGTTCCCCTGGGATCTCACTCACAGAGATCTTTCATTTAGGTCTTCTTTTTTAAAGAAGACCTCTTTTTTAAACCAAGATAACTGTATTTTCCTGGATCCCTGAATTTAAAAGAAAAACAATAAAAATAGGGGGTGAGAAATAATCATTTTGACTTGGAAAGCAAGACATACCCAGAAGGAATAAATAGAAGTTTAAAAGGGATAGTCACTGTTCACACTGGCATGACTCATATACGGCCTGAAAGAAATGCTTTGCATAAGGAAGTTCATAGAGAATGCTACAGATTGCATATAATCTCACAGAATTTAGGGTCTCAGTAAAAATCAGTGTGATTAACCTTTCGAATCTGAGTGAACCATTACTAAACACGTAATGAGCTGGAGTGATTAGAGGTCTTCCAGTTGAGTAGGCCTTGGACTTTGTGATGAACATACGATATCACAGGAGGCAGCATTTGCCTGGGCCTGGGATGTCACTTCTGAAAGAAAATTAGGCTCATCCTTCAATATGTTCATGAGCATGGTTCCTATGCTTTAGCAGAATATCTGATAATATTGCCACATCACAGCAAATCAAATAACAGATTTAGAAAACAATCCCTAAATAAATATTAATCATAGAGTGTTTATATTATGTGAAATGAAAATAACAGCAATCAAAGCGCAGAAATATTTGTCTAGAGATAAGTTTCTTTAATATATGCTTGTCTGCTCCCTAACTGTAACTATTTCTGACATTTACATCTTTTTGAATATTGTGACAGTTCTGGGTATACAAAGAACACATCAGATCTTAACATCCCTGCAAATAAAACTACTATTGTTGGAAAAGCTTCATCTTGGTCACTTTCTTCACCAAAGTCTAATCATTTTATTAATATGCACATTTCAAAGAAGGCTTTCTATTGGGAAGTCACTATTGTAAACTGTTTTCTCTGTAGGCTGAAAAATCTCATAAGGATCTTATTCTACCTAGATGAAAGATTTTATTTAAAAAGTTATTTACAAAATACATGGTTCACCATTTTCCAAATATCCTGAACGATAGGTTAAAACTAAGAAGAAAAAATTATATAATTATCTTATATTAAAATAAAAAAAAAACTTATGGACAGGGCAAGCAAAGTTAAAACTAAGAAAAAAGATTATGTAATTGTCACATTAAAATCAAATAAAAACTTATAGACAAAGCAAGCATTTGGTTGTACAGGTGAGACACCACACGGGAACCTGCATTCCATATCTCAGGCCTGTGTTTGAGGGCTGGCTCTGCTTCCAATTCCAGCTTCATGCAAATGTTACCCGGGAGGCAACAGGTGATAGTTCAAAAACTTGGGTCCCTGCCACCCACATAGGAGACCCAGATTAAATTCCATACTCTTGGCTTTGACTTAACACACCACTGACTATTGCATGAATTTGGAGAATGAGCCAGTCTATGGAAAAACCTGGGTCAGTACATTGCACGCACTCTTTCTCTCAAATAAAGAAAAATAATTTAATTATTAAAATAATAAAAGAAACCCCTTCCTTTTCATCACAGCTCTGCCTCATGTGACTGCAACAATTGTACCTTGGAAAACAGAAATATCTTAGGAACCAGCATTGAATTTGTTTTACTATTATCTTTGAAAATAAACTAAGACAGGCCTGCGCCACGGCTCACTAGGCTAATCCTCCTCCTGCGGCGCCAGCACACCGGGTTCTAGTCCCGATTGGGGCGCTGGATTCTGTCCAGGTTGCTCCTCTTCCAGTCCGGCTCTCTGTTCTGGCCCGCGAGGGCAGTGGAGAGGCCCAAGTGCATGGGCCCTGAGCCGCATGAGAGACCAGGAGGAAGCACCTGGCTCCTGGCTTCAGATCGGCGAAGTGCGCCAGCCATAGCAGCCATTTGGGGGGTGAACCAACGGAAGGAAGACCTTTCTCTCTCTCTTTCTCACTGTCTAACTCTGCCTGTCAAAAATAAATAAATAAATAAATAAATAAAATAAACTAAGACATAAAAGTTTTGGCAATACTTTGGACCTGATCTTACACTATTCAATAATTATGCAAAATAAGTAGCTTCCTTCTAAATATGTCAATATATTTATTCATCTATTTAATAATTACATATGTGCAATTTACAAATGACAAAATCACAAGAGGTTTTAATAAATTTATTTGGGCTCAATTACCAACTGAATATAATGGACTATTAAAATATATATTTAAATCTCTTTATTATTGGTAATTGTAGATTCACATGCAGAAGAAAAATATAATATGCTTTATCCAGTTTTTCCCAGTGGTAATATTTTTAAAAATTGTTGTTTAATATCATATCAGGATATTAGAATTGATACAACAGATATGCAACATATTTTAAATACTGCAATGATCTCTCTTTTCAAACTTCTCCTCATCCGCTGTTTAGCTCTGTCAAACTGTAATGCATTCCGAACTCTAATTTTGTCACTTTGAGAGTTGCATATGTGAAATTGCACAGCGTGTAACTGTTGGGAATTTATTTTCTGGTGAGCATTGTTCTCTGAAGCTTTGTAGAGATTGCTGCATATAGTGTTTCTTTTAATCACCAACTGATATTCCATGGCGTGTGTGTTAATTGTTTGCTAAACTTTCTCCAATTGAAGGTATTCATATTGTTGATAATTTTTAGCAAGTATGAATAAAACTGCTATGCAGTTATCTACAGATATTTTGTAAACATGAGTATTAATTTATCTAGGATGACTTTTCAAGATTGCAATTGCTATACATTATTGGACATATTCCATTTTTTAAAATTATCAAACTGTTTCCAGGAGTTATACCACTTACAGTCCAATCAGCAATATGTGAATAATCCAGTCTCTGCATACTCATCAGCATTTGGGATTGTTATATTTTGTTTTTGGTCATTTTGATCAGTGTATAATGAAAGCTCATGTGATTTAATTTACATTAGACCAATGGCTATTGATGTTGAACATCTTTTAATATATTTAATTTCCATTTGTTTATCTTGTTGATATGCTTACTCTCATGAATCTTCTAATGTATAAGATATCTTCAATTGTTTCAATATTTATAAAACATTTATCAGTGTTTTGTCGCTTTTGGCATAACCTCATATAGTTTTTGTTAGGCACCTCACCTATGTAAGTATATTATTTTTGGATGGCTGTAAATGGTATTTTATTTTTAATTTGGGTTTCATTTTCATTGCTAACACAGAGAAATACTGTCACTTTTGGCATGTTCACGTGCATTCCATGATTTGCTGAACTTATGTTTTCTAGATTTGAAAATGGATTTCTTAGAATTTCCTATAGGGACAATCATTTAACCTACATATAAAGACAGCTATATTTTATCCTTCAAGATGCATATGTTTTTCGTTTTGTTTTCTTGTTGTGCTGACTTTGCTAATAATTTCAGCACTATGTTGAATATAACTAAGGGGAACAAGCATCCTTGATCTCAGGGGAAAGACATGAAGTTTTGCTGTATTAAGTATAATATCTGATGTGTTGCTAATTTTTTGCAAGCACGTTTTATCATGGGCCCATGTCCATTTTTTTATCATGAGCCCATGTCCTTGAATTCTATCAAATGGTTTTCTATATCATGTGCTTCTTCCTTATCAGTTGATATAATAGATTCTAAGTTCTTTCTTAGAACATTAAACAGTCTAGAATCCCTGGAACAAATTTCTCGGCCATTATTTTTAAATATTTCCAGATTTTTATAATATTTTCTTAAAGATTTTAGAGTCTCTATTCATAAGGAAAATTGACCTGTGATTTCCTTCTTGTATTTGTAGTCGTTATCTAGTTTTGGTGTTAGTGTAATACTAGCTTCACAGAACAAATTGGGATGTGTTCTTTCTCCTGGAATTTTCTATAAGAGACTGAATAGACTGGGTGTCCTTTCTTCTCTGTTTATTTGGCAGAGTTCTCTAATGAAAACACTTGGGCCTACAGATTTATTTCTTACGTAGTATTTTAATTATCCATTGACTTTCCTTGGTAGTTATATTGCAGTTTGGTTGCCCCTTTGTTACTGAGGCTGTGACAATTTTCTTACAATATTTTTTATTACCAAATATTTTCGTGGAAGAATATTTTTCCTTCTACTCATAATTTCCCTGTTTATATGGTAATATATGACAAATAAATTGTAAAATATAATGTCAGGACAAAATGGCATCATCCCTGAGGGACTGCTTCTTGCCCTCTTTCTCAACTAGAATTATGGAATGTATGCCATTACCGTTTGATCTGGTTGTCAGAAGGTTCAGTGCTATTTTTAATCCTCAATTTTATTAACATGTTTGTCTTTACTGTGCACAAATTGACTTCTTCTTGCTTTTCTTCCAATTCATTTTAAATTTGCATCTACATTTTATTAATACATTTATCATGTGTCATGACTGAACGCACATCCTTTGGGGAAGAAAGAGAGAAATAGTAAATATAACAGCTTACTTCGTGTGGCAGATGCAGACAAGCTTTACTCCATTTCTCCTCAAAAAGTACTTGCCACCCAACTGTGAATAGGAGAACACATTATAGTGAAATTTATGGGAATGGGCTCAGGCCTTAGGAGCCACTGTACCTGTGAAAGCATAAAGGGGCCTGATGAAGGCAAATTCTTAGGCAATACCATGAAGAGAGAAAAGGAGAGGAGAGGGAAGGGAGGGGAGGGCAGGGCAGGAGAGGACTAGTCTAGTAGTTTATAGTCCAGGATAAGAAAAATCACATCAGTGATAAACATATATTTGCAAGTAATAAATAATCAATATAAAAATATAGAGTGAAAACACATGCCAATAGCACCATTTTAGGTTACTTTCCCTATAATTATTAGAATATTTTGATAAGGAAATAAGTGACAGCTACCTCAGAAAAAACTAGAAAATTTGTTAAAAAATCATAGTTAGATGTCCATATAGTATGTGTTAGTGTTACATTTAGAAGTTATGCATAATTTATTAAATTAAAACAAAGATAATATTTCTCTTACCAGAATGAGACAAAATGTGATTTGTCAGAAAAAGATGAATATTGTTAATAATTTTTGTGAACTCACTAACATATGTGAAATTCACACATAGCCTATGAAATTACTAAGTGCTGTTTTTCTACTTAGTTTTCCTATTCATATTCCTGAATTTCACCTTAGTTCCTTGTTTATATTTGAATTCTCCTGTTAAACTTATAATAAATTTGTTTTAATCTAATAATGTAAAGATTTTGATATCTCTACTCCACTACCTGCCTTTGAGAAAAATGGTTGTATGTGAATATGACATATATAGAAAATAATTACATATAAATATACATATATCTATATGAAAATAATTTCGTGTAAGCATACATGCACACTAAACAGATATATAGAAGTTTTACGTGTATATAAAGAAACACTGTGGAAAGAGTATATATATTATTGAACTGTTTCAGTTTTTTCATCTTTTGCTTTTAAAGATTGACTCCTTTTAATGATATTTTATGACAGCCTTTTATTACTCCCTAGAATTTATAGTTTGTCTTACATTGCTCACTGGAAGCTGAACTTTCAGTAATGCCAGTTCACTCTTATTTGAAATATTAGTAGATGTGATCCTTATTTGTCAAAATACAGTTTCAAAGCATGACAGTCATTATATCATCGACATTTCTTAAATCTGTAGGTGGCTTTGATTTAGAGACTAGATTATTTGTTTGACCAATGATTTGTTAGCAAATTGAATTCAAGTTCATATACACAGAAAGTCTTGTGGCACTAAATAAGTGTCAGCAGACTTTTCCACTTTTTATATGTACTTGAAGTTAGATGAAGATGATTTTCTGTAATTTAAAATGAGATTCAAAAGTGCCTGTCAGAATAAGATTGAAATGCATCATCCATTTAGTTATTTATTTACAGTTTAATAATGCAATTCATTTAAAGCTTTTCCTCCTCAAATTACAATACAAACTGACTGCAGGACTCTAAAAATATATCCTAAAGTGAGTTTTGTTCTTGTCTTTAGAGAAATTACCTTTGAATATAATCAAAGAATTTCTGGGAAATCCTATATTACATATATGAATGTAAAATACCTTTTTAAAATATTAAATAATAGCAATAAAAATAATATTTTCTAAAAATGCAATAGAATCTATTCTGCTATGTCAGTAATTTAATTACTCTGTGTCAACTGATGTTCTCCAATATGCAAACCATCACGTAAACTGTTTTCTTTGTTCATGGCTTTCTCATTATACTGTTGTTATTTTTGTTTTCTAGAACCTGTGTTGAAATAGGAATGCATCATACTCACATGTGTATTCCAAATATTATCTCAGAAAATTTAATGAATATTCCAACACTTAAATAATCCTTGCATTTCTACATCTTCAGGCAAGAAAGACAGATCATCTGAAGAATATGTATTTTACCCTTGAATAAAGAATATAATTTGCACTGTCGATGAATGGTTTACAATTCACTGCCATAGTGTCACACATCAATGCAAATGGTTTAACCTGCCCCCAAAATACCAGTTTCCTGTGAAGTTCAGCTAACACAACCTGTGACCGGATAAGCTCTCATCAGCAGCCCATAATCTCTTGCTTGGGCAAGACTCTTAACTGCTTCAATGCACTGTGGCTTCCCCACCTTTATGCCTGACATATTTCACTATGGCACCATGAAAATCAGTTTATTTATGTTTAATGCATGCTATCGGACAGCACTTCCCCACTGTAGCATGGTCTAACAGTTCATGAAATGTCAAGTTTGAAGTTATGTCAATAATCCCTGTCTTTGAGTGATTTTTCTACAATGTCAATAGTCTGATCTTTGAAAATATCATTGTGTATATTGCTATAATACAGTGACATCTTTAGCTTTTATTTTAAAATAAAAATCTATGGTTGACTCTAGCTCTCTATCACATGAAAACAATATTTTCTAACATTACAGTATTACCCAATATAAAATATTTATCTAGATGAAGCACAGCATTTCTTGATTGAAGAAATGAGCTTTAATTCTTAATTTAATTCTTAAATTCTTTCAAAATACTTCACCAATCTGTTATTGCAAATCTCTAAAATATATCATTGTCTATTGTTTACCATCTATTTGATTCTACAGAGCTTTAAATTCACTTCAATTAATTGGACTTTTTTAATACTCAATATTTTTATTCCAAAAGTTAAAAAAAAAAAACTAAAGTACATGTAGGAGAGGAAAAAAGAAAGGGAAGACTTATTTATTATTGTGTTTACATACTACTACTTACATTGGTAAAATTTGACTTTGATAAATAGCAATAAAAATCCATGAAAGTAGTTCAGTTACAAATGCTAGCTTCAATTACATACTAATAATTCTGTAACCAAAAGAAAAATGGACAGAATGCAGAGTGATCTCAGTAGTTTATGTAACTCATCAATAGTCATAGGAGATAAGAGAGCAATGCCTCAATGATTTTCTGAATGAAATACTGTTTGTCTTACTACAGATACCAAACTCTGATCAAATGGTATTTAACAGGGATGTTATGAGTTGATGAAATTGCTTAAATACTAACACTCTCACAAAAAATGCAGATGAATAAAGAAATTAGACATGAAATATTTGCTATGCAGTTTTACATAATTTACTCATAGATTCCAAGTGCAGTAGTGCCTCTTTGAAGTGGTGTTACCATCAGTCAAAGCAGATTTTTGGACAGGTTTTTCCTCCTTCTTGGGAAATTCGTCTTACTATAAATGAAATTGATTGGTCTCAATGTTCTGTTTGTGATGACAAGCAAGGGCAGGTCTATAATCTGAGTAATAATGGTGAATGAAATATCACCAAGCAGGAAGAAAAGACCCTAAAACTGCAAAGAGAATTTGATGTAAACAATAGTGCCCTGGAGTGTGTGTTTGGCAAAACACTTAAGATGCCACTTTGGATAGCTGCATCCGCATTAAAATGGCCGAGTTTAAGTCCAGCTCTGGTTTAATTCCAGCTTCCTGATGATGCACACCTAGGGAGGTAACAGGTGATGAGTCAAGTAAATGGAACTCTGCCACTCTCATGGGACTCTGGTTTGATATCCTGGCTTGAATCCCTGGCTCTGGTCTTCCGCCTGTCCTAGCCCCAGCTGTTGCAGATATTTGGTGAATGAAGCACCAGACGGAATAGCTCCCTCTCAGGCTCTCTCCCTCTTCTCTCTTCCCTATTGACTTTCAAATAAGGAAAAGTAAATAGATATTTACATTAAAGAAGAATGGCACCGAAATATGCCCTTCCATGAAAATGAATTAAAGACATCCACACAGTAAAATGAACCTGTGGAAACATTCACCCCAGTCATAGTGGTAAACCACAGTGTTGGTTTATTAAGCTTGCTCAATGCTGATATGATAGCTCTAGTATTCTAGACTCTTGTCATCATACTGGTCCAACACTGGCTGTTGCAGACTTTGGGGAGTGAATCAGTAAATGTGAGATCCCTCTGTGTCCATTTGTCTCTTTCTACCTTTCTAATGCCTCAGCAACTTCTTGTCAGTAAGAAAGTCCTCTGACTGACCGAAATGACAATTGGTATAACCAGTATCCACTGCTTCTTAGGCAGTCATACCATTTTATGATGACAAATAGGTTGCATGCCTTTTTTTTTTTTTTGAGAAGGGGGAGTGAATCAGTAGATTAGAGATCCCTCTGTGTCCATTTGTCTTTTTCTACCTTCAAATAAAAACCAAAAATAGAGAAAGAAAAATTTAATTTGGTATCCTAAGGAAATATCTGTAACACTTAAATTTTTTCGAACCACTTCACTCTACTGCCTTCTCACTCCATCTGCACAGATACTCTGCTCTCCATTACTTTGTAATCTGCTTCTTTCCCTCTAGCAAAAACATATTTTCTGTCTTCTTTTCCTATTCAAGTTTCTTTTTGTCTAGTGGTATAAAATCAATACATACAATCATAAGAATTGCTATGGACCAGCAAGAAACAAATAGTAAAACAACTCTAAATGACAAAACGCAGAGTTGGAAATGAATATCCACAGGAGAAATGAGATGAGGAAGGATTAGTGTATGTAATAACTAGTCAATGTTATTGAAAGAGTAAGGTTACAGTCGCTAGAACCACTTCTGCATTCCCTCACTTCCTATTCCCTCAACCCACAGTACTATGATTTTCAACCCTACCATATTAATTACATTAGCATATTTATGAGTAAAAAAGTCTCTCTATGTCTGAACCCAAGCTTAAAATCTATGAAACAGACTCGCTTGCTCCTCTTCCAGTCCAGCTCTCTGCTGTGGCCCAGGGAAGGCAGTGGAGGATGGCCCAAGTGCTTGGGTCCCTGCACCCACGTGAGAGACCAGGAGGAAGCACCTGGCTCCTGGCTTCAGATCAGCACAGCACCGGCTGTAGCGGCCATTAGAGGAGTGCACCAATGGAAGAAAGACCTTTCTCTCTGTCTCTCTCTAACTGTCTATTAACTCTCTCTCTGTCTCTCTCTCTCCCTGTCTAACTCTGCCTGGCCAAAACAGAAAAAAATCTATGAAACATTGTTTACTACTTTTTTCTGCCCCTCAAAATTAATCAAACCTATGCCATTTGACCTCCTAGATGTTACATAAATTCAAATATGTGTATGTACATGCATACACATACTGTACACACAATAAACATTTTATTGTTAAAGATGGATGTTTTCAAATGCACACACTATTCTTTGAGATACAAGTTAATGTCGACATGAAGGTGTCATGATAAGCATGCCTATTAAGATGAAACTTTATGGAGCGGGTGCCGTGGCTCACTTGGCTAATCCTCCACCTGCAGCGTCAGCATCCCATATGAGCACTGGGTCCTAGTCCCAGTTGTTCCTCTCCCAGTCCAGCTCTCTGTTGTGGCCCAGGAAGACAGTGGAGGATGGCCCAAGTCCTTGGGCCTCTGCAACTGCATGGGACACCAGGAAGAATCACCTGGCTCCTGGCTTCAGATCGGCTCAGCGCCTGTCGTAGTGGCCATTTGGGGGTGAACCAATGGAAGGAAGACCTCTCTGTTTCTCTCTCTCACTGTCTAACTCTATCTGTCAAATGAAAAAAAAAAAGATCAAACTTTGTGATTCTCTGAATAGAAATAAGGGAGAAGTATACCTGATTTGTTAATTAGGTTTATCCTATAAAGTGTAATAATTGTCTGTTACTTCAAATAAATAGAAACATGGTAATTCATCTATTCATTTAGTTGTAAAGTATTAAGTTTCTAATTCTCCATTTATATGCATTATTTTATTTTGATGACAACAGTTTGTATTCCAAAGGAAGAAATTTGAAAAAGTAACATAATCCATTTTGTGTAAAAGTTGTAAAAATTCTACAATGCATCTTAAAATTTTTGTATATAATAAAGATTGTTCTATGAGGAACTATTTTAAAAATTCCCAAACACACATTTAAAATATTTTATAGTAAAATATTTTTGCAAATAATTAAAATTCCATTAACCATTTATTTAAATCCCATATTTTATCTTATTAAAGTTTTAATTATTTGTAAAATATATATCTCCTTCACTTAGTAGTAACAGAGCCATATATGCAATTAATTAATAAGTATAGCTATATTGGATGTATATTGCCAAAGTTTTGTTAATATTAGTAGGTTTCCAAAGCATTTGCAGACCACAGCTTTACTTTTGTGCACTGAATCCTTCTCCCTTTGATTTCTTAGATTAAACTAACCTCAGTGTACTTTTTGATGACAAACTTGACTGTTTATACATATCCTTTGATCTGCTTTCTTATAGAGATTGAGTCAAGCATGAGCTCTTTTGAATTTAATTTAAAAATGTCAACAATATCACCAATTGATAGATCAAGGTGTTCTACATTTAATTAACAATATTAAAGAACTTTATTTTTCTCTGGCACTCAGTGCTTAGTAAATCTCAAATGAGAGGGATAATGTTAAAGATTTTATGAAGGTATACACTCTGTCAGTTCAATGAGATTCACTAGAAATAACTCTTTGATTATGTGTAAGTAAGCTTGACACATTTACAGAGTCATATTAATTACCATGGGGTGGTAACTTATATGGAACTTGAAATTTACCATGCTGCTATCAGCTTGTTAAATGGTATTAGAAGAAAAATCTGATTTTATAGTTATTCCATTGACATTTTTGAGAATACTAGCCACTGAGACTCACATTCTTTGTGCTGTTGATTCATAGCCAATTTTTAGCTCTGATTTTAGTACTAGAAATGGTGTTTTTTAAGTTGACTTAATTGTTTAAAATATATGTTCATTATATAACTGTGAATAAAAGAGTCAAAGTACATAATTTCACTTGGAAGATGAAGAATAAATAAATGAAATTAGTAATAAATTGTTGTGTATAGCACAAAGGAAATAAACAGAATAGAGAAGATTCATGCATGTTTTTATTATTGAAACATAACTAAATAGGGAAAAGAGGTCTCCAAAAGGTCCACCCCCCAAAAAAGCAAAAGACTAACAGAAAAATCCTAATGAAAATTAAGAAACACATTCCTAACAGAATAACCTGAGTGAATGGCTTTGTCTGGAAAGGAGTTAACTTGCCATCCAATAATTGAGTGGCAGTAACTTATACTAGAAACACAGAAGGAAAGAGAATGAAGCCTCTTCTTATAATAGGAAAAAAGAGTAAGTTGTTATGGTAATACAGTATTTAATACAGTATTTATTTCTTATCTATTGCTGTGTGACAAATTACCACAAACTCGGAAAATTTAAGTTTAATCTCAAAATTTCTATGAGTCAAAAGTCTAAGGATGCCCTGGTTGAGTGTTTTGCACAGGGTCTCACAAACCTTAAGTAAGCTGGGTCTGGGGTCTTGGCTATTCTCTTATCTCTTTTATTAACTAGCAGATTAGTTTCTTTGACATTATAGAAGTTGTGGTAATTTAATCTTCTGAAGATAGCATGTGAATCGTTGATCTTCAGATTGTATTCTCAGGATCCAACTGATTAGGTCAGATGCACCCACATTATCACCTTTAACTGAATCAAAGTCAACTGAAGAGGATTTTAATTGAATACATACTCTTTTCCATATAACATAACATGGAGAATGATTTATCATAATATTTAAAAGTTTCACAAACACTCAAAAGGATGAGAACATACAAACCTTGTGTATCAGGAAGCTTAAATCTTGGAGAACATATAAGACTTCTTTTTTAAAAAAATATTAACATAAAGGGAAGAGATTTCATACATTCCATTGGTGTAGTTCCAAGAAGACAACCACAAGTCCCTCATTCCCCTGTTCCCCCTCAACCTTCTCCCTCCCCTCTCTTCATCAGTTTTTGCAAAAACATAATTTTAATCCACTTTGTATTTACATTCTTAATTTACCACTAATCATAATATTCAACAAGTAAAAAGGAGGAAAACCACAGTTCCACAGGAGAATAAACAAGGGAGAAAAACAACAGTTTTATCCCAAAAAGCCCTTTACACTCTTACACATTTTTGTATTCTATATTAACTACCACATATCAGAGAAAACATGGTATTAGTATTATTGAGACTGGTGTATTTCACTAGCATAATAGGTATCAGTTGCTTCCATTTCAATGGAAAAAACAGAATTTCATTCTTTTTATGGCTGAGTAGTATTTCATAATGTTCTTGTGTATACACACACACACACACACGCACACACACACATATACATATAATCACATTTTCTTTATCCAATCATCAGTTCATGGACAACTGAGTTGATACCATATGTTAGCACTTGTGAATTGAGCTGCAAAAAACATGGGGCTACAAATTACTCTTTCATATCCTGGTTTCTTTTCACTTGGGTAAATTCCCAGAAGTGAGATGGCTGGATCATATAGTACCTCTATTTTCAGATTTCTGAGGAATCTCCATACTGTCTACTGTCTTTCACATGGTTGTACTAGTTTACATCCCCACCAGCAGTGGATTAGGATACTTTTTCCCCACATCCTCAACATATATATGTGTATATATATATATGTATATATATGTATATATATAATATGTAATTTCTGTATGTATGAGAGCTATTAGATGTATATACATAATATGTAATTTCTGTATGATAGCTATGAGAGCTATTCTTTTTTTTAATTTGACAGAGTTACAGACAGTGAGAGAGACAGAAAGGTCTTCCTTCTGTAGGTTCATCCCCTAAATGGCTGCCAGTGCTGTGCCAATCCAAAGCCTGGAGCCAGGTGCTTCTCCTGGTCTCCCATGAGGGTGCAGGGCCCAAGCACTTGGGCCATCCTCCACTGCCCTCACGGGCCTCAGCAGAGAACTAGAGTGGAAGAGGAGCAGCTGAGACTAGAACCCAGTGCCCATATGGGATGCTTGTGCTGCAGGCGGAGGATTAACCAAATGAGCCATGGTGCAGGCCTCTGGTTTATTTATTTATTTATTTATTTTATGAGAGCTAGTCTAACTGGGGTGAAGTGAAACCTCACTGTCGTTTTTATCAGCATTTTCCTAATGGCTAGTGATCCTGAGCATTTTTCATGTGTTTGTTGACCATTTCTTCTTTTGGAAAATATCTGTTCAAGTCCTTTGCCTATATATTAACTATATTGTTTGTTTTGTTATTGTTGAGTTTTTTGAGCTTTTATAAATTTTGGATATTAATCCTTTATCAGTTTCATACTTTGCATATTTTCTCCCATTTCATCAGTTGCCTCTTCAGTTTATTGAATGTTTCATTTGTGGTTTAGAAGCTTCTTAGCTTGACATAATCCCATTTGTCTACTTTTCCCTTTATTTCCTGCACTTCTGGAGTCTTTTCCAAGTAGTCTTTGCCTTTGGCAATGTCTTGCAGTTTCCCCCTAGTAATTTGATAGTATCAATTCATAAATTTAGATCTTTGATCCATTTTGAGTTGACTTTTGTATAAGGTATATGGTAGGAGGTCTTGTTGTATACTTCTGCATATAGAGATAAAAATTTCTCAGCACCATTTGTCGCAGAGCCTTCCTTTCTCCAAGGATTGATTTAGCTCTTTTGTCAAAGATTAGTTATTTAGATATGTGGATTGATTTCTGGGGTTTCTGTTCTCTTTCATGGTCTACAAGTCTATTTTTGTGACAGTACAAGACTGCTTTGATTATAATTGCTCTGTAGTATGCCTTGAAATCTGGTATTGTGATGCCCCCCAGTTTTGTTTTTGTTGTTTTAAGATTGCTTTAGCTATCCATGGTCTCCTATGTTTCAATATAAATTTTAGCATCTTTTTTCCTAGATCTGAGAAGAATGTCATTGATATTTTGATTGACATCTCATTGAATCTGTAAATTGCTTTTGGTTCTGTCTACTGCAACTCAATTCTCTGGAACTCAACAGTTCACTTCATTCAACCTGCAAAGTATGCTTACCGCCACCCACCCTCAACAAGATTCTCAAGAGTTGAGCAACAGCTGACTTTCTCAAGTCCCAAAACATATCCATGTACACATCTTATCATCTCATCAGTGTCAATTCCAAATTCTCATGTAATCATATATGAGTGAATCTATATTCAAAGATATTCCTTTTTCTCTGTGAACCCATGCTACTCAAGAAACAAGGTATCTGCTCTCCACACTCCCAACAATTAACAGAAAGGCATGGCATATTGGGTGTACTGGTTACAGCTATTCCACTTCAAATGGGAAGCAAATGAAATGTGAGAAGCCACTGGTACACCATAACTCTGAAATCCAATGGACATGTACTAGATTTAACTTGATTAGCTTTTAATGCCTGGACATAATCTTCCCTGTGTCTGGCCTGAGATGACTGTGCTCTTGTTTTCTATATTCTGAGTCATCCTCCCTTTTTCATTAAAGGTAGTACATGTTTGCCACTTAGTTGTTCCAGCCATCTTCTTCCTGTCAGTAGAATTTTCTCAAAAGCCACCTATCTTTTTATGTTCTCATTTTCTGTTTCAGTCGAAGCCAGCAGTGTCTGCTCAAATACATTTCTCAAAACCTTTGTGGTCTTGTGGGGATTTCTGAGGACTTCACACACTTAGACAAGAGCCACATCCATGGAACTTTTTGAGATAATCCTATTTCCATCTTAGATTTTTTTGGCTGTTGTTGAAATGGCTAAGGAACAATACCCTCCAACTTACAAAAGATGCTCTTGTTTGATTAAAAAGATATCTGAGGTGCACCCTTCTCTGGAATAGATCCTTCCTGTGATTGACTACTTTGTCCTTTGGACAATCTGTGATTTTAATGAAAGATTTCAGTACACACTCAGTGTTTCTCTGTACTATAGTTCTGGCTGACATTCTTGATACTAAGCAATTTTTGTCATAGCAGGTGCAGAGAACTTTCAAAAGTTGTCTAGCCTGTTCACTTTGGTTTAACAGTTTTTCCTTCCATTTATCTGTGTCACATTTTACTGTACATAGTAAGAAGGAGACATATAGCACCTTTAGTGTTTTACTAGTAAATGTCCTTAGCTATATATTTAGGTTCATCACGTACAAATTTTATTTTCTTCATAAAATACAGGACACAAAGCTTTCTGTCGCTACATAGCAAGTAAACCCCTTCCTCTCGTTTTCAGTAACCTGTTCCTTATGCCCATCTTGTTCTTCTTAATCTATATTGGCAAGATCCTGAGGGTTCAGGATGT
This sequence comes from Sylvilagus floridanus, assembly GCA_949820135.1. Taxonomy (NCBI): domain Eukaryota; kingdom Metazoa; phylum Chordata; class Mammalia; order Lagomorpha; family Leporidae; genus Sylvilagus; species Sylvilagus floridanus. Next base: position 58,216,427 of record OX463242.1, read on the forward strand.
GATTAGCACAGAACCTGAGAAAGAATTACCCCTAAAAAAGCCGACAAGGTGCTCCAGAGAAATACTTTCTGTGACTATCTGAGAAGTGGCCAGGCAGGGCTATTCATATTATCTATCAAGACAATTTGACTTAGGTGATGTGCACAAGAGTTTGTCCCATTTCAGACATCTTCAGCAACCTTGAATTTCATTCTTTATCTATACACCCAGTATCCATTTGTGGAATTCCCTCCTTAAAATTAGTTAGTAGTTTTCTTTTCAATAGCCCCTTGCCTCTGAAAGTGTATTTAGTCAATTATGTTGCCTAAAGTCTGCCTTTTCCATTCAAGCCTGTGTATATTCACTGTGTAATACATGAATACATAAATTCTGACTGGAATTTGACCACTTCAGAGCACTTCCCACGATTCATTGAAAGTCATTCTGTTTATGTTTCCCAGACTTAGGTCATTCACATTCTGCCTGAATAAATCTGTGTTAACCTTTTTTGCAGATTCTGTCTCTTTCTGTCAAAAAGGCCTACACAAAAGTATTTCGGATTTTCAGCGTTAGGCTCCTCAAAAGTCTCCCTGTCTCTACTTATTTCTCAGTTCCAAAACTGCTCCATGGGGCCAGCGCCATGGCTCACTTGGTTAATCCTCTGCCTGCGGCACCAGCATCCCATATGGGCACCGGGTTCTAGTCTCAGCTGCTCCTCTTCCACTCTAGTTCTCTGCTGTGGCCCATGAGGGCAGTGGAGAATGGCCCAGGTGCATGGGCCCCTTCACCCACATGGGAGACCAGGAAGAAGCACCTGGCTCCTGGCTTCGGATTGGCGCGGTGCGCGGGCCATAGTGCCCATTTGGGGGGGGTGAACCAATGGAAGGAAGACCTTTCTCTCTGTTTCTCTCACTGTCTATAACTCTACTTGTCAAATAAATAAATACAATCTTAAAAAAAAAAAAAAAACCCAAAACTGCTCCACAACTTTAGATAATTATTGTACTTTCTTCTCAATTAAAAAAAAAAGTGACTGGCAGAATGCCATAAATTCAAAAGTGCAAAGCACTATGCATTTATTATCTCACAGTATCCATGGTTTACAAGCCTATGGCTACAGGCAAGGTGTTTGACTTCATCTATGTTAAGGGACTCTTTGAAGCTCATTTGGCAATAGACATGCATTTTTGATTATTATAATAATTCTGGGCTCTGTTAACATAAAATGATTTTAACTAATCTCTGTTCCATAACTCTCTGTGATAATAAAGCTAACAGAGTTCTTACCCTCCTGGTCTTTGTAGTTGTAGAACTGAGGCCTTCATGGGAGCTGTTCTTGAACCTCTGTTACAGGTAGCTGTCTTTATATCATGGCATTTTACTATCTCAAGGCCAGCAGGAGAGCTTCTTTTTTATTTCTTAGTTTATTATTTCTTTCCTGTAGAGACACTTTTTTTTTCTTTTTTAAAAAATATTTTTATTTATTTGACAGGTAGAGTCACAGACAATGAGAGAGAGAGACAGATAGAAAGGTCTTCCTTCCATTGGTTCATCCCCCAGATGGCCGCAATGGCTGGAGCTACACAGATCTAAAGCCAGGAGCCAGGAGCCTCCTCCTGGTCTCCCATGCAGGTGCAGGAGCCCTAACACCTGGGCCATCCTCCACTGCCCTCCTGGGCCACAGCAGAGAGCTGGACTGGAAGAGGAGCAGCTGGGACTAGAACCCGTTGCCCATATGGAGATGATGGCGCTGCAGGTGGAGGATTAACCAAGTGAGCCACGGAGCCGGCCCCATGTAGAGACACTTTTCAAAAATATTTTTGACAACGTATTTTTAATTTACTTCATACTCAAAGCCTTGACTAAAGAAAAAGTTGAAGAAATTTAGTGGAGTGTTATGCTTGTGATTATAAAATAAACTGAAAGCCGGCGCCGTGGCTCAACAGGCTAATCCTCCGCCTTGCGGCGCCAGCACACCGGGTTCTAGTCCCGGTTGGGGCGCCGGATTCTGTCCCAGTCGCCCCTCTTCCAGGCCAGCCCTCTGCTGTGGCCCAGGAGTGCAGTGGAGGATGGCCCAAGTGCTTGGGCCCTGCACTCCATGGGAGACCAGGAAAAAGCACCTGGCACCTGGCTCCTGCCATCGGATGAGCGCGGTGCGCCGGCCGCAGCGCGCCATCTGCGGCAGCCATTGTAGGGTGAACCAACGGCAAAGGAAGACCTTTCTCTCTGTCTCTCTCTCTCACTGTCCACTCTGCCTGTCAAAAAAATAAAAAAATAAAATAAAATAAAATAAACTGAAAGTATGTCATTGCAAAAATTAAAAGAAAAAGGACAGAGAAGGGAGGACAGGAGCATGAGTAGGGTGTAGTATCATTATGGGAGTATCATTATATAAGGAGTTTGGGTAGGGTAGTATCATCATATTCTTAAATCTGTATATAATAACAATAATCAAATGAGAAAACAGTCAAGTTCATTTATATAAATTTCAAAATAATCAAAAATCATTAGTACTCTAGTAATAGATAATTCCTAATTCTTTAAAAATGATTTTAGTTTATGTCTGACCCACCTAGAAAACTTTTCCTTTTGATATGTATTTATTTTTGACATGTATTTTCACTATTATAGCAATTGTGGGCTCTGGTTACACAAAATAATTTTAACTATTTCTGTTCTATAAATATATATCTTCCTGAGATAATAAAATTAACAGATTTCTTCCACCTACCTGCTCCAAAATATTGTACTTAGCAGTACTAAAAGCTTAACCATATATTATTTTTTTAAAGATTTATTTTATTTATCTGAAAGTCAGAGTTCCACAGAGAGAGGACAGGCAGAGAGAGAGAGAGGTCTTCCATCTGATGGTTCACTCCCCAGATGGCCACAATGGCCAGAGCTGCGCTGATCCGAAGCCAGAAGCCAGGAGCTTCTTCTGGGTCTCTCTAGTGGTTGCAAGGACCCAAGGACTTGGGCTTTCCCAGGCCACAGCAGAGAGCTGGATCGGAAGTGGAGCAGCCAGGTCTTGAACTGGCATTCATATGGAATGCCGGTGCTTCAGGCCAGGGCGTTAAACTGCTGTGCCACAGCACCGGCCTCTTAACCATATATTCTGTACCATTACATGGGTACTTCAAAAAGTTCATGGAAAATGGACCTAAAAGTTAAATTTATTTTGGTGCAAAAATTTTTTGAAATCCATGTGTAATTTTGTAATACTCATTTTTCATGAACTTTTTGGAGTACTCTTGTACATTATTTTCTACAAATTATTAGGTAGAAATTTCACACTTTCCTTTGCAATAATAGCACTATCATTTCATACAATTTCCAAGAAACAATATTCTCTCTGTAATATATTAATGTCTTCAATTCATTCATTTTTGCATTAAATACATTGTATGCCACTATCTGTCAAAATCTTCACTAGCAGATAAGTTGAAAATAAGGAAATATAAAAGTGGTGTTAAAAGCATAATAAACTAACATTTCAGTTAAAAGTTAGTTAAAAACTAACATTTCATATGGGAGATGAGTTGGGCTCTATTATAAGTATATTGAGCATCTTCCTGGAAGGTCAATGTGTTTACCACCGTAGAGAGCACAGGTGGATAATGATGAAATCTGACATAGAGTAAACTCTGAAGTTATCTAGGATGAGCTGCACAATATGCCAGAGGTTACAGACAGCTGGAAGTCACAGATACTGATTTATGGAATAAGGAGAGGCATTTAAGACATCTATGCTAAGTCTAGTCCTTGAGAAAATAAGATCAAGAAGTGCTACGGAAAATCTGGAAAGATGCAGACAAAATAACCCAGTTAGAAACCTCAGGAAATAACATTTGCAAATAATTACTCTCAGTGCTACCATATCTTTGAGACAAAAAGTACAGAGACATAAAGGCAATCTTAGAGGGATAATTTGGGCTCACACAAACCAATAATTCAGTCAAGTTGTCCAAATTGCTTGACTGTCTGAAGGGGTTAACATATGCAAAAATGCAAAAAATCCTTTATGCAAAGAAAAAATGGAGATATCAACATCAAAACAAGCAACATAACTCATAATATAGCCAGAAGACGAAAGAAAAGGAAACATTTCTATAATCTAATGTAAGTAAAGCTGCAGAAACTTTGATAAGAGACATGTGTCCCCAGTATTCAATTGGGCAGAAGCAGTAGCCTTAGCTAAGTTCCACAGAGGATAAATAGGAAGCAAATTTCAAGACCGTTCTATCCATTTTGGTATATATTAACAGATTCTTCTTATTGCTTTCCATTTTGTAGCCTGGGACTACAGCATGTTCATTATTTCTGCATGGCATGGAGACTGACTTCACTCAATTACATATCAGCTGTGTGGATGTGGGGAAGATGTTTAACTTTTCTGCAAAGCTATCTTTATCTTAGATAGGAGGATACTCATGATATATTCTTCTTAAGATTTTTGAGAGACAAATTGAGATAGTTCAATTAGGTGCTTAACACTTATTAATAAAAGGTACTGCAAATGCTCCATTAAACAAACAGATAGGCTTAATTGTTGTTTGATTACTATTTTTCTCAAGAACTTGTTGGATACCTGAAGTGACATCTAATCTTCTGAGTCTTTTTAAAAATGCTTTCCATTGTTTTGTAACACATGCAAGATTGTAAATAACAATACCGGCTATAGTTAGCCCGGTTAGATATGTACCTCAGTGGTTGGCTCTAAAACAAGCCTTCCATTTGCCCCATGCTGTAAGAAACAAAGGGCATGGAGCTCTTATGTATTTATTGATTATGATATACAAAGCATAAAACTGATACATTTCAAACTGTCTCCCTTTAATTCCAAGGACAAATTTGTAATTTTTTAAATTTCTACATTATAAATGAGGAAACTTAGGTTATGAAATATGAAAGAATTTAACAAGTTCAAATTTCACCTTTGAGTCTTAGACCAGGATATTAATTCAAATTAGGCTAATTGATTCCATGGGTAATTGACTGAAATCAAATATAAACTGCCACCACTTCCTTTATAATATGTGCCCTTATTTTACAGTTCTTTAGGTTTTAGATAAATTGGTGAGAGGGCTATACATTGGAAGAAAAAAAATCAGCAACTAACTCACTTGAAATGTTTGTCGAAGGTAGGCAAGGTCTTCTTAATGAGGTGCCAATCTTTCTCAAGGATTAGAACGCACAGTATGTAAAGGTGCGTTACCTCCATTGTTCATCTTGTATGAAATCATGACATGTATTATGAGAAAACAATGCTCCCAGGCATCTGCTGCCAAGGGTTTCTTTCTGTTACTGAACTTGGACCTGCCATATCACAAGCAAGTTATCCAAACAGCTCTTTGTATGGGAATTATTATATTGTCTCAGACACACTAAGGTTTAAGGAGATTGGCATAACAATTGTGAGGGAAAATTCACAAAATGGAGGGCTTTTTTAATCTTCAAGTACCCTGAGATTATCCATTCTACAATCATACATGACCCTGCTTTAAACTCCAAAAGCAAGTCTTATCTTTGGAGATCCCCACATGTAAAACACTGAAGATCAATCAAACCCTTCCATTCCATATATAATTTCAACATGAATAAATATAATGACTCTTACAATACACAATTTATACTCCAAAATCATTTATATTTCTGAGGTCCTAACATATTATTTGTTTTAACTTGGTAATTACAAGTAATATTACAGGAAAAGTATTAATCTAGCATGAGATATTTTTTTAAAAATGTATATTTTCTTTAAAAAACAGTTAAAATGAAATCTTAGGGGGCTGAAATTAGCAATAAAACAACTATCATAAACTTTAAATCAGCATTACATGGGACTGGCATTATGTCATTAGCAGATCAAGCTGGTGCCTGCAGCACTGGAATCACATATGATTGCTGGGTCATGTCCCAGCTACTCCACTTCCGATCCACTTCCCTGCTGATAGTCTAGAAAAAGCAGTAGAAGGTGGCCTTGAATATTTGTTTATGTGGTTCATGGTTTTAATTACTATTAAAAGTCAACTAACTTTTACAATTCTCATAGAAATGATACATGTGGATGTAGTGGCACTGTGGATTGAGCCACCACTTGAGATGCCCACATCCTATGTAAGAATGACAGACTCTTTCCTGCTCTGCTGCCAATCTAGCTTCTTGCTAAATTATCATTAGAAGGCAGTGAATGATGATTTAAGTGCTTGGGCCTTTGCTAGCCACATGGAAGGCCCAGACGGTATATGAAGCTTCTGGTTTCTCCCTGGCACAAATTTGGAAGATCTCTCTCTCTCTCTCTCTCTCTCTCTCTCTCTCTCCTCTCTTCTCTCTCCATCTCTATCTTTTTTCTCTTTCTCAGTCTCTCAGCCTTTCAAACAAACAGCCGTTAAAAATGAATTGTTTACTTGATGGTGGGAAATAGCTAGGCAACTGCAAATCACATAGGAAGAATTCCAGAGGGAGGCTAAAACTTGAAAATGGGTTCAGGATCTTTCCCAGGAGCAGATTTTCTTCTATCTTTTTTGACCAGTTATTTACTGAAACAGGAACATCCAGAATACCTAGGATAATCTTCCTTACTTAAAGTCACCTGATTATAGATATTAATCTCCTCCATGAAATATTTCACAGTAATATCAAGATTTGCTTATTTTAATAACTGAATTAATCCTAAACAAGATTACAAATTGAAAGACCATCAGAGCCCATCCCTTGTCCTATTGGCCTGTACATGCATCGCCTCACATCATACTTAATCTCTAAGTAAGGACAATGAGCAAGTTATACTTCTGCCTCCCATGACAGCTATTTCATTTACAATGGAAAATATTACTCTTACTGAGTAAATGATATAATTTCCTTAGACAGTGTTCTCTTTTTATATCTTATAAATTAAATGAACTATTATCAATTTAACATGTGTTAGATAATAAGAGTAGAAGACAGAGAATAAAGCAAAAAGATTTAGGGGAAGGCATCTGATTTAGTAATTAAGACACTCACATCCTATTATCTGAGTGCATGGGGTCTGTACCCATCTCCAGATCCTGACTCCAGCTTCAGGCTAGTGCAGGCCCTCGGAGGCAGCAGTGATGGATCAACTACTTGGGTTCCTGCCACCCTCTTGGGGGCCTTAATTGAAATTCTGTCTCCTGGCTTTGGTCCCAGTACAGCCTCAGTTGTTGGGGACTTTTGGAGAGTGAATCAATGTTGAATATTTGCAATTTGATCAGTATAATGAGTTGTTTTAATGGAGTTTGTACTGTGATGAGTCACCTAAATATATCCATCCCCCAGACTGAAGCACACATTGAGCTAACAGCTAGGCATGTTGCTACGTCAGCTGTTGTCCTCTCTGGCAATTGCAGTTGGCTAGAGAGCCATCTTAATGATATCCTCTTTGGGAGACTCTTGAATTCTGCATTAGCTTTGCCTCAGCTCAGGAAAACTCTGTAAGGCCATTACAGCTCCACAGCTTCCCATAGGATTTCTAAAAACCTGTGTTTTCACTGTCTTGTAGCTCAAATTATTCCACTGCCAATCCCACTTTCTTTTCTACTCCAGAGATTTTGATTCTGAGAACATTCCCTTAGAAATACTCTACATGCAAAACTTTATCTCAAAATCTATAACCCAAGGAATGTATCCTGTGACATTACATTAACAAATTCAAGGGGAAATAGCATATGATATTCTCAACAGACTCTTAAAGTGCAGTTAAAACAAATTCAACACATATTCTTTGATATAGTCTCCTAGGAAACAAGAAGTGGAGGAAGAATATATCTAAAGATTAAGTACATGGAGAGGAAACTTAGGGAAGCCAATACAAGAAGATTTAAAAATGAAGTTTTGTCTCTGATAGCTAGATATAGTTGCTCACTAATATGAATCCTGTCTGGAATTGAACTAAACAGAGGTTCACAAATTTTCTCTATTAAAACGTCAAATAGTAAGTATGTAGACTTTAACTAAAGATCAATATATCACAACTACTTAATTTGGCCATTGTAGCATGCAAACAGAGATAATGCACAAATGAATGGGCATTTCTATATTCTTTAAATTTTTATTTACAAAAGCAGATGCTACACCATATTTAGCCTATACGTCACAGTTAGCAAACCCTTTTTCTGAAGGTATAATTAAAGGAGTAGGGAGGGAGGGTTTAAGGAAAGAAGGAAGGAAAGGAATCATAATTTGAAAATTAACAATCATGTAATTAGAAAGACTTAAGGAATGTACATATTACATATTAGAATCAATAAGTATAATTATTAAAGTACTAAACACAGGAATTTGTGGAGTTTCTATTTCTAATACTGATCACAAAAATCATATCAAATACATCCTCTCTCAACACATAAAATCTGGGGAAAAAAAGCCACAGCACAATTAATTTAAAATAGTAAAATATGTTTAAAATCAGGCAGAAATTAAATACTTAAGGGAAAGGAAAGACAGTGAAATATTTTCCATTCTTAACTTTGTACCTAAAGGTATGTCTCAGAGCCTTCTAGAATAGGCCATTACTATTTATATATGATGCCATAATTATCCTGTCTGTGGAAAACAGAAACTATAGGTAGGAGCTTGAAGATGTAAGTTAAATTCCAGAAAGGAAAAGTCCATACAAAGCAAATTGAAAATTCTGTACAAATATCTGATTGATCTGTGAACTATACTTGCCTAAGTCAGGCTCCAATCAATACAAGTAAAGATTAAATATTGAAAAGAGATTTCAGCTACTATATATCAAAAAACATTATCTTGATAGTTTAAGCAAAGCTGCTGAAAAAAATAAAAGCAAAGTTCAACCTTCTTCAGATAAGTAAATGAGTATCTGAAAAATATTACTTAATAATGATTCATTGATTAAAATATAAATCCAAGATTGTACAAACAGAAACTACAAACCATATTTGCACTTGAGAGAAAAGATAATCAAAGTAAACTAACACTCATTGGATTAGCAGCTAAGTGCTACAAAGCAGCCATATTATTATATTCAGGCATGTAAAATTACATAATTTCTAATGAATAAAAAAGACATTCTCATAAATACCATTTGAAACAACAGATAGTCTCACTGAACTTCAAAAGAAAGAAATAGAAATCAGTTAAAATGAAGATAAGTGTGAATAAAATGTTAGAAGAAAATAAACATCTTTGTCAGATATGAGATGATATTATTCAGTGTTCATATGAGAAATTAGAAATTATTTGAATAAATATTGGCAAATAATTTCCCAAATTTTTTTTTGACAGGCAGAGTGGACAGTGAAAGAGAGAGAGACAGAGAGAAAGGTCTTCCTTTTGCCATTGGTTCACCCTCCAATGGCCGCTGCGGCTGGCGCGCTGCGGCCTACACACTGCGCTCATCCGATGGCAGGAGCCAGGTACCAGGTGCTTTTCCTGGTCTCCCATGGGGTGAAGGGCCCAAGCACTTGGGCCATCCTCCACTGCACTCCCGGGCCACAGCAGAGAGCTGGCCTGGAAGAGGGGCAACCGGGACAGAATCCGGCGCCCCAACTGGGACTAGAACCCGGTGTGCCGGCACCGCAAGGTGGAGGATTAGCCTGTTGAGCCATGGCACCGGCCCTAATTTCCCAAATTTTATGAAAATATTAATTTACAAAATCTGGAAAGCAAACAAACACAAAGAAGATAAACAGGTACAGTATAGTTAAAATGTTGAAAAACAGCAATAAGTAAAATCTTAATTATATCCAGAGGAAAGTGGCAATATATAAAATGATTAACATATGAAAAAGCTGCTTTATGTTAGAAATAAATGGAGACTGGAAGTCCAAGTAATAGCATTGTTATGGTGCAAGAAGGAAAAAAATCAATTCAGAATTCTATAGTAATGAATAATGTAACTTTAGAATTAAGGCATTTTAAAATTAGTGAAACAAAGAATTTATGGGCAAAGTCACTCTACTACTGGAAAAAACAAGGGAAATTTATGAAACTCAATGGAAAACCTAACAGATCATTGGGTTTTTACAAAGAAACACTTAAGAATATTTATAGGTGTTCTAAAGATACAATCATTAAAACACATATAACTGCTTTAAAACAAAAATTACAAGACTATACATGGTATTCATAATGCAATTATGTAACATATTTATTATGATTAAATCTAGAGAGAGTATAAAAAATCATGAATCATAATGGGAGGGCAATGAATTGGTTTAAGATTCTTTCACTTCAGTGTATGATAATAAATGGCAGATTGCAAAAGGAATTTAAGGATGTATATCTTAGACATTATAGCAACCAATATAAGATATTCTGAAGAAGCTTCACTATGTCAATGTGCTCTGAAACAATCATAATATTATAAGAGATCAAAGTGTTATAGTGAATAAGCCCCCCCAAAAGAAAAAGAATCATAATCAGTTAACCCAAATAAGAAGAAAAAGAGAAATAAAATATAGCACTTTTCATCCCTAGGATTTTAATTTTTTGGTATTTTAAATCTATGAGTCAGTTTTTATACCAGTACCCTACTGTTTTAACTATTATACCTTTGTAGTATGCTTTGGATGCAGGTATTGTGATATCTCCAGTTTGATTTGTTTGGATCAGGATCATTTGGCTAATCTGGGTCTTTTGTGATTCCATAAGAATTTTAGCATTTTGTTTTTCTAGTTCTGTAAAGTATATCACTGGTATTTTGACACAGATAGCATGGGATCTGAGATCACTTTATTATTTATTTATTTTTAAAAATTTATTTTATTTACTTGAAAGAGTTACAGAGAGAGGTAGAGACAGAGAGAGAGGTCTTCCATGTGATGGTTCATTCCCCAGATGGCCGCAACAACCGGAGCTGAGCTGATCCAAAGCCAGGAGCCAGAAGCTTCTTCTGGGCCTCCTACATGCGTGCAGGTGCCCAAGGACTTGGGCCATCTTCTACTGCTTTCCCAGGCCATAGCAGAGAGCTGGATGGGAAGAGGAGCAGCTGGGACTCGAATGAGCACTCATATGGGATGTCAGCACTCAGAACAGGGCTTTAACCTGCTGTGCCACAGCGCCGGCCCCTGTAGAGGGGAGTGTTTAGGTTTTTTCATGTACATTATCATGTCATCTGCAAATAGTGATATTTTGATTTCCTCCTTTCCACTTTTGATTCCCTTTATTTCCTTCTCCTTACTAATTGCTCTTGCTAACACTCCGGTACTGCATTGAATGGGAGCAGTGAAATACTCCAAAGATAATAATACCAACATCAACTGACCTGGTTCCGCAAAGCATAGATGAATCTGTCTCAGTTCTTACAAAACATGCAATGGTGTTGCTAAAGTCTGTGCCTAGGGCTCCCAGTACCTTGAGTTAGGAGTTGTGGAGGGAACTTCCTCAGGTTGAGTCAAGGTATGTTATGGATGACTCCTAGTGCTATCCCCCAAGAAACAGAGAAACCCCTCTTGATCACATAGAGTGAGTGAGCACAACTCTGGGGCTTCTACCCCAAACTCCCACAGCTGCAGGATGCAGAAGGTCTGCTCTCTGCCCCACAAGTTGCCTGGACTCTGGCTTTGTTTTGGTGGCAGAAGGACAGAAGTCAGCTGTGTGATTCTACTTAACCCACTGACTCCAATGTTCTGGGTGCATGGCTGAAGGGAAGGAGGCAATGTCATTTCCCTTCTTGGAGACAAGCTGTTGCTCAGGCCTGTTAATTGCCCAGGCTGGAGTCAGCGGAGGACTGTGGAATTCTACCTAGCTAAGCTGTGGGTGGTGCGGTATGGGGGAACTTCTTCCTATCTTGACATGGGAAGATGGCAATCCCCAGCCAGCAGCACTGGCTGCACACATGGCAACTGGTTTTTATAAGGAACGTTGGTCTGTATCAAGTCCTCTGAGCAACTTTTTGTTCTAGTCATCTTTTATGCCATATACTGAGCTGGACTTGGGCACATTTTTAATGGTTGATTATATTATAATTATTGAAACTCCTAGTTGAAACTTATTAAATAGTTTGCAATATGGCTGATAATATTCTTAGCATTTTTCTTCACTTTATCATTTCATGATGAAAATGAATTTCTGATTTACAAATGACTTTTTACATTTTGTAAAAGTTTTATTTACTGATTTGAAAGGCAGAGTGACAGAGAAGGGGAGGGGGACAGTGGCAGAGACATCACATTTCATTGGTTCACTCCCAAAATGGCTCCAGTGGCTTAAGTCAGGAGCCTGGAACTCCATCTGGGTCTCCCAGTTGGATGTCAGAGGCCCAATCATTCACTGCTTTTCAGGCACCTTGGCAGGGGATTGGACTGGAGATGAAGTAGCTGGGACTGGACTAGTGCTCCAATATGAGATACTAGTGTAACAAGCAGTGACTTAACATGCTACCACAATGTCGCCCTGACATTTTATGTTTTACCATTGATTCAAAACTACTATTTAGAAACAACAAAAAATTGGTTCAAGTTCATTCAGAGAAGAATGAGAGAAATATTCAAATGTAGCCAAATTGACTTGAAATATTTATCCAGTAAATAATGCACACCTTTGTTTCTCTGATCCCAATATTAACATTTTGGTCCCCCACAAAATAGGGGTAAGAAAAATGAGAAAAAAATCTTCAGCAGTTAAAAAGATCTAACAGTTTCACTATTTAAATCACTAGTTTTGAATAGTTAACGTTCCACAAACTATTTCTAATTCCTCATTAAAAGAAAGCTCTTGGTGTTATACGTCACTAGCTATGCTGCTATATGTACACTGAGTTAGAAGAAATAAAGTTTTAATGAAGATAGAGCAGATACTGCATGAAAGCTACTGACTCGAATGCTGAATATTGGATAATAAATATACTTCACTCATTCTGTTCAAAACTGGAAGTGAATTATTGCCCATGAGCAGTCTTTTGAAAAATATTTATGAAAATTGCCTATGAAACCTAATGACGAAAGAGACAAATAAATATTTTTTCATTACTATCTGACCTTATCAATTATATGAGAGAATTTTGTGAGGGCCAATTTCTCAATAAATTTTACATTTTAAATTATACAAAAAGAAAGTAGTGGAGAAAACAATCCTGTGCTCTTATAAAACATCTGAAGCACTTCTGACAGGAAATCAGGTTTATCTGAACAAGTGAATATTTATAGGGAAATTAGCTACTTAGTTTAGAGAGATTTAAACTATTAATAAATACATAATTCAGATATTGATGATTCTAAGGAAAGTGAAATTGTAAATCAAAATATACATGTATATACATCATTATTTTAAGGAGGCTATTTAAATACAGAAATGATATAAAGGAGCTAGTTTATTTGAGCCTCACATTCTCATAGTAACAGGTTATAGCTAAACACAAAAGAAAAGGATTTATATTCATATAATGTTTAAAGCTTGTCCCCAAAGAGAAAGTACATTAAGCCTTGGTCTATGGTTTTGAGAAGAGATGTGTTTGTTGCATTTACTATGTATGTACTAATGTTTAGAGCTAAATTAAGGAAAAGTAAGAAACAATAGTCCTTAATACTTTCTATACTTTTATACACCTTGCAATGTCCTCTTACATTCCTTAAAGGATGGCTTCTTTTATTCATAGATAGAAATCTGCTAACATTTATTCCTGGTAGTTGTGCAATAGCTTAAACCCTGAACTCTTAGCAAAAGAAGAAAAAGCATTGAGAAATACACCTTATTCTGCTTGCAAATCAACCAAATGGATCTTAAAAAGTAAGGAGTGATGAACACTATTTTTTTTTAATATCTTGCTGGGTATCTCCTTTCAAAAAATAATTTTATTTGAAAGTCAGAGCAATAAGAATGGAGAGGCAGAAATAGAAAAATCTCCCATCCACTATTTTGCTTCCCAAAGGCCTTCAGCAGCAGGGCTGAGCCAGGATGAAGCCAGGAATCTAGAACTCAATCCAGGTCAACCACATTGGTTGCCAGTATCCAGGGATCCAAGTACCTAATCCATCATCTGCTGTTTTCCAGATTGCACTTTAGCTACATCAGAAATGTGGAGCTGGGACTGAACCAGGTGCTCCGATATATTGAGAAATAGGTGTTCCAAGTGGTGACTTAATCATTATGTTAACACCTGCCTTGCCTGGTACCTTTTCAAACAATCTAGACTATGCTTCCACACTTTTTTTTTTTTTTAACATTTGTTTATTTATTTGAAAGTCAGAGTTACACAGAGAGAGGAGAGGCAGCAAGAGAGAGAGGACTTCCATCATCTGGTTCACTCCCCAGTTGGCCACAACAGCAGGAATTACACCTATCAGAAGCCAGGAACCAGGAACTTCTGGGTTTCCCATGTGGGTGCAGGGGCCCAGGTACTTGGATCATCTTCTACTGCTTTCCCAAGCCATAGCAACAAGCTTGATCAGGAGTGGAGCAGCCGGGACTTGAACCAGAGCCCACGTGGGATGTTGGCAGGCGGCAGCTTTACCCACTATGCCACAGCTCCAGCCCCTGCTTCCACACTATTGATAGCAATGAAGCCATTCTCACTATAAAATCCTAGCATTAGGGGCCGGTGCTGTGGGTCACTTGGTTAATCCTCTGCCTGTGGTGCCGGCATCCTATGTGGGCACTGGGTTCTAGTCCTGGTTGCTCCTCTTCCAGTCCAGCTCTCTGCTGAGGGCAGTGGAGGATGGCCAAAGTGCTTGGGCCCTGCACCCACGTGGGAGACCAGGAGGAAGCACCTGGCTCCTGGCTTTGGATCAGCACAGCGCTGGCTGTAGCAGCCATTTGGGGGGGGGGGGGTGAACCAACGGAAGAAAGACCTTTCTCTCTGTCTCTCTCTCTCACTGTCTATAACTCTTCCTGTCAAATAAAAAAAAAAAATCCTAGCATTAACTATAGTTACCGAGAAAAGAGATCAAGGGCTTGTATGTATTCCACAAAGGAACCAAGAGTTGGTTGACACAAACTGTATGGGTCCTATGAGGCCAGAGCCCAAAGAAAGAGCCCAAAGAAAGAGTTTGACTGCAAAGTCCCCAGAATGCTAACTAGGAGAAAAGGGAAAATAATAGAGTTTAGTACTGACTACTTAGGTTTCTTATATTTATGTTTCTCATGTTTTTCTGATTGTCACATATTCCTTTGAGCAGACAGAACCTCAGGGTAAAAGTGGTAGAGTTCAGGGAGGAATAATAGAAAAATCAGGAAAAAAAAAAGACAAGACAAAGATGAAAAGAACAGTTAAAAGTAACATAAAAGACCAGGTTTTGGATCAAGGTTAATATTAGAAATAGGCAGCTACATAACAATTTGCTGTTAATCATCATTTATAAGTTCCTGGTCTTTTGTTGTTTGAGCAAATCAGCTCCATTTAAATGGGTAAGAGATGAATTTAGATGCTATATGGTTTCCACTATTTAAACAGTGAGAAAGTGTTCATCTTCCTGTAATAAACTGATTTAGACGTATTTTAGTATAATTAGATCTCAGAAAGCAGTACAATTAAGAGAGACACAGAAATGTGCAGTCCCATACACTTTGCCACCTCCTTAAGGACTATCAACATATATTGAATCATCTTCCAGTGGCCAGTTTGGATTTACTATGTCAGAAGATAAAAGAAAGTTGAACTTCTTTGAGGTAACCTAAGCTGTTTTAATTATGGTTCATATTCAAATATCAAGATCACATTTCTGGCACCAGAGCTGTAGCATGGTACGTTAAGCCTCTGCCTGCTGCACCAGCATCCCATAAAGATGCCAATATGTGTCCTTGCTGCTCCTCCTTCAGTCCAACTCTCTGTTTATGGCCTGGGAAAACAATGGAAAATGTCTCAAGTGCTTGGGCTCCTGAGCATGGGAGATCTGAAAGAAGCTCCTGGCTTCTGGTTTCAGATTGGCTCAGATCCAGCAATTGTGGCCATTTGGGGAATGAACCAGCAAAGACCTCTCTCTCTGCCTCACCTTCTCTGTCTGCAACTCTGCCTCTCAAATAAATAAATAAAAATATTTTTCTTTTTTTAAAAAAATCACATTTCTGTATTTTGATGACAAGAAGTAAGGATACATTTCAAATTGTATAGTCTTTAACTGTTTATTTTAAAAATGCCCAACAGAATGTGCTAACCTTAAAAGTAACATTATCTGTAGTAATCTGCATGTGTAGTTTCCGGCATTAGTAAATGTTTGTAGCAGAAAAACCACCTTAAAGGTTAATGAATTAGATCTCACAAATTTATTCATGCCTACTATGTGAAAAATGGTATTAGTTACAATTATTTTTCTCACATACAATAGAAAAATATTAAAAAGACAAGACCATGACTTAAGTAACATGTTAGTCCAGAGGATATCATTTATTTTGGCATAGTTGGATCCAGAATCTCAAACAACAACAGAATAAAATTACCCTCTCTTGATCTTTCAGCTTTTATCTCCATTTGTTTCATTTATAAGAAAATTCTTCATACATGGTGGCCCTAGCAAATCCTAGCTTAAATTATTTTATCTCTTTGTTTCAATAAAAATACAGGAATAAATGATAATTGGGTCATATGACCTTTTGTGTGTCAACCATTGTAGTTTGAAGTAAAGCATTGGACAAGATTATATCATCATAAACCAGGGGTAAAATTGGCATTGTCTGAGTGTGAGATAGAAAAAGAGGAGTTGTGATTAGATGTTGGTGAAAAACAATGCCACCTAGACAAATAACAAATGAGCGCTTCACAAAGCCAACACCACAAAACATCTTGTGTCTTTAAAACCAGAAATCATATTTTATTCCTCAAGCATACTTTACAAAGAATTGTTATGTTTTCATTAAATCAGATTAACAACAAGTAAAATAATATAAGCTTTTATTTTCAGCGAAACATTCTTGTTTGAACTACCACCTCAAATCCTCTGCCTGCGGCGCTGGCACTCTGGTTTCTAGTCAAGGTTGGGGTGCTGGATACTAGTCCTGGTTGCTCCTCTTCCAGTCCAGCACTCTGCTGTGGCCCGGGAGGGAACTGGAGGATGGTCCAAGTGCTTGGGCCTCTGTACCTGCATGGGAGACCAGGAGGATGTAGCCGGCTCCTGGCTTCAGCTCAGCACAGTGCCGATTAGGGGAGTGAACCAACGGAAGTAAGACCTTTCTCTCTGTCTCTCTCTCTCACTGTCTATAAATCTCTTTCTTTCTCTTTCTCTCAATGTCTAACTCTGCCTGGCAAAAAGTAAAGAAAAAAAAAAAAAAAGAAAGTATATTACCTGTTCCAAACAATTTTCACCCTTCCTGGCAAGGTATAAATAATCTGAATTGTAGAGTAAATCAGATAATAATTTGGATTGGATTTGTCATTTGGTATTTTCTATCATGATGATACATGGTTAATTATACTTATGAAATAATGTGATATGTTGATACCAGATTCATTCAAATGAGTAAATTTTACTTGCCTCAATTAAGAGCCTAATTTTACTTGTCATCTATGAATACCTACTTATATCAAGAAATATAAGGAAGGCTGTATTTAGATTTGTTAGCATTAAAATCATTTCCTTTGGAATGGCTCTATAGGTAATAAAAATTATTAACTAGTGAAGCTCTTTCTGCCTATTTATTCTGCACTGTGAATCAGTTGTAGTATCACTTAGGGATCCTAGTGACAACCAAGTCACGAAAGCATTTTCCCTTCAATAGCATTTATTTTTATTATTCATTATTCTCTTACTGTTGCTTAGCACTGACATATCAGGTCTTTTTAATGATTTTAGGATACTTCTGCATATTTAATAAATCAATAGAAGTACTTTACAGGCAAAACACGGTATCAAGTTAATATTCTGAAAGATGACACATTATTGCTTAAGAAACACATTTACCATTTTTCTGTTTATTGCTTTTGGTTAAAAATGAAAATACTGCTTTAATGAAGAAAGTTGTCTGTCTAACATAAGTCAGTTTTGACATTTCTGTTTTCAAAGTTCAGTAAATCAAAGTTGTTTTATGTGAAATAGCAAAATAATAATAAATCTTTCTCAGCATTCCATTTCTCAGCACGAAAACTCTTAACTGGTTGTCTGCAAAAAGCCAGTGAATGAAGCAGAAGAGAAATGCAAGCCTTGAAATTCCATTACCTCCTTATGGAAAACACTGAGTCACAATTCAATATTTTTGGATCTAGAAACACAAGGTTTTATGCTTTTTTTTCTGGTGGAGGTATAAGATTGCAATTTGGAGAAGGCAGACCAGTCCACAGAAAGAAATCACAGAATGAATCATGTACTTGCTGCAGTGGGTAAAGCCAAGATTCAGAATTTTTTATTTTTTTAAATAAAAATTTTTAAAAATCTTACTATTACCAAGGAAAAATATGCATAGGTACTTTTATAAAATACTGTATACTTTTATCAAAAAGAAGGTGTTATAATTTTTAAAAAGTAATTGAAAATTTATGTTTAAATTTTCCAAGACAAGGATGGTATCACTTTTCTAATATACTTACAGAAAATGTAATCAAAATGACTAAGACTAATTTTACTAACACTAATCATAATGTATGCGTGCCTTTATTTATTTATTTTTTTTCATTTTGAAATTTGAAAAGATATTCATGAACTGGTTTGTCTTATGGCACTTCTGGCACTGAATGTATAGTGATTTTTTCCAACACCACTTCTCCAATTCTCTGAACTCCTGTGGGTGTCTCATCATTTAGTTCAATTTTGATATTGTCTACCTACAATAATCCCATGGATTAAGGACTCAGTCTCCAAGACTGCCCCCACTTAAGATGCCTGTCCCAAGTCCCAGATTGTTATTGGTGCTTTGAACCAGTCAGTTATAAATCCCAGGTTTCCATTATCTCAAATTTGACAATTTTCTAGAGAAGCTGTGCAAGAGCACCCAAACTGATGGTCTGTAGTGCAAGGTAGAGAGGGAGAAGCATGGAGCTTCTTCCCCTGTACCCATTCCAAGCATGCCAACCTCTCAACCTCTCAATGAGTTCATCAACTCAGAAGCTCTCTGAGCCATCATTTAGGGAGTTTGATGACAGCTTCATTATATAGCTGAGCGTGATTAAAGCAGAGGACCGGGTAATTGACACAACCAACCCTTTTCCCTTAGGGATCAGATGGTAGGGTTGAAAGTTTGCATAATGCTTTGGTCTTGGGCTGGCTCACCTCATACCAGCTAAGTCAGAATTTTTTGAAGGAAAAAAAAATGAAAAACCGAATTTTGGGAGCAAGTAAAAAAATTCTTAGCTTTCAATGTACATCCATCATACAATTTTCCTAGTTATTTGTTTAATGCAAAAAGTTACAGAGAAGAAAAAAAAATTGACAACCGGAAACATGACAATGGGTCTTTATGTTTTAGTGACTATTTTTTTTTTTAAATCACTTCCACTAAGACTTTTGTGCAAATACGGTTTAAGCTTAGAATTAAAGACAAAAGAGGACCAATACTCCAATTTCTAAGTTTGGAAAAGTAGTCACAGTGAGGTCCAGTCATCTCCATTCCTTCCTTGTGAAAGGAAGGGGGCTTAATAAATGTGCATTAGGGGCTAGCACCGTAGCTCACTTGGTTAATCCTCCGCCTGTGGCGCTAGCATCCCATATGGGCACCGGTTCTAGTCCCAGTTGCTCCTCTTCCAGTCCAGCTCTCTGCTGTGGCCCAGGAGGGCAGTGGAGGATGGCCCAAGTACTTGGGCCCCTACACCTGCGTGGGAGGCCAAGAAGAAGCACCTGGCTCTTGGCTTCGGATCAGCACAGCGCCAGCTGTAGTGGCCATTTGGGGAGTGAACCAACAGAAGGAAGATGTTTCTCTCTGTGTCTCTCTCTCTCACTGTCTATAATTCTACCTGTCAAATAAAAAAAGAGAAAAATGTTTATTAGAGAAATAGACTCGAGGGACAAGCATTTCTGAGGTCCCTGGATTGGCTCACCTCCTCTGCTCCCCATGGAACTATGCCAACACTAAATTTGAGACAGCATCCCTTCCTATCTATAACATGCTTAGAATTTCAGAATTCCTTGAACAAAAAACCCCAAGCCTGCTTCTTGGACTTCCATGCAACTTTTCTCCTATTTGATCTCTTTAAACCTGACTGAGCAACAGTTATGCATACCTAAGTGGAAGCCCCTTAAGAAGCAGGGTAGGGGCCTAAGCTGTTGCATACCAAGTTAAGCTGCCATCTGCAGGGTTAAGCCCAACTGCAGCACTGGCATCCCATATGGGCAGAGGTTGAGTCCTGGCTGCTCCACTTCTGATCCATTTCCCTGCTAATGCACCTGGGAGAGCGACAGGATATGCCCCAGGTACTTGGGCCCCTGCACCCACATGGAAGACCCCCTTGGATTGGATACAATGCAGCCCTGGCCATTGTAGCCATTTGGGGGATGAACCAGTGGATGGAAGATCATGAACCAGTGAATGGAAGCCCCCCCCCCCCCCATTTTGTAATTCTGACTTTCAAATAAAGAAAAAATAATTTTTAAAAACAAACAAAAAAGGAAGGCTATCCAAACTTAGACTTGAAAACTGTCCATATGGAACTAAAAAAGGTGGGGAGAAAATGGAGATAATGGATCTGTCAGGGTAGGGATCCAGAAAAAGGGGCAGCTCTCAAGTGAACCAATTTCCAATGGGAAATACCAACGAGGCTTGAGCTTCCTACTTCCAAAGTACTTGTCATGACATAAAGAATAACTGAATCCATCATACTGATGGATGCTTAGTGAAATCAGCCAGTCCCCAAAAGACAAACACCATGTTTTCCCTTACAGAGTACAAAAAAAGAGTAATGTATACATAATGTATATGAGTGAAGTTGACATTTTGAGATTCAATTATTGTTTATAGTAGTTTTGTTACTTACTACTTGTTGGGTTATTCATTTAGTGGAGAGTTAAGCTTGTAATTACAAAGAAAGTTGAAAATATGTCATTGTAATAATTAAAAGAATAATGAGGAAGGAGAGTTGGGGCAGTATAATGGGAAGTATCACTATTTTCTTACAACTATATTTGTGAAATACATGAAATTTCTTCCCTTTATATAGTAAATAAATAAAAAGAAATGGAAAGAGAAAAAAAGAATACATATTGTTGAAGGTAGGATAGACACTGCTTCACTGTCTAATAGATTAATTATAACTTTAAGTAATATAAATATATAATTAATTTGCCACTGTTTGAGCTTTTGCCTTAGACGTTCAAATGTAGTGGAAAATCTGTTTATCATCCCCAATATTTTCATCATCCAGGCAATATGAGAAGATTAGGGAAACCAAAGGAAGTCACCCAAAGGGAGCACAGTGCCCCCATTCCTGTGCCATTGGGACTCTTGGAAAAAAAAGAACAGCTTGCAAGGGTTTTCCTCTTTGGGTATTTGTTTAGGTCATGCCTGACTTTTATCAAAAAGGAAAAGGAAAATAATCAAGGTAAACCAGAACTAGGGAAGAAAAACTTCCTCCAAAGTCCTGCTTTTCTTTTTAATGTGGTCAAAAATCCAGGAACCTGAAATTTGGCCTGAGATTATTATTTCTATGTTGTCAAATGAAAGATGTCTAATTTAGGAATTACTTGCCCTTCCTCCTCTCCCTCTTCATGTCCCAACTGCTCCATTTTGCAATCCTGCACCCTGCTAATAGCCTGGGAAAAGCAACAGAGGATGCCCCAAGTGTATGGACCACTGCTACCAACATGGAAGATCTGCAAGAAGCTCCTCTCTCCTGGCTTTGGCTTGGGAAGTGAACCTGTGGATGGAAGATCTCTCTATCTGTCTCACCATCTCTCTTTGTAACTCTGACTTTCAAATAAATAAATAAATCTAAATACCCATGAAATCAATTAGTTGAAAATAATATACTATTTCAAAGATGTTTTAGGAAAACATGAAAAATTATGCTTTAACAGATTATTAAAAGAAAACACTCTTATCAACAATTTATTACGAAAAAGAGCAGATGCCCAAATAGCACATGCAATGTAATGCCAGTAATATAGAAAAAGGAGACTATAGATGATACAGATATAGTTATAACATTTAAGAATCGTAGTGAATTGGATATTGGATCCATGCTTAAGTATGTCAGTGACTTTCTCTGAGAGGGCTTTTGCTTTTACTTCTTGTTCTTTCCCTATTTCCAAATGTTCCATGATAACTCCAACACACATACATACACACACACAACAGATACACATACACATAATTTGTATACACTAAAATTTTAACTCATAATAATATATCTAATCATAAAATGGCAATTCATATTAATTATGTAACAAAATGGATTTTATTGCACTATCTCATTTAAGAATGTAGAAATAAGAATGATTATCAAGACAGAAAATAAATATTTATTAAATTTTGTTCTTGCTCATTGACTCTTAGCTACCAAAGTGGAAAAATTAATCAGATGTTACCTTTACCATGCAGGTTTTCCTACAGGAAATATCCTACCTAGTATATTGAGTAGCAAAAAAAAAAATTTATATTTTTGTTTATTAACAAAATACAAACGGTTCCTTTGTGCAAAAATAGCTTTGTGTGCTTATTGAAATTTAGACCAAAGGAAAAAAATAGTTTATTTATTTATGTATTTGAACAGCACATAGGCAGAGAGAGACAGAGAGACACAGAGTGAGAGAGAGATCTTCCATCTGCTGGTTCACTCCCCAGCCAGAGCTGAGGCAATCTGAAACCAGCAGCCAGGAGTTTCTTCCAGGTCTCCCATGCAGGTGCAGGGGCCCAAAGACTTGGACCATCCTCCGCTGCTTTCCCAGGCCATAACAGAGAGCTGGAGTGGGAGTGAAGCAGCCAGGACTCCAACCAATGCCCATATGGGATGCCTGCACTGCAGGGGAGGCTTTACCTGCTGTGCCACAGTGCTGGCCCCCAAAGAAAATTGTTTTAATATTCATGTAATATCTTTATTAATCTTATATTCCTGAATATTTAAACCAATAAATAGAACCCCATTTTTCAAACCAGTCTTAGAAAAAAAGTACAACAATCCTATGCATCACAAGCAATTAATTACTGCCAGAGAAAAAGTGAGTTCAGTTCTTTAATTGTGAAGATCTGAAAGCTAAAAATAGAGGTAGTAGAAACTGTAAAAATTGAAATGTTTGAGAATAGGGAAGGTTTATTTTCATTGTTCAGTTCAAGTCCATGCATTTAGTAGGTAATGGAGGTGGGGAAGGTTTGTACAGTTAAGAACTAAGTTGAAGTTCATTATAGTCTGCAAATTACATTGACTCTAAAGAAGATAAAGACCTGAACTATAAAAATATTATCTCCTAGGTACAGTAATAAGTACATAGGTGTCAGCAAGTAGGAATTAGCAAAGGTGGAAGAATTATTTTTCTAAAACACACAACTAAGTAGGCTACTTTTTTAAGCTTTTGGTTTATGAAGGTCTAACTTAAGAAAATTCGCTATACAGCAAATATTTAAGCCAAAAGGTATTTATCACAGTAAAATTCATAAGAGCAGATAATTAGTGGAATTTAAATATCCCTGAAGAAGTCAAAATAATTAAGGCACATCAGCACAACCTACAATACTCATTAATAAGTTGTAAGGATGGAAAGCACGATGAATACAAATTTTAATATTTAAAAATTATACACAGCTTTATTTTCATTGTTATTTACACATCATTACTTACATCATATGTTAAACATCACCATATTGTGGTGGTTGGATTGTATGTTTTACTTTCTTCTGTGTGGATATCTAAAATATGTAAGGTTATGTTTTACATCAGGACATAAATGTCCCTAAGTGAGTGTGTTAGGTTTTATTCTAATTCCAGTATACATAAGTAGAAGTTAACCAAAATGGAAAGGTTGCAGAAAGAAGCAAATAAAATTATTGAATCATAGAAAAATGTCATTTGTAGATCATGAGTCCTATGTATGTAAAGTCCAGTTTTGGTTTCTTACCAGCTTCCTTCCACAGATCATAAAATGTGAAATTTCTTCTCTACAATGTATTCAATATGCCATGTACTCACAGATTATAAGCTGTTTGAACAATGACAAAAAAAAAAAAACTTAGGACCTAGAAAATAGATCAAGGCTATGCAATCTGATATTAGATTAAAATACTTGAGCAGTTTTCTGTTTCCTACATGAGGAACTTTACCAAGTAGAAACCAGAAAATTGGGTTCTAACCCTGTTTCATGCATTACGTTTTGTTTTATTATACAAATTATTTGACCTTTCAGTGCCTCAGTTTTATCATGAGTAACATGCATTTTTGTGTCCCTCCTAACTATGTCACTTCCATCCATGCCCCATCATAACCAATTTCAATCGGATTCAGATGATTTTCTCTTTCCCTGGAACCAAAAAAGGGTAGCAAAGCATCTCTTTGAAAATTATTTCTACCCTGCTCAAGCCTGACTGGAAAATAGTTCTCAATAATCCTCAGTGAAACACTGAACACTTGAATCACACAATGGGAACAGCCCCCAGCATCTCCTGAGGGGCCGCAGAGTCACTGATTGCACCTGCTTCCTAGCATCTTCCTGCCAGTCCCACATCCAGTCAAGTCATCATCCTTCTCTTTTCTACCTTTTCTCTGATTTCAGAGGATTATCTGCCTTAAAATTTACCTCATTATCTTCATTTAAGTCTCTCTTTGTGAGTTCTATCTCGTGCTATATACTGTCATGCCATTATTTTTTTTCCCACTAATTGCTTGTGACCTCCATGTGGGCAAGATTTTTGTCATTTAGTGTGTCCCATGCTCCTCCTTACTTCTCATCCTCTTGTTATTTAAGCATCATGTGCCTTATCCTTAATTAAGCCCAACTTCAGTTGGAAAAGTAGCATTAATAGTGGGTATAAGTCATTTATTACAGAACAAATAACATCACAAAGATCTGTCATAGAAAATATAATCAAACTGCATTTAGTGAGATCCATTCACGATTTGTGTTTGACAATAATTAATAATATATTCCTCCTTGTATTTCTCAAGATGTAGACTGATAGTTAACCCCATCACCAAATCCCATCCTAATATCAGCCCTAATCTTGCAGATAAACAGAACACAAAAATAGTTAATATTTTAGATAATAGTTAATAATGGGTTATAAAATAGTTAATATTGCAATAAATGCACAAACTACCCAAAACAGTTTTTAAAAATTCTATTATAGTGTAAACTTACAATTTTTCAAATCACTGTATAGCTAAAGCATATTGATGTCCAGTCAGTTAGTGTTAAATGTCAGAGGAGGAATACAGTGCTACTTCCCTAAGAAGCAAATTTAACTAAAGGTGAAAAAGTTTTGAATGCATGCACTTTTTAAAGGTTTTTCACTTGCATGTGCATATAAAAACAGCAGAATCATTCATTTTCATGTTTTATATAAAACAGAAGATTTCAAAGGAACTTTGTGTTTTCAGGGCTGCTTCAGGCTCTCTGCCCAGACTTCCCAGGGATATGCACATACATTGTCCTCTGCTTTAAGGAGCACTTCACAGGAAAAGTTTGAGGAGCAGTGTTTCAGTTGAAAGAATAATAAACTTAGTGCTGGAAGTACTGAGAACAAATTCTAGCTTTGATATTTACTAGCTATGTCATTTAGACTGAAAACTTCAGTTTCTTCCCCTATAAAGTGGGGTACGCACTAGAAGTTTCCAGGTGGGTGAGAAGAGACACACAACTGAAGTCACTTGAAAAAACTAGTGAGCACCGTGTACATAAAAAACTTGATTTGGAACAACTTAACAATCATATAATAATCAAGCCTCTATTGACCAAAAAAGTGCCATCTAAATATTGTATTTCAGCATTGATTTTTTTTGCTCGTATCCATAGATAATTGTCACAGAAATTCTTACTCTGTCTTGTTGCCTCATAAATCTCTAAGTACCCCGACAGTTTAGATTTTCAGTCTTGCTTTAGCAACTGGTATTTATAGGGGTGATGTCTTATTTAAATGACTAATGCCCCAGAGATATTAGTAAGTCGCTTTCCTTTTCTATTCTTTAATACCGTCTCCATATATGCATTTTTTGAAAACTTCCTGAATGGAAAAACTCATGAAAAATTTGAAATTATAATATAAATATTAACATAAGTTTGTGATTTCAGTAATCAGGCTGCCTGTCTATAAATCTTGCCTCGACTACTTACCAGTGTATTCTTAGACAAATCATTTACCTCACACTTAAATTGCCTCTCTAGAACATGGGGATAACGGCTACGTCATGGTATTATGAATATGAAATATGATTGTATATCCAAAGTGCTAGGACACTTTTTACCACATGCTCCGTATGCAGTGAATGCTAATTGCTATTTAAAAAAAAATAATTGTACAAATGGGAAAAAGAAACAGCATGAAGCTGTTATATATTCTTATCTAGAAAGCATTAGATTTTTTTTCTCCCAACTTCCAGAACTCATGACTCTAACATTTACTCTAGGTCAGATTTTAATGAATATACTTAACCAGGCATTTGCTGCTGTATCTCTGCCCTTCACCTTGCCACTAGTTCTTCCTAGCAGCCTTTTCACTCTTGCCTTCCATTTCCACACTATTTAGCACCATGAATTTTCATGACTAGCTCAAACTTGCTATGAAGTATTTATTTTATGGTAATAGTTAACGGTATTGTCAGAAATGATTATTTTCACTTCTTAAGAACTTCTGTTTACTTGGCTGTAAAAAAGAAGGAAGTCCTGTCTTTTGAAACAAAATGGATGCAACTGGACATCATTATCCTCAGTGAAATAGTCCAGTCCCAAAAAGACAAATATTATATGTTTCTCCCAATCTATGGTAACTAATAGAGTACAAACAATGTAATCTATAAGAGCGAAATTGACATTTTGAGATTTGATTATTGTTTACAGCCTCTGTCTCTATTGCTGAGGGACATTTTGTTTGTCTTCTTACTATTTGTTGAATTCTTTACTTATTGGATGGTTAATCTTATGATTATAAAATAAACTGAAAATATGTCATTGTAAAAATCAAAAGAAAGAATAAGAAAGGAAAGATGAGGGTAGATGGAAGTCTGAGAGGCAGGGAGGGGAAGGTGGGTAGTATGCTCCTAAATCTGTATATATGAAATACATGAAATTTTTTCAGCTTATATAAATAAAAATATGTTAAAATTCTCTTTAAAGTGAATTATTAGTCAAGAAAAAATTTAGATCAGTTCTATATGAAAATTCCTTGTATGGAATTAGGTACTCAGTGTTTGCTAATTGCTTTAAAAATTACTCCCATCATCTCTAAACATTACAATAAAAGAGCATTTACTCAAGCATAAAGAAAAGAACTCCCTGGTTCTATGATTCTTGTAATCCCGAAGAGATGTTCCACTATAGGATATTATGTTCTTCCCTTAATATCTTTAAAAGTCTGAGAGGAATTCAAATTATTTCAATAAGTCAAATGATATTCTGATGCTCTGGCCATAAATAAGCATGTCTTCCAACTTCAGGATATGGCTCTATTTTTTAAATGGAATTTAGAAACTGGGAAATTTGAATGTTTTCATACTCATAAAAATTGGTAGGATATTAAACTTCCTTTCATTTTATTTTAGAGTCAAATATTTGACTCTGATGAACTCAATAATAAATAAAATACTTGGAGTCCTATTCTGCTTTGTGTAACAGGTTAAGACTGAAAATAATAAAATGACAAGTCACAGACATTTTTACTGAAAATGCTCAAAGTGTATTTGGGAAGAAATATATTTTCAAAACCTACTAGACAATAAACATATTCACAAGAGAGAAAGGCAGCATGGAGAAATGATTTATCACCTCTAATACAGGTTAAGAAGACAAATCTAATGACAGTGATAATATTGAGTCTTAGTTTTGAAGAATTAGTAGAATTATGTCAGACTAGGACAGAAGGAGATTTCCAAACAAATGGAACATATGATATGATAGAGTGTAAATTTCAAGAGAGGAGAGGTACATACATGAGATTAAACAAGGATCAGATCATGAGAAATTGTGTGGTCTGACCACACAGATCTGAGAGAAACAATGAAAATAACCACTGGAAATAGGTTAGATACAACCACAGTTCTGTCAACCGTTACTAGATAAGTTGCTTTAAAAATACTACCTAATAAAACATCTGGGCATAGGTGGCTTTATTCCTCCATTGAAAGACAGTGCAGTTAGCCCAACTACCTTATATTTCATTAATGCCATTTTTCTTAACTTATAAAATCACATATTTCATTTTTAACTTTTATTTAATAAATATAAATTTCCAAAGTACAGCTTTTGGATTACAGTGGCTTTTTCCCTCCTATAACTTCCCTCCCACTCATAACCCTCCAATCTCCTGCTCCCTCTCCCATCCCATTCACATCAAGATTCATTTTCAATTATCTTTATATACAGAATATCAATTTAGTAGAAAAGACCCAAATCAATAAAATCAGAGATGAAAAAGGGAATGTAACAACAGACACCACAGAAATAAAAAGAGTCATCAAAATTACTACAAAGAGTTGTATGGCAGCAAACAGGGAACTCTATCAGAAATAGATAGATTCCTGGACACATGCAACCTACCTAAATTGAACCATGAAGACATATTTCATTTAAAAGTCATTTTCTACCCATTAGAAGAAAGAAAATGAGTGTTTTTAATTCCTGCAGATGAGCTTGTTTCTGGGTTGTCTATAAGAATCCGACATGTTGGATCATTCTCTCCCTTTTTGATTCTATCAGTTAGTATTAGCAGACACTAAACTTGTTTCTGTGATCCCTTTGACTCTTAGACCTATCAGTGTCATCAACTGTGAACTGAAATTGATCACTTGGACTAGTGAGATGGCCTTGGTACATGCCATCTTGATGGGATTGTATTGGAATCCCCTGGCTCAATTCTAACTCCATCATTTGGGGCAGTTCCGATTGAGCATGTCCCAAATTGTACATCTCCTCCCTCTCTTATTGATCCAACATGGGAAGCGGGATACACAGCAGACTCATAGAATGGCAGATGTCCTAAATAGCACTCTGGCCTCAGAATCAGCCCTTAAGGCATTTGGATCTGGCTCAAGAGCCCATGAGAATATTTTAGGCATGGAAAGCTAAGACACCCTGAAAAACAAAAAAAAGAAGACCTAAATGGAAGATCTCTGCGAGTGAGATCCCAGAGGAAAGAACGGGGCCATCAAAGAAGGAGGTACCTTTCTCTGAAGGGAGGAGAGAACCTCCACTTTGACTCTGACCCTGTCGAAATAAGATCGAAGTCGGCGAACCCTAAAGGCTTCCATAGCCTCGGCAACTCATTACTAGAGCCTAGGGAGATTACTGACGCCATAAACAAGAGTGTCAAATTGTTAAATCAACATCAGGAGTCACTATGTACTTACGTCTCATGAGGGATCTGTCCTTAATGTGTTATCCAATGTGAAATAATGCTATTACTAGTACTGAAACAGTATTTTTACACTTTGTGTTTCTGTGTGGGTGCAAACTGATGAAATCTTTACTTAGTATATACTGAATCAATCTTCTGTACATAAAGATAATTGGAAATGATTAAAAAATCTTGATGTTAAATTGGAAAAAAAAAAAAAGAATCTGACATGAGGATACAGCACTTAACAATTCTTAGTGTTGGACAGTAAGAGGTTTCCCTAAATTCATTCTAATCACATGAGAATCACCTGGAGTTAATCAAATGTTAGGGTAGTATGAGGCTGATTATGGATGATTCGCATCAGTAAAAAGTCTTTACTAAGAACGATTACAAAAGGGGCAGCTGGCAAGACAGAAGGGATTCTGTTAACAGCTTTTCATTTTCTTTTTCTGTTTGGTAAAATACCCATTTTACAAAATAATCAAAGAATATGAATTCTGATAGTAAGGTATAGCTCAACAAATATGAACTGTAAAAAGTTTATCAAATTTATAAACCAAAAGTAGAATAGAAACGTTCCGTGTTGTCAGTATCTCACTCTATTGTTAATACCTTGGATCTTTTCAGGTATTATCTCCATCCTTCCCATGATACTGGAACCGCTCAGTTGGTGTTTGCTTCATAAACCATACAGTTCATGGCTTCTGTATACTTCCTTTTAACTACTCCCCACTGTGCCCTTTTTTAAGGTTTAGTTATTTATTTGAAACTTAGAGTTAAAGAGAGAGAGAGAAAGAGAGATCTTCCATCTGTTGATTAACTCCCCAAATGGTCATAGCAACCAGATCTGTGCTATTAACTCCATTCAGGTCTCTCAAGTGAGTAGCAGGGACCTATGTACTTGGGCTGTCTTCCAGTGTTTTCCCAGGCAGTTTAGCAGGGAGCTTGATTGGAAGTGGAGCAGCCAGAACTTGAACCGCAATCCTGTAAAGGGATTTCAGCGTCGTGTGAGGCTGTGGCTTAACCTCCTTGCCCCAAAGTGCATATTTTATGTACTACTTAGCAAATATGGTATAAAATTGTGAATCAATACTATAACTAGTACTCCAACAGTATTTTCACTTTGTGTCTCTATGTGAGGGCAATCTGTTGAAATCTTTATGTAATATGTACTAAACTGATCTTCTGTGTATAAAGAGAATTGAAAATGAATCTTGATGTGAATGCAAGGGGAGAGGGAGGGGGAAAAGGGAGGGTAGCGGGTGGGAGGGAAGTTATGGGGGGGGAAGCCATTGTAATCCATAAGCTGTACTTTGGAAATTTATATTCTTTAAATAAAAGCTTTATAAAAAATATGGTATAAAAAGACAGACCACTAGAATTCCTGCAGTCTGTTAGATTTTTAAATATCCTCCAAGACAATATAAATTTGATCTTAGAAGTTATTAATATTTGGTTTCTAGAGACATTAAATTCCTGTTCTCAATCTAGAAAAGGGTGCCTAGGTATTTATTATTATCCGGTGGATATCTAAAATGTTATTTTTTTAACATGTCTCTTTTCTTTTGAAAACACAAAAATACTTCCTGATCTTAGTGATGGCAGAAATAAAGGCATTTTGTTATACTTGATTTTTTCTTGACTTACCCATATTTGCTGTCTTTCTAATACATCTTTTAAGAATAGGAAAGAAGGAATAAGAAGTGATAGGCACTGAAATCCATGTATTACATGGAATAGCACCAAGAGCTTTTACAAACCCCTTAGACGCTTTATTGCAGAATAGGAAACTCAAGGAATGAATGGCTGTGGAAACTTGAACTTAAAGTGTTCTGAGTGTAATATAAGGTCCACAACCTGAAACCGTGCTATCCATTGATTAAAAGAAATTACTATTTAGATTTTTGACATTTAATTATCTCTAGATTTTCTCACATACCTAAGATTTTATGACATTCATTGTAAATCACGGTGACAAAATCAGACACAAGGGTATTGCTTATAAATATATGTGCTCAAGAAGTACAGGAACTAAAAGCAACTATCAAAATCTTAAAAAGAGCAGAATGAAAAAAGTTACAAGGGAACTACCAAGAGTCTTGACATGACTCATAATTCCTCTAATTGAAAGGCTGATGTAATGAAAATAATGAGATTTTCCTATAAAAGGATGAAAAAACAGGAAATTACAGAAATAAGGTAAAAATACATTTAAAATTCAGGCTTAACACTACTCTGAAGTATGGTTTATATAGTGGTACTTATTCAGAGAATGTATTAAATTTTACAATTGTGGGGTCGGCGTTGTGGCATAGTGGGTAGAGCTGCCACCTGCAATGTTGGCATCCCATATGGGCACTGAATCGAGACCTGGCTATCCCACTTCTGATCCAACTCTCTTCCAATGTGCCTGGAAAAGCAGAGGGGGATGGCCCAAGTGCTTGGGCCCCTGCACCCATGTGAGAGACCCGAAAGAAGCTCCTGATTCCTGGTTTCAGCTTGGCCCAGCTTTTGCTGTTGTGGCCATTTCGGATATGAACCTGCTGATGGAAGATCTCTCTCTCTCTCTCTCTCTCTCTCTCTCTCTCTCTCCTTCTCTCTATCTCTCTCTGTATAATTCTGACTTTCAAATAAATAAATAAATCTTTATCTTTTCTTTCAGTTGCATCTTTATATCTAGGACATTGACAATCTTATAAATAAATATACCAAATAAATGATTAAACAGTATTTGGACATGTAGGCAAGTAATTATATAACTATATTATATAAATCAAGTTTTTATAATATTAAGATAAAACTTTTAGCTTTTGAAAGTTCACTTTTATAATTTTTTTCTTATTTAAAAAATGTATATGTGTATTTCATTTATTTGAAAAAAAGAAAAACAAAGAAAAGCCGATGGACAAAGACAGATCTCCTGTTTACTGGTTCACTACCCAAAGGCCTGCAGCAGCTAGCCTTGGGTCAGGCCAAAACTGGGAGACAGGAAATCAATCTGAATCTCTCACATCTGGGGCAGACATAGCCACCTGAGCCATCTCTGCTGTGTCCAAGTGTACATTAGAAGGAGGTTGCATTCCGGAACTGAGCTGAGACATCAACCTGGACCCTCTGATATGGACTATGGGAGTCCCCAGCAGCATCTTAGCTGTTGTACAATTTGATTACCCAAAAGTTCATTTTTATTTATAAAAAAAATTTGTGTAAGCTAACAGATATTTATTCATAAAAATATCTTACATGGATGAGACCCAATAATGCCTTATAATGTAAACAAAATTACTATTTCAAATAGACAATAGTTTCTGCCAATAAAAACATCCTAGAAGTGAAGCAATTTACTTATTTGCAATATTCTTGCATTTTAGTTCACACAGATCTAATATGAACTCTAAAAATGAACATATTTTTATATAAAGCATTGGCTTGAGGGAATGACATATATTTGTCTAGTTTTTATACTGTATCTTAATAAAAACAGCAAAGGTATTTCTTAGCAAACAGAATTCTATATGCAGTAACACTAAGCTGAATGATTAAATTTCTGGACACAAACTTTAAAGGAAATAATTTCTGCTGTAGCTAATTAGGTAATAATTTTACTAATATTATCTAATGATAACATGTTTTGTAATCACTACAATCATAAAAATGGTTTCAAAACTTCACTTGCTGAAAAAACTAACTTTTTAAATAAAAATGTGCTTGGGTCACTGAATTGTTTGACTCTCAACTATGAAATTATACTAACCTTGAAATGAAACGCATCATATTTAAAGTTTCTTATTATTAATATAAGAATCTTTAGGGTGTTTTTGGCCAGGGTCAAACATATTAAAATGGAAAAATAATAAAGAGTTATATCCATATTATCAGTGTGTCTTTTAAAGAAATTTTAATTCTGGGATATCACAGTATTACATGTTATGTTGTTATTCTATTTGGAAGAAATCAGGTATAGTCAAGAGAATTTCTTTCCAATCAAAATTAATGATAAAATTTGTTTCTTAAATGAGATAAACTTCAAAATCAATTAATTGTGTCTCTTTTCTGAAGCCACGTTGTTTTCTACTTTAAATGCATAACTTTTTGCATTTATATATCTTTACACCTCTGTTGCATCAAAATAGTTTTTCTTTGGCCATTACTTGCTTGGGAATGAAAGTACATTACAGACAAATATGGAATATGGACTTCTCTGAGTGTGTTTGTCTATGTGAAGTCAATGATTTAACTTTTTTAACTTTTTTTTTTTAAAGAAACAGTTCTGTTGGGCTCTTGTCATCATTAGCATGCATTCACTCTACAAAACACACACAAGAAAACACTCTACAGTGCCGTAACCAAATGAAATACATATTGTGGAACCACATACATGGATAGAAGAAATAAAAGGTATTTTTTGTTTTGAAGGTATGTTGATATTGTATGCACTATGCAAAGCATGATTCTATATTATGTTTGATTCCTAAAAAGTCTGCTATTGCTTACAGAAATGACTTATGTATTATAATAGATAGAAATGCTGGCAATATTATTGCCTTGTTTTAAAGTTTTTGAAATCTCATTTCTAAAATTCTTTTCTTTAAATTTTTCAGTCCATTTTCATACTTATGAATTAAAATAGTTCTCTAAAATATAATAAAATTTTACCATGCCATTGATATGAAAAAAATATCTGAGATGTTCTAAAATACTACTGGACTGAAAGAAAAAAAAGGACCATTTTATGTTCTTCAGTATATATTAAAATTTAACTGAAATCCTACAGAGACCCCTTGAATGCTTCCATACCCTGCTTGCAGAAGTAACTAATCCAGGGGCAATAACTCCTTCTCCATGTAGACTGCCCACCTATTCTCAAACATTTCCTGCTTCAGGGAAGCCTGTCCCGTTATCAATAGCCATTGTAGGTTCAGCGTAAAGTATCACTGCTTTCCATACCAACATTTTCAATAAAAAGTGCTCTGGCTTTTAGATGCAAAGGACATTTTTTTCTTTTTTCAAATGCCCTAGCTTCCTACTGATAGCTTAAGGAAGTTGTCCCAAGGCTAGTTTTTTCCTTCTCACTAGTTACTGTCATGGCCAATAAATCATTTTGTTCTAGAGATCTCTTGGTCTCAAAAATTTTGATTCAACAGCACTTTACTTAATATCCTTAGATGGTTGGTGACTGAGACCTTGTTCTTATCAGAGACTATACCTCCAAAAAAGTGTTTACTTCCCAATTGCAAAACTTTGAGAATATTACTTCTGAGCATTACATATGTGAGTGTAATTACTGTGCTGAAATATATTGAAACTCTAATTATGCCCACAATCAGCTACCAACATTAAAATCATCTTGCAGGAAGAGGCAGGTGCTGTGCATTATAGACATTAGTTATATAGCTTAAAGTTACATAAATTCTTCATCCATAAGAAAAGTAATTTACCTTTCCAATTCTATCCATGGTTCAGAAAAAATACAAATGTTACTTATACTAAAATCAATGCCCCCTCCTTGCGCTCCCTCACTCTCTGTCTCTCTTTTATCAGTGGCATGGGGATGGAAAGAAAACCTTGTAAAGCCACATGAGTTCTATTAATTACCAGAACAAAATCTATACTTTTATGAGTCAACTTTAGAATTGTTGGAAGTTAAGATCAAATGATTTCCAACTCTATCCAAAAAATATGAAAGTATTTTCAATATTTTTTACTTACTGTACTATTTTAAAACCCAAATTTTGACATAGAACTCTCCCCACAACCATTAGAGGAGTTTCCATGGAAGTCCACTAGCCCAATGCCCAAATGCCAGTCACTGATGTTGGAAAGGTGGTTGGAAAGATGTTCATTGCAAACCACCAAGCAAGAAGGCAGGTAGCTACCTCTTTTTCATATATGTACTTTTTACTGAATTTGTTAATGCTAAAGAGTTCTTGCACTGTTAAACCATATCTGAGAACCCAAAGAAGAAATGGTATAATCGACAGCCTCATCCACTCATCATACAGTAATGAAAACTTGATTCATAAGCATTGTGATAATTTCAAAATCTTTAAAAATTTCTAACTAATTTCCCAATGTGTTAGGAAAAAAGTTCTTCTAGAATGAAATTGGGCTGAGAGGTGTGTGTTCATGTCGTGGCCAAGTCCCTAGCTGATTACAGTGTCCATGTCCCTCCTTCAATTGGTCAATAATATTGTTTTCTTTAGGAAATTTGGATAATAGTAGTGAGGGCTTCAGTTAATATGGGGGCTATATGCAGATGTTAGTTAACTTTTGCTCTAGGCCTGGAGCTCCTAGAAAAGAAACTGCTCAAGACAAGACTGAATGTTTCCTAGTGGAGAAACGAATTGCCATATGAGGCCCCAGATTTGAGACTTCTCGAGTTGTGACGAGGGACCTTGTAGGACCAGCTGCACCACTCCCTCAATCAGAGAGTTAATTTTAGCAAATAGTTGTTTTGCAATTGTAGAATCAGGATAAGGGTTACCCTAAGGAGGAAGGTCTGGAGACAGTGACTTAATGGTATCTATCTTCTGCATTTAAGACAATAAATACTGAGGCTTGGTTTCAATTGTAAAGTTTGACAATGGTCTCATCTGATTGTTGTACTTTATTTATCAACTTCCAAATTTTTTTCAAATGTGTGTTGTTTATGGTTTCTAGGAAAATAACTTCAATACTTCTTCTGGATATCAATAATCTATTAGCAATATTATGTTATGATGTTATATAATTAATTTTGAAATATTAGGGGGGAAATCTCCCAATATATTACATTTGCCTTCCTTAACACATAAACTTTTAAGTATGACTTTCAAATGATGCATCTTCTGTTATGCCATAACTTTACTACATTTAGATTCATATTTTTGCACTAAAAATTTAGTTACAAATGACACAATTCAAAAGAAATTATTCATTTTTTTACTCAGACTTTAAGAATTGCAATTTGCTCTTGCAACTTCCCTACTGTATATTTTTTATGTTTTCAAACTTGTGGACAATACTTCCATAGATCATATAGCACCAACAACTGTCAGACATGTCATCTCAACAAAATGAAGAATGTCCTCGGTTAGTTTACAGAAGATTGTCGTATTTTTACACTGTTTAATGTCATATGAGCCCACTGGAAAATGGACAAGTGAATCATAGGTAATTCGGTTGCGAATTTCTTTTTCTACTTCAGTGTATCAATGATTGTCTCATCTATATCATATAAAACATATTTCAGAATCTTTTATACTGGCCTGAAAAATTAAATTCCTCTATTGTTCTTAGATCCCTAGAGAAAGAGAGATTGTGTGCCAAACAAATCCTGATGCTTCCAGAAGTGTCAAATATACATCTGTCAAGCTAGTTACAGACCTTTGTTTTATTCTGAGTTCCTTAATGTTGACAGACAACATACATTGATGGGAACTACAGCACATTATTTTGAAACAGCAAGAAAATTTGTGAAGGGACTTTATTTTGTTTTGTGCTTTAAGAAAGAGCAAGAACTAAATTTACTACTATTTAAAGTAAAAATATACTACAGTGGTGTGATCACACATCTGTTAGCTGTAAGGAAAACTATAAATGTGCTGTTATTTTGCCTCTTAAATTGTTGCTGTAAATGTCCAGAAATATCAAACAGGTTTATTTATCCCATAGTTTAATTATATTGGCTTATTAAATAAAAATGGCAGAAGTGCAAAGTCACTTTTAAAAAATATTATGGTTTCTAATTTATTTTCATTCACATAGGGACTATGGCCAAAATTTAGAACATACACTTAAGTGCCTCCTATCCTATCAGGTGTTAATGGAACATAATGCCATGTTCCTTTATAATTTCTATTGTGTATTAATATATTGATTTCAGTTTAATAAACATGTTTATTTTTAATATTTTAACATAAACAGAATACAAATATAAACTCTGGGATTGTGTTAGCATTAAATGAATTCACATTTATTTTCTTTCATGGAAGGGAACATGCACAGAACCATGCAAAATTTGATCCAGGAAACTCAAGACAAATATAAAACCTAATTTCAAAGGCATACTTTTTACCTGGATAGCACAGTTGAAGAAAATGAGGATTTGGAACATGGTCAATTTTTACTTCCATTTTTCACCTCTAGAATGCTTAGAAAAATTGATTTTAATTATGTGTACATGTTTTTGCTTCCAGAAGCACCCCAGAATCCTGCAGCTATCTCTGGCAGAGATTCTATGACAATAGATGCATGATCCTCTTTTAATTCTTTCCTTCACTCTCTCTTTGCTTGCTTCCCTCTGCTCCTTCCTTCCTTTTTTCTTTATGGTTTTCTTCAATTTTATTGATTTATCAGCCATTATTTACATGGTAGAGTTATGCAATTAGATTGGATTATTAAAATATATAATATGTAAATATTTATTTAAAATACTTACTGGGGACATACAACCTCCACATTTGTGTCTTTTTATTGAAGGAAAATTATTTTTAAAATTAGTAACAGTAATTGTCCCATCCATGAACTAGGGGCTTTTACATCCTTAATCAGTCTGATGCAAGATACAATTTAGTGACTGTGCTTATTACTTTGGTTCTGTTTAATCTTCCCACCTCTCAATATTTCCTTTCTACCACCTATTTGGCATAGCATTTTGTGTCCAAGTGACACAGGTCTTTATGCATAAAAGTCTTCATTTTAGTGAATTTTCTAAAAGTCAAAGTGTAAAATAGAAAAATGGAAGCCTTCCGCATATACAAAAAGCACTTGATATTGTCAAATGACAGATGCCAGTTTAATATATCCCGATTTTCTTTTAAAAATCATATTTATTAATTGAACAAATTGAGCACAAATTATTTTACCTGAACTGGGGGCATAGTAATTAGTGAAAACTTCTCTTTCATGAATATTAAATTCTGGTGGGTGAGGGGGCACTGAAAAAGACAAAAAATAAGATGTGTGGAATATATGATGTGTAAGAAAGAAAAAGAAACAAGTGAAGCAGGTTGGAGAATTGAGGGTGGGAGATTTTAGATATACTGATAAAAGGAAACCTCACTGAGAACATGATACTCAAATACATAACTGACAAGTGCATGAACACACACGCAGACACGGGGGAGGGCATTCCAAGCAAAGGGAACAGCAAGCTCAGAGGCCTGGAAACATGAATTCATCTCTGTGTTCTGAGTACTTCAAGCTCAATACACTGGGAGCTGAGAATGAAGAGAAGAGAAGAAGGGTACGAGTTCAAAGGTGACCAGAGGTCGGCTCATTTAAGGCTTTCCAAATCAGGTTCAGTGCTTTGACTTTTAAACTGAGTAAAGTTTGAAATTCATTGGCTGGTTTTGAGCAGGTAATTTACATGTTCTGAATTTTGTTGGAATAAGAGTTGAAGTATAGCATAGCAGTTAGGAGAATGAATTCGAATACCGGAGAAAATAGGCTGTAATCCATAGCTGGTATTAATCAATGATGGGATCTTAGTACATTTGCTTACTTCTGTGTCTTGTTTTTCTCATGGAATATACCTAGGATGACAGTTGCATCTATTTCATAGAATCATAGGAAGCATGTAATGTGTTAATGTGTACCAAGTATATAGTAAGATGTGGATAGGTGTGGATGACTCTGTGCTGTAGCAATTAAAGGCTCTGCCTGCAAAGCTGGCATCCCATATAGGCCCTGGTTCATGCCCTGGCTACTCCATTTCTGATGCAGCTCCCTGTTAATGTGCCTGGGAAAGCAACGGAGGATGACTCAAGTGCTGAGGCCCCTGCCACCTACACGGGGGACCCAAAAGAAGGTTCTGGCTCTGGCCTGGCCCAGCCTCAGCTGATGCAGCCATTTGATTAGTGAACCAGGGAATGGAAGGTTCTCTCTCTCTCTCTCTCTCTCTCTCTCTCTATATATATATATATATATATATCCTTCTTACTATAACTCTGATTTTCCAGTAAATAAATAAATCTTTAAAAAAAGAAGTGTGTAAGTATGTGTTAAAAAGACTAGACACAACATATCTCCTGTCTAAAAAGATATCCTGTCTAATAACACAATTAGAAAACTATTAAAATTACCTATTTTTGTTTTGCTTAACTCACTGTGAAGTATAAGATATAAAAAGGAGTGAAGGTGGTATATATATTCTAAGTTAAAATATGTGGAAATATTAATTATTTATTAAAAAGCATAAAACAATAAGATGATTAGTTGAGTAGAAATTATGGTTGAATAGAAAAATATTTTTCAGACAATTTATGGAAGCATTTTATTTTAGCCAGATTTTGGGTGCCTTTTTAAGTGTAATATGTCTGTTAATATTCAAATAGAGATATCAAACATTGGTTAGATATATATGTCTGGAACTTAGGGGAGATTTCCAGGTGAAGGGTACAGATTTGGGATTTGTCAGCCTTTTTAAAGATAGGAGAATTAATGAGATGATAGAATTAGTGTAGAGGGAGAGGTACTCCAAGGACTAAATTCTGGGACGCTCAAGAATTTAGATGTCAGGGAGACAAAAATGATACACAAAGGAAAAGGAAAGGAGAAAAACGCAATGTCTTATGAGACAAGAAAAGGGAGTGATTCAGTAGGAAGGTGTGAACACATGCACACTTGAGGCTGGCAAGTCAAGTCAGGTGGAGCTTTGGGTTAACAAAAAGGCAGGATATTATTTATTTCAGTATAAGCATTTCTTTATGGATGGGTAAGAATTTTCTTTATTATATGAATAAGAATTCCTGAACATAGTTATTTAAATGCAAAATATAAGGAAAGGAGAAATAACTCACACAAAAAAACATTTTTGAGGGAAGTTTCTGGAAAGATAGAAAAAGAGTATTGGTTAAAAGGTAAAGTGGAATAGATAATAGTTTGCTTATATGGAAAAATAGTACCAAGATTTTATGCTATCTAAAAACATCCTGCAGAATTTCTTTTAAAACAAGGTATAAGGATGAAACCAATGTCTTATTATTTGATTATTGTTTTAACCCCTTCTCTATAGTCCTGTGAAGTATTGGTCTTTCTACTTGTTACTTGTTGAACATTATGGTTAGTGGTGCGTTAAGACTATGATTATAAAGTAAATAAAAATTATGGGGATACAAATTGGAAAGGAGCAAATCAAACTATTCTTATTTGCAGATAACATGATTCTATATAGAGAGAAATCTAAAAACTCCATTAAGAGACAACTAGGGGGCCAGTGCTGAGGTATAGTGGGTAGGACCACTGCCTGCAGTGCTGGTATCCCATATAGGCACTGATTCGAGACCTGGCTGCTGCACTTCCCATCCAACTCTCGGCTATGGCCTGGAAAAGCAGTGGAGGATGGCCCAAGTCCTTGGGCCCCTGCACCCTCTTTGGAGACCTGGATGCAATTCTTGGCTCCTGGCTTCGGATCAGTGCAGCTCCAGGCACTGGGGAGTGAACCAGCAGATGGAAGACTTCTCTCTCTCTGCCTCTGCCTCACCTCTCTGTAACTCTGCCTTTCAAATAAGTAAATAAATCTTTTTTAAAAAGGGAGACAATCGGAACTATTAAATGAGCTTGGTAAAGTGGCAGGATATAAAATTAACATACAAAAATGAAATTGAAATAATAATAACTTGGAATAAATTTAACCAAGGATATCAAAGACCTCTACGATGAAAATTACGACATTAAAGAAAGAAATAGAAGACATAAAAAATGGAAACATCATACTTATTCATGGATTTGAAGAATTAATATCATCAAAATGTTAATGATTCCAAAAACAGTTTCAGATTCAATGGGATTCCCCTCAAAATACCAATGACATTGTTCTCAGATCTAGAAAAAATTATGCTAAAATTAATATAGAAGCACAAGAGACCCTGAGAAGCTAAATTAATTTTATACAACAAAAACAAAGCTGGAGCCATCATGATACCAGATTTCAAGACATACTACAAGGCAATTATAATTAAAACAGCCTGGTACTGGCAGAAAAATAGACATGTAGACCAATGCAGCTGAATAGAAACTGAAGAAATCATTCCATGCATTTATAACAACTTATCTTTGACAAAGGAGCTCAAATCAATTCCTGGAGCAAGGACAGTCTCTTTAACAAATGGTGCTGGGAAAAACATGTGCAGAAGTATGAAACAAGACCCCTTGAACCTTACACAAAAATCCATTAAAAATGAATCAAGGACCTAGATCCTTGACCTGATACCATCAAATTACTAGAGAACATTGAGAAAACTCTGCAAGACATTGGCATAGGCAAAGACTTCTTGGAAAAGACCATAGAAGCATAGTCAATCTAAGCCAAAATTGACAAATAGGATTACATCATGCTGAGAAGCTTCTGCATTGCCAAAGAAACACTCAGCTAAGTGAAGAAACAAGTGACAGAATGAGAGAAAATATTTGCAAACTATGAAACTGATAAAGTATTAATATCCAGAATTTATAAAGAGTACAAGGAACTCAACAACAACAAAACAAACAACCCAGTTAAGAAATGGGCTAAGGGCTTGAAAATGGCATTTTTTCAAGAGAGAAAATTCAAATGGACAACACACACATAAAAAAAGCCTTTAGGATTATTAGTTATTAGGGAAATTTAAATCAAAACCAAAATGAGGTTTCACCTCACTTCACCCCAGTTAGAATGGCTCTCGGACAGAAATCAGCAAACAATAAATACTGCTGAGGATGTGGAGAAAAAGGTAACTTGATCCACTGTTGGGAATGTAAACTGGTGCAATCACTGAGGAGGATGTTATGGAAATACCTCAGAAATCTAAAAATAGACCTACCATATAGCACAGCCATCCCACTCCTGGAAATTTACCCAAACCAAAAGAAATCAGCACATCAAACAGTGATCTATACCACAGTGTTTATTGCAGCTCAACTCATAATAGCTAAGATATGGAATCAATCCAGATGTCCATCAACTGAACATTGAATAAAGAAATTATGGTATATATACACTATGAATACTATATAACAGTAAAGAATGAAATCATGCCATTTGCAACAAAATGGATACAACTGGAAACAATTATACTTAGTGAAATAAGCCAGTCCCCAAAAGACCAATATCATGTGTTTTCCATGTCTGTGGTAATTAATAGAGTACCTAAAAGGTAATGCATAGGACTGAAATTGACACTTTGAGATTCAGTTATTGTTTATAGTCTTTGTCTTGACTGTTGAGGAACAGAGTTTTGTTTTTGCTTTTTTCTCTCATACTATTTGTTGAACTCTATACTTACTGTAGGGTTAATCTCATGAAAATAAAGTAAACTGAAAATATATTTTTGTAAAGAATTAAGGATAAGAATAAAATAAAGTATGAGGAAGAAGTGTGGGAGCATGGGCAGAGAAAGGTAGGGCAGGAAGTATTACTATGTATTACTATGTTATGACTATGTATTACTAAGTATTACTATGTTTCTGTATATAGGAAATACATGAACCTTTTGTACTTTAAATAAATAAATAAAATCTTTAAAAATTATTTTATTGGGCCAGCGCCGCAGCTCAATAGACTAATCCTCTGCCTGCGGCGCCCACACACTGGGTTCTAGTCCCGGTCAGAGCACCAGATTCTGTCCCGGTCGTTCCTCTTCCTGTCCAGCTCTCTGCTGTGGCCCAGGAGTACAGTGGAGGATGGCCCAAGTGCTTGGGTCCTGCACCTGCATGAGAGACCAGGAGAAGCACCTGGCTCCTGGCTTCGGATCAGCGTGGTGTGCTGGCCGCAGCGGCCATTGGGGGGTGAACCAACAGAAAAGGAAGACCTTTCTCTCTGTCTCTCTCTCACTGTCCACTCTGCCTGTCAAAAAATTATTTTATTGAAAAATTAAAGGAAAAAGAGGAAGAAAGTAAGGAGGGATATTCACGGAGAGAAGAAGAGAAATACAGTTATCTCATTAGAATATTATCTGTGAAATCTGTTCTCTTATATTATGAACATTTTTGAAAAAACATGCTAATGCAAGGGGGAAAACAAGATGCAGTCCATAGCAAAATAAATCTGTATGTAATTGCCTCAAGACTATATCATTAATATAGCCATGGAGCAGAGATTTGAATATAGGACTATCCTATAGATAAAAATATTTTTGAGATATTTTCACAGCTGAATATTTCTCCGTTGTTAGAAATCATTTCTCTCAAAGAATATCTCATGCAGGTGGATTCTGGCAGACTTTTTTACATACATAAAAGTATTCCCTTCATTGTCGTTTATGAGATCAAGAATGGACACCTTGTACAATATAAACTCTTAGGATTCTCTCTCCTATTATTTGGAATTGGAATTGAATGTTTACAGTAAGTTTCTCTGTGTGCCACATTATTTCAGTGAGGGTGAGTCAGGAACATAGAAACCAATTGATATATTGTGAAAAATAGGATTTAACAAACAGATCAGTTATTCAAATATTGAAATACTGAAATAACAACAGAAACAAAAATACTCTAGGGTAATATAGATATTTTTAGCCACAAACCAAATATCAACTACAGAATTGAGCTTACCATTATATTGATAACTATAAATGAACTACCACCACCCTTTTAGACGGAGTTCATCTGGGAGCTGCCACTCACACAGAGAAGTAGAGACACAGTATTAACAGAATCTAGGAGCTCAGAGAGTCATCGACATCTAAAGATAGCTCCATGTGTCCATGTCTTAAAACAGGAGACAATTATTAAGCTGATAGTAGCATCTTTAAGGGGTGTCTATGATCATAAAGCTGATAAAATAATCAGAAAATAGGGCCATAATTGTCCCCTGTTGCCAAAGTGAAAGTGACAGGATAAGGAAATAAAAATCACTTCTCAAATCCTCCTATTTCACTCCGTCCCTCC
Organism: Sylvilagus floridanus; assembly: GCA_949820135.1. Taxonomy (NCBI): domain Eukaryota; kingdom Metazoa; phylum Chordata; class Mammalia; order Lagomorpha; family Leporidae; genus Sylvilagus; species Sylvilagus floridanus. The sequence goes on from OX463242.1 coordinate 58,260,566, forward strand.
AGATTGTATGCAGAAAGCTAATGGCGTGTACCAAGAAAATCTCATGAATGTAGTTTGTAGACGTTGGCTTCAGCATCACAGAAAAAGGGAGGACTGGGCTTGACATGGAAGAACAAAATGTAAGTAACCAGTTACCTGAGGAATTTGGGGGTAAGCGTTTTTCAAACACAATGTTAATGAAGAGAGGATCATGTTTTCCTGTGCAGAGCAGGTAAGAAAAATGTTTTCTCTCAAAGTGGAGACTAAATATATGAAAATATACTTCATCTGGATTTTATATTTCTGGGTTCCAATCATTGAGACCCAGATGAACTCCTGTTCTTGGATATCAGAAGATATTTTTATACCTCACAATTAAGTAGCCTCTCCTTTCATTTATCCAACTGAAGTTCAAACAGTATTTAATGGATGAGAAATTGGGTGTTGCCTTCTGAAACTCCACTTCACATCCAGCATACTTAAGATATTATGACTTATTTGGGTACCAGTTTTCAAAATTAAGCTTAAATTCATTAAGATGATACTTTAAAAAATTGGTAACTATGTTGCTACATTTCAAATTGGTCAGCTTCTATATGTAGAACATCTGAAAATGTGAATCTTCTTTTTCAATTGTAAGTTTCATGCTACATACTTGCATCAGGTAGACATTTTGATGAAACTGCAACATTGACATAGAGTTATATGGAAATAGAACATAAACATCTCATTAAAATTTTATCTTTACTTCATATTGAAATAATATTTGGTAGATATTAGGTTGAAAAAAGTATCTTACCAATGTTCATATTACCTGTTAATTTTTATTCTTAAATATGGCTACTAACAAGTTTAAAATGGCATTTGTGGTTCACATTACATTTCTGTTGGATGCTGCTGCTTTAGACGCTTGCTATTCAAAGTATGCTCTGAAGAACCGGAGTATAGGCAACATAAAGGAGCTTATTAGACTGCAAAACCTCAGGCCTCTCTCAGACAAACTGAAGCTGAATCTGAGTTTGCTTTTTAACAAGGTCTCCTGGTGGCTTGTATGAATATTACAATTTGAGAAGCACCCTTTCAAATTGCTTTCATGTTCATCAGTCCCCCAGAGCAAACATGAAATGCAATCTGTTCTATGCGTCTCAAAAGGTGATTTGGAAATGAAAACTAGAAAATAAGGGAATGATAGTTGTTTTCCTTGGAAGTTGTGTTAAACAGTACACAATTAACATTTTGTGCCAAGTAGCTGTTACTTTACTATGTTACAACGCATTAATACTACCTACCCTAACAGAGCTAAGCTCAGCAATAGGTATGTAGTAGACCTATGCAGTACAGTGCCCTCTCCCTCTCTGCTCCTTCCCTCCCTCCCTCCTGTCTCAATGCAGCTGAGTGATTTGGTGGGAAAATTTACTGGGAAGATCTCCCTGATCTTTATGAATTTTACATTTTGTCCTCACAATCAGCATTCTTAACCTTTCCTCATCATCTTTCCCATTAAGTTTCCTTTACGTTATTTCCAAAGGTAAATCATACGTTGGTTGTTACATTCCCTTATCTTTTAAACTTCATTATGTCATTTGAACAATACTGGTAATATTACTGGAATTGTTATTATTCTGTTTGTTTTCTGACTGCACAGTTTCTAAGATCTATTTAAGTCATTATTTTTTGAAAGCCTTGAAATTTTTACTGTATGTCTTTGTAGTATGCATTGTTCTACAGAAAGAATGTATCGGATGAGCAGAATACATATATTCACTGTTTTTTATAAATTGTGATAACTTTGAAAAACATGAGAAATTTTCTATGCCTTTCATTTCAATTGTTAGATTAAGGAGTAAATTTCAAAGAAGACTTTAAAATGTGAGAGATAATCACTAGAGGAATTGTTTAACATTGAAATAGGTTTTCCAGGGCTCTTTATTCACTATTTGTATTATGTTTAATCCAAAAAATGATATGAGCTTGAACACAATAAATGACACAGATTTAAAAGGCCCATTATAATAATTGAGTAATAATTGAAAGGGGAGTGAGAAATGGAAAAAAGAGGAGATATATTTATGCTAGAAAATCTTAACTAAGAAGAGCTATTATTTCTGAACAACAGACTTACATAAACTTACTGCTGAGGAAGGCAAAATAGTCCAGGGAATATAATAAGCATAATAATATTTTTTTAAAATTTTCAGGATCTTTATATAAAATGCATAGAAAATTCACTATTTTATTTAAAATCAGTCTTTCAAGGTAAAAGTTATTGTTCAAAAGTCTGTTAATTTCCGTTAAAATCTGAGCATCAGTTTTACCATATTCCTGTGATGTAGTTTTAAGACAAACTGATGAACATTTACTGATTAAAAAGGAAATTTAATACCTAGTGTATTTCAAGCAGTGAATTGAGTGCAAGAGAGGCAAAAACAAGGAAAGCCTGCAAGGCCGGAGCACTCATGCTGCAGCTTGGGGAGGAGACGGGAATCCAGCAAATCCTAGAACACCGAATTTAAAATTTTAAGGATGCTACAAGAGAATATATCAAGAAATTTTATCCTAGACTGAAGGTCAGGGAAACTTGCTGGAGGAAATGACATTTACGCTATGACTTGAAAAATAACTTAGTGCTCTCCAGACTAAGGGAACAATTTGTGTAAAAATTCTGAAGTGAGAAACAAGTCCAGAGTGGCTTGAGGGTGACGAGTGAGGCGGACTCTTGCTGGAAAGGTTAAAGTAGACTAAATGAAAGAGGCACTTTAGACCTAGTAAGATTGTACTCTCATCACAGATATACTAGCAGGGAATTAAAGAGCTTTTGAAGTACAGATATTCAAATTTTTAAAAGATATTCTGCTGTGAGAGTAGAAAGTGGATTATATGGAAGTTATAGTCAACAGAAGATAAGAGGCTATTGAAATAGTTAAGAAATCGTTATGAGGCTATTCAAATAGTTCAAAAAAGAAATAATGGTGACAGGGCTCAGCTAAAAAGACATTAGAATAAAGATGAGGAAAAGGATATGTGGCGATAGAATGAATAGAGCATATGTTTGTTTGCGTAAAGAAAGTGGAAAGAAAGTCAGGAAGACTTCCAAAACCATTGCTTGGACAAAATGGTTTTGAAACATCTCTATTGGAAAAGTTAATTGTTGTTCTTGATGTAGGAAACTAGGTGGATACATGAATTTTCAAAATTGTTTATACTATTGGTATTGCTGGACTTTAACACAAAGCTAGGAGAATTTTATGTTTTTGTTAACTGTCTTTTCATAGATTTTTATATTTGAAATCTCTCAAAGGAAATATATTTCCAGTTCATAAAGACAGTGTAGATCTATTTTGGACTTCTGGATTCATGTTACTTGATACCTTTAACTAATGCATACTCAGATTGTCTATCCAGCTGCATGCTATAAAGTTGACCATGTTCTAGTAAGAAGACTTCATGTCTAAACGGCATAATAAGTCAAATATAATGTGTAATACACACGTACAAGAATGGAAGGGAGAAGCAGCATGTGTTTGTTTTTTATATTTTAAAAATAATTTTCAAGTAACACAGAATTAATAGAGACAGAATGACACGTCTAACTTCGATGCATTCCTGGTTGTGTTACAGGGTGTGGGTTAATCATCTGAATTTGTCACTAAAATCAGATCATAGTCATAATTCTTTAAAAACATAATTCACTTGCTCCTGAAAGTATATTAGTCCTCATTAAATTAGAGACCTTACAGATCTATTTTCTTTACTTCTAAAATAATAGGCATTGATAAATCATGTGAATCTTTTCAGTTTATAAGAAACTCCTGCTTTCCAAATTACTATATTCCCCTCGGGAATGAGACTTCTAATTGAGATAAGTTCCCAAGTGTGTTTTATGATCCTGTAATTATTTTAAAACATATGGTGATAAAAAGTTATGCCTCTTCAGTGTATTTTTATGTATCTTGTCAACTTATAGGTTCAACTAGTGTTCACCGTTTGAAATCTTTTTTTTTTCCAAATGCAATCATTATTCAATAAGGAGCAGATAGGTCTATTAAAAAATATATACACATATTTTATTTCCTAAGTATGTTTAATGTATTTAATGTCTGAAATGTTTATAATGTCTTCTTATAAATTTTAACCATTTGTCTTTTCCCTAAAACTGCCAAATTGCAGATATTTTGTGAAAGAACCAGTGAGTGGGTATATCTCTCTCTGTTTCTCTTCCTATTTCTCTCTCTCTCCCACTATCCCTCTCTCCCTTTCTCTTTCTGTCTCTGTCTCTGTGTCTCTCTCTCTTAAATAAATAAAAAATTTGAAAATCTAAATTTCAAGGAGAAAAGGAATGATGGAAGACTTTATTATTCAAGGTTCATAGTGAAACAAAACCTATAGGAAATAGATAGAATACAGAGAATTACTTAAAGAAATTGGCCCAGGTGGTGTGGAGACTCGGAAAGTTCAAATCCAATGGAATAGCTAATCCATCAGTATAGAGACTCAGGAAAGAGTCCTAGTTCCAGTGAAAGGCCATATGCAGGGGTGGGTGGCCATGCTGTCGTGGTGGTTAAAGCACTAGTTGAGACACCCGTATCTCATATCAGAGTATTTTGGTTCAAGTCCTGCCTTCCCTTCTGATCCAGCTTTCGCTGCTGTTCACCCTGGGAGGTAGCAGGTGATGTATCAAATACTTACATCTCTGCCACCCACATGGGAGACCCAGATAAAGCCCCTGGCTCTTGACTTCAGCCTGATCTCCTAGTCCCAGCTCTTGCAGGTATTTGAAACCTTTCTCTCTCTCTCTCTCTCTCTCTCTCTCTCTCTCTCTCTCTCTCTCTCTCCCTTGCCTTCCAAATAAAAATAACTAAAAATTTTAAACAGTAAAGGCAATCTTCTGGCAAATTAGGAAGCACCAGTGTTGAGAGGTATGAAGGCCTTCTGTGGGCAGACTTTCCAGCTGCTTAATCAGAAGCAGCCTTTTGGTCTATACAGGTCTTCAACTGACTGAATGATTTCACTCACATTATGGAGGATAATCTGTTATAATCAAAGTCCACCAATTCAAGTTTAAATATCACCACAAAATATCCTCGTCAAAACAAAGAATAATGTTTAGTCCTATAATCTGAGCACTGACATTAACCAAGTGGTAAGATAAAGTGGATCATTATGGGTTGGCTGGCTCTTCAGGAACTGTGCTCTTGCAAGAACTGGAAATTTCCAGAACCACAGAGCTATAGTGAGAAATGACCTGGTTCCAGTTACAGTGTGTATGCAATATCTGAAATTAAATGATAGTCTCTAAACCTGCTGCAAAGCTTTCGTTTAATTGATGTTCTCCTCAAAACTGCCAATCATCCAAATAACTTGTAGGTGGGTAGTAATTCACCATATGTATACATTCATCAGACAGGCTTTGTTCATTGTGCTGGGCAGTGATAGGGACATGTATTTGTCTTCAACTCAAGAAGAGATGAAGTGTCATAATACAGAACAGGATGCAGAACACAAGTCTCTGTGTGGTAGAACAATGTGGCAGACACCTGAATTATTATGGATAATACATTTCACTCTGCACACACAAACTTCACAATAAAGCATTTAGATGACTTGATAGTTCTTTCTCAGTAGATCTATTCAACATAGAGCTCTCACCATGTTCATCCTGTGTGATGTTCCATAAATTATCAATGTGGCCAGACCAGCCTGGACAAGGTTACTACGTGGGAGAGAGTTGACATGGCCCAGGGGTGGGGCAGTGCAGCTCCTCTGATTCCTCTGCCAGGTGAAGCTGAACCGCATATTTGTGTTATCATGAATCAGAGCTGAGAAAGATATATTTGCCAAGTTCAGAGTTGTGCTCCAAGTGCTGGGACTATGCTGTTTCCTTCCTAAACGGTTACTTCTAAAATGGCAGCTACTTTTGGTGTTACCACTTGATATGATTTAAAAATGGTTTATTGACATATTGACTATCATGATACATCAAACTTTTTGAATGGATGAACATAATTTTACCCCAACATAATAATCTCTGTTTTTTAAAGATTTATTTTATTTACTTGAAAGAGATTACACACAGAGAGAGAGATTCTTCCTTCCATTGGTTCACTCCCCAAATGTCCACAATGATCACAGCTGAGCTGATCTGAAGCCAGGACCCAGGAGCTTCCTCCAAGTCTCTCATATGGTGCAGGATCCTACGGACTTGAGCCGTCCTCCACTGCTTTCCCAGGTGCAGTATTGGGAGCTAGGTCGGAAGTGGAGCATCCAGGACTCGAACCAGCACCTGTACAGGATGTCACTATGCAGGCTGAGGCTTTAACCTGCTATTCCACAGCACCAGACCCTCAACATAATAATTTCTTTAAATTTATTTCTTGTTTAATATTATCCCAAGGAATTCTAGTATCTGGATCTTATTAAAAATCAGTTATAAAGTCTAGGCTTTATGGAAATCTCAGAGCAACCCATGAAAGGGTGCAACATGGACAATTTGAAGGGACAGGATGTCTACCTCAGGTGAAATCATTAAAAAAGTCTTTATAAAATCATCAGATAAGAGAGGATAGGTAGTTATCCCTGGTAATGACCTTCAGGGGTGTTAGGTTGCTTTATATGTTTGAACAGATATTCCTACTCAATGTCTGAAAGATCCAACTCTGATTCAGTGCCAATACTAAAATAAGATTTGTGAATTCTTATATTTAACTGGTCTTGTGATGTTACTATCAATAAATTATATCTTACACCTGATTTTCGGGGACAGGCAGACAGTTAAGATGCCAAATGAAATGCCTCCATGCCCTATAGAATGCCAGGGTTTGAATCCCAGCTCTGCAACCAATTCCAATTTCCTGCTATTGCACATCTTGTAAAGTATTAGATACCCAAGTCCTTGTGTCCCTGTCACCCATAAGGGAAACCAAGATGGAACTGCTGGCTCCCGATTTCAGTCTAGCACAGCCCTGGCTATTGTGGGCATTTGGAGAGTGAACCAATGAATGGAAGACTTCTCTCTGTTTCTCTTCCTTTCAAATAAATAAAAATAAGTAAGTAAACCTGATTTGCAGTCACATTTATTCAGCAAATATAAATAACACCGAAGAAAAAAATTTTTCGGATTCTCCTCTTACAACTTACATTGGGAATTTAAGATTTATATTGTTGTTTTTCTTGTTGTCGTCTAAAGTCTTCAGTGCTGTGAGGCAGCTTGTCGAACACTCAGTGTTTATAATCTCAAGTGCAATCAAGTACAACAAGCACTTGATCTCCAGAAATTTCCTTTTCACCTCGTAAGAAAAATTTGAATAATTATGATAATAATGCCTGCCAGAGATATCAGTGCCATGCAAGTATTTTCCAACTCATTCCCAAAACTTATTTTGAAGGCCGCATTTAAGAGCACTCTCAGTGAGCATCCCACAGAAAGAAGAATGGTTTATGTACGAGTTACACAAAGAATTAAGGGTTCATACAAAAGTTATAGAGGCACCGTCCAGAAATAACACTGTCAAGTGCATGAAACTGTTCACACGTCTGGCAATAAAGAGGTGAGGGGAGGAAATAGCATAGACAGAACCCATCGAAATGTGCATCTGAGGGAGTTCTGTCCAGAGTTGACTTTTGCCTTAGACACAATCAGTGAAATGTAGTTTAAATAAAAACTTTCTTCCTCTGTTAATGGCCTGTGCTATAAAATTACTCAGAAGCCAGCTGAGGATTAATATAGGGGAAGGTGAAGAAGAGATATGGATGAGCAAATGGATGTTAATTAGCACAGTAGGATGTCACCTGCAGTTACTCTGATAGTCTATCAATATTTTAAATAATTATGTTAATATAAACATAATATCGCTATGTGTTAATTGATATGAAATAAGCATAACACACATAATGTATGTATACCCATATATAATAACATAATAGGAAAAGAACTGCAAATTGGCTCTATAAAAGCTTGAGGCAATACAAATTATAAAAATACTTAATGTAGTTGAATATTTAGCATTGCCAGGTACTTTATAAATACATAATTTTATAATTAAGGTTGCACCCTCCCTAGTCTCACTAAACCTTACGTGCTGTCTTTATTAACATTTGCAGAAAATGAAATGTTATCAGTTTTAAGGTGACACATTTGATAAGTAATAGAAGAAGGATGGAAGCCCAGGATATCTCAGCCAGGGCAATGGTATATAAACCACCCTTTGATGGAAGAGAGACAGAGAGAGAGAGACAGATCTTTCATCTGCATTTACTCTTCAAATATCCACAAAACACCAGGTCGAAGCCAGGAACTCAGAACTCGATTTGGATATTCCAAGAGGGTGGCAGGGAGATCAAGTTGCCTCCCAGGTGATGTGCAATTATATACAAAGAAAAGTATAGCTAAAATTCACACTCAAGAAGGAACACAGCTAATGAGCATCACAGTCACAGGAAGAGACTCTGAGTCTCTGAGGCCTGAAGCAAACAGTCTTCTCTATGTACTGATTTCAGATTCCTCAAGCAAACTGTCACTCTGCTATTGTGACTTCCCAGATAATTATTCTGTAATTGCATGCTTTAAATTAAGTTTCAATGTATCCTTCCAATAGTTCTCCTGCCCACTTTGTGTACAATCAACCCTAAAGAATTATGCAAATATATCGTTTAGGTTCCCTCAGTTGCAAATTGCTTTTTAATTCACTTAATTATAAAGGATATTTGCCTCTTCTAATATGCAGTAATTAGTTTTAAGTATGCAAGCAAAGGCATTGATCGTTGGTAATTGTTCTACAACATATAATCATTTTTGTAATTTTTAAAAATTCATTTTATATTTATATTTTATTTTTCTTTGGGATGACATATATACATATAGATACACACACGTGCATATGGGTCTTTGTGTATGTGTGTGTCTCTGTATAAATACTCACAACCCATATCTACTAACAAATCCATTAAATATTTTCTAGAAAGGAAAAGCCTGCATCCCCTTAACAGGGTGCCTGCCCAAAACTGCACCTGCTTCCAATGCACCTTTCTGGGAAACAACAGATGATGGCTCCAGTGATTCAATCCCTGCCACCCATGGGGGAGACCTACATGGAGTTCCCAGACTTTGGCTTCTGCCTGGTCCTGCCAAAGCTATTGTGACAACTTGGGGAGTAAAGTAGTGAATGGAAGATATCTCTGTGTCTATCCATTCTTTCTCTCTGCCTTTCAAATACATAAATAAATCTCCACAAAAAAAATCTGTACTCATGGCCCATGGGCTTCCCTGTGAGCAGAAAACAGCTAACAATTCCCTATGTCATCACACGAAGCCGTATCTTCTTCTAAAGCAAATGTCGAATACATTGATGTATATAAATCTCTGTACGTGCACAAAGCACATACACACCCGTTCCTGCATAAAACCCATGCCTGGAAACAGCAGTTCACGATGAGATGGACTATTACACCTCATCACAACAGCCATGTTCCCTCATTAATCTCCCTTCTGTACGCTTACCGGGCACCTTATCAATATGATGGGCATGTTTAGATAGCCTCTACCAGATCTATTAAGCTCACTTCCTGATAGAGTAGAATGATGACTTTTTCTTCATTTAAAATTAAATCTGGGGGCCGGAGCCATGGCACAGTGGGTTAATCCTTTGCCTGCGGTGCCAGCATCCCATATGGGCACCTGTTCTAGTCCTGGCTGCTCCATTTCCAATCCAGTTCTCTGCTGTGGCCTGGGAAAGCAGTGGAAGATGGCACAAGTCCTTGGGCCCCTGCACCCACATGGGAGACCTGGAAGAAGCTCCTGACTCCTGGCTTCGGATTGGCACAGCTCCAGCCGTTGCAGCCATTTGGGGAGTGAACCAACAGAAGGAAGATCTCTCTCTCTCTATCTCCTCCTCTCACTGTCTGTAACTCTACCTTTCAAATAAATAAATAAAATCTTTTAAAAAGATTAAATCTGACTTTTATTTTAACTATATAATTAACAACACAATTTCTCTCATTTCTGTAAGCTCCTGGCATAATTTACTCATTTTTAGTTAAAATATTGTGTTAATGAATATTAGACTCATTGAGTTTATCTACTCTCATTTCTTCACTGAATAGTTAGAAAGTTGCTGTGATACATTAGTGAACAGAAATATAAAATTATTCCCTTCATGGAGCTTATAATACCTTCAGTGAAACCAGACTGCAAAGAAAATAAAAGATATAATATTAATATATTCTAAGTTAATGTGTGTTTAGAGAAAAATAAAGCAAAGTTGGGAGAAAGGTAGGTATCACAGTTTTCAATAGGTGATCAGGTGAGAAGTCCATAGGGAAATAGCTTTTTAGTAGAAATTGAAGGTGAGTGACTCAGATATTTCTATGTTATATGGGAAGAATGTGTTAGACAGAAGAAGCAGTCATAATTGCACAACCATGAGAAAAGCATATGAAGAAATAGCAAAATGTTCCATTCACTAGGAGTACAAAATAGAATTGTACTGAGTTGACTTGAAATTTGAGAGCAGAGGGGTGTAAAATGGAGATAGGGCACACCTTGATGAGAAGATTGGAAACGTACGAGGACCTGCACAAAAGCAGCAAATCAAAAAAAGCTGGCACTAGATGGAAATCTCTCAATTATTAATTATGAATGACCTACGAGAATAATGTCTGTCCCTGTTTTGTGAAAAAGTATATTATGGACAGATTATAATGTCTGACTCTGAGTAAGCCTCCAATAAATAGTTACTAACTGACTGATTTTGTTTTAAATTATTTGAGTAAAATTTAAAATTCAGAAAGATATTTTAAAAAGTAAAATATATTGTCATGTTCAAAATGTGCCAAAGTTTAATACTTCAGTAGAAATAATTGTACCGCACTGTGAAAATTAGGTACCTGATGGTAAAAGAAAAACTTACAAGATTGCTTTAAGATATTCCATTTTTCCTGCATTTCCAGGACAGTTTAAATCAATATTGAAAGAATTCCCCAATGATTCCAAGTTCTAAGATTTGACTCTGTATGTCAGTAGAATTTAATAGTATAAGGATTCCTTTTTATATAATATTTCATTTCCCATAATTGTGAAGTTTGTATAAGGGAGAAAAATTGCCTTGGCCAGATAATCTCTGCCAATAATAAAATTTGTCACTATGTAAAATTTGCATACCACTCAACAATAACAACTTTGCTATGCTATTGTAGCAAAAGAAAAATAAAATTAGTATCTTGAACATACAGTTTTCTAATTTAACCTGTGCTGTAGTTGTCCATGCAAACAAAGAATGCATTAAAGAACAGATCAAATAATTTTTATAGCCATTGACAATGAGTATCTGGTAGATTGAGATCAACAAACAATTGAAGGAAAAACAAAAACCGGAAAAAAGATAATGAATAATATAAAAAGTCATTGATGTAGATAAAAAGATTGAGTTATGTGTGAGTGTTGTGGTATAGGGTTGAGTTGCTGCTGTGATGACCACATCCCATTTCAGAGTGACTGGATTCCAGTCCTGCCTCTGCTACCAGTTCCAGTCTATTGCTCGTGGGCTTGCTGGGAGGCAGCTGGTAGAGGTTCAGATTCTTGGGTCCCACCAACATGGGATTTCCAGATTGGGCTTCTGGCTCCTGTCGCCAGCCTAGTCTTGCCCAAGTGGTTGCAGGCATTTATGGAGTGAACCAGTGATGGAAAATCTGTCTTAAAAATAAAATGATACATGTCATCATACCTTAAAATTAGGCAATGTATCTTCCTCCCTTGAGTGATTTTTTAAAAAAAATTTTGTTGTGGTTAGCATTTCAGTGTAAACAAAAGTTGGTAATTAAAAAAAAACTTAAAATGTTATTCATAATTTTTGTTTTATTTCTAGAGAAAAAACATATAAACCATTTCTACACTATCTTCTGAAATGTTGGCTTTTGCTTTAAGTTAATTATCTAAGAAGCCATTTCTGTTCTTATACTGATTATTTTCAGATTTGGTAACTTTCTGTAAAGCATTTAGGTAAAATTCAATAATATCTTATAGTCTCAAATGTAATAGTGTTTTGTAAATCATATGTTTAACATTAAGTGAACTATTTTGTTTTTAAAGCACTTATAGAACTCTGATTATCTCATCTAAGAAAATGAGTGAACACTTGTTGAGTTCCAAAGTGTATTTTGTTAATTCACCACCAGCTTCAATAAATTTCCTTTAATTTAAAATAATGAAATCTGAAAATAGATCTACCATATCACTCAGCCATCCCAGTCCTGGTAATTTACCCAAAGAAAATGAAATCGGCATATGAAAGAATTTTCTGTACCCCTTCATGTTTATAGCAGCTCAGTTCCTAATAGCAGAGATATGGACTCAGATGTCCGTCTACTGATGTCTAGATAAACAAATTGTTGTATATATACATGATGGAATACTTCTCAGTTTTAAAAAAGAATAAAATCCTGACTTTCCCAACAAAATTGATGCAATTGAAGATCATTATGTTTAATGAAATGAGCCAATCCCAAAAAAGACAAAAACAGTGTTTTCTCTGAATTGTGGGAATTATTTTACAGAGAACAAAAACCAAAACACCATAATGTATATGATTGAAATTGGCATTTTTTTGAGGTTTGATTACTGTTTCTATCCCTTGTTTGTCCACCTGAGAAAAAGTGATTTTTCTATTTAAAAAAAAATAAAAATAATAAGGGGCATGAGTAGGATTTATTAGAGAATTTTCAGTAACATAGATAAATATTTGGTAAATAACATGTCACAATTTAAACACAAGTATTTTTTCTAAATCCAAAGTCACTTTAATATGCTTTTGTGGGAAGTATCACTATGTTCCTAAATATGAATATATGAAATACCTGAAACTTGTATAAGAAATAAAATAGTCTGGCGCCGCGGCTCACTAGGCTAATCCTCTGCCTTGAGGCGCCGGCACATTGGGTTCTAGTCCCAGTCGGGGCGCCGGATTCTGTCCTTGTTGCCCCTCTTCCAGGCCAGCTCTCTGCTGTGGCCAGGGAGTGCAGTGGAGGATGGCCCAAGTGCTTGGGCCCTGCACCCCATGGGAGACCAGGAGAAGCACCTGTTTCCTGCCATCGGATCAGCGTGGTGCGCTGGCCACAGCGCGCTGGCGGCAGCGGCCATTAGGGGGTGAACCAACAGCAAAGGAAGACCTTTCTCTCTGTCTCTCTCTCTCTCACTGTCCACTCTGCCTATCAAAAAAATAAAAATAAAAATAAAAAAATTCACATTAAAAAAAGAAATAAAATAAATTGGTTATTTTAAAAAATACATATTCAGTTGCCAACTGCTTTTGTTGAAATGCATATATGCTTTGAGGAAAAGGAAATAAAGTATTTGAATCTATTTCTATACTGTTATTTATTACATTTAAAATAATGAAAAATATGAAGAAATAAAATTTTATCTTAATAACTTATTCTATTATGACTAGCCACAAAAGTTAATTACAGATTTTAAAAACGCAATTAATTGTCCCTTTTGTAATATAGTTATATAGTAGTTTTATGCCTCAAAAGACTGATTAAATCTCAAAACAAAATGGAAAATATATTTTGAGTTTTATATGACCACATTATGTCAAATACTACATTAGAATTGTTTTTAAAAATGCTTGTTTGGAAGGAGTTATTGTAAGTTGATGATATATATTCATATAATAATTAGATAACATAAAATAATGCCATATAAAGCAAGGATTTTTAAATTTTCTTTTTATTCCAAGAAACATTTAAATTCCTATAATAAAAGTTTTCATTGTAACTTTAGTTGTTAATGGTAATTTATCCCATACTAGCATCTTGAAGCCTTTCTTTCTGCCAAAGCTAATAACTCGAGAGTAAATTTGCTTCAAACTTTGAACTTTGACAAATGATAGTTTTTCATAGTAAGTTGCCACTAAGGACAACTAATACTTTTGAGTTAAAAAACAGCAATTAAGGTTTACTGCTGTTCTAAAATACATGTCTAGTCATAAAAGAAAAGGTGATTGCTCCCGCAGAACTAACATATGGATAGTTACAGGCTTAGAAAAATGAATGGAACCACCAATGAGCTAATGAAGAAAATGTGTAGAAAATAGAATTGCAGAATGTTGACAAATGTAAATTTCTACAGTCCTGACTAGAAATTGGCACATAGCAGTGCCATCAAAATTAAATTCCAGAAGCTTAGTGCAAAAAGGACTCAAGATGTTTAACTGTAGGCGTACTTAGTTTTCTAATGCAGCCAAATTTCAACATGTGTTGGAGACTCTTGTAATAGAGGAACCTTCAGCTGTATGTTTGACATCCAACTTGGCATCTCTGAAAGACAAGCTCTGAAAGCTACAGTACACAAAGAAAGGCTAGAGATCAGTTTTTCTTCATTTTTATGAAAGATGTTTAATGTTCTTGATGTGACTCCAGCTCTAAAATGTTACTGGCACAAAATACTACAAATTATCCAGGTTTCTTTTGCCAAAGCCACATGGAAACTGAAGCTATTTTCCAGAATTTTTTTTTTAAATTTTGCAAATGGTAAGCTTAATGACCCTGTGCTCAGCATGACTTTGGCATTGAGATGTTGACATAAAACAATAATGTAAAAACAACACAGATATTAAACTACAGGTTCTTGCTGTAGGTTTGTGTCTGCATTTGTATGACCCATTTCTATGGGAAAGTGAGTATTAAATTCATCAAAAAGAAAACAGTGGTTGATAATTAATGGCTTGACTCCGTTAAAACAGCAGTCATTTTATAAAGCTTATTACAGACACAACAAACTTTTCTATTTCATTTGCCATAGCATATTTAAATTATAGATTAATTTAATATCATAGATAACGTTATTGTCTTAGTCTTTTCTCTTTTTTTGCCTTAACAAAATAACTGAGGCTGGCAACTTATAAAATAAAGTTTATATGTGGCCAGCGCCGTGGCTCAACAGGCTAATCCTCTGCCTTGCGGCGCCGGCACACCGGGTTCTAGTCCCGGTCGGGGCGCCCTTCTTCCAGGCCAGCTCTCTGCTGTGGTCCGGGAGTGCAGTGGAGGATGGCCCAGGTGCTTGGGCCCTGCACCCCATGGGAGACCAGGAAAAGCACCTGGCACCTGGCTCCTGCCATCGGATGAGCGCAGTGTGCCGGCTACAGCGCACCGGCTGCGGCAGCCATTGGAGGGTGAACCAATGGCAAAGGAAGACCTTTCTCTCTGTCTCTTTCTCTCACTGTCCACTCTGCCTGTCAAAAAATAAATAAATAAATAAAGTTTATGTGGCTTCATGATTCTGGTGGATAGAGGTTCCAAATAGTCTGACACCGGTGAGCTGGGGAGAACCCGCTGGCTATATCACATCATGACACTGATACAGAAAGAGAAGAGCCTGCATGCAGAAGGGTGAAGACTTGAGGTGGCCTCATTTTATAACGCAGGCAATTACAGGAGATCTGACCTAATTCCAAGACACATCATTCATTCTTCATTAGGTTGGAATCTCATGACCTAATTACCTTTGACTAGGCCTCACCTTTGAAAGCTTCTGCCACCTCAACATCACCATGCTGGAGACCAAACTTATGGGAATAAATCATATTTAAACTGCAGCACTTACCATAAGGTATTTAAACTAATACAACTGTGAGTTAGTTAAACTGTAGATATCCATGAAATATCCTTTCAAGGTATTAGTATCAGCATTTTCATCACTTAAGATCAATAAAAATATAATGCCCATAACTGTTGTTGCAAGTTTTAGCATTCAGCTGTAATTTCTACTTCCTTAATTCCAAATAGACATCAGAAACAGAATATGAAAGTAAAAAAGAATTCATAATTAGACCTTTGTTGCCAACATTATAAGGTTCTTTTAATCATGGACTCCATTTTTCTTTTTAAAATATTCTGTTGGCCTTATAATATTTGTCCATGTTTTCACCTTAGAGAAGCCACAACAAAACTCTCATTTTTATAAGCCATTGAAAGAAATCTGTTAAAAGCATATGCCTTTTCAACAGAGAGATGAAACAATGATTATATTTCCATAAACTCCCATAAATTCTAGA
Source organism: Sylvilagus floridanus (assembly GCA_949820135.1). NCBI lineage: Eukaryota > Metazoa > Chordata > Mammalia > Lagomorpha > Leporidae > Sylvilagus > Sylvilagus floridanus. The sequence continues at coordinate 58,276,588 of OX463242.1, forward strand.
GGGGACCAGTTGTTTTAACAGCATGTTCATGAATATCCATCAGGATATTTTTCATGCTGGTTAGGGTACCGTGATGAATATATCTGATTTAAACCTAAGTCTGTAGTTGTTTTGATATCTATAGTTCAATTTATATTTCTTGTTTGTTCAGAATAATAATAGTTACAATTAAAATCTTCATGTGTTGCTTATTAACCATAAATTCAGTCTTCCGTTAGAGATTGGTATATACTAAAGTACAGGATAAATGATCTGTTATGAAATGCCTTTCCTTGAGAGCACGCAGTGTGTGTGAATCATGCTAAAGAATTCAGCACAAGTGATAACGGATGACATGGGCTGATAATATTCTGGAGCATTTGGAAGCTTATCTTTATACATCAAATCTTAAAAGCAGAAAGCATCCATTATTTATACCAAACATACAGGTGCTATTTATTCAACTTCTCATTCAATTCAGTAGTTCAGTTTTTTGGGTTTTGCAATTATAAAAATAATTCCAGAAGGGCTACCACTATTACATGTATATCTATGTAGCTTTATGCTGTTGTGTTAGTGTAGTTAGTAGTATAGGTAGTATACTTAAGGTTTTTCTCCATATATTAGTTTTTGAAAGAGCACTGATGTATGTGCTTATATTCTTCGATGTTCTAATGTATGAGAATTGTGAGCCTAGAAAACTGTAATAATGACATCTTTATCTTAAAATTTACAGAACAAGAATCATTCCAGATCTGCCTAACATAAACTTTGAAAGCCTGTTATTTTTTCCAACACTTTATCTTTCTCCTTTGGTAACATTTCTCCTTTCTGACCTTCGTATACCAGGTCCTGCTGTCTTATACTATTTCTTTGGAAATCTCTGCTTAGAGAATCTGTTTTGTTTCTAATAGAATTATACCAGTCGGAATTTTCAGCAAGTAATTCTATGTAATATTTATTATTATTATTATTAGAAATAATAAGTTGCAAATACATGAACCACCATCTGCTGCTTCCAGGGTACACATGACAAAAAGCTAGATATTAAGTAGAGTAGTCATAACTTGAATGAAGCACTCTTATGTAAGATGTAGGAGTCCCAAGTTGTGACTTAACCACTGACTCAATGTAGGCCCTTGGCCCACCTCTTTGTAATTAAAAAATTATAGAATATTGCCATACTATTTGTGAAATAAACATACTGACCATTACCTATTTTCATAAGCAATGTTACCAAATTGGTACCAGGCATTATTTTGAGAAGAATGCAATAGAATAGTTAAATAGTATAAAATTTATATGACCACATGATTTTGTTTGCAAAATGAGCCCCCTTAATTATAGTAACATATCTCTTCTATTCATTAATGTTTTTCACTGACTCATTTAATTTACTCTCGCTGCTTATTCTCCTAGAATGGGAAATACACTGATTTGGATTCTGTTTGCTATTGTTAAATTAATTTTAACAACATAATATTCTGACAAGAAACATTAAAGATTTTTTTTGAAGATTGAATTAAGAGATAATGGAAAAAAGGAATATAACATGAAGTAATAAAGTTTGTCCATTGATTGCTGCAAATTGACAAATGTTAGACAAGCCATGCTGACTTGTAATAGAGATATTAGTTTGAATAAAGGCACAGGAGAACTAAAGGAAACTGACAGAAATTCACATGGTGAAAAGCACTAAAGGTCCTGAGCACCATGTCTTGACGTATGCAAAAATAATTTCTTTTGGTGACAGATATTTGTCTTTACCTCCTAAGTGTTTGCCTATCTACATACGGAAGTCTGAAACTGTATCATTATTGGGAATCAGAGAATTTAATGCTAATGGTTGTTATTTATTTAGGAATTGCAAACATGGACTCTGGTGTGTGTGTGTGTGTATATATATATTCCCTTTGTGCCATAGCTCAGAATAAATGTTAATAGTACCATTGGTCCTTTTTAAGTGTATATTTTTCCTAAGTACTAGATTGTAATTTACTGAGAATGCAACTCATATTTTGTTTATATATGAGGGTGAATTAAAACTTCATAGGAAACTTGTAGTATCTTTTAATTCCATTATTCTGAGAATCTTTTGAAGTATCCTTGCATTTAGGCTGGTGGTGTTAATAAAGTAGGACTTGAGTCAAACAGATGGAGCTGGCAATCTTGGGGCTGTTTCTATCTGGCTGTGCTTCCATCTTTTTTTTCTTTTTAATTTTTGTTAATATAAAGAGAATGCATATCATGCATTTCATAGATACCGTTCTCAGACTTTAACAAAGTCTACAACGCAGTCACACATAAGTTTCCAATCTGTAAAATGAATAATAATTACATGGAAAAATCATATTGAAATGCAACACTATACAAGAATTTTTGTGTCAATATTATTTTGCAAAACAGTAGGATGTTTTAGAATCTTATCTTACATAGCACCCAACATTTAGTTATGTGTAAGGAGATACTAATAAAAATAGCAAAGCAAATCATGAAAATGTTTTATTTTCAAAAATGGAACTATCTTACATAAGGTTAACTCTACAAATGGAAATATGGAAAAGCAGGATAAAAAGATAAGTATAATTGTTGTGAAAGGTTTTGAAATTCACACATTTTGGATCATATATATTTTCCATTGATTTTTGAAAATCCTCTCATCTCTAAACATTGCAAATAAAGTGGTAATTGGTGGTGTTTTAAATATCATATACAGTATTTCAGACTTGCTATGTTTTTTAATATCAACATTCTTTAGTTTTATTCAATTACAGTTGTGAATTATTTATTTGACTTCTTTTTTCTATTCTGAATACATTTTGGGCACCTGCGTTCCACATTGCAGTGGTAGGAATGCAATATATAAATGATATATAACATAGGTAAGAGTATATTATATATATATATGTGTGTATATATATATATATATATATATATATATTTAACAGTATCTGCTTGTCTTGTCTAGGTAAAATCAATGTGTGTGTGTGTGAGTCTGTGTGTGTGTATATTCATAGATTTTTCCCAAAATGAAAGGATGTGTTTGGGACATGCTAATTTAAAATATGAATTTTATGACATTCAAGGAATTCACTTTAGGTAATTCTAAGGAATGTCTCCTTTTTAGTAGCTTCAGGTGTTTATTTGCAATTCTGTGCAATGATAATCAACAATTCTGTATAAAGTGTCCCAGGACGATTAGCAGTATAGATTTGTTTTTTTAACAATCATTATTTCTTCTCCAAAACAATACAAGAGAACTCACCTGGTAGATAATATAGAATGGCAAAAGGGAATACAAACATTTTTCACCCATACATTCTATTTAGAACTATCAGTCTCAATAGTGTGCTAGTCTAACAGTTCAATAAGATATAAATAACTTGTTTACTACCAAGCATCAAATACCTAAAATACTTTTTTTGAAATCACAATATTTTATAAAGTTTTATAATACAAAGACTATATATTACATGCATATTTAGTATACAACATTGAATCAAGGATTCTAGGGAGATAGGATATACCAGAATGCTGTTTCTCCAAGCAGACAACGATAGTGGTACAATCTGTGTGATGTGACTGTTTTGGAACTCAAGCATCTGTGAAAGGGTTAGAGGTTCCAGAGAAAAGGCTGGAGACATAGTGTGTTTAGTTACACTCTGTTTTAGTCCTTAACCCAGGAGCTAGCCATCCCCAAATTTGCAGCCCCATAGCAGGCTTAGTGTATGTACTTACTGGAGTAGTCTATAAACAACTTGTAAATTCCAGTGTGGGCAAAAATAAAAAATAGTCCTCCATGTATATAGGATATGCATTCTGATCATTTATTGTTTCCTAAATAAGTATAGATCAAGATGTGGCAGCTATTGCTGTTACACTATCAACAATCCTTATTGAAATCTCCTCCTTTTTTGGCTAAAGGGACTTCCAAATAATTTAGAAAATCATCACCATTCTTATTTTTATTATCTTTTTATTATTTCACTTTTTATCCCTTTTCAGAGTTAAAAATTGAAAACTAGAATATCAATATACAGTAGAAATTTAAATTCCATTTCATTTGCCAGGCAAAGCCTAAGAATAAACTTGAATAGACCTCAAGTTTACAACGTAATCATGATCCTCAGCTTTTTTTTTTTTTTTTTTTTTTTTTATAGGCAGAGTGGACAGTGAGAGAGATACAGAGAGAAAGGTCTTCCTTTGCCGTTGGTTCACCCCCCAACGGCTGCTGCAGCCATGCACACTGCGCTGATCCAAAGCCAGGAGCCAGGTGCTACCTCCTGGTCTCCTGTGTGGTGCAGGGCCTAAGGACTTGGGCCATCCTCCACTGCCTTCCCCGGCCACAGCAGAGAGCTGGACAGGAAGAGGATTGACTGGGACAGAATCTGGCGCCCTGACCGGGACTAGAACCCAGGTTGCCAGCACCGCAGGCAGAGGATTAGCCTATTGAGCCACAGCACCCACAGCACCGGCGGATCCGTAGCTTATTACCAAAAACAAAACAAAACAAGCAAATAACAAACTCTAAGGAAGAATTGGGAGTTGCTGTAAGTTACATGCAAATGTCCAATTTTCAACAATATAAAAAAATCACATGGCAGTCAGAAAAAAAAAAAAAAACAGAACAGGAAGGTACAAAGAAAAAAATAAACCTGCAGACACTATTTCTGAAAAAGACTGATTGTCACTTTTAGCCCTTGTTTACACTCCTGTAGAACTGTGGTCTTTCTATTTTTAACTTATTGAATGCTATGATTAGTGTGAATTAAGCCTGTGAACATATCGTGAATTAAAATTATGACTTTGCAAAAACTGATGAAGAGAGGAGTGGGAGGGATGGAGCTTGGGGGAGGGGGGGAAGGGAAATGTGATTGTCTCCTTGGAACTGTGACTATGGAATGCACAAAATCTGTTCTCTTTATATTAATAAAGAAAAAGACTTGGCAATGAATCTACTAGTCAGAAACATTAGATAAACGCCTTAAAATGCTAAAAGAACTAGGGAAGATGCAGTGAAATCAAGAAAATTATATATTAAAAATGGAAATATTTATAAAGAAATAGAATAATTAAATGAAAAATTCATTTAATGAATCTGAAAGCCAATCTGAGTAATCTGAAGAAAGAAACAGTGGATTTGAAGACAGGACAATCGACATTATTAAGTCTGAAGAATATGAAGAAAAAATATTGAAGAAAACTGAAAAGAAACTAAAGAACGTTCGGAACACTATCAAATAAATTAACATACACAGTATCCAAGTTTCAGGAGGAAAAGAAAGAAAGGGGAGGAGAGATCATTTGAAGATATAATGGCCCAAACCTTCCAAATTTGATGACACACATAATACAAGGATCTCCAAACCCTAACAACTCCAAGTAAGATGAACTCAGAGACTCACTCCAAGAAACAAACATTAAAAGCTGGATACAGTGAGGCCAGCACTGTAGCGCACCGGCTTAAAGCCCTGGCTTGAAGTGCCGGCTGCTCCTATTCTGATCCAGCTCTTCACTATGGCCTGGGAAAGCAGTGGAAGATGGCCCAAGTCCTTGGGTCCCTGAACCCACATGGGAGACCTGGAAGAAGCTCCTGGCTCCTGGCTTCCGATCAGCACAGCTCCGGCTGTTGTGACTGTCTGGGGAGTGAACCAGCGGATTAAAGTCCTCTCTCTGTCTCTACCTCTCTCTGTAACACTATCTTTCAAATAAGTAACATTAAATTTTAAAAAAGCTGGATACAATGAGATAATTTTGAAAGCAGTAAGAGAGAACTACTCATTATATAAAAGAGGTCCTAAATGAAATTATTGGCATATTTCTCATCAGGAACTGTGAAGACCAGAAGGCAGTGAGATGATATATTAAAAGTTATAAAGGAAAAAAAAAACCCTGTCAGCCAAGAATTCTATATTGATCAAAGTAAAATGAGAGAAAAATAAGACATTTCCAGATAAACCAAAGTTTAGAGAAGTTATCATCATGACACCTGTCGTAAACAAAATTTTCAGGAAAGCATTACAAGTTGAAACTAAGGGACTTTTTAAATAGCAATTGAAATAATGATCTTTCAAGTGCACAAAAATCAACCTAAGGACACAGGAAGAGAAAAAACAAGGCAATATGATTCAGGAAACAGAACACAGTATAGTTTTTATATTAGAGTATCAAAAATAGATTGGTGAAATGCCAGATAAATAATTTCAAGGAATGTTTAATGATTATAAGGAAATTCAAGGGGATAAAGAGAAAAGATACAATTAAATTAAATATAAAATCAGTGAATGTTACGTATGAGAAATCTAACATATATATAGAAATTCTGAAAGAAAACAGAACAGAAATCTGAGTCAAATAATGCAATAAGTCAAACAAAAACAATATAGTTCAAAGCCACAATAGACTAGAACAGCAGAAGAAATAGTAGCTGACTTTGTAGAGAAGTCTTTAGAAATATTCCAGTTGACCACTACCACCACCAACACACACACACACACACAATGAAGACAGTATCTACAATCTTTGTGATGGCATAAGATGAAGTAATATTTGAATAATTGAAATTTTTGAATGAGAGCAAAATAATAAAGGCAGAGTAAGCCTACTTAATGGCATAACAGATGTAAATATCCCCAATCTGGATAAAGATATAGATATATAAATAAAGAGACAAATAAGAACCCAAATAGATATGACCAGAAAAGATCTTCACCATGATACATTATTGTCGGTCTCTCAAAACACAACACAAAGATATATTCCTTTTTTGCAATTTTATTTTTTTCAACTTTTATTTAATAAATATAAATTTTCAAAGTACAACTTTAAAAGCAGCTTTTAACCCTTTCACCTCCCTTCCACCCGCAACCATCCCATCTCCCACTCCCTCTCCCATCCCATTTTAATAAAGATTCATTTTCAATTGTCACAAAGATATATTCTAAAATTTGAAAGAGAAAAGCACACAATTAGTTTTAAGGGAACCCTCAATAGACTAACAGGAGATTTTTCATCACAAATCTTATGAGGAGGGAATGCAATGATATAGTATACATTACAGAGTAAAAGAAGTACCAAGTATGATACTTCATTCAGTGACATTAACAAACAAAAATGAAAAAGAAAAGAAGATTTTGTAAGATGAGCAAAAACTGAAGGAATCAATCATGATCAGACAAACATTACAAAAGGTATTGTGAGAGTTTCCTTCATACAGAAACAAAGAAAACTATCATCTACAATATGGACATATGGGAAACTATAAACACACTAGAAAAAGAACAAATAATGTTCAAAATAAACAAAAAATAGAGAAAAATGACAGAAGTAAGTCATCAATAAAGTTGAATGGAAATAGATTAAATTCCCCAACTAAAAGACACAGATTGAATGAGTAGTCTAAAAAAATAAATATGAACAATCCCAATACCCGAAGATAACCTTGCCTACACAAACTTTAGTTAACCAGTAAAGCACTGAAAATGAACAGATGGGAAAATGGCACTTATTTATTTATTTATTTATTTTTAAGTTTTATTTAATAAATATAAATTTCCAAAGTACAGCTTTTGGATTACAGTGGCATTCTTCCCCCCCCCATAACTTCCCTCCCACCTACAACCCTCCCATCTCCCGCTCCCTCTTCCATCCCGTTCACATCAAGATTCATTTTCAATTATCTTTATATACAGAAGATCAATTTAGTATATATTAAGTAAAGATGTCAACAGTTTGCACCCACACAGAAACACAAAGTATAAAGTATTGTTTGAGTACTAGTTATAGCATTAATTCACATTGTACATTAAGGACAGAGATCCTACATGGGGAGTAAGTGCACATTGACTCTTGTTGTTGACTTAACATTTGGCAATCTTGTTTATGGCATCAGTAATCACCCTAGGATCTTGTCATGAGTTGCCATGACTATGGAAGCCTTTTGAGTCTGCCAACTCCAATCTTATTTAGACAAGATCATAGCCAAAATGGAAGTTCTCTCCTCCCTTCAAAGAAAGGTACCTCCTTCTTTGATGGCCCATTTTTTCTACTGGGATCTCACTCACAGAAATCCTTCATTTAGGTAATTTTTTTTTTCCAGAGTGTCTTGGCTTTCCATGCCTAAAATATTCTCATGGGCTCTTCAGCCAGATCCGAATGCCCTAAGGGCTGATTCTGAGGCCAGAGTGCTGTTTAGGACATCTGCCATTCTATGAGTCTGCTGTGTATCCCACTTCCTATGTTGGATCGTTCTCTACTTTTTAATTCTATTATTTAGTATTAGCAGACACTAGTCTTGTTTGTGTGACCCCTTTGACTCCTAGACCTATCAGTGTGATCAATTGTGAACTGAAACTGATCACTTTGACTAGTGAGATGGCCTTGGTACATGCCACCTTGATGGGATTGTATTGGAATCCCCTGGCACATTTCTAACTCTACCATTTGGGGCAAGTCTGATTGAGCATGTTCCAAACTGTACATCTCCTCCCTTCTTATTCCCACTCTTATATTTAACAGGGATCACTTTTCAGTTAAATAGTTAAATTAAATACCTAAGAATAATTGTGTGTTAATTAAAGAGTTCATCCAATAGTATTAAGTAGAACAACAACAAAAAAAAATACTAAAGAAAAATGCTATTTATGCAAGTGGAAAACAAACATGTGCAGGAGTAACTACACTGATATCAGACAAAATAGACTTTAAGATTTAAAACTGTGAAAAGAAGCCAAGATGATAACTACAAAATGATCAAGTTGTCAATTCAATTTGAAGGTATGATAATTATAAATATATATGCAACTAATACCAGGGCATTAAGCTTTATAAAAAACACACATTATTAGATGCATGGGAGAAATAAGTTCCCATAAAGTAATAGTATGAAATTTCAGTGTCTCACTTTCATCAATAGACAGATCATCCAAATGACCAACAAAGACATATCGGAGTATAAATATGTAACTGTATCTAACCAACTGTATCTAATAGATATTTACAGGACATTCCATCAAAGAGCTCTAGAATGCACATCCTTCTTTATCAGCACTGGGAACCTTCTCAAGGTTAGACAAAATATCAGGCCACAAAAAAAGTCTTAAAATTAAAAAAAAAAACTTAAAATCACATCATATGTCTTTTCTGAGCTCTACAGAATAAATTGAGAAATAATCAACAAAAGAAATTTCAGAAAATAGAGAGAAAGCCACAGTGGAAATTGTACAGAAGGAAGAACGCCATGTACCTGTGTGGAAGGTGTGGACATGCAGCATGAACATGGACATGAATCACAACTCCAGCAGCCAAGAGCCAAGAGGGGATGCCAGCTTGGAGACAGAGGTGAGAACAGATTACAGCAACCTGTGATGATACAACAGGAGAAAGATTGTGGCGTGAGTCTGGCCTGAGCCCTAGGGTCTAGAGGGTACCAGCTGACAGAGTGGAAGTAAAAGGGGCATGTTTCTCTCACCTCATCCTCCCCACAACAGGGCCCAGCTGAGAGATGGTAGGCACCATTGTGGGCAAACGTGGCAGCTGCAGAAGCCCTTGAGTGCATGCACACCAACTGGCTGAGGCAGGACACCATCTTCTCAGCAGCACTGGCAGCAGTGGCAAAGAGAGGACAATGTTCTGCCAGTGGCTCTTGTGTACACGTATGATTCAGAGATTCTAACAGGGGAAAGTCTGAGGTCCCTGCTGAGTGAGCTGCGCTGGAAAGATTGACAAGGGGCTGGGCACCTACATAAGGCTGTGAGGTGCCCCCATCTCCCAACATACCATAGGCTCCAAGGATCAAGCTGCCTAGGTGGAGCACAAACAGACAGTTGGCTTGGGGAACATCTGACACTCTGTGGATCAGACAGGCTGGTGAGGCAGAGCTGTCCCTCTGTACCTAGCGAATGTGGGAACCTTGTATGCTGAGACTGTGGGCACTCTGTAGTGGCATGAGAGGGTCCAGGGTAAAGCTGGCTCTCTGGGAAATCACTATGTGTGTCTCCAGATGCTCAGAGGTCCCTTAGTTGCCTGGGGTGAGTCGTTGCTGCAGGATCCAATTGAGGAGTGGACTTGGAGTGAGGACAGGGCAAATCATTTGTGTGGTTCACACAGCAGTGCAGATGAGTGTTTTACCCACGAGAGGCTAAGAACTGGGCATTGATCACATTGCAATAGAGGAGTTGAGAGTGTGATTACACCAATGCAAGTAACCATCCCTCTCCTTCAATTAGCAAGAAGAGATCTACCATGCCCAACTTAGGTGTTATCCTGGCTACTTGCCTCACCCTGGCGTACTTGACCAGAGCTCCTTGGCAACAGCTTACACACACTTCTGGGTTTTCACTGAAAGTGCAGACATTCCATTAAGCCACAGAATAGGTCAAAGATAAAAGCCATCAGAGGAAAAAACCAGCAAGTATCTCCACAAATGGCCAAAAATAAGCACAGAAATTCAAGAATCAAGAATGAAGAAGACAACAAGACTTCCCTACAAAATGAGCACAACATTTGAATATCAGAATGTGAAGATGAAGAGACTCATGAAATGATGGAAATGGAATTCAAAAGATTAATCATAGAATTACTCAAAAGCAATCACAAGCAAATTTGTGAATTAAAGAAATCCATACATGATATGAATGAAAATTTTTCCCATTGAATTTGAGATTTTAAAGAGAAATCAATATGAAAAATATTTCAGAAATGAAGAACTCAACAGATCAAATAAAAATGCAGTGGAAAGTCCTAACAACAGACTTGGTGAGGTAGGAAAAAGAATATATGAGCTAGAAGACACATGTTTGAAAATCATTCAGTCACAACAAAAAAAGAATAAATAGGAAAAATTAAAAACAGTGTTGGAGATTTGTGGGATACTATCAAACAATCCAACATAGGGGTCTTAAGAGGTCCTGAAAGTGTGGGAAAATAGAATGGACTAGAAGCCCTATTTGGTGAAATAATTACAGACAACTTCCCAATTTGGAGAAAGAAAGGGACATCCAAAGACAGGAAGCTCTTAGAACTCTTAATAGACATGACCAGAAAATATCGTCACCATGACACATTGTAATCAAACTTTCAACAGTAAAACGTAATTGAAAAGATTCTAAAGTGTACACAAAAGAAATGCCAGATTACATTCAGAGGATCTCCAATTAGACTCAGAGCTGACTTCTCATCAGAAGCTCTACAGGCTAGGAGAGAATGACAAGATATAGTCCAGCTCTTAAGAAAACTGTCAACTCAGAATACTGTACACTGCAAGAATGAAGGTGAAATGAAGACTTTCCATAACAAACAGAAATTCAAAGAATCTGTAATCACTTGTTCAGCCTTACAAAAGATGCTTTAGGATGTGCTACACATAGAAACATAGTCATCACTATAAAAGAATGTGAAGGAAGGCAGAAAATCTTCATGTAAAGTACAAAGGAAATCCAAAATAAACGATAGGAATGTTTATAGGAAAATCACAGAGCCAAGTCGTCACTTATCAAGACTAACATTGAATGTAAATGGCCTCGACTCTCCAGTTAAAATATACATACTGACTAAACGGATTAAAAAACAAGACTCATGTATATACTCCCTACAAGAAACACAAATCACTAACAAAGATACACACAGACTGAGAATGAAAAGATGGAAAAAGATATTCCATGCTAATGGAAACCAAAAAAAGAGCTGGTGTAGCCTTGGTAATATCAGACAAAATAGACTTTAACACAAAAACTGTTAAAAGAGACAAAGAAGGGCACTATTTAATGACAAGGGATCAATTCAACAGGAAGATATGACCATAATAAATGTAAATGCACCCAATTACAGAGTGGCTGGCTATTTAAAGAAATGCTAATGAATGTAAAGGGAGGCATAGACTCCAGCGCAGTAGTAATGGGGGACTTCAGTACTCCTTTTTCAGCAATGGACAGATCAACCAAGTAATGGACAGAAAATCAACAAAGAAACAACAGAGTTAATTCACACTATAAACCCAATGGATGTAACTGATATTTACAGGTTTTCATCCAATAGTTGTATAATACGTGTTCTTCTTACCAGTGTATGGAACTTTTCCTAGGATGGACCACATGCTAGGCCATAAAGCAAGTCTTAGATAACTCAAAAAAAAATCAGAATCATACTATGCATCTTCTCTGACCATAATGAAAGAAAGCTAGAAATCAACAACTGAAGAATCTCTATATCATATGCAAATACATGGAGACTGAACAGCATGTTCCTAAATGAACAGTGGGTCATAGAAGAAATCAAAAGATAAATCAAAAATTTTCTGGAAAAGAATGAAGATGACAGTACATCATAACAAAACTTATGGGATATAGCAAAATCAGTGTTAAGAGGGAAGTTATAGCAATTGGTGCCTGCATGAATAAATTGGAAAAGTACCAAATAAATGAGCTATCAATGTATCTCAATGAACTTGAAATTATATAAACACATGGAGACCATACAACATTGTGAATTAAACATTGGTTAGAGCAGTAATCGATAGGGAAATTTTAAAAATTCCTTGAAACTAATGAAGTGTGAAAGATAGCATGCCTAAACTTGTGGGACACCACAAAACCAGCACTATGAGAGAAGTTTATAGCAATAAGAATCTACATTTAAAAAAGAATTATATAAAATAAACAACCCAATAAAGTATCTCAAGGAAGAGAAATATAAGAATAATCCAAACCCAAAGTCAATTGAAAGAAATAATAAAAATTATAGCAGAACTAAATGAAATAGAAATTTACAATAATACAAAAGATAAATGAAGTGAGGAGTTAACTTTTTAAAATATATAGTAAAATGATAAACCATTAATTAGACTCATAAATAAAGACAAGAGTCTCAAAAGAAAGGATATGTAAGAACTGATATCACAGAAATAACAGTGGATCAAGAAGGGATCATTAAGGCAAAACTCTATACCAATAAATTGGAAAACCTACAAGATTAATAAATTTATGGATACATACATCTCTAAAATTGTATCATGGGGGTGGTGTTGTACAGTGTGTTAAGACACTGTCTGAAACACTCGCATCCCAAATGGACACTGGTTCTAGTTCCAGCTGCTCCATTTCCTATCCAGCTCCCATTTAATGTACTGGGGAAAGCAACAGAAGATGGCCAAAGTGTTTGGGCCCCTGCATCACATGGGACACTGGGATGGATTTCCAGGTTTCTGGATTCAGCTTGGAACAGCTTCAGCTGTTGCAGGAACAGCCTCAGTTATTGCAGCCATTTGGTGAGTGAACCAACAGATGGAAGATCTCTCTCTCTCTCTCTCTCTCTCTCTCTTTCTCTCTCCTCATCCCCTGTAACTCTGCCTTTCAAATCAATAAATAAATCAATCAAAATATCTTTAAAAACAAAATTGAATCTGAGGACTTTGAAAATCTGAACAGAGCAATGAATAATAAGATTGCATTAGTAATTTAACAATTCCCAACGGTGCCAGCATTGCCACACAGGTTGCCTATTAATATGTCTGGGAAGACAGCTCATGGTAGCCTAAGTACTTGGCTCCCTACCACCCACATGGAAGACTCTGATGGAGTTCTTAGCTCTTGACTTCCAATTACCCCACATTTGGCTGTTGCAGCTATTTGGGGAGTGAACTAGCACATGGCAGATTCTCTCTCTCTCTCTCTCTCTCTCTCTTGCTCCATCCCCCACCCTGTCTCTCAACAAAGAAAATATCAGGACCAAATGGTTTCCATTCCAAAATCTACCATACTTTTAAGGAAGAACATCAATTTTTCTCACACTGTAAATCAGTATCCCTGATGAACACAGGTGCAAAATTTCTCCTCATAATACAAGTAAAACAAACCCAAAATACATAAAAATCAATCATTCTTTCAAATTAGGATTTATCCCAGGCATATATAATCCCAGGTATATAAAATATGTAAATCAGTAAATGCAATGCATCATATCAGTGAATGAGAGATAAAAATCATGTGATCATCTCAATACATAAAAATTGATAAAATTATGCAATTGTTCACATAAAAATGAGTGATGTGGTATAGAAGAATCATAACTCAACATAATAAAAGTTATATATGACCTACACATAACCAACATCATCTTGAATGGAAAAAGCTGGAAGCATTTCATCTAAAATGTGGAAACATGAGAGAATGTCCACTCTCATGTTTCCTTTTCAATGTACTATTGGAAGTTTTAGTTAGAATAATTAGACAAACGAAAGAAATGAAAAGTTAATAGGAAAGGGAAAAGTGAAACCACCCACCCCTGTTTAAAGATCATATAATTATAACATATAAAAAACATATTTCACCCAAATGCTTTTAGAACTGATATATTTAGAAAAAAATTGACATAAAATAAACACACACACACACACTAAAGTAGTGTTTTTATACACCATTTATCAAGCTTTCTGAGAAGAAATCATAAGAGCCATTCTATTCATAATAGTTCCAGAAGCAAAATACTTTGGAATAAATTTAATCAAGGACATGAAACAGCACTACAATGAAAACTACAAAAATACTTAATGAAAGAAATTGAACAAGACCCAATAAATGGACTGACTTTCCAAGTACATGGTTTGGAAGAATTAATGTTGCTATAATTTCTAAAATGTCCATATAAACCAAAATGATCATAGACACAACATAGTTCCCATCAAAATAGTTCCTCACATAACTAAACACAACAAAAACAAAAATAGAGATCTAGAATTGCTAAGCAATCTTGAAGAAAAGGAAGAATCTAGAGGAATCAAAATACCATATTTCGAGACATACTGAAGAGCTATTATAACCAGAAAGCATGATACTGGCATAAAATACATATAATCAATCAATGGAACGTAACAGAAACTCCAAAATAAATCCATACTATACAGTCATTTATCTTTGATAAAGGAGCTAAAAACATACTCTGGAGAAGAGGAAGTCTCTTCAATAATCGGTGCAGGGAAAACTGGATATCTATATGCAAAAGATTAAAGGAAGAGTACCCCCTCTTATATTGGACCTTATACAAAAATCAACTCAAAATGAACAAAAGACCTAAGTGTAAGAATGGAAACTATGAAACTATTGGAAGTAATCACATGAGGAAAAATATCGACACATTGGACAGGGAAATGACATTTTGAATAAAACCTCCAAAAGTGGGGACAAAATTAAAAATAGACAATTGGGATTACATCAAACAAAGAAACTTTTGCAATGTGAGGGCATCTTCTAACATAGGAGACAACTGACAGAATGGGAGAAAATATTTACGAACTATTTTTCTGACAATAGGTAAAGACACATAATATGTAAGTAATTCTAAAAACACAATAACAACTAAAAACAACCAGTCAAGTTAAGAAACGGACAATTTAAATACACATTTCCAAAAATAAATGAAAATGGATAGCAGCAGCAAAAAAAGTTCAATATCGTCAGCTATTAGGACAATGCAAATAAAAAACATTACTGATTTCAGTAAGAATGAAGCTATCAAAAAGACAAAAAGTAACAAATGCTGGTGAGGATGTGCAGAGGAAGGAAATCTTGGAATTAGCTCCCAGCTAGTGTGTCTGGGAAATCAGTGGAAGATGGTTTAAGTACTTGAGCCCCTGCACCCATGTGGGAGACCCAAATAGATTTCCAGACTCCTGGCTTCGCTGACCCAGTCCTGCCTGGTTCACCCATTTGGGATGTGAACAAATGGATGGAAGATTCTCTTTCTTTCACTTCTCTCTCTCTCTCTCTCTCTCTCTCTCTCTCTCTCTCTCTCTCTCCCTCTTTTTACTGTCTTTCAAATAAAGAAAACTTTAAAAAGCAAAAAAATGGAAATCTTATGCATTGTTGTTGTAAATACCAATTAGTATAGATTTTATAGAGAATAGCATGGAAGCTATTAAAAAAAAAAAAAAAAAACTCAAGATTGGTGCTGTGTTGTGCCTCAGTGGGTAAAGCCGCTACCTGTGATGCTAGCATTCCGTATGTTCCAGCTCTCTGCTAATGCACCTGGGAAAACAACAGAAGTTTGTTTTGAGAAGTAAGAAAGAGATTTATAGAGAAAGAGACAAATACAGACACGCACACACACACACACACACACACACAGAGATCCTATGTTCTGGCTGATTCTCCAATTGCCTTCACTGATGCCTGACTGGGGCTAAAGTCACAAACAATGAACTCTGGTTATTCCACATGATCATTGTAGTTGTATTCACACGCAACTCTTTAACTCAATCTTTGACTCTCAAATCAATAAAATAAAATAAATTTTAAAATTAAATTTGCATATTTAAATGTCAAAAATCAGCACTATCTTCACCTTCAGATAATATAATTGTTATGTGAAAATCCCTTGGGTACCTGCAAGATATTTAATCCATAAGAAAAAAACAGTAATTTAACAGAATATAAAATTGAAATATAAAATCATCAGCTTTCACATATCATAATGGTTATAGATAGTTATTACTTTAGAGCGTGTGAATATATATGGATTTCCATTGGTAAAATGTAGCAAAATAAAACTGGTATCCCTAACAACTTGTTTGAAGTTTCAGTTACAATGATATGTTAGCTATCAAAATGTCAATGACACTTTACTGCTAGTTCTTCCATCTTCTGATCAGGACAAAAGCAATGAACATGCATCATGATGAATGAACAACCACACCACATCTTTCAAAGCTTGCATGTGATTGGCCACCTTATATGTGTTACTCACCTGATCCACAAACACTAATGTATGTGATTATGTTGCTTCCTTGTCTCCCACACAATGTTTTGCAAAAATAGATAATTAAAGGAAAGAATTGGTTTACAAAAATTGAAAGGGCAGCAAAGTAATACTGAAAGTGAAATAGAGTTACAGAAGAAAGAGCTGACTCTGGAATGTTGGCATTATTGCCATTCAAGGCACACTGCATATGTAGCCAGAGGAACTTAGCAATGAAAGATCAACATACATGAATAAAGTGATTTTAACAAGAAGGATGAAGGTGTCCCAGAAGAAGTGACACTGGCAAAGACTTCACATGAAAGGAACACTATGAAATATTTCATGACCTTGAAAGTGCTGCAAAGTATAAAATATTTGAAGTTAATCCATATGTAGAAAATGTATGACAATTCATCAGACATAGAAATGATCCATGCTCTGTATTGTCAATTTTGTGATGTAAAAGTACTATCAAAATTGATTGATAACGATTTTTAACAAAAATAAAAACTTCAGTTATGTCTGCTTCTAATGTCTTAAATCAGCTTAGTCTATAATCTAGATTCATGATTTTTCCCATTTTTCTAATACATTCATAACCCAGAGTAAGACAGCTAGCTGCAAAAAATATTTACAAGTCAAGAATAAATTTCCCATTGGTAATTAGGATCACTTCTCCACAGTTTCTGTTTGCACACTCATTTTTTTAGCCCTGTAATATCCATAGAAAGCGAGAACTTGCCTGTACTCACTGCAGGCTCTTTGATTACACCTACTCAGGCTAATGAAAAATAAAATGTCTGCTTTGTTCATGGTAATTGGCTACTAAGGAGATTCCTCCCTTGTTGGCTTGATTGATACCAGTGTAGAATCAAGTATTTCTCCACTTCAAACCCTGACCTACTAAACCACAGCATGTAATAGAATATTTCAGCTGCATTGCAACAATAGGTTTTTGTGAACTGCCCTAGGAATCTAAATATAATATGTTGTTCAGTGAAAAAAAATGTGTATTCTGAATTTCTAACTGCTTTATGTAGCCTATAGGACTAATTAATGTTCACATGTCAAACACATGTTTATATTTTACATGGAAAGATAGTACATAACAAATGACTGTTTCCATTCTTAAGCAATCTGTCCAGTAGTTACAAAAGTAAGTTCTTCTATTTCTTCTAAGTACAATACTTTAGTTTAGCATTCTCTGAAAATCAATAGCCCATTACTTAAAATGTTTTTATTTAAAATAGCTTGTGTTTTTATATAATTATTTTGATTATGTATTGCTGATGTTTTAGAACTTTTTCCATTTGTAAGATATATAAATCATTGCTAATGTTTTAGAAGACATTCATTTCAATTTCTGATTTTTGATGGCATAGTAACAGATTGCCAGCCATTGTTCTAAAGATTTGAAAACCATATGACAAACCACACTCCTGAAGGTGACTTATTATCTGCTGAGTGTGCAGAACTAGAAACAATGATCACAGAAGGATATGTTGAAATGTAAGGTTACATGCCAATCAAAGATTAGGTTAGCTTATAAATACAAATCTTTCATTCTTCATTGTGACATTTCAGGTGAAAAGCTTGTATGTCACTAAACGTATTGCCTAAAGACACAATTTCATAGATGGGTCCCAAATTATATGTAATCTTAATTATAGTGCTAATCATTATCTTAAAGGATAGTGAATGAATAAAAAGAACATTTTTAAAAACAAAACAGTTGAAAGTAAAGAACATAACATGTATTGAGTTCTTAATTTTTCCCCACCTGAAATCTACACTAAGTAGATCATTAGAGTTATTAAAACTCACAGAGATGCTGCAGAGAACCTGGAACTGCTCAGCCTCAGGCCTGAATTGAAGGACATAATTACTGTAATAGTAACTTCGCTAACAAAATATTGATTTTTTAAGATGCCACTCAACACTAATTTGATTTTATATTATTTAAGGAAATTTCCATTTGCCATTTAGAAAGAGTAAAAATACATATAACATGGAACATCATTTCATTCACCTTCATAAGGTGGATTTTTGTCATTATGTCAATATATTATGAGATTTTAATATATTTAATGAGTCAATTCCATGTCTTCAATATCTTCTAGAACTTAGTAATATTATATTATAACAAGTATTCTTTTAAAAAAAAAAACTTCTGTTACTTGGATACATTCATCAGAAATTTAATAGTAAATTTTTTGTAAGTTTAAGAAAATAATATTATATAAAAGTATACAAATAAAAAGTGAATTTTTAAAATTAATGATTAATGTTACATTATAAAACTTGTATCATTTTGGTAGGATGGAAAACAGCAATTTTCTTATAGAAATGTATTGAACATGTTCCTTTAAGCATGCTGAATTTGACTTTCCAACCAGAACAGACAAATGGTAAAAGCCATAGGATTTGCTTATGTTTAGGTAGTGAATGACTAACTCCACTTAGTACGTCAAATTTCTTGTAATAAGAAAAGTAAGTTCAATTTTTCAAGAATGAAGAAAATTATTCACTTGCTATATTTCTTTTTTAAAATGATTATCTCATATAAGAAATTTCTGCAGGAGTAAACTATTATTTCTTGAAGTGTTCTTTTAATAGTGCCCTTTCAATTGACATTACAATTCAGATTCATCTCTGATTAAATAAACAGTATTTATGAAAATACAAAATAAGAAAACAAATTAGTAAGAGAACATTTGTATTATAAAGTCTTTATAAAGTATTCTTGTAGATAGGAAGTTTATTTTCTTTTCAAAATTGGAGTTCAAATATCAAATTACTTACATAAATAAAAATATAATTCTCAGAAAACAATTTTAATTGTAAGAACTTGATATTTGACATATGTTAAGAGAAAATAAAGTGGGAAATAAAGTGAATTTGTATATTGACATACACATAATTGCTTGTAGTTAAACGGCAACGAATGACAATATACAAATCTTTGCAGATCAACTAAGCCATCACTCCTAATCTATTCTCCAAGAAAAATATCATTAAAATAAACAGAAACTCCATATTTTGAGGTTCCAAGAGTTTAGCTGAAAATCAAAAAGCAATCCATATTTTCATTACAAATGTCATAATTATTTTAAACATTCATTTTACATTAATTTACTTTTCAAGTTGAGAGGATTAATTAGTGAAATTCAAGTAAATCCAATGTAGTCCGCCAAACATTACATATTGAATATCTAATTCAATAATTTACATAAATACCCTTATAAATCAGTTATTACTTGTTTAAAAACATAACTGTATCCTTACAAGACCTTGGGTATAAATGCCAAAGTGTCTCTTTCACATTTTCTGAAATGCTGTTGTCCCTTAAAAAAGTGAGAACAAACTCAACACGATTTTGCTAAAAATTGAGTAAAACTGTAAACACTATAATAAGCATAGTGGTGTCAATAATGGCAACAACAGCTTATATCAAGTGAGTGTGTTTCATTTTCCAAGGACTTTATATGAAACATTTTATTTATTTTAAAAATTCATATTTGTTTTTATTTTATTTGAAAGGAGGAAATTCAGAGATAGAGAGAGTTCCCACCTGCTGGTTGATTCTCAAATGCCTGCAACAGGTGAGGCTGAGGCAAGCCAAAGAGGCTTCAGAAATTCAATCTGGGTCTCCTGCATGGGTAGCAAAGACACAAGTTCTGAGACATCACCTGTCTACCAGGGTGTGTATTACAATAAAACCATGCAGTGGATTTCAAAAATCTTTTTGCACTGAAATAAACTCATCTTTTAATTTCATTTCCATATGCTTTTGAAGTACCCTTGTGTGTGAAATAGTCACTTTTGTAACTCTAATTCTACCAAAACTTTTATGTAAAAAAATCAACATTTTTAAAAACGAGCACTACACATTAATTTTCCTTGAACGTGACAACAGCAAAATGTCTCCATTGACTACTTAAGGATTACTTGTATGCTCTGGTGAGACATTTCCTAAAACTTTGTACAAAGATCATGTTTCTGTATGTTATAGGGACTGAATAAAAACAGGTTTGGAGTTGGCTGAAAGAAGATGTATGCATTTTTCTGTAAATTTTGTTTATAGGTGATTTTCACAATCAAAGTTACTCTAAGATAATATGCTTTCATTCTAAGAATATAAAAATTCCAGATAGAATGAAACAAAGCAAAAAAAAAATAAACTACATAAAATGAACTGCCTATTCTGAGCTACCTGAAAATTGTACTTCCTACAGCATGGATATATTTTTGACAAATATCTGCTGTGAGCTGTTAATACTGTAGTCTACCTCTTTGGATTGTATGCATATATTTTCTCTTTTCAAGTTTATTAATATGTTTTAATCTGCCTAGTAATCTAAAATGTCAATAGTAAATATAGAGGTAACACAGAGTGAAAATATTCTTTCAAAATATTGTATTACTATGTTATTTAATCTGTGAAAAGTACTTGGTTCATTTGGGGATTTTAAGAGGCAGTTGATAAATAAATTAACGGAAGCTGAAAGAATGAAAAACAAAAGGATAGAAGTAAGGGGAAAGAAGAAAGAGAGAAGGAAAGCAAACACTTAAGTATCTACCACAGTATCCACAGAGCATAAAAGGTATAAATAACTTGTTTATTGCCATGTTCAGATTTGAAAGTAAAGGACAAGTTTGTAAACATACATAAAAGAATCAGTTATACAACAAGATATCATAAGTCCATTGTCAAGTGCTAAAAAGGTTGTAAGTGCTGTTGGAGCTCAGGGAAAATATATCCACAATGCCAAAGATTTCATATGCTTTCAATATTTCATTAGGGAGACCAGTGTCTCAACGTGCTGTCATATTCTTTACTAACATGGTTTTTGAAAACTGTCTGAATATCCAGGAACTCAATATTTGTTTAAAAATATCAAAGTCCTCTTATTTTTTAAATTTTTTAAAAATAGTTAATTTACTTATTTGAAAGGTAGAGTTACAGAGAGAGGGAGAGAGAGAGAGAAAAATCTTCCATCCACTGGTTCAATTCTCCAAATGGCTACAAAGGCTGAAGCTGGACCCATCCAAAGCCAGTAGCTAAGAGCTTCTTCCGGGTCTCCCATGCAGGTGCAGGGGCCCAGGCACTTGGGCCATCTTCTACTGCTTTCCCAGTCCATAGCAGAGAGCATGATCAGAAGAGGAGCAGCTGGGACTCGAACCAGGGCCCTATGGGATGCCGGCGCATGAGGCATAAATTTAGCCTACTTTGCACAACGCCAGCCCCTCAACTTCCTCTTTAATAAATATAAGCTACTTGGTTTGGGGTAGCAAATCAGAAAGTATACCAAACACTAGTTACACAAAGGTGAAGCCTTCTCTATGATCGAAAATACAGATTTCATTGGGAAGAAGCAGCTGTGTTGCTGAGGTTAGAGCACTTTGTTGTGAAAAGAATATCAATGGAGTGTTTATGAAATAACAAGGGAACATCACATCACAAAGAGCAATGAAAGCCTCTTTAAAAAATCTGTATAATAAACATGTCTAGATGGTTATGGTTCTGGCAGATCACTAAAGAGGAAATATTAGAAAAAAAATCTCATACTCATACATTTTTCATGAAATGTTCTGTATTATACATCACAGCTGCAAATCTGCCCTCTGAAGTTTTCAGCTTCTTAATGACACCAGAGATTTAGGGCACAGGGTGGAGTTAGGTTGACATGTGACTGATGAGGTGGAAGTGTGAATCTGAGGGCCATTGAGCACAGGGAATTTTCTCAATGCATCATAATTACAGAAACACCTGTGCTAAAGAATTTGTGCTGATTCAGAGAAAATACATGGGATTTAACGTTCTGCATGATTCTTTAGCTCAGAGGCATGGCTGTTGGAAGTGGAGGATACAGTTGCGTTTTGAAACTATCTTAAGGTGATGGTTTTTATCCTTCAATGATGATGTTCCCATCACCTGAAAATGTTTGTGTCATTTGAAAGTAGGAAATTGGAAATTGAAGCACCATTGAAATACATGAAAAGCATTTCCTGGAAAATGATTGAGAAATGTAAGGTCATAAACTACTAAACTTGATGAAGCAATAAAAGCTATATTATTCTGGGTTTTCCTTATCTTTACAATGTCCATCACTGATTTAAAAGAATTAAGTTCAAGTGCAGATTCCAAGCCAAGTAATACATGGTTTAACAATAGAGTCATTCTGCAAGGTATAGTTCTTATTCCACCATCTTTTTATCTACCTGCTTAATCTCTTGTCTGTGACAGGGAGAAAGTTATTATAATTTTATATCTATTAGTCTTTTCAAATAAGAGTTTGTGAAAAGGATTTATTATTGTGTAGACTATGGTTTGAGAAGGATAAAATAAAAATAGGATATGACAAAATATGTTCATTGGGGAAGAAACTAAGCCAAATATTTAAAAAGCAAATAATATGTCTGTAATCAGTGAAGGTAATTTCAGCAGATAATAATAATTATGAAATACAATATAATTCAATATGTTGCATCAAAGTAGTTTTTGGTTACATTAATTTTTCCTTTGAACATCTTTAATCTGTAATAAAATAATGGTCTCAGGATGAATAAAATATGTAACATTAGTTTCAAAATATTTTCAACAGAAAACATATTTTAGACAATTTATTTTTTACATGAGTTCTTTAAGATTCTTCATTAGAAACATTTTAGTTTAAGAGTCATGAAAAAATTAATGAAATGCATCATTTTTGTATTATTGTGGATGTGGCCTCTTGTTAAAAAGTCATAATGAGGGATTGACACTGTGGCATAGCAGGTAAAGCCGCCACCTGCAGTGCCGACATACCATATGGGCGTGAGTTCAAGTCCTGGCTGTTCCACGTCCAATCCAGCTCTCTGCTGTGGGCTGGGAAAGCAGTGGAAGATGGCCCAAGTCCTTGAGCCCCTGAACCTGCATGAGAGACCCAGAGGAAGCTCCTGGCTCCTGGCTTTGGATAGACACTGCTCTGGCCGTTGTGGCCAATCGGGGAGTGAACTAGTGGATGGAAGACCTCTCTCTCTTTCTCTGCCTCTCCTTCTCTCTCTGTGTACCTCTGACTTTCAAATAAATAAATAAATCTTTTAAAAAATCATAATGATGGGAGAAATGTGAAAGCAACAAAATTACTCATAACTGTACTAGTCAGATGTATCCACAATTCATAGTACAGTATGTGTCCTTTGAGAAAATGTGTCATACAACATTCTCAAAACAAAAAATTTAAATGACAATCTGCTTTGTGACTGAATTTAGGATCAAGAATTGTTCTTGTTCATTTTACGTATTTATTGAATAATGTGTACCACAGAGTCTGAATAAATAATATCAAATTGAAATATAAATAGTATAATCACATTTACAGGGGAACAATTAAGCAGGAAGGTTGCATTTAAATTAACAATTTATTTGATCAGTGGGGAAGTGACGCAAACAAAGTGCAGTAGCTTAAACACTATTTGTAGGGGCACTAGAGAAGGAAATAAAGATTTAAAACTGTGACAAATGACAATCTAACCTGATCTTTATTGTTAATCTAAGCCAAACAGCTCCATGTGCCATAAAAGCCCTGGACTCTGGAGCCAAATTTATTGGGTTCAGTTCCTAATTCTTGCACTAACCAGCTGAGATACTTTAGAATTGAATACAGATACTTTTCAATTCATGATGAAATCATATGCTTTAAATCCATTACAAGGTATGACTTGAAAATGCTTTTGTTCTTGCTCTTTAAAAACTATTTATTTGTGAAGCAGAGACAGAAAGACAAAGAGTTCTCATATGCTAGGAATGCCCTTCGTAGCCTGATCTTGAAAGTGGGAAATTTAATCCAGGTCTCCATTTGTGTGGATGGGATCCAACTATTTGGTCCATCATCCCTTTGCTCCAGGATCTGCATTAGCAGGAAGCTGGACTCAGGAATCAGAGCTAGCTATTGAACCCAGGCATTCTGATCCAGTTATTGAACACAGGCATATTAACTGCTAGGTCAAACAGCTACACTCAAACTATGCTTCTTTTCATAGTAATATTTTTTCTTAAAAAATATACCCACCTCAACTTAATCCTGACCACTTTGGTTCTTACCTTTATTGTAAAATTGTATTTGTTCATCAAGGAAATTTTTTGCATTTTAATTTTCTTTGGTTTTGTAGAAAGTCTTTATTTAAGAAATATGGCTTTAGGAATATAGTGGTTCTTCCCCCCATACCCACCCTTCCATACCCACTCCCATCACACCTCCTACTCCCTCTTTGGTCCCATTCTTCATCAAGATTCATTTTTAATTATCTTTATATACAGAAAATCAACTCTGTACTAAGTAAAGATTTCAACAATTTGCACCCACACCGACACACAAAGTATAAAGTATTTTTTGAAGACAAGTTTTACCTTTAATTCTCATAGTACAACTCATTAAAGACAGAGGTCCTACATGGAGAGTAAGTGCACAGTGCCTCCTATTGTTGATTTAACAACTGACACTCTTACACTCTTATTTATGATGTCAGTGATCACCTGAGGCTCTTGTCATGAGCTGCCAAGGCTATGGAAGCCTTTTGATTCCACAAACTCTGTCTGTATTTAGACAGGGCCATAAGCAAGGTGGAAGTTCTTTCCACCCTTCAGAGAAAAGTGCTTTCTTCTTTGATGGCCCCTTCTTTCCACTGGGATCTCACTCACAAAGACCCTTTATGTACATCATTTTTAGCACAGTGTCTTGGTTTTCCAAGACTGAAATGTTCTCATGGGCATTTCAGCTAGATCTGAATGCCTGAAGGGCTGATTCTGAGGTCAGAGTGTTGTTTAGGGCATTTATCATTCAATGAGTATGCTCTGTGACCTGCTTCCCATGTTGGATCAGTCTCTCTTTTTTAATTCTATCTATTGTTATTACCAGACACTTGGTCTCATTTATGTAATCCCTTTGACAGTTATTCCTATCTATATGATCAGTTACACACTTAAAATGATCATTTTAACATGTAAGATGGCATTAGTATCACCCAGCTTAATGGGATTTGAAGTCCTGTGGCAAGTTTTTAGCTTTACCCTTAGAGGTAAGCTGGTGGGAACATGTGCGGAACTGCACATCTCCTCTCTCCCTTATTCCCACTCTTATTTTTTACTGGGATCTATATTCAAATGCATTTAAACACCTATGAATAATTATCTGTTAAGTAAATAGTTCAACCAATGGTATTAAGTAGAAAAAGAAAATACTAAAAAAATAATAAGCTGTTCCTTGACAGTCAGAATAAGGGTTGATCAAATCATTGCTTCTCATAGCGTCAATTGCATTTCTACAGATTTCCTTTTAGGTGCTCTGTTAGTTGTGACAGATCAGGGAGAACATATGATATTTGTCCCTTTGGTACTGGCTTATTACACTATGATGTTTTCCAGATTAATCCATTTTGTTGCAAATGACCTGATATCATTTTTTATCACTGTGTAGTATTCCATAGAGTACATATCCCATAATTTATCCAGTCTTCTGTTGACAGGCATTAAGGTTGGTTCCATGTCTTAGCTATTGTGAATTGAACTGCAATAAACATGGAGGTGCAGATACTTTTTTTTTTTTTCAGATTTCATTTCCTTTAAATGAATTCCGAGGAATGGGATGGCTGAGTCATATGGTGAGACTATATTCAGATATCTGAAATATCTGAATACCTGAAAATATCTGAAATATCTGAAAACTGTCTTCCATAGTGGCTTTATCAGTTCGCATTCCCACCAACAGTGAGTTAGTGTCCCTTTTTCCTCACATCCTCACAAGCATCTGTCGTTGGTAGATTTCCTGTATGTGAGTTATTCTAACTAGAATGAGGAGAAACCTCATTGTGGTTTTGATTTGTATTTCCCTGTTGGCTAGTGATCCTGAACATTTTTTCATGTGTCTGTTGGTCATTTGAATTTCCTCTTTTGAAAAATGTCTGTTTCAGTCCTTGGCCCATCTCTTAAGTGTGTTGTTTGTTTTGTTGTTGTTGAGTTTGTTGATCTCTTTGTAGAATCTTGTTATTAATCCTTTATCAGTTGCTTAGTTTGAAAATAATTTCTCACATTCTGTCAGTTGCCTCTTCACTTTCCTAACTGTTTCTTTTGCTATATAGAAACTTTTCGGCCGGCGCCGTGGCTCAACAGGCTAATCCTCCGCCTTGCGGCGCCGGCACACCGGGTTCTAGTCCCGGTCGGGGCACCGGATTCTGTCCCGGTTGCCCCTCTTCCAGGCCAGCCCTCTGCTGTGGCCCAGGAGTGCAGTGGAGGATGGCCCAGGTGCTTGGGCCCTGCACCCCATGGGGAGACCAGGAAAAGCACCTGGCTCCTGGCTCCTGCCATCGGACGAGCGCGGTGCGCCGGCCGCAGCGCGCCAGCCGCGGCAGCCATTGGAGGGTGAACCAACGGCAAAAGGAAGACCTTTCTCTCTGTCTCTCTCTCTCTCACTGTCCACTCTGCCTGTCAAAAAAAAAAAAAAAAAAAAGAAACTTTTCAATCTGACATAATCCCATTTGTTAATTTTGGCTTTGATTGCCTGTGCCTCTGGGTCTTTTCCAAGAAGTTTTTGCCGGTACCTATAGCTTGAATTGTTTCTCCAATGTTCTCTAATAATTTGATGGTGTTCGATCGTAGATTTAGGTCTTTAATCCATGTTGAGAGGATTTTTGTGTAAGGTGTAAAGTAGGGTTCTTGTTTCATGCTTCTTCATGTGGAAATCCAGTTTTCCCAGCACCATTTGTTGAATAGACTGTCCTTGTTCCAGGAATTGGTTTTAGATCCTTGATCAAATATAAGTTGGCTGTAGATGTTTGGATTGATTTCTGGTGTTTCTATTCTGTTTCGTTGGTCTATCCATCTGTTTCTGTACCAGTACCATGCTGTTTTGATTATAATTGCCCTGTAGTATGTCCTGAAATCTGGTATTGTGATGGCTCCGACTTTGTTTTTGTTGTATAAGATTGCTTTAGCTCTTTGAGGTCTCCTGTGCCTCAATTTGAATTCCAGCATCATTTTTTCCAGAAGATTGTCTTTGATATTTTGATTGCTATTGCTTTGAATCTGTAAATTGCTTTTGGAAGCATGGAGATTTTGCTGACATTGAGTCTTCAATCCATGAACATGGAAGATTTATCCATTTTTTTGTACCTTATTTTATTTCTTTCTTTAAGGTTTTGTAGTACTCATTGTAGAGATCTGTGACATCCTTGTTTATATTTATTCCAAGGTATTTGATTTTTTTTTGTAGCTATTGTGAATAGGATTGATCTTAGAAGTATAGTCTCAGCCATGGCTTTGTCTGTGTATACAAAGGCTGCTGATTTTTGTGTGTTGACTTTATATCCTGCTATTTTACCAAACTCTTCTATGAGTTTCAATAGTGTTCTAGTGCAGTTTTTTGGATCCGTTATATATAAAATCATCTCATCTGCAAATAAGGATAGTTTAACTTCCTCCTTTTCAAGTTGAATCTTTTCGATTTCTTTTTTAATAGTTTTAAACTATTGCATAGAAGTATTAATTGTCTTGATTTCTAAATTTTTTGTGATGCCTTAAGTTTTATATCAAAAGCAAGGGTCTCACCAGCCACAGGCAATGATGAGCATGATGCTGGAAGATTACATATGGTTTGGATTTCAATTGTCCTTATAGTCACACTGAATGTCTGGGCTTTATGTTAAATGCAGTGCAGTCAATGAAATATAAGTTAAATAGGATAGAGTGTTTGAATGTACCAAGGGATTAAAGAAAATATGAAATGCAAAGTCAATAATTCTGCTGCATCCATTTGATGAAGAACAGGACCATAGCCCAAGGAAGGGAAAATACAGTAGGTTTCAGAGGAGAAGGCCTGACTGTGAGTTCAGATGTTAGACTTTGAGTTGGCTGTAGGAAATAAAAGCAGAGAAATGCTTAAAGCAGTTGGAAATCCCATCTGTATTTAAGATGGAGAAAATGAACTCTGGCAGTATTCATACTTTTATGAGCAGTAGAACCCATTGAGGCTAAAGATATCATCCATTGAAAAAAAAGAACGAAGAATGATCCAGCAGCAGAGAAGAAACTAAGAATACCATAGAAGGAACTGTTGGAAAGGAACCTGAGTAGATAATAAAAGTGTTAAAACTGCTTTAGGTCAGCATGGAAACTTCTTGGTATCAAATCTCTTAAGAACCAATTGTTTGCAGCTTTGCATGTAAGATCTGTTGTTGGCCATTTATGTTATCTGCATCCATTATTTCCTTTATGTTGAGTTTTGTTTTTTCACCTTGAAACTGGAATTAATAATATATATGGAATTAATAATATATATATGTGGAGTAGCAGAAAGAATTTCACGAGATGAGAAGAAGGCTTGAAATTGTATATGGCACATGGTAGGTTCTCAGGTAATAAGTAGTAACTAATGACACTATTTGGAAAAATCATAAGCCCAAAATCCAGACTGCTTGGGTTTGAAACCCAATTCTGCAAGTAACAGTGGTTCAACCTTGCATGAGCTACTTAATTATTTTTGTGCCTCAATTTTTTATCAATGAAATAGTGATTATAGTAATATCTACCATGCAAGGTTGTTGTAATAATCAAATGGAGTTAATATGTAACTACTTACCATAACACATGCATTATATTAACTTAGTATTTATGATAGCACAATTTTAAATTCAATCAGTGAACACATGCAAAGTTTATTTTTTCCGTCTACTGCCTTCCCCCCTTTGAAATTATTTTTAACTTAATTAGTTTTCGAAAAAATTCAATAAAGATATCAAAAGTCTGAACACATGCAAAGCATTAAAGCAGTACTTTCAAATGAAAGCTATTCTTGATAGAATCATATAAACAAACTCACCCTGAACAATTCAGAATCCTTTCACCCTCAGGCAAGTTAGTACATGCTTATTGTATTGAGATAATTGAGAATATAGGGTTATGCAAGAGAATGGATGGAAGCACAAATCATTAGACTCATGCAAAGATGAAATCAAAACCTCATCTCTTTGCCTTTAAAAGAGTTTTGAGGGTTTGAGATAGAGAGTCAGACAGACAGAGCTCCAATTCATTGCTTCAGTCCTCCAATGTCTACAACGGCTGGGGTTGGCCTGGGGTCATTACTGGGTGGGAGGTACACAATCCTGGTCCCCCACATGAGTGGCCAGAACCCAATCACTTGAACTATCACCTGCAGTCTTCCAGGGTCTCTATTACTAATAAACTGAAAATAGGATTCAGAGTTGTGTATCTAACCCAGGTACTCTGATATGGAACAGAGATGTCTCAACATGTATGCTAAATGCCTGAACTTAATTTCTTAAATGATTGAACTTTTGACATGAATTTAGTTACTCAACATTGTTGAATTTCTGCATTTTTATATATAAAGACTAGTAGTAATATCTGGCTTTGCAAATAACATAATTTTAAAAGATTTATTTTTTTATATGAAAAACAGAGTTACAGAGAGAGAGAGAAGAGAGATCTTCCATCTGCTTGTTAACTACTCAAATGGCAGCAACAGCCAGTAGCCAGGACCTTCCTCTAGGTCTCCCATGTGAATGCAGGTCTTACGCACTATGGCCATCCTCTGCTGCTTTTCCAGCTGGATCAGAAGTGTAACAGCCAGGACTTGAACCCAGGCCCACATAGGCTGCCAACACTGCAGATGAAGGCTTAACGCAGTGCCAGTCCCGCAAATAACATTATTAATAAAATGGTGTAACAAACTGTTTAACACACAGTAAACTTATCAACAAATATTAGTTCCCTACCCCTCTGCATGATGGCATATATTCCAAACAAATGGATCTGATTATATCTCATATCCAATCACTGCAGAATGTAGAAAGAAGCAAAAGTAAATCAGTTCTAAATACACAGCAGAGTTAAATCCCCCATTGAAAAAAAATAAGAAACTCAATTTCTATTACATTAAAATCCACAATTTAAAATTAGGCTGGATTCTGTTACATATCAACAAACAATGGATTAGGGTACATTTTCCCCCACAACTTCACCAGAATTTACATATGTATGTGTGTGTGTGTGGGGGGGTTGATAGCCATTCTAACTGTGGTGAGGTGAAACCTCATTGTGGTTTTGATTTGCAGTTGCCTGATGGCTCATTATCCTGAGTATTTTTTCATGTGTCTGTTGGCCATTTGAATTTCATCCTCTGAAAAATGCCTGTTCATGTCATTTACCCATTTCTTAACTGGATTTTTTGTTTTGTTGTTACTGAGTTTCTTAAGCTCTTTATAAATCCTGGATATTAATCCTTTGTGAAATAAACTGAGCTCAAAAAGACAAATATCATGTTTTCTCTGAAATGTGGCAGTCCATATAGAATACCAAAAATGTATAGTAATGGAATGTTCACTTTAGGTTATGATTGTCAGTTTTAGTCTTTGTTTATACTCCTGTGAAAATGTGGTCTTCCCACTTTTTTACTTGTTGAATACTATGATAAGTGGTGAATTAAACCTGTGAATATAGAGTATATTAAATCTATGGCTTTGCAAAAATTGATGAAGAGAAGGAAGGGAGAGAGGAGAATTGGGGAGAAGCAGGGAAAGTGAGGGAAGTGTAGTTGTCCTCTTGTTAGAGTACATACGGAATGCATAAAATCTGTTATATTAACAAAAGGGGAAAATAAAAGAAAAATATCCATCAGCTATAGCCTGGCAATGCCAAGGAATTTCCCAGATGGATGCAGACTAGATAAGAAGAGATGAGACTGATGGTGCAGGGAAATAGTCTACTTGGATAAACAGAATCAATCTTTACAGATCAGAAGCCTAGAATTAGTTTTCTGTACCCAGACATTGTGATTTCTCAAAACTACTAAAAAAAGCTTGGACTAATGCTGACCTGACTAATGTGTATAATCAAAGAAAACACCTGTTCCCAAAAGTGTCAATTGAGCCTTGCTAAGAATTATTATGAGCTCCTTTGTGAATCTTGATTATGGTTTAATTTAAAATGGACACTTTTTCTATATTTTTATAACAGTGTCAAAATCTTTTAAAAATACAGAACATTAACTGTCACTTTTATTGTAATACTGTTATGAATTAATTTGTTTTTGTTTACTAAATATTATACAATAATGTCTTCTCAAATAAAAATTAGGTAAGAATAAATAGACAATATAATCATAAGTATTTGAAAAGTGTTTACAACTTTTCCTGTTGCTTTGATAGCTGTACAAAACTTTTAAGCACTATATCCCTGAATTTAATAATTTATTGAATGAGGAAATTGCATTTGCTTTGCAAATATAACCTAAAGCACAAAACTTTTGCATAGATGAACACAGGGCTTGCTTTACAGGGAACAGCCAACAATTTATTGGCTATGTTATACAATAATTTATTTGTTATATACTTTTGCTTTATATAATTTAACTTATATGCCCATTAAAACAATGAGCTAGGGAACAGCGTTGTGTTGCAGCAGGTTCAGACACTGGCAACGATTCCATTAACCCTGTAAGCATTGATATGAGCCCCAGCAGCTCCACTTTCAATCCCTCTCCCTGCTAATACTTGAGAAAGCAGCCTCAGAAAGCCCAAGTGTGAGGGCCCCTGTCTCCCATGTGGGAGATCTCGGTGAAATTCTGGGCTCATGGCTTCAGACTGGCCCAGCCTCAACCATTGTAGCCATCCAGGGAGTGTATCAATGGATGGAAGTTCTCTATCTCAATAAAAATTGATAAATTTAGGGATATATTGTTTGATAATTTAGCAAGTTATTAAATTTATGGATACACTTTTTAAAAGTTTTAACAACTAGATATCATAGCAACAGAAAAGGTTGCATATATTTTCCAGCATACATGTATATATGTATGTACCTCTGTCTTTAAAATAAATACATCTTTGAAATAAATGAACTGAATCAGAAATGACACCTGCTCCAATTTTCTACATTTAAAGTATTTCTTAGACAAACATTTAAATTGTCCAACAGAACTTAATTTGAAGAACATTAGACTATTACAAAAGTTAATACTTTCAACGGACTGAAAGAAATACTCCTATTTTCAGAAATCTTTATGCACTGGAAATGTCTTTGTTCATTGTTTTAAAAAGCAAAGATGAGCTACTATAGAAAGTCTGACTTGAGTTTAAAGGAAGAACAATTTAAAAGGTGAAAATAAAATTATGAGTTTAGAGTGCCATGTTTTCAATCAAAGTCAAAAACAAAATCCAGTTTTATCCTTAAAATAAAGTGCCCAATAATGACTAAGCTGCAAGAATTTTCCAGATGTCTAAAACTCTATTACTCATACTAATATCAGATGATATTTTCTAATTCAGGACTAGATAATCCAATAATCAACCAACAAAAAAGTTTAAATAAAATACTAAAACATCTTGGGACATGTTGAAAGATATTAGTATTAATAATTGATGTGTGTGGGATCTGGCACACTGATTGACATTTAATGTTTTGGGTTTAAATACATTTAAACTTAACATGGTGGGAAAGCTGTTAATTTTGGTGGTTGTGATAAAAGGTTTGTTCATGCTCTTATAATAAAATCACATACATATTTCTACCATGATGTATTTATTTATAGATCAAACTTATTTTAGGGGAAAATGGAAAGCTCATATTGACCAATTGGATGACAACACTGGAACTTGCTATTGAAATGTGCCAGTAAACTATTTCTTAGTTTCTTCTTGGAAGATTTATATAAGTATTCTGGAGGCATTCTGGGTGTCAACTGGAGTGCTGCAGAGCATAGTAGTGTCAAAGGGGAAAGTTTGTTCAGGATCTTATGTTTATGAAAACGTAGCTGATTTCTATGAAGTTCCAATCATGTTATTTAATATAAATCCTCCAAAGTTAGAAACAATTACAGAAACTCAAATGTTCAATCTGTATGATGGTTTTTTGAATGTTATTGTAATGAAATTCCTCAACATTTAAAAGATATTGAGGTAATTGAATATTTGCTGGAAATTGTAAGAAATTAGATAGATTACTTGTATATTTTGCCTAGTTCAACATTGCTGGTTACATTTACAAAAAGTGTATCACAATATTATAAGCATTCCATTGATGTTGTTATAATCTACTAACCTTATTCAGATTTTGGCCTTAAGAGTCTGTATCACATAGGTATCAAAATTTGTAAAGAACATTATGCCATACAATATCTTTTTCTCACAAACACAGGCTAGCCACCATTAGATAAATCTATGGAAATATAAACAAACTTTAATGAGCATTTCCTATTTTAATGACAATATTTATGGTATAAACAAATTCACATAGCATGTGCTAATGTATATTAATGTAACTTCTCATTGTCTGTTGTGTAAAAATCAAATTATGGGATGCTGTGGAAATAATGCTTATATTCATTATATATTAATATTAAACACAAGTTTTATATTTTATATAAATTAAAATAATTGCATACTTTGACAAATAACAGCCTGATGAAACATGGAAATTTTCTCTAAATGGTAATTTTGTATGTTTAATGTCATATTTTAACTTTAAATTCAGGGTTCCACAATGATACAGTATCATGATTCTTTATATTACTGATTTGTCACTGGAGGATTATTAAAAGAAAAAATATATGACACATAAACAAGGGAGATGCTCTATTTAGTGTCCTAGTGAGTTGTTAACTATACCACAATCTGGCTTTGATGTCTAATTAAGGCTAATGGAGTTACTCTGCATTGAGAAGTTCTAAATTTGCATTTTGGATAGAAGCAGCCAAATCTTTTTCAAAAAATGGTTTTATGATCATTTTATAATCTATTACTAAGTCTATATAAGTCTCTGATGAAAGTGCATTTTCCTGTTGTGCACGATTTAAGTAGGATTATATTTTCCAAAGAAAATGATGTACCTAAACTTCATAAATGACATCTCCCATATCATCAATAAAAATGATGGACATCTTACTGTAGAGATACTCAATAAGCAATTCCCAGAAATCATCTTTATTGTAAGGAATAAAACAGATGTATAACTCCCTCTTTCAATGTCAGTTTTACATGAAAAGGCAACAATGTACACCCAGTCATAATATTAAAAAAGCATTCGTTTAGGTGATGTCTCCCTCAATAGGTAGCGTGTCTATTATGAATGCATTTCCAAATCTTTTGTACAATTGATTCATGAAAGATAATAAAGAATCTTAGAATAATGCATAGAAGAAATTTCCAACTTACTCCATATCATATTTAAAAATATAACTAACAGTCCATGAACAAAAAAGAGTAATGAGGGAATCTAATCTATTTTTTATCTACTTTTGTAAGCTATTCCATTGACTGAAATTACCCAGGACATAAATGCTATAACAGTGTAAAGAAATCAGTTTGATGTTCAATGCGATGTTGAACACAGTACATATTTATTTACAAGTTTAATATTGTGCCATATTCACTTTAAATTAACTATTATATGAAGACACACACATAGTATTTTTTAAAGCAAGCGTAGGTATATTAATATGGCACAATGTGGAGCTCATGATGAAGATCATAAAATAAGGAAAAGGACATATTATTATGAAAAGAGTATATTCAATGAAGGAAACATTTATAAATCCTTATTATACATATGAATGTACATATATAAATAAAACTTCTCTTACTGTTCAGCATTAGTACCATTTGCTATGCCACTGCTCTACATCTCATAATGCATAAAAAATTTTGTATTTTGAATTATGGACACATAAAGGAGAGAAGCTACTAACAATATGCAATAAGTCAATGTCATTTAAAATAATAGAGAATATAGTAAAATATGTTGAAAAGTTTGATTTATTAAAGAAACAGTGATAATATTCTTTCATTTTATGCAATTCATAAAAGGATAAAATTAACAGTTTAGAGACAATATGTATTTACTCTCAATTATTTTAGCATGTCTAGCTAGAATGAAGTATGTTCATTAGAATATGTCGCTTTTAAAATAATTTCAAATTATTATTAAATTATCATAGCCATGTAGCATTTATTTGCTAGGTTGAGAATGAAAATAAGATGTGGGTTTCACCATTCCTAATGTACCCCAAAATGCAAAGACTATGAACCTGTAGATCCTAATATAATAGATTTTCTATGAATTGATAAAATAAGAGAAAGCAATCATTTCCCATGGTAAAAGATGAAAACAATGACATTTTTTAAAGATTCTTATTGAAAAAAGGGATGCTTTTAAATCCAGGTACTGTTGTTGTACAATGTAATACTTTATCCATTTTAGTAATTTTTTTATTCTAGTACTATTGGTTGAACTCTGTAATTAACAAACAATTATTCTTAGGTGTTTAAATTTTAACTGAAAAGTGATCCCTGTGAAATATAAGAGTGGGAATAAGAGAGGGAGGAGATGTACAATTTGGGACATGCTCAATTGGAACTGCCCCAAATGATGGAGTTAGAATTGTGCCAGGGAATTCCAATACAATCCCATCAAGGTGGCATGTACCAAGGCCATCTCACTAGTCCAAGTGATCAATTTCAGTTCACAATTGATCACACTGATAGGTCTAAGAGTCAAAGGGATCACACAAACAAGACTAGTGTCTGCTAATACTAACTGATAGAATCAAAAAGGGAGAGAATGATCCAACATGGGAAGCGAGATACAAAGCAGACTCATAGAATGGCAGATGTCCTAAATAGCACTCTGGCCTCAGAATCAGCCCTTATCATTCAGATCCGGCTCAAGAGCCCATGAGTATATTTTAGGCATGGAAAGCCAAGACACTCTGGAAAAAAAAGAAGACCTAAATGAAAGATCTCTGTGAGTGAGATCCCAGGGGAACGAATGGGGCCATCAAAGGAGGTACCTTTCTCTGAAGGGAGGAGAGAACCTCCACTTTGACTATGACCCTGTCGGAATAAGATTGACGTCAGCGAACCCTAAAGGCTTCCATAGCCTTGGCAACTCATGACTAGACCCTAGGGAGATTACTGAGGCCATAAACAAGAGTGTCAAATTGTTAAATCAACTTCAGGAGTCACTGTGTACTTACGTCTCATGTGGGATCTGTCCTTAATGTCTGGTCCAATGTGAAGTAATGCTATAACTAGCACTGAAACAGTATTTTACACTTTGTGTTTCTGTGTGGGTGCAAACTGATGAAATCTTTACTTAGTAAATACTGAATCTATCTTCTGTATATAGATAATTAAAAATGAAAAAAAATCTTGGTGTTAAATTGGAAATTGCCTAGAAAATTAATCAATTTTTTTAAAAAATATATCCTGTAGGATCTCTGTCCTTAATGTGCTGTACATTGTGAATTAATACTATAACTGGTACTCTAACAGTATTTTTCACTTTGTGTTGCTATGTGAGGGCAAACTGTTGAAATCTTTACTTAATATATAGTAAACTGATCTTCTGTATATAAAGAGAATTGAAAATGAATCTTGATGTGAAGCAAGGGGAGAGGGAGTGGGAAAGGGGAGGGTTGCGGGTGGGGGGGAAGTTATGGGGGGGAAGCCATTGTAATCTATAAGCTGTATTTTGGAAATTTATATTCTTTAAATAAAAGCGTTATAAAAAAAAGTGCATGAAAATGCCTTTTATGAAAAATCTATGAATGACTTTCAAACTATTTTTGCATAAAAATAAACATCTTTCAATACCAGCTGCACCATCTTCTGGGGATTAACTCTCTGGATAGTGACATGGCATACAAGAGATTGGATGGTCATGCACTGACCTTTATGGGACTAAGCTATGTGGCAAGGCCTGTGGGATATGACTGCAGGTGTCCTGCACACCTTGTGAAGATTTTGTGTAATGTATCAGAGTTCACAAGTCATTGAGAGTCACTAGAGGACCCATTTCATGGATTCCAGAGTACAAATTAGATTGTGGTCTGTGTTATAGTTGGTTATTGAATGAATGGCCCCAAGCAGGAGCACTAGCCCCCTTGGAGGCTTTGCTGTATTATTCAAAAGCCCGCATTAAACGGAAATGCAAATTACTGACTTCTCATAAAAACCAGTTTTTGTAAGACCAAACAGTGTGTTGTTATCTGCTCCCATAGCCCTTGAACCAGGGAACATGCCACCTGGCAGCAGACATGGGGAATTTGGGAAACCAGCAGTCCTTTTTTTCCTTGCTGTAGTGATAAGGAGCAGGAATAGAAAGTGATCTGGAGGTGATACCATGGGTAATGGCCATTTGGTCCCCTGTGGTCAAGTACATTATCCACACAAGGAAGGCACTGCTACCTTGCTTAAGGGCACATTTGTCTTAGTTCTATAGACTCCCCAAGATCCATATATTTAGAAGAGTACCTGATAAAAGCTATGCTCCCAAACCCAAACCCCAGTTTGGAATAAGAAGTTGGGATGACCTTTCTGCCAGCTGTAATCTTATCTCAATATAAACACATTGCCTGTATCCTACCCAAGAGCTGGTATTTACCATTGCTGGTGCCACTTAATTCTTTGTTTTATTATACTTAGCTTGGTTGCTGTGAACATCTTGGTGAACTGAGCACACATTTTAGGAACAGTAACCAACTGTCTTGTTGGGTATGCACCAATTTGCCAATCATCTCTGCAATTGGACTGCCTTAAAAAAAAAAAAAGGTCCAACGTGGTTAAGGTGGTATGCATGACATATTAAAAAGGAAGTGTTTTTAATTGCCTGTCACAATGTAAACTAAGCCCTTGATGCTTTTGAAACAAGAAACATGGCTCATTGAATAGCTGACCAGGGATCCCTCCTGAGACTGGTGGGCATCCCTTTTTAATGGATAGTGGACAGCCTTCCTCATTCATATTTGGTATCAGATTCCCACTCATAGTTTGTTGTATCTTGTATTGTTGTGGAATTTGGACACAATGCTCCACACACCTCACATATTCCTTAAGTAGTAGAGTGTTGGGAAAATGAATTCAGGCTCCCTCGCTGTCGTCAAGATAGCAACCACAGATGCTGACACTTTTCTGTTATATAAATATATAATATATATAATATGTATATATATATATATATATGCCACTATTGACTATAAGCATATATAAGATACTGGGGAAATAAGAGTGTGACTCCTCTATGTGTGCTTGCCTGCCACCATGAGAAAGTGCAGACTGCCTGTGGTACTCACCTGCTACCGCAAGAATAGAGATAAGAATCTGCTGTCTGCCCCACATTTGTTCTTTGTGCTGTCTGAATCCAGCTCTGATCTTCCTGAAATGGAGCCCCTGTGTTACAGGGAACAATTGATGTCCTAAAAGATGATTCCAAGAGAATGTTTTTAGAGTGATGGAATATTTCAAACTAAAGGTCAGGACTCTTCCGAACTCTGTTTGGCTGATACATTGTCTAATGCATACAGAATAATTAACTATCATGCATAAAAAAGTGGGTGCAGGAACAACAGACATTTTTGTTTCTCTAGTTAGGACAAAAAATTAAGGAAAATCTTGGGATCAGCAATGTAGCATAGCAGGTAAAGCCTGTGCTTGTATGCTGGCATCGCATATAGGTGCCAGTTTCTATCCTGGCTGCTCCACTTCTGATCCTGTGTTTCCATATGAACTTCAGCATGATTTTTTCTAGATCTGAGAATAATGGCTGATATTTTGATTAGTATCACATTGAATCTGTAAATTGCTTTCAGAAGAATGGACATTTTAATGATACTGAGCATTCCATCCCATGAACATGGAAGATTTTTCCATTTTTTTGTATCTTCTTCTATTTCTTTCTTTAATGTTTTGTAGTTCTCATCATAGAGATCTTTGACATCCTTGATTGAATTTACTCCAAGGTATTTGATGTTTTTTGTAGCTATTGTGAATGGGATTGATCATAGAAGTTCAGTCTCAGCCTTGGCATTATCTGTGTATACAAAGGCTATTGATTTTTGAGTGTTGAATTTATTTCCTGCTACTTTACAAAACTCTTCTATGAGTTCCAATAGTCTTAATGGAGCCTTCAGATCCCCTTATAAAGAATCATGTCATCTGCAAATAGGGATAGTTTGAATTCCTCCTTCCAATTTATATCCCTTTGGTTTCTATTTCTTGCCTAATGGCTCTGGCTAAAACTTCCGGGAATATATTGAATAGCAATGGTGAGAGTGGGCATT
Source organism: Sylvilagus floridanus (assembly GCA_949820135.1). Classification (NCBI taxonomy): domain Eukaryota; kingdom Metazoa; phylum Chordata; class Mammalia; order Lagomorpha; family Leporidae; genus Sylvilagus; species Sylvilagus floridanus. The sequence continues at coordinate 58,316,403 of OX463242.1, forward strand.
CTTGTTTGGCACCGGATCTCAGTGGGAATTCTTCCAACCTTTACCTATTCAATAGGGCATTGAACACTATGAGAAACAATGACTTGATCAGCTCCTGTGCTGACTGCTGATGTACAATGTGATACTTTATCCATTTTAGTATTTTTTCTCTGTTTTTTTTCTAGCACTATTGGTTGAACTCTTTAATTAACACACAATTATTCTTAGGTGTTTAAATTTTAACTGAAAAGTGATCCCTCTTAAATATAACAGTGGGAGTAAGAGAGGGAAGAGATGTACAATTTGGGACATGCTCAATCGGACCTGCCCCAAATGGTGGAGTTAGAATCGTGCCATGGGATTCCAATACAATCCATCAGGGTGGCATGTACCAATGCCATCTCACTAGTCCAAGTGATCAATTTCAGTTCACAATTGATCACACTGATAGGTCTAAGAGTCAAAGGGGTCACACAAACAAAACTAGTGTCTGCTAATACTAACTGATAGAATCAAAAAGGGAGAGAACGATCCATCATGGAAAGCAGGATACACAGCAGACTCATAGAATGGCAGATGTCCTAAATAGCACTCTGGCCTCAAAATCAGTCCTTAAGGCAGTCGGACATGGCTCAAGAGCCCATGAGAATATTTTAGGGATAGAAAGGCAAGACACTCTGGAAAAAAAAAAGAAGACCTAAATGAAAGATCTCTGGGAGTGAGATCCCAGTGGAAAGAACGGGGCCATCAAAGAAGGAGGTACCTTTCTCTGAAGGGAAGAGAGAACTTCCAGTTTGACTATGACCCTGTTGGAATAAGATCGAAGTCAGCGAACTCAAAAGGCTTCCATATCCATGGCAACTCATGACTAGAGCCTAGGGAGATTACTGACACCATAAACAAGAGTGTCAAATTTTTAAGTCAGCAACAGGAGTCAGCAACAGGAGTCACTGTGTACTTACTTCTCGTGTGGGATCTGTCCTTAATATGTTGTCCAATGTGAAGTAATGCTATAACTAGCACTGAAACAGTATTTTACACTTTGTGTTTCTGTGTGGGTGCAAACTGATGAAATCTTTACTTAATATATGCTAAATTGATCTTCTATATTTACAGATAATTGAAAATGCATCTTGATGTGAATGGAATGGGAGAGGGAGCGAGAGATGGGAGGGGTGTGAGTGGGAAGGAAATTATGGGGGGGAAGCCATTGTAATCCATAAACTGTACTTTGGAAATTTATATTTACTAAATAAAAAATAAATTAAAAAAATAGGGCATGGGCCGGTGCCGTGGCTCAACAGGCTAATCCTCCGCCTTGCGGCGCCGGCACACCGGGTTCTAGTCCCGGTCGGGGCGCCGGGTTCTGTCCCGGTTGCCCCTCTTCCAGGCCAGCCCTCTGCTGTGGCCCGGGAGTGCAGTGGAGGATGGCCCAGGTGCTTGGGCCCTGCACCCCATGGGGAGACCAGGAAAAGCACCTGGCTCCTGGCTCCTGCCATCGGACAAGCGCGGTGCGCCGGCCGCAGCGCGCCAGCCGCGGCGGCCATTGGAGGGTGAACCAACGGCAAAAGGAAGACCTTTCTCTCTGTCTCTCTCTCTCACTGTCCACTCTGCCTGTAAAAAAAAAAAAAAAAAATAAGGCATGGGGTGCTGGTTTGTCATAAATTGCTTTGATTGTATTGGGGAATGTTCCTTCTATACCCAATTTGCTTAGAGTTTTCATCATGAAACGGTATTGTATTTTACCAAATGCTTTCTCTGCATTTGTTGAGATAATCATATGATTTTTGTTCTTTGGTTTGTTAATGTGATGCATCACATTGATGGATTTGTGAATGTTGAACCATCCCTGAATACCAGGGATAAATCCCACTTGGTCTGGGTAGATGATCTCTCTGATGTGTTGTTGCATTTGATTGGCTACAATTTTGTTGAGGACTTTTGTGTCAATGTTTATCAGGGAAATTGTAATTTTCTTTCTCTGTTGCATCTTTTTAAGGTTTAGGAATTAAGGTGATGCTGGCTTCATAGAAAGAATTTGGGAGGATTCCCTCTCTTTCAATTGTTTTGAATAGTTTGAGAAGAATTACAGTTAGTTCTTTTTTAAATGTCTGATAGAATTCAGCAGTGGGCATCTGGTCCTGGGATTTTCTTTGTTGGGAGGGTCTTTATTACTGATTCAGTTTCCTTCTTGGCTACAAGTCTGTTTAGGTTTTCTGTGTTTTCATGGATCAATTTAGGTAGGTTGTACGTGTCCAGGAATCTATCTATTTCTTCTAATTTTCCCAGTATGTTGGCATACAGTTCTTTGCAGTAATTTCTAATGATTCTTTTTATTTATTTTTTTAAGAATAATTTTATTTATTTGAAAGAAAGAGTTACAAAAGAGAGGCAGAGGGAGAAAGAAAGAAGTCCTCCATTTCACCGGTTTACTCCCCAAATAGCCACAAATGCCAGAGCTGAACCTATCCGAAGCCAGGAGCCAGGACCCTCCTCTAGGCCTTCCATGTGGGTGCAGGGCCTCAAGGACTTGGCCAACCTCTACTGATTTCCCAGGCCACAGCAGAGAGCTGGATCGGAAGACTTGAACTGGCACCCATATGAGATGCCAACACTATAGGCTGGGGCTTTAACACACTGCACCACATTGTCAGCCCCTGATACTTTTTATTTCTATGGTTTCTGTTTTTAGTATCCTTTTTAATCTCTAACTTTTATTGATTTGAGTCTTCTCCCTCCTTTTTTGGTTACTCTAGAACGGTGTGTCGATTTTGTTTATTTTTTCAAAAACCAGCTCTTCATTTTGCTGATCATTTGTACTTTTTTTTTGGATTCAGCCTTGTTGATTTTTCTCTAATTTTAATTATTTCTTCCTTTCTACTAGTTTTGAGTTTGGTTTGCTGTTGTTTTTCTAGATCTTAAGATAGCTCCAATTTCTTGGTATATGCACCAATTGCTATAAACTTTACTCTTAACATTGCTTTTGCTGTATCCCATAGGTTTTGATATGTTGTATTGTCATCTTCATTTGTTTACAGATTTTTTTTATTTTTCTTTTGATTTCTTTTATGACCCACTGTTCATTCAGGAGCATGTTGTTAAGTCTGTATGTGTTTTTATATGTTCTAGTAATTTCTGACTTGTTGAGTTCCATCTTCATTCCATTGTGGTCTGAGAAGATCATGGTATGATTTCGATATTTTTTTTTAATTTGCTGAGACTTGCTTTATGGCCTAGAATGTGGTCAGTCCTAGAAAAAGAATGTCTATCCTGCACTACTAATAAGAACATGTATTCTACAACTGTAGGATGAAAAGTTCTGTAGATATCAGTTAGGTCCATTTGTTATATACTGTTGATTAACTCTGCCATTTCCTTGCTGATTTTCTGTCTGGTTGATATGTCCATTTATGAAAGTGGGGGTATTGAAGTCCCCCATTACTATTGTATTGGAGTCTATGTCTCTTTTTAGATACTTAAGCATTTTTAAAAATAGCCAGATGCCCTGTACTTAGGTACATATAGGTTTATAATAGTTACATCTTCCTGTTGCATTGATCCCTTAATCACTGCAAAGTGCCCTTATTTGTCTCTTTTAACAGTTTTTGTGTTAAAATCTATTTTATCTGATATTAGGATGGCTTCACCAACTTTTTTTGGTTTCTGTTGGCTTGGAATATATTTTTTCCATCCTTTCTCTTTCAGTATGTGTGCATCTTTGTTGGTCAAATGTGTTTCTTGGAGGAAGCAAATAGATGGGTTTTGTTTTTGAGTCAATTCAGCCAGTCTGTTTTTTTAACTTTATTTACTAAATATAAATTTAAAAAAGTACTACTTTTGGATTATAACGGCTTTTTCCTCCATTACCTCCCTCCCACCTGCAACCATCCCATCTTCCACTCCTTCTCCCATCCCATTCTTCATCAAGATTCATTTTCAATTATCTTTATATACAGAAGTTCAACTTAGTATTTACTAAGTAAAGATTTCAACAGTTTGCACCCCCACAGATAACAAAGTATAAAGTACTGTTTCAGTACTAGTTTTACCATTAATTCACATAGTACAACACATAGGCCTCCCATAGTCACAAGCACTTAGCGCCCTGTTAGTGCTCCCTACCATAGTCAGGAATTTCCACTCCACTGATTGCTGAGCATAGACACAAGCTCTCTCAGCTGTTACATATGTCCAAAATGGTGCCTGCTCTTTTGTCTTGTTACAGGTAAAGTGATTAGGGAGAGAGAAACGTGTCTTTTTTTTCTCCTCTAGTTTGGCAAGTACACTGTCTCCCACAGGGCTCCAAGCCGAGTTCTGTCTAGGCTCTTCCTACAGCTTTATCCTCAGTGGCTTGAAACTTTCACTTTCTCATGCTGGTGCGGAAGCTCTCAGCTTTCGGAGTCCTGGGTTCTGGGCATCCATGCCCTCCTTATAGGTCCACTGTATCCCTCTAGTTGCATAAGGTGTTCCTCCACTATTTTCTGCCTAACTCTTCCCTAAGACTGCACTATCTCCACTTTTTTTAAACTATCTTCTCCTAGACTAGAGCAGTAAGCTTCTTTCTCCCTACTCCAACATCTTGGAACCTAACCAACCATTTTTCAGTACGACTTGAGAATTTAAAGAAATTGTATTAATTTTCCCTAGAGTAACAAAAACAGTATTAATAAAATGATAAATAATATTAGTTCCTTTCTAATTAAAAATGCTTTCTATGATATCCATTACATGTATCAGAGATTATTTTTCACCTTTCTGCAATCAAATTAATAAATCCTAGTATGTGTGTTTGACATCTCTATTATACATTATGTGGCAAGGAGTCATTGCATAATGTATATGTTAAAAATGGTTAAATAGGGGGCCGGCATTGTGGTTTAGCAGGTTAATGCCCTGGCCTGAAGCGCCAGCATCCCATATGGGCGCTGGTTCTAGTCCCAGCTGCTCCTCTTCTGATCCAGCTCTCTGTTAGGGCCTGGGATAGCAGTAGAAAATGAACCAAGTCCTTGGTGCCCTGCACTTACATGAGAGACCCAGAAGAAGCTCCTGGCTCCTGGCTTCAGATCAGCACAGCTCCAGCCATTGCTGCCATCTGGGGAGTGAACCAGCAGTTGGAAGACCTCTCTCTCTTTCTCTACCTTTCTCTGTAACTCTGCCTGTCAAATAATAAAATAAATCTTTTTTTAAAAAAAGGCTAAATGAACATGTTTTTATTTTTGTTTATTTGAGAGACACACAGAGAAAGAACAATGAGCAAGACAGCTAGCTCTCATTGATTGCTTCACTGTCCAAATGCCTGAATGATTGAGGTTGGTCCAGTTAGACGCTAGGAGCTGTGAATCCAATCCACGTCTCCCATGTGGTTCTTAATAGGTAGCAAGCTGGAATCAGGAGCTGGAGCAAGAATTGAATTCAACTACTCTGATAATGGGATTTATGTATCCTAAATGGCTTCTAAAATGCTAGGCAAGTACTTGCCCCATATTATGTTTTATTTTGAACACAATTGTGTACCTTTTATGAAACTATCCACTGGATGAATCCTGTCTTGATATACTTCACCTTGAATTATAAATGTATTATATGAGAAAAGTTTTTATTTATCTTACTCACCTAATTTTCAAAAATGATTTTTGAAAAATGAACAATTGTAAGCTCAAGTTTCTAGAAGTATATGTACAAATACACATATATACATATGCATACATAAAACTGTTGTCTCAAGACAGTTACACTGCTGTAAGGGTTCTCCTGGCAAGGTGCCAGAGAGGGGAGGGAACTACAGGAGATATAGTATAGACTCAGAGGTAGAAGAAATAGTCATTTTAGGTATAGATTCAGAATATGGGCAATTGGTTCACTTAAGAGTGCAGACTGAGAAGAACCCTGGTATATTGTCTGCAAACTGGAGAAGCAGAAAGCCAGTGGTGTAATTCTAGCCCAAGTCTGAAAGCCTTTCTATGGTCCAGGAAGCCAGTGTTATAAATTGTAGTCCATGGGCAAGACAAGATTGATGTTCTAGCTTACTCAGGTAGACAGAAAGGAAAAAGCCCAAGTTTTTCCTTCCCATATTCTCATTGGCCCTTCACCAGATTACATGATCACCACTCTTACTGGAGAGGGCAATGTGCTTGCATGAGTAGACCAGTTTAACTGCCAACTTCATCTTTAAACATCCTCACAGATACAGGAACAAATAATGTTTAATCTGGGCACTCTGTGATGCAGTCAAGTTGACACATAAAAATTGACCATTTAAACCAGTCAGGCCATGAAGCTTACATGCAGGGAGATCAGCAACCTCCTCTGGAAACAAGGTGGTACAGGCTTCTTGGTCCCCCAAGTCTTCAGCCCAGGAAATGATAGATGCAGATCATAAAGTTTGAATGAGAATAGTAGCAGACCCTTTAAACTCATCTTCTACCTGACTGGCTGGGAAAGTTATGCATGTAGGCCAACCTGACTTTGGGTTAGGCATCCTCATCTGAACAGAAAGCACTATATGAACTCAGTTTTATAAATTTTGAACAGTTCTAAAAAGGAATAAGTAAATACAGAGAATTCAGACACAAGTACATACCTCTTTTATCATTCTTAATCTCTAAGTGATTTTCTGAGCTCAGAGCTGCTACACAGATTCAAGGCCAGTTATACAGAAGTCTCAGGAGCATCACACTAACTGGCCTTTAGTTCAGTTGTAAGACTTAACCTCCACTATCAAAACAAGTCAAATAGAGTATGAGGGATGATTTTAGCTTGCTGCTGAAGCAATATTTGCAGCATAAATATCTTATAACTAGTGTCTTTAGAGATATAGACTATAAACTAGACCTATCTCCAAGAACTGTAATAAAAGACTACATTAGAAATTAGAGTATATGATGCATACTTACCTTTTAATAAAGTATCAATAAATAAAACTAAGCAGAAATCACATGTGTATATGTAAAATAACAATTGGTTATATATCAACATTAGTTATTGAGGAAAGGAAATACAGGAATACTTGAACTTTCCCAGTATATTTGTTCCCATTAAAAACTGCTTGTAAAGAAAATTATTAGTGTATTGAGCAACAAAAACTAGGCAAAATTCCCTGAACTACGGAAGAAATACAAAGAGTTTAAATTCCAAGCATACCATAATTATTGTAAACATGATATTCAATTAATTTCCCTGAAAGTGTTGTCAGCAAACTATTGCTACAAAATATGGACAGAAATCGAGCAATCACTTGTATTTTTTATCGTAATGACATTTCTGTGTCATCCAACCAAGAAATTTCATAAATTATCAATACATTAAGTTGTAAAGAATTTGAAAAAATGACTGTTATTCCATCACAAAATTTTGAGAAACATGGTTCACAGTCATAAATTCACAATACATGTTTTTCCAATGTATTTAGAAAAATCTTTCTTTTTTTGGAGAAACACACACATGTACACAACACACAAGTTCCTATCTAGCCATGATCTCTCTAAAGATATTGTGTATTTGAAGATGTTAATATGGAAGTTATCAATATGACAATCTTCAACAGTTTAGTATTTATCCAAATATATTTAAATTTTTGTAGCTATTGTGAATGAGACTGATCTTACAAGTTCTTTCTCAGTCACGGCATTGTTTGTGCATACACATGCTGTTGATTTTTGTGTGTTGATTTTATGCCTGCAATTTTGCCAAACTCTCTTATGAGTTCCAATAATTTCTTGGTGGAATCACTTGACTCCCCTAAGTATAGGATCATATCCCCTATATATAGGGGGTAATTAGAATTCCTTCTTTGCAATTTGTATCTCTTTGACTTCTCTTTCTTGTCTATTGGCTCTGGCTAAAACTTCAAGAACTATATTAAATAGCAATGGTGAGAATAGCCATCCTTGTATGGTTCTGGATCTAAGTGTAAAGGCTTCCAGCTTTTTACCAGTCAGTATGATACTGGTTTTAAGTTTGTCATATATTTCCTTTATTCTGTTGAGATGTGTTCCTTCTATGTTCAATTAGCTTAAAGTTTTTAAATGATGTTATATTCTATCAAATGCTTCTTCTGCATCTATTGAGATAATTTTATAGCTTTTATTCTTTATTAATGTGATAAATCACATTGATTGATTTGTGTATGCTGAACAATCCATGTATACCAGTGATAAGTCCCATTTGGTCTGGGTGAATGGTATTTCTGTTGTGTTGTTGAATTCAATTACCTGGTATTTTGTTGGGGGTTATTGCATCTATGTTCATCAGGGATATTAGTCTATAATTCTTTTTCTTTGTTGTAGCTTTTTCTTGTTTCGGAATTAAGGTGATTCTGGCATTATAGAAGATGTTTGGGAGGATTCTCTTCCTTTCAATTGTTTTGAATAGTTTGAGAAGAGTTGGAATTAGTCTTCAAAAGTTGGGTAGAATTCAGGAGTGAAGCCATCCAGCTCTGGGCTATTTTTTTTGGGGGGGGTGGTCTTTATTACTGATTCAATCTCCATCTTGGTTATTGAAGCACTTAGGTATTCTAGGTCTTCATGACTTAATTTTGGTAATTTTTATGTGCTAGAAATGCAGAAGTATGAAACAAGACTCCTATCTTACTCTGTATTCAAAAATAAACTTATAATGAATCAGAGATCTAAACTTAAGATCTGAAACCATCAAATTACTAGAGGAAATACAGGGGGAAAGACTGCAAGACATGAGTATAGGCAAATACTTCTTTTTTGTTTTTAATATGTATTTATTTACTTGAAAGAGTTACACAGAGAGAGAGAGAGAGAGAGAGAGGTCTTCCGTCTGCTGGTTTGCTCCCCAGTTGGCCGCAGTGGCTGGAGCTGCGCCGATCCAAATCCAGGAGGCAGGAGCTTCCTCTGGGTCTCCCACGTGGATGCAGGGGCCCAAGGACTTGGGCCATCTTCCATTGTTTTCCCAGGCCATAGCAGAGAACTGGATTGGAAGTGGAGCAGCTGGATGTTGAACCGGTGCCCATGTGGGATGCCGGCAATGCAGGCAACAGCTTTACCCACTATACCACAGCACCAGCCCCAGCAAAAACTTCTTAGTTAATTTCCCAGAAGCACCAGCAATAATTGCAAAAGTAGACAAATAGGGTATATATAAGAACATTCTGGACAGTAAGAGAAACAACAAAGTAAAGAGGCAACTGACAGAATAGGAGAAACTATTTGCAAATTATCTATCTGATATAAGATTAACATCTAGGAGACATAAGGAGTTCAAGGAACTCAACAACTAAACAAAGAGTCCAGTTAAGAAATATGCTAAGGGTATAAAAAGACATTTTTGAAAGGATAAAATAATATTGACCGGCAATCACACGAAAAGCTGCTCAGTATCACCAGACATTAGGGAAATAAAAATGAAAACCAGAATGAGGTTTCACCTCACTCGAGTTAGACTGACTATCCTCCAAACATCGAAAAATAGAAAAATGCTGACAAGGATGTGAGAGGAAAGGGACCTTAATATAGTGTTACTGGGAATGTAAACTAATACAATGATTATGGAAAACAGTATGGAGATTCTTCAGAAATATGAAAATAGATCTGCCATATGACCCAGCCATTCCACCTCTGGAAGTTTACCTAAAGGAAATGAATGCAGCATATGAAAAGGTTATGTGCACCCCCACCCCATGTTTACAGATTCTCAACTCACAACAGCTAAGACATGGAATCAATCCAGATGTCAATCAGCTGATGACTGGATAAGGGAATCGTGGTACATATATATGATGGAATATTACTTCACCATGAAAAAAGAAGGAGCGCGGGTAGGAGCAAATGAGGAAGGGAGGGTAGAGTGGGAAGTTTCACTATGATCGTACATCTGTATATTTGAAACACTTGAAATTTGTTCCATTTACATATATTTTTTAAAAAAGGATGGAAAATTGTAATACATAAACCATTTGGAAACAGGGTAATATGAGAAATTAAATCAGAGGCTCAGTCAAATTTCTTTTATCTACTTTGCCATTCACAAGAAAATGCTTGCTCAAATAGTTTATTGAAGCGATACTTATACCTTCCTTACACAGAAAAAGATAAGCCTACCATCTACCATATGATTATTTTTTAAGTCTCAAAAAGCATTAAGTTTTCAAGCAAGCAAATTCTCCCTCATTTTTAATTCATGATAATTGGGTTATATATCCATAATTAAGTCAGTTGGTACCATGGAAAATACAATGATTGCATTTGCTTTATTATGCTAATAGAGATTCATCCACCTTATGTCTTGGGAAAAAGTCATTTACCCATGAAATATGGCTAAATCTAAGATAAGTAAGGGTTTATAACAATAAAAGAAATGAAGGGAGAATGGCAGGTAGGTAAGAAATTTATGTTCCACAATGATTTAAATACTGATTTTAGGTAATATTTTTTTCAAAGTATGAGTGTGAGAAAAACTGAAAAGAATACAACAATTAGTTTTGAGCAGACCAAATATGTTGATACTGTGAAACAAGGAAGATCAAAGCAATAGGAATTGGAAAGTTAAGTACCGAGGGGATTTAGAGTTATGGAAATAGTGGAATAATTTTTTAAAGTTATGAATAGCTAACTATTGTAAAGGTAATAATAAAACAAGATTCACAGTGAAAACTTTTAATAATATTTTGTAGAAAAAAGTCACTAGGGAATTCGAGATGAACAGGTCAGAGAATGGTGAATGTAAAATTAAAATGAAGGTGCTAGATTTGAATAGGAAGGTAGAAAAGGGAAGGATTTACAACAGTTGGAAATCAAAAGAAATATACAAAAGAAAACCTGATAGGCATTGACAGTAGATAGAATGGTCTTCTCAAAGATTATCATGTCCTAATTCATGAAACCTATAAATATGTTATCTATATAAATGAGTTTGCAGAGTCAAATTAGTATCTGGAGATTGATACTAGGTACAATGTAATCACAATTTTTTAAAAAATTTATTTGACAGATAGTATTAGACAGTGAGAGAGAGAGACAGAGAGAAAGGTCTTCCTTTGCCATTGGTTCACCCCCCAACGGCTGCTGCAGCCGGCACACTGCGCTGATCCAAAGCCAGGAGCCAGGTGCTACCTCCTGGTCTCCCATGTGGGAGCAGGGCCCAAGAACTTGGGCCATCCTCCACTGCCTTCCCGGGCCACAGTAGAGAGCTGGACTGGAAGAGGAGCAACCAGGACTAGAAACTGGTGCCCATATGGGATGTGGCGCCGCCGGCAGAAGATTAACCAAGTGAGTCACAGTGCCGGCCCCAGTCACACATGTTTTTAACACCTTTATTGAGGTACAATTGATATATAAATACTGCATGTGTTTAAAGGATGTAATTTGATGAGTTTGGACACATACATATACCTGTGAAACTATGACCATAATCAAGCTAAAATATATCTATTACCTCTAAGTTTGCTTATCCTATTTTTTCTTCCTTTTTTGTGACAAGAACACATATAGAAAAGTCACAAGGTTTCTTAAAAGTGGGAAGCAGGAATGAGAGTCAGAGAGATTGGAGAATGGCTTATGGCTGCCAGGGAATATTTGGCAGTTTTTAGAATCTGTTAAGGCGAAGAAACAGATGCTCCCCCAGGGCTTTCAGAAGAAACCTGTCCTACTGATGCCTTGATTTTAGCTAAGAGAAACCATTTCAGACTTTGGAACTCGAACTGTAATAAAATAAATACCTGTTGTTTAAAGCCATCAAGTTTATCTTAATTTGTTACAGTAGTAATAAGAAACTAATACAAAAAATTTCATGTAAAGAGAGATATTTTCTGTTAAGACCTGATTTCACAATATTGGTTTCAATTCTCAGACATTTGCCAAAACTATGCGGCCAATACAAATAAAGTGAACATTGTACACTCTGAAATAATCCTTTTATGTATGCGAAATTTAAATATTTATAAAATAAAATATATATCTTTGATTTATAGATACATATTATTATGACAGAAGCATATTCATGAACATATATTTCAATCTTACAAAAAAAAAACCTTGCCATGACTCTGAGTATAATATTCATATATACAGAATTGCCTCAAAGACAGATCCATTTGGATGTGAATTTCTATCTCAAAATTATTAAGTTAAGGGGTCAGTGTTGTGATGCAGCAAGTTAAGCCACCATGTGGGATACTTTCATCCTATATTGGAATGCAGTTCAAGTCCCAGATTCTCAGCATCCAATGAAGCTCTCTGCTAAAGCCCCTAGGAAGCAGTGGCTCAAGGCTTGATGTCTTGTATTCCACATAGATGAGCCCAAATAAGTTTCTGGCTCTTGAATTTGGCCTACAATAGATTCAGTTATTTTGGCCATATGGGGAATAAACCAACAAATGCAAGATCTGTTTATCTGTTTAAGTGTTTCTTTTTTATCTACCCTTACCAGTATATGATGTCTATAAGGGACAGAACACATTATCTTTTTTGTTAGTATTTATCTATAATATTCAAATAAGAAAGAGTATATAGGTCAATAAATAATAATGGTCTACAAATATTTATTGAGTATTGAATAAATAGTTAAGAGGAAAATAAAGGTACATAAATGTATATAGATATATTTAAAAAGTAGCTGTGTTTTTATTTATATGAATGTACTCACAAATATAACATTATGAGTTATTAATATAAATACATATTAAACTTTACTTTCTAATAATTTTATCCCCATGAAAATTGAGTATCTGTCTTTTTACGATATATCTCAAATAGTAAAAATAGAATCTGATACAAAGATTATCAAGAATAGTTTTGATGAAAATATGATTGTACCCAAAGTGATCAGTTTCAGTTCATAATTGATTATAATGATAGGATTAAGAGTCAAAGGAATCACATAAACAAGACTACTGTCTGCTAATATTAACTGATAGAATTAAAAAGGAGAGAAATATCTAACATGGGAAGCAGGATACATAGCAGACTCATAGAATGGCAGATGTCCTAAACAGCACTCGGGCCTCAGAATCAGCCCTTAAGGCATTCAGATCCAGCTAAAAAGCCCATGACAGCTTTGCAGGCATGGAAAGCCAAGACACTCTGGCAAAAAAAAAAAAATGACCTAAATGAAAGATCTCTGTGAGTGAGATCCCAGCAAAAAGAATGGGCCATCAAAAAGGAGGTACCTTTCTCTGAAAGGAGGAGAGAACTTCCACTTTCACTGTGGCCTTGTCTAAATAAGATTGGAGTTGGCAACCTCAACAGGTTTCCTTAGCCTTGGCAGCTCATGACAACAGCCTCGGTGGTTATTGGTTACTGACATCATAAACAAGAGTGTCAATTGTTAAATCAACTACAGGAGTCACTGTGCACTTACTCCCCATGTAGGATCTCTGTCCTAAATGTGTTGTACTATGCGAATTAACAGTATAAGTAGTACTCATACAGTACTTTACACTTTGTGATTTTTTTTTGTTGGTGCAAACTGTTGAAATCTTTACTTAGTATATGCTAAATTGATCTTCTATATTTAAAGATAATTGAAAATGAATCTTGATGTGAATGGGATGGGAGAGGGAGTGGGAGATGGGATGGTCGCGGGTGGGAGGGAGGTTATGGGGTGAAAAAGCCACTGTAATCCAAAAGCTGTACTTTGGAAATTTATATTTATTAAATGAAAGTTTAAAAAAAAACTATCAGTAGGAGGAAATAATATGAATACAATGAAAACTTAAGGATGTTTTTCAAATAAATTATTAAAAGTATAAAAAATGACGGTATCTGTGGGTGCAAACTGTTGAAATCTTTACTTAATATATGCTAAACTGATCTTCTCTATATAAAGAGAATTGAAAATGAAACTTGATGTGAATGGAAGGGGAGAGGGAGAGGGAAAGGGGAGGGTTGTGGGTGGGAGGGAAGTTATGGGGGAGGAAGCCGTTGTAATCCATAAGCTGTACTTTGGAAATTTATATTCATTAAATAAAAGTTAAAAAAAAAAAAGAAAAAAATGACGGTATCTATACAAACCACACTTTCAAAACATTACATTTGTTGTCTCATCAATTTGGAGAATCAAGTAAAATATAGATCTAACTGGGGTAACATGCAGTTGTCAAGGCTTCACCGCTTCTGGAAGTCTTAGGGAAGGAGAATTTCTTGCTCTTTCCTGCTTATAGAGGTCAGCTGCATTCCTTGGCTAAGGATCCTTTCCTTCACCTTCAAAGCATCAATTTAGTCCCTTAAATTCCTCTTGATTTTGACTACTTCATTTCTTGCATCTCATCTTAAGAACCTTGTTATTACGTTCAGATGGAGAATCTTGGAGAATCTCTTTAAATTTAACTGATTATCAATCTTAGTTTCATGTGTAATTTCAACTCCCACCCCTTGCTATGTGTCATAATGTAGTCATAAGTTCTGGATATTAGTACATGTATTTTGGGAATATTAATCTATGTACTGAGAATGTTTTCTAAAATATGGACAAAAATTATTAATAGCATTTGACTCTGCAAAAAGTAGTACTCTCCATAATGCAAAGGAATTTATTTAACAATACATACCAGTGGTATCAAAATAAGGTCTTTAGACCAGAATAATCATTAACAGAATGAGATGGAGTAGACGTGAGAAATCTTAGGACCCACCTGAGATCTACTGAATTTGAAATTGTTGGCGGTTGATCCCAGAGATTTGTGTTTTAAAATTTCTTCAAGTGATCTGAGTTTTTGCTAAAATTTGAGACTCACTTATTCCTTATTTTCAAAAATAGTGATATGTTGCTACTTACAGTGAAATGAACAGATGAATCAAATGCTGCAAAAGATGATACTCATTCAGATTCAGTTGACACAAAGTTTTTAAAGACATCTAAAGACTGCCCAAATCCTGGGGCCTGTGCCGTGGCTCACTTGGTTAATCCTCTGCCTGCGGCGCCAGCATCCCATATAGGTTCTGTTTTCTAGTCCCAGTTGCTCCTCTTCCAGTCCAGCTCTCTACTGTGGCCCGGGAAGGCAGTGGAGGATGCCCCGTGTGCTTGGGCCCCTGCACCTGCATGGGAGACCAGGAGGAAGATCCTGGCTTTGGGCCGGCACACTGCGGCCATTTGGGAGGTGAACCAACGGAAGGAAGACCTTTCTCTCTGTCTCTCTCTCTCTAACTCTGCCTGTCAAATAAAAAAAAAAATCCCAAATCATATTTTATGGGTTATTTTTGCATAGTCAAATATATAGTACACTGGCATTATCTATTATCACCCTTCTATATGTGTAGAATCCCACGTTTATCTTAATTCTTATAATTTCACTAATTCAATCTGTATGAATCCAAATGTCATCTTTATCATATCTTAATAATATTAAGGTTTCCGTCTCTTTTACACAGAATCCAAAATAAATATCCCTGCATGATCTGGTAACTCATACCTCTCTTCCTTGTGGCTTTTCTGTGTTTGCTATAGTTTCTGATGATGTCAACAGTCTTAAGGAGGAGAAGGATGATGGAACATGGATAAGGTTTTAGTGCCTTAAGCCTAGACACAGAATCCAATACTCATATTTTTTTTATTTTTTAAACTTTATTTAATAAATATACTTTTCAAAAGTACAACTTTTGATTGTAACGGCTTCCCCCATAACTTTGCTCCCATCCGCAAGCACCCCATCTAGCACTCCCTCTCCCATCCCATTCTCCATCAAGATTCATTTTCAATTATCTTTATATACAGAAGATCAATTTAATATATATTAGATAAAGATTTCAACAGTTTGCACCCACACAGAAACACAAAGTATAGAGTACTGTTATAGTAGTAGTTTTACCATTAATTTGCATGGTACAACACATTTAGGACAGAGATCCTACATGGGGAGTAAGTGCACAGTGACTCCTGTAGTTGATTTAACAATTGACACTCTTGTTTATGATGTCAGTAACCAATAACCACCGAGGCTGTTGTCATGAGCTGCCAAGGCTAAGGAAACCTGTTGAGGTTGCCAACTCCAATCTTATTTAGACAAGGCCACAGTGAAAGTGGAAGTTCTCTCCTCCTTTCAGAGAAAGGTACCTCCTTCTTTGATGGCCAGTTCTTTTTGCTGGGATCTCACTCACAGAGATCTTTCATTTAGGTCATTTTTTTTTTGCCAGAGTGTCTTGGCTTTCCATGCCTGCAAAGCTCTCATGGGGTTTTTAGCTGGATCCGAATGCTTTAAGTGTTGTTTCTGAGGCCCGAGTGCTGTTTAGGACATCTGCCATTCTATGAGTCTGCTGTGCCAATACTCATATTTAATTCCTTAATCAGGACTCTGGCAGAAGGCCACACTAAACTTGAAAAGAGAAAGAGAGAAATACTATGCAACATGAACAAGATGAAATATTTTTTAAGTTAGCTAGTACTCTCTTCCATTGCCTACCAAATATCTATTTTTCTGTTCTTCTCACAGAGTGAATTCACTGACTTCCACATAGGAAGAGATAACCCTAGGTTATATACTGAAAAGCCATCAAGACCTAATTCCAGAATCTATCACCAATGCATTGTTTTCTTCACTGTGTTTATGGGTCTCTGCATCACCACAAAACCTATGGGGAAGAAGATATCTACCATGCCTCCTCAGCTGAAAATGCACATACACACAGACACACATTCACAACACATACATATGCAAATATACATTAGTTCTCACTCTCTAATCAAGGACAGTTACAGATAACATAGGAGAATGGGGAGAGTGAGGAGGAAAGTTAGACTCACCATCATTATCATGAATAACAGTCAAAAATTTTGCTGTCTGAGCAGTGATAGATCCTTGTATCTTCATGGTAGGAAGTCATGCAAGACAGGTGCCAGGGAGAGTCTTTCATAACTGGACCCTAATTCTGCTTCCTGGGAGTAAAATCCTTATTTATTAATTTCCAGGACTTGTAGGTTTATAAATATTGTATCATCCAATATTCCCCATGGCCACACCTGAATTGAGTTGCAAAGCTTTTACTGTTTTCTTCCATTTTTGTGCAAGCTGGTGAGAGTCAGGTAGAGACTGAAGAAATATTGAATAGAAAATACTTTCTGATAGGTACTTTGTTTCTATAGAAAAGATTGTCCTCAAAAATAGTACCGCATTCTCATTTATGTCAGTTCTTTATACTAATTAACACCTCAATGCCCTCCTCACATAAATTCTTGTTTACTTCATTTTTTTTTTTTTTGGTCTACTGCATTTTAACGTCCCATTTCCTAGACTTTATGTTTCTATTTGATGGTGGGAAAGGAAGAGTCATTTGAAATAGTAAGCTTATGTGTTGTCCCATCTTTGGTACAAGATTGACTATTGACTACTTTGATAGATTTAAAAAGAAACGACTGTGATTCTTTAACCTTATCCATATGCTTTGCAACATGATTTTGAAATTCTTTCCACGAAAAAAATATTTGTGTGTCCTAGCTTCTCCTCCGGCCTTGTACATAGCTTTAGCCATTGGAATACAGTGGAACTGAATATGTCTCACTTCTGAACCTAAGCTTGCATCCCCTCCCATTTCTTCTGTAGCTCCTGCACTCCTCTACATTTCTAGTCATTTCTCCTTTTCTTTTTCAGAACCCTACTTATCACTGTGTATGTACAAACTGGGGCATTCTGGGCATTAAAAGATATCTGTTCTAGCTGTAGCCCTTGTCCCAAGTATTAGCAAGTCCGCCATCCAACATATGAGGTCATTTTAGGCCTGCCAGGTTTTAGTAGACTTCAAATTCATGAGAGAAATCTTCTGGGATAATGCATCCCTTACTATGATCAGCTGTCTCTCATAAAGAACCTATGGATTCATTTGCCATTAGAAATATACTATGTCCTGGGGCCGACACTGTGGCACAGTAGGCTAATCCTACACCTGTGGCACCGGCATCCCATATGGGCACCAGTTCTAGTCCCGGCTGCTCCTCTTCCAGTCCAGCTCTCTGCTTGGCCTTGGAAAGCAGTAGAAGATGGCCCAAGTGCTTGGGCCCCTGCACCTACATGGGAGACCCACAGGAAGCTCCTGGCTTCAGATTGGCGCAGCTCTGACCATTGTGACCATTTGGGGAGTGAACCAATGGAAGGAAGATTTTCTTTATCTCTCTCACTGTAACTCTACCTCTCAAATAAATAAACAAATCTTTAAAAAAAAAAGAAGTATATGATATCCTAAGCAATTCCATTTTGAGATGATTTGTCATGTGGTCAAAAGCTAATTGATAAATTATCTTTGTTTGATTAAGAATTAATAATGGTGTATAGTTTCACTCTCTCAGATTTGTTTCTTCTTCTTTGATATCAAAAAGCAATATGTTTCTCCTGAATTAATCAGGAAAGCAGAAGCCATTTCAGCTGTAAATAATTTGGGGATTTTATATTAACAAAGAAGTGCTTCCAAACATTATGGAATTTCAGGGAGAAGAAAGTCAGGATAAGATGTGTTAAATTTTCATTTTACAGTAGCTTTTGAAAGTCAAAAATTTACAGGAAATAAAAAAATACCTGGTACCAATGATCAATGAAAAAAAACTCTGAATATATGTATATAAACATGTACATTAAATATACATATGTATATGCATGCACATTAAATATAAAATTATATATATATATATATAAGAGAAACAGCAACTTGCCATGCAAATGGATATTATAATAATGTTAAGGCTATAAAATTACTAGAAAATAAATCTGGGAAATTCAGTCAAAAAACTAGTGCAGTGTATTTATTAAAATAAAAATAATATTATTTGATATTTTAGTATTCTCACATGATTAAAAATACAAAAGACTCAGGTATTAAATACATACATATTATGGTAAATATGTATGTTACATATATGCTCGAAATTATTTCATGGATTATAATTTGTTAAAACAAAAATAAAAACAATTTTCTTTCAGTGGTGACACATTAAAGCAGCTATTTCTATCATTTTTTATTGAATTGGCAGGTGTTTTATTGCAATGGCGAACAATCAGTCTGTTATTTTGGCATTTGGCATTAGACACATGCAGAATGAAAAGATTTTCATATTCACATGTCACAATAAATGTTTCAGAGCAATTTTGTGAGGTAAGGTATTAGAATTTTATTAAAGATGACATTATGATAAAAAGAGTTTAGGAAATATATCCAAGGTCAAGATCAGAAAGAAATTACATTCATATGATAAGCAACTTTTGGAATTTGCAAACTATTTTTACTGAAGTAGTAGTATTCATTTCTTTGAATGTAGCCAAGTAATATATTTTTCAATTCTATCTTAATTTAGAAATCAAGGAAATATTTATAATCTCTGTCTTCCTCACTCTTTTTATGGATATGGAAATACTCTTCATTTTTATATCCTGCACAGAGCATCAGTATCATTGTCATTACAATTATTTGTCACAAAATTATATTTCCCCTTTATGATATTCTTTTAAAAATTTTTATTAGCAAGTCCATAGCTTTGGGCTGCAGTGAGACATTCCAATACATGCATAGGATGTGCACTGATCAAATCACGTTAATCAACATTTCCCCTTCTGTGACATCAATTTATAGTTAGAGACTTGGAGCTCTTTTCTTCTATTTGTTCGTAAAATATATAAGAGATTATCGTGTTTTATATTTGCCTTCATCTCAAATCTTTCTCCAAAGTGAAACTTTTCCATTAAATTTCAGGTATTGAACAATATGAATAATTAATTAAAAGTAAAAAAAAATTCACAAAATATTAACAAGTAACACCCACATGCTGTACTCACCCTCTTATTTTAAACTGTAAATATAGTTGTAAAGGGAATTTGCTTTTAATTTGCTGAGTGGACTAATTATTTCAATATTTCCAAGCATCATTTCTTAGTGAATTTGAGAAGCCTCCCATTGTATTGATTCAACTTTTATTCACATCAAGGAGTTAAGCCTAGTCCTGAGTTCCTGCTTCAGCTGGGTTGTCCATAAAGAACACTTAGTAAGGTCTCCTGTTGCCGGAGAAAAAATACATGCAAATTCATGTGGATGGAATATGAGTTTAAAATAAATTTCAGGTATAATTATCCAAGGACAAAAGCACACACAAGGGCAGTAACCAAGCACTGCATCTTCCCACACTTTGCCAGGATCTTCACAATCCTGAATGTACATGGGTTTTCAGAAAGTAGGTTCTTATTGGATCACCTAATCTTCATTTCTGCCACATCCAATATCTATATGTTAATTTTAACGTATTTATAATATCATTATTGATAACATTTCATACCATGAAATTTACCAGTTAATAATAATACTCCCCATCTGCAGAGGGTCTGTTCCAAATTCCCAATGGATGAATGAAACCACAGCTAGTGACAAACCCTACATAGATTGTGATTTTTCCTATGCACATACAGATTTGGAAAAGCTTGTTTTATAAGTTAGGAATGCAAAATATTAACAATGGTAGTAAAAATGAATAATTTTAACTAATAAAAATTATGTAAGTGTATTCTTCACTCCCAGAATAAATTAGTGTCCTGTATACTTTAGAAATCTCAACATTCAATTTTGTCTTGCCTTGTAAAATTCAGAACATTCACCTTTTCCCATAAATGAAGCACTTTATGTCCTCTCTGGGCATATTTCAATTTCCAGCATCTATTCTTTTGTAGTTTGAGATCACTTTTTAGTAGAATAAGGGTTACTTGCACACCAGGGTCACAATACCACAATAACTGACCTGATACTCTAAAGGCTCCTGAGTAAATCACTGGTGGGTACAGACATGGTGTGTCTCTATTGGACAAAGCGATGATCACCATCTCCTGGACAGGGCAGAACGATTTCATCATGCTGCTCAGGACAGTGCATAACCCAAATCTTATGTGTTTTTTTTTTTTTTATTTCTGGAATTTTCCACTTAATATTGTCAGACTGAAGGAAACTGAAACCTCAGATGAAAGGAGAATATTGCATATTGTCAGTGGTTTTTAGTGTATATATGGAGTTGTAGAAGTATCATCCCAATCATTTTAATCACCCATAATTATACCCTGTCTTCTTAGTAGTCACCAATCATCTACCTCAGGTCTTCCCCACACACCACCACCCCCAACCAATTCTAGGAAAGTACTAATCTACTATATAAAGTTACCTATGCTGAAGATTTTATGTAAATTAAGTCGTATAATACTTAAACTTTTGTGAATGGCTTAATTTCACTTGGCATATTTTTGAGGGTTCATCCGTATAATAAAATACTTCATCACTTCAGCTCGTTATATTCATTTAGAATATTCT
This sequence comes from Sylvilagus floridanus, assembly GCA_949820135.1. Lineage (NCBI taxonomy): Eukaryota > Metazoa > Chordata > Mammalia > Lagomorpha > Leporidae > Sylvilagus > Sylvilagus floridanus. The sequence goes on from OX463242.1 coordinate 58,337,606, forward strand.
ACTGTACAAATTGTATTTATTCATATGCCAATTAACAGCTGTTTTAGTAGTTTCCAATTTTTATCCAATTTGAATTATACTTCTGTGAACACTTATGTATGAGACTTTGTGTCCATGTATGCTTTATTCTCCTTGGGTATACACTTAGGGATCGGGTTGTTGGATCATATGGTGATTTTAGGTTTAACTTTTTGAGAAAGCTTTATATATGCCAAAGTATCTGTATCACTGAACATTTTTGGGACAAGTATATGAATTTTAAAGGTTTCTACATCTTCAACAAGACTTACTATTTGTCTTTTTTGATAACCACACTCATGAATATGAGCTGCTCCCTTACCATGGTTTGTTCCTAATTTCCCTAAACATTAGTGACATTGTGCAATATTTTGTGTGCTTATCAGCCTTTTTTGAACCTATCAAATACTTCTCCAATTTTTTTAAAAAGATATTCATTTTATTTATAAGGATGAGTAATAGAGAGAGGAAGAGAGAGAGGGAGAGGGAAAGAGAGAGAGAACAAGAGAGAGAGCGCAAAATCTTCCATCCACTGGATGACTCCCCAAATGACTGTAACAGCCACGGCTGGGTCAGGCCAAAGCCAGGAACCCTAACCTCCATCCAGGTCTCCAACTTGAGTGGCAGAGGCCTAAGTACTTGTGCCATCTTCTACTGCTTTCCTAGGCATATTAGCAGGGAACTGGATTAGAAGTAGAGCAGCCAGGACTCTATCAAGCATTCACATGAAATGCTCAAATTGTAGACAATGACTTAAACCCATGGCACCAAAATGTTGACCCATTCATTTCCCATTTATTTGTTGTTTTCATCTCTTTAATACTATTTTACAAGATTTATATATATATATATATATATATTCTAAATAAACATCATTTATAGATATACAATCTGTAATCATTCTCTCCCATGCTCAAGGTTTGTTTTGTAATTTTCTTTTTAGTATCTGAAGTACAAGAAGAATAATTTTTATGATATATCCCTTTTGTTTTCAATCAGCCTGTAACAGTTTCACCAAATCAAACTCAGAAATTTCACTACTATGTTTTCTCCTAAGGATTTTATGGGTTTAGTTCTTACATTCAGAACAAGCATAAATTGTGAGTTAATTTTTCTGTATGTTGTGAACTATTGACCATTTATTTATTGATTGATTGATAAGTGGATATACAATTGTCCCAGTACCTTTTATTGGATATTATTCTTTCCCGGTTGAATTATCTTGACATCAGGAATCAATCAACCATGAAAATGAGAACTTATTTCTTGACAATTCTATTCCATTGATCTACATGGCTACTCGTATGCTAGTACCACTGTCTTAATCACTGTGTTATTGTACAGAATTTTGTAATCAGGTGATATGAGTCTAAATTTGTTCTTCAATTTGAAGATAATTTTGGTTAATCTGGGTTATTGTTTTCCATGGAAATTTTAGAATCAGCACGTCAATTTCTGAAATGATTTCTACTACAATTTGGATAATGATTGTATTGAATCTGATAGTTATTTAGGGAATATTGCCATATTAACAATTTGTACTGTTTCAGACCACAAATAGGGAATGTCTTTCCATTTATTTAAGTATACAGTAATTTATTTCAATACTATTTTGTATTTTTAGACTATACATTTTGTAATTTTTTCGGGTCATACAGGTTTATTGATTTTTATATGACATTTCCCCTTTTGTTTTTATTTTAAAATGTCCCATATAATATAGAAAATCATAAAGTAGGGTTCTCTGGGTCTACATAACAATTTTAACATTTTGCCACATTAACTCCAGTTATAAGTACTATATATATTTTTCTTAAATTTATTCCTGTGCATTTCTCTTTTTATGCAATTCCAAATAAATTAAATTGTTTTCATAATCTTGATAATGTTCCTTGTTAATATTTAGAAACATAATAGATTATTTATATTGATCTAGGTTCTGTATATTTGCTAAAATCATTTATTAGTACTAATAAGTATGTATTTTATAAATTAATAAACTGTATTTCAGAGCAGTTTTACGTTTACAGAGAAATTGAGCAGAAAGCATTCAGAAGCCCTATATATCCCTTTCCCATCTATCCTCAATTTAATGAAAATTTTTTATACTTTTTCTCATATAGATCTTGGTAGGTTTATTCCAAAGAATTTCATTTGTTGATGTTATTATAAATGATATTGTGCTTTTTAACCTTTTGGAATTCCAGTTTTTATTCATGATATATATGAAATTAACCTACCAATAAATATTAACCTTGTATCATTAAGTTTTTCTATGATCACTTCTTAGTCCCACATCTTCTTTTAGTTGATTCTTTCAGATTTGGTTCATAGACAATCATATAATCTGTGTACAAAGATAGTTTTATTTCTTCCTTCTCAGTGAACATGTCAAAAGATTATAAAAATAGGCTTTCATGTCTTTTTTATTATCATATTATATTAGTTAGGACTTCATTACAATAATGGCAAGAGAGGGCTGGCGCCATGGCTCATTTGGCTAATCTTCCACCTGTGGTGCCATCACCCAGTGTTCTAGTCCCGGTTGGGACACTGGGTACTAGTCCCGGTTACTCTTCTTCCAGTCCAGCTCTCTGCTGTGGCCCAGGAGGGCAGTGGAGGATGGCCCAAGTGTTTGGGCCCTGTCCCCTCCTGGGAGACCAGGAGGAAGCACCTGGCTCCTCACTTCGGATCAGCACAGTGCCGGCCGTAGCGGCCATTTGGGGGAATGAACGAATGGAAGGAAGACCTTTCTCTCTGTCTCTCGCTCTCTCTCACTGTCTAACTCTGCCTGTCAAATAAAAAGTTTAAAAAAAAAAAAAAAAGAATGGTAAGAGAGGGCATCCTTGCATTATTTCTGATCTTTGGGGACAGAATCTAATTCTCACAATTAAGTGTGAAGATAGCTATAGAGCTTGTTTTTTTTAAAAGATGTTTTTGTTGTCCTCCATTCTCAGATTTCTGACTCTGTGTGTGTGTGTTTGTGTGTGTGTGTGCGAATGCATGTTTTGTGTTGATTTGCTTTGCCATGAATGGGTACGAGATTTTGTCAAATACTTTCTCTTTTTTATTTTATTTGACAGGTAGAGTTACAGTCAGTGAGAGAGAGAGACAGAGAGAAAGGTCTTCCTTCCACTGGTTCACTTCCCAAATGGCTGCTATGGCCAGCGCTGCACTGATCCGAAGCCAGGAGCCAGGTGCTTCCTCCCAGTTTCCCATGCGGTGCAGGGGCCCAAGCACTTGGGCCATCCTCCACTTTCCTCCCGGGCCATAGCAGAAAACTGGACTGGAAGAGGAGCAAGTGAGACTAGAACCCAGTGCCCATATGGGATGCCGATACCGCAGGCAGAGGATTAAACAAATGAGCCATGACGCCGGCCCCAGTACTTTCTCTTTTTTCATCATTTATTGACAGGGTTGTGTGAATCTTTCTTCTTCAGTCTGTTGAAGTGATAGATCAACAATAAAGAATTTTGAAATATTGAACTAACATAAAATACCTGGCATAAATACCTCTAGACTATGGTGTATCATTTCTTTTTTTTAACTTTTATATAATAAATATAAATTTGCAAAGTACAGCTTTTGGATTATAGCGGTATTTTCCAACTATAACCTCCCTCCCAACCAGAACCACCCCTTCTAGCACTCCCTCTCCCATCCCATTCTCCATCAAGATTCATTTTCAATTATCTTTAAATACAGAGGACCAACTTAGAATATACTAAGTAAATATTTCAACAGCTTGCACCCACACAGAAACACAAAGTGTAAAATACTGTTTTACCATTAATTCGCATAATACAACACATTAAGGACAGTGAATCTACATTGGGAGTAAGTGCATAGTGACTCATGTTGTTGATTTAACAATTGACACTCTTGTTTATGATGTCAGCAACCACCTGAGGCTCTTGTCATAAGCTGCCAAGGCTATGGAAACCTTTTGAGGTTGCCAACTCTGATCTTATTTAGACAAGGCCACAGTGAATGTGGAAGTTCTCTCCTCAATTCAGAGAAAGGTACCTCCTTCTCTGATGGCCCGTTCTTTCCACTGTGATCTCACTCGCAGAGATCTTTCATTTAGGTCATTTTTTTTTTTTGCCAGAGTGTCTTGGCTTTCCATGCCTGAAATACTCTCATGGGTTTTTCAGCTGGATCCGAATGCCTTAAGGGCTGATTCTGAGGCCAGAGTGCTGTTTAGGACATCTGCCATTCTATGAGCCTGCTGTGTATCCCACTTCCCATGTTGGATGGTACTCTCCTTTTTAATTCTATCAGTTAGTATTAGCAGATACCAGTCTTGTTTTTGTGATCCTTTTGACTCTTAATCCTATCATTATAATCAATTATGAACTAAAACTGATCACTTTGACAGATGGCATTGGTACACGCCACCTGGTTGGGATTGAAATGGAATCCCCTGGCACATTTCTAACTCTACCATTAGGGGTAAGTGTGAGTGAACATGTGCCGAACAGTACATCTCCTCCCTCTCTTATTCCCACTCTTATGTTTAACAGGGATCAATTTTCAGTTAAATTTAATCACCTAAGAATAATTGTGTGTTAATTAAAGAATTCAACCACTAGTATTAAGTAGAACAAAAAAATACTGAAAGGGATAAAGTATTAAGCTGTTCATCAACAGTCAGGACAAGGGCTAATCAAGTATTGTTTCTCATAGTATCCATTTCACTTCAACAGGTTTTCTTTTTGGTGCTCGGATTATTTGTCACCAATCAGGGAGAACATAGGATATTTGTCCCTTTGGGACTGGCTTATTTTACTAACTATGATGTTTTCCAGATTCCTCCATTTTGTTGCAAATGACCAGATTTCATTTTTTTTTTTTTTTACTGCTGTAAAGTATTCTATAGAGTACTTGTCCCATAATTTCTTTATCCAGTCTTCTGTTGATGGGCATTTAGGTTGATTCCATGTTTTAGCTATTGTGAATTGAGCTGCAATAAACATTAAGATGCAGACAGTTCTTTCATTTGCCAATTTAATTTCCTTTGGGTAAATTCCAAGGAGTGGGATGACTGGGTTGTATGGTAGGGTTATATCAGGTTTCTGAGGAATCCCCAAACTGACTTCCATAGTGGCTTTACCAGTTTGCATTCCCACCAACAGTGGATTAGTGTCCCTTTTTCCCCACATCCTCTCCAGCATCTGTCATTGGTAGATTTCTGTATGTGAGCTATTCTAACCGGAATGAGGTGAAACATCATTGTGGTTTTTATTTACATTTCCCTGATGGCTAGTGATCCTGAACATTTTTTCATGTGTCTGTTGGCCATTTGGATTTCCTCTTTTGAAAAATGTATATTGAGGTCTTTGGGCCATCTCTTAGGTGGTTTGTTTGTTTTGTTGTTGTGGAGTTTCTTGATCATTTTGTAGATTCTGGTTATTAATCTTTTATCTGTTGCATAGTTTGCAAATATTTTTTCCCATTCTGTTGGTTGGCTCTTCACTTTCCTGACTGTTTCTTTTGCAGAGCAGAAACTTCTCAACTTGATGTAATCTCAATTGTTAATTTTGGCTTTTACTGCCTGTGCCTCCCGGGTTTTTTCCAAGAAGTCTTTGCTGGTACCTATAGCTTGAAGTGTTTCTCCAATGTTCTCTAATAATTTGATGGTGTTGGGTCGTAGATTTAGGTCTTTAATCCATGTTGAGTGGATTTTTGTGTAAGGTGTAATGTAGGGGTCTTGTTTCATGCTTCTTCATGTGGAAATCCAGTTTTCCTAGCACCATTTGTTGAATAGACTGTCCTTGCTCCAGGAATTGGTTTTAGATTCTTGATCAAATATAAGTTGGCTGTAGATGTTTGGATTGATTTCTGGTGTTTGTATTCTGTTCGTTGGTCTATCCATCTGTTTCTGTATCAGTACCATGCTGTTTTGATTATAACTGCCCTGTAGTATGTCCTGAAATCTGGTATTGTGATGGCTCCGACTTTGTTTTTGTTGTACAAGATTGCTTTTTAATGTTGTATTTTACCAAATGCTTTCTCTGCATCTATTGAGATAATCATATGGTTTTTCCTCTGCAGTTTGTTAATGTGATGTATCACATTTATTGATATGTGAACGTTGAACCATCCCTGCATACCAGGGATGAATCCCACTTGGTCTGGGTGGATGATCTTTCTGATGTTTTGTTGCGTTATACTGGCCAGAAATTTTTTTTGATGAATTTTGTGTCTATGTTCATCAGGGAAATTGGTCTATAATTATCTTTCTCTGCTGCATCTTTTTCAGGTTTAGGAATTAAGGTGATGCTGGCTTCATAGATAAAATTTGGGAGGATTCCCTCTTTTTCGATTGTTCTGAAAAGTTTGAGAATAATTGGAGTTAGTTCTTTAAATGTCTGGTAGAATTCATTAGTGAAACCATCCTGTCCTGGGCTTTTCTTTGTTAGGAGGTGTGGTGTATCATTTCTTTTCATACATTGACAGATTTGCTTTGCTAATCTTTCTTTGAGGATTTTTGCGTATGTCCATGAGATATGATGGTCTTTAGGATTCTGTTCTTTTAATGTCATGTTTAGTTTTGTTATTGCAGTAATTTTTACTTCAAAAGATGAGTTAGAAAGTACTTCCTCTGTTTCTACTTTTTGTAATAGAGTGTATAAACTGGTATTATTTATTTATTTATTAAAGTTTGTCAGAATTCTCCAGGGAACCCATTTGGGCTTGGTACTTTCTTTTTTGGACAACAATTAATGAATTATTCAATTTCCTTAATAGATATATATTCTACTTATCTGCATTCCATGTGTGAGTTTTGCTCGATTATGCCTTTCAGGGAGTTTGTCTGCAAGAGGTTAAGTTTGTGAGTATAGAGCTATCCATACCACATGAGAATAGACTATATTTGGAATGTATACCATATAGAAGGGATCTATAACATATGAAAATGTAATATACTTGGAAATAACAGTCAAAGGTAAGCACACAAATAAATGAAGACAACCAGAAAAGGAAAAATAAATTTTAATTTAATAGAACTTGTAAATGAATGTAAGTTCTCCTTTCTTCTCTCTGTTTCGACATAAAACTGATAATCATAGCAATTTATTTTTATGAATTATCAATGTAATGTCTAACAATGACACCACCAAAATGTAATAGGACAGAACATGAGTTACATGTCTGTACTTTGCTGGAATTTATTTTGTATAAATCAGACTCCACTAACTACCTGTCGATTGATCTGTAGTTGTCAACAGTGGCTTCTGGTATAAATCTCCTGTATCATTTAATTGAATTTGGAATCCTTTGCAGGAAGTTTCATTGAAGAGCCTATAAAGTTTATTTGGATTCTTAAAAGGCTCTCCTTAATGATGGATATCTGCAGAAGACTACATTATCTACATTTAGTCATTTATTCTCACAAAGCTACCAACTTCTTAATTGTTTGCCATCAAAATGTTCATGGCTTTGGGGGGCCAGTGCTGTGGTATAGTGAGTTAAACCTCCACTTTGGCTATTTGGCATTCCATATTGGAGTGCTGGTTGCAGTCCCAGCTGATTCATATCTGATTCAGCTGCTAAAATGCTTCAGAAAATAGCAGATGATAGCCCAGGTACTTGTGGCCTGCCACTTATAGGGGAGACTGCTGGAATTCCTGGCTCCTGGCTTTGCCTAGGTGCATCCTAACCATAGTGGCCATTCAGAAATTGAACCAGTAGATGGAAGATCCCTCTCTTCATGTCCTGTGTCTCCCTCTCTCTGTCACTGTGCCTTTAAAATAAATAAACTTAAAAATATGTTTAAAATGTTCAATTTTCTAGAGTGTCCTTGGGTTCAAGATTCTCTGTACTCTTTAAAACAAAATCAGCACTTCTGGGAATCCATCTAAGACTCTATGCCTTACGGCCTGCTACTTCCTCTGGGGGAAAAAATCCTTAAGTCAGTGCTTTGGAGCTAAGGACTGGACTGAGGCTGCCTTGTCTCAGGCACTGTTTTTTTTTGTTTTTTTTTTTTCCTGTTTCTGTCCAAGATGCTGGGCAGTGGCATCAGCCTCTCGTAAAGGTTTGCCTCACCTGGTGTGTGGAACCTCTGACCTACAAGCTGGACTGAGTGCGGTAGAGGCCCCCACATTCTCAGCCTACTGTACCTAGGGTAGAGTGTCCATCCCATCGATGGTGGCCGAGTGGAAGAGGGGCCCAATACTTCTGGGCACATGTGCCTGGATTTTAGCCTCTAAAAAAATAGAGCATATATGTGATACAGGAAACTCTGAGGATTACCTTCTACTATACAATACACTATAGTAGGCATACACATAGTATACATATAGTATATGTATACCATAGTCAATACATATAGTATAGCCAATACATATAGTAGCCACATACAAACTGTATGGAAAAAGTCCCATCTCTGATTGCCAGTGCCTAGGCTAGAGTTTCTGTCAGCCCGAGTTAATTGGAGGAAGGGATCATGCTATGGCTCCACTGCCCAAAAATCTCACTCTCATTATTGACATTTACTGCAATTTCTTGAGTACATGCTTCTTCATCTGCTGTATAACCTTAGGACAAATCCCAAAGATTCTAAATGGAGGTGGGTTTTATAATTCTCACTATTTATACTAATCCCACCAGGGGTTGATTTTATATAACTCACCATGCTACTGATCTGAATGTATATTATTTTATATATTTACATTTATTACAGTTTTATATGATTTGTTTTCATGTAAATTTACAAATGATGTTCTACCATTTTTCTCACCATAGTATATTCTTCCCTTGGGAGCAGAGTAGATGGGGAAAGGCAAGTCAGTGTTCAGGTGCCTTCAAACAGCCCAAGTACCACCTGGGAATCAGATTTTAGTAACATTCTCCTCCCAATAAAACAGTGCGACTTTCAGATGTGCACCTCCTTCCCATTTCTGCTGATTAGGATGTGGGGTCAAATTGTACCTCACTAATGCTGGACTGTGTGCCTTTTCCAGTTAGCTTGTTATCGTTGGACAGCAAATAAGATAATTGATCTACATACAATTATGGTGAAAACTTTGTGGTACAGTCTAAGATTTTCGGGCCATACTTCATCCAAAACATAGGATATAACTTCTCATTAATTTCAATAAATGATTCCATTTTTTGTTATCTCATTTTTTTTAATTTGACAGGTAGAGTTATAGACAGTGACAGAGACACAGAGAGAAAGGTCTTCCTTTCGTTGGTTCACTCCCCAAAATAGCCACTACGGCCAGTGCTGCGCTGATCCAAAGCCAGGAGCCAGGTGCTTCCTCCTGGTCTCCCATGCAGGTGCAGGGGCCCAAGCACCCAGGCCATCCTCCACTGCCACAGTAGAGAGCTGTGACTGGAAGAGGAGCAACCGGGACTAGAACCCTGCTCCCATATGGGATGGCTCTACTCGCTTTCCGGTTTTGGTCAACACGAAGCAAAATGTGACTTATAACAATGAAAGTTAAATTCTTCCCCTCCATTTTGAGCTGAAATTATATACAAAGTGACAGAAAAAGGTCATTGCCTGAGGAAGGACAGTGCTTCCAGTAGCCTGTTTTTTTTCCCTTAAGTTTTCCTGAGCTTTTCTTTATGAGAGCTTGATTCCTCCCCCAAATGAAGCCAATTATATGCCTCGTTAAGAAGTGGGCATCTTGTCAATATAGAGATTCTGTGCTTAAGCTCACCCAGTGCTCAGTAATGCCCCGCACATAATAGACTCTCATTACGCATCTGTCCAGTGAGTGAATAAATGAATGAATGGTTGTTGAGTAAAATCTGCCTCGATACAAGAAACCAGAAAAGCATGGTAAGACCTTATGAAAATACAGGCATATATCTTTTGGATACACAGATCAAACTGAAATTATAAAGAAATGACTTTAATGATGCTTTCATTTTGTGAAGCAAAAGCTTGACTGGCTAGTAAGTGAAGGAAACTTAGACAAACTGCCATGCTCCAAGCTGATTGAAGGAAAGGTGACAAAGTCATATCTAGATGACACCAGTGCCTGCAAGGTCAGTGACTGTATAGATGGAAGTGCAATCATGATAATGAAATACATTCCCTGATGGTCTTTAACATCTGGGCCTCTCAGGCACAACAGACTATGGCCTTGCCTGGTTCCCTATCACATTGAACATTTTTTTTTTGAGAGCATTATTACCTGGAAAGGCCTCTGGTATGCATTTAGAACTTCTTTCTGTAACTATCTTCAAAGCTGGATATGATTATTGCCCAATTTTCTCATCTCAGATTTTGACTTATCTATATTGGCAAATTTAAAGTAAAATAAAAAATTAATTTCCTCATCTTCTTCTCATATTGACTTTATCCGTTTAAGTATTTTTATGTAATTTCTTATATATATCACTATTATTTTGTATTGCACCATGAGCATAGGAAAAATGTTCATATATAAATTAGAAAAATGCTAGGATGAAACTAAAGGCAACAACAAAGGAATAAATTTTGTGCAGCTTTCTTCTTCCTTTTACGTTCATAGATAGAAGTCCTAACTCTGAATACTTTAATGCGATTGCATTTATTGGTATGACTCTTGAAGAGGGATGAGTTAAATGAGATACCTAGAGTGGATCCTTTTTTTTATAAATCTAATTTTATTTTTTTTTTAATTTTTTGACAGAGTGGACAGTGAGAGAGAGACAGAAAGAAAGGTCTTCCTTTGCCGTTGGTTCACCCTCCAACAGCCAGTGCACCGCACTGATCCGAAGACATGAGCCAGGTGCTTCTCCTGGTCTCCCATGGGGTGAAGGGCCCAAGCACTTGGGCCATCCTCCACTGCACTCCCTGGCCACAGCAGAGAGCTGGACTGGAAGAGGGGCAACCAGGACAAAATCCAGCACCCCAACGGGGACTAGAACCCGGTGTGCTGGCGCCGCAAGGTGGAGGATTAGCCTATTGAGCCAAGGTGCCGGCTTAGAGTGGATCTTAATCCAATATGAGTAATATCCTTATAAGACTAGTTTAGTAGGACACATACACAGAGAGAGAGAAGACATATGGAGACACAATGAGTGGACAGCTATGTGCAAACCACGGAAAGGGGCCTCAGAAAAAGATAAAGCCTGCCAATACTGCCATCTTCCATTTCTAGCCTCTGGAATTGTAAATGAATACACTTCTGCTATTTAAGTCACGCAGTCTGTGACATTTTGTTAAGGCAGCCTTACCAACTAATATACTGCCAGCATGTTTTGAGATGGGAGCATATGACCACTGTCATTTATATCAGATACCACCGGAACATAGTTTGATTTGGAATTAGAAGGTTCTTAGAAATTAATTAATTTAAATTAATTTATTTTCATTATTTAAGTTATTTATTTTAATTAATGTATTTTATTTTGGAATATGTGCAGTCCTAGGGAACCATAAGTCAGTGTATTAGACAAGGTATTCCAATAAAATCAGGACCAAAAAATGGTGAAATCATCTTTGAAGTTTGGAAAACTTTCAATAACATTGATTAATTAGTTGTTTTAGGATAATAAGAAAAACTACACTATGAATTATCAGCCTCCAGGTTATAGAAAAGCAGGGCCTGTTTGAGGAGACATTAACTTTGTTCCCTACCATGCGAAGCAATCCGCCTTAGTCTGTTCCACTCTCTTGGCTCTTCCTTTGCCCTGTGAATTTCCCGTCTATCTAATTCGAGGAGTTTAAATTTACCTATCCAAAGATCTGTGATTAAAACCAATTTCAGAGGCTAGAATAAAAAAAATAAGATTTTATGTGCTCCACACTTAGATGAAAATGAGCATATAAGATAGATTCAATTTAATTTGGTTATATAATCTGTTATTTGAATGAGTGTTATGAAAATTTTTTCCAAAACATTTTTCTTTTCCAATAAATCAAAGCACAAATGGAAATTATTTGCATTTTGTTAGACATACCAAAACTTGTAAGAAAAATATCAATTTTTCTCTAATAATTTAGTTACTTTTGTGAAAACTCCTTAAAATCTCCAAAAATGTGTTGAGAATAAGGAAGCAATAGCAAATATGAGGGTCAATTTTCATTTTTTTAAAGATTTTTATTTAGTTAGTTGAAGATCGGAGTTACACAGAGAGAGGAGAGGCAGAGAGAGAGAGAAAGAGGTCTTCCATCCACTGGTTCACTCCCCAATCGGCTGCACGACTGGAGCTGCACCGATCCAAAGCCAGAAGCCAGGAGCTTCTTCTTCATCTCCCACGTGGGTGCAGGGGCCCAAGGAGTCGGGCCATGTTCTACTGCTTTCCCAGGCCATAGCAGAGAGCTGGATTGGAAGTGGAGCAGCCCGGTCTCGAACCGGTGCCCACATGGCATGCCTTTGCTTCAGGCCAGGATGTTAACCCACTCCACCACAGCACTAGCCCCGAGGGTCAATTTTCTGTCAAGAAATATTTAATACAAATTATATGTGAACCTACACACTGTTAATCCTTCACTACAAGTAAAACACAGTTTTCATTACAAAGATGCTGTGTTTATTACTGCTCTGTGATTCATTGTCATTTCAGTGGAACTGAGTTTTTTAGAACTGAGTTTTAGAAAGAGATTTTAGAGAACTTAAAAATTAGAGAACTTAAAAATTATTTGGCAATTTACCCCTTTAATTCTAATTTGACTGTAATTCTGTCAACATCTTGTAGCTGATTATCATTTAAAGCAATATTTAAACCTCACATTTTCTTATTTTACAAAGGACATTATTTAATAAGCTTATTACACTCTAACCCAACTTATGATACACATATGTCCTCTCACAAAAAAACTCAGGAGCAGATTTAACAAAGTGGAGTGTCAGAGTGTTGCTTTGCTTCTGTGCTTTTTTCTTCTGCTTTGCTGTCTGGGGTTCATTTCTCTCTTAAAAGGAAATGCATTGGCTTTATCTATTCTGAAAATATACCTCTCATCTCATTTGATATGATTAAGTCATCAACAAGCCACATTTCAGATGAGGATGCTATGATCGATAAAATGTTATTAATGGTTCCTGAATCAAAATCTTATTAAGTACAGGAATTCAGTTGTGGGTTTTTCAATGGCATTACCCTTTTGAGAGTTATGAAGCGGTGGCAGGTTCATCCCCCTGGAGTCTACCTTGGCATTCCAAGCACTGAGTAGGTGAATGAAACACTATAGGCAAAGGCTGTAATAATCTTGTTAAGTAAAGTCTACTGGCATTTCAGTAAATCAAAACCCAAACACATTGCTCTGGAATATCTGTGATCCTTCTGCTGAATACAGGTTTTCATTTAAAAACAGGAAGCTGTAAGTTCTCAGCAGGCAACAGATCGACACTATGATGGTTTCCTTAATAGTCCCTGCTACAGTATCATCTGATTCTAAACGAATAGTATTTTGTCATGTTGTATATTGCTAATAACAAAAAAAATTGGAGTGTTGACAACAAAAATATATGTTTTCTGTAAAAAGGTCACGCAGACAATATCTTCTACCTAAATTTCTGAGTTTAACTAAAGTTTAGAAGCAGTCCCAACTTTTACAACCAAGAACATATGCATACTAAGGGAAAATAAAGGGGAAAATGGACGCGTAAATTATACCAAGAATGAAATCATGATCCTTTGTTCATTTGTCGATTGCTGAGCTGAGGCAGTAGAGCCAGCTCATAGTTCTGGTAGCTGAATATGTGGCACAGGTTTAGCCTTTGGCTTTGCCTCAGGAAAAATACTTTAACAGCTAAATCTATATAAAAATTCATACCTTTCAATTATCCCTGCCTGAGAATGGCTTTGCAGCGATGTGCCCAAGATCAGAACAAGGTTAATGCATTTAACATTTTTCTAAAAAATGGTTTTTCAGGATAGCAATAGGGAGGAGTCATGAGCTGCCTTCTTTTGACAGGCAAATCTCCTAACAGCCTTCATATCTCAAATGCCTACAACAAAAAGGTTGCAAGGCTTAGAAGGAAAGATGCAAGTGTATTCTCACAAGGTAGACAATCATGTCTTTTCTTCAGGCACTTTAATTGTAACATAATTAGAAAATATTAAACATATTGGTAATAATTGGAGTTTCAGTTTTCATCATGTGTGTGTGCATGTTTATATATATATATATGGATATCTCAAATTGAATTCTAAAGATGAAGATGTGTTTTACTATTATAAGGAACAAAGTTGTCCATTAAAGCTAAGGACTTAAGAAAGCATTAAGGCTATAACAGCAATATACAAAATATTCCTATTTTTGCATAGCTTTAAATATATATTTTTTTCACAGCCTTTGGCAACTTACAAAATATAAGTATTGTTCACAATACTTATAAGTAGGTAATGTAGCAGAAGGGTTTTTGTGGCAAAAGATCACTAAATACAATTTTACATTTGCTATTGGTTAAGACTAGAAGCACTGTACACTTAGTATAAGACCACAAAGTTATTGCATATAACCTAGAGATATATCACATGATGCTTGTAAGTTGTAAAATATAAATACTGAAACAAAATAATAAAACTTTGAAACTCTTGTTCCAACAGATGAATGTTCTTCATATCTTAAACACATACTTTTTTATTCTAACTCTAGAAAATGCCCAACACTAAATGAGTGAGGGCTTTCAATAAAGAATCCAAAGTTGAGGAAGTGTCACCAACATGTACCCTTACCCACATCACTTTGATATATCAGAATGTGGATGAGATTTACAACAGAAAAAAACATTTAAATGCCTAATTCTTGTAAAGTTTTGATGGGAAGAGACCATCAGCTTAATTAATAAGATTTAATTATCTGTACATTTTATGTTTATTTTTTGCTCATGTTCTTTATGTATACTTTCCTACTGATCAAAAATGTATTAAGCAAATTTTATTATTATTAGCTGTTATAAGCCATTTTATATCAATAATGACTACACATCCCTTCTTAAATGCATATCACTTTATATCTGAAATAATAAAATACCAGAAATATAAAAAATCAAGTCAATGCAATGATTTTATGAGAAGAAATTATTCATTTTAACACACTTAACAAATAAAATATCTTATTAAATCAAATGTATTTGTAGGGGCCGGCGCCGTGGCTCAACAGGCTAATCCTCCGCCTTGCGGCGCTGGCACACCGGGTTCTAGTCCCGGTCGGGGCATCGGATTCTGTCCCAGTTGCCCCTCTTCCAGGCCAGCTTTCTGCTGTGGCCCAGGAGTGTAGTGGAGGATGGCCCAGGTGCTTGGGCCCTGCACCCCATGGGAGACCAGGAAAAGCACCTGACTCCTGCCATCAGATGAGCGCGGTGCGCCGGCCGCAGTGCGCCAGCTGCGGCGGCCATTGGAGGGTGAACCAACGGCAAAGGAAAACCTTTCTCTCTGTCTCTCTCTCTCACTGTCCACTCTGCCTGTCAAAAAAAATTTATTTGTAGGGATTTAACTTTATATGACAGCAGTCATCTTGGTTTTAACTGCCATCATGCCCTCCAGATAACGGTGGCAGTGATATCATACCCTAAACAAAGTTATTAAGATAATCTTCTGCTCTTATCTGATGACTCAAGTGTCTCCTTAGTTAAAATATTTTGAAAAAGTTTAGGATTGGGGCCAGCGCTATGGCACAGCAGGTTAAAGCCCTGGCCTACAGGGCTAGCATCCCATATGGCTCAAGTACGTGAAGCTCCAATTCTGATCCAGCTCCCTGCTAATGCACCTGGAAAGCAGCGAACAGGCCAAGTCCTTGGGCCCCTGTACCCACCTGGGAGACCTGGAGGGATCTCCTGGATCTGACCTGGCCCAACAACCATCATTGTGGTCATTTAGGGAGTCTACCAGCAGATGGAAGACCTCTATCTCTGGCTCTATCTCTCTCTGCAGCTCTACCTTTCAAATAAGTAAAATAAATATTAAAAATAAAATAGTTCAGATACATTCAGTTGGCCACAGCCCAACTTTGTCTAGCTTAATATATAAATCCCTTTTTCTCCTACCTCCTGGGACAGGGATCTTTAACATCTTGCTACCATTGAAGACATGCTTCTGTTCATAAATCCCCAATAAGTTACACTCCATGTAATTCTGAGTTTTCCTAGTATTTCTTGGTCTCTCAATCCCTCTGACTTTGGCAATCAGTTCTTGAATACCAGGTTTTCCAGAAACAATATTATATACATTTTTTTGTAAAATTAGTCAAGTTTAAAGACCAATTCAACAAAGTGCATAAATCATGCTATACAAATGGAAAATCTGATCAAATATTCCGTTTTGAAATGAGTATGCAGAATTACTTAAAGAATAAATGAATCTAAAGACTAAATGAATGAAGTGTGTGTGTATAGGGAGGGAGTAAAGAGGTGGTGAATAGGACTAGAAATCAGAAGACTCACATCCTTCTTCTCGTTGAATGACTGTGTTAAGTGTTCATCTTTCATCTGTGTCAATATTTAAAAAAAAGGGAAAACCAATATATACCTCACTGGCCACTCAAAGATATGGTGAGATGTAGATCATTGTACATAGATAATTATAAAGTATTTTACAGTGAACTAGATGCTTTTAGAAACTTGTATGAAAAAGATAGATGCAGAGTGTTAATGGAAAGAGAAGTAGATAGTTAACTGAAATATTCCACCTGATTTAATTGTGTTTTTCACAATATTAAACCGGTCAGAGGTGGCAAACTCTGTGAATTAGTTGCTACCTGACAACAAGTAAATTACCTAGCTGATTTTTCCCTTTAAATTGACTGGAGAGATGAGTTGTTTTGGCAACATGTAAACACAGGCAGAGAAAAATTTAACCTTCTCTAACCTCCATTATCTATCTGAATTTAAAACAAAATGCAGATGGAGAACTCATTACTGCAGTGACAACCTGTGTTGTAATTAAAAAGCTTGGGATCTATTGCTGAAGTAGGGGTATGACAATGGGCAAAGGAAGGTCTGGCCCTTTGCATGCATGATCCCAAGCCTTTTTAATGTGAAGCCTGTTCCTCCTGGTTTAAGCACATACATTGATCTATGACTGAAGAACCAATATAATTATGACAGAAAAAATTTAAATGCAATTAATTAACCACAGGAGTGAAATAGCCTAAAGATAAAAATTAGAATGTTAGTATACCTATGACTTTCATAAAACTGCATTAACCAAAATTCTCTTTTAAATGGATATGTTTGCAGCAATATTAAGGAGACTAAATTAAACTCATTGTACATTTTGGTTTTGTTTCTTCTTTTGTTTTATCTGTGAAAATGAAAGTATCTATTGATCTCACAATGAAATACATATGGAACCTTTACATCTCATTTTGGTGACTAATTCATCAGCCAAAATCTATGCCCTTTCACTTATGTTTTCTTGGTGTTGAATGCTATTCCAAAATGTATATCAAACTCGCTAGTAGAGTGATGTAGTAGATCACATATTATAGCAGCTAACCTGGCTATAAAAAAGTATTATTTTCATTGGGTTTATTTTTTAATTTAAAAACAGGATGGAGTTACTGAAATAGAGGAAAGCAGTAAAATCAATAGAAAAATTCTTCTAACATATTAAGCCTCTCTGTCTGTCTTACAGTGCTTCTTCTATCAGATTAAAAAAAGTGTATGCTATCATGCTCTGTAATATTAATTCCTTTAATACATCTGCTTTGCTTATTCAGAACACATTGATTGCATGCACTTAATACTTGTAAGGCACAGTCACAGAAATTGTTTGAACTTCTCTATTTAAATGACTTTTTAAAATTCACCTTTGCAGAACTTGGATTTTGGCGCATTGTGGACACTATCCTATTTCTCATCTTCATATGCTTCTCATTTTCCCTATTGAATGGTAATTCCAGGATCCAGATGCCAAACTGCGAAAATATTCTTCCAGCAGCAGCATATGGTTCCTTGGCATGCTTATCTAGCATCTGTACAAAAAGCTTATAGTTTCCTCTGGGTATGTAATACTTCTGGCTGCTAAGAGGCTATTTGTGCAGCCTTTTCCTCACAGACACCATTTCTCTTGACAAACCTTTGGTTCTCAGCAAATTCTGCATATTTTTGTCCATTTGAGAATCAGTGATATACATAAGCTTGCTTTACAACCAGGCAGCTGTCCAAATATTCTCATTCTGTGACCAGGGGGTGGATCTGGCACTGATGCAAATTGGTTTAAATATAATAAGAGTTTATTTAGGTATCTTGATAAACAGCATTTTGATACCAATAAAATCTGAAGATTATCTACATTGTTGGAGCTATTTGTAATGATTTTCGAGGTCAAGAAAAATCACATTTGAAATGAAAGCTGCACAAGGTAATAATATGTGAAAGCATACTCATGGACAGCATTCATGCTGTTTTAAATGGAGTGTATGACTTTTAGTTACTAATAGGTAACTTTTCCTTCACAGGAAATTCCGCTTCGGCACAGCTAGCCGGACTGAGTCTTGCAGCTGCTTTATTGTACCAATATCTGTAGCTTTATAAATATGGAGACCAGTTTCATAGGTCACCATTTATCTAAGTGCTAAAAGTATTTGTTCTGTAAGAATTAGAGATTATTTCACGTTGAAGAATTTATTAATTAACTTATGGCAGATTGAAGGCAAAAATTGTTCATGGCTTTTGAGAGCCTTCATGGCCCGTTAATTAAGTTCGAGATATCTTCTCAGAAGAAAACAACTAAAATTCACAGAAAGGAAATGTATTTCAAGATGCTTTATTTCTACTGAAAATTTAAGCATAGCAAAGTGTATCAAAAATACCAGTATTCATGCCCTTATTCAAGGGTACCTCAAGTTGCTCTTGGAAAAAAAATGGATAAATTGTTTTAAAATTTTTTAAAGTCTGCATATAGCTTGTATGCATATGCTATACCTTTTTCATGAACTTTTTGAAGTCCTTTTATACTATGCACTTCATGTTTCTAGAAGCTAGCTTTGTTAATATTCTATTTATTTTTCTTGTCTGGTATTTTATGAACATCTCTTAAAACGGGCCTTAGGATATAGAAGTGAAATATATTTCTACCATATATATTTTTCTCGTGGATAGCAATATGCTCTGTGATATCTAACATTTTAATTTACTGTAGAAAACAATAAAAGGAGATCCATTCACAGATAGGGTTATATTAAAGGATTTCATTCTCATGTGTGTTGAATAATTTTAGAAGCTGATGGGTGTTATGGTCCTTGTTGCTGGGTCTTTGGGTGCTGAAGAACTGGAGATATAATCAAGATGTGTTTGAGTACACTTTGGTGACCAGAGCATGGCCGATATCCAGTCTTATAGATCGTGAAGTAAGAAATGAAGAGGAGATCCATAGACACAGATGGACTACCAGTTTAATATTGTATTTAAGACTATGTGACTGTTATCCAGATGAAACCATTCAGGATACTGAAGAGAGAGATAAAAAAATCTTTGCTGTTTCAGAAACTCTTTAAGAAAACTTGAAGAATTTCATAAAGCTGAAAACCAAGTGCCTAAGAAAGAAATTTGTCCAAAAGGAATTTGGAAAGGCAAAAAGAAAATTATTTATGAGAAAGATACATACTGTAATAAAGATAAAATCAATTGTAAAGAACAGAGGTTCTAATGGCCAGGCTAGCAAGAAAAGCTACCAGCTTCTATGACGTACAAAACCCATTTTGGAGTTTGTCATAACAATCGGAGACCAAGGTTTGAGACCAAAAGTCTGAAAAGTTTTGCAGCTTCTTTGCTTTCACTAGATCTACAAGGACACATTTATTAAGCTCAGCAAGGTTTAGAAGAACATGCACGGGGGGACCTGAATGTAAAGTCTGTAAATAAACTAACTGACAAGTGTGGTTACTGCAGAATCAATAAGGTAGGAACTGCCTTGACAGATAACACTGATCGCTCAGTCACTTGGTAAAGATGGCATCATTTGCATGGAGGAACTGATTCATGTCATCCATACCAGAAGAAAGCACTTCAAGGAAACCAGTATCTACCTGTAGCCTTTCAGATTATCTTCTCTGCAGGCAGGATGAAGAAAAAGACAACACAGTTTGTAGAAGTTGGAGATGTTGATAACTTGGACACAGTACATCAACAGGCTTATAGAGAGATTGAGTTTAGGAGCTGGTGCTGTGGCGTAGCAGGTAAAGCTGCTGCCTGCAGTGCCGGCATCCCATATGGACTCCAGTTTGAGTTTTGGCTGCTCTACTTTTCCGATCCAGCTCTCTGCTATGGCCTGGGAAGGCAGTAGACGATGGCCCCTGTGCCCATGTTGGGGACCAGGAAGAAGCTCCTGGCTCCAGGCTTTGGAACAGCCCAGCTCCAACACTTGAGCCATGTGGGAGTGAACCAGCAGATAGAAGATTTCTCTCTCTCTCTCTCTCTCTCTCTGCCTTTCAAATAAATAAATAAATCTTTAAAAAAGATGAGTTTAGAGTCTATCATATTATCTTTGTGTATTGTTCAATTAATTTTTTTTTGACAGCCAGAGTGGACAGTGAGAGAGAGAGAGAGAGAGAGAAAGAGAGAGAGAGGAAGGTCTTCCTTTTTCTGTTGATTCACCCCCTAAATGGCTGCTACCGCTGGAGCATTGCAGCCAGCACACTGCACCGATCTGAAGCCAGGAGCCAGGTGCTTCCTCCTGATCTCCCATGCGGGTGCAGGACCCAAGCACTTGGGCCATCCTCCACTGCCTTCCAGGGCCACAGCAGAGAGCTGGCCTGGAAGAGGTGCAACCATGACAGAATCCGGCGTCCCCACCGGGACTAGAACCTGGGGAGCCAGAGCCGCAGGCAGAGGATTAGCCTAGTGAGCAGCTGCGCCAACAGTATTGTTCAATCATTAAGCAGTGGCTACTCTCACGGTTAAAAAAAAAAGTATGTGAACTGGAATTTACCATTTGACTTCAAAACTCAGTCCCTGCACACAGCTCTGTGAGATGTAATGAAATGCATTTTACTTTTTTTTAATTATACAAATTTTGGGGTACTATGTGATTTTTTTGTTATATGTATATATTGTGCAATGTCCAGTTAGGGTAAATATATTTATCCCTTAAAGTATTTAGTATTTCTTTACAGGAAAACATCCAAAACCCTATGTTTAAGTTTTTGAAAAATAAATATATAGTTTATTAACATTTCCGCTGTGAAATAGAACCTCGGAAATGTTTACTCTTATCTAGCTGTATGGAAGGTAACCACCATTGAATTTTTAAATTGGTCACCTATTTGTTGGACACTGCATAAGAGTATGATCATGTGATATTTGTCTTTCTTTATTTCACTTAACATAACAACCACCAATTCCATCATGTCTCTACAAATGACTAGATTTCAGCCTTCTGTGGCTGAGTACTATTTCATTGTGTGTCTATACCCATTTTATTTATCTATTCATTAGGATAAGCACTTAGGTTGTTCGCGTTTCCAAGCAATTATGAATAGTGCTGCCTTACACATGGGAAGGCAGATGTCTCTCCAACAGATAGATTTTATTTCCCTTGGATATAGATACCCAGTAATAGAAATACTGGATCATCCTGTAGTTCTATTTCTAACTGTTTTGCTAGATCTCCATACTGTTTTCCACAATGGTTCTTCAATTACCAACATTTGCTATCATTTGGCTTCCCTTTTTGATAATAGACTACCTTCTTGTTACTTCACCTGCCTTCCTGATGATAATAATGGTACTAAAACTCTGCTTTTCATTTAGTCTTTGTCATTTCTTTCTTATATTTAAGCACGGCTGGTCCATTGGTGGTATAGATTCTGCATATCCTCAGATTTCATTGTTTCACAACTAAATGATAGTAACTTGCTTTTTACTAAATTGTATATTCTAAGTTGGTAAGCTTATGATCATTCTGTTCCAATTTTCAAGGTGTAATATTTTGGTCATATCCATGTTCTGAATTTTCATTTGTTTTTCTTTGTATCTTAGTTGATTTTTATACCACATTCTTTTTAATTTTGTAAATATTGTATATATGTTTAAAAAGTAGAGAGATGTCAAATACATATTTATATGTATATATGTGCATACATACAAACATTTATATGCATATATTTTTATATATACACACATACATGCTCACAAATTTGGAGAGAGAGACAAGCAGAGAGAGATCTCCCATCTATTGCTTCACTCCACAAATACCCACGAAAGCCAGAGGCTTAAGCCAGGAGCCAGAAACTCCATATAAGTATTCTTTTTGAGTAACAGGGACACAATGACTTGAGCTACCACTTGCTGCCTCGCAGAGTGTGCATTAGCAGTGGAGCCAGAACTCAAACCCAAACACTACAATATAGAATGTGGGCACCCCAAGCCGTATCTTTTATACCGAATACCCACTCTATTTTCTATTTTTTTTGTTTTTCTCTTGTCTGATTTTATTAAATCTATGACAGCTTTTTCAGGAATTTTGACCTGTTTTGTGCAGAGTAGTAGTACAAATTCACTACTGTCATTATTACCAGTTTCCAAATGTGGTACATTGTGCATAAGGTAAAAATTTCCATCTTACTTTCAGGCATGCAATTCAGTCATATTAAGTATATTCACATTGCTGTCCATCCAACTTCTATAATTCCTTTTATTTGTAAACTTAAAATTCTGTACCCCTTAGGCAACTCTCTTCCTCACTTCCCCCCAGCACCTATCAGCTACCAAGCATCTAGAGAGTTCACCATAGGCAGAATTACAGTATTGTTTTACCTACTGTAATTTCCAAGATGCCTGATGTTTTTTGTTCTTGTATAACATGATTCTATGTTGCTACTATCAGCTAATAATACTTCTCAAAATCACAGATTAATTTTTAAGTTGTAAGTTTTAAGTTCTAGTTTAATGTCTGTAATTTCACAAATAAGTTTTCTGCATTCCAAGCCCTTTGAATAACATTGAATATCTAAATAAGATCATTGAATAAATTTTATAACATTGAAAAATCTAAATAAGAATTATCAATGCTTTTAAACATTCAGATTCTAAGCTGAACTCCAAGTAAATTCTACCAGAAATATCTGCACAACCAGTTTTTCCCTGGTGAAGACTAACAACATAGGTGTTTATCAAAAATTAAGAAAATGAACAGTGATTTTTGATTACCATGTCTTCTAACAGCCCTCATTCTGTTATGAAACACAACTAATGCATGGAAACTTCTTATAAATACTATTTCATAGTACTATTCCATTTGTAAGTTTGAAGGTGGGGCATTGATGCTCGTTTTTAAAAAAGTAAACTGAATCTGGAACAATATGAGAATGTGGGGAATAACCAGGACAGGTGAGTTTCCTCAGACATGCATAGCATTTAAGGTCTGCTTTTCAACCTTGGGGCAATGGTCAGTTTTTCAGCTTTTCTCTTTGTTACAATTCCGTTTGTAGTTGTCCAAAACCAGTAGCAAAGATGTTGACCTAATCACTTAGATTCCAAAGTTATAATTTTAGGTTGCCTAATTGATATGCCCAATAAGGCAAAGGAAAACAAGTATCATCACCTCATCTCACTGACATCAGAGGGAATTAAACATCACTCTGTCTGGGATCAAGACTGAGTTCCTAAAGGGAGCTTTGTATAGAAGCTGCAACACTGACATACTTGAGAGATACAAACCAAATCAATCTCTTATCCATCCCAATAAAGGAGAGAAAAGATAAAGTCTATATAAATAAATGGGTTACATACAGCTTTCAATATATGGGCAGCAGAATTCTCAGATTTTCTATCTTGTTAGACTGCTTCATTTATCAAGATTAAATGTAGTTATTAGATAAGTCTTGTACAATTACAAACTGAACTGAAACCCTATTTTTCCAAATACATTACTGAAGGAAACTGATTTGTATACCATGGAAGATTTAACTATTTCAGTAAGAGGTTTTTTTAAAAAGATTTATTTATTTTATTTAAAAGTCATAGTTACAGAGAGAGAGGCAAAGACAGAGAGACGAAGAGGAGAGAAAGAGAGAGAGAGAGAGAGAGAGAGAGAGAATATCTACCATCTACTAGTATACTCTCCAAATGGCCACAACTGTCAAGACTGAGCCATTCTAGAACCAGGAGCCTCATATGGGTGAAGGGGTCAAGCAGGGAGCTTGGTTGGAAGTGGAGCAGCCAGGCAGGACATAGACTAATACCTCTAAGGGATGCTGGTGTCACAGGTGGGGTCTTCACCCACTCCTCCACAAAGCTGGTCCATAAGATTTGATCGTAAAAATTAAATATTAAATCTTAGAAGAAACTTACGTAAGTGTCAGTTACTGTTATCATATTGAGTCCATCTGTAATATCTATTGAGGATGGCTGGACACAGTCTACAGTGGTTTCAATCTCACCTTTCCAAATTCATTCAAATCAAATAATTTTCCCTGATCTGTCCGCACTAAAGAAAAATGTCATTGTGGCCTAGAGCAATGTGGCTGTGGAGTTGCATTCTAACATGGCCAGGCTCACATGTTTCTCACTTCGGAAGCACTTTCAAACTGTTACTTTAAATTTAAAGCTACTGATTTAGCTGTAGTAACTCAGAACAGACTATAAAACTCTGAAAGTTCTCAAATTATAGCATTTCACAGAAAATTTAAAAAGTAATCATTATTTATATAACATTTTGAAATTACATATAAATATATTTTAATTGCATTGAATACTTGTATGCTGTGAGACTGTGTCCATATACAAGTATATTACTAAATTGCAACTTTCAGCACATAGTTACTGTAATTATCTTGTAATCCTGGGGAACACTAAGGAACTAAAAGGTGCATAGAGATGCATTTTATTTGATTACAATATTGATGTTTTGTATTAAATAGCTTAAAAGATTTCTAAGGAAAGCTAGACATATAATTCAAAGTTTGTGTGAGAGAAAAAGCACTTTTTAAAATTGAAAGTCACATGGTCATATCCCACATAGATGTATAAATCATATGGTTCTAGTTTAGGTAGGCTCATAGCATTATCCCTGTGTCATGTAATTCAAATACAACTCTTCAAAGACCTCAAGGCAAGGGGAAAAACCTATGCTTGACGGGTAACCAGTAATAGAGGCAAAGGATAATCTTGAATATTTTCGTACTCACATTCCAATTTCCAGCTATACCTCCTCAGACGTAGTTATTGTTGAGCCTTCAATTGTACCTGAATCAGGAAAAAATACAGTGGAATGTAAATAATGTATACTGTATTTAGAAAAACAACGTAAATACTTTATAGACTGTTCAGTAAATAATGTATATACTTAGAAAAACAATGTAAATATTTCATGGACTACTGGGCCACTGTTAAGGTTCAGATTAAACCTCTGGGTTTAGAGAACACTGTGTTTATCAAAACTCAATTTCTTCTACACAATAGATTTCTGCAAGGTTCTGGATAAATTGCCATGTATAAACTATGTATTCATGGTTCAGTCCTACTACAGTCATTGTATTAACTGTACATTATGTTTTCTAGCTACTGCACACTAAAATCATATGAACTTCAAACTTCAAAGTTTGAGCTATGCTTTAGTGTCAGAAAATGTACAGAAAGACTTCTTGTTAAGCATTTGCCAACCTTGTCAATCACATTATAAATTCACATTATATTCTTGATCTATTAGGAGTACAAACCAAGTCACATATTTCTAATAACAATGTTTGCCATGCTCAATCTTTGGTTACATTATCAAAATTAATTTTATCCCTTTCTCCTCTCACAATTGCACTACTCTTTATTTATGTATGTTGCCTAATAAGACTTTTAAAAATCTCTTCTTTTTTCAGTTTCTTTTCAATCAGAGCCGAAAATGTGCCTCGCATGTCTGTCCTTTTAGTAGTTCAGCATTATAACATATCACTGCAGTCCCACATTTAATATTCAATATCTATTGTTAAGTTCCTCATAAAGTGCCAGTAGCTGCTCATATGTTCTAATTAATAGGCATAGTGTGAAGGCCATAACCAGCTTCACAGAGGAGAACAATGGGCTCACACATCACAGCTGCAATCCACCAGAGGTTGGATGTGAACATTCCCTCCTCAACTGCTGAGTATTTCAAGCAGGAGGAGCAGCTGGCGATCGAACAGAACCCATGATGCACTAACAGTTTTTTGGAACCATAAAAAACTATAGATGTCAAATGCATATCAAATAGTATTTAATAGCAGGTGGTTAACATCATTTGTGCCATAGATATAGAATACAACCGTGGAGATAGCCTCGTACATTAAACTGATATTTTGATGGATAAGTGAATAATTTATCAGATTGCTTGAAGTCCAAAGAATAGCCTTAAGGTATTTCAGGTGAGAGTAGAAAAGATTTTAAATCAGATAATACGTAATTTACTTTATTTTGTGATATTAACGAACCATGATGATGCAAGTTATATCATAATACAGACCAGTTACTTGGGGTACACAAATACTATGTTCCTCATTATAAAAATGATTATTTCTGAAGCAACATGGCAATTAAAGAAATGTGTCCTTGGGTCATGATAAAAGGTAACCAGGTGTGACCAACATAATCTATCAATTTTACCTGAAAAACAATACAGTGTTTATTCCTACCAGTATAATCTCAACACTTGTGATTTAACATGTCTATAGTTGATATCCTGACAAACCTTATTTCAATTGTGCTATTACTTGTAAGTTCAGAATCATGTGGGCATGTTCTAAGGAATCACTAGACATAAGATACCACGACAAGAAAGATATCTTGATCAAGGACTAAGAACTGTGTTATAAGAAAAACAAAAGTATAAGAAAAGATTATAGAAGACTAAAAG
The DNA here is from genome assembly GCA_949820135.1 of Sylvilagus floridanus. Lineage (NCBI taxonomy): Eukaryota > Metazoa > Chordata > Mammalia > Lagomorpha > Leporidae > Sylvilagus > Sylvilagus floridanus. Next base: position 58,364,336 of record OX463242.1, read on the forward strand.
ATCATTTTAAATTTATAAAGTGATCTTAAAACAGTAAATCCTTGTTTACTCAATAAAAATACAGTCTAAATTTCCAGTTGCAGTCACTTTTTAAAAGTCACTTGTTTACTCAATAAAAATACAGTCTAAATTTCCAGTTGCAGTCACTTTTTAAAAGACACTTATTTATTTATTTGACAAGAGGAGTAACAGAGAGAGTAAGGAAGGGGGACAGAGAGAAAGAGAGAGATCCTCCATCTATCTGTTGGTTCACTCACCAAATAGCTGAAGCATTCAGGTCTGGGGCAAGCTGAAGCCAGGATCCAGGGCCAGGACCAAGATTCCAACCAGCCTGTCAAACCAGCATTCTGATCCATCAACCCAATACAGAAGGCTGGCATCTCAGGAAGAAGCTTAACTGATTGCACTACAATGCCAGCCCCAAATGCGAGAGTCTTATCCAGGGTTTCCTACGAACCAGAGCTCAAGTTTCTAATTTAAGGTTGTTAACAATAGAGCTAGGACAGAGTCATACCTGGAAACTAGAACTGCTAGAGATTCTTCTGAACTATATTATCCACATCTTGTTGGCCTGACCTTGCACAGTATACTTTGTTTATTTTTCTAAAATAAGAAAATCAGTTCTCAGCTCTCTATGATATAAAATGGGAACATGACTTTGGAAAATACAGAATGTTTATACACCTACAATTTTGTCTGATTCTCAAAATAACCTTAAGCAATAGTTGTTAGCTCCATTTTATAGTTAAAGAATTAATCTCTAGCAGGATTTGGTAATATTCTTAAAATCTACATTGAGGAAAAATGCAATGATATGCAAGGCAACAGCTGTATTTTCCAATTGCATATACTTGATAAAATTATAAGATGAGGAGACAGGGGAGGAGGAGGGAAGGAGAGAAATAAAGAAAGAAGGCAGGAAGGCAGGAAGGGACGAACACAGGAGGGAAGGAAACCAAATCTCTGGAATGAAAGGGAACTTTAGAGTTCAGGCCTTAGGATTCTTTGCTATAAAAAGCTACGGCTTAACATTTATGAAACTCTGAAATTAAAGTATGATATTAAAATTATATAGGAACTCAGGATAATAATTCAGTACTTTTAAACGTATATTTAAGGTTTAAGAATTTATTTCCAAATTAGCTTGAACTCAATATTGGATGCAATAGGGGGAAAAATGGAAGTAATATAGGGTTTTTTATTAATGAACTGAGATGTTCCTGAACTTGGAAAACAATAATTTCACATTTTAAGCAGTTCTAACCTGTAACCCCAGTACACAGATATTTAATTTAACTGTATTCCTCCTATAGCCACCTAAATTTCTCTTCCTACTGCAAATCAGCAAGCAATAAAGAGGATTAGCCCATTTTAGTAAATCAGTTTGATGTCTAAAACAACTATTTGCTTTAAATTCTAATAACAGGAATCAGTGCAAATGTTTTCACTGAAAATTTTTGCACATCGGCAGCAGAAGTTGCTAAAAGGGGCTGGCATTCTGGCATAGCAGCTTAAGCCTCCACCTTCGATGCCACTACCCAAAATGGGGACTTGTTTGAGATCCAGCTGTTCCACTTCTGATCCAGCTCCTGGCTAATGACCTGGTAAAGAAGTGGAAAACGACCCAAGTGCCTGGGCTGCTGCACCCATGTGGGAGACCTTGGTGAAACTCCTGGCTCCTGGTTTCCATCTGGCCCATTGAGTCCATTTGGGGACTGAACCAGAAGATGAAAGATTTCTCTCTCTCTCTCTCTCTCTCTCTCTCTCTCTCTGTCTCTCCTCTGCTTTCTGTAACTTTGCCTTTCAAAGAAGTAAAAAATAAGTCTTAAAAAACGTAGACAAAGGCCAGCGCCATGCCTCACTTGGCTAATTTTCCACCTGCAGCGCCGGCACCCCAGGTTCTAGTCCAGGTTGGGGCGCCAGATTCTGTCCCGGTTGCTTCTCTTCCAGTCCAGCTCTCTGCTGTGGCCCGGGACTGCAGTGGAGGATGGCCCAAGTGCTTAGACCCTGCACCCACATGGGAGACCGGGAGAAAGCACCCGGCTCCTGGCTTTGGATCGGTGCAGCGCCGGCCGTAGTGGTCATTAGGGGAGTGAATCAACAGAAGGAAGACCTTTGTCTCTGTCCCACTGTCTATAACTCTACCTGTCAAATAATAAAAAAAAAAAAAGTTGACAAAAGTACAGCATCCTTATGATCTGAAAATACATGTGCTAGTAATCATGTGCTTGGTCTATCTGGCAAATCATTTGAATTTGTCTCATTTGAACCAAATATATTGGTGTAACCCTTAATAGATGCAAGTATATGCAGATACAGCATATTGTTCAAAGAAAACCCCCAATCATATCAGGTTTTAACAGCACAGTTTAGGAACTGTCACTGGTTAAATTATTAGAATTTGTTATTTAAAGCAAGGCAACATGTTTGACAGCTGTTAATATATTTATAAAGGTTGAGTACAATTTTACAAGGTTTCCTCTGCAAGGAAAATCTTACGAAATTAGAAGATATAAACAAAATATTTGCCCACCACATTGTATTTCAAGTAGCATGCAAGTATTTCAAATGTTCCATAGGTACTTTCTAGTTAGAAAGTTGGCTTCTGAACTTGACATTTTTACTAATGTTGTCGTTGATATAAAATGAAATAGGATATATGAAAATATTCTCAATGCAATATAATGTTTTTCAATGCTGATTGATATACTATAGTGCATGTAATTATATGTTGATCAATCAACTGGATCTTCCTAGTTTATTTGTTTTGTGGGAAGAGGATTTATTCATATCCCAGGACATTAAAAAGAGCTAATGTAGTAATTTGCCAGCAGACCCCTTTTCCTTATCTCAGGAGCTAACATTCCTTTCTGCTTTCAGAGTGGCAACTGTGTAAGAACTCTATATTAGTTCTATTTTTGTTTTATTTATTTATTTAAGATTTATTTATTTATTTGAAAGTCACAGTTACACAAAGTTAGAAGGAGAGGCGAGAGAGAGAGACACAGACAGAGAGAGAGAGAATCTTCCATCCGCTGGTTCCTTCCTCAATTGGCCACAACAGCCGGAGCTGTGCCCAACCGAAGCCAGGAGCCAGGAGCTTCTTCCAGGTCTCCCACGTGGGTGCAGGGGCCCAAGGACTTGGGGGCCATCTTCTGCTGCTTTTCCAGACCATGGTAGAGAGCTGGATTGGAAAAGGAGCAGCTGAAACTCTAACCAGCATCCAGATGGGATGCTAGCACTGCAGGCAGCTGCTTTGCCTGCTACACCACAGCTCCAGCCCCTATTTTTGTTTGAAATGCTAGTATGACTTTTCTTAGACTCCCCTCTTGATTTTATGTCTCTTTTTTCCCTTCTCTTAAACATCTGGCTAATCTTCTGATCTTCACAGGTGTTTTGTCTTCTTGTGAAAAAGTTCGAAGGATATAATCAAGTCAGATTAATATCTATGAACAACCTCTGATAAACAGCAAGACACTCTTCACAGTAGTGTTAGTGTCCGACAGTGAGAACATGCTTTGCTTCAGGGCTTTGGACTTCTAAGCAATAATTGTGCATGGTCTCTGTATACTAAGTACAGCTAGTTCATTAGTACTAAAGAAGATTTGGGGGGCCGGCGCTGTGGTATAGCAGATAAAACTGCCGCCTGCAGTCCCAGCACCCCATATGGATGCCAGTTCAAGTCCTGGCTGATCCACTTTCAAGCCAGCTCTCTGTTATGGTGTGGGAAAGCAGTGAAAGATGGTCTAAGTCCTCTGGACCTGCATGGGAGACCTGGAGGAAGCTCATGGCTCCTGGCTTTGGATTGGCCCAACTCCAGCAGCTGCAGCCATTCTAGAATGAACCAGCAGATGGAAGACCTCTCACTCTCTCTTCCTGCCTTTGCCTCTGCCTCTCTATAACTCTGCCTTTCTTTTTTTAAAAAACTTTTATTTAATGAATATAAATTTCCAAAGTACAGCTTATGGATCACAATGGCTCCCCCCCCCCCATAACTTCCCTTCCACCCACTACCCTCCCCTTTCCCGCTCCCTCTCCCCTTCCATTCACATCAAGATTCATTTTCAATTCTCTTTATATACAGAAGATCAGTTTAGTATATATTAAGTAAAGATTTCAACAGTTTGCCCTCACATCGCAACACAAAGTGAAAGTGAAAAATACTGTTGGAGTACTAGTTATAGTATTAAATCACAATGTACAGCACATTAAGGACAGAGATCCTACATGATTTTTTTTAAAATTGATTAATTTTCTATGCAATTTCCAATTTAACACCAAGTTTTTTTTTTCATTTTCAATTATCTTTATATACAGAAGATCGATTCAGTATATACTAAGTAAAGATTTCATCAGTTTGCACCCACACAGACACACAAGGTGTAAAAATATTGTTTCAGTACTAGTTATAGCATTACTTCACATTGGACAACACATTAAGGACAAATCCCACATGAGAAGTAAGTACACAGTGACTCCTGTTGTTGGTTTAATAATTTGACACTCTTGTTTATGGCATCAGTGATCTCCTTAGGCTCTAGTCATGAGTTGCCAAGGCTATGGAAGCCTTTAGGGTTCGCTGACTTCAATCTTATTCTGACAGGGTCATAGTCAAAGTGTAAGTTCTCTCCTCCCTTCAGAGAAAGGTACCTCCTTCTTTGATGGCCCCGTTCTTTCCACTGGGATCTCACTCACAGACATCTTCCATTTAGGTCTTCTTTTTTTTTTTTTTTTTCCAGAGTGTCTTGGCTTTCCATGCCTAAAATATTCTCATGGGCTCTTGAGCCAGATCCAAATGCCTTAAGGACTGATTTTGAGGCCAGAGTGCTATTTAGGACATCTGCCATTCTATGAGTCTGCTGTGTTTCCCACTTCCCATGTTGGATCATTCTCTGCCTTTCAAATAAATCTTTTTTCTTTTTTAAGGAGGACTTGGTCTAGGGCAAGAAGTAATTATAACATTCTGCGTGGAGCTTTATAGAAATGTACATACATATCATAATGCCCTGCAACAGATACTAGGGAAAATAACCAAAAAACAATCCATCTTTGTACTTTCATTACTGATTTGATTATTTGGATGATGTTTTACTAGTAGATGTCAGTTATTTATTTAATTTATATAACACATAAGTGTTTTATATGCCTGTATTTATGCAATGTCAGTTTGGTTTGTTGAGTATCTAAAAAGGATACTGTAAATAAGAAATTTAGTTATCAAAAAGAAAAAGTAAATATAAATCCAAGTTGGAAATTAGTTCTGAATATAAAAATCTTTGTGTCTATGTTTATATGTGAAATGAAATTACAATTTTTGTTCCTATGTTAAAGAAAATTCAATGAACTTATGTAGTATGCCCAAAATTGCAGAGCTAAACACTGAGTGAATAAAAATTCAATCTTTTAATCCTGCATTTCATTCTAACTCACTTATATTTGGGAAAATATAGAGAAAGGGAGAGAGAGAGTAAGAGAGAGAGAAAGAGAGAGAGAATATTCATCAAGGAGTCTAACATAAAATGGTAAGGGAAGAAAATACAGTGATGATACAAATGTTAGGTACACATATAAGGAATGACAGGTGATAAATGAGAGAAGGCAAATTCATATGATTAGTGTCCCCAGATGCAGCTCAGAACAGAGTGTTTTTGGCTTGAGTCATAAAATGAATATTTTCTAAACTAATAAGAGGATAAGAAAAGATAATTCTGTAAAAAGAAAAAGTAAAGCCAAAGCAGTGAAGTGAAAGACCATATAGTTCTGAATATGCAATTATATTTGATTCTTTCTTACATAGTGAAAAAATTGGCATTGTAAATAGTCAGTTAGATACTGAACCCTTAGAATTTGCCTGGCATTCTTTTGTTTCTTTCTCAATTTTCATTAATGTAAAGAGAACAGATGCTATGCATTTCATAGGGACAATTCTAAGAAGATAAACACATTTCCTTCCCTTCCATGTTTCCTACCTTAATCCACCCTCCTTCCTTCTCCTTTAGTTTTTGCAAAGCATTAATGCACCACTAATCAAAATACTCAACAAGTAGCAAGTTTACAAACCACTGTTTCACAGAAGTATGCATAAAAGCTAAAAACAAAAATGAAATCACAAGATGTCTGTTTTGCTTGTATATATTTTATATGCATATATGTATATCACATATTATATACATATAATATGCATATAATACATATACATATTTATAAGTATACATGTATATTAAATATTAACTACTACATCTCATAAAATACATTTATCTTTGGAGGACTGGCTGATTTCATGAACATAATGTTTTCCAGTTACATTCATTTTGTTGCAAAAGACATGCTTCCATTCTTTTTTTATGGCCAACATGTAATCCATAGTGAATATATACCACAATTCTTTATCCACTCTTCAACTGATGGACACCTGGGTTGATTCTTATCTCATCTTTTGTGACTTGAGCTGCTATATGCATGGTGGTACAGAGAACTTCTTCATGTACTGATTTCATCTAGGTTGGGTAAATTCCTGGGAATTGTATGGTTTGGTCATATGATAAATACATTTTAAGATTTCTGAGGAATCTCCATACTGTGTTCCATAATGGTTGTACTAGTTTAACATTCCCAGCAACAATGGATTCGTGTGCCTTTTCTACCATACCCATGTCAATATTTATTATTTTTTTTAATTTTTGGATGACAATCATTCTGAGGTGAGATGAAACCACGTTGTCATTTTAATTTGCTTTTCCCCGATGGCTACTGATCCTAAGCATCTTTTCATGTGTCTGTTAGCTATTTTAATTTCATGCTCTGAAAAATGCCTGCTCAAGTCATTTGCCCATTTCTTAACTAGATTGTTTTGAGCTCTTAACAGATTCTGAATGTTAATCCTTTACCAGTCACATAGTTTGAAAATATTTTCTTCTCCTCTGTTGCCTGATTGTTGATTGTTTCCTTTACAGCAGAAGCTTCTCAATTTAATGTAATCCCATTTGTCTGTTTTTGCTTTCATTGTTGTGTTGCTGGGATCTTTTACAAGAAGTCTTTGCCTATGCCAGTGTCTTTCAGAGTTTCCCCAATATTTTTCCCTAGCAATTTGATGGTATCAGGTTTTAAATTTTTTTTAAAGATATATTTATTCATTTGAAAGTCAGAGTTACACAGAAAGAGGAGAGGCAGAGAGAACGAGAGAGAGAGGTCTTCCATCTGCTTGTTCACTCCCCAATTGGCGGAAACAGCCGGAGCTGCGCTGAGCCGAAGCTAGGAGCCAGAAGTTTCCTCCAGGTCTTCCCACATGGGTGCAGGGGCCCAAGGACTTAAGCCATCTTCCACTGCTTTCCCAGAGCATAGCAGAGAGCTGAATGGAAAGTGGAACAGGTGAGACTTGAACCAGTGCCCATATGAGATGCCGGCACTGCAGGCAGCAACTTTACCAGCTATGCCACAGTGCCGGCCCCAGGTTTTAGATTTAGATCCTTGATCCATTATGAATTGATTTCTATATCAGTTATTGCATAGAGGTTTTTTTTTTCATACTTCTGTATATCTAATTTTCTGAACATCATTCGTTAAAGAGACTGTCGTTCCTCAAGGGATTTATTTTAGCTCATTTGTCCAACATTCGTTGTTTGTAGCTGTTGGATTGATTTCTGGGGTTTCTATTCTGTTCCATTGGTCCACATGTCAATTATTGTGACAGTACTGGGATGCTTTGATTACAGCTGCCCTGTTTAAGTTTTGAAATCTGGTATTGTGATGCCTCTGACTTTATTTTTGTCATTTAATATTGCTTTAGCCATTTGGAATCTCTTATGATTCTGTATGAAATTTAGCATTGCTTTTTCTAGGTCTGAGAAGAATGTTAATGGTATTCTGTATTGGCATTTTGATTATATTAATTCTCCTCATCTAAGAACAAAGAAGATTCTTCCATTTTGTGTGTGTGTGTATTCTTCTATTTCTTTCTTAATATTTTGTAATTGTCATTGTACAGATCTCTCACATGCTTGGTTTAATTTATTCCAAGTATTTAAATTTTTGTAGATATTGTGAATGCTACTTATCTTACAGGTTTTTTCTTAGTCATGACATTGTATCTGTATACAAAGGCTATTGAATTTGTGTGTTGATTCTGCAAATTACCAAATTCTCTTATAGCTCCAATAAGCTTTTAGTGGAGTGTTTTGATTCTCCTATATATAGGATGATGTCATCTGCAAACATAAATAGTTTTGCTTCTTAATTTCCAATTTGTATCCTTTTGATTTTTTTTCTTGCTAATGGCTGTGGCTAAACATTTTAGAACTATATTTAATAGCAAAAGTGAAAGTAGACATCCTTGTCTGATTCCAATTATTAGTGGAAATGCTTCCAACTTTTCCCTGTTCAACATGATGCTGACTTTGGGTTTGTCATATATCACCTTGATAGTGTTGAAGAATACTTAGATAACCAAATTGTGTAAAGCTTTATCATGAAGGGATGTTGAATATTAACAAATGCTTTATCTGCATCTGTTGAGATAGTCATATTTTTATTATTGAATTTGTTAATGTGATATATCATATTTATTGAGTTCTGTATGTTGAAACAGCCCTGTATACCATGAATAAATCTCAATTAGTCCTGCTGAATGATCTTTCTAATGTATTGATAGAATTCTACTAGCTAGTAGTTTGTTGAGGGTTTTGCACCTATATTCATTAGCGATATTAGTCTATAGTTATCTTTCTCCAGTGTATCTTTTACTGGTTCTAGAATTTAGGTGACATTCACCTTATAGAAGGGTTTTTAGAGAATTCTTTGCCTTTAAATTGTTTTGAATAGTTTGAGAAGCACTAGATTTAGCTTTTCTTTAAAAGTTTGGTATAAATTAGCAATTAATCCACCTGGCTCTGGGATTTTCTTCATTGTGAGGGTCTTTATTACTGATTCCATCTCCATCTTGGTTATTGGTCAATATAGATTTTCTTTGTCTTCATTACTCAATTTTATATTGTATTGTGTCCCAAAATCTATCCATTTCTTCTGGATCATCCAGTGTGTTGGCATATAACTGTTTATGGTAATTCTTGATGATTGTTTTTGTTTTGTTGTAACAGCTCCTTTTTCATCTCTGATTTTATAATTTGGGTCTTCTTGCTTTTTTTATTTTTTGGTTGTCACAATGATGCATTAATTTTGTTTAGCTTTTCAAAAAAAGCAGGTCTTTATTTCACTGTCTTTTTGTATGTTTTTTGTTCATTTCAAATTTGTTTATTTTTTCTCTAATTTTAATTATTTCTTTCCTACTATTAATTTGGGGTTTGATTTGCTGTTTTTCTAGGCTCTTGAAATGCACATTTAGATCATTTATTTGATGTTTTTTCCAACTTCTTTATGTAGGCACTAATTACTATATATTTTCCTCTTAGCACTGCTTTTGCTGTATCCTATAAGTTTTGAAATATTGTATTGTCACCTTCACTGGTTCTAGGAGTTTCTTTATTTCCTTTATGATTTATTCTATGATTCACTGTTCATTCCAGAGCATGTTGTTCAGTCTCCATGTGTTTGCATATTTTCTAGAGTTTCTTCTGTTGTTAATTTCCAGTGTCTTTTTATTGTGGTCAGAAAAGAAATAGGGTATGACTTCAATTTTTTTGATCTTGTTGAGACTTGCTTTATGCCCTAAATTATTGTCTATCCTAGGGAAAGTTCCATATACTGATGAAAAAAATGTGTGTTCTATAGCTGTAGGATGAAATGTTCTATATAAATCAATTCAACTTAGTCCGTAGTGTAGATTAGCTCTGTTGCTTCTTTGTTGATTTTTTGTGTAGTTGATCTGTCCATTAGTAAAGTGGGGTGTTGAAGTCCCCTGTTATTATTGTGTTGAAGGTTATGTCTCTCTTTACATTCACTAACATTTGTTTAAATAGCCAGGCACCCTGGCATTGTGAGCATATACCTTTTATATAGTCACATTAGCCTGTAGAATTCATCCCTTAATTATACAGAATATCCTTCTTTGTCTCTTTTAACAGTTGTTGTGTTAAAGCCTATTTTGTCTGATGCTAGGATAGCTACCCCTACTCATTTTTGGTTTCTGTTGACCTGGAACATCTTTTTTCCATACTTTCACTTTCAGTCTGTGTGTATTTTTGTTGGTTAGGAGTGTTTCTTGTAGGCAGCAAATAGATAGCGGTATTGTTTTTTAATCCACTTAGCCAGTCGGTATCTTCTTCTTATTATTATTTTTAGACAGGCAATGCTAGACAGTGAGAGAGAGAGAAAGAGAGAGAGAAAGGCCTTCCTTTTCTGTTGGTTTCACCCCCCAAATGGCCACCATGGCCAGTGTGCTGCGGCCGGCGTGCTGCACGGATCCGAAGCCAGGAGTCAGGTGCTTCCTCCTGGTCTCCCATGCAGGTGCAGGGCTGAAGCACTTGGGCCATCCTCCACTGCCTTCCCTGGCCACAGCAGAGAGCTGGACTGGAAGAGGAGCAACCTAGACAGAATCCGGTGTCCCAACTGGGACTAGAACCCCGGGATACTGGTGCCACAGGCAGAGGATAGGCCAAGTGAGCCACAGAGCTGGCCCAGAGCTTCAAATCTTAATCATTATAATCATTACTAGTAGATATTTTCAATATTTATTGTTAGTATTATAAAATTATTCTTACTTTTATTTATATTTAAGATTGTAGCATAAATAATAAACCACCAATATCTCTATAAAGAACATTAGAAGAATAGTTTCAAATAGGATTAGAATAAAATATATTGATGATGGGTAAAATTTTGCCATTAGACTTTGTGAGCTTACAGTAGTACCACTTTATAGTTGCTTTCAGTTTCCACAGTTTTAGTTTCCCATAGTCAAGAAGGTTCTGAAAATATTAAAATGGATTATTCTAGAAATAAACAATTCACGAGTTTCAAATTGCATAGTGATTTGAGTAGCATGATGAAATCCTCTCCATCCTGCTCAGGACATGAATTATCTCTTTTCCCAGGTTGTCCATGCTGAATGTTACTTACCTGTGAGTCACTTAGTCACTCTCTGAATTATCAGATGAACCATGGTGGCATCACAGTGCTTGTATTCACGTAGACATTATTTTACTAAAGAACAGACTGAAAAACTCAAGATTAATCATGCTGGCAACCTCATTTCAGTAGATTGTTAGAACTATTTTGCTTTATAGTTAATATCATTCATCTCTTACTGCTGAATTTATAAATTAAACCTTGTTAAAGATAAGATTGCATCAGCAAAGTCATGGTATATGCTAGAATTGGTATTATCTTCAGCTTTGGGCATCTGCTGGAGATCTTGAAACATATCCCTCATGAATAAGGAAGGACTATTGTTTTTCACGGAAAAATTGTCACCTGCAGAAAAGCAAACAAAAAAATAGAAAATTGACATGTTGTACAACTTGTCAATCTAAGCCTTTTCAAGAAAGTCAGTAATGAGTGTACATTTGTGTGTGTATTTTAAGAACTTTTATTTTTCTGGGCAGAAAATAAATCTTTGCATCAAAGAACAGATTGTTCATAGTCATCATCCTCAGTGGTATTATGTAAATATACATTTCTATGTGTTAAATTAGAGATTACAGAATACACTATTGATTTATCATGGGATAGAGAAGTAGTTAGGCCATGAAGGACATCATTTGGCACATTCTTTCATAAATTGAAATTTACAGTGAGAAAGTCAAGAATCCAAAAAGAGAATTCTAGGTGTTGTGGCCAAGGGGGAAAAGACTCAGTTCAAACTGCATGTTAATTCCTGCTGAGTAGGCTATTGAAGTGGTAATAAGGCAGAGGCATGGCCGCTGGCCTTCCTATTTGTAGCTCTCAGCCTAGATATTCACTACCCATCAAGGACATTATTCAGGAAGGGGGGCTACAACCTCTGTACTAACAATTTCATCTCTAACTGAACTTTGACAGTTACAGGTTCTGAATAGCAGTTAAGAAGCAGTTGAAATGTCTTTCTTGTGCCAAATATTTATCTATCTCCTTCAGTATTATTTCTCTGTATATTATTTTTTGCTTGCTAATGTTATTATTCCAAAGCTTCATCAAGTCCCTCAATTATCTCTTTGCCATGATGAAAAATTAACAGCATGATGTCTTTTTCATAATCTAGCAAGTCTCATTTCAATAGTGAATGCTTTGGGAACAAAATGAATTGAAAGTAAATGCTTCTTGAATATTCTCTATGTTACAGGAGTCCAAAACAGGCCACATTTCTCTTTTAAATGTAGTTTAGTAAAAGAATCTCATTGGGGTTTCAATATCTAAATCAAGGTTGCTCTTTACAAGAACCATGAGGCAAAGTCACTAGTTAAAAACTCTATAATGAGATTCCAATAGCTGCCATTGTCATGCAGGAGGTTGGGCTGCCACCTGCGGAATCCCATATGGAGTGCCATATTGGAGTCCTGGCTGCTCCTCTTGGATCCAGCTCCCTGCTAGTGTGCCTGGGAAGATAGTGGATTATCGCCTATGTACTTGGACCCCTGCCACCAAGATGAGAGACCCAGATGGAGATTCTAGCTCCTAGCCTTAGCTGACACAGCCCTGGCTGATGCAGCCATTTAGGAAGAAAACTAGAACACACACACTTTCTCTCTGTCACCCTCGCCCTCTCTCTATGCTCTGATTTTCAAATAAAAACAATGCATGATTTTTAAATATATATATAATAAGATTCTCTGAAATTAATACTGTCTAGATTATCAGGATAATCCAAAATTTTTTTTTTTAAATTTTTTTTGAAAGGCAGAATGACAGACACAGAGAGGGTGAAATCTTTCATCTGCTGACTCAATCTCCAAGTGACCTCAGTGGCTGGACCAGGCTGAAGTCAGCAGACAGGAACTCCATCTTGGTCTCCAGTGTGTGTTGCAGGAGTCCAAATGCTTGGGCCATCTTCCAGCTTTTACTGCCTTCCCCAGGAATATCAGCCAGGAGCTGGATCAGAATGGGAGCAGCTGATACTGGATACAGGAGGCTGTTGTAACAGACTGTGTTTAACTCTCTGGACTGTAACACTGGCCTCAAAATGTAAAAGAAACAACAGAATACACAGAAGTCCAGTAAAGAAAATAAAGAACCACAATATTTTCTTCCATATTCCTCATGTGGCAGTTTGATGGAGAAATCAATGTTAGAGTTGTGTCCTCATATTTTAAAAACGTATTTATTTAGTTTTGTGATATTTTGAATTTATTTTATCTTTTCACTTTATTTGAAAAGCTCAGAAGAGGGAGAGGGAGAGACAGAGAGACAGAGAGAAAGATTGTCCATCTATTGTTCCCTCCCTGAATGCCTATAAAACTAAGGCTGGACAAGGCAACAACCAGGGAATGCAGAAACTCCCTCTGCAACATGTGAGGCTGGAAGTTGAAGCTTGATTCTCCCCAGATTTGTTCTCTTCCTTAATAGCAAAAAAAAAATAATAATAAAAAAAATAAAGCCTATTCACCAAGAGGAGCTAACAGGGAGTTTCTAAGAGGACTATAGACCCAGGTAGCTCTTAGGACAGACCTTAATTTCTCCAAGGAAGCAGACCAAAATTTGGGAACATTACTGATTAGTCTAGAAGGGTTTAGCTTATGTCTCCTAGCAAAATAATTCATATGAGAGAATTACTATCAGAGTTTAGTGAATACGTATTTCTGACAGAGCAGGTGGGCAGCTCAGCAGAAAATGTAGTGCTTTGTCTGCATAGACCAGAGTTTTTATGGGTGCATGGGGCGAAACTCTTTCTGATAGTTTTCTGCCCCTTCTTGTACTCGCTGGAATAATGTTGTGCCGAAAGCCTCCCAGGTGTGAGGCCTCCCCTATGGTATGCATGTCACCTGTGGGACTTCTGCAGGCATCCTGTGGGGTTGTTTTCAAGGCATCCAGGCTGCTTCCCTCATTTGATGGCACAAACTTCCTGTGTTTTTGCTTGTTTGTTTCTCTTTTTCATGCATACACTGGATCTTTTCTGTCTACCTACTTGACAATTCCAGATCTGCTGTATGAGTGACAGAGACCTAAGTGTGTGATCCATCTTCTGCTGCCTCTCAGGGTATGCAGTAGCAGAAAGCTGGGGTCAGGAATCAAAATGAGACTAAAACCCAGGAAGTCTGATAAGTGATACTGGCCTGCCAAATGTGGTATGAACCACCCTACCAAGTGGTCACCCCAATTCTTATGATTTTTCTAGCAGTGTTCTCACTTCTGCACATCTCAGTTCCTATTCTTCCTTTGGAGTAAGCCAATCTCTGTATGAAAAATTTATGGCATAATAGGAAGAGCATTGATAAGTGAATTCCTGGTTCCAGTTTTACATGAAATTTCTACATCCTTTTACAGCCTCAGGGGTAGGACAATGAGACTTTCCTGTGCATGTCAATCTTTTCTTTCTTCAGATTGCAGTGTAATCAAAAGGAGGACTAAATAAATACAGAAATTATCATTTTTGGCCTTAGGATCAGCCTTAATTTTTTGGCTCATTTCTCGGTCAAGAAATACTTGTTTCCTTGTTAAGTAATGGATAAACTATTGTACAGAAAGATTGCTGCAGAAAAACAATGAAACTCTTCATGAAATCAAACTCATTCGCGTCTACACAATATCATTGATTTTTCATATAACATGTCAGTTTACAATGTGCATAAAAGGATATTAGATTTTAGTCAATTTGGGAAGAGTTTCACAAGTGATGCCACAGAATGACTTCCCTACGTGGGCACTTGGTGAAACTTGAGGCTGTACTGCACAAAAATAGTTTTCAAACACTAAGAATGACAATCAGTGAGGTAGTCATATGATGACCACATGGTGAACATGAAAATAGATGAGTTGACTTCCATGGTTTCCTCTAGTGACAAAGCCCCAAGATTCTTCTATAGTCTACAAAGTATGAAAACTGTAGAAAGAGAAGAATTTACGCCCTAAGGTTATCTCAGTTTTAAAAACACAAATCATAGACAGCAAAAGACTTTGGGGAATGGATAAAAATATAGAGAAAAAAGATAAAAGAATTGGTAAGAACAAAGAAGTAGAAATAAAGAAATCTATGCAAGTTTAATCAAAAGGGAAAATGCTAAAAATTTAAATTACAAAAGTGGTTATTTTCTAAAACAGAAAATAAACATTTGAACAAGCTTTTTTAAATACACAAATATGACAGAAATGGAGAGATATAATTATAAACCTTCGATATCCTGTGATTTTTATTTCCTTTGTAAATTCACTAAGGAATAATGATGTACTCAACAAATATCTATAGTCAGTATATTTTAAAATCTCTGAAGTATTAACCTACAGTTTGTCTAGCAGGTCCAAGTACACAATATATACCTATCACAAACCAAACATCTACTTATTTTAGAGTTGGAGAGCTATAGAGATCATTTGACTCAATCCTTTTGTTACTCAAGAAATCAAACTAGGACACAGATAACACAAAGTGTTTACCCAAGGCTGTGGAAGAAATATGACAATAAGAACTTTAAATCTCTACCTGATCCTCTCTCTTTGTTTCTCTCTCTCTCTCTAAGTTGTTTCAATATATGTGTTTTGTTTATAGGAAACATTATCTGAAAGGAAGTGTTACAGAGAGAGAGAGAGAGGTAAAGACAAAGAGAGAGAGATCTTCCATTCACAGGTTCACTCCCCAAAGGGCTGCAATGGCCAGAGCTCAGCGTTCCAAAGCCAAGAGCTAGGTACTTCTTCCAGTCTCCCACGTAGGTGCAGGGGCCCAAGTACTTAGGCCATCTTTCTCTGCTTTCCCAGGCACATTAGCAGGAACCTGGATAGGTGGTGCAGTAGACTGGAATTGAATCTGACCCACATGGGATGCTGGTGTCGCAGGCTGCAGCTTAACCTGCCATGCCACAATATCAGCTCAGGAAACATTTTGAATGCATGTTAAGCATTTCCAAACTATTAAATAACTGATGTGACACCAGAGTAAGAGATGCTAAAAGCCAAAATACTCTAAGAGCACACACACACTAAAAAAAAAATCGCTTATATATTTATCACATAAATAGGAAAAGTAAATGGCTAAATGATAGAAATCTTATTCCAATTTATAAAGATGCATCATTTCTCTAATTCTGTCAAATAACATCTTGCTTTCATCTTTGGACAAAATGCAGCATAACACTGTTACTTAAATGATTAAATCATGGTGATGCTAACCAGGCAAATATCCTTCAAATCTTCAAAAAAGAATGTATCTAAAAGAGCAAAAGAATGGAACCAAAGCATTATTTGTCTCTAGGCACAAGACTTACTGTGAGTACTTAATAAATACTGTTTCTTGGTGCTTTGTATTCTAGAGAATTAACATAAGAGGAATTTGGAGATTTTAAGATAAAATTATGTAGCAGTATAAAGGATAAATACCTATTTTTAAAAGAACACATAAAATATGTCTTCCAATATACTATAGCATGGCATTTAAATTCACAGAAAAAAAATTGACCTTAAAGTGAATTATATAGTAGTAGTAGAAATAAAAAGGTGAGTAGTTGAAGATTCACATGTTGTGGTACACTAAATAGCTTTTCAGAGACATTGATGGCTCACACAAATTGTTGAAAGTATTACTTTAAACACACATGTATTTTATAAAGTATTTAGGTATACAGAGTCTATGATGACTTCAGTATTATATTTAATTCATAAATTCATTTTAATATCTTTTTCATGAACTCAGGAATAGAACAAGTCCCCACTAACTGATGAACTTAGAGTCTAACCTGTACTAGGTATTCAGTAAATTATAATTTATTTTCCATTTTTAAAAATATTTTATTTATTTATTTGAGAGGTAGAGTTACAGACAGTGAGAGGGAGAGACAGAGAGGAAGGTCTTCCTCCGTTGGTTCACTCCCCAAACAGCCGCAACGGTCAGAGCTGTGCTGATCAGAGGCTGGGAGCCAGGTGCTTCCTCCCGTCTCCCACACAGGTGCAGGAACCCAAGGACTTGGGCCATCTTGTACTGCTTTCCCAGGGCATAGCAGAGAGCTGGACTAGAAGAGGAGCAAATGGGACTAGAGCCCGGCGCCCATATGGGATGCGGGCGTTGCAGGCGGAGGATTAACCCACTGCACCATGGCACCGGCCCCTATTTTTCATTTTTTTAAAGGGTTAACTCAGGTCTAATTTTCACACACTACAATTCATTCTCTTAATGCTTCCAGTTTAATGAATATAATCAAATCCATATTTGATTATACGTACAGTCAAAATTTAGGACAATTTTCTTACTGCACACTGTTCCTCATCCTCCTTTCAGCCTGTCTCTTCCCGCATTCATCCTCAACCACAGACAAGCCTTATCTTTCTGTTCCTATAGTTTTCCTTCACATAGCAGGCCAAATAATTAGAATTGAACAGCAGATAGTCTTTTATGTCTGATTTCTTTTTTCAGTACAATGCATATAAGCCTTATCCATGTGATTTGTGTATCATTAGTTTTTCTTTTCCTTTGTATTGCTGAATAGTACGCCAATGTATGAATATAATGCATTTTATCTATTTAGCAGCCAGAGGACATTATTCTCAAGTATTTCTCTGTATTATTTATTTAATCATGTAGTGAGGATGGAAACATTGAGAAAATGTAGAAAATACAGAGAAGAGAGTGACTAGAATAGTGTGAAGCACATGGCAAGCATTTTAGGTTTCTCTCCATTGGGAAGCATTGTGAATAGAGCTGTCGAAGACATTCATCTACAGACCTGTGCAGAACTATACGATTTTTAATGCCAGGGTTTGAGGCTTAGAACATATTGGATAGCCCCAGGAAAATGCTACAGGGAAAATTTAAAAGCATCCATATTTCTCTGTGGGGCCAAGTATGGAAGCAAAATAGTCAAAAGACACTATTCCAGAATATTCTTACCACCTCATATGCTTAATCATGTATTAAAGACAGAGGGAGAGAGGAGAATGGGTAAAAATAAAGAAAATATAGTGACTGAACAGCATATTGAATTTTTAAACCAATTTGTCTATTTTACTACAATTTTGTCCTCTAATAATTGTGCATTTGTAATAAAAATAGCAGCAATATAGCCAGGAAGAGGTAAATTAGCTAACTTTTACATAATAATTAAATATGTCACAGATTATTAAGAGTTTTACCATAATAAATTTCTTAATTATTTTGAAAACTTCTAGTAATAAGGTAGTATTTTTATCAGTGTATAGAACTAAAATGCCTAGAGGTTAAGAAACTAGGCAGAGTTCACTTGCCTAGTTAGCAGAAGAGCTGAAAGACAGTTGGACTGACTCAAGGGCCCATGTTCTTAAACCCCATTCATTATCACTTTAATAAAGTAACTATCTTATTAACCAATTCAGGTCATCTTAATGAGTGCCATTCCTGAGAGATCCTCAGAATTCTCCTCATTTGGCACAGCATAGGAAAGAGAATCCAGCCAAGATTTGAAAACAAGATATTATCACCCTCCTATTGCCTATGTGTATTCTGAAGAGAGCTGAGTCACATTTCTCAGACATAACTACATACAAAAATAAAAACTAGGACTATTTATTTTGAAGTATTGAAACACAAATTAATAATAGTACTAATAGTATTGTATTAGATTTAAACAGTTAAATATTTTTAAATAGAAACCTTGTTTTAAGAGAATCATAATTATCAAAGTGATGAGTAAAGTTTAGGTTTTATAGATATTTACTGCAAACAATTCATATTATCTTTTTTTAAAAATCTTATTTAGAATATAAATTTCCAAAGTACACCTTATGGACTACAATGGCTTCCCCCCTCCCATAACTTCCCTCCCACCCGCAACCCTCCCCCCTTTCCCGTTCCCTCTCCCCTTTCATATTATCTTAACATTACCATTTTCAATATAGAATGATAATTGCCTTTAGCTCATGAGTGAAACTTTTGCTTTTATATGTTTACAATGTATTTTCCTGCTTTTTCTCTTTTGTTTCCTACATGAGAAAGTGAATGTGGCAACAATTAGGGCATATCAATACCTAAAATAAATAATCACTGTTATGAATTGAGCTCTTTCCCCTAAAGAGATATGCTGAAGTCCTACTCCTGGAAGTTGTGAGTATGACCTTATTTGAAAACAGTCCTTACAGATGTCATCCAGTTTGGGATGAGGTCATTGGGTTGGGTCCTAATCCAATGTGACTGCTGTCCTTATAAGAAGAGGGAAGTTTGGACACAAAAACACAAAAGGAGGAGAGCACTCTGTGAAGACAAGGACAGAGGACAGAGGGCTAAATGAAGAGAGAGGTGAGATAGTGGTAATGTTCCTACATAGAACGCCCAGGGCTGCCAGAAACCAGAAAGGAGAATGAAGTAGTTTCCCCCAAAGCTTTCGAGGGAATATGTTGTTGTCTACACCTGATTTTGGATATACAGCTTCCAGAAATTTGAGACAATAAATTGCTGTCATTTGAACTCGCTCTGTGTGATATTTTGTCAGGCCAACCTTAGGAAACAGAAACATTAAAATTAACATATTAATATCTGGGTAAATTCAACAATATTGTTTGTAAACAAACACTAAAGCACTCAGACATCAAATAGGAATTACATCCTTTTGAAAGGCAGGCAAGTATTTTGATTTCTGAAACTATTACTAAATCCAAGCATTTTCCAATTTTCTATAACATGAATCTTCTTGTTTGATATGTGCTGACATTGTTTGCTCATTCCAAGGTTATAAACCACTCAATTATGTCAAATGAAGGTGAAATTCAAGTTTTATACAAAAGGAAATTGTGTACTAAATATCGAAGATGTCAAAGAGGATTTAAGAAAGCACATTTAACATGACGATCTTTACTTATCTCTTTTTAAAGAACTTGAGGAACATAGAGATGTCCTGAAGGTTGTCCAATTTTGATGAAAGAAGAGATAGTGAATATCAAAGTGATACACCAAGGCCCTTTGCCTGCATTCAAAGCAGACTCAGTAGATTTGATAAATATTTCAAATATTTTATTCAGCAATGGCATACATGCAAAGGATGGCCATTGTATTTATGTCAAATATTCTGTGGCTTATTAACTTGGAATAACTTATCCCTATGTTTCCCTCTACCCGAACCTTGAATTCAATAGAATTATCACTTTCATATTTTAACAATCAGTAGTGGCTTTTACATATAGTGTAATAATAAACTTTGCAAGAACACCATCAGATTGGGTAATTCATGGAGACTATTTTACTTGCAGATGAGCTGATTTGATTTGTTACCTGCCAAGAATGGCAGCTCAATACTGAGCCTGTTAGTCAAGCATCAGAGTAAAGTGGTGCTAAATGAGCCTAGCTGGCAACGTGTTTTCTCCTTGCAACATCATCAGCCTTTGCTGGCTTGAATCTTCTTGTCCCACATCCACACATACATCGTCCCTACATCTGCTGGCACGGCATGTTGATGTACAAGAAACCAATTCCACCCCCTGTAATCGTTAACACAATTTTCTCTAGACATGAACTTCAGTTAAATCTCCCATGCCTTTTTATGGGCAGTTAGGACGTAAATTTCTTTATTTGTTATTTTTTATAAAAAAAATAGCGGGACAGGAAAAGAAACCATTTAAAAATGTGTCTTTGTAAGTGCTAAGTGCAGCTAGTTCCTAAGTGAATTTTTAAGTTAATAGAGCCAACAATTAAATGATTCCTTTTTTTATTCAATCCCTTTATGTTACTTTCTATATATACATGATTGGAAACATTATGGGGAATAAATTCCATGGTATGGATTAAACCTGAGCTGACAGACTAGAATAAATGGAATCATTAGATCTGTCATTTTGTTTCTTCAGTGATATAGTAACACAAGCCCCCATTGACGTGAGATTTCTGTAACACCTGGACTCAACACTGTAAGGAAAGGGTAGTAATGACAGTTACATGATTATTCCCTTTCTGGTCAATTTTAATCAGTTCCTTAATGTGACTTTAATGATGTTTTTTTAGTGTGCATTTCTCTCTTTTTTTAATGTTATATCAATAGCAGTTCCCTTCAACCACTGTGATTTTTTCATTAGGATGATTATAAAGGAAGATGACTCTCAGTGGAAATGTGTGAGACGCTCTTGTTATCCATGCACCATTGTTACTATACACTAATTGTTCCAGTCTGTCATGTGAATGAGTATTTAAAGAGATTTTAATCCCTGAACCACAACATTCATTGTAATTCTGTGTGCTAAGGATCTTTATGACATTACAGTGATAGAATCTGTAGCTTTGCACACATGCTCACATATCATACAATCTAAGCATACTTAAATAATTTGGAAACATTTTAATTTATAAAAAAATTTGCTTCTAAACTAAATCAATATGCTAAGTTTGAGTCTACAGTAAAATTACCAGCTAGACTTTCATGAATACAGTCTAGAAGAGGACTGGATTCTGCAGTTCAGATCTTATTCTCATTTGCAAAAATGCTTCAGTCAAGGTCCTCGTATAGGTAAGCAGCTATGAATAATGTCCAGCTACCACTGTGCCATAGTCCTATGAAAACGATGTCAAGTGCACTGAACCCATCAACACAGGGATTTAGGTCATTAACTCAACTATAGATTTGAAAGCATTTTGAAAAGTGGGTCATTTTGTCAGAGGTACAAACATGACATGACAGAGCTGTTTCTAAAACTGAAGTACACAATTACAAGTCACATCAAAAGTAATCAAGGCAGTTCATTATAAAATCTGTTGTTTAGGGCAACCAAAGCAGAGTTCAAAGCAAAAGGTATACTTGTCTCTATCTATGGATGATAAAAAGGTTAGAATGATAAGATGGTGACGATATCAAAGAATTGTAAATATGTGACATACTGTGCTGGCATTTTAAAAGTTTTCTTTTTCAGCCTTGCACTTGTATCACCATAGCAATGGATTTTACAAAGACTGTATTAATTAGATGCAAATGGCTGCAGGGGAAACAGAACCTTTTAGTTTTTGAGAACCACAGTTAAATTGGATGTGTTATAGGATATGATACATAAACCATACTGTCAGTAGAACATCATGAAATTGATATACAATGTCTTGAAGAAAGCTCATTGAAGTTGGCATGATTGTGATTGTTTCGAAGCAACTGGTGCTAAAACAGACTTGAAGGATGATATGATTGCATGCATTGAAAAATACAAGTGTGTCCAAACAGAACCTGACACTGCCTTCAATGAAAAACTATGAAAACAGTCAAATGAAATAGTCTATCAAGCACAATTTTTAACTTTTGGACCAACTATAACTATGTGGATAAAGCTTGAGATTTGTTAATAGCTGATGTTTTGAGAAGCATTTGTGTGAAAAGAACTCAAACTCACCCTGAACTTGTGGGTAAATGAAAGGATCAGAGAGGCTCTGGAAGCTCACTTCTCCCCCCTATTCCTTTAATTAGTTTTTGTGTATTTATTTGAGAGTCAGACACACAGAGAGAAAGAGAAAGCTTCCACTTGCTGATCAGTCCCCAAATTCTTGGTGCTGGATGAAGGCTGTAGCTAGGACTCTGGAACTCATTCCAGGTCTCCTACATGGGAAGCAAGGACCCAAGTACTTGGGTCATCACTTCCTATCACCTAGGATGTGAATCAACATGAAGCTGAAATTGTGAGTAGAGCCAAGACTCTAAAAAAAGTATTCTGACATGTTGGCATCCCAGCAGTGGCTGAACCGCTGTGCCAAAGCTCATCTCTCTTCTCCTCATCCCCTGTTTTAGAGGTTTGTAAGAGATAGCAGCTAAGACTAAGTATAGGAAATATAGTGGACTGTTAGAACCTAGGCTATGGAAGCTCCATCACCAAACACTCCAGCCTCCTGGAATGTGGTGCTTCTATGGTTACACAGTCATACAAAAATCTCTCTGCACCACCCACTTCCACATAGGGAGCTCTGGAGTAGGACCTCTCTCTCCTGGCTATCTAGTACCAAAGTTTCAGGCCCAGCTTGAGCAAAGATTTACATGAAAAATGAGGTGGGGGGTTCCTCAGGTAATTTTACTTTGCCACACTCCTGCTTCTACAGTTTTCCCCCAGTAAACCCTGTGTCACGTGTTTCTTTTTTTACGATGTGTGTGTTTCTTCTACAGCACCATATTCAACTGTTTCTCCATCATTTGACTCCTATTCTACCTATGAAAACATACTTCAGTGTACATGTTGACAAGTTCAAGTGAACTCAGCTTAACTGTCTATAGACTGTTCTCCTTATTGCTTAAAGCTGAATCTAAACTGGCAAGTGTCATACCTTCTAACAATAATGTTATTGGTATTGTGGTTTTTATTTCTGACATTATGTCCTCGATGGTCCCTAAAGCTGTGGGATAGTAGTCTCAATCTGTCTGCAGTGAGAAGCCCACCTCTAATGAGATGGAAAGAAGAGGAAGAGATGATTCTTTGGAGACTCCTGGATTCAAGCTTTCTCTGAAGCCACTTTGTTTCTTGCACTTTTCTGGTATTTAAGCCCAAAAAGTTCCAAGACAAGCTGAAGTAGCAGTGGACCTAGAATCAGGGAGGAGGAATTTGGCTCTGGATGCCGGGAGAAAAGTCATCCTTAGGAAAGTGGCATGCCACACTCTGAAAACTGCACATAATTTCATGGGACTCTATCACAGGGGGTTCGTAGAGAAAAATGAGTAGAAGCATGCTTGCGGTACACCAAACACTACTCTTAGCACAGACGCCATTGTAGTTCTTGCTAATCCCCATGCCAACACTAAGACACATGCATTATTAACATTGTTTCGCTGCGGATATTCAGGGGGCAATGTCTCAGTAATTATAGAATCAGGAAAAATGTGTATTTTTTATGTTGTTTATTTTTGTATAAAATAAGTTCCACTTGGGGGTCATTTAAATGAGACAGATGTTTACATCATTTATTTTTTTTTAAATAAAAAGACATTGGAAGCCTGTATTTTAAAATAGTTAACAGCTATTATGACATGAAAGATACTCCTGCTTCTTTCCTCTGTAGCTCTAATGTGCTTATTGCTTGCACACATCACATGACCAAATCATTTTATATTTAGACAACACATATACCTTATGTTTTGAATAAATACACACAATAAGATCACTTGAAATAAAAAAAATTTTATAATGCTAAATTTAATTTAAAAGATTTTATTCACTCAATGGAATTGTATACATGGAATATCTATTGGTTTCTGCATAATGATTAATATTCAGCATGAAGTTCAACCTTAGCTAAAAATCAGCTAAAATTAAATAATTGTTCAGTAGTGGAAACAACTCATTTAATGAAGGATTTTTTTAAACTCCTGCAACACGAACTGTCCTTTGAGGGATAAGTAAAACTTCCTAGAACTGCTAATGCTCATTCCATAGGTGTTTGCAAAACTTATCAAATATTCAAAGTGCAAACACACACATCTTTGCTCTATCAATATTTATAGCCTGAAAACACATTATTGTTGCAAATATGTCAGGGCAATGAAAAATATCCATTTACAGTGGGGATATATAACAAAGGGCAGTTGAACAATATAATTTATTTCTATCATTTATTGAATGACTCATAAGTAATAAGAAATGAAGCTACAAGTAAGTTATGAAGGTCATCTCCTCTCATGTATGAAAATACATAAATTGTTTATATCATTATCTGCACTAAGTCATTCTATCCATTGAGGATTCTGTAAACTGTGAGCCAGATGTTTGGACTCTATGGGCTGAAAATGCACTAAATTGGCTTTCAGTGGGCCTTGGTCATGTGTGTATTTATCTTTGATTTGTAGAAAATGTAGACGTGGTTTGAATAAATACTGCAGTTTCGTTAACTTAAACTTCTGTTAATATGTCATAAGATCCAATTACAGATGGAGTGAATCTCTGATCTAAACAAGTTAGAATAGAGTACATACTATTAGGACAAAGGGTGGTAAAAATAGCTGGTTTCTATATTATTATAGTTTTCTGTACACTTTAAGTAATTAAATAACTTTACATTATCAATTTAAATAGTATTTCTCTATGTTCCTAGTTAAACAGCTCTCACATAAGTGTTAATATATTACTTGAATACTTAGGAAAACAAGGGCTCTGATTGCATATTCAACTTGCCAGATATCCCAAAGCTTAAAAACTGTCTAAAGAGGAATCCAAAAATATAATTTCTGTGTTAATCCACTTTCAGTTACATCATGGTTCCTCTAAAGAAAAACTAACACTAAAAGTCACTAACACTTATTTGATGTTGTAAAGGTTCGGGTGGATTGTTACATTTAATTTTTTTCAACTATCCATTTAAGTAGGTAATTAATCAGCATATTTTACATGTGAGGTGACTGAGGCTTGGGGAATCTAAGAAATTCCTCATAGGTGACAAAGATGGAATTTTAAACTAGGTATCTTTTAATCCAGGGCCTGTGATTTTAAACAATGCACTGTAGAGAGCAACATTGTTATCCTGCCAGCATTTCTCAGCTGTTAATGAGCCCCAGGTCACCTTGATTTATTATTAATATGCAAATTCTTGTTCAGCAACTTTGGAGTGGTTCCTGAGATCCAGCATTTTCAACACACTCCCAGGTGATTACCCAGGTCACTTATTATACAGCATCTAATGGTTTTTCACACCAGATACTTCCTTAGAGGTATTCTTTACAATTCCTATTTTGAACTACATTTTACTTTTCTCTCTTGTGCAACACTTTGCATCATCTATACTCTGTACATCCTTTTTTAATCCAACACTTTTGTCTTCTGAGTGATAATTTCTCACTGGGATGAACAATATTATGACTTGCATATTTGATTGTGTGTGATAGTTCTCTGCTAACATGTGAAAGGACAGGGCCCCCTAAAGTGGCTCACCTCCAAATCTCTTCAACATGTGAATATTTTAGTTTACATAGAGAAAGAGAAGCATGGATACAGATGGTGTTAAGACTGTCAATGAGGAGCCAGTGTCTGACCACAGTGAAATGAGCCACCTGGGACAGTGGCATCCTATGGCAGAATGCCAGATTCAGACCCGGCTGCTCTACTTCTGCTCCAGCTTCCTTGTAATGTACCCAGGAAGGCAGAAGATGATTTCCCAAGTGTCTGTGCTCTTGCCATAATGTGGAAGACCTTGATAGAGTTCTGAGCTCCTGGCTCTGGCCTGGACCAGTCCAGGCTGTTGCTATTCAGGGAATGAACCAATGAACCAGAGCATGGGAGACAGCTTTCTCTCTCTCTCTTTCCCTCTCTCTCTCTCTCTCTCTCTCTCACACACACACACACACACACACACACACACTCTTTCTCTGACTTTCAAATAAATAAATGAATCCTTATAAAAAATGACAATGAGTTCATTATGAGATGAAAAGATCCTGGGTTATCCAAGTAGGTTGAATGTATTCATAAAAGTCCACACCAGCAAAAGAGGGAGCCTGCATAAAAAGAACAAGAGTGAGTATAGTGTGAGGAGAAGGAGGACCCCTTTTACCGGCTCTGAAGGTGGTGGAAGAGAGATGCAAAGAATGGAAATGGCTTCTAAAAAGTAGCAAAAGTGAGGAAATATTTTTTTCTGAAGAGCCACCACAAGGAATAGAGTCCTACTAATATATTCATTTTAGCCTGTGAGATCCTTTGCAGATTTCTGACTTAAATTTATGATTTTTGGGCTTCTAAGTTTGTGATAATAAAAATTAATTAAAAATCCATACATTAAGATATTTCATGATCTAGAATTGACTTTAGTTACATAAAACTTCCAGGTACTGTTGCATCCACTCGTCAGCTAAAATAGAGTATTACAAAAACCAGTGACAGTCACACATGAATTTTATTGAAAATGAGAAGCAAATGAGAGACAAATAAGAGGCAAGGCAACCGATCAGGACCAGCAACCAGTCAGGACCGATAATCCTTACCAGAGTGTGGGCCCCCCACAGGGAGTTTTGCACAGCTTTTTATAGTATTTTGTCCACTAGGACTCACAATTTCGAATTGGACCCCTGGTATGCAGTGAACAATAAAAAGAAAAACAGAGTAAGATTGTAAGATAACAGTTATCAATAACAAAGATCCAAGATATGGTTGTAAGATAACAATGAAGAACACTGTTCCTTTAACACTTTTTCTGTCAGCCTAGTTCCTGTGAATTTTGCCCACATAGTTTGATAAGATACACCCTTAGCCGTTAGCAAGCAAAGCTAATATGCACAGAAGCAAGAGATCTGCAATTAGCTTTTAGCCACACTCATTCATTATTTATTTTTATTCTACAGTACAAAGTTTGTCTTAGGTCTACCTAGGGTATGTATATCAATTTGCATTCTTTTTTAAATTTATTTATTTTGTTTTTATATATTTGAGATGCAGAGTGAGTGGAGAGTGATAGATGATAGATAGATAAATAGATAGATAGATACATAGGTAGATAAATAGATAGATAGAAAGTTTCTGTTTGCTGGTTCACTCCCCAAATGCCTACAACAGCCACACCTGGGCAAGGCAGAAGCCAGGGGCCAGGAACTCCAACCATGTCTCCCACCTCAGTTGGCAGAGTCCCTAGTACTTGGGTCCTCATATGCGGCATCCCAGCGTGTGCATTATCATGCAGCTGGATTGTAAGAAGCAGGACTGGATTCCAGGCACCACGGTGGAATAGAATGTCAGCATCTCATGTGGCCGCTGAGCCTACTGTGCCACAAAACTCACTCTGTTTTATAAAATTGGAAAAGCAGAAGTCATATTTAATGTATTTTACCATGTCTGCTGGAAGTCTACAGACAGAAGTGATGATGGATTCTCGTGGATTATAGGAAAGGATATACACAAGGCAGGAAGAGACTGAATATTTCCACACATTCTTTAATGCATGCCTTGGAGTGTCACCATTTCTTACATGAGTCAGTTGATGCTCAACCTGACTCTAAATTCATCTAATAATCGTTTGTATGTTTCTTACAGTTTTCTGTGATGGTAGAATTTTCCCTTCTATATTTCCTCTACTTTCCTGTTTCCCTATTTTTGATTCATTTTACTTTTGTGTTTTGCTAACATTATGGGGAGAAATGAAATTTTATAATCCATCTGACATTGATAATTCTCATTCTAAAAATGACATTATTATTTATGATTAGATATGGGGAATATTTGTGGCTACTGTCTATTACATTTTGCATAGTGCAGTATGTTCTTAATTTAATCAGCTATTTATAATGTCTTCTTTGTTGCTCTTAATTAACAAAACACTTGCCTTACATTAAACTTTGGGAGTTTAAATTTTAGAAAAGCAACCTAGGTGGGAGACATGGTTGGAGTTCCTGGCCCCTGGCTTCTGCCTTGCCCAGGTGTGGCTGTTGTAGGCATTTGGGAAGTGAACCATCAAGCAGAAACTATCTATTTATCTACTTATGCAAGTATCTATCTATCTGTCTATTATCATCTATCACTCTCTGCACTCACTCTGCATCTCAAATATATAATATCTAGCTGTTAATATAAGGAAAGGAGAGGCCCAATTCTCCTCACTTGTCTTATGGAGATAACTTACTTTTTTTCTTAGGAACACTATTTAGCCTAACACATAGCCCCAGTACATGATCTTGCTCTATTTGGTCCTGATTCCAACCTTGGTAGCATCTGGGTTCTTTTTTTTTTTTTTTTTCTGACAGGCAGGGTGGACAGTGAGAGAGAGAGAGACAGAGGTCTTCTTTTGCCGTTGGTTCACCCTCCAATGGCCGCCGCAGCCGGCGCGCTGTGGCCGGCACGCTGTGGCCGGCGCACTGCGCTGATCCGATGGCAGGAAACAGGTGCTTCTCCTGGTCTCCCATGGGGTGAAGGGCCCAAGCACTTGGGCCATCCTCCACTGCCTTCCCGGGCCACAGCAGAGAGCTGGCCTGGAAGAGGGGCAACCAGGACAGAATTCGGCGCCCCGACCAGGACTAGAACCCCGTGTACCGCTGCCACAAGGAGGAGAATTAGCCTAGTGAGCCGCGGTGCTGACCAGCATCTAGGTTCTTAATGTAATACAGTTGATTTGCTGTTGCTATTTGTTTTTTTCCCTTTCTTTTACTCTATACAGGTGGTAGAATGAAAACTCCACTCCATCTTACCTCCCTCCTTCCTTCTTACTCATTCAAATATTCTTCCAGGATGCAACCCTGAAAAGAGCTTTATTCTCACTTGGACAAAGCTTCCCTTAATTGGAATTAAAGGTTTTGTAGTCACTGTAATGAATCTCTTTTTGATATCAGTTTTTATTGCCCTGTCCATCTATCTATCATAGATTGAAACGCCCAAAAAGGAGATTACAGTATAGAATTTTGGCATTCCTAGTTACTTTGCCCCAATCTTAATAATAACAAAACTAAAGTAAAATAATCATTTCATGAAGAATTACAGAATCGCTATAATTACAGATCCTTATAATTACAGAATCACTATATTTTCAATGTATGTTATGTTACTGTAATGAATTTCATGCCCACACTTTTAATAATGACTGTTTATTGATATATGGAATCATATAAATGCCAAACAAAAGTAAAATTGAGATTAGATTGAGCTACTATACTTTTCTGAGTTATTTCTAAGAATACTTAAGATCTACTCTGCTGGTAACTGCTTCTTAACATTTCTTGTCCATATGAATTGACTTGTCCATTCCCTCACCCTTTTGGATTTAAAGTCAAAGATTGAACTGACACTTCTGATAGACTTCAGGCTTGTGTTCAAGCTGATAACAACATGTGCGTGTCAGTCACCAGGTTGCTAAGTTTGAAGTTGCTTTTCCAAGTCAGACCACAGTCGTGCCTTACTTTGCTCTAAAGTTGTACCACATCTAATTCCATTAGATTTTGGATTAAGCTAATAAAGACTGAATAAAGGAAAGGAAGAATATTTTAGTAAAACTGCTGGATCATGTAAAATGAAAGAAATGAGGAATGTCACCTAAAGACACAGCAATAAAATGTGCCCTGCACCTCCAAACAGAATCAATAGAGGAAAAATAATAGGAAAGCCTGGAGACAGAAGCAGAGCTTACTTTTATCTATGCTGCTGAGTAATTACAATTTGTATGTGTGCCACTTACGCGTTAATTTATAGATTGGGAAGTTGATGAATTGCTAACCAACAACTTTATTTTATTGCTCTTTTATATCCTATCCAGCTTTCATATATTGTATTGTATCTAAAGTCAGGTATGGAAATCTCTAGTGGGAAATGACAACAGGATAATATATGCTGAGCTAATATTGTCCCATTTCAGGAAAGATATGATAGCTGTATAAGGGAAAGTAGATAAGCTCTCATCTTAACTTTATTTTAGTCTTATCTCAAGGACATTTTTATGGAATTAGCCACACTATTTCTCTTAGAAAAAAAAAAAAAGGTTGCTCATCTTTACTTGTATTTATATTGAAAACAAGGGCTAGTTAAAAGTCACAAAATTAACTAGAATTGTATGATTTTATTTAATTGTATTTTTAGAACATCTAAAACTCTTTTGTGCCTTAGGTTATGTTAAGTTCATATGTTTTTGAGGAAAAAATAATATAGAAATATATATGAACATAAATAATTTTCTTTTCCTTTATTTTATAGTTCCCAATATTTTTTAAACACTAATAAGCAAGGGTGTCAAAATATACAAATGAGAGATACAGTCAGATGCCACCTAACTTTGGCTATATGAGGTATTAAGAAATTTCATACTTGTATGAACATCGTAGTGTATATTTCACCAATTTAAGCAGTAGGGATAAATCACTGAATGTGAACAAAAGATGTAGGATTTCTGTCTATTTAGCATAACAGTCTTTCTTTATAAGTAGAACGTTCTCTAAAATAATGATAAAACATACAATAATTGCATAAATAGTGTCAGAGTTATTTATTATCCTGATCAAGTATTATGCACTATATTAAATTGTATTTGCTATATTTTATATATTCTAATTTATGGCAGTATCAAAGTTTTTTTTTTATCATTATCACCACAAAATGATGAGTAATGCCTTGAACTATATGCTGTGTATAGCAATTACAAGAGTACAAGGTGATAAAAAGTTGTCAGAACAATAATAATCTTGTGGTGTCACTATTTTGTATGTGGTCCATCACTTACGAAACTGTCATTATGTAGGGCATGACTGTACTGCATTTCATTAATATGTTTAAATCCACTTGATTGGAAATCAAAGTTATTTTATCTCCACAACAATTCTGAAATGTCCTTGTGCAGTTCTGCTCTTTGGTTGGTAGCATGACCCCAACAAATCTTTTAAAGCTGTCCTGGAATACGGGGCTCCTAGATTAGGCTGGGTATACCTTTCCCCTAGGTACTCTTTACCTCCATTTCCATAGAACATCTAGCCTTTTTCCATCTCAACAAGGAAAAAGAGGCAGAATCTGAAAGAATTTTCTTTCCCTCAGCTGTGGTAATCTAGCTTGTTTCTTTCTTTACTGGACCTTAAAGATTTTCCTCTGCCTTTCTTAGACCCTACTAGCTTCATCGTTTCGTTGGAATTCGACTTTTACAAAATACAGATGATCCTAGTCATCTTGGCATGATATAACAGAATATTATAGCCTGAGTGGTTAATCAGTATGCATTCATTCCTCATAGTTCTGGAGGCTGGAAGACTAACATGAGGATGCCTGCATAGTAGCAATTTTGCTGAAGGCGTCTTTCTGGTTATGTCCTCACATTACTTTCCTTGGGTATGTATGTGTGTGTGCATGTGCTCATGTGTGTGTGTGTGTGTGTGTGTGTGTTTGTAGAGACAGAGAGAGAGAGGAGTCCTTGTCTCCTGTTTTAATAAGGACACTGGTTCCATCATAAGGATCCCACCCCCATAACCTATTATAACCTTAATAAGCTCCCAAAAGGCCCATTAAAAATCATCTGTTTAAGGGGTAGAACTTCAACATATGAATTTGGGAAGGCACAAATATTCAGTCCATTGCAAAGGTCAGACCTTGATTTGAACTACAATTGCATTGTGCCAAAAATAATTCCCGAAGCAACGGAGAGCAATGGAGCCTAAAAGAAACTATAATTTGTAGAAAGTTGAAGTGGAAAATGCAAAAACTAAAGAAATAAATTGCTCCTTAAAAATTACTTTGCAACTATCTTAGCTTTATAAACTTTTGAAGCAAATTTTAGCTGGGTATACATTTAATACAAAATGAACCCAAGTAAGAGAAAATTTTCAAATTTTAATGCACACACTAATTGGTAGAAAGTCCTTCAAAAATTTAGGAAGTCAATTGGAACATTTTGAACATATGTTCTTATATACACCCTTATTTTAAGGTGGTAATATTCTTAATATCATGTGCTCATTTCATGTAAAACACTATAATATCAAATCAACCCTCCTAGAAACTAAGTAAAAATAAATAAACTCATATTTCATACAACAAAGGAAAACAATAAAATACACATTTTCCTCACCAAAAACTCAGGGGTACTGATGTATAACGTTGTTGAGATTTGCAAGTCTCATTCCGGCTGTGATTAACACTCTTGCGTATCACAAGCAATGCCTTAACATAAAACCCATTTTCCCTTTTTTCTCCTTCTTCACAACATTGCTTTCTCTTAACTACCACTTGAAATTCAAGTAGGATTTTTTTATGACTAAGGTCACATTATAAAACAGCACATAAGATGAAAGTAATAGAGTGTAGCCAAAGAGGGGGGTGAAAATGAACACATTAGCAGCCAGTGTTTCTTGAGTGCAGTTTCAGAGGTGTTCATTTTCATTGAATCTTTAAGGTAAGCTGACAGGAACAATCAGTTGCCTCATAGATCACTGACAGAGGCTCAGGAAGACAGATGATATGCAGAATAGCAAACCCTACAGAAATTAAACAAAGTGCTGGAAGAACAATTAGAATCTTTGGGGATACAAATGCCAGGGCACAAAATCAAACTAACTCACGTCTTTATCTCAATGGCAGTGGAGACCACAAAATGCATGCAGTTTTTCTAACAACACATCTATCAATATATTTCATGCAATTTCACAGTATCTAGTCAATTTCAAATCATTTGCAGGTAGATATACTTGAATGTCTCAAGAATGCTCCTAACATTTATGTGGCATTTGTAATTTTAGATCTCATTCCACACCTTGACAGAAATATAGTATGTAACTCTTCCTGTTGAGCTGAGCCAGGAAGAGCTGCATCCCCTTCATTTATGGAAATGGCTCAAGAACTGCATGAAATTTGGAAGCTTTAGGAAGTTCCCTGAGGGGAAGATGCTACCATACTCTTAAAGAATGAGGAAAAAGTGGAGTCCAGCAATGTGGAACAGAGAGTTCTGTGAAGAATGTCCTGGAGACACCTTAACTGCTCAACGCAAATGAGCTGGAGAGAAGTTGGAGCAGAAAGCATGAGGCCATATGCCTAAAACTCAGACAGCTAGCCTCTATTTACTTACAGGTGCTGCATCCGCACAATTGGAGTGTTTATCATATTATCAATTCTCCAATTCTCCAATAATTTAAAAAACTATTTTTAAGAAAATAAAAGAAAAGTTGAATGATAATTTGATCAAATGCCCTATGGATTATCAGGATAAAAAATTTTCCAGTCTAATTTGGAGTGGTGTTTATATATAATCAATAAAAACAGTAAGTATAGAAAATTGCCTGTTTTAAGTTTTGAAAGTTATACAAACGTCTACTCATTTCAATATTTTAAAACATAATTACATTTCCAGATGTTGTCAGGTTTTCTTTGTGATAATTTGTGCTATTATTTGCTATTCAATTTTCTACTTGAAGTAGGAACAAATTTCCATATGTGGATGCAGCTTATAAAAATAAATGCAAGTGAAACAGCAGAGTGATCACATAAAATAATGTAAATATAAATACAATTTTGATAAATATATTAACCCATAATATAATATAAATATAATAATGCAAGACCATTTAATATGTCACTGATAAAACTCAGAAGAATCATTACTCAAACCAGTTCCAATGAGAATAGTAGAAGAATCAAGTGTTTCCGCTCAGATAGACTTATTAGAATATATATTTTATCACTCTCCATATTCCTTTCTGAAGGTAGATTTTGCAAAGTGCACATTAAATGTTTTCATCTGCTCATCCTCAACTAATTATCAGCATGTAGTTGAAAGTTCTGAATTTTTGGACCACATGTAAAGCTACATCATATTCCATCTATATATTTTAATACATAAAATTATTCTTAAAATATTTAAGAACAATATACAAAAGCAAATCATCAGTTAATTTCTGGGATAAGGTTAGAAATTAGGCTTGGCTGGCCCTACAGCTCACTAGGCTAATCTTCAACCTGCGGCGCCAGCGCACCGGGTTCTAGTCCTGGTTGGGGTGCCGGATTCTGTCCCGGTTGCCCCTCTTCCAGGCCAGCTCTCTGCTGTGGCCGGGGAAGGCAGTGGAGGATGGCCCAGGTCCTTGGGCCCTGCACCAAGAGAAACCAAGAGAAGCACCTGGCTCCTGGCTTCAGATCAGTGCAGTGAGCTGTCTGCAACGCGCTGGCTGTAGCGGCCACTTGGGGGGTGAACCAATGGAAAAAGGAAGACCTCTCTCTCTCTCTCTCTCTCTCTCTCTCTCTCTCTCTCTCACTTTCTAACTCTGCCTGCCAAAATTTTTTTTTTAATTTTAAAAAATTAAAAAAAGAAATTAGGCTTGTCTGAAAAGAAAGATCTTTATTTCCTAATTTTCATTAATTTCTGGAGTATTTATTCTGTACCATTAGTCCACCTGTCTGCTTTTGTATTATAACTCCCCTTTAGTATGTCTGGAAATCTTGTTTTGTGATGTATCCAGCTTTGTTTTTAAGATTGCTTTAGCTCTTCAGAGTCTCAATTTCTATATGAATTTTTAGATCATTTTTTCTAGATCTGAGAAAAATATCCTTGATCTTTTGACTGGGTTCACATTCCCGGGTTTCACTCATTTTTGGAGCCTTACATACATCAATATTGATATTTGTTGTTGGATAATTTTATAAACTTTAGTAATTATACTAATCCATGTAATGACCACCACAATCAGCTACAGTGAAAGTCCCATTATCCCACCAAATACTCCTTTGTCTTCACTCTCATACATCCTTAACTTCTAGCAACAATTTACCTGTTCTTTTTAACTGTAGTATTGTCTTTTAAAGCACATGAGATAAAGGAAATCTGAGTATGTTGCATTTTTAGATTGAGTTATTTACTCAGCATTAATGCCTTTTGATTTATTCAAGTTACCATTGCATCAATAGTTCACTTCCTGTTATTGTGAAGTAGGACTCCATTGTGCAGACGTGTCACAGAAGTGAAGTAGGTCTCCATTCCTCTGTTGAAAGAGCTTTGGATTCTTCCTAGATTGTGACCAAGAAGTCCCATTTGTGGGTATTTATCCTGGAAATAGGCTTATGTTCACAAAAACATTCTATATGTATGTTTATAGCAGCTTTATTCATATTCACACAAATGTTTTTCCATAATTTTAACAATAAAAAGAAACACACAATGAATTATGTATTACTTAAAATAAATATTTCTAAATTGACTATGTGGTTAAACAATTATAATTCTTATTCCAAAGACTGCATTGCATGTTTATTAAAAAATTAGTTTTACCTCTTATAAAAATACAGTAGAAGATCTCATACAGATATGACAAAGCATCAGTATTTCAGTCAAAACTGTGAAACAAAATAGACGTGTAGCACCCTTTATGAACTGCAGCCTGAGCCAGGAGTTTCAAACTTCATTCACTCTATTCTTATTACACATAATAGGAGAGCATAACTCATAATGAAACATTTTTAAATATAACAGTGCTTTTAAATATTATAATTCAAATGTGTTATACCTAAAATAGCATGTGGACAATGATATGAGAAACTACCTACAACACATACATTTATTTCTTCAGAGAAGATCTGTTTACACATTGGGCATTTAATTTTACAGTGATGATTCCAATTTTCACTTAGGCTCTATTCCTACAAATGTACTTTAATGAGTTATCTCACTACCCACCCCTTCAATGACAGCCTTAGTCAAGAATGGATTTGTGGGGGGCTGGTGCTGTGGCACAGCAAGTTAAAGCCATGATCTTTTGTATGGGCATCCCATATGGGCGTTAGTTCGAGTCCCAGTTGCTCCACTTCCAATCCAGCTTCCTGCTAATGTGCCTGGGAAACCAACAGAAGTTGGATCAAGTCCTTGTGCTCCTGTATTCACATGAGAGGCTCAGAAGTAATTCCTGCTTCCTGGCCTCTCCTGGCCCAGCCCCATTATTATGGCTGTTTGGGGAGTGAACCAGCAGATGGAAGACCTTTCTCTCTGTCTCTACCCCTCTCTCAATAACTCTGTCTTTTAAATAAATTAATAAATATTTTTTAAACTGATTTCCAATCTTAAGCACATGCTCCATACCTTACTGGTTTCAAATACTCTTAATTCTATTTGGGGTGTCATAAATCCGGTTTTGAAGAAAAAGATACAGAGGTTTTATTTCTGGAAAGTACATTGTGACTTCAATAGTCTTCTTGTGTTAGCCTTAAGTGTTTTTAGAATTGTTATCTAAAAATTCTCTTACATATTTAGTATTCCCTCCTATGACATGGTTGTTTAGGTATGGATGGCATTGTTTCTGAAGAAAATAAAAGAAAAAAAAGCAGTGATAGCATTACAAAAGGAAGCTTAGGTTGTGGAATTACTAATAATGGCAATCCCACTTGTTTGGTCAATGGAGCAGTTTTTTCCCATATTATTCCCTCTCACAAGGGGAGATATATACTGTAGCAGACTATGTTTTCTGACAGGAGGATTAGATGGATATGAATCCACTCCAAATACATGGTAGAGTATGGCCTAGTAATTATGATAATTAAATTACTCCTCTACAAAGCTGGGTCACTTTGATCATTTCCCCTAAAGGTGCTGACTGAATCATTACTGACCTGATGTCTAGATTTGCTTGGGATAGGCTCCTGGGGAAGGAGGTCCAGGTGCAGGTGAACACATTGGAAATTCTAGATCCCAAAACATAGCACACTTGCTGCCAAACCACTGAGACCCTGACTGAGTGTCAGCCTCCTTTCTCAAACCTCTTTCAATAATAACATGTTTTCAGTCTGAGGTCTTACACTAAAGACTGTGATAAATCAGTTCATTTGTCAGTTTAAATTTCAAATGCAATCTTACAGACTCTTTGAGATTATGAAACCATCTGAGATAAAGAAAACATGTAATTATGATTTACATATCGCTTTTCCATGACACTTCCATTTTAAGATACACCTGTCCCCACATGAGTATTACCTTCTGTCTAATCAAGAGAAATTCTTGTAAATTAGGGTCTTTGAAGTAAATGAAATTCCAGTGTGCCTCATGGGAAATTGTCTTTAGTTTTATCATAATGGAATGCCCAAAAATATCACCATCTTCCTTTTATAATAACAACCTCCTTCTTTCTCTACAAACACACATACACACACACAAATTTGATCATTCTCATTATATATGTGAGTGTCCCAACAGTAAGCATCAAAGCAAATCAATTTATCATCCTATCATCCAAAATGTTTTCATCAGATATAGTCATGCAGTCATTTTTAGGTAGAATTTAATCAGATGTATTTTTGTCCGGTGATGGACTTTTTCATTTCTTGAAACCAAATCAATCTTCAAAACAATGATGTTACATGTAAGGAAGAAAAAATTACCTGTAGTTATCCAAATTTAAAAATTCAAAATAAAACTAAATTTTTATTGGTAAAATGTTTTGATAAACATATTCTAGCTAAAAAGAATTATATATGGAAATACAATATTGCTTATATAAATTACATTAGAATTAAATATTTACCATGTTAATAATATTATTTCTTAGTACTTACCACTAAAAATTGCTACATCAAAATCAGATTACTTTCTTAAAAAGCAGTAAATCAAATTTAAAACAAGATAATGCTGATTTTTTATCTTGATATATATTATTTTTGAGAGTTATTTTTGTTAAATGCTATATTATCAAAAACAGGGGAGAAGAAAAGAAAAATAATTTACTTTCCTTTGTGATAAGTTGTCTACATTCAATTTTGTTCAACACTTCTCACATGAGCATAATGATCTCAAATTAAATATGATTCATAACCTTGCACTTCTTTGTTCAAATATTATGAACTACAAAGATGCATGAGAACCTAATAGCGTTTTTCTACCCATATCTTAGCAATTAATGTAATTTTCTCAGAAACAAAAATGTTTCAAAAGAAATCTTTGGATATCCACTGTACTCTTTAGACATAGAATTGACTTACAGATACTAATTTTTTTAAATATGAAACAAAATGTGGATTGCATGATGAAAATCACATTGTTAGAATCAATGCAATGCATCACATTTTCTGATAATTGCTTTATTTTATGAATAAAGTGTATTCATTTTTACTCATTATTTGAATTTTATGGTGTGTACAAAGTTAAATGTAAGCATCTACATTAATAAAATATTGAAAACATTATATACTATCATGCTTCAATTTTGTTTTCATATTTCTCACATTGAAGTGAACAAAGGAACAGTTTTCTTTTTCAAGGAATATGTTATTTATGTGCTCATAATTATATAATTTCCTT
Source organism: Sylvilagus floridanus (assembly GCA_949820135.1). Taxonomy (NCBI): domain Eukaryota; kingdom Metazoa; phylum Chordata; class Mammalia; order Lagomorpha; family Leporidae; genus Sylvilagus; species Sylvilagus floridanus. Next base: position 58,402,959 of record OX463242.1, read on the forward strand.
TAACTTAAATTAACAAATCTAATTGCCCATCCTGGTCTTTCCTTTATATTTAACTTTCTGTATCTAGAGAATGAGAAGTAATAGTTGAAAATACAGTGTTTTTTTATTGGTAATTTACTATTATTTTTTGTCCTTCCACCAAGAAAATATTTCATTCCACCTACAGTGCTCACCTCAACGTGTCAGAGGTCTGTGAAAAGGGAATTTTATAGATTTAGAATTAATATCTAGTAAATATAAGTATACAAGAATTTATTAAATATAAATGCATCAAACATTTTTAATTGAAATTTTGTACAGAAGGAATTTTGATGATATATAAGTAGTATCTGTAGTGTACCTATGACAGTTTGTATTTGTTTTCATTTTTATGGAATGTCTCTTGCATTAGACAGTTTGTGGTATTATGATAAGGACCTTTTCAAACTCACTCATGACTATACAGCAAACATGAACACTTAATCAGGCTCACAGCAAAATTTCAGTATCTGATGAAAAAATAACAAGTGTATTTATTTAGAAATTTAATGCTAATCACAAATATTAGCATTAGCATCCATTCCTAAACTTTGAGTAGAATCATTTTCCTGCTAAATACATATTGCTTTTCTATTTCATCTTTTAGTAAAGATAGACTTCCTTTAGTCTAATGCAATGCTATAGTTCTGACAGGTATTTGGCACAGTGGCTAAGACACTACTTGGGTCACCCATATCAACTCCACTTCCAGTTCCATCTTTCTGCTATACATATCCTGGGTGTCAGCAGGTGATAACTCACTTAGTTGGATCCCTGATTCACATGTGGAGTCTCAGACTGAGTTCCATATTCCTGGCTTTGACTTAACCCAGGCCCAGCTGTTGAAGGCATTTGGGGAATAAAGCAGCAGAAAGATTTCTTTGTGTGTGCGTGTTTGGGTGTGTGTATCTGTCTGTCTCCATCACTGTCTCCCTGTGTCTCTCGTCTTTTAAATAAAATTTAAAAATACATATTTCTAATAAAATCTTTCTATAAAAGATTATAGTTTTATAATTGAAGGATAATAATATTTCTGATATGAAATAGAAAATAATCTCTCGTTTCCAATGAGAATCTAAATCAAGTGAAGTACTATATAATGTGAGGGAGGCAGATGTATGAGAACAGATGTATGGAGATTGAGGATGACAGATTGTTATAGGCTGACTATTATGTCCTCAAAACTGATATGTTGAATCTTAACCCTCTGTTCTTCCCGACATGATGACATTTTGGAAACTGTTTTTTAAAGAGGCAATTAAGTAAAAATGAGGCTATTAGGGTGAATCATGAAAAGTGTGGCTGGTACCCTCTGAGAAAAGATTGTACACAAAAAGAGGCATCAGGGATGCGCGATATACATCCTCCACACCTTGATCTTAGGCATCAAGCCTCCAGATCGGCAAGAAAATGAACTTACTTTTTAAGCCACCAAGTCTGTAATAGTTTGTTTTTCAGCCCTAGAAAACTAATAAAGGTGTCAACACAGAAAAGTTTAGAATAATATATCTGCTAAAAGTAGGATAAACTTATTCAGGTTATAATGTGTATGAAAGAAATTAATCACATGCAGTGTTAGCTGGCAAACATCTCTTCCCCTGAAGACTAAAATGAGAGGTGCTCTGTGTTTAAGATCTTTGGTAAAAATAAAATACATCCTCAGAAAAAACAGTTCTAGACATCTGAAGTTCAGGAGACATGGACAGTGATCTTTGATATCCTCCTTTTAAAACTTTTAGCCTTTGCCAAAACAAACTTTTTGCAAAAGAGTGAATGCAGTCCTAGATATGAGAATTTAGCTATCTTATTCAGTCCCTGAAGGGGTTTCTACAGTTGTAATACACCACCATGTTTCACATTTAACTTAGAAATTTGAAATGCAGGAATTACATTTTCCACTAATATATGTCACTTGCATTAGCATGAATATATTTATTATTTTTAATAAATAATTGATTTTACACTCAGTTTTAATGCTTATATAGGTAATCTTAATATATTCAATCGATATGAGAAAAGATCTTGGAAGTTCTTTAAATTTTAAGAGTGTGTTGGGACCGGCACTGTGGCTCACTTGATTAATCCTCCGCCTGCGGTGCCGGCATCGCATATGGACGCTGGGTTCTAGTCCTGGTTGCTCCTCTTCCAGTTCAGTTCTCTGCTGTGGCCCGGGAGGGCAAGTCCTTGGGCCCTGTACCCGCATGGGAGACCAGGAGGAAGCACCTGGCTCCTGGCTTCAGATCAGTGCAGTGTGCCGGCCGTAGTGGCCAATTGTGGGGTGAACCAACAGAGGGAAGACCTTTCTCTTTGTCTCTCTCTCTCTCTCACTGTCTAACTCTGCCTGTCAAAAAATTAATTAATTAATTAATAACCAGTCCTGTTAATACGAGCATCTAAAACAATGAAATAATTAGGTATAAACTTCAGTAAGTAGTTGAAAACTTTATACAATGAAAACTAAAAATCACTGATAAAAGAAATTAAAATACCCTTCCAAGTAAATGTAAAGCCGTTCCACATTCACACGTTGGGAGAATATTCCTGTTAAAATGCACAAACTACCCAATATGATTTTAAATATACAAAACAAGAATTTTAGGTAGTAATACAAACAGTTCCAATATATCCCTCACACATTTCCCATATCAACATCATGTATTACTTTCTTAGTCACAATTAAGAAACCATAGCTTGCTTCTTTTATATTTTGAATTCAAATTCCCTTCTCCAAGCCATATCTTGGTTATTCTGTATTTTAGCCCTGCACACCCCTCTCCAAGCCTCTAATAATCTACATTTTGTGTACAGATTGAGGCTATTATTATGATGCAAATAAAATAATTTTATTATTTTTTAATAGATGAATTGTATTCCAATCTGTAAGTATGCCATTTTCTTTATGCATTATCTGATGATGAACACTGGGCAAGTTCCATATTTTGGCTGTTTTTTTATTTAGTAAATATAAATTTCCAAAGTACAGTTTATGGATTACAATGGCTCCCCCCCCCCATAATTTCCCTCCCACCTGCACCCCTCCCATCTCCTGCTCCCTCTCCCATTCCATTCACATCAAGATTCATTTTCAATTATCTTTATATACAGAAGATTGGTATGCATATATTAAGTAAAGCTTCATCAGTTTGCACCCACACAGAAACACAAAGTCTAAAATACTGTTTCAGTACTAGTTATAGCATTACTTCACATTGGACAACACCTTAAGGACAGATCCCACATGAGAAATAAGTACACAGTGACTCCTGTTGTTGACTTAACAATTTGACAATCTTGTTTATGGCGTCAGTAATCTCCCTAGGCTGTAGCCATGAGTTGCTGAGGCTATGGAAGCCTTTTTTTTTTTTTTGACAGGCAGAGTGGACAGTGAGACAGAGAGACAGAGAGAAAGGTCTTCTTTGCTGTTGGTTCACTCTCCAATGGCCGCCGCGATCGGCGCGCTGCGACCGGCGCACTGTGCTCATCCGATGGCAGGAAAGAGGTGCCAGGTGCTTTTTCCTGGTCTCCCATGGGGTGCAGGGCCCAAGCACTTGGGCCATCCTCCACTGCACTCCCGGGCCACAGCAGAGGGCTGGCCTGGAAGAGGGGCAACCGGGACAGAATCCGGCGCCCCAACCAGGACTAGAACCCGGTGTGCCGGCGCCGCAAGGTGGAGAATTAGCCTAGTGAGCCATGGAAACCTATGGAAACCTTTTGAATTTGCCAACTTCGATCTTATTCCAACAGGGTCATAGTCAAAGTGGAAGTTCTCTCCTCCCTTCAGAGACAGATACCTCCTTCTTTGATGGCCCTGTTCTTTCCACTGGGATCTCACTCGCAGAGATCTTTCATTTAGGCCTTCTTCTTCTTTTTATTTTTTTCTTTTCTTTCCTGAGTGTCTTGGCTTTCCATGCCTGAAATACTCTGATGGGCTCTTGAGCCAGATCCGAATGCCTTAAGGACTGATTCTGAGGCCAGAGTGCTATTTAGGACATCTTCCATTCTATGAGTCTGCTGTGTATCCTGCTTCCCATGATGGATCGTTCTCTCCCTTTTTGATTCTATCAGTTAGTATTCACAGACACTATTATTGTTTGTGTGATCCCTTTGACTCTTAAACCTATCAGTGTGATCAATTGTGAACTGAAATTGATCACTTGGACTAGTGAGATGGCCTTGGTACATGCCACCTTGATGGGATTGTATTGGAATCCCCTGGTATGAAAATCAGCCATTTTTTAAGCAGCTATAATTTTAGAGCCACTCATCTCAGACTAATGTCAAACTAATGAGGGCATCATTCCAATTTGATTTCTATCAATCAACATTTATCTCCATATTTCTAGTCTCAGTGGCTTTCTTTGAGGTCATGCCTCAACCCTGTCTTAGAGATTTGTACCTCGTCTTTCCTGTATCTGCTGTGCTCTTGTATGAGATTTTTTCCCATGGATTTTTTTTGTATCTTTGTTATTCTCTCTGTTAACATATTACCCACACCTCAAGAAAGGATTTCAAATCATAGTACTTATCACTCATTTTATTCTAAAATAAGTGTCTCTCCTTAATATAAGCTGCATATTTATTTTTTCACCTTCTCCATAAAAGGATGTTAGTTTAATGAGTGCAATGAGTTAGTACATATAGGCGCTAAAACTGAAGGGTATATGTCCTTGGTCCAAATCAAAGCCACAAACAGTGGTACGTTAGGGCTGGCATTATGCCATAGATGGAAAAGCTGCTGCCTGTGATGCTGGTATCTGTACGGACTCCTGTTCGAGTCTGGCTGTACTGCTAGTGAACCAGATTCCTGCCACTGGCCTAGGAAAAGCAACAGAAGATGACCCAAGTGCTTGGGCCTCTGCCACCTACATGGGATACCCAGATGAAACTCTTGATTCCTGGTTTTAGAACAGCACTGGCTGTTGTGGCCATCTGTGGAGTGAACCAGTGGATGGATAATCTCTCTCTCTCTTTCTCCCTCCTTGTCTTTCTGTAACTCTACCTTTTAAGTTAATAAAATAAAATATTTTTAAAAAAGAGCTGTATATTAATATGTTATATTACTAGAAAAACAACTGTTGTGCTCTTCTGAATTATCTCCATATATTATTAGCATAAAAAAACTATAAAGAAAATTTACATATCACCAAATGACAGACTGCCTAAAAGTATTGCTTTCTTTTCTCAAGTTGAAGTATGCTATTTTAAAAGAATAATGTAAAGACATACCAATTTGTTATATCAGGGTTGTAATGAGAGGGAATGTCATATTTCAGAAAATAATAAATATATAACTGAATTTTAGTGTGATTTTAAACTATACTGTTTTAAAGCAACTTACAACTTAAACTACTGCTACATAGATGACGTCCCCACAAGCGATGTTGCACAACATGCCAGTCACTCAATCAACAATTCCTCAATATGACCTCAAATGTACCGTCTGCAGCAGACCTGGAATTCCCTTCTTGGGATATTGAGTTTTATGGAGCAGAAAATCTTCCTTTGCTTCTGCTTTGTATGAAGAGGATGGTGCTGCAGACATGCAGCAATATGCTTTCACACCCCAGGAATGTGCAGTGATAGCTTTATTCACGCTGGTAGAACCTGTGATATGTTATTTCTGAATCTATCACTCATTGTATCCATATTATGCAATTCTTTGAATGCCATATTTCCGACATGGCTCGGGATAATGATACAGGCCCAGTCAAAAATATGGGGCCTCTGTCTTAGCAAGCTTTAACCTCAGTTTTGTTTTACTTCTCAAAACTCTATATAGATTCATCCAAAAGACTAACAGTAAATTTTGCCTCATATTAAAGGTTAAAGACAAACCATATAGTTGCTTCCATCACTATGAAGAAAACGACGAAAATATTTTAAAAACAAACATGTGAATTTCTTTTACCTTCTGTTCCTAATCCAATGCCAAAACTAATATAAAGAGTAGTAAAGAAAATTTGGCAATCCCCGTAGCATTTTATGTAGTGTAATATTTCACAGTACTTTGGAACACCCAGGATATCACAGTAATCACAGCATATATATTTAAAATAACAGAAACAATTTTGATTGCAGCAACTAACAATAAAATAGATCATGAAATATTTCTGATGAAAGGGATAATAAACATTAAAAATGCAAATATTTTGGCAAACCATTTCTTCATGTTAGTTGAAAACTGCTACAGAGAATAAAACATGGGAATTCAATACTTATTCTCATTAGCTTTTTATTTTATACTAATCATTTTCCTGTCATTATACTGTCAAATATTTTATGTTAATTCAAAAATGGTGTCTCAATGTTTTGGAGGTAAAACTCTGATGAGAGCAAAAGGATACAAAAATGATTCCGAACTTTCTAGCTTTGGAGGCTGAATAGACAATAATTAAGATGAAAAGACATAGATAGAAAGGTAGATCTGACATACAAATATTGAATTTGCTAATTCATAGTAGTACTATTGAATTTAAATGTATGGTTCAAAGATATATAGAGAAGTTCAGTGAACAAGTGAAAATGCATATTGGTCAGACTCAGAAACAAGTTCAGACTACAGAAAAAAGACGGAGAATAATGTCTATTTATAGCTGAAGATGGAGGCTTGATTAAGCTCAGAGGGCAGAGCATGATTTCATGATAGGGATGAACTTTTATTGGGTGGTTAATAAGAACATGGGAATGTGGAATAGAAATATAAAAAATAGACTTCCTTTTTAAGAAATTTGGCATTTTAGGAAAAGAGATTCTTAGTGAATTTTAGGAGAAGGAAGGTCAAGTTAGATTTGCTTTTGTTGTTTTTTTTTAAACTTTTATTTAGTAAATGTAAATTTCCAAAGTACAGTTTATGGATTACAATGGCTTTTTCCCCCCTTAACTTCCCTCCCACCCGCAACCCTCCCATCTCCCACTCCCTCTCCCATTCCATTCACATCAAGATTCATGTTCAATTATCTTTATATACAGAAGATCAATTTAGTATATATTAAGTAAAGATTTCATCAGTTTGCATTCACACAGAACATAAAGTAGAAAATACCGTTTCAGTACTAGTTATAGCATTAATTCACATTGAACAACACATTAAGAACAGAGATCCTACATGAGGAGTAAGTACACAGTGATTCCTATTGTTGACTTTACAATTTGACACTCTTGTATATGGCGTCAGTAATCTCCCTAGGCTCTAGTCATGAGTTGCCAAGGCTATGGAAACCTTTTGAGTTCGCCGACTTCGATCTTATTTAGACAAGGTCATAGTCAAAGTGGAAGTTCTCTCCTCCCTTCAGAGAAAGGTACCTCCTTCTCTGATGGCCCGTTCTTTCTACTGGGATCTCACTCGCAGAGATCTTTCATTTAGGTCCTCTTTTATTTTTTTTGCCAGAGTGTCTTGGCTTTCCATGCCTAAAATACTCTCAGTATTTGAGAGTATTGAGCCAGATCTGAATGCCTTAAGGGCTGATTCTGAGGCCAGAGTGCTATTTAGGACATCTGTCATTCTATGAGTCTGCTGTGTATCCTGCTTCTCATGTTGAATCGTTCTTTCCCTTTTTTATTTATTTTTTTTATTTTATTTATCAGTTGGTATTAGCAGACACTAGTTTTGTTTATGTGATCTCTTTGACTCTTAGACCTATCAGTATGATCAATTGTGAACTGAAATTGATCACTTGGACTAGTGAGATGGCATTGGTACATGCCACCTTGATGGGATTATATTGGAATCCCCTGGCACATTTCTAACTCCATCATTTGGGGCAAGTCTGATTGAGCATGTCCCAAATTGTACATCTCCTCCCTCTCTTATTCCCATTGTTATATTTAACACAGATCACTTTTCAGTTAAATTTAAATACCTAAGAATAACTGTGTGTTAATTACAGAGTTCAACCAATGGTATTAAATAGAACAAAAAATATACTAAAATGGATAAAATATTACATTGTACATCAACAGTCAGGACAAGGGCTGATCAAGTCACTGTTTCTCACAGTGTCCATTTAACTTCAACAGGTTTTCTTTTTGGTGCTTGATTAGTTGTCACTGATCAGGGAGAACATATGATATTTGTCCCTTTGGGACTGGCTTAATTCACTCAGCATGATGTTTTCCAGATTCCTCCATTTTGTTGCAAATGACTGGATTTCACTGTTTTTGACTGCTGTATATTATTCTATAGAATACATGTCCCATAATTTCTTTCTCCAGTCTACTGTTGGTGGGCATTTGTGTTGGTTCCAGGTCTTAGCTATTGTGAATTGAGCTGAAGGAGATTTCCATGAAGGATCCTAAAGATATTTGGATTGAGAACTCTTTGTGTCTTGAAATATCATTTAAAATGCTACTGTTATCATATTCATTGTTTACAGTCTATCAAAAACTATAATCAAACCCAAAACTCACAGTGGTACAACATCAGTTTTTTCCTTGTCATAAATATTGGATGTGAAGTAGTTTTAGGTATAGACAGAAATTGCAACTTAATGAAAGATAAAGAAGTATAATAAGGGCTTCATAAATGTGCCTCAGTTTTGTGCTCTTTGCTGGTTGGCTTGATAACTATTCAAAAGTTCTCCTTTTCTTTTATCCTCTGAATTTCTTAGTACATGAAACCTTCACCTGCTGTTCAAAATTTCATGCGCATGTTCAATCAGTGATACACATAATGATCAATCCAGGAGCTTTTTTTATAGCAGCACCACAATTCTGTTTATATCATAGTCCTATAGTCCTAATTCTTAACTTCATTATATTTTAGTTGGACAAAAGAAATATCATTCTATCACAGGCTTCTAAGGTCCAACTCTCAAATCTCTGCTCTACAAAGTCCCTAGACAATCCACTCCAAAGGAGAATATCAATAGTGGGTTTTAAGCATAGTGTTTAAGTCACATGTATCCGTGTTGAACTGACTGGGTTCGATTTCAATTCTGACCCCTGACTTTATCTTCCCATGAATGCAGAACCTGAAATGCAACGGTGATAACTCAAGTAACTGAGATACTGCCACTACATGGGAGAGATGCATGGTATTCCTTGCTCTTGGCTCCGGTTCAAGGCCAATCACAGCCATTTTGCAGGCTTTGGGGAAGTGGCTCCCCCAATCTAAAATACATTTAAAATATGAAACTACAGTTTTCACAAATCAAAGGAAAATATGATCTTGTCACATCCTAAGATGAATGTGTTAATGGCTTCTTACTTCCTTTGATGGTTAAAATCATTTTACCTTCACTTATTAATTTCTGGTTCTCATCCTTATGTAGATCCAAGTTACTGTCCTATATCATATTCGTTCTAATTGAAAACACACACACACACACACACACACACACATATACTTATGTGTACTCTAACATTTCTTATGAGGTAGGCATTCTTGAAACAAATCCCTTGAAGTCTTGTTTCTCTGAAATTCTCTTTTCTCCATATTTTTAAAAAATTTATTTATTTGAAGAAGAGACTTACAGAGAGAGAAGGAGGAAGAGACAAATATAACAATGATAAGAGGCTTTAACAACCCAGTTTGAACAAATCACGAAACAGAAAATAAGCAGACAGTAGATTGAATTTCACCCTTTGTCAGTTGCACCCAATAGATTGAAAAATTTTTCCACCCAACAGCTGCAAAACTCAGATACTTCTCAAAAACACATGGGACATTTTCCAGGATAGAAAATATATTAGGTTGTAAAACAGGTCTCATAAGGAATAGAAATAAAATTAAGTATCTTTTTTGATCAGAATGCAATAATACAAGAAATAAAAAACAAGAAAAATTTTGTAAACTACAGAAATACATGGAAATTAAGAACACATTCCTTAAAAACTTAAAAATTAAATGTAATGGAGTATATCCAGGAAGAGATTTAAAAATGTTATGAAATGAATGAAAATGCAAACATAGCATACCAAAATGAATGTTTATAGCATAAGCAGTACTGAGGAAAGTACACAGCAAATTGACTGCAAAAAAAAATTAAAAGAATAATCTCAATTAAAAACTAAGAACCAATCAAATCCAACATTCATAGAAAGAATAACAAAACTGAAAGCACAAATAAAGGAAATAGAGATTAAAAATGCAAAAAAAAATAAGAGAAATGAAGAGTGTTTCTTTGAAAAGGTAGACAAAATTGATACTCATAGCTGGACTAACCAAGAAGAAAAGAGAGCAGTTTCAAATATATAGACTAGTAGATAAAAATGGAGACATTTTCACTACCTCAAAGGGTTGCTAGAGATTAATATGGACAACCATATGGCAGCAAATTTGACAGTCTAGCAAAAAAGACACCTTTTTAGATGAATCATGAAGAAATAGAAAACCCAAATGATCAATAATTGAAGAATCTTTAATAAAAAATCTTTCATCAAAGAAAACCCCTGGACCAGAACACTGCATTGCTGAATTCTCCCTGACGTTGAAAAACACTTAAAACCAAACCTCTAAGAGTATTTCAAAAACGGAAGAGGAGAAAATTATTCCAAATTCATTCTGTGTCCAGAATTACCTTGACACCAAAAATAGACAAGAATATAAGTAAAAACAATAATCATGGCCAATATCCATTATGAACATAGATGCAAAGATCCTTGACAAGATATTAACAAATCAAATCCAATAGTTAATTAGAAAGCTCATTCACTATGATCATCTGGGATTCGTTCCATGGATGCAAGAGTGTTCTCACATACACAAATCAATACATGTGATACATAACAGCAATAGAATGAAGTACAAAAATCATATGATCATCTCATTAGACACAGGGAATGCATTTGATAAAATTCAACGTTCCTTCATAAAAGTACTGAACTAATTAAGTAAAGAAGGAGCACACCTCAAAATAATAAAGGCCAAATATAACAAACCAATGACTACATCATCCTGAGTGGGAAAAATCTGAAATCTTTCATGCTGTGATTTGGAACAAGGCAAGGATATCCACTTTCATCACATATACTCAACATAGTACTTTGTGTCCTAGATAGAGAAATTAGAAAGAGAAAGAAAGGGCACCCAAATAAGAAAGGAGGAAGTCAAACTGTTACTGTTTAAGATGGCGTACCCTTTTACATAGAAACCTCTTTGACAAAGATGCTAAATTTGAATTGAAAATGAGTCTTTTTAATAAAAGACCTAAACATGAGACTTGAAACTTTATAAAAATGAAATATATGGGAAAAACTTCAGAGTATTAGAATGTTCATGAATTTTATGTTTCACACTCAAAATAACAGGAAATTTAAAAAAAAAGAGACAAGTGGAATTTAAGCAAACTAACAAAATGAAGAGACAACCCAGAGTATGGGAGAAAACATTTGAAAACTATACTTCGGGTAAGGACTAGTATCCATATTATATCAGAACTCAACTGAGTAGAAGAAATCCAATTAACAAATGGGTAAGTTCTAGATAGACATTTCTCAAAGAAAAGTATACAAATGGCTAACAGGTACTGGAAAATATTCTCAACATCACTAATCACCAGGGAAATGAAAATCAAAAAAAAAAAAAAAAAGCCAGGATGGTCCATCACTCCAGTAACATACTGTATTATTTTAATACATTTAAATAAATTAAATGTTTATTCACATGGTGTGTATTTGCTTCACCTGGTAACAGAAATGCCCAGTCCATTTATATTTAAAGTGCATACCTATAGACTTAATTTATGTCAAGCATTTTATTTGTTTTCTCTTTGTTTTCTTGACTTTCATTCTTTTGTCCTCCCATTCTTGGCTATTTTACATTTATTGGAATAATTTTGTGCTTTATTTTGATTTTCTATTAACTTTTTGCTTGGCATCCTTTTACAATATGTTCTTGTGTTTCCCCTACAGAAAATAACACATATACTTAAACTTTCACATTCCAGTTATATTTTAGAAATGTCACAACTATATTGATAGTTTTAACCTTTCATGATTTTTTTTGCTTTTTTGTTATGCATCCATCACCACCAGAAAATACTATCACTATTACAGCATGTTTTCAGTAATTATCTTTTGAAGAACTTACCCAAACAGCTAAAATTTCTGTTGTGTTTCAATCTTTTCTAGATCTAAATTTCCTTCTTCTTTAGCTTGGAAGACAATTTTCATTTTCTTAGGGTACATGTTCTTGCAACTTATTACCATAGCTTCCTACCATTTATAATGTCTTTATAGTGCCCTTTGACTGAAATATAATTTTGCTGAGTACAGAAATCTAGGCTGACAATTCTCTTCTTTGAGCACTTTAGGGAAGTTATTTCACTATCTACTGGCTTCCATAGTTTGTGTTGGGAAATTTGCATTTATATAGTTTTTCCTCATGTTTATAAAATGTTATTTTCTTCTGCCTGCCTTCAAGTTTTTTTCTCTCTTATCTCTTGTTTTTTAATGTTTGGTTATTTTTAGCCTTGGCTGTTTTTTATTTTTTCATTTTTTTCAAGTTCATCCTGTGTGAGATTTAATGAAAATTCTCTATCTGTAAGTTTATATTTTTCTGGGGAATTTTCCCTGTTATTTTGTCATATATTTTTTCTTCCCCTAACTCTACTACTTCTTCTAGTCTGAGTATAGGTGTCTCATATTTCTTGATATTTTCCTATAAGCTCCTTTTATTTTTGTTTTATATATTTTTCCCTCTGACATTCAGAATTCATAAATGCTATTTATCTATCTTAAAATCACTGAATCTTCCTCTGTCATCTCTATTCTGCTATTGTGCCCATATAATGATTTTGTCAGGTATCCCTTTTTCCTGCTGTAAAACCTCCTTTTCATTACTTTTTATTTTTGTGTTGAAAAATCCCATTTCTCAACTAATTTTCAGTAAGTTTATATTTTCCTTATGCAGAAAAATTATACTGGATATTTTAAAACCCTTTTCTGATAATCTCAATATCTGTATCATTTCTGTGTTATCATTTTCCATTAACCAAAAGCTAGTGGTTGAAACCTAATCCTAAAATTCCTATGTTTGTTTTATTTGGATGTGGTATATTTTTTTTACGAGAGTAATTAGGATTATATTTGACAACAATGGTGACATTGGTGGCTGCATTAGAAGAGAAAGGGAAACCTGCAATGGAATGTTTGCCCGATCTCACCATGCAACACTCACTCTTGCATTATGATACAGTAAGGTGGCCCTCACCAGATGCCAAGTAGATTTTAATGATACTGAACTTGTCAGCCATCAGACCAATGATTCCAATGCACTTTTATTTGTCATAAATTATCCAGTCTTCAGATATTTTGTTATAACCACCGAAAACAGGCTACGAAGGCATCTCTTGAAGATCAGTCATATTTTTCTGGTTTTTATGAGTTGACTAATTTTAAATTTTACAGCAACATCTTGAATACTGTCTTTAGATTATGAGCCTGTTATAATTCTCTGGAAAAGTGTATTTTCTTCATTTTTTTCCCAAGGAATCAGCCCATGTGATTTCAGATAGTAAGGCTAATTTACCTTCTTTACCTCCTTTAAGTTCTGATCTTAACTTTGCAGAATCTTTGATATGTTGAATGAATCTACTCCACATATGTAGAGGTCAAAGGTAAGCCTCAAGTGACTATAGAGATATGTACATCCTCTAGACTCCTGTATTCCTGCTATGACCCCTTTGAGACGTTCTGTCACATGCTCTGGCACACAAAGCATACAGTTTCTTTTATCCAGTTGCATGTGTTTTTTTTTTTTTGATAAAGCTTTTATTTAAAGAATATAAATTTCCAAAGTACAGCTTATGGATTACGATGGCTTCCCTCACCCCATAACTTCCCTCCCACCTACAACCCTCCCCTTTCCCTCTCCCTCTCCCCTTTCATTCACATCAAGATTCATTTTCAATTCTCTTTATACACAGAGGCTTCCATAGCCTCGGCAACTCATGACTAGAGCCTAGGGAGATTACTGACCCCATAAACAAGAGTGTCAAATTGTTAAATCAACATCAGGGGTCACTGTGTACTTACGTCTCATGTGGGATCTGTCCTTAATGTGTTGTCCAATGTGAAGTAATGCTATAGCTAGTACTCAAACAGTATTTTTACACTTTGTGTTTCTGTGTGGATGCAAACTGATGAAATCTTTACTTAGTATATACTGAATCGATCTTCTGTATTTAAAGATAATTGCAAATGATTAAAAAATCTTGGTGTTAAATTGGAAATTGCATAGATAATTAATCAATTTTCAAAAAAAAATCATGTAGGATCTCTGTCCTTAATGTGCTGTACATTGTGGATTAATACTATAACTAGTACTCCAACAGTATTTTCACTTTGTGTTGCTATGTGAGGGCAAACTGTTGAAATCTTTACGTAATATGCATGTGGTTTTTTTTAAGAAAATATATTTTTTATTCAAGAGACACTTAAATGGCAGAGAAACACAGGGAGACAGAAATCTCATATGCTGGTTTACTCCCCAAATGTGACAGATCTCAATCCAGGTCTCTCACTTGGGTGGCAGGCATCCAACCACTTGAGCCACTACCACTGCCTCCTACTGTCTGCATTAGAAGGAAGCTGGAATAAGCAGCTGCAGCCAGAAATTGAACCCAGGCATTCTAACTAGCCACTTAACAATTAGACCAAACACCTGGCCAAATCCACTGATTTTTTTATTGGACTTTTAGCCTCCCACTTTTGTGCTCCTTGATGTACTTGTGCCACTAGATCCTGCCTTTGAATCAGGACAAAAAAAGAAAAGAGAAAGAAAAGAAGGAGAGGAAACTCACCCCTTTTTAGGTCACTTCTCCAGATTTTAAATCCTTTCAGGGGCCAGCACTGTAGTATAGTGGGTAAAGCCACTGCCTGCAGTGCCAGCATCCCATATGGGCACCTGTTCGAGTCCCGGCTGTTCCACATCTTACCCAGTTCTCTGCTGTGTCCTGGGAGGGCAGTGGAAGATGGCTCAAGTCCTTGGGCTCCTACATCCATGTGGGAGGACCCAGAGGAAGCTCCTGGCCCCCAGCTTCAGATCAGCACAGCCCCGGCTGTTGTGGCCAACTGGAGAGTGAACCAACAGATGGAAGACCTCTCTCTCTCTCTCTCTGCCTCTCCTTCTTTCTCTGTGTAACTCTGACTTTCAAGTAGATAAATAAATCTTTAAAAGAAAAATCCTTTAGTCAAATACAAATTTTAAAAAAAGAGCAGGTTATTTTAATGCAAATATATCTCCTGTTTGGTCATAACCATAATGAAACTTAGTCATATTGATGAAAATTCATAAAACACTGACATTAAATAAAACCATAAACATGGTTCTGAATTTTTTGTATTTGCTAACCTTTGAAATTAACACACAACTCAACAATGCTGAAACTTTGTTAACAAGGATTAAAACTGTCCTTCTTTAGATTCTACATGCACAAACAAAATAAACACATGTTCTCATCTGTTCCTCACTTACAATCCAAACAGAAACAGCTGAAGTATGTGCTAAAGGTAATATTACAAACTGAGCACACACTCCAAACAGATTAAAAAAGCATATCTATTATTAATCCTGATGTTACCAGCATAATAAATGTTGTTTTACCTGAAACAAATAATTGAACTTGTATAACCACTGTATGTGCAAATACTGAGAATTAGGCTCACTGTTGATTAATGTAGTAGGTGGTTTGACTCCCCAAGGCCTTAAATAGTGCTATAAGTTTCCTTTTAAATTTAAACATGAAAAATAATATATTAAACAGCCCTTTGGAGGTGGATTTTTATATTAGCCTTCTATTTCATTGTTCAAAATGTTGTTCAAGTACTGACCATTCCTACAATCCCCTGTAATTCATAACTATATTTTAAAAGGACTGTTCATTATTTGTATGAAATAATTGGAAAATTTTATTATAATTAAAACTCTTCATTTCCTCACTTAAAATATGAATTTATCAATTATGATCATAAAATAATTGGAAAATGAGCAAATATGATTCCTAACTGCATGATACGTAATTAAAAGGAAAAGTTATACACTGAGAACTACCACACGACTAAACCAAGCAGGATGTGTTAAAGGACTGCAGACACCTTAATTTCTGCTACTTAATGTTTCTCCTCTATGAAATGAGTCTCACACTGCAGTTTTTCAAGCTCCAAAAGCAGTCACCACATTAGAACTGTAGAGATGAGTACTGTACACCAATGAAAGATGGGAAAGCAATTTTTATCATATTTTTAAAAATTCTTAAACTTCTTCTTGAATGAATATGTGGCTATGTTTCTTATTCATTATTTTCTACTGAGATAAAAGTATATTTCTTCTTGAGTAATGGGGGACTTCAACACTCCCCATTTATCAATTGACAGATATATCAGACAAAAAAATCAAGAAAGAAGGAATGGAGGTAATCTACACTATAGACCAAATGGACCTAGTAGGTATCTACAAAGCATTTATCCCACAGCTACAGAAAACCCATTTTTTTTTTTTTTTTGCAGGCAGAGTGGACAGTGAGAGAGAGAGACAGAGAGAAAGGTCTTCCTTTTGCCGTTGGTTCACCCTCCAATGGCCGCCGCGGACGCTGCGCTGCGGCCGGCTCACCGTGCTCATCCGATGGCAGGAGCCAGGTGCCAGGTGCTTTTCCTGGTCTCCCCATGGGGTGCAGGGCCCAAGCACTTGGGCCATCCTCCACTGCACTCCCGGGCCACAGCAGAGGGCTGGCCTGGAAGAGAGGCAACCGGGACAGAATCCGGCGCCCCGACCGGGACTAGAACCCGGTGTGCCGGCGCCACAAGGCGGAGGATTAGCCTGTTGAGCCACGGCGCCGGCCAGAAAACCCATTTTTAATCAGTTAATGGAACATTCTCTAAGAAAGACCATATACTAGCCTCTACAACTACAAAAATATTGAAGTCATTTGATGTATATTTTCTTACACAATGGAATGAAGCTAGAAATTAATGAAAAAGAAACTATAGATGGCATACAAACACACGGAAACTAAAGAACATGCTCATCAAAGAACAGTGGGTCATATAAGAAATCAAAAAAAATTCCTTGAAATGAATGAAAATGAAGACACAGCACATCAGAAATTCTGAGATACATTAAAACCATTTTTTAAAGATTTATTTATTCATTTGAAAGACAGAGTTACAGGGGGACAGAGGCAGAGAAAGAAAGATGTTCCATCTGGTGTTTTACTCCCCAAATGGCCACAATGGACGAAGCTGGGCCAATCTGTAGTTTTGTTCTTTCTGCACATATTCTTATTTTGTGATTAGATAATTCTCTCTAGTAGTGTGCTTTAATTCATATGTTATCATATTTAGTGCATCTATTTAGTTTTTTATTTCTGGTTACTGTAAGAAACATCGCTTGATTATAACAAGCTCTTTGGAAATGACAGTTACTTAACATTGATCTTAAAACAAGGCAAACAAACCAAAAGGAAAAAAAAAAAAGAAGTAGCAAATGCCTATATTACATTCTACATTCATCAACATATTTGGAATTTTTGATGTTTAATTCTGTATCTTTTAATATTTAATACTGCTTATCTCTTAAAATACTAATATAGCTATTTTATCTTTATTTTTGTCTTTATATTTATGATATGAATGGTTTATGAACCATGTTTACAATATTAAGGCATTCTGAATTTGTTTTTAGTTATCCTTACCATTGAGGTTAACACCTTCCTATTTTCTTTCTTCCTCATAGTTTCGTTCATTCATTTTGAAACTCTATTATTTTACTAAAGATTTAGTAGTAATTTGAAAATCAGAGCTACAGAGGAAGGGGAGAGACAGAGAGAGACAGATCTTCCAACCACTGAGTCACTCTCCAGATGGCTGCAATTGACAAGCTGGGCCAGGACAAAGCTAAGAGCTTGGAACTCCATCCAAGTCTCCTACATGGGTAGCAGATGTCCATGTACTTTGTCCATCTTTTGCTTCTTTCCCAGGAACATTATCAGGAAGTTGTATCAGAAGTGGGGTAAGCCAGGCCTCAAAATGGTGCTTTTCTGAGATACCAGTGTCAGAGGCGGCAGCTTCACTGGCTGTGCCACAGTGTTGGGCCCAAGAACTCCCTTAACATTTCTGTTAAAGGTCTTCCGTGTGTGTGTGTGTGTATGTGTGTATGTGCATGTGTGTGTGTGTGTGTTTAATATAAATTATTTATTTGAAAGAAAGAGTGACACAGCGAGAGACAGACTCTTCCATCAGCTATTTTACTCTCGCAAATGACTCTAACACGTGGGGCTAGATGAGACTGAAGCCAGGAACCGTGAACTCTGTCCAGGTTTCCTCTGTGGGTGGCGGGAGCGCACATAGTTGAGCTGGCATCTGCCTCTTCCTAAGCACAGTAGCCAGGACGTGTGTCTGTATTTATGGGCATTCTAAATGGTGTCTTAACCCCACTTTGCCTAATGGCCACTACTTCTGTTTGTTTTTTGTTTAAATGCTTCCATGTGTCTCTTAGGTTTCTATGATAAAGTATGAAATATGTCTCAATTTGTTGAAGTCTCTTGAATGTCTTTGAATCAGCCATTTTAATTTTCTGTCTCAGAGTTTCTGTGTATTGATTTCCACATGTTGAGATTTTGGCATCCTATGTAGTTCATTAAATGAGATCATGACTCCTTGAAAGTTGTAGATGCTTCTTCACATGTTATGATATGTGGTTATTGAAGGATTAGATATTTGCTCCTGATAATCCTGATAATTTCTAGAAATATGCTTTAGTTTATACGTGTTCTTCCAGAAACTAAAAACAGGATTTGTCTTTTCTGTAAGACTACGGTTTTTCTGCTATTTCAGCACTAGATGATGTCTCAGGCCCATGTTTTTCCCAAAATCAGTTAGTGGATTGATCAGGGAGGGGCTGAAAAGGAAAGTGTTTTCCTATAAGCTTCTTGCTTCTGTAATGTTATGATCAGATGTTTTGTCCCAACGTTGGGCCTCATTCTAAAGGAGCTGATTCTGGGTTTCTCAGAAATGATTGATGTCTGCCCACTTATTCTTTTTGAAAGCAGGCACTGATCCTCTCCAAGATATACTGCCTGGAATTGGGATAGGAATGAGGTGGGCACTCACTTAGCCACTAATGCACTAGTGGAGCCTGCAACCCATTAAGACCAGTGTACAGGGGCAAAAGCAAAGTCCATGCTGTCATTCCTGCTTTCTGTTGCAGTGTACTCAGAGTCAAATATCAAATATCAAGCTCTAGGTTATTCTGATCAAAATAAATATTTGTCTTCCCAGGGCTGGGGGTTGCACCTAGTACCAAGGAAGGTCCAGCAACTCTGTCTCTATACCCTGGTCTGGGCACAGAAATCAGTGGGTTTCCCTGGCATTAAATTTCATTACCCAGGCTGAGGCTCTCAAGTATTGTGTTCACTTTCCTGTGCTACCCCCAGTGGATGGAGATTTTTCTCTATGCATTGCTCCCTTAGATTGGGAAAAGAGCACAGGAAGTACTCCCTTTGCTGCCAGACTAATGCAGGTCCAGGATACTGATCTGGGAAGAAGGACCACAGGCTCTGTGTAGCACTGGGTTTTGCTGTGGTGAGCCTGACACTGAAGTTCAAGTCTAAGGCCTCGCCTTAATTCTTTCTCCGTTCATTAAACAAGGAAGCTTATAGTCCATGCTGCATTTCTCAATCTGAGGAGGAATGACTCAGGCAACTTTTTCCTTCCTGCTTTCTTCAATGCACCTTCTTCTTATAATGCTAAATCCAAGTTGTGTTCTCTCATCTGGTTTCCTTACCTGTTGTGAAGATCATTGCATGCATAAATAGTTAATAAAATTTATATTTTTATGAGGAGATGATAACCAGGTCTTACTCCTCTGTCATCCTACTCTATCTTCTCCACATTGTCTTTAAAGAACTTCAGTGTCCACAGTGGAACTTACAGCTGTTTTAATTATGCAAAGAATCACTGAAGCTGATGAACCTATCATTAAGAATCCAAGAGAAATTCAACAACATTTGAAATTCTTACTTTGGTCAAAGGGAAAGAGAAGATCCACTTCATTCAACTATTGGAGAAAGTACAGAATAACAACAGGAAATAAACATGTGAGGATCTGAAAAAGTTCTTGGGAAATGAAAAAAAGAAAATATAAGTATTTGGATTCCAAAAATTGAAATCCATGCATTTTTCCCATAATAGATATATTCCATGAACTTTCTGAAGACTTTTCATACATTTTTACGTAGCTGTTCTCTTGTGTTACTTTGATCCATTGTACATATTTGAAGTAGAATTTATTAATCAAGGGAGTTAAGTTTGGGAGAATATGGCCAGAGTTTTCTTTCTTTCTGATTGCTTCTTAGCTTCTCATAGTCACTAAGTACATCCCAGATAATCTATTTTATTTGAGCATTACAAAATCAATATAGACGTGTAAAACTTCAGGAAAGATGTCTTGCAGTTACTAGGTAATACAGAATCAGTGAATTATTGATTCATGTAGACTAGCTATGTAATGTATGTCAGAAACAGGAAACAATGGGATGTGTATGCAAAAATGGAGCTAGAATTATAAATAACATACTATAAATATGTATACTCTATTATTAATCAGCATTAAATGTTTTTAAATATATTTTTACATCTCTAGATTTGTTTATATTGAGAATATAAATATTAAAATGTAGTCACTACAGTTTCTAAATAATGAAAATCACTTATATATTTACCAAATATATTATAATTACATAGAATAACATGCTCTTCTGAATTCTTTTCAAACATCAAAATATGAACAAAGTCTTTTAGTATCATGACCTCCTACTCCATTGAAAGCCATTGGAGTGATAAAACACAGTAGCATCACTACATATATTCATATATATGGGGGTACATGTGTGTATACATGTTTACACACAAAATAGTATACATATATATGTCAATATGTTAATGATATTTTATTACAGTTATAGGAAAACATCCTTATGTAAATTTTCTGTAAAATAAATATTATCATTTAAATTATTACTACTACCAGAAAATTACCTTTTGCATGGTGTTTTGCACAGAGAAAATAGCCCATGAATTCACTAAATTGCAAAGACATCTTTAAGAAGGTAAAAAATGAATCTTAGTACTGACAGTGTAAGAAAATGTCTGAAAGATGGCAAAATATATATTTGGCTCTGTATTTGTATGTACAAGGCAAGGCACTCTGATCGCAATTGTCAGTATGGATTTTTTGTTTCAGTTTAAAAGACTAAATTCACATTTTTGAAGTGAATTATTATTGCATATCTTCATTTAAGGTCAGGCAAAATTTTGAACATGTTAATCAAAGAGAATACTTATTGTCATATCTCACTTCTGACATTTAAGAAAAACTCTTCATGCAAATTAAGTATGTGACTAAACTGCTAAAAGAATATATCAAATACTTGACACAGAAATACAATGAACTCCTCTATATTGACTGAAGTCCTTCATGTGCCTCCTCTCAAGTGCAAATTAGACTTAGATTTCTCCTCTTTGAAGTAGAGTTACCCTTGTACATATGCTGCTTAAAGCATACTGATGTCTATCATGAATCAAAATTAAAGTATCAATTTAAAATATTTCCAGGCACAGGATTTTTATTTCTTATAAAAAATACCCTATCCAGAAAGAATATTAAATTCATCAAGCTGTTTTCATAAGTTATAATTGGTCTTTTAAAATCTTGAAATATCAGTTCTTTTTTGTGAAGATTCTTTCCTTCAAATACTTGACTTCGTTATCACATCTGATGTTTAATGATCAACTGCCTATTTTACTCTAATTCACAGAGTCTATTTATGATAAAAATTGTACTTCATCAAATAGAAATCTTAATTGGATGTAATTGGGATGGAGGTTGTTCTCCCTTTTGTTTTATGAATCTCAAAGGCAGGGCGAACTGGCTAGGAAGCTTTAAAATCTACCCTGCTCTTTCTGCAGCAGGGTTCCTTCCCAGGGGACTGGGAGTCAGATGTGGCAACTGAGCTCTCTCAGCAGAGTTTACCTCCTGCAATGACCACTCCAAATCTAAAGCCTTTTATTTACCTAAACATCCATTGGCAATCATGTTCTGAAGAAAATAAAGCCTTGTTTAATCAACAGTACTTTCCTGAAACCCAAATAAATAAGTAAAACCAGGATGTTAGACAAGGTTACAAGGACACAGGAAGAACAGGGGCTTTTGCTGTGGTCTCATAAATATTTGTGTAGCTTCTACTCTGTGCCATCACAATGCTGTGTCACTGATTCAACAGTGAATAGCACTTGGTATTTACTTTTGGAGATCCCTCAAATTCTAGTCTATGTATAGGATTTATCTTTTATTGAGTCATTTATTTTCTCTATATCACGACTTCATTTAACTGCCTTTTAATAAACTGGAGAGCATAACACAATACCAAAATGGTGCTCAGTTCTTTGGGGTCACACTGCTAATCTGTTTTCTCCTTTTGGTATGATATTTATCTACTGTTATGGTCGTATAAACAGAACAAGGAAACTTCGTCTGACATTTAAAATCTTTAATTTCTGTCAAATGTTTAGTTTGATGATTTTATTTTGGAATCAGAATAAACCTAAGTATTATTGTTTATCCAGTATAAACCTGTGAAATACTTGAAAAATCCAGTTTGGCAAAACAATGTGGAAAATATTATTACATTTCTGTAAAGTCATACACATGCTGTTACAGGTCAGATTCCCTGAGAAACAGGGCCTGAGATGGATATTTGTGTGCTGAAAATTTACTACAGAGAGCTCTCTGGGTCAACTCCTGCCTAGAAGAAAAGAAAGTATGGGTGAGCAGGGAAAAATTGAACAGCTGTAAATTCCCAACAAAGGCCTAAGTTGATCCCATAGGGAGTTCTGGAACTAGGACAGACTCCAATTGGCTCTACTTTAAGGCATAATTGAAGGATCTTTACACACTACACCATCCAGGATTGGGACATAGAAAATCATGGAAAGGCAATAACATCTTGGGCAAGAAAATCTCTTCAAAAAGGACAATCACCATGAGAACAGACTACATTGTAATAACCTTTGTCAAATTTTCTAGCATCTGGAGAAAAGAAAGCCTTGATTATCCAAGGATGGGGATCAGGTCAGCACCCTTGGTACCCATTACTCACATTCAAATGACTCTGGATTGATCAATATTATGTATTCTTGCATTTTTGAGATTGGGACAGATTCTATTTTTCACTGAGAATATGAATAATTTTTTTTCACATCACAGGATTTTGGTGTCCTGATAATATGAAGATTTAACATTTATCAAAATAGTACATTTTGTTCCTGTCTGTTTTTCTCCATCCCTAGTCCTTGTTTCAAACTTTATTTTAACCACTTGTTTGAAGCACATCCATGACTAACAGCTGAAGAAGTATTTAGTTGCCAAATGTCTCCTGTCAAAGGACAATGCTTCACCAAAGTCAGAGTAGATGCAATCAAGTGCATCGTGAGTAGCCACCTAAATATCAGCTGCAGTGTGATGTTAAGAAAAGTCGCCTCCTGGCACCATTTTAGGTAGATTAGCTGATACAATTTTTTCTGTCTAGTTTAAACACAACTATTTGAGCAGACACAGTGGGAAACAATCAATGTTCATGGATAAATAAAAGTATTGGTCACTACAAAATAGGCAACTAGCGTTTAAATGAAAGAATTACATACTACATACTGATATGATTGAAAACTCAATAACTGAATTGTGAGTTTTTTTAAAAAGAAGCAGAAATAAGAAAAATATTTGTAATGATTCATTTTTCATTTATTTCAAAGGCAGAGTGACAAAGAGAAGGAGAGTCAGAGAGAAAGATGTCTTCCATCTCCTTGTTCATTCTTCAAGTGCCTACAATAGGGGCTGGCACTGTGGCAAAGGAGGTTAAGCCTCCACCTACAGTATTGGCATCTCATATGTGCACCAGTGTGAGTACAGTTTGAGCAGTGGAAGATATTTCAAGCACTTGGGCCCCTCCATCCATGTTGGAGAACTGGAAGAAGCTCCTGGCTCCTGGATTTATCATGGCCCAGCTCCAGCTGTTGTGGCCATTTGTAGAGTGAACCAGGGGATGGAAAATTCTCTCTCTCTCTCTTTTCACCCTCTCATTCTCTCTCTCTGTATTTATGCCTTTAAAATAAATAAATAAAATCTTAAAGAGAAAATGCTTCCAACTGTCAACAATAGCCCAGTTCAAAACCAGGAACCCAGAACTTAATCTGTGTCTCCCATTAGGTGTCTGGACTTCAAGTGTTTGGGCAGTCATGTGCTGGCTCCCAGGTACATCAGCAGGAAGCTGTATCCAAAACATTGAATAAGCAGGATTCAAACCAGACACTCTGATGTGGGACACCAGTGTCCCATATAGTGACTTAACCCACTATGTGATAATGTTGACTCCAGAAATACCACTGTCCATTACATAATTGAGTCCTTTGAAAACATTCCACTTAATGAAGTGTAATTGAACACTTTTCCTGAGAAGGGAGTAGTTTGTGGATTAATGACTAGAATCTGGGGCCATGAATATTGAGTCACAGGTATGGTATAAGTCACAAGTTCAAATAAGACACAAAAAAATTAACAATAGCTGATAAAAACAGGAAAAAATAATATTTTCCCAACATATAAAATGAACGAGGGACAAGCGTTGTGGCGTAGTGGGTAAAGCCACTGCCTGCAACACAGGTATCCCTGGGTGCCAGTTAGAATCCCAGCTGCTCCGTTTCTGATCCAGTTCCCTGCTAATGCACTTGGGAAAGCAGCAGAGGATGGCCCAAATTCATGTGCCCCTGTGCCCATGTGGGAGTCCTGGAGGAAGACCTTGACTCCTGGCTTTGGATCGACCCAGCTCTGGTCAATGCAGTCATTTGGACTATGAACCAGCACATGGAGGATTCCTTTCTCTCTCTCTCTCTATCTCTCTCTCTCTCTCTCTGTGTGTGTGTGTGTGTGTGTGTGTGTGTGTGTGTGTGTGTATAACTGTGCCTATCAAATAAACAAAAATAAATCTTGAAAAAAGTGAAAAATATGGAAGATCAAAAGAATAAACGGTAGTTGGTAATCAAATATGGGTCAGAGGGTCACAGATCAACAATAAGTATAACTACAAGAATAAGTAGTGCTACTAACACAAGAATCATTAAAAGCACTAGGAAAAGATGACTGCAAATCAGATAATAGTTAGCACTCAAAATATTCAAGCATTGAGCTATGTCATATTTTGTAACCTGTCCTTACACATGTTGAGGGATATGTAAATTGGTACTCAGGAAACAGAAAAGAACAAAATATTTTATAGTGGCATTTTATTCTATATATTTGCTAAGCACACTGCACTCTGATTATATTATTGAATTTTTATAAAAATGACAAAAGCACAACCACACTAGTTTTACATTTGAGAAATTGTCTTGGAAATGTTAAGTAATTAATCCAAAGAGGTACAACCAGTAATTAATGAACCAAATTCTTTTTTCTTTAATTTTTTGTTTAGTAAATATAAATTTCCAAAGTACAGTTTATGGATTACAATGGCTTCCCCCCCCCATAATTTCCCTCCCACTCACCCCTCCATTCTCCTGCTCCGTCTCCCATTCCATTCACATCAAGATTCATTTTCAATTATCTTTATATTCAGAAGATCAATTTAGTATATATTAAGTAAAGATTTCATCAGTTTGCATTCACACAGAACATAAAGTAGAAAATACTGTTTCAGTACTAGTTATAGCATTACTTCACATTGGACAACACCTTAAGGACAGAGATCCCACATGAGAAATAAGTACACAGTGACTCCTGTTGTTGACTTAACAATTTGACACTCTTGTTTATGGCGTCAGTAATCTCCCTAGGCTCTAGTCATGAGTTGCCAAGGCTATGGAAGCCTTTAGGGTTCGCTGACTTCGATCTTATTCCAACAGGGTCATAGTCAAAGTGGAAGTTCTCTCCTCCCTTCAGAGAAAGGTACCTCCTTCTTTGATGGCCCTGTTCTTTCCACTGGGATGTCACTCGCAGAGATCTTTCATTTAGGTCTTCTTCTTCTTTTTTTTTTTTTTCTTTCCTGAGTGTCTTGGCTTTCCATGCCTGAAATACTCTCATGGGCTCTTCAGCCAGATCCGAATGCCTTAAGGGCTGATTCTGAGGCCAGAGTTCTATTTAGGACATCTGCCATTCTATGAGTCTGCTGTGTATCCTATTTCCCATGATGGATCATTCTCTCCCTTTTTGATTCTATCAGTTAGTATTAACAGACACTAGTCTCGTTTGTGTGATCCCTTTGACTCTTAGATCTATCAGTGTGATCAATTGTGAACTGAAGTTGATCACCTGGACTAGTGAGATGGCATTGGTACATGCCACCTTGGTGGGATTGTATTGGAATCCCCTGGCATGAAATGAACCAAATTCTAAAAGTTATGCTTTTGGAAATTAGGACAGAGATTTGCATGATTCATGAATCGAGGGATATTTTTCTTTCTCCAATTTCTTCTCTACTTCTCTGGAAATTGCCTTTTAAAATAGACTTATAATAAAATAAATGTTTATTTTTTTACAAAATTAAAGGATAATTTTAATATCATTTACAATAATCAAAGTTGTAGTAATTTTGTCACAATATCACAGCATTGTCTACTTTATAAAATTTGAGTGAACCAATCAGATATAATCATTACGTTAGTAGTCTCTATATATACACAAGACAGTATTCACGAGAAGATATTTTTCGCATTTTTATTTATAGAGAGAATAGATTTAATGTATTTTGTATATATAACTTTAAGCTCATTAGTGATGCTTTGCAACCTCCTTCCCTCCCTCCCTCCCACCATGCCTCCTCCTTCCTTCTTTTTTTATCCTTTAAATTTTTACAATAATATACTCAATTTACTTTATAGTCACAGGTTTAATCCTCCACTAAATGAAGAATTCATCACATAGAAAGTAGAAAGACCACTGTTCTACAGAAGTACAAACAAGAGCTATAAACAATAATCAAACCTCAAGATATCAATTTCACTCATGTATATTACATTTTTTTATGTTCCTATATTAGCTACCAAAGAAAACATGATATTTTTCTTTGGGTAACTAGTTTATTTCAATAAACCTATGGTCTCCAGTTGCATCCACTATGGTGCAAAGAATACCATTTCATTATTTTTTATGGCTGAGTAGTATTCCATCATGTATATGTACCACATTTTCTTTAGCCAGTCATCAGTTGTTGGACATCTGAGTTCATTCCATATCTGAACTATTGTGAATTGAACTGTTATAAACATTGGGTGCGGATAATTCTTTTATGTGCTGAATTCATTTCCTCTGGGTAAATTCCCAGGAATGGGATAGCTGGGTCATATGTTAGATCATTTTTCAGACTTTTGTAGAATCTTGCAGAAACTATACTTATTCATTTCCAAGTTTTTTTGGAAAAAAATCAGGGTAATATTTAGATGTTATGCATGCAACTAGCAGAGATAAAAGAACTGTATAACTTTTCCAGAAGAAAATTATATCATTTGAAAAGTTCAGAATCTAACTCAAAAATTCTCATATGATAGAAATACCATTCAGAGTTATTAGGAAGACAACATATCAAAGAACCAAAAGAAGTCACTTGAGGTAAGAGAAAAAATGGTAAATTCATGTACTGTGAAAATAGTGTAGCTATTTGTTAAATTTAACTAGACAATGCAAATAGAAGTATTAGCTCTGCCAAATGATATAACACATTCTGAATTCCTATAATCCCTAATCTTCTGTATTTTGAAGTAAATTTCTCAGCTATGCCACTTCCCCGCAGCATGTACCTGCATGAGAAACTACAATCCAGTTTCTAAGCTTTCAATAATTAGGTCTTAAAGAAGAATTTATGTTTGGGGATAACCTTTTTGGAAATAGATAGTTCAAAGACATAAGTAATTTATTTTCTGAGTAAAACCTTGAAGAAATTCTTTTCACTTTGAGCTCACATGGAAAACATGCAGTTGCATATCTCATCTATTTTTGTTAAACAACTGAGGGATACAACTCCAGCTTGTCTTTATGACTCATTACTTTCTATGTGAAGGTCCATTACCATCAATGTCTCAGCTTATGATATCAAAGTGTGTTTTCCTATAGGCTTTATAATCTTAACTTCATAATCAGGGTCATGAGAAAATCTGGAATAAAGTTCATGAAGAAACTACAGCATGACAGACAATATCCTTGTCTATGAGATGGTCAGTGGCTTTTTAAAAATCCAGTGTGCCTTAAAACTTACCTTTGGCTGTAAATATTACTTGCTTTGTGAAAAAAAAAATTGTTCAATTTCAGAATGATGGAAAGGAAGAAAGTCTTCCAGGGCTTCACTGTCTTGGATAAATTTGACCATATTTATGAGATCCATCTTTCTTTAAGACCCTGAGGTCACCATTATGGATGCTGTTAAAAGAGCCATCTGGCCCTTTCCATGCTGCCACTCTGGAAGAGAAGAGAGAAAGAGCTCAATTATGCACACTTTGCAAAGCTAGGAAAAGCACTCCTTCAAGACGGAATTGATAACTACAAAGTCTTGTCAATTTCTCTGTGGACAGAAATCTCCAGATACCTGAAAACAAAGAACACTTTAAAATATTTCCTTCAAATGACTTTAGAATTGAAATGTAGATGCATAATGCCTTCGTTGTTAATAGAGACAGCATTCATAATGCAGCCCTATCCAAATTGACTTTCAAGAATAGAGGGAAAAGGGAGCATTGTGACATTAATTTAATTCAAAATAGTCATGAAGCAATCTGGAATCACTTCACACATCTATCTGTATCTGAAAAAAGAAGGAAAGTTCTGTGCGAACTTGAAGTTACATTCATTTGTGAGTCAGGTTTTGCATCTCCCAAGTCATAAAATATGTGAAGTGTTGTATTTGTTTAAGTTCATGGTTATCAGAAGGAACTACTTAGTTTTCAGTAATGTATCTGAGGAAATTGTCACCCACAAAAATTTTGTTCCTCAAGATGTTGATGATTCTTTTATGAGAAAAGAATATAAATGCAGTATTATTATAGAACAACTTTGTAATTCACAATATAATAAGGAGTTGTAATTTCCACATTTTACAAATGAGAATTAAGTGACTTAGAAAAGTTAATTCACTTGTTTAGTGTAACACTACTGATAAGTTGTAGATCCAATATTTGAACACATGTATTCTCCCTCTAACGTATATGTGCTCTGCCGCTTACCTTGGAGGAGAGGTAAATAAAGAACACATGTGGTCCTGAGTTAAGGATGGATTCAAAGGGGTTCCTTAGAAAAGCCTTTACAACCAGTTTTAAGGTTGGGTTTTGAATAATAAAATGAATTTAATTGGAAAGGAAAAATCATCCAATCCACTTACAAAATAAGTAGAAACTACAAGGTGTGCTTGTCAAGACATACTGCGACAAATTTAATTCCTTGAGATTTTAAAACATTATCAATATGGTCAGCCCACTTCGAGAAATGAGGAAAGAAAGCTGATAGCCTCAGGTTGCAGGATTTCTTATAACATGTTGCTATAATTTACTCTGATTGTATAAAATTAGATATAAGAGAGCATAGGTATAGGTTTTAGACATCTTTAATTCATTGATGTCTTATGAATCAGAGAAAATTTGTAAAAAAGAAAAAAGGAAATGTTAAAATTTTCAACATAACTAAGCTTTGTCAGTCTTCACATATTAGCTGTGAGCTGATAATGGCTAAGCCCTCACTTACTCCAGGCTGGATCTTCAGCAGTAAATGCTGAGAGGCCCCCCGCCCCCCTTACGCCAGCAGAACTCAGTATGCTCATTTGTTTTCCTTCTCCCTAAGACTCAAAGGTATGTTCTTCTATATATAAGTCTTATATTATGTAACAGTTATTTATTTGGCATAGGTAATTGCTGCAATTTTGCCAAAAAAAGAAAAGAAGGAGGAGGAGGAGAAAGGAGGAAGGAGGAAGGAGGAAGAAGAAGGAGAAAGCTATGCAACTAGCTTGTATGCAGGAGGGAGATAAACCAACATAAAACTAATGGAAGAACAGTAGGACAAGGGGCCTGAGACACTGGCTTTGTACATGTAATCTATTCCCGGCTCTGACTTCTGACTTAAACTTCCTGCTAATGCAGGCCCTAGGAAACAGAAGGTGATGGCCCAAGTAATTGGATTCCTGCCACCCACACAGGGGGAAATGCATTTTGTTCCTTGTTCCACACTTCATCCTCCATCCTCACATCAGTTGTTGTTAAGTATTTAGGGAGTGAACTATAAATGAGATCTCTCCATGTCTGTTTCTGTGTCTCGCCAATAAATACATTTTTTATAGAAATTAAATTCATTGTTTTATAAAGTGATTGATTTAGAGTTTTATGTGCCTTTCAACAGGAATATTTAAACCTGATATATGACCTTACTATGATTAATTCCATTAAAGATAGATGCCCTTTCTTCTAAGGAGAATATACAAGCAGGCTCTCATTCATTATATACTGAAGTCAAGAGGTTTACAATTGGATCCAAAGCACATGGTTAATAATAACGTGTAACAACAAAATAAATAAATAAAAGTAAATATTT
Organism: Sylvilagus floridanus; assembly: GCA_949820135.1. Taxonomy (NCBI): domain Eukaryota; kingdom Metazoa; phylum Chordata; class Mammalia; order Lagomorpha; family Leporidae; genus Sylvilagus; species Sylvilagus floridanus. The sequence goes on from OX463242.1 coordinate 58,433,527, forward strand.
ATATTAAGGGAAATTCAGAATGTTAATTAAAGTTTTTCAATATTAGAATATTAGCCATATGTTTTAGGAAGACTATCTTGAGAGAATTGCTGTAGCATAGTATGAAATCTGAAAAATATAAGAAATATCAAAATGTCAGATGAAAGATAGCCACAGAGAGATTGAGGGACTAAAGACAGGCAAACATTTTCTATGTTCCTCCAAATAACAGGAGAGGGGCCTATTTCTCCTTCTCTCAATCTTTTTTTTTTTTTTTGACAGGCAGAGTGGACAGTGAGAGAGAGAGACAGAGAGAAAGGTCTTCCTTTGCCGTTGGTTCACCCTCCAATGGCCGCTGTGGTCTGCATGCTGCGGCCGGCGCACTGCGCTCATCCGATGGCAGGAGCCAGGTGCTAGGTGCTTTTTCCTGGTCTTCCATGGGGTGCAGGGCCCAAGCACTTGGGCCATCCTCCACTGCACTCCCGGGCCACAGCAGAGGGCTGGCCTGGAAGAGAGGCAACCGGGACAGAATCCGGCGCCCCGACCGGGACTAGAACCCGGTGTGCCGGCGCCGCAAGGCGGAGGATTAGCCTGTTGAGCCACGGCGTCGGCCCCTTCTCTCAATCTTGAACCTAAACTAATCTGTAACTACTTTTGACCAACTGAGTTTGGCAGATGCTAAAAAACAATGGCAGCTCTGAGATCTGCCTTTATGGCGGCTGGTGGCTTCCTTTTTGTTCTCTTGGAGTCTTTGTGTTACCATATCAGCAGTCTACCCTTATAGAACCACAGGGAGAGGCCCTGAGTTGACCTTATCAGAGAGAGGTTTAGATGAGCCCCTTCTTTGAGATACCTATTAAACGTCAGCCATATGAATGAAGTAAATTTGAACTCTCCAGGCCAACTCGACAACCATGTATACTACCAACAAACCCCAGAGGAAGCCACATGGAGCATAAACATTGCCCAAATTCCTGGTTCACAAAATGGTGAGCTAAAATAGTTGACTGTAATTTCTGAACTTTGCAGTAGCTTTTGTTGTTTGTTTATTTTGTTGGTGTGTTAACATATCAGTAAATAACTGAAATGGGTACTGTAGTCTATTCTAAGGTGCCAGTGAACTCAAACCATGATACTGAAGAGCAAGTGAATATACATTACTGACAGAATTTTGTGAAAAGTTTAATGTGGATAGTCCACCAAAGAAAACGAAGACGTATTAGATGATCACTTGCTGCTAATCAAGAAGACAGAAAACAGTTTGTAAATTGTCTGAACTCGTATTTTGAACTGAATAGAAAGAACACATTGCAGGGGAAGACTTATACAATAAATATCTTGTTTTCTGTACTAAGTCTGAGAATTCAAGTGGACATCTGTGGGAATTTTAGAGTTCAGAAGATAAATAAAACTGAAGCTAATATTACCAAGTCATAAATAAGGCAAGTTGTCTAAGCTATAGGAGCCATAGGTAATACCAGAACGTACAGATTGAGAAGAAATGGGACAAGTGTATATAACTTTATAGGAAGTCTCAATTTCAAAAAATTGTGGGAGTTGTAAAACTTTTTTACAAAATAGACTTTTTCTTTATCAGGATAAAGTTCTGCTTTTTCTTGTCATAACTATCTCATAATTTATGTATGATCTACAAATTTCCTTGTGGAGATCATAATGGCCACATTTTTCTAAGGGCTAACAGATCCTTAGAGAATTTCCTAGACACTTGGAAGTTCAGAAAGGATTTAATATCTTTGCATCATTTCTCATGTCTCAGGATGAAGCAAGAATGTTAGATTAATTAATGAAGAGTTCATTTTAGGCCTTCCTAAAAACATTTGCATTATTTTACAATATGAGCAAATATGAATATAAATTAGAACAAACCAAGATATTACTCAATGTTTTTTTCTTCCATATACAAGGATATTACCAAGCTACTGATAGCCAATGTCTAGCAATAAAATGTTAACTTCTATTTTAACATTGTTGAAAGGAATGATTGAAAAATTTGCTGTTCTAGTTCACTAATGTAAAAAGCGTATGCTTTGGGGCTGGTGCTGTGGCATATTGGGTAAAACTGCCACCTGCAGAATAAGAATCCCATGTGGGTGCCAGTTTGAGTCCCTGTTGCTCCACTTCCCATCCAGTTCTCTGCTAATTCCCCCGGGGAAAGAAGTGATAGACCGACCAAGTCTTTGGGCCCCTGTACTCTCATGGGAAACCCTGAAGAAGCTTCTGGATCCTGGCTCCTGGCTTTTCAAAGAGAAAAACTTAATCTTTTTAGGCCTGTATAGTTTTCTTATGGATCCTATTTGATATGAGGTAGAACTAATAAAGGATTTTGATATTTTCTGTAATTCTTTATGTATGGGAAATCACATGCGATAAGATAAATATAGTTAAGTATATAACTTTAATTGTTTCTCAAATGAAGTATATTTGCCTTACAAAGCTGTTTGCTTTAATTAAGCTTGTTTTACCTTATAAAAGAAATATGTCAAACCCATAGTTCTGCATTTTACTCTTTTCAATGTGTATAAACTTGAGGTATTTTACCATATTTAAACTTTCTTTATGGTACAGTATTTCCAAATATAATTTACACTCAAAATTGATTGAAATATATATTACTCAAGAATATTTCAACTAATTTTCAAAGAATACTTTCAGACAAAACTTTGATTTTATGATGAATGCTTTTCAATCTAAATGTTATAATTCTGAAGGTAAAGAACTTGGTTATTGAAGTAAATTATCACTTCAGGGTGTCCTTGAAACCTCAGCAACTTTACAGCTATTTCTATAGCCTAGGGAAATGTAATATTTTACAAATATTTCTGATGGTTATGGGCATGTCAGTATGAATGGTGATTGAAACAATCAAGATTTGAAGTCTGGAGGGAAAATAATATTATTACTAGTGATACCTTCTCAGTGTACTAATAAGTAGGCATTTCTGGAAAAATGTCTGAGTCATGTTTTATAAATATAACAATTAAATAAAGCCTTTTCATGTTTACATACATATGCACACACACACATACAATTTAATAATAAAAATATTACAAGACCAATTCATATAATAGTGTCATTAAAGATAAATAATAAAATCTATTTGTTATATGAAAAGAATTGTATATATAATTAAAACATACCACATTTAAATAATTTGAATTTTATTATTTAATGAATAAGCAATATATGTATGTATATACTTCTTTTTTTTTAATAGCGCTTTTATTTAAAGAATATAAATTTCCAAAATACAGCTTATAGATTACAATGGCTTCCCCCCCATAACTTCCCTCCCACCCGCTACCCTCCCCTTTCCAACTCCTTCTCCCCTTCCATTCACATCAAGATTCATTTTCAATTCTCTTTATATACAGAAGGTCAGTTTAGTATATTAAGTAAAGATTTCAACAATTCGCCCTCACATAGCAACACAAAGTGAAAAATACTGTTGGAGTACCAGTTATCGTATTAATTCACAATGTATAGCACGTTAAGGACAGAGATCCTACATGATATATATATTTTTAAATTGATTAATTTTCTATGCAATTTCCAATTTAACACCAAGATTTTTTAATCATTTGCAATTATCTTTATATACAGAAGATCGATTCAATATATACTATGTAAAGATTTCATCAGTTTGCACCCACACAGAAACACAAATTGTAAAATACTGTTTGAGTACTAGCTATAGCATTACTTCACATTGGATAACACATTAAGGACAGATCCTTCATGAGACGTAAGTACACAGTGACTCCTGAAGTTGATTTAACAATTTGACACTCTTGTTTATGGCGTCAGTAATCTCCCTAGGCTCTAGTCATGAGTTGCCGAGGCTATGGAAGTCTTTAGGGTTCGCCGACTTCGATCTTATTCCGACAGGGTCATAGACAAAGTGGAAGTTCTCTCCTCCCTTCAGATCATTCTCTCCCTTTTTGATTCTATCAGTTAGTATTAGCAGACACTAGTCTTGTTGGTGTGATCCCTTTGACTCTTAGACCTATCAGTGTGATCAATTGTGAGCTGAAATTGATCACTTGGACTAGTGAGATGGCCTTGGTACATGCCACCTTGATGGGATTGTATTGGAATCCCCTGGCACAATTCTAACTCCATCATTTGGGGCAGTTCCGATTGAGCATGTCCCAAATTGTACATCTCCTCCCTCTCTTATTCCCACTCTTATATTTAACAGGGATCACTTTTCAGTTAAATTTAAACACCTAAGAATAATTGTGTGTTAATTACAGAGTTCAACCACTAGTACTAGGATTAAAAAAAAAATACTACAATGGATAAAGTATTACATTGTACAACAACAGTCAGTACAAGAGCTGATCAAGTCACTGTTTCTCATAGTGTCCATTTCACTTCAACAGGTTTCCACTTTGGTGCTCAGTTAGTCGTCGCCAATCAAGGGAAACAAATGATATTTGTCTCTTTGGGACTGGCTTAATTCACTCAGCATGATGTTTTCCAGATTCCTTCTATTATATATATAAATTAACATATATTTACATATATTGAAAATTTTTATCAATCCAAATGAATATACTTATTCTAGGTAATTTATTACAAATAAAATTTCCATCATATAGGTAGACCATTTACATAAGATAATTTATCTCAAAGTAATGTGAGAAATATACTTATTTTCTTTCTTCTGTTACAAAAAGCATAGGATGAGCAGGTAGATACCTGTGATATTGTAAGTCATAGAAAAAGTTGAATGTATGAAATTGTATCCAACTTCCTGTTGCTTTCCAAGCCTTCTCAAATGCTAGTCTAGCAGCTCTTTGTATGTGAAGTCAGATCAGAGCCTCCCCTCTAAGGAGAATGTCATTTGATCTTAATTCTTGACTTCATTGTAGCACAAAAGCCCCTGGCCCCAGGATTTTCTGTCAATAGAACAAGAACTTTCCTAGGAGAATATGAGAGAGTTTTGGATATGCTTAAAGTAACAGGGAGAGAAGTATGAGTTGTGCTTGCTGTCAAAGGAAAAGGAAAAGTACAAATAGACCTGTGCTCCCATCAGAGCCCTCTGGGCAGTATTAGATCAGCTGCCATTAGAGGGTGCTATTAGGTCAAAGAGAAAAGCATAACTGGCTCCAAAAACTACAATTCAACAGCATTGAAAACTACTATCAAGTCATACTTCCCAACACACACTCCATAACTTATAGACAGTATCAAAAATTTTTCCTAGTTTTCCAGGGGAAAAGGGACTTATCAGGATATAGGAGCTTCACTTCTAAACCCCATAAAATACTTGGCAAACTGGGAGATATTGCTTATCTTGCTACTGCACAAGAATTTAGGAAGAAATCACAGGTAAGAAAAAGGCTGTTCCCTCTTGCTGAGCTTCCAGATTGGACCTCACTTAAGGAAAGGGGTAATCAGGAGCTCTCTAAATCCAGGTACTCTGAGCTGAAACATGCTAAATTCATGTCAAAGCCCTAACCACCAGTATGACGACATTTGGAAAGGTACCATTTGGAGGTAATTAGGTTTATATGAGGTCGTCAGAGCCAGGCCCTTCTGATGAAATTAGTGCCCTTTCTAAGAAAAGCTATTAGACGGCTTACCCTGACTCTTTCTCCCTTTGCTACATGAGGACACAGTGAATAGGTAGCTGGCTATAAGCCAGGAAGAGAGCCTGCACCTGATACCAGATCCTTATCTTGGATTTCCTAGCCTTCCATTCTTTGAGAAAAAAAACGTTTCTGTTGTTAAGACTCCAGTATTTTCTTATGATATCCAAGTTGACTAATACACTAAGAAATTAATGTTTTCATTTTCCTGGTTTAAGGTAATGCTAAGAGTTAAGATTATGTGACCCTTGACTAGAGATAAGATCTCAAATGCCTGGTCCCCATGTAGAAAGGAATAAAGTTAAATCACATCTGTGGGTTTAGATATAAAGGGGATTAAAATTCATGACAGATCAGAGTGAGACATACTAAGGTAGTGAGTTAGATATATCAAGACTTCTCCACTGCAAAGCGCAGGATGCAAGGATTGAATCCATTGTAAATTAAAATTTGAGGACATTTATTTGGGCTAAATTTATTTAGGAATCCAACTTTGGAGAAACGGAGGTGTAATGTGAAGCATGTTGTTGTGGTATTGATCATGCTTACACCTGAACTGGTGAACCAGGAGTTATTAGGATCACTTGGGGTATCTAACACTCAGAAACAGAAAAAGAGCACTAATCAACTGAGTATGAAACAATAAAAAGCTTTCCTCTGAAGGGACTTTTGCAGTTAAATATATGTATAATTACATATATAATATAATATATAATATTATATAATGTATATTATATATAATATAATATATAATATTACATATATATAATTCAGTATAACAAGCAATGTATGGAAAGTGCTGTGGAATACAATTTGGAACAATACTTTGGTGAGCAGAGCCCATGCCACATTTATCATTTAATGAGTGTGATCCTTTCAGACATCAGTATTTGGGGATCATACAATATAAAATAGCTAATGATGCTAAATAAAAAAACATAATCATTTTTCATTGCTGGGTAACCCTCAAGAAATAAGGTAATTTGATATAAAATAAAATTAAGTAGCAGGAATTCAGATCCATGAAATGAAGCTCAATATCTGACTCAGCTGAGTAACCAAGATCTGATAGAATACTGTCATTTGTCCCAACAAAGCAGAGCCTTCCAAATCAACTTCAATTGATAGAATAATCTAGGAGATTTAGACAAATGACAGCGACCTAATAGATAGATGATAGATTAAGGATAGAAGTGTAGATAGATAGACAAACTGAAAAGTTCTAGGTGTGGGGGTTTGAACTATAAGAGACATCAATTAAAGTTTCTTACAGCCTGTCCTCTAGGTGGAAACTAAGTTTCCATCTGAGAATTTCTAAACACTACCTTTCTTCATTTGGTGTTTGGGGTATGATTTGTATTGACAATATAATTAATTAAGCCAAAGTCACAAAATTAATTTAGAAAGGATCACATTTATAGCTTCACAGATTGCAAATCATCTCCAGAGGAACAAATATTCAACCCAGACCTTCTACACGCACCATAAAAAACCCTCAGAAATTTGAGCAGAAGTTAGAAACCAACATCACCCAGAGCCACTGGCATTAATGTAGAACATAAGGATACCCTCAAATATTTCAATTTTGGAATAGTATGATAAAATATAAAATAATTGTTTCAGAGTTTCTAAACAATTTAAACACTGTCAAAATAGGAGGCTGTATTCAAAAGTGAAAATCAGAGTACATTTCAAAAGAAAAATATGAAGTCTAAAATTAAAATCTCAAAGTACACATAAAACTGATTAGAATCTAGTAGTGAAAGAGAAATAGAATTCACAGAATTCAGCCAGATATGATTAATTGATGCTTAATATAATGTGAAAGTGAAAAGAAATGCAAAGTGTATAATAATACAGATCATATTATAGATATGCAAGCTATTAGGGTAATATATAATATTCGAGAGGGAGAGACGGATAAACAGACAGGGACACCATAGTAAGGAACTACATTTGACACTCTTAATAATTTTTCTAGTAATCATTTGTAAATGATTTTTAGCTTAGGAAATATTTTTAAATGGTACTAATAAAAAGTGATTCACAAGTAGGTATATTGCAATTGTAACAATCGCAGTTTGATATAAAATCTGCCAAAAGTAAGAAAAAGGTGTAATGTTCAACAGTTCATTTTATGTGCTACAACCTTAAAAGCCCCAAAAGAGTATGAGAAAGTAAATTTGACAAATTAGTAAATTATCAGGATCAGCTAATTCTGATGGGTTTAAAGAAAAAAATGGACCTTCAGTGCAGTAAGTATGATTTTCTCATTCAAGCACAGTCCTCTGAAGACTAGGTTGGTCTAGTGAATTGGTCCTTCTTGCAGTTTTTAAACTTCAGAACTGTTTCCAAGATGGGACTTCCAAATGCAACTTGAAGCTGAGAAAGAAACCATATTGTGAATTCAGACTCAGTTTTCCAAATCTTGACTTGGAAGTGACATGAGTCAGTTGTGTCCACACCTTATTTCCCAGATTGTCACACAGTCCCAGCTAGCTTTCAACAGCAGGGAAAGCTCACAGAAACAGCTGAAATACTTGATAAGTATCATCACACTTCCGACATGGCCACAAGACCCAGACTTGGTTATGAACTTTCATGATATTATCCTGAGTTTCTCCTGCCAGGAGCTGTTGTTGATGATCCTGATGAATATTGTTGGGTAGTCAGGAAACCCAGCAGAGCTTTTGAAGGAAGAATATGAACTCAGAAGAACACAATTCTGTTTGACAGTGTTCTAACTACCAGGAATATGCTAAGTATTTTATCTACATTCTCTCTCAGTCCTCCAAACAACCCTATAGGAAAAGCACTATCTGATTATTTACGGTTACAAATCAGAAAACTCAATCTCAGAATTTTTTATTTTACTGGCCACTGTCACACAATGCAGAAACAGAACTTGAACACAGAGAATTGACTCTAGACCGTGCATTTACAACAATAAGATAAAAAATTCTGGCTCCACAACTTTCTAATTGTGTAAAATTGGCCACACAATTTGACCTTCCTGAGCTACTGTTTCCTCCTCTGTAAAAGCAAACATGTCTACTCACAAAATGGATTTTTACGTTATTAAGTGTACCTAGTTTTGTGGATTATATGCAATAAAAGCGAAAAATCAAAAATATATAAAATGTGTGACCCACAGTCCAAAGTACAGTAGAAAAACATTAAATGCCATGTGAACTTTTTATTTTTGCATTAACTCAAATATTGTAAATGTGAACTATTTTTAATCAAATATTTTTGGCCAGAATGTTTACCTACGGTGAATTTTTTAAAAAGAACTTCTAATAATGTGAACCTACAAGATTTCCTGGAGGGGCTATAAAGCAAGGCCAAACTGTTTCCCATTCAGCAAGCGCTGGGCAGTTTGTGATCATATTAACATGGCATAGATCTTATTAAGAGTTCTTTTTCAAAATTTCCTATGCACAATAATGTTTTCTATATGCATAAAATTAGAATTGTTGTCTTTTACAACATGGCCTGGGAGAAAAGGGGCACTTTTAAAGACATGGACTGTGAAATTGCCATTATCCTGTGCTTGACCCTGGAATCATTAATCTTCCAATTAGATAAATTTCACACATTACTATAATGATAGTGATGTGAAAATTTTTTTTCTCTTCAAAGAATCCAGATTGTGGATGAAGTTATATGATGAAAAACACAGCAACTTCAGTATCATATATTAGCATCACAAAATTCTGAGATTCATTTCTGCAAATCATATGCTTGGTTTGTCTGAATAGAGACTAAACTTAAAGTTGTAGAACATAACATGGAGGAAAGCCAATTTATTTTTAAAAATCCACTTTTTGTAAACTACCCTTTTAGGAAAAGGTGTGATGATATTAAAAAATATTTTCATACCAGAGATAATCCACTTATGTGTGCAAATAGTTGAAAGCACATAAATATTTTTTGAATATTTTAAAAATGTGAATACATTTCATTTTAGGTTGTTAACAATTTAACTTTCCAAGTTAAGTCTAAGGCAATTGCATCACTAGGATTGACACTGGGTAAATATACTTGATCACCTTTAAAATGAAAAATACATCTTAGAGAAATAAAATTTAAATCATAGCAAAATGCAGAATTAGGGCTTTAAAAAATAAATCCACATCAGCACAGTCTTGCCTCATCTCATTCATGTTTTGCTTGCTGTTCATTATCCAACCTCTGCTGCTGTGGTCATTATTTATGCTGTGAGTTATCGTCATACTGTTAAATACAACTTTGAAAATGACAAGGCCAATATTTTTTATTTATCATCAACCAATCATCCTGCCTAGAACCAACAAAAGTAAATTATATTTCTGTTACGTATTTATTGAAAACATTGCATGTTATCACTCAACTACTTAGACAAGGAGAGCCGACTGGGATAGTAAACCAAGTGAATAAAACAGCTGAGATCCTCTTTTCTCAACTACTCTAGAACATGCATTATATGGCATCAATTTAATAGTCCATGCCACTGCAGCAGGAAATAAGAAATAAAGCTGCCATCTTCATCTCTGTGCCTCCCTCAGACATTCTCATTTCAGTTTATTTTTGTTCCACAACTGAATCCATCTTTCTCTCAACTTGCATTGCACCTGATGCGGATCACTGTTATCTCTAGTCAGATTCCTGCAGTACCCGTCTAACTTGTACCCATCTGCTTCTGCCCTCTTTGCTTGTTTTCAGCCTGGCAAGCACAATAGGAATATTAAAACATAACCCTTCCTGCTCCAAACCCTACAATGGCTCTCCTAGCCTTCTGAGTGAATGGAAAGCTCATCAGGCGTGTCAGGGTCTGGTATCCAGCCCCTCAGTGCCTCTGTGACCTCACTTCATACAATCCGTCTCCTGCTCCCTCTGCTCCAGGTGTATTGACCTCTTTCCTGCCTCTCAAAACTGCACTTTTACTTCAGTGAGAATCTCTCTTCCTTCAGGACACACAAATTTTTCCTTTCTTTCAAGCTCTCCTCACTATACTCAGAACTCTCTCTCTCTCTCTCTCTCTCTCACACACACACACACACACACAAACTCCCCTTTTCAAACTCCCTCTTACTTCTACATGCTTTATTTTCTCCCAGAGCACTTATCATGTAACATTATAAACATACTTAATTTCTCTTTTTAAGTCTATTCGTCCTATTTTTATAACTAAAGGTAAGCCACTTAAAGAGAGATATTCCTGTCTGTTTTCATTTATGAATGAACTTCAAGCACTGAGAATAGTACCTGTCAAATATTAACCACTCACTGCATGTAGAATGAATGAATCCAAGCAAATGCACAGCTGATAAATTGAGAATTTCCCTGACAACCCTAATCAACCATGAGCTATGTCCATTTCCTCCAACAGACACACAAAGTCATCTGCATCTGGATCTGTACTCTCTGTTTTTCTGTTAAAATTTTTCTCCCTTAAAAGGTTGATCCTGGGGCAGGCACTGCAGTGCTGGCATCCCATATGGGCGCTGGATCATGTCCCAGCTGCTCTGCTTCCAATCCAACTCTCTGCAATGGTCTGGGAAAGCAATATAACATGGCCCACATCCCTTGGCCCCTGCAACCACTTGGGGGACCTGGAAGCAGCTCCTGGCTCCTGGCTTCAGACTGGCGCAGCTCCAGCCATTGCAGCCATCTGTGGAGTGAACCAGCAGGTGGAAGACCTTCCTCTCTCTCTCTCTCTTTCTCTCTCTGTCACTCTGCCTTTCAAATAAATCAATCAATCTTAATTTTTAAAAAAGCTTATCCTTTTGCCCTTGCCATGAGCATCACCCAACAATGAGTTTTTACATACCTGCAAGGAAAATTTTATCTTTTTTATTAATGTACTCCCCCCATCCAGTCTAGATTATATCAACCTCTCAATAACATGAAGTGCTAAGCTTGGTCTTCTCATTATATTCATGTAGAAAAACAGTCATCTAAGTGAACCAGTTTCACAGTAGACTGGCTGGAGTCTGGGCATTGTTGGAGAATTCATGCACATGGTTTGTGGTAGTTCTGCTTAAGGACTCAGGTCAGGTCTCATCACTCCATACTGATATCTCTATTCGCATATCTGAAACACAAACATGTAAATGGTAGCGAGGCAAACATTTAAGAGAAGACTTAGACATTCCTAGTGAAGGCCAATAATTATTTCAAACTCAATGAAAAACAACCATAAACAGAATTCAATCCATCTTTAAAAGATTTTCATGATAATCAAATCGAAGTTTTGACTCATATGGCTTCATTCAAACTTCTGTAAGACTTTGATTAGCTATGGCACCAAAATTTCACGATTGCTGAACATTAAATCAAATAAATAAAAACTTATTTAAAAAGCCCTCAAATACATATACTTGTGGTATGGCCCATGTTATATTAAATCATCATAATCAAAACGAGTTATTATTATAAAATCAGAAAACTCAGGGAATGCATGTTCATTTCATTCCTAAATGAAACTTACATTTCAAATACTTCTATAGCTGAAGCAGACTTTTTCTTCCCTGTAAGATCTTTTATTCTTAATATCACCAATCTTCTTTAGTGCCAGATCTTAGTGACTTAACCCCTGAACAGGGGCAATCTCATAAAAATTAAAGGCCAAGAGCACACTGCACTTCAATTGTGTGTCACATCCCTCAGGCACCTATCAGTTTATAGCTCAAACCCATAGCCTGTTTAGATTTGTTTTTATTACCAAAACTATATGATGAAGGAAAGCCTATCTAATCAATTAAAACAGTAAAATACAATAAATAAAATGTGGCACATAGTAATAAAAACAACATAAAATATAAATTTGGAGGTACGATTGGTATAATTGGATAATACCAAACATCAATTAGTATTATAAGTAAGAGAAGGAAAATCTGTGCACCTGCTCCAATATTAGCCAATCAGTGATTCTCAAATTATTTTAAAATAGCTCAGGCTTTCAGAGCTCTGCCTATCAAATTAATGATTTGATCTATAGAATAAATTGGCAAGAAAATTCATCTAGCCACTCAGAGAATGTGAATTTTTTTAAGTCATGCTTTTAAAGCCTTTCTAAGTTTTAGTGTGTTTGGGCTGTTATAACAAATCACCATAGCTGGAAAACTTATAAACAGCAGAAATTTATTGTTAACAGGTTAAGAGGCTAAGAAATCCAAGAGCAAGAGAACAGCAAATTATACATCTTGTGAGTATCCATTCCTTGATTCATCTGGGTGTTCAAGAGCAAGACCATCTTTTTTCTGTATATTCGCATAACACAAGGCCCAAAGGATCTCTCTAGAGTCTCTTTCATAAAGGCACTAATGTCCCTTCATGAGGCCAAAGGGTCATAACTAATCACCTCTTAAATTCTACCTTCTTATGTCATCATGTGGGCAGTTGGGATTTCAATATTGGATTTTCAAGGAATGTGTACAGTCAGTGCTTGGCATTCCATCCCTGAATCATCTGAATCAATGTACTCATCATATATAACATACAGGAGTCCCAGAAGTCAATCAAAAACAAAAGACCTGGATTGAATTCTGGACTCCTGGCTTCACTTTGTTTCTCTCTGTGTATCTGCCTCTGACTCTACTTTCCAAATAATTAAAAATATTATTGGGTTTTTTTTTTTAAATGCTTCTTCCAGGTATAGGATAGGTTCCCAAAGCTTCCAGCATTCTGCCTTCTTGGCATTAGGTGGCCTCACTCCCATGATGGCTTTGCTGGGCACAGTCCACAGTTAGAGTTATGTAGTGTGGCTCTTCTCATCCGGAATCACATGTTTCTGGCTCTGTCTTGGCTCTTGAGGGATACTTTGCCCTATGATCTTGCTGGGCATTGTCCCACGAGAGGTTCTCTGAGGTGTGAACACCTCTGTGGAGGACTATACTTGAGTTTTGCATCTCTAGCTGAGAGCAGCTTTATCCTTAGAAGTCTTTCTGGAGGGAGCCACCTTTCCACAGCTCTTGGACTCTCTGAGTTGGCAGAGAGAGCACAATATGCCAAGCAAATGCTGGGAAATTCCTGCAACACCCGAGGGGCAGCTACTGCAGTCCACATGACCTGTGGCTGTCCACGCATAGCTTTGTTGCCACTGAAAATGGAGCAGTATTAGGTGGCTGATCGGCCATACCATTTGTGTAGCTCTCTCATTCTTTTTAATATGCATAGGCTGGAAATATTCCAAATATTTTAAGTTCTGCCTCCATTCTGATGAACAAGTCTATCTTTAAGCCACTTCTGTTTGCACATTTTGCCATAAACAATCAAGACAGCCAATCTACACTGGCAAAATATTACCTAAAAGTTTCCTCAACCAAATATTCCAGGACATATCCCAGCCTCTACCTTTTACAAAACACCAGAACACAAGAACAATTTAGCCAAGTTTGTTACCACTATACTATATACCAAGTTATATGGCTTGCTTTTGAAGTAGGCAGGCATACAGGTTAAAATAGATTTGTGAACTGGAAGACCACACCTTTGCCACGCCCCTGAGTGGCCTCATTCCCCTACCTGTCCACACCTGGGTGCCCACCAGCCAATCAGGTTAATTAACCACTTCCCTTTGGAAGTGGGTTAAAAGCCGGGACGCAATATGGCCTGGCTGGCTCTTCTTCCCTGGCCTCTTGTCAGGAGGGGACTTGCTGTAGCCCCGCGCCTTCAGGGCGCATGGCCTTCGGGCCATGTGCTCTAGGCTTCCTGGCCCAGATAACAGCCTAGATGCTCTTCCACGTGGCTGGTTCCTGGTGCTAGGTATGAACCCCTATTTACCTCTCTCTCTTAAATAAAGCTCTCACTCTCCTATGCATCTTTCTCACTAAATAAAAGCTTAAAACATACCATGCTGCTTTGTTTATCTGTGCTGGTATTTAGAATTTTTCTCTAAATATTAGGCAAGAATCCTCTTGGGCTTATTAATATTGGGGATTTAGTAATAAGTCCGTGGTGAAATCATAAGGCACCGCACATTTTGGTAGCATATGTGGCACCCTGGATAGCATTTCTAGGGGAATTTAAAGGGCCACATTTCAATGTAGATTTTAGGGGGTCTTTTCCGATTTCACTTCTAGCTTCCTGTTCTTTTCTGTCTCAGCTCTCAGCATTCTGACATTTACTATCCATGTCTCCACCAACATTCCATTTGGGGTTATTTTGGTATTTTCTAAGTATATTGGAGTTTTTTCTACAGCTCTCCTACTTCCATTTGGTTACTCACCACCATCACCTTTCATTGTCCATTCCTGGGATATGAGACTTTCTATATCTTATGGCTCAACCTCTATCCCTTTCTAAAACCACTTCCACACCTTTAGGTATTTTTAATAGCAGAACCTTCACAAGTTAGTATCAATTTTCTCTCTTAATCCACTAATACTGATATTATAAACCACAATGGATTAGCTGGCTCAAAAACAATAAAAGTTTATTCCTCATTGTTCTAGAGGCTCAGGAGTCCAAGATTAACACATTGGCTTATAAAATGTCACATGAAGGCCTACTTCCTGACCATACATGGAAGCTACCTTCTTACTATAATCTCATGTCACAGAAAGGCTGAGGGATATCTCAGGGATCTCTTTATAAGGATGCTAATTCCATTTTTGAGAGCTCCATCTTCATGACAAAAGTCACCTCTCAAGGAACCATCTCCATTACAATCATCTTGAGAGTTAGAACATTGACATATCAATATGGGAGCATATATCCATTCAGTCCTCTGCAAATACCTTTTCATTGGCAATTATGTAGTTTTCATAAAATAAAGGAGAATTTATACAAATAAATAAGACAAGGTTTCTGATACTTTTCTTGCTAAAAGGATAAAAAAAAAGTAGCCTTTCTTTCATCAGTTGAAAGAGCTACTGTTTTCAGATGCATACAAAAAGAAGCAAAAAAATCCGTTTATGTTAAACATATACTTATATGAAATAACAGCAAATGTTACCCTATAAATGTGTTCTTTTTTGATAGCACTATTGAATTTGTTCTTGCATATGTATTCTTATTATACAAAGCTATTTCTCTTTAGATACTAGTCATTATTTATGAAAAGGAGGTTTATTCATAGTTAGATAATTCTTATCTCCAATGTGACCAATATTGTCTCCTTTAGTCATATTTCAAAACAGCTGTTTTTAAGAAATATTTATTTGCATTAAGTTATCTCAAGGCTTAATATATTTGGGCTGGCATTGTGGCACAGAGGGTTAAGCCACTGCCTATAACACCAGCATCCTATAAAATACTTCTTTGTATCCTAGCTGCTCTAATTCTGATCCAACTCCCTGCCAGTGCACCTGGGAAAGTAGCAGAAGATGGCCCAAGTACTTTGATCCTTGCCACCAACATAGGGTACCATGATGGAGTTGAGTTCCAAGCTCCTGGCTTCAGCCTGGCCCAGCCCCAGCCTTTGCACTCATCTGGGACTAAACCAGCAGATAGAAAATTCTCTCTGTGTGTCTATCTGTGTTTCTCTCTCTCTCTCTGTCTCACTCTCTATATGTATGTAATATTTATAATATATATATTTGAAAAGTAGAGTTTATATATATATATATATATAAATACACTTTCAAATAAATAAAAAATTAAAAATATTTAATGCTGTGGATTTTCCAACCATGAAAACTTCCTTTAAGTTCGAGCTTATATATCCTTCTATATAATTATATCATAGATATTAATTAAAATTCTTATCAGTGTCTTCCATTGAAATTCCTAACAGAAGCTCAAATCCAAAACAAAGACTTAAAATAGAAAAAACTTTTGTATTCTCATATCTGTTGTATAAATTTCCACATTTTCTGCAGGTTATTGTGTGATATTTAACATAATGTTGCCTTAAGAATTAACAAATCAACAGATTTCACTCAGAGTGGTCTCTTGTAAAATGTACATTTTGTACAATGAACTGTAGACCAGTTCTTAAAATCACAAAATCTAGTATGGTCCTGATGTGGTAAATTAGGTCACCTGTCAACCAGACAGTGTAGGCTGCAGTCACCCAGCTTAGACTACAGCCTGGTGATCATACCATTGGAAGAGCTGTGCTCTCAAACTATAAGAACGTCGAGACAAACTAGTGTTGCTAAGAATGTGGAGAGAAGAGGACTTTTAAACATTATAAATTGGAAAATAAACTAGTCTCATTGTGTGGAAAGCCATTTTGGGGCGGCTCAAAAAACTAAAAATTAGGACTGCTATGTTTTGGGATTTTGTTTCACAGTATGATGACTATAACATCAGTGCACTTTATATATATATATATATATATTTTACAGAAACTAGAAGCTTAATTTAATGTTTTGACATAAAGAAATCTTAAATGTTTGAAGAGATCAATATATTTACCTTGATTGGTCATTATGAAATGTAAACACATATAAAAACACCACATGGTATTCCATAAATAAATATAATTTTTGCATGTCTGTTTAAAAATGTCTTTTTTAAGGATGTTTAAGGGAGAATATCAAGCCACTGACTTATCTTGTAAAACATCTACAACAAAAAGTTTCCGATTACTTCAGGAGGTGATAATACATTCTTCCTTGCATGAATAAGCTAGCAAAATTTTGCTGCAGCCAAGTATTCACTATATTATAATGCTTTTGAATCCCACGCCCCTATACCAACAGGAATAAGGGCATTGTTTCCTCACTCTCATAAATTAAGAAGTTTCTCTCTCTCCCAGAGCCTGATGCCTCTCCCCACTGGGTCCCTGTTCAGTGAGTCAGGATAAACTAATTGTACGTAGCAGGAGACCGGGACATCTGCTGTTTCTCCTTCTGTAAGATTATCCTAATAAACATTGTGCCAACAGGCAATGTGTATTTTGTCAATTATTTTGCATATTTAGGGTTTTTTTTTTTTTTTGACAGGCAGAGTTAGACAGTGAGAGAGAGAGAGAGAGAGACAGAGAGACAGAGAGAGAGGTCTTCCTTTTCCGTTGGTTCACCCCTCAAGTGGCCACAACGGAGCTGCGCCTATCTGAAGCCAGGAGCCAGGTGCTTCTCCTGGTCTCCCATGCGGGTACAGGGCCAAAGCACCTGGGCCATCCTCCACTGCCTTCCCAGGCCACAAGCAGAGAGCTGGACTAGAAGAGGAGCAACCAGGACAGATTCCGGCGCCCTGACCGGGACTAGAACCGGGGTGCCAGCGCCCAGGTGGAGGATTAGCCAAGTGAGCCATGGCACCAGCTGCATATTTAGTTATTAAGTGGCAAGACAATGAGCAGTTATTTTCAGGGTCAGTGGAGAAGTTAGGCATCATTCAGAGGTGCAGGACTTTAAGATGACTGAAATGACTAGTTAGGACTTTTGGATTATGAACTCGTGAAAGGGAGCAAATGTGTTCAATGTGTCAGAATAGATTTAATCAGAATTTTGAGAGCTGGAAGAATGATTCTAATTGGTACAACAAATTTCTTTTCATGTCTTATATTAAAAAGAATAGGGCCTTGGAACTGACTGCCAAGCTAGTAGCTACACAACCCGTATCTCCTTGCAGTTGGTTAGATATGGTCATGTGATGGATTCGTAACATGAAGAAGCTTGGATTCTTGAAAGATCAAGAGGAAATGCCCTGCCCCCTGAACATGAGTACCTAAATGAATTTCTAGGCTATTGCAAATTTACCTATTTGAGTCTGCTTAGTATTACTGCCTAGATAATTTATTATTCAAGTTAGTTGAGAAAAATCCTGGTTGTTTCCTTAAATGCACAGATTTTCTATTATTTATTCTTGTTTGTCAGAATAGATGACCCAAATTCATAAATTGGGTATAGTAAGGGGATATATGGCATACACCTATTATATAAATCATTTTTACTTATTTATTTATTTTCTAATTTGACATGTAGAGTTATAGACAGTGAGAGAGAGACAAAGAGAAAAGTCTTCTTTCCATTAGTTCACTCCTCCAATGGCTGCCTTGGCTGGCGCTACGCCAAAATGAAGCCCGGAGCCAGGTGCTTCTTCCTGGTCTCCCATGTGAGTGCAGGGGCCCAAGAACCTGAGCCATCCTCCACTGCCCTCCTGGGCCACAGCAGAGAGCTGGACTGGATGAGGAGCAACTGGGATTGGAATTCGGTGCCCACACGGGATGCCAGCACCACAGGCATTAAGCAAGTGAGCCACGGCGCTGGCCCTATTATATAAATCATAGAAAAAAGAAGAGAGGAATAGTACTACTGCAAAGAGGGAAATTATTCTAGAAAGGTAGCTCCTATTTGCAGATATTAAGATTTTCCAAAACATTAGTTAGTAACAATGTCTAATGAGGATATGATCTTACTAATTTCAATATTAGGTATACTTTAATATGTGTGTCATTATAAGGAAGCAGCTCATTAGTTCCTATTAACATGTTAGAGTTTAAAGTTTTCAATTGGACTGTAGTCTGGAACAATTAGTTTCTGTCTCTCTCTTGCAGTTAACATTCTTTTTTTATTTTTTGTAAATTTTTAAGCATCTCAACTTTTAAATAATTTAATTAATTAATTAGTTTGAAAGACAGAAAGGATTTTCTTTTGTTGGTTCAGCCTTCCGAAACCTGAAGTTGTCATAATTGCACCAGGCCAAGCCAAGAGCTGGGAGCTCAATCCTGGTCTCCCATATGAGCGGCAGGAAAAACCAAGTACCTGATACATCTGCTACCTCTCAGGATACGCATTAGCAGGAAGCTTGAATAAGGGAGTAGAAGCAGGGCTCAAACTCAGGCACTCTGAGAAGGGATGCGGCATCCTAAGCGGTATCTTAACCACTGAACCAAATACCTTTACTTTCATTGATTAGACACTAAGCTGAGTGTGCGGTTCACATTGTCAACAATTAACATATCTAAAAGCTTAGCACTTCTTATTTAAATGGTCTGATCTTCTCCCAGGATTTTTCTCATTTAATCCCTCTAAAAGCCTCTTAAGGTTGGGTCATCATGCATCATTCATTACCACTGGGCCCAGCTGCATAGCCCCTACACTCTGGTGTCCTTTTGCTTCATTGATAATAATCCACAGCCCCCTTGTGGCAGCCTGAGACAATGCCTGTGATGTTGCTGCTGTCCTTAGAAAGTTAATTCTTCTGTATGCCTTTGGATGGCTGCTGCTGCAAGCCCCCAGCTTATGCAAATTGATTGTTCCAAGTTCTGACCTTTACAAACCAATAGGAAAAAAAAATTCTAATAATCCTCTCGACCCACTCTTACACAAAGTCTTCTCAAAATAGAAATTATGAAGTAATGCTTTGTCAATTATTTCATTCAGCAAAACCTTCCTCTACTGTTATCTAAATGGGCAGGAAAAGGAGAGAAAAAGAGAGATTGGGCAAAAAGACTCTTGGAAGTATCAAGTTCCCTGCCTCCGAGCTGGGGTTCAAATAAAGCAGAGGCCACAGATTTTGGCATGCTCCAGGGAAGTATACCGTTTCCCTTGGATCTGCTCAGCCTTTAGCAACAGGGGAGAGAAATAGACCCAAGAGTGTGCCAAAGAGGGAGGGATTTCCCATCTTGCAGTTGCCACAGTCCCATTTGCAGGGTTGAATGTTGAGCCCAGGAGGTCTACATTATTTCAAATATAAACCCCCTTCTCCAAACAGCCCTAGCTTTGAGCCAAGGAGGGATCAAATGCCTTGAAATTTGAGTTACTAATGAGATTATTGTCATTGCCTTTGTCTTTTGTGTATCATTTTACTGAAGTAATGCAAGGACCACTGATTATTCCCCAATTCTGGGACTTCACCAATACCTAATTCTACTTTTTAATTTTGATACCAATTTCCAAGTTTCAAAATATTTCCCAAATTCTAAAAGCTTTCATTATGCCCTGAAATCACAGTCAGTCATCAGAAAAATGCCTTGTATTTCCAATCCCCTCTCTAAACTTGCCTTCATTTTCTTTCTGGAATAGAAATCTCTCTCCAAATACCACTTCCCTTCAGCTGCCATAAATGATATTTATTTTCTCTCTTACATTCTGTATACTACTGGTCCTGGAAGCAGAGTTTTGATGTGCACCTAGTTTTTCATTGTTTTCCCAGATCATCATACCCCTGGCAACAGACTGCACCACCCACTATGTCTCCTTTTGGCACTAATCTACAAACCATCATCAGTCCTATTTATTCCGTCAAGATTTGTCACTCCTGGATCATTATTATTATTATCCATATAACTCACATTTGATTATTTTTGTCTTCATTGAGTGTTTTGTTTCAAAATCACAACTTAAGCATTCTTTTCTGCTTCTAAAAGAGCAGTTGTTCATATTCAAGATATGAAATGTTTGTGTTCACCTACCTGTCTTATGTTTTCCAATTCAATTCATGTTAGGGCACTTTGTTAAATTTCTTTATTTTCTAAGGATGAATAGTTTTCAATTGTGTATGCATACCACATTTTCTTTATTATCTATCTGTTGATTCATTTGTAGGTTGACTATTATCAGTAGTGCTTTAATGAACATGGAAGTGCAAACAACACGTTACCATACTAAATTAACCTTTTGCGCAGTTACACAGAAGTAGAATTGCTGGATCAAATGGTAATTCTATTTTTCGTTCTTTGAGGACCCTCCAGTTTTCCATAATGGTTGTACTAATTTACATTCCCACCAATAGTGAGTAGAGGCTCTCTTTTCTTCACATCTTCGTCAGTGCTTACCTTTCATCTTGGCAATAGTCATTCTGATAGCTATGAGGTAATGCATCATTGTGAAATTAATTTGTATTGCCCTAATGATTTGTGACATTGAACATTTTTCCCATATATCTTTTTACCATTGTAGAACTCCTCTTGAAATAGGCCTATTTATGTCCATTCCACATTCTTATTTTTTTTCTTTCTGCAGAGCTGCATTTCTTATAATATTTGGATAGTAATTCCTTATCAGATGTACAGCTTGCAAATATTTTCTCCCAGTCTCTAGGTTTTCTCTTCATTCTCTTGTTTCATTTGCTGTGAAGAAATTTCATTTTGATGAAATCCATTTTTTTCTGATTTTTGTTGTTGTTGTTATTGTTGTTACCAATGACTTTGGACTAAAATCTCAATGAAGCATTTACCAGACCAATGTTATGAAATTTTGCCCTATTTTGTCTCTTAGCAGTACTATATTTTCAAGTTTATGTCTATGTATTTTATCTACTTTGAGTTAATATTTATATATGGTGTGATGGAACAATCCAGTTCCAACTTTTGCATTTTCCCAGCACAATTTATTAAGGAAATTGCGATTTTCTTATTGTATATTCTGGATAACTTCGTTGACAACTGATTGAACATATGTGTTTGTGATCACTTCTGGGCTCTGTATTTGTCTCCAAGTGGTTAATTCATTTGTTTTTACTGTAGTACTGTTTTTACTGTAGTACTAGTCCCAGCTGTTCCTCTTCTGATCCAGCTCTCTGCTATGGCCTGGGAAAGCAATAGAAGATGGCCCAAGTGCTTGGACCCCTGCACCCATTTGGGAGACCCAGAAGAAGATCCTGGCTCCTGGCTTCGGATCGGCGCAGCTCCGGCCATTGCGGCCAATTGGGGAGTGAACCAGCAGATGGAAGACCTCTCTCTCTATCTCTATCTCTCTCTGTAACTCTGTCTTTCAAATAAATAAAATAAATCTTTAAAAAAAACAATTCTTCCAATCCATAAATAAGAGGTGCCTTTTCATTTGTGTCCTCATCAGTTTATTTCATCAAAATTTTGTAGTTTTGGGTGTACTGCTCTTTTACTTCCTTAGTTAAATTTATTTCTAAGATTTTTTAATATAGTCCTTGTAAATGCTTTATTTTTCAGAAAGTGTTAGTGAATAGAAATACTAATGATTTTGTATTGATCTTGTATCCGAAACTTTTCTGCATTTATTTATTAGTTCTTATAGTATTTTATAGAACTCTTTAGTGTTCTACATTTAAAATCAAGCTGTCAAGCTGTCAGGAAATAGAAGCCTTTGCAATTCTACATTTCCTTTTGCTTCTTCATCCTGCCTAATTTCTCTGGTCAGGATTTATAATACGATGTTAAACAGCAATGGTAAGAGTGAGCACCCATGTCTTTTTTTTTTTTTTTTTTTTTTGGATCTTAAACTGCAAGTTTAAATTTTTTCATCATTGAGTATAATATTCAATCTTATCGTAAATGGCTTTTGCTGCATTCATTTAATTTATTGAGAGTATTTTGTAATATAAAGTGTTGATCATGTCAAATTATTTTTCTGTATCTAATGAAATGGCCCTATGTCCTTCATTCTGTTAATGTGGTGTATACATTTATTGATTTGCATATAATGCACTGTCATTGCATTCTAGGGATATATCCAATTTGATCATGGAGAAGGATTCTTTTAATGCATTGTGATTCACTTTCATAGTATTTTTTGAATTTTTCTATATCTTTTACTATGTTCATCAAGGACATTGGTAGTTATTTTTACTGTGGTATTACTGCATCACTACCATATTACAAAGAGTTCATAAGTTCTTTGAAATTCTGGAAGGATTTATGAAGGCTCAGTATTAGCTCTTCTTTGAATGCTTAATAGAATTCAGCAGTGAAGTGATTAGGCCCTGTGCCTCTTTCCCTGATGGGAGGCTTTGTATTGATTCAATCTCCTTTCTCATTATTCATCTGTTCAGATTTTCTATTTCTTCATGATGTAGTCTTTGAGAGATTATGTGTGACCACCACCATGTACATTTCTTCTAAATTAGCTAATTTGTTAACACATAATTGTTCATATCGCCCCATTTTCTCCTCTTCTGAAAGCTGGTCATTTTGGCATTAAAAACGTCCCATATATTCAACAAAATTGATATTTTTAAAGGCTAATAGGGTCTGGCACTGTAGCATAGAGAGTTACGCCTCTGCCTGATGTGCTGGCATCCCAAATGGACATCGGTTCAAGTCCCGGATGTTCTGCTTTGATCCAGCTCCCCATTTATGTGTCTGGGAAGGCAGTGGAGGATGGCCCAGGTACTTGGGCCACAGCACCCATTCAGGAGAGAGCAGGAAATTTCCTGGCTCCTGGCTTTGGCCTGGCCGGGCCCAGCCATTGTGACCATTTGGGGAGTGGACCAGAGTGTAAAATCTCTCTCTCTCCATTTTCTTCCTCCTCCTCCTCTTCTTCTTT
Organism: Sylvilagus floridanus; assembly: GCA_949820135.1. Lineage (NCBI taxonomy): Eukaryota > Metazoa > Chordata > Mammalia > Lagomorpha > Leporidae > Sylvilagus > Sylvilagus floridanus. The sequence continues at coordinate 58,457,237 of OX463242.1, forward strand.
TTTCTCTCTTTCTTTGTATTTCTGCCTTTGAAGTGAATAAATTAAACTTTAAAAATTCAGAAAAAATGTTTTGATACTACATTTGTTATCATTTACTTTTTTTTTTTAATTTGACAGGTAGAGTTATAGACAGTGAGAGAGAGAGAGACAGAGAGAAAGGTCCTCCCTCCACTGATTCACTCCCCAAATGGCTGCCATGGCCAGAGCTGCGCTGATCTGAAGCCAGGAGCCAGGGGCTTCTTCCTGGTCTCCCATGTGGGTGCAAGGGCCCAAGGACTTGGGCCATCCTCCACTGCCCTCCTGGGCCACAGCAGAGAGCTGGACTGGAAGAGGAGCAACTGGGGTTAGAACCTGGTGCCCGTATTGGATGCTGGCACTGCAGGTGAAGGATTAACATAGTGAGCCATGGCACTGGCCCATCATTTACTGTTAAAGTATCCTAGAAGCATAGTTGTGATAAATGATAGCAACACTGCAAATTTATAGCATGAATACTAATATCTTTTTGAAATTTGTTTCAGGGGCCCGTGCCACAGCTCACTAGGCTAATCCTCTGCCTGTGGTGCTGGCACCCCGGGTTCTAGTCCCAGTTGGGGTTCCGGTTCTGTCCCAGTTGCTCCTCTTCTAGTCCAGCTCTCTTCTGTGGCCCAGGAGAACTGTGGATGATGGCCCAGTTCCTTGGGCCCTGCACTCCCATGGGAGACCAGGAGGAAGCCCCTAGCTCCTGGCTTGGATCAGCTCAGCACACTGACTGTGGCGGCCATTTTGGGGGTGAACCAACGGAGGGAGGGCCTTTCTCTCTATCTCTTTCTTACTGACTAGCTCTGTCTGTCAAAAAAATAATTGTTTCAGGTAAACTGGTGGTGTTTTATGTTTATCTAAATTTCACCAGTTCATAAGTGCTGGAAAGAATCTTAAGGGGTCTTTGAATATTTTCTAACATATTGCAAGTAAAAAATAAGATGTTGTCCCTATAGTCTTATTTTCCAGAAATTAAAGGGAACAAACAAATCTAATGGTGAAAGGAAGAGCTGAACAATGACTTGTGCAGAGGTGAAGTACCAAGCCTTCTGAGTTTAGAATCTGTTTTGCATAAAGAATCACTAATATGCTCAAAAAGTTAATTTTCTAAAGACATCCTTTTTCATAAAGCTATTAAGGTTATGAAGTGACCTGAAGAATGCCGACTTCACTTTTAACATTACTGGGCTTTATTTGGAGTTTGCTTTCTTCTAGTTTTTATATGTCTGTAAGGCAGCTCAACAGAAAATTCTTTAACTCTTACTTTCTTAGAAACCGCTAAAATGTTCAAATGAAACTCACTGATTTATCAAGACATTTAACACAGTTACATATCAACTCAGCAAATAACTAAATGAAACAATGGTTATCTGTATCAGGAAGTATACAATTCAAATAAGCTAGTTAATAAAGGAAATAAATAGAATAAAATATTTAAGCAAAATTTAAGAACAAATCCTGTGAGTTATCATTGATTCAGCATACTTTATAGCTTTAAGATTGATTTTGGAGAATTCTGAGTTTTCTAATATTTAAGAAATTAAAATCTACTATTAATGTAGAATAGGGAATTAAAACTAAAGATACACTTATTGAAGGATAAAAATAGTTTTTACTTAAGTATCTCCTGTTATTAGATCCTAAGTTTTTTGTACACCCTATCCATATTTATAATACCCTTGGAATATATGACTTTAATGTGATTACTTTTCATAAGATAAGGAGAACCAGTGTTTCCCCATTTCCACATAGATACACGAAATTAAAGGAAATTTCTTCAGTAATATTATTTAAGAAATTGATGGTATGTAAATATGTAAATGTTTAACTGTATTTTACTTTATATATTCTTATTGTTATCATGACCTTACATTTAATTTTTGTTAGAAAATATGTGAAATGATTAATGAAAAACACACACAATTCAGTCATCCATATTTGCAATTCTGAACATTATTGCTTAGTCCAGTTTCCTTATAATCTTCAATTAGTTGACTAACTGTATTACTTATCCACTGCACAGTGAGTAAGAGATAAAAATAGTACAATTCTCTTGCTGTTGTAAAATATGACATTTTATTACAATTTACATTTTAATTTAACAAAATGGGACAAGTTTTTTAAAAAGTTGCAGTGTAAATTGAACAAGACAAGAATTTATTTGGTGAATACTAACATAATGAATAGGTAGATCTTTTATTGAAAACTTTGGGAAGTAACAGTTATTTTCTGGACGCAAAGCTGCTCCAGTGAAACATTTTAGGAACCCTCCCTGGTGGTGCCTTAGTAAAGAAATGACAACTCAAACCCCAAAGGAAACTGATCCTGTCATGAGAAGCAGAAAGAATTAGGGCTGGAAACAGCAAGAACATAAACTTGAGGCTCAAATATGTTGGATAATGACAGTGATCTGAGCAAATAAAAAGTTGAGGACAGTACTAACTCTACAAGAATAATTTTGAATTTGCAAAGTGCACCAACAAGCAGACAACACTGGTGAAAGGATCCATTGCTCTTGCTGCCTTTCCTAGTGTAAAGAAGAACTGAGCTCTTGAAATTAAGTATTTTCACAATTTTTTGACAAATGAGAAGAGAAAAATTACTAGTATTTATGTAGCTAAGTACTGTGGTGCTTAAGTGTTTACTGAGAAATGTAAACGAGACACAATATAATTGAATCCTGAGTTATGAAACTTACTGTGTGTATTAGAGCCTGTTATACAAGCTATTCTGTCACATCTGGTTCTTATTAAATTCAGCAAATGTTTATTAAGCATCTATTATAAATCAGACATTTTAATAATGCTGTGTAATCTATGATAGATACTGTCCATCATTTTCAACAGGCAAATTCTACCAATATCTTCAAGGTTAAGCTAACCCTTGCTAGCACAAACTTCTACAATAAAGTTTCTGAAGTACTTCTAAACTATTTTTAGGATCAAGTAGTATATAAATATATTGTAACTATCCATTCCCTACATTATAGACTCTAAATGATCGACTTGCTATGCTCTATTTTTATCATCTTAAAGACATTAGCTTATCCAATAAGATCTCACTAGTCATTAGGCATGCTCTTTTAGAAGTTAGAATGATAATGCTCATATGCATCAAATCATTTAGATAAAAAAGAAAAATAAATTCCCATTACCCAGATGTTGAATTTAAATAATGCCAAACATCTGGTGTTGCCAAATAAATTTTTCTTGACTCTGCAAAGCTTTAATTTGAAAGACCAGAATCTTAAATGTCAGACTCAAAATATTTCTTACCCTAAATTAACACACAAGAGTTTTTGATATACTGGAAAGAAGTTATTTCAAGAGGTGGTCTGACACAGAAATGCAGAACCTGATGCCTCTGACCCACATTCAAGCAAGTCATTGTATTACCACATAAGCAAAAAGATACTCACTTGAACATTCTTCTTTTTTTTAAAAAAAAATATTTAAGTTATACAAGTTTCATGTATTACACTTATAAAGATTTAGGAACATAGTGACACTTCCCACCATCCCTTCCCTCCCACTCATGCTCCAATCTTTCTTCCTTTTAAACTTCCTCATCATTTATTTGATCAGTGGTTGTCTTATCCACCTACACTATTTCTTAGTGTTAAAAAGCATTCAAGCCTCTATTTAAAGAATGCACCATTTACTTATTTAGATTGATTGGAACCAGAAAGTTTTAAAATTAACAGCAGATTTGTAATTTATATCAGAAATCACAGCATTTTAAGCAGTAAATGTATTTTAAACATAAGATTTGCAATCTAATGTGGGAAATTATATGTTTTAAAGGCATCTTAAGACAGTTCAAAAAACTAAAAATGTAAAACTACCAGTTTAGTATCAATACACCTGTCCAATTTTACATACAAGCATCTAACACTGGTTTTGTTTGTTTGTTTGTTTGCTGTAAAGGTCAGTTTTTTAGTTTTCCAGAGTGCACCTGATACCTCTGATGGTGATGCCCAACTTTTCCAGTGCTTGTCAGTGCTGTCTTTGTCATAAGCTGATGTTACGTTTGAGTTGCCTGCTCTGGATTTTTTTTTTATTTACTTTTATATTTGCCTAATTTTGTGCTGTTATCATAGTGTCTTAGTCATTTTTTTAATAAAAATAGGAAGAGAAGAGGGATATTAGGAGTGATTGTCAGATGTGTAGAATGTTATCCATATACTGTTTAGAATTGTCAACGTATACAAAAGATAAAAAGCAACCAACTTTCTTTGCTTTTATGATAGCTTTAAAATTCTGTATAGATAATCGACCACTTGTTGCCTAAGGTGCTGAACTGCTGCCATCATCCCTTCCCTGTTATTGGCAGTGTCCATAGGATTATCTGCTAGAACATGTCCTCCAGATGTCTTGTCTAAACTTGGTAATTTTTAACTCTATGGAAAATTTAAAATTAATTCAGAAATAAAGTAAAGATACAATGAAACAACAAAACTACTCTGATTTTCACTATGATTGCAATAAATCTATGGCATATCTTTAAATTAATTGGTTATTACTTCTAAAAATTATCTGTAGAATTCTTTGAAATCTGCACCTGGAAACCACATCATCTTGAAATAATTTTGATGGCAGACATAAATATGAAAAAAGTAAAATACCAAGAAAATATAGAATTTTTTCTTCATAATTTTAATGTGACAAATAGCAAAATTCATAAAGAGAACAACTGATCAATTGAAGTATGAATTAAATTGCTATTGTTGCGTCACTAGTTACTGCAAACTCAGAAGATTAAGGCAACACTCATTAACTCACAGTACAGTTGGTCAGAAATCCAGGAACGAAATGGCCAAGTTCTCTATTTAGGCTCTCCCCAGGCAAAGAACAAATGTCAGCTGAGCTGCATTCTCATCCGGGGTTTCCAAACTCATGAAGTTCTGATGGATTTCAGCCTCTTATGATTGAGGGGCTGGCTGTGTTTTTCTTACTCGTGTTCAGTCTCTCTTCATTTGTAGCTTTGATGACAATAGCAGGGAGAAATTTGAGGGCCATTTTATAATTCTACTTGCTACAAACCAACTTTATATTCTTTCATCAGTAGAGGATTTCTTCAGTAATTATGATCTTAAAACAGTTTTATTCATGCATTAATGTTGGGGAAACCTGGTGAGAGGAGTTCCAGTTCATGTCCTAGTGCTGATGATGATTTATGAAACTGGACACAGTGGTGGGAGTAGAAGAAATGAAGTTTTATTTAAGTAAGAAAAAGAGAATCTCTGAACAGTGTGATCGGAGGGGCTGGTAGAGAGACCGAGTCGCTGAGGTTGTGTAGTCTAAGGGCATTGGTACATCCTTATCAGGTTGTCTCCAGGAAAGAAATGTGGTTATACATTAGTTACTGTGAATGTGGTGGTGCAGTGGGCAGTCTTGATGCAGCCTTTTCTGCCTTGTTTTTATCGAGACCCAGACCTTGTCATCATTGATAAGTATTTGTTACAAGGGACTTCCATCCTGATTTGTTTAGTGCTTAGGCTCTGGGAAGGAGTTGAGGATGCAGCCAGTCTGGCCTGCTTCCAGTCCTGGGCTTCCTCATTCATAAGAGCTTCCTGAAACGAGCAGAGAAAACATGGAGAGAGCCTAACAGATACTTAAATAGACTTTTAGTAAAAGAGTTTATCTTAATAAAATATATTAAAATTTTGCAGATAACTACACAGCATCAAATAATCTTATATGTTCATAGGATATAATCGTAAAAACCTTTACTAAAGTTAAAGTTAGCAGATACAACAAAGAAAGCACTGGTAAACATGACAAAGTTACGAGATTTTCAGGCCCAGGACACAAGGTCCTTTGGCAATCTTATTGGACATGTTTTCAGTTGGGATTGCTAACCTGCAAGGTGGCAAGTCTACTGAGGACTATTTTATATTTCATCAGTTATGTATCTAAAATCAGACAGAATAAACAAGCAGGTGCAAAGCATCTATCCACACTTTTAGTGCATGATATTCCCTTATTGGTGAAGAGTGGTTTTAAGCAGGTTCTGAATTTAACTGCATACTACAAATCATTGGCTAGTATATTTTTACCCTGATTATGACTAGAGATCTGTACCATAGTTCCAGAAATCTTTGGACAAAACTTGGGCTTTATCAAAGAACTTCCATAAGCTAATGCTCTGTTTATATTGTGTTCACTATTGTTCATTATTCATTATTATACATCAGGAATGTAAATTAAAATCTCAATCGGATGTCAATAGTCCACCATACAGGTTAAAATTACAAGAATACTATTAGCGCCTATTAGTGAGAACTGGAAATACCAGGAATTCTCAGAACACAGCACCTGTTAGTATAAATTGATAAGACTACATTGAAAAGAAAAGTTTAGTATAATTCAGTAAAGTTGAAGGTGCACAAATGTATGACCAAAATTTCCATTTCTGTACCTACACTCAGCTGAAATGAGTGCACATGTACTTCTTCCATGGAAACAGGAATAGTTGAAGACTGTAAACAACTCAGATGTGCATCAAAAGCAGAATTTCTAAACATATTGTGGTGTATTCATACAATTGAGTGCCATATGACAATGAAAATAATCAAGCTACACGACAGACACATTTCTAGGAGAAACCCACAATCATAATATTGAGTATAAGAAGCTAGCACAAAAGAATAGGTGAGTGTGTTTATAGAAACTTCAAGATAAGGCAACACTAAACAATAGTTTTTAGGAATGCATATGAATATGTAGCTGGTAAAACAATAAACTAAAACAAGTAAATAATTATCATAAAAATCTTTTGGAGAAGAGAGGATAGATAATTATGGGGTGGAGAAATGAGGTAGAATTCCCAGGGACGTTTATATAGATGTTCAATTAGAAACAGTTTATTGAGCTATATACTATTTATTTTGTGCACTTTTCTGCTACATGTTTATCATTCATAATACGAAGCAAGAAATATATAAATTATTCATTTATATTTTGTAAAGAATGTTTTAAATAAATAGACTTTATGTCAGTTGTAGCAGTTTCAATTTACCTCTAAATAAAGTGAAAATACTTAATAATAGATAATTAGAGATGCAGTCAAATGAACTTAGATTACTTACTAATTCAAGCACCATCAGCCTGAATTTACAGTACATAGTGGTCCCCTTGATGATAGTCTGTCACTTAAGATAGAGCAAACGGCTCATCTTCATGATGTGATAAAATGAATCCTGCAGCTATTGTGGGACAAGGTGATCAACTCTTGGCAGCATTGTACTTACCAGCTTTTCTTTTTCAAATTAAGTTTCAACCTCAACATCAGGAACTTCTCCAATTCAGAGGGAAATGTCCTATGTTCCTCAAAATTTATGAGCTTTTCACAACATGAAATGTATGTTGACAGGCATTTTTCCATCTGTTTGAACCTCACTTTTCTGCTAGCTGTCCCAAGAGGGCTGATAACACACCACTGATTGGACTTTAGATGCTGGGGATATCACTTCATTACTTCATTCTCTCCCCAGAATAAATCATTTTTGTGGTACTGGTTTGAAACTTGAGTAATCATTTTTTGAAAAGCAGCGTGGAACACCTTTGTTGTTTGCTTTTGATGTCTCCTAATAGATGTTATTTTACTGTCAAACTCTGTATGACAATTTTTGGGGGATATATGTATATGAATTTTTAATATGGGAACAATTTGGGAAGTTAATTTTATGACTTTTATTTTGAAGTGTTAGTGTGTAAAGGGGAAAGTCACTTTGATCTACCTTCTCAGATTAAAATATTAATAAAATTAAGATAGCAAGTTTGAACTTCATATAAAATTTGGTTGCCTGTGTCTACTGTGTTGTACAAATATAATTTTGCAAAATAGGAAGAATTGGGAACCTGAAAGAATGGAAGGCCGTTGAGTGGCCAAGAAGTAATTATTCTTTTTATGACCAAAAACCCAGTAAGATGAGAGAAACAAAAGAAACATTTACAAATTTGGGAATTTTTGTCCTTTTAGCCCCTCCTTAACCTTCCAACAAGGAAAAGATTATAGTTATTACCAATTTTCCCAACTACCAATACTTTAATTCTTAAATTTAAATGTTCTAACAGATTTAAACTGTCCCCACTGAGTCAGTCTCCATTGGCTTATTATTGTGATATTATTACCCAACATCGTTTTATTTGCAGTACCAATCACTAACTAAAATTATCTGATCACTTATATTGCAAAATTGTTTGAACTGCTCTCACATTTCTTAAATTTCATGTGGTTCATCACATGAAATTCAACTTCTTACCACTACTCCACTGAAACCACTATACCTGAGATCACAGCTGCCCCCAAGTTTTCAAACACTAAAAACATTTGTTTTACATAATCTTTTTTAAAGATTTATTTATTTATGCTAAAGTCAGAGTTAGAGAAAGAGAGAGATCTTGCATCCACTGGTTCACTTCCCAGATGGCCACAATGGTCAGGACTGAGTCAGGCCAAGCCTAGGAGCCAGGCACTCATCCTAGTCTCCCACGTGGGTGGCAAGGGATGAAACACTTCAGACATCTTCCACTGCTTTTCCCAGGCCGTCAGTAGGGAGCTGAATCTGATGTGGAGCAGCTGAAACACAAACCGGTTCCCATAAGGGTGCCAGTCTTGTAGTTGATGGCTTTACCTGATAAGTCACAAGCTGGCTCCTCTTTTACATAATTTTAAAGGGCTGCTGAGCAGCTCAGAAGACTCCTGGCATCTGAATACAACCTGACAGCCCTGCCCCATTCACACACGCATACACACACACTCACACCCACCCCTATCTCTACCAGAGTAAGCCACTTTCCATTGGGAGATGGAGGTAAAGGGGTGAGTTTGTGTGTCTTCAGTGTCAGAGAATGGGCAAGCTACTGGAGGGGGATGTAATGGGAGGAGTGGTTTTCCCTGATAGCAGATCAGAAGTATTATAGGGCCAGCGCCGTGGCTCAACAGGCTAATCCTCCGCCTAGCGACGCCAGCACACCGGGTTCTAGTCCTGGTTGGGGCACCGGATTCTGTCCCAGTTGCCCCTCTTCCAGGCCAGCTCTCTGTTGTGGCCCGGGAGTGCAGTGGAGGATGGCCCAAGTGCTTGGGGCCTGCACCCATGGGAGACCAGAAGCACCTGGCTCCTGCCTTCGGATTGGCACGGTGCGCCGACAGCAGTGCACCAGCCGTGGTGGCCATTGGTGAACCAATGGCAAAGGAAGACCTTTCTCTGTCTCTGTCTCTGTCTCTCTCTCTCACTGTCCACTCTGCCTGTCAAAAATAAAAAAAGTAGTATTATAGGAGCTTGCAGGTGATCACCTAGGTGGGTAGTGGCCAATCATCTCGAGCTTGAGTTCTACGTGATTCAAAGTTTTGCCTTTGTAAGTGACAGTCATCTCCTGACCATGCAGGCAGAGGATCGGGTTCTACAGGTGTGTCTTCACTGTCTCAGAATTCTCACTGAGTAACATCTCCATTTTGGCCTTGCATAGGAGTTTCAGCAGCTAGCACTGCTGCTGCTACCAGAAATTGTACAGCTGCATGAGATGCACTAAGCTCTTGTCCAGCTGTTGACTGAGGTCCTCACTGAAAACGTGGTGAAATGCGGAACATCTGCTTCCTCTCCACTCCATTTCTGCTTCATAGTCTGCTCCTGGAAAGCGTCTTTCTTGAACCACAGATATGTCTGGTTTTCTTCCATTTCAGTGACCACTGATTAAGTCCTTGTCTAAAGCATCTTTCAGTACTGAAACCTGAAATATCGAGTGCCTGTACACTTCAGCCTAGACCTGTTATGTTTTCTTCCTCAAATTCTTCTTAGCGGCTCTAAGATAAAATAGGCAAGCACCTTTTGTGGATATCCAAAAGAAATCTCAAACTTGACGATTTAAAGTGAAAAGTTAGCTCCTTTTCCTACGTCCCAAATATGTATTTCCTGTTCTCTTTAGTGTCCAGGAATGTACCCACTGGTCCTAAGTCACCTTTTAATTACCAACAAATTGTTCATTTCACAAAATAAAATAAAATAATGGCAATAACTTATTAGCAAAAATATGAATTGCATTTAATACTTCTCTATAATATCTTTGTCATACCTTAAAAAGGATGACCTTGGAAAGTTAATTCAGGATTCAGTTGGATCCTTATTGGACAATATTCTATATATATATATATATATCGAATACATATATGTATAAATATAAAAACATATACTCTTTATATATATTCTATATAAATATATATATTCTATATATTCTTTCTCTATGTATATATACACATACCTCCAAATGTGTATGTACACACACACACACACACACTTTTAAAGCATCTTCTTCTCTCTGATGAGTTCTGGGTGAATTCCTGAAATCATTCTCCAGTTCCCTATTTCTTTTTGACTGTTTGTAGCCTAGAATTTAGTTTCTCTGTGAAGTCTTTTTTCTCTTTTTATGACCTATTTTTTCCAATATTTTATAATTCATTATTCTTCATGTCCATCTTTGCTTCTTTCATTTCTGTCCATTTTTATTTGTCTAATAATTTCTTTTCCTTTTTTGGCAAGTGTTTTCACCTGTACTTTGAAAATCCTGAATGTTTTCATTTAAAGATTATTTATTTATTTGAGAGGCAGAGTTAGAGAGAAGAGAGAGAGAGATCTTCCATTAACTGGTTCACTCCCCCAAATGGCTGCAACAACCAGAGTTGGGCCCATCCGAAGCCAGAAGCCATGAACTTCTTCCAATTCTCCCATGTGGATGCAGGAGCCCAAGCACTTGTGCCATTTCCCACTGGTTTCCTGGAGCCATTGGCAGAGACCTGGATTGGAAATGGAGCAGCTGGTACTCAAACCAAGCCCATATGGGATGTCAGTGCCACAGGTGGAGGTTTAACCTGCTAAGCCACAGCATTTGCCCCATTAACATATATACAAATATTTATAATGCTTTTTTTTTCTTTCCCTCCATGGGTTTGTTTCCTGATTACACTAACTTTTAAAGCCTTGTGCATATGTTTTTGAATGCTGGTTTGCACATTTGAACTTTCTACATCAGTGATGTTTTTCCTGCATTTTTCTTCCACATACTTGTGCCCCAATCCTGAACTATACTCTTTATTTGCAGTCTTCCTACTAGCTGTGGCAATATTGTGGAATCCAGAGCTATGGCTGAGTAATGCCTGCAGCCTGCTTCTCCTACCTTCCTAGGTAAACAGGTTTACAGAGTAGTTACAGGGAAGGCTCAGTAGTGCACCTTTCCACCTCCTTTCAAGGACAGAGGGAATCAACAACAAATCTTTACCCCAGGCTGTGTGTCTGGCTCCAACTCCATCTGTCATTTGCTGACTGAAATACTCACTGTCTTCCTGGGGGTGAAAATCCAGGCCACCTTTGCTTCTATTCTGAGAGCAAGTCAGCAGATTACTTCCATTTGGTGGTTGTCTGCTTCTGTTCTGTTTATTATCTATGCAGTTTTTAAAAATATTTTGACTGCAAGTTTTGACTCCGTTTAGCATAGTGTTTGAAACAGAGAAAGAATTCAAAGTATGACCTTGCAGTGTCATCAGATTAGGGATTTTCTTAACATACATATTTTATACAGGAAGCCAGAACTAGTTATCTTTTCTCTTTACAAAGAAGTCATAATAAGTATTTAGATATATTTCACAGTGCTTCATTCACACTCAGCGTCTTTTATGTTGAAGACGTTCATCTTTTTCCCTCTAGCTTTATTTATATATTCGAAAGAGAAAAAGAGAGAGAGAGAGAGAGATTTACCTGCTGCCTCACTTTCCCAATGCCCACAATAATCCAAAAGCTGGGTTTCCAACTGGATCTTCCATGAGCTGTCATCTGTTCCCTCTCAGGACACACATGAGCAGAAAGCTGCATCAGAAGCAGAGCCAGGACTTGATCCCAGGGACTCCTCTAAGGATATGGCTGACTCACACAGAGGCTTAACCCATTGTGCTACAATGTCCTGTCTGTCATCTTGTGTGAATTAAGTTGGGTTGACAGTAATGATAACATTGTCTGCTTTCCAATATGCCTTTTTTCTTTCAAAAAAAAAAAAAAAAACAACAAATAGCATAGAATAGAAAGGTTAGTAGTTAGACAATGACAGGAAAAATCCAGCTGTTATAAATGTGCATTAGTTTTTATATTTCTATTATAAAATCCCTGCCAAGGTTTCATGAATTCCATATTAGATGTTTTATTCTGTTTTATATGTCATTGTTCTTTACCTCAAAAATACTAAAAACAAGCTTAAAGTGATTCCATTTATGTAGCCTGGTTTGTTTATGTGAATAGCCTCAGGATTTGTGCACGGAGGAGATTTTGACAACCTCAGTTATTTTGTACATTTAGCTGGTGAGCATATAATTGCATTAGTGCTCCCAGATGTCTGTTGACATAGGTATGATTTGAAAAAAAAAGTTAAATACATGAAGGTATACAATCTGCTATTCTTCCAGTTTCTATCTATGAATATGGCAGATCCAGAAAAATACGCTTTACTTCAAATCTCCATATAATAGTTTTTTATATTTTAGTGTTTTTCAGTTTAATTACTATCTAAAGGTAATTGAATATAAATACAAAATAAAATATACATTATTCACTTTATGTGTTCCTATAACGCAATGCAAAAAAATCTGTATAATGTGTTTTTAAATTCTTAGTTTAAAACAATTTTGGTCTTACAACTCACTAGGAAGAATTTTACAAAAAAATTTTTCATATATCCTTCCCTTCATTTAAATATCTAAATATTTTGAAAGTAGAAAATAAATTACTGATGTGATTTCCTTCTACCTTCAAGTTAAAAAATGAATGTTTTCTAAAAGCAGCTTTTTTTATTTAACCAGAGTTCAAATATCAAAATCAGAAAATTAGCATGAGCAAAATATCGTTATCCAATCTGCACTTCTTGTTCAAACCGTACCAATTATTCTACTAATATTCATTATAATGAATATGGCAAAATAATTATTTTCCTGGTAGAGGATCCCACCCAGCATCCCATGTGGCACACAGCTCAGCATTGTCTTTTCACCTGGAACAATTCCACAGAATCACTTTTGTCATGCATCACTCACTTTTTTAAGGGAACACACTCTTAGATTTGTTGAATGGTTTTTGTGATATTTCTTCGTGATTGCATTATGTATTGTTAGCAGGAATACCACAAAATCAATGCTGCTTCCTTCTCAGTGAATTATAGTGCCAGACACATGATAATTTTTCCCTTTACTGTGACATAAACTTTGAACATTTGGTTTTCTTCACTTTAATTTTTCCACCATCTCATTGCAATCAATTTGGAATAAACTGAGATGGCACTCTGAGACCATGCAAACAATTTGAATGTTGCTTTTCCAAAATTCTGGGGAACAGAAATGTTTCTAATTTCAGATGTTTTTTTCCCTAGATTTTGGAATGTTGTATATATGCAGTGAAATATTTTGGATTATGACCCAAGTCTAAATTTCAATTATTATACACACCTTAAATCTATACCCTAAAGGTAAGTTTATATCATATTTTAAATAATTATATGTTTGAAACAATGTTTCATGATGAGAAATTTTTCCACTTGTGGTATCATGACCAAAGTCCAAAATTTTAGATTTTTGAGCACTTCAAATTTTAGAATAGAGATGTTCATCCTGCAACTCACATCTGCTTTTTTAAATTTTAAAATATTTATTTTATTTTAATAATTTTACTTGAAAGGTGGGAAGACAGAGCGGCAAACAGATGGAGTTCTTCCATCCATTGTCTCTTCACCCACACGGCTGCAGCACCCAGGGCAGGGCTGGGCCAGGCCAAAGCAAGGATCCTGGAACTCAGTGCAAGTCTCCCTCATGGATGGCCGGGCATTTAACGCCTCTCAGGATGCATATTAACAGGAAGCTGAACAGGAAGTCAGGATCCTGAAATGAGCCAGACTCCCTGATGTAGGAAGTGGGCCTCTGATGTGTGCCTTCATTGTCCCAAACATGAATTCCTTCGTGCCATTTAAAACATTATTAACAGACAACCATACTTCTCTCCTTCCATCTCCCCCTGCCTCAAACCCCTCCTTCCTTTCTTTCTTCCTTTAATTAAATTTTTGCAAAAATATAATTTTAATTATCTTTTAATCCCAAGCTTAATGCACCACAAACCATAATATTCAACAAGTAATAAGTAGAAAGCCCACTGTTCCACAGGAGTATATACAAGGGCTAAGAACAATAATCAAATCATCAGATGTATACTTCATTCTTATGCATTTTTTGTCCACTGTATTAGTATGCAGTTCATTTTTTTCATGCAATAATTGTTGTTTCAAGTAGTGATTTTCCAACTGTCTCATTAAATTTACACTTATTAGCTGGCATTCCATCCCTATAAAGCTTTTTGTACTGTCTCATTTAATTATAAAAGTGTTTAATTTGGGGGCAGGTGCTGTGGCGCAGTGAGTTAATGCCCTGGCCTGAAGTGCTGACATCACATATGGGCAGCAGTTTGAGACCCAGCTGCTCCACTTCCTGTCCAGCTCTCTGCTATGGCCTGGGAAAGCAGTAGAAGATGGCCCAAATACTTGGGCCCCTGCACCCGCATGGGAGACCTGGAAGAAGCTCCTGGCTCCTTCCTTCAGATCCACACAGCTCCCGCCGCCGCTGCAGCCATCTGGGGAGTGAACCATCGGATGGAAGCCTCTCTCTCTCTCTTTCTCTCTCTCTCTGCCTCTCCTCTCTCTGCGTAACTCTGACTTTCAAATAAATAAATAAATCTTTTAAAAATAGTATTTAATTTTTAAAATATAGACTCATTGCTTCTAATTTTGATTTGTTGTCTGTAATCTGTTACTATCGTTACTGATGGTAATGATATATAATATACATCAAAATGTTACAGATTTGACTTCTGAAGTTCCCTCCAATTTGACTCCTGTGTCCATTCATATTTTACCCTTATTCTTCATGTAGCCTTTACTATGAGGTGTAAAAGATAAGCCAGATTCAATGTTTTTTCCACCAACACATCAAGAATTTGATGTTTCTCCAAGAAATTCTGTTATCCCAGAAATTGTGCTTTTTTTCATGTGAAATACATTTATTTATTTATTTATTTATGTATTTATTAATTGAGAGAGAGACAGAGAGAAAGGTCTTCCTTCCATTGGTTCACTCCCCAAATGGCTGCAATGGCTGGAGCTGTGCTGTTCCAAAGCCAAGACCTAGGTGCTTTCTCTTGGTCTCCCATGCGAGTGCAGGGGCCCAAGCACTTGGGTCATCCTCCACTGCCTTCCCAGGCCACAGCAGAGAGCTGGACTGGAAGAGGAGCAACCAGGACTAGAATCCAGTGCCCATATGGGATGCTGGCATCGCAGGCGGAGGATTAACCAAGTGAGCCATGGCGCCAGCCCAGCTTTTTATAATTCTTAAAAGTATTTTAGGAATTATAGTACTATATCATGAAGCAAGTGAATGGTTAGTTTACAGGAAACTTTCCATCAATTCATGAGAATTCTTGTTGCTGAACATATTTGTCAAGATTAGCTTGTCAGGTTGTTTTTTTTTTTTAATTTTTTTTGTCATTCTGGTGACTGTGTTAACATATTTCGTTTTGGTTTTCTACTGCATTTTCACAATAACAAACATTTTGAGCATTTTTCAACTGTTTAATAGTAACTTGTATATCCTCTATTTTATAATGTCTAACTTTTTATCTGATTTATTGTGAAAAGTATATGTGCATCCTGTATATGAGGCATTTGTCAGATATGTATTTTATGATTTTTTAGCTAATATTGCCTAAATATCCTTTACAAATGTCTCTGCCATGGTTTGGATGTGTGTGTCTCTACCAAATTTATATGACATAATTTCGTAATCTATGTGATATTATGAAGGCCTGAGGCCTTTGGGGAAGGGATTAAGTCATGAGTATACAGCAAACATAAATAGGATAAATGCTTTTATAAAACAAATTGAAGGGAGCATCCCATTCCCTTTTTCTTCTTTTTAAAGAAGATTTTATGTTTAGAAGTATGTTCTCTACTAAGTTAGTGTATTCACATGATGGAAGATTTCCTGGGAGGTCATTTTTCTAGTTGCATATCCAATTATTTTCTCATTATTTGTGGAAAAATCATTCTTATAGAAATCTTATTGGTCTCATGCTTTTGTAAAATAGCTAATGACTTTATAAAATCAGTTGTATTTCTGAACTACTCATTATGTTCATTGATCTATTTTTATATATTACCAGTGCCATGCTATTTTGGTTGTTCTAGATATACAATAGCCATGAAATCAAATTTCATGTACTCTTGTATTTCTTATTTTTCAAGATTTTATTTGGTATTCAAGGTCTTTGGCATTTCCATATTTCCATGTAAATTTTATAGTTACCTTGTCAATTTCCTTTTTTCATAATACCTCTGGCATTTTAATTAGGAAAACTGTTAGTATATGAATCAATTTGGAAGAATTGAAATTTGGATAATATCAAGTCATCCATTTCATGAACACTGTGTGTATTTGTGTGTATATGTGTATGCATATATATATGTGTGTGTTCATATAAATATTTAAAATTTTTCCTCAGTATGGTTTCAAGAATTTATAAAGATACTAGTAAAACATTTGACTATACTTTTGTCAAGAAATGTCCCTAGGAGTTGATCTTGTGATTCTGCGGTTGAGTCTAGGCTATCTGCTTCTTTTTTATTTATTTATTTATTTATTTATTTATTTGACAGGTAGAGTTACAGATAGTGAGAGAGAGACAGGGAGAAAGGTCTTCCCCTCATTGGTTCACTCCCCAAATGGCTGCAATGGCTGGAGCTGTGCTGATCCAAAGCCAGGAGCCAGGTGCTTCTTACTGGTCTCCCATGTGGGTGCAGGGGCCCAAGGACTTGGGCCATCCTCTACTGCTATCCCAGGCCACAGCAGAGAGCTGGACTGGAAGAGGAGCAACCAGGACAGAATCCAGCACCCATATGGGACATCTGAGCTGCAGGCCGAGGATTAACCCAGTGCACCAGGGCCCCGGCCCCGGCCCCGGCTGTCTGCTTCTGATCCAGCTCCCTGCTGAGGTGTCTATGAAAGCAGCAGCAGATGGGCAAAGTACCTGGGCTCCTGCCACCCGCATGGGAGATCCACATGGAATTCCAGAGTGCTGTATTCAGCATGACTCAGCCCGGGACATTGCAGATGACATCTCTCTCTCTCTCTCTCTCTCTCTCTCTCTCTTTCTCTCTCGCTCTCTCGCTCTCTGGCTCCCTTGCTCTCTCTGCATTGTTCTCTTCAGACACAGCATCTACTTGTTCCTCAACCTTGGACTTTGTAGCCTCAGGATGTGAGAAATAACTGTTGCTTATAAAGTACCCAGTCAGAGGTATTTTCTGGCACCAACAAAAAATGAATTAAACTCTCATTTCAAAAATGTGGATATTTCTTCAGTAGAATTTTCATCTTTTGACATTAACCACAAAGTGTCATCTCTAAGTTTGTATTTCAAAATATCACCAATATTCAGGATAAGAAAAATTCAACTTTCCCTATTCTTCAATGTAACTTGCAACCAAGATGCAACTAGAAAACCTTTTACAGGGGCTGGCTTTCATCAACAAGAGTCCCTTAACCCAGAGTTAATTCTTTAAAACAGTTCCTACAAAATTGTAGTTTTTATTTCTTTCAAAAAATAGTGTTCAGACACCTTACTGTTTATTAATTCAACAAATACTTATAACTTTGTTCTAGTTTCTGGGTAATCTTCTGAGGGAAAACAACTGAACAAAACAGAACTTGCGTCAAAGACTGTTAGAGGAGTATGTGGGACAGTACCCAAAGATCTGAAGGAGGGGAACTGTGCTTTGAAATTCATTGTGTTTCTCTTTCATTTCAACACTCACCATGTGCTGCAGCCTCAAAGGATTACTCCAGTCATGCTACCACTCTCCGTCTCTTTGCCTCTCAATAAGTTAAATTTTTATAAGGAGAGAAGCAGGCATTTGGCATAATGGTTAAGATGCCAGTTAAAATGTTCATGCCCTATTCAGTGTGCCTTGATTTGATACCTGGCTCCATCTCCTTACACCAGTTTCTGCCAGTGTAGACTCTAAGAATGATTGATGATGGCTCACGTAATTGAGTGCTTTCTACCCATATGCGAGACCTGGATTGCTCTCCTGGATCCCAGCTTTGGCCCCAGACATTGCTGGTATTTTGCCAGTGCAGGCATTTGGAGAATGAACAAGTGAATGGGAGCTTTCTCTCTTTCTTTCTTCTTTTTTCCTCTCTCTTTCCCTCTTCCTCTCTTTCTCTTTCTCTCTCTCCGTCTCTCTCTTGCTCTCTCATTCTAACTCTAAAATAAATTTTAACAAATAGCTTACATATACTGAACAACACTAAATACAGAAACATAAGAATGCTTTTGTTACTCAACTAACATGCTGCTGTGTTTTCACCTACATTTGGTGTACTCTTAGAGTCTTCTCATGACAATTTTGTATTTTTCAATGTAGAGAAAAGAAAATTAATTTAGGTTTTCTTCTGGAGTAATGTATTATAATTTATTATTATTTATTTTTGTAATAACTGGGACACACAATGCATGCAACTTCACATGCAAATGTACTTATCTTCTATCAGTCTGGGTCTTAAACAAGGGATAAGTTCTATTTGTGATATTCATCAAAGATGTAGGGTGCAGAAGTCTTAGTTGTGGTGTAACAGGTAAAGCCACCCCCTGAGACACCAGCATTCCATATGCACGCCGATTCATGTCCCTGCTGCTCACTTCAAATCCATCTCTGCGCAAATGGCCTGGGAAAAGCATCAGAAGATGGCCCCATGTGTCTTGGCCAGTGCCACCCTTATGGGCGACCCAGAAGAAGGTCCCGGCTCCTGGCTTTGGCCTGGCCCAGATCTGGTCACTTGCAGCCATCTGGAGAGTGAAAGAGTAGACAGAAGTATCTCTCTCTCTTTCTCTCTTCTCTTTGTAAGTCTTTCAAATACACAATCCTTTTTTAAAGAAAAGATATATGGTGCAATTACAATATATAGTATTCTCATATGTATTTATGACTTGAAAATATTGTCCTTTTGTGTTTTCAGTGTTATGTGCTTGACAATTGAATATTTTTACATGCTTGATAATTTTCTACAATCTAGCCTTTTATATGGCACATTTGAAGCATATGTTTCTCTTTGAGCCTCACACCTAAAATCCCTGATGCCACAGTACATAAGGGCATAAAAATGTGACTTCTGGTCTTGAAAAATTTGTGTCATGTGGCTGATGAGTCAGTTCAGTGATGGTAGGAATATTTCTTAAAGTTGATCCTCTCCACAAATGTTGCATCTAGTAGTACTTGAATTACACACAGATGTGATATTAAACTCTAAATACCCCAGTCGCCACAAAATGGGTTTATTATCTATTCAATTTCCTCCTAACCAAATCCTTAAAACTAACTGTATATCACTGTGAATGTTGTGGATCAAGGGAAGACAGAATGAGATGAAACAGAATTAAGATTATGGATTACAAAGTCTTTCCTTTGACATGTTTTAAAAATTTGGAGATTTGAACATATTTTTAGGATGATTCTTAACTGGACATTGGAAAGGGAACACTTTAAGTGAAAGTTACTAAAACTTAAGTTTCTTGAACTTTATGGTAAAGTTATCTCTGTTATTAATTGTTCTGAATGGCTGGTGCCGTGGCTCACTTGGCTAATCCTCTGCCTGTGGCATCAGCATCCCTGGGTTCTAGTCCCTGTTGTTCCTCTTCCAGTCCAGCTCTCTGCTGTGGCCCGGGAAGGCAGTGGAGGATGGCCCAAGTGTTTGGGTCCCTGCACCCGCCTGGGAGACTGGGAGGAAGCACCGGCTTCTGGCTTCAGATCAGCGCGGTGTGCCGGCCGTAGCAGCCATTTGGGGCGTGAATCAACGGAAGGAAGACTTTTCTCTCTGTCTCCCTCTCTCACTGTCTATAACTCTACCTGTCAAATAAAAAAATTATTTTGAATATATCTTTTGATCTTTTAATTAATGTTAAAGTAACTAACCCAACATTTTTATTACTTAGATTCCCTTTTTAATATGGACAGATTTCACTGCATTGGCTTCTTTATTTCTGCAGACCTATTTGCAGAAGGAACATTAGCACTTCTTTTATTTTAAATTACTACGTTCATTTGAGTTTGTATGAGTTTTCCTTTTGATTTTCCCACCTTCTCTGTTCTCTTCTTTTTTCCATGCTAAAGAGGTACTTCTTTTCATGAATGTAGCTACCACTCCAAATTACCTGGCTCACATGGTACTTGGGATTATGGAAAGAGTCCCCAGTCTTCACCCAGAAATGCAAAGCAGGTGATGTTTCTGAACTAGAACCTGCAGAGAGCACTTGACAAAGAAAAGAGGTATTTACCAAGGGGTGAAATGACTGTTTTTGCTAAATTGAAGGGACTTGATGCTCATGTTGAAGGGCATAGCTGGTTTTTTCTGTCTTAGTTATAACTTGGTAACTATGTGACTGTGGATTTTGTTTTGTTTCTGACAACCCCAATACCAGGATAACTCTTATAGTTCAGTGTTCTTACCATCTGTCACCTAAATTTCTTCTTACTTTTCTCTGCCTTTCATATATTTTGTTGTTATTGCTTCAGCTTTTTGCATATAAACCATAAATCTTTAACAATGTATGTTTGTACTATTCTTACAGGTTTTTAAAATTTTTTAATTCCTTCTATTTTCTTTCTTCTTTTTTTTAAGATTGATATTTATTTTGAAAAGCAGTGTTACAGGGAGGCAGAAGCAGAGAGAGAGGTCTTCCATCCACTGGTTCACTCCCCAAATGGGGGCAACAGCCAGAGTTGGGCCAATCCGAAGCCAGGAACCCCACAAGGATGCAGGGTCCCAAGAACTTGAGTCTTATTGCTTTCCCAGGCCATAGCAGAGAGCTGGATCGGAAGTGGAGCAGCCAGATCTCGAACCACCGCTCAAATGGGATGCTGGCACTGCAGGTGGTAGCTTTACCTGCTCTGTCACAGTGTGAGCCCCCTCTTATATTTTCAATTCAGGGTATTGTTAGACTGACAGAGTCAGGAAATTTTATTATTTGACCATGTTGTGAAATATAAGGGATGGATTTTTCAATAAACTATCCCCTACCAACTGCACAATCATATAGCTCATGCTCAATAAATCATTTCATTCTCTCCAACTTTATACTTTTTTATAATTGTGATCTTTTTTATCTCTAATTTCACAGCTTCTAGAATAGACTTCTAGTCAGCAGTTTCCTAATATTTTTAAACAATGCCATCTAAGTGAATTATACCATTTGGTATGTTTTCTTTACCATAAATTTTTGAATTTTATCAAGGAAAAAGGAACATAGTCCTCATGTACAAAATCAGGGACTCTATACATAATCAGTGGGGAAGAATATTTGTGTATAACCAATGGATTCAGCAACCATGGATTCAACCAACCTCAGGTCAAAATATCTGGAAAAAATTTCACCTGGACTAAACATGTACACATATTTTTACTTTGTCATTATTTCCAAAAGGATACAATATAGCTACTATATACGTAGCATTTACGTTGTATTGCGTATTATAAGTAATATCGGGATGGTTGAAAGTATATGGGAGGATGTGTGTAGATCTCATGCAGATACAAGTACTATGCCATTTTATACCAGGGACTTGAACACCTAAGGATTTGGGTATTTGCAGGGATCCTGGAATCAATCCCCCTCAGGTATCAAGGAATGACTGGGTGTGTGTGTCTGTGTCTGTATGTGTATTTAAAGAGAAAGATTTTGGGGGCCAGTGCTGTGGTGTAGTACGTAAAGCTGCAGTGCAGACATCCCATATGGGCACCGGTTTGAGTCCTGGCTACTCCTCTTCTGCTTCAGTTCTCGGCTATGGCCTGGGAAAGAAGTAGAAGATGGCCCAAGTCCTTGGGCCCCTGCATCCATGTGGGAGACCTGGAAGAAGCTCCTGGCTTCAGCATAGCTCAACTCTGGCCGTTGTGGTCATTTGGGGAGTGAACCAGTGGAATGGAAAAACTCTCTCTCTCTCTCTCTCTTTCTCTCTGGCTCTACCTCTCTCTGTAACTCTGTATTTCAAATAAATAAAATAAATCTTTAAAAAAATAGATTTTGAATATATACCTTTCCAAACATCCTACAGTAGTCTTGGCTGTGGTGTTGTGTGGTAAATGACAGTATTTCTTCATAAGTCTTGTCCTAAACATTGTCACAAACCTAAACATGCGAAGTAGCCCAACTAGCACTGAATAATGTGATGAAAACTTGATATTCATATACAGAAAAAGGACTATCCTTTCTGAAGGCCAAAACAGCATTTTACAATTTAATCTTTCTGAGATGGTCAGAAGGCGAGTCTTCTATTTATAGAAAATATAGGAAGGAAATGTATGCTTTGACTCCCCTTTCCCTAAAAATTCAATATTAGACAATCACAGATAGAGTACCAACCAAGGTGACAAATACAACAAATAACAGGGACATTCTTACATGCAGTTTGAGAACACAAAGGATAATTTTGTCATTTCTAGTATATGTTTAGATGAAAAACTTCCAAAGATAGATTATTTTGTATGAAAGAAAGTTTTATTATTTAAGCATTACATAGTATGTGCTTCCATGAAGAATATGAATATGCAAAGATAATCAAATGTTTAAGTATGTAAATACAAACTTTTGACAAATCCATTTTCTGAAAAAGGTGTCATCATTCCTTGGGAAAGATTGTAAGCTCTTTACATAAGCAAAATTAAATTCAAATTGAAACTCCTTTATCATTAATAAAAATTCATTTGCTTTATATTTGATTATACACTTTTAGTGGTTCTTTGATTTTGCATAATGGTGTGTCATATGTGCCTTTGCATATCATAAATTCTGTAATTCTTACGTTGTATTATACTCTTAATGGGACTATGTACTAAGTACTACATAAATGTTTGAAGAACTCAGTTGAATCAAATCAGGCAGATTTTTTCCTATACACTTATTGTTCAAATGCAATTGTTTTGACTATGAATTTCTTATGTATTATAAACGTCCCAACACTGAAAGGAATAGAAAACAGAACTTTCACTCAATTTAAAGTATAAGAAAAAGACTGCGAATATTTTCTAAATACAGTCAGATAATGAATGATTTAATATTACTCAACTCTGCTCTTATAGGTTAAATCAGCTGTAAACAAGTGATAAATACATGTATGTCCTTGTGTTGCAAGGAAACTTGATTAACAAAAACAGGTGCCAGGCTGCACTTGGCCATTGTTTAACAACTCTTGGTCTAGAATTTACATTACCACACTCAGCTATGCTCAAAAGACTATTCAGCTGCAAATATGCTTCATCTTCTTTTTCCTTTATTCTTATTTTTATTTTCCTTTCCCTATTCTGTATGGGTTAGGATCTTGTTCCTTATAATTAATTATTACCAGATATTTTTATTTATATATAAAGCATTTATGTACCAAATTAGGCATGCTCTTGTTTTTAATGTATAATAAACTCTGCAGGGATGAAACTTTTACATTCTGGTTAAAATTAATTTATTATATATACAAATTTCTTTTTAGATTTCATAGCTGCTTCACAATCTATGGGATAAACATGAACTGTAAGCTCTGCTTACAGAATGAAAACAGACCACGCTGCTCTCTTTTGTTTAATTTTCTCATGAAAAGCATCAATTAATTCAACATCAGTTTGTCACTTAAACCTGATCTCCTCTTTCATCTGAGTAAGCCACAAAATGTGTCTTGAAAGATACTCACTTTTTTGTTTCTATCTCAGTGAGCTCTCATTTTCTAGATCCTTAGCCATAGTTTCATTTCAAAAATGCCACACAGAATGAGAAATGTAAGAAGGACTCACAAGAGATCCCGTGACAGTCAATGACTCGTAGGCACACCAGTTAGGCTCTCTCAAGGAACTTTCACCATAATGACCTGGCAGGACTACGGTAAGGAAGGGAGGACTCTGGCCCACATCACCATCATTCAGCCTGATTTTTATGAAAATATTATTTTTAAAGGAAATTTCTGGTAACATTTAAATGTGCAACTGTTCCTTAGAGATCTATGATAGGACTTTCAATCTTTCCCACACTTAATAACTTTATCTAGATTACACGTTTGCTATTAAAGTCATCTTTACTTTTGGTAATATTATAAAGGAACATAGCAAGAATTATATCATCATGTCATCAGATTTTTATTTTAGGTGATTTTTTAAATTTTTAAATTTTAATTTTAACTTTTAATTCGGCTTTAGCAGATTCAAGGTGACTTGGTGATACAATTCTGAAAACATGATATTCCCCTCCTCCCTCCCTTCCTTTTTCCTCCTCTCTCCCTGCCACCCTCTTTCCTTCTCCCTTTCAAGCTCTTTTTTTAAATTTTGAAATAACATATTTTAAATTTGCATTACAGTAAAAAAGGCATAATACTTCACTGAATAGAAGTTTAACAAGTAAAAAGCAAAAAGGCCCTAGTTTAGTGGAAATACAGACAACAACTATTAACAATAATTGAGGGGCTGGTGCTTTGGCACAGCGGGTTAACGCCCTGGCTTGAAGCACTGGCCCCCATATAGGCACTGGTTCGAGTCCTGGCTGCTCCTCTTCCGATCCAGCTTTCTGCTATGGCCTGAGAAAGCAGTAGAAGATGGCCCAAGTCCTTGGGCCCCTGCATCCATGTGGGAGACCTGGAAGAAGCTCCTGGCTTCCTGCTTCAGATTGGCGCAGCTCTGGCTGTTGAGGTCATTTGGGGAATGAACCACCGGACGGAAGACCTTTCTCTCTCTCTCTCTCTCTCTCTCTCTCTCTCTCTCCTCTCTCTGCATAACTCTGACTTTCAAATAAATAATAAATCTTTAAAAGAAAACAATAATTGAATGGTAAAATGATCATTTCAGCTATATACAGTAAATTGTGAAGTAATCACAGATCATTAAAAACTTTTAGGAAATATTTTGGTAGTATTTTTCTTCAATTTCTCCCTAAATAAAAGCAACGTTTACAATTTGTATAATTTTTTTTTAAATTCCCTAATGCCAGGTACCTGTGACTATGACATTATTTGGACATAGAGACTTTGCAGAATCAGTTTAACAGGATACATGTTTCTGGATAAGGATCAGTATTAATCCAATATCCCTGATGTCCGTACAAGAAGAGGAAAAGACACACAATTATAGACACTCAAGGATAACCCTAAAGGGCCACAGTGGTAGAGCTTAAAGTTACAAATTTGCAAGCAGAAGAACCCTAAGGATTGCCAACATCATGAGCTGAGATAAAGACATGGGACAGATTATCCTCTACAACCTTCAGAGAGAGCATGACTTGGCTGAAACCTTGGTTTCATATTTTTAGCCTCTAGAATATGAGATAATAATTTCCCATAGTTTAAAGCTAACCAATTTGTGTTAATTTGTTACAGCAGATCAGGAACCTAATGCCATACCCATGATGTAGTAATTCAAATAATCACGCATTGTTCTTTAACTGGCCCATTTCTTCTCTAAAAATTTCAAGGGCAGAGTCTTAGTATCTATGTTATGTATAAATAAATCCCTACCACATGATATTAGCTTAATAAATGTGACACAGTTGAATAATTGACCAGTAAACATATTAGAAATAATCTATAAAGGCAATCTTTTTGTATAATGATAGAAAGTCTATCTCTATGTCATAATTCCATTAATGCATTAATGTTTCAATCTATCAATACTATATGTCACTTATATACAATTTGCTGAACCTGCTGTTATAATTATGATCCGGAATGATCATGAGACTAATGTTAATTAAAATCACAAACAGCTAAAAGATGTGATGTAAGGAATTTTTAAATGAATATATTGCTGGAAAACATGAGAGGAGTAAGCAATATTCTATCAAACCTTGAAAATATTGTTTGTCATGTTTCCTATCAAGACAAAGACAGAAATTTAGGTAAAGGATGGAAGGCACACAGTAAATGTAAATGTGAGAATGAATTGGCAAATTGTGTAGTCATAATTTCATAATTGACTGTTACAACAGTATAGGATAAAAATTACCTAAGATCAGGGCCTTATTTTACATATTTTTACAAGCTGTGAAACAATGTGCTTATAAGCTTTGACTTTTGTGTCAGGGAGAATTAGATTTAATTCCAAAATCAAACAATTATCTAATATGACACCATGAATAACAGCTTAACCTCTTTTATACTTGGTTTCATTTGTAATCATCACTTATCTATTTTGTATATATGATCAGTCATTCTTTAATACAAGGGACAGGTTTGAAAATGGCAGGAAATTATATGATGAACCTGTAGCATATTGTAGTTCCGATATTAAGGAAATGCTAATGAAAATGTGGAGCTAGTGTTGTGGCACTGCATGCTAAGCCACCACCTAGAACACCAGCATTCTGTACAGGAGTGCCTGTTTCATTCCAAGCTGCTGCATTTCTGATCCTACTTCTTGTTAATGTACCTGGGAAGGCTGGATGATGGCTCAAGTACTTGGGCCCTTATCACTCATTGGGAAGACCAGCATGGAGTTCCTGGTTCCTGGTTTCTGCCCAGCCCACACCTGGGTGTTGTAGACATTTTGGGAGAGACTCAACTGATGGAAGACCTCTCTCTCTCTGCTCTCTTCCTCTCTTTCTGTTGTTCTGCCTTTCAAATAAATAAATAAACACACAAATAAATAAATAAAACTTAATTTTAAAAAGTGTGGATATATTAGAAGGACATAAAAGCCAACTGGAAAAGCTCCCTATGACCAAAGTTGAAACACTCTGAGCAATTAAATGAATAAATTCATAGTAGAGTATTACTAAAATAGCCAGTAAATATCCTTGAATACATAATGATAAAAATAAATGAGCTGGAATGAATATACAAATATCTCATGCAGAAAATTCCACAAAGGGGCCCACTCTATGTCACAGTGTGTTAAGCCACTACCTGCCTACAGTGCCAGTATCCCATATGATGCCGGTTCGAGTCCCAGACTCTTCACTTCAGATCCAGCTCTCTACTAATGGGTGTGGGAAAATAGCAGAGGATGGCCCAGGTCCTTGGGTCCCTGAATCTACATGGGAAGCTTGGAAGAAGCTCATGGCTCCTGGCTTTGGCCTGGCGAAGTGCCGGCCTTTGCAGCCGTTTGGGGAATGAATCACGATATGAAAGATTTCTCTTCTCTTTCTTTCTCTCAGTAACTTTGCCTTTCAAATAAATACATAAAAGCATTAACACAAACACGCACACACAAATTACTAAATGACTTATGTAAATACACTTGAAGTGGAACTCCACACTAATTAGTGTGGGCTGCATACAGTGACTTCCTCTCAAGGAATAATGTGAAAAACATAGGGAGGCAGTAAATATGTGCTAAGTCCCATAAATAAAGGAAGGAAGGAGACTCTGGCAGAAAAAATGCATTTATAGAAACAGTGACAAAGAAGTCATAAATTTAATGAGATACAAAAAACAAACACATTCAAAGAAATTCAGTGGCTACCTTGCAAGATGAAACAGAGCAACCATTGTCTATGATGCTGTTGGCATTGTACCTCTGTCATTTTTAAAAACAAAAAACCCCAGTCTTCTCAAAAGAAAGCAACAAATAATTCCCAATAGAGAGATACTCTGCAGAGCAATTGATCCTTTGAATTGTTAAGGTCATCACAAACTAAGACACTTTGAAAAACACAGGGAAGAGTAGAAATGATGATTTAAGTAGTATGATTTTTTAGATGAAATTCTGCAAATGGGATATTGGTTAATTAACTATGACAAATGTACCACATCAATGTAAGATGTTAATTAAAGAGAAAACAGGGTTTGAAATATATAGGAAATCTTTGTACTATCATCACAATTTTAGATAAGTATGTAATTCTCCTGAATATTAAAAATTTATTTAGAAAAGAAAATCAAATGCTTAACATACAAATGCAGTTTTAAAAGCTTAACATTGAGTAGTTAACATTCTTTATAAACAGGATATGTCATTAATCAAATCTTCCCTGAATGTGATTAAAGTTAATTTAAGTTAAAATTAATTAAATTAAAATTTAGTGCACCTATAAATATACTTGCATGTAGGCAAAAAACAAAGTAAATTAACATATTATAAGGTAGTAGGGAATCTTAATAAACAAATTACTTAATGAGAAAAAAGTAAAATGAATAAAATCCATAAAACTAAAAGCAAATTCTATAAGAAATCTAATCAGAAGAGAAATGCCTACTATAATAGAAGATAGAATAAATACAAAATGTAATAATTTTTATAAATGTAAATTGGGACCAAACAGCCACAGTAGAGCTTTAAGACTCTTGAACAACAAATCTAACCTTGAAGAATTGGCTATTTCCAAGTATCTACAGCTTATAAATACTGATTCCAGAATAAATTACAGTATTGTTTACTTATGATGGAGTAGTTCCTGTTAGAACTTAGTCTCCATGAAGAACAGCTTTTACAACTGGATGGAAAATAATATTAATAAATTTTAAAAATGACCTTAACATTTCAGAACATTAGCAAGGCAAATTCTGGAAGAGCTGACAGATGGAAGATGGCACTGCTCAGTGTGAATTTTCTGATTTTATAGCTTTCAGCCTTGAGAAAAAATCAAATCTAGGACCACTTAAGGTGGCACAAATAATACGAGAAAATATAGTTTTCATTTTGAAAAATCAGAGCACAAATTTGAAAGAATCAACAGTTGTAGAGATGTAAAGTGAGAAGGGGACAGCTAGAGAGATGGAAACAAACATGATGTAAAGAAACTCTGACTCAATCTCCTGTGGATTCCTGAAGTATGCCAGAGTGAAAAGATTCCAGATGAGAAGAAAACAGATTTGGAGACAAGTGAGTCATTGTCTAAGAGATAAGTTTGTAGTTCAAGGACAATCAAGTCAATTACCTCTGAATAAAACAATAAAATAAGTAGTTTTCAGATTAATAAACAAAGCTCAATGTCACCACAGAATAACATTTACATGTCCAGGATAAAAGCAAAGACACCCCAGTCTCAAAGGAAAGACAACAGAGATTTTTTTTCAGGGTTAGAACTGGTTATAAAGAAATCTTTGCTTTGTCATAACATATATGTGATTGCAATAAATAAAACGATACAAAATCTCATAATACAACTTGGAAATATAAAAAAGAACCCAATTCTAAATTTCAGAAATTAGGAAAAAATAATTTTGGGGGGAATTTATACCTGACTGGCAATGATAAATGAAAAATTAAGGGATTTGAATGTAGACCAATAGAACTGATTAAACCTGAAGATTATGAAGAAAAATTGTATAAAGTGCATAGAAATCATATAAAGTACAAAGAATAGCATAAAGCAGACAACAGCAAAATTTGAAAATATGTGTAAATCCTATAAAGAAAGAAAATGTGGCAGAAAAATTGAAACGGGCTATCGATGAAGTGCAATGGTTACTCTGCTACCTGCAATGCAGGCATCCATTATCCAAGGCTGGTACAAGTCCTGACTGCTCTTCTTGTAATCCAGGTCTCTACCAATGCACCTGGGAAAACAACAAAAGGTGTCCCATGTGCTTGTAACCCTGCCACCCTTATGGAGATCAGGATGGAGTGTGAGAGGTACTGAGAGAGTCTACAAAATATCAGTATGCACAGAGTACAGTACAGTAGAACACTGAGTTCAAGGGATTCATCTCTTTTATAGAAAGCAGTATTCACGGCTATTATTTATATGCAAAGCAACATTAGCTCTACCCTCCAAGATTTTGGCGGTAAACACAAACATGAGAAGTGGCTCAGGTATAGAGATGAGGACCTTTCTCTCTTGCATGTAGGACTACAAGAAACTCATGAAAGTTTATGTCGCCCAAAATAAAAATAACGATGAATATTGACGTGGAGAAGGACTGACTAGCAGAACACAAATATGGGACATGTAAATCAAAGCTCCAATATATAAATTGTAATACTAAAATTGATAATCTATATAGGTAAAAATAAGATAGGATTTAACATTACACTGTAAAATCAATTCAAGGGAACACAAATTGTACTTTACACAAAATTCAGCTTTGTAATTTAGAAGAAATATAAGACAATGTGTGTATAACTGAAAAGACAAACATTGGATGAATAATATAAATCATACAGCAAATTTTAATAAGCATAAATATATTAAAGATTTTTTTCATCAAGTGGGATAACAATAAAATGACTTAGCTTGCTTTCACTAATTAGGAGGATATATTTATGGCATTTTAAAAACATAAGAATAAAAATTTAAAATAATTGCTCACAAATGAAGAATGAAAAGCCAAACACAATACTAAAAAAGCTGAAGGGGAGTGAGACAGTAAAAGTCATGCAAAGCATTTATCAGAAGACAGAACATATTCTAGGAAGGAACATGTGCATTAAATCTCAACTTCTTCCATAATCAGGAAAAAAATTTCAAATACAATAGGTACTTTTAATGTATACCATACTTGGAAACATTCAGAATCAAATTGAACTTTCATAGAACACTGAAGCAGAATTAAATCTATCACATGTACCAAATAGAAAACACACATTGCCTATTTACTAAATCCATACATTCCACCTTGTATATGTTTCATTGCAAAATATGTATATATACATACATGCATACATATATGTCTTCCATTTACACATTAATACCCATAATGTATTATGCTACCTATGAAGTTTAGATATTCATTTAAACATGAAGCTAAATGCATACTTGTGCATGATATTACAGCAGACAGAATGTTCTTACTGGTATAAATTCTAAAGTAAAATACAGGAAGCAATTTACACATTTATTGACAGAAATTAAATTAGTAAGTTGTAGTATATTCACAAAATGGAATAATACACCAAATAAAAATGAGAATACCAAGTTATATAACTCAATATGGATTTATGTAGAAAAATGACTAAATAAAACTTGTTAAAGTAGAAAATATACAATGTCATTTTCTTTGTATCATTTTCAAAAACAACTACATCTTATATATTATGGAACCATATATTTTAAGCAAATTAAAAAAAAAATTACATGTACTTCAAAACTGTAAAGCCTTCAATGACAAGAACTGTTACATCAATGGTATTTGTCATATTATTTATAGAGCTTGCTGTTAGTGTTTATCTTAGAAATAATCATAGAAATATCATAGCTACAAGTGTTTTGTATTTGATTTTTATTGTTAAGAAGATTGAAAATGAAGTAAGGAAGAATCCACTGAATTCTGAGAAACAAGTACAAATCGCATACCAAAATTTGTTTGTTATATTTGAACATCAAATATAGAAATATTTTGGATATAAAAATTTTTAATAAGCAAATTATAATTTAAAAATAATGTTCTGCTAAAGTATGACTTAAATCAGATGGAAACAGATATGATGAAGGTGGATAACTGTAAATCAGGAACTCTCTATACTCTAGGACAAAAGAACTAAATACTTATATTTCTATATCAATATACATTAAAATATTGCTTTACATGTTAGACTTACTTTCTAAGCAAAAAACTTTTTAAAGAATGTTCCCTGGAGGATAGAAAAAGATTGACTGAGTAAGATGCTCCAGCAATTACCTCCACACAGAGACATCAATTTGAACAGCTATTCATCAGCAAGGCCCCTTCGCATGTTCTAGGAAGCCAAATGGGAGACCACAGTACATAGTTTTAGTTTAATAAGAAAAGTCTCATTGAAGAAGGCAAAAGGAAAAGAGTTGCCCATGTCACTCTTCCCTAAACACACAATGTGGAAAGAGAGGGAAGGAATCAACCAAAATCATAGACGTGAAAGCTAAGGCCTTGTGGCAACCTAAAAGCAAAAATCTATAATAGCTACACCAAAAATAATCAGCAAAAAAAATTCAAACACACTTCTATAACAAATCGCTTAATCACGAAGGAATGTTGCAAGAGGAAGACAAAAACAGTGGAAGCAGAAAAAGCTAGAAATAAAGTGTCAAGTTGGCTTAACCTATCAATAATTACTTTAGAATTAAATGGATTAAGTTTTCCAATTAAAATACAAAGAACAACTAAATGGATTTACAAAAATAACAAGCATAAACAATAAAAAATAATGTACTCTATGCTGGTTATAAGACACTCATGTCACTTCTTAGGACATATATAGATTGGATGTGAAAAAAATGGAGAAAGGTATGCTAAGCATGGAGCTGGTGCTCTGGTGTAGTGGGTTAAGATGCCAGCTACAGGGCCAGCATTCCATATGGGAACCAGTTCTAGTCCTAGCTGCTCACTTCTGATCCAGCTTCCTGCTAATGTGCCTGGGAAATCAGTGGAAGATGGCCCAAGTCCTTGGGCCCCTGCACCCGCCTGGGAGACTCAGAAGAAGCTCCAGGCTCCTGGCTTTAGCTGATTGTTGCAGTCATTTGGGGAGTAAACCAGTAAATGGAAGATTTCTGTCTGTCTGTTTCTCTCTCTCCCTCCCTCTCTCTAACTCTGCCTTTCAAATAAGTAAATCTTAACAAAAGATATATCATGTAAATGGAATCCTCTAAGAATACAGGAGTAGCCATACTCATATAACAAGTATTTTA
Organism: Sylvilagus floridanus; assembly: GCA_949820135.1. NCBI lineage: Eukaryota > Metazoa > Chordata > Mammalia > Lagomorpha > Leporidae > Sylvilagus > Sylvilagus floridanus. The sequence goes on from OX463242.1 coordinate 58,489,893, forward strand.
AATTATAAGTATTAAAAACTGACAAGAATCGTTGTTAGGTTATTACTAAGCGGTCAAATAATCAATGAAATAATAATTGCAAGTATGTGTGCACTCAAATTCAAAACACCCAAACATAGAAAATGTTAATATACTTAAAGACAGTGATATATTCCATTGCAATAATAGTAGGGGACTTCATCTTTCTTTCAGCAATGAACAGATCATCCATTTTAAACAATCACTGAAGAAACAGCATAGCTAAATTGCATCACAGATCAATTTGGCCTAAGAAATATCTGTAGAAACTCCCATCAATATTTGTAGTATAAACATTATTCTCAAGGGCTCTTGGACCATTCTACAGAATAGGTCAAGTAGTAGGTCTCAAATTACATCTCAACACATTTTTAAAATTGAAATCATATTGGATTTCTTTTCCAAGTGAAATGCAATAAAACTAGAAACTGACAACTTGAAAAACTTTGAAACTGTACAAATAGAAATTAAGCAATTTACTACTGAACAACTAATAGAAACAAATAAAAACTGAAACATGGAAAAAGCAGTACCAAGAGGAAGGTTTAGAACAATATCTACATTAACAAAAAAACAGACATAAATTACAAATAGTCAACCTATTTTTTCACCACAAGGAACTAGAAAAGCAAGAATAAATCAAAGCCAAAGTTAGTATGAAGAAAGAAATAATAGAGGTCAGAGGAGCAAAACAATGAAATAGAGACAAAAATTAAAGGCAAAAAAAAAAAACCCACAATAAAATAGACATTTTTCCAAAAATAAACATATGGTGAACTTTTTGCTAGAATAACCATGAAAAAAAGAGAAAACTCAAAATTAGAGATGAAAATGGAGACATTACAACTCATACAGCATAATTCAAAAGATCATTAGGAATTATCATGAACAACTTTATGAAAAGAAATTTGATAGCCTAATAAAATGTTTGGACATATATACTATACCAAGACTGAATCATGAAGAAACAGAATTCTGGTACAGATCAATAATGAATAACGAGTTTGAGTTAGTCTCAATGGAGTTTCCCATCAAAGAAAGAAAAGACAAAAATCAGATGGTTTTTCTGTTGAATTCTACCAAATATTTAAAGAAGAACTAATATTAATTGCTCTAAGTTATTCTCTAATATAGAAAAATGAGTGATTCATTCTAAGTAATTCTGTGAGGCCAGCCTCATTCTAATACTCAAATCAGAAAAGAAATAAAGAAAAACAACAAAAGATGGGGCTGGTGCTGTTGCTTAGTGGGTAAAGCTGCCACTGGCAGTGCTGGCATCCCATATGGGCGCTAGTGTAAGTCCCACCTGCTCCACTTCCAATCTAGCTCTCTTTTATAGCCTGGGAAAGTAGTGGAAGATGGCCCAAGTGCTTGGGCCCCTGCACATGTGTGGGAGACCTGGAAGAAGCTTCTTGCTCCTAGCCTTGGATCGTTGCAGCTCCAGTCATTGCGGCCATCTGGGGAGTGAACCAGTGGGTGAAAGACCTCTCTCTCCTTGCCTCTGCCTCTTTGTAACTCTCCCTTTCAAATAAATAAATAAATCTTTAAAAAAAAAAAAAGAAAGTTAAAGCTAATATCCTTGATGAACAAAAATGCAAAAATCCTCAACAAAATATGAGCAAACTGATTCCAAAGACCATCAAAAGGATTACTCATTATGTGTAAGTAGGGTTAATCCCAGGGATGCAAAATCAGTTCAACATTCACAATCAATAAATGTGCTACAACACATCAACAGAATGAAAGATGAAAATCATCTTAATAGATGTAGACAAACATTTGATAAGTTTCAGCATCCCTTTATGATAAAAAAAAATACTCTGAAAAATCAGGCACAGAAGTATCATGACTCAATATAATAAGGACCATACATAGTAAGTCAATAGCTAATATACTGAATGAGGAAGTGCTGAAGTCATTGTTTTTAAAATCTGGAACAAAGGCTGGTGTCCGTCACTCACTAGGCTAATCCTCCACCTGCGGCGCCGGCACCCTGGGTTCTAGTCCCATTTGGGGCACCAGATTCTGTCCGGGTTGCTCCTCTTCCAGTCCAGCTCTCTCTTGTGGCCCGCGAAGGCAGTGGAAGGTGGCCCAATTCCTTGGGCCCTGCACCCGCATGGGAGACCAGAAGGAAGCACCTGGCTCCTGGCTTCGGATCGGCGCAGTGCACAGGCCATAGTAGCCATTAGGGGGGTGAACCAAAGGAAAGAAGACCTTTCTCTTTGTCTCTCTCTCTCTCTCACTGTCTAACTATGCCTGTCAAAAAAAAATCTGGAACAAAGTAAGACGGCCCATTTTGGGGGCCTTTTCCACTAAGTGTTAGAAATCCTAGCCAGAGCAATAAAAGAAAGAAATGGCATTAAAATCAGTAAGAAGCAATTCAGGTCACAAGTATTTGCAGATGATACCACCTTACATACTGAAAACTCTGAAGACTCTATCAAAAAAAAAAAAAAGCTATTAGAATCAATTAAAATTCATCAATTCAGCAAATTTGCAGGATACAATATCAATATAAAATGAATACCATTGCCATCCATTAATAGTAAATTATCTGGAAGAGAAATCAAAAAAGCAATCCCTTTTACTATATCTAGCAAAATAAAACTAAAATGAAATACCTAGGAATAATTTATCCAAATAAGTGAAAAAAATCTCAACAATGAAAATTATAAAACATTGATGAATGAAATTGTAAAGGACAGAGAAATTAATGAAGAGACTTCCCATGTTCATGAAATAGAAAGAATAATATTGTTAAAATGTCATTCATTTTATAAAAAGATTTATTTATTTGAAAGTCAGAGTTACAGAGAGAAAGGGAGCAACATAGACAGAGTGATCTTCCATCCTCTGGACACCTCCTCAGATTATCTCAATGCCCAGAGCTGCGCCAGGCTGAAGCCAGAAGCTTGGAGCTTCCTCAAGGTTTCCCATGTGGGTAGCAGGGGCCCAAGTACTTGGTTCTTCTTCCATTGCCTTTCCAAAGCCATCAAGAAGATATTTCGCACGCAACAAGGACAGGAATTTTTTTGGGGGGTGAGGTACAGAATGTCTTGGACTCAATGTTTTTGACCCCTCAAAATTTATGTACTGAAAACACAATGCCCAATGTGATAATATTTGAGGATTGTGCCTTTAGGAGTTAATTAGTTAGATGTGATCAAGGAAATGGGGGTGGCCTATGATAGGGCTAGTACCTTTATAAGAATAAACACCAGACAGTTTGATATTTGCCCTATGACTGAGGATTCATGAAGAATATGCAGATGTGAAAGCCAGGAAGAGAGCCCTCCTGGACACTGAATCAGTTAATACCTGATCTTGGACTTCTCAGCCTCAGCACCATGAGAAATAAATTTCTGTTGCTTAAATTATCATATATATGGTATTTGGCTATGGCAGTCCAATTGGACTAAGGTAATAAGCCTAAGTATTTTATTTAAAATAATAATTATTACAAACAGTAAAATTGGTAAAAAAAAAAAAATGCCTAAACAATGGAACAACAGAGAAGTGAAAGTTAAGTAAGTTATTTATATAGCAATATTTCTTTGCAGCTTATAAATGGATAATGGTTATACCTAGTAAATCAAAATAGCAATATGACTATACACTGAGGTTAAAAAAGAAAACACTAGACAAAAAGAAAAACAAATGGTTGAAGATAATTTTCTCAAAAGGCTAGTCAAGGGAAAGGTGTTTATTCCCTCTCTTTCTGTTTAACTTACTTTAAAGCAGTTGCAATTGTCTCGTTCATTCAACAAAGAAAAGCAAAAATGCAGAATGTAACATCATCCACAGCACTGTGAAAGAAATTTTACATAAAGATAGGCTATAAACCCCTGAAAGTAAAAGATCTGCATTTTCTAATTCCTCTGCATCTCATCATAACCTATAACAGAAGTCTGTTTTTCCCCAACATAAAGGGTTTTAACAAGGATGGGAGACTTACCAAGTATATATTAGAAGGGAGACAGATGCTGCAGCAATGTCACACAAGAGTTGTGATCCTTGTGGTTTGTTGGTGGAAATGCTTAGATAAGGGAAAAAATGATCTGTTTGGAATCTACCTCATTAAATTAATAATGAAGTCCAAGAATATAAGGCCCATAGATTCTGTTACTCTTTGTAAAAGAGAAAAACAATAAGAATGTTGTTACTTTAGGAGGAATAAAAGTATTAAAACCTGGAGGTGTCTTGGGAAAGTTAACTCATCATGCATATAAAGCCTAATAAATTTTCTAATTCTATTTCTTCTTAATTGACTTTGATTGCCAATTCTTGTCAACAAGGACAAACAGACCTTGCATTTTAAATGAAATGATGCAAGCCATATTAAATGTGGCCTTGAAGTTTCCAAACTATTTCATATGCATGAAGCAACTGCTAATAGTAGCCTTTGTTTCTACAGTAGAACAAAAAGATTCATGCTATATCAGATATTGCTACAAAAATCATACACTGAGAAAGACATATTTCATGAAATACTTTGCAATTTTTCTCTATGCCACCTGTAATGAGCTTCATTAAAAAAGAAATTATCTTTGTATCTTCACATTGTTTTTGCCTAATCTGCATTGCAATATATTAAAAGAGAAATGTTCGTTTGTCTTACACCTTTGTATAAACATTGTCCAGATTAAAAATGGGTGATGAAGCTTTCTAGGATGCTACCACAGCATGAAAGCTCTGCAAGTTAATATAAAAATGTGAGATTTAAAACCTTTCATATCTCATAAAGCATCTAACAGGCATATACTCCTGATTGCTATCACTACATCTTTCAAACTCCAACGATAATTTCATCTAATGCCTAGCAATCACTCTGCTCAAAAAGTTGTCCACAAAGAGAAACAGGAAACTTTGAATAGCTCATATTAATTATTCATTGACTCAAATAAAAACAAATAGTCATTTTAGAATGTGTGAATCACAGCTATGCTGTAATACCAAAACTAATATCAGTTTCTTTCTAGAAAGTTTCTGTGCCTTAGCCAGAAAATCCTGAGGTAACAAGTAAACCTGGTAAAATCAACAAGTAATTATTCTTAATGTCTCAACTGGGATGAACTAATGCAAATTTAATTTCATGTGCTGTCTCCAGAAGTTGAATACTCATAAAAATTTACTTTTTTACATTATAGGTAAAATATCACCATACTAGTTAAAAGAATAGCTACAGCAAAAAATTCTTTGCATATTCATACATGAAACATAGCTTCTGTGTAGTGATAATAATAGAATGAACATTTTATTTGTCAGAAAGCTTTTTTGATATATTTTTTCATTTTTCAAAGTTAATATTTCATCAAATTGTAATAATATCTTTTTTAAAGATTTATTTTATTTATTTGAAAGAGTTACAGAGAGAGAGAGACAGAGAGAGAGGTTGTCCATCGGCTGGTTCACTCCCCAGATGGCCGCAACGGCAGGAGCTGCACCGATCTGAAAGCAGGAGCCAGGAGCTTCTTCCAGGTCTCCCACGTGGGTGGAGGAGCCCAAGGACTTGGCTATTTTCTACTGCTTTCTAGGCCATAGCAGAGAGCTGGATCGGAAGAGGAGCAGCAGGGACTAGAACCGGCATCCATATGGAATGCCGGCACTTCAGACCAGGGCTTTAACCTGCCGCGCCACAGCGCTGGCCCTTTTCATACTTTTCTATTTAAACAAACATATAAATGTATATATAATATATACATACATATGCATATATAAATATATATGTTATATATATATAATGTTTTAAAAATATAACAGTGCTTGCATTAGTATCAGTAATACACATCCACTGGCACTTAGTAAATATTAGCCATGAAATTATGAAGCACTTTTGCACAACTAAATATACAATTTATGTGTTATAATACACAATTATATTAATTAGATCACCATGGAAAAAAGCTATTGCCATTATCATTAAATTAAAAATGCAGACTACTAAATAGTGAGTTGAGCAGGGTCCTGGTGTTTAAAACTTATAACATGGCTATAGAATTAAAATAAAAGAATTTTATCTAAAAATATTAACTATGATTATTTCCATTTACCTAACTTTATATAGGTTTTACCATTTTTATTCACAACTTTGTTTTTCCATGAAAATACATTATTGTGATAAGAGAAAATGACGATCAAAAGTAATTATTCCTCTTTGACTTCTGCAAGAATTAGATGTTACAGTTGCCTTGAAATGCTTTAGCAGAGACAGAATTATTCACCAAAATTAAATATGCCATTTAAAATGCTCAAATATGCAGCATAGGAGAAGATCTTTTGAAATATCCTTATTTGGGATACAGAATTTTATCCATTGAAAGGACAACTATTACTAATATATTACTCTTATTTCTCATCCCATAATAACCAGTGTAGTCAATGCAATTCTCACTGAGCTAAAAAAAGGGGCTGTCACAGTTATTCTCAGAGAAAGGACATCATGGAGGTCCTGCTGCCGTTATTAAAGATGAGTTTCTTTTGTAAGGTCAGGATGAGTAATAAGCAATTATGCCATCCAGGGTTGAGTTTAGAAGTGCTTGTTGTTTATATGACCTTCCATGAGTAGTTTAGTATATTTATAAATATTTGCCATTCATTTGCCTTTTGTCATTGACTAAGGATTGACCTGTGTCACTTGTCACTGACACCTAACACCAAAATGAATTGAAATTCTGTCTTTAGAAATAGGTTTCCTTGATACTGTGACATTTATAAATGGACCTTTAAAGACTACTTTTTCTATACACTTTGTTTCAATTTCTTGTCAGTCTCAAGTGGAGGTTTTTATAATACTAAATTTATCACATCTTTCCAGGATCATTTCTCTGACTCTAAGCTTCATGTGTGCGTTTCACCTCTGAAGGAGTCTATATTTACTTCTTCCCTCCCTTTCAACTTATAACAAATTATATATAAAACATTCTCAGGAGAGAAAATGGCATTTCTTTAAAAAAAAAAAAAACTACTCAAAATATAAAGAATCATTGGTTTTATCATGCAAGTTTGAAGGTTATCATTCATGTAGTACCTTTTAAAAAAAACTTCTCAGGAAAGGTCAATTTCCAACTCTTTGTTGTATAACACAAAAGTTTAGATAGAAAACATTTAACTGGCTTTATCATTATGTGAGCTATAGCTTACCTGAAGTTCTTTATACCATCAATCCTGTGAGGAATCATTTTCATCCATCTTATTTTCTCTTTGGCTTTTGTAGAATAATTTATTACATCTTTAAGCTTTGCTATGTGATGGCCACTTATTACCGTCATTTTGTGCACTCCCTAATTTTTCTTAACATTTTGTAATTTTTGTCTCAGAATTTTCATGAAATTTCTTCCTTCACTTATTTATTTATTTAAAAGGCAGAATCAGAGAGAAAGAGAGAGACAAGCATCTGCTCTTTGATGACCAAAATGCCTGCAAGAATCAGTTCTGGGGCAGGCATAAGCCAGCCTGGAAATCCATGTGGGTCTTCCAGGTGCATGGCAGGGACGTAAGCATTTGGGTCATCATCTGTTGCCTTCCATGGTGTATTAGCTAGAAGCTGGATTGGAGACAGAGTGGCCAGACTGGAAATGAGAATGGAACTCTGGTAGAGGATGCAGATTTTCCAATCAGTGGCTTAAACTGATCATTTACAGTGCCTGCCTCTAGTCATTATCACCCTAGAGATAGGTATCTAAAATTTCCAATTACATGATTATGCAAGACCTAAGATTTCTTTTCTCTAATGTAAAGGCCTATGATTATTGAATCCATAACAAGTCGAAACAAAGAACTAAAATAGAAGAAAGCAAAAACATAAATTTAATAGTCACCCCATTTTTCAAAAGCTTATTGTAAAATAAATTTGTATTTTGCCTCATTATATTGCCATTGTTACTGAAAAAAAAAAACACTGTCAGTTTCCAAAATAAGCCATTTTAACAGCATAGTTTACTCAGTTCTTTATACATTTTAGTCCACTCTCCAGTTTATTAGGTTCGTTTTAATATGCATGGTACAGCACTGTTGCCACAAGAAGATAGCATCTGGACTTACATGTCCATTGGGTACAACTATCGGCATTTTTCCTTTGCTTAGGTCATGAACCCAATTAATCCTCATTGCAGAAAGGATAAAGGAAATACCAGTGATCATACACACTAAATGTTATCTGAATCTAATCTGACAGTCATTGCTGATTGAACTCAGTATACCCTGAAACCTAAAAAATGAGTCTTAGCAGGAATATATAGATTTCTCTATATTTCACCAGTGACTTCTAAATATGCCTTGAAAATCAGCAAAAATGGAACTGCAAAGTTATGTGCATATTATTTTTTATTATGTAGGCTATAATGAGTGTGAATATCTGAAATTATTTTGTGGTTTTATAGGAGACTACACATCATCTCTATGTAAAAAGGAAAGTTGTCAATGCTTCTTCTAATATCCTTTATCTGAAATTGATAACACATGAAATAAAATATTAGTAATGTAATCCTAGTAGGTATTCAAATTTTTTTCTTTCTGTATTTTTAGTATATAATAAATCTTAGTGATATTTCTGATTCTAGACTTCTACACGATTCTTGGATCATGTTAATTTGTCAAAATTCATTATATTTCTAGTCACTGTCACAAAATCTCCCCAATAATCCAAATTGGAAATGGAAAACTCACTAGAAATGAAAATGGAATAGTTCTAGATATTTATTTTCCCTTTCCTGTTCATATCAAATGTTTCTAAAATCTTTTCTATTCTCCCCCCCCCCTTCCAAATATCTCTAGACTCCTCCTACTCTTATATCACTAACTGAACACTAATTATTCTCTTCCTGGATTATTATGCCAATGTCTTGCAAAATGTTCCTTCTTCCTGGGCACTCCTCAGTGGATTCTCTTCACAGCAAGCTTTAAACTGCTTTTTAAAGAATCAGTTACTTTATCTCCACACTTTAAAGAAGAATTGTAGCTGGTTGATAAAACTAAATTATTTTAGGACAGACTATGAGGTTCATCGTAATCTGACTCTTGTCCTCCTTAGTTGATCGATGAAACATCTTATATCTATCACAAGGCTAGGTATGTATGCATCCTCAATGTAATGAGCTCCTTGTTTAGCAAATCTCTGTTGTGAGAAAACCCTGAAAAGTGTTCACACATCATACAAAGATCTTCAGATTCATATCATCCTCACTGGGCCTTCTTTTCCCTAGACATCCATTCCAAGCTTCAAATATCTGCTTTAGGATTCCTCATTAGTTTTTGGCTGATTCCTAAAGTCTATTATGTACCTGGTGGGGTTCCAGGAACTCTGTCAGAGATGAGCTCCTGGGAGGCTTAAGACTGAACTGTCTCTTCAAAATTCTCACAGTGCTGGAATTTCTGATCCAGCCAAAGAAGAAAGAGCATTGAGAATAGTTCAGGTGTGCTTTTGAAAGGCTACGTGTTAGGAGTGAGTGACATGTCTTAAGAGTAATTTTTGTTCTGGAAATGTGAAACCAAGACAAGAATAGACACATTCTAACAAACCCATGATCCAAAGCCTGAGGATATCAAGGAGATCTGCTGGTAGTTTGACATCTGTCAAAACAGATCAAGTAGTGATTTAGAGGAAGTTAAACATCAGAGAGCCTATAGAGCTCCAATGGTGATAAAAATAGTAAGAATAAATAATTGTGATGATACACAATCAGAATGATGGGAAAATTGATAAGTCATCTTAAATTAAGAGAATAAATATCAACCAAGAGATGACCCAGAAATTAGGGTGAGCAAGAAAAGTTATCAAACAATTATAACTAGTATTTTAGAGAAAACAGAGGTGGGAAGAGTATTACAGCATAAGCGGTAAAGCCACCACATAGCAAGCAAAGCCGCCTCCTGGCATGTCAATATAGGGCTGGTTCTTGTTCCGGCTGCTCCACTTCCATCCCAGCTCCCCACTAATGGCCTGGGAAAAGCAGTGGAGATGGGCCAAAGGTATGGACACCTGTTACCCAAATGGGATCTGGATGAAGCTTCTGGCTCCTTGCTTTAGCCTAGCTCAGTCTAGCAATTGAGGCCATCTGGGGAGTGAACCAGAAAATAGAAAATGTCTCGCTGCTGTCTCTCCCTCTCTCTCTCTCTGTGGCTCTTTCTTTCCTTTTTTTTTTCTTTTAAAGATTTATTTACTTATTTGAAAGTCAGAGTTACACAGAGAGAGTAGGAGAGTCAGAGAGAGGTTTTCCATCTGCTGGTTCACTCTCCAGTTAATCACAACAGCTGGAGCTGCACCAGTCGGAAGCCAGGAGCCAGGAGCGTCTTCCAGGTCTCCCATGCAGGCACAGGGACCCAAGTACTTGGGTCATCTCCTACTGCTTTCCCAGGCTATAGCAGAGAGCTGGATCGGAAGTGGAGCAGCCAGGACTCGAACAGGCGCCCGTATAGGTTGCCGGCACTGCAGGCAGAGGCTTTTACCTGCTACGCCACAGTGCCAGCCCCCTGTTATGTTGTCTTTCAGCTTTGCATCCACTGTAAAAAATCAACTAATACAAACAGAACCCCATTTAAATATTATTTCACATAGAAAAGAAAGAATGTGCTCTAGTATATAATCACGTAAATAAACATAGATGTTTATATAGTTGTTGTGATGCCTGTGTCCCCTTTGGGAGAACCTGGGTTCAATATTTATCTCTAGTTTCTGTCTCCAGCTTTATGCTAATGCATACCCTGGCAGACATCAATGATAGCTCACGTAGTTGGGCTCCTGCATGGGGGACCTAGGTGGTATTCCTGGCTCTTCATTTTGGGGTGGTCTAGTTCAAGTCCGTGCAACCACTGGGGAATGAGCAAACTGATAGGAATTCTCTTTTGTTTGCCTTTCTCTCTCTCAGTCTCTCTGCTTCTCCAATTAATTAATTATTAAAATAAGTAAATTAGGATAAGATTCTATTACTTTATAATTGGCATTTGTACTTAAATTAATGAATATGTGTTCATAACTATAAGATATTTTCTAGACATTAATTTTTAAAAATTGGTTCTCAAGGATATCAAATATTACTGTTTTAACTTAATATTTTTGTTGGCAACCCTTACCAGTGGAGTAGAAAAAATCATAAAAAAATGGACAGGAAGAAATATAATTATTGCAATAATTGAAATATTGCTAATAATTCTCACCAGAAAATCCAGGAAATCCACAGAAGAATACATAAAAGTAGTGAGAGGTTTCTCATAAATGTGTTGAACACAAGATCAGTTTAGAAAAGTTGATGAAATTCCTATAAGCAAAATATAAAATTAGAAATTTAATTTAAAGAGTAAAACATCACATTTGTATTAACAGATAAAAAGGTAATGTATCCAAAAAATGTACTTAGGAAAACATGTCCATAACATTTTTGGAGAAAACTATAAAACTCTTTATTTAAGTTGTTCCTATATATTCAATGCAATTGCAATCAAATTTGTAACAGATCTTTCTATGTACGTGTAAACCATGAAAAATCCAGTTCTAAAATGTTTGTGGAACAGCAATGCTGAAAATAGCAATGATAATTATTAAAAAGGGATGTTTATGGATCCTAAATATCTATGAAAAGTACTTTATATAGAGTAATAAAAATAATGTGTATTCATGAAGGAATAAATAAATGAAGCAAAGAAACCAAAGAACATACAATAACAAATTCAGACACACTCATGTGGAAACTTGACCATATGAAAGAAGATTAGTTAATAAATGATTCTGGGGAAAATTGTCTTATGGAATTCTAATGTATATCCATACCATTCACAACAAGTTTAAGTCAATTCCAACAAAAGTAAACAGCTACTTGCTACTTGTCTTGAGCAATACTGAAAGTCAGAGGAAAGCTTATGGAATATATTATAGCTTTAGAGAAGAGGAAGATTACCAAAAAACACACACCCATACATCTTTTAAAACGTTTAATAAAATGTTATATTTAATTTCAACAATGAAATATAATCAGTAAAAAGACAAGTCGAATTGGAGAAATTTGCAACACATATTGCTGAGTGTAGTTTCCACAATATAGTTTGCTTTAAATGTTATTTTACATCATACTTTTGTTTTCATTTTTTAATTACTATAGAGAACAGATTTTATGTATTTCATGGATGTGATTCCATAAATACTATGATACATGACTCTCACTCACCCTCCCTCCCTTCCTTTTTTTTTAATTTTTGCAAAATACAATTTCAAGTACTTTATAATCACAGGCTGAATACTATACCACATATAGTTTTCAACAAGGAACAAGGAGAAACACCACTGTTCTGTAGGAAAATACACAATGGTTATAAACAATAGTGACATCACAAGATTTCAATTTCATTCTTTTATGTTGAGGTTTTTTTATTCTATATATTGCCTACCCTAAGTAAGAGAAAATAAATGATATTTGTCTGGCCTGGGTTATTTCGCTAGGCATAATGGTCTCCAGTTGCATCCATTTTGTTGCAAGACATTTCATTCTTTTTATGCATGAATAGTATTGCATTATGTATTTATACCACATTTTCCTTATCTAGTCTTCAGGTGATGGAAATTTGAGTTGATTCCATATCTTAGCTATTATGAATTGAACTTCTTATAAGCATGATGGTATGGATAACACTATCATATGCTGATTTTATTTCCTTTGTATTAATTCCCAGAAGTGGACTGGCCACATCATATGGTAGATCTATTTTCATATTTCTGTGAAATCTCCATCCTATGTTCTATAATATTTGTACTAGTATACATTTCCACCAACAGTGTATAAGAGTACCATTTTCCCCTTTCCATATCCTTGCCAGCATTTACTATTTTTTGATTTTTGGATAATAGTCGTGCTTACTAGGGGGAGGTGGCACCGCATTTCACTTTCCTGATGATTGGTAATCCTGAGCATTTTCTGTTATGTCTGTTGACCATTTGTATTCTATCCTTGGAAAAACTGACTGTTCATGTCCTATCCCCATTTCTTAACTGGAATGTTTTGTTGTTATTAAGTTTCTTGAGCTCCTTCTATATTCTGGATATCAATCCTTTAACAGATGCATAGTTTACAAATGTTTCCTCCCATTCTATCCACTAACTCTTCATTTTGTTGAATGTTTACTTTTCTGTGCAGAATCTTGTTAGATTGATATAATCCCATTTGTCAACTTTTGCTCTTATTTCTTGTGCTTCTGGGATCTTATCCAAGAAGACTTCGCCTATGTCAATGTCTTATATTATTTCCCCCTATATTTTCCACTGGTAATTTGATGGTTTCAGGTCTTAGATTTAGATCTTGGTCCACCGTGAGTTGATGTTTGTATAGAGTGTAAGCTGTAGATGTTATCTCAAACTTCTGCACATGGAGATTGAATTTTCCCAACACCAATTTTGAAGAGACTGTGCTTTCTTCAGGGAGTGATTTTAGCTCATTTGTCAAAGAATGATTGATTGTAGATGCATGGATTAATATCTTGGATTCCTATTCTGTTCCTTTGGTCCACATGTCTATTTTTTTTCCTAGTACCAGGATGTTTTGTTTATGAACTCCCTCTGGTATGTTTTGAAATCTGGCATTGTGTTTTCTCTGGCTTTGTTTTCATTGTTTAAGATCTCTTTAGCTATTTGGGGTCTCTTGTGTTTCCATATGAATTTTAGGATCATATTTTATAGATCTGAGAAGTATGCCCTTGGTATTTTGATTGAGATCACATAGAATCTGTAAATTCCACTGGGTAGTATGGACATATTAATTATATTAATTCTTCCAATCCAAAGACAAGGAATATTTGTTTGTATCTTTTATTTATTTCCTTAATGTTTTATAATTTTCATTGTAGAAATCTTTCACATCCTTGGTTAAATTTATCCAAAGGAAATAATTTTTGTAGCTATTGTGAATGGGACTAATCTTACAAGTTTTTTCTCAGCCATGTGTATACAAATTTTACTGATTTTTGTGTGTTGATTTTATATCCTGCAATTTGCCAAATCCTCTTATAATTGTCTCTTAGTGGAATCTTAATGGTTCCCTAGTCATCTTCTCACTGTAACCTCACCCTCATGATAATTACCTCCCCAAACCCTTTGCCCTAAAACCATCTCCTTGTAGGTTCAGATCTCAACATATGGATTTTGGGAGGACACAATCTTTCATGTTACAGCAAAGGTAAAAATCTCATTATCTGAATCAGACGTCTTTTAAATGATACACATGCCTTTTAATAAAAGTAATTTACGTATATAAAACAATAATTTTGAAAAAAGTTTATATATTAAAATACAACAAGGTTATCTCATTAAATACTACATGATTAATATCATACACAAATATGACTTTATACATCACATGCATGATAAAAATAGACTAATCATAAAGTAGAAAAGATAAAGTCCACACTTCTGTTCTTTTTTCCATAGCATCAGTTTAACTGAATGTGTTGTTTTCTTTGTGGGCATTTTATCTTTCTCTATTTAGGGACCTTTCCCTTGAGTTCATATGACTTTTAAAAAATAATTGGTTTGCTCAAAGGTGTAAAATGGAGACTCTTGCTAGGATTTTAAATGTCAAAGAAAGAAACAAACATTTGGTTTGAGTTAAATTATCATATACATAATAAGCTAGGAGACACCTTCTATGTCTGAAATATGAAAGAGGAACTTGATTGTAAATGTCTGTTTATGAGGACTGAGAGAATTCTAAACAGCTCCTCATCTTCTTAAAAGGAGTGAGTGATTAAATGCACAATGTTAATAGATGAAAAACAATGATGTCTTATCAAAATTAGTTATGAAAGTATTAGGAGTTCTATTTATGGGAGACTGAGAGAACAGGTTACAAAAAATGACCTCTTTCTGGGAGACATGATAAAAACCCATCTGGATGAGGGTACTCATACAAAGCTCTAAACGAGTGTCTATGTCCACATATACTTAGTATAGTATGTTAAGCTGATTTTTCGTTGAAACTTAGGAACTTTCCCAATAGTTTTAGGTAAAGTAAAGCTGGTTTCTTCTGCAGATGACAATAAAAGAAAAACTCAGGGATCTCAGTCTCACTTAGATACGACTTGCTCAGAATATAGCACCTCCATCACCATAACCTCATTTTAGAAGCTTTTATTCACTCCTGAAAAAAAGTTGATGCATATTAACATCTCTTATCCTCTAGCCTCACACAGCTTCTTATCTGCATTTTGTCCATAGATTTGTCTATTCAATTTGATATAAATGGAATGGTGAAACATAGGATTGTTTGTGATGTACTTAGTATATTATTTTCAAGGTGCATCCACATTGTACCATATATCAGTGCTACAAAACTCTGGGAACTCACTAAAAACCATTGAATTTTATAGTAAATTGTATGATTTGTGCATTATATATCATTAAAGCTCTAAAAAAATGTAGAACTGCATAAAACATTGACTAATGCTCTTCCAAAGAAAAGCTGAGGTGTCTTGGCTTACCCATCTAAGGAAACAGCCATTCTGGAGATGGTAGAAAGTCCATTCGCATAATCATGACCTTTGAATAGAGATAGCATTCCTATCTGAACACAATTATCATGCAAAATGATGACCTACAGTGTTATCAGCTCAAAATAGTAGTTAATAGAAATAATTTTATGAGGAGTCTTATATGCAGAAACCACGCAGACAATTTAAACTAAAGTAACTACCCAACAACAATGAAGTAGGACTTTAAATGGCTGATCAGCTAATTCAGAATTCTGAACAATTGTAACCTACATTTATAAATTAGAATAATATTTAACTGTAATCCACAGGTAACTCAAATAAGTGACCTTGTTTTTCTTCTCTTCAGTGATCCTACAGTCAACAAAGAATGAAAAATTGGCACACAGGAGATGTAGGGTGTGAAGTGAATATTTTAATACTTTTAAAAATTTGGATATTTGATCCAATCCTCTGTATCGGATAACTCACTGAGTTCTAAGTTTGTTTTATGTGAAACTAAAAACCTTTGAAAAATAGTCAATGAAAATGAAAAATATTTATAAACACATTTGGAACACTCAAAAGGAAATGCAAAACCAAGTTTATAACTAAAGTGTAGAAATCAAAATGCTATAGCTTATTTTATGAACAGATTTTTATGGAACAGATATTGTATTAAAATGGAGGCCTTGGGGCTAGACTGTGGAGTAGTGGGTAGGCCACCAACTGCAGTGCCAGCATCGCCTATGGGTGCCGGTTCGAGTCCTGATTGCTCTACTTCCAATCCAGCTCTCTGTGATGGCCTGAGAAAGCCATAGAAGATGACCCAAGTGCTTGGGCCCCTGCAATCACATGGGAGACCTGGAGGAAGCTCCTGGCTCCTGGCTTCGGATCGATGCAGCCCCAACCATTGCGGTCAATCGAGGAGTGAACCAGCGGATGGACGATATCTCACTCTCTAAGCTTCTACCTCTCTGTAACTCTTCCTTTCAAATAAATAAATAAATCTTTAGAAAAATGCAGTTTATTGAAATTATTATATTTAAGCATTTCAAGCAAGTTTAAAAGTCTCTCATGCTCTAAAAATTAATTTGATTACATGATATCTAATTGGATTTTAGTAGTAATAATAAATCAATATTGAGATAAATCTATTTATTAATTTAAAGGTCTTATGAAATTCAACTTTGAAGCAAATAATCATAAAAGATAAACAATAATATTCATGCCCCAAAATAGTTGAAGGAGATTTTTAAGAAAAGTATCAAAAGCTTGATTTTGCCTCTTCTGGTTTAGCATTACACTTTTCTATTAAAAATAAAAAGTGTTATCTAAGCTACATAGTCATGCTTCCTATAAAAACTTTCTGGTTCTCCCCATTTTTATATCTCTTAAGATAAATAATATTATAGCGACTTACTAATTGTGACATCATTTGGACAAATATTCTAGTAATTTAATTTCCAAAATGTGGACAGAAACATTATACAGGTAAATTCTCACAAGAGTTTAATTTGAACAGTTTTAGCTCTTTTTTTCTTTGCATTAAAATAGATATGTTCTGAACAGGTTTTTCTGAATTCTAATTGCTTGAGACTTGGTAAATTAATAATATTGGGCTTCAAATCAGAATGAAGAATTATGTAAATGTTGATGGCATTTTGGTTAGCATTTTGTTTTGAGCTTAGTGAGTTTTTTACCTTTGTTTGTTCTTCACTCAGAGAGTTGATGGCCAACATCAGCCCTCACTTGCTAACCTTCAGCTTGTGCTTCCTTGCATTTTTCTGGTGCATAGCTCTATGTCTCAATTCAGTAAAATATCAATAATAAAACAGAGTAAGGATCATGTTGTTGTTCCACATTTTGCCAGATTGATCAAGGAATGAATTGGTCAATTGAAGAAATTGAAATTGAAGAGGTTCAAAATTATAGAGCCAGACATAACAATAAGAGTTTAGAGCAATGGTACCCAAAGGATATATGATGCAGACTAAATGGGTAATTTTAAACATTTAGTGGTCACATTAAAAAGCCAAAGAAATAGGTGATATTCATTTCTAAAAATATAGTAAAACAGTCTATGTAAAATCTTGTGTTTAAAATGTTATTAACAAAAATATTTGGAGATGTTTTTACATTTTTATAGTAAATCTTGGAAACCAAATTTGGACTAGCCACATTTCAAATGCTGAGTGACCACATGGGGCTGGTGGCTACCGTCCTGGACAACAAACACATAAGCAAATCCTGAATCATATTGGATTGTGGGTGCAGTGTTCACAGAGATAATTGAGTCTTTGTTAGAACAGACAGAGTTAATTACACATTAGAGGGCAACTTATCATTTCAGTGTGTTCCACTTCACTGCCTGTTCTTCAAAAGGAAAAGCTTTTGTATACTTCTTTATTTCTAAGCTTGAAAACAAAAAGTGCTCTGCGGTGGACATTTGGCCCAGTAGGTAAGCATTGGCTTGGGATGCCAGCATCTTGCATTAGATTGCCCGAGTTCCAGTCCCACTCTACTCTCCATTTAGGCTTCCTGCTAATGTGCATCCTGAGAGACAGCCGGTAGTGGCTCAAGTAGTCAAATCTCTGCCACTCACTTGTGAGAACCAGACAGATAGCTCCAGAACTTGCTGTTCTGGGCATTTGGGAAATGAATCAGTGGGTAGGAGATGTCTCTCTTTCTCTCCTGTCTCTATCTCTACCCCTACCTCTCCTTCTATTTCTCTCTCTCTCTCGCTCTCCTTTTCACTCATCTATCCTTTCTCTGCCTCCCTGCCTTTCAAATATAAATCAAAATGTCCCTCTCTTCTAGAAAGTCCATCCAGTTGTCTTTATCCTCAGGTGTCAAATTCTAATTCAATTTTATTTAGGAAAGAAAAAATGACTGTACAACCAAAATTTAAAGATCTTTATTCAGCACTAGTGAATAGTTTTATTTTTCAAACTGTATTTTTCATTGATGTGACCTAAGAAGAAGAATGACCACATTTTATAATTCTATAGGAAACAATGAACTGTGTGTGTATTTCATATGTCTGAATATTTATTCTATTTTGCTTTCTGACAACATTGAACAGATTTAATTATCTGAACTTTATTAAATGTTCCTATCTGATAAAACATGTCTCAAATCATAGATTTTTATTAAACATTTCCTAATTCATATTTTTTTTTCTTTTCTCCTCAAGATTGTAGGATTAGTACATCAGCCTCTCAGTTCATGGCCTCTGAACATCCTGAACAAAAGGGTCATCTCTTCCATTAGCTAATCATGCCCTGTCATCCTCTAATTCATCTCACTCTACCTGAAAGTTTCCATTCCAATGTATTTAATATATAGTATGAGGGTTGCATTGTTCATAGGAAAGTGTATAGTGTATACTTTGAATAATCTTTTAACTGATTTCATTGTTTTTTTTTCTATACATACTCTCGTTTACACATTTGATCTCTTAACAATATAGTTATTTGTTTTTATTTGTATGTATTTCATAAATACAACATAAGGAACATGCAAATTCCTAGCAATGCCCCTGTCCTCCCAACCACTCTTCCCTACCTCCTCCCTCACCTGTTTGGAAACAGAAAGAAAAAAGAAAGAATGGAATATAAAAACTAACAGAATTGTTCCTCAGCAATCTAAACAGGGGCTATTTTTTGTTATTGTTTCTGGAAAGTGTTTTCACTTTTTTCCCCCTTCCTCTTTTCCTTTACTTCTACCCCCCTCTTTCCTTTGATCTATCCATGTTCCCTTACTTCTACCCCCCTCTTTCCTTTGATCTATCCATGTTATGCAATATTGCAAATGAAATTCAGAATCACTTGATCAAATTGAAATATCCATTTGATTCTCTGATGTCATTGTTTTAACTATATAAAGTTGTCATTGTTTCCTTACTGTATCCCAGTAAAATAAGGCAATTCCATAATATACTAGAGATTTTATATTAGTATTTCTTATTGAAGAGAAGCACTTGCTAGTTAAGTTTGCTTTTGTATCTTTGCTTCTACAGTATAACCTTCATGAGGGATTTTTGACTAATTTTATAACTGCTGATTGCTTGGGTTTTTTTTAATTAAGTTCTTAGTACTGTGCAACATCTTATAATGTTAAGAGTGAGAAAGAAAAACTATTCCCAGTTGTGAGAATGCTACAGTCTTAGAGGGGGAATGCAGAGATAAAAAAGCTGTTACATTATGGGGATCACTACAGAGAATGGGTGTGGGGAACTAAAGTAGCATATGGATTACCGACCCTAACCCCAATTCAGTGTTTCAGGGGAAATATGATACCTAATTGGAAAAATTCAAGTTAACCAAGATTTAGTCAGTTAAAGAAGGGTGGAGAAAGCAACAAAAGTTGTGGTAGAAAATGGGAACACCTATCCAAAGATCTAGAGCTGTGCACTTCCACCTAGGATGGGCAGTCCTTCAGGAATTAGCAAGTTCTAAGATGACAATGCATCCAAATACAGAAAGTAAGAAGACGAGGTGTGTAAACGTACAGGAATTGCAATTCACTGTGTGGCATATGCAAGCCGGTTTTAAAGCTACATATCAGAGGGATATGTAAAATTTAATAGTCTTAGGGAAATCCTCAACTTCTTTTTATATCATTTCCTTAAGTGGATCTGTGTTCAATCCTACCCTGTTCTTTTCTCCTTCCCTTTAGGAAACTGCCTCATACTTGACAAGAGAACAGACCTCTCCACTATCTTGATACTTGGTATGTTACCTGTGGTGTACAAAACCCACTTGTATACAATGGAAGGATGGCTCAAAATATTTCTTTTTGAGGTGAAAATATGAGTCATTTTAGCAACTGGATGCAAACTAATTGATTTAAATTTCTTTGCTTAAAAACATTTTTATTTTAATTTTTAGTTAGTTTTTAACAGATTCAATGTGATTTGTAGATACAATTCTAAAATATCAAGGGCATTCATTACAGAATTAGAAAAAAGTCCTGAAGTTTATATGGAATCACAAAAGATCCTGAATGACCGAAGGGATCCTGAGCAAGTAAAACTAACCTGGAGGAATCACAATACCTGATTTTAAAGCATACTACAAAGCTGTAGTCATTAAAACATCTTCATATTGGCATAAAAACTGATACATAGATCAATGGAATGAAATAGAGAGCTCAGAAACTAATTCACATGCATGCAGCCAAATGATTTTGGACAGAAGCTCTCAGACCATACTGTGGAATGAGAATGAAATTATGGGGCCGGCGCTTTAGTGCCGTGGGTTAAAGCCTCAGCCTCCAGTGTCGGCATCCCATATGAGTGCTGCTCGGGTCTCAGCTGCTCCCCTTCTGATCCAGCTCTCTGGTATGGCCTGGGAAAGCAGTAGAAGATGGCCTAAGTGCTTGGGCCCCTGCACCAGCATGTGAGACCTGGAAGCTCCTGGCTCCTGGCTTCGGATTAGCTCAGCTCTGGCCATTGCAGACATTTGTGGAGTGAGCCAGTTATGGAAGACCTCTCTCTCTCTGGATCTACCTCTCTCTGTAACTCTTTCAAATAAATAAAATAAATCTTTAAAAAAGAATAAATTAGATCCATATCTCTCACCATATACAAAAATCAACTCAAGTTGGATCAAAGACATAAATGTAAGACCTGAGACTATGATATTGCTGAAAGAAAATATAGGGGAAACACTCCAAGACATTGGTGTAGGAGATTTCTTGGACAAGACCCCCAAAGTACAGGCAACAAATAAAGGAAATGATCAATAGAGTGAGGAGACATCCAATAGAATGAAAAAATTTGCAAAACATTTATCTGACAAAGGATTAATATCCTGAATATATCAGCAATTAAAAAAAACTCAGCATCAATAAAACAATGAATGCAGTTGAGAAATGGGCAAAGAACTTCAACAGAAAGTTCTCAAAAGAAGAATTACAAATGGCCAAGAAATATATGAAAAGCTGCTCAACATTACTAGCCATCAGTGAAATACAAACAACATCACCCCTGTCAGAATGGCTAAAATCCAAAATATAGAGTAACAAATGCTGGAGAGGAGGTGGACAAAGGGGAACACTTAAACACTGTTGATGGGAATTAAATTAATGCAGCCACTGTGGAAAACAGTGTGGAGAAGTCTTAAAAATCCAGGAATAGACTTGCCATACAATCCAGCAATCCTATTACTCTGTTTATACGCAATGGAAGACTTGAACACAATGTATCAAAGAGATACCTGTACCACCATGTTATAGCAACACTGTCTGCAATAGCCAAAATGTGGAATCAGCCAAGGTATCCACCATCAGATGAATGGATAAAGCAAATATTATATATATATACATGTATATATATATATATGTATATATATACACACAAAGAAATATTATTTAGCCATTAAAAAAAAAACAATGAAATTCTACCATTTGCAGCAAAATAGATGAACTGGAAGACATCATGTTAAGTGAAATAAGCTGGATCCGGAAAGATAAATACTACAAGTTCTCGCTTACATGTGGGAGCTAAAATTTTAAAAACAAAAAGAAAGAAATGTCTGTGTGTATCAATATTGCTGCAAATATAGTTTCGTAAAACTTTGTTTTATACCTTGTTAAACCAATGGCTAAGAATGTTATACTACTATGGTTTTAATCATCAGTGATCTCTTTAAAATTTACTCTTTATGGGTGAAATGGTCATTTTTCCATTCAATTATTGTCTATATTCCCAGTAAGCTAGGGTATTTTTGCTTTTTACTTGTTATACTTATTCACTTAGGTATTAAGTCTTTTTACTGTAATGAAAGTTTAAAATATGTTATCCCAAAAACAAAAAGCAAAAAAAAGGGGGGGGGGGATGGAAAAAGGGTGAGAGGGAGGGAGGGGGTAGGAGGAGAGGAATATCAAACAACACAAATAGTTTTGATGATAAATTACCATGTGATCTTCTATATTTAACTTTAGGTTGTGACACTGTTACAAATCATTACTTCTATTTTCATCTACATGCTTCTCAGTAGTTAAATTTACAAAAGCAAAAATAAAAATAGAACTGATACTAATAGCATCTCTAGCAACCTATGCTATGCATTTAAGAACCAATTTGAAAAGATATACCAAGCAAACATTTAGCCTAGAGCAAAGACACCCATCCCAAATTGGAGTCCTGGGTTTGACTTCTGGCTCAAGCTCCTGATTTCAGCTTTGACTAATGCAGATACTGTGAATGTGGTGATGAGTCAAATAATCCAACTCCACCCAACCACATGAGAGACCACAATTGAGTTACAGTTTCCAGGCTTTGGCCACAGCCCTGCACCCACCCCACCCCCCTGCCATTGTGGGTGTTGAGGAGTGAACCAGAAGATAGGAGCAGTCTCTCTCCTTTCCTCTCTCTGTCTCTCTCTGATTCCCTCCCTCCTTCAGTCATTTAATAGGTACATTTCAAATAAAAGTTGCCTTTTCATTTTAAAAATCCGTTATTAAATTTAGTAATATATAAATGTTCTAAATTGATATTAATACAAATCTCAATGGTAATCAAAAACATTTAAAATTTATCATCACCAAACTTTTATGAAAAAAAAAATGCATATGGGGACCAAAGATGTGTCATAATGGGTTAAGCCTCTGCCTTCAACACCAGCATCTCATATGGGTGCTGGTTTGAGACCCAGCTGCTCCACTTCCAATCCGGCTCCCTGCTAAAGCACCTGGGAAAGCAGAGGAAGATGAACCAAGTGTTTGGGCTCCTGCATCCCTTTGGGAGACTCGGAATAAGCTCCAGGCTCCTAGCTTCAGCCTGGCCCAGACCCAGCGGTTGCAGCCATTTGCACAGCAAGCCAATGGATGGAGGATCTCTCTCCCTTTCTCTTTCTCTCTCTCTCTCTCCTCCTCCTGTCTCTCTATATATAGCCCTCTCCTTCAAATAAATTAAAAAATAAGTCTTAAAAAAAAGAAAAGTTCCCTTCTTTTTTAAAAAAAGCATATGATTTAAGTACATTTTTTATTACAGCAAACTTTGATAGTGTAATTAGTAAAATGCAAATATAAAATTATAGTTCATTAAAAAAGAGGGAAGAAAGTGAAATGAAAATAGGCAGAAAAATAAGCGATGTGATTTTTTAAGTATTTTTGTTATTTAATCAACATAATAGTTGTACATATTTATGCTTCCATACATGTATGTACACCATGTGATGATCCATCTCTTTGGGATAACAGCATTCAAAACCCTTTTCTAGTTGTTTTGACATATACAATACATTATTAAAGTTTCTGGCATTTAAAGAAGCTCATCTGAGAGGCTGGCGCTGTGGTGTGGCAGATAAAGCTGCCGCCTGCAGTGCTGGCATCACATATGGGTTCCAGTCCCAGCTCCTCCTCTTCTAATCCAGCTCTCTGCTATGGCCTGAGGAACCAGTAGAAGCTGGCTCAAGTCCTTGGGCTCCTGCACCTGAGTGGGAAACCCAGAAGAAGCTCCACGCTCCTGGCTTCAGATTGGCCCAGCTCAGGCTTTTGCGGCCATTTGGGGAGTGAACCAGCAAACGGAAGATCTCTGTCTCTCTCTCTCTGCCTCCCTGTAACTCTGCCTTTAAAATAAACAAATACTTCTTTAAAAAATAAAGAAGAAGAAGAAGCTCATATGCATATATATCATTGAATTGCTAGTCTCAAAAACCTATACAGTCCAGTGAATGCATTTAGGGCA
Source organism: Sylvilagus floridanus (assembly GCA_949820135.1). Taxonomy (NCBI): domain Eukaryota; kingdom Metazoa; phylum Chordata; class Mammalia; order Lagomorpha; family Leporidae; genus Sylvilagus; species Sylvilagus floridanus. The sequence goes on from OX463242.1 coordinate 58,514,047, forward strand.
GTTATGTGCTGTTTTATTTTAAGGTGTCAATATTTGGAATTTGCAAAATATGTTAACAACTATTTATGTTAGGACAAACATTTAGATGTCAAGAAATGAATTTGTGGGTAGATGCAGACTTTCAAATACTTTGTAAAGTTAATCAAGCAAATCATTTTGGTGGCCAGAGATGTCTAAGACATTCATAGCACATGATAGGGAGCATGCAGCTTAAAAGTCTAAAGGAGTTAGGGATATCAACACAATGGACAGCAAGCACAAAATAAAGCATACGCTAAGAAAAAATAATCTAACATTGAGGAAGTAGAAGACTAAATGAATGAATGAAGTATCCACCCCAAAAAATAATTAGGTGAAGTGAGGCAGAAGGAAACAAGCTTAAAATTTGAAACCAGTTAAAATTTAACTCAAAATTAATTTATATAAACTGTCTAAGTTTGAATAAATTTCAAAACATATCCGAAGCTTGATTTTCTGATATACAGAGGATTCTGTCTTTACATCTGTTAGACTGAATATGGTAATCTGGTATCATTGACCATAGGTTAGACTAGTCAATATTTATGAAATTAATAAAAATTCAAATCATTATGAATACAATATACTTTTTGTTGTTTCCAATTAGAGGAATACATTTTTGTCAGTTCCTCAATTAAAGAATCTTAATTAGGGACTGTTTGTACCAACAATCACAAGTCTATGTGGACTTTGCTGAGCATCTGGTCATTGGATTAAAGCCCAGAAAAATATGGAGTAATCATTATTTCATATACTTGAACCTTTATCTTTGGTAAAACAAAATGCACCAATAAAGCCAATAGTGCATTGAATATATGAAGTTATATTGCATATGTTAATGTTTAAAATATTTGTAACTTTATTTTACATAAGATGTATCAAATCTGACATTACATTTGTCATAATGGGGTCTCTACTTATTATTCATTGCCCATTAGGAATGCCAGTTAGCCAATGGCAGGATAGAATGCTAAAAGCATATTTTTCCAGTGTGATAGTTAATATTAAAGGAGATAGTACGATGTCTTATGAGACCAAAATACTAAATATGATTGAAATATTTCTAAGTGTTGCCTAGCAACTGAACACATGCCTAATCAGAGTTCTGAGATGCACAAGTATATTATTACTTGAAAAAAAAAAAAAAAACCCTTTGCATATAGAAACCAGCCGTAATGTGACTTCAGTAGCAAAACGCCTTCATAGTTGTTAGCGGATACCATTTAACAATAGCAATTTGTTTCCTTGAAAAAACTCAGATACCAAAAAAATTTTTATTTCTACTGCTGAATTCACAATAATAAAAATGTGGTGTTCATTAACATCATCTTATACTGGGCAGCATGTAATTATAGTTACATAACTACTTCAAAATATTTCTTTCATATAAAGTTTTTAGTTGTTTTTCTAAGCAATTCTGTTCTATGTTGAAAGGCTATAAACTTGTTTAGTGGCATTCATGAGTCCTCAAATAGCACTTTCTACTTAGAGATTCATAATGACAAAATCAAGTAATTTTTTTTGTTTACTCAAGGTCACCATCTATGCTGAACTCTAGAAATAGTCCAAAAGAAATTATATCTTTGGACTAACAATTGCAGACCTTATTGCACATTATGTTTTTAAAATATTTTATCTGTTTATTTATATTATTTGAATGATGGGAGTAGAGAGAGGGAAAGATAGAGGAAGACTGAGAGAAAGATCTCAATTCATTGAGAGAATGAAACATCTGCTGTTTCATTCCCCAAATGTCCTCTATAGCCAGGTGCTGGCTAGCCCAAAGCCAAAGCTCAGAAGTAACTCCAGAGCTCCCACATGGGTGACAGGTACTCAACCACTTAGCCATCACTGCCTGCCTCCCAGTGTAAGCATTAACAGCTGTGATCAGGCAGGATGCCAAATCTGAAATCCAGGTACCTAGACATGGGATGTGGGCATCCCTAGCAGCAGCTTCACTATTAAGCTAACTGTTGGCCCCTCTATTATAAACATTGTTAAGTTAAAATTAAGGCTACTGAGGGACTTGCACTGTGGTATAGCGGGTAAAGCTGCTGTCTGCAGTTCAGGCATCCCATATGGGTGCCGGTTCTAGTCCTGGCTCCTCTACTTCTGATCAAGCTCTCTGCTATGGCTTAGGAAAGCAGTGGAATATGACCCAAGTCCTTGGGCCACTGCACCCACCTGGGAGACCTGGAAGGTGCTCCTGGCTCCTGGCTTTGGATCAGACCAGCTCTGGCTGTTGCAGCCATCTGGGGAATGATCCAGCAGATGGAAGACCTCTCTGTCTCAGCCTTTGTCTCTCTCTCTCTGCATTTTTCTAACTCTGCTTTTCAAATAAAATAAATAATTTTTTAAAAAAATTAAGGATACTGAGATAAAGATAAGTTAAATTAGCTCAACATTTAGGTCTTATTTTATTTATTTTATTTTATTTTATTTTATTTTACTTTTTTGCCAGAGTGTCTTGGCTTTCCATGTGTAAAATACTCTCATGGGCTCTTCAGCCAGATCCAAATGCCTTAAGGGCTGATTCTGAGGCCAGAGTGCGGTTTAGGACATCTGCCATTCTATGAATCTGGACCTAAATGAATGATCTCTGCAAGTGAGATCCCAGTAGAAGAACGGGCCACCAAAGAAGGAGGTACCTTTCTCTGAAGGGAGGAGATGACCTCCATTTTGACTATGACCTTGTCTAAATAAGATTGAAGTCAGCGAACTCAAAAAACTTCCATAGCCTTGGAAACTCATGACTAGAGCCTAGGGAGATCACTAACGCCATAATCAAGAGTGTCAAATTGTTAAGTCAACAACTGGAGTCACTGTGCACTTACTCCTCGTGTATGATCTCTGTCCTTAATGTGTTGTACAATGTGATTTAATGCTATAACTAGTACTGAAACAGTATTTTACACTTTATGTTCTGTGTGGGTGCAAACTGATGAAATCTTTACTTAATATATACAAAATTGATCTTCTGTATATAAAGATAATTGAAAATGAATCTTGATGTGAATGGAATGGGAGAAGGAGCGGGAGATGGGAAGGGTGCGGGTGGGAGGGAAGTTATGGGGGGGGAGCCATTGTAATCCATAAACTGTACTTTGGAAATTTATATTTACTAAATAAAAGTTTTAAAAAATAGCTCATCAGATAATCAAGGTTATTTTCTTCGCATTTGTATGAGAAAGTTTCATTCTTTTCTTACTGAAATAAAGGACAGTACACTAATACTGATAAAACATTAGTTAACTTTATTTTTAATAATTACTCTACAAGGATGGCCCAAGTGCTTGGGCCCTATACCTGCATGGGAGACCAGGAAGAAGTACCTGGCTCCTGGCTTTGGATCGGCACAACGCCTGCTGTAGAGGCCATTTGGGGGGTGAACCAACAGAAGGAAGACCTGTCTCTGTCTCTCTCTCTCTCACTGTCTAACTGCCTGCCAGAAAAAAAATTTTTTTTAAATACTCTATGAAATTTAACTTAATTCATGAAATAATGGAGAATATTTGTTTCTTCCTATAAGAAACAAAAAAAGTAGAGATTTGATCACTATTATCTATTCTTTAAGTGACACAAAAATAATTTTTTGAGAAGATTTGCCATGATGTGGCACAAATTTTATTAAATTTAAGCATGGAATTTTAGTTTCATAGTACCTTAATAATTTCAAGGCCAACATTGGCAACTTCACTAGTTCTTATCCTTTTTATTTCCAGTTCTCACTGCTTTTTCTCAAAAAAAGCACACTAAAATTTTCAAGGATTTTTTTCTCTAGCAGTTTTCTGTACATACTGACTTACTTTATAATCAGTAGTCTTTTCATTAGCTATTAAAACAATAAAGCTAAAGCAAACACTAAAGTTAATATTCAGTGATATATTAATAATTAATAACAGTTAACTTCTGTTGTGCTTTATGTATATACTCATATAAATACTACAGATATTTTACAGTGCATGCCAACCAATCACTTACCAAGTAGTCATGGCTAACCTGTTATTCACATAGTAATGATTGCATATTAATGTGTAACCATTCATAATAAATTATTAAATAATATTTTATTAAAGATAAGTGGCACAAGGTAATAACAATATATTGTAATAGCAGTACCTTTCCACATAAGAAAATCCAATTGACCAATAAATTTCTCAAAGATTCAGATATGTGTGTTTGTGTGTGTGGATTTGTACACGTGTGATTTACTTCTCTTGAATAGGAAGATAGGCATTTCTGTTGGGTATATTTTTATTTTATGGGAAAATGCCAGAACTTTTTCTCACATAACTTTTTATTCTCATAAAAAATTTATGAGAGATATGGTTGTTTCACATCCTCATTAATGCTTGGTCTCAGAAGCCTTTTCACTTGAAATTACTCTGATAACCATATTCAGGACTTTCTCGTTTTTATTATTATTTTATTTTAATTTTTGTTTCATAAACTTTGTTTCTTTATTTGTCAATCTGTGTTCTTTTTTTTATGGTAAATACCAAGTCCTGTCCATCTACTAGATCCTAAATGACAGGCTTCCCATAAGTTCTTTGCTATAAAGTTCTGACATTCATTAGCTTTACTTAAAAAATATTTTCATGTATTGTGAGTTTCATAACCAATATAACCACAGTATATTGCATCAGATAAGGTAAGGACTTTAAAAGTAGAGAATATAAAAAATGCATCAGGAAAAATATTTTATGAATAAAATTATTAAAAGGAGAGGCTGGCGCTGTAGTTCAGCAGATTAAACCACCACCCTGCAATGCCAGTATCCCAGCTGACCACTAGTTCAAGTCCTAGCTGCTCCACTTCCATTTCAGCTTTCTGCTGATTCACCTGGGAATGCAGTGGGAGATGGCCCAAATGCTTGATCCCCTGATGCCTACGTGGAGACATAGATGGAGTTACAGGCCACTGCCTATGACCTGGCCCAGCACAGGCAACTGTAGGCATTTGGAGTGTGCACCTAGATGGAGGATCTATTTCTCTCTCTCTCTCTCTCCCTCTCTGTCTCTCTGTAACACTGCTTTTCAAATAACTAAATAAATAATTTTATGCTTAATGAAATAAGTTAGTCTCCAAAAGACTAATGTATGTTTTCTCTGATATGTGGTAGTTAATATAGAATATAAAAAATGTGTAGGAATGAAATGGACACCTTGTGATTTGATTGTTATTTTAACCCTTATTTATACTCATGTGGAATTATGGTCTTTCTGTTTTTTACTTGGTGAATATTATGGATAGTGTTGAATTAAGCCTGTGATTATAAGGTAGACTAAAATTATATCTTTGCAAAAATTTTTAAAAAAGGAAGGAAGAAGGGGGATTGAGGAAACACAAGGCAGAGGGAGGTAAACATGGTTATCTTATAGAACTGTGCCTATGAAATACATCTTTACATTAATAAATATTAAAAATACATATTTTTAAAAATTATAAAAATGGAAGTGTACAATTTCAGGCAAGAGTTGGGTGAAAAAAACTCTGTACTTTAGTGTTTTCCTTGTTCTTCACTAAGAGAAATATTAAAGTATGTAAACACTCAACTAGAAATGATTGTGAATAGCAGGCAAATTAAATTTTGGAAAATATACCATTCACAATAAAAGACAATATGAAAAATCATGTTATTAGGTGTGATTCAGTGAGGACCTTTATACTCTTAATCCTGTGATAGATCAGGAAGATTTCTCTTGAAAAATAATAACAAGGCTGAGTTACTTTTTTCTGTAGTACTAATATTCATTTTTCAATGTATTTCTTTTGCAATATTCAAGAAAAAAATAACCATGGAAAATTACTCTTAAATGATAATATTATGCCATCTGCCTAAACAAATTGTTACACTACAGTCCATGTACAAATCTTTACAATAAGGTTGAGAACAGATTTTATTGCTGTAGTGAATAGCTTCTGGACCAGAAAATGTGTACCTTGCTTTTAAATCTTTTATAATGTTCCTTTTCTTGCTCCTATAGCTAGGGTTTGCTCATTCTTTTCTTAAAATGCTGTTCCCTTTATTGACTCAAAGATTACTATCAGATGTCACCCAGACTACTTAACCGTATATCATAATGCCCATTAAACTATGTGCCTATGAACGTATGGAAATAATACTAAATAACACCAGGCACAGAGCCTCAGTGCACCCATGCATCAGAATAAGCAATAAAATGTTTTACTGACGTAGAGATGTAGTACTTGAAGACAGGGTTACAAAAGGCCCCCAGTGCCCTCTTTAAGAGAATATGTCAAATGATTTCATTGGATGTTGTTCCCACGTAAACTAGCAAAGCAGGAAATATGCCTAAACTATCATTTCTCATACTAATCTGTCACCCAAAGAGAAACACTTAAGTTTAATTTTTTTAAGACTCTCTGTCCTTCTCTATCAAGGAGTAGCACAGCTGGATGCAGGGCATAACTGCACATGTAGGGTGACCAATATAAATGAGGGAACATAATTATTTCATTTAAGCATGATGGCTTTCTAGCAGGCTACTGTTAAAGACTCATGAAGAGCACAGCGCCACCAAAAATCAGCAGGAGATGGCTATGCAATACATGAAAATTGAAAGCTATACATTAGTTGAAGTATTGTTTTTTTAATTCTTTTTTTTAAAAAATTGAGCCAAGCTCCCCTGCTTTCCTAAGCACATCAGAAGGGAGCTGGAATGGAAGTGGAAAAGCTGGGACTCAAACCAGCAACCATATGGCATGCTGGTGTCACAGGCAGCGACTTTACCTGCTATGCCACAAAACTGGCCCCTGTCTTCTAATTCTTATGACTTCTTACATTAATAGTCATAACCAATATTATAAAATAGGTGAAAATCATGATAATTCAAAGTACTGTGGTATTGTAGGTAAAGCTGCAGCCTGCAGTTCCAGATCCTATATGGGCACCAGTTCGAGTTCCAGCTGCTCCACTTCTGACCCAGCTCCCTACTAATTCACCTGGGAAAGCAGCGGAAGATGGTCCAAGTACTTGGGCCCTTGCACCCATGTGGGAGACCTGGAAGAAACTTCTGACTCCCAGCTTCAAACCTGCTCAGCTTCAGCAGTTGAAGCCATTTAGGAGTGAATCAGTGGATGGATGATCTCTCTTTTTCTTCCTTTCTCTCTCTCTTGCTCTCACTCTCTCTCTCGCACTCTCGCTCTCACTCTCACTCTCTCTGTCTTTCAAATAAACAAATCATTTAAAAAAATAAAATAAAATAAAAGATCCCATCTGTGTTGGAATATTTAGAAAACCCCCTCCCAGTCATAAAGAAACACTTTTAGTCTGCTGTTAGTTTAAAGGAAAACAGTGCTAAATATCACCCATGAATTAATTGTAATTAATTATGTACAATATGTCACTTTCTTAACCTTGATTGTTAGTGGATGGTAGTAAATACAAAACAACACTGTTAGAGAATTCCCCCAGAACTGATTGGAGGAAGTACCAAGAACCACCAAACTGGCTCCAATCTCCTGGTATGCAGCAAGTCAATAATTGATCTCATGGTGGTGGAAGAAATTAGGAGTTAATATGCAATGTCCAGAAGAAGTCAAGCAGTTTTTACTCCCTGGATTCCTCAAGGGATTAGGGGCAGTGAATCCTGTCGATGAAAATGTGGGTTCAGCAGTGTGTGATCTGCTCAAGTGTGGGACCCTGGTTGGTCCACAATGCTTATACATTCTTTGACCAACAACAGGAGGCCAGTGTGTTTTGCCTGGTATTTGTACCACTCCCTTAATTTAGTGAGTTAAGTTTTAATCAGGAATTGAAATATAATCACTACACTGAATGCAATGGAACTGCTAGCTACACTGGTACACTGGGTACACTGGCCCTGAAGAATTTCTCATCAAAGACATTTGGAATGGGATCTTGGTTTCAACACCAAGTTGAAAAATAGCTTGAAACTGGTATTTATTTAAATGACTATTTTGCTTGTCATTCATGGTTTCCAGGCATATGGTATAATTTTCCTTCTGTAGTATTTTAAAGTTACATATGACTACATGACCTGCTTTTCTTAATGAACCATGAAGAAAGAGGTATATACTACTTCCAGACAGAGGCTTTTAGAGCCAGAAGGAGATTTTACAAGATCTCCTTTTGCTCTGCCATGACGTCTACCGTATTCCAGATGAGACTCTGCAGGAAGGCATAAAGTAAAACAGCGATGCCAGCCAACCTAAGATACACAGAAAGCACAAGATCTTGGAGGTCTGATTGTTGCTAAAGCATAACCTACACTATATTGGCTGATACTCTTTATGGGGTGCTTCCATAAAAAGCAAAGAATACACAACACTGAGTTACTGGCCAGTGGGAAAGTAGGGAAGGAACAGATACTGTAGCAAGGGATGCTGGTGAACTGTACAACACAGTTGGTAAATTGATTCCTCCACTAATTTAGGGAGAAAATCACATATCTAAATAATCTGTAGTTGGGACTGGTGCTGTGGTGCAGAGGGTTAACGCCCTTGCCTGAAGCACTGGCATCCCATATGGGCACCAGTTCTAGTCCCGGCTGCTCCTCTTCAATCCAGCTCTCTGCTATGGCCTGGGAAAGCAGCAGAAAATGACCCAAGTCCTTGGGCCCCTGCACCCACATGGGAGACCCAGAAGAAGCTCCTGGCTCCTGACTTCGGAGCAGCACATCTCCAGCCATTGTGGCCATCTGAGAGTGAACTAGTGGATGGAAGACCTCTTTCTCTGTCTCTACCTCTCTCTGTAACTCTGTCTTTCAAATAAATAAAATAAATATTTTTTAAAAAAATCTATAGCCATAGGAGAAGAGGTTGCAAAGTAGAACATTAATTCCATGCATTGATGAAAATATATTCAGATTATGCATTATAGAAAAGAGATAGTCTAATGAAGAATCTGGTTTAGTAGCAGGAATGAAGTGCAGAGATTTGTAACTTATAGACTTAGAAGAGACAATTATTCCTTACCACTAAATGACAAATGATAGAAATAAAAAAAATTACTTCAGAGTCAAGATCATTTAAATTTCAGACTTAGGGCAAATGTCTACTCCATGCTATAATTAATAGATCCACAGATCAAAATATATTAGCATGTCCCAAAGTAGAGACCCAATCATAATTATGGCACCCAGCAAATATCCAATTAAGTCATAGTTTGGAAAAAGGCAATATAGGACTATCAAATGTAAACTTGATAAAGTCAAGTTATTTCCAGTTGTGTTGTGATAAAAACTCATGGGAGAAAGAAAACAACATATGTAACAACTCTAAGAATTCATTCTTTACAAAGCTTTAGATGGAATTTTTAGCATATGGAGATCAATAAAATAATTTATAAGAAACAAAGTAAGCTTTAATAAAATTGTACTACTAAATAAATAACACAATGACTGTCGAAAATAACATTCAGTGCTACAAAAGTAGACTGAGATAACTGCTCATATCAAGGGGAAAAAATTCTGTAATGTCTATCTTTTGTGTTCAAAAAGTATAGCGGTAAAACGAAGCATCTCTCAGTCAATGAAAATGGAACACTAATGCCTGGGGAGTCCTTTCCCTAAGGAACATCTGTAGATTCATTCATACATATTGCCCACAACCAAAGTAAAGGTACATCTCAACATCGTATATGATAAAATTGCTGTGATCTCTTATACCACATTTTTCTCAGTAGGAAATTGTGGCTGTGCCTTTGTTAGTTGCACTATTTTATATTGTTGAGGATTTAATTTTTCTTTTCTAGTCAATATATTTCTAGTTAGAAGAAGCCAAATGCAGAGTGGATGATGAAAATATTAGGCATTGTTTTAAATAGTAAATGGAATAGTTATTTTACATACTTACTCATGCTGCTGGCATAGATTTATCAATTATTTTAGGTAATGACATTCATAGAAAATTTCTATATGCTAAGAGAATGCCAAGCAGGGTGAAAATGTCATTGGGCAAAAAGCACAAAAAAAAATGACTAACCGCTACATAATGGAAAGCACGGTTTAAAAAATAAAAAAGTCAACTTCATGCTTCATAAAGTGAGAATATAACTGTACATCATTTATAATAGTTTACTTGGCCTAAGGGTTTCATTCACATTTTCTTCTTCTTTTCTCTTTCTTACATATTAACTTAAAATAATCTATAGTTTTGATTTATTTTCTAGAAGTGTTTCATTATCTCCCCCATGTTTTGCTTGTATGTCATCTGCTCAGCTACCATCATGCCCACCACCATCCTGTGCCTGGCCTCTAGCAGTTGCTAAGTCACCACATAATTCTAGCTATTAGCTCTTTACCAAACTCAGCAGACTTCTGGACATCTTCTAACTTACCTAGAAAATGTGATTTCTCTTCATTTAAAATCGATTGAAAATCAATTCTCAGTTCTTACTTAAAATATCAATTTATACAAAGTGAATGAATCATTTGCTCTTCTGACAAGTAAATTAATTATAATGTTATCAGATTTTATTAATAGTTTGAAATACATGTGAAACAATTAGCCACTGATACAGAGCATGAATCAAATATCTTCCTGGATGCCAAAGAGGATAGAAAAGGAAAAGCAGTGCTTGTGTGGGATATTTTCTTTGAATTATAGTTAAGATTGCTCCATGCCACAAATGCAAAATAAAACAAATGCACTACAATATATTGGCATTTAAGATGTATAGTTAATCAGAGATAAGTACAGACCAGAAAGAAAGAACTGTTTCGGTTTATGTTAGCACCCAGCTCTAACTACTAAGGCAGACAATGCATTTGAATCAATGCCCCTGAATGGGTCTGAGAACTTCTGTGGAAACGATTTGGGGGAGAAATTGAGTCCATCCTGACCTGCAGTCCTTGGAGGAGATGGACCACAGTGGAGCAAGTGGGGAACAGGAGTGGAAATGGGAACTCAAAGGTGCAGAGAGTGATAGGAGTTAGACTATAGAGCTTCTGCAGGACACACATGTATGTGTGGATGCTCTGCTAATCTCATATTCGAGCTAATAATATTCCCAAATGAAGCAGTGTCTCCAAGATGACAGGGGGAAGGTATCAGGAAGGATGTGACCAGAAACAATCTCTCCCACAATCTCTCTCTCTCTCTCTCTCTCTCTCTCTCTCTCTCTCACAGCCTCATCTTGCTATCATCTATCTACCTATCTCTGTCTGTCTCTCTCCTTTGCTTTGTCTTTCAAATAAACCCAAATAAACTCTTAAAAAACTAAAACTAGTACAAAGCAAGCTCAATTTTATCAATGCCAACACACAATTCAGGGAAATTGAAACAGGCTAGCCCTGAAAGGATTTCACAGTGAAAGATAAAAGGAAATTTAATTTTCTCCCCAAAATTACAATGTTTATTTAAAAACTGCAACTTTCCCATTTCTGAAATAGGCTGTAGACATCTCCCTCCTCTAATCTACCACAGAAGGCCACACGCACACTACTAAAGCAAAGGGCGTTCCATGAAGCAATAGCAGCCACTTAGAAACTCAGTGAGAGATCATACAGTTTCCTAGTGGACAAAGTGTTGAACTCCATTAGTGCCATAGGCTGATTAAATCACCCACATTACATTTCCACGAGTTTCAGCCAATTAAGCCCGCTCCATTCATCTCTGCTTTCTGGGGTCATAAAAACATTAGGAAGAAATTTACGATCAGCCCTGTTAGTGAAATGACTTGTAGCATTGTTTTAAAATCAGAGTGGCAAAATTAATAATAAAAAAAGTTAAAAATGATCTGAAACAAGTAATTGTTTTAATATTCAAAGTCACTAAGATATGCCCTTAATTACATTCAGAAAATGGTTTTTTCTTTCTTTTTCTAAGCAGACTTAGAAGGCAGTGAACTGAGCAAACCAGCCAACTGGAACAGAGGAAGAAATAAGCTGAATTCATTTTCAGTCAGGTGACCCCATTGTGGAACTATCTTTTTGTAGCATTCAGTTCCCCTGAATGATAATTCCACCAAGCAGCACACAGGAGAGAGTAGATTTGATCCCTAAAGTAACTTGCATCTGGTGAATTCTGTTGAGCCGATTAGGTTGTGCAGTTTCTAGCACTATACAGATACTGTTCTGTGTTACTCAGGCCTGATTCATCAAGCCCGCACAAAAGAGCATTTATCATCAGATCTTTGACCAAAATGCAAACAAAGAGCTCATCAGGTATGGGTAAAAGAAATTTATGTAAATTGACAGCGGTAGATGCTCTATGAATAAATAAATTTCTATTTCATTATGCTGAAAAGATCCATGAGTTTTTGACATTCCATTTATATAGAAGGCTTTATATTGAAGAATCTAGATTTCAACTAGTTTTTAATTTTTAAAAATCTTTTATGCCAAATATATTTTTCTAGAATTAACTCAAAATAAGAAATAGGAAAATTATTTTTAAGATCAATCGTTATAGCCATTTATTATTTCTTGTGAATGATTACTGAATTCAAAATATATTCTTGATGATCTTAAAATCCATTTGTCTGATGATTAGTTAGAATTTGTCTGTTAGTCTATAAGAGAACTTACAGCAATAGTGGCTTGCACAAAATAGAACTTTTTGTTTTCTGTTTGTGTTTCACATAACACTGTACGGATAGTAAATGCAAGGCTGGGACGACGGCTCTGTTGGAAACATTCACTCAGGGACCATTCATTTTCTATCTTACTGCTTCGTTATTCCTAGTGTTTCTCTCTAAGCCTGTTTCTAGATAGCGAAGTCTACATTTGGACTAGCAGAAAGAGCAAAGGGAAAAAGAGAAGACCACTCCTTATATTGAAGAACACAGTTAAGATGTATATTTCATTTGCAATTGTATGACATAACTTCAACATTGGAACATACTTGGCTGAAATTTCCTGATTGTAAAGTGGATGGATAATGTTGCACTATTCTAGCCAGCTATATAATCAACTAAAATTTGTATTATCATAGAAGAAAGGAACAGCATACTTGGGAGACCCCTAACAGACTGCTGTAAATAGGAAATGTATAATCATCCTAAACAGGTAAGTAACAGGAAAAGATCACCCAGAATGTCAGAGAAGGCAGATTTCACAAAGTGTAGTGTATGGGTTCCATTCTTATCTGGCCTCTAGTTAGGAAGTGTAGAAAAGTGCATCTTTTGATAAAGCTGCAATCTGCAATGCTCCATAGACTAACCACCAACAAATGCAAACTGACACTTCTGAAATGGATTAGTGTACATATCAACAATCTCCTAATGGCTTTCATCCTTTCTATCACATTTGACCTTGCCTGTTGGAGGCATTTGATAAATGATTAATTATTCATTCTAGAACTTGATCCTTGACAACTAAACTACTTCCCGGAAGCAAATATGGATGTATATTAGAGCATCAGAATCAATCAATTATTCATTGATTGTATGCCTTGTTTTTGCCTAGTGTGTTCCAAATTCTAAGTTAGGCAGTCTGTCAGATTATAATAATAATGAAATACATGGTCTCAGACCTCAGTGGAGTTACTAATAGAATGAAACAAACAGATTATGTCAGTTGGGTTATTATGAGCGACTATATTTGTGTTCATCTTCAGGGTCTTCCATTCAATGACCTGAGCTTGGTCCAAATTACTTTCTGTCTGAGGAGTGAGGGAGAAGATAAGATTTAAGGCAAGAATAGCAAACAGACAAACAACTCAACAAATCTGCAAATGAACGCCAGTGAAAAATTTAGAAGCACTAAAGGAAAATGAACAAGAAACAGCAATTTTAGATTAAGCTTCTAACTTACTATGGAAATGGAGAAGTAACATCTGCAGGTCAGATGTTGAATACAGCATGTGCTCCTCATCGCAAATGGAATGAGGGCAAGAAAAGCTGGAAAAAAGCAGAAAAGGTCCCTCTTGAGAGCTAGAACAGAGCGTTCTGACCCAGGCCAGGTGGGCAGTCAATTCCAAACTGGGAAAATGAGAGGAAGGAAGGTTCATGGATTTATATTCTGAATATGGAATTTTTGATTTATGAAAGGAAGTATTCTCACTGCTTATATTGGGAGGTATTTAATAAGTTGAAACCTTCTGAAGTTTCTTTATTCCTTTGACGTTACAGATATTCTTTTCTATCTATTTACATGGAACAATTATGGTCAGATAGCTGGTTATCTTGGGAGACAGCCAGGGATCTACTTCCATGACTAGTTTCCTCCGTGTTGAAGGTCAACAGCTGGCCCCATTGTGATAGAAGAATATCATATGATGAGGGAGCAAAGGGCAGTTCTGGCAGAGGGAAGATTATTGGAGTCTTTATTAGTTCTCCTTTATGACTCCTTCTGAGTTTCTGCTTTTATGGTCCCTTTATATGTATTATTTGGCATGATTCCTGGTTAGAGAGTTCACTGCTGAGTTTATGATAAAGGTTACTAGACAGCATACCGAATGTTATGAGATGATTGAGGATAGTGTTTGGAGGCCACATAGATAGGGTTGGCCAATGGAAAGAGAAGAGCGTGTGGTGGAGCGTTGTGGAGAAATTGTGCATTAAACGACATAAAGGTGGCTAAGAACTTCAGAGCAAAATTAGCTCAACAATTTCCCAGGCTGTACCAAAGCCTATATTTATTTGACCTGCTTTTCTAGGCAGTCCCTGGAGATTTGGTTTGATTCTCATTCAGTTTGCTAATGATGCCTCAGGGTGAGCTTTTCTCCTTCAGTGTCAGAACCATCAGAAACATTAAAAAAAAAAAAAACATTTAAAAACTTAATGATTCCTCTTTAGGCTCTAGGTTCAAGTAATAAAGTATTCCTTATTTTTAAGCATATCACATTTTAGTATTTCTTTGAAGACTTTAAAATTTTGGTATCATTTTAAGTGTTCAGTTAATTAAACAAATTTTATATTTCTGAATTGCTCTCACAGTTTAGATTGCTATTTAAAGTACTAGAGTATTCTAAATCAACAAACAAAACCTTCTTGGGCAGTAATTTCTGTTTTAAGTGATTGCATGTCAAAGATGCATTTAACTTTTCAAAGAGGAAAAGAGCAAGATGATGTTATTTTTAAAAAGTATAGGTGGCATAAAAGTTTAAGTAATCATGGAAAGGAACAAAATAAGTAAGGAGGTGAAATCACATACAAATCTGATTAATGTACTGTAGGGAAATACAGTTATAATTCTGTTAGGATATTTGTCTTGGACAGGAACCATTTGCATGTGTGTAAGATAGAATTTACTTATGTTGCTGTCATAGCTACCTGATTTTGTTAAGCTAACTACTACCCTTGCAGAGCTGTAAAAGGCTTGATTCAAATCTGAGGAAGGACTGGTTGGTTAAGAAAGGCCATGCTCTGGAGGTGAATACCACAACCGTGTCATTTCTCTTTATCTCTAATTAACACGAGATAGTTTGGCTTAAATTAGAAGTTTATTCTGCTATAAATGTTTGTGTAATACAAATTAGTTTATAACATTCTTAAGTAGGGGATATGTCAGCTTAGCATAAGAGTTGCATTAATTCAGATGCAAAGTTTTCCAACTTGTTTATTCTTGCACTAAATTAAAGCAATTGGATGTAAACTACAAATAAAGTTAGCTCAATGCAGCAAACCAGAAAGAAATGCAGTGTTAAGTATAATGCCCACTTCAATCTGTTCAGCTGACTCTCCTGCCTCCTCCTCTCCCTGCCACTCTCCTCCCACCCTTCATTCCTCTAAGGCTCCCTCTCTTTTTTTTTTTTTTTTGGCTAGGCAGAGAGAGAGTGACAGAGAGAAAGGTCTTCCTTCTGTTGGTTCACTTTCCTAATGGCCACTAAGGCTGGCGCTGCACTGATCAGAAGCCAGGAGCCTGATACTTCCTCCCAGTAGCCCATGCAGGTTTAGGGACCCAAGCACCTGGGCCATCCTCAGCTGCCCTCCCTGGCCACAGCAGAGAGCTGGACTGGAAGAGGAGCAACCGGGACTAGTACCCAGCACCCCAACCGGGACTAGAACCCAGGGTGCTGGCGCCGCAGGTGGAGGATTAGCCAAGTGAGCCACAGCACCGGCCTCTGTCTCTTCCTTTTTTCCTCCCTTTCTTTCTCTCTCTCCCTTTCAGTACCAGAAATGAACTTTCATTAGAATAAACCCACACGTTTTGACATTTTTGACTTCTAATCATTTATATTTAAGGTCTCTAACCCATTGTTTATTTTTTAAATTGTATGTTCTTCATTCCTTTTTCCTGGGTTCATTTTAATTATGGCATTTTGTATCCATAGCTGGAATGCCACCATAATACTTCAATGTTTTATTATGTTGTCTGTTTGTTCAATGTTTACACTGTGTGGATTTGTATTATTATGGTCTGCTTCAGCCTATCAGAGCCTCCACAGTCCAGGTGCATTACTCAGCTTGTCATATGTTCTATCATTACATTTTTATTTACACGTTAAAAATCAGAAAGTATCATTTATAGTCACTTTAAACAATTGTCTTTAAAAAAAAAGAATGTGAGAAAATATTTGACAGTTGTTTATGTACTTGATTTTTTGATATTTTCTTCTTATTGTATAGACCCCACTTTCCATCTGGTATCACTTTCCTTCAGCTGAAAGAACTTTAGGATTTCTTGTATGTTAGGTCAGGCTGAAAAACAGAACACACAGACCTATCTTAAATCTATTTGTTTGGGACATGACGAACCAGGTAAACAGCTGCCTATGACACTGGCATCCCATACGGATGCTGTTTCTTGTCCTGGCTGCTCCACTCCCAATCCAGCTCCCTGCTGATGCACCTGGGAAAGCAGTGGAAGATAGCCTAAGTGTCTGATCTGATTCCTGCTACCCTCATGGGAGACATGGATGAAGCTCCTAGCTCCTGGCTCCTGGCTTTGATCTGGCCCAGCCCTGGCAGTTGTGGCCATCTGGAGAGTGAACTAGAGGATGGAAGATCTCTCTCTCTCTCTCTCTGCACTTCTCTCTGTAATTCTGAGTTTCAAATAAATAAATAAATCTTCAAAATGCCTTATTCTTTATTTTGCTTGCATTTCTGAATTTGTTGATTGTATAATTCCAAGTTGACAGGATTTTTACTCAGTATTTTAAAACATTATAATGTTGGGGAGTTGCAGGAATTTCTCTTTACTGCTTACTGTTAATAGCATATTGTATATGTGTGTGTATCTGTTTTCTTAGCTGCTTTAACACTTGCTCTCAACAAGTTGATTATACTGTAATAATATAGATTTATTTGATTTTGTATTACTTGCAGTTTACACCATTTCTTGGATTTCTAGGTGTATGGTTTTCATCAATTGCAATATTTTCAGATGTGAATTCCTCACATACGCCTCTGTCCCTTGCTCTTTCCTAAGACTTCAATTATGCGGGTAGGATTGTCCCAAAAGTCGCAGAAGTCCTCTTCTTTTTCATCCTTTCACTTTTTTCTCTCCTTGTCCTGCATTTTATATATTTTCTAGCGCATTTATAGGAATCATTCAACAATTATTTCATCATTAGAGTCTAATCTGCTGTTGTTCCTATTTAGAGGAATATCATAATGTAGATTCTATTTCATCTCTCTTTTAGGGTCCTTGTCTGCTGTTTTCATCAGTCCTATCATATATGTTAATTTTCATTGTGAGATTTTTCTTCTTCTTCAAAGAGAGAGATCTTTTTGCTTGTGTTTGTTTTCATTTTCTTTTTTTTTATTTTAGGTAAACCAATTTCATGTAATTCATACATAAAGATTTAGAAACATAGTGATACTCAAGCCCATGCTCACCCTTCCTTCTCCTTCCTCTCTTATTCCCTCTCAACTTTTACAGCGATCTGCTTTCAGTTTACTTTATAAGATTAGCCCTGCATTAAGTAAAGAGTTAAAGAGTAAAAAGAAAGACAAAACAACAACAACAACAACAAAACAAGAGACAAGGGCTGTAAACAATCATTGAATCTCAAAATGTGAATTTCACTCCTGTACATTACATTTTTGGTACTCTATTAGTTGCCTGGGGTCAGGGAAAGCATACAGTTTTTGTCTTTTTGGGACTGGCTTATTTCATTAATTATAATGGTTTGCATCCTTTTTTTGTTTGTTTGTTTTTGCAAAAGACTAGAATTCATTCTTTTATTCCATTTGCTGGTTCACACCCCAGATGGCTACAATAGCTAGCCCTAGGTCATACTGAAGCCAAGAGCTTCATCTGTTCCTCCTATGTGGGTAATAATGGCCCAAATACTTGGGCCATCTTCCACTGCTCTTCCCAGGCCATGAGCAAGGAGCTGGATTGGAAGTGGGGCAGCTAGGACTACTACTGGCGCCCGTATGAGATGCCAGCATCACAGACTGCAGCTTTACCTGCTGTGCCACAATCTAGGCCCCAGATTTTTCTTCTGAAATGGGTCATATTCTCTGGCTTTTGAACACATTTAACAACTGTACAGCAGATGATGTCTACTGTTTATTCTAATCAATGTATATTGGCTTTTGTTTCATCATTACAAGAATGTTGGTCTTTGGGCAAAGCATGTTGTCATATATAGACAGTTTCACCTCTTCCATATTTTTTGAAAGTTATTAATTCATTTATGTTTTGGTGAAGGATGGGAGCACATGTATACCAATCACTTTCCTAAAGCAAAGCCTATTTTTGCCCTGCTGCTAAGGTGCAAATATTCTGTAGTCATTACAATGTGACTCACATATTCAGTCGATTCTCTGCCTAATGCTGTTCAAACCCTGAAGTTCCATATTAGCTTAAAAGCATTCTTTTTATAAGTTATTCTGCTTTAGCTTTGTGGAGTTTAATCTAGGGTACATGCATATTGGCATTTCATCAAAGACTCAGATAGTTAATTTCAGTTTTTCCCTCGTCTGGATCATTGCTTCCTATAAACAATCCTCTGGGTCATAGCTACCTTAAGTGTAGTTTCTTCAACTCAGGGATACTTACTGAACCCTCAAGCTTCCTTACCGCAGTCTACCAACTGTCATCCAGGCAGAAAGCCGGGTCATCACAGGGCTCCGATTTGTTTCCTCTCTCTCAAGGTCACAATGCTGCACTAACTTAAATTTCCTTCTATTTTGTCCAAATATCCAGTTGTTTGTGGTGGGAAGGAAATTCTAATAGGAGATACTCCTTCAAGGATTGTAGGACAAATCTGTAAAACTCCAGTCTAATTCAATTATGTTTGTGTAAATTATAGAACGCCATAATCTTTTTGAATGATGGTGTATTCTTAAACATAAAAGATAACATTACATATTAAATCTGACTTTCCTCATTTATTCATTGTCATACACTAGTATCCATTCAATGTTGCTAAATTAGGATTAATTTTAAATGTCAATAATTTCCCATGTTCTGACTTTTTGCAAGTTTAGATTTACTTAAGGAAATGCTTAATTCATTTTTTTCCTTTGGGTAAAATTAAAGGTGTGGAAAATGAAGTGTGATTTTTTTTTCTTCTGTTGGAGAAAGGAATTCAGCTAATACAATTTTGTAAGTTTCCACTGAAATAACAAATGTATTTATTTTCTTTTCACTTATAGTTTTATTTATTTAAAAGGCAGAGAGAGTAAGACTGAAACAGGGAGAGAGATCCTATACACTGGTTTATTCCCCAAATGCCAACAACAGCCAGATTTGGGCCAGGACAAGGCCAGGAGCCAGGAACTCAAAATACATTTCCCATGTGGCATCATGCTGAGCCATCTCATGTGCTGCCTCCCAGAATGGACACTGGAAGATTGGAGAAGGGATTTCAATTCAGGCACTCCCATATCCAAGGCAGACTTTCCAAACTGCTTCTTAACTGCTACACCAAATGATCACTTTTCAAATTTCTTTGAACTAGTCGTGTAGATATTCATTGTCTCTGACAATCTCAAATGATATTGCCAAGAGCACTGAATCTCTTTATTGCAGTGATCTGATCTAGAGATTCCTGACATTTTCAAAGGTGGCAAAGGGTATACTTGTGTGAAATAACTTTAAGGGTGGCTTAAAGGGTGACTGTATTGGACCCAGGAAGCAGAGAAGAAAAATCTAATAGTATCATTTATTTTGTTCCTATAAATGTAAGCAAGCCAGTTAGAACCACAGGGTACAATGCACAGACAAAACAATAGGAAATGGACAATTTTAGGGGTTTTTATTCCTTTGAAATGTCTCTAGTTTTGAATTGAGGCTGTTATTTATCACAAGGTACAATAAAAGTGGCTCACCTTTCTAAGTAAAACTCTGATTTTATGGGACCAGAATGGGAATTTTGGAATTTTTTCCACTAAAAATCCATAAGAAAAAAAAAAGCTGCAAGCTGAGATCATTCCTGCTATTCTAATTACAATATTAGGAACCAATAATCACAATAGTTCATCACACTATGGGTGGGGTAGATGTGCTAATACAGCCCTAAAAACAGTCCTAAAAAAGACACATTTTTGTTTTTAATTCCTCATGAAAGTGGTAAGGAGGGGTAGCTACAAGTGTACGACAGATTACTGGAAGACAAGTCCCTTTTTATGTATTCTACCAAAGTTGACACTGCATTCGCTATAGATTGCTTTTAGTTACTGGTTCAGACACAGCAGTCTCCGACAGCAAAAAGGATGAAAGAGCAGAATCTGAAAAGAAAACAACTGCGATGGTCATACTCATTCTGCAGCTTCCTTTGTTGTACTCATAGCACATACTGCTCAAAACACAATCAGAACTATGTCCGATTGTTGGAGCAATAGGACCACAGACACATGTTGAAAAATTATGCAAACATAATGGGAAATAATACATTAGATGGAAAAAGTGTGATTCAACTCCTTGCTCTTATTAGTATTTTGAAATTACAAATGTTTCTTTGTATCATTATAAATCACACATATCAGTTGTAACCATTAAAAATGTATTAGTTGTCTTTTCTTCCACAAATTCTTTTTAGTCAGTGATGTTTTTTGACATATCACTCTGCCTGAATGTTTAATTTTTTTTTTTGACAGGCAGAGTGCACAGTGAAAGAGAGAGACAGAGAGAAAGGTCTTCCTTTTCCATTGGTTCACACCCCAATGGCCACTGTGGCCGGTGTGCTGCAGTCAGTGCACCATGCTGATCCAAAGCCAGGAGCCAGGTGCTTCTCCTGGTCTGCCATGGGGTGCAGGGTCCAAGCACTTGGGCCATCCTCCACTGCCCTCCCTGGTCACAGCAGAGAGCTGGACTGGAAGAGGGGCAACCGGGACAGAATCCGGCGCCCTGAACAGGACTAGAACCCAGTTTGCCGGCGCCGCAGGCAGAGGATTATTAGCCTATTGAGCCACAGTGCTGGCTGATTTTTTTAAGATTCATTTATTTATTTTAAAGTCAGAGTTATAGAGAGAGAGAAGGGGTTGGGGAGAGAGAGAGAGAGAGAGAGGGAGAGAGAGGGAGAGAGAGGGAGGAGAGAGAGAGAGAGAATCGTCCATTCACTGTTTCACTCCCCAAATAACTTCAAACAACCAGAGCTGGGCCAGGCTGAAGCCAGGAGCCGGAGTTTTTTCCAGGTCTCTTTCAAGAGCGCAGGATCCAAGCTCTTGGAATATCTTCTTCTGTTTTCCCAGGCACATTGGCAGGGAGCTGGATTGGAAGTAGAGCAGTCAGGACAAGTACTGGCACCCAAATGGTTTGTCAGCTTCTCTGGGGAAGGCTCGGCCCACGACACCACAATCTGGTTCCTAAATGCTTCTTCTAACAAAAGACAGGGTATGCTGCTGGCGGGAGAGAAGTGAAGTGGACAACAGGTAACAAAAGCCAACTAATCCTAGCACTGTGGTATATCCAAGAGGCCTCGAAA
This sequence comes from Sylvilagus floridanus, assembly GCA_949820135.1. Lineage (NCBI taxonomy): Eukaryota > Metazoa > Chordata > Mammalia > Lagomorpha > Leporidae > Sylvilagus > Sylvilagus floridanus. The sequence continues at coordinate 58,535,815 of OX463242.1, forward strand.
AAGTTCATGGAAATGCATATCATGAAAAAAAAGCATAGATTTTTTTTAAAAAAATAGCCAAAACAAACTTACTTTTTATTTTGTTTTCCATGACGTTTTTGGATCACCCTCATATGCAGACTCCTTAGACCATTTTTGAAACTGGCTGATATATCCACAATCTTCTTCATCATATTTCCTCCTAGAATCAGTTTTCATTTCCTTTGTTTCCAAAACATAGAGGAATTCTCAAAGATAGTTCCCAGCATGATTTTCTAAAAGTTCAAAACCACAATAGTCATGTTCTTGAGGTCACCTTATAGCACAAGATCATGCATGTTGAGTCTGATTTCTTCAACCAGCTGTATTTGACGCATGTGATTCACTGGAGCTGATATTTATTGAGTAACAGCTATTGAGAGGTACTCTTTTAATTCTTTCATAGTATATAAATTTAACACTCATGATAACATAGTGAAGTCTTATCATCATCTTAATTTCACAATTAGAGAAAGATTCATAATCTCTCCAAGTTTAAAACAAATGTTGACATCAGAATTTCAATTCCTGTTAGACTCTAAACCCCAAGTTCTTCTCTACTGTAGAGTAAGGCAATTTTAGAGCCTGTACAATGTCATATGCAAATCATGCAAATAATATGAAATGAATAAATATTGAGTTATAATTCCTAAAATCAAATAGGCTATTAATTAATATAGTTTAAGTTTTATGATTAATATGCCCTCCATCATGCATTTTTATTTGGATTAATAAAATGTTTTTTATCTGCTCACAAAAACGAAAGGAACCTAATAATTGTGTTAAGAATGACATAATTTTATTTTAATAATATCTCAATCTGATAGGGTATGATTAGATGAATAGTATCAGTTACTTGAGATCTTCTAAAATTCGTTGTCTAACATTTTTTAAAAATGTATTTATTTATTTTAAAATCAGAGTTACAGAGAGAAAGAGAGAGAGAGAGAAAGAGAGAGAGAGAGAGAGAAAGAGATTCCATCCACTGGTTCACTGCCGGAGCTAGACCGAGCAGAAGCCAGGAGCCAGGAGCTTCGTTCAAGTCTCCCACATGGCTGCAGGAACCCAAACACTTGGGCCATCTTCCATTGTTTTTCCTAGGCCATTAGAAAGGAACCAGATTGAAAGTGGAGCAGCTGGGACACCAACGGGTGCCCATTTGAGATGCTGGAGTCACAGGCAGCCACTTTACCCACTTTGTCACAATGCAGGCACCCGTCTAATGTCAACCAACTTCAGTAGTGTACTATAGGTTCTAGAATTCCTCTCAGAATTCTATTACTGAACTGCTTGCCTTCTTACATCTTAAGGGAAAGTTGCTTAACCTTCTTTCAGTTCCCACTTCTGCAAAAGGAAGATTAATAATTCTTCCATAAGTCAGGAAGCAACTCACAAAGAAGTAAATAAAAGATCCCTCACACTCATAGAATTCTAGAGGTCTGCTTGACCTCGAGAGCACAACCATCCTCCTGGGAATCATGTTTCCTATGGGTATATACTTTTCAGTGTTTTTCTGTGTAGCTTCCGATGGCATTTAAAAATTGCAATGAGGAAGCAGAAAATCTTGACCCTAAACTGTTTGGAGATCTTTTTTTTATTAAATACCCCAGTTCTGATTCAATATTTATCTGTGACTTACACTGACTTATTTTTGCCCTCTATAATCCAACATTCAATCTTTAGTTTTGACCTTAATATCCCAGTGATTTTTCATAATCTTCTTTGTCGCTGCACTTCTCCCCACCTTGAAAACTTTCCTGTCAAGCTCTTTATCAAGATTAAATGTATTTAGCTGTATTTATCTCTCTGTTCTTTACTTTGAGATACTTTCATAGTATCTTCAAATTTACTTTCTCTGTCCTCTATTTGCTTTATCTTATGCGAATGAGATTTTTTTAAGTGTCAATTCTCTCCGACTTCTGTATTTCTTTGTTTCTCACATTTAGAATACTATTCTTTACTACTTAAACTTGAATGCTGACCCCTTGGTTTGTTAGCATATGTCAAATGCTATGGATTTTATTTTTACGTATTTGGGATTTATTAATTATAGACTACAGAAACTTCAACTCTTTTACTCTTTACTTCATCCCTCAAAAGGCAACTGATTTATCCTAAACATAATTTGGCGCTTTTTTTTGAATTCCTGTAGTTATTGGGAATGATAATATGGGATAAAAGTTTGTAGAGTTAAAGAATGTGGAAAACATGAAAAAATAATGGATTTTATGGCCTGAAAATTGATAGAAGATGAATATAAATAGTAAGACTAAATAGGTATAAAATGTTGAGCTAGATGTCTTGAAAATTAATTGCATCTTTAATAAGAGTTTTGAATTCAAGAGTCACAGGTAGTTATACATTTTTTTGGACTAAACAACAAAAATTATTTCCCACAAATCTGGAGGCTGGTAAGTCCAAAACTAGGCTATGGCCACTTGATTCCTGTTGAGGTCCCTCTTTCTGAATTACAGAGTACATTCTGTTTTACTGCTTCTGGGGTTTCTTCTGTGTGTTGAGGTGGAGACAGAGATATTCTTCTTATAAAGCCACCAGCCCAGTTGCTTAAGATGCCACATTTATGACCTCACTTAATTTTAATCACCTCCTAAAGCCCTACCTATAAAGACAATAATATTTGGGGTTAGGTATTCCTTATATGAATTTAGCAGGCATGCAATTCAGTCCATAGCATGTGTACACCTAGATTCACAGCAGTATTATTTCCTATAGCTAAAATGTGGGAGCAGTAGAATGTCTATTGCTAGATGAATGGATAAAAAATTTGCCTCCACATAAAATGAAATATTATTCACTCTTTTATTTTTTTTATTTTTTCTTAATGTAAGTAGAACAGATTTTGTGTATTTCATAGATACACTTCTAAGAATATAAAAATACTTCCCTTCCTCTTTCCTCCTTATCTTAGCGATTGTGACTTGAGCTGCTATAAGCATGGGGGTGCAGATAACTCTTTCAAATGCTGATTTCATTTCTTTTGGGTAAATTTGCAGTAAATAAATTTCTGGGTAATGTGATAGATCAATTTTCTGATTTCTGAGTAATATCCATACTGTCTTCCATAATGACTGTACTAGTTACATTCCCACCAGCAGGGTACTAGGGTATCTTTTTTTTTCTCTCCAATTCATTGCCAACATTTGTTATTTTGAGATTTTTGGATGATAGCCATTGTAACTAGGGGTGACATGAAAACTGATTGTGGTTTTTAGTAAATATTTAGGACTCTAGAGTCTTAGACTGATTTTAGAGTTGGAAATTAAAACCTATATATTTCACAAAGATATGAGAATTGAAACTGCAGAAATAAATGACATTTTTAAAAAATAATTTTACTTGGGGCTGGCGCCGTGGCGCACTCACTAGGTTAATCCTCTGCCTGCAGAGACGGCATTCCATATGGGCTCTGGCTTCTAGTCCTGGTTGCTCCTCTTCCAGTCCAGCTCTCTGCTGTGGCTCAGGAGGGCAGTGGAGGATGGTCCAAGTGCTTGGGCCCCTGCACCCGCATGGGAGACCAGGAAGAGGCTCCTGGCTCCTGGCTGCAGATCCGCACAGCTCCAGCTTTAGCGGCCATTTGGAGAGTGAACCAACAGAAGGAAGACCTTTTTCTCTGCCTCTCTCTCATGCTGTCTGTAACTCTACCTGTCAAATAAATAAATAAATAACAATCTTTTAAAAAAAAAAAGAATTTTACTCTAAAATAATCAGCAAATTGAAGGTAGCTATGAAAACAATGCTGAATTTGGTACTATGAAGAAAAGTGTTAGAAAGTGCTGGAGACTGTCAAGGAAGTTTTTTTTTTTTTCCATCCTATTTGGTGAATTCTTTATAGTATAGAGCTCATCTTATGTGTATAAAGTTAATTGAAAATAGATCTTAGCAAAAAATAAGAATGGGAATAGGAGAGGGAAGAGAAGGAAGGGTGGGAGTGTGAGTGGAAGGTTGGGCAGAAGGAAAGAATCACTATATTTCTAAAGTTGTATATATTAAATGCATGAAGTTTGTATACCTTAAATAAGTTTGTAGGTATAAATAAATAAATACATTTTCAAAGAAATAAAAGGAGACTATAATATCTTATAAGCAAATGAAATCTTCAATTCAAACGACTTTCAAAAATGCAGTCTGTATGCTTATTTGTACCTAGAATTCAAAAAATATTTCACAGAGTGAAACTTGTCAATCAATCTGTTTCCTTTACATTGTATTTAACTTCCTGCCTAATTGTAAATAGAGAAGCAATATTATTCCTGTCAGTTAGTGATTGTATCAACCTTCTCATCCTCTATGAGAGATACTTTGGGAAATGAATGCATTTTGTTTGTTTGTAGTTTTATTTATTTAATTGCAAGTTATAGTTACAGATAAGGAGAGGGGAACACAGAGGTCTTCCATCCACTGGTTTACTGCCCACGTAGGCACAACAGCTAGGGTTGAGCCAGGATGAAGCCAGGAGCCAGGAGCTTATCCAGGTCTCCCAATTGGGTGGTGGGGGCCCAACACTTTGGACCATCTTCTGCTGCTTTTCTCATAGCATTAACAGGAAACTAGATGGGAAGTGGAGCAGTAAAACATGACTTGCTGTCCTTATATAATGCCAGTGTCACAAGTGGCTACTTTACCCACTCTGCCACAATGCCGACCCACACCAAACATTGAACGTTTTCAAGTCACAACACCCTCTGCTTAGTGACACCCACCTCATGGCATGTAAAACATATGGTAATGGCTACAGTCCACTAATACTAGGACATAGTAAGATACTAAGTTTTTATATCTAACTACTCCTTCTCTGTTTTTAAAATAAAAGTTGGCCTTGCAGTTATCAATTTATTGCCTCTCAACTATAGAGTAACTCTTTTTGTTTACTTTATAAAATGGATATAGGCCATTGAAATATAGTTACTCCTTCATAGCTGTGAAGCTTTCTTTGTAGAGATACAGGAGACAGTGTGGGAACAACGGTTTTTCTCCCCATTACAGCACGCTTCTTGAAAGGTTTCTGCAATGCATATGTCTTGTCTGGAGCTCAGTTCCTGTAATATTATTAGTTTATGCAGTATAAAGTTCTTACGAGGTGGGATACATCGCCAGGATCAGGATCCTGCAGAAACAGCAGCATCAGCTTTCCTGATCAACCTTGGACAATTTTACATCAGAGAGCCTAAAGTGAGACACTTCCCTATGCACAACTCTTCTTGTTCTCAACAGTAAATTTCTAGCATGTTTCATCAGCTCTCCCCGCCACAGCAAATTCTCTGCTAAGGGAGACATCATTGTGCTCGCTATCAAGGAATGTGTCTCAAGCCAGAATAGTGATGCATGTGGAGATTTTCCTTGGATATCATATTAACTCTAGGGTTAATGGCTGCCATTTACATCTGCTATTCCATTTAGAGTTCACTTTATTTCTAATTGGCCAATCTCCTACTATTCTAATTTTGTTAAATGTAATGAGTCTGGGGGCCAGCGCCGTGGTTCACTTGGTTAGTCCTCCGCTTGCAGTGCTGGCATCCCATATGGGCACCAGGTTCTAGTCCCGGTTGCTACTCTTCCAGTCCAGCTCTCTGCTGTGGCCTGGGATAGCAGTAGAAGATGGCCCAAGTCCTTGGGCCCCTGCACCCATGTGAGAGACCAGAGGAAGTTTCTGGCTCCTGGATTCGGATCAGCGCAGCTCCAGCTGTTGCGGTCATTTGGGGAGTGAACCAACAGAAGGAAGACCTCTCTCTCTCTGTGTCTCTTCCTCTCACTGTCTGTAACGCTGCCTCTCAAATAAATAAATAAAAATCTTTAAAAAAAATGTAATGAGTCTGTATTAGATTTTCCTTATTAAAATCAGTGAATGGTGTTTTTTTCCTGTTTGGACCCAGAATGATATTTTGACAAAATGATCCTAGAATCAAATTTATTGGACTCCATGATATTTGGCTACAAAATGGAGTTTATATACTTAGCTATATTAAATAGTATAGCCTCTTTAAATCTGTATCCAATATGGCTTACAGACCAGAACATGAAAGGTAAAATAATACAACTTCTGGAAAAAATTGTCAAGGAAAATATATATTTGCAATCTTAGAAAAGAAAAGACATTTTATTACATTTAAATTAAGAAATTTCATTTAACAGACAGTGTTAAATGATTGAAAATACAAGTTGACTTATATTCAGTAAGTAAAATCAACTCAAACTGATCAATAAAAACCTAATAGCACAACAGAAAAATTAGCATAATGCTTGATCAGCATTTTGTAAAGAAAGAAAATTCTGTAAGTAGCCAGTCAATAGCTAATAAATACTTGAAGTATGTTCAATCATAATAATTGAAGAAATATCAATTATTATATTTAAATTGTGATAACGCTACACCTGCCAAAATAGCTAAACTGAATAAATTTTTAAAAAGAAGAATTCTATATCAAATACATGAATAAGGGAGTGGAGAACTAGAATGTCCATAAATAACAGGGGCTCTAATTGACAAGACTTTGCTATACTCTTCGACAAACCTAGTAAGAAAAACTAATAAAATGTGTATAAACATAGCTCAGCACTCAATATACCTGTTTATCAGAAATGTGGCAATAATAATCATAGCAGCATTGAATATAGTAGTCTAAATTTTGAAATATCACTTCTGTTCATTAATAATGAAGTGTAAGAAATGTAGAACATTTAAACACCAAAATACTATATAGAAATGGAAATATCAATTTATTCTACAAGCAAGAAGCCACACAAAGCTCGCTCTCTCTCTCTCTCTCTCTCTCTCTGTGTAACTCGGACTTTCAAATAAATAGATAAATCTTTAAAAAAAAATCATCCTTGTTGAAGAAGAGCCAACTTTTGTAGGAGAAAATATCCGAGAGGAGGCAGTGTGCTATGGTTAGGATACAGTCTGAACCTAAGTGTTCATGTGTTGAAGCTCGCTACTCCACATGGCAATGCAGACATGATGGATTTTTAGCAACATGGCCCACTGGGTCTTTGTCAGGTCATAGAAGACACGCTTGCAGGAAGGGCTGTGGGCGTCCAGTCTCTGATGTCCTGTCTGGCAATGTGATCTCTCGCTGCTACCTGTGCCTTCCTGCTACAATGCCATCTGATATAGGCCCTCACTAGAACCAGTACGGCTGCCAAAACAGTGAACTTCTTTTCTTTATGAAGTTAACCAGCTACATGTATTTTGTCACAATAATGAAAGTGGACTAATGAAAGAGTAGATTTTGGAGATGATAGCAATCGGGCAGCTAGAATGCCATGTGTGCTCACATTTTGAAATTCATTGAGATATAGAGAAATTATTTGTGTACTTTTCTGGATTTTTTTTTAAGATTTATTTATTTATTTGAAAGAGTTACAGAGACAGAGGGAGATCTTCCTGGTTCATTCCTCAAATGGCTACAATGTATCTCCCATGTGGGTGGCAGGGGGCTCAATACTTAAGCCATCTTCTGCTGTTTTCCCAGGTGCACTAGCAGGGAGCTGGTTGGGAAGTGGAACAGCTGGAACTTGAACTGGTGCTCATATGTGGTGCTCAGCAGTGGCTTAACAAGCTGCACCATAACACTGACACTTGGACATTTTTCTATATTTCCGGAAGTTAAAAATAAGCATAGAAGTGAGATGATTCTTGCATGGAATGAGAAATAAGCTCACACAAGTATTGTATGATATCCCTATCCAGTTCTTCGAAGCACTAAAACACCTTAGTGTCATATTATTCACTGACTTATTAACTTCCAATTTCCTTTATTGATGTTACTTTCTAAAGAGGTCTTTAACTACCATTAGTCGAAGATTTTGTCCTATTTTTATTGGGCCTATAAGCTATCAGTTACCTGCTTTTATCTTAAGCTTGCATTTTGTACAGATTTATGTGATAAATAACAAAACTACATTATGTAGAGAAAATTTTATTATTCCCATAAAAAAATCCAGAAGGAGGTCATATGTAACAACTTGATAAATGTAGCAAAACAGCTCTTGTCCTATACATTTACTGTTTAAGTCAAGATTTGAGGGCAAAGAAATAAAAACATGTTCTTTCCACTGGGATCTCACTCACGGAGATCTTTAATTTAGGTCTTTTTTTTTTTTTTTTTTTTGGACAGAGTGTCTTGGCTTTCCATGCCTGAAATACTCTGATGGGTTTTTCAGCCAGATCCGCATGCCTTAAGGGCTGATTCTGAGGCCAGAGTGCTGTTTAGGACATCCACCATTCTATGAGTCTGCTATGTATCTCACTAAGAACAGGTTATCAAAGAAGGAGGTACCTTTCTCTGAAGGGAGGAGAGAACTTCTTATTTGACTACGACCTTGTCTAAATATGATCAGAGTCAGTGAACTCAAAAGGCTTCCATAGCCTTGGCAACTCATGATAAGACCCTAGGGTGATTACTGATGCCATAAACAAGAGTGTCAATTTGTTAAGTCAACAACAGGAGTCACTGTGCACTTACTCCTCATGTAGGATCTCTGTCCTTAATGTGCTGTACATTGTGATTTAATGCTGTAACTAGTACTAAAACAGTATTTTTCGCTCTGTGTTTCTATGTGGGTGCAAACTGTTGAAATCTTTACTTAATGTATGCTAAACTGATCTTCTGATATAAAGAGAATTGAAAATGAATCTTGATGTGAATGGAAGGGGAGAGGGAGCAGGGGATTGGGAGGGTTGCTGGTGGGAGGGACATTATGGGGGGTGGGGGAGCCATTGTAATCCATAAGCTGTACTTTGGAAATTTATATTCATTAAAAAAAAAGAAGAAATAAAAACATGAATTAAAGTCCAAGTGCTAATAAGAGCTGATGTAGTTGGCAGGCAAATCCTTTGATTCTACACTCCTCAGTGTCCGTTTAGTGAGACTCTCAGGACCAATGGAGAGTTGAATCCTAGGGTCTTGATTCTTCAGCGAAGTACATTTTACAGTGGGAGATGATGTGGTGCTCAACTGCTGGATTACTGTGTTGTTACGGTTGCTATGCTTGCTGTCTGAAGAATGACTCACTGCTACACCATTTATTATTTATGGATTACATAGTGGACCAGCAGAGAAAGGGAAAAAGAGAACTTGCAAACTAAAATCAATACAAATAATAGCCTTTCACAAGAGAAATCTCAGGGGCTTAAATAGCTCTCTTTTGTCTTTCCTCCAGCCATCCTTTTCTCTCTCCTGTTTTCTCTTCCTGTTTGCTCTAAAAATATTTTTCAGGCCAAGAGTGCCTCACCGTAACTCCATTCCATTCTTTGTTCCTAATAATCTTTAGGAATATTTTTGCCATTTATTTTTCTAAGGATACATTCTAAGTTCAAAATGAAAGCAAGAAGAATACTCTGATTAATTCTGTGCTTCTCTATAATTTTCAGAAACTAATGGTGGGCAGTATATTCCTTTACATATCATGAAAATGGTAAATTTAAGGAGTAATCAGATCTGCTAAGTCTGTATTTTACTCTTCCTAATATTCTTGTGAGATATTTTTCCCTTCCAACAAATTTTAGCAGAAGTCAGTTTATACAATGATGTAAAATAAAGCTATAGAATGTATCTCTATCACATATATAATATATATACATATATATATAATTTTATTCAGAATCTCTACATACAATCATAAGGTTCTTTATTTTTCTGGTTAGTACTAGGCAGATTATGTTGTCACATCACTACAAATAATAAATGTATCATTAACAGGTTTTTCTAAAAAATATGAGCAAATAAGAAACATTATTTTGAAACACTGCAAATGTACTTTTTTGAAAAGAAGTTTTCCCAATGTTTTACTTCAATTCACTAAACTTTAGTAATAACTTAAGTAGGTGAACAAAACAGAGTTTATGGAACTAATAACTTATATCTTGAGGAAACTATGTGGTGTCCAAAATTTAAAAAAATGAACTTTCTATGTTACATACTTATTTGTTGGTAGTAACTTCTATCAAAGTCTACATAAAAATAAAACTTTCTTTCTATATATTTTTGAAACTAGAATCTTAGTTTTCACATTTTTATAGCTATATTCTTTTTTTTTTATGAAAGGCAGATTTAGACAGAGAGAAAGAGACAGAGAGAAAGGTCTTCCACTCCCCAAATGGCCGCTACGGCCAGCACGTTGCATCCATCTAAAGCCAGAAACTATAACTATCTTCTTTAGTTAGCTTTGTTTATAATCAGATCATTTCTTGACTTAGTTTACTTCATTGTTCAAAACCAGCAACCTGACAATATAGCAAAAATGAGTGTTTGACACTGAGTCAATTTATGAAGGATATTGTGAACCATAGAAAGAATTTGGTTTTGATTCTGACCAAGGTAGGAATCCATCTGCCAATACCCATTGATGAAAAATGTGATAAGATTTATGTTTTAAAAGTGTTACTGTAGGCATTCACTGGGAAAGGGGTTGAGATGACAAGAGAGGATCTGAGGGAACTCCAAGAAACAATGGATTGGTTTGGAAGCCGTAGAGATGGTAAGTCATTTGCTTCTCAGTACATATTTGAGGATTTAGTGCCCCCAACAGGATTTCCGGATTGCTTGGACAAATAGTGTGGAAGAAAGTGAAGAGTTAAGGAAAGCTGATATGACTGACCTGAGCATTAGAAAGATAGAGTTGCTCTTAGCTTCAATGAAAAAAGCAAAGGAAAAGCAAATTTGCAGGAAAAAAAAATTGAGAGAGATGACAATAGGCCTTTTGAATGGTAATGTCAACCAGACAGTTAGGTGTAGGAATCCAGGGTACACAAAGAGGGCTGGGATTGATACAGAAATTTCTCAAAGGCATGCTATGGATTATACTTTTTGACTCAATGTTATATTGAAAAGACAATCAGTTTGGGGAAAATTTTACTTTTCTAGTTGGTTTATCACATAAACTAAGAATGTATGCTTATTGAAAAACAATGAAATGAGGTTTATAAAGAGTACTTTCACAATATTCACATAGTGAATACATATTTTAAACAAGTACCAAGACCTTAAAATTTGGCAATTAAATATGTCTAAATTAGAAACAATACAAGCATGTTTTTAACACTGTTTTCCAAACAGATTCTCAAACTTTAACCTATTGACAGAAATAGCATTGTATGACTTTTCTCATTTGTTCCATCTGATATTTCCTAAAACTTCTTTGCTACCTACATTTTCCTTCCTTTCTTTTCTCTAAATTTTTGTTCCTACAGAATTACACCCTGGTCCAGACTATTTCAGATTATTCTGATCTGCATGCCACTTTCCCTACAATCTCCGTTAAGATCAGTTGAGATGGCAAGGAAGAAGAAATACAAATCACATTATGAAGAACTCTATATCACAGTTTGCAGAATTTAATTTCATTGTTCTTAATGGCTTTTAGAAATTCAACATGTATACTAGATAACATAGACCAGTACTTCATCATCATGTCAAAATACCAAAATAACAATGGTTCTGCTTACATTAGCTTTATGCTGCTTGCATGACACTTGATTACAAAACAGTTTGAACTCTTCAAACTGAAAGCTCCTTTATGGCCTGGGTACCAGGATGCTGGTTGGAGTCCTGGCCGCTCTGCTTCTGATCAAGCTCCACAGTAACAGGCCTGAGAAAGCAGCAGAAGATGGCCCAAGGATTTGGGCCCCTGACATCCACAGGGGAGACATCGATGGAGTTCCAGGTTCCAGACTTTGGCCATTGTGAACATTTCTGTAATATCAGCGGATGGAAGATTTCTGTCTCTCTCTGCTGTCTCGACCCCTCTCTCTGTCATTTTTTCAAGTAAATAAAATAAATATATAGAAAAAAAGCTCTTATTGAATTCAACTAAGATTAGTACTTAATTTTTAAATTAATGCATTGTGAAATCAAACAACAGCTGATTATTATACTTTTTGTTCGAGGTTATTTCAATCAAGAGTTATCAGTAGTATCAAAAATTGATAGGTAAGAATTAATTTCTTTTTTTTAAAGATTTTATTTATTTATTTGAGAAGCAGAGTTACAGACAATTACAGACAGTGAGAGGGAGAGACAGAGAGAAAGCTCTTCCATCCATTGGTTTACTTCCCAATGGCCACAATGGTTGAGATGCGCCAATCCGAAGCCAGGAGCGAGGTGCTTCTTCCTGGTCTCCCATGCGGGTGCAGGGGCCTAAGGACTTGGGCCATCTTCTACTGCTTTCCCAGGCCACAGCAGAGAGCTGGATTGGAAGAGGAGCAGCCGGGACTAGAACTGGTGCCCATATGGGATGCCGGTGCCAGAGGAGGAAGATTAACCTACTGTGCCACAGAGCTGGCCCCCAAGAATTAATTTCTGAGGATTTTCTTGTTTATTTTTTCTGTGACATTTTTCTCTTTATTTCAGAACATTAGAATAAATCCTAGCTTCCCTGTTTTCAGAAAGATATCATAATTTTCTTATTTTTTAATGGTCATTTTGCATCTAAATTCTGTTTTAATAGATAATAGGTATTAGTACCTATTTGTACACTGAGCACTATTGTGCCATGATAAAAGGCATGTTCTTTGGGTTGACATTTCAGAAAAAGAGAGTGAAGAAATGAAGATATTAAAACAAAAGGATTTTCATAAGTGTTGCTACAAAAACCAAGAAAAATACAGTGGCCTGAAAACTCACAGACAGGAAGTTGACCGAGGATTAGGATACAGAAATTCTAATTATTTTGCATTTTTTCTTCTATTTATTAACTCAGCCATGAAACTGTGGATTTTTGTTACTATTTAATATCTGATACATGCTTTTTATCATTGTTTGATAAATATTACAAAAATAATATTAACCAGTGATTCTACTTATCCTTAAATTTTTGACACATAACATTTGGGGGAAACACCTGTAGAAAACTCTGTTCTTGATAACAAAAACCAGAAGTATTTCATTTAAGAAAAATCTTTACTAAACACTAAAATCATAAATCTTCATGTTTTTATCAATTGCAATCATGTCAAATTTAACTGAGTTTAAATCAATAAAGAAATACATTAATGATGAAGTAGCAAAGACCATATGGTAAATTCACTTAAATTAATTAATGGTATAATTGGAAACAAACATGTACATATCAGTATATTAAATATCGAGGGACATAGAGAAAAAGCGCAGAACATCGAACACATTCTCCAGATGCACACAACATCATTAAATATCTGTAATATGTACACCTGGATTGTTTAGATTAATATAGCTTAGAATTTTGGAATGATTGGCATCCTATAAACTAATGATCACTACTTCTAATTCTGAAATCTTGGGCATGCTACTTGATTCCCATGATCCTCAGAGCCTCACGTATATCAAGGTGGTGAAAACAAATAGATCAGTGGGTTACTTCAAGGATTAAATGAGATATAATGTAAAGGACCTTGTACAATACCTGGCATATTTTAAATATGTTTAAAATGATGTTAAAATGATAGTTGATGTGAATCTATATTGGAATGGCCAGTTGGTATCTAATATATGTGGATGCAATAATTATAATAATATATAATGTATCTAATATATATGGAGATGCAATAATTTTAAATGAGAAGAATACAACTTTGTGCAGAATGATTCTATAAAGATGATATATGAGTTAGAAATAATTTTTCAAAATGAATGCAATTGTAAGTGATATTTACTTTATATTTTATTTTATCTTTTTACTCTATTTTATCAATATTTTGTAATAATTATGAATTACCTTTTAAACAAAATTAACTGTATCTTAAAGACATTAAATTCTAAGAGCAAGTAGATGTAGAAAATTTATTATCAGATAATGCTACCTTCTCCTTCTCCACTATCCTATAGCTACAGAAAACAGAGTACACATTGGGCATATATTTGCATTAACTCAGCATATAATAAGTATTTAATATATGTTTGTTGAATTAATTAGAATTATCTCAGATATGACCATTAGGTATGTAAATTCAATCTGAAACTAAGGATTATCAGTAAGGATTTGCAAAATCTTTCTAGACATAATAGAAGTGGCACAAGACATTTCTGCATCCCTTTAGTAAATATTTTTAAGTGAAGAATAAATGAATCATAACCGATGTGAAGGGAATTACAGAGATAATACATTTATAATAACCAGACCAATACTTGATACCTGGTCCCCATTAGCTAAATGAAGTCCCTTTGCCCCTCACCTCCCTCTCCACAGTTCCACTTTTTCTTCTCACTTCAAAATCGAGTAAGAAAATTTCTTTGAAAAGGCTGTTTAGGAAAGTTTTAACTCAGCAGGCTTGTACATTCTCAGATTTTCAGACTATCCCATGGTCTGCTCCTGGGAGAGGATCTGTGATCCCTGGAAGATTCCGTGTAACGAGTGTTCATGCCTGAAGCCTTGGGCTATCCTGGTAACAACTGGATCTGATATTTTATGCTAACAATGTGATTTATGATAAACACCTATCTTTGCTCTAGGGGACTGAAATCTGAGGATGAGAGGTTATTCATAATATACTATGTGTGTATATGACTGATCCCCAGTAAAAACCCTAGATGTCAAGGCATGTGATAGCTTCCTTAGTTGGTAAAACTATACATTCTCTCGTTTTACTGCAGGGAGAAGTAAGCATGTCTCTGTAACTCCTTGGGAGACAGTACCTGGAAACAGGTGCCTAGCTTCAGCTAGTCTTCCACACCACATGTCTTTTTTGTCTGCTGATATTAATCATATATTTTCACTGAATAAATGATAACCCTGGGAATAATAGCTCTTTCTAACTTCTAGGTCTTCTTCTACTGAATCAAGGAACATGAGGGTGCCCTTAGGTAATCCCACCTCAGGTGCAAAAATCTGACTTTAGGGATTTGTGAAGAATAAATAATATCAAATGTGAAATAAAGTTGACAGCAGTGACTATATTTTGTGACCCAGACTTCATCCTGTGCTGTGGTGAAAACTATGAATTTACTGACATCCCAAAAGAAATTTACTTGACAAGAAGGAACATCTTAGAAGGAACATCTTAGGGGGAATATATATAAATATATATACACACACACACTGAATGGAGGAGCTATAGGAACAAATTCATTCACTAATAATAAATGTAGACATACAACTTGTATAATTCAACTTCTTTTTTTTTTTTAACTCTGGAAAGAACCTTTGAGATTCTTTACTAAACAGGACACAATTTGGTTTCTACTAGAATTTGTGCTCCCTGAATCGCAATTCTCAGACCCCAGGTAAATGTCTTTTTTGCCTAACAGATCATATGAATCCCTTTGGATAATGTGAATTAATGGAGTCATAATAGGAAGATCTTAGATACTAAGATAAAATATTCAGAATTTATCTCAGAAAACATTTTTTAACAAAGGAAAGTGCATGAAATTTTTAATTTTCACAAAATAAATTTTATAGAAATTTGCAAAATGAGTTAGGATGCAAGAAACATGATTTCATAATAACAGTGTTGAAAAACAATAGGAAGACAGGAAAGCATTGGCCCTTACAAAGAAATATAATGAATTGGTAATTGATTTTCTTGACTTATTTTTATTCCTTTTCCCAACTATTTCAAACAAGGATTCCCTCTTTCTTATCAATATAAAAGAGATCCTACAGATATAAAATTGGCATAACTTCCCTTAAGTTAGTTATCAAGTCTCAGTGTTTGTCCTAATTTGCTCTTCATCAGCATCGGGCAGAGTGACCATTTCCTCTCTGAAACTTTCTGTATTAGTTTGCTATAGTTGCTATAACAGAATGCTAGAATCTCAGTGGCTTACAGAAGTTTTGTTGTCACAGTTATATAAAGTACAAGTCCAAGATCAAGGTGCATACATTATTGGTTTCTTCATAGTTTACAGCCTTCTGACTATGTCTTTTTTTATCTCTTTCTCTGTGTGTGTGTGTGTGTGTGTGTGTTTGGGGGGCAAGAGAATCTCTGGTTATTCTCCCTATTTATATAAGGATACTACTCTGTAAGAGAAGAATCCATCTTTTGACCTTAATTAGCTCCAATTTTTTTCCCTCAAGATCCTGTCTCCAAATATAGCTACATTGGAGGTTAAGGCTTTTCAATATTTTTATATGTTATATTTTAAAATTTTTAATATTTTAGTGACAGAGAGGCAGCATTAAAAGTTCTCTTTCTTTGGTTTACTCCCAAGTGCCTGAAGTGACCAGGGTTGGGCTGGGCCAAAACAGAGAGCTGGAGACTCATTCCAGGTTTCTCAGCTAATGACAAGAACCCAACTACTTAATGCCACCAATGCCTCTCAGGGTGTGTTGGGTAAGCATCAGGAGCAAAAAATTGAACTCAGATACTTTAATGTGGAAAATTAGAATCTTCTTGAAGAGGCATCATAACCACCTAATAACTGAATTTTGAGGTTTCATAATTCAGTTCATAACACCATGATTTCTTCAAGTTTCTATAAGAACAGTTCCATTTGATTCTTCTTTTTTTTCCCTTCAGACCATAGTAGGATTGACTTATGGGTAAGCAAACACTGAAGTTGCAAAAATCCTCCTACTTAAAAGTTCCAGTGCTTCATTTAATTCTCTGTTGCTGTCATCCTAAACTTCTCAGTTTTTCTAATTAACAAACTGTATTTCTATAGCTGTTTTAGATTTACAGCAAAATTGAATAGAAAGAAATTGTGCATATCTCCTCAATGACCACACATGCATAGCTTCCCTTAATATCAGCATCCTACACCAAGGTGGCAAACTTGTGACAATCAGTGAACCCACACTGACACTTGATATGATTTAGATATTGGTTTGGGTTTACCCCAAAGCCCATGTATTAAAGTCTTGATGCCCATTGTCTTATGTTAATGGTTAACTGAATGATGTCTTTTTTAAAAAAAATATTTATTTTCACTTTGTTTGAAAGACAGAGATAGAGACAGACGGCCACAAGGGAGAACATTCATCTTCTGGTTCACTCCCCAAATGCTGACAATAGCTATGACCCAGTAAGGACAAAGCCAGGAGCCTGGACTCAACCCAGACCTCCAATATGGGTGACAGGCACTCAGGTATTGAAGTCATTATCTTCTGCTTACCACGGTGCACATTAGCAGGAAGCTGGATTACAAGCGGAGGAACCAAAACTCAAGTCAGGCAGTCCAATTTGAGATACATATATCCCAAATGATGCCTTAACCACTGTGCCAAATGTCAGTGCCTGGATTAATATTATTGGTTAATGGATTAAGGGTGGAGGTTTAATCCAGTTATGATGCCTGGATGTGGGGGCTTTGGAAAAGTGATAAGACTGGAATAAGTTTTTAGGGTGAATCCTCTATGATCCACTCATGCTTTATAAGGAGAGACTTCATATACAGAGAAGATATGTGAGTTCCCTGTTTCTCTGCACCCTAGTACCCCAGATGCTCATTCTTCCACACATGCCCAGTCATTGCTGTCATCACTG
The DNA here is from genome assembly GCA_949820135.1 of Sylvilagus floridanus. Classification (NCBI taxonomy): domain Eukaryota; kingdom Metazoa; phylum Chordata; class Mammalia; order Lagomorpha; family Leporidae; genus Sylvilagus; species Sylvilagus floridanus. The sequence continues at coordinate 58,553,252 of OX463242.1, forward strand.
TCTGGCCAAATCACTGAAGCCCACCTGGTCTTGTCTATGAACCTTTAAAACTGAGAGCCAAAATAAACCTTCTTTTTCAAGTAGCTCATCTTAGACTAAAAACTAACCAATGCACACATCATCAACCAAAGTCCACTGCTTACATTCAGATTCATCTTTGGTATGTACATTCCATGAAATTTGACAAATGTAATAACACATGTTTACCATTACAGTGTTATATAGAATAGTTTCACCCCCCTAAAAATTATCGGTGTTCTGTCTGTTTATCTCTGCTTCCCCTCAATCCCTGACAACTGTTGATCTTCTTCCTGGCTTGGTGCTGTTTGCCTTTTCTAGAGTGTCAAATATTTGGGTTCACACAGATTGACTCCTTTTTCTTAGTATTGTGCATTAGAAGTTCCTCTAAGCCTTTCCTAATCTTAATAGCTCGTTTATTTTTGTGCTGAATAATACTGTATTATCTAGCTGTACCATTTTTTAAATTTATCCACTTTTTAACTCATTTTCGTTGCTCCCAAGTTTTGTCAATTACAAATAAAGCTTCTACAAACATCCTTGTGAAGGTTTTTATATGGACATAAAATTTCAATTCATTTGAGTAAACATAAACATACAGTTTCTGGGTCATGTGGTAAGAGTATGTTTACTTTTTTCAGAAATTGTAAAACTGTCTCCCATAGTGGATGTTTCGCTTTGCATTATAGAAAGTAGTGAATGAGAGTGCCTGAAAGAGCTCCACATCTTTTCCATATTTAGTCCTTTCAATGTTTTTGAATTTTGACAAATCTAATAAGTGTATAATGGCATCTCCTTGTTATCTTACTTGGCAATTTCCTAAAGCCAGATGATGATCTTCTGTTCATTCACATTGGGTTGTTCACTTTCTTACTGATGAGTTTTAAGATTTATTGGTCATGGTGTACGACTGTAATAGATTATTGGGTTAAATTTGCTGGTGTTTTATTAAAGATTTTTGCATCTATCTTCATGAAGGATATTGGTCTGCAGTTTTATTTTCCTGCACTATTTCTGTCTGGTTTTAGTATTAGGGTAATATTGCCTCATAGCATGATGTTGAAGTAGTCTCTCTGTTTTTTGTGTTTTGAAGAGACTGAAAGTTCAACATAACTTCTTCCTTACATGTATAACAGAAATCACAAACTCATCTAGTTCTGATGCTTTCTCTTTCAGTAATTTACTAATTAATGGTTCAATTTCTCTAGTGTATTTATAGGCCTACCCTGATTTTCTATTGTTTGTTGAATGAGTTTTGGCAAATTGTGTCTTTCAAGAAATTGATCCATTTGTACCTATAGTTAAGGTTATTCCTGTATTTCCATTTATTGTCTATTGGATCTGCAGTGATGCTATCATTTCTGATATCAGCACCAATGTCTCATTCTATGTTTTCTTTTCAACTTGGTTAGAAATTTACTAAGTTTTAAAAAGAGTGAGCTTTTGATTATTGATTTTCTCCACTGCTTTCCTTTTTTAAATTTTGTTGCTTACTCTTCCATTTTTGCTGCTTGCCTTCAGCTTCCTTTGGATTAATTTTTTTCTTCTTTTGTTGATTGTCTAACTGGAATATTAGATTATTGAGTTTATATATTTATTCTTTCCTAACTTACACATTCAATACCATAATTTCTCTCTTAGCACTAATTTCCCTGCATATCATAAATTTGGATAAGTTGCATTTTCATTTGATTCATGTGTCATTTAGGAGTACCTTCAGTAATATCCAAGTTCTTTCACATTTTCCAGTTGTCTTTCTGTAGTAGATTCCTTCTTTAATTCCATTGTTTTCTTACATCAGACATTGTATTATTTTACACTTTAAATTTCTTAAGATTGTTGCCCCAAAATGTGGTTTCTCTCAATTGTTACATGTAAACATGAAAAGCATGTGCATTCTGGAAGCAGATAAAGTGGTGATTAGATGTGAAAGCTCTCCATTTTAACTGGTGGTGCTGCTGAATATAACCATGTTCTTAGTGATTTTCTTCTATTGCTGATAGAATTATTTATAATCTACAACAATGGTGAATTCTTAATTTTTATTGATCTATATCATTTTTGCCTCATGTATTTTGAAGCTCTGCTTTTAGGCACATGCATTTAATGATTTTTAAATCTTATTTAATGAAACTCTCCATCATCATGTATTACCTCTCTTTATCCCTGATAAATTTCTGAAAATAATATAGCTACAATTTTCTTTTGATTAGTGTTAGCATGGTATATCTTTTCTCCATTCATTCACTTTTGTGTATTTGTCTATTCATATTTAAAGTACATTTCTTGTAAATAACATGGTTGAGTCTTTTATAAATAAACTCTGCCAACATTCATTTTTGTCATGTTTAAAATAATTGCATTAATAATTGTCACTTCTTTCTATTTGTTGCTTTTGTTCTTTATTCCTGCTTTGTCTTTGACACAATTTCTGTCCCATGTGATTTTATCTAAATATTTATCTGAGTACTTTATGATTCCATTTTCTCTCTTTGTTAACATATTAGGGATGATTTGAGGTTTTGTTACTTTATTTTACTTTATGGTTTAATTTTTTAATACCTAGACTTTGCAATATACATTTATAACTTATCTTTTTAAAATTTTATTTATTATTTATTTGAGAGAGATTGACTGTTCATCTGTTGATTCATGTAGCAGATGGCCACAGCAGTCAGGTCTGGGCCAGGAGCCAGAAATTCCCTCCTGCTCTCCTACCCAAGTACAGGGACCTTCTTCCTTTGTCTTCCCTGGTATGCTAGCAGGAAGTTAGATAGGAAGTGCAACAACAGGAACTCAAACTGACATTCCAATATGGGATGAGGGCATTGAAATGGCAGCTTAATCCACTGAACTACAATGAGGGCCCTGCATTTACAACTAACCTAGATCCACTATCAAATCTCTCAAATAACACCGTATGTGCCCCAGGTAGTACAAATTTAAAAACAGTTCATGTTCTGATAATCCCAGCATTATGACATATCTGATTCTGTTTTGGATGCTTATCAAGTATCTCAAACCTGTTTTATTTATTTATTTATTTTGTCTTGTAATTTTGTTGTTGTTGTTGTTGAAAAGTAGACATAATGCTCTAAGTAAAAGAAACAGCTGGGGCTGAGTGTCTTCCTTCCCCCAAATACGGTGTCCTCTAATAGAATTCCTGCAAGATAGACTCTGCTAAAATAGCTATAAAAGGTCACATAGCAGTCTTTGTCAAAGAGAAGAGAACACTGTGGCATATTTAGAAATGGTTCCCTTCCCCCTCTTCCTGCAAGAAGCCCGAGGGTGTTTTTCTCTGATGTTCACTGTGAGACCTGATAGAGCTCCTGGAGGTAAAACAAGAGCATGAATATTTCCCTATGACTGTGTTCCCTAGAGTTTTTATGTCTCAGGCTTGTCCACATTAACCTCAAAAAAATCATCAAATACAGTTTATGTTTTTCAAGCTAATAGAAGTTTTTGTTCCTGGATTCCTCCTAAGTTGTGATTCTCTGTATCCACTTGTCTGTCTCTCCAGTTTGGGGAAGGCGGTGGGAGGTGACCTCATTCTCCTACTGAATCTGAGAAAAGTTCTGGATTTCTCAGTTTGCTTCCTTTGTTTGTTGTTAAGACAAGGGAAATTTCTAAGTTTCTTACACTCTGGGTTGGAGACTGGAAGGAATTTCAGTTGACTTTTTAACAAGGGGCCCACTTATTTATTTCATAATGAACTCTAAAAATTATATATGCCAAAATGTTTGGGGTTTCACACTTAGTTCTCTCTCTCTTGCCCTCCCATATCTTGCTTTGATCTTGGATAGGTTTAAACATCCATACAGTAGGATGATTCCTTGTTGCCTGCTTTATATCTATAGTATCATATTAAATGAAAATATGAAATATTATGTGAAAAAATTAAATGCAGATTATTCTCCTTGAAGATGTTTCAGCATCATAATAGGATTATAGACCACCTAATCAATATACCAATAGGATTATCAACCACTTAATCACCATATCAATTTTTTTAATCTGAAATTTTAAAATTATTTTATTCCCTCAATCACCACATCTAATTCAACAGAAAGACTTGTTTTCTATCTCTACAACAAATCTCTAAAGGAACCACTTCTCACCATTTTTGCTACTATCATTTAGGTTTGGACTATCACTTTCTGAGCACATGTAACATGAATCTACTTATAGAGAATGTCCACAAAATGCAAACATACAAAGGCAGAAGGCAGAGGAGGGGTTGCCTAAAGCTGGGGATTGGATTTATTGTAAAAGATCAAGAGTGATCCTGGGCCGGCGCTGCAGCTCACTTGGCTAATCCTCCACCTGCGGTGCCGGCACAATGGGTTCTAGTCCCAGTCTGGGTGCCGGATTCTGTCCTGGTTGCCCCTCTTCCAGGCCAGCTCTCTGCTGTGGCCAGGGAGTGTAGTGGAGGATGGCCCAAGTGCTTGGGCCCTGCACCCCCATGGGAGACCAGGAGGAAGCACCTGGCTCCTGGCTTCTGATGGGTGCTGTGCGCCAGCTATGGCCACCATTTGGGGCATGAACCAACGGAAGGAAGACCTTTCTCTCTGTCTCTCTCACTGTCTAACTCTGCCTGTCAAAAAAAAAAAAAAAAAAAAAGAGTGATCCTAGGGAGGAAAGGAGTATGTTCTAAAACTGATTTACAATGATGATTAAACTGCTTGTTAATGTTGCCACAATCTTTAGATGTAAACCTGAAAGTCTTAAGTTTTTATCATATGTAAACTGTTCAATAAAGCTCTTGACAAAAGACAAACACAAACAACACTGGTTCTTCTTTCTCTAAACTTGCAGTGACAATGCATTCTCCACTCAGCAGCCTCAGTACAATTAGATCCTGCCTTCTCCTGACTTCTCGTTATCACTAGAAAAATCCCTGATTTAATATTCTACTCTACCTTGAAACTTACCCCAGCTGTATTTGATTCAGTTTTGATTCTTCTGAGATCAGACGAGTGATATCAGGGTGATACGGCCGTAGACTCATTTTTGATTCTTGAACTCACCAAGCTTATTTGGGAATTGGGGTATCATAATTGCTGATTGCGGGCTCCTTGGTAGTATCTTTCTCATTATTCAGGCCTGATATCTCAGCCCAGAAAGCTTGTCAATCACTCAACCGTTTGGAGCTCTACCTATGCATTACAGGCTCTCTATCATTTTTTCCTAGCTTATTTTCTCCGTACCATTTATTTGTATCTGAAATTCTTATTTCTGTGTTTATGTCTTTATTTTTGCTTCTTCTAACACATGTAGGTTCCTTAAAGGCAGGGCTTGGCTTATTTTTCTCAGTATTAAATTTCTAGTGCTTAGAATAACATCTGGTATATTCTAAGGGCTTTGTAAATACTAATTGGTTGAGTAATACAAATGAAGCAAAAAAGGGAATTTAAAAGATATTTTTAGTTATATATATATGAAACAGAAACCTAAGAAACAGTTATACATGTCTTCCTAAATACTATTCTTTTACACTGTCCACAGCATACATTGTTTTTAAATTGTTACTCATGCTAGATTTTTACCTTCATTCTTCATCATTATGATGTTAATAATACCATTTAACACTCATAGCATGTTCCATCTTCAAACTACTTTATAAATGATAACTGACACCAATTAATTAGTCATTATCAATTGATTTGTTGAATTAATCTCATTTCCAAAATTTCATTTTTATTGAAGTTAATTAAGAAGGTGTCCAAACAGGATCTCAGACCATATCTAATCATATCTCCAGTGCATATATTGTGTCTCATTAAGAAATAGAAAATTCTTTTTTCCAGTATATTTCTAAATTAGTACAGTTAAAATGACCTTCAGCTAACACCTAATTTATTTAATCTCTCACTTTCTTTTTAGATTTAAAAGATCTTAAACATTCTAATAAAATACATTTTCCTATCCTAGTGCAAAAGGCTCACAGATGATTAGAATAGACATAGTTTCTCTTCCTTATTGTCCTATTTTTGTTAACAATGGGTAACATTTCTGTGTTTGGTTATACTAAAGTTTCTTTTTAAGTTTGCGACGTATAATTTTAAAAATTAATATATACTTTGAGTTTCATATATTATGCTACAAAGAGAACGTCTAAGATGTAAATTTTACTAAGTGTTTCTGTTCTTCAAAAACCAGGTCAAATTATTTCCTCCTTCTTTTACAATTCCTCAGTTAAAAAAAAAAATCAAAAAATAAAGTGATCAAAGTACAGTAGGTGCCAGCGTTATGGTACAGTGTATAAGATACCGCCTGCATCGCCTGCATCCCATATGAGCCCTGATTCTCCTCACCCTCAGTCACTGTGGCCATTTGGGGAGCCAAACAATGGATGGAAAATATCTACCTCTCTGTCTCCCTCTCCTTCCCTCTCCCCCTCCCTCTCTTCTCCCTCTCTGTCTCCTTCTCCCTGTCCATCTCCCTCTACTCCCTTCCCCCTCTCCTTTCCTCTCCCTCTCTCACTCTCCCACTCTGCCTTTCAAACAAATTTTTATAAGTACAGCAAAGAATCTTCTTAAGATTTGTAAAAAGACACTTTTACACTTTAATACATTCACATACTTCATTAATAGAAGGGAATGAAAGAATTTAGATAAGGTAAAACCCACCTAAATATATGCTTTTACATCATTTAAGCATGAAAGACAAAGAATAATGACATTTCTTGAAAAACAGTTTAAAACTCTCAGAATTTGTGTCTGTTATCTCTGTCAGTACCAGCCAAACTGAATCTAATTTTAAATATTCAGTAGAGATCTTTAGTCAGTTTGCACAAAAATAACAAAATGGCAGGGCCAGTGTTGGGCATAAAGTGTTAAGCTGCTGCCTGCAACACCTATAACCTATAGGGGTGCCAGCTCACATTCCAACTGCTCCGCTTTTGATCCAACTCCCTGCTAATGGTCTGGGAAAACAGCAGAAGATGGCCCAAGTACTTGGACCCCTGCATCATGTGGAAGACATAGAAGAAGCTCCTAGTTCCTGGCTTCATCCTGACCTACCCTTGACTGCTGTGGCCATCTGAAGAGTGAACCACCAAATGGAAGTTTTCTTTCTCTCTGTATCTCCCTCTCTCTGTAACTCTTCCTTTCAAATAAATAAATCTTACAAAACAAAACAAAAAAAATCCATAAAATGGCAAATATGACTTATGTGTTGACCATCAAAGGAAATGTAAAACATTATTTTCTTAACTTCACTTTAAAAAAACTGACTTATACATGAAATTGTTTCTCTTTATGTTAATTTTTTAAAAATGGCCTTAAATTTGGGATCTTATTTTTCCATAGTTTAATGACTATATTCACAACATAATCGTAAGTCTAAGTTTAGGGTAAATGTCTTATTTTTGCAGGAAATCTTATTCATTCAAATTGCAGCAAAACAAAAACAAATATAACCAAAAAGTTATATTTCATGTGAGCATATTAAGATTTTTCTTATTGAATAGGAGCTCATTAAATGCAATTGTGTGGTACCTGTTGAGAAAATTGAAACCAACTCAGATGAATGATTGAATAAACCTTTATCTTTACTTTGTTATGACAGGGAAAAATTTCTATGAAAATGTTATTACTTTTCTATGACTATGACACATAATGTATGTGAATAATATGTGGAAGAATATGCATTATTATCTTTTTCTATTTTATCTCCATTCAAATCAGTTATGTTATGTTTGCAGGGTTAACATCAAAATATAGTTTTGAATGTATGATAGTTTGTTTTAGTTGGAATGTAAATTTATACATTAAGAGAGCAACTGGGGTGGAAACTCTTATCTTCAATTTTATTATAATAGAAAAAACAAGTATATGGATGGTGTGTGTGTGTGTGTCCATTTCCTAGAGTTGCTATCACAAAGTACTAGAAACTGCTGTATTTTAAAACAATAGAAATTTACTCACTCACAGTTATAAAATTGAGATAGAAGCAGAGTTGTTATCACCTGGTTGCTTTGAAGGAGAAGCTGGTCCATATCTGTCTTCTGTATTCTGGCAATGGCCAGCAAATCATTGTTTTGTAGACAAACAAGCCCATCAAAGCCATCCTGTTAGGCTGTCTGTAGGCCCCTCAGGCTTTAGCAGAATGTCTTATGGATTCAGGCTGTAAGCTGTGACAAGGAGTTTTGCTCTGAGACCTGCTTCTACCTGCCCCCACTGTAACAACCTGTTCTGTGTGTGAGCCTGTGGCCTTGACCACATCTTCAAGTCAGTTGCAATTTTCCACCCAGAACTATCAGGGAGGCTGAGTACACCAAAGAGAAAACTACCTCTTAGCAACTTCCATTCAGGATGTCACCAAAAGATCCTCACTGTCACCATGGGCTCCAAGCCAATGAGCATACATTATGTGAAACACCCGGCCAATAGTCACTCCCAGAGTGACCCAAAAAGAAATCAGCAAGACCTTAAAACCCTAGTGCACTTCCTGAAAGCCAGTCATCTCTTAGACGGGACCAGGTGCTTTTGCTTTCACTTTGCAAAACAAAAATAAAGTTTCAACTTCATTGCAAATTGTTTCCCTGCTCCTTATTTCTATATTAAGCTGAGAAAAAGAACCCACTAAATCTGCTCCAGTAACTACTCTCCCCTCTAAGACCAGTAACATCCAAAACATGCTGTCACCATCCCATCACACTCCCTCTGTGTCTATGTTTCTCTCTTGTTAGAAGGGAAGTCACTTGTTATAACTTATAGAGGACACTACTCAATCTAGAAGACTACATTTTAGGGAGAAAAATTACAAATTAAAATATGACAAATTAACATGGTAATTTTAAGTTTATTAAAATGCCCATCTAATATTTGGATATTTATAGATGTAATCCTTAAATTTGATAGATAACTGAGAAAAGATATTATTTAATACTTTGGTAACTTCACTTCTTTTTTTCAAAGATTTTTTTATTTATTTGAAACTCAGAGTTACACAAAGAGAGAAAGACAGAGGGAGAGAGAGAAAGTCCTCCATCCACTGGTTCACTCCCTAATTGGCTGCAACGGGTGGATTTGCGACAATCCGAAGCCAGGACCCATTTCCAGGTCTCCCATGCTGGTGCAGGGGCCCAAGGACTTGAGCCATCTTCCACTTCTTTCCCAGGGCACAGCAGAGAGCTGGATCAGAAGTGGAGCAGCCAGGACTTGAACCAGCGCCCATATGGGATGCCGGCACTGGAGGTGGCAGTTCTACTCACTACGCCACAGCACTTTTTAAAGTGTGAATGGATTATCAATATGATTATAAATATCTGAGTATTTTAATAACAGAGTTCTTAATAATAGCTAAAGATAAAACAGCAAAAGTAAATTAAACATTAAAATTTGTGGAAGAATTTAACTTGAATGAGCAATAACATTTGGATATTCCAAGTGTTATCCTGTTTAGTTCCCATTCTCCCCCACCCCAAACTCATAAATATTATTTAGCATCTCAACACATAAGGACATTTCAGCCAAGATAGATTCAATACTTATTTGATTCACATGGGAACTTGAAGACATATCTGAGCCGTTAAGACAAACTTAAGGGGCTCTAATGTGGCGCTGCCAGTCAAGTCATATCCAACGATACCACCATCCCGTATTGGAGCACTGCTTCCAGTCCTGGATGTTACACTTCCCATTCAGCTCCCTGCCTTTGCACCTGAGAAAGCAATAGAGTATGGCCCAAGTGCTTGGACTGCTGCCACCCATGTGGGAGACCCAGTAGCCTGGCCCAGCTCTGGCTATTGCGCCCATTTGGGGAGTGAACCAGTGAATAGAAATCACTTTCTCTCTTTCTCTTTCTGTCATTCAGCCTTTCCAATAAATTATTTCTTAAAAAAATACATGCTTAAGCATGATGTTTATTTTGCTGTCCTATACTTTGTGATTATTTCATTTTCGTTTTTCTTTCTTTTTTGTTTCTTTTGTTCTTCTTTCTCCTTACTACCCTTTTTAGTTATTAAGCAGGTTTTTGTTTTCTCTTTCTGGAATATAAAGATTTCATCATGAGAGATTTCAATATTTTCCTGTTACTTGAAGCTTGTCTTACACAGTCTACTGAAGAAAATTCATGCAAATATTGATTCCATTGAAATTTAATTAACAAAACACTAATGAATTTCATATATTATCTATATTGGTGTGGGAGTTTAGATTGATGGATCTAAATCATAGTTGCAACTATGATTTTTTTCAAAGAAAGAAATTATTTAAAGTCAGTTGGTCTCATATTCATTGTGCATTAAAAAAAGAACCAGGCTTTGGGCAGAGAAGAACGTTCATCATAGTTGAAAGTAAGATTCATGCCATTATCACTGTTCTCCTTGGGGCCATCATGCTCCTTACTGCAGTGCCTTCTGTCAGTTCTTGGAAAATGGGAGCCAGTAGGAGAGAGGGCCTAGGGTAGGGGCTTAGTGGAAGTTAAAAATAGACTTCATGGATCTATCTAACAGTCAGAACTTTTCTCCAGGAGCTTAAAATGACTTATGACCTTGATTTTTACATTAATATTCACCACATCCATGGGCTATAGCTTGAAATATCATCATGGCTATTTTTAGGGGGAGAAATTTAAGATTAACACATGAAGTAAATGTGCAGACGGCAAACAAGGCCTAAACTGGGAACCATGTTCTCAGAAGGTTTAGCTCTACTATTTTCTTAAAGTACAGGAGATCTTTCACCAAAAGCAGAATTCTAGCTCCTCTAGATGGACTTCATCCTCCTGTAGGCCCTCACCGTAGTGTAGTAAAGTGGAAAATGTGCTTGACTTGGCCTGACTATGTGGATTACAATCCACCCTCTATGTAGGCTCTGTCTTGTATATGACTTTATGCACGGTGCTTAAATTCTCTAAGCCTCAGTAGCTCTCTAACAATTCTGCTTTACCGTGTTGTTCTGACAATTGAATGAGAATGTATGCACATAAAAGTGCTAAGCCTAACAGTTTGGCGCATAACAGGCACTCCTGGAACATTCAAGTCAGTTTGTTATATCCACACATGCCTCCAGGAAACAAGATTGCAAGCCACAGTTAGAAGTCTATTTCTACCTTTAATGATGCTCAGATTAAGTCTCCAAAAAGCATTCATTTAACAAGTCTGTTCTTCTCAGCCTGGTGTGCTTAAAGTACATTTAAAAAGCACCTGTTTGGCTCCTCCTAAAAGCCAAGACTAAAACATGCCTCACCCAGTAAGTCATCCAGAGTCAGGACACGACCACCATCTTCTTCAGAATGAGCTTTATGTTCACTCCTGGAAAGTGGACTGGCCATACATATATGTTTCAAATAGAACAACAGTCAACAATGGTGCTAAATGTACAAGATGGTGTGAAATGACTGCTAGAGAATTTCTGCCAGAGGAGATACACACATCCTGAAATTTTATCTGGATAAGTTTTATTTACTTTATTCAACTACAGATTAAAAATATAATTATTAACCACTAGTGAAATTTTTATACAAATTTAATGTAACTAATGTCCCTAAACACTAACTGTAGAAATATAATCTTAATGCCGAATGTAGTTTTAATGATATGAAAATTTTAAAATATTTCATCCATCACATATATTTTATATATTTATCTGTAAAGAATACTTTTTTTATGTTTCAATTATCATTTTATTGCTGGATGGTAGAATTAATTTTAAACTAAAACCATAATTTGGTAATCTTTAGTCAGGCAGCATGTTTAATAAAAGCAAATTGCTCATTAAAAGTGTTCATGGAACAACTCAAAATATAGCGAACAAAGGATGAGAGAATCAGAGAACAACACTCTTTTTTAAAAAATAATACAGCAACAGAAAAAAAAATCAGATCTCTCCCACTAATACCATGTTTAATTTTATAGAGTGGGCTTGCAACAATAAAGGCTTATTCTTTTTGCGTTTTAGAATATCTAGAGTGTCTCTTAAAATGTTTTATTACTTAAAAATGTCAAAATCACATCTGCAAATTCTTCATACACATTTCTTTCTTGTATGTAAAGGAGAAAAATTCTTAAAGTATAACTATTAAAAGTCTGCTTTACCTTGTGATATTGTTGTAAACAGCAGCAATAACAAAACACTAAAGAGACAGATCCAAAAGGAAATATTTTCCAAATATTTCCAAAAAGAAATATTTTCAGGCAAGGTTGAATGTCAGTATAGTCTGCAGATTACAACGAGTGAAAATGTTTCTGTCATGAATAAAGGGGCCTTTATGCACAGTGCATTCACCAAGGGCTGCCTCTTGGCTTCTTGTCAAGCTTCACCTGATCATCAAGGGAAGTAGCTCATCTCAGAGTTTATTTGTAATTTAAGTGCATGTATATATTAAATACATATACACATACACATATATATTCTTAAATAAAGAAATTGAGTTTGCAATCAATCCCTATTTCTGGGAATCTGAAGTATATATACATACATATATATATATATATATATATATATAAAATAAAATTTACTCTCAAACTGAAGTCTGTTTTTATTATTAAAAGTTCTGGTAATCTATTTCACAGCATGGTAACTATAACATATTTAATTTAAATTTATTTATTTTAAAATTATGAATATGTTACTATAATTGATTATAATATATATTTCAAAATAGCTAGAAGATGCATTTTAGGGGTGGATGTTTGGCGAAGCAGTTTTGGAGCATCTTGGTTCAGGTCCTGGATCTGCTTCTGTGTTATGTGTGGAAGGCAGTTTCTTCCAACTTCAGACAATGAAGTGAATGAGTCCCACAGAGATAGCAATATAGGCAGCAAAGCTATAGCTTTGCAAAACACACTTTACAAGGAGCCTGAACGTGGGCCTCTGAGAAGAGTTTTGGGCCAAAAAGCTAATGTTTTGGGTAGAGAGACATTGCCAGAAGATGCCTGCCAGGTGTCCTGGGCTGAGAGAACGAAGAAGAGGCAAAGGAGGGAGGAAAGAATGAAGGAAGGAGATATGGAAGGAAAAAGAGAGAGAGGGAGGGAGGGAGGGAATTAGGGGAGGGAGGGGAGAAGTCGAACCCACATTTTTAAAGAGCACACCTAAGGCACTGTGGTTTGCTACATGTCAGAGAACAAAATATAAGTATGATGGATTTGAGGTTTAACAAAAGAGAAACAGAATTTTCACACAAGCTCAGTAAAGGACAAAGGCACAAAAATGGCACAAAAGGAAAAAGAAAGAAAAATGAAGACAGATGACTAGTGGTCTGGGTGGAATGAAGAATAGTGACCGCTATGGTCCCCTAGACATTGAAAGGAAACATCGCCCAGTGAACTAGAGGGGTGAAGCAAAGCTTCCCAGGTTCCTGAGGTTCTGAGAGCCAATAGTTACCCAGGCAATGAGGGTAACTGGGGGAGTTTGTCCGTTGTGGTTGGAGAGAACAGATACCAGCACTTAAGGAACCACCAAGCTGAGTCTCAATTCAGTAAGGCAAATAAAGCTACTTTGGCCATTCTTAAAGGTACTAGTTCCACAGGAATCCAGGAAACAAAACATTGAGTACACAGGATTCTCATCATTCTGAAGCATCAATTTTTACCTGTTACTACAAAGGAGAAACCAATACAACTATAGACAAGGTTGTTTTTGTTTCACTAGCTGATTTATCCTGGTAGGAAGATCATTTCAGGACAACAGGCATGCCTAAAGATAGAAAATGATTCATTGCTAGACAGTTATGAAACTTATCCTGAAGAAGCAAGGTCATTGCTGGGGAGTTATTTTCAGTCCTCTTGCTGCACAGTTACTTTAATCACTTCATTGATACAATTTGTGAACTAGGTTTTTATCTGGAAGTTTAAATACTTCTTCAGAAAATGATTTTTGGGGAAAATCATCCATTGTCCATGACTTCCAATCATTAATTCATCTTAACAGCAATGTTTTGAATTTAGCTTGTGATGGCCTTCTGTTCAATGAGCAATACTAATGAAAGTTGGAGTACTTATTCTAAATGATCTTCTGTTGGAATGGCCCTTGCTGTCTGCATCACAGTCTTACTTGGAGAACCCTCCTGCCTTCCTCCTTGAAATGCCTGGAACAGCCATCCCTCTTCTGTTTCTCACTTTAGGGACCCTAACAATTCTAACATTATTTCATCATGACTATTTTCCTATCATACTTATGAAATGGTGAGCTCCTTTAGGCAAATTCAGCCTGTGCCTCCTTTAATCCCCTTAACTTACATTTATGGATTTTAGATTTCTCATCTTTCCTTCAAGTTGGTTTATGTTGAACTGCCATTTTCAAATTTATTATATTCTGCGTTAAACATGAAAACAGATAATTTTTCAAAACAAATAGTGCATTTATTAAACATGTTGAAGCAAAATTTGGCTAAAAATGTTTAGCATTTAATTTATTTGAAAGGTATAGTGACAGAAACAGAGTGAGTGAAAAAGAAAGAAACTTTCCATCTGTGGATTCACTTCCTGAATGGCCACAACAGGCAGGGCTTTGCCAGGCGGAAGCCAGGAGTCAGGAACTCCATCTGAGATTCCCTCAGGAGCGGCAGAGGCCTAAGCACTTGGGCCATCTGCTGCTGCTTCCCCAGGCACATTAGCAGGGAGCTGGATTGGAAGTGGATCAGCTGAGACGGTTTAAAATCCTGGGCCAAAACACAAGCCCAAAAACTTAGTTAAATTTCAAAGAAAAGTTTATAACTAGTATTTTCCTTTTTCTGTTATTTTTTTAGAAAACTTTTATTTAAGTGGTATAAATTTCAAAAGTACAACTTTTGGATTATTGTGATTTTTCCCCCCATAACCATCCTCCCACCCACAAACCATCACATCTCCTACTCCCTTTCCCATCCCATTCTTCTTTAAGATTCATTTTTAAATACCTTTATATATAGATCAACTTAGTATATACTAAGTACAGATTTCAACAGATTGCACTCACACAGACACACAAAGTATAAAGTACTGTTTGAAGCTAATTTTACCATTAATTCTCATAGTACAACACGTTAAGGACAGAGTTCCTACATGGGAAGCAAGTGCACAGTGACTCTTGTTGTTGGTTTAACGATTGACACTCTTATTTATAACGTCAGTAATCACTCCAGGCTCTTTTTATGAGCTGCCAAGGCTGTTGGAAGCCTCTTGAGTTCACAAACTCCAGTCTTATTTAGACAAGGCCACAGTCAAAGTGGGAAGTTCTCACCTCCCTTCAGAGAAAGGTATCTCCTTCTTTGACAGCCTGCATAATTAGTATTTTCTAAATGTGAATGGTTTTTAAATTCTTTACAAATAAATATAGCATGAAAATGTAAAGACTGGACATATTCCTTGTTAAGCACAAAATACTTAAAGTTACCGAGAAATATCTCCTTTTTTCAGTTAAAGGCAATTTGTTGAACTATTTAATCTTTCAATATCCCTCTTCTTTAACCCTTTTGTAAGATATTAATGCAGAAAAAAACTGCTTTCTTAACCTAGCATTTACCAAATTAGTTTAAACTGATCATCCACAATCAAGTGATTTTTTTCTCATATAATGATAGTTTGCTAAAATATTTTTAAAATGATTAGTTTAAACAAGATGAATTATTATTATTACAATAGGAGATCAGCCTCACAAAGTTTAATAAACTAAATTCAATCAGTATGTTTTGCAATTTCAACAAGTGATGCTGTAATTTATCAAAACCCTCTAACAGACCCTAAAACATTTATCTCCACACAAATTCATAATACCTTTGTGCTTCACTAGAATTTCAAAGAGTCTCTTCAGTTTGGTAAAAATTGGATGTTTAAAGCAAGTTATTTTGTTTGCAGTAGTTTAAGATTGCAAGAGGAAAATAGAAGAAAAAATAGAAGGACTAGGTTATTTATCTTTTCCAACTTATAGTTCTAATTGTATTAAAGGTCCTTTGCTCCTTAATTTTCACCAGCATTGGTTTCTTTCTTTCTTTACTGATTTACTGTTGGAAGCATTTTTCTTCTTCTTTTAATTTATACTTAATTGTAATATAATTTCAACAAGAGATTTGAATGAGAGGCCTAAATCACATTCATGTGTGGGGGTCAAAATGTTTTTGGGGGTTTCCAGTAGTAGATGACCTGACCTTCTTAGGATGTAGTCCAAAAGAAAATTTGTCAGATTATGAGAAGTTGAAAGGGCAGTGAAAAGCTGGCATAATTAGAGAGGTAATCTGGGCAATGCCACTGATTATGCATTTGAAATGTACTTGTCTGTATCTTTTTGTGATGACTTCATATGGAGTAACTCTACTGAGGCTATTTAGTGCTATCAAGGCATTTCTGCTTACCCAAATATCATATAAATTCAATTTATTTTGATAACATTTAGCTCTTCAAAAGCATATGCTAACTTTAAGGACTTTTCATGCAATCTACTCACCAGATGTAAATTCAGAGCGATGGACCAGAAATTTTCTAACAACAATTATAATAGGATTGGTCTGATATCACCATCAATGTGGGGGAGGGATGCAGACTTCCTTTTCTCAACACTGATATGGTGTAAGGATGTAAGAATTACAGTAACGTAGATCATTCCACCTTATGAATATTTATTTGTGGCATGCCATTGTTTATATGTTTTACTATAATAATTTCTGTGTGAGAAATTAAAAATATGTGTAGCAAAATAAGCACATTCTTCCTTTCAAATTATTGTATTTTCATAGTTGTTAATAAATTATCTCTAAAATGCATATCCTTTACTAGAGAATCAAAGTATCTTGCCAAATATAAAATATTCAATTCACATCTAAGCAGAGTTGAAAAAGTCTTAGAACATTCACACTGAATGGATTTATTATAAAGAAGGCATCTAGAAGTGTGCATGTGTGTTTCTGTATGTGTGTGTCTTAAAGCATGTGGTACTTACTCAGATCATATAATAAACCAATAGCAAGAAAAACCAAAGTTGAGTTACTCTTACCTAGACATCATCCAGCATCACCTGCTTAACACTTCCATTTTCTTTTGCATTTCAAGTTTCCTTTCTTTTTTATTTCATCTTTGTCATACTACTAGTAGAATATTAATATTCATTCTTCATCATTTTGAGGAAACTCTACTTGATTCACTTTATTATAGCTTTGGAATGAGTGATTAAATGTAAAGTTAAACATAAATCCATAAATATAAATCTAGCTAATGTTAAAACTGCATTCAACCATCAAATATATTTTAAGCAAAAGGAATTTGAAATTTAAAATAAAATTAGCATCCACCCGATTTACCCATGGGCTGCAGCACTGGCAATAAATTTCATTCTGTTTAGGGAACTGGTATGTCAATTTAGTGTTTTATATTTTATAGTCTTTCACATTTTTTGTGTGTGGGGGGGGTGTAATTTAAAAGTCTTTGGTTAGGCTGATTCTCATTTGCCTAGGTTGCAGTTTTTTAAGAAATAATTAGTAAGCAGAAAAGGACATGTAGCCCAAGTTTTTTATGATAACTAAAGATCTCAAACGCTGGGAAGTGCTGAGAACATATTAAGACTTTGTTAAGAACGATAGCATTTCTATTCACGTCTTGCTCAATAATATGATGTAGAAAGTCTGCAGTGAGCACTATGTTATTCTAGAGAAAGCATAAGTGCCTGAGAAGATGCATATGAAGGACTGCAGGGGCTTAGTCCACCCTAATGAGGATGGACTGGGTCTGAAGAAAGGGAAGTGCGCTGCTCGCCCATTCCCCAGCCTCCTGATCCCGGAGACAGTCAGACTCAGCAGGGAGTCAAGTCAAGCAAGCAAGAACTCGTTTATTGCGAGCGTAGCAAAACCTTTTAAAACACAAAACTGCCGAGTTATTGGGGCAGGGCATAAGGACCAACCAATTAATTAAAAGGTCATTTTATGGGGCGATTTTTTACAGGACCAGCCATATGTCTGTACACTCGTCATCAGTTGTTGTCACCTCCCCTGATGCTGCATGGCCAATCAGCTTTGGTGGTAAACGACTTTGGGTGCTGCCCACCTTACTTCCTTTGGGCGCCATCTTTGAATTGCCTCATGTGCCTAATATTCCAGCAAAGGATAACTTGAAGAACTGATCTGAAACTACAACTTTTCAAGTTCACTGAATCTTCAAAACTGCACTTTGCAAGATTCTTCTTGGGCTGATAGTTTACTTTATATTCAAATTAAATCTACAGTGATTAGTAGCACTTAAATTAGAGACTCTATCTATGATGACACTGTTAGCTTGAGCAAAAATTGAGTTAGGAAAAAGAAGTTTGGTTTGATGAAGCACAGTTGCTAAATTACATGTCAGTCTCTGTGTTAGTTTATGACTTGGAAAATAACTGGGAGGAAGCAGACTCATTATAGTATTTTCATTCAAGCTTTTCATATTGGAAATGTTAACCCAGTTATAAAAAACTGGAGCCATAAAATTATTCCAGATCTTGATTTCAGTTCAAGTTCTCTTAAAATAGAAAATCTTCCAGTGCGCCTGTTTCTAACTCCAAATGTGGAAAACCAGTTTGCCATTTCTCCAAGGTAGTAACCCAACCATTGCTCTGCCTGAGGAAAGTATTAGATTTAATACTGAGAACTCACACTCTGCTACCACCTATGAATCCCTTGAAAGCTAGAAACGTGGATTATCTTTTCTCTATCTTTTGTTAACCTTCTATTCCAACTTGAACTACCTAATGGTGTTGCCAACCAACAGCTACACCTCTGACAGCCTCCAGCAAAACTGAAGTCATGTGTCACATCTTAGGTGAAGTGTACATTTCCAAGAAAAAGGTATCCCGATCTTTAAGATTCTGTTTTCACT
The DNA here is from genome assembly GCA_949820135.1 of Sylvilagus floridanus. Taxonomy (NCBI): domain Eukaryota; kingdom Metazoa; phylum Chordata; class Mammalia; order Lagomorpha; family Leporidae; genus Sylvilagus; species Sylvilagus floridanus. The sequence continues at coordinate 58,572,033 of OX463242.1, forward strand.
TGCAGAGCCTAGCACATCTGCATTATGAGATTCCTTCTGGGAGATCTGCATGTGGATTATATAGCAACTCTCAGAGGTGATTGAAATATTTCAAATTACAGTCCTGAGATAAAAGAGCTCATGGCCAGGAACATTATTACTTCACAGAGTGGAACATGAGGTTTACCAATTACTAAATCAATAGAAATAATAGGATTTGAATGAATAACTTAGGTACTCCTTATTGAACCTTTTCTTTTCTCTTTTACTTGCTTGCAGGTAATTTAAAAGATGTCAAGTATGGGAAAAGTTTAACTTTTCATTATACAGTTTTAATTTTTCTGGGTATTTATATGTGACATCAGAGTGCCTCAACTTTATGTAAGTGTGATCAAAATTGTTTACTTATCTCACAGCTTTACACAAGAATATACATTTATTAATTTTCCCTTTGGACAAATGGAAATGACAAAAAGCAGTTTTACTCAATGTAACAGAAAAATATGAATGTAATTTGTGGGCATAAGTGACACAGTAATTTATTTTAGATTTATTTTATTTATTTGAAAGACAGAGTTAGAGAGAGGTAGAGACAGAGAGAGAGGTCTTTCAACTGCTGGTTCACTCACCAGATGGCTGCAGTGGCTGGAACTGAGCTGATCCGAAGCCAGGAGCCAGGAGCTTCTTCTGGGTCTCCCATGCGGGTGCAGGGACCCAAGGACTTGGCCCATCTTCTACTGCATTCCCAGGCCACAGCAGAGAGCTGGATTAGAAGAGAAGAAGTAACCGGGACTAGAACCAACGCCCATATGGGATGCTGGGGCTTCAGGCCAGGGCTTTAACTTGCTGTGCCACAGCGCTGGCCCTGTGACACAGTAATTTAACAGAGTTGTTCTTTACTATGTATTCCAAGGCTACATGATCTTATTAAATATACAAACCAATAGAGTATTATTAATAATACTATGATGATCACAAAATATCATTGTACTTAAGAAAATGCTTTATTGCATATAATTAAATATCTCTATTTTGCATGTAGAGTTCATACTTGAAATTTTTTACTCAGAATATATACTTAATTTGAAGGAAAGTCACAATAATAGTATTCAACTCTCCCTTTAATTTTATTCTCTTTTCACAGTATCATCCCATGTTATAACATCTTTGCAAAGAACAGGAAAATCATTTCCTTTCATATCTCATTATCCCAAACCAAAACGCAGGGAAGGCTACACATCTCTTACAATGGAACCAACCTGTTATTCAAGGCTTTGACAAGGAGCTTCCAAAACAACCTCAGGAGAGACTCCAAGATTTACCAGCCAAAACATATATAAAATTCATGATATGATACTTTACAAGTACAGAAACGCTAACCCTTCTTGATCACATCATGCTTATACTATAAATTGCTGACATAAAATGTTTTTAAATGGAAAGGATAATAATTGGTATAGGACATTAATATTATGCATATGCATATTCCTTTGGCGATGTGACTACTCAAAAATATTTCTCTTGCCCACGACTTAACACCATTAATCTTAAAACCAGGAAGAGAAAAAGCATAGAAGTTTAAAGCTGGAAGGAACCTAAATCAGTTCATCAGGCTCCTATACATTATGCATAACGAGGCTGAGGATAGAGGAGGTCAAGTGACTTGCAGAGTTAATAGAGCCATCTCTAACCCCAGGTCTTCTAATTCACATTCCAATTGTATTGTGCTATGTGATTTAAATATAAAGTAACTACATCAGATTTTACCTTGAGGTGTCTGAAGCTTACTAGAAGTATTCAGCTTTGCCATTGCTCAGCTAAGACTGTACTAGAAAGGTCAGGTCCAACATGTGTCTGCTCCACAGGCCACTGCAAAAGAGAGCACAGAGTTCCCTTAGCACCTCCAGCCACCCTGTTACCCTGTTCTTGTTTTGCACATACCCTAGCCATGACAATATTTAGTCCAGGTTGTGAATCTTCCAGCATAAATGATGGCTTTGAAGGCTTTAATTTGAACCAATAGAAACTCCCTAGAATTTTTCTCTGTTAATTGTTCTGTGGCAGCTGATGAGATGTGTCAATAATTTGATACAGTATAAATTGTGTTTCAAGTTCAAGAAAGTAAAATTGCTTTCAATAAACTGAAGTTATTTGAATATATTTGATATACTTTTATCAGAATATATAATTTGTCATTAAAGAAGTAATATACACTACTATGTGATTTCAAAATTCAAATCAATTATATTTTTTGAAGATCAGTAAAATCTTAAAACATGAGATTTTCAGTAAAGTCTTAAGAGATGAGATGCTATTTGAATATGTTCCTAAGTAAATTTTAATTATAAAAATATTTCAAGACACTTTTTAACAAAATAATATGTTGTCAGTATAGGAAAAAAGAATTCAAATACAAAAAACCTTATAAACTCCTGAGACTCATAGAAATGGATACCAGTGAAATATTCTGAATTAATTTTAAATTTAAAAGTACATGGTTAGAGCCAGTGCCTCAGCTCAATAGGTTAATCTTCCGCCTTGTGGCACCAGCACACCGGGTTCTAGTCCCGGTCTGGGTGCCGGATTCTGTCCCGGTTGCCCCTCTTCCAGGCCAGCTCTCTGCTGTGGCCCGGGAGTGCAGTGGAAGATGGCCCAAGTGCTCCCTGCACCCCATAGAGACCAGGAGAAGCAACTGGCTCCTGCCATGGGATCAGCGCGATGCGCCTGCCAAAGCCCGCTGGCCGCGGCGGCCATTGGAGGGTAAACCAATGGCAAAGGAAGACCTTTCTCTCTGTCTGTCTCTCTCTCTCATTGTCCACTCTGCCTGTTAAAAAAAAATACGTGGTTACAGGTAAACCAAAATTTATCCATGTTAAAAATGGATGTACATATTGTTTTTACCCTGAGAAATTATCTTTCTTTTGGCATAGTTTAAAGCTTAGGAATAAGTGCAGAGGGAATATTCTACATTTAAAGAAATAAAATAAGAACAGATCAACATGTAGCCAAGAAGCTGAGGAAATTTAATTCCTATTTTTGAAAGAGAAAAATAATTTGATCATTTGTTTATTTCAGGGACTCCTTTAAGCATATAGCAGGAAGCTCATGGACTTCAGCAGTGTTTGCATTTCTCATACTTTAAGTACTAACTTTAAATTGCACTTTTTGAAATTATATAAATTCATACAACCAAAAGAAAAATTATTTTAACTAGCAATATCGCAAATACAGAGGCACTGTTCATTTCAGTTTTTCATGTTATAGTGAGCAAATTATAGCTTATTCTTGACTAATATTTAAGACTTATGATCATGTCACTAATATTTCAAATTAGTAACTTTTGTAATTATGTTTTCTGAATATTAATACAGTATTCTGCACTGCAGAAAATTATGTGTATTGGAGATGCTATGTATTTATTTCAATAAACCAAAGGAATTTTTCATATTTTACCCTATTCCTCTTTTGGTTAACTATTAGACATATTTAATAAAGTGTTTAAAATGTATTAATACAACTAACTCGCAGAAATTTTCCTATGATATGAGAAGTTAGAGATCAGCAAAAATATTTGGTCAAGTCAAGATGATAATAGTTCAAATCGTACATTCTTACTATACTTCATGACTATGTTACTCTGTGTCAGACACTCTTTTAAAACCCATAACTCCCTGAGTTAGACATTAATATCTTCATTTAAAAGCTGAACTCACAGAAGCACAGATATGATAAATAAAATTATATACAAGCTTACACATCTGGTAAGGGTGTGAGCTGAGAGAGTAATTCAAGTTATTAACCACTGGGCAGTACTTTCTCAAGACGAAATCATGCTGCTGGATTCTTTTAAGCAAAGATTCTCTCTAGTGGCCAATTTTTGCTGTTTATTGAAAATCCTTTATATAGATCAGTAGATTCTACAAAGGAGACATACAAATAGCTACAGCTTCCTCGGAGAAAGGTATCTGTAATCAATTAATTTGAGAAATTTAGGATTAAATAAAATTAAACCGATTTCCAGATTAGGAAAACCTTAAAGTTTTTTTCATAGTAATAATCATTTTGCTTCTTTAGAAGTAGCCTAGTAAAAATTATTTATCTATTTTATTGAAAGGCAGAAAGAAAAAGACAGATTTCTCCAACCACGGGTTTACTCCTCAAATATCTACACTAGAATTTACTCTTGTTGTCCCATTTAGGGTGGCACCCAACTACCTGGGGTATCACCTGCTGATTTCCAGGCTGCTTCATTAGCAGGAAGTTGGAGATGGGAGCCAAGACTCAAACCCAGGCATTCTGATATGGAATGTAGGTTCCCAAGTGACTTCTTAATCACTATGCCAGATATACCCAGCAGTTTTCATCCACTTACTCACTTGAGAGGAGGAGAGAGAGAGAGAGAGAGAGAGAGAGAGAGAGAGAGAGAGAGAGAGACACTCCCTTCTGCTGGCTAAGTCTCTGAGTGTCCAGAACAGCTGAGATTGTGCCAGCATCAAAGCTGGGAGTCAAGAGCTCCAGCCAGACTTATCTTTTGGGTGAGAGGATCCCAGTTCCTTTGAGTCATCACCACTACCTCCAAGGGTGTGCAGTAGCAAGAAGCTAGAGTTCAGATCCATAGTGGGGTGTCCGACCTGGGCACTCCAATACAAAACACAGACATTTTTATTGGCATTCTTAACCACTAGTTTAAATGCCCTTGCTGAGTATGTCCAGTTTGATCGATGAAAACGATTATAATGATTTAAATATTTAGTTCAGTTAAGTTTGTTGTTTTGAAAAATACACAATGTGATAGTGGACACTGCTACACTTTGTACAATTCTACTACTGCTTTACTTGGTGGGGAATTAGCTTGGGAGAACAGCTTTGAAAAAATATTGTTGTATGCACTGAATTACAGAGGTGTATCTTTTTACTGGATTAGTAATATTTAAAAGATATTTTTATTTATAAGATTATATTATATATCATTTTATATATAAGATATATTACATATACAAATATGTTATATTTGTAAGATTATTAATCTTTTGGATATTTATTTTATGGAATATTTAATAAATTCAAAATATTTTCAAAATTACATTACCAATTCTACTTTTCAAAATTTACATTTGTCATCTTGTGAGTGATTTTTTTTCAGCTGAAAGATAGTAGTACACATCATTCAATTTGAAATATGTTGAAATTCAAATTCTAAGCATGTACTTGGGAATTTTGTTTTAATCTATGTTTCATATATTACTAGTGTGAAGTTGTGTCTTATACAAGATTTTTTTCTCTTAGAACTATATTTACCTTATTTTAAAATAGTTTCAAACTTAAGAGTGCATCAGAATCGCCTATAGGGCTTGTTAAAGTAGATTGCTTATCAAGCAGGTCTGAGTCAGGGCCAAAAGTGATCATTTCTATCAAGTTCACAGGTGATGATAAAGATGTTGATTGCAGAAGGACACTTTCCAAAATACTGGAAAGTTAATCCTATAGAACATATATATTTTGTTTTTTTCCCCCCAATGGACATGAGTTGGTGCATGATTATTTTTTAACTTTTACTTAATAAATATAAATTTCCAAAGTACAGCTTATGGATTACAATGGCATTTCCCCCCCATAATTTCCCTCCCACCTGCAACCCTCCCATCTACCTCTCCCTCTCCCATTCCATTCACATCAAGATTCATTTTCAATTATCTTTATCTACAGAAGATCAATTTAGTATATATTAAGTAAAGGTTTCAACAGTTTGCACCCACACAGAAACACAAAGTGTAAATAAAGTACTGTTTGAGTACTAGTTATAGCATTAATTCACATTGGATAACACATTAAGGGCAGAGATCATACATGGTGAGTAACTACACAGTGACTCCTGCTATTGACTTAACAAATTGACACTCTTGTTTATGGCATCAGTAATCACCCTAGGCTCTTGTCATGAGTTGCCAAGGCTTTGGAAGCCTTTTAAGTTCGCCAACTCCGATCTTATTTAGACAAGGTCATAGTCAAAGTGGAAGTTCTCTCCTCCCTTCAGAGAAAGGCACCTCCTTCTTTGATGGCCCATTCTTTCCACTGGGATCTCATTCACAGAGATCTTTCATTTAGGTCTTTTTCTTTTTCTGCCAGAGTGTCTTGGCTTTCCATGCCTGAAATACTCTCATGGGCTCTTCAGCCAGATCCGAATGCATTAAGGGCTGATTCTGAGGCCAGAGTGCTGTTTAGGACATCTGCCATTCTATGAGTCCGCTTCCCATGTTGGATCATTCTCTCCTATATTTATCAGTTAGTATTAGCAGACACTAGTCTTGTTTATGTGATCTCTTTGACTCTTAGACCTATCTTTATGAACAATTGGGAACTGCAATTGATCACTCGGACTAGGTACATGGCATCTTGATGGGATTGAATTGGAATCCCCTAGCATGTAGAACATATATTTTGTAATGAATTAGCATTCTCCAGAGAAACAAATTCAGTAGATGGTAGATAGATAAATAGATAGTTAGATAGATAGATAAGGGATAGGTAGATGAATAGATATTAATTATGCATGGTTAGCTCAAGTCAGTATGGATTCTCAGAAGTCTTATGAAATGAAAAGATTTTAAGAGATGTGAGGTGCCAGCTCTGTGGTGCAGCGGATTAAAGCCCCAGCCTGCAGTGTGGGCATCCTGTTTGCGCACAAGTTCAAGTCCCACTTCTGATCCAGCTACCTGCTGATGGCCTGGAAAAGCAGTAGAAGATGGCCCAAGTGCTTGGGCCCCTGCACTCACTCATGTGAGAAACCGGAAGAAGCTCCTGGCTCCTTGCTTTGGCTATGCTCAGCTCCAGCCATTTTGGTCATTTGGGAAGTGAGCCAGTGGATGGAAGACCTCTCTCTCTCTCTCTCTCTCTCTCTCTCTGTCTCTCTTTCTGTCTCTACCTCTCTCTGTAACTTTCAAATAAAATAAAATGTAAAGTAAAAAAGTCTTTAAAAAACAGATATGTGAACTCTGATGTCTTTTTAAAAATATACTGATATTTTAAGTAAGATTTATTTGTCTGAAAGATAGAGTTACAAAGAGAGAGAGGGAGAGATAGAGAAAGAATAAGAGATGAAATAGAGTGAGAAAGAGAGAATCTTCCATCTGCTGGTTCACTTCCCAAATGGCTGGATCTCTCACATGCATGCAGGACTCCAAGTACTTGGGCCATCTCTTGCTGATTTCTCAGGAGTATTAGCAGGAAGCTGGACTGGAAATGTGGCGGCTGAAATGCAAACCAGCACCCACATGGGATGCCAGCATCAGCTAAACCCACTATGGTCACAATGCCAGCACCTAAAATATATTGATATTTTTGTTCATATAAATATTTCCCAATTCATTTGTCCTGAACACTGTAGTATTCTGGAACTGGTTATGTTCAGTCTTACTTATTTAGTAAAATGAATTAGTTATATGATAATTATAGTATTCATAACAAAAATCACTTGGAAGTCATTAAAGATCATAAATACAATCACATAGACTTGACTTTCATTTGGACTTTACATTAAATAAAAGGAAGCTCTTACCAAACTCTCTTCTGTTAATTTTATAGATTTTGCAGTCAATGTTATCATAAATTGTATCCTCATATTTGTCACAAGAATATAGAAAAATAGCAAGCACAGTGAATAAATAGGCAAGAGTTGACTAAATAAATGTAAATTTGAAAGTTTTTACTAAATTCATGTATATATTATATACATATATAGACATACATTTAGATTGTAAAAAAAATAACACTCAGATGAAGCAATCATGATTTAAAGAAATATTTATCAAATGAAGGTCGCATGTGTATTATTCACAATTCAGACCAAAAAACTGTATGTGGATCGTAAGTCTAAAAATGATATTTTCTAAAAGAACAAAATGACAGCACAGATAAAAGAAATTACAAAGCACCAAAAAGAATTTTTTTAACTCAAGTGATTCTATTTAGAGGAATCATTTCAAAACCCACAGCAAAATACAATTTATCAAACAAGAAGGTCTGAAAGTAGAGTTTTGATTTTGTGGCATATTGCATTTTTAAAGCTGAAATGAGAAGACTGGAAGAATATATCCATTGTTTCAATCAAGTCTTCAAGCCATTTGCTTTTGAGATATGAGAATAAACTCCCTTGCCTTTACATTTGGCTAATTATTATTATTCTCTTGTAAATAACATTTCAGTTTACCTTGCTCTATTGAGACTATTGATTATTTTTAATCATTTATTATAAGTCAGTGCAGACAACAGATTTAAAGCCTGGTTCCAATTATAAACCTATAAATGTCATTAAAATTATATCTGACTTTATAGTGAGTGATATCACCAATGTGTTTTTCACATGAAAAAAAAATATAACAGGCAGTTCAAAATCAAGAAATTATGTAAGAACCATTATGCCTGTCCAAACTATTTTAAAGAGAAATATGATCAGTACCATATTTAGTAAACAAAAATATGTACAATAGATGCATACAAGTAACATTCATATTAAAGGAATTAAATAGATAATTAAGCAAAGAAAATAAATGCTTTAGAAATATGAGTGAGTACTAGAAACAACACATATGAAGCCACTTCAATACCCGCATCCCATACGAGATTGCCTGCTTTTGAGTCTTAGCACTGCTCCTTTTTCCAGCTTCCTGGAAATGTGCTCTTTGGAAGGCAGTGGTGATGGTTCAAGCAATTAAATCCCTGCCACCCAAATGAGCGACCTGGACTGGGTTTCAGGCTTCTGGCTTTGAACGGGCCCATCCCTGGATCTTGCAGGCATCTGGGGAATAAACCAAGGGGTGAGAGAACTTGATCTTGCTCTTGATCTCTATCATTATCTCTGCCTTTCAAATAGAATTTTTTAAAAAAAAAATACAATAATACAGAACCTTTTCTACATAAGACATAGTCTTATTAATGAAGAACTTTTACAATTGACATGGATAATGAAGACAAACTGTATAAGAATTTAAATCAGCATAACTTGTGAAACAAAAATGAAAATAGAAGGTAATGAAGATAAATTACTCTAAAAAGGAAAACTAGTGACGTTGTAAACACTTCCACTTCTGTAAAGGAGCAATTTAGTTACCTGCATGGTTTTATATGACTTTTTCCTAATGAAGTTTAGTAGAAGTCAAAGTAATATTTTCAGAATGCAAAATCTAGCCAGGAAAATACACTCAGAAAATTATGAAATAAAGGTAGAAATTTTCGAACTAGCCATCATGAGGTCCTTGGCCACATATGAGCTTTGTATTGGAAATTTCAGAGAATGATCATAAGCATTTATTGTTAGTGTAATTAACCAATTTGAAAACGATTTGCATATAATAGTGGGAACACTGAGTTCTTAAAGAAAAGTGAAAATCTAGTTTGTCATATGGAAGAAAGAACTTTTTCTAGAGGACAATGCTGTACAATTGTCTAGTCAACATACATCACACTTTTCACTTTAAATGAGAGAATTTTTATTTACAGAATTTAAACCTAAGTTAGGAATAAAACAGTCTCAGGTTTATTATTTCTTGCATATGGAAATAGTGAATTTCACACTTGAGATACCAAACATATATGCACACATATACACTCATAAATAGATACTAGTGAACTGCTCAAAGTTGAATTTAGAATAGATCATTCAGCTATACTAAAATTACTCATAGCTGAGTTCAGCCTCAATTTTTATTTGTTTTGCTTATTTTCTAGTGCAAAATTATTTTATAATGTACAATGGAACTTTGAAATTCACTGAAAACAGAGTTTATTAATATTCATTTCCTTTTTTAAAAATCTGTTTTGTCTTCTTTCTCCAGATGTGTTTTCCAGATGGTCTAGGAGATGCCCAATGAGAGCCAAAGTATATGTTAATCATAAAGAAAGGCAACTACCTTTTTCATATAAGACCAATTTTTTGAATCAACTAGATACTCACGGAAAATAATTATTCTGTCTTTTTACTATACAAACGTCTTTAACCTGGAGCACTTTAATGGTCTAGCCACTATATTATCTGGATAATTTTATATCACCATTAGACAAATGAATACATTAAAAGGAAAACATTTAACAATTATATCATGATATGGAAAATGTAACAAGATCCTTTGGGGGGAAAATCAATGAAACTGGAAACATAAAATGTGAACTTCTTCTTTATTAAAAATTTAATGTGATTTTCATTGTTTCAAAATGTATCAATTTGTCCTCTCTATCCTTTCTCTTTCCTGGATTTATATAAAGAAGTATAAATATGCAGGAAAATGACCATCTCCTTAACTATCTCAAAAAGAAGAATGGTTTTATGGAAATTTCAGAAAACCTGAGAGAGATTATTTTTATATCAAAATTTTTCCTCATTTAATGTTTATAAATTAATAGATAATAACTTTGTTAGCATATTTATGTAAGTTTTTCATATTTTTATGGAGGACAGGTTATAATCCAGAATCATTTCATTATGATAAATTATGCATTCACTTTTATTGAATTTTTAAATTTTAAAAGTCACATAATTATAGTGATATCTGTATTATTTCTAACAAAATCAAATTAAATTCACTTTAGAGTTTTTCTTATTAGCATTAACTACATAAGAAAACCAAATATTAAAAAAGTTAGTAAAATCTATCGTTAATATATTGTTTTTAGTTTCTTAAAATGATGATTATTAAAATATAACAAACTAAAGGAAAAATCCTGAACAAACATAATGCTTTGGCAAATGACAAGTGAAAACAATTCATAAATAGAGAATATTTATATATTCCAGAAAAAGGAATTCAACTGATTTTAAAGCTATATATTTCCATTCAACATGTATCCATTAAGGGTTTATTAAGTGTAAAGAAATGGGCTAATCACTACAGGGGGTACAAGAAAGAATAAGACAGAGCCTCCACGTTAATCTAACTTCATGTTACTTGATGAAAATAATGAAATATATGCAGACATCAATGACAAAGTCTGACTGAAAAATCTTCCTAACAAAAACGACTGTGGTAATTTCACTTTTCACACATTAAACATATAAATTGCAAATAAGGATCAGGGTTCAGAAAATAGTAAAAGTAAAGTCATGAAGTAATAAAATAAATATTAAATAAAACATATAAGATAGAATAGAGGAGTAAATTTATTTTTCCAAGCTCTTGGTTAAGACAGGTGTAGCGTGTCTCCTTATCATCCAGATCACTCAGTGGGGCCAGCACTGTGGCATAGTGGGTAAAACTGCCACCTATGATTCCTGCCTCCTATCTGAGCAGCAGTTCATGCCAGGCCACGCCACTTCTAATCCCGGTCCTTGCTACTGGCCTCGGAAAAGCAGCAGAAGATGGCCCAAGTGTTTGGGCCCCTGCTACTAATGTGGGAGACCTGGAAGACTCTGTTGGCTCCTGGCTTCAGTCTGTTATTCAGACTTTAAAATAAATAAAAAAATCTTTTATAAAGACGCTGAGTGAAAGAATGCTTAATTACTACTTGGAAGAATGACACATTATGCACACTTTACTTTCACACAACTTCTTTGCTATATGACTTTTGTTCTGGGTAAACTATAAAACAATTAAACAATGACTTGCTGACCCTCTTATTACTTTCCTTTCCCACTTTTCTGGGTCATACTAAATGACAGAACTGGTTAAAATAACCTCATTATTAAAATTAGAAAGACTAGCATTACTCTAATTCCATTAAATATTATTCAAATACATTAATATTAACTGATAATATATTAAACTGATATCACTATTATATTATTAAAAGAACAAAGTTATTTAACATTGGCATTTGAAATTTATACAAAAGGTATATATACATATACATATATATAAAACATAAATATACACAAGAAAACTGCTCAGAGATAAACATCAGTAGACCCAATAGGCAAATTATATCTAGAGAAACTTTAATTTTTTTACTGATCAAAGGCTTACTACAGGTTTTCCATACATTGACACATAATTCATTCATTCACTCATTTATAAATAGCTATTGAATATCTACTGTGTGTCTGTGCCAAACTAGTTTATGGTTGAAAAGCCAACACTTTCCAGTATTTAGAACTTATGTTGTAATTAGCCTTTTCCATTTATAGTTTACACAAATATTTCCAAATTCAGAAAATTATCCACTTCTCTCACCAACTTCCTCTAAGGTAATGCTTCTGAAAAATGTAACAGAGATCTTAGTTAAGAATGGAAATCATCAGTGTTCAAAAATATCCAGTGATTTCATCAAGTTATTGCCGTCATCTAACTCCTGTACCACAGAACCTCAAAGTATGAAGATTTTTTTATCATAAGAATTTTAACATGACTGATGATGTTTTTCTATTTCATATGTAAATATTGTGAATTGAGATATCTCCCTGCCTTAAGGCACATAGAGATTATTTCTTAATATTTGGTGAATAAACTTGCTGCAGTTATTTAAGTACCCAGTATCTAGCTGTATTTTTTTAATATTCACTTCCTAAAGCAAAATACTACAACTTCTGGTTCTGAAAGCAAAAAGTACAGGTGCCAGGCGATATGGCTGTGTCCAGGTACTTTGGGAGTGGTCAGGACGAATGCCTGTGCCAGTGTAGGTAAAACAGGGAAGGTGGAGTCAAATATGTGCAGCAGGAAATAAAAGTAGAAGTGAAACACACAAAGGGTGAACCGGGAAGTAAGAAGTGTCCCAAGTTCCAAGGCTTGCTATAGAGGGCAATAGTCAGGGAGACGGGCTAGTGACTGCAAACAAGAGAATATATGTCATAATGAGAAATTAATATAGGTCTGCCCCCATCCCCAAATGCAAAAGAAAGCCAGAACAGTATGGTGCATATCTTAGCAGGGAAAAGAAGAATGACTGTATATTGAACATTTTAGTTACAATCAAAGAGATAATCACACACAGTATCGTCAACTCTGAAAATGAAAATGTATATTGTAAATTTTCACTTTATTCAAAAAGATGGGAGGTGCTATTTTTCTTAGATGTTAGAGCATTTCATGTCAACTGCATATCTAAGACAAACTGGATGATACTGCAGTTGAAAATTATAGTATTTGTAATCAGCATTTACTTTATATTAGACTTTAAAACAACTATCCTCAAAGACATTGCTTTAAAGGGCACACAGAAGATAAATTAATTCATCAAGGATAACATTAGGCTATGAAAAATCCTATGTGACAAAGAGAAAATTTTACAGTCTTTCATGCTACATTGAACAAATTACTCAGAGTTAACTGCTTTATGGAAACAATCTTACTTGTACAGAAAAACAAGCAAGAAATTGTCCTACAATACAGTCGATAATTACTTTTAGCTTCTGGATTATTGAAAATTCTAACATATATAGGTTTAGCAAAATAATATTATAGTTGGATTATAGGCAATTTATTATGTAATATTTTTATATTCATGAAAATTTGATAAAAATTTTGTACTTGGAGAAATATCACTATTTACTATAAAGATCATTTGGATAAGGATCTTCCAATGGTTAATTTAAATGTCCAACTGTTTGGCTATAATGTCCAGTTGTTTCAGCAAGCATGTCACAATGTTGTTGTGAAGGTATTTTTTAGATGTGATTAGCATTTAAATCAATAGACTTTAAATAACAGTGGTTTTCCTCCATAATGTGAGCTGGCTTCATCCAATATATTAAAGTTATTAAAGGAATGTAAGTGACAAAACAAAGACATAAACTTCAGCCATTCTAGCTCATAGCCCAAAAGACAGACATTGGAATTCTTGCCCTTGAAACTCAAGTGGATCTCACACCCTATTGCCTTCATACCCCACCCAGCATTCTTCTCCAGGTTCCCAAGGCCCCGCCCAGTTCCTGGAATTCACCTCTGCCTGCTGCCCCTATCCCCACCTCCATCCCTAGCCCTCCTAAAATACAAAAAGGCCCTGACCCTGGGGGTCAGGCCTTCTGCCACACGTTCCATCAATGTGCACACGGAATTTGGTCACCCACCTCTTTGAATTTATTTTCTCTGAATAAATTTGTTCTGGCTGTAAATTTGTACACTGCTTCCACTCTATTCTGTGATCTTTTCCTACCATTTATGGTGCCTGTTAGGAAAAAGGTATAGTTTTATCTATGGTATGATCTACACCCTGACACCAACCTAGGCTTTAGCTCCCTCCACATTTGCTGGAAGCCAGGTGGCCACAAGGCCCAACCACTGGTGTCAAGCTCCACCCCCATCCTAATGGGATTCCATGCTACTGCTTCCCTGCCTGCCCTCTGGCAAAGTTTCAAAAGGACCTGTTCCTGAACACAGTGCTCTCTCTCCCTCTCTCTCTTTGAGCTCTCTGTTCTCTCTGGGCCTCCTCTCTTGCTCCCCTCTCTTGGCTCCTCTTGTTCCTCTCTCCTGCTCTCTCTCTCTTCTCTCATCTTTCTTCTCTCCTTGCTAGCTCCTCTCCTCTCTGTCTCTCTCTCTCTCTTACACCCTCCTTCTCTCTTTTTTTCCTTCTTCGCCCCTTCCTTCTGGTCTGCTGGGTTTTCCCCAATAAACCATTTCCCTTACTCCGGTGTTTGGTGTGTTTTGTGACGGGTGCCCCGTGTGAGGAGGCAACAGTAAGTTTCATGGAGGAAAAACAAATTCTGACTTCATCCTGACTTTGTGCTTAAAACTGCATTAACTCTTCTGCGGATCTCCAGTTCATCAACTATCTTTTAGATTTTGAACTTTCCTGTCTCGACAATCGGGTGAGCCAATTCCTTCAAAGCAGTCTCTCCAAAGATGATAAACAGATAGTAGAGTAAAGACTCAACTATCAGAGATATGCTGAAATATCAAAGATAGGCCTTAGTCTTGCTAAATAAGGTGTTATATTGCATTTTGATACGAAAGTTTTAAATTAGGTCTAATTTCAGAGATTTTCATAACACTACTCACCTCTCCTGATGATAAAAGTGAAACACTAAGGTACATAATAAACATATAGAACAAATTTAGAAAAAGAATATAGAATCCTATAGGGTTAAGTAAGGAAAGGCCACCACAAAACACACCAAACACCGGAGTAAGGGAAAAGGTTTATTGTCGAGTTGGGGGAAACCTAACAGGCTGCCTCCCCATGTACAGAGAGAACAACAGCCTATATTGGGAGAACATGTCTTACATAGCTTTGCAGAGGTAAGGAAGTGGGAGCAGCAAATCCTGTTAGGGTGGGGGAGGAGCTGACAGTTGTGATTGGGCTATTTGGTCACCTGACTTATAGTAAGCCAGGCTGGGCTTAAGAAGCTGGCCCCATTATACTTACACTTTACATAAAAGTTTGTGAATTAAAAGTCATAATATCTTCAAATGGCAAAATATTAATGAGAACTTGAGAAACTAGTTGGAATATTTATTTGCAGAAAGGTTTTGGTATTTATAGTATCAAAGCATACGTTTATATTTCAGTGCACTGATGTGGTTACAAAAATGAGTTCGTGCTGCAAGTTATAAGGTCATCGAGTTTATTATACAAATCAATCAACCAATCAACAAGCATTGCGTTCTCAGAAGAGAGAAAGCAAGAACATAGAAGATGACCTTTTTAGTCAATTTCTCAAGTATTCTATTTACCAGTTGACAAACTGACTACTTTTTATGGAAATGATGCTTATCGCTTCACATAATCCAGTGCCGCACATTTTAGCCTGAGTTTTTCTGATAAGCTTAAGAAATGACCTCCTAATTAAATCAATGTAACTAATTAAATCCACACAAGATCACTATATGCAAAAATACGTATTTATGGGAGAATATACTACTCAAGAAAAGATGATGAATCTGGTATGATTGGAATGGGAAACCTAGGGAGGGTCTTGAGAGAAGAAAAGGCACAAAAGTGATGTATTTCAAAAGGAATGCAGGCCTAGAAGCACAGGTATTTATAATTTTCAAAATGGCTTCAAAATCACAGAGTATTCTAAAAATTTAGATTGTCCTATTCAAGGAGTTTATGAGCACTGAAGATAGTCATTCTTAAGTAACCAGGAATCCTAGAATGATTTCATACAGAGAATGACAGAGAAGTTCAGAAAGAAATAAGAAAGAATGAATTATTACCAAAGCCAAAGAAATATAGAATATACAGAAAAAAATCAATTTCTTAATAAGATGTTTTGGATCCTTATTGGAATCCTAAATACCTGTTAGCCCTCTTTTGCTCAATATGTTTAGATAAGATACTTCTCTCCATATAAAGCCAAAACATCATATTTGAGCAAATCCAAGAATTACCATGACAGACACTTCCAAATAAAATGCTTAATTAATTAAGTGGACAATTACATTTTCTGAATTCAAAAAATCCTCTCAGCAGAAATTATCTTCTAACTAATTTTGACTATACGAAATTTCAAGTTGATTTAACTAAGTTTAAATTTTACACTTATTAATTGGAGCAGTTAAATTTCCTAATGTATTGGTGAAGGGGCAAGGGAAGAAATAATTTTTTATGAGTTAAATAGGTAATACTGTGAGCATGTATAATGCAAAATTAAATTCTAGAACAGTGATGACAGTAAAGTAAAAACTATAATTTATTCCTTTACTATTCATTTTTTAAAAAATCCTGGAAAAAGTAAAGAAATCTTAGCATTTTCTAATGAAAATACTCTTAACTGACACAGAAAACACACATGTCAAAAGTTTGGCTCGGATAGAAGCCAAGTTTACACTTCTAAATGTAAGCAAAAAATATATATAGTATCTTTCCAGCAAATAAAACTAGATCTTTAGTTTCAAGACATTTTGTAATATCTGGATAGCCATGTTTCCTAGATCTAAATGCTCATTTTTTGGTGTGCAGGTGGAAATTACCCTTCAACTTGACACAATGTGTCACTTTCAGCTTCAAATGATCTACAGAAGTGTCAAAATGGCTTAAAAGGCTGTTTCACACATGACTGTCATCAAAATTAAATATATAACAATTCACTTTCAAGTAAATTAAGCTTTGTATTTAATTAAGTTTAATAAAAGCATATTGTTTTTCCTACTACTTTTTCTGGTACAAGGAGTTAAGAAATGTTACTTCTTGAAATTCCTTGCTATAAACTAATTTATGAAGTTTGCCCAATATAGGAGGCACACTCCAAGATGGCTCTCAGCAACACACATTTCTTGTGTACGTAGCCTTGTGCAATTTTTTCCCATTGAGTATGTACTGAACTTACTGCCTTGGTCTATAGATGTATAATATACTTTTTAAAATACAAGTACTGTTTTGCTATAGCTCCCATAACAAATGGTCACAGACTTAGCAACTGAAAGAATGAAGGTTTATTACTACAGAGTTCCAGGGGTCAGGAGTCTGAATTTTCTACTCAGGTCACGGGCTCAAAATCTCACGAAGCTGCTATATGATTGAGATCTCTGTTTTCTTAATATTAGCTGGATAGGAGTCAGCTCTTAAAGTTTGTTACTCTCAAAAGCAGTTTCCAACATTTTTTTGCTCTAAATTTCCCATTCTAGCAGAATAACACATTTTTCTTTCAAAGAGTCTGTATTAGCTATTGTGATCAGTGCTGCTATGAATATGGTCGTTTAGGTGTTTCTGTGATGCAGTCTGCTCATGTCTTTTTGGGTGTATGCCCAGTAATGAAAATGTAGGATCATGTGACAAACCTATTTCTAGTCTCTTAAGAAATCTCCATACTATTTTCCACTGTGGTAGCACTAATTTACATTCTCACCAACAGTGTATAACAATTACCCTTTCTAAAACATCCTAACATGGAGGAGGTGATATCTCATTGTAGTTTTGCTTTGCATTTCTCTGCTGGCTAGCGATACTGAGAAATTTTTGGATGTTTCTTTGCCATTTGTATTTTTTCTTTTGAGATCTGTCTTTTGAGGTCCCTTGAGGTCCCTTGGCCATTTCTTAACTGGATTGCTTGGTTTTTGTTGTTGAGCCGTTAGAGCTGTTGATGTACTCTGGGTATTAATCCTTTGTCAGACAGATTGCTTGCAAATATTTGTTCCCATTCTGTTGGATTTATTTCATCCTATTGATTGTTTCCTTTGCTGTGCAGAAGCTTCTGATTTTTATTTAATATCCTATGTCTGGTTTTCCTTTTGTTGCCTGTACTTTGGTAGTCTTATCCAAAAAGTCATCACCTACACCAATGTCTTGAAGGGTTTCCCCTACATTTTCTTCCAGCAACTTTGTATTCTCAGGTTTAAGCTGAGGTCTTTTATCCATTTTGAGCTGATTTTTGTATGTAGTGAGAGGTAGGGTCTAATTTAATTCTTGCACATATATACACCCACTTGTTCATCATCAGATGAGTCAGAAAATATGATACATTACACGTATGTGTGTGTATATACAGACATACACAATGGAATATTATTCAGCTATAAAAATTAAATTCTACCATTTGCATCAAAGAGGATGCAATTGGAAGACATCACATTGAGTGAAATAAGTACAACACAGAAAGACAAAAATCTTATGTTCTTCTGTATATGAGTAAAATTTAAAATAATGTCTGTCTGTATCACAATTGCTGCAAATATACTTTTGCCAGATTTTGTGTTATATCTTTGTCAAATCAGTGGTTAAGAATGATAAATTGCTATAGTTTCAATGATCTGTAATTATTTTAAATTTACTGCATATGATTAATTATTATTTATAGTCTTTGTATTCCCACTGAACTGTGGTCTTTCTACAACTTATTGTTGAACACTTAATTTAGTGGAGCATTAAACTCTTGATTATAAGGTAAACTAAAAATATATTTTCTAACAAATAAAAGAATGAAAGGGAGGAAGGAACCAAGGGGGGATGTTATATTCTTAGAATGCTATTATTGGGGCTGGTGCTCTAGCATAGCAGGTAAAGCTGCTGCCTGCAGTGCCAGCATCCCATATGGGCACCAGTTCAAGTCCCAGCTGCTCCACTTCCAATCCAGCTCTCTGCTATGGCCTGGGAAAGCAGTAGAAGATGGTCCAAGTTCTTGGGCCCCTGCACCCGCATGGGAGACCTAGAGGAAGCTCCTGCCTTCTGGCTTCAGATCTGCACAGCTCCAGCTGTTGCAGCCAATCAGGGAGTAAACCAGTGGATGGAAGACCTCTTTCTCTCTCTCTCTACTTCTCCTTCTCTCTTTGTGTAACTCTGAATTTCAAATAAATAAATAATTCTTAAAAAAAAAAAAAAAAGAATTCAGGGCTGCCATAGTGGGTAAAGCCACTACACACAGTGCTAGCATCCCATATGGGTGCTGGTTCTAGACCTGGCTGCTCCACTTCTGATCCAGCTTTCTGTTATGGCCTAGGAAAATAGTAGTAGATGGTTCAAGCCCTTGGGCCCCTGTACCCACATGGGAGACCTGGAAAAAGCTCCTGGCACCTGGCTTCCTATCACCGCTGCCTGGCAGTTGTGGCTAATTGGGGAGTTCACCAGCAGATGGAAGAATTCTGTCTCTCTGCCTCTCCTTCTCTCTCCGTGTGTAACTGTGACTTTCAAATAAATATCTTTTTAAAGATTTTTTATTTATTTATTTGATTATTTATTTATTTATTTGAAATTCCAACTTTGCCAATCCGAAGCCAGGAGCTTCTTCCATGACTCCCATGTGGGTGCAGGTGCGTAAGGACTTGGGCCATCTTTTACTGCTTTCCCAGGCCATAGCAGAGAGCTGGATCGGAAGTGTAGCAGCTGGATCTCGAACTGCTGCGCTCATCTGGGATGATGGTGCTTCAGGCCAGGGCATTAACCCGCTGCACCACAGCGCTGGCTCCTAATAAATAAATCTTTAACAAAAAAAATAATTCTATTATGAAACACATTGATTCTGTTCTGTTTATATATCACATTAACATGAGAATTGATGAGAGTTGTGTTGTTGGTAATTATCCTACAATTGCTGTGTCCATGAGAATCTAATGTAATTAAATAAATTCCTTAAAATAGTAAGTAAATTAAAAAAAGGTTACCAAACAGGAGCCTTTTTCATTAAATGATGCCTATCCAAGATAATCCCTCTTTTCATAAACTCAAAGTCAACTGGTTTCATAAATAAAACACATCTTCAAATGACTTTTTGTCATATAAGGTGACAGAATACTGAAAGAGATGTTTCAAACCCATAAGTTTTGTTCAGATTGGAGTGGAGGGAGTACATGTTTGACAGTAATGGTGGGGGGGTGTCAATATTTAAGAATTTTGCCTATCATAGGCAGGAATAATTTCTATACCAGATTATCATCTGGTATAACATCTTCTCCCACCACATAGTGTTCAAAGATCCACCAGGGGAGTGAAAAAGTTTTGTGAGTGAAGCCCCAAGGTCACAAATGAATCATTTGGTGGATCTGCTCTTTCTCATCCTGGGTTCTCTCTCATATTGCTCCTCTCGACTTGGCTCCTACACACAGTGGGATGAAGGTGGCAAGGACCAAGTGGTAACACTTCACAACCGGGGGCAAGGTAGATATGTTCACAACACACAGCGGAGACAACACAGAGATCAGAATCATCTGACCAAGAAAGATAGTTGGCTTTTGTTAGTTGGTCATAGTGTTGCTAAAACTGAAGTAGATTGACAAGCTGCTGAGGTGCTGATACAACTATATTAACAGCAAAAACAAGTCTAGTGAATAGAAGTCTGCTTAGGACCACCAAAACAGAGAATCAAGTACCTTTAATACATTCCCAGATTTGAGCCAAGTCACAGTCCCAGAGACCCTTTAATGACGTGGAAGCTGTTACACTGTCATAGGTACATTTATTTTATCTTCCATCTAGCCTTTCTTTTTAAATGAGTCTGTAGATATTGACCATGGTGAATCACACTGGAGATGAGGAAAGAATCCAACTTTTCAAGAATTATTGGACACTGGCTCAGAACTACCACTGGATTTTGAGATCAGTATTTGATGCTAATTTCTCAGTTTGATTACAGGCTGAGGAAGTTAGAGATTGAATGCAGTTGTGCTTCATCACCATATCACAGTGGTGCAAGATTTCCTTAAACCTACCTAAAATAAGGTCCTTCATCATGAAATGTAATAATTGAATATACTCAGAGTTATGCTCAAAAACTGTTGGAATACCCACACTGGTTCCTTGACCTGTGATGTGAGGATTATTATGGAAGGAAAGATCAAATGCAAATAAGTAGAATGTCCCCTATCTGAGAAAATAGTAAACCAGATACAGTACCACATTCTTGAAGAGATAAGAGAGTTTAGTAGTATTTACTACCATATCTCATTCAAATTTGCCTATGAAAAGGACCTGTAAGGGGCTGATGCTTTGGTGCAGTGGGGTAAGCAACTGTCTGCAGTGGCAGTAACCAGGTAGGCTCTCATTCAAGCCCTGGTTACTCCTTTTCTGAACTAGCTTTCTGATAAAGCACTAAAGCACTGGAAGGTGCTGGAAGATGACCCAAGTACTTGGGTTTCTATTACCCATTTGGAAGACCAGGATCGAGTTTGTGGTCCAGATCTAGTTGTTTTGGCAATTAGGGAGTGAATCAACAGATGGAAGATCTCTCTCTCTCTCTCTCTCTCTCTCTCTCTCTCCCTGTTTCTCTCTCTGCCTCTTTCTCTCTCTGTAACTGTGTTTCAAATAAATAAACATTGAAAAAGAGTAGAGTAGGGGAATAGTTGAAAGAAGGCATAGAAAAGCTATGAATTGTATGGATTGTGATGTCAACAGTGGAGACAGAGCAATTCCAGTATCTTGGGAAGGACAGAGATGAGCCTGAAAAGACACAAGGTATTAACACTGGAACAAGATACTGACAGCACTGAGTGTTTCTATTCTACTTGTGTTTTTATAACCTAGCTGATTTTTTTAAAGCTCATATTTGTTGAGGTTTATTTTGCTATCAGGATTCATATTTTTTGGTTATTTTGTAAAGAGGTCCCAAGTGCTTGGGCCCCTGCCTCCCATATGGGAGACATGGAAGGTTCAGATTAAGCTCTTGTTTCCTGGCTTTGGCCTGGCCCAATAATAGCCATTGCACCATTTGGGGAATGAACCAGTGGATGGAAGATTCTCTCTCTTTCTCTTCCTCTCCTCCCCACCCTTTCTGAGTAACTTTCAAATTAATAAATAAATATTTTTTTAAAAAAGAAAAAGACAGATGGATACTAGAAAATGGCAGAGATTACTATACATTATGCAATTGCTCCAATTGTAGCTGCTATCCAGGATATGGTTTTGTTGCTTCAGTAAATCAGTACATTCCTAGTGCTTGGAATGCAGCTAGTAATATGATAAATATATATTTAATTTATTCATCAATACCATCAGATCCAATTTGATTCCAACAATACCCCCACACTTCCTTGCCTGATGGATATATCAACTCTTTATCTTCATGCCATATTTCAGTCATCAGGGACCTTTGTTGACTTTCCCATCCAAAACATGGCCACTATTTCTTTACATTGATGACATTAGCTACTTGGCCCCATTGAGCAAGAAGTAGGAATTACGCTAGACACACATTTAAGACGGTAGCATATCAGTGCAAAATAAAATTGACGAAAGTTCTGTTGCCTGAAACCTTCATGATATATATGAGGTATGCTGAGATCCTGTTCCCAAGGTAAAGGGTATGCTGCTGTATATGGTGCTTTCTAGTAACACACATATGATATGTGACGTTGCCTCCAAAAATCCAAAAATGCTCACTAAACATTCTGCCTGTAATTTAAGTGTGTTATTCTTATCTATTTTCTGAGTTAACCATAACCTGCAGTGTTTTAGTAGAAACCAACACAAGACAAGGCTCTACAGTAGATCCAGGATACCATGTAAGCTGCTTTATGCCTTGGATCATATGATACAGCAGATTTGGAGGCATTAAAAAGTGTGTGAGGGATTCTGTATGGAGATTTTTATGAATCATCAGAATGATTGGGATTAGGGCTTGGGAATAAACCATGAGCTCCCCTATTTATTAGTACCTTTCTCTTGAGAAATAGTTTGTTACTTCCTACTGGGCCTTAGACAAGATTACATACCCAACTATGGTCAATCCTGTTACTTGAGGTAGAGATTATGAAGTTGGTATTCAAGTAAGTAGTTGTTTTGTGGTTAAAAAGTTGAACATACAAGCAGCACTGCATCATAAAAGTGAAGTGGTATATAACAGTTCAAACTTGAGCAGGTCTTCATCGCTCAAGTTAGTGAAGAATATACTATATTCATTTCTACTGATACATTAGCTTTTCTCTCTTAATCCACTCTCAACTAACTCGGTTTACAGACAGTTCACCATAATACACACAGGTAACACCAAAAGGTAGACAGGGTAAAATAAGATTGAAGATTTGGTGCATAGGAATTCTAGGAAGAGTTATGGATGGAGTTTTCTAGATTGACACTGAATGAAAGATGACCTGTGCAGAAGAATATTTTAATAATCAAATAGACAGATAAAGAGACTGATTCTGTGGCTGTAAGTCAGCCTTTTCCAGAGCTATTCTCATCATTGTGCAAAGTGCTCATGAACAAAGCAGTCATGAGAGCGGAGTTGGAGGTTTTATGTAGGCTACAAAACATGGATTTCAGTTCACTTGGGTGTTTCTAGTTGCGGCCAATGAAGATAATCTATTCTGTCAACAGTAAGGACTAACCCGAACTCCTGACATAGACTATTCCATGGAGGGATCATCAATTCCCTTGAGGAAGACTGATTACATTAGGCTGTTCTATTATGGGGCAGACTGTGCTATTTTTTCATTCTGGAATAGATATTATACATATGATATGTGCTTCCCTCCCCTAATTGTTCAAAAATATCATCCTTGCATTACATAGTGCTCTTTCCATCACAATGGGATTTCATGAAGCATGACTTCTGAACAAGGAACTCATTTTACAACAAAACACAATAATGATTCCAAGCTCATAGAATTTAGTGGTGTTATTATTTTTTTCATAATCTGTCACTAGCTTGATAGAATGGAAAAATAGTCCTCTAGGGGTCAGAGTTCTGACACAGTGAGTTAAGCTGCACCTAAGGGCATTGCTTCAAATCCTAGCTGGTCTACTTCTGATGCAGCTCTCTGCTAATGTGCCTGGGAAGCACCAGAGGATGGTTTAAGTGATACGGACCCTGCATTCATGTGGGAGACCCAGAGAAAGCTCCTGGCTCCTTGCCTTGGTCTGGCCTAGCCATTGCAGCCATTTGGGAAATGAACTAGTGGATGTAAAAACTCTCTCTCCCTCTCTCTCACTGCCTTTCAAAATAAATAAATAAATAAATAAATAAATAAATAAATATTCTTTGCAAATGATCCATTGAAAACTATGTACAACACTATGAAAAATAGCACCCTCACACTGTTGTGGTCAATTCCTTCAGAATGTGGTAGATGCTATCCCCCCTCCACCAAATTTCTCCCATAGCTAGGATTCATTAGTCTATGAATCAATGGTAAAAAAGAAGTGATTTTTTCCTTTGTTTCTCCTAATCATCAGTTAATGAAGTTTCTGTTTTCCATTCCCACAAGTTTAGGATCTTTTGAATTATCAAGTCTAGTTTCATAGAGATGCTTCCACAAGTGGACACAAATTATTTCATTGAACTATAATTTGAGACAGCTACATGATCATTTCATATGGGCATTCCAGTGAATCAAAACAAAAAGAAGGAGTTGCAATATCAAATGGAGTCATTGATCTTGGCTGCAAAGTAATTTGCTTTTTTACTGCATGATATAGGTTAAGAGTGGACATGTCCATATGGAAAGAAACTCACAATATTTCTTCTTATTATCTATATGCCTTAAAATGATAGTAAATGGAAAACTATGAAACAGAGTTCAGGTTACACTGCCTGCGACCATGATCTTCCAGAAATTCGGAGTTGGATAACACTACCAAGCAAGAGTCCAGCTGAATGCTTGTCAGAGATCAAGAGACAAGGGAATGAGTAGTGTGAGAAGGTGCCTGTAAATACCAGTTATGTTTGTTATGTTGCAAAAGCAAAGATGGTTATATTTATATTTCTTCCTTATTTTAATCGATTGCATTTGCACATATTTTAATCAATTGCTTTTCTTATCTTTCTTCTACTCTCTCTCCTCCTTACCATCTAAAGTAAGATATGTTTGTAGTAATTAATATTACATATTACTTGTTGGTTATAGTATATCAAAGAAGAATACAATTCAGGTAGAAAAACAATGAACATCATCCAAAGCCACAAAGGGACTTTATTTCAAATTCCAAAGGAGAATTAGCATGGTTTCAATTGCGCATTAGACAATTCTTTCACACTAAACAGAAACTTGTTTTTATCATTGTGTAGTGTACAGATACACTATGAGCTTAGGGAGACATGTGGGGTTGCACAAGGTGAACTATGATGGTTTTATAATGTGTTAGCCTTGCTAAGGTGAACTCCATTTTTCCAGAATATACTTTCTTATATTTTTCTGCTTCTATTTTCCTGTATTATTCTGGGGTGGGGATGAGAGATTCTTGTAAGATTTGGAAGCTGGAAATAAAGGGAGCCATTTATTGCTCATACACTTTGCTGCCAATCTAATAACTTACATTCTTGGCAGCAGTCAAGCCAGAAACTACAGCATTTCCTTGGGAGACTCTTTTCCTTGGGCAGCTATATGTGTTTGTCTCCATGGCAAAAGTGTCCAGCTTCTTCAGGACTGCATGTCACCAAGGTCAAAGAAAAGATATATACTCATATGGTCTATAGTGCATCCTCCATGTCTGCAGCCAGTATCTATAGTTTTTGGATTATTCTGTGTTTCTCCTCACCATATATCCATCTTTTCTTACTATATGACCTACCTTTTAAGCTCCAGCATGAGAAGACAACAGCCTTATCAAGACTGAGCAAACAACTGTAATATTGCATAATAATATATCCTGTGAGACATGTTTTGAACCTAGTTGAACCTTGTCTCATGTACACTTTAAATCTGAGAGCTAATGTTATAAATTTCCAAATAACTGATGTCACTTATTTTTCTGCCACTGAAAATATACTATGCAAATATCCAATATCATATCTTTGTTTTTAACTACTTAGCTAAACTAGAATGCTAAAATATCAGAAAGGCAAGTCTTACTAGAAAAAGCAGACACACTGACTCCTTGGCTAATGACTTCTTAAAAGTCCCTCTTGGATTTGAAGCAATCAACATTAGTGGTCTTGTCACTCTCCTTTCTCATTGATTTTCTGAAGATCATTTTCTTTAACTTTAAAGGTCAGTGAGAAACAGTTTGTGTATAATATTGAATGGATTAAATGTCTGTGTTTGGATCATACAATGCTTACTTATTTAATCAAAATCCCAAGTAATATTTCTTAATTTTAATACATAATTTGGTTTAAATTTTAATAGTTTAAAATTTTATTTGTGGTTAAATTTTCAATTTATGTCTAGTATAATGTGGGATCAAAACAATTCCTATGCTCATGTCTGCAACAGTGAGAGGAAATGAAAATTTAACTTTTAGATTGTAGCTAGCAAGTTTATGTCCATGCTTGGGTGTTTCTGTAAATAAAGAAAATTAATCTTTTGTAGCATAGGCAGTTTTTTTCTACTGACCACATATGAGAATATCTTGGTTTTTAGAGGGGACATTGCCTTCAGTTATATAGTTTCATATTTCTAAGCCCAACATGGATGTGAAAAACTAATTATGGAATTTATGACACCAGTCATTTTTTAATTTTGATCACCTGTTCTGTAAAAGTATAATGCCAGTTGTTTTTGGATAAAAGAAATTTAAGCAAACCAATTCAGAATTAAAACTTCTTTTTTCCTTCTCTCCAAGATAATGTTCAACTTCTGGAGATCACCAAACTGGTGATCACATTTAGAAAACCGTGGTGTAATAGAATGGTTACTGGGAAGAACTGAGGGTTAACTCTTGAGCTGACAGTGGTTGTCAAATGTAAGAATGCACCATCAACATGTGTGTGGACTTCAGGGGGAAAGCAAAAATTAACTAAGATTTTAACTGGTGATCTTTTCAGAAAACAGAAGCATTCTGTAGCCTACAGTTGTAAATAGTTTGCCAAGGTTAGGCCTAGGCAGTAACTCAAAAGCATCATTAAGGTCAGAGACAGATGAGCTGGTGGGAAATTCTCTGAATCCCGCAAAAACTCTAAGAAAAAAAATGTACACATTTCACCCATTTCCCATAAACCCTTATTTTCCTTGCCCACAACAGGTCAAAGGATTTCTATCGTTGGTGTAATTAGATGTGGTGGAGGAGAAGAGGTTGGGAAACAGAGAGCAAGCAGGTAGAGCCCAATCACTTTGACTCCTTCTTATGCAAAGTGCTTTCTCCCATTGTGTGTTAGATCTCCTCACTCTGTTTTCTGTATGAAGGAAGCAAAGAGAAGACAGTGCCACCTGAAGGAAGTCTGTGGTTGTCAGTTATTCTGGACAGGATCTGCAGAACTATCAACTAAAGAGAGGAGGTGATGACATCTTAGATTTTAAATAAGGTCTTGTTTTGCCATCCAGCTTTATATATTTTTCTGTTTCTTCCAAATCTAAAAGGTACGAAAAGCCACTCTTAGATACCAACATTTAGTAAAGGGTCAGTTTACTGATTCATTTGTTAGTTTACCAAATAAGCATTTATGTAGTACCTCCTATGTGTTGGAATATGGGCTAAGACTTAGAGATAAATTGAGAAACATCTCATGATGTCTTTTGCTTACTAGAAGAGATAGCTATTACTAAAATCGCCAAAAAAACACAGGTTAAGCTTCACAGTGAGATAATTAAGAGGACATTACAAAGAAATTAACCCTGAAATACTTTTTTAAGGGAAAGAGGTAAAATTTCAGGGGAAGTTTCATTATAAAAAAATGACCCCCCAAGGTAAGATTTGCAGGATGGATAGCAAAATATATAAAAGATTGGATTGAAATAATTTTGGTCAAAAATAGCAGTAGATAGGTTCTACAACCAGATTCATTTATACTGAATAAATGAACCATTTAAAATAATTGGGACTGATGGTGTTATGCAAAGATTTTAAGCAGTTTATGTGACTGTGAACTTTAAAAATGAAACTCCCACAACCAGCCGTACCCATATCTACATTTTCTG
Organism: Sylvilagus floridanus; assembly: GCA_949820135.1. Classification (NCBI taxonomy): domain Eukaryota; kingdom Metazoa; phylum Chordata; class Mammalia; order Lagomorpha; family Leporidae; genus Sylvilagus; species Sylvilagus floridanus. The sequence continues at coordinate 58,600,094 of OX463242.1, forward strand.
TGCCTGACAATGGTAGGAAAGTAACATGGAGCTCTCAAGGAAAACATTGGTATGGATAAAAAGCATAGATTGAGCAAGAAATTAAGAAAAAGGCTGGGGCCAGCACCACGGCTCAATAGGCTAATCCTCCGACTGCGGCACCTGCACACCGGGTTCTAGTCCAGGTCAGGGTGCTGGATTCTGTCCCGGTTGCCCCTCTTCCAGGCCAGCTCTCTGCTGTGGCCTGGGAGTGCAGTGGAGGATGGCCCAAGTGCTTGGGCCCTGCACCCCATGGGAGACCAGGAGAAGCACCTGGCTCCTGCCTTCGGATCAGCCTGGTGCACCAGCTGCAGCATGCTGGCCGCAGTGGCCATTGTGGGGGGTCAACCAACGGCAAAGGAAGATCTTTCTCTATGTCTCTCTCACTCACTGTCCACTCTGTCTGTCAAAAAAAAAAAAAAAAAAGGCAGTACAGCTACAAACAGCACATATCAATATGAATTGATGAGTGATTTGTCTTCATTATATAAACAAAGATAACTAATTGAAGAATTCTATAATCAGAAAGGTGTTTTGAAAATACCTCTCCTGTGCTAATATGGACAAGAAATTAGGATGTAGGAAGTGATAGAGTAGAAACAAATACCTTAGAGTATATCTATTGTCTGGATGAAAGATAATTAAAGCTTAAACTACAATAGTATCACATATTTTAAGCAGATACTGAGGGCCTAAAAATAGCATGCTGAAGAGACAGCTATATCATGCAGAATCAGTATGTTTTTCACTTGGGCAAATTAAGTTATGATGATACTGTTCTCGATTAGGAACCTTGTGTATAGTCATGGTTAGGGAAATTGAGTACAGTTCTCTATATGTTTAGCTTCATTTTTGTCATATTATATGTCAATTCAAATTAATATGTATATATATGAAGCTCGTAGGAAAATTCTGCATCCCATATGTAAATCTAAGGTTTATATTAATGGAAATGAATAAGAATACACACACTTATCTAAGGTTTCTTGTGTGAATAGCTTTGATTATGCACTCCTAAACTTTAATGAGCAAGTGGAAAATGGTTAAGTGTGCCAAAGAGAAAGAAAAGAATCAAATGTAAAAATGTGGAAACAAAATTAAGAGCACATGGATAGCTAGTATATCATAAATGATGAAGCATTAACATATTTGAATAATTTTGAGATTTCAAATAAGAGAACTGAAATATATTTCATGGATATAACAAAGTGAAAATCCTAGGCAGTCTTAATAAAAATATTTTTGAAGAAAGTATACAGAGAACAGAACATTAATGAAAGTTAAGGAGTGAAGAATGAATACACAGTAAGGTCTCACGTATATGTGTATATGCAACTATTTCAGAAAGGTTGTCTAAGATGCGGGCATGTGGTACAGCAGTTGAACCACTAATTGAGAAGTTCACATCCCTGCTTTGAATCTTGGCTAATCTGCTTCCAATCCAGCTTCCTGTTAATGTGCACACTGTGAGTTAGCAGGTGATGTCTAAAGTACTTGAATCCTTCCACCCACATGGGAGATTTGGACAGAGATGTAGGCTCTTGAATTCATTTCTTGCCCAGTCCTGACTGTTAGGGACATTTGAGGAGTGTACCCGATGATGGGGGAAATTTTTCTGTCTCTCTCTTGGTCTATTAAATTAAAGAAATGAAAAAAATTGGGAGAAATGAGAGGAGAATGATAGAGTAACATGAGAGAGAAAGATGAAATGGGAGTTGGGGTAGTAGCATTTACCATTGTTGAAAACATAATATGTCTAATTTTCCACAGGGGAGAACATAAAGTTTGATTGAATGTTAAAGGGAATGACTGTTTTCACAGGTGGCTGTCATCTATGGAGATGGAGAGGAGAGCATCAAATACATAGGTGGGGGATAAATCCACATAATTAACTATTTTCAAGCATTTAATAGACACCTACCTAATGACCATATCTGAGAAATGGGACTGGAAGGCATTGGGAAATATTTCTAAGGATTATTATATCCATTGAGATTCTAGCTAACTAAAATTTCATCAGAGAACAAACTTTACAATCTTTTCACATTCAACTTTTAGAGATATCATGTTTATTATTCAAAAGTTATTTACTAAAGTTAACTCATTTTTTTCATTTGTAATCAGATTCATTTAAAACATAAAACCTTATGTGATGTGGTCTTTGCTAAAGTGCTTCTTCAGAAAGGCAAATGAGCTAAATGTACAAACAGATTCCTAATTGAACTGTGAAATTTTACTCCTACTATTGTGCTCAGTTTACTTTGTGGAATTTTAATGTTAGAAGACTATCAAAGCATAGCTACAGGAAAATGCCCTGCATTACAAATGTATATGCAGAATTCCATGAATGTTAATTATTTCATTCACATCAAATTCTCTATTCGATGAAATAGTTGACTTTTCTGTGTTCATAACTATTTTCAAAAAGGAGGGAGGGTTAAATAAGCACAGATATTAACTCTGACTCCAAATCATGAAACAAAGCTTTTGTCATCCTACTGAAGGAATGGAATGGTAGTATTACTTAATTTATTAACAATCAAAAAGTAAGAAACAATAAATTTTATGTTTTGTAAATTTCAGGGGCACTTCTACTTTTCTGTCATTGGAAATCTGGTTTATACTTGTTTCCAGAGAAGCTGCCATCCAAATATTACAAGGTATGATGAAGGAGCTTCACTTTTAGCAAGTGCATAGGGGAAAATTAAAACGCCAAAAATGTATGGAACTTGAAGAATATGCAACCTAGCTTCATTTGACAAGAGAAATTTGTCAAACTCTCAACTGTACTTATTAACCACATGGTTTTATTGTTCCATGTTTTATCTCTCCTTTCAATCTATATTGTAAACTTGACTCTCTATTTAAGAAAATACTGACATAATAAGAGTATACATCTTCATGTACCTATTAAGGTTAACTTTCAGTATTTACCTAAATTATTCATTTTCAATTACTTAACATTTCAATATTTAACTTTAATTTATAGCATCTTTATTAGTTTTATGAGTTGCTGAAAACAAGCCTTGTCTATAACTTAACAGTTAGGTGCTATCTCAAGACTCAGATCCAGACAGTGCATCGTGCCTGGGAGGCCTGGAAATGAGTATAGAAACAGGTGGTATTTTCAAATGGAAAAAAGCCACCACCGAATCCATTTATATCAGTTAATTACACTTCTCATTACCTTTTCCTGTTGATGCCAGATTGGTTGTTACTCCACAGGGAATTCATACATTAAAAATTGCATTTTCACAATTACCTGACATTTATTTGTTGGCAAAAAATTAATCCAGAATATGAAAATTTGTAGATTGTAATCAGACATGATTTTCTTCAGCTAGAAATACACGTGAAAATTCAACAATTCTCACTTAACTGATTATCAAGACATACTACATTTTTGTATTTCTGTCAGCAAGACCTTAAGCAACAAGGAATAACTTAACCATCAAATTCTAAAGACCCAAGTACATGCCAATAAAACTATTTTTTTGTTTTCTTAAATGTAAACTTTGATTATTAAAAACAAATTCTATATTTTAGAGAAGTGATAGATTGATATATAGATAGATGAGAGAAAATCCACCTTATATAGATAGTAGTTCTGAGCCTTATTCTTAATTGGCAATTAAATTTGTTAGCTTCTGTTGTAAGGTTAAAGTAAAGATCTACTTCGATGAAGCAGATAGAGCTAAAATGGGATATAGTGGTAGGAGGAACTGCTTTATCTTAGACATGTACACGGATTCTATCATTATGTCAAGTTGAAAAGCTATGACCTCAAGATTATTGTTTATTTTAAATTTTCATTCTCATGTCTTGAATGTGTATTTGATTTTTATGAGAAAACCTGTTAAATTTACCTGCAAATATTGTAAGAAAAATAAGCAAGGGAAAAGGGAAACCTTTCTAAATTTATGTTAGCTAAAATATTTATTAAGTTCCCTCTTCTCACACACAAGCACCAACTCTTCCTCCATTTCTGACTCCCAACTGTGCTATGTTAGTTCTGAAATTAAAAACAAATTGCAAGGACAATGTTTTTCTTCCTTAATTTTCTTTTTGCACTAGTAATTTCCTCATATTGTTCACAATCCTTCTTCAGATACATATGTTTTCCTTGCACATCCCAGATATCTCCCAGAATTCATGTTTTCCATATTTAAGGAATCTGTTTCCTAATATTCAGCAGTCTTGACTACTTCATAGTAAGGCAGCAGTTCCCAGTCTATAAAGCATCATTTTGCCAGTAATTCTGTTCTTTGTTCAAAATAATGTGCATTCTTTCTTTTTTTTTCTTTTTTTTTTTTAACTTTTATTTAGGATATAAATTTCCAAGGTATGATTTATGGATTACAATGGGTTTCCCCCCATATTTTCCCTCTCCCCCCACAACCCTCCCCCCTTGCCCGCCCCCTCCACCCTTTTGTTCACATCCAGATTCGTTTTCAATTCTTTTTGTATACATGTGATCAATTTTGTATGTGTTAAGTTATGAATTCGTCCCTTTGCCCTCATATAGTAACACAAAGTGAAATATAGTCTTTGAGTTCTCATTTTAGCATTGAGTCACTTTGTATAGCACATTAAAGACAGAGATCCTACATGAGATATATATATATATATATATATTTGAGACTGATAAATTTTTTTTTGATGCAGTTTCCAATGTAACACTGAGTTTTTCTTTTCTTTTTTTTTTTTTTTTTTTTCTCCCTTTTCGATTATCTTTATATAGAGTAGGTCCGTTCAGTATGTATTAAGTAGGAATTTTCATCAGTTTGCATCTAAACAGAAACACAAAGTGTAAAAATACTGTTTCGGCACTAGTTACAGCGTTACCTCACATTAGATAACATGTTAAGGACAGATCCCACATGGGATATAGGTACACAGTGACTCCTGGTGTTGATTTAACAATTTGACACTCTTATTTATGGCGTCAGGAATCTCCCTAGGCTCTAGTCATGAGTTGCTGAGGCTATGGAAGCCTTTAGGGTTCGCCGATTTTGCTTCTATTCCGACAGGGTCACAGTCAAAGTGGAGGTCCCTTCCTCCCTTTGGAGAAAGGTGCCTTCTTCCTTGGTAGCCCCGTTCCTTCCACTGGGATCTCGCTCGCTGAGGTCTTCCCTTTAGGTCTTCTTTTTTTCCTTTTTCAGAGCCTAATTAAAACTCTTGTTTATCTTTCACACAAAGTTGAAAAAAATTTCCACTGAATGACTTTTTTCTTCTCTTCCTGACAAACTATTGTTCAAATGTTCTACCCCATAGGCGCTTTCCTTTATTTCTTTTTCCTTTCTTGCTTAAGACACCTGCCAGCACTTTTAATATTTTCTATTATCTCTTCAACAGAAGGGGCCTCAGGCTGTAGCTTGACAAAGATACCCAAAGGTATTGACATCGCTAGTAGACCCCAGCTGTCACCAACTCCCCAATCCTCTTGTTCAAAACAAAGAATGATTGAAGTGTTTGGTCTAATGATGTTTTAACATTTATTTAGGGCTCATTTTGTGTCAGGTTTTTAATGTGTAAAAGATACAGGTCCTCCCTCCAAGGAGCTTCCATTCCAAGATATTCAGAGAAGACAGACATGCAAAGAAGCTCTTTGCATGTGAAATGTATTTTTCCCAAGTGCAAGAGAAAATACACGGAAAGAAAATAAGGAAACATTAAAGGAGAATTTCTGAAAGAAGAGGAAAAGACCACTGGCTGCCTCTCTCTCTCTCTCTCTCTCTCTCTCTCTCTCTCTCTCTCCCTCTTTGTCTTTTGGTATTTTAATTGTAGAGCCAGGTAGTGTTAAACAGAGAATACTTAATAAGAAGACATCAAGCTGGTTCAAATAAAACTGTATTGCAATTTTTTTTCTATAATTTAGTGTTAATGCTGATTTGGAGATAATGTAACACGGCTCATTTCAGGACAAATCGTCATGGAAAAAATATTTTGAAGGGTTTGGGATGATTTCCATGATGTTTCACCTGGCAATGAATCTTAAAAACCTGATAAATATTGCTGTCTTTGGTGGTGTAGAAGGTGGGAGACATAGGAAGAATGAATTTTAAGTCTCTCTTATTGTAATCACAGCATAGAAGAGATACAATGATGTGCACACACTAGAAAGATAACATTGAAGAGCAGTATTTGTATTTTTGGTTCATGATCTATGATAACAGAATCATAGGCACTATACATGAGTTTCTCCCTACTTCAGAGAAGAATAGATTGTCAGGATGTTTGACTATCTGATAAGAGAGCTGTGAAAGAAGATATGGAGTGCAAGGGAAAAAATCCTGGGAAAAACCATAAGAAAATATAGTGTGAAAAATAACATTATATGGCACACAGAATACCACTGTCAGGGAAAAAAACGGGGGAGAAACAAAAATTATTCCCATAGACTCTAACAAGTATATGTTAATAAATAGTAATTGCTAATAAAATCTCTAAAGGTAGAATTTTTATTCAAGGAAGCAAATATGCCGAGATATTCTAGAACATGAATCAGTCAAAGGGATCACACCAACAAGACTGGTGTCTGCTAATACTAACTGATAGAATGAAAAAGGGAGAGAATGATCCAACATGGGAAGTGGGAGACGCAGCAGACTCATAGAATGGCAGATGTCCTAAATAGCACTCTGGCCTCAGAATCAGCCCTTAAGGCATTCGGATCTGGCTCAAGAGCCCATGAGAGTATTTTAGGCATGGAAGGCCAAGACACTCTAGAAAAAAAAAAAAAAAAAAAAAGAATACCTAAATGAAAGCTCTCTGCAAGTGAGATCCCAGTGGAAAGAACAGGGCAATCAAAGAAGGAGGTACCTTTCTCTGAAGGGAGGAGAGAACTTCCACTTTGACTATGACCCTGTCAGAATAAGATCGAAGTCAGCTAACCCTGAAGGCTTCCTTAGCCTCAACAACTCATGACTAGAGCCTAGGAAGATTACTGATGCCATAAATAAGAGTGTCAAATTGTTAAATCAACATCAGGAGTCACTATGTAATTACGTCTCATGTGGGATCTGTCCTTAAGGTGTTGTCCAATGTGAAGTAATGCTATAACTAGTACTGAAACAGCATTTTTTACACTTTGTGTTTCCTTGTGGGTGCAAACTGATGAAATCTTTACTTAGTATATACTGAATTGATCTTCTGTATATAAAGATAATTGAAAATGAAAAAAAAAAAAAAACCTTGGTGTTAAATTGGAAATTGCATAGAAAATTAATCAATTTTTAAAAAAATATATCATGTAGGATCTCTGTCCTTAATGTGCTGTACATTGTGATTTAATACTATAACTAGTACTCCAATGGTATTTTTCACTTTGTGTCTCTATGTGAGGGCAAACTGTTGAAATCTTTACTTAATATATAGTAAACTGATCTTCTGTATATAAAGAGAATTGAAAATGAATCTTGATGTGAATGGAAAGGGAGAGGGAGCGGGAAAGGGGAGGGTAGCGGGTGGGAGGGAATTTATGGGGGGGAAGCCATTGTAATCCATAAGCTGTACTTTGGAAATTTATATTCATTAAATAAAAGCTTTAAAAAATTTTTCACCTTAAATCCAAATTTAAGAGAGGAAAATAAATCACCAACACTTCAGTGACATAGTTCTTTAATAAATCTAAGCTTCTGAATTCTAGGTAGTGATGCTTGCATATTCCAGAAAACAATGACGTTACTAGTTTTATATTTATGTAATAAAAAGACTCTTATCAGTGATTCCCCACAAACACAAGGATATCTACCATAAGTATCTTGAAGCTCCACCTCTGGATAAATAAAACTGAAATGTGCGGGCCAGCCGCACCAGTCGAACGGAACCTGAAGGAGGGAGTGGGAATGAAAAGAGGGACAAGGGCGCAGAGAATGGAGCAAGACCAAAGACTGATCAAGGCCATTTATTCCAGTGTCTCAGTGATATTTATACATAATGAGCTACCGCTCAAAGAAACACAAAAGATAACAACATATGCCAGCAGCTTATCGGGCCTCCAGTAACACAGATAATTTTAACAGAGTGTTCTTGATCAGCATCCTCCTTCAGGAAGGGAGTATGTGACTTTCTTATCCCAGGATTTCCACAAGCCAAGATTGGCCTTGACTTGTCCAAAGGCTGCCTATACTGAAACAAGTTTGAAAGAAATAAAATCTAGCTTTGTAAAGTTTAAGACACCAGCCAGAGTAGCTGCATTTGCTTCCTGACTCCAGGTTCCTGCAAATGTGGACCCTGGAAGGCAGTGGTGATACTCAAGTGGTTGGATGTCTGCAAGCAAAAGGGGAGCCCTGGATTGCTCTCCCAGCTCCTGGCTTTCATCTAAGCCCAGCTCCCGCTGTTAATACGCATTTGGGGAGTGAACCAGTGGATGGAAACATTCTCTCTCTGTCTCGCTCCCATTTTGGCCCTCTAGCTCTCATACAAATTAAGAAAAACAAATCTTTGAAGATTGACTAGGTATTCACCAGACACCTAGTTCCAATGCAATTAGAAACACAAGTTATTGACGGCAAACTCCCTAATGTAATCTGCGAGGAGAAACTGAAAGCTTTCCAAGGAAGTTGGTGTCAGAGCATCTGGGAACAATCACTGTGGTAATGCCTTTGGAAAATGAAAAGACCTTAGAGTAAAACAAATAGAACTAATAAATAGTGTGAACACCAATTCAAAGAAAACATCATAATTTCCGTTGCTCATTTTTTTTTGCATGGAATTGTGGCCCCTCTCCCTAAAATCCTCATGGTTTATAGTCTCTCCCTTTTTCCAGGTCTTCACTCAAATGACTCGTCAGTGAGACCTAGAGATACCCAATCAAATATTTAACCCTAATTTCCTCCATACTGTATCCTTCTATCTTGATCTGGTTTTTCATTATCACTATTTATCATTAAGTTTTATTTTACTTGTTTTTTTATAATATGATACTTTTTAAAATCCTGGGCTGAAATGAATACAGCAGAAGCCAGGACTATTGTTTTATACATAGTAGATGACTAATCATGATTGAATGAATGACCAAGTGACTGAATTAATAAGTCTCGTTCATAGCAGAACATAAGCTATTTTAATTTCTTTTCACCAGCATTTAATACCAAATCAGGATTTATGGAGATTTGCATCTGATTGAGAAATAAGTATTTCATCTGTTTTTAGTTTGTCAGTTGTTTTCCTCTCTTTGTTAACTTGGATTTTTTTCAAGCCTGTATTAGCATTTGATGCTTAATAACGACACCACAAACAACCATTCACATATAGTGGTATTATATTAGACAGTGACATAGTTATTATAAAAATCTACTTTGTTTACTGAAAAGGAAAAAAGAAAAAAATAATTTGTTGGTAACAATTATTCTAGCACATTTGCCTTAGCTGTTCTCAGACCCTAAAATGCCTATAGTATAAATATCTTCTCTTAAAGCAGAGTGCATTTCTAGGATCTATCAATCTATTAATGAAAAATTATGTGTAATTAATCCCTTAAACCTAGAAATGTGTAAAATTGTTTCAACAAAACTAGTTAAAAATACTAAAATGCTTCACAACAGATGTAATAAAAGAGACAAGGAACTATTAGAAAAAAGGTATAAAAACATATTGAGGGTCAAGTGCTTTGGCTTGGAGATTAAGATGACGATGGTTATGATGCCTTCCATATCAGAGTGCCTGGGTCCAATTCCCTCAGCATTTTGCTAATGCAGACCTTGGGAAGCAGAAAGTGATGCCTCAAGTTGGTTAGTTCTGCCCGTGAGGGACGCTTGGATTGAGTTCTTGGCCTCTAGCTTTGGTCTGACCTTATTGTAGCCATTGGCATTTGGGGAATGAACCAGCATATGGGAGCCGGTTTCTCTCTCTCTCTCTCTCCAAAATAATAATAATAAAATATTTTAAAGTAATAAATAAAAAAGATTGAAAATCTGAAAATATCTGAACAAATGGAAAAGTATTATGTATTTTTGGATGAAAAATCTTAAATTAATGAAAAATGTCAGTATCACATATATTTCCAATGGAAGTATTCCATTCTATAGCCTTTCTGGAAAGAAGATAGGAAATATCTTGCTTAATTAAAACATAAAAATAATCTGATTCCACAATGTTATCCTGGAATCAAAACCATAAACATAGAAGCCTGAGTACAAAAACATATGCAGAAAGATGATTATTATGGCTGTTAAAAGGAAAAATAAAAATCTTCCTAATATTCACAGACTAAGCAACAGCTGGGAAAATTTTGGTGACTTCCAACTATGAAATATAAATAAGGGTTTGCATCAGTTGATTTTGGTTTATGTTAGAAAAGTGTTTTACTTAAAAATACATATGGTAGGGAAAAGTATATATGTTTATATACATATTTAAATAAGTATCTCCACATGTATACTTTGATATGAATATTTGATACTTAATAAATATAGACAGATATTTTCTGGTGGGTAGAGTTACCTAATACTAAGAATTATGAAAAAGACTGAGTATTGGAGTAAAGATTGAGAAATGGAAGATTCATCGGAAAAGGGAAAATATAAAAAATGACAGTATAAAAATAAGAAATATATAATATGAACACTACTATAAATCTCTATAAAATTATATACACTCATTAGTCATAACAGAAAAGCAAATCAAAATCATTATACTATCTCATACCCATTATGTTGGTTATACTCATAAAGATTGATAACAACGTGTGTTGGCAAGGTTATGCAGGAATTACAAACCTCATACACTACTTATATTAATGTAAAATCATTCAAATGCTTCAGAAAATATTCTATCAGTTCTTGAAACTATTAAATACAGAGTTATCATATGATCTAGAAATTCTAATCCTAGCTACATATTCAAAAGAAATAAAACCTTTCTACATAAGAATGTACACAAAAGTTTAAGGAGCATTATTCATCATAGCTAAAAGTAGACATAAAGCAAATGTCCATCAACTGATAAATAGATAAATAAAATGTTAATATTCATACCATGGGTCATTATTTAGACAGAGGAAGGAGGTACTATAGATGGTACAGCATGGATAAACCATAAAAATATTATGCTCAGTGAAATAAGTCAGGCATCAAAGGCCACATATCGTATGCTTTCCCTTACATGAAAGGTCTGGAATAGCCAGTTCTAAAATATTCTAAAAGTCACTCAATAGTGTACTTTATGTAGGTGAATTATATGGTATCTAAATTTTATACCCATAAATCTATTCAATAACATATATACATATAACATTTAAAGTCAATACTTGCTTTCTCTCTGTCTCCCCTCTCTCTCTTCAAGTCGTTCAAATGAATAAATCTTTAAAAAAATCAATCTTTGTGAGTTCAACAGTATCCACAGATTATATTAAAATACCGACCATAGAACTTGATTAACTGTAAGAAAATCAAAGAATTTAGCCAATATTTCTCTTTTTGGTCTATTTTCACAGATTTTCCAGGTTCAAGTGAAGAACTTCTAAAGGAAAAAATTACAGTGTTAACCCATAAACAAATACTATATTGACATAATTGAATTTATATTTAACAGCCAGGTTTGTTCATTGGAGCAATGATTTGTTGGAAAGGAAATACAACTTTGCAAACATCTTGCTGTCTTATAACTACAGGCAATGATATGCTGACGCTGGTACCTTTTGGGCCCTAAAGTCTAATTAAGGGCCTTTTTTCTCAATTATGCATTCAATGACATCATACTGCAGCCTGAACTAGACCATAACATTACATTAAAAATCTACAAATACTAAGTCTCCTCCATCCTGGCCTATACTGGATTATAAACACACCAGTGGTGACAGGTGGAGAAATCAAAATTGAGAAACAAAAGGTATTGAGAGTCATATCTTGTCAGGAAAGCTTCCAGCTTGTAATAGCAGTTATATTTCCAACTTCAAAGAAGGGCTTGGTAAACTGCCCTAAATCCTTTTTTCAGGGAAGGAGACCATTGCAGTCTTTCTTTTGAGATGATGGAGAGATGTTCACTTCATCCAGAAACCAACTGAAGGGTGTTGCAAATCTGCCGTGCCCCTGGTAGAACACTGGACCTAAATCTTATTCTACACCTGGGTGCTTTCTGAACAACTGGATGTAGGTGCCCACCCTTAGTGCCCCTGTTGGAGCACAGTGTGCTCAGAGAGTTCTTGGGAAGGTGTTCTGGGTGGCTCAGAATATAGGGCAACTTATTTTTTCAGAACTGGATATAAGAAAATTTTAGGAAATGTTCCAGTGTATCTCCTAGCTTTGGGAGAGTGTTAAATATATGGATGATTTCCATTTTCATAGAGATTTCTGAGTGCAGGAAGGCCTGTAGCATAAGTGCCAGACGTACTCTAAGTCCGCAGGACATTGTGTGTCTGGCAAGAAATAATCCTTCCACCAAGTCTATTCTCTGAAGTGCTTTAGGGTGTGGAAGAAGACTTCAGAGTTTATTCCAGCTTTGTAGGCTAGAATAATGGGTATTTTCAGGTGGTTCTGGAACCAAAAGATGAAAAGCCCAATCCTAGAGGGTGCTGAAGGCCTATCTTTGGCAGGTAATGGGGTCATGAGCAGTGCTATCTGGGTATCTTCAATAGTAAGGGAGAAGGGGAAAGCTGAGCATCCCTCCTAAAGGATGCAGACCCATTCTAAGTGAAGACTACCACATCAGCCCAATCTGCCATCACTACATAGAAATGTGGTTGAACCAGCTTGAGGCAAGGCATGTCTGACTACCAGCAGTACAGTAATGTAAGAGAACATTTGGTCACAAATTCCCCCACTCCACCAACCTTTTGCTACAAGCAACAACAGAGCTAGAAAAGTAGAGGAAGAAGGCATCCATTGTGGATTCTTCTCCCATATCACCTGTAGGCAATAGCCAGTGCCACAGATGAAGTTTAGAAGGAGATTAGGAAGGGGCCAGAATTTTGCCAAGTTTGCGACTAAAGTTTTGGAAATTAATAGAACTGAGAGATAATAATAATTGAACATGGCAGGACATTGATGGAATCTGAGGAAGCTGTCAGTAAGTAACAAACAACCCAGTGGGAAATCTAGATTTCACAAAGCAGTGCCAGAGCAAAACGAGATTATTTAATGTGTGTGTTCCAATGGGTTTTTCAATAAACTGGATACATTATTAAGTAAGCATTATCCTCCTTCACAGCCAGGTCACTTCCATAAGCTTTTAAAGATACTCCAATTTTATTTCAAACTAAATACTCCAATTTTATTTCAAACTAAAAGCACAACAAAACAAACAGAAAACTTTTTCTTTCTTCTTCTTCAGACCTGGGAGTCTTATTGAGAGTTCATCTCTACTTGCCATTTTCAATTGCCTTTTTTCTTTTCATCTTTTATCTGACTCCAATGGCTTCCTCTCTTATGACTCATCAAAACAGATTTTTATCTTTACTGTTTAGGTCAAGGAACAATTTTGATCATCTTCTAACCAAGACTCACAGTAGTATCTGGTACAGTTAATTATGCCATTCATTTAATACATTTCATTTATAATATTCTAAAAAATTTACAATAAACTATATACAGAAGAATTTCAATATCTGGATACTTCGCTATGATTTTTCACACACCCACACATAAACTCATATGTAACAAAAATATTACAACATTGTATAACTAGGAATAATTCATTAAGGTCATCTAATACTTAATTTGAAATCAAGTTTCTTAAAAAGGACTCTAAAGTATTATGATTAACATTTCAATCTGGAAATACTTTCTTCTCTAAGCTTCCATTACTCAACTACCGCTTGGTACTTGTACTATGCATCTGCCCAATTATTCCCAGTCTTTTCATTCCAATAAATGTTAGATGCCAACAAGTAGACTGAGTTGGAGTCTTGTGTCTCACTCTATCCTCCATTGTTACCCACAGCTATGAACATCCCCAATGTCAATCAGCTGAAATCTATTGTATTCATCTCTTAAACCATTTTCTTTGTTCATTTTTATCTCTTATTCCATTATATTAGTATGAACTGTTTATGTTTTCATGGCTGCCAGACATGCCTTCTCATTGGCACATTGCCATTTGGTTTTCCTGATTTTACTTATTTATTTTCCTATTTGATATTTCTAAATACTATTACTTACAACTGGATGGTGTTAGCATTTTTTAAAAATTCAAATGTAGTGAACGGTGGTAGTTGAGGAAGTATTCTGTAAGAAAAGCATTCTGGAAATAAAACATTGGACTATTTTCTTAAGAACTTCAGACAGTTCTCTTGTTTTCCTATAATAAAGTCCAAAATCCTTAACATGAGCTACAAAAGAAACCTTGCCTGATCTAACCTCCAAGTATCTCTCCAGCCTTATTTACAATATTTTTCTTCATAATTTCCTCATTCTGCTTATACAAATCTCTGTTTTAGTTCTCACAGCACACATTTTTTTTCTCCTGTTACTTCTTCCCAGGATGTTCAGCAATACACCCACCTTCAGCTTTAACAGATAAGATATGTGCTCAAGTATCTTATCTCCAGGGATGCCTCGGAGGGTTGTTCTGTTACTTCCTTTTATATTTATCATGGTTGGTAACTGTGATCATGGAAGGAGGCTGCCTTATCCTCGGTGGATACTCAGTAAATGCCTGTTTTATGGATGAAAGGAGAAGCAAATAAATACCTTCCCACTTATCTGAGCCTAATGGAAATTTGATAGTATAGAATTTACCCCAACAACACTGAATGAATGCATATTTAAAATTTAGGTATCATTTAAGAAATGTAACCTAACTTCAAGAACCCCTTTCAAATGATCAAGTAGTTTCAATGGAAAAAGGATTTCAGAACTAGACCCAAAGAAAACATCTGTATACAAACAAAAGTTTATCTCATTTCCTTTTATGCAACAATAAATCTACATTAAATAACAAAACGAGGATCAAAAGGAAGTAGAATCACTAACAATATTTTAACTAATAATAAAGTTTCAATTCAAAGATGAAATCCACAAAAGATAGAGTGCCTTTCAATTATATTACATTCTGAAACTTAACACTTTCCAAGCAATTCAGTCAGGAAAACTAGTGACTTTTGGCTCTGTAATGGATGCCAAATATAAGATAAATTTTACATTTTTGCCTTTATTACACTGTAAAGGAATTAGATCCCAAAAAGTTACTTCTAAGTCATATATTATTTAGTAATGAATGGATGAGTCATAGTAAACAGAATCAAAATGGAAAAGGACAGAGATTGCTGAAGTACAGTAGCAGCAACTGAGAAACAACTGGTCAGTATTTTAGCAGATAAAGAGTTCAGATCTACAAATAAGAGAATTCTAAGGCCATAATAGTAAAGGGAAAAAAATGAAGGAAAAGGCAACTTATTACAAGACAATCTATCTAGCAAAGTAATATAAAAGCAGCAAGCTTCAGAACCAGATGATGATGGTAACCACAAGAATCCAAATTTCTTCACATGTCCTCCCAAAAGACCATAAATGCAATAAGGAGTAATAATAAACCAATGCATGACCCATGCCTTCAAAATTACTAGGAGACTGAGAACAGCACAAAGTTCAAATTATCTGTAAGTAGTGAAATAAATTCTAAATTCCAACAGAGCTCTCACTGCCACTGCAAGCCCATAGGTGTACAGAGAAGGGCAGGGGAGGTTGAA
This sequence comes from Sylvilagus floridanus, assembly GCA_949820135.1. Taxonomy (NCBI): domain Eukaryota; kingdom Metazoa; phylum Chordata; class Mammalia; order Lagomorpha; family Leporidae; genus Sylvilagus; species Sylvilagus floridanus. The sequence goes on from OX463242.1 coordinate 58,615,740, forward strand.
CGGATGCCCAGAGAAACAGGGGAAGAAAATTAATGACAGAGACAGAGTCCAGACAAAGGAATGCCTCACAAGTGTAATGCTAGGCATAAACACTTTGAAGGCAGATCTGGGACATGTAGTTCCCCACACTAATTACAGGGTAGCGGTTTGAATATGAGGGGAATGGAAGTGACAGCCTTGATGAAACACAGCTTGTGAGTCAAAAGCTAGAGAAGGCTGCTCCCTGAAGACATGGCAGTTAAAGAAAAGAAGTAAGGGCAGGTGTTTGGCTCTGCAGTTAAGATGTCACTTGCAATGCAAGCACCCTTTACAGGAGTGCCTAGATTTGAGCCCTGGCTCCACTTCCAATTCAGCCTCCTGATAATGCACACTGTGGGAGTCAGCTCAAGGACTTGGATGCCTGCCACACCAATGGCAGACCTTGGCTGAGTTCTGTGCTCTTGGCTTCAGTCTAGCCCAGCCCTGGCTGCTGTGAGCATGTAAGGGGTGAACCAGCGGATGGCGTTTTTCATGTGTGCTCTCTCTCCTTCCCTTTCAAATAAGTAACTAATTAAATAATCTTAAAAAGAAAAGAAGAAAAAAATGAATACAACACTGATGTAAAAAAAACCAGGAAACCCAAATTGTAGCATTTTAATTGATATAAAATGATGCCCTCTATATCCTAAGAGAATGAAACAAGGACAAAAGAAAGTTTAACACAACATCCCAAACAGATTATATATTCTCAAACAAGCATATGGACATGAACAACCAAGAATTACATAAAATGAAACACATAGACCTCTAGAACAGGAATGTATCAAAATGAAAACAGAAAAACACACAATAAAGTTTGAATGAAATCAGGAAAGAAATGAAAGTCAAATTTATCTCAGATGAAGAACAAATTAGAATTGTTCAGGAACTGCCAGCTCTGAGATGTAGGACTGTTGGATTAAATAGCAACGATAATGTCCAAACTATTTATAAAGGTAAACTATTTATAAAAGTAAACTGGGCAGGATCCACCCCTGCCTCTGTTTTTTGCTTCTGTTGGTGGTGCCAGTTTCCTATCAGTGAGAAACTGATCATAGGGAACTTGGAACTAAAAAGACTAAGTAAGACCTTTAGCACTTCCAATGAAAAAAACAAGAAAGTGTTCAGGACAGAACTGAAGATACTAAAATGAAGACACAAAATTGCAAATGGCAAGGCAGAATGCTTCTACGGTGCAGTTTAAGACCTAGTCGCATAAACTACTTAGTAAACTATTGAATGCCTATTGTGAATGACAATTTGCCAATGAGCCAGACAATGAAACAGACATATCATCTCAGAAGGAAATGGATGATGGAGAAAAACAGATATGTTCTAGAAGCAGACAGCGTTGATGCCCCTAAAATGTACCCAATACTTATAATATTTCTGTCCCTGCAAATAAAGTACACCCTCAATTACAAAACAACTGATTCCACCACATCCTTACTACTTTATTACAGTGTATCCTCATTTCCAATGCCTTTATATTACACATAGTAATCAGCATAACTGCATGAGCATTCTTCATGTATTGCATTTTTAATTTTATTTTTTAATAAAATGACCATCGTTATGTTTTGGTGGATGTTATTGAATGAGATAGCTTTTAAAACGGTTCTATTAAAAGTGTATTTCTTTTTCTGTGTCTGTGTGTCTTCAGGTCCCATATTACCTGTGAGACACTGTGCTTCTTTCCATGTAGTATATGCAAGAGGGAATAACCTGACTTAGGAAGGAACGTTCTGCTGTACTCCTGACCCGTAGTTCCAAAATTTACTTAAGTGTCACATCCTGAATCTCACAAGGTGTCTCTCCCATCCTCTGCAGTGTATGTGTTTTATTGATCCTGCAGTGTAGATAAAATTGTATCTTGTTCATCCTATGTGAGCATGTCATCAACGTCATGAATCAATGTGAAGCACTGGGTGATTGTCAGAGGGCCCGGCTCCTCAGGCACTATCATGACAGAGTGCAGGAGCACCGACACAGCCCTGGGGGAAAACTCTTTGAACACATATCATTGTTCATTATACATGAATGCTAACTTTCTGAGAGTCTGTTCTAAATGGAACAGAAAAGAATGTATTTACTTAGTCAAAGATCATAAACCATGTACCTGAGATCCTGCTTCTCTGCTTTAGCAACGATATAAAACAGTGGCACTTCAAAAAGTTTGTGGAATATGCCCACTTGGAAAAAATCTATCTAGATTTCAATGCCTTTCTGCACAGAATAATATTACTTTTCTATTTCAATTTTCCATGCACTCTTGTGTAACGTTATGGTACCTGCAGTTAGAACTACTGTTTGGTTCCATTTAGGGTAATCTATAATCATTTTCTGATCTATCTGAATTCTTCTGGTATCTAATTTGTGCACCAAAGAAATTTATGAGAGGATTACTGACTCATGCATGCATCCTGGATCTTTATTGGTAGCATTAATTTCTGCTAGTGACATGTTTCATTACACACACACACACACACACACACACACACACACACTGAGACTGTGATTTTTATTTACATGCAATGTTAGAGTGATTTCAGAATATTTTGCCCTTTCTTATTAAAATATCAGAGACTCTTTATAAGTGTGACTCCAAATTCTAAGTATATAAACACACGTTTTTCACTTTTAGATTAGGAACATGTGTTGGCTAAGGCATTAGTGTTCTATCAGTGGACCCTTGATAAGACAGAATTAAGCTAGGACACCATTTATTACCACAACACACATGCTTCACTTACCACAGTGATTTTTGTCTCCTTTATCAATGTCAGCTTCAATTCTCTGTCCCTGGGCTCACAAATGGCCTAAGTATTCAGTTTTTCTCAGTACAAGAAATTGTTACTATTTCCTCCAGTTAGATATAGGGTATCATACCCATCTTTTCAGGTTCCTGTCCCTCCCTCCAACATAATATACGAATTTCAATTAGCCTTCAACATACAATGTTTTATTCTCTAATTTATTTTACACATCATATGTAAACTACAAATTCCATGGAAAACATTTTATATCATACAAATAATACTGTGTTAGCACCATGGAACTTAAAAGAGACATGGTAACGTACGATGAGGCCCAGAATAACCTTGAGGACTATTTCTCATGTTAGTTATAGACCTTTTTCTTTTCTTTTCTTGATAAGCAGAGTGGACAGTGAGAGAGAGAAAGATACAAAGAGAAAGGTCTTCCTTTTGCCGTTGGTTCACCCTCCGATGGCCGCTGCGGCCAGCGCGCTGTGGTCGGCATGTTAAGCTGATCTGAAACCAGGAGCCAGGTGCTTCTCCTGGTCTCCCATGCAGGTGTAGGGCCCAAGCACTTGGGCCATCCTCCACTGCACTCCTGGGCCACAGCACAGAGCTGGCCTGGAAGAGGGGCAACCAGGACAGAATCCGGCACCCCAACCAGGACTAGAACCCGGTGTGCTGGCGCCCCAGGTGGAGGATTAGCCTATTGAGCTGCGGCGCCGGCCGGTTATAGAAAGTTCTACGAAGAGAAGGGTTAGTGAAGAATTGAGATTCTCTCTCTCTCTCTCTCTCTTTCTCTTCCTTCCTCCCTCTACACCCCCTTTGCCTCTTTTTCCTTCACTTTCTCTCTAGCTTTCCTTGTCCCTTTATTCTCCCTTTCTGCTCATTTATCTCTCCACTTCTCTTATCCTCCCTCATACTTTGTTCCCTGTTCTCACTCCCTTCACTTGTCTCAATACTTTTTCTATTTTCCTTCCTTTATTCCTTTTAGTAACAGAATTCAGAATTTTGATAGAAAATTATCTTAACCTAAAGCTAATCTTTCTTATCTACAAAACTTGTCCAAGCCATAGAAAAGATTTTATAATAGAAGTAAGGACTATCTTTCCATGGTTGTCTTTGAAAACATTTCTTCTACTTGAAATTACTTACAAATCTTCCTATCTGGTCAGATAGCAGTAGTCTAGATAATACATTTTATCTTTTTTTGACTCTTTCATTCCAGGACACCATGTTATTAAATGTAATATAAGAAAGAAACAAAATGTAAGGAATCATCTTATAACTAAAATTATTTGGAAAATGAGATATTTTATAAACAAAAATTCATGAGAAAATATTTATATATAGATATATAAATACATACATATACAAAAAGAGACAAAGAAGAAACAGAGTCATTACTTTACAACAACTATAATAGGAAGTGTAAAACAGTATTACGTGTATTATCATAACCTGTTCTAAAAGAAAGCTCACATATCCATATATTTTGATGCTATTGAGTTCATGTGTTGTATGAGTTATAGTGTACTATATGGGAGCTCTATTTTCTATAAATACAACCTCTTCTACTTCAGTTTCTCCTTTTTTGTGAGAACTCCCCCGTTAAGTTGTATAAAACAAATGCTCAGGAATGAGCATTTGACACAGACTTCAAATGCTTTGGATACCCGCATCTTATTTCTGAGTATCTTGTTTGAAATATGGCTCTTCTGCTTCCTTCTAACTAATGTGCACTCTGGGAGTCAGCAAATGATAACTCAAGTACAAAATCTCTGGTTCCTGTCACCCACATGGGAGACCCAGATGGAGTTTCAGCCTCCTGGATTCAGTATGGCCCATCCCTGCCTGTTGTGGGCATTCGGAGAGTGAACCAGCAGATGGAAGATTTCTCTCTCCCTCCTTCTCTAAAGTCCCTCTCCAAGTTATAATATTTATTGAATATATTTTATTTATTAGATGTGTTGCCTCACTTGTCTTTAAGTGATTCCTTATTCCGTATTGGCTTTCATCTCCACTTCTTCACCAAAGCTACTCACACTAAATTCCCTCACCTCCATATCACTAAATTAGTACTTCACCGTTTATAAAATTCAGTGTTGGCTTGTTTGATCACTAAACTTTTTCCTATTTAAGATATATTTTCTTTTTGGTTCCAACATATCCCATAGTTAACTTTTTCCCCAAATTTCAATGCTCATTTTTCTGTTTTCTTTGCTAATACCTATTCGCCTAATTCTTTTTTTAACAAGATTTATTTATTTATTTATTTATTTATTTATTTATTTGAAAGAGAGAGGCGAGGCAGAGAGAGAGAGAGAAAGAGAGAGAGAGAGAGGTCTTCCATCCGATGGTTCACTCCCAATTGGCTGCAGAGTCCGGAGCTGCACCGATCGGAAGCCAGGAGCCAGGGGCTTCTTCTGGGTCTCCCACGTGGGTGCAGGGGCCCAAGGACTTGGGCCATGTTCTACTGCATTCCCAGGCCATAGCAGAGAGTTAGATTGGAAGAGGAGCAGCTGGGACTAGAACCAGTGGCCAAATGGGATGCTGGTGCTTCAGGTCAGGGCGTTAACCACTGTGCCACAGTGCCGGCCCCCTCACCTATTACTTTAAGATTAGTTTATCTTGTCTACATCTTATGTTTGTTCTCCAGTGTTTTATCTTCCTTTTAATTTCTTCACTTATTATCTCCACAAGTTTCATTTATCCACTTTTCTCCCATGGGTTTCGTGACTATTAAAGGGGACAATAAAAGCAATGAATAAATAAACAAGGAGATAGATGGAAAATCAGGGAAGAGGATACAATTTAGGTGAAGCTCTCATCTATCTCTCTGATAAGGTTGAAAAGAAAGAAACCAAAAGTGTAATACACTGGGAAAGGAGAAATCCTCTTTGTCTTGAGTGAGTGATGATGAAAACATTTGAAACTGGAAAAAACACAGTGAGTATAAGAACATAAAGACAGTTCAATATGTTTGGAACAAAACAGTGGAAACAATGAGTAGAGAAGACAGAATTAAATAGGTAGACTCGGGCTACATAATACTTAATTTTTTAGACAATGAAAAAGAGTTTGGATTTCATTTCAAGAAGTGTAAAATTTTCTTTATTTTAAATGGAAAAAAATTACCACATGATTCACATGAGATTATCAACTTTCTTCTGAAGAAAAGTTGTTTTCTGAAGAAAAATTATTTGAGAGGGGTAAGAATGAACAATAAAGAACAAATCAAAATATTACATGCTAACCTATTATGGTAGCTTGGACTAGGGTAGTGGCAGTAGATATGATAATAGTTTGAGATATGTATTAACCAAACAAAAATCTAAGGGTAAGTTAGAGTAAAAATTATGAGCCTGTCTTAGGGCAATTTCTCAAAGGAAACTTTGAAATAAAAATTCATATTCAGCTAGATTTGGGGGATATATATATATATATATTTGAGAATGAACAGCTCTAAAGAATGAATTGAAACAGAATTGGGCAAAGGGAAAAAGGATTAGGATCACAAGGCAATTGTCAAAGAGGCCTCAGCAATTTCATATGTGATCTGAAACTTCAGAGTTTCTCAAATTAAAAGAAACTGGGATTTTTTTTTTTTACCCTTGAATTGAACAATCATAGGATTTCAGCTGCTGTGTGAAAGAAACGGGTAAGGCAGCTTCTTTGGACAGAAGTCAGCTCATTCGCAGGGATGGGTCTGAGGCTTTCAGCAATAAATACTGTAGAAGAAGGATTCTGGATTGTATACCACATCATCCACCATACTATTAACAAACAATCCCCAACTATCTCCAGCACTTGCAGCAAAGATAATTTTCTTTGGGAAGATTGCTAAATCAGTTTTCAAGTCCATGTTTCAACATGGTTCGCCTCCAACAGGTGCATCACGGTTCTTCCATTAGTTTCCTTTTGTAGTGGATGCAGAAAGAGGCTCTGAATAAATCCTGAATCTTTATATTGGAGCAAACTCTTGATACTTTCCTCAGTAGTCTTTTTCTCTACTGTCCACAGAATTATTCATTTTCAGTATTACTTTCCATAGTCATAGAGAAACCAGTATTAGGGAATATGCCCTCCTTACAGAGCCTCAAAGCTTTCAAAATCAATTCTGGACAAGACAAAGAGGTAGAAAACAAATATTGATTTTAACCCTGAAAAGTATTTTTTTTTTTTACTTCAGCACCATGGTTTCCTTGTCAGTATAATTTCTTCAAATGGAATAAACATATGACTTACTCCACTTCTGTCAATTCCATTTGCAAGCCATCACTCAGCAGGTTCTTTCCCAGATTTTTTTCTAATCGGGTTTAATTCTACTTGCCCGTGGTCAAAGCTCACTCTCTTTCTCTTTTCTACAAATAATAACTACCCTAAGATTATATGAAAGAATAAGGAAAAGTCTTTTCTGGGCACTATTTACTAAAGTATAATTTAAATTACAACTAACTTACAAAATTTTCCATGTATAAAAGTATAAATACTTTCCAACTATGTAATACTTCGGGTCTCTGAACTTACTATTCCTTTATGTTTCTGCTTGGAAACTTGCTAAATTGTTCCCCAAGCTCATCTCTTTGTTTACAAATAAAGTCAATAATTACCAAAAAATAAACATACTTTTAAGATTCTGTCTTCCTAGCTCTGCACTGGAGATGCTAGTCAGTAGGCATATGGTCTTCCTCTCATGTTCTGGGGTTGACAGTTTTATTAAACATTTTGCTGTTGACTATTGTTGCCATGTTTTCGATCTTTAATATGTGTTTTCATTTACCAGTTACTTCTTGGCAAAGCCAATGTCAAAAATCTAGTTTTGTTCCAGCAGTACCATTTCAAGGTACATTATCCAGTGTAAACATTAGCTGTTATAATAGGTAGCACTCGAATCTCAGTGCCTTAATACACTATATTTCTTATTCCAAGGACTATTTCCACTCAGAGAGGGATTCTGGAGAGCTCCTACAAACAGCTAAGCATTTTATGCTGTTTCCATTTTTGGGACTCACAGTATTTCTATTCTACCAGAGACCTGAAGTAAAATTTGTTTGAGTGATTGTAGAAGTCAAGCATGGAAATAGAATCATCACTTCCATCCATATTCTATCAGCAGATTTCATTCTTATGGTCTCGTAACAATGTAGTGTGATGAGTACCTGGGGAATTTAGCCTCACTGTGTATTCAGAGAAGAATAAAATGTGTTTGGTGAATGCATAACAGTATTTCTGATATCTGAGATATTTTGGAGATAGAATTTATGAGATGTTTTCTAACGGATCGGTTATGTATACCTATGCATTAGTGTACTTTTTATACAAATAGTGGGAAATACTGATATTAAAGAAATATTATGTTAAACAAAAAACAAATTATGGTTTTCCAAAATATTATTGGATTAGTGGTCTAAAGAATTCCTTGAGTTGCTGCTGGGCATACTTGAATGGTTTGACTGAAAGACTAGAAGTCAGTGATAATAGAACTAAGTTTTAAAATAAAAAGTTCAGAGTTACAACAAGTTCTATAAGTAGGCAAAAAGTCTACTTAAGAAAAGCACAGCTGGTAATCACACAGAGGTTGTGACCATGGAAGCATTGTTGAAGAGGTTTAACAGGGGAAGGAAAAATATTAGCATTAGCGTTGTACATAGATGGGGGAGAAACAAATAACACTTTTCTGTTAGTTTATTATGCACTATAGTTCTTCTGCAAAATTCTCCTAGGAACTTTAAAAAGTTCATGAAAATGGAAATAAATGATAATTTTATTTTATCACAAAATTCTTGAAATCTATGCCTATGTTTTCAAAAACTTCATGGAAAATGCACATTATGAAAATACTATACATTAATTTAAAATTTTTGAAACAAAATAAGCTTATTTTTAATCCCCTCTTTCCACAAATTTTTGAAGTTTTCTTCTATGTGCATGCATGCACACAGACATATATACATGAAAGTATATATATGAATGCTCTTACAACCTCATCTATCACACAGAACACTGCCTGAGAGTGACATGTAATGGAATATACAGTAAGAAACATCTAGAAGCAAATAAAAAAGGAAATATTCAAATATGAAACCAAAATTTAAAAAAGGAAAGTAGCTTTATCTCACTTGGATGTAAGAGAGCATGAATGAAACAAAAAGATAATCTTTGATACTCGATTATTTTAAAGTTAGAAAAGTATTAGGCCTTTTTACTGTAATGTGAAATTAAAATTTGTTATCTCAAAAATTGAAAAAAATTAATGAAAGAAAGAGAGTAAGAAGGAGAGAGGGAGTGAGGGGATATCATTATGTTCTTTGACTTGTATGTATAAGTCACATAAAATCTGTTAAAATTAATTAAAATTGAAAATGAAATTTAAAGATAAAAGAAAATGCTGTACTAGTAAATATTTAATAAATACTTTGTTGGGCTCAGTGGAGAAGATAAACACCTGCTTTTGTAGTTTTGTGTAGTACTTACTTTTGTGTTTATTTTTGCCCATATTTTTAGTATTTTTCCACAAAAGGTAAACAAAACGCTATGTATAAGTTTAATGTTCACTCAAAATTAATATTTTGAAATCTAACTCCTCAGTTTGATGGTATTTGGATGTGGAATTTTGGAAGATGATGAGAATAAAGTCCTCATGCATGGAACAATAAACGAGATGGCAGTGAGCTCCCTTGCCATGCCCACCATGTGAGGAAACAGTAGAAGACATCAGGAAGCAACCCTCACTAGATGCCACATCTGTCAGTGCCTTCATCCAGGACTTTCCAGTACACAGAACTGTTATTTGTGATCCACCCAGTCTACGGTATTTTCTTACAGAAACATGAATAGACTGAGTTAATCTGAAAGAAATGTGAAAGTTTTCAGAGTCAAAATGGAGTTGCCAATGTCGATCTCAATAAAAAATAAGTAAATCAATTTGGAGGGCTACAAAGAGAAAGATCTTATATACAATTGCCTGATAGTGACAATTACAAAAGAGTAGGCCAAAACTACATTACACAAAGTACCCCACAACCTTATACAAAAGCATAATACCACAAGAATGTTTGCTTGTTAGTTATTTGTTCAAATTTGGACTGACATTAACCTGATTATTAATCATTGTGGGCAAAATTACTATTTCAAAATGTTCGACATAATGCTCCTCACTTATATCTTTAAAACTTTTCCATTGTCCCAATTACTTTGAGTATGCCAATAGTTTATTATGGCATGCATATTCCATTGTGACACTCTGCTATTCCATTTGTAGTGCTCTGGTATCCAAAATAAACACCATTACTTTTTTTGTTATTTGCATGAACAATAACCATGAGGATATTTGGACTTATTATTTGTTTCATGAATAAATAGGTAAAAAAAAATAAATGAAAAAGTGACAAAATAACCATGTGAATGACAAAGTCTATATTGCATACTTTAGAATAGTAACCAAAGGTATTGAAAATAAAGACTTATCAATAATAAGAAAACAAACAGGCTAATCCTCCACCTTGCGGCGCCGGCACACCGGGTTCTAGTCCCGGTCGGGGCGCCGGATTCTGTCCCGGTTGCCCCTCTTCCAGGCCAGCCCTCTGCTGTGGCCCAGGAGTGCAGTGGAGGATGGCCCAGGTGCTTGGGCCCTGCACCCCATGGGGAGACCAGGAAAAGCACCTGGCTCCTGGCTCCTGCCATCGGACGAGCGCGGTGCGCTGGCCGCAGCGCGCCGTCTGCGGCGGCCATTGGAGGGTGAACCAACGGCAACGGAAGACCTTTCTCTCTGTCTCTCTCTCTCACTGTCCACTCTGCCTGTCAAAAAAAAAAATAATAATAAGAAAACAAATAAAACTGGTAAATCTGAAAAAGACATGTCACTATAAATTTGATGGACTTGTTAGTATGTGTCACAATTCAATTTATATTTATTCTTATTTATTTTCAGATTTCTCTGGAACTTAAGGTTGTCCAAAGGGAGGAATTATTGATCTCATCCAAACCAGTCTCCAAATACGTCTGTGAGTGATAGACACAAGAGGGTCTGTCTTTGACTGTGATGGATTAGATTCTATTGAAGTCAGGACATAGTAGATGCCTTCCAGACATAACTAAAAGAAAAATGATGCTCAGAAGAAAAATAAATACTATGAACGCATATAAACAGAGATATATTTTATCTCAAATGTTTTTCCTAATTTTTAATTTCATTAGATAATGGCAAGTGGTAAACAGAATTAGATGCACGAAAGGAGGTAGTAGTTAGAAAGGGGAAAGAGCAAATATTCTAAGAATACCGTAATGAAGAAATATGATGGAAGTTCTTTTATTTCATCTTATTTTATATGCTGATATTCAAAATATAAGAACAATTAATAAAAGTGTTGATGGTGATGATGATTAAACTAATTCTACATAGAAATTACTTTCTTTGGCTAGGCACTATTTTAAATAGTTTTTAATTTTAGTACTCTAAATTTCACAAAACCATGAATTAGGCACTATTAATTTCATTTTACAGAGTTAATTGTAATAGTAATGACATACATCCATTAGAATTATCTTTTTTTTTAAGAGAGAGAGAGAGGTCTTCCTTCCATTGGCTCACTCCCCAAATGACAACGACGGCTGCTGTTGTGCCGATCCGAAGCCAGGAGCCAGGTGCTTTGCTTCTTCCTGGTCTCCCATGCAGGTGCAGGGCCCCAAGCACCTGGGCCATCCTCCACTGCCTTCCCAGGCCACAGCAGAGAACTAGACTGGAAGAGGAGCAACCAGGACTAGAACTGGCATCCATATGGGATATTGGCGCCGCAGGTGGAGGATTAACCAACTGAACCACAGTGCCGGCCCCAGAAATATCTTAATTAAACTAAATAAACATTGACAAACCAACCTTAAGATCTTGAATGCACATCTTTCAAAATGACAAAAGTGATAGTATATTGAAATAAAAGTAGGTCAAACTCAATGAAATTGAAAGTGTGCCCCAATTCTCTTTTATATTGAATGTCATGGAATCCTTAACACTCTCTTGAATATCTCACTTGCAGAGACCCTAAATGTTAAAACACTGCACCTCTAAGCTCTCAGAGGAAAAAAAAACAACTTATTTAACCTTTTTAAACTAATGCCAACATTTTTGTGGTACTGGGCATTGACACATCTTTCCTGTGAATTTATAAAATCAAAGAGTCTTAGAACCTGAGATAATTCGACTTTATAAGGTTTTAAAGGTTAAAGGCATAGGATGATTTAAGTATTTATATGAGTAAAAGAGTGTTTTCTGAAGCAAAGAAATCACTCTAAGTTATTCAAAGGCTTCCTTTTCCTCAGGGCAGTTTAAATAATTGGATTCATGGGTTTCTGAATCACTGGCAGGGGTAGGGAGGAACCAATGTCATTTTTATATTCATTCTAAAGTGTTTGCTGCATTTTACTATATCATCCAATATAAATTCTTTGACAAAATTAAATGTTAAATATGGAAACTAAGAAAAGTTCTGACAATGATGTGAAGGGACCTACACAAATTTCCCTGCAAAATTAGCCATAGTCGATTTAATATGTATTATCAATTAGTCATTGACTTCTGTGAAAATTTATATATGTCTTCCATACATCTTGTGCTTTTGTAGGACTCATATTATTCTTTAATAAAACACCATATGTAACTAAATGCTATATTATTTTGATGTATTTTCTCTAAATTGACTTCTAACTGGTGAAAAACACTTTACTTGTTATACAATATAAGAATTCTAAAATTTTCTGGAAAAAATTTATTTTCCAATTATAAAATTATGATGGTACACTAACAGAAGTTACATTGGCTTGACTAATAGATGTTTTTATGTTTCAATATCGATAAAACAGAAAGATATGTATAGATTCTTAGTAGAAGGATGTTGTAAATATTTGCATAGAATTTAAATGACCTTAACATAATGGATTATTGAAATTCAAAAGAAATGTAAAGAAATGTTGACTTGTACATCAAGAATTTAATTGAGAATGAAGGGGTAATATAGCTCAGCAGAAAGTCTCATAGATAAAAATTAAAAAAAAAATTATACTACTTTTTAAATGGAGAAAGGTTGAATTAATAAAAACTAAAATGAGCAAACAAAAAATGACTGATTAAAAAAAATGTCAAATAAGAAACCCTTAAACTAATGCCAAGACTATGATTTCCCACACAAGACAAGATGTTTACAAGGATCAAAGGAAGCAGCAGGAATGTGTCACAAGGCCAGATCCAGTAAGAGACCACATCCTTAGCCACTGACACAATGGCTGGTTCTGTTAAGACTTATTAGAGCTTGCATTACAGAATAATGTAGTTAATTTACTGTCTAGCTGGATCATGTATGTTTAGTTTATAACAGGAGCTGTCCTGGAAACATTCGCCCACATCCAGAGAAAAATATTGGCCATACCATGCATTTATAAGCAGCCTCTGAGAAGATGAATCAGGAAAGGAGTACATAGAACCCTGTCCAGCTTTTCTTGTTCAGCCAAATGGGAAATAAAAGCTAAACTGGGGGCAGTGTTGTGGAACAGCATGCTAAGCTGCTACTTGCAGTGCCAGAATCCCATATAAGAGAACCAGTTCAAATCTCAGCTACTCCACTTCTGATTCAGCTCCCTGCTAATGCCCCTGGGAAAGTAGAAGATGGTGACCCAAGCTCTTGGGCCTCCGCCACACACGTGGGAGACCTCAATGGAGTTCATGGCTCCTGGTTTTGGCCTGGCACAGTCCTGACCACTGCAGTCATTAAGGGAGTGAATAAGCAGATGGAGATCTGTGTGTGTGTGCATGTGTGAGTGTGTGCATGTGTGTGTGTAAGCAACTCTTCCTTTTAAATCAATAAATCTTATAAATAAAGCTTTTAAATGACTAGTTCATTGTGGTACAATATCTCTATTTCCTTGTTACTCTGAAAACTCCAGGTAGTTCACAATTATACACAGAAACACTTTTTGTACTTCAGGATCACATTAAAAGTACACGTTACTCTGGCTGATGCCGGGGCTCAATAGGCTAATCCTCCACCTGCGGCACCGACACACCAGGTTCTAGTCCTGGTCCAGGCGTCAGATTCTGTCCCAGTCACTCCTCTTTCTGTCCAGCTCTCTGCTGTGGCCCCGGAGGGCAGTGGAGGATGGCCCAAGTGCTTGGGGCCTTGCACCCGCATGGGAGACCAGGCAAAGCACCTGGCTCCTGGCTTGGATCAGCGTGGTGGCCATTGAGGGGGTGAACCAACGGCAAAAGGAAGACCTTTCTTTCTGTCTCTCTCTCTCACTGTCACCTCTGCCTGTCAAAAAAAAAGTACATATTACTCATCAATCATATGATCTGAACTAATGATTACTTTTACTCAGCTGTTTTGTGACTTACAATTTCACTGAATGTTAAGGACTGATCAACAGATAATAAATGCAAAATTTCTTCACATATACATGACAGCACTTCAAAATATTTGTGGGAAATGGAATTTAAATGAGTTTGGGCCTGGCATTGTAGTGCAGTGAGTTAAGCCACTGCTTACAATACTAGCTCCCATATCAGAGTGCAAATTTGCGCTCCTTCATTTCCAATCCAGCTTCCTGGGAATGCGCCTGGGAGGCAGCAGGAGATGGCCCAAGTACTTGGGTCCCTGCCACCCATATGGGAGACCAGATGGAGTTCTTGGCTCCTGGATTCATCTGGCCTGGCCTTGGTAACTATAGGCATTTAAGGAGTGAAGCAGCAGGCAGAAGATCTCTCTCTGTCTCTGTCTCTGTCTCTTCCTCTCATTATTACACTGTCATTCAAAGCAAGCAAACAAGCAAGACTTAAAAAGCAGTGCAAAAAGCTTTTGAAATCCATTCACTTTTGGGGTCTGCTGTGGTGCAATGGGTTAATGCCCAGGCCTGAAGCGCCGGCATCCCATGTGGGCGCCGGTTCTAGTCCTGGCTGCTTCTCTTCCTATCCAGCTCTCTGCTGTGGCCTAGGATAGTAGTAGAAGATGGCCCAGGTCTTTGGGGCTCCTCCACCCCCATGGGAGACCCGGAATAAGCTCCTGGCTCCTGGCTTCGAATCAGCGCAGCTCCAGCAGTTGCGGCCATCTGAAGAGTGAACCAGCGGGTGAAAGACCACTCTCTCTCTCTGCCTCTCCTCTCTCTGTGTAACTCTGACTTTCGAATAAATAAATAAATCTTAAAAAAAAAGAAATTCATTCACACACATCAATACACATAGTTACAGCAGTAAATTTAAATGAGGTAAAAATAGTTTTAAAAACTCAGTCTTAAATATTTGATATATTTTTTAAAAGTTGAGATTGAAGTCTCTGAATATAAAGCAGAGAAACTGTGATATGAGCTTTTTAAAGTTGCATTTAATAACAGCAGTAAGCATTGTTTACTGTCTCTCATGTCAAAACTGTGTTTGGTACAGTTTTAAAGGACTAATAGTTGTAAAGCAATTCAAAACTTACAAAGTATTTGACTCATTGACTCAATATTTTCAGATTTTAAATGGGATCATTTCACATTTCTAAGCCAAAGTAATTTATTATATTAAATACACAGTTTTCTTGTTAGAATCTTAAAATAATGAAAAATTGGATAATGTCCAACTTAACAAAGTATATATAAAGTTAGTCAATGAAAATGATATGGAATGTATTATTTTAAAATACATTTTAAAATAATTACAATGTTAAAGATATTAAACAACCAAAACAGTGAAATAAATATATTGTTTTTAAGAAGGGAAAATCTTATTACATGGTGTAGCTTCTTTTCTCAGTAAGTGTACTATGTAGCAAATGTCCTGGTGAGGCTTTGAGTGCATCCACAGTAGGATATCTAGCATGGTAAATTATATCAGAATGAACCAGGAGCTCCTTTGAAATGAGTATTAGGTAATAAGAGCTATCCTATTTCTATGTTAAATCCCAAGAATCTCCCCAGGAGATAAAATTATAAAATCAAGTTGACATAGATTGGGATTCAATGCAAGAATTAAACTAGCAAATCCTTGTGGCATATCCTTGGGAGCATGTTCTTGGTTCTTAATAGGAAGAAGTTGAAATGTTTGAGCATAACATAGCTTGACAGAAAAAGAAAATCTAAGCCTGGGCACTGTATGATGTAACTTGTACTCTTCTAAATATTTGAGAACTGTAAAAATTGGTATTCTATTTTTTTAGATGAAACACTATTTCTAAGATGCATATAAGGACAAGTCAATATAACTGTTTCTGTGAAAAAAATAGAAGTAAGTCTATTCTGTTTAGATTCTAATCCTTACTTTTGAAACAACTGTGATAGTTGGCCACAGCAATTGGAAGGAATGATTTCACAATCAATAATTAAAGGGATTGCGTGGGCTGAAGTTAAACTCAATAGATATGAAAAGAGACATGTAAGATTCTGATAATTAATATGTTCCCTATAGAATATATAAGCTAACTCCAAGTCTGTGAGACATTGGAACCAATGGCAAAAGGAAGACCTTTCTCTCTGTCTCTCTCACTATCCACTCTGCCTGTCAAAAATAAAAAAAAATGAGTTTTATGGGTTCAAAGCCCAAAGTTTTGAAGGAAGAAACTATATTTTGAATACCCTTTTTATAACAAATAGTATTTTTCTTTTAAAAAATATTCCCTTTATTGCTCTTACCCAGCTCATGAGTACTTGAAAGCTACCAAAACAGAAATTAGGAAATAGACTTAATTAGAAATAAAATGATAATGGACGCATTCTAATTTCACATTTTTCTGTAGAAACATATAAGTAAATTCAATATTAGTATTAGTAAAGTTGTATTTTCAAGATGTAGCAATCCAAATGCTTTTGGACAGGCAGTAAGTAATTAGAATGTTTTAATCAAATATTTTTTTGAAATAATTTATTTATAGCAAAAATACAGCCAGACCTTTCTCAAACAGAAAATAAAAGTCTCTGTGTATAATAATGTAGTGGATAGAAATCCATTGTTATGGGCTAAATTATATCCTCCCAAGTACATACAACTGAAACCTTAACTTGTAGTACTTCAAATTGTAAATGAATTTGATGATAGAGCCATTAAAGAGATGTATAAGTTGAGACTATTACTTTTACACTGCACTCTAATCCAATGTGACTTATATCCTTATAAAAGGGGAAATATGGACACACAAAGAGACACCAAGGGTTCATCTGCACACAGAAAACCCCACACAAGAAGACAGCCCTCAGGAAGCCAAGGACAGAGACCTCAAGAATAACCAAATCAACTGATACCTTTATCTGGGACATCCAGCTCCAGAATGCAGGAGAGAAAAATTTATGTTTAACTTAATCAGTCTGTGGTTTCTTCTTATGACCGCCTACCAAAGTGACTTACTAAATCAAATTGATTCTCATTCACAGAAATTATATTTTATAAAATTGCCACAAATTGAAATAGTAAATAACAAATTATTGCTTGGAAAGCAAATACAGAGTTAGTTTCCTGCAATTCTCTGGTTGTTGATTCAATCAGTTAATCAATACACAAGGGTGATTTATATATGTCTCTGTTTAAAGACAGTATATTTAAGGTGCATTCCTGATTCAGTAATTTTCAACTCAGAGTAAGCAGTACTACAGTTCACACCTGAACAAAGTTTATTTAATAAATATTGTATTAATAAGGCACATCATAGTCCAGTCTTGAGACTAGGTCACTGGCGAGCCGTCAGCATCAAGCACGGGGGCCATGTCAAACACCAGAATAATCAACGACATGCATACATCTGTGGAAGATGTAGAACTAAACAGACTGAAAGGACACGATCGCATCAGGAGACCTGGAACAAGGCACAGCACGGCCTTGTTAAGTGTCACACTGCAGCTTTGTTGTCACTCTGGATGTCTGTGAATTTCTACAAGACCAGCAAGGAGACTGATTTGGGTTTTCATCAAGTAAGTGTGTTCATGAACATGGAATCTATGAATAAAGATCAGCTATCTTCAGAATTTGCTCTCCTTAAACTGCAACACTACCATCTTACACCTGACTCGTAAGCCACATAACTTTTACATCACTTAAGAATCTATCTTCCTCATTGTGTCTATAAGAGAATTATTATCTTCTGTTTAAAAGACAGCTAGTATTTAGTTATTTTTTATGAGTGCAAAAATTATACTTACAAAATCAGTTTATCCAACTCAACTTTTTGTTTTACATTGTGTGTTACTCCTGGAGGAACATGAATAAGGTTTTTAAACACCATTATTGTTTCTATCCATGCTTGTGCTATGGATTCTTAGATTCACCTTGTAGAAAACAGTATGGAGACTCTTCAAAAACCTAAAAATAAAATTTTCTCATGTTCCAATAATCCCACTACTGGGCCTATATCCAAGGGAAATCAAATCATTCTGTCAAGAAGACCTCTGTGTACCCATGTTTATTGTAGCAATACTGCATTAGCCATGAAAAGGAAATAATGTGCATCCACTATGTAAACAAAACGTGGCACATCCACCATGGAATACTGCTCAGTCAGCAAAAAGAATGAAATCTTGTCATTGAAGCAACGTGGATGGAACTTGAAATCATTAAGTCAAGTGAAATAATCCTACCACCGAAAGAAAAATACAGCATGATCTCACTCATATGTTGAGTCTTAAGAAAATACACATGCACACACATATACCACGGTGATCTCAAAGAAGTTAAAATTACCGTGGTGGTTATCAGAAGCTGGAGAGGGGAGTGAAAAGAGAGATGGGGGAAGTTTAATTAATCGATACTATCTTTTTTTTTTTTTTTGACAGGCAGAGTGGACAGTGAGAGAGAGAGACAGAGAGAAAGGTCTTCCTTTTTGCCGTTGGTTCACCCTCCAATGGCCCCCGCGGTCGGCGCGCTGTGGCCGGCGCACCACGCTTGTCCGATGGCAGGAGCCAGGAGCCAGGTGCTTTTCCTGGTCTCCCCATGGGGTGCAGGGCCCAAGCACCTGGGCCATCCTCCACTGCACTCCCAGGCCACAGCAGAGGGCTGGCCTGGAAGAGGAGCAACCGGGACAGAATCTGGCGCCCCGACCGGGACTAGAACCCGGTGTGCCGGCGCCGCAAGGCAGAGGATTAGCCTGTTGAGCCACGGCGCCAGCCCAATACTATCTTATAAATAGGAGTAAGAAGTTCTGGTGCCCCATAGCACACTAGGGTGACTATAGACATTATTAATGTGTTGTATATTTCTCTACAAAAGATAGTTATTTTTTTTTCCATATCTTTACCATAAAGAAATATTTGGGGGTTGGTGTGGGTTAGTGGGTAAAACTGCTCCCTGCAATGCTGGCATCCAGTATGGGCACCAGTTCATATGCTAGCTGCTTGACTTCTGATCCGATTCCCTGATAATGTCCTGGGAAAAGCAATAGAAGATGATCCAAGTGCTTGGGCTGCTGACACTCACATGGGGATGCAGAAGAAGCTCCCGACTTCAGCCTGGCCCAGTCCTGGTCACTGGGGCAATCTGGGAAGTGAGCCAGCAGATGGAAGATCCTCTCTCTCTCTCTCTCTCTGGATTTCAAATAAAATAACATGTATTATTATATAAAAGAAGTGTTTGAAGAAATAAATATCTTTACCCTGACTGGACATTATGATATATATATGTACATAAACATTACATAGTACCCATTGTGCCTGAATGAGAATTTATGTCTGTTAAATATTTCTTGAAAAAAATAAAAGAACTTTCTCCTTGAAACTTTGAAAATATCTGAGACACATGTTTCTAGTTTGTTTCTCCTAGAGTCTATCTCCGCACAGAAAAGATCAAATTATACAATAATTCACAGATCACAAAATACACAATGAGTTTTAGCTGTTAAAACAGCAGACAATGAGATCATGCTAACTCACATTTCTCTTGAATTTATTATTTCAGTTTTAGAATTGTTTTCAATGTAACTACATTCTGGTATTTTTTTGCAATCTTTACTGATACATTTTATAGCAAGTGCTATTCAGTAAGAACATTTAATTAATTCACATGGATTCTAGTATTTCTAAGCAAAATAGGTGCATTAGTAAAATTTTCTTTAAAGTTTTCATTTTTTTTCATTTTCAGTCTTGAAAACATTGCAGGATTATAATCAATAGTAGGGTTAATCTCTCCTAGAGGTAATACAAAATGATACTTTAATTGTAATCAATTCTCTTTTGAATGATTAATATATCATTATCAGGCTTCTATTTTCTTGAAGTCTTGAAAATTTAGAAACCTATTCAAAAGAAATTTTATTTTCTAGAAATTAAATGTCAGATTCAAAGATAATCCTTCCTGCTTAGATGTTGGAAAGCAACCAAAATTTTTTTTTGAATCTACAATATGTTTACTTAAATAGCAATAATTTTACCTTTAAATAAAAATGTAGTTCATTCTGGTTTAAAAAATTTCTAGTTCATACTTTAAGAGAACAATGTAATTATAGATGAATGCAGTTAAATTCATTTTGTGTGTTACTTAATATGCCATATATAAATATAATATGAATATTAAATTGCTTCCAAATAAACATAAAAGTATATCAATGTAGTAAAATTAATAAAATATCACTATAGTTTCCATTACCTATTATATTTTAATATGCAAAAAGGAAATTATAGCTAGAATTGAAAATGCTCATTAAAAATATTTCAATTTACTATTTGTATAAAATTTGCTTCAAATTAGGTGAATATCTCTTTAATTTTTATTTTGGCTCTTTTTAGATGAAGTCAAACAAATTTCACAGATTTCTTTTGTTTAAAAAAATAATAAATAAGGACATGCTGATCTTCACTTAGCCAAATCTTTCCCTTTAGTAGATTTCTCACCCTTGATCTACTTGCTGACTCTTTACCCTTCCTTTAGTTTCACTCTTTTATTTTCACATGAAACTCTCTAGCTCTCTATATAGTTGATCCCAAGAAAGTTCATTGACGTGCTCTTTGAACACCGAGTCCCACATACAACACTTAGGATATAAGCTCAATGGAATAAAACAATTTTTAGAAATAGACAAAATTAATGCTTAACTAGAACTCCAAACTTAACAGCAACCTTAGTAGCAGAGGTCAAACAATAAAATACAAGCCATTCAAGATTAGCACTTAGGCTCATAAAAAGATGGAACAACAAATGCACCAATTTCCCTTTTCCCCTTTGTGGTATCATTATTACCCCTGACTCTATTCCCAGTAATTGCTACTGTAATGCAGTCAAACTAATTTTTATGTTCCTGGAGGATTTGCTCCATCTTGCCATGATTAACAAAAGCTGACAGAAATAAAGGAATCTGATGACTAAATTCTGAATCTAGTATCATGATGATTATTTCATCCAACCAATTCAGTGACTCTAACAGGAACAAATTTCTTAAAAAGAACTGAGGGGTTCTTGATTTATGGTAAAGACAGCTTTTACATTTAAAAACTTGAGTAAATATCCTAAAAATTTTAAATGCTTTAATAATTTCCATATTTTTCCTTGGCATTAAGCCATCTGTTTTCTTTTTACTATCATCAGAAGATATAAAATATAGAGATATTGAGCTATAAAATGGTAAAAAAAGAAAAAACCTTGTATGAACAATGCTCAATATAGTGAAAAACTTTGGATTTTAGATTTCATTTAGATTTTGTAATACACTAAATACAGCAAGTGACTTAATGTGGAGGAAGTTACAGCCTGGCTAAATTTTTTAAAGTACCTTTTGCATCCACCACATTAGAACTAGAACAGATAATTATAGCATTGAATAGTGTTACCATAGCAGAACAAGTACATTGGATTTGGTTGGTTGATGTGAAAATGAACAACAAGCATTTTGGAAAGTATTTGAGCAATGAATGATGATTTGTACATTGTTATTAAGCTTTGACCAAAGTATTTACTTGAGAAAGGGGCACACACATATGAATACCACAAAATTTGGGGAAGATATTAAATATCTAAAAGCAGGAGAAGTATTTGTTAATTCTTGGTACATTTGCAGAACGTGTCACCACACAATAATTATTTTAATAAATATAAAGAAAACATTTTGAATGCTGAATGGGACTTTTTACTTCCTCTAGATATGGAAACCATGACCTAGAACAATGCAATATAATGTACATCCACATTCTGAAATGAGCTTCAGTTAAGCACAGCCAACACTACCTGCATAGTGCTCTTGTAGTATACATAAAATACCCTTTCTCTCTTTTTAGAGAATGTATTAGACAGTCTACTTTGGAATGCCACTTCTGTGCAACTACTGCTAATGATAGTTCATATCAGTATTTCTGACAGCCAAATAGTGATATTTTGGTGAACTAAAATGTCAAAAGTAGCATTAAATTTCTTGAGGCCAATCATGTGGCACAGTAGGTTAAGAGCAGTTTGTGATACTGGCATCCAATATTGATGTGCTTGTTCAAAACAACTTGTGCTGCTCTGATCCCAGCTTTCTGCTGCTGCACCTTGGAAGGTAGTGGAAGATGGCCAACATCAGGAAGAAAAGCATGCCAATTTTTCATGTTCTATCTCAGTTCCAAGAATATGTAGCTCTTAATGAATATACTAAAACTAGGTGCTACAGTGCAGAGAACCCTGAGTATAAGCCCCAACAATACCCCTGCATACCTGGTGAGAACTAGGGGTAGTTTCATCTGTGCCTGGTGGAACTTGGACTGCTGATGTTGGTATTAGAGTATTTTGAGTAAATCACATTCATGTTACCTGGAAGGTTCCATCTGAATCGCTATTCCTCAGAGAGTGGCTACTACCATCCCTAACACCTGCATCCCAACCTGAGAGATCTGGGTAATGACCCTTTTTATCCGTGACATCAAAGCTGTAGTAATCAATACTAATTTCCTTAAACTCATTGGAATCTACACAGTGGGACCTAGAAAAAAACCCGACAATGTTGTACTTCTCTGCTCCCACACTTACGATGGTAAAATCTCCTGTATACCTTGTGGTCAAACTACAGGATAGAATCAGGTTCAGCGGACATCTCCCAATTCTAGAAATAGGGCTATTGGTGTTCTAAGCCCCAGTACCAGTTGTACACCTGCAGGACCTGAGGAAGGACCTATCTGCAACTCACTTTCTTAGAACCACAGCTATTCTGGTGTTATAAGCCCCAGCATCACTCAGACTTAATAGTGGGACAAGGAAACAGCCCCATTTGTGGTCCTTAGCACTAAGAATAAGGCCCTGGCTATCACAGTCCCAAGTATAACTGACACTGAACTTTTTGGAGACTGAAGATACATGTCATAGGAATCCCACATTCACTACAAAGTCGAACTTCTACCCATACAAACGGCAAGAGATTAGGCTACTGTGTCATATATAGACACAGCTTACATTGATTAAAGCAAAAATGATACACTCATAGGTTATACTTCTGGGCTCACCTAGAACCAAAGCCAAAGCAACAAGTTGAGGGATATCCTGAATTTAATTATAACACAAAGTAGAGACTATTTCAGCAGATGCATAGACATCAATGGAGGGACACAGAAAACATGAAGAAGCAAGTTAACATGACACCTCCAAAGGAACATAATCATCCTCCAGAATTAGATTCTGATTTGAAGGAAATCTGGGAAATGCCAAGTAGAATCCAAAATATGTATCTAAGGGAGTGCAATGCAATGTAAGACAACACAGGTAAGATAGTTTAGGGAAATGATGAAATCAATGGGTGACATGAATGAAAAATTCACCAAGGAGATCAGTAAGAAGACCAAATAAATATCTTGGAGATGAAAATTTCAATCAGTTCAATAAAAATATTGAGAGCTTCAACAACAGAATAAACCAAATGGAGAGAAGAATTTCTGATCTGAAGGACATGGATTTTGAAACAACCCACACAAAAAGACAGAAAAGAATTTAAAAGAATGAAGAAGTCTACATAAAATGTGGGATGCCATTACTCAATCAAATATGTGTATTGTAGGGAGAAGAGAAGGCAAAAGGCATTTATAACTTGCTAAGTGAAATAATATTTGAAAATTTCCCATGGGCATTGAGATACAGGAAGCTCACACAGGATCTCAAGATGATTCAACCAAGAAAGATATTTTCCAAGGAATATTGTAGTCATATTGTCAAAAGTTAAGGGCAAGGAGAGAATTCTAATAACAGAGAAAAGTGGTCAAAATGAATTAAGCATTATTGACTATTTTGCCCCAGAGCCTATTAGCAATTCAAGTTGCTGCACTGTGTTAAATTTATTATTTATTAACCATTCTTTATGATGTTAGAGAAAATCCTATAGAAAATATGCTCATCTAAAGAAATAATGTATAATAAATCTATTTGTATTTAGTCGTATATCAAAAACTTAGGATAACGTATGCATGAATACATAAATTTTTACAATCACTTTAACCCATATTTATATACTTAATCTTTCTTATTTGGCTATTCCTTCATTTCACATTATATATTAAGCACTTCTAACATTCCAGCTACTTTGCCAGACATTGTTCTTGCTTTCATGATTCATCATATAAAGAAAAAAAGGAGAGTCTATAAACTTAGAAAATCATTTTTGACTGAATATGTGATTTTTAAGGTGACTGTAGTGAGATATTAAACCAGTATGGTGATGTTGTTATAGGCTGTCTTAGCACAAAAGTTTTGAAAGAAAAAAAGTTCACAAATCTTGCTATGCATGCTATTAGACCACTTGTTTGTTTTTTGCTACTTCTTGTTTGTTTTAATTTATAAGTAACCATATCAGCAAACTAGAGCATGCTTATAAGATATGCATTATAAATTAAAGTAATTTATTTGAATCTCTAAATATTTAGAGCTAGGCAACCTTCATTCTTGACATATGAAGATAACGAGATTGTATTCTTGTTTTTTCTAAGCCTTGCTTTATAAATGAGGAATGTATTCTTTAAAATGCATACAATTCTGACTTCAAAATTACAACTGTTAACTTAAAGAACTATGCTGAGTAACATTTTAAAATATTCAGAATTCCTGGGCATCATCCAGAAAGCCAATTTTAAAATGACATTTAAGAGTGTGGGGGAATAAAGGAGCCCATGAAATGGTTCTGCCAAAACCTTTGCCATAGGAAAGGAGGAATTAACTGCATTAAATACCTTTACATGTCCTTAGTGCAATCACTTGAGAAAGTCTTTCTCTTAAATCATTGTAGAGAAAATGCTCTGTTTTCATTATAATTCATTTCATAATGATTCAACACTGTATTATGCTTGAGAGTTTTGATACAGTATGTTGAATTTATAGAATTATAGATATTATACTGCAAAAGGCAAATATGCCCAACTTATGCCTCTCATTAGTGAAAGATTATTTGGTATAACATATTCTTTAGTCAAATTTTAAATGTTAAGTAATAGTGCTTTTGGGAAATGATCATAATAATAAGAAAGTTTAGGGCATATATGCTCTCATCATTAACATCAAAAATGAATGTTTAACCATATCCTAGCCACTTGAACTTGAAAAATAGTTTTTCTCAGTATTTGAAGATATTCCCTTACGGAATATGGCACTGTTAGATTATTTTTATGACTAAATGTTTCTGACAAAGTATGAACTATCACCCAAATGACCATGGTAAATGTATTTTAAAATTCTGCTAATTTATAATCAGGAAAAGTGGCTCAATTTCAAAAAAATGTAGAAAATAATATCAAGAGGGCTGGCGCTATGGCACAGTGCGTTAACGCTCTAGCCATATGGGCACTAGTTCTAGTCCCTGATGCTCCTCTTCTGATCCAGCTCTCTGCTGTGGCCTGGGAAATCAGTAGAAGATGGTCCAAGTCCTTGGGCCTCTGCACCCACGTGGAAGACCCGGAAGAAGCTCCTGGCTCCTAGCTTCAGATCAGCACAGCTCTGGCCGTTGCGGCCAATTGGGGAGTGAACCATCAGATGGAAGACCTCTCTCTCTCTCTCTGCCTCTCCTCTCTCTGTGTAACTCTGACTTTCAAATAAATAAATCTTTTTTTAAAGAAAATAATATCAAGAAACCCACAAAGTTATCTCATCCCTAGTCAGTCATATACCAGTTTTTCCAAAGTCTTAACCTCTCAAGGTTTCCACAGTTACTTACTCATATTTGTTTTGCCTTTTTCTGTTTTCTGAAACATCACCACATAATCTTCAAGAAATCACTATAGGTTAATTTTTACAAGTGACGTATTCAAGATAATATCTTTCAATAAGAAAGTTAAATAAATTCCCTGATCACTCATGAAACTCTAAGTTAGTCTATGTTGATGAATATTCTGTTACAAACTATTGTGTCTGTTTCCCAGATTTAGCCCGGAATCTGAAATGGGGAAAATGAGAATTGCTCTCAAATCCAGCTGCAATCAATCATCTTGAAATATACTCTGGTTCCTGTGAGTGACACAACACAATAATTAAAGTCCTCTTCTGTTAGAAACTGAAGAGATTCAGAAACAATTTTTGATAGAAATAGACTTTTTAACTTTTAATTTGAAATTGTTCTTAATGAATTCCCATAAGTGCAATTTAGCTCATTTAATTCTTTATTCTGTATTGCAAAAATGAAATACTTCAAACAATAGGAAATTAATATTTTTCCATTTTCATTTCCTAGTGCTCACACATTTTTCAATACTTGTATCACAAACTACAGGCTTTGACAGAGCTGTGTGTTTGGGACTTGTCTTCTTAATGTCACCCTCCTACTCATGAGAATCCTTGTGTTAGATAAAGGTAATCTTGATATGCTTTCACAATCAATTTAAATGTGTTCATTTCAAAGCAAACTAATTTTTACAACCATATGTTTAATACTATCATTTTCATGTTCACTCAGGCCTAAAATTCGGTTTCATCTCTGTTTCTAATCTATCTCCTTTTTTTTTTTTTTATTAATGTACCTCATCGTTTTCTCCACTCTCATTCAACAATTCTAATTTGAAAACTTATGGTTGAAAAGCATATTTTCTTTGTATATTATGTGACTTTTTCTTGTACAGTTATTTTCCCAAAGCTACTTTGATGAATTGTATGAAAAAATAACTTCCTTACTTTGGCTTAAAATATGTTCTCATTCATCTCTTAAATATTTCCTAAGTATTAAAAGAGTAACTCAACAGGAATTTCATGATAGTATCTGATCATTTCTTTCAAATTTCTATGCTTATCTATTCTAAGAAAATTAACATTTTCATGAATTTCAGAAAAATTTGTTTTCTTTGCACATAGAAGCTCAATATATATATATAGATTTAGGTGAGAAGCTTTAACAAGAGTTTCTTAAATGCATCTGTTAATTCACTGAAGGATCACTAAGGCACTGAAAACTGAGGATGGGAGTTAGAAAAAAATTGTATTCCAAAAGAAAAAAAAAAACAACTGAAAAGCAGTTGCCAACCAAGAAAAATGCTGTTTCTTTCACATATTCCTAAGCATGCCCATGACATGCAAAGGACTCTGCAAGGTTTTGATAGGATTCTATTTTCTACTGTTTAATGTTAGGTAAGTTGGGCAGATACCATTTTTGCTGAATTTCCCAATTTTGTAATAAATAGTTCTTTTCTTCAAATTACTTATGACCTATTGGAAGAAATGAAGAGTAACCATCAAGAACAGAATTGAAATCCAACAGTTGAACAAGAAAAGAACTTATCTCACAAAGTAGATTGTGATTAAGTCAGAAGTGATTCAAACAGATTCTACACACTGTTGAGTGATAGAAAGCATACAGGATTAGCCATCTATGGAATACCATGTCTTGGGCTTCTCAGCTGTGAGGACCAAGTAATATACAGTATTACAGTAAGAAATAAAGGTGATTATCTGTATAAAATACCTTGTAACATACTAAGAACTGCTCAGAAATAGTGAACTTTTTCTTTCAATTTCAAAACATCATTTTGTTTAGAGCTGTGATTCTTCAGAAATATTTGTCAACGTCTGGAAGCAATTCTAGTCGTATAGGGGGAGGAAAATATTTCTCCGTGTTATTTCAGGTTCAGTATTTGAACATTTATGAATTAAATGGACAAAAGACAGATTACCAGGAGAAAAGGAGTACCAGCTTTATACATGTTAGCATTTTCATGTATATGTGGCATTTCACAGAAAAGAAGTGAAAAATCCAAAAAGATTCATGTTCAGGGCCTCAAACACCATTTTAACAAAGGTAATGAACTGGGGAGAGGTGGTCAGAGAAGAGAGGGGCTGGACTCCCACAAGGATAAATTGTAAGAAAGTGACTAGAAAATGAGTGGGATAACCTTATAGTAGGTGTGACTGCTTATAAACAGCCACTTTTAGGGGCCACCTCTGGTGATGAGAGGTGTTTCTTCTTTCCTCTTCAAGGTATGGGGGTTGTGACAACTTCAACATGAAAATTTTCTTTAAAAATAGGAATTTAATTTACAAAATGGAAATATATGACTTGAATTTAGTCAGAACAGAAGATCAGAAGGAGCCCCCTCCTGCAGTTTCTCAGTTGCTGATGTTTGTCAACTGCCCTTAGCTCAGAAATAATTCCTAGGCCAAAGCAGTACACTTTATGGGTGTCGTATTCTGATTCTTTCCAGTAACCATACTTGAGGTATGGAGGAGCTACTGGCATCTAGAGGGTTGAGGCAAGGAATGCTGTTACACCCCTCAATGCACAGGGCAGCCTTCTTCCTTCCAACATAGAATTATCCAGCCCTAAATGGCAATGCTGCTGAGCTTGGTAACACTTGGTGGAGAGCACTAGGAAATTCTCATGAGTGGTGATTAAGCTACTCTAAATTAAAGTGCACTAAATTAAAATAAGGATAATATGCTCCTTAATACTCAGAAATGGATTGTAAAGATAGCAATAAAGAGATGAGATAAAGTAGAATTGTAAGCAAAAATGTAGCAAAGTCTTTAAAATCAGGCTGTGACGGGCAGGGTGGGATTACTCTGTAGCTAATGAGGAGAAATTGAGGGCCTACAAACATGAGAACTATGTGCTTCTGAGGTATGCACATATTGAGAAATTAAAAACAACAACAAACTAACAACAGGGAAAATGATTGGATGGCTAGTACAATAGATCTTTTTTGCGTTAACGGCATGACAGTGAAATCTGAATGGAAAGAGGAATTTAAAATGTGAAGAAATTCCTATGGATTGTAAGGAAGTATGAACTGAGGTCCACAGAAAATGGTATCACTGGTTTCCAGCAAAAAGGAAGTTATACTACTTTAGGCAACAGAACACCATAACCGTAATGATGATCTGGTAAATTCCATATGTTAGTACTGTTTAGCAGAAAAACTAAAATTCTGCTTCTCAGAGCTTTATATTTTAATAAGGTAGATAATATATAATATCTACCATAATGTACATGAGAACTGACAAGTGTAAGTATAATTGTAATAGATGGTTAAAGACATTTTCTCAGAGAAAATAAACTTGAAACTGAGTCTTGGATTAGCAAGAATTGATCACCTCTGAGAACTCCTAAAGTTAACAATATCTTTCTATTTATTTGAAAGGCAGAGTGAGAGACAGAGAGGGAGAGACAAAAAGACAGATCTTCCACACACAAAAGCTAGATGTAGGCCAGACAAAAGCCAGGAATCAGGAAACCCTATCATGGTCTCTCATGTGGGTGGCAAAAATGCAAGAACTTACGTTCCCTCCGTTTCCTCGGGCTTACCCCTGATGGTAAGGCTAAAAACTTGCCATGGGACTTCAAATCTCATTAAGTTGACAGGCACCAATGCCATCTTACTAGTTAAAGTGTTCAGTTTAATTTCATAACTGATCATAAAGATAGGATTAAATGTTAAGGGGTCACATAAATAAGACTCAAGTGTTTGCTAAGAATAATTGATGGAATTAAAAAGGAGAGAACAATCCAACATGGGAAGCAGGACACACAGCAGACTCATAGAATGACAAATGCAATTCAAAGGCACTCATTTAGTGCAGCAATTAGAATGCTACTTGGGGCACCAGCATACCACATTGGAGAGCCTGGGTCAAGTCCTTGTTCTGATTCTTGTTCCAGACTCCAGTTACTGTGCATTCTGGGAGGCATTAGGTGATGGCTAAAGTGCTTGAGTGCCTACCACTCATTTGGGAAACCCTGATGGAGCTCTGGACTCCTGGCTCTGGCATGGGCCTACTACTGCTGTGGACATTTGGGGAATGAACTGGCAGTGAAAGATCTGTCTGTCTGTCTATCTATTTAACTATCTATTCATCCCCTCTCAAATAAAAAAAACTAATTTCTCTTTAAAATAAAAATAAATAAAAATAATTTTCAAAGCATAGATCCATTCTTTTATACCTCCAGAGAACAGAAATTTTAAATCAACTTGTTGGCATAGCCACTTTCCTTCCAAAGGCTCTAGAGGAGAATCCTAGCCTCTCTCAAATGTAGATAACCTCTAGCATCCCTTCTTATATGACAGCATAACTCCAACCTCTGCCTGAAAATTCATATGGTCTTATTCTTGTGCCTATTAATTCTACTTCTCCTATCTCTTATTAATACAGCAATTGCATTTAATTCCGATCCCAATACCACATAATTTATCCTGAGATCCTTAACTTAATTATACTTACAAAGACCCTATTTCCAAACAAAGTCACATATACATGGACCTATAATTTTTGAGTATATTATATAGCTCAAAACATCTAATCTGAGCTATCATTTCACACCCTCAAGTGAGATTATCCACAGACAGTATCCTGAATCATTGTTCTCCATTATATGACAATTGTAGCATAGGTCTAAATGCTTGTTAGTTGACAGTATTTAAAATATTCTGGCCGGCACCATGGCTCAACAGGCTAATCCTCCACCTAGCGGCGCCTGCACGCCAGGTTCTCGTCCGGGTCAGGGCGTCGGATTCTGTCCCAGTTGCCCCTCTTCCAGGCCAGCTCTCTGCTGTGGCCAGGGAGTGCAGTGGAGGATGGCCCAAGTGCTTGGGCTCTGCACCCCATGGGAGACCAGGATAAGTACCTGGCTCCTGCCATCGGATGAGTGTGGTGCGCCGGCCGCAGCGGGCCGTCCGCGGCAGCCATTGGAAGGTGAACCAACGGCAAAGGAAGACCTTTTTCTCTGTCTCTCTCTCTCTCCCACTGTCCACTCTGACTGTCAAAAATAAAAAAATAAAAATAAAAATAAAAAAAATTAAAAAAAACATATTCTGATTTACAATGCCCTGATTACAAATGAATATAATCATGTATGTTCTCATTTTTAAGAGTAAAACAATAAAAAGATATAATTTTTCCTGATAAAGTTGTAATGAACATTTATTCAAATAAATTTTTTATATTATATGGACTTTTTCATTCTTTGATTAACATTGTAATCTATAAGCTTTTCTTGTGTTTGGGAGAATTTCCCACATGTATAGTTTCTGTCACAGACAATAAATGCCAGATACTTAGTTAGCCTCTCTTGCAACTACAGTACAGGAAAGTGATTTTGTATTTCAGCAATGATGTCCATAACCTAATTTTTGGACTATCAGCCAGAATAGTATAGAAGATTGAACTTTGGTGCAGAGGTGGGAAAAATAATTTTCAGAGACAAAAAATGCCATTGACTGTTGCAGTAGAATTCTGTGCCCAACCCAGCAGTAGTAAAGATACCAGGCGTGGTAGATTGCACTGCAGCAACAACAGAATGGTGCTTGTAGTCCTGCAACGTTTTCTGGGGTATTATTCTTGGCAATTACAGTCTTCAAGCTTGCTTATTGGCCTTCCCAAAGTTATCCATGCTAGCTATAAATACTTGTTAGATTACTTTCTGTATTGTTGGCAGCAAAGTACAATTATGCACTAGTTCACTAGACTCAGTACACTGTCAACAACAATATCAATGTCAATATGAATTTAAAATGAATTTTCAAACTGAATTAGGAGACACAGTGAATGAAGAAGTATCAGAGTGTAATGGCTTCTCCATTTCCAAGAAATCAGTAAAATCTGTTTTTTTAATCAAAATGTTACTTCCATGAAATACAATTATATAATATATAATCTACTGTCTTGCTTCCTGGTATAAATCTGTCCATATGGTGCTCGCTTCAGCAGCACATATACTAAAATTTGTCCATATATAAATGAAATATATTTATTTTTATAGTTAGTTAATCTACATGGAAAATAAATAAATAAAACAAAGTATATTATACTGAGTGAAAATAATATGGATACTGTTACATATTCATATATAAGTATATATAAGAAATTAGTCATTAGGCATAAGGTTGTCATCAACATTTGTTACTTTTTACTTCTCATATAAATTAAGAAACTTTTAAGAAGAAATCAATGAATTTTAACCCCTTATTGGATCAAAAATGCATAGTTCATATCAACTGGCACTAAGAGCATTTCTCACTTTTACTTACATATTTCCTGGGCTAGAGGTCACTGGCATTTCAATGTTTTCCTCTCCATGAATTCTCATGATTATATAGAAAGAAAGACTCCATGGCTCCTGCATTTTGATTTAGCTTTTTTTTAAAAAATATTTTTCTTTCTTTACTTTGTTAATATTGATTTTTGAGTTAGCCTTAAAAAATAGTTTATATTCACAGTTGAGATCAAACAGTACTTTCCCTAACCAAACATTTTAAGCACAAATATTTCCTTTGACAGATACAAGAAAGAAAAATAATGTCGATATAATAGAAATATAATAATGCTTTCCATTAAAAAATTTCTAGAATTGAATATATTTAAGATTTCAAAATAAAATTTAGTTGGGAATAAAAGCAATTTATGAATAATACTTTTCCATAATTTCTAAACAAATTATAAAACTACAAATTATAGTAATAAAATAATTATTGATTAGTGCTTGATTTGAGAATATCTCATGTTCTACAAAATTTAGGAGATGAAACTTGATTGATAATATTTTATTTGTTATTTAATAGTTCAGATAATTAAAAAGAAGCAGATCTGAAAAGAACTCCATTTTATTTTTTATTTTTATTTATTTATTTATTTTTTATTTATTTAATTTTTTTTTTTGACAGGCAGAGTGGACAGTGAGAGAGAGAGACAGAGGGAAAGGTCTTCCCTTTTGCCGTTGGTTCACCCTCCAATGGCTGCCGCGGTCGGCGCGCTGCGGCCGGCGCACTGCGCTCATCCGATGGCAGGAGCCAGGTGCTAGGTGCTTTTTCCTGGTCTCCCATGGGGTGCAGGGCCCAAGCACTTGGGCCATCCTCCACTGCACTCCTGGGCCACAGCAGAGGGCTGGCCTGGAAGAGGGGCAACCGGGGCAGAATCCGGTGCCCCGACCGGGACTAGAACCCGGTGTGCCAGCGCCGCAAGGTGGAGGATTAGCCTGTTGAGCCACGGCGCTGGCCAAAAGAACTCCATTTTAAAACTGGACAGTTCCATTAAAGAAATTTGAATCATAACCTAGAAGAAAATTATCAATAATAACTGTAACTGAAATGAAATATTTAAAAAATTTCCTTGAGATGAATTAATAATTCAATAATTAAAATTTAAGAAAATTAAATAATAGGTAGAAAAATAGAATATGAAGAATAAAAAAAAATAGAAATTCACATTCTTTCTGATTCCCAGGAATGTGTCAGAGTTTTTCAAAGCTTTTATTCACCAAATCATCTCATTCTTTTGCCAAAAGTTTTTACGGCTTTTATGGAAGTGTTTTGTTTTGATTTGTTTTTTGGAGTTTCTTAGTCCTTTCCTTTCTCTGACACAACTGTACTATCTTTTTACTTAAATGCTAATTTTTATCCTACAGATAATCTTTTCCTTTGCCTTCTGTGATTGGCAGCAGGCTGTGGCATTCAGCTAACCACCACTGCACAGAGCTCTTCTTTTGTAGAAAGGACCTGGGTGGCGGGGCCAGAGTTCCCTTCCCTAAATACACACCAGCTCCTCAACAGCATAGTGGTTTTCTTCTAGGCAGTTTTGGAACAACTTGCTCCTGCCAAGGGTACTGACATCATTTGGATTAGATTGCATATCAATGCAAGAAGCTGTTGAAAACAATAAAGCAAGCAAAATTAATTAATGTAGAGCAGGGGTGAGGTACATCCAAACAGCGGGACATAATTGGCCTGCAAAATCCCTGGCTCTGGTCCTGCCCAGGCAACTGCTGGTGGAACTTGATACTTAATAAATCTGGGCTGGCGACGCGGCTCACTAGACTAATCCTCCGCATTGCGGAGGATGTATTTAAAATAATAATAATAATGTATTTAAAATATGTACAGTAGAAAGAATCATTACAGAAAGGTAAATGTAAAAATAGCAAAGGGTATTTTCAGCATTCTTTATTCAGGAGTTGTCTTCTGCTAAGCTTCTATGCTATCACAGAAGTAATCACTCTTCATAAGGATCTATGTAAGTATGCTTTAATTGGGGGAACAACTACAAGAACTAAGACCTTAGATTATAATTACTATCATATTACTGAAAATGTATACATAAGCAATATGCGGAGACAAAGTCATTAACTTTAGGATACAATTAACTCCATTAGTTTTGTAATATAGAGTAATAATTTAAAAACTGCAAAATATAGCATTTGCAAACTGGAATTCAATGAATAATAAAACATTTGCTTAATCAACTAAATAAAATCAGCATGAACATGACATGATGAAGCTGATCACTTTCATAAAAACAAAATCTTACAAAAAATTTTTTGGTAATAATTAGTTCTTTGGATAAGCACTTGAAATTTATTTATATTTTTTTCCTTCCTGAATACATGGCACAATTGTGCTTCTGGCTCCTATTAGGTTAGGTTGAAACACATGACTAAATATGGTTAAAGAGTGGTGACCAAATTTGAAATTTGTCATTTTCAGGCTGGGCATTTAGTTGATGGTCTAAACACTCCAGAACACTTTCTCTTTAGCGCAATTGCCAAAAGTTAAGATATTGGCTATTCTTTCAATCCAAGTTCCTAAAAATCAGAGCTCTGCTAGCCAGAAATTGAGATTCATCTCTTCTATAAAAGTGGTTCAATGTACTTTGATTTTGGAATCACACATATCTAAAACATAATACAACCTTTTTGTACTGGAACTCACATCCTCTGTTTATATGGTAACTACTGCTAAGAATATACACATTTAGGGGCCGACGTTGTGGCACAGTGTCTTAAAGCCCTGGCCTGAAGTGCCAGCATCCCATATGGGTGACAGTTCTAGTCCTGGCTGCTCCTCTTCTAATCCAGCTCTCTGCTGTGGCCTGGGAAAGCAGTAGAAGATGGTCCAAGTCCTTGGGCCTCTGCACCCGTGTGGGAGACCTGGAGGAAGCTCCTGGCTCTTAGCTTCAGATACAAGTAGCTCCGGCCATTGTGGCCATGTGGAGAGTGAATCATTAGATGGAAGACCTCTCACCTCTCTCTTTCCCTCTCTCTCTCTGCCTCTCCTCTCTCTGTGTAACTCTGACTTTCAAATAAATAAATAAATCTTCTTAAAAAAGAATATATACATTTAAAATATGGGTGATGTTGTGGTACAATAATTCACCTAGGTGTCGATTTAAAAAAAGTTTGTCAATTTAGAATATATAAAATGGTGAGGATGAATGACCACCTATATGTCACATTTGCTATATAAAAAATTTGAAATAAATATCTTCATTGGCATCTAATTTTTTGCACATGAAAACTTTGTGTGACTGGTGTTACATAAGTCCTGATTTAAGAAAGGTAATAACAACTCAAAGTCACAGATTCTTTCTTAAAAATTATGTTTGAAATGCAGAACCAGAAAGAGAAGGGTAGACACACACAAACACACACACACACACACACACAGAGAGAGAGAGAGAGAGAGAGAGAGAGAACTTTCATCTGCTATTTCACTCCCATAAATGGCTGCACAGCCAGGTTTGGGCCAGGCCCAAGCCAGGAGTCAGGAACTCCCTTTTGATCTCCCACATAGGTGGAAACGATCCTTGCATCAGGATCAGCTTCTGTTGCCTCTGTTCATGGATGCATCCAGGTCTTGGCAGGCTGGCATCAATCTCATCCAGCTTTTTGCTCTGACTAAAAGAAAACACTAATAACAACAACAACAAAAAACTCTTGGATTTTCTTTTTGATTGTTTAAATTCTCTTTAGAGTGTCTGAATTTTGGATGGATAAAACATGAAACATCTGACTTCACTGGAAATTTCTACCTATTAGTTACTTTTCCTATATTTTAAAAATAATTTGTCTGGAAAATATATCCTTTTCTCTCAGTGTAACAACTAGAGTAAGAACCCATCTACAACATCAGGAAGTTCTTATTTCCTCAATTATCACTAATATTATATATTATCAAACTTCAAAAATGTGGCTAATCTTATTTGGTGAAAATGGCACATTGTTTTCCCTTTTATTATTCTGACAATTGGTAAGATTACCCAGTTTAATGAGTTTATTGGAGATTTGTGTTACTATGTTTTTCCTACTTACAATTTATTTTGGGATAATGACTTCCTTATTGGTGTTCAAGCATTCATTTTAAATTATGGTTATTAATTTATATCCTGTTGGATAAATTGCAGCTATTTTGCCAATATATTGCATACACATTAATTCTGGATATGACATTTTGGTGATAAACATATGTGTGCTCACGTCTGTCTATTTTTTCTTTTCCAATCTCTGGGATTTCTCATTATGGAAATCTCCTAAGCATAGTGCCTGGTACTACATAAGCAATGCATAATCATTAGCGATTATTATGCTGTCTTTCTTTTTCAATGAAATTATACCGAATCTCTGTTGGCTGTTTAATTCTGGTAGTGAATGGTGCCAGGAAAATTTTGTGTAAACACATGGAAGTAAAGACTAAAGATATGTATTTTACAATTAAGGAAAAATTTTATAAGAATGAATAACATGAGCTCCAAATTACTTCTGTCCATTTTTGTCTTTTGGTGGCAGGAGTGGAGTTTCTTTGCATCTCTAATTGGGAAGAGTTAAACTCATTCTCTAAAGATAAGTTTGTTTGTAAGGCTTGGGTGGCAAAATCTTTCCTTTGCATCATTATTGGTTGAATAGCAAATAAAATTTCCTCTTCTTTTTTTGTTTATCAGTATAGATAATTTTCCTATTACCTATTTGAGCATCTCGGAGATATTGAGGGAGAAATATTTGTCCAAAATATTTGTCCAAAATCTGGTGTCTCCATTTATCTAGCATCTGATGAGCACTGTGGATGCAGAATATTTGGGGAGGTAAATCACATGACATGCCAGAATCGGAAACAAATGACTGAGCCGAACTCTCACTTCTGTAACATATTATCCTTCAGAAACTAACTCCAAAAGGAATACCCCCAGCTTTTCCACAATGCTACCTATAAACTGATGTTTATCTTGGGATACAGCAAAGGATCATTTGAGTAGTTGGTCCTTGACACCCATATGAAAGATGTGAATTGAGCTCCCAGTTTCTGGCAGATGATTGCAGTCATTTGGATAGTGAACCAGTGGATGTGAGAAACCTGTCTGGCTGTCTACTTCCCTCTCTCCCCCTTCCCTACTCTGCCTCTCAAATAAGTAAGTAAGTAAATAAATAAATAAGTTAAAATAGTTATTACTTATTCATATGTTTAAGTGAGTATAATTAGATACATGCTAGTCTTAAATAGATGATGGAGAATGAACAAAAATAGAATAATTCAATTCAAAATTTTGAAAATGCAATAGAAGAGCCTAAAACAATCTTGTAAAATATGTAATAAAATTCAGCTAAAATTAATGTAACATAAAGAAAAATAGAAGTGCTGATACATTAACCTCAGTTTGATTCTAAAACAATTAAAAATATGTACTCAATTGTGAATCCATGACAACAAAGTAAATATAGGAAAATGCAACTAAAAATTGGCAAAATAATGTTGCTAACATTATATGTACAGAATATAACTTTTTACATTTTTATTATTTTATTTATTTGAAAGGTAGAGGAGAGAGCGACAGAAGTAGATCTTCCAACTGTTAGTTCATTCCCTAGATCCTGCAACAACCAAAGCTGAGCCTGGCTAAATCCAGAAGCCTGGAATTCAATATGAATTTGCCTTGTGAGTCACAAGGATCCATGTATTCCAAATATTCAGACCCTATTCTGCTGCCTCTCAGGGTGCACATTAACAGCAAAATAGAATCAGAATTACAGTCAGAATTCTAACCCGTGATCTCCAACAAGGTATGCAACATTCCAAAAGGCATCTACCTGCTATGCTAAACATGTGCCCCTAGGAGATAATTTTTAAAAGAAAATAATATCATTACTTCATTCCTAACAAGCAATTTAAAAATACTTATGTAAAAACCTTTATTCTGAAAAAAAAAATCATAATTAACTAGTTCGACCACAATAATGACCAGCAACGAAATAAATATTTATTAAACTAAAGTTAGCAAAGACAGGCAGTAATCAGAATACTTTAGCAAGTATTTAGCAGGTATTTCTTAATACTTTAGCAACTATTAGGAAATAGAAATAGAAAGCAATTTCAAGCAAATAGTTACAGGTTATGAAAACAATAGGACTTTTCCAAATATATTCATGTCACAGTCATAAAAATTTTTAAATAATAATAATGATATCTATCATACTTTAGATATAAAAATAAAATTAAATTCAAGGAAAAAGGCAGAAAATAGTGACATAAAAGTCGTGATAAATGTTAAGAAGACATTGGGTAAATATTCAACATCTTTTTCTGATTAGAAATTATAATAGATAGATTAAAAACATACCAATGAAAGTCTAATAAGTTGGAGATAATAAAGAACTGTCCTCTCAAATATCTCTCCTAAAACTCACTGTGAAATACTTGAGGCCATCTCATTAAAGGAAGAGACAAATTGCCACCACTATTTAAATTGTTTCCAAAAGATTTAATCATTGTAAAATAACAGAAAACAGAAATTAGGTACTTAACTCTTTGAAAGAAGACAAATAACTTACTGCTGGTGATTTAAAAATTTGAATTTAGAATTATTTGACACTGAATAGCTCTTACTAATTAAGAAAAGACAAAAGAGAAAGGAAAGAGTATTCAAAATGTCCGAAGTCTGAGATAACCTAAATCTGAATTACGGGTTTGGATCATATCTCTCCCACTCTTGCTCTCTTTTTTGGTCCACCTGCTCTCACACCCTCTCTCTGTGTCAGTGGTTCAGTGTGTGCATGTGCTACATATATTTCTTTCTCTCTTTCTACAGGATACACATATGCATAGGTATTTAAATATGTATTGTATGCATATATATCATAATATACAACTTACATAAAATTCACAAGTTCACTATAGTATGTAAAATCATTAATAAATTTTACTGTCAAAGAATGGGATCTCTGGAAGAAGGTACTGAAAAGGAGTTTGGGCACAATGTATTTAGTAACATCACACTTTCAAGAGAATGTGAGCAGGAGAGTTATATAGGAAAGTAACATTTACTTAAAGGGATAGTATACACTCAGCTGTGAGTGCAGGCAACCCATCTTCACAAGGAAGGTAGCACTGCTGCCCCCACCAAAGTTGGGTTTGTACTTTTATTAGTAAGAAGTGATGTCCAGGGCAGGGCCTAAATGAATATTCAAAGCAAGTGGACTTTCTGCAGCGTTTCAGCAGCATTCACTTCTGTGTCCCTTTCTTGGGAATCTTGGAAGTGTCATGGGGCAATGCATACACACAGTCATATCTAGGAAAGTGTCATTACATGTGCATGATAGGAAGTGGAGCTCAGATTCATTGGAAATGCAGTCATGTTGGATATTTCCAGCTGGCATGCACGAAGGGAAGTGGGATTTGATGTGTGCATGTGCAGGTGCTGCCAGCAATACTCACCTTCTCCTCATTCAACAGCTACCCATCTGTCTACATCAGAAGGAGGGGAACTACAGCCCATAGCGGAACTGCATTCCAGCTGTTGTCTTGGACTTGAATGAAAGGGGAACTATCATGAATGAAAATCTTGACAGTGAAGATACATAATGTGACTTTGTAATAAATAATATGTAGTATGTAACATGATTTAATATAAATATATGCAAACATGATGTATATTATGAAATACAAAGCATAAAGTAAATATACTACAGTGTTTATATGTGTTTATAATATATATAATTATATATAACATATAATGTATGTATATAATATATATTACATATGTATATAATATATATAATTTCAGAAGAGTGACACAACTCTTCTGTGGATTTTGTGTTGATAGGATTTTGTGCTTCCTTTCTGTAGGGGAAGATGGCATTTTGTCTGGTTTTGTTTTTTTATCTGAACGATGGAAACCAGTGGTGAAGCTGGCACCATGTGGGGCTGTGTTGATTATCTACCAGCCTCTCCTGATCATTCTTTGCCCTTCTCAGCCACAGTATGGGACCCAAGATTATGATCTCTGTGGACTACATTTCTCCACCCCTTGTTCTCTGACTTACCTTGTGAGAGATACCAGCACAAAAATGTATGTACGAGGGACGAAGAAGGGGAGCTATTTATTCCCCTTCCTCCTTAGCTAGAGGCAGGTGTGCCACTGACAGTTTTCTACTACTACCATAGGTTCTGGCAGGCCTTCTCCACCTTTCTGGGCTAAGTAACACTGTTATCCACACTCTCCCCTGTCCTTTTCCATGACATTTTTGAAGTGCCCTCATCTGCCTTCCACCTCTAGAATCCTCAAAGGAAAGATGCTTAGTACTATCTGGCTGAAGACGGGCTGTGAGAGGTGAAGGGAACAAATTGGGAATGCTAGAGGTATCAGGCCTTGTCAAAGACCAATAGTCCTTCTAGGACACAGTGGCATTTCTTGGGTTTATTTTGTAAGTCCTCGATTGACTGCCATGGTTGTCTTCTGAGGAAGAGCATTTGGTTTTGCCCTCTTGGAGGATGCTTGTTTTCTAGTCCTATTCTTACTGGGTGCAAGTCATGCTCATGAATTTCTGTATTTTCTTTCTTGCTCTTAGTGATGGTGACCGAAGTTGGTCTGTTTCTATTTGATTACTAGAAGTCTATGGATTGTTGAAAAATTAATCATAGTAAACTCCAAAATAAGGACTGTATCAGCTTAATCCCCAGCACTTGATCAGTGATAGCATTTACTCATTTCCTACATAGTCAGGCAGTGACAGTTTCCCCAGATGCTTTCTTTTCACATGAAATTGTTAACTTTTACGCCAGCAACAGCCACACTATCTCTTCAGCTCAGCTAAATCTGACTTTAGATCTCTCCCATGAGACATTTGTTTTGGAGCACCAGTTTCTGGTTGCTGAGAACAAGTTAAAAAAAAAACAAACTAACTTTAATTAATTTAAACAAAAATGGAAATACATTAATTGGAAGGTCACAGTAAAGCTAACATCAGACCCAACAAGAAACCAAATGTTGATATTCTTTCCATTTCTCTGTACTTTGATATTCTTTCCATTTCTCTGTACTTTTTACTCTCTCCACTCCTTCTCTTGCTCTTCCTATCAACCATTCAAATTTTAAACTCCATTTTTCAGCTCTTCCTCTCTCTGTGTTAATCTCTCTCTCTCTCTCTGTCTCTCTCTCTGTCTCTCTCTTTTCTCTCTGGTGGGAAAGTTTTCTGTGCACGTGGATAATACTTCGCAGATATTTAATCACAGCACTGTGTCATTCATGTTAGTGATGGCAAACAAAATAAAAAGGTTTTACAACAATTATCAATTTACAAAATTTCAGAGAAGGAGCCAGCTGCTTTGTTAATACCAACAACTCACTGTGGCTAGGGTAGTCCCCGTTTGTTATCATGACAGGTGGAAATGGTGATCTATAATACTGATCAATTCACAACAGAAAGGAATTTATGTGTACACAAAAGGAAATATATGCTCGATAGGTAAAACTATCATCATCACAAGGGAAACAAACAAAAATCACCTAGCACAAATTAAAGAACAAATAATTTAAGACTTCATATAAAAATTCAGTAAGTTTTACAGAAATGATTTGAGTATACATTTTTTTCCCATTCACTCACACATAGAACAATACATATTCATAATTATTATAACTACAATGAAGGAAATTAGCAATAAAGTGTTCATAAAAGTCATGATGAATTTTTTGGTCTGAAGAATGTAAGACAGGGTAAATCAAGAAGCATCTTTATGTGATTAGAGAAATGATAAGCATTGTATTTCAAAAAAGGCCTGTCCACTTTCTTGTTTGTCCACTCAGAGCCATCTTCCACTTATACTTTAATTTCTCTCGTATTAAATTAAATATGGGCTGAATCTAAAGACTTCCTTTATGTTCTGGCTGGTGGTTAGGTTTAGCCAATTTTTATTAATATTAAAAGAATACATTTAATATATTTCCTAGGAACCATTCTAAGATGATAACCATACTTCCTTCCCTCCTTTCCTCAATCCCTCCCTTTTTTTTCTTTAAGTTTTGCCAAAACATAATTTCAGTTCACTCTATCATCACAGGATTAATGCACCACTATCCATATTGTTCAATAAATAAAAGATAGAGAGACCAGATTTCCACAGAGGTGTACACAAGGGCTAAAAACAGCAATTAAGTCACAAGAAGTTCATAGCTTTTTACAATGTGATTAAAATATGTAACTGTGAGCCAGTGCAAGCAACAGAGCATGGCCCGCAGCACAGAGGCCTCTCTGCCTCAGATACAAATGCCTCCACAGGTAGCCACTGTACTGTCTTCTCTCATCACTCACAGATTAGGGTTTCATAAATTTTGCTTCTGTTTAGAACTATATGAAACAGGAAAACAAAATTGCAGTTTTTAGTGTCACATTTCATTTGACTTCTTTTGGTGATTTTTCTAAATCGTTGTGTGCAATAGTAATTCATTAATTTGCACTGTTTTGTAGTATTCTGCTGTGTGAATATGCCAAACTTTGTGTATGCATTATTTTGCAGATGGATATTGGTTTATTTCCAATAAAATAAGTCAATGCATGACTTTATTTTTTCAAAGATTTTATTTGTTTACTTGAAAGTCAGAGTTATAGAGAGGCAGAGGCAGAGAGAGAGAGAGAGAGAGAGAGAGGTCTTCCATCTGCTGGTTCACTCCCCAAATGGCTGCAAGGTCAGAGCTGCGCTGATCTGAAGCTAGGAGCCAGGAGCTTCTTCCAGGTCTCTAAGCTGATGCAGAGGCCCAAGGACTTGGGTCACCATCTGCTGTTTTCCCAGGCCAAAGAAGAGAGCTGGATCAGAAGTGGAGCAGCCAGGACTCAAGCTGGCGCCCAAATGGGATGCTGGCACTACAGGTGGCAGTTTTACCCACTATGCCACAGCACTGGCCCTAGTGCATGACTTTTATAAATGTTGATACTGTGAACCTTTTTACACATGACTTTTGGTAAACTTAAGTACACATTTCTATTGAGTATATATACTTAAAGTTAATTTATTGT
Organism: Sylvilagus floridanus; assembly: GCA_949820135.1. NCBI lineage: Eukaryota > Metazoa > Chordata > Mammalia > Lagomorpha > Leporidae > Sylvilagus > Sylvilagus floridanus. The sequence continues at coordinate 58,658,914 of OX463242.1, forward strand.
TAGTAAATCATTTCAATTTTGTAAAGTACTACTATAAAACTATGCTTTCACCATCAGAATGTATGATTATTTTACTTGTTCTAAATTCTCACCATGGTATTGTATTATCTCTTACTTTTAGTCTTTCTTATGGGTGTATAGTGATATTTCATTGTGTTTAAACTTGCATTTATATGATGAATAAAGTTGTTAAGCAAATTTTCATACATATTTACAGTTTGGATTGACAAATTTTTGTGAAGTCTCTGTTGAAGTCTATGGGAAAATTACCTATAGGATTTTTTTTTCATTTACTTATTGTTTCAAAGAAGTCTTGTGGTTGGGAGTTCTTTGCAAGATGCAGACTTTTTTTTCACACTAGATAGTGCACTTGTTTGTTCCCTGAACATATCTGAGGCAAATGAGTTCTCTTTAATCATGTCCAGTTGACCATTTCTTTAAATAAATAGAGCTTTTAGATTCTCCATAAAATAAACTTTCCCTGGCCAACAATCATACAAATGTTCTTCTAAATTGTTTCCTAGAGGCTTTATTTTTTAAAAATTATATTTAGAAATATAATCTAAAATATATTTCTTAGATCTAAGCCATATGATGTCAAATTTAGTTTATGATCAAGGTCATTAGGTAGGGAGTGGATCAAAGTCCATTTTCTCTGATCTGGAAATTGAACACACTCAGAACATTTCATTCTACATCTATATTGTGGTAACACAGCATAAAATTTTCCATCTTAAAAATTTTAAGGGGCTGGCGTGGTGGCATAGTGGGTAAAGCTGCTGCCTGCAGTGCCAATACATATGGGCACCGGTTTGAGTTCTGGCTGCTCTTCTTCCAATCCAGCTCTCTACTATGAGATGGGAAAACAGTAGACAGTGACCCAAGTCCTTGGGCCCTTGCACCCCTGTAGGAGACCTGGAAGAAGCTCCTGGCTCCTGGCTTCAGATCAGCATAGCTCTGGCTGTTGTAGCCAATTGGGGAGTGAACCAGTGGATGGAAGACATTCTTTCTCTCTGCATCTCCTTCACTCTCTGTGTAACTCCGACTTTCAAATAAATAAATAAATCTTTAAAACAAATTTATAATGTTTTGTTCCTATTATGGCCATCCATTTCCTTAACTCTTTTTTTTTTTTTAGATTTATTTATTTGAAATAGTTACAGAGAGAGGTTGAGACAGACAGAGAGAGAGAGAGACAGAGAGAGAGAGAGAGAGAGATCTTCCATCTGTTGGTTCACTCCCCAAATGAAGGCAATGGCCAGAGCTTAGCCAATTGGAAGCCAGGAGCCAGGAGCTTCCTCCAGGTCTCCCAAATGGGCACAGGGGCCTAAGGATTTGGGCCATTCTCTGCTGCCTTCCCAGGAATACCAGCAGGGAGCTGGATAGGAACTGGAGCAGCCTGGATCTGAATGGGCACCCAAATGGGATGTTGGCGCTGCAGACCGGGGCTTTAACTTGCTGCACCACAGCACCAGCTCATTAAATAATAAATTCTCATCCCCCCCTCCCCAGCCATGTCAGTTAAATCAAGGCTTTTATTTTGAAAACATTTATTTAACACACATATCTAAATCTACACATGCTTCATCTTATTTTTATCATTTTCTATGTGTATATATGTGTACATATGCTCATATTCATGTTTATGGTTAGGTATGTGTATACAGATAAAGCATTGAACACATACACATGTATGTATATTAGCACACATGTGTAGGCACACATATGTATTATAGTTACTTATATATTGATTCTATGTTAGAGGCTATTTTTCTCTCTGTTATTAGGCAATTTTTAAGGTGTAAAAAGCTTGTTGATTTTGGTTATTTAAAGATAGAATAAATACAGCTATTATTCTTTATATATTTTGAATATTTTAATGTCTAACCTTTTAACCTACATGAAAAATTGATAAGGCAGATGAATTGAACATGTCAAGGAGAGATGTTCCACAATAGAAGTCCTATGATAGCTAAGACAATAAGCAAGAAGAAAGATGAGGGTTAAAATTAGTTCATCAGATGCTTATTCTCACGTGGGCAACCTCATTGCTAAGAAAAAATTGCTAAGGGCTGGTGTTGTGGCATAACTGGTAAATCTGCCACCTATGTCAGCATCATTCCTTATGGGTGCCAGTTAGTGTCCAGGTTACTCCACTTTCAATCCAGTTTCCTGCTAATGACCTAGCAACAGCAATGGAAGATATGCCAAGTGCTTCGGCCTCTGCCTCTTGGATGAAGTTCTAGGCTCCTGGGTTTGGGCTGGCTCAGCCTTTGTCATTGCAGTCACCTGGGGATTTAACCAGGAAATTAAGACCCTTTTCTCTCTGTCTCTCCCTCTTTCTGTATTTCTGAATTACAACTAAATAAATAAATATTTTTAAAATCAAATGCTAAATTACTAATTCCATAATAATAATAAGTAAGTCTAGTAACAGTGTGATCAGCAGGTAAAATCAGATGAATATGAGCATAAGTTCTTGCTATCTTTATCTTGGAATTCCAAGCATTTGATTTTGAATAGAGGACATACAAGTCAAGGCAGCCATCAATGGTCCTGACAATACAACAAAATTTATTATTAGGATTTGGCACTTAATTGTTGAACATAAATAACTTGTCTTTTCAATATTATATCACATTAAAAATATATGCCTTGAAATTGGTAAATTTGGTGACCTATTGCAACATTACCAATACATATGAGCAATACAAAAATCAACATTCTTAACAATGTCAGTACTATTAAATAAAAGTACAACAAGATCAATAATTAATTTTAGATGACTTATGCCTGAATTACCACTATATTAATGCTACCAAATAATATTAGAAACAATTTATTGTTTTTCCATTTATCATAAATGTATCCAAAATTTATTTAGGAGAATGCATTTATTCATCAAGTAGCAAGACAATTGTTTATATAGTCAAAGGGATACAAATAGTGAACAGAGCAATGTAAAAGGATTTTTGACATTGTACTTCTTTGATTTTTAGATAATAGCAATTTGTTTCTTACATTTGTATACAAGTAGTAGATTTAAAATCATATAAATACCACAAGGTCAAAATAAATGTCAGTGTTTTACACATCAATAGTTTATTGTTTCTGACAATAAACAATAGTTTATTGTTTAATCTTATTTTAGTTTTAGTCTGACACACTATAAGAATGTATATTTCAAATTCTATTTTATACTTAAAATCTCTCCTAATGAATACTTTATCTTACAAATTTAGATGCCCTAATCTTTTTTTTTTTTTTTTTGGACGGGCAAAGTGGACAGTGGGAGAGAGAGAGACAGAGAGAGAAAGGTCTTCCTTTTGCTGTTGGTTCACCCTCCAATGGCCTATGTGGCTGGCGCGCTCCTGCTGGCGCACTGCACTGATCTGAAGCCAGGAGCCAGGTGCTTCTCCTGGTCTCCCTTGGGGTGCAGGACCCAAGCACTTGGACCATCCTCCACTGCACTCCCGGGCCACAGCAGAGAGCTGGCCTGGAAGAGGGGCAACTGGGACAGAATCTGGTGCCCCGACCGGGACTAGAACCCGGTGTGCCGGCACTGCAGGCGGAGGATAAGCCTATTGAGCCATGGCGCCGGCCTAGATGCCCTAATTTAATTTAACTGTTCAAAATGCTCTGGCTTTTAATTTTTAAAAATGTATTTTAAGAAAATAGAATAAAGAAATGGATTTCTCTCATGGTTTTCAAATTTTATTCAAGGTCTATAACACAGTCTAATTCTCTATCATGATCCATGCATTGATTTTAAAGATATTTATTTTACATATTGTATGTCCCAAAGATCTGGGCCTGTGGGGCTCAGGAAGAAATACTAATATCCTTAAAAACAAAAGCAAAAGCAGGGGCCAACGTGACATGCAGTGACTTAGGCCACCACCTACATTGCTGTCAACTCACAAGGGCACCAGTTTGAGTCTTTGCTATTCCACTTCTGATCCAGCTCCCTGCTAACGGGTCTGGGAAAGTATCAGAAGATGACCCAAGTGCTGGGGCTCCTAACACCCATATGGGAGACCTGGATGAATCTCCTGGCTCCTGATTTGTCCTGGCCTAAGTCCAGCTGTTGCAGCTATTTGGAGAGGAACCAGCAGTTAGAAGACCTCTCTTGATTTCTGTCTCTTCCTCTCTTTCTGTGTAATTATGCTTTCAAATAAATTATAATTAACATTAAAATCTTTTTTTTTTTTTGACAGAGTGGACAGTGAGAGAGAGAGAGAGACAGAGAGAAAGGTCTTCCTTTGCCGTTGGTTCACCCTCCAATGGCTGCCGCGGACGGCCCGCTGCGGCCGGCGCACTGCGCTCATCCGATGGCAGGAGCCAGGTGCTAGGTGCTTCTCCTGGTCTCCCATGGGGTGCAGGGCCCAAGCACTTGGGCCATCCTCCACTGCACTCCCGGGCCTCAGCAGAGGGCTGGCCTGGAAGAGTGGCAACCGGGACAGAATCCGGCGCCCCGACCGGGACTAGAACCCGGTGTGCCTGCGCCGCAAGGCGGAGGATTAGCCTGTTGAGCCACGGCGCCGGCCTAACATTAAAATCTTTTAAAAACTTATTTTGTCTTGGAGCTAATGTTTTCTAAGGAGGGTAATAATATTAATAAATGGGCCAAAGATATAGAGGAAAATTTTAAATATCGGAAAGCTCTAGAAAGACGACAATAGATTAATGAAATAGAATCACAAGAAAAGTAAGGCCTCTTTGAGGTGGCATTTGAGCTCAAATTTAAGTGACAGAAAAGTCACCATGTGATTAGTTGCTGAGTGCATGCAAAGAAATGACTGATGAATAAGTCCTAAGTCAGGAGTGAGCACAGTGTGTCAGGAGAAAGAGGCCCAGCAGAGCTTTGCCTACCAAGTAAGCAAAGCAGTGGAAATGAAGCTTGAGACTTCAGGACAAACACTGGCAAGAGGCTACACAATAAGATTATTGGAAGGTTTAAAGCTTAATGATATATTATGAAAAAAAAATTAGCTGAAAATCTTTGAATGAAAAGTTTCATTATCATTAATTTGAAATATCCCTGCTGGGGCCGGCTCTGTGGTGCAGTAGTTAATGCTACACCTGTGGCGTATGGGTGTTGGTTGCAGTCTCGGCTGCTCCTCTTCCCATCTAGCTCTCTGGTATGGCCAGGGAAAGCAGTGGAGGATGGCCCAAGTCCTTGGGCCCCTGCACCCACATGAGAGACCCGGAAGAAGCTCCTGGCTCCTGGCTTGGTATCGGTGCAGCTCTGACCATTGCAGCCAACTGGGGAGTGAACCAACGGAGGAAAGACCTCACTCTCTATCTCTACCTCTCACTGTCTATAACTCTACCTCTCAAATGAATAAATAAAATCTTTTAAAAAAAAGAAATATCGCTGTTGACAGGAAATGTATAATGAAACTATTTATTTAGTATGTGGTGGGAATTCTGCTGATTAGAGAATTGATGCATAATAATTATACAATTTATGAGGTACAGTGTGATAATTTTTTTTTTTTGACAGGCAGAGTGGACAGTGAGAGAGAGAGAGACAGAGAGAAAGGTCTTCCTTTGCCGTTGGTTCACCCTCCAATGGCTGCCGTGGACAGCGTGCTGCGGCCAGCGCACCGTGCTCATCCGATGGCAGGAGCCAGGTGCTAGGTGCTTTTTTCCTGGTCTCCCATGGGGTGCAGGGCCCAAGCACTTGGATCATCCTCCACTGCACTCCCTGGCCACAGCAGAGGGCTGGCCTGGAAGAGGGGCAACCGGGACAGAATCCGGTGCCCCGACCGGGACTAGAACCCGGTGTGCTGGCGCCGCAAGGCGGAGGATTAGCCTGTTGAGCCATGGCACTGGCCAGAGTGTGATAATTTTATATGTACATACACACACAATAGGTAAAGATAAAATCAGGGAATTAGCATCTCCATCTCTTTAAACACTTATCAGTTCTTCATGTTGGGAACCTTTCAACTCCTCTTTTCTGGTTCTTGGTAAAATATATAATTAACTACTGTAAGCTACAGTCACTCTACTGTAGAACATTAGCATTTATTCCTCCTATACAACTATATTTTGGTAACGTATTTAATCTCCCTATAACTTCCTCTACCCACATGGTTTAACCCCTAATGACCACCAGTCTATTTTTTATTTCTGTAAATCAATTCAACTGAAAGGAAAGTATATTGGAGATATAGAAAATAGATTGATAATCTGAAAACCTAATCATATGATAAATCCATATAGTAAGTAAAAGAAAGATGAAATTCTTTAATGGAAGTAATCGATTCCCCCAAATGAAAATAAGCACATATTTTATATTACTCAGGCACTTATAAAATATATGACAATTTGTATACTGTTTTTGTAAATCTTCACTTCAAGTAACAACTTTAAATATAACAGATTTTTTCTAAATGCTCATTTACCTAGACTCTGTAGAAATTAAATTTTAAATTATATTTCTTCTCTCTGTTTACTAAAAGCTACATGCACAAATTATTCTAGCTGTCAATATGTGTAAGATCCAGAATTCTGAAAAATTGTGTGTTTTATATAACCCACAAAAAATTCATACTGCAAAAAACCATGTTGTGTCCACTCACTTCAAAAATTACTCAGTACTTGTTATAAGGTTTGTTTCTCCATCTCTAATGATAAAGGTGAGGCTTATTGATTGATTCCTGGGTGGGCTGTCTGTTACTCATGTCACAATAATTAATGATGCTATGAATTAGAAATTCATAAGCCAAGTGCTGAACAGCCCTCTCGGGGACCTGCATAACTGTGACTATAAAAAAGAACTTTGTTCAAAAACACATATTTTGTGAGACTCTTCCAAAAGATACATCATCAGATAAGATTTTGCAATTTTCTTTGAATGATAGACTGTTTTCTGGTTTGTTTTGTCTGGGTACACAGGTTCTCCATGGAGTCTCCAAAAGGCAAAGATAATTTCCTAAGAGAAGTTAAATAGACATGGATTTTTTCTTCTTCAGCTAAAAGACCATTTTCAGGACTCAGTATACTATAGTGATGGATACCAACATGTTAAAGCAAAATATACACTAAGGGGATTAAATTTTGAAGAACTTTCATATTGTTGTTTCTGATTGGCCAGAATACTAAATACAGAAAGAAATTAAATACAAAATCTTTTAGAATAAAGTAATTGTATAGTCTTTTGAGATTTTAGCACAATGAATTCAGAAGCATTGAAATATATATCTAGTAACACATTGTACTTTAGTGTGGGGGAAGCTGAATCCGGAGAAGCCTAGAAGAAACTTCCTGAGCTCGCCTCCAATTTGAAAACCTGACTTTAAGTTTCAAATCCCTGGTGGCAAACACCCCAGCCCCAGGGCGCTTCTGCCTAAGGATCATTAAGGTGGTACAATAAAGTGAGACCCTGCTTCGACTGGGCTCCACTCCGTGCCTGATTGTCCCCCAGGTTTGGGGAAGGCTGAGTGGCAGGTGGCGCACTTTCCCCTCCTCAGTCAAGGCAAGCTGCGGGCAGCCTGCCTAATTCTCAGGCGGTGGTGAGGAACAGTCACTGCACCTTAGGGACCGACATTGTGGCATAAGAAGTAATAATGTAGACTGCGATGCCAGGATCCCATTTGGGCACAAGTTCATGTTCTGGCTGCCCCACTTCTGAGCCAGCTAATGACCTGGGAAAATCAATGGAAGATGACTCAAATGTTTGGGCCCAACCAACCACATGGGAGACCCAGATTAAGCTCCTAGCTCCTGGCTTCAGCCTGGCCCAACCCTGAGTTAATAATTACAGCCATCAGGAGAGTGAATCGGAAGATAGATATTTTATCTCCAATAGTACAAGGTAATTATTTTAGAATAACGTATAAATCTTTGAGTAAATAAATTAGACTTTAAAGTCTCTTTGATTTACATCAGAATCAAATAACTCAGCTACTATCTTGAAATACTTTGTAACTAAGGCCATCATTTTTCTTTTTTAGATTTAAAAGATCTATTAGATTAAAGACCTCCAGCCAGAGTGGCATGGAGGGGGGCTTCCAAGAGAAAAAAAGACAAAAGAAATTTGTAGCATTCAAGTTTTTAAGTACAATTTTGCAGGAAAAAAAAAAAAAAAAACTTGACAATCCCATGCCTGAAACTGAATACCATCATTTCTTAAAAATCATAGTAACTCCTCTTCTCCTTTGAATTACAGCTTTTAGAAGGAAGAATTTGAAGAGGAGTTAACATTATAAAATATTGAATGTTTCATATTTTCTCTCCATTTTTAGCAAGGATGTGACAACAAATTTTTACCAATTTTTTTACTTACAATATTGACAAGTAGGTTAAGCCACTGCTTAGGATATCCATATCCCATATCAGGGTATCTGGGTTTGATTCCTACATCTGCTAACAGTACAACTTCATTTTAAGAGGCAGTGGGTGATAGTGTAAAGTATGTAGAGTCCTGTCCCCTATGTGGGAGAACTGGATGGAGTGATCAGCTCCTAGTTGTGTCCTAGGCCAGGCCTGGCTTTTACAGGCATTTGAGGAGTAAATCAGCACAGGAAAGTGTTCTCTCTCTCTCTCTCTCTTTCTCTCTCTCTCACTGCCTTTAAAATAAATTTTAGGGGCCAGCGCTGTGACGCAGTAGGTTAATCTTCTGTCTTCTCCTCTTCCAACCCAGCTCTCTGCTGTGGCCTGTGAAAGTAGTAGAAAATGGCCCAAGTGCTTGGGTGCCAGCACCCACTTGGGAAACCAGGAAGAAGCACCTGGCTCTTAGTTCCTGTCTTCGGATCGGCGAAGCTCCTGGCAGTTGCGGCCATTTGGGGAGTGAACCAAAGGAAAGAAGACCTTTCTCTGTTTCTCCCTCTCACTGTCTGTAACTCTACCTCTCAAATAAAGAAATAAAATCTTTAAAAATAAATAAATAAAATAAATTTTAAAAGAATAACAAATATTGAATCATCTTGCTTCAATCTTATTCTAACAGTCAAAATGGGTCTGATGGTTGTTGACAGTCCTGAGAAACTGTTTATGATCAAGTGGAAACATCATGTCCTAAATATTGGTTGCCAACAGCCAACTGATGGCTATCAAGCCTGCTGCTATTGCTATTATTTGCTTGTTTTTCCTTCATGGTAATGTTATTTTTTGACAATGTAACATGTTTTGGTTAGAAAATATAAATGTTATATTTTGATTTCAATGGTAAATGGATTTTTTTTTTTTACAGAGAGAAAAAAAACAAAGGCATCTGAAGACTTGAGGAAGAAAATAAGAAAAAACTGAATTTTTTGTCATTTCGTACAGCAGAGGGGCTATCAATTTTGTTTTTAAGAAAATTTGAAGGATTTGTTTATACTTAGGATGCAAATAAAACCAATTATGACAGCTTCAATGAAACAACCAGAGCTCATGCAATCTATTTTAAGGTTATGAATATCTGAGGGTATGTCAAAACCTCACATTTTTAGTCTTGACCTGTGGCCTATGCAAATTAAGTTAACCATAAGATTTCAGGTCCTGAAAATATAATCCTTACCAAGAAATGAAATCAACTAAACTGGCACTAAATCTTCAGCCTGGTTTTCCAATTAGAAAAAAATGACATATTTAATATACAGACTCTCAATATGCTCATATTCTCTGGTCTTGGTTTGCTTATGCTGAGAGTGGGATGAACTTTTTTTGTTGCTGGAAAGGCACATTCATTGGGATATTTACTACAGAACTTTCCAAAGTTGGTCCTTTTTAACCCAAAGACTTTGTTTTCATTTTATCCACAATCATAAGAAAAATACAAGAAAACGATATCACTAAAACTAGAATTTGGCAATATTCTCAGAAGAACGGGAATCCTTAGTCTGAAGCTGTTGACATAAACTTCTCTCTTGTGAATTTGGCTGAACTTCTCTTGCATTTGGGAACTTCTCAACTGAGCTGTTTTCTCTAATGCAAAATGATAGCTAACTCTGGAAACCACTTATATGGTACATACATGTTTATGATCATAAGGTACAAAAACCACAGAAGACATTTGAAATATCTACTTAAGCAGACCCTACATGATCTGCAATAAGAAGACATAATCTTTAGATAGAGACAACCAAGAGTGTACCCGAATCTCAATGCAAAACACATTGTCAGGATCTCTTAACAATGCAACTGTAGGAGGTTGAATCTTGGATTCATTTTTCCTACATCAAAAAGGATTTGCTCTCCAGTGTGGATCATTGGCTTTTTCTCACTTTAAGAAAAATTAAGAGGATTTATAAGAATTTTCCAGAAGCAAATGAACTTGGAACAAAAAAACTAAACCAGAATTCTTTGATCAAAAAGGTGTTCAAAGAAGGTCTACAAATTCTACCCAGATAAATTTTCTGCTATGGTTGCTCTTTTTAATTTTTTTCTCTTGTTTTAGTGGTAATCTTATCTATTATCTTTTGGTGGTACACTTTGGCCATCTTTCATGGTATTTTATAGTATGGGTTCACCTCTAATTATTTCTTTAATTTTAATCCCATAGAAAGTTGTTATGTCACCTAAGAAAAGGCAAAATTCATGTGCATTTTACTATAATTAAATACTTTGACATTCCAAATTTAACGATCTCTGACAAAATCTAGTTATTTGATAACTATTTGATAAGCTTTTCCTCAAATAAATTCCCTCTAAAATCTGTACGTACCTCACATTAATATCCCACACTTCACTAAAATCAAAATTATTTTGACTACAAGTCAATTAAATATTTCTGCCAAAATCACAACAGCAGAATATTATTAACAAAAAGATGCAGCCCTAAGTTGCTTGATCAATTCTATCATATCCATTGTCTTGACTCCAAGATTCACTCTAAGAACCATTTACCTCCACTTAGAAAATCTACTTGGCTGGGGCTGGTGCTGTGGTGCAGCAAGTTAAGCCACTGCCTGAGACACCAGTATCCTGTATCAGAGCTCAGATTCAAGTCCTGGCTGCTCTTATTAGCTCCCTGCTAATGTTCCTGGGAAAGCAGCAGAAGATGGTCCAGGAACCTAGGGCTTCTCTACCCATGTGGGAGACCCAGATGGAGCTCCTGGCTCTTGGCTTCAAGTTTGACACAGCCCTGGCTGTTGCAGTCATTTGAGGATGAACTGCAGTTCTCACAACTCAAGTCCCAGAGGTGAGCCAAAATTGATGAGACTCACACTTTGGGTTTGCTTACAGCTGAGAAATCTTGAGTTGAGGAAACCACTTATAAGAGGCTATGATCAAACATTCACTCATTTTATCTCAGAAGGAGCAAGGAAGGCTACATTCTTCTATGAAGGTAAATACTACCTCCATGTTTCAAGGCAGCTTGTTATACAAATATCCTTGAAAATAAAATACAAAGATACAGAAGTACATAATCTGTCAGTGGACTCTTGTAAGACATGTGAAAATGCAACAGAGCCGTGGACATTTGCTTACCAACACTTTCGGGCAGACATCGTCATGTCAAGGCTGTTCAAAAGATGATGCTGTTGAAAAATAAATAACAGGGTGTGAATTGACCAAACTTCAGACAATAATCCCTGGACAATCTCTGAACAACAAAATATGAGGAACAGTACAGATCTGAAAACTACATAAAGATTAATGGCCTCTGCCCTTCCTTTATAGGTCCTTGCTTAAAGCAGGGAGAATAAGAGAGGGACGGAGGAAATTGCTAAGAGCAATCACATGGTTTCCTCTTGAACAGAAACAATTTCCAGAGAACATGAACAATAATCAGACAAAGTCACCCTTGACTATAGAAAAAAATATGAAAACAAGATCATCTGTAATCTCATCAAAATAGAGAGCCTGCAAGGTCACATTAGTAACCCAATGTGCCTTTAGTATTTTTTTAGTAACATAACCCTAGCTCAGGTAACATCTCCAGCCTCTTAATAAAATGAATTAAGGCAATCAATCATTGATTTTTTTTCCCACCTGGAAGTACTCTAACCCTTTCTTTGAACCCTTTTCAACGAATTTAAGAAAAACCCAAATCATATTTCCCAAATGTCTCATTGAGATGTTACATAGTTCTTTAGTATGTTCTCCCTTGCTGTAGCAATTTAATAATCCTACCTTGGCATTTATTTGTAGCTTTGGTGAAACTCACCTAGTGAGCTTCGAAATATCAACACTATCTACAATACTGTGTCAAAATATGTATTTTACTAGTTACTGTTTTGGAATTTTTCCTCTCAGTGTTTATCACTCTAAGGATAGCATATGATTTTACAAGGGTATTCATGACATCTGAAATGGTGCTTTTCTGTGTGATCATGCCACAGAATTAATATATAGTTGGGTTGTTTATTTTCATTTTGCTTTGGATTTGTAAGGATCACTTTTGTTTAAAAAGTGTTGTATTAGTATTTTCTAAAATATTATTATGATTCATAAAACAAATCTGAAAACATATATATTTTTAAAATCTATATTTTTATGCCCCTTCATTCTTCCATATGGAAAAATTATAACACACATAAGGGATCTTCAAAAAGTTCACAGAAATGTGTATTTTGAAAACACTTTATGGATTTTAAAATTTTTACATCAAAATAAATAGTTGTAATTTTATTTTCCATGACCTTCTGAAAAACTTTCACATATGCTTTTCCCAGTTGCGATTTTTTTTAACTTTGCTCAGATCATAATCAAATGTATGTCACACGACTAATCGGAACTTAACACTACTCTGCTTGGCTTACTACATTGTTCTCTGGTTTCTTTAACGAGTCCACTAAGACAGGACAACAGGATGTTTCATGATTTGCCTTTACAATCCGTGCTCCAACATAAGACTGTACCTATAAATTTGTTTCAGAATTAAATGAAAGGAGTGAAGTTAGTCAAAAAGTAAGCACATGTGACACCTTAAGAGATATTTCTAGAAAAGCTTCCCCTCCTAGAAATTGTAGCATATTAATAGGAATTTTAACATTTTTGTAGGAGTTACTCTGCTGTACCCATTAATGCTATGTTATAGTGCCTTCTTAGTCATGTCTTAGTCAGTAGAGACTTGTGTAAAACTTTGGACTCTTACTAACATTAGTAAGAAATGGCATTTAGGGAGGGAAGCTATGGGGGGGGAGCCATTGTAATCCATAAGCTGTACTTTGGAAATTTATATTCTTTAAATAAAGGCTATATATATATATATATATATATATATATATATATATAAAACAAAACAAAACAAAACAAAAAAAGAAATGGCATTTAAATGTAGATTTAGGGGTTAGTGGCATAGCTGCTTAAGCCACTGCCTGCAACACTGGCCATTCCCTAGGGGATCCCCATGGGTGCCAGTTCCTGCCCCAGATGCTCTACTTCCAGTACACCTCCCTGTGAATGACCTGGAAAAAGCAGCAAACAATGGCCCAAGTGCTAGGGCCCCTGCTCCACGTGGGAGACCTGGAAGAAGCTTCTGGTTCCTGACTTCAGTTTGGCTCAGAACCAGACATTGCAGCCATTTGAGGAATGAAACAGTAGATGGAAGAATCTCATTGTCCCTTCTTCTCTCTCTGTAACTCTGACTTTCAAATAAATAATTAAATCTTTTAAATAAATAAATCTTTAGGTGGAGACTGACTTTGTTCCTATATTATTACAAATGTGGTTCATATTTTATAGGTCTAAGTACTATTTGCATTAATGTATCTATGAAGAGTCTATTCATATTTTGGAATGTAGCATCCAAAGAGTCATGTGGCATATATGTTCTCTTATGTCTGATCCTTTCCACTTAACATTTCACTATGTTGCTCTAGATCCTTATCATCATTCAGTATTGCGCTTTTGAAAACAATCTGTCATTCTGATGAAGCCATATCTTAGTTCAAAGAGAGAGCAATTCCTGATTGTTTAATTGTAATTATCTTCTAAATAATTTCATTTTGATCCATGAACTAGATGTGTGCTTTATATTTCAAATGAATTTCCATTTCTTTAGAGATGTGTCTGTTACTGATCATTTACTAGATGGTATCAATAATTTGAAATTCATATATCTTCCTGACTTTTGATTTTTTTTATCCTATGGTAATGATGTATATAATGCTGACTTCTTTAATTCTACTTTGTTTGGTGTTAATACTTGTAAGTCTGTACCAATTTAACTAATCACTAATACTAATACTTTAAAAATTTTTAAATATTTGGTATTGTGTTTTAGGCATGTTTCACGAATACAGTATGTTGATTAATTTTTAACAATTTACTTCAAACTTTCTGGTTTTATCCCTTTTCTGTTTTTTGGGTGTTTTTTGTATGCCTAATGTGGGGGGTCATTATTGTTTCTCAGTCCATTTTTATCTATTTATAAGTAATTATCCTTTTAAGTTTCTATTGGCTCTTTGAAGTTAGAAACTGTTTTTGGCCGGCGCCGTGGCTCAACAGGCTAATCCTCCGCCTTGCGGCGCCGGCACACCGGGTTCTAGTCCCGGTCGGGGCGCCGGATTCTGTCCCGGTTGCCCCTCTTCCAGGCCAGCCCTCTGCTGTGGCCCGGGAGTGCAGTGGAGGATGGCCCAGGTGCTTGGGCCCTGCACCCCATGGGGAGACCAGGAAAAGCACCTGGCTCCTGGCTCCTGCCATCGGATGAGCGCGGTGTGCCGGCCGCAGCGAGCTCTCCGCGGCGGCCATTGGAGGGTGAACCAACGGCAAAAGGAAGACCTTTCTGTCTGTCTGTCTCTCTCTCACTGTCCACTCTGCCTGTCAAAAATAAAAAATAAAAAAAAGAAAAAAAAAAAGAAACTGTTTTTGTTTGTGTGATCATGCCTTCATTTTGTCCCTGTCTGCCCTTGTTCTGTTCTTGTTCTTGAAAAATGGTTTCACTGATTATAAGAATCTAGGTTCAAATGTGTATTCTTTCAGCACATTAAATTTACAATTTCCCTCACTTTTGGCTTCATCCTTGAAGAGTCAGTAGTAGTCACTAGTAGATGAATTGACGTTCTTTTATAGGAAATCTCCTTTCACCTCAGCTGCTTCTAAGATTTTTTTTCTCTCCATCTTTGGTTATTGTGATTTCACCATGCATAGAAGGGAAAGTTTCTTTTACTTCCTCTCTTTCTTCCTTCCTTCCTCCCATCTTCCCTTCCTACTAGCCTCCCTTTTCTCCTTTCACTGTCTCTCCTTCCTCCCATCTTCCCTCAATTATTATTATCATAAATTTCATTAAATTATATTCTTGGTTCTATTACTTTTTTTTAAAGATTTTTGTTTATTTATTTGACAGGTAGAGTTACAGACAATGAGAGAGAGAGAGACAGAGAGAAAGGTCTTCCTTCTGTTGGTTCACTCCCCAAATGGCCACAATGGCCGGAGCTATACGGATCCAAAGCCAGGAGCCAGGTGCCTCTTCCTGGTCTCCCATGTGGGTGCAGGGGCCCAAGCACTTGGGTCCTCCACTGCCCTCCAGGGCCAGAGCAGAGATCTGGACTGGAAGAGGAGCAACCGGGACTAGAACCCGGCGCCCATATAGGATGCTGGCGCCGCAAGCAGAGGATTAACCTAGTGCATAGTGCCGACTCCGGTTCTATTACTTCTATCATCATATTTTTAAGCTCAAGTTATTCGTATTTATTCAAATTCATTTTAATCATACATGTTTCTTACACTTTCAAGTGGTCTTCCATTTGTTATTTATAATTAAACTAGATATTTTATGATTGAAACATTAGTATCTGCATATTATCCCATTTTATAGTTTGATGTCTGATGTTTCCATACATGAAGACATTGCTCATCTCCAGTGGTGAGCTTTTGTCTTAACCAGTTTCCACTAGTTACCATTCCTGATGTCTCGGTTGTGTGATTTACTACTTTTGTATTCTGAATGGATGCTTCTTAGAAAATTTTCTTGTGAGAACATTGAAATTGAGCTATTTCCATTTTTTTTGCTTTAGCTACTTATCTGAGAACCCGTTATTCTAATACTACTTTAAGTGATTTTTTTTTAATTTAGGTATGGGAAGGCATTAGATCTTTTTTGAGTTATGTCTTCTGAATATTAATTCTCAAGGAATACCTTTTGACACCTGTAGCATCAATATTAAGCCACAAATGATTCCAGGAGACTTCTAAGAAACACTATTTGATTTTTAAAAAATATTTATTCATTTATTTATTGGAGAGGTAGAGTTACAGAAAGGCAGAGAGAGATAAAGAGGTCTTTCATCTACTAGTTCACATCCCAAAGGAATGCAACTGCCAGAGCTGAGCTTATCCAAAGCTAAGAGCTAGGAGCTTCTTTTGGGTCTCCCATGTGGGTGCAGGGGCCCAAGGACTTGGCTCATTTTCTACTGCTTTCCCAAGCCATAGCAGAGAGCTGGATCAGAAGTGAAGCAGCAGGGACTCAAACCAGAGTCCATATGGGATGCTGGCGCTGCAAGTGGTGGCTTTACCCACTAAGCCACAGCACTGGCCCCTTGATATTTTAAGATACCTAAAAGCTTCATCAGGCAAGAAGAGAATCATACCACTTACTACAAAAAATATTAGTAGGTAAAATAGTAGTAATTTTTCAGAATTTAAAACACAAAAATATTTACCTTTTTGGTAACAATAAAATGGATACCAATTCATATTTAATAAGCTTGCAACATAAGACCAAATTACAAAGAGAAATGTATCTATTGGGGGGACTTATTATTTATTGTCTGAGAACCTTCCTAACTCTTTAACTTTTTTGTTGTTTTTGTTGTTGTCCATTTGTTTAAAAGAGGTGGGCATTTGTTTCAGCAGTTAAGATACCATGCATGCATCCCCTATAGGAATTGTTGGTTTGAGTCCTAACTCCATTTTCAACCTAGCTTCCTGCTAGTGTCTATTCAAGATGCAACAATTGAAATGATAAGTAGTTGGGTCTCTGCCACTCATATAAGAAAGTATAATTTGCTCATGAGATCCTGGCTTTTTCCTGGCCCATCCCTTACTGTTGTGAATACTTTAGGAGTTAATCAATGGCTGAAATATATTTCTCTTTCTGCCTACCGACTAAAGTGAAACAAAGAAAAATAAAAAACTGGCAACAAGCCAGCAGACCACTATTAATTCCCAACTGCAGGATACCAAAGTTCCCTATTTAAGAGCTTACAGAGACCAGAGATGCGGCACAGCAGGGAAAGGCCTCCCCTTGCCGTGCCCACATTCCATATGGGTGCCTGTTCTTTTACCCAGATGCACCACTTCTGACCCTCTCTCTACTATGGCCTGGGAAAGCAGTGGACAATGGCCCAAGTCCTTGGACCCATGCACTCAAGTGGAAGAACCAAAAGAAGCTCCTGGCTCCTGGCTTTGGATGGGCCCAGCTCCAGCCATTGCAGCCATCTGGGGTATGAACCAGTGAATAAAAAACCTCTCTCTGTCTCTCTCTCTCTCTCTCTGTAACTACGCCTTTCAAATTATTGATACCATCTAGTAAATGATCAGTAACAGACACATCTCTAAAGAAATGAAAATTCATTTGAAATATAAAGCACACATCTAGTTCATGGATCAAAATGAAATTATTTAGAAGATAATTACAATTAAACAATCAGGAATTGCTCTCTCTTTGAACTAAGATATGGCTTCATCAGAATGACAGATTGTTTTCAAAAGCACAATACTGAATGATGATAAGGATCTAGAGCAACATAGTGAAATGTTAAGTGGAAAGGATCAGACATAAGAGAACATATATGCCACATGACTCTTTGGATGCTACATTCCAAAATAAACCATGGTGTCCTTTGAGGAGTGTGGATTGGGTCTGAGAGGACCTGAGGGAACATAGTTCAGGTAGTGTAAATGTGTTATTATACATGGATCTTCCGAGTGGTCATGGTGCTGCCTATGTTTCCAAATACTCAGTAAAGTATGCACTTAATACTGTACATTCTCTTTATAAAATTATACTTAATTAAGAAATTACACATTGTAAGTGACTACAGAATAGGGACTTACATAAAACTAGTGAGAAAAAATCCAAATAATATAGAACACAGAATTCAAGAAACTAACATAAGCAGAGAGATTTATAATTAATGGCATGTTATATTTTATGAAAAGGGAGAAAGAACAGCAGAAACCAACTACAATGTACTAAAGCAAATAATAATAGTGACTCAATGAAAATAGAGAATTAAAATGCAGAATTTTGTACATTATGAAAATGTCTCTTTGAGATAAAGAAAAATGAAGCATAAAATTGAATTTAGGTAATACAAGAAACTTCTATAGACTTAGAATGATTAAAATGTTTTAAAAATATTTTTAAAATGTATGAAAAAATTTAAGCAGTAAGATGGAAAAAATATATAACATATCCAACCTGACAGAAAATGAAAAGGAATACAGAATAGTCTTGTAATCTTTAATGAAATTGCACATCTTATCAAAATCTTTTGACAAAGAAAATAACAGGCCATGTTCTACAATATGTTAAAGTAATAGATGATTCTGATTTTGTCTGATCTAACAGCCATATTAAAGGAGGGATATGTCTGTTACTTGGTTAGAGTATGTTATTAATTCCCAAACCAGAGGACAAAAAATTACTGACCAAAATAGAATATATTTGTGAATATGGAAGAAAAACAGCAACTTGCAAAAGAGATACTACTTTTTGATCAGTTTAAGTTTGAGTTAACATTTTGAAATAAAATTATTCAATCTGGCAGATTATATGATTACAAGTAAAATACAATCATCACAATAGATAAATAAAAAGAGTAATGAAACCCAATATCCCATCTTGATAAAATCTCTCAGCAAGCAAAAGAAAGTTATTTATTTACAAAGCAAAGCCTGTATCACAAAATTTACTACAAACATTATACTCAGTAGTTACACTTTATTGTATTTCGTTAAGAGTAGGATCAAGATACAGATGCAAATTATTTACACTTCTGTTCATCTATTTTTTTCAGAATGTGCCAGACAGTTTACTAAGAAAATAATTAAATTCAGAAAACAAAATTCTATTTGCCAACAGCATTATTATATGCACAAAAAATGTAAGCAATTTTACAAATAAATGTTGGGGCCATTAAGAGAGTATAATATGATTGATAAATAAAAGTCAATACACAGCAATCATTTATTTGTTTTCTAACATTTCCAAAGTATATTTTTATATCTTTCAACAGCAATTATTTTTTAGAACAACTAAAATAATGATGTACTTGGATAAAGTTAGTATTAGGCACAAAATTCTAAAGCTTCACTGAATAATATGGAAGAGATATGCTGTCAATTAACAGAAGAATGACGATTCTTCCCCACTGAATCAAAAAATAAAATAAATGTATAATGTAGTATATCTGGATTATAGATATTCTATGGCAGTAAATGTGAATTAGATATAGATGCATGAATGAAAATTTTGAGTAGAAAAATGTTATTATTCATTTATTTTATTTGAGAGAAGACAGAGATGCAGAAAGAGGGAGGGAGGAAGAAGGGGTGGAGGAGAGAGAGAGAGAGATCAATGCAGAGAGAGGGAAAGAGAGATTAATCTTCCAACATTTGGTTAACTCTCCAAATTCTTGCAACAGCTGTGTCTGGGCCAGGATAAAGTCAGGTCCCTGGAAGTCATTTCCATGCTCCCACATGGGTGGCAGGGACCCAAGTATCCCAGACATCTGCTGCTGCGCAGAGTATGCATTAGCAAGTAACTGGAATCTGAAGCAGGGACTGTGATACAGGATGGGAGAATGGGGGTTCCAAGTGACACCCTAACTGCTGCACCAAATGCTCACTCCAGAAAAAAAGAATTCTGAATATAAAAGTTAACTATAGCATAATACATATTACAAACATAATAGTCAAGTACAAAAGTAGGCAATTATTTAAAAAATCATATTATTTAGGAACATAAATCTGCTCTCAATACCCCAAATTTAAAATTTCAAAATTCATTTCCCTCTCAGAAGCATCTGAAAGCATATATTCTTCTTAGATCAGTAGGTTTATCTTATATGTTTTTTTTCTTATATTTGTGATTCTATCATGAGAATTATGTGTCACATGGGTCACATAGTTCTTGGTATCCATCTGATAGATGAGGAGAAAGAGCAAAACAGACCAACTCACTTCTCAATCACTCTGGTCAAGAAATAACACAGATCACTTCCACTCATGTTCCATTTATGCAAGAACTTGTCATTTTGCCCCTCCTGAACATAAACTTGCCAAAATTATAGAGTTTGAGAGAATCAAAGGTTGAAAAGATAATAAGTAGAAAAGATTTGTTTGCAGTACGCAACTTAAAAGTTAAAATTCCAGTCAATGGGTATAGGATTGTGCCGCAGTTTGGATGAGCTTTTTTCCAACCAAAATACAGGCTGAAATGTAATTGCCAATGTAACTGTATTAATAGGTGATGGGGCCTTTAAGAGACATTTGGGTCATAGGGCTTGGCCCTCATCAAGATGTTAACATGGCTACTACAGGAGTGGGCTGTCATAAAGAATCACAAACTCTTTGTATCCTCTCACTTCTACACGTGCCCACTTGCCCTTCTGCTTTCTACCATGAGTTGTAGCAACACCTGGCCCCCATCAGATGCTGCTGCACAATCTTAAACTTACAACCTCCACAGCTGTGAGCTAACTGAACTTTTCTTCTACAAATCAGCCAATGTCAGGTACTGCACTATAACACCTAAAAATTAAGACAGAAGGTTTGTGTGTTTTTTCTTTCTTTTTACTTTTTTTTAAATATTTTATTTATTTATTTGAGAGGTAGAGTTACAAACAATGAGAGGGGAAGATAGAGAAAAAGGTCTTCCTTCCTTTGGTTCACTCCCCAGATTGCCGCAACGGTCGAAGCTGTGCCCATCTGAAGCCAGGAGCAAGGTACTTCTTCCCGGTCGCCCATGTGGGTGCAGGGGCCCAAGGACTTGGGCCACTATCTACTGTTTTCCCAGGTCACAGCAGAGAGCTGGACTGGAAGAGGAGCAGCTGGGACTAGAACTGGCACCCATATGGGATGCTGGTGCCAAGGCGGAGGATTAACCTACTGCGCCACCGCACTGACCCTTTTCTGTTTTTTTAGTAATTTTACAAAGAAAGAAATATTTAATAAAGAATATCCTTTAGCACAAACAGGAAAATGAAGGTAGTTTCAGCAATATTTTTAGGGAGAGATGATAGTGGCCCGTGGAACAGCAGCAGGGAAATTAGACATGGAAAATATATGGGATATATTTTGATAGAAATTAACAATGAATTCCTTATGGATTCCAATATTGTATGGTTGTTCAAAAATAATGAAAGGTCACTATAAACTTCAGGTCTTTCTCATTAAGAATTTGAATTTGGATCCACAGAATGTGATGAAGAAAAATGTAAAAGGAGTGGTGTTTGTTTATAAAATCAAAGTTTAACTGCTTCTGAGATTCCCATGATACATGAATGTAGATATGTTGAATAGACATTTGGGTGTTTAAGACTAATGCAACCCATGGATGCATGTCTGTTTCTCAGGCTAGAGTGCCTGTATTTGAGTTGTGCCTCTGTCTTCTGGTTCTGATGCACTCCTGGGAGGCCAATGTTGGTGACTCAGGTAATTGAGTCCGTTCTGTCCATGTTGGAGTCCTAGACTGAGTTCCCAGCTCTCAGCTTTAGCATGGTCCACTGTGTCTGAATGTCTATCTGTGTGTGTCTGTGTGTGTGCATGCATATCCACCTGCATGGGGCTGGGGGAGGACATTTGATACCCCACATCCCAAATCAGAGTGCCTGATTGAAGAACCACCTCTTCCAATTCTGATCCAGCTTCCTCCTTAGGTACACCCTAGAAAGAAGCAGTGATACCTCATGTACTTGAGTTTCTGCCGCTTACATGGGAGACCCAAATGGCATTTCAGGACAATTGTAGGTTTTTGAATAGTGAATCAGAAAATGGAAAATACCTCTCTGTATCTATTTTTTTAAAAAAAATGAAAATAAATACATCAAAATTAAACAGATTAAGTCTCTGCTTGGGACATCTGCATTCAATTTCAGAGTATCAATTCATGTCTGGGCTCTTCTGCTTCCAATCTGATTTCCTATAGCGTGCAGCAGATGGTGATTGGGCCCCTGCTGCCCATGTAAGAGACACAAATGGAGTTCTAGGCTCCTGTTTTGAACTGGCTGAACCTTGACTATTGTGGGTATTTGTGGAGTAAACCAGCAGATGAAAGATATCTGAAAATAAACTTATTTTAAATGTGTTCATAAGTTTGGAAATCACCAACGTATTAATTCTCTGTAGATGTCATAGGATTAAAGGTTATTTCCCACATAGACATTTTAGATAATTTTTTTCTTTTTCCTCTTTTAGATTTATTTTGTTTATTTGAAAGGCAGAGAGAGAGAGAGAGAGAGAGAGAGGATATATATATATATATATATATATATAGAGAGAGAGAGAGAGAGAGAGAGAGAGAGAGGAGAGAGAATCTTCCACCTGCTGGTTTACTCCCCAAGTGCAAGGACATGGGCCATCTTTAGTTGCTTTCCCAGTTGCATTAGCAGGGAGCTGGATCAGAAGTGAAGTAGCCAGGACTTTAATTGGAGCTCATTTGCCATGGCAGTGTTGCAGGTGGTGGCTTTACCCTCTACAACCAGCCCTGATAATTTTTAAAAACTTCCCTGCACAGAAGAATGAGTCATTCTTTAAACTAGATACAAGGCAGACAGCAAAAAATGAAGAAGGGGAGACTAAAAAGTGGCAGCTCACGATGCAATAGGGAATCCAGGAGAGTATGTTGGAAAACAGAAATATATAAAAAAGAGTTTAAAAATGTGGTTGTGCTAAAGTATACAAGTGATACTGAGTGACTGAGTGGGTTAATGACAAAGAATGTCTTACTAAAATTGGAAGTTTGAAATTCATCAGAGCCCTTGATAAGAACTTTAATGAGGTTGTCAGCAGAAAAACCTAATTGTGATGGGTTAGACAATGGAAGGTTACTACAGGGGAGACAGTAATCTAATATTCTAATAACGATAGCAAAATAAGGACTCAAAGAGGGGCATTGCTTTCAGGGAAGGGCTATATTTGTTATTAGGAGACTGGAGTACTGAATTTGGAGGTGGAATTGGATGAATGAAAGAAGGAGGCCGGCGCCGTGGCTCAACAGGCTAATCCTCCGCCTTGCGGCGCCGGCACACCGGGTTCTAGTCCCGGTCGGGGAGCCAGATTCTGTCCCAGTTGCCCCTCTTCCAGGCCAGCCCTCTGCTGTGGCCCGGGAGTGCAGTGGAGGATGGCCCAAGTGCTTGGGCCCTGCACCCCATGGGAGACCAGGAAAAAGCACCTAGCACCTGGCTCCTGCCATCGGATGAGCGCGGTGCGCCGGCTGCAGCGCGCCGTCCGTGGTAGCCATTGGAGGGTGAACCAACGGCAAAGGAAGACCTTTCTCTCTGTCTCTCTCTCTCTCACTGTCCACTCTGCCTGTAAAAAAAAAAAGAAAAGAAAAAAAAAAAAGAAAGAAGGAATATGTGTTTAGCCTCATTTGCAGATGGAATCCTGAGCTTAGTCGTAAGAAGGTGGTTACTGACTATAATGCCAGCATCGCGCACGAGCGCTGACTCAAGTCCCCGCTGCTCCACTTCCAATCCAGCACCCTGCTGATGCATATGGGAAAGCAGCAAAGGATGTCTCAAGTCTTGGGCTGCACCCATGTGGGTAAGATGATGTTCCTGGCTCTGGCTTCAGCCTGTCCAGTCTTGGCTTTTGCAGCCATTTGGGAGTAAAGCAGCACATAGATCTCTGTCTCTCTCTCTCTCTCTCTCTTTCTCTCTCTCTCTCCCCCCCACCCACCCTCCCTCTCTCCCTCCCTCTCTTTCTCTCCCTCTCTCTCTTACTCTTCCTTTCAAATAAATATTAAAAATAATTAATAAATGGAGGCTGGACTTTGAAATACCAGGACATTTCCACAGAACTATGTTGAAAGATTACAACTTGGGGCAGAGAGAATATGGTTTCTAATATTTGGTGCTAATTATTCTTGTCTGATTTCTTCTATTTTTTGGTGAATGAAGAGTCAGGGTAATCCAATTATCAAATGGAGCACATGTAAATTAATAGATTGAAAAATGAGAAAAAAGTACAAAATAGTCATCTAAGAAAGTGGCCTAGAGGGTAAAACAGTCACCTGCCACACCAGCATTCAATACTCCCATCTGAGTCCTGCCTGCTCCACTTCATATCCAGATTTCTGCTAATGAACCTGGGAAAGCAGCAGAAGATGGCTTAAGTCTTTGGACCCCTGCACCCATGTGGAAGACCCAGATGAAGCTCCTGGCTCCTGGCTTTGGCCAGCCTTTGCAATCTTTTTGGGAGTGAACCAGCAGAGTAAAAATCTCTCTCTATATATATCTATATCTATATCTATATCTATATCTATATCTATATCTATATCTATATCTGCCTTTCAAGTAAATAAGGTAAATCCTTTAAAACAAAGTGTGAAAACAAATTTTACCAGGAAACCTAGTAGCTTGGCTAAGTAATAACTTGCCAACTTAAGAACTGTGTTTATGAATTTTAAATGGGAGCAATCCAAGTGTTGTGAGATGTCTTAGTTGGGGTTGCAAATGTGGTTTAGAAAGTTAGTTTGTTCTAACTAAGATAATGGATTTTCCAGTAATTATGTAGATGAGAGAAGGAGGCAAGAGAGTTGGGGGGTTTTGTAATAATTAATTTTAACAAACTGAAACTTAAACTGAGTATGGGAAGGAGGGTCAAAGATGAGTGGCTTTTTAAGGTAAGAAAACAAATTAAGATTCATGGTGGGAATAGGCAAACTATGTAAAGTGGAGCCATAAGGGGCTGGTGCTGTGGCACTGTGGGTTAACATCCTGGCCTGAAGTGCCAGCATCACATGTGGGCGCCAGTTCGATACCCAGCTGCTCCACTTCCCATCCAGCTCTCTGCTATGGCCTGGGAAAGCAGTAGAAGATGGCCCAAGTCCTTGAGCCCTGTACCTGCATGGGAGACCTGGAAGAAGCTCCTGGCTCCTGGCTTCAGATTGCAGTAGCTCCAGCCGTTGTCACCAATTGGGGAGTGAACTAAAGGATAGAAGACCTCTCTCTCTCTCTCTCTGCCTCTCCTCTCTGTGTAACTCTTTCACATAAATAAATAAATCTTAAAAAAAAAATAAAGTGGACAATAAAGAGCTAAAGTAAAATATGAAATCAATTAATTTCTAATTAAACTAGTGGGAAAAGATAAATGACCTCTTGATTTATTTCCACTTATGAATATTTTGTCAGATAATTCTGCATTTATCAATTTAAAAGCAAAGTATCTGCTCTAAATTTAGTCTTTTGGGATTTCCAATGGAGACTGGTCAACAATCATCTTTTACACATAATTACAGATTTAATCTTCTAAATTTGACCACCCTTTCCTGGAATCTCTAGAAATCGAAATTCTCTATGTAGAAAATGGGATAAGCATTTTAACTATATTTTAAAATATTGTATCTAGAGTATATGGACAAAGATGCCCTTAAATTCAAACAGTGATCACATTTAGCTCTCATTTTTATATTGATTCTAATCATACTGAATTCACCCATGAATATATCCTAAATGATTATCTATTTATATTAAGTGTGAAAATGGATTATATATACAATATTCACATGAAGATTCTTTAAAAGATTCATTTATTTATTTATTTAAAAGGCAGAGTAAAAGAGAGTGAAAACGAGACAGAGGAAGACACAAAGAGATCTTCCACCCGAGGGTTCACTTTGCACAAGGCCTCACCAGCTGGGGCCGGATCAGGCTGAAGTAAAAAATCCAGAACTCTATCCAGGTCTCCCAAGTCAATGACAGGGAAATAAGGACTTGGGCCATCATTTCTTAATCTCACCGGTGCATTAGTAGGAAGCTAGATCGAAAACAGAACAGCCAACATTCTAACCAGTACTCTGATATGATATGGAATGCTACTGTGCAGTAGTAATGCCAGTTCCTATGTGAAGATTTTTTTTAAAATAAAAGGATCATAAGGATACAATTTAGTACTCAATGTAAGTTTGAAAAAAATTCTTGCATTGTATATGCATTGCTTCTTAATAGAATTTCAGATTTCTTTCAGTATTTGCTAGTTTAGCTTAAGTGAGAAAAATGTAATTTAATGGACAATGGATTAAATTAATATCTTATTATCTAATTTTGAATATAAATTAACTATGAATCTATTAAAGTAGACATCTACCATTTATAGACAAGGCATTGGAGAGCCCAAAAACAAATTTCAAGTATTTTACTGCAATGCAAAGAATGCTTTATTTCCATATTCATTATTTGTGAGAAGACAATTACATAAAACTAAAGGCACTCTAACACATTGAATTGTAAAAGTAGAATTTTCCTTGACAAAATAATGCATAAAAATTTAAAAACATATATGTATCCATACAGAAAATTATGCTTTATGAAGATTCAATTAATAAGTTACTAATTATTTAATTACTAATAAACTCATATCCTGTTAAGTTTTCTTCTACTTTAAAGTCTTTACCAATTCCAATATACTAGTTTCACATTAAAGTCTTAATTATTTTATCTTTTGATATTAAACTAGCACCTTAATAACAAGGACATTGCCAAAATGTATCTACTAGTGAGAGTTTGGATACATAGCTATGTTTCATTATAAGTTCCTTGCAGAAAACATTCTGATTAAAATGTTATTTTTCTATCATTTGTATTTCTACATTCTGACCTTAGAAAGATGTAGGGATACTTTAATATATTAGGGCTTACCAAAAATGTTTATCATCACAAATTGTATATGTGTGCCAAAATTCATTTGAAGTAGAATAGTAGTTGTCAGCTCTATTATTTAATGTTACAGAATTTTACATGCTATACAATCCTTTTTCCTTGAAAAATTTTTCACTTTGTGCCTTTGCATCTAACAGATAAACTGATCATAGCCATGTGATATGGCCATCTAGAAAGAGAATTTAGATGATAGACTCTGATGTGAAGCAAATGAAAATTTTAAATGATAAAATATCGCAAAATCGTTAAATTAATGCAAAATAGCTAAAAATGATAGTATGTGTATATAAGCAGTGTTCATTTTAATAAATTGTATAAGGCACAATATCAGCAGTTGAAGAATATGCTAAATTAAAATGAATTTCAGAATAAGGTTAAATCCACAAAACTAATATGTTGTTTACATGTGAGGTATAATATTTCATTCCAGAATATAATCACCCAAGAAAAACAAATTAACACCATAGTGAAATAGTACTTCACACCTATCAAGGTGGTTATTATTAAAAATCCGAAAGATATGAAATGTTGACAAGGATGTGGAGTAAAGGGAATCCTTGTATATATTGTTGATTGGAATGCACACTGACACAATCATTACAGAAACCAACATGGAAATTCCTCAAAAAACTTTAGAAATAATTATCCTGTAATCTTACAGTCACACTTCTCGGTATATTTATAAGGAAATAAAATCAGTATCTCCATGAAATATATCCACTTTCATGTTAATTGCAGCATCATTCATCATAGCCAAGATATGTAAATGTTTATTTTCAGATTAGTGGAGAAATTTGTGGGAAAGATGGACCTAAAAGACAAGTTTATTTTGGTGCAAATTTTATGAAATCCACAGATAACTTTTTCATAATATGCATTTCCCATGACCTTTTGGGGGATCTTTCATGCACTTATACATATAAAATGGATTATTATTCAGTCATTTACAAAAGGAAATTTTGTCATTTGCAGCAATGTTTATGAACTTGAAGGATATTACTAAGCTGAATAAGCCAGACAGAGAAAGACAAATGCTGTATCACTTAGACATGAACTCCAAAAACTTAAACTTGTGACAGTAGAGAAAAGAACAGGGACTGGGAGTTGGAGCAAATGGGGAGATGTGCAAATGTGCTATTCTGAGTTGAGTTCTGGGAGTTGAACAGGCAATGTGGTGACTGCAGTCAGTAACACTATCTTGCATTGAATACTTGGAATTTACTAAGCAGGCAGATCTTAAGTATTCAAGTCATATACACACAAAATGTTAACTATGTAAGGTGATGAATGTGTTAATTAAATTGATTGTGGTAATCATTTCACTATGTTTATGTATGTCAAATAATCATGTCTAAGCGTTAAATATGTACAATTTTATTTGCAGTTATACCTTCATAATGCTGAAAAAGGAAAAGTACTTTAATGAGCAGACAACCCTTATCCAGACTCAAGTCTCTTTCTACCTGAGTTCTGAACCTCATCCTGCTTTTGCTTCATTCATCTCTTTTGCAAGAACTTGCCCCTCATATCCTCTTCCCTGTATAATTTACCATGTTCTACTCATCCTTTCACTATGTTATTTGAATTGTTTCTCATAAATAAATACAAATTCCTTTCTTTGAATGCTTTTTGACTCTCCCCTACAAAATATAATTAATTTTCATTTAGAAATAAGGAATAGACACAAAGATCACACCAGGAAATTATGAACCCAGACTGAATATAATTATTGCAAAAAATCTTAATAATTGAATCAGCCTGACAACAATAAGCTTATGCTATCAACACAAAAATTATTTTTCAAATATAGAAAAGATTGTTTCAAATATTTCCAGGCATCCATGATTGTCATTCTGATTACGTATGCAAGAAAGAGTACAGAATTTTTGCCAATGAACAATGTGTTAAAGATAGAACCATGTATGATAATAGCAATGAACAATCTCATAATGACAGACAATTCTATGTGTGTGGGAGTGTGAGTAGAAGCATTTAGGTAAAAAGTTCAGTACTGCTTAAAAAAGGAATATTTTATTAGAATTTAGATACAGATCTCTTTAACCTCTAAAACATATGCCAAAAGTAAAAATAACTCTTTTAAAAAGCACTGGAAATGGGAAAATTTTAGCCTGTTCAATTCTTTTAAATGTTTCCTGCAATTAGAATTATCCTTTAAGTATCAAAATTTTCTCCAATGTTAAAATGTATATAGATTACTTCAGACAGAACAACTAACTTATTCCTTGCTTTTACTGAAGTGTTTTACAAAGCAATAATAAATAAAATAATAAAATTATGTTTCTAACAACAAAAATCTCTGCAAATAGATGTATTAATTATTTCTTATTTTAAATGTTTATTTTTGAGTGACCTAATTATATATTTCATAAACTAAAGCCTGAAAAATACATCTGAAAAATAAGAAATAATGCATCCAGGAGGTTCTTATAGGAATTTTTTGCAAAAAAAAATTAATTTCCTTATTTGGAGTATTATATTCATAACACTAAAGAAAATATTTGGAAGTCAGCCTTGTGGTGTAGCAAGTAAAGCCTCCACCTATGACACCAGTATCCCATATGGAAACCCATTCGTGTCCCAGATGCTCTGCTTCAATGAAGCTCCCTGCTAATGTGCTGGGAAAAGCAGTGGAGGATGATTCAAGGGTGAAGCTTATGGCTGATGGCTTTCACCTGGCTCATACCTGGCCATTGCAGCCGTCTGGGGAGTGAACCAGTGAATGGAAGATCTTGCTCTCTCTCTCTGTCTTTCACTTTCTCTCAGTAACTGACTTTCAAATAGATGAATAACTTAAAAAAAAAAAAAAAGAAAATGTTTGATGACTAGTTATGATAAATAGTTTTATAGTATAAATGAATTCCAGTAACTACTATTGATAAAAAAAAGTTTATCCACTGTTGCTTAGGATTATATTCTCCGATGAATTCACCACATTTTCCTTATCTTCTTTATCTCTGTTATTTGTTCGGAAGTCTACTTTGATGTTAATATAGTCACACTAATTTTACTTAAACTAGTGTTAATATGGTGAATCTCTTAACATCTTCATAATTTTATTTTGTGGCATCTTTGCAGTTCAAGCAGACATCTGTAGCAAGCATGCACTGAGTGCTTGTTTTTCATCAATATGACAACTTCTGTTTAATAATGCAGGTGTTTAGACTATTTACATGTGATTAAGATATGATTGGTTTAAATCCAACATTTCAAAGGAATCACAATATTTCATTGTCTGATTTATAATTTATCTTAAAGCTATTGGTTTATATAGAAAGTATGTTTTTTTCAATTGTTCAAGGTAGGGATGAAGTATGGGTAAATTCAGTCACAGTTAATTCACTGTGGAAGGAAGTTAAGATTTGTGTCTCTTGACTGATAATTTAGCAAGGCAATTACTTCTCTACTAAAATACATTTTTCTAGGATTTTTACTTTATCTTCATTTTATTGGAGCATTAACATTATTGTAAAAACTATGTCATCTACCTATTTATGATTACACCAGGTAATTTTTCTTGATAATTTGTTTAAATTATATCTTCATCCTTGTTCAGTTACTCAACTTGTGACTGTTTGTCTATGCTCTACCCTACTAATACACTGGATAGTATTTCAATATCACTAATCTCTTAAGAAAGAGATCACCTTGGAAATACTGCTTTAACAATTTGTACATCACTTTGCTATTATCTCAATTTTCGCTCCTTGAATTCCTCTTAGAAAAAGATTAGCTTGAGAGTTTATTTTTCTACTGTTCACCTACTTTTCATCTTTTAATAATGTAGTTTGTGTGATTTTTTGTCTCATTGTGTATTCCAAGTTACATTTTTTTTTACTCACTAGAGCCCAATCCTTCTCAGAATTTTAAACTCCAAAAACAGAAATTTTCATTTGGAAGAAATTTAGTTGGTTCATTTTCATAATCTCACTAACTTTCTTCATTTGATCATGATTTTATTTCCACATTTGTGCTTTTATTTATGATGTCTTCATTTCTATAAAATTGTAAATACTTAATAAAATTTTATATATAACTCATGAACAAAAACATATCTGTTTAATATGATTTTCTCAATGATATTTTATCCAATTAGATTTAAATTTTTACATTGTACTTTTGTTTATCCATTTAAATCTGAAATATTACTCTTTGGGTTGCCTTTTGATTTTTCGGTTGTCCCTCTGTCATTACTCCTTCCTATGTAGTGATTATGTGGTTGTCTTCCCCAAGGACAACCATCCTTCTTGCATGCCATACGTTGCCAGCCTCATGGTGAGAGTGATATGTTACAGAGAGAATCTCTGTGACAGCTGATAATTGCAGGTTACCTCCGTATTATCCTTCTTTAGAACTGGAGTTTGGAAGCCACAGGCTACTTATGAAAAGCTGGTACTACTATACCCTAGCTAGCACAGAGCTCTTCTATTCCTCTTTACCCTTTTACAGTAAAATCACCTATACTCTTTACTACTTTTTAAATAAAGTACACCCAGCCTTTCCATAGCTCTTTAAGATTATTAATTATATAAACTGAAAGACAAATATTAAAATTTTTTACTGAAATTATATGATTTCCAAATGTCAATCTTGAAAGATAAAATTATAAAGAAATTCAACTATTGGTAATATCAATCATATAAATTAAAGTACCTTAGTTACACACAGATACTTGCCTCCAAAGAAGTAGCTATGAAACTATGTCTTTAAATATCCAACATAGCAAGTGTATATCCAATTAAACACTGCCTTGAAGACTTTTCTACTTGAGTTTCTTAAAGTAGAGGTCAAATAGAAGGGTTAATTGGAGATTTTAAAGAGGAATTTAAAAAAAATTAAGGTATTGCTCTTAAAAATCTGATTTGTTTTAGATATTTTGTAATTTCCTTGAAGCAAGAGTCTCCCAACAACTTTACATATAGTGGTTCTATACTGACTGAAAATACTGGGTACTAGAAGATATATTAGTTAAATTACCTAATTAAAAATAGGATCTCAGTTTGCTAAGCCTGTTTAACCACAGATTGAAATTGGAAATATACATGGTGTTAAGAAAATGGCATATTTTTTTATTTGACATTAGCAACAGGATAATCTCAACCCCAAGCACAAAGTTAAATATATGCTGATATGAAGCTCAGCCACAGGCTACTATTTAAAAGATAACTTATGGAAGCCCTAAGACTATTGTTATCTTGAATTATTTATTACTACCAACTACTTGTATTCCATCAAATTTCACTATAAAATTCACTTTGACCAAAATGGACAGCGACATCTGTTTTCTTCTTTTCAGTCAGGCACTCTTAGAGTCTCTCAAGGATCACCACAGCATCAACAATAAATACATAAATTGAATTGTTTTATTGAATGCATACTTAGGTCAAATCAGAATGCGATGAAACAACAGTCTCTGTCCTTTGGCACGCACTCTCCTTCTTGTTCAAAACTATGGGCAAAACAGTCCCTGGGGGAGGATCACTTTTTATTTTTAAGATTTTTTTTGAAAGTACAATAACATTTTATCTATATATATAAAAGGTTTCAGATACATTTGGCCTGCTAGCTTTGTTTGGAATATCAAAGACTTGAGACTATGAAATGGCTGGAAAAATGTAGAGGAAACATTCTATTGATATTCTTGTGTACCATATGAATTCTTTCATTTTCCCATATATTCCTGCATTATTAACTTACTATATGGCAGCTTATCCATTTCATCAGATGTTTTAGGTTCTTGTTTTGTGGTAAGAGCTGCTACAATCATTATCATGCATGTCTTTCCTTTTATAGATCTAAGAATTTCTCCTAGCTATCTACTTGTGGTTGTATTTCAATATAATTCACAAAAAGCATAACACCAGTTCCTTATCATTACAATTAGAGGAATACTGAATACTGGAATTATGAGTAGCTTTATTTTCATAAAATGGTCAGTAAATGCAATTAAATTTCAATTCTTTTAATTAATTTTTGCTAGGCTTTATTATATTCTCAAACATACTAAATTTCAATGGACAGTTATTGGAACAAAAACAAACTGTAGAGTGCTGGGAGAGAAATTGCAATTATGAATACATTAGTCACCATAGGCCCTGGTAAAATGGTGCTGCATTCCAAACTTGAAAAAGTTGTGCGTGTGATCTTGGGGAACAGGTCATGAGGAATCATAGCAAGGAAGAAACAAGACCCTAATGCAATGTTGTGCCTGGCATGTTTCAGGAACAGAAACAGCAGGGAAAATCACACCACTGCAGCAGTAAGGATGAGGTTAATTTAAGAATATATTAAATCTGGGAGCTAACAACAGAGGGAGTTGAGCAGTTGGTACAGAAATCATTGTTAGAGTTTTGGCTTTTACTCTGTATGAAAGGAGGCACTAAGAATTTTGTTGAATGAACTGTAGGTTCAGGCTCTCATTTTCAAGGACACACTTTGACATCACACTTGAGAAAGCTGACCTTCCCATTTCATGGTTCCCCAGCTGCAGATTTAACCACAAGTCCAGACTTAAGTTGTTGCTGATGTGTGCTATGGAATTAGATGTTTGATGGTTGTTTCTGTACTAAACATGTATAATTTTTTCCTTGTCATAATTCACTAAATAGTGCTATATAACAACTATTTATAAATGATTACATTGAATACAGTATAAGCCAACTAGAGATAACTTAATGAGAAAAGAGTATTGTGTATCTTACATGCAACTACTATGCCATGTTATGCAATAGACTATCTCATATGAAGGTTTTGACATCCATGGGTAATGCAGGAACCAATCCCCTGTGGATTCTAAGAGACAACTGCAAAGTACACAAAGTGGTAGAGAGGAAAAAGAAGAGGTTGATTTGACCCGTGGGACTCTGATCCCTCTCTAATCCTCAGACATACTCCAGACACATCAGACATGGCAAAATGCAACCCAGCACTCTCAGAATACCTGTGCCTAGGACTCAAGTGATATGTGTAGGAACAAAACGAGAGAGAGTGAGAGAGGCATACACCACTTTTGAATAAAGGAGTTGTTATCTTCTGAAAGGGATGGGCACACAGAGAGAACAATGTGATCCACAATAATGTCACATTCCTGACACTAGAGCTGTGGTATTTTCTGCACTTACTAATCCACATACAATTTCCAATTTCATTGCTAACATGGGAAGACATCCACAGGAAATATCTTGACTCCTCTCAGAATTCTCAGAGCAAAATGTCCATGCCAACAAGATAATGTTTAGTGTTGCCTATGGCATTTTCATAATGGAGAGAAAGGTGACAAGACATTCAAAAAGCCTACTTTGAAGAAGAAAATGTAAAGTGTAAATGCAAAAAAATCTACCAAAAGTACTTGCAAATAAACAATGCTATTAGACTCAAAATGCTCTTGTCTTATCCTTCTGAAAGCTCCACATCCTATTAGCTATTCCAAGATGTTCTCAGTGTTAATTCAAAGTTCCTTCTTCCCATGAATGGTAATCTAAATTATTCCCAGGAATAAGTATTAATAAAAGTAACTTAGATAAAACACATTCATCCTTCGAAACTTATTTCTAAACCATTCCTTGTAAACTTACTTCTCTTGATTGAGCTGCCAGTCAATCTCCAGAGATATTCTAAGACATTCCAAACAAAGCTAGCAGGCCAAATGTATATGAAACCCTTTTTTTATATAGATAAAATGTTATCGTCCCTCATTGTCTCATACTGCCTTCATACTAACACTTCAGAGATGAGTAGCTGTAATAGATAATTCAGGGACCACATTTAGCAAAGGCTAAACAATTTAGTATCTGAATATTTAGAGAAAAATTTGCTGGAGTTTGCTATCAGTGGTAGCTTGTTGGTATTTCCTACTGGATAACTAACCTTTGTCTCTGACATCTTTGATTAGAATCTGGACAAAGTAATATTTTGTTCATTCTTTTATAACCAATATCTATTTGACTGTAAATCCAATCAATTCATATTTTGATTAAACTAAGTATTTAGTTTCTATTTTTTCTTTTGTCTGTTTCCTAAATGTTTTCATCCTGTGTTATGCTTTTACTCTTGAATAATTGAGATAATATAATAGAGGATAGTTGAATAATCTTCCTGCTACTAATCTATCATTCCAGTTCAAAACAAATACTAAGGCCAGGTGAACCTTCATAATGGTTTTGCGTACTGTTTGCTCAAAAGCCTTCAGATTTGTCCAAGTGCCCAATAAAGAAATGTCTTTGTATCTTTCTTTCTCTCCTTCTCCCCTTCATCTATAAATTTGTTAATATATTCTCCAACAGCACCAATCACTAATCATCTGATGAAATGCTATTCATCCCTCTGGAAAGGTAAGAAAGTCACATTACTATTACCCAAGTGCTATGTATTTAAGGAAATGGTAGTTTAAATAACTTATTTTATTTTCTGGAAATTATAAATTTTTATATCAACACATTCTGAATATCATAGAGGGGTTAAAAATGAAAAGTTTCATTGGCTGAGACCTGCTATTTTAAATAAGTGGTCAATTTTCTATTCATTCCTTTATGGAAAATTATATACATACATATATCTATCTATATATATATATCTATATCCACATATCTGTGTGTATATGTATATATTGTAAAAATTTAGGGGCTGGCACTTGGCATAGCAGGTAAAGCTGCCGCCTACAATACCAGCATCCCATATGTGTGCCAGTTCAAGCCCTGGCTGCTCCACTTCCGATCCAGCTCTCTGCTAAGGCCTGGGAAAGCAGTAGAATATGACTCAAGTCCTTGGGCCCCTGCATCCTCTTGGGAGACTTGGAAGAAGCTCCTGGCTCCTGGCTTCAGATCGCCTCAACTCTGGCTGTTGCAGCTAATTGAGGAGTGAACCAGCAGATGGAAGACCTCTCTCTGTCACTCTGCCTCTCCTCTCTCTGTGTAACTTTGATTTTCAAATAAATAACTAAATCTTTAAAAATAATAAAAATTTAGACATCATTCTTCATTAATAGTATTCCATATATGAATTGAATTCAATAAAATAGATCCTACTTATAAGATTATTATTCATGCCTAAAAGATGACTGATAGATATTTAGGGTTAAAATAGTGTCACTATCTGATGATTGAGTGAAGATATCCTTATTCATGTATAGGGTGAACATTGAATTGTAGAAGAATTTGGTCTAATCTTCAAGCCATCTGAATTTGTTACTGTAGTATAAAAGAACCTCTGTTCTGTTTCTGAATATAGATGACAGATTTTCCAAGCTTTGAGGAGAAAAAACTTTCCTAGTCTCTGATACTTTTCCCAAAGAAATTTTTTCTTTCTTTCTTTCCTTTTGCTTTTTTTCTCTTTTTGCAAAGGACCTAAAAAAAGTCTTTGTCCTTAAAAAGCTAGGTAATTCAATAGATTTTTATTTGACGTTGCAAGAGCTTTCCAGCATTTCAGTGGTAGGTGCTTATTTCTGCAGAAGTATGAAACATTGCTCTTATAAAAACATTTTAATCTATATGGTATAAAATATTTTAAAAACTGTGGCTAATAGGCTAATCCTCCGCCTAGCGGCGCCGGCACACCAGGTTCTAGTCCCGGTTGGGGCACCGGATTCTGTCCCGGTTGCCCCTCTTCCAGGCCAGCTCTCTGCTGTGGCCAGGGAGTGCAGTGGAGGATGGCCCAAGTGCTTGGGCTCTGCACCCCATGGGAGACCAGGAGAAGCACCTGGCTCCTGCCAACGGATCAGCGTGGTGCGCCGGCAGCAGTAAGCCGGCTGCAGCGGCCATTGGAGGGTGAACCAACGGCAAAGGAAGACCTTTCTCTCTGTCTCTCTCTCTCTTACTGTCCACTCTGCCTGTCAAAAAAAAAAAACTGTGGTAGAATGTGTTGCCTTCTGTAAAAGGTTATGGAGATACTGGTAACAGATGAAGTTGGTTATTTGAACAGTTGTCATCCTCAAGATTCTGTTGATAAAATAATATTTACAGTAGATAATTGAGTTTGTGAAGCTGAAAAGTATGAATCTATTGTTTTGATGATTTCATGGAAAAAGGAAAACATGCATGCATAAACTTTTAGGTAGTTCATAAACATTAGAAAATGAGATAAAATACTATTATTTATTGAGAATTCATAGAGATAACTTTCTTTACCAGCCAAGTTAAATACCCATCCTACTATGATTTTTAATAGCTTATATTATATGATATATTCAGGAAAGCTAGAAAACACTAGTGTCATTCCAATAACCATCGGTTTGGGGGATATTAGATGCTTAAGTTTTTCTCCTTCTCTCGCTCTCCCTCTCTCCCCCTTACTTGGTTACATGTAGAATACAGAGATTAGGAAAATGGAGTTAATAAACTGCAGGAGTAAAGGTAGAGAAATAATAAGACTTTCAAATTCCTAAGAGGATTATTGATCATTAAGATATCTTCTATATTTAAGAAATCCAAGAACATAGCTGATAAAAAGACCTGCTGACATGAGGAAAGCATAGATGATATTAGCCTCCCCCGGCACCCTCCATTTCCCTGGGCCTAGTCACAGAACCAGAGAAATGACCTGCAGGCAATTGTTGTGATGGACCAGCACAACAGTCTGACCCAACTTTAGTCTGTTTGTTTTTTATTAGCAAAATTAAATAACAATTACACAATTGATGAAGATGTGGAGGATCATTCAATCTCACAGTCATTCATTTGGCCATCTAAATTTACCAAAACTGCCATTATTATTTACTACTTATAAATCTACCGCTTTGTGTATGAATATATATAACATATGAATATATATTATATTCATATATATCCTATTCACTATGTATTATACTAACATATATTATAGTCATATATGTATGGATATATATATATGAATCTATATAATGATATTTGCCAGCATATGAGGGCTACTTTTGCTCAGAAAAATTCATGCTGTAAGGTTCAAAGCCAAACATACCATTTCAGGAAAGGAAATGACAAAAGGAGGCAGAGCCCAAAAGCTGCCATCACTTACACTGATGTGCCAGAGTAAGGACTACAAAGAGGCAACAGTGATGGTGACAAACATCCATAGCACCATGACAACAGTAGCTTTCTAACCCCCTACTGCTAAGTGGCCTAAACTCGGATTCTTCTGACTCAAGTGAAATTTCAGAATCTGCTTCTTCAGGTTTCTCATTGATTCTGGCAGCCACTTTATTTCTCAATTCATTTTCTACATATGTGATCATTATTCTACATATATGAGTCATTATTTCCAATGACTCAACAAATCGATTGACAATGACATGTATCACGTTTTCTCTGATATGTGGAAATTAATATAGAATACAAAAAATGTATAGAAATGAAATGGACATCATCTTATTTACCATTTTTAGCTCTTGTTTATATTCCTTTGGTTTTTTACTTTTTACTTGTTGAATATTAT
The DNA here is from genome assembly GCA_949820135.1 of Sylvilagus floridanus. NCBI lineage: Eukaryota > Metazoa > Chordata > Mammalia > Lagomorpha > Leporidae > Sylvilagus > Sylvilagus floridanus. The sequence goes on from OX463242.1 coordinate 58,697,097, forward strand.
GGTTAGTGGTGCATTAAGCCTGTAATTATAGAGTGGATAAAAATTATGTTTCTGTAAAAATTAAAAAAGAGCAAAAAAGAAAGTAAGGCAGAAGGGAGATTGAGGGATGGAGAGAGGGAAAGAGGGAAATATGGTTATCTCCTTAGAATTGTACCAATGAAATACATGAAATCTTTTCTCTTAATATTAATAAAACTTTTTCAAAAGATACATTAGTGCTCTTAAGCACTAAATACAAAGTGGAAAAAAGGACCATTTACCAAATAGTGACAAATTATTCTGAAAATCTGATGATTTTTTCTAAAAGTTTTTACTTATACATTTGAGAAGCAGAGAGACAGAATTCCCACCTGCTGTTTCATTCTCCAAATGTCCTCAATTGCCAAAGGTGGGGTAAGATTGAAACTAGAGCCAGAATACAATCAAGTCTCCCACATGGGTGGCAGTGATGCAATCCCTTGAGTCCCCACTGCTGTCTCCAAGAGTCTGCATTAACTGGAAGCTAGAATCTGGGGCCAGAGCTGAGATTCTAGATAGGACACAGACCCCTTAACTGACATCTTAATTGCTATTAAATGTCCACTGCATGGATTTTATTACATTTAGTTTCTCAATTTAATTTGATAATATATTATAATTATGATACAATTTTCTCTAATAATTTGACCTGATTTTGTGATTATATGATGTGGATAAAAACATATTTTATTAATTAATATAGTTATTTTTCAAAATAGTGATTTTTGGATGATATATCCAACATCGTTTTTTCACAGCCAGTAGAGTGCTCATGTTAGTTGTTTAAGAAAAACATACTCTCACACTTGGAAATCTTTATGTCAATTTTGGGCAGTCAGTAAGTGAAAATTATTTGATATTTATTCTGAAATAAATTATTTTTTAATAAGAATACCTATTTTATAAGAAATGCATATTATTTCCATTTCCCTTCTGTTCTTTGACATCTAAATTCTTTAAATAGAACCAAGTATCCACAAACACTAGGGAGTCCTGACCTTTCTGTGACAAGTACATAATAACTGCATGAAGTTCAGGTGGCAGATTCCAAAGAAAGTATTCTGAAGGTAATTAATCATATTATTCAACTATGAAAATGCTTGTGTGGGACATAATTTTAGTCACAATTCATTTTTTAACCTCAAAAAGAAGGAAAAAGATTATTCTTACAGCTTTTCTGTAGAAAATACCTTGAGATCCTTTCGTTTAGAACATTTCCCAGAAAGTTTGCAACAACAGAGTGATTATCACTGTTCGTTTTTCATATCTAACGTACCCTGTAAGTGCATATATACTAAACTAAGTACAATTCCCCTTTAGCTATACTTACAGTTTCACCTTTGCTTAAACCAGACTGGAGAATTTAAATTAATGGAATGGTTAGATATGTATAGATAAAAGGAAAGGTTGAAAACTGGGGCATCCTGGATCACTTAGTTCAAATCCCATTGATCTCTTCTGTTGCTGTGGTACAAAAGGTAGCCTTTTTTTGACCAAGTATAAAATTGACTCATATCTAAGTAGAATCTCATTTTTTAAACGAATGCTAAACTAAAGCTCGTGAGTATATGAATTATAAAGACACCCCATGACCACAGTTTTCATGGATACAGATAGCACAAAAAAGTATTTGGAGTAGAAATAATTAAATGTAATCAACTGTGTTCATCCTATGCACAATTTGCTGATAGCATTCAATATCAAGATGTTCCTTACATAGTGTTCTAAGTACTGTTGCAAATATTTGTTACACCTTATTAATTTTGATTTTTTATTGTCATTATATGTAGTAGAATTTTAAGTCCACCAGAGATTTGTGTCAGTTTTAAAACATGTCCTAAAAAAATTTTTTTAGCAAATATGGCAGCATCCAAGTTAATGATCTAAGCTAAGTCATCAAAATCTGCATAGGATAGAAAAGTTGATAACATAAACTATAATTCAGAAGCACAATGGAAAAATGGTAACAGAAAAAAATTAGAATGGAAGAGATAGCTACCTAGCACCAAATCTTCAGATGGATATGTAAATGGAAAGTGATTTTAATTAGCTGTTTATACCAACAGCAACTTTTTGAGACCCTATTTGACAAAACACATTTCCTCTCAGCTTTCATTAATTTATGTATTCAAAATCTGTGCATCGAGTTCCTATTATATGTAATGTGCTGTGATGGATTATAAAGTTAGATTAAATATGTGTACTGGCTCACGGTGAAATTATCTTTTGGATAGTAAGCTGACATAATATTGTAAGTTGGAAGTCAATTGTAAGTTTAATTATTCCCTGTAGAGTTGAGATAGCAACTCAAAATATTGCAACTTTTCGCCAATATATAATTATTTGAGGATAAACATTTAAATTTAAGCAGTTATAATAGAACAAAATATATCTTGGAGACAAAAAATGAAACCTTAAACATAGTCCACTATCTGACAACTCAAAACAAAATTTATATTTTCAAATATATAACATTATAGTTTATATTAGATTTTATATGACAATGATAGATTTTATTAGGCTTATGTCACATGCAGGTTTATAAAATGAATTAACATGAATAATTATGTAATATAAAAATTTTAAGGTTAAAGTTGATGTTTTAGTGTATACAGAAATTTATTACCCATTGAATAATGCTTATAGAAGAAATATATATATATATAGAAAGCATATACTACAAAGTTAATTATTCTACAAAAACCACATTTCAAGATTATTTTACAGATTTTGATATTCTTATAGTTTTATTTTCAAAAATTGCAACAGGTAAAGTGGTTTAATTTTCTTAATTGTGTTTTCCTCCCACATTTTGTAAATAAGAATTTCATTCCTTTTTCTCACCACCCCCTGAATCAGGTAATTATTATCGCTATAATTTAGATGACAAATAGAGAAGTCCAGAGGTTATAGCTAAGGCTACTAATATAAAAGATGTCAGATTCACAATACAATGATATATTTCCAAGCAAATTTGTTCAACAGCTATAGGGAAAAATAATGTGGCTCTCCATTGCTTTTCCTATTGATGAGTTTCCCAATGTTTTAAAAGAGAATTGTATAATTGTATAACTGTACTTCAAAGTAGTTACCTGAAATCAGCATAACAAAATGCACAATATTTGTAAAAAAAGTCAAAATTACAGAATATAATAACAAATGACTAAAATAACTGCATCAACTCAAATATATTTTTTCAAGTACTTAGGTGTAATTTTAGCAGGTATCTCATCTAGAAATGATTCAAACATAACGTATGGAAGGATATTTTAATAATCCTGTAAACTTCTCATAAGTATTAAAATGAAGCTTAAGTGTGAGTATGTGTGTGTGTGTGTGTGTGCACACGAGTACATAAAAATATGTGAGAAAATTCTGAAATCTCTAATAATTGATGATTGGGAAAATGCGTTGTGATTATGGATGTCTAATTTTACTAAGTGGTCTAAGAAATTGAAGAGCGATAGTTTTCTGTTTGACAAAGAAAAATTTAACTATAGCACTTTTCTTTTTGACAAATTACTATTTTTCAAATAATGTTAATGCAAATTACACAATGTCAGACCTCACATCAGCTATTCAAGCTCATATTTTAATTAAAATTCTCAAAGTGAGTTTGAAAATTGAGGTAAGAAATTATTCCAGAAATTTTTAAGAAGGAATAGCTAGAAAGAAAATATGAGAAAAGCAATAAATATAAAAGATAGAGAAAATAATTTCTAACAAGTGCTTTTGAAGAAACCAATAATGAGAATGGACAGATATTTATAGACATAATATCTGAGACCTTCCAGATATATAAAAATGCAAAATACAAATATCACAAGTTATGTTCCTTCTAAACACAACATGAGACCAAAACCTGGTGTAGGTGATTCCCAGAAGGACAGGAGAAAAAGTAAATGAGATGGTAGATGGCAGGGAATCGTGTTACGGAGTACCTGATGTTTATTCCAGATTAGGACTCATAATGTCTGCAGAACGTGGTTTTGAAAATGTGCTTTCCTGATTCCAAGAGCAATGTTTTATGGTTTGCCTCTTAAAACTTCCGGGCTATCCTAGCTATGCTAAATATACTATTTCTGTAATGTCTGAAAAGGTGAGCGCAGCAACAAGGACACAGGAGAATTGTCCACACAACTTTTTGCTCAAATGTGGAGGGTACTGTGAAGTACTCAAACTTTTGTCAGAAAACTCCAGAAAGGAATTACAAAAAATAACTTCATTAGGCATCTTAGTGAAATTTAACATTATCAGTAATAATTTCCTCAATTAAGAAAACAAAAATATTTCCCATATAAGGAAATGTACAAGATCAACATTAGGTTTCTCAAGTACAACATTGAAAGATGGTTAGGAAGCCCATCAAGAAACCAAATACCATATTGGACTGCCTACCATCAAGAGCTGGTTCTACTCCTGATTCCAGGCCCCTCCTAATGAACACCCTGTGAGATAGCAAGTGATGGTCCAAGTAGTTGGATCTCTGTTACTCACAAGTGATACCAAATTGAGTTTCTCACTCCAGGCTTCTAAATAGCCAAGCCCTGAGAGCTTTGGAGCTCTGTCTCTGTCTCTGTCTTCTGCCCATCAAATAATTTTTTTTTAAAAGATAAACTTGACATTAAAAGAGAAACTTCTCATTAAGAGATAAATGGAGGGGTCGGCGCCGTGGCTCACTTGGTTAATCCTCTGCCTGCGGTGCCAGCATCCCATATGAGCACCGGGTTCTAGTCCCGGTTGCTCTTCTTCCATTCCAGCTTTCTGCTGTGGCCTGGGAGGGCAGTGGAGGATAGCCAAGCGCTTGGGTGCCTGCACCCACGTGGAAGATCAGGAAGAAGCACCTGGCTCCTGGCTTCAGATTGATGCAGCTCTGGCTGTAGCAGCCATTTGGAGATTGAACCAAAGGAAGGAAGACCTTTCTCTCTGTCTCTCTCTTTCACTGTCTAACTCTATTTAAAAAAAAAAAAAGAGAGATAAATAGAAGAAACTCTATGTATTAAAATAAGGCTTTCCATTTGTGACAAATAAGTTATTAGAAATTTAAAATAAAATGCTCTGATGAAGCACATCACAAAATAAAAAAAGCATATGTGATTATATTGTAAAGGATTGAAAGTAGTTATTTTTATATGAACTACACCACTATCACCAATGTTTAGCACTGTACTAGATGTGTTTACCATGAAGAACAGAAAGAAAATTGGCAGAAATAAAATAATACAGTCATCATTATTTTCCTGTTATATGATTATCTCTGCAGAAGTCCCAAAAGAAACCACAGGGAATTTGTAGGATTCATATATTAGCTTGTTGATTTTTTCTGGATAGATTATCAATATTCACATTTCAGTCTCATATATATATATATATATATATAAATAATCATTTAAAATGTAATTTAAAAATGTTGATCTCTGTAGCTGTATTACTCAGTATACAGCATATGCAAACTTTTAATGAAGGTAAGTTTCTTAGAGAGAGTACAACTTTGTTAAAAGACAAGGAAGCAGCTATAAGTAAAGGGAGAAATTTATGATTTTAAAGGCAAGACACACTTAGTGAAGTTGTTAATTCTCCTCAAATTGATCTATAGAAAATGCAATCAAAATTGAAACCTTAATTTTTTTCAAAAGTCAATAATCTGATTCTATAATTATATGAATGAATAAAGGTAAGAAGCCAGGACTTTCCTGGAAAATATAGACCAGGAGTTAGCTGAAGAGGCTTTTCAAATGGGGAGACAGTACATGGGGTGTCTGTTCTAAGAGCATGCCTCTGGATAGCTACACATTCCCACTTTACTTAGAGGGTACCAGAAAGTCTACAAGCCAGCAGGCATGTAGGCAAGGTTATACATCAATTTAAGGATTTGGGAAAAGGAATTCAGCCTGGTGTTCTAACACAGGGATTAGAGCTGTGTTGTAAATCTTCAGAGACAGACCCACTGTGGTCATGCCTCTAATTTCAGGGGGCTGTGCCCCCAAGAGGCATTGATGCAGCATATTTACAGTTAGCCTTAGTAATAAGACAATGTGGTATTGTGACAAAAGCAAGCTGGCAAACACATACTTAGTAGATACTATAGGAGGGTATTTCTTCTGGTAAGGATTTCTTAAATCAAATGTAAATAGCACAATCCATACTGGAAATATTTAACAATTTCTTTATAAAATTTAAACTTCATCTTATTTTTAAAGATTTATTTATTCGAAAGGTAGAGTTTATAGAGAAAGAGAGGGAGAGACAGAGAGAGAGAGAAAGAGAGAGAAAGAGAGAGAGAGAGAGAGAGAGAGAGAGAGAGAGAGAGAGATCCTCCATCCAATGGTTCATTCCTCAAATGGCCACAATGGCTGGAGCTGGAGCAATCCAAAGCAAAAAGCCAGGAGCTTGTTTGGGGTCTCCCACGTGGTTGCAGGGAGACAGGATCTCTGGTTAGAAGAATAGACAGGTTGGATTGCTAAAGAGAATGCTCAGATACCTCACACAGAGAGAAACTTTTGCTTATGAATCACATACAAGAGATCTTCAAAAAGTTAATGGAAAACACATATTATGGAAAAAGGCATGATTTTAAGAATATTTTGTAACAAAATAAACTTACCATTTAATTTCATTTTTCTACAACCTTTATGAAAGTCCATGACAATTGTACACATTGCATTTTCCCGAGACTGTCTCATAGATCCTGTGACTATAGGTTTGCTTTACAGTAGTAATCCTAAACTTCAGGCAATGTGCTTAAACATTCCATAGATAGAGACTCTCCTCATGACAATATAATTATTCTGCTTGCCAAGAGGTTCAATTATCAGCATGTTTCTAGGGAGATTAGTCTGAGACACCTACTTTCCTTTTCTGGGAGTATCCCATAGATAAGAACAGAAAACTTAATCACAGTTCAGTTTCCTTTACTCCTTAAAATTTTGGTAAAATCAAAAAGCCCAATTGCTAATTTATATTTGTAGGGAAAGAATTTTTTAGGTAGTCCAGTAAATAGTTTTACATAATTCAATAAAATATTCTAGGCTCTAGTTCATAGGTAGAGAAATGTCATAGACAACTATCGTATAAACAATAATAAAATAAAAGCACATTGGTTATAGCAACAATAGATTTCTGTTGACTACTATAATTAAGCAAAGATATCAACAGCATGTCAAGAACTTCATGAACAATATAATTTGCCTTTGTTTATTTCACTGTACATTAATAAAATGGCTTTTTAAAAATGAATTAGTACATGAAAGACCTAAAAGCTATAGACTTTTTTGATTGAGGAATGTAATGTTCGCAAATATATCTTTCAGAAAAAAATATTAATGAAAAGACAAGAATATAAATATTATAACATTAATTATAAGAATTAAAAATTATAAGAATTAAAAAAATTAAAAATAAGAATTAAAATTACAATGAGGATAGGTGGGTTTATTACAATGTAGTAACTTCTATCAACTGAGTAATTGATTATGTATAGAATACTAATCAATGGGCCTGCGCTGTGGCACAGTGGGTAAACACCCTGGCCTGAAGCACTGGCATCCCATCTGGGTGCCAGTTCAAGACCTGGCCGCTCCACTTCCGATCCAGCTCTCTGCTATGGCCTGGGAAGCTGTAGAAGATGGTCCAAGTCCTTGGGTCCATGCACCCACGTGGGAGACCTGGAAGAAGCTCTTGGCTCCTGTCATTGCAGCCAATTGGTGAGTGAACCATCAGATGGAAGACCTCTCTCTCTTTCTGCCTCTCCTCTCTCTGTGTAACTCTGACTTTCAAATAAATAAATAAATATTTTAAAAAGAATATTAATCAAGTTACAAGTCAAAATTCATTTATTCATTGATAATAGATTGTTTCATATCCCGGTGATTGAAACATCATCACCATCTGTCATTTGAAATCTATTGTATCATCTCAGAAATGTTAAAGCACAAAATAGTCCTTGACTATGGACCTCCAGCGTGTTTTACTGGCTTTTTAAAAACTTAATGTTAAAATATTATTATTTCATTATAATATGCTTGTAACGATTCCACATACCTTTTACAACAAACAATTTGAGTGCAGCAGTATTATAGTGTTCATTTAAATTTATATTAAATGTTAATTCTACAATTTATTTTATTTTGGCATTAAAAAACTTGAAAAATACTATTCTTTCCAGTTTATATAACTGCATTCAAGGAGAGCAAGTAGGTATAAACATGATGAGTTTGATTGCTATCTCTTTTCATATTCCATCTATACAGTCAAATCTTAAGTGTAAAACCTTTACATTTAAAATGGAAATGTGTTGATATACAGTAAATATGGGGGAATTCCAATGCAAGTAAAAGGTTTCAGAATGTTTTATTTCGTGATACAATTGCTATAAGCCTTTGTATAATCCTTCTGCTTTTTCTTTATTATTCTCTCCATATGCTGACAATGTAGAAAACCATAAATTATACTAAAATTCTGAAAACATATCCATACCAAACTCAATTGTTATAGCACAATCAAAACTTGAAGTAGCCTCAGGATGTTGCAGAATAAAGATTGCAATTATTGAGATTCCAAATTTATAGAACACTTTAATACTACCCACTTAATTCATATTCTTTTCCATAGAATTACTCAAGGTTTGTTCATAGTCTTCTCCAATTTGGGATGTTGCCATGAGCAATATTATTAGTAAAGTATGCATGGTGGAAGAATACAATTTTGTATAACTGAAAGAGGCAACTAGATCCTGACATTGGACACTATGCTTGCTTAATGAGTTAGAAAATCAAATTTTAATATCACAAATCTATAGTTTATTTTCTCCGTATAAAATGTCTATTATCACCTGCTTGGTGGCATTTCCATAGCTTTTGTTTCAGTATTGAGGTGATTAAACTTGCCTTTTCTGTTCTCATTACTAGAATATTTTAAAGGTAAATCCACTCAAGGAACCTATTGTGCTTTCTGATCAAAGTGGAAAGTGATGCCAGGCTATAATAAGCAATTTAATTTTTAATGAGCTTATTCATGCCCAAGGTCATAACAAAGATTTTTTAAAAAGTTAAAGTAAAACTACAGCAAAACACTAATGATGATAATGCCCTAAATATGACCAGGAAAATTATATTTGGCATAGAACATTTTCAAAATATCTTAGTAATACCCTTTTTAATTTCAGAATAGAAAATTATCTCAAGTAAGGTACAGCGTATTTTCTTCTCAACGAAGCAAACTAAAAGCTACTTTTGGAATTTAAATTTATAAGATTTACTCTTTAAAAACAGAATACTTATTTATTTATTTGAAAGAGAGGGAGAGATGCAGAGAGAGACAGAGAGAGAGAGAGAAATCTTCCATCAGCTTGCTCTTTCCCCACATAGCTGCACAGTCTGGGCTGGGTCAGGTCAAAGCCAGGAGTCTGGAACTCCATCCAGGTCTCCTGTGTGTGTGGCAGGGGCCCAAGTACTTGGGCTATCTTCCACCACTTTTCCAGGCACATTCGCAGGGAGCTGGGTCAGGAGCAAAGCAGCCGGTACCTTGAACCAGTGCTCACACAGGAAACCAGCAGAGCAGGCAGTGACTTACCCCACCCCAGATTTATTAATTTTGTTTGAAAAGCATAGGCCAGAGAGAGTGAGAGAAAGATCTTTCATCCACTGGTTCAGTCCCCAAAAACCCACAGCATCCAGGCACTGCAACCCAAATGGGTAGCAGTGGCCTGAATACTTGGGCCATCTGCTGCTGCCCTCTCAGCCAGGCGCATCTGCAGGAAGCTATGTCACAAGCAGAGCATCGGACACCTGAAACTGCAATCTGTTGGATGCTGGCTTACTGTACAGCTTAACCCACTGGGACACCACAGGCCCTGGAATTCAAATTTCAAAGCTATAAATATATATGTAATAGACTTACTTATATAAACTCTGTATTGTTAAGCCATTGTTATTTCCTACAGGAATAAAAATCTGACACATTGTTTTACTGTATTGTCCTGGAGATTATTCTTTTAAGTTTACAGAAGCTTGGATGTAGGAGCACTTCAAACATCCATTTTGGTGTACTATTTGTATAGCGATTAGTAGACTTAATTTCTTTTGATAAATATATACTTAATAAGCTAAAAACTGAAACAATGATGCCTATTTTAAATGATGGTGATTTTGAGTTTGCACTATTTATTGTTGTTTTAATAGAAATTTAATATTCAACATTAAGGGTAATAAAATTCTTGGTTAAAATTTCCTTTTGGGGGAAAAGACCATTAAAGATATGTTTTGCCCTGTTTTTTTAATCAAATATTTTAAAAACAGTTTTAATTCATCTTAACAGGTAGAAAGCAATGGGGAAACTTTAAAATACCCTGGTTCAATAAAAATCTTACTTCACATTGACCATTATGTTCAACTGATACATGCTGAAAATTAGCCAACAAAATAAGAATAGAACAAAAATTTGAAGAAATGTTCACTAACATTTACCTCATGACTGATTACCCATTCTTTTAAGCTTAAGTCATTTTATATACTGACATTTTCTACTTTCTATATGTAAAATCTAATGATTTTAGTTGAAGCAGGGGTTGGTTCTTGATTTGCTCATGTGGAGAAAAGCAGAAATAATTGTGTTACTTCTTTGTTTTGTAGTAAGCTTTTGTATATCTATGAGAAACAGAGGACAATAGATGTAAGGAAAGTCCATTGATGTGAATCAATTCACTGCAGGAGGCCAGGAAATATTAGGGAGTGATTATGTTAAGCAAGTTTTATTATTTTCTGAGACCATTGTATGATTTAAAAGTTTGTAACAGCTCTGCTCTTTTATTAAATACAGTAGGAATACTTTCACCTAAAATGCAATGCTCTTATAATGTGGATTTCACTACAGCACATGAGAAGTAGGAAAAAGTTAATAGAAGTACCTTAGTTTGAATCTTAATTTTGACTTTTGATTCTAACTTCCTACCAATGCAGGTCCTCAGAGGACTCATGTGGCTGAGTACATGACACCCTCGTTGGAGATCTGAATTCATTTCCTAGTTAGCAACATTGGTACCACTACCACCACCCTATCCCCAATTCAGCATATTTGTGGAGTGAACCAGCAGATGGAAGCCCTCTCTCCCTCCCTCTCTCTCTCTTTGTCTCTGTCCCCTCCCTCTTATTCTCTCCCTCTTAATTAAATACAAAAGAAACAGTATCATAACACAATTAAAATACTAGAGAAGATGAACTTAAAAATTAAGGTATCTTTTTTATAAGATACCATAAATAATGAATCATTTACCCTAACACAGAGAATTTCATATTGTAATTGAATAATCCTTTGTTCACTTTTAAGATGGAAGATATTATTATTTAATATTTATTTAAAATGTTTCAAAATCTTCTAATAAGAAAAGTATTACTGACATACTGTAGCTGAAACTTTATAACTTGAAACAGCAATCTCAAACATTTAATGTAATCGTATTTATATAAAGTGGAATTCCCAGTCCATGTACATAAGTGTAACGTTGCTTGATGAATCAGCACTGCTATTCACTTTCTACAAATAACTTAAGGAATGCTTAAGAGTAAATACATTTTTAACTAACAAAGTCCTTGCCCCTAACTTGAAAAACCAAGATCAATACAAAATTAGTATCTGCTTTATATAAATGATGTGCATACCAAAAAAAGAATACGATATTCTATACATATATAAAATTACTGAATCTATTATTTCATCAATTTTTTTTTCTGACATTGTATAATGATTTTTGTTTGTTTGAAAATACAGAGCGAGGGGCTGGCGCTGTGCCGTAGTAAGCTAATAATCCTCCTGAGGCACTGGCATCCTATATGAATGCCGATTCAAGTCCCAGCTGCCCCTCTTCCAAATCCAGCTCTCTGCTAATGGCCTGGGGAAACAGTAGCAGATGGACCAATTGCTTGGGCCCCTGTACCCACATGGGAGACTCAGAAAAATCTTCTGGCTCCTGGCTTCAGATCAGCTCAGCTCTGACCATTGCAGCCATTTGGGAAGTAAACCAGCAGATGGAAGACTTCTCTCTCTCTCTCACTCTCTCTCTCTCTCTCTCTCCATCTTTCCCTCTGTCTGTATGTGACTCTGACTCTCAAGTAAATAAATAAATCTTAAAAAATAAACAAAAGAAAAAAGGCAGAGTGATGAGATAGAGAGAGAGAGAGAGAGAGAGATCATCCAACTACTGGTTCATTCTCTAAATGGCCTCAATGAATGGGGCTAAGCTGAGCTGACGTCTGGAGCCTGGAATTCCATCTGGATCTCCCACATGAGTGGCAGAGACACAAGTATTTGGAATGTTGCTTGCCACCTCCCCAAGCATATTAGCAGGAAACTGTATCTGAAGTAGGGTAGCTTGAGCTGCAACCATTAATTTCTTATGGGATTCCAGCATTGAAAACAGCAGTTTATTTATTGTTTAATTTTTTATTTGAAAGATTTATTCATTTTATTTGAAAGGCAGAGTTTCAGAGAGACAGAGAGAGAGAGAGGTCTTCCTTCTCCTGGTTCACTCTCCAAATGGCCACAACTGCTGGAGCTGCACTGACCCGAAGCCAGGAGCCAGGATCTTCTTCCTGATCTCCCATGCAGGTGCAGGAGCTCAAGGACCTGGGCCATCTTCCACTGCAATCCCAGGCCATAGCAGAGAGCTGGATCAGAAGTGGAGCAGCGGGACTCTAACCAGTGCCCATATGGGATGTCAGCACTGCAGGCAGCGGCCTTACCCACTAAGCTATAGCATCGACCCCACAAGCGACGGTTTAGTCTGCTAAGCCACAGTGTTACCCCATAAAAATAATTTTGAATATCATCAGGTTAAACCTCCTAATTTTGCCTAGTCTAACCATAAAATTTCACAAATTTGACGAATGCCATCAAGTCCAACCCTATAATTTCACAAAAGGAAAACAGCAATACTAGAGAAATTCATGATTCACACAACAGAGTGACTAAACCTAGACAACAATCTATGCTTTCATCTTACATAGTTCTAATTCTATTCCCTTTGTAAACATAATAAAAATGTGACTATTTCCTAACTGGCAAAGGGAAATATATATTCATATCAATATGAACATCTGGAAATCATATTATATTTTGCATGACACAGTTCAACTTGTGGTTGGTGACTGATAAAGATCTAAATCATAAGATATGAACACTGAAGTGATGCCATACAGAAATCCCACAAAATATTGAAGAAGTATATTTGGTTCCTAGACATACAGGCTTATTCCACTTTACAAATAACTGACAAGGTAATCATTAAATTTACTAATCATTTTTTATAATTTTACACTTTATTTGTGAAGCTATTTATAAATTGTTAGTAACTTTAATGACTGTTTTGTCAGTTTTATTCGTACCCTTTAATTATAAGGCAAGTCAATGGGAAAAACAATCCAAAGAAACGATATTTGATAGTAATATTTCAAGTAATATGGTCAGAAATTGAAAGGAATGGCATGAGTGTGCTTTTGTTTGTTGCAATATGCCTTAAATTATTGTGTACTTCATTGTTTTCAGTCCCTATTACACTTTCCTTAATTTGAGAAAGATTATGAAAACTTATGTTTCTGCATGTCAGAATTTCCTCAGGAAGACTTGCTCAAACCTGGGTTAAATGACAAAACTTGGAAGGTAAAGGGTGATCCAAAACATAGGGAAGTCCTGAGCTATATGGGTTTCTTTTCACAGTTATGGGTCTCCATTCCAAAGGATTGTAAAGCAAAGACTTTCCCATGATCTTCTTGGAGATTAGGAAGATAGAGAGATAGATGATAGATAGATAGATAGATAGATAGATAGATAGATAGATAAAAAATTTTCAGAGCTACTGTTTCTGGAATGGCATAGAACCCTCTGGCATTGTCCTTGAATAAACTGGCAAAGAAACCAAAGAAGTCATTCCTTTAAGCCTGTTCCCTAGTATGTTCTTTTAGGACCAAATACATAAATATGAATATAGAATTATGGAAGTATCATTTGCTTGATATGTTATTTTGATAGGCTAAAATCTAATACAAAGTTAAGCAAACAAAAAATATTTAATGAAATACTCTGATACAGAAAATAAGCAAGATCTGGTAGCAAAAAGAATAGGAGATGGGAAACATGCAGTTTTTTGCACAGTCATATGAAACATAATTATATTATAGCAATGGTAATATTGTAATATAAATTAGTTTTCTGGCCTTCCTTATCCCTATTTCTTGTATGCTTTTTGAGGATCATAATATTATGAAAAAAATGCACGGATTTTTAAAAACTTTGTACCAAAACAAACTTATCTGTTGTTTCCACTTTTATTGAAGTTTTAAAAATGTCCCTCTATCTTTTATTTTATTTCCATCTCATCCAGATAAATCATGTCAGAGAATTGTTGAAACTTTGAAAAATAAAGTACCTTCTGTTTTTACAAAGAATTTTTGGCCTATGATTTATACTGCCATTCATTTCACATTAAATTGATGTATATGAATATCAAAATCTTAAAATCAATATACCAGAAAGTTTATCTTAATTAAAACAAAAACTAAAATGAATTATAACTTTTTAGAGACTCATACAGCACAGGTGTAATTTGGATTTTGTCCACACTTTCAAGAACAAAATTTCTTATGTAATAAATATGGACCAAATCAAATGAGTGAAACTTTTTATGATGCTAAGAGAATCTCATACCTTTACCTCTTAGTGTCTTTTGACTATTTCATGCTAAAACTTTGGTAAAGATTATTCTTATTATAAGTGTATAAAATATAGGCAAACTGTCAATGAACAAAAAAGTCATTAGTTATAGCTTAGCTGATTTAATATTTTTTCTCTGAACAATTATTTTTTTCCATTTTTTAGCTTCATATACCAGCTTTTGTTCAGTAGTTTTCTTTTAATTTCACCTTTAACTCTCATAATTCTGATGCTATTTAAGGAAAGTACTCATGTTGTGGCTTATGCTCTAGTGCCCTATTCACTTTCAAAAGAGTTCTAGTTGCTTTGCTCAGGTGTACACTGCCTTTTATATTAGAGTTTCTATTATGGTGTACAAGAGCTGCTTGCTTACTCAAGTGTAACTCTTGGTTTCTATGTATATCATATGAAAACATATCTCCGGTTTTCTGGTTTTATTTATGAAACTAAGAGTCATCCGCGCCTATGCTGTCTTACCTAAGTAATTTATTTGTGCACACTGGATTAGAGAGAGCTATTTGAGACTGCTACATGGAGATAATATTCTTTATATATTGAATAATTATGTTATTTACAGTTACATGAGCCAATTTTCATTTATTCCAGGTTTGTTTGCATTTATTTTTCTTCACATCATATAAATGTCTTATTATTATAAAATATAAAGTTAAAAATCAAGGAAAATGAAGCTTCAGGTTAAAATTTTTTATGTTTCATAGTATCTTGAAAAAGAAGGAAGAATAATTTGATGATGTAAATACTAAATATTAAGAAGGGGAAAATAATCATAAACATATTTTACTCAAATGATGTTTCTCTTTTCATAGTCTACATCAGATACTCTTCATATGTATATAGCTAAAGTATTTTTTGTTTATTATCCCACCAAAATTTCTCTGAAAGGATCACATAATAATTATAAATGTGGGATATTACTGAAAGCAATGGATTACAAAATTTCATGAAATACTAATAGTGCAACAGATGAAAGTGAAAACTGCAACACTGAACTACCCATGCTTACATTATAATTCAATTTTTAAATTGTGTTGTTTGGGCAAGTTATTTGCCTTTTCTGTGGCGTACAGACATCTAATACCTTCTTCTAAGTGAGTGAATAAATTTAACATTAAGTATCTAGATTCGAGTTTGAAATTTACTTGTGTGCTATTAAAAAACTCTAACTCTAAAAATGTACATAACATAGTCTCAGGTTATTAAATTTCTATATGTGCAGATGAAGGCTAATTTGAAGCTTCTTTCATTAGACTCATCCTAAAACAAAAAGTTGCAACATTATCACATGTAAACCTGCAAGAACAAAAAAATCTTTAAGAATTTTCAGAACCATTACTAGAATTAACACTCTCACTATCTGTATAATATATAGTATAGCATATATTTAAGATTTCAAAATACACAAGATAGAGGCTGTAATATATAAAGGAAAAGATATTCTCAGAAATGGCCAAATGGAAATGATAATGAGAAAAGTACAGCTCCCTCAAATGAAAAATACAATCATGAAATTAAAAAATATAAGTAGTTCCCCTCAATAAAAGAGAGAATTATTAAACTGAAATAGATCTGAATACAAAAGAGAGGTAAATTATTGAAAATATGAATGATAGTAAAAGCCATTGTGAAAGAAAGAGAAGAAATAACTTCCAAATAGAGTTCTAGAATTAAGGAGTAAACATGAGGTAAGCAATAAACAATAAAAGATTTCCTCTGAAAATTTGTCAATAATTATGAAAAGGAGACCTGAGTTCTCAGCTTTAGGAAAGACACTGACCTCCAACCCAAGTAAAGAAAACGATAATCATTACGAGATATGCTGGGCTATAATTGCTACACTGCAAAGATAAAGAGAAAATATGAGGCCGCAGTCAGAAAGAAAAGATATTGTCTGAACAATGAAGTTGCATTATAAAATCAACAGCAGAGCTCTTATCAAACATACATGAAAGCTAGAAGATAACAGAAAATGAAATTCTGAACAACAAAAGACTTGGAGATATCCACATATATACCTACACACACACACACACATACACACACACACACACGCACATTCATACATAAAGATACACACTTATAAACATATGTACTATCTTTAGGAAGATGTTTACAGAACTGTTTAAGTCATTAAAGAAAACATTAATAAAGGATGTATGATATTTTAAGTGCTCACATTGATATATAAATTGACGGAATTCCAATTAAAATGCTGACATAACGTTTGCTATTGATGCATGTTGCAAATATGGTTTCTTTTTTTTTTTTTTTTAAAAGGTGTTTATTGATCATATACAAAATAAAGAAAACCTTATATATCACAAACATACACTATGTACAGCAATAAATACCGGCGGCCAGGCCCAGGGCCGCCCCTCCTGGACAATAACTTAAATATGGTTTCTGATTTAGAATGGTTCATCTTAACAATTTCCCAACTTCACAATGCTACAAAAGCATATTATTTCAACAGAAACTGTACTGTGTATGTAGAATTTTGGTCTTTTCCTTGACTTAAGATATAATCTCTAGATGTCAGGCAGTGTGGGAGCCTAAGTTTTCAGTCAGCCTCGTGATCATGGAGGTAAATAAGCAATACTCTAAAGAGTGCTCTGTTGACAAACTGTTTGTTAAGACACATGCATTAAGTTCATTTTTAAAAAGATTTTTATTTATTTATTTGAAAAGCAGAGTTACAGAGAGGCAGAGGCAGAGACAGGGAGAGATATTCCATCTGCTAGTTCACTCCCTAGATAGTCACAATGGCTGCAGCTTGGCTGATCTGAAGCCAGAAACCAGGAGTTTCTTCCAGATCTCCCACATTGGTGCAGGGGCCCAAGGACTTGGGCCATCCTCCACTGCTAATCCAGGCCATATCAGAGGGCTGGATTAGAAGTGGAGCAGCCGGGACTAGAACCAGTGCCCATATGGGATGCAGAACTCCAGGTAGCAGCTTTATCTGCTATACCACATCGCCAGCCCCCATTAAGTTCATTTTGATTGCAATATTTTCTACTTATGATGGTTTAATAAGGAGGTAACTTCACCATAAGTTGATGAGAATTTTTGTATTATCGTTGATGGCAATGGTGCTGGGGAGTGTGTATGTGTATGAAGAACAGTAATCTGAAAACTGTCAAAATCTACAGCTAGATGTGTAATACTTATAAACATTTTCCACATCATGATAAACATTCAAAATAGCATTCTGTATAAGTGAATGAGGAAGCTGTTTTTTGGAGGAAACCAATGATGCTTGCCTCAGGGCTAAGAAAATAGTACTTAAGGCTATGGTCATGGCATAGTTTTCATAAAATTTTACCCTAGGAAAAGAAGTATCCTTGAAATGATCATTGCAAAATTGTTTGTTATTAATAAAACATTTGCAAACAAACTCCATGCCAATCAAAAGGTGAATGACTGAATGATTATGAGATTTTTTACAGAGGAATTCTTTAACATTTACAATGAATAAACCGGAGTTACATACATCAACATAATAGACGATACTTGCCAAAAATAGAGCATGCATTTTATTTTAAGATTTGGAGGCTATCAAAATGATGTGGTTTTTATGGATTCCTAAGTACTTATAAGTGATATTATCTTTAAAGTATTTGAGAATAAACTTGTTTTCAAACAGTATTTTATACTTTGTGTGTGTGTGTGTGGGTGGGTGGGTACAAATTGTTGAAATCTTTACTTAGTATAGAGATGGTCTTCTGTATATAAAGTTAATTTAAAAAAAAACTTAATGAAGAATGGGATGGGAGAGGGAGTAGGAGGTGGGATGGGAGGGAGGGTAGGGGGGAAGACCCACTGTATTCCTAAAGTTTTACCTGTGAAATTTGCATTTATTAAATAAAAAACTTTAAAAAAAGTATATGAGGATTTGCAACACCACATTCAAAGCAATATGTATACCTAGGAAGAAAAGAAAGGAATTAGATGAGAAACTTCTAAAAGGCATCAATTCATCAATTATGTTACTGTCTTTTAAAATATTATACAGCAAATGTCACAAAATGCAAAGTTTATTTAACCATCTTGGGATGCCAGTGTTTTACAGTATTTTTATAACAAAAATAATATATTATAAAATTAATTTGCTGCTCTTGAAACAATATTGCTAGCATTTAGCTGGAAACTTTGTGATTCTTGTTGAGTCGTTTAGCTCTCCAGTGTAGGATTTGGCTCATTGTTTCAAAATGATATGCAGAATCAAATATAACTGTGTGGTCCCTCATTGGGATACAAAGGGAGAGAGAATATTTCTCGCCAATATTTATCAGATTAAATTTCTGGCTTTCACTGCAATTGGACAAATGAAAGACAACTACTGGCATGTAGAATAGTGTGTGCTAATTAATTGCAGAGTGTCCATTGTACTTTCTTCAACCAGTCATTATAGATGCATGTCATGACCAAGGCTTATAGGAATCTCAACAAACCTAGGATCTTGGGATAACATCAATGCTACCAAAATTTCAAGGTTCTAAATAAAGAAAATGTGAAATTTATCAAGGAAAATTTGGACACTGCCTAACAGTTGGAGCATGGGGAAAGGATGTTAGATAAACAACATTGTCCATAATAAGCACAGATCCTCACATGATAGCGACATGCTTGTCATATGCTCAGTGTTCAAAGTATGATCCCTGGACCTTCTGTGTCAGCATTGCCCAGGAACTTGTTACAAATGTAAGTTTTCAAATTACCCTGCAGATTTACTGAATAAAAAGGGTTGATTTCTCTCATTGTGAGCATTTATCTTGTCATGTGTTTAATATTATAATTTACAGAAATGAATTTTCACATATCATATTAGAATGTAGTCACGTACTATCTTTTTATAGTAGTATAGAAGCATTTAACATGATAGAATTCGCACACATAACTCATCCACATTAGCTTTAGAATGTACTCTGTGCAACAACACAACAAAATGTACTATATTAATAATCTGGATCTGGAAGACCTCTGGATATTTCATGTTTCTTGTCATCTTACCTCTTTTGTCATCGTACGAGATTTTTCAATGCTATGTTTCTTGTGATTAGTTAAGATTATTTTACATAGTTTAGACATGGAGAGAGAAGTTTTGATGAGGTCAGATTTATCTGTTTTCCAATTGTTGCTCATGCTTTTGTTGTGATCTATAAGATTTCACTGCCAAACACAAAGTCATGAAGATTGACTACAATGATTTCTTCTAACAGTTTATGATTTCAGCAGTTACGTTCTATTCCACGTTAATTTTTCTGCATAATGGGAGTTAAAGACTGACTTTTTTTTATGTTACTTCAGACTCATTTGTTATTTCTGACTCATTTGTTGAAGACACTATTCTTTTCCTAGTGAATGATTTTATCACCATTGGGGAAAATTCAATTGGCCACAGATGTGGGTTTTATTTCTGGACTCTGACTCTATTCCACTGTCTTGTATGTCTACCTTTATGCCTATACCACACTATTTTCATCACTGTGCTTTGTAGTAAATTTTAAAATTGGGAACTATGAGTCCTCCACCTTTGCCTATTTTGCTACATGGATGGTAGGGGCCCAAACACTTGCCAATTAAATAAAAGGGTGACAAATGAATTCTATTTTTCCATAGCAATTTTGTCTTCAGGATAGTTCAGTATTACAGTAGCTATAGGGATTGCTGTTTCCATCAGTAGAGTTGATCAAATTCTACGGATGTCTTCCAAATGCCTAAATATTTCATAAAACATGAATTTAAGGTCTTTCCTGTAGTTATGGAATAAAGGGGAAAACACATTAAGTAAGACAGATTAATGCATGAGAAGGAAGGGGAGTAAGCACTTGACACAAATGGAAATCAGGTTAAATGAATGGGAATACATAAGAGGGAGTTTCACAAAGTTCATGGAAAATGCACATTATGAAAAAAAGTCATGGATTTGACTTTCACACAAAATAAACTTATTTTAATTCCATTTTTCCATGGATATTTTGTAACCCCACATATCAGTATTTCTTCTGAGATACTGAACCTTTTCCAACACTAATATAGAAGCCGCAAAATCTGATACTCTCATACAAAACTAAACAGTTGGCAGAGGGTATTTCAGACCCCAAGTGTGAAATTTTTAGTTTCTGGGCATATCAAATTCAATCATTCTCTGCAAGAAGTTTCAAAATAATATCATCATCCACAGATAGCTCAGTATCAAATAAGATCAAAAGAACAATGAACAAATCACCAACATTGAGAAGTAACAGAGATAACATATAGATTTGGTCCAAAATAACTTGTTGGTCTATGTGTTATCTCCAGATGGATAACAGTTTTTCATTATTTTCCAATAGATGCACAATTAATTTTTTCTGATACTTTTTCTGTCACACTCATGATATTTCAAATAATTTATACCAAAATAAAATGAACATTTAATGTCACTGTATATTTTGGCATTTTTTAAACTGGGTGAATAAATGTTGACTTCATGATATTTAATCTTCAAAATACATTAGGTAGAGGTTCTATTGCACAGTATGATGACTCTAGGTAATGTTTATTCCTATTTAAAAAGCATAGATAATAGGATTTTTAAAACATTTATTTCTTTATTTGAAAGGCTTAAAGAGAGAAAGGGGACAACAGAGTATGGGAGAGGTTGTCCATCTGCTGTATCATTTCCCACAGCCAAAATGTTCAGAGCTTAACAGGTGGCACCCAGAAGCTAAGAATTCCATCTGTGTCTCCCTTGTAGATAGTGGAGATTCAAGCACTTGGATCATCATCCACTGCTTTCCCAGTGCATTAGCAAGAAACTGGATCAGAAGTGGGGCAGCGAAGTCTTGAACCTGCACTCATTTGGGATGCTGGTGTTACAGATGGCTTACTCTAATATGCCTCAATGCTGGCCCTGAGATAGGATTTTTAATGTTTTCATCAAAAAGAAATATTGAGTACTTCAAGAAATAAAAAATTTATTGAGTTTGGATATTATACAGTTTATATTAGTATCAGGATACTACTTGATACCCCCAAATAAATACAAGTTTATGTGGCTCTCAAACATTTTAAAGAAAAGTATACATTAAGTAAGTGAATTCATATAGTAAAATATAAGAATTTATATGAAAATTTCAATGCCCTCCTTTTTAGTGTGATTATTTATGCTATTATTTCAGTTACTTCTATTTATTCCCAATTATAAGTTCATCTTTATTGTGTTTTTGTCAAATATTTTGAAGTATTACCGTATTATTATGAAACTAGCAAGAAAATATTAAAATTCAAAACTTTTGAATTATTTCCCAGTAATTTAATTGCTGTTTAATATTATTCAGAAAAGAATTAATATAGCAGGATCGACAGAGATCATTCTCCTTGGAAAAACTGACTTGCATGGTTGGTTCTCAGCTAGTATCTAGAAACATAGATTTCAAGAATGTTTCCAAGTGTGAAAAACTTTTGTTAGTGTATTAAAAAGCATAGGACTTTTTATATGTACCTAAACAATTTTTACCTACATTGTTCAGTTGAATGTCTGTTTTCCTTCTGGGAGTCTAGAATTTTGAATCAAATTAGGCAGAGTATGAACATTAAGACCAGCCCTGAATAAGAAACCCTGGATACTGAATTGCTACGAGCTTCCTTCATAGGCTGAATTTCACGCATATTATCACAACTCATTTCTAAGGAATTAAGCATGTCTATATGTTTCCCTAGAAGAGGACTTGTAAGCTTATACTTGGATTCTTCCAGAATTCACCCCATATTCCTTGTCCTTTGTTAATTTTTATTTGTTTACTTTTGCTGTAATAAATCGTTGCTGCAAGATGGCTTATTTCACTTATATAATGTCTAAATATTTCTCAACATTGGTAGGATTTTATTCATTTTTTAGGTAGAATAATATTCCATTATATGCACCATATATTTTTTGTCAATTTTCCATAGTTATCAGTTGTTTCATACTCTGGCTATAGAGACTACTGCTGTAATAAACATGGGATACAGAAATCTCTTTGAGATTCTGATTTTGGTTCTGTGGGTTATATATATGGAAGTGGAATTGACAGGTTCTGTGATAGTTGAATTTTTAATTTTTTTGGTGAACTTCATCCTGTTTCCTCTATAAGCTGTACTATTTTACATTCTGACTAAAAATATTTAAGTGTTCTAGAGATCTGTTGTACAACATAGCATTACAGTTAGCAACATGGTATTACTGTGCACTTTAAAATATCTTAACAGGATAGATCTTGTGTTAAATCTTGCCTCACAGACACCCACTGACATATGCAATACAAAAAGAATACAAGAAAGCTTTTGGAGTTCATGTTATGTTTCTTACCTTTATTGTGGCAACAGCATCTTGGTTCATGTGTATGTAAAATTAATCAAAATGTGCCAGTCATATCTCAATAAAGCTTTAACAAATGGCTGTGGTTACAGTTATATATTAATTCCTATAAATCCGATCAAAATAAAAAAATCTGGAAAGTTTTGGTAATGAGTGACATACCAAGGCAGGAATCTAAATATTTGAATATGTTGTGATTACCTTAATATATTTTTAGTAAAATTTGATAATGATTTAGTAATATTACAATAAGGATAGGATAATACGTTCAGTATTATAAGGATTTAGCAGTTCTCTCTCCACCAAGAAAGCTGCAGGCAGTTAGTGCAGTTTTTGAGTGAACTGTTATTCACATTAACCAATAACCTTCAAAATTTCCTTTTCATGAAAATCTTCATTTGAATGATTTTTCTCAAAGAATTACGTAGTATCCCACAGTTAGAAGAAGCTTTTATTTTTCATTGTTTATGCCAGTGAATACATTTCTATGAAAAAGTGTCTAATGATCTAATCTTCTATTTCAAAACGTGAGCCTTAAATTAAATACAACTAAAACATTTGAAATATATATTGGTATATTTTAATAGGTGTTACATTTTTTTTATATTCACTTACTCATGTTCACAAGAAAAAAGCAACTATTTCTTGTAAGTGATAGAATGACAGTCTGTGATTTTAAGTTCTATTTCTTTTAGTTAAAAAGAAATAGAAATTTATCAATCAAAGTTTAAACTTTATTTTCAAAGACAATTTGAAGGTCAATGCAAAAAAATGTGTTGAATGGACATAAATTAGTTTGTTTTTCAATGTAATGTTTCCCAATGAATTTACTATGTTTCAAATTTTAATCTGTTACATAAATTACTCTAATGTATCATATCTCTGAAATTTCAATTGCTGTATTTTCTTTTGATACTTGAAATAACATTTACTTTCTTTATATACATTAGTCATGTATTTGACTGTATCCACAAATTTCTAATTTTTCTGTTTGCGATAATGGAAATTACTGATTTATCAAAGTGTTTACATTAAAGGTACTCAATTTCTGATAAAAAAGTAATGTTTATCTTAGAATCAAACATTTCCCAAAATATATCAGTTTATTATAAATATTTCAGAATACCTCATTTTCACATTAAGCTTATGATTTGGGTTTTCATTATTTCAGAAGTAAGACAATGGATGCTTAAAGAAAGATCTGAACTTTACTAGATATACCATTAATTTGTAAAGATATAGATGTTTATATTATTAAAATATAGTTAGAGCAAAACTGTCAAGATTTCCAAATAAAATTATTCCAGTAGGGAAAAGTTCACTTTGGCCCAGATTTATTTGATCTCGTTGCTAAGACACTGGGACAGCATCCCATATCAGAGTGCTGTGTTCAAGTCCCAACTCCACTCTCAATTCTGGCTTCTTATTAATTCACACAGTAGGAGGCATCAGATGATGCCTCTCAAGTAGTTGGGTTCCTGATACCCACATAGGAATTCTTTACTTCTGGCTTCAGCTTGGCCCAACCCCAGCTGATGTGGGCATTTGCAGAATAAACCAGTGGATTAGAGCTCTCTCTGCCTGATAGCCTCTTTGTGTCTCTCTGCCTTTCAGACAACATTATTTAATTAATATAAAAATATTCAGTTTTAGATGGGTGCTGTGGTGTAGTGGGTAAAGCCGCCGCTTGCAGTGCCAGCATCCCATATAGGACCATTTCAAGTCCCAGTTGCTCCACTTCCAATCCAGTTTCCTGCTAATAGAGAAAGCACTGGAACATGGCCCATATGCTTGGGCGCCTTCACCCACATGGGAGACCTGGAGGAAACCTCTGGCTCCTGGCTTCAGATGTGCCCAGCTGTGGCCATTGCAGCTATTTGGGGAGTGAACCATCAAATGCAAGATTTCTCTCTCTCTCTTTCTGCCTCTCTATAATTCTGCCTTTCAAATAAATAAATAAATAAATATTTAAAAATAATAATAATAATAATAGGCCAGCGCCGCGACTCACCCAGACTAATCCTCTGCCTGCAGCACCGGCACCCTGGGTTCTAGTCCTGCTTGGAGCGCCGGATTCTGTCCCAGTTGCTCTTCCTCCAATCCAGCTCTCTGTTGTGGCCTGGGAGGGCAGTGGAGGATGGCCCAGGTCCTTGGGCCCAGCACTTGCATGGGAGACCAGGAGGAAGCGCCTAGCTCCTGGCTTCAGATTGGCACAGCGCTGGCCGTAGCAGTCATTTGGAGGGTGAACCAATGGAAGGAGGACCTTTCTCTCTGTCTCTCTCTCTCTCTCTCTCTCTCACTGTCTAACTCTGCCTGTCAAAAAATAAATAAATAAATAAATAAAAATAATAAATAAGTAAGTAAGTAAGTAAAATATTCAATTTGGTCATTAGTGGTTCAGTATTTTGTTGAGTAAGGCTTGTTTTAAAAGTATATCACAACGTCAAGTACTAATAATCAGGACCAGATTTATTAACGACAAGTCTAGGTAACTTTATTTTATCAGAGTGAAATCCCAGTATGCTAAAAATAATGTATGTTTATATGCTTCTCAGCAAGTATGTGAAAAAAATTTATACTGACATCTATCACTAATTATTTGGTAAATAATTAAGTAAAGACAACAAAATGCACTGATCTTGTTTTTGATATTTTTTAATAGGTCCACTTACTCATGTTTTAAATCCATAGTAACGCAAGTATTAGAAAAATAAAGATAACACTCTTATTAATTGTGGGGGGGTACATTTCAAAAGCTAGGCTTTTCTCTTTCCACCAATCAATTGTCAATAATATACTTCCAGAACTTTCTGTAACAGAGACCAATAGAGTTGATATCATTTCATGTAAAGATTATTTTTATAGGTAAAGTATATGATAAAAAACAAGAATTTGAGTAATAAAGATGATAATAGGTTAAATAAGTATATCTAAATGTTGTACTATTCAAATATTTTAATATTTGTCAAAGATTTTGAACATGGAGGATCTTTAATAAGTATTTAGTCACATTTATTTAAGAGAGAGAGAGAGAGAGAGCAAGCTGTCTGTCCCCTTGTTCTCTCCCCAGATACCCACATTAGTCAGGGATGGGTCACATGAGAGCCAAAGCCAAAGGTCAGGAACTCAGTCTGGGCCTCTTGGGTGATGATTAAGGACTTCATACTTGAGCCATCACTGGCTGCTGACCAGAGTGTCCCTTAGTAAGGAAGAAAATTGAGAGCAGAGCTAGGACTTGAACACTTGACACTCTGCTAAGGGATATAGATCCCAAGTGGCATCTTAACCACCAGAACAAATACATGCCTCAGGAGAGATTTCTATTCTTTCCTCTATCAATTTTTTGTGATAAATCAAAGGTGAATCATTGTTTAAAAACATCCTTACAAACAAGGAATAACTCCAACATTCATCACGTATGAACTTAGCTGAAAGAATTTAGACATTGATTGGAAGAGTATGGTATTTTCAATAAATTTTGTTGTGCAAATTGGATATCCACATGAGAAAGAAAGAAACTAGACATCTCTAAGCCCTCGATTGAAGATCTAAATGGAAGATCTAAGACTTTGAAACTACTAGGATAAAACATAGTGAAAACACTTCAGCACACTAGAATATGAAAGTATTTTTTTGTTTTCAATCCAAAACAGGAAACAAAAGCAAAAATAGATGGCTGGGATTTGATTAACTAAAGAGCTTCTGAAAGCCAAAGAGATAGTCAACAGAGTAAAGACAATATACAGAATGGGAGAAAACATTTGTAGGCATTCCATTTTGTAGGTATTCCATCAGACTAAGGGGTTAGTATCCAGAGTATATAAGGAACTCAAACAACTCAATGGTAAAAATAATGACAATAAACCTATTTTAAAAAATGAGCAATACATCTAAACAAACAATTCTCAAAAGAATACATACAAATGTTCATATGATCCATGAAAAAGAGTTTACCATCATTATTATCAAAAATACACAAATCAAAGCTGCAATGAAATATTAATTCACTCAGAGTAGATTAATTTATCAAACGACAAAAGATGTTGGCAAGAATGTAGAGAAAAGAAAAAAAATCTAACACTGTTGGTGGGAATATAAATTGGTATAGCTGTAGTAGAAAACAACAGAGGGATTCATCAAAAAATTAGAACTATCATATGATCCAGTAATCCCACTCTTGAATGAAATTAAATGAAATTACACTTTGAAGAGACATTCACACTCTGATGCTTATTGCATCACTTTTCACACAAGCCAAGAAACAGAAGCTGTATAAGTATCCATTCACTGATAAGCGAGTAAAGCAAATGTGACACATACATGCTCGGAATCATACTAAGCAATTAAAAAGCATGAAGTCTTGTCACTTGCAGCAACAGCGATGGAATTGAAGGTCATTATGGTAAGTGAAATAAATCAAGCAGAGAAAGACAAACAGAGCATGAATTCCATCATATGTGGAGTCTAAAAAAATAGGTAACATCTTAAAAGTTGAAAGTGTAATAGTGTTTACCAGAGGGTGTGGAGGAAAGAAGGAATGAAACGATTAAGAAAGGCTGATCTGATTGATTGATGCTAGGTTACAGTTAGACTACAGTAAGAAGGTGCTAAGACACAGTACATTAGCTATAGATAATGTTAATGTACTTTATATTTCTCTATGAAAAATTAAAAAAAAAACTCCAAGATAAAATTTGGGATGTTATTACTGTAAAGAAATGTTAAGTGTTTGAGGAGATAGTTACCCTGATTGAACATTGTATGATGTGCACATGGACAAAAATATCACATAGTATCCCATCAATATTTTGTATGTCTATTAAATTATCTAAAAATGAAATGTTTAATCCTGAACTATTTCATATAACATTACATGCCAGAAGAATGTGAAATGAATACCTGTAAACAAACCCACACAAAATGAAGCTTATTTTTTTAGAAATATTAACTTTAAATTGCTTTGTATTTATAATTTTTTGCAATGAACATATATACACTTTCACTGAAAATGTAAAATTCTTTTCATTGACTTCCTTGCAATTTTTGCCCTTCCCAGCTGTTTGTTAGAAAGTTAGAAATTATCATTTCAGTCCCTTTAATGAATTTATCACACACATACAAATACACACACACACTTACAACCCTCTGATGTTTCTGATTTCCAGGCATCTCTTTTTTTTAAATTTTTATTTAATGAATATAAATTTCCAAAGTACAGCTTATGGATTATAATGGCATTTCCCCCACATAACTTTCCTCCCACCAGCAACCCTTCCCATTCCCACTCCCTCTCCTCTTCCATTCACATCAAGATTCATTTTCAATTCCCTTTATTTTCACAGTTTGCACCCACACAGAAACACAAAGTGTAAAAATACTGTTTGAGTACTAGTTATAACATTAAATTACAATGTACAGCATATTTAGGACAGAGATCCTACATGAGGAGTAAGTACACAGTGACTCCTGTTGCTGATTTAACAATTGACACTCTTGTTTATGGCGTCAGTAATCACCCTAGACTCTTGTCATGAGTTGCCAAGGCTATGGAGGCCTTTTGAGTTCACCGACTCTGATCATATTTAGACAAGGTCATAGTCAAAGTGGAAGTTCTCTCCTCCCTTCAGAGAAAGGTACCTCCTTCTTTGATGACCAGTTCTTTCCATCCAGGCATCTCTTAATTACCAATTAATGCATTCTGATGGGATGTTTGAGCTGCTAGTCATTCCCTCTCTCTAGACCCTGGAATATTTCCCAACAGAATCTATAAGAATCTTGTGAATGATAGCCTGATCTTGCATTCCCAGAGCCTATGCCATTTAAACCTTTTAGTTATGACCATATGTTCAAGGTACTAATTCTCAATCTGATAAAGCCTATAAAGTTGCACAATTTTTTCCTTAATTAGCATTATATCATCATCTAAAAAGTAATTTGATTTCTTAAGCAGAGTCATCTTCGACAGTTGGGCAAAATGGAATCCCATTCCTGAAATCTATTTTATAGTCTTCTTTAATTTAGTAAATTCATAGTATTTCTTACATTGTATTCTCTACCAATAGGCTCAAGATAAGAAAGAGATCATCTGCAAATGTTATTTTCATGCTATATTTATAATTGCTGCTATCATTCACAATCTATTTTGCTGGAAGCCATGATCTCTGCACTGTTGTTCCAATTAACCAACAATATTAGTAAAATTTTGCTATTGGCTTATCCCCAAAAAGATATTTTAGTTCAAGATGACATCTTTGGCCTAAACCCTGTAACATTCTTTCCACCACAAAGATAAACTTATTGAAGTTGTGACTTCACTATTTCAGCTCCAGAAATGAAAGATTCTTAATGGAGTTGTACATAAACATTAAAAATGACAATTTCATGTTTGATTCATAATAGATGAACTAATAATATTCTACACTGACTCTTAAACCATAGCTATAATCCCTGGACCCAATCCCTGGACTCTGCTATAGCTGTGATATAATCCTATAAGATACAGCTATATACCTTTGACAGAATACAAGAACTAGTATAAGAAGACTCATAAAGAGAATTAGGAGGGGAAAAAAAAACAGCAAGAACTGAAATTATCACGCAAAAAATGATGGTTATATATTTGTCCTTTCTCTGGTATCACTGGATTTAAATCCAAGTACTAATCAAGCATGAAAGCATCAATAAAGGAAATTATAAAAGAATCATAAGAAAATTATGCAACATATAGACATAATAGTGGAAATAAAGAAAAAATCTATTGGGATTGGCACAAGAATGCAAACATTTGAGGAAAATGTCAGTGAATTTGAATATAAACCAATAGATACTACCCAATCAGAACAAGAGTGTAAAAACAAAACAGACCCTCAGAGACCTGTGCAACAGTAATAGAAAGCCTAGCATTCAAGTCATTGGAATTACAGGAGAGGAGAACAGAT
This sequence comes from Sylvilagus floridanus, assembly GCA_949820135.1. Lineage (NCBI taxonomy): Eukaryota > Metazoa > Chordata > Mammalia > Lagomorpha > Leporidae > Sylvilagus > Sylvilagus floridanus. The sequence continues at coordinate 58,727,112 of OX463242.1, forward strand.
GTTGTACTATGAAAAACTTTTAAAGAAACAACAGCTAGAAGAGTAGTTTCCTAACAGCTTTTTCCTGGTCTCCATTGCGGGTGCAAGGGCCCAAACACTTGGACCATCTTCTAGTGCTTTCCCAGGCCATAGCAGAGAGCTGGATTGGAAGTGGAGCAGCCGGGACTTGAACCGGTGTCCATATGGCTTTAACCCTCTGTTCCACAGTGCCGGCTCCCTAAATGTTTTTAAAAATAAACAAAAATTGTAGGCATCTCAAGATTGCTGAAAGGTCTAAGCTCATATATTCTAAAAACTCTGTGAAGTTCAAACAGGGTAAAATCTCTCCAAAACCCCTGATATTTTTATGTCTCTTTCTACTCTGCTCATTTCTCTTGCACCTAATTCTTGCAATTTTGTACTCAAAGACTCTCACCACTATTCTCTAAATTCCTTGATTAGCCCATCTGACAGCTTTTTAGTTTTGATTTTGTTTTGCTTTGTTTTACTCTTCCTACACTTTGCTTGACTTTTTATCATGGAAATCCATTAAATATTTTCAAAGGAAACTTCACAGTAGAAGAGAGGCGGGTATTAGGGTATTGTATTAGCTCTCTGTTGCTAATATAACACAGTACCATGAACTTAGTGACTTAAACAATACACACTCAGTATCTCACAGTTGTGCAGTGTCGGGGAAGCTGAATCAGGAGAGGCCTAGAGGAAACTTCCTGAGCTTGCCTTGAATTTGAAAACCTGACTTTAAGTTTCAAATCCCTGGTGGCAAACACCCCAGCCCCAGGGCGCTTCTGCCTAAGGATCATTAAGGTGGTATAATAGGAGTGGCTAAGACCCTTTTGCATCACATCACCCCACCCCTTGCCCGCATCTGCTCTGTACCATCTGCTCTATACCTCAACTATATATACACCTCCCTTTTACAATAAAGTGAGACCCTGCTTCGACTGGGCTCTGCACCGCGCCTGATTGTCCCCCGGGTTTGGGGAAGGCTGAGAGGCAGGTGGCGCACTTTCCCCTCCTCAGTCAAGGCAAGCTGCGGGCAGCCTGCCTAATTCTCTGGCGGTGGTGAGGAACAGTCACCGCAGTGCAGGATGGAGGTATCACTGGGCTAAACATCAATGCACTGCCTGGGTTACAATTTTTTGGATGCCCTCGGAATGAGTCTGAGAAACTAGCTTTTAGAGGCGTCCCACATTCCCTGGCTCATGGGCCTCTTCTATATTGAAGGCTAGCAGTCACGTAACTTCAGCCTTTGCTTCTGCCTATCTCCTTCCAATACAGGACTCTTGATATTAACTTTGGATCACTCCTGTATCAGGACAATCTTCCCATCTCAAATTCTACAAAGTATCTACAAAGTATCCTTTGTCTTGTAAAGTAATATAGTCAGGATCTAGGGATTGGTATGTAGATAACTGGTGATGATTTGGGGCGGTGTGTGGGGGATATGAGTCTACCTACCACAGTAGTCAAAGCTGAAATCATTGTCAGGCAAAAATGAAATGTCAAAATTATAACATAGGATGATATTTATCTTACAAACCATATTTTCAAGTATTTCTCCTAGTCCTTGGTCTTTACAAATTTCATTGAGATAATACTTATTTTGTTTATCTGATATCAATGAGTGAGAATTTGTAATTTACTATCCATAACTTCCTTTTATCTCTGATAATTATTTTTACCTTTTATTTCATTATATAAGTATATCTGTTTATATAACTAATTATTTATCCATTTCCTATTTAAATTTTTTCAGGATTGTGAATATATCCTCATTGTTCTTGAACCTTTGGTTTTAGTACTTCCCTTTTTCCCTTTTCCTTTACCTCTGGGAAGCATTTGGCTTTAATTTTCTTCTTAACATTTCCCTTCTTCCTCTACATCAGTCTAATGATCAGCTTTTTTTTTCCTTGAAATAAAATATTTTTGTTTTCTATTATCTTTAACCTGTAGCTCTCTCATTTCACCACAGTGCATGTAATTTCCTGAGTGTGGTAATTTAGGTACAGTTTAGCTTCTAGTCTCCACTCTCCCTCGCTGTGAGTGCATTGCATGTCTTTACTGATGTTACTATGGTTAAATGCGGCAAGTTATTTTATTTCCTAGTGCCAGGTGTCCTCAGTTTCCTCTTGATCCTTAACATATTGCACAATATTTTATTTAAGGATTATTATTCACCTGTCCACAAAGGCTCAGCATGGTGCAGATCCTGTAAGTCAGGATCTGAGTCTATTGTCAAGCACAGATTGTGTCTAGGAAACAAACATTGCTGCCACCAGCTGTCCAAAGGAGAGAGGCCAGGCTGCACTACTAGCCTCCGTCCCTCTCAGAGCAGATGTAGCTTTACACCGCTGATAGATTTCTTCCTTGCTAATCTCTATTGCTCTGATTCTCCTTAGTTTCTAAGAGGAATTCCTCAAACGTCCTGGTATGCTGACTGCACATGTATTGTTTCCCAATGAGGGTTATTGTGAATTTTTAAACTTACATTATTTCACACACCCTTTATGGTGTAATTTTCATTATGCTCCTTCATTCAGTTTGTCAGCCTTATCTCATCTTTAAAGTATCCATTTACCTGTCTGTTCTGTGGTATGTATTTCCTGATTATTTTCATCTTGGAGAAATGCTCCTGAAACAATCTTCCAAATCAACTAATCTTCTTTATGTCCATCAACTTGATCCAAATTCAATGCTTCTCAATTAGATGCTGAGTGACAAGAGAAGATGGATTTCTGTCTTTCTAGTTCTATATTGTAATCAAAAGATTTAGTAGAGCCCTAAGCACATAATAATATTTTTTGATTAAAAAATAATTTCTGGAGCAGGGGTTTGGCCTAGCAGCTCACACACGAGTTGGGACACCTGCATCTTACACTGGAGTGCTTAGGTATGAGTCCTGGCTCCACTCCCAATTCTACCTTTCTGTTAATGTCCACCCAAGGAGGCAGCAATGTTGACTCAAGTGATTGGGTCCTGCCATCCAAGTGGAGAATTGGATTGTGTTCCTAGCTCCTGGCTTTGTACTGGTCCAACTCAGGCCATTGGGAGCAGGTAGGAATGGGAGCTTTCTTTGTGTCTATTTTGTTTATCTTTTTGCCTCTCAAATTAAATAATAATAATAATAAAATTGTTTTCTTTCTAATCCAACTAATTTTGTTGAAAGTGTGCATAAAACAAGGAAGTCATCACCAGCACCATTTGAGAACAGTGAAATAGGTACAGCGTCACAGTGGATATACTGTGACAAACCAATGGATATATCGTCAAGGGAATGTGCAGAAAAGGAAGTACATGAAACCTTGTCATATGTATTTAAGATTGATAAGGGAGGAGCTGGCACCATGGCTCACTAGGTTAATCCTCCACCTGTGGAGCCAGCATCCCATATGTGCACCGGGTTCTAGTACTAGCTGCTCCTCTTCAAGTTCAGCTCTCTGCTGTGGCCCGGGAGGGCAGCACAGGATGGTCCAAGTGCTTGGGCCCTGCACCTGCATGGGAGATGGGGAGGAAGAACCTGGCTCCTGGCTTCAGATCTGCACAGCGCTGGCCATGGCAGCCATTTGGGGAGTGGACCAACAGAAGGAAGACCTTTCTCTGTCTCTCTCTCTCTCACTGTCTAACTCTATCTGTCAAAAAAAAAAAAAAAGATTGATAAGGGAAGTGTTCAAGATTAAAAGAAAAGAATTATTATATAAATAATGTTGAGAGTATTGAGCAATTTACAAAGACATATATTAACTCCTTATATTATACTATATTCCCAAATAAATTTTGGATTAAAAATTAAATAAAAGTAGAATGTGAAACAAGCTAATATTTATTCAACAACTATAAAAGGATGACTTTGCAAGCTTCAAAATTATAGGAGAAACCACAAGGGAAAATAGAACTGAGCAGAGGAAAAATTAAAAGAATAATATGATAAAAAAGATATGCAATAAAGAAAAGGAAAGAAATATTGGCAGTGAATTTTGGCCTAGTTAATAAATTTACATGATTGTTTAATATTTTAGTTTTATTTTAACTAATCAAAATGACAAAATGTATAAGAAAGTAACAGTACCCTCTTAGTTAACCAAAAATTTCAACAAAGAATTCACTAGAACAAATACCAGAGTATTTTTAAAAGTTTGTAGAAAAGTGGAATTCAATAAGTTTATTCTGATGCAAAAAAATTAAATCTTTACATAATTTTTCACAATATCCATTTTCCAGGTGCTATGGAGAACCTTCTGTGCATGGTTTTCAAAAAATTTTGCACCCAAATAAGATTATATTTTAATTTCATTTCCCAAGAAGTTTTTGAAATACTTTGGTACACAGTCATACACTTATAAAAACCAAGAAATTGAATTTAAAATCCAAAAATATCTTTGGTCTTTCATTCTAGTTCTTTTCCCAGTCAGACATATTGAGATAAAATACATCTAAACAACTTAATTAAATTTATAACTGCTACCCCCACAAAAGCCACATATTCAAATACTTCCGTTTCATTACTAACATGTAATAAATTAATCTGTGTTGCAGGTAAATCCCAGATTTGGAAAGAGCATCTTGACAAGATTATGAATTACCACAAATTTGAAAAGAACTGAAATTAGTAAAGAACTTGATAGAAAAAAATGGCACATGATATTTTTTAACAGCGCAAATAAAATTACATAGAAGACACATGACATAAATGAAGATACATGATGAAGAATATTCTTAACATTTCTAAACTGAAATAATTAAATATTGCAAAAATGAGAAAGATTCATCCCTTGTTTGGTAAATCTTAGATCAGTTAGCATTCTCTGTTCTCAAGAAGTTAATGATAAATGGAGATTTTTATGGAACTATTGAGTACTAACAAGTCAAAAGATAATAAGTACCTGTACTACTTCAGGAAATATTACCATAAAATAGCTATTTGGATATCAGGACACAATTTCAAATTTGTATATCAAGACATGATTTATATATCAAGACAGAACTTCAAATGAAGTATAAGTACTTTATTTTTCTGTATGGAAATGTTAAAATGAGATACTGGTACCATGGCTATGTACAGTGTTTATTCTCTAAATAAAAGGGATTTTTTTTTTTTCAATTGAATTCAACTCCGGATAGTCATAATGCTAGAAAGATCTACCAAGGGAAGTTTACTGAATCTAATTCTTTGAAGAAATCACAGAACAAAAGAGTTTCATGCTGCCTAAATTTGTACTTAGGTAGTAATGGAATGAGAGATATAGTTTGATTTCTCAGGAAACTTTCCAAATGGTCCAATGATTATATAAATGTTTGAACACATGCTTGCCTGAAACACACTTCTTCCACTAAGTAAAAACATTCATGTAGGAATGATCATTTTCTATGCTCTCCCTGTTTTCTTTTTTGACACAAAGCAATTTAAAGTTTTTTTTATGTAAAATTATTTGTAGTCATTTTTGTATTTTAATAAGCTCAGTTAAAACATAAAAAATCCATAATATCCATGACCTTCATTTAAACAATGTTATGACTATATCAAAGTTTATTGTGCTCAGGTAAGTAATGAAATTAATTGGTTACAAAAATTATGCTAGGTGTCACAACATGCTAGTATTGTTTCAGGTAAATAACTCTGATTAAAAGAAATTACTGCAGAAACAATAAATTAAAGACTATAAAACTGTATGCAGTGAACCAGTTCTAGGAAAAGAATGAATCAAATAAAGGTTATTTAGAAACCATCTAAATTTTTCTTCCTTGATACCCCTTTTGTTTTTCCAAACAACTCCTTTCAGTTAGCTGCTGGCTTATGGTCTCACTGTTCTAGTGCTTAATGACACTGCTGGTTGTACCTCCATCAGGATCTGCCTGTGGACTTTACCTGTTTTCACACGTACAAAACTATAGATTTCTCCTGTTCTTTTTAGGCTTTGCTAGATGGTTTGCTAGCAATTGCTGAGAAAACCACATTATGTTTTCAATAACACTTTCATACCTTCAATCTTTCTGGAGAGAAGCCACAAATTAGGATCATTTCAGGTTCTCTAGTACAGAGCTGGGTTTTTATTGTTGCTTTCATTTCTGGTTTGTTGTTGTTTGTAGGAAGGAAATGAGGGGTTAAACTAAGAAAAGATGTCCACATTTAATATTGCATCTTACAGGCAGGCTATAAAAGTTAAAAAGTACCAAGTCACTAGAATTAATTTGTTTTACAGAACAGTATTTAATTACTTGAAGTTGAATGTCATTAGATTTTTGCCTTACGGGCCAATTTGAATGATGGCCTGGCCCTTGAAGCCATGCAAGTGTGCAACATCCTTCATATACATATTCCCCCATATACATTGACATGAATTACTTTCTTTAATTTAAAATTTTACTACTCTTAAACATTTAAAAAGAAATTTAAAAAATAAGCCAGATATGTCATAATTAAATTTCACTTGATGAGAACAAGAGGTTTGAGATCTCTATTTCCCAGATTTACCATCCAAATGAGTGAAGTTATTTGGAAAATGTTTTCTTTCTTTATCTTAGTACAGTGTCAATGTGTAGGTGATATAAAATAATCACTATAAATAACCCTGTATCAATATCCCACCTGTTTTTACAAGAACCCCTTTGTTGAATATAAATGCTCATTGTGATCCTTTATTGTTATTATTATTTGATAGAGTTACAGAGACAGACGGAGAGACACAGGAAGAGAAAGAAAGAGAGAAATTTTCCATCCACTGTTTTACTCCACATGTAGTACAATAGCTGGGCCTGAGCCAAGCTGAAGCCAGGACCCAGGGGCTTCTTCTGGGTCTCCCATGTGGGTGCAGGAGCCCAAGCACTTGGGTCTTCTGCTGCTTTCCCAGGCCCATTACCATGAAGCTGGATTGAAAGTGGTGCAGCTAAAACAGGAACCAGTGCCCACATAGGATGTCAGCAGTGGCTTTTCCTACTAAGCTACAATGCCAACCCCAATTGTGATACTTCTATTAGCACTATCAGGACAGAAATGAGTTGACAAGTCCAGTACAGCTCAAAACTAAAGAAAGCACTCAGAATTGGGTGCCAATCATACAATTACAGAAACCTAAGAGCCCTGCCTCCTAGTTTTAGCCCTAGGTACCTCATTATTAAGAAATAACTTACGGCACTCCTACTGAATATGTGTAGTCATTACAAATCAATCACTAGCCAGAATGTATTATAATTAGCTTTGCTAGATTCATAATAATTTTATAATTCTCAATAAGTATACCAAAATAAATTATTTTTAGTAAGAGACACAGGTGATCTGTTTCCAAAACCAAATCAAATAAGCTATGTCTTTAAATGCTTTTCTTAAGAAGAATTTCTAAGACTGAAAGACACTACTATTAATGCCCACCCACTTTCCTTCACTTTTTTTTAATGATTTATTTATTTATTTGAGAGGTGGAGGTAGAGAGAGAGAGAGGTTCCCATCCACTGGTTCACTCCCCAAATGGCAACAACAGCCAGAGCTGCGACAATCTGAATCCAGGAGCCAGGAGCTTCCTCTGGGAATCCCACGCAGGTGCAAGGGCTCAAGTACTTGGGTCATTTTCCAGTGCTTTCCTAGGCCATAGTAGAGAGCTGGATCAAAAGTGGAGCACCCAGGACTTGAACCGGCAGCCTTATGGAATGCCTGTACTGCAGGCAGTGGCTTTACCGGCTACGCCACAGCACCGGCCCCATCCCTTACTTTCTTGACTTGCACTAGGACCTAAGCCAGAATCAATTCCTATAAGGATTATGGTTATAGCTTTAAAGTCTGTATCCACAATGCAGTGTGATGATAATTCTCAGTACTCCATGGCATATTACAGTACTCTCTCACTGCACTCTGATGAATCCATTTGTCACTTTGAGACTTTACAATAGTCTGGAAGAGAGTTTTCTTCTGGACAACATTGCCATTAAAGGGTAGCAGAAGAACCACCATTATCACCAAAAGAAGAAATGGTTTTGACTTCAACATGACATGTTTTTCTTTCAAATTACTAAATGAAAGAAAACACTAAGGTGGGCACTGTTAAGTGACCGAGGAGTTAGATTGTGGAAATTATGATAATCTGAGTGATCTCCTGCTAATAAGATCTGAGTTTGTATGTGTTACATTTTTTAGAAGTTATGTTGAGTGGGCCGGCACCATGGCTCATTAGGCTAATCCTCTGCCTTGCAGCACCGACACACCGGGTTCTAGTCCTGGTCGGGGCACCAGATTCTGTCCCGGTTGCCCCTCTTCCAGGCCAGCTCTCTGCTGTGGCCCTGGAGTGCAGTGGAGGATGGCCCAAGTCCTTGGGCCCTGCACCCGCTTGGGAGACCAGGAGAAGCACCTGGCTCCTGGCTCCTGGCTTCAGATCAGCGCGGTGCGCTGGTTGCAGCGGCCATTGGAGGGTGAACCAACAGCAAAGGAAGACCTTTCTCTCTGTCTGTCTCTCTCTCTTACTGTCCACTCTGCCTGTCAAAAAAATAAATAAATAAATATTAAAAAAAGAAGTTATGGTGAGTGAATTTCATCTCATTGTTTACTTTTGATAAAGTGCTTACTACTTGGAATAATGTAGGTGATTAATATATTTTGTACATTAAGAATAATAACATTAGAAATAACATTAGAAAAGCAATGTTTTAAAAAATTTTACATTCTCTGATCAGTTACATGAAAACTGGAAAGAATAATCTATTTTTATATCATAAACAAAGAAAATGAGGCACTCATTTTCTCTCATCCATTGAAAAAGATGATGACTAAGTAAAACTCCATATAAGAAAATAATTGACTGACTGCATTTAAAATTGTCCTGAAATTTTCAGTTAATCATTAGCAATGAATATTTGAGCAACTCGAGTATATCACATGCTGGATACTATTAGTTATCATTTTGAAAGTATTCCACTGAATTTCTTTCTTCACCAAGTAAATTCATGATGTGAAAATCTCTTATTCTCAGTCTCTTCCAGTCAAGAATTTATAAAAAAAAAAAGTAATATGAAGTGAAATATAATTTTATCATCATTTTATTTTCCTATTTACCTATTTTTAAACTTGAACAATACACTTTATTATATACAGAAAAATGTTGGGATTTTGATTGGAACTAAATCTATGCATTAATTTGAGAATGATAGCTTAAATTGTTGCTCGGGACAGTGCCGAGGCTCAATAGGCTAATCCTCCGCCTTGCGGCGCCGGCACACCGGGTTCTAGTCCCGGTCGGAGCACCGGATTCTGTCCCGGTTGCTCCTCTTCCAGGCCAGCCCTCTGCTATGGCCTGGGAGTGCAGTGGAGGATGGCCCAAGTGCTTGGGCCCTGCACCCCATGGGAGACCAGGAGAAGCACCTGGCTCCTGCCTATGGATTAGCACGGTGCGCAGGCTGCACCTTTCTCTCTGTCTCTCTCTCTCACTGTCCACTCTGCCTGTCAAAAAAGAAAAAGAAAAAAAAAATTGTTGCTTCTTCCTGACCTGAGCATCATGTTACTCTCCATTAATTATTCTCTTATTTAACGTATTTTAATTAACTTTTATTATGTTCTCTGCAAACTCTTCCATAATTTTTATTAAATGTACATACATCCATACATGTATATTCTCTAGGTATTTTATACATTCAATTTAATTAAATTAAAATTTCTTAATTCTAGATGAGTTCTTCATTGAATTAAACATTTTATATATATGCAATTAATTTTAAATCATATGTGTTTTTTCTCTCCATATCATTGTTATTGATCTCTAGCATACTTTCAGTTTGGTCAGAAAACATAATTTGGAATATTCTATTTAAAATTTGTTAAAAATTGATGTGTGACCCAATGCATGTTTCATTTTTATAAATGTTTCCTGATTGCTTTAAAAATTTTGCATGTAGGATGGGTGAGTGCTGTGGTGCAGAGAGTAATGCCACTGTTTGGACACTGGTATGTCCCATATCAGAGTGTCAGTTGGCGTCTTGGCTTGTCTACTTCTGATCCAGCTTCTTGCTAATGCTCCTGGGAAGCAGCAGATGATGTTTCAAATATCTGAGTTCCCAACCCAAGTGGGAGACCCCGATTGACTTTCTAGCTGCTGGCTTCAGTCTAGCCTAATCTGATGATGGTGGCCATTTGGAGAGTGAATCACTGGATGGGCAATCTCTTAGTCTCAGTCTCTATCTCTCTGTCATTCTTTCAAATAATTAAAAAATATTTTTAAAAACAGAAAATTGGTGTGACTTGAACATATTTTGAAGTGATTGTATTAATGCATATAACTCATGATTTTTAAATTTTAAAACAATTTTAATATTTAATTGACACATAATAATTGTCTATAACTATGAAATCCAGTAAAATGTTCAATATATGAATGGCACTATTTACTATTATGATCTGACCTGTTTTATCCATAATAATGCTTTTATACTTAAAGCATGTTATCTACTATTAAAACATTAATTTTCTTTGTCAGATAACTCCCTCATAAATTTAGTTTTTGATTTTCAATATTCTGTTGAAGCTGTTTTCATGTGTCTCTTCAAAAACAGAGCTTAAATTTGTTTGCTAATTTAAAAATCTATTTTAACAAGCAATTTCATTTTATCTATACATACATATTGTGACTATTGACATAGGATTAGTAACATAGTACCTATTCAAATTAAATACTTAGTGTTTATAAATGAAATTTTCAAGCATATTTCATTTTTCAAATTATGCTTTTAGTCAACATATCTTACATACATCAAAATACAAGAAATTTAGAATACATCTATTTTAATAACCACCTGTCCTGATTTATATGCTATTATTATTTTACACTCATATTTGACATTTTACTCATATTTTACTATGAAATTAGATATTAATATTGTTTTATAGTCTATATGAATTTGGAATGACCTACATATTTATTAATAGATTTTCTCTTTGTGCTTTCCTGCTATCTGTGTACCTTTAAGATTAGCAATTTTCTTTTTTGAAGTTCATCCATTACAAGTACATTTGGTAAGTTTCTGTTTATCTAAATTAATTTAATTTCATACTCTTTGAATTTTATTGTATCTGTATATACAGTTACAACTTAAAATTTTTCTTCGGCAGTATTAAAATAGTTTTGCACTGACTCCTTAATTACAAAATTGTTCTTCATAACTGATCTCTCAGAGTAATTGTCTTAACTCTGAACTGTCATATGTCTTTCTGCTTCTAAGATTATTTCTTTATGTGGGAGTTGTTGTTACTTGTGTTATTCGGGAACCAGTAGGCTTCCTAGACCTGAAGATTCATGTATGTCATTGGTCCCTGAAATTTCTTATTGCTCTATTTTCAAAATTATCTCTCCCCAATATTTTCTAATTTCTAATGGATCTGTAATTAGATACACAGTAGACCATATCATTATTAACTGCTCATATATTCCACCTTAATTGCTGTTTTTCAATCTTTTTTTTTCTTTCTGAATTATTGTGTACAAAGAACTATGTCAAGTCATTTTCCTGACCTGAGGATTGTCAGATGAAAAGCAAGATTATAGTGCGCCAAGTGGGGGAATCTATTGTATCCAGGATGGCACTGTGGCGTGGGTAAAGCTGCCTCCTGCAATGCTGGCATCCCCTATGGGCTCTGATTCCAATTCCAGCTGCACTTCGTCAGTTCTAGCTCCCTGTTAATGGCCCGGGAAAACAGCAAAAGATGACCCCAAGTGCTTGGGCCCTTGCACCCATATCGGAAACATGGAAGAAGCTCCTGGTTCTTTGCTTCAGCTTAGCCTGGCCCCAGCCATTATGACCACCTGGGGAGTGAAACAATGGATGGAAGGTCTCTCTCAGTCTCCTCTCTGTGCAACTCTAACTTTCAAATAAATACATAAATAAATAAATCTTAAAAAAAAAAAACCCTGAAAACCCTGTAGTATCAAATGCTAAGGGATCCCAAGATAAATATTAGTCAGAGAAAGATAAATGTCTGACCATTCATTCATTATGCTGAAAGGGAATTATTTTATTTTAGATCTCCTTTTATCCAACGTTGCGAGCCCTGGGTTTATTCAAGAATATCAGTTTATATCTACTAAGACTAAGTTCAGTGACCTATATCAGAATAATTCAAAAGAGCAGCAGCACACAAAACAGAAAGAGACATTTTCTCTAAAGCAAAAATATGAAATTAGTCTAAGACAGACATGATAATTCCCTAATCATTTTTAGGCTAATTTTCTTTTAAATTTATTGTCTGTGGGCTTTAAGACAAGTCAGTCATAACTAAAGTTATTTGACTGCAAATGACTGACAAACCCATAAATTTCCTGTTCCTGACAGAAAAAGGAGAAAGTAAGGGGAAAAATGGAGATTTAAGAGGATGCCCACCCAATAACTAACAGTTGTACCACAATGGCCAGAATTTATGTATCTATTAGCATTCTCTCCGGGTAGACTGCTAGTAATTTAGTCTTTATCTGGGCAGGTTGTCCTACAAATAAATTTGGGCTCAATAATTAATATGAATGGAGAAAATATATTGAATGGACCACAAGCATTCTCTGCCATATTTAGCCACTGTAAACTGCACTCCTTAAGTATCAAAGCAAATAGCATAGCTTCAACTTTTCCTCAAACAACAATTTTTCATTATTATTTTTATTTTTAAGTATATTTTAAAGACAGAGAGAAACAAAGAGACCTCAAGACAGCTGGACATCCAGATGTCCCATCTGCTTTCAAATGCCTACAACAGTCAAGACAGGGCCAGACCAAATGCAGGAGCCAGAAACTCCATTTAGGTCTCCCACATGAATGTCAGAGTTCAACCATTTGAGCTATCACCTGTTGACTGCAATATGCACATTAACAAGAAGCTAGAATCAAGAGTATAACCAAAACTTGAATGGAGACTTTAATATGGATTGTGCGCACCCCAAATGATGCCAATACCTTTATGCTAAAGAGCTACTTTCCATTATAATGTAAAATCTTATTTATTTGAAAGCTCAGCTATGGATTTGAAAGTTTGCTTGTAATAATTTATCAACTACTTTGTTAAAAGACATTATTCGGGAACACAACTATTTTTTAATTAATGTGGATGGTCTATTTCTAAAAATCTGTATGAAAATATTTTCTGAAAATATAGAGAATAATTACCTATCTCCCATAATTTTAAGTATGAAAAACAATACTTTACACATCAACCAAAAAGCCAACTTGCTTCCTGAATCATCATTAAAGCAATAAAAGGCATATTTGAAAGTTACAAACTAACACATTTGGATTTATAAATGCTTAAAACTTTGTTTTTAATGTAGCTGCTAAATTCATTTTTATGCAAAATATTTTAGTGTATGTGTGCTGCTTATACCATGGAAAGACCAGTAACACCAGTACCACAGAGCAATAAGTAAGTTTATTAGAACTATTGCATGTGAAGATTTTTACAATAAAACAGCAACTCACTAGTTGAGGTGGACCTCCTAGCCTTGTGAAGACAGGAATAGAGAGGACTGAATAGCTATTATTTCATTATATTTCCTTAGTTTCAGAAGCTTGTAGTCATTTGAGAAAGCAGTGACTTCAGATAAACTATACAGCTCAGAAAATCCTTTACAGATTCTTTACCATTCTTTTTGTCATCATAAGAACTTGTGAATAAATGAACTTCAAAAATGTTTGATGAAGATCTAGTATAAACCAAAATTATGACATGAAATTTTGCTTATACTACATTGCAATATTCTAATTTCATTGCAAACACTGCAGGATATAACAGGTCTTTTATTTAAATGAGAAGGTTCATTCTCATTGCCATAATATTAAAGAAAAATGCTTGTTTTTGCAGCTACATTATTACACCTAAGTGGCACCAATACCTGATTCAAACTCTTTTGGACCATCACAGTGTTTTTCAGTCTATCTGCATTTGATTCTGATAGTCTAATTGGTTCTGCCATGTAATTCACGATTTATTCTCCTATCTAACTTTATTTAAAATGTGCAATTATTTTATTGTATGTTAGCATGCAAATTTATATTTCTGTCTTAAATAAAATTTGGTAAAAATATTGAACTGGGATATATGCGTATACTCTGCTATTTGTCAGTACAAATCAAAGGATGCCACCAAAATGGAGCAGCCATATTTCTTCCAGGTTTTCCTATCCAAAACTAAAAATTCAAGGACAAAAGAAGGAGAAAAGAAATGAAAAGGATGAGGAAGGGGAGGAAGGGGAGGAGGAAAAAACTGGAGGAGAAAGACTCAAAAGCAGAAGGAAAAAAGGACTGCCTAGAACACATGGAGGTTAAGAAGTAAACAATACCAACTTCCCTGGGCCATTTACAATACAAATTTTCATGAGAGATGCCAAAGAAGCTATGCTCATTTCACCTTTCTGAAACGAGATGTTAGTTAGAACTTAGTATTTGTGGGGGTGGTGTTGACAGGATCAATTGGGAAGATGAACATATACAATCATGCAGCAATTGTTCCATACCTACATATAGGAACTACCTACTAAAAATGAGGGAAAATACTACATTGAATCCAGAGTTCCAAAATATTACATAGGCAAGGTAAAACTGAAAATCACTTGTCATTGCAGGTAGCAGAAAAATTACAGTGTGAATGAGAAAAACAAGCAACAGAAACTATTACTGAGATGAATCAGACATTTGCATTTTTGACAAGACTTCACAGGAGGCATCATAAAAATGTTTTAAAGGTACAAGAAAATAATCATGAAATAAGATGATTTTTTAAAATCCCAGGTAAAATGTCAAGGACTCATTAGTAGCCTGGAGATGAGAAAGGGGAGGAGCAGTGAATTTAAGGTTAGGTCAGTTGAATTTATTTTTTATTTCATCAGCAATAATAGAAAAGAGATAGAAAAAAAATTAATAGGATCTTGTGAGACAAAACAAAAGAGTTAGCATTTGTACCATCAGGGGTTCAGATGACAGGAGCGAGGGGTAACTAAAGTGTATGAAGAAATAGTGACTAAAGTCTTCCCACATTTTATCGTATGTACTATAAATTCAAGAGGCTGACAGTGGCCCAAATAGGATAATCCCAATGAAATCCATACTAGAACATATCACAATTAAACTTCTGAATTCTAAAAGCAAAATAAAACACTTTGAAAACAGCTGGAGAAATGTGTGACTCATACAGAACCACAACTTAAGGTAAGTGATCAGTCATTGCAATAAAGTGCCCCTAAAAATAATGACGACCACATTCAGCAAAAAATATATTGTTAGGAATATGATGGAGAAATAGATATTTTCTGAGGAAGAAAAATAAAGAGAAATTGGAATAATCAAGCTTACCCTTGAAGAACAGCTTAAAGAAATTCTCTAGAATAGAGGAAATATTAATTAAATGATCTGTAAAATATAAGTGTGAATAAGATCATCAAATCTCTTTTAGTGTAATGGCTGTCAAGTTTAAAAACATTTTTATATTTAAATTGGTATGCTTGTCTCAACATGCTTTATTAATAAAATGTATTTCAATGTCAAAAAAAGAAATTCTCTAAATAAAAAAAGAAAATGTAACAAGATAAGGGACTTTCAGAATGTAAGTAGTATTATAATGGGTAAAATAATAAAAGGTTTTAAAATCACATTGGATGGGCCGGCGCCGTGGCTCAACAGGCTAATCCTCCACCTTGCGGCGCTGACACACCAGGTTCTAGTTCCGGTTGGGGATCCGGATTCTGTCCCGGTTGCCCCTCTTCCAGGCCAGCTCTCTGCTGTGGCCCGGGAGTGCAGTGGAGGATGGCCAAAGTTCTTGGGCCCTGCACCCCATGGGAGACCAGGTAAAGCACCTGGCACCTGGCTCCTGCCATTGGATGAGCGCGGTGCGCCGGTTGCAGCGCGCTGGCCGCGGCGGCCATTGGAGGGTAAACCAACGGCAAAGGAAGACCTTTCTCTCTGTCTCTCTCTCTCACTGTCCACTCTGCCTGTCAAAAATAAAAATAAATAAATAAATAAATAAATAAAAAATCACATTGGATGATTGAGGCTAAAATATAACTTGATTTGAGAATTACATTGAATCATGTAGATGGAGGAAATGCTTAACTGTGAGAAGTGACATTTGTATATTTTAATGGCTAGAACAACCACTAAGAAAATTATTCAAAATGATAAACTAAAAATACTATAAACAAATCAAGATTTATCCCTAAACAATATTTAATGTACCCAGAAGGAGAAATAGATGAATAAAGAAAAGAATAAATAATAAAATAACAGATTAAATTCTAACATATCATTATTTACCTTATATATAAGTAATATAAATAAAGTACTTAAAAGAAAGATGTGAGCAGCACATGTTAAAAACAGGACCTGACTGTGCTGTCTAAAAGAAATTCATTATAAAAGCAACAGCATCAGTAATCTGATACAAAAGAAGGAAAAACTATGATATGTAAATATTAATCAAAACAAAGCAAGATAAACTAGGAATGAGTTTATTCATACCAGATAAAGTACACTTCAGAAGAAAAGTATGAGACATTTTATATAGCGATCAAAGGATCACTATACCAGAAAGACATAGCCATCCTAAATGGTATGCTTCAAGAAAAGAGGCTCAGAGTATAGGAAAAAAAAAAAAAAGAACTGAAAGAGCTGAAAGGAACAAAAGGCAAATCACAATTGCAGTTAAGGATCTCACCACCTGTTTGTCAGCAATTGATGGGAATACTGAAGAGAAAAATCAAAGATTAGAGAATAACGGAATCCGCTACATGATACACTCAACACAGAGACAGCACCCCATACATACAGCATTTATGACATTTTTCTTTCAAGTGCCTATGGAACATCCACCAAGATAGATAATACATTGTGCCCATAATAAAAATGCCAACACATTAAACAGAAAGGAAAATTCTATGGAAAGTTTATTCTGTAATCATCATGAAATCCAAGTTGAAATCAGGAATAGAAAGATAAAAGAAAGATCTTCAGACATTTGGAAATTAAATAACCTACTTCTAAAAAATGTTTACATCAAAAATGAGGTCTCTAAGATAATTTTAAAAACTACATAAGCATGAGTAAAAATGAAATCTCAACCTATTAAAAGATGTGAAATGCGACATAATACTGGACATTCTAACTACAAAATAAGGCAAGAAAATTCATAAAATGCATAGAGATTGCATTAAAGGAATATAACTATTCTATTGGCACATGACATATTTTCTAAAAATTACCTAGAACTTAAGAATTCAAAAGGTTGGTAGGAACAGAATCAAAACACAAAAAATCAATTGAAAATCTGGATACTTTCAATGAACATATACAAACTGAAATGTAAAATACAAGCAAATTAAGTACATATGCTTAAATATAAGAAACATGTACAGGCTCTGTATTTGAAATTATAAAAGGTTAATGAAAGAATTTAAGGAGAAATGGGTAAATAGGCCCATATGTATTCACTAATAGAAAAATCAACATAGAGAGAGTCAATTCTCTCTTTCTGATTTATAAATTTAACCCAATGCTTTGTTAAAAAAATAAAGAAGAGAATCAGTAAGACTTACTATATAGGTTGCATCATAAAGTCAGTGTGATATTGTTGAAAGAACAGGTATGGACAATTGCAGGAAAATTATAATCCAGATATACCCACTTAAATATACTCAATTAAATTGTAACAAAGGCACAAAAGCAATTCAGTAGCAGAAAGGCAGTCATCTCAGACAGTGATGATAGAATATTTGGAAATACATATATTTTAAAAATGAACTTTAGGCCTGCACTGTAACTCACTTGGCTAATCCTCTGCCTGTGGCACCGGCACACCAGCTTCTAGTCCCAGTTGGGGCACTGGATTCTGTCCCGGTTACTCCTCTTCCAGTCCAGCTCTCTGCTGTAGCCCAGGAAAGCAATGGCCCAAGTCCTTGGGCGTTGCACCCACATGGGAGACCAGGAGAAGCACCTGGCTTCTGGCTTCGGATCAGCGCAGTGCGCTGGCCACAATGTGCTGGCTGGCCGTAGCAGCCATTTGGGGGGGTGAACCAATGGAAAAGGAAGACCTTTCTCTCTGCTTCTCTCTCTCTCATTGTCTAAATCTGCCTGTCCAAAAAAAAAAAAAATGAACTTTAATGTAAGTCTCATGCCGTATATAAATTATTTTAAAATGAATAATGTGGCCGGAGCCATGGCTCAATAGGCTAATCCTCCTCCTGCGGCGCTGGTACACTGGGTTCTAGTCCTGGTCAGGGGGCCGGATTCTGTCCTGGTCACTCCTCTTCCAGTCTAGCTCTCTGCTCTGGCTCAGAAGTGCAGTGGAGGATGGCCCAAGTGCTTTGGCCCTGCACCAGCATGGGAAACCAGGAGAAGCACCTGGCTCCTGGCTTCGATCAGCACAGTGCACTGGGTGCAGCGGCCATTGAGGGGTGAACCAATGGAAAAGGAAGACCTTTCTCCCTGTCTCTCTCTCTCTCTTTCACTGTCTAACTCTGCCTGTCAAAAACAAACAAAAAAAAGAATAATGGGCAAAAGCAAGACTATAATGCTTAAGGAAAAAAAAAAAAACAAAAAATATTTAAAACCTAGGTCATGATGAAGAGTTCCTAAAATTAACACCAAAAGCACAATCCATTGAAGGATAAAGTCATATATGGAATTCATATATTGAATCTCCCATTAAGTCATGTGATAAGAATGAAATGGCAGACTGTGAGAAGATGTTTGGAAACCAATATCTGACAAAAGATTTATGTTGAAAATAATAAAAGACTTTCCAAACTTAGTGATTAAAAACAATCCAATGGGGTCGGCACCGTGGCTCAGTAGGCTAATCCTCCACCTTGAGGTGCCGGCACACCAGGTTCTAGTCCCAGTCAGGGTGCAGGATTCTGTCCCGGTTGCCCCTCTTCCAGGCCAGCTCTCTGCTGTGGCCCGGGAGTGCAGTGGAGGATGGCCCAAGTGCTTGGGCCCTGCACCAGCATGGGAGACCAGGAGAAGCACCTGGCTCCTGCCTTTGGATCAGTGCAGCACACCGGCTGCGGCGGCCATTGGAGGGTGAACCAACAGCAAAGGAAGACCTTTCTCTCTGTCTCTCTCTCTCACTGTCCACTCTGCCTGTCAAAAAAAAAAAATCCAATGAACTTGTCCCAAAAGGTAGAGTTAGTACGTGTCTGGGTACTCCAATTCAATCCCATCAAGGTGGCATGTACCAAGGCCATCTCACTAGTCAAAGTGATCAATTTCAGTTCATAATGATAGGATTAAGAGTCAAAGGGATCACATAAACAAGACTGTGTTTAGTGTCTGCTAATACTAACTGATAGAATTAAAAAGGAGAGAAGGAGCCAACATGGGAAGCAGGATACACAGCAGACTCATAGAATGGCAGATGTCCTAAACAGCACTCTGGCCTCAGAATCAGCCCTTAAGACATTCAGTTCTGGATAAAAAGCCTATGAGAGTATTTAAATCATGGAAAGCCAAGACACTGTGGCAAAAAACAAAACAAAACAAAACAAAAAAAAACCCTAAATGAAAGATCTCTGTGAGTGAGATCCCAGTGGAAAGAATGGGCCATCAAAGAAGGAGGTACCTTTCTCTGAAGGGAGGAGAGAACTTCCACTTTGACTATGACCTTGTCTAAATAAGATCAGAGTTGGCGAACTCAAAAGGCTTCCATAGCCTTGGCAGCTCATGACAAGAGCCTCAGGTGATTACTGACATCATATATAAGAGTGTCAATTGTTAAATCAACAACAGGAGTCACTGTGCATTTACTCCCAATGTAGGATCTCTGTCTTTAATGTGTTGTACTATGTGAAGTAATTATATAACTAGTACTGAAACAGTACTTTACACTCTGTGTTTCTGTGTGGGTGCAAACTGTTGTAATCTTTACTTAATATATAATAAATTGATCTTCTGTATATAAAGATAATTGAAAATGAATCTTGATGTGAATGAGATGGGAGAGAGTACAGGAGATGGGAGAGTTGTGGGTGGGAGGGAAATTATGTGGAGGGAAAAGCCATTGTAATGCATAATCTGTACTTTGAAAATTTATATTTATAAAATATAAGTTAAAAAAATCCAATGACCTAATAGGCAAAAGTGCTAACCTACATTTAACTGAAGAAGACTGAAAGATATTCAACATCATTTGCCATGATTGAAAGGAAAATCTAGTCCATAATGAGATATCACTTTATTTCTATGAACATTGCTTAAATAAAAAAAAAAAAAACAGCTATAGATATTGGCAAGGGTGCATAGAAACTCTCTTAAAATTTCTATTTTCATTTCTTAAAGCAAGCATACACAATGTCCAATTATGTAGCAATAATGCTTCAGTATTTATCCTAGAGCAATAAAAACTTACACTATAGAAAAATGTACATCAATGATCACAGTAGATTTAATTTTAGTAGCTAAAAACTGACAACACAAATATCCTTCAAAGAGTATCTAACAGAGTGTGGTTTGACAAACTATACATAATGTTACTACATTAATCCTCCCTTATCCATGGGAAATGTGTTTCAAGAACCCCAATCAATGCCCAAAACCATAGATCATAGCGAATGCTATACATGGCTTCTTTTTTTCTATAATTTTTCATACATTGAGATGGTAAATATTAATTTATAAAGCAGGCATGATAATGAATTAATAACACTAACTATTATATAAAGGATATAATTATAATAATATAATATAATGATTGCTATTTAAAACTTATGTTTTAAATATTTTTTTGGAATTTTCCATTTAATATTTTCAAACTTCAATTAACTGCAGGTCACTCAAATGACAGAAAGGAAAATTGTAGATAAGGGTGAATTACTGAACTCAATAATAAAAAGGAGTGAAGTTTCAGCATATGCATCACTTTGAATGGCTTTTTAAGGAAATTATGCTATGTGGGGGAAAAAAACACTAACCTCAAATGATGACACAATGTATAATTCTTTCTTATATAATTCTTACCAATATAATATTCTTGAAATTATTGAATTAAAGGGATATAAAAGATAACTAGATTAGTATTTGATAGGGGATAGTGTCTGGGAAACAAAGACAGTCGGTCTGGCTATAAAAGCACACCACAGCTAATTCTTTTGATAGAACTGGCTATTATTTTGACGGCTATGATGGTCATACAAATCTACATCTGCATTAAAATTTCTTCCAGCTAAATGTTCAAGCACACAAATGAATGCATAAGATAGATCGAAACTTAAGACTCAATCAAATCCAAGTGAAGCTCAAAGATTGTACTAGAGCCGGCACTGGGGGTTAACGCCCTGGCCTGAAGTGCTAGCATCCCATATGGCCACTGGTTCTAGTCCTGGCGGCTCTTCTTCTGAACCAGCTCTCTACTATGGCCTGGGGAAGCAGTGGAAGGTGGCCCAAGTCTTTGGGCCCCTGTGCCTATGTGGGAGTCCTGGAGGAAGCTCCTGGCTCCTAGCTACAGATTGGCACAGCTCCTGCTATTGCAGCCAATTGGGGAGTGAACCATCGGATAGAAGACCTGTCTTTCTCTCTCTCTCTCTCTCTCTCTCTCTCTCTGTAACTCTTTCAAATAAATAAATAAATCTTAAAAAAAAAAAAAAAGATTGTACCATTTTCTTTCTCCTGGTCACGATATTGTACTATAGTTGTAAAAGCTGTTACTATTGGGAAAACTGGTTGAAGGATAGACTCTACCTTTTCTATTATTTCTTCTACTGTTTGTATTGATCTCAACATTTAGGTTAAAAATAAAAGAAATTCTTCTTTCACCAAAGCATTGATCAGATACAGCTTCATACTTATGTTTAACTTTCATTATTATGAAATATAACTATTTTGATTTTCAAAATTGTTTAATTATCACAATAAAAAGCTGTTATAACTTTTACTGCATTATATCTAATTGTACTCAGCATATAATACATAAAATATTTTCATGTTTTTTACATTTAGATCTTTAATCTACTGCATATATTTTATTTTGTTTGTCTTTCTTTTTAAATTATTTATCTAAGGGGAAAGATTTCATGTATTTCATATGTACAATTTTAAGAACATAATGAGGCCGGCGCCATGGCTCACTAGGCTAATCCTCTTCCTGTGGCGCCGGCACACCAGGTTCTAGTCCCGGTCAGGGGGCCGGATTCTGTCCCAGTTGCTCCTCTTCCAGTCTAGCTCTCTGCTCTGGCTCGGGAGGGCAGTGGAGGATGACCCAAGTGCTTGGGCCCTGCACCCACATGGGAGACCAGGAGAAGCACCTGGCTCCTGGCTTCGGATCAGCGCGGTGCACTGGTCTCAGCATGCCGGCTGTAGCGGCCACTGGGGGGGTGAACCAACGGCAAAAAGGAAGACCTTTCTCTCTGTCTCTTTCTCTCACTGTCCACTCTGCCTGTCAAAAAAAAAAAAAAAAAGAACATAATGATACTTCCAACCCTTCTTCACTCCTCCACCCTTTTTTATTTTTATATACTATACATATAAATATAATTTTTATTCAAACATATTTTCCAAAAATGTTTACTGAATGCATGTCATAAAGATCCATATTTTCTCACATTTGCATGAAGTAATGAATGACTGTATCTATAGGTGTTACATTAAATGATTTGTGTTTATATTTTACATTATTTAAGACTAATTTTATTAGTTCTCTATTAATGTATAAAAGCACATATAATGTCACAGTTCTGTGGTTTAGAAGCATAGGTATGATTTAGCTAGGTCCTTTGTGGCTATAATCAGGGTGTCAAAGAAACATATCAGGGAAATTTCATGTTCATGTTCATTCAAGTTGCTAGCAACATTCTTTTCTTGTGGCTGAAAGTTTTAGAGTCCTGAATTCCTACTAGTTTTAGTCTACAGAACATCTTCAGGGCCTCAAGACTGACTTCAATTCTTTATAAAGTGGGCTTTTGACTGGTAACTTGCTAAAGACTGATGTCTTACATAATACAATGTAATCACAGTGGTGACGTCATGATATGTTTTAAAAAGATTTTCTTTCACTTATTTGAAAGGCAGCGTGACAGAAAGAGTGAGCAAGAGACAGAGAGGAACAGAGAAAAGGATCTTCCATTTGCTGAGTCACTCATTCAGGCTCAACAGGAAGGGCTGGCCCAGGAGGCATAAACTTCATCTTGGTATCCCACGTGGGTAGAGGGGCCCAGTTTCTTGGGCCATCCTCTGATACCTTCCCAGTTGCATTAGCAGGGTGCTAGATGGAAATTAGAGTAACTGGGACTTGATTCTCTGCTCTAATACAGGATGCTAACTTTGCAAGTGGTGGCTTAATTATTTACACCATGCTGGTCCCACATATCATGACTTTTGCCATGGTCAGCTAATTAGAAATAAGTCTTAGGTCCATTCACAAGGGTTTCAAGGGCATTAATATCATGTAGTGTATAATATAGAAGTTACTTTAATGTTTGTTTGCCACACATAGGATATAATTACTTTTACTATTTATTCATTTATTATTTGAAAGGCAGGATTACAGAGAGAGGGAGAAATAGTTCTTCCATCCCCTAGTTCACTACCCAAAAGGCTGCATTAGCTGATGTTGGACCAGGCTTTAGCCAGAAACAAAGAATTTCACCTAGGTGTCCCTTATGTCCCATATGGGGAGCAGGGGCATTAGCAGGTAGCTAGATCAAAAATGGAGCAAACTCAAGCCAGTACTCATATTGGATGCTGGTGTCTGAGGTGGTGGCTTAACCCGCTGAGCCACATCACCAGCCCTATGATGTAACTATTAATAAAAATCAAAGATGATTGACAAAATAAAATATGTTTCTAACACATGTACTCACTTATATAATCCAGTGTCCATACTCTTGTTAAGAGCATATTCTTGGGGGCCAGTGCTGTGGCGCAGCATGTTAACACCCTGGCCTGAAGCGCCAGCATCCCATATGGGTACCAGTTTGAGACCAGGCTGCTCCACTTTCGATCCAGCTCTCTGCTGTGGCCTGAAAAAGCAGTAGAAGATGGCCCAAGTCCTTGGGCCTCTGAACCCACGTCGGAGTCCTGAAAGAAGCTCCTGGCTCATGGCTTCAGATTGGCACAGCTCCGGCTGTTGCTGCCAATTGGGGAGTGAACCATTGGATGGAAGACCTCCCTCTCTCTCTCTCTCTCTCTCTCTCTCTCCCCTCTCTGTGTAACTCTGACTTGCAAATAAATAAACAAATCTTTTAAAAAAACATATTCTTGGTAATATTTGCTACATCTAAGATAGTTATTATGAGGGGCTGACACTGTGGCATAGTGTCCACAGCATCAGCATCCCATCTGGTAGCCCATTTGAGTCCCAGCTGCTCCACTTCCTACCCAGCACCCTGCTAATGTGCCTGGGAAAGCAGTGAAAGATGGCCCAAGTACCTGCACTCACATGGGAGACCCAGAAGAAGCTCCTGACTTCAGATGGATGAGTGGATGGAGGATCTCTCTCTCTCTCTCTCTCTCCCCCGAACTCTGACTTTCAAATAAATAAAATAAAACCTTTAAAAAAAGTTATGATGAGAATATGGTACATAAAGTCATTTTCCATTCTAGGAACAATGAGTCAATCCATGTCTTTGATATAGAAAATTTGTGAAATTTCTTTATTTGCTTATTTAAAAATAGGTGAAATCTGTGTGAACCTAAATTGTTATAATAACTTTCCAAATGCACTCAAAACAATCAGTGTAGCATACAAATGTTTTGTTTTTTAAATTCTCTTCAACCAGGTTCTAAGTCACCTAGTGTTGATGCTCTAGTACATGTGTGGAAATCTCATCATTTACTACAGACAGGAAATTTTGTAAGTGTTTTGCCAATTTATAAGTAAATTACCATTTTCCAGCTTATATGTGAATTTCATGCTTCCTACCACTAGACTGCTAAGTCAAGTCAACAAACTATTAAAAAGGTGCTATAGAAACAGCAACATTCATTCATGTATATATATATATATATATATATATATATATATATATATGGTTTCTTTTCCACATTAGCTTTAAAGAGATGACACAGAGATCATGTGACTCACAAAACCAAAACAATTCATATTGCAACTGTTCAATGCAAACCAAATTTCCATGTGTAAATTCAAAGAATGGTAATGTATAATAGTCTCCCAGGAAGAAGCAACAACTATTTTTCAAACAACTTATACAATTTCTCAATACCTCTTATAATACTTGGATTACCTAAAAATGAAAAGCAAAACAGTAATGCTTCTAGGAAGGAATGGACTATTTTCATGACCTTAATGAGGTATTTTACACAGGATACAAATTATTAACTATGAAAGGAAACATTGAATAAATTATCCTCCATTAAGACTAACTTCTGTTTATCAAGAATACATTCATAAATTGAGTAGCCACTGAAAAGACTGAGAAAACTGTTTGCACTACACGTAGCTGACAAGAGGCTTGGATTCAAAACATTTAAAGAATTCTTACAAATAAATAATAAAAAGACAAGCCAATTATATAAGCAAAATTTAAACAGGCATTTTACAATAGAGGATTATTCAAATAACAAATTAGCATATACAAGGATGTTCAGCATCATTGCTCATCAGAAAATTGCAAATTTAAGCAACAATTAGATAGATACTGCTACACAAACACAAGAATGTCTAAAATTAAAAACAAAGAAAGAAACAATAAAAAATTTGGTAAAACTGTTAAGGAATTGAAGCAATATCAACCCTCATATATTGTGGTGAGAATTGGAATTAATTCACACAGTTTTGAAACTTGTCTGTCAGAATCTACTAAAGCTAAACAATTGACCCAGCAATTTTACTCCTTGGGATATGCCCAAACATTCTAAGTACGTGATCCACAAACAGATTTGGAAAGAAATTTTATAATAATTTTATTATTAATAGCTATTCAAGTGTTCATTGTTAAGGAGTTGGATAAATAATTCATCATATATTTATTATAAGTGAACATAACACACCCATTACTTAAAAAGAACAGTTCATATGTTCATATACATTAACAAATCTGGAAATTTCTGTATTTAGAGAAAATAAATTGTCAGATATAAAAGTGCATGGTATACTGCTGCACTTATATGAAGTTCAAAAAAATCATCAATATTAATTAATGATGTCAGAAATCAGATGATGTATTAGCCCAAGTGGCTGAGTGCATGACTGGTATTAGACCTGAAATAACCTTCTGAGCGATGAACATGTTCTATATTTTTGAACTGGGAAGTTTCCATGGGTATATATAAAGACACTTAAAAATGTTCATTGAAAAATGGAATTAAAAGATACTTTTATTTCCGTGCAAAGAAATTTTGAATCTCATATGCTGTTTTTTTCAGTTATTTTTTATGAAGTTTTTAAAGTACGCCCATAAAGATGTCAAATGTTTAAGTTGTACAATTAATATTTGACTACTGTATGCAATTTATAGGCCCCTACAAAAAGTAATTTTAAAAGAAACAAAAAGGACAAAGTGTAAATATAATTAAATACCTGATATCATGAAGTCACCTATAGACTTAAGTAATGGAATACAAAATCCACAATTTAAAAAACTATACAATTACATGTACATATTTATAAAAGAATTGATATTTTACTCAAATTTTTGAAGTATTCAAGGACTATTTTAGCAAATAATGGTCAAAATATTTGATATTTACTTAACAAAGTTGAAAATTTGAAGGGATATATATGATATTGAGGTCTTCCAGTAATAACGAGCTTGGAATGACCTAGGGTAGACTACTGTGCCTACATACTAAAAAACTGGGTAATAAAATAGTTAATCAGTTCAAGAGAAGGCAGAGTCCAGTACATTTTCTTGGAGACTAGGGGAAGGAATTGTATTGGATTGTAAGTAAATTGAAAAAAAAAATGATGTATTTCCTCCAGAAAGTGGCAAAATCTCTTGATAGCTATGTCACATCTAAGAAAAATCAACTTCTAGTCAGTGCCTTCAATGGTAGCATTGAAAATGTAGAGCCACTAGAGTTGAAGGTTTTGCATGAAATGGGCAAACAAAATACTCACTGGGGACCAAGGACTATTAAGAGTACCCAGTGGAGGGATCTCTCTTCTCTCTGATGATTGCAAAGGTGGATGTATTTGAGCACTTTCACAATCCAAGGGATAAGATATTTTGCTCCTTTTCCACTGAATATTGTTTGGGATAGACTATTTCACCAATCCAGATAGGAGTGTCACAGTAGTAATTAATTAAATTTCTTTTTTTTTCATTATTTAGAGAATACTTTATTAGTTCTGTAACCAAACCCACGTAGATAAGACCTTACATATTTTTATTTATTTATTTATTTATTTATTTATTTTTTATTTTTGACAGGCAGAGTGGACAGTGAGAGAGAGAGACAGAGAGAAAGGTCTTCTTTTGCCGTTGGTTCACCCTCCAATGGCTGCCGCAACAGCGCGCTGCAGCCGGCGCACCGCGCTCATCCGATGGCAGGAGCCAGGTGCTAGGTGCTTATCCTGGTCTCCCATGGGGTACAGGGCCCAAGCACTTGGGCCATCCTCCACTGCACTCCTGGGCCACAGCAGAGGGCTGGCCTGGAAGAGGGGCAACCGGGACAGAATCCGGCGCCCCGACTGGGACTAGAAACCGGTGTGCTGGCGCCGCAAGGCGGAGGATTAGCCTGTTGAGCCACAGCGCCGGCCAAGACCTTACATATTTAATACAGTGCGTTACCCCTGTACAAATGGAAAAAAAAAATTAAGTTAAACGTTTTTAGACCAATATGGCTGTTAATTTCTGTACAATGCCAACTCAACACGGTAAACTGGGATACTTTTCTCAAAGTTGACAGCACAGCTAAAGTTTCCAAATATTCAATTATATATATTATATATATATATATTTATATAAAAAGACCAGTAATAGCAGTATGTTATGTATCAATAGCAGCAACAGCTTTTCCAGGTTCTGCAGTCATTTGAACAAAATTATAGAGCCATCTAGCACACTCCATTAAAAAAAAAAAAAAAGAAAAAAGGTAAAAAAACAAAACCCCGAAAACAGCAAAGTTTTGTTACTGTCGTGGTACCTGGCACCATTTTTTTTTTTTTAAATTAGCTTCTCAATCATCTGGAAAGAAAACATTCTAGAATAACATCATTAAAAACAGCTCTGATAAAGCACAGTCACTACTACGTATCATGAAGCAGGTACAAGATATTTTACATTCATAGAGGTATGATACAGTACCGTCCTACATCTATAATGCTAGAGGATACAATTAAAAGGCATTTTTGAGACTTGATTCGACTTTCCCAGCAGAGGAATTTCACAAAAGAAAATGCAGATGTTTATATCTGCATCTGAGTTGCAGATGTTTATATTTACATCTGAGTGGCCAGAAACTATTATTCACAAAAACAGTTCTAGTCTCATTGAGGCTACTCTGTGCTACTAACAAGTCAACTATATTACATTAAAAAAAGTATAAATCCATGACTAGCTGCCAAGAAAACAGACATCCCACAGAGACCAATAATAACACCTGACCTCAATAAGTTAGTCCGAAGGCCATCAGACAATATATGATGAGCCTGTGAGCATTAAATTTTACTTTAGTAGCATTGCGGAAGTACAAGCGTGACATCCAGGATCCATGAAAGGTTGAAAAGAACAGTGGAAATGCATGTAAAAAGCTAGAGCATGGAACGAACACGTGGCTACTCTGAATTGTTGAACTAGGAAAGGAAACTCACCACCAATGGGGTTAACTGAGATATTTTTCTATTTGAAATTTTGCTTTCAGTGGAGAAAGGTAAATGTATCTTCAGACATTCTGTCAGATTTCAAACTTAACTAAAATCCTAGGGTTTAAAAAGACTCTAAATCAATAATTATTTTAAAGTAATTTTGCTTTGAGTGACTTATAAAAAAAAGAACACATCTGTTCAAGAGGGATATATTTTTAACCCAGTCTCCAAAGCATCTTCACAGCTAAAGTATCAGTGAACATACGCTTATGATCAAAAATCACACAACATGACAAAATAAAACACACTAAATGAGGGATATCTGAAAAATAAAATAAAAATAGGAAATTCAGATTGCAGAATTATGTAGCTTAGGTTTTTGGATACATAATATGACATTCTGATTAGCAAGCAGAGTACAAAAACATTGTACATAAGAGAAAAATAGGTCTAAATTTTACATAGGCAACCGGCTTCAAGTCCATTCTTTGGAGGATAAAAATGCCTGCCCTCTGGCTAACAGTGCTGAATGAGGGGCTATGAGAATGGGGAGAATAAAGAGAAAAAAATGGAACTAACAGGAAAACAGAAAGGCTATACCATAGGACTTAAGGTGGACTTTGCACCAGGAGCATATAAAGCCATATGCACATGTCAGAATTTTGCACAAAAAAGTTTTATAAAACAATAGAAGAGCTGGCGCCTTGGCTCACTAGGCTAATCCTCTGCCTGTGGTGCCGGCACCCCAGATTCTAGTCCAGATCGGGGCACTGGATTCTGTTCCAGTTGCTCCTCTTCCAGTCGAGCTTTCTGCTGTGGCCCAGGAAGGCAGTGGAGGATGGCCCAAGTGCTTGGGCCCTGCACCCTTATGGGAGACCAGGAGGAAACACCTGGCTCCTGGCTTCGGATCAGTGCAGCACGCCGGCTGTGGCGGCCATTTGGGGGGTGAACCAATGGAAAGAAGACCTTTCTCTCTGTCTCCCTCTCTCTCACTGTCTAACTCTGCCTGTCAAAAAAAAAAAGTCAAAATATCTTATAAAACAATAGCAGAAAATGATTAATAAACTAGGTGTAAATTGACAGAGAAAGTTAACTTTG
Source organism: Sylvilagus floridanus (assembly GCA_949820135.1). Taxonomy (NCBI): domain Eukaryota; kingdom Metazoa; phylum Chordata; class Mammalia; order Lagomorpha; family Leporidae; genus Sylvilagus; species Sylvilagus floridanus. The sequence goes on from OX463242.1 coordinate 58,756,906, forward strand.
CTGATGATTCAATGCTAATTCCCAGTAGCCTCTTCGTGAAATGTATTATTTTGGCTTATTATTTAAATCCCATTTGTTATCACTGTTTGCTCTCCCATTTTCTCTTCATTGTCAGTGGTTTAGTAACATATCATTTGATAATTTAATCTCTCAGGTTTGTCAATGAGTATCTCAAATTCACTAAAGCAATTGTGGGCCAATGTCCCTGTATAAATTTCAGTAATATCTGAGAAATAAAACGTTAATAAATTTCAGTTAAATGTTTCTACTATTTGTTTAAAAACATAAACACTCATGACTACTATTATTGTTGAATGAAATATATCCACAATGAGAAGAAAATCTAGTTTCTAGTTGTTTCTCAATTTTCTAATGAATACTTAAGTTTTAGAATTTGAGTGTATTATTGTTTTTATCAATGTAGAATAATATCATATTCATTATTTGTGACAGTTGGAATAACTTCAACAAATAATTTACAGCAGCTGACTATGAGCAATTTCTAGTTTATTGTACAACAGCTCTTTAATATGATTTTAAAACTACTTAAAAATATAAAGCATTGTGTAGAAAATGTCTTTCATATGAAGAAAATGTTAATATGGAGCTGGTAGTCCTAGGCATTCTGCTAAGTATGATGACCTCATTTGAGAGATAAATTGTTGAGATTAGCTCTCTAATTCATTACAGTCAATTCTTTTGAAAATTGTAATAGATATTTCAGTGAATTACAGCATTAATCTAACAATCTGACAAACAAGTTAACCTGATAGTTTGAAGCTTTCCTGGGTATAATGTAATTTTAAACTAAAAGAGATCATATCCCATGAGCAACAAATTGAGATACTCCATGTAACTTAATTTTGAATGGTAATTGTATTAATGAAATAAGATTTAAAAAGCATTTCAAATCCATACATTCCTACAAAGGGTTGTTTAATCAACCCCCTAAGGAAGGGCTAGTTTAATTTTCTAAATTTCATGAAATGCTTGTTTTTAATGAATACTAATCAGTGACAAAGTGATCAGTCCTTCCTAATCTATTTCTTTAAAATACTTGTTTATCTCTTCTATCAGAACAGAAGCCCACAGGTATATGTATCTTATTAGTGGAGGCTGGCTTATAAATAATCAGAGAACTTGCTAAATTTGATTTGAGGAATGAAAATGACTGAAGAAATAATCAAATATCAAGGTAGTGTTATTAAACCCAACATGGTGTCATGTGTTTCTGTTTTAAACAAAGATATCATGTAGTTTCTGACTCAAAGAGGTTGAATCAAAAATTGCAATGGATTCTAAATTCGTAACTTTCAAGATACAAAACAAAACAAAACACATATTTATAAATAATGGGTTTGGATAGTCCAAATGAGTAAATATCTGTCTGACTGTATGTCTCCATGTATATATACATGTTTAGGGAAAAGTAAGAGGGTAAGGGCATAGAATTGAAAGGTGAGGATAGTTTAATATTTCGCAGTTCTGTGGAATTTTCACATTATTCTAACACTTCTATTAAACTTTATTTATATATATTTTAGGCTACAAAAATAGTTCTGTACACATACAAGCAGCACCAAACCAAAAGTTTCCACTCATATTTGATAACATACTTAATGTGTCTGTTCATCTTGGGTCTCTTTAGAATCTTCCATAAGCAAACAAAATTCACAAGTCTACACAAGACAAGCATACCGTGCTGAGTGTGTTTCTTTTACACAGAACTAGATTTAGCATAAAGTGTCTGAATCCAAAACTTTTCCTATTTCTCCTACCTAGTAACATTGTACCCTCCTCCTTACTTCTTGGTAGGGAATTGCAAGATAACATACAGATTAGAGCTGCTCCTTTAGAATTGAATAAGGACAATATAGAAAGTCCAATGTGGGAAGAGCTTATGGCAAAGAATTATACCTTAGTTCAAAAGGAAGATCAAAAATTACAACTAGGAAAAACAAGATGTGAAAGCCAAGAAATTACTAATATGCAAAATAAAAAATGAATAGCATTTATTAAGAATTTACATTATTCTTGGCAATGTTCACAGCATTAAAAATTAATTTAACCCCATAATAACCTTGTTAGGAACCATTATTCCCCTCCTCCATATTTTTCCAGATGAGGAAGTCTTCAAGGTAGACAAAATCTGTTGTGCAAAGACGTACAGTTAATAGGTAATAGACCTAGAATCTGTAAAGGCAGGCTGGTTCTAAAGCCTACCAAAGGAAACAGCTTTATATGTTTAGTGGCACTGCTGTTTTAAGACACATTATTTTTAAGCAATCACATTAGTAAAGATATGGATGAAAAAGCAGAGTTAAAGAACCTGGAAAACTCTAGGAACTTGAGAAATTTTTAATTGTCTGATGGCTTTACATGTGTGGAACAAAAAAAAAAAAACAAACTTGGTGATCATCACATATTTTCCCACAGTTAAAATAGTTGGAAAAAATCTCAAGCTTGTGACACCATGCAAAACTGCAGAAATCATGGTGTAGGATTCTATATGAGATTAAAATGCATGCAGTGTGGTTTGTAATTAGAACTCTTGCTAGCCTGACAGGAGAATTAGGTTCAGAAATGGCTTAAGGCTGACCTTGACATGCTCCTGTTACTGAACATGTCATATCCAGACAGTGGCTGTAATATTGTCTAAAAGGAGCACCTGCTGGTCTCATGGACCATCAGAGTAGATCTACTTAGTGATAGGCATATGAGAAGCAGATGATTTTATCATTGTGGAAACATCATAGAGTGTATTACACATACCTAAATATCATAGATTAATGGGCATGGATTCTTGATGTAATAAAGAGGAGGTAAACATGAGAGGTATGAGGTGTAACAGCACATTGTTTTACAACAAACTTTTTAAAGCATAAATAGAAGAAGTGTAAACTCTAAAATAATGGTTGAATATGTAAATCCATGAACCAGTAATATAATCATTTATTATCATAATTGATTATTATATTCTTCCCATAATTGTATGTGCTACCCTTTTATAGATCTTACATAGTAGATTTGCTTATACCAATCGCACCACAAACAAATGAGTAGTCCATTGCTCTATTTAACCATGACAATATTCCTAGGTGACATAAATGTATCAGCTTCATTTCAATCTAATAAGAACACTATTGTATATGCTGTCTGTCATTGACCAATGCATCTTTAAGTGACACATGACTGTATAACCATTTTACTCCCCAACTTAATCTACTGATGCCAATTGTAGCAATAAACTAACATTACTTTTTATTTCTTTCTCCCTGGAAATATTTCATTTTATTGTAATGAATAGAAATAGACCAAAGATGCACCTTTATAAGGAAAATAGATTTTAATGGAAAAATCTGTAAATTTCTTAAAGTTTGTGGTGTATGTCAGGAAATTTTACAAAATGAGCGATGTGGCTTTAATAAGAATAGGTATATTTATACTCTTTTTCAACAGACTAGTATGTATTTTCTTAATTCAACATTGTGTCCACTAGAAGCAGTGATTAAGAAGTGATACCTTAGGTCATGCATTGTGTCACAGTGGGTTAAGCTTCTGCTTGGGTTGCCTGCATCCCATATTGGTGTGCCAGTTGGAGTCTCAGATACTCTGCTTCTGTTTTAGGTCAATTAATACTAATTGTATGCTACAGATGAAATGCTGGGGTTCCTGTTACCCACAGGGGATACCTGGAAGGAGTTTAGCCTAGTCCAGCCCCAGCCATTTGGGTAGTAAACCAACAGATAGAAGATTTTCTGTCTGTCTGTCTGTCTCCCTCTCTTTCTGTGTGTGTGTGTGTGTGTGTGTGTTTGTGTGTATGTGTGACTCTGCCTTTCAAATAAAAAGATCTTTTTTGTTTAAGTTACAAATAAGAAGTGATGATTTCTGTTTAGCCAAGGAGTCTGGTATCAGAGTATAAGAAAAAGTATCCCAGAGTTAGATACTAAAAGAGAAAGTTTAGACAAGTTATCTTGGAACAATTGTCAGAAACAAATAGATTAAATATCATAAATCTAGGACCAGCACTGTGGCAAAGCTGGTAAACTGCTAAACGCAACACCAGCATCCCATATGGGCATCAGTTCATGTCCTGGTTGATCCACTTTTGATCCAGCTCCCTATAATGGTCTGAATAAAGCAGCAGGACATGTCCCAAGTATTTGGGCCCCTGCACCCATGTGGGAGACCCAGATGAAGCTCCTGGCTCCTGGCTTTGGCCTGCCCCAGGCTTAACTATGAAGGCCATGTGGGGAGTTAAACAATGGGTGGGGAAATCTCTCAGTCTCTTGCTCTCTCTCTCTCTCTGGACTCTGATTTCAAAATAAATAATTTTTAAAAAAATCCAAAATCTAAAAACAGAAGTCAAATATTGTGAAGCAGAACAATTAAACAGAGACTAAGAGGAAACTTCAGTGTGAGAAGTGAGGAGAAAGATTATAAAATCAAAGATCGGAACTGACAATTAGGAGAAAAAATAGCATCATAGAAAATGGAAACAAAAGGTGTTCAAAATTGCCAAGGATACTAGTATTTTGTTTGTGTGTAAGTACTTCAAAAGTTTCTGGAAATGGAATTAAAAGAAAAGTTTATTTTGTTGTAAAAATTTTTTAAAGCCATGCATAATTTTTTATTGTATGCATTTTCCTTGAAAATTTGGAATATTCATTATATCATATTGGGTAGAAACAAAAGATTCACTCTTAGCAACCATTCTCGCCATATCCAATTTTTGTTAGTTTCTGGAACACTAGAATAAGTCCTTGAAGGGAGGATTTTACATATGAATGGTGTTCTTCAGCATTGGTCTTAGAAGCAGGAGGGAACAATATGATATACAGAAAAAAACGAGCATCAGAGACACATCTGTTATTCTAGCAGTTTTTGCTTTTGTTTTATTGTTTTTTGTTTGTTTGTGGTCAAGTCACTAGCATAAGAAGTTCTAAGTATGGTGACACTACAGAAATGTAGTAATTTTCCTTGCATTGAGCCTGGTTGAGTTAGACAGAGAGAGAGAGACAGAGAGAAAGGTTCACCCACTAAATGGCCGCCAGGGCCAGCGTGCTGCATTGATCAAAAGCCAGGAGCCATGGCTGGCGCCGTGGCTCAACAGGCTAATCCTCCACCTTGCGGCGCCGGCACACCGAGTTCTAGTCCCGGTCGGGGCGCTGGATTCTGTCCCGGTTGCCCCTCTTCCAGGCCAGCCCTCTGCTGTGGCCCGGGAGTGCAGTGGAGGATGGCCCAGGTGCTTGGGCCCTGCACCCCATGGGGAGACCAGGAAAAGCACCTGGCTCCTGGCTCCTGCCATCCGACGAGCGCGGTGCGCCGGCTGTAGCGCGCTGACTGCGGCGGCCATTGGAGGGTGAACCAACGGCAAAAAGAAGACCTTTCTTTCTGTCTCTCTCTCTCACTGTCCACTCTGCCTGTAAAAAAAAAAAAAAAAAAAAAGCCAGGAGCCAGGTGCTTCCTCCTGGTCTCCCATGCGGGTTTAGAGCCCAAGCATTTGGGCCATCCTCCACTGCCTTCCTGGGCCACAGCAGAGAGCTGGACTGCAAGAGGAGCAACCGGGACATAATCTGGTGCTCAAACCGGGACTAGAACCGGGAGTACCAGCGCCGCAGGCAGAGGATTAGCCAAGTAGGCCGCAGCGCCAGCCTATGGGAAATTTTTCATCCATGTCATGTATAGGTTTCTTTAACTAATGAATTTTCTTCTCATTGCTTCTGAGTAATCCTATGACCATCCTTTTGAATAACTTCTCAGGCATTCCATCAATGTCTTTGTTTTCAGATTCTAATACTGAAATGTTGTTGTGTTCCTTTGGAGGAGTCTTGATGTCTTTCTTGTTCCCGTTTCTTGTATTTTTGCATTTGCTTTTAGGCATTTGTAGAGACATTTACTGATTTTCTCCACTGATGTGTTTTATCTTTGACCTATGCATAAGTGGCTTAATGGAGTGTCTGCTCCTTCAGTGAATACCAAGAGCAATATGCTGGGTGGAGCCAGGGAGCTTTGTTTAGTGCTCAAAGGTGGGGCAAGAATCCAGGGTGACACCCTAGTTGGTCATGATAGATCTTTATTGCCAGATATGGTAGGGTATGATCACACCTGTTCGTGTATTCAGAACCTCACCTCCTCTCTTCCAAGGTGATAAATGTCCAAGGTTAGCCTACAGTGAGTACAACCCTCATCAATACTACTGCATGAACTACACAAAGGATCTGCATAGCTGTCAGTGTCATTATAGAACCTTTTGCAAATAATGCACCCGGAGCTTTTGACACCAGACACAATGATTGCTCAGAGACCCAGCTACCCGCATGATGAATCACACAGTCATAGAATTTCCAGTCACAGCATGCAAGGTTCACTAAGATACAGGGTGCAGAGGATGCTCTTTCAGTCCAGCAAGCCTGCCCCATCCATGGAGAGAGCAGAAATGTTCCAAGAACCAGCTACCTGAGGGTGCTATGCCTTCTCAATTTGAGTCCTGGAGCCTGTGATAGGTTGAGAAGATGGGAACACCCCACAATCCAAAGTGGGTGCCCAGCTCCTGTCAACCCTCCCAGTCAGAATCAAAGTCTGCAGGAAACATGGATTTCTTCCCTCTGGTAAAATTCTCTGGTTGCATATGCAAGAGCACTGAGCCTCTACCTGTGTGAAGATGGCATCTTCTATTCACCAGTTGCCAAGTGCACTTGTGGAGGGATGGGGAGAAAGAACTGTGATTTTTTTTCCCTGGATTAGTTGGGTAGCCTGCTTACCACTAGGACTCCAGGCCTGACTCAAAGTCAGTGTGGTCCGCAAGGTTCTCCCTTATGCACTCTCACCCTTGGCATGAGCTGCCGAGTCCACTCTCATCTCGTTCTCAGAAGCTGGCATCTCTTCTATTCCCCGGTTGTGGGAGTCACATGTAGTATTCCAATTCACTGCTCCACAGCATCCTTATTTTTACTGTAGAATTTCCACTGCAAACTCTTCAACTGGGAATATACTTTCTATGCTTTTCTTCTGCTATCTTCAAATGGCCAGTATCAGCATATCTTTTCTCTATTCAGCCATTTCCTAATAAACATGAGCAGAAAAGATCTTTACCACAACACATTGTAGTCAAAATTTGAACAGTAAAACATAAAGAAAAGATTCCAAAATGTGCACCAGAGAAAAACCAGATTGCCTTCACTGGATCTCCAATTAGACTGACAGCTGAATTCTCATCAGAAATCCTACAGGCAAGGAGAGTATGGAGAGATATTGTACAAGTCTTAGAAGAAAAACTCCATCAACCCAGAAAACACTTCCTTGCAAAGCTCTCATTTAAAATGAGGATAAAATAAAGACCTACCATAACGGAAATTTAAAGAATGTGTCAACACATTCCCAGCCTTATAAATGATACTTAAGGGTGTGCTACACACAGAAACACAGAAAGATAGTCATCATTATGAAAGAATGTGAAGGCAGAAAATTTCCTAGTAAAAGCATAAAAGAAATCCAAAGCAAAGAATAGTAATATTTATAGAAAAATTGTAGCACCAAGTCATTATTTATCAGTAATAATGTTGAATTTAGTAAATGGCTTAAATTCTCCAATTAAAAGATACAGAATGGCTAAATGTATAAAAAACAAGACCCATCCTTTGCTGTCTGCAAGAAATATCCCTCACCAATAAAGGGCAACACAGACTGAAAGTGAAAAGATGGAAAAAGGTATTCTATGGTAATGAAAAACAAAAGAGGGCAGGAATAGCCATCCTAATATCAGAAAAAATAAACTTTAACACAAAAATTGATAAAAGAGACAGAGAAAGACATTATACAATGATTAAGTGAACAAAACAATAGGATGTTACTGCAGTAAATGTATATGAACTCAATGAAAGGCCATCTGGCTATTTGAAACAAATGTTAATAGATCTAAAGAGTGGCAACGAATCCAATATAATTATAGTGGGGGACTGTAACTTCCCAATTTCATTAACTAGACAGGAAATCAACAAAGACACAACAGAGCTTATCCACAGTTGAAGAATACACATTCTTTTCATCAGTGCATCTAACTTTCTCAAGGATAGATCATATGCTAGACCATAAAGCAATTCTTAGCAAATTAAAAAAAGTTGAAATCATACAATGCATTTTTTCTGACTACAATGGAAAGAAGTTAGAAATTAGCAGCTTAAGAATATCTAGAAAATATGCAGAAACATGGGGACTTAACAACATGCTCCTGAATGAACAATTGGCCATAGAAGAAATCAAAAGGTAAATTAAAAAATTGCTAGAAACAAATGAAGATGAGTACAGCATACTAAAAGTTACGTGATGTGAAAAAGCAATGTTGCGAGGGAAGTTTATAACAATTAGAGCTGAAATCAAGAAATTGGAAAGGTATCAAATAAATGAGCAATCAATTCTTCTCAAGGATCTAGGAAAATAACAACAAACCAAACCCCATATTAATAGCAGGAAAGAAAGAAATAAATTAGAGAATAAATAAGCAAAATTGAAATAAAACATACAAAAGATCAATATCAGTGAAATGAAGACTTGTGTTTTTTTACCAAATAAAAAAAAATTGATATATCATTGGCCAAACTCACTGAGAAAAAGAGCAAGAAGACTCAAAACATTAAAATCAGAGATGAAAAAAATATGTAATAACAGATACCTCAGAAATAAAGAGAATCATAAAGAATTACTACAAACAGCTATATGCTAACAAACTAGAAAATCTAAAAGAAAAGAATACATTTCTGGACACATTTAATCTACCTAACTTTAGTCAGGAAGACATAGAAAACCTATATAGATCAATAACCAAGGCAAAAATTGAATCAATAATAAAGACCCTCCCAAAAAAGAAAAGCCCGACAAGATGGCTTCCCTGCTGAATTCTACCAAACTTTTAAAAAATAATTCCAAATGTTCACAAACTATTCAAAACAAGTGAAGGGGAGGGAATCCTCTCAAAATCTTCTATGATGCCATCATCACTTTAATTCCAAAATGATAAAAAGATACAACAAGCAGAATTATAGACCAATATCACTGATGAAACTAGATAAAACACAGATGCAAAAATCTTCAACAAAATAATAGCTAATTGAGTCCAACAACACATAAGAAAGATCACTCATCTGGAACAAGTGGTATTTATTCTTGAAGCACAGCAGTTGTTCAGCATACATGAATCAATAAATGTGATGCATCACCTTAACAAATTGAAGAATAAAAGCCATATGATCCTCTCAGTAGATGTAGAGAAAGCATTGGATAAAATGCAACATTCTTTCATGATAAATAACCTTATATAAATTGAGTATAGAAGGCACATTCCAAATCACAATCAAGGCAATACATGACAAACACACAGCCAATGTTGTATTGAATGGGGAAAAGTGGATGCAATTCTACTAAGATCCAAAAACAGACAAGGATGCCCACTTTCACCATTGCTGCTCAATATTGACCTGCAAGTTTTAGCCAGAGTTAATAGGCAATAAAAAGAAATCAAAGGGATACAAATTGGAAAGGAGAAAGTCAAATTATCCCTGTTTGCAGATGACATGATTCTATATATAGGGAACCACAAAACTCCACCAAGAGACTATGGGAACTCATAAAAGAGTTTGGTAAAGTGGCAGGATATAAACATAACAAACAAAAATCAATAGTCTTTATATGTACGTACAATGCCATAGGTAAGAATGAACTTGTAAGGTCAGTCCCATTCATAATAGCTACAAAAAATTTTAAATATCTTGGAATAAATTTAACCAAGGAGGTGAAAGATCTCTATGATGAAAATTATAAATTTTTTTTAAAAAAGAAATAGGAGAAGACACAAGAAATAGAAAAATCTTTCATGTTCATGAATTGGAAGTTTAATATCATCAAAATGTCCATACTACTGAAGATATGATTATGATTCCAAATAAAATACTGACACAGTACTGATATTGATACCGTGCACAATGGCTTATGTTGTTCATTTAACAATTAACACTCTTATTTATGACATCAGTGATCACCTGAGGCTCTTACCATGAACTGCCAAGGCTATGGCAGCCTTTTGTGACCACAGACTCCATCAGTATTTGGACAAGGACATAAGCAAAATGAAAGTTCTCTTCTCCCTTCAGAGAAAAGTACATCCTTCTTTGATGGCCCCTTCTTTCCACTGGGGTCTCACTCACAGAGATCCTTCATGTAGGATATTTTTTGCCACAGTCTTGGCTTTCCATTCCTGAAATGCTCTCACAGGCCTTTCAGCCAGACCAAGAAGCCTTAAGAGTTGATTCTGAGATCAGAGTGTTACTTAACAGCAAATGTCATTCAAGGCGTCTGCTGTGTGGACTGCTTCCCATATTGAACATTCCCTCTGCATAAGTGGAAATTAAAAAGATCCAACAGACACATGAAAAAAATATTCAGGATCACTAGCCATCCGGGAAATGCAAGTAAAAACCACAAGGAAGTTTCATCTCACTCTGGTTAAAATGGCTCTCATATAGAAATCTAAAAAAAACCAGTAAATGATGATGAGGATCCTGTTGGGAAACAGGTTCACAAAACACTGTTGGTGGGAATGTAAACTAGTACAGCCATTGTAGAAGACAGTATTGAGATTCCTCAGAAATCTGAAAATAGGACTATCTCATATGACCCTGCCATCTCAACAAAATGGTTGCAACTGGAAACCACTATACTTAGTGAAATAAGCCAGTTCCATACACACAAATATTATTATTTTCCTTGATCTTTGATAACTAATAGAGGACAAAAAAAGGTAGTGTATAAGAGTAAAATTGACATTTTGAGATTTGATTATTATGTATAGCCCTTGTCTCTACTGTTAAGGAACAGTGTTACTTTTTTCTCCTTACTATTTGATGAATTCTTTACTTAGTTGAGGAATAAGCTTATAATTACAAAATAAACTGAAAGTATATTATTATAAAAATTAAAAGAAAGAAGAAGAAAGGAAAGAGAGGGTAGGAAGATGGGCAGGAGGGAGGGTAGGGTGGGAAGTATCACTATGCTCCTAGATCTGTATATATTAAATACATGAAATTTGTTCACTTATATAAATTAAAAAGTTGAAAAAAAGCAAAAAAAAATGGAAAAACAAAGAAAACAAAACAAATTTAAAAAGGCTGCTATAATGGCCAACTCTTGGGAACCTAAGGACCTCTATCAACACTATAGTTTCTAGGGGTTTACATAAACCAAATGCAATTTATATACACCAGAATCATGAAATAGGGAATTAGTAATGAATATTAGACATCAAGTAAATATTATGTATGATATATACATTATATATATAATAAATATTTACCCAATGTATACATTGCTTATTACTCCATTTACATGTATTTCATCCTGTAATTTTGTGTTTTATATAACAAATATGTCTATATTTTATTGTAACCAATAGTCATGTTTCAAGATTCCCTAGTGTATAGGTTATTGCATTGGTCTTCTAAAATGTTCCAACTTTTCTGATTTTATTTCTATATAGTAATGTTTAATTCATCTGAAATTATTTTTATATATGGTGTGAGATATCACTTGTGCCAGCCACACATATTAAATTAGCCAATATTTTCCTGTTGAATTGAAATACCTTCCTTTTCCTATATCGAAAATTCATACATTCTGGAATCTATTTCTGAACTGTATTCTTTCTACTTTTTCTAAGTCTCTGCCAAGGCATATTGACTTGATTACACATCGTTATAATATTTTTAATCTATGGTAAAGGATGTCTCTGCTTACCAGTCTTCCATTTGCATAAAATATGTTGTTAGTACTAGGGATTTAACTTCAGTGTAAACTCAAAAGTTTCCTTTATCACTCTTGAAAAAATAATTAGGATTTTAAAGAGTGTATTAATTTTTCTTGGGTTTTAAATTTATATTGATATCTACATTTTTCTGAGGGTATTCTTTCCTGTCACATTTATTCTAGTTGTATTTAGAACCTACTTATATATACTCTTAAGTGTAAGTTCAATGACATTTAATGTACATACAGTTTCCTTAGCATTAAGAATTTCTAATGTCACACTGCAAACCCAAAATTACCATGTAAAATTACCATGTAAATTTACCATGTAAAATTACCATGTTTCAGTTAAAAATAAAGACAAAAATCTCTGTATTGAAAGAAACACTTAAGGGAGTTACATGTCTATTTTCAGAATAAAATAATGTTTACAATAAAAATTGTTTAAAAGATTAATAGGTAGGACATCTAAATATTTCCAACAAATCAAGAAGAAAAATATAGATAGTTCAAACACGTGGACATAGTCAAATACAAAAATGAAGATAAAAGACTACTTCCATTGTTCCTGTGCATTCCATATACTACATGTATATATCTTGAAAGAAGTCACACTTTTACTTCAAACAATATAGATTAATTCTCCCCATCATTAAGTTTATAAATGGAATCATGTGTACATATTATTTAATCTGAATTCTTTCTCTCAACACTAAGTTCTAATGGATACAATAACCAGCAGTGAAACCATTTAATTATTTTTTTTAAAAGATTTATTTATTTGAAAGACATAGTTACAGAGAGAGGCAGCAACAGAAAGAGAGGTATTCCATCCACTGGTTCACTTCCCAAATGGCCACAACAGCAGGAACTGCGCCGATCTGGTGCCAGGAGCCAACAGTTTCTTCTGGGTCTCCCATGGGGTGCAGGGGCCCAAGGACTTGGCCCATCTTCTACTGCTATCCCAGGCCATAGCAGAGAACTGGATGGGAACAGGAGCAGCCAGGACTCGAACGGGCACCCATATAGGATGCCAGTGCTTCAGGCAGGGCATTAACCCGCTGTGCCTCAGCTCCAGCCCCTAATTCTCTTTATTTTTCTGATGATTTATCTTTTTTTCTGAATGAATTCAAAGTTTTCTGCTTAGATTTGGTGTGTCTAGGTAGGAATGTGTGTGTATGTGTATTATGTATATGTGTAAGTATTTATCTTCCTTGGGATTCCTAGTGTCTTTTGAATCTATAATTCAGTATCTATTTTAGTGTTTGGAAAATTTTCAGATATTGTCTCTTGTTCTTATTCACAACAATCATCTACTACTCATTCTGGAATTACATGTTACACTGTTCTTAGCTGTTCATTACTTCCTATTCTTACTCTTCTTCAAGGCTGTCTGGATTATTCTAGTCCTTTTGCATTTCCATAAAATTTATGAATGGTTATTTTTACATGTACATACATGTAGCATTTGGAATTTTGAATATTTACCTAAAATTAGCATATTAATTTGGAAGACATGATATTTAACAATACTGAGTATTCTTTTAATAATCATAGCTCTCTATTTATTTATGCATTATAGAATTTCTTTTAGGAATATTTTTGCAGTTTTCATTTTATTCTTATTTATGTAATGTTATTAATACTTTTATAAATCAAATATATAAAGATTTCATTCCCTGATGATAGTCTGTTAAAGTAATATTGATTTCTTTTTTAATATTTATTTATTGAAGGCAGAGTTAGAGAGAGAGACTAAGATTTTCATAAGCTGGTTCACTCTCCACATGTTGGAAATGAACAGTGCTAGCTCAGGCCAAAGTTAGGAGCTTGGAACTCCATCCAGGTCTCCCATAAGGGTAACAGTGGTCCTAGTACTTGGATCATCTTCTGCTTTCCTATATTAGTAAAAGAACTAGACTAGAAGTGTAACAGCCAGGACTAGCATTGGTGCTCATCTGCCTTGATAGCATAACAGCTGGTGGCTTAACCTACTGAACAAAATGCCAGGCCCATATAATTGATTTTTATATATTTGTATTGTATTCATGTACATTGCTAAAGTCACTTACAAAATCCATTTTTAACTTATGCAATTTTTAAACATTATTTTCTATATGCGATTCCATGAATAACCATTTTCTATTTATCTTCTATAATCTCTCTATTTTTCTCTGTTTTCATCTTCCATTGGCAAAGACCATCATTGTAGTGTTGAGTAAAAATTGTGAAAACTGACATTCTTAATTTCTAACCATAATATAAAGTATTCATTATGTCAATGTTATTATCAATAAAAGTTAAAGTTTCTTATGTGGATGCCACTTATCAAATTATTTACAGTTTGTTGAGGGTCTTGACTGTTTTAATGATAAATTGTTATTCAAGCTTAGCAAATATTCCTTCTCTATCTGTTTAAATATACATATTTTCCCCCTATTTTATTTTGTTAGAGACACAATTTATTTTTGAATGATAAATTACATTTCTAGGATCAACTCCAACTAGTGATATATTATGTATTATTGTTTATAATATATTCTTTTATGTATCACTGCATTTGAATTGTTAATATGGTCATTGAGATGTTTGCATAGATCTTTATGGGAGACATTGAGCCTGTTGCTTTCATTTAACACCCTTATTAGTGTTATTAATAAGTATTATATGTCAAATAATTGCAAACTCATAAAATGAATTTGAAAATAATTGCTTATTTACTAATCTCTGGGCAAATTTGTTAAGATTGGTATTTTAAAATTATTAAATATTAATAATTCCAACTGAAACCATTGGAATAAGTTTTTAAAATTTATTTATTTATTTGTAAGGCAGAACAACAGAGAGAAAAAGAATATTTTCTATCCACTGGTTCACTTCCCAAATGTCTGCAACAGCCAGATCCATGTCAAGCTGGATCCAGTAGCCAGGAACTCCATCTGGGTGTCCCACAGGGATGTCAGGGGCCCATGTATTGGGCCAATTTCCACTGCATTCTCAGGAGCATTAACGTGAAGTTTGATCAGAAGCAGAGCAGGCTGAAATCAAACCATACTCCCTTATGGGATGCTAGTACCGAAAGTGACACTTAACCCACTGCCTATCAATACCACACCCAGAGTAAATTTTATATGTATAAAAAATGATAGACTTCATTGATGAAGCTAATATTATCTATATAAAATGTTTTTTGTCTTGTGTCCTTTATTTTCCCCCATTCAAGGAATTTGTCCTTTTTATTTCTGTTTACAAATATATTGGTCTAAAATTCTTGTTTTAAAGCTTTAGTGATGGTAAAATTTATATTAATGTTCCTTTTTATCACTGATACTGATAGTTGGAGAGTTTCTATAAAGTTCTTAAAGAATAAAGATTTTATTTTCTTAACCTTTTGAAACAACGGATGTTTGGCCTTGTTGATTTTTTTATTGTACCTAAGTTTTTTGCAGTAGAGTCTGAGATTTTATTATGTAGACAAGAATTAGGCCGGCGCCGTGGCTCAACAGGCTAATCCTCCACCTTGCGGCGCCGGCACACCGGGTTCTAGTCCCGGTCGGGGCACCGGATTCTGTCCCGGTTGCCCCTCTTCCAGGCCAGCCCTCTGCTGTGGCCCGGGAGTGCAGTGGAGGATGGCCCAAGTGCTTGGGCCCTGCACCCCATGGGGAGACCAGGAAAAGCACCTGGCTCCTGGCTCCTGCCATCAGACGAGCGCGGTGCGCTGGCCGCAGCGCGCCGTCAGCGGCGGCCATTGGAGGGTGAACCAACGGCAAAAGGAAGACCTTTCTCTCTGTATCTCTCTCTCTCACTGTCCACTCTGCCTGTCAAAAAAAAAAAAGAATTAGATTTACAGAAAATTTAGATGAATAGAAGATAGTATAGTTTATTCTATGAGGTTTTGAAAGATTGTACTATCTTAATCAATTGATATTTTGGACAATTTCTTTTATATCAAGATATTTATTCTCTTGAAAGTTCCAAGTACGGACAATGAATATTCTATAGCAGTTGGAAGTAATATTCACTGAATATAAATTTGTTCAATTGGTTAATTTCATCATTTAAATAATCTATTACTGAGTTTTTGTATTCTATAAAATATGTAGAAATACCTTCAAGAGGCACCTTTCTCTGAAGCGAGGAAGGAACCTCCACTGTGGTATGGCCTTGACTAAATAAGTTCAGAGTTGGTGAACTCAAGAGGCTTCCATAGCCTTGACAGCGCATGGCAAGAGCCTCGGGTGATTACTGATGTCATATATAAGAGTGTCAATTGTTAAATCAACAACGG
The DNA here is from genome assembly GCA_949820135.1 of Sylvilagus floridanus. Taxonomy (NCBI): domain Eukaryota; kingdom Metazoa; phylum Chordata; class Mammalia; order Lagomorpha; family Leporidae; genus Sylvilagus; species Sylvilagus floridanus. The sequence continues at coordinate 58,772,987 of OX463242.1, forward strand.
GAGGCACTGTGCACCTGCTCCCCACGGAGGATCTCTGTCCTTAATGTGTTGTACTAAGAGAATTAACGGTAAAACCACTAGTCGAGCAGTACTCTATATTTTGTGCGGTTGTGTGGGTGCAGTCTGTTGAAATCTTTGTTTAGTATATACTAAGTTGATCTTCTATATATAAAGATAATTGAAAATGAATCTTGATGAATAGTGGGATGGGAGGGGGAGTGGGAGATGGGATGGCTGCGGTGGGAGGGAGGTTATGGAGGAAAAAGCCACAACAATGCAAAAGTTGCACTTTGTAAATTTACATTTATTAAATAAAAAAGAAATTAAAAAATAAATACCTTCAAAATCTCAAATGTAATGGTTTATATTCGTTTTTAAAATCTCTGCTCTTTTGTATTTATTTAAGGAAATTGTACTAGTGGGAATATTTTGAGGAATATGTCTATTGTTTGATTTTCCCTGGTTGTAGAAATGTCCAGTGATAGAGATCTAAGCTAATTTTTAAGCTATGGCCCAAAGGTTTATCAGATGACACATTAAAAAGGACATACTTTGAACACCAGGGACTCAGATAAGTAAGGGAGAATTAAATGGGTAGACTTCTAAAAATGGAGACAGCATTTAAAGTATTCATATGCAATGGAATATTCAGCAAAAGGGTCCACTGAAGCTGAGGATCAGAATAATCAGGAGAGAAAGAATACCCATTTGGGGAAGTCTGTCAATCACTTTCCTCAGCCAGCCTAGGGTTGTGAGCAAAGTAGCCACAATAGAAGTAATGAAATAACATGGACTTCTCTTAGTCAAATCTATTCCAGCTGCTATGAATGCTAGTGCCTCAGATGCAAACAGTATGTGGCGATGCTGAGTTTGTTATATAAACCCTTGTCAGTAAAAGTAAGGGATCTGTCACATAACTTTGCTCCATTTCCATCATTAGGGAGGCAGAAAATGTCCTCATTGAAATAGACAATTATTCTCTATATGTGTTTCCCTATAGGCTGGAAATTTTCAGCAGCCCTATCGTTTGCATACTGATACAACGTCTTACTCATATTTCTGAGATCCTTTAAGATATTATTTTTTGGTGAAGAAACTCATTTTATTATAAAAATAAAAATGAAATACCCCTACAGAAGTCACTGGATTTTACTCATACCACTTCACTCAAATCTGCCTGCTTTACAGATTTTCGGAGTAGTCTATAAAAGATAAAAGCCATGATGCTAACCAAGAAACAAAATCCTTTGCAATCAATGAGCAATTCTGCTGGATATCACCTTGCTTCTAGATCATATAATATGTGCTATGAACTGAAGTCAAAAATTAGAGGTAATTTCTCCTGAAGTAAGAATTTATGTGTTAATTAATAAAAGTAGGGACCACTGCATTGACTACTATATCTCATGATTCCCACAAAAATGGCTGCTTCTTCTCCCAAACTTTGTGCTCTCAGAATTCCCAAGTGAAGTGTGTTTTACCTCAAGGAATAACAATGGTACCTTTGCATTGTAAGGCGAGAGCACCATGTGTTATTGATGCCATTGAACCACCACCAAGCACACAAGGGTGTCTGTACTAGCTAGGATGATGGATGCTATTATACAGCTAGAGCAGGACAGACCATAGTGGAACCCAAGGAAGTTTCTTGTAAGCTTCTAGTGTAAAAGTGAATGGAAGACTATAACAGCCCTTTGTAGACACAGGACCACTAACAGCACAGACCTTTCAGGAATGATGTTGGGTTCATCATCTTGAGTAAAGAACTCCTTCATGAGTTCATATTCAATATCACAAATTTAACAAATTTGATTTTATATTAAGATGCACTATGAAATTAAGGTGAAAATTCTATTTGCACTAAACATAGATGAAAAATAAAAATTAGAATGCCTCATTTTAGAAGATTTACAATTAGTTATTTCGTATTAGTTTTCTATTAACTTACAATCACTTACAATCAAAATATTGCTAAAGTATATGTAGGTGCTTCAAAATATTTTAGAAATTGAATTAAGAGATTTTTAGTTTAGTGCAAACATTTTACAATTCATACCTAGTTTTTTTTTCCATACTGAGCATTTCCATGAAAACCTTGAAGATTACTCTGCATGAACTTCAAAGTTTTTGCACCAAAATAAACTTATCTTTTAATGCTATACCCAGAAAATCTATTAAGCATGCTAATATTCTGTTTTATTATGTCAAGTTTAAACTTATATACTTGGTAATGTAAGAATACAAACTAAATGAACATCTTTGGAAACATCATAACTCTGAGTTGATATCCTACCTGAGCAGTCTTAAGGGAGTCCATCAGGAAGGATTATGTTATATTCATAATTATTTAATGATACACCAAAACTAACTTATCATAATATTTTTTAAATCTGAAGTTTAAGTTTGATCATTATTTTTAAAAAGATTAAAGTCTGTGTCATGGAAATTTTATATAAATCTAAGCATTTTCACATACAAAACAGATTTTTTTTAATTATCAGTGTCAGTTACCAAAATAATACATAACTTAAAAGGTAAGAGGATGAATTTCTATTCTGAATTTTCTCACTAATACACCACTTACAGCCTTATAGAAAAGGAAGTGGGTATTCTAGCACGGTGGGATAAGGTGTGGCTTGGTACACACATATCCCATTTTGGAGTGCTTATTAGTTAATATCTCAGCCACTCTACACCTCTGATCCAACTTCCTTCCAATGTACTTGGGAAGAAGTGGATTATGCTTCAAGTACTTGAATTCCTATAACTCCAAGTGGGAGAACTGATGGAATTTCTGTCTCCTGACTTCAGCCTGGCCTAGTCGTCACTATTATGGGAAACTGGGAAGTGAACCAGAGGATGGTTCTCTCTAACTCCCTTTATCTTTTTCCCTCTCTCTGTTATTCTGCCTTTCAAATAAGTAAATCTTTAATAAAAAAATACAAAAGTCTTGAAAGTAAACTCTAAAATTTAACACAATAAGCTTTCAAATGATCATATTTTATCTTAAAATATCACATAAATTCTACATTCTATTCCATAATGCAGTTACATCTGTTTTAATGTAAAATACTTCAAATTGTTCACTACAGAATAAAATAAGCTCCCCAGGAATTTATGCCATGTTTATTCTTTAAATTTTGTGTATTCCTAGGAACACTGCCATCCGTGGCTCTAGTACATTTAAAAAGTTCTATAATTTGGTAAAGAAATAGCTCTTTTTACTGATGATATAAAGAATTTTGTGACCAGGTCATAAAGATATGGAAAGCACACTCTACTCCTGAACTCTACATGATATCATTTTTGTGTACTGAATTTGCATAACTCCAACACATGTAACATGCTTAATACACTGCAGTAAAATCTATACTCCCCTTAATGATACTATCATAATTTATATTACTGAATAGATGAGTTTTCAATAATTTATCTATTGTATTTAAGAAAAAAATTCCATTCCTTAGAAACATTTCTCCGTTTCAATTTGAGTCACATCTTAGTTAAGACAGTTCCTCCAGTGTGCCTCACTCATTCCCATGTTGTTTTGTAAATCCCAAGGGAATGAAATCATGCCTGTTTTGTTATTACTGCATCTTCATTATTTGGGACAGCACTTGCCTCTTGTTAGGTGCTCTGTGAATATTTTAAATAAATAGATGCTCATTTAAAAATGAAGCACAACTTAAATATCAGTGATATCACCAAAAAAAAGGTTTTTAAAATGACTAAAACTATAGTGAATCTTTCAATTCTTGTTTAAAAAACCATTTTCTCTCTCTTTTTTTTTTTTAGTGGCAATCTTAGAATGAAATGAAGGCTATTTATCAGAAACCCAGAGATTATTCCATAATCTGCTTATGTGACATGCAAAAATTAGATCCTCATTGTCCACAGCAGTTTCAAGGAAATTTACAAATAAAACTGAATTCTTCAAGGAATGATGTAGATTTGGCTCTAATTTTCCAACTGTATTCATTTTTAGGTGCTTTGCTAAAAACGACAAACTAGCTTCTCATTTGTTTTTTGTTTGTTTAATATGGCCAGCTATCTAATACTAATGCACTATTTCAACGTCCACTTCTCTTACTAACCTATCTACACTGTGACATTTGTGTAATACTGATGTAATTGTTTTGGAATGTAAAAACAATGAAGTTGGTGTTAGAAGCTGATGTTCTAACAATAGGTAAAAGGCTAGCTCCTAGGAAAACTTCATATCAATTTGATGTCATCTGTAACACAAATCTTTATCAGAAGCATAAGAATACATGCTGCCCTACTTTGGAAATAATTAGCAGATAAATAGCACTTGAAGCCTTGTAACTAATTTATACCATCAAGGGGAATGATGTGGATGGAGAATATGCAGTCCAAGCCTGAGATGGGGGACTCTTCAAGTATGAGAAGTTGGGGCCAGTGAACTCATTTCATCCATCTCTTTCCTAATGTTTGCTGCTTTGACTTATCTTCCATTATTCCCAAATTTTTCCTGTCAATTTATAAGTCCTAATGTTCTATTCTATTATCATTTTCCTTTCTTCTGACCATGATTAATACCCAAATGATTCAGCCTATTTGAAAACAAGACATTCTTTCCTTCCCCGTGATTCTTTACTTTTTTTCCACTCCCTTAATTCCATTCCAGAATAAGACTTTCAGGACACTTATATTGCTTCTCTCTGCTCCTCCACACACCTCTGCCAGATGACAACATGGGAAAGCACTGATCTCGGGCCAGCATTGTGGCACAGCAGCTTAAGCTGCCTCCTGCAATGACAGCATCCCATATGGGCAATTGTTGAGTCTCAGTTGTTCTGCTTCTGATCCAACTCCCTGCTGTTGCACCTAGGAAAGTACTGGAACATAGTCCAGTGCTTAGGCCCCTGCCACTGTTGTGGGAAACCAGGATGGAGTTCCAGGCTCCTGGCTTTTGCCTGGCCCAACCCCTGTGTTGCAGGCATTTAGGAGTGAATCAGCAGATGCATGATTTCTCCCTCTCTCTCTCTCTCTCTCTCTCTATATATATATATATATATATAGAGAGAGAGAGAGAGAGGGAGAAAGAGAGAGTTATACATATATATACATATATACATACATGTATATACATACACATATATAGTTATATATGGTTATATATAACTTTCAAATAAATAAATAAAATCTTTTAAAAATAAAAAGGAAGAAAAGCATTGAATTTCCACCCATCTCCTTCCTTCCCCAAGCCCCTGTGTTTTGTAAAGTTATGTGGTATTTTGACATTAATAAACAATATGTTCTTTCTATAGAAATTCCTTAATTCCACCCTTTTATTGGGCAGTTTTTCACTGTGCATTAGAATGTTAATTGTAAGCTTATGTCAATGGTATCATATAAGGAGTTTCAGAGTTTCTCTTCTCATCTTTGCTTTCTCCCTCTGCGTCTCCACCTTCCAGCTTGAAGTTTTTGCTCCAGGTGGATTCTTTATTTTCTTAAGAGGTTTTTCTTGAATACATTCATCATATAAATCACATGAATGCTATCTTATTATTTCCTGTGTGTTTCAACATATTTCTCCCTGATATTTGACTTTGATTTTGACTTGGCATAGGATCCTCTGGTTATATTATTTTATGTGTTTGTAGATACTATTTCACTGTTCTCTAACTTCCAGCGTTGCACAGGAGAATCCCAAATGCTTGTTTCTTTTCTCTTTTCAAGAAATTCGTACTTCGACTCTGTGCTTGTGTTATTATTTTTTTTTTTTGTCCTTATCTTTCAGGAGGTTTACAGAATAAGCCAAGTACGTGTCTTTTCTCATCAATGCAGCCTGGAACTCAGCGAGCTCTCTCATTCTGTGGATGCAGGTCTTTTTTTCATCACAGATGAATTATCTCCTAGATTTAATTATTGCCTTTCTTCCATCTGTTCCATTTTATCTTTCTGGAATGTGCATCATTTTTATTAAGGTTTCCTGGATGTGTCCTACAGTCTCTTTCTGATCCGTCAGGATTTGCATCACTTTATATTTTTTCCCTTGATGATAAAGGGCCTGAATTTGATCTCTAATGAGATCGTCTCTTCCTCCAAATGGTCTACTTAATTGTCTAATTGGGAAGAAATGGTACAGTGTATGTGTTTGTGTGTGTGTGTGTGTGTGTGTGTGTGTGTTTGTCTACTCCTCCTGAGTTTCCCTAAGTGCTTCTATTTTTATTGTGCTTTCATTTTTCTCTGCCAGGAGCTGTATTTCAATGAGAATATGTTTTGAATCTTCTGATTGAACTTCATTTTTTGATGCCTGTAGTAATGTCGCCCAAAGATGTCTACTTCCTAATCCTAGGAATCTGTGAATATGCCATTTCAGACACAAAAGGGTAGTGGAGTTGCAGATGTAATTAAGGTTCTTGAGATGGGGAGATTATTCTGGATTCTCTGATTGGGGTGGATAATCATCAAGATTCCTTACAAGATGGATATAGGAGGACTCACAGTCAGAGGTGGTGATCTGACAATGAAACAGGGAAGGTGATGGGAGGATGAAACCAAAAAGAAAAGAGGAACAGACTTGGAGACTTAAAGATGCTGCATGGAAGGAAGGAATAATAATAAATATTATTTATTTATCCAGAATGAATGTAGCTTTGCTCCTACCTTGATTTTGGCCTATTTAGAGCCATTTATGACTTTTTCCCTTTTAGGATCATGAAATAAAAAATCTTGTTGTTTTAAGCCACTTAAACCACTTAGTTTGTGGTAATTTGTTATAGCAACCATTGAAAACTAATACAGTTACTCTCAGAAAATTGCTATTTTTTTTTCTTTTGAGACAATGTGGTTCATGTATGGATTTGTGTTTACAGGAATCTCTAAGATGATAATATCAATCTATGGGGTAACTGGAGTAAGCTGCTCTGGCCTCTACATATGTTCCATATTAAGCAGGCATTGTATATTCCACTATTTTGTTCCTCTTGAAAATAGAAAAAATTAAACAAGCTACCATGGGACTGATTGTGCTCTTCCCTGAGGGGTTTGAAAGTCTCTGCTTTGGGAGCTTTTCCAAGAACCTGCCAATTACCAAGAATTGACCTGGATCTCTAATTCATTTCTTCGTATGTTTGTTCAATCTCAGGGGAAGATGCCCTATACCAATTTTCTTTTGGGATCCAAGTAAAATCCAAGACATTTTTCACAGTGTTTTGCATTACAGGTAGCATCTCAGCAAAAGAAATTAACTTGGAATTAAGATTATAAGAGAAATAGTATTTGTCTTAGAAAAGAAAATTATACCAGCACAATAACAAAATAATAATTAAAATGGGAAAATCAATCAAACTAACTTCAAATTCAGAAACAAAATTCACAAGAGAATTCATGTGACACTTTAAACTACTTGGAAAATCCTAGGCCAAAACAAATAAACAACAACCATAACAAAAACTAACTTGGATCCATAATGATACCTCATACCAGAGTAATTAAATATTGAAATGCAAAAGTAAAAGTATTATAAAAGTAGAAAATGTGGGAGAATTAAATAAAATTGTAGAAAACATCTTTTTATGTGTGTTAGCATATTCAAAGACCATAAAATAAAACAACGATATATTTGACTACTTTTTAAATAAAAAGGACTATAAGGGAAAGATGTCACCATAATGCAAGTTTACTACATGAAGAGCTTCAACATATCACTAGACAAAAGACCTAATGGTATGTCTGAAAACTGGACAATGGATTAAAAAAGATGATTCACACTATAAATATCACAAGTGAAAAAGGTGCCAAATATAATAAAATTAACTATTTTTTTTTGACAGGCAGAGTGGACAGTGAGAGAGAGAGACAGAGAGAAAGGTCTTCCTTTGCCGTTGGTTCACCCTCCAATGGCCACTTCAGCCGGTGCGCTGCAACCAGCCCACCATGCTGATCTGAAGCCAGGAGCCAGGTGCTCTCCTGGTCTCCCATGCGGGTGCAGGGCCCAAGGACTTGGGCCATCCTCCACTGCACTCCCTGGCCACAGCAGAGAGCTGGCCTGGAAGAGGGGCAACCGGGACAGAATCCGGCGCCCTGACCAGGACTAGAACCCAGTGTGTCGGTGCCACAGGTGAAGGATTAGCCTATTGAGCCACTGCGGCGGCTCAAATTAACTATTGAATTATAATAATGGGGTTGGCATGTGGCATAGAGGTTAAGATATCCATCAAGATGACCACATCCCTTTTCAGATTGCTTGAGTTCTAGACACAGCTTCACTTGCAATTCCATCTTCCTGATAATACGTACATTAGAAAGCAGTAGACGATGGCCAAGCCCTTGGGCCCCTGTACACACTTGGGAGACCCAGGAGAAGCTCCTGATTCCTGGCTTCAGATCAGCGAAGCTCTGGCTATTGTGGCCATCTGGGGAATGAACCAGTGGATGGAAGACCTCTCTCTCTTTCTCTCTTCCTCTTTCTGCCTCTCTTCTCTTTCAAGTAAAATAAATAAATCTTTAAGAAAATAAAAAATATAAAAGAATGTGTGGTCATACCTGTTTTACTCAGTGTACCTTCCCTAGCCATTCTCAACACTTCTAATGAATTGCAAAATATGAAATACCAATAGATATCTTTATATGAAAGTTCTTTGAAAATTTCATGTAAACATGGAATTAAAAGGTAAGTCTATTTTTGTGCCAAAAAATTCAAATCCTTGGATAGCTTTCCTTGTAATATATATTTTCATGAGCTTTTTGAACACTCATACTTTGAATGTTCAAATGATTTAACAACATAGTATAATCTCAATTTATGTGTAATTATCTTTTATGAAATACACAGATATATATATATATATATATATATATATATATCTTAGCATTATTGGAATAATACTGAATTATTTAGGAATTTTGTTTTTGAGAATATTTATTGCACTTTTGTAAGGTAGGAACCATTCTAGTAAAACTACAGAAAATTAATGTATATTTAAAATATGAACTTTGCCAAATAACTTCAATCAAAAAATTTTAATTATACACAATTATACACAGTTATTCTGGGGCATTTTGGACTCTAAATTCTAATTAAGACTTTACTGTAACATTCCTGTTTTACTTGAAAAGTATCAGATCAGACCACTGTAATGTGAAATATATTTTGTTAATTATTCTGACTTAAAAAGATTTTCCTTTTTTCAGTATAACATTTTCTATTACCACCAAAGTGTTTTCAAAGTTTCATAGAGTGGTCAGACCCATGAATATAGTGCATAAATTCACAAGTTCAACTAGCACACTATATATGAATTTATTTGCAATGCTAATTATTTGTTTAATTGAACAGAAACATAGGTTATTACCCTAATAAGTAGATGTACTTCAGGAATTAAAAAAATAAAAGAATATCTCACTTTTTAAACATTTTTCTTTGCTGTGGATATTAGTTTCAATTAAAGCCATCAATATACACTATGAAAACACAAGGATGAATTATTAATTTATATAATTTTAATATTTTTAGAAATATCTTGCGACTAAAGAATCCAATCTTACATGGAATCTGTATCTATATCTATATCTGTATATCAACATTGTTGGGATAATACTGGGCATTCAGATTTAATTAAAAAATCTCTTATATGAGAGGAAGGGACTTAGGTTCTTTTTTTTTTTTTTATCAGGCAGAGTGGACAATGAGAGAGAGAGACAGAGAGAAAGGTCTTTCTTTGCCGTTGGTTCACCCTCCAATGGCTGCCTCGGCTGGCGCGCTGTGGCCTTCACACTGTGCTGATCTGAAGCCAGGAGCCAGGTGCTCTCCTGGTCTCCCATGTGGGTGCAGGGCCCAAGGACTTGGGCCATCCTCCACTGCACTCCCGGGCCACAGCAGAGAGCTGGACAGGAAGAGGAGCGACTGGGACAGAATCCGGCGCCCTGACCGGGACTAGAACCCGGTGTGCCAGCGCCCCAGACAGAGGATTAGCCTATTTAGCCGTGGCACCAGCAGGGACCCAGTTTCTTGAGTGATCACCTGCAGTCTTCCAGGTGCACATTAGCAGTCAGCTAGAATCAGCACACCTGTGTCTCAAACGCAAGAACTTCTAGGTGGGATGTAGCTTTCCTAAGTGCCATTTCCCTCTCTTTTCTCTCTTTCCCTCTAATTAACTAAAACTAAATATAAGCAGAGTAACAAAAAGCAATCTATACAGCCCTTAAGGCATTCTAGTCTGGCTGAATAAGCCCATGAGAGCATTTCAGGCATGGAAAGCCAAGACACTACGGTAAAAAAAAAAAAATGTCCTACATGAAGGATTTCTGTGAGTGAGACCCAGTGGAAAGAAGTGGTCATCAAAGAAGGATGTACTTTTCTCTGAAGAGAGGAGAGAACTTCCACTTTTCTTATGGTCTTGTCTAAATACTGACGGAGAATGTGGATTCAAAAGGCTTCCATAGGCTTGGCAGCTCATGTCAAGCGCCTCAGGTGATCACTGACATCATACATGAGAGTGTTCATTGTTAAATTAACAACAGAAATCATTGTGCATTTACTTCCCATGCAGGACCTCTGTCCTCATTGAGTTGTTATTATGAGAATTAACTGTAAAACTTGTTCTCAAACAGTTTGTGTGTGTGTGCAAGTAGTTGAAATTTGTAGTTAATATAGAATTGGTCTTCTGTGTATAAAGTTAATTGAAAATGAAACTTAATGGAGAATGGGATGGAATGGGTGAGGGAAGAGGAGGTGGGGTGAGAGTTGGAGTGGGTGGGCGGGTCCCAATGGGAAGAATCACCACGTTCCTGAAGTTGTACTTATGAAATTTGTACCCATTAAATAAAAGGTTTCTTTGAGAAAAAAAATAAAAATAAAACACAAACAAGAAAAATAAAAGAAGCAGTCTAGAATACATTAGATGTGTTCTTAGTTATGAAAAACAGAACCTGAGAAAATATGCAGTATATTAAGGTCTTTTTCCAAACATTAAAATAATCATAGTAATACAAAATAAATGAATGAGTACCCCGCCTTTACACATATCCATTTGATAGACAAAACACTTCTATCATTGATATGCTTATCATTTTCTCCTAAATGACCTTGAAGCTTAATGAAATTCACATGAAAGATTTTACTATGCATGTTTAAAGAAAGCAGTTAAAAAGATTTGGATAGCTTTATAAAATTGGATTTCATTTTATTAAAAAAAATCCTCTGTTCTCATCTATTGAGAAAGTAAACTGCTCAAATTCAAAGCAGTTTACAAGCAACTTTCATGGTCTTTGTTGTTACCTGGCAGTGTCTCCTAAATTGACAAGTGGTGTAATGGTCTTTGAGGACTTATTTCTAAGGCTGTTAAGTGCATGGACTTCATCCTTTTTAAATACCTTCTTAAATACTAGCTTCAAAACAAAGTCAGTCATTGATCCAAACATTTGAAAAAGAAGGTCTCAGTTTTTGACAATGGGAAAGGCTACAAAAAAGAAAATGTACGTTAATCTAGTTTATTGTTTTCATTTGATGAAAGCAGAGGTAGAGTTATACAATGAGAAATGTGTATGCTCTGTTCAACAGTGTAAATCTACATATAGTAGTTAAGACAAAAGGAACCTTAAGAGTGCCATATGTTGACATTTAGAAATCTGAATGACATCTATTAAATCTATAAATATTACAAACTTTCCATGAGCTTTCAGGACATTTACAGACTTCTTGATTTGTAATTTCCCTATACATCATGACAACGTGATCTCTTTGGGTTAGTGGAAGCTTTAGGCACAACTACATACAAAATGTGTTTTCATTCACTTTGTAGCCTGATTCTCCTAGAGAATTCTTTTAAGTCAGCTTGCAGTTCCAGTTGTCATCAAGAAATAAGACTTTTTTATATAGAAAAGAGAATCACAATTATACAGGGAAAAAAAGCCACAACTATAGATCTGAATTTTCTATTTGTCCTCTCCTGAACACACAGAAAATGCAAAGAAAGAGAATTGTGAACTTACATTAATCAGGTACTATTTATTGCACAATGCAGAACATTGTTAGAATTTTTCTCATATGATTTATTTACTTGTGATAATAGAGGTGTTTGAACCCATAGGATTTCTGATGTTTTACAATGCATAGTGTAGAAAATGCACACCATATTGCTGTTACTATTACTGGAGTTTGAGACAAAGGAAAAAAACAGTAATACTGATCTGTCTATATTTAAATTTTGGATGTCTTTATCAGGGATTGTTAAATTAATTCTTATTTTAAAGATATATTAGATTTAAAAGTAGTTAAATTGGATGACATCAAAATCACAAAACTTGGTGCATCAAAGAACACTAATAATAGAAACAATGAATAACAGTAAATATTTGCCAATCATATTATATCTTATAAGTATTCTCCAGAATATATAAAGAAATTCTGCATCTCAACAACAAACACAAACAATCCAATTAAAAGATGGGCCATGGACTTAAGTAGGTATTTCTCCAAAAAGATATACAGTGATCAAAAAACACATGCAAAGAGGCTCAACAATACTAACCACTAGGAAATGCAAATCTAAATTACAATGAGATACTACTTCACATTCATCAGGATCACTTTTTTCAAAACAAAATTAAGCTTAATTGAAAATGACCAATGTTGGTGGGAATGCAGAGAAACAGGAACTCTGTAGTGATGGTAGGAATGTAAAATGGCACAGCTGTAATGGACCACAATATCAGGTTTCCTCAAAAATTTAACAGAGTTACCATATGATTCAGAAATTCTACTTTGGGAATATACCAAAAACTGACAACAAAGACTTAAACACTTATGTGAATGTTCGCTGAAGCACTAGTCACAGTAATTAAGATGCAGAAAAGGTAAAAGCGACTCAAGGATTCATCAATTTGGATAAGCAAAATGTGGTATATATATACAATCCTTTGTGTTATTCACCCATTACAAGGAAGGAGAGTCCCTGGGATTAATAATGCCTCTACTTCCAGTCTAGGTCCAACTAATGTACATGGGAGGCTGAAGATGGCAGCTCATGTGCTTGGAATCTTACCACCTACTCAGGAGACACAGATGGAGTCCCTGGTTCCTGGCTTCCATCTGACCCAGACCCGGCTTTTGTGGTCATTTGGGAGTGAATCAACAAGTCTCTCCCCACCCCTGTACTCTGTCATTCTACCTTTAAATAAGTGAGTTATGAAAAGCAGAAAAAAATTGAACATGCTGCAACACTAATGAACCTTGAAGCCACTACATTGTGAAAATATCCAGTCACAAAATGACAAAATTGTATGATTACATTTGTGTGAGTTTTCTAGAGTAGTCTAATTCTTAGAGTAGAATAGTGGTGTCTGGGAGCTGAGGGAAGGGAGGAATTGGCACATCATTCTTGGAAGGATACACAGTTTCAGTTTGTGAAGATGAAAATGTCTGGAGATGGGAGTTGGTGAACGTTGTATGTCAATATGAATGCAGTTAATGTCACTGGACAACACAATTTAAAATGGTTAAAATAGTTAAGGATATGCTACGTATATTTTACCACAATTTTTTAAATGCAGGGTTTAAATACTACCTAATTATTGGGCTATCCCTCCTTCAAGTCAACTAAAGTGTGTGCCTGATGAGAGAGGTATACTCACCTCATATTTGTCATGGCCCTAGATGATTTCAGTGTTTTCTGCATAGATTCTATTGTCTGCAGGTGTGCATTGCCCCTCCCCCATTCATGCATTGAAACTTAATTCTCAACATCGAAGGGTTCAGAGATGGAAGTTTTCTAAAACGATTAATTCAGGAGGGCAAAATCTTCCTGAATGGGATTAATGTCCTTAGAAAATTAGCTGAGAGAGCTTCTTTGCCTCTGCCATATGGGGGCGCAGGAAAAGGCCCTGTCCATGAGGAAAGGAGCCTCACAGGGTAACGATCTGTTTGCTCCTTCATCTAGGACTTCCCTGCCTCCAGAACTATGAAAAATAAATGTTTGTTGTTCATAAACCACAAAGTTTATGGCATTTTTGTTATGACAACTTAGAAGGACTAGGACAAAAGAGTATAAAGTAAAATTTCCTTATTTTCTTCTTCCCTTTCTTAAACTTCAAAACTCATTGTGATAGGTTAGAATGACACTCAGTTACTAGATGAAAACTCTGTGGGGGTTTCTGGGTAATAGGAATCCACTATTGGTATTCCAAGTCTTTATTGACTTTGATTTGTCTCTTCAGAACTCATTCAGAGCTTTCAGAATTTGATGCAGAAATATTATTTTAGGAGTAATAAATATTAAAAATAATATTTGAAAGGTTATCCCTAAAGCTTTGAAAATTTTCACACACTGGTTGGCTCCTGGCATGTTTAACATTAGCCTGTTTGATCCTTCTATCAACAAGAGAACATTTTGAAATTTCTCCTATTTTTTGCTAAATAAAATATCGCCACATACAAGGGAGAAATAATATTTAAATAGTATTATGATAAATATAGTATTCAAAACATATTCAGGGTGGATGATTGGCACAGTGGGTCAACTGCTACTTGGGATTTCTTCATCCTATTTGAGAGGCCCTGGGTCCAAGTTCCAGCTCTGCTCTCTATTCCAGCTTCCTGCTAATGCAAACCCTGGGGGGATGGGGAGCAAATGATGTCTCAGGTCACTGGGTTTCTGGGTTGAGTTCACGGCTCCTGTGTTAAGCCTGGTCCAGCCCTGGCGATCCCAGGCATTTGGGAAGTGAACTAGCAAGTGTGAAATCTCTTTTTCTCTTAGTCTCTATCTACTGACTCTCAAAGAAATAAACAAAAATTTCAAGAAGTGAATATAGTTTTTATAAGGTTTTATTTATTTGAAAGACAGAATAGTAGAGGGAAAGAGAGAAAGCGAGAGAGACATCTTCCATCCACTAGTTCAATCTCCAAATGCTTTCAACAGCCAGAGCTGGGCCAGGCAGAGGCCAGGCAGAAACCAGGAACCCAGAACTCCATCCAGGTTTCTCAAGGTGGCTAGTAGTTGAGTCATCTGTTGCCTCCCAGAGAGCATACTGGCAGGAAGTGTGACTGGGGAAGTAAGTAAAAGTGGGACTTGACCTCAGGCACTCCAACATGGGATTCAGGTAGCTCAACTGGCAGCTTAACCAGCTGAGCCACAACATCTGCTCCAAGAAAAGACAAGCTAATAAAATACACCCAGAAGCCATATAGAGTCAAATCAGAGAAAACTGGAATTAAGAAACTTTACTAAGTATACTGATGCCTTCTTTATGTGTGAATATTTGTGAATTTTTCTGTTTGTAGATTATATTTGAGACCAGGACTTTTTAGGCATCTTTAGTGAGAAAAATACCACTAACTCCCTGAATTGTGAAATCAAGAATGTCTGAAATGATTTAAACTTCAGGTTTTAACTCGTGTTTAATGCCACATTATCCCCAGATACAACACTCACACTACATCAGATTTTAAACTGCAGATATTAAAGAAAAGTGGCAATTGGAACACAGGCCTCTCTTTCAACTAGGGCAGTATTTTCACAGACCTCTTTGAAATACTAGTTTGCATCTTAACCCTAACGTAAATGCCATTCTTCTATGGACCTGTGTGAAAATTTCTGATTTTTAAAGAAATATTTAATTGCTTCCTTGGAGAGAAGGGAGAGAGAGAAAGAATGGGAGCCTCTATTTACTCCCCAAATGCATGCAACAGCCACGGGCTGATCCATGCTGAATCCCAGGGGTCTGGAACTCTTACAAATTCTGTGTGGGAAGCAGGGACACAACCACTTGGGCTGTACTTATTACATCCTAGGTTAATCACCAGCAGGAAGCTGGAATTGGGAGCACAGCTGGGACTAAAACACAGGCACTCCGATTTAAGGCATGGGTATCCCAAACCAGGTCTTAACTGCTAGGCCAAATGCCTGCCTCCAAATTTCTGATTTTAAAAGGCACTCTTTATAATTTATTACATTAATTTCTATCATATCATTTGAATGGATCCTTCTGAAATCAGAAAACATTAGGCTTTTTCTTTTCTTTCTTTTTTTTTTTTTTAAGATTTACTTATTTATTTGAAAGGCAGAGTTAGAGAGGGAGAGAGGGAGAGAGGGAGAGAGATTTCCCCCCTCTGATTCACTCCCCAAACGGCCAACAACGGCAAAGATTGGGCCAAGGCAAACTCCATCCAAGTCTCCCTCTTGGGTGGCAGGGGTCTAGGCATTTGGGCCATTTTCCTCTGCTTTGCCAAGCACATTAACAGGCATCTAGATCAGAAGTGGCCCTGCTCAGACTAGAATTGGTGCTCATATGGGATGTTGGCTTTGTGGGTGGCAGCTTAACCTGTACCACAATGCTGGCACCTAGATCCTTTCTTTTTTGAAATTGCTGTGGCAATATGCACCTAACAATAAATCATTGTATGCTATTTTCTAAATTTTATGAAATCATTTTTCCCAACTCTATATTAATAGTGATACAAATTTCTTCAATATATTTCCAACTTTGTTCTAAGCACACTACAACTCAGAACATAGCTGAATATTTTTATTATTGAAGGAAAATTAAAATACAAACAAGAAGAAATCACAAAATTGTCAGAGAAGAATTACTTGATTAGAAAGTAAAACACTACATTTTAACATTTTTCTTTATAATTTTATTAAATTTTGGTAAATATTTTAAATGATATTTCTTCACTTTAAAGTAGAGATGAAATAAAATATCTTATTTTTGAAAATTACACTAAGGAATTTGAAAAATACCTATAATTGTGAAATAAGAATCAACTTGGATAAAATTAAATAGTCTTTTTTTTTACCTTATCATATCTTAATTGTCTAGTAGTATACTCTCCATATGAACTTGTATTCAAGTTTTCTTTCTTTGACTAAATGCCTAAAACACAATTAAGATTTCCCCTGTGGATATATTTGAGAACATATATCCATTACTATCTGAGCTGTATGAAATTACAATTTGCCTTGTATATTCTGTCAGAAAAAAAACACAGGGAACTATGAGAACAAATTAAATGGACCGAGAACCATTCTAGCATGAAACTGTGTGTGAAATTTGAAGATGAATAAGAGTTTACTTAGGTGGATGTGTACAGGAAAAGGGTGTGATCTAAGCAGAAGGACTATATTTGCAAGGGTCTGAAAGGGAAGAAAGAAATTTGGGAATGAAAAATCAAATGAATTCAGTTTGTGAGATTAGAAGAAAGCAAAGAAAGAAGACATTAGTGAAGATGAGGCCAGAACTTCTGAACACACGTGACTTCTGGGGATATTCAAGAAATTGAACAGTGCATCCAAAGGCTCCTTGATCTTTACCCCAATGTCCTCAATGTACTCATTAAAGATGTCAGAGCCAGAGAGGAGAGAGCTGAAATTGAGATGGAGGTAGAAGGTATACAGGGACAAGAAATATTTTTCTCAACGAAGATAGGTAAGGTGATCGTAGGAGAGTAAGAGAGAGAATCCTAATTTTATAATGTGCAAATATGCATCCAAGATGAGCACATATATGCATGCTCTCTCTATTAATATGTATATGTAATATAATGTTATAATATAATATGGATTTTTCTACTGCCAATAATGATAAATGACGAAGAAGAAGTTAAATATGTTAAATATCAAGAATTTATTTTTCAACTGAGTTTTAAAATCATTTTCTAACGTATAAGTAGTATGAACTCAAATCAAAGCGACAATGCTACATATTGTGAAGACCACGATCAAAATAATCTTTTCTGGATTTGACCTTGAATTTACTCATCAGTAATAATTTACTCATCAATACAGGAGTACATACTACTGGACTAGATGTTATCATGTGTGATAGATATACATGTGCACACACAGAAAAAGTAAACCACTGTTGGAAATTACAGTTAAGGATTCTGGATAAAAGGGAAGTACTTGGCCAAAGTGCATTCACAAATCAAAATAATTAGATTCAAATATTTGCAACAAATAAAATTATAATCATGGTATCTTTTATAAAAACTGGGAAACCTTCTTGGTTGTGGTAGTATCACTGCTCTGGTGTCACTCTACTGTTTGACAAAATACTGTTAGTGGTGAAGCAAGCAACCCATTTGCTTGGACAAATTTCCATAAACTCAGTGTCTTTAGTACAGCTTTCAGAACAAATTTTCTGAGGATTGTTGATGTTCTCAGCCAGAAAAAAAGGCATTCTGCTGCCTTTCTTCTTCTCCATGTTTTCACGTTATTTTCACGCCACCTCTGCCACCATATCACCTTTTTTCCCTACTGTTCAGATCTTTATTTTCTTGCATACTCTTTCCCCCATTATGTCACATCTATTTATTTTCATTTTCCTTGCCCACATAAGAAATTGAATAGTTTATAATGAATTTAATCATCTCAATGCAATTTTATATTTTATATAAGGATAAAAGATTTTTGGTGTTTTACAAAATAACTTAATAAAGCACTGTTATTCTTTAATATCTATGTAACGTTTATTATTATCTTCTGATGATTCAGTGACCCTTAGTAAATAAAGTCACCCATACCCTTTGTAATTTTAATTCATTCTACACATACTTTTGGAATTTCTATCAATGAGACCTTAGGCTACGCTGTGGGTGCAAATATGAACACCATCATTGAACCATATATGGAGAACAGACATTTTAAACACCTAAATATTTACTATGATGGATAAATCATTTTTTTTTCCATTTAATCTCTTGGACTATGGTGTTTTAACTTGATCCAGAGTCAATGTCATTTTCAATGCCAAATGTGTGTTTTCCTAGTAGGAATGAATGTAGTCATTATGATGTGGACTGCAGCTCCCTGTGACCTCCGTTACTTCTGGACTTGGAGAGTAGAAGCATACTGAGGCCATGTCTGTGAGGTAGGTAGAGAAGGGGAGATAAGAATAGTAGTATTCCAAGCAAAACCTTGGAAAAGAACACCACTGTAATTGTTGTTCAAGACTATCAGGTTGAACACACACCCACACACACACAAGCATATACATTCCTCAGAGGGAGGATCCATGTCAGACAGGTATTCCATGTTGGAGCCTGGCTACCTCGGAAGCAGGGGAGAATGCTGGAGAAATACAAGTGCTTCCAGAGTCCTGGGTGGAGAATTACAGGTGCTCCTTTCGGATTGTGAGTAAAGCTCTGTCTCACTGGCGCTGAAGCCATTACAAAGGGGAACACTCTGATGTCCGCCACTCAGGTCCAATGAGGCACTTTCCTGGCTTTTGGAGATTAGCTCTGGATTCTTTCATTTAGTAGATGGATCTTAAAATCTACTAAGGGAGGCTGGCTCCTTCCCTCAGCGAGAAGCTAGAGCTTCCGAAGCAAGGGAGGAGCGGCTGGTCCTGACAGGAGCATTTCCCTCTCATCTTCCTTGAAAATGGCCAATACACATTAAGGTAGCCCAGGAGAACAATTCTCACAGGCTGAAAGGAGAAATCTTTTTTTTTTTTTTCCCCTTGGCTCATGGCAGATTTCACCTGTTCCGCGTCTGACCTCCGGGGGGCTTACTCGGGATGTCAATGAAAATGTAAAGTAGGTAAAATACCAGCTCTTTAATGAGTATTTGTACACCTAACAGAATCCCTGAAAAAAAAAAAAAAATGAGGAAAGCACTGAGAAACGGATACCTAACGTATGAATTTCAGAGAAAGTAGAAGATGTGCTTGGACAGAAAGAAGTGTACATATCAGTGCCTGTCAGAGGAGATAATAGCAAGCACTCGAGTGTCAGTGTTTCTATATGCGGAGTCCTTGTAAAATACAACCCAAGATGGTTAGCAATACGAAGGCAAAATGCTGACTGAAGGAACCCTGTTTCCAAATCAAAGGGGTGAGACTTGCATCCCAGCATCTGCCATGGTGCTTAGTTTACTTGCTGCGTTTGCAAATAGAATGACTTCCTTTAGATATTTTCCCTTTTCTGCGACTGAAATAATAAATCCCCGAAAAAAAAAATCACCAAAACAAAATCCAGAAAATGAACAAGAACAGAATAGGTTTACCTAATGGGAAGCCAGGAAGGGGGTTGCGTTTGAAATGCCGTTCCGAAGTGGGGTCGGGAGGAGGCAAGGGCAAAACGATTTCCTTAGGTCTCAACTGGGTTCCTGGCAGCTCGGCTCTCAGGTGGAGAGGGGTGGGGAGGGGCGGCCGCCTCTAAGGTCATGTCTCCCGCAGGTTTGGGAAGGTGCTGAGTGCGACCAGAGACAGGGGGACCCTCGGTCCATTGCCTTTCGAGAGCGCGTTCTGGGTGCGAACGGCAGCTGAGAGAAGGCTGTGCCGCTCCGGCTCCCGCAGGTCGCCCTGGATCGTAATGCGGGAGTCCGGGTCCGCGCGCTGAAGCCACCTCCCGCATTTCCTAGAAGGGTTAAGCCCGCCCAGCCGCCGTGCCGCACCGGGGCCGGACTGCACCTTTCCTGGGGTCGGGAGGGGAGGAAACCTAACTGCAGCACTTCCACACACACACCCCCCACACACAGAAAAAAAGATGCCAACCGCGTCCTCCGCGGCTAAAAGGTGGCGGCGCGCATCCTTGAGTCCCGGCGGGGTTCGGGGGAGCTTCACTCAGTGGGGAGGTCAGGGAAGGCGGCGGTGCGGAGGGCTGGGCCGAGCCTCCTGGCCGGTCAGGCTGAGGCTCACAGGGCCGGCGGCCCCTCGCGCAGGGTCTCGGCCAGAGCCGGGAGGTGTCCCCCTCCCGCCCCCAGGAGCCGCGGCGCTTCTCCCCCGCCGCAGCAGCGGGCTGAGCGCGGCGCAGTCCCGGAGCCGGGAGTGTCCGCCCCTCGCCTCCACTCACACGCGTCCCCTCAGCCTCGGCACGCAGCCACACGCAGCCTCGCACTCCCCTGCTCCACCCCGCCCGACTCCCCGGCCCCCTCGCGGGAGCCCCCCGCGCCCCCGCCACGCTGCAGCTGGAGCGGTGGCGACTGCCGGCCTCCCAGACTCGGGCGTGGAGGAGGAGGGGAAGCCAGGGAGGGGGCGTGGGGAGGAGGGACGGAGCCAGGAGGAGGAAATAAATAAATAAAACAATAACCTCCGCGCCAATAAGAGCGAGGGAGAGAGAAAGACGCGGCCAGAGAGCCACCGGTGCCTGTTCGCTCGCCTCTGAGAGGCTCTCGGCGCGCGCGCGCGTGTGTGTGCGTGAGTGTGTATTTGCCGGGACTGGAGCTGGAAAGTTCAAACTAAACGTGTTGCTCGCGCCGGTGGCCGAGGCCGCGGCCGAAGCTGCCCAACTTCTGTGGGCCAAGTGCCTGGCGCTGCCCGGCGCCCTCGGCGTCTCAGCGGCCGCTCGGCCCCGCGCCCGCGGTCGTCGCGGCCGCAGCGGCTCCTCTCACCCCGGGAGGGAGCCCGCGGCCAGGGCTGGACGCTCGCCCCGCCGCCTCTCCGGCTCTCCTCAGCCGCCGCGGCTGGCAGCTGCAGAAAAGGTACGTGGCACTTTCCCCGACTCGCCGCTCCCCGCGCGCAGCCCGCGCGCGTTCCTGGCTGCCCAGATTCTGCCCCCTTCCAGGAGCGGTCCTCGTCTGTCAAAGTTTCCCTCTCCCTCACACCAGCCCGCGGCATCCGCAGCCGCCCTGCCTGGCAGCCTGGGCGCCACTGGCTGAAGGGAACCGAGCAGGGGGAGGCTCCGCTGGCGGCGGCGCTTCCCCTCTGGATTAAACCCGCGTTTCTGAATAACTCGCAGGTCTTACCTTCCGGGAGTGTCCTTTGTGGTGCTGGTCCGTGTGCTGCTCGCAATGGTTTTCCTCGGTCCTTGTGCACGCAACGACGTGCAAGTTTGCGGAAAAGGGTACGCGCAGAGCAGGGGAAGTTTGCAGCCACTTGACTCCAGGAGAGGAGTAACCCTTTCTTTGCAGTAGCATCGCGGCTCTGAAGCGGCGGCGGCGGCGCTGACAGCGGCCTGGCTGGTGGCGGCAGCTGCACGCTGTCCCGTCAGCGACTGCGAGAAGGAGGAGAAGTGAGGCTGCCTCAACCCGGAGCGCGACGCGAGCTGCCCGAAAAGACGCTGCGGAGGAAAAAGCTAAGAGCTCTCCGACCGCTGGGTAAATCGTGTTTGGAGAGGCATGGTTTCCTTTTGTGATATTCATGTGCTTACTGCCATGCGTGCTTACAAATCTCTTGCAAACTTTTATGCATACGATTTCCATTTCTAGATTAGCTGAATGACTGGGGCTTCTCAGAGGAAGGCCGAGCAAATCGGTGCGCCCGAAGCAGTATGCAAACCTGCCTTGAAGAGCACAGTCCCTTCTGCTTTGTAATAGATCACCTACTGTGAACACTGCGCTATTTTCCGTGCCTTAGTCTGCTAGGACTAATAGGGACTCTGAGTGTATTTTTGATGGTGAGGTAGGACTTGATAGTGAATCAAAAATTTTTAAAGAGTCGTAGCAAGTTTCCCAAACAACATGCGTGAGCCTTTTGAAGCCACCTGCTGAATTAGTTCATACTACTTTTTGGAGGTTACCACTTGGTGCAGGAGACATATCCAGCAGATGGAGCAGTGGAAAATGGTTCTAGGACACATAGTTCACTCGTTTGTCCCAATTTAATCCCGAGAATGCAAAAAAAAATGTATATGGAGATCAGTTTACAAGTGACACTGGGTTTTGTGTTAGCTTTGAGAAAAACTTTCGTGGTCACTTAAATGTGACTGAATTATAATGGTAGAAGCCTTTATTATTTAAGCTCTTATTTTCTTTCATACAGCATTTTAAAAATAGTTCCTTGTAAAATTTCGAGTCTGGTGTGAGTCATTCACGTGAGAACTATCAGCAAGTCCTGTGGTTATATTTTGTGACCATCGCCTGTCCCATGTAAAACAATGCATTCTGCCATCACATAAGCCCAACACTGTGTTATGGTGTAGAAGAGTATGCAAACGTGTAAAAAGTAAGCAAATATTATCCATTAGGATACCTCGTACTAATTTAACACAGCTGGATTTGTGTTTTACAAAGTTCAGACCAGTTGATATAATTCTTCTTAAAATACTTTATTGCCTCTGAAATCGAAAGAGAAAAGTTAATAAAACTTTTGGTAGTAGGTCTCGTGAATCAGACTTCCTCCTTCCCAAGAATTCCGTGGCATTTAGAACTGTTGTGACTTAGCACATTAATCATACTTTTAGATCCAAAGATGTTCAAACGTTACCTTTTTTGTATCTGTACATTAATAAATATGGTAACAATGCTAATAGAATGTGCCTTCCTAAATAACTTTTAAAACTTTATAGGCAGACATGCATCTGACAAAAAGTTTTAAAATTAATAAGAAAAATAGGCTGCCCATTTTACAGATAGACGAAACAGCTTAAGCGATGTTAGCATTTTTTGCACTCTGAGGAAAGAGCTGGTGTTTGAATCTAGTCTGCTCATCTCCAGTCCAGTATCTTGCTGTTGCAAGCTGAGCTTCAATAGTCTTGAAGGACCCAATTAGGTCTTATTTTAATGTTATTATTTAGCAATGGGAAAGTTAGAGCTACACACCAAACATTTTAAGGAACTTAGAGAACAAGCAAGATAACTCTGAAACATATATTATTAGTAATCCTTTGATTTAAATGTACTTTCCAATGAGCACAGGTACTTGTAAAATATTACTGTTTTCTAAATCATCACATAATGCCTGTACAATAATAGTTACCTATGTCTTTTGAAGTTGCATTTCCTTTATATTCATGTAATATCAAGGAAGGCTTGGAACTCCCAATATTATAAAGAGGTTAACTACCTTCCTGAAGGAACTGATTTTATACAGCCTGTTGCCACACAGATTGCATGATTATGGATTGTTTTTCTCAATTCATCTCATTCTAAATGTATGCCCTTTCACACAGAGCAAAAGGGCGTCAGTGCAAGATGTGGAAAATTTTCTGCCTTATTTCCAGACTTGACTAATTCCTCATCACTGTTAAAGATGTTAAGTCCCTCAAATAACACTTATTGACAACTTAAAAATCAGCTAGTAACAGCAGTGTTACTTTAGTAAAATAAGTTAGAAGTGGGTATGATATGATTATTGCTTATTTGATATTACCCTCAAAGAAAACCAGATGGGTTTATAGATTTTTTCTGTAAATTAAGAATAAAGTATTGCTATATGCATATAAAAATTACTATTTTAAAACTTAAAAAAATGCTCAATATTTTCTCCGTACAGTACTGAGATAAGTTTAGATGAGTGGAAAAATCAGATAACACTATCCAAAATGAGTTCATGTTTATAGGGGGAAAACATTATATAGGATAAGATGCATACATACATAGTCACTTAGTACAAAGACTTTTTTTCTTTTTTTAAAGTATCTATTAGAATCAAGGACCTCCAGCCGGAGTGGTGTGGAGGGGGGCTTCCAAGTGAGGAAAACCCAAAGAGGACTGGTGGCAGTCGGCTTTAAGTACAAACTTGACAATCAGAAGTACAAACTCTTGATACTGGCAGTGCTGATGTACTGCATTAAAAATTTTTTGGAAGACAATTTGATCCAAAATACTGAACTTGTTTTAAAAACTTCATGGGCAAAAATGGATATCTGTGAATGGTGTATGTATATCTGTTGGTGCATCTGCATTAGTGTGTTTATATCTGTTATTAGTATATCTATAGTCAACCTAAGCCTCATGATTGTGGTTGAAGCTGGGCAATCACCAAGTGCCTGGACTTACTTCATGTTCACAGTGTACTTCCTGCTCTATTTGTATTTTCATTCTATCTCCTCAAGAACTTACTCTGCTACAGCTAAGGTAGTTAATTTTCTTCCAACTTCATAACATTTAGTTATTAGGTTTTGACTTAAATATATTTCAACTGAGTTAAGCTTTCAAAAACATATACATGGATTGGGAGATTATGAAAAAGCAGTACGTTTTGATTTACTGCATTAAGTTATCTTCTAAGAGAGAAAATAGGTTTATCAGTCAGAGAAGATCAAGCAAAAGATGAAACCTTTTATCCTTTAATTTATGTCTCATCACCTGCCTGTTTGATTTCTCTTATTGTGTAAAGTATGACTGAGCGTGACTTTTAGCTACAGTTTATTGAAAATACATATATATTTGAAGAGTAGGTGTCTTTTATTCTTGAAAGTAACATTATTTCTTCATTAGATGAAAAAGTTTAAGTAGTATATAAGAAAAAAGATTTAAAATTTTTTTCGCTTTGTATACAGAATTTAAAATATATATTGTAATATAAATTGTAGCAGCAACGATGAAGATCTTAAGATTTATTCCCAATACTTCCAACTTTATGTATTACCCAGATTAAGTATTTCAGTGTTAATGATGTACTGAGTGCAACTACCTTTATACTTAAGTGACTTATTTCATTTCAATTAGCATTTATATAAAACTCTACTGAAAATAGCTTTATTTTCCATATATAAATGTTTTATAAAGAATACAGGATAATTTCTATCTCTACCTATCTATTAACTATCATATACTACCCATGTATCTCTCTATGTCAAACACATTTCTAGCCTGAGTATAGTTTTCCTCATTTGATATTTAGAAATAGATTTTATTTCATTGATGCTTCTGCATTTTTTTTGAAGCACCAGAGTCTTCAAATGTGATTATATAGGGCATTGCTGGTTCTGCCAGAAAGCTTTAGAGACAGTTTGACATAGAAATATGACTGGATAAACTGTCTTACTGTTCACTCAAATAACATAAAAATTGTGATAATCTCTAAGTACAACTTATTTTGTGATCTATTTATAGATTTTATTTAAGATATAAAACCATCAGACAGATCTTCCTTTAGAGTGGTAAAAAACTATCTTCTAGGTTTTATAGAGCTGGTACTTAAAATTTATTGTTGATAAAGATGGATGGATTAAAATTGACATCAACTTCCTGAAAAATTAACTATTGGGATCACAGTTATGATAATTATGAAAACTTTAACTTTTGAATGATCATTCTTCAGAAGTAGGGGACTTGCAAGGGATGGGGAAGCACAAAGGATAGAAAACATCATGAAAGAATTCACTGCCTGATATCATTAGAAAAAACAGTTGTGGAGCTAGTATTTATGTTCTGTTCGGAATGCTTCATGATTTTGATTGTTTCTATACACATCAATAGCCAGAAGAATTATTTTCTCATTTGCAGTATGGATATTTTTAAGGGTTTAAAATGTGTAACTGATTTTCAAGATTTTGTGCCTAAACTTTATAAAGGCAGCTATAATACTGTTGGCAAAATGAAGGATGGAATAACTTTGTTTTTGTAAAAAACTTGAATTGATATTACTTAATATATACTCCAAAATCTATACTATTACTACTTTTCTAATACTTTTACTATTAATATAAATCATACTAGTTTTTTTTTATTAAACTATAAAGTATATAATGGACTCAGATGCGGTACCATTGCACAACAAGGTAATGCTGTAAAGTATATTATGCTCAGGAGCCTGCTGGTCTTTTACTGAACTTTTGAAATAAATGCTGTTCATCATTATTGTATTACCTGCTAGGATCTGTTATGTAAACATTAGAGTTAGAACCTTATCATGAAAAATAGTGGTGCATTAACAAGACCATTGCTCTGGGTTTGATTTCTTAAGCTGGTGGCCATAGGCAAATCAGAACAGAAAGCTTCCATTTGCCAAGTTTCAATTATAAGATTGTGCAAGATGAGGGAGGACACCTTTCCATGTCAGTGTTTTCTCGCCAGTTTACAAACATCCATTTGCTACATAAACTTTATGTTACAATATTTTAAAACTGAACTAAGTTGATGAGAACTGATCATGATTACAAATAACAATTCATTAGTGGATAGCATCAGTACTTATTTTTCTGTATTATTACACAGTCTGTTACTGATTAAGTATTAATTAAAGATGAAAGACTTATTCACATTGCCCTTTTAAAAAAAAAAAACAAAAGCAGTTATATGGCCCAATTTTGACTAGTTGTCATCTAAATCTAAGAACGAGTTGTTGATGTACTTTTCAAGAATTCATCATATTATATGGAAAATAAATATTTTAGGTTAAGTTGCAATTATATATAAAATGAACAGCAGCATCAGTAAGTAAACATGCCAGTATTTCAGCAAATTTGACAACTTGATATGATAAATGGGCTTTCTTGTCTGCGTGTTTTAATTTTCTGTGTTAATTAATATACATTATCATTAGAGAGGATAATGATATCTTGTTGCTCATACATATAAAGGTTAAATAGTTAAATTACCCTTCATTCCTGTTTTTTTTTCCTAAAAAGTATTTACCTAAATTTACAAGCAACCCTTGAACTTGATGTAAACTTTTTAAAGAATAAATAAAAAATTAAGTGTGCAATAAACATTAAGATCCTCTATCTTTGATCTCTTCTCAGCATATAAAAAAGATATTTTAAAGATTAAATAGGCACCTTAAAATCTGAGATGTTAACTATGTCATACTGCATTTGGGTTTTTTTTTTTTTTGAGATGTTTGTAATTTTTTTCTTAATGTCTTACAAATTTATTTTAATTTTAGGTAGTATATAACAATTCTTTATGGAAATATGTTTCTTTGGTAACAGAATTGAAAACACCAAAATATCTTGCATTTTAAACTGTATTAAATAAAGATCTTGAGTTTTAAAACATTAAATTCATACTATATATGCATCATTTATACTGTAGAGCATCCTAAAAATATGGGTTTGAGAACAGTTTATCAGTGTGAATTCCCTAATTCATACTCTTTACAGTGATTTTTACATACAATTCATTATTTTGCATGTTATAGTCAAAACAGAGTTGACATATCAGTAATTGCCAAGTTCATTTTACTGTGATTCAAAAATGCATTGAAACCATATGATGTGTTAGTCTTAAAATGTATTATTCCCAAAGTTATGTGTGTAAATGGACTCTTCTGCACATTACTTCAAAATTGTATTGGTAACTATGGGATCAAAACTAAATTATTTGTTGTTTTTGTATAATTATGCATCAGGGGTTTGTATTTTATATCTATAACCTATTTACATCCTTAAAAAATCTAGTGATATTTTGGAGACGACATTTATGTTTGTGAAGTGTATCAGGATTTTAAAATGCTCACCTTTAAAATAGTTAACAGTAATTAATTTGAACCAAGGAAAAATCAAAAAGTTAATAATTATGGCACATGAATATAAGAATATATTTAGGAAAGTGAAAGATTTTTGTGGGTGTCTAATCCAAATCATATTAAAACTAGTAATGTCAGTTTTGTTTTTACAAATTTTGATGAAAAACTAACCTTATAGCTGTGAAGCACAGAAAATAATAGTTTTGAGTTTTTAAGTCTCTCTTAATGATTTTTAGCAAGTTTTATGCTCAGATTGCCATGTTAGTAATATTTACATAGAATGACTTACATTAACTTTTTAAAAAAAATTATGTACGGCCGGCGCCGTGGCTCAACAGGCTAATCCTCCGCCTTGCGGCGCCGGCACACCGGGTTCTAGTCCCGGTCGGGGCACCGGATTCTGTCCCGGTTGCCCCTCTTCCAGGCCAGCCCTCTGCTGTGGCCCGGGAGTGCAGTGGAGGATGGCCCAGGTGCTTGGGCCCTGCACCCCATGGGGAGACCAGGAAAAGCACCTGGCTCCTGGCTCCTGCCATTGGAGGAGCGTGGTGCGCCGGCCGCAGCGCGCCGGCCGCGGCGGCCATTGGAGGGTGAACCAACGGCAAAGGAAGACCTTTCTCTCTGTCTCTCTCTCTCACTGTCCACTCTGCCTGTAAAAAAAAAAAAAAAAAAAAAAAAAAATTATGTACTTCAGCCACTGTTGTTTTAGACAGTATCGGTAATGTCCAATTTTGTCTGTAACAAAATTTGAAGTTATAACACTTTAAAAAAAGTTTGATGCACTTAAGTAAAAGATTGTATATACAACCAGTGTAAATTAATTATATGATAATACTTTTCAGAGAAAGAAAATTCAGATTACAAAATAACTTTGAAATATAAATCACCCATAAATTAGCTTTAGCATTAATTTTATATAAACAATTTGCTTACAAATGTATTTTATTTTTAAGTATCGGACTACTGTTGTGAAAAATTTAAATTAAAAAATGTAACCATATGATCATTTCTTTCTTGTTCTGTTTTTAGAGCTTGATTATTTCATTTTAGTTTTATTTGGAATCACTTTGTGTTTAGCAACTCTAGGATAAAATTGTAAAATATTTATACCACATCTCATTTCCCTAGGCTAGGCTTTCACAATCCGATGGAATTATAGAAAGCTAGCTTTTAAATTGTGTGATAAACCCAAAAGTAATATCGTTAAGGGACAGTGGTTTAGCTAGTTATGTAATTTCATGTAAAGAATTACAACTGGTATATTCATTTAAAATTTTATTTCTGATATGTTCTAACTAGTCAGATATTGACAGCCTTATTTAATGTTAGTTCCATTGAGTAAGATCAGTAGACTTATACACATTTAAAATATGAGTAATGTGCAAAATCTTTTAGTAAATAATGTCGCTAATATAAAATCAAGAAAAAATGTGCTTTTAGGCGAAAGTCATAGTGAGATACCTCAAATATCTTATGATTTCAAAAAATAATATATCAGAAGATAAATATGTGAGGCCAAATATAAGAGGGGAAAAAAAAGCTTTACCAAAGGGAATGTAATATATTCCCAAGGCAGCAGCTCTTATCTTATGAGACAAATGTTTCTTGGGTACATGGAAAACATACAAAGAAAAGCAGAACCCCAAAGGCAATGTTTGGTTAATACTCAGAGGGATGCACTCTAGGGAAGAAAGTAGATACTAGCTTTCTGAATGCTCGATGTCCCAGGTCTGTATGATCGGATGGCAGTAGAAGTTTATCATACCAATAGATGTAAATGTTCTAGTTTAACATTTACCAAGCACCCTTCAGACACTCTATTTACTGCTATACATTTTCTTTAAGCAATGATATTTAGGTGCCCCTGAACAATACAGGCTGTGACTATTGTATTGCAATTCCAGATTAATGAATTGGCTTATTAAGCTATATAATTCATTCCTCTGTGAATGTTGTTAGTGGGAGTCATCATCCCCAAACTTAATTAGCTTTGCAACTCTGACACATACTGTAAACCAAATTTATAAGGCCAAGGTCACCAACCACTGAGAGAAGCCCTCATGTCACCTAAGAAGATTTTTCTTTCCAAAGACCTGTTTTGTCAAAAAGTACAATAACAAAATATAAAGTCCAAGAGTCCTTACTACTTTAATACTCCTTTTTATTCAAATATCATTAAACTAAGGAAACACAATTACTAAGGGAATAAAAAAATGAAAAGAAAGTACTTTGAAATTACATTTACCAGAATGGAAATGTTTCCAAAGGAATATTTGTATTGTGAAACTTATTAGGACTGCTAATTATTTACCCTCTAGTAATCAAAATTCAAGGTTAAAAATATGGCTTTACTAATACTCAAAATGAAATTTTACAGATTCAGAAGAGAAATCCCACCTTAACATTCATTAGGCATTCACTTCATGTATCCTTTTTTTATAATTGGCATTTTTATATACTTTCTGTGATATTTTTTAAGATTTTTATCTTTAGTTAAAACTGGTTCAGGGGATTCCAGTTCATTCCCATCAAGGTTGCATGTACCAATGCCATCTCACTAGTCCATTTGATCAATTTCTGTTCACAATTGATCATAATGATAGAACTAAGAATCAAAGGGATCACATAAACAAGACTAGTGTCTGAAAATACTAACCGATAGAACAAAAAAAGGAGAGAACATCCAACATAGGAAGCGGAATACACAGTAGAATCATAGAATGGTGGATGTCCTAAACAGCACTATGGCCTCAGAATCAGCCCTTAAGCCATTCGGACCTGGCTCAAGAGCCCATGAGAATATTTTAGGCATGGAAAGCCAAGACACTTTGTGAAAAAAAAAAAAAAACGACCTAAATGAAAGATCTCTGCGAGTGAGATCCCAGTGGAAAGAACAGGTCATCAAAGAAGGAGGTACCTCTCTCTGAAGGGAGGATAGAACTTCCACTCTGACTACAACCTTGTCTAAATATGATCAGAGTCGGTAAACTCAAAAGGCTTCCATAGCTATGGCAACTCATGACAAGAGCCTAGGGTGATTACTAATGCCATAAACAAGAGTGTCAATTTGTTAAGTCAACAACAGGAGTCACTGTGCACTTACTCCTCATGTAAGATCTCTGTCCTTAATGTGCTGTACATTGTGATTTAATGCTATAACTAGTACTCAAACAGTATTTTTCACTTTGTGTTTCTATGTGGGTGCAAACTGTTGAAATCTTTACTTAATATATATACTGAACTGATCTTCTGTATACAGAGAATTGAGAATGAATCTTGATGTGAATGGAAGGGGAGAGGGAGCGGGAAAGGGGAGGGTTGCAGGTTGGAGGGAATCTATGGGGGGGGAAAGCCATTGTAATCCATAAGCTGTACTTTAGAAATTTATATTCATTAAATAAAAGTTAAAGGGAAAAGGATGAAAAAAAAACCTATTTCTTTTAGCCCAGATAACAAAGCAGAATATCTGAATATTTTAATTATTTTCATTTGCATTAAATATTTCTTATATCCCCCAAAAAAAAAAACAAAAAAATACTGGTTCATGCATTTAAGCACTGTTCTGTATTCCATTATATGATTATTATTAAATCATGGTTTAAGCATACTTTTCTGGTGTTTGCAATAGTTAAGTGAAAAATAAAGTACAAATTCAAAGCTGAACTATAAATATACAACAAACCATGCAGTTGCATAAGATAAATGTGAGTGATGTGATATACACATATTTATGCACTTCCACTATGATATATTTAGCATAGCATTTACATGAAGTTTTCAAAAATCAAAAAGCTTACTCTATTAAATATATTTGAATAACATTATCATTTTGTGACCATGTTTTTTCATGGATTTTGTGGAAGTTATTTAAAACAGTTTCTTGTTTTTGGATATTTAGTTATGTAGCATGTTCATATTAGGGGGAAAAAACTAATTGAATTTTTTTAGAAACCCAAAACATTAACTTTGGATGAATTCTCAAAAATGAAATGATTACAATAGATATATGCCTGGCTGTTTTGAGTTTTAAGATAATGTAATGCAAGTTCTCTTTTAAGCACTTTTAGAAATAATTGGAACCATAATAGTTTTGTGGCTGTCTCTTAAGTGAATAATTGCTTGAGAAATACAAATTTGATATTTCTGTTGTAGATATAAAAATGATTGCTGGCCAGTGCCGTGGCTCAACTGGCTAATCCTTCGCCTTGCGGTGCTGGAACACCGGGTTCTAGTCCCGGTCGGGGTGCTGGATTCTGTCCCAGTTGCCCCTCTTCCAGGCCAGCTCTCTGCTATGGCCAGGGAGTGCAGTGGAGGATGGCCCAAGTGGTTGGACCCTGCATCGGCATGGGAGACCAGGATAAGCGCCTGGCTCCTGCCATCGGATCAGTGCGGTGCGCTGGCTGCGGCGGCCATTGGAGGGTGAACCAACGGAAAAAGGAAGACCTTTCTCTCTGTCTCTCTCTCTCACTGTCCACTCTGCCTGTGGGGGAAAAAAAAACACAAAAAATGATTGCTGAGAGAGTCTGAGATTTGACTTTAGCTCACAGCTATATGATCTTGGAAGGGTTAATAACTTTTAATCCAGTTTCCTCATATGTTAACCAAGGAATTGTAAATACTTTTAGAAAACATTGTCATCACAGTCATCTTAGGCTTACAATTCTACTCTTGATTTTATTTTAAAAAAAGGACTTATAACAATGAAAGTATATAAAAAATAACTGACTTGCTGCCAGTTTCAAGGTTACAAGATTTGGGGTAGGGATCTGTTTTCTTGCAATAGAATTTATTAATAGAGCTAGTTATTTGACCTAAAGCTGAAATAAGCCCGCAATTCAACATCTTTTCAGTTTTCCTTAAGTAAAGAAATTTCATAACTTATTGCATAATATTTTAGAATATAGGCAAATAAATAGGGTCATGTATATCTAAAATTATTTCCTATGTTATTTCATGTTATGTCCACTCTTGATATTATAATAGAATTATGTATGTGTGTGTGTGTGTGTGTGTATGAAAGTATGAATGTTATTTCTACACAAACTTGTGCATATTCTATCAATGGGTAGTAAAGGCCAGTATTTTAATACACTTCTAACTTGTGTATATTAAAATACATTTAAATATGTTTCAACTTTTTGTTACTTCTTTTTTTTAAGATTTATTTATTTGAAAGGCAGCATTGAGAGAGCCAGAGAGAGAGGTTTTCCACCTACTGATTCACTCCCAAAATGGCCTCAATGGCTGAGCTGGGCCAATCTGAAGCCAGGAGCCAAGAGCTTCTTCTGGGTCTCCCACCAGGGTGCAGTGGCCCAAGAAATTGGGCCATTTTCTACTGCTTTCCCAGGCCATAGCAGAGAGCCGGACCCGAAGTGGAGTAGCAAGGTCTCCAACTAGCATCCATATGGAATGATGGCACTGCAGGCGGCAACTTTACCCGCTATGTTATAGCACTGGCCCCTTGTTACTTAAAGTTTAAGAGATTTCTTCCTAATTACTCTAGTTTCCAAACAAAACAAACAAACAAAAAACAATAATGCCTTTATGTTTAGAAGTTTCTCTTAGAAGTAATACTTGCCTATCAAATAAACTTATAAATAAATTAGATTTTCCCTAGTTCATTGTTTTAAATCCAGTTACTTTTATACTTGAACAAAATTATCTGTGGCTCAATTCTCAAAATTAATTCTTCCTTTTTCAATTCTTCTCTTCCCTCTGCTCTGTAAAAACTGCTTTTTAAGAAGATTTTTTGTTTTCTTCATTTAAATGTACACTTGGGGTAGGCATTTGGGCTAGTGGTTAAGATGCCATTTCAGAAGCCCTTAGGGAAGGAAGTACCTTGGGTTTCAGTACTATCTCCCCTCCTGATTCTACCTTCCTGCTAATACACAACCTGGGAGGCAGCAAAAGATGGCATTAGGTCCCTGTCACCCAGCCTGGATTTTGGCTTTGGCCTGAACACTGCTACAGCTGTTGGGGGTATTTAGGGAGTTAACCAGAAGATGGGTCATTTCTCTCTCTCTCCAGATGGAAGATGTCTCTCCCTTCCTTCCCTTCTCCTCCCCTCTCCTCTCTTCTTTGCTCTGTCCACTGCCACAGCTGTTGTGGGTATTTGGGGAGTTAACTAGAGGATGGGAGATTTCTCTCTCCTCTCCTTCTTCCTCTCCCTCTTCTTCTCACTCCTCTCCCTCTCCCTCCTTTTCTCCCTCCTCTCCTTCTCCTTCTCCATCTCCCACTCCCTCTCCCTCCCCCACTCTCTCTTCCTCTCCCTCTTCCCCTCTTCTTCTTCCCTCCACTCCCTCTCCCTCCTCTCCTTCCCCTTCCTCTCTCTCCCTCTCCCTTTCCCTCCCCCACCTCTCCCAGTCTCTCTCTCTCCTCCCCTACCCCCTCCTCTCCCTCTCTCGCTCCCTTCTCTTCTTCTCCCTTACCCTCTCCCTCTCATCTGTCCACAGCCACAGCTGTTGTGGATATCTGGGGAGTTAACCAGAAGATGGGAGATTTCTCTTTCCTCTTCCCTCTTCTCCCCTCCCTTCCCGTCCCCTCCTTTTTTTCTTTCTTTGTCTCAGTTTCTCTCAAATAAATAAAATAGGAGCAGGCATTTTGGCACACTGGGTTAAGCTGCCACTTGGGATGCCAGCATTGTATATGGAGTATCTGGGTTCAAGCACTGTCTCCTGATTCTGATTGCAGCTTCCTGCTAATCTGTGGATTACAAGTGCTTGAGTCTGCTGCTCACATGGGAGACCCAGATTGAGTTCTTGCCTCCTCGTTTCTGCCTCTGGCTGTTGTGGGCATTTGGACAGAAAACCAGAGGATGGAAGATCTCTCTCCATCTCTTCCTCTTTATCACTATGTCTTCACTTGATCTTAGCCAAAAGGCCGAGAAGCGATATCACTATGTCTTTTAAATAAATAAATGAATAAATGTTTGTTTAAAAATAAATAAAAGTGGGCATTTGGCACAGTAGTTAAGATGCTGCTTGGAAGAGCACTTCGCATATAAAATGCCTGCAGTTTGAGTTCCAGCTCCACTTCTTTTTTAATTTTTAAAGATTTATTTATTTATTTGAATGGCAGAGTTACAGAGGCCGAGGCAGAGAGAGGTCTTCCATCTGCTGGTTCACTCCCCACATGGCTGCAGTGGCCAGAGCTGCGCTGATCCGAAGCCAGGAGCCAGGAGTTTCCTGGGGCCCAAGGACTTGAGCCATCTACTGATTTCCCAGGACATCAGCAGAGAGCTGGATCAGAAGTGGAGCAGATGGAACTCGAACCGGCACCCAAATAGGATGCTGGCACTGCAGACGGCAGCTTTACCCCCTAGGCCACAGCCTAGGCCCCCAACTCTACTTCTGCTTCTGATCCAGCTTCCTGCTTCCTTCCCACAGCACACTCGGGGAGTCAGTAGTGATGACTCAAGTAGTTGAGTCCCTGCCTCCCCTGTGGGAGATATGATTTGACCACAGTTGGACTTCTGGCTTTGGTCTGGCCCAGCCCTGGCTATTGTGGGCATTTGAGGAGTGGACCAGAAGATGGGAAGTTCTTAATCTCTCTGTATCTATGCTTTCAAATAAGTAAAAATTATGAAATGTACACTTAAATTTGTTGTATAGACTAGAAATCTAGAAAATCCTTTAGCATAAAATTTCCTATTAATCATGTTTTAATAATAATTCTGTTTATCTGCTCTTTTCTTATAGAATCAGCAAGCAGTGAAAAGATTCCAACGTACATGGTAGAAATTTCAAGTAAGAGTGGATTGCTGTGTTATGGGAATCCTAGGCACATCCTATTATGACATTCATGATTAATCTTTGATCAGTTTTTCTGTTGTTCTTTTTTTTTTTTTCCTTACGTATTCCTCCCTACCCTACCCTGATTATGTGATGTTTCTTAACTAGGGAAAACTAGAGGCTGTGAGATAGCATAAATTCTGATTAGGCTACAGTAAAGGCTGTTCTGTTTTCTGTATACTACCTTTTACAAATATCCACATTTTGGGAAAAATAAATACAAATAACAGTTGGCTACTTTGCAAATCATTGGTCAAGGCCTGAATGTCTTCTGATTGTTTCTTCTAAGCAAACTCAAATACTTTATGCTTCTCCTAGCAAAAAACTAAAGAAATTTGTTTTTTAAAAATTATATTTTTTCCTCTTTTACCCTCATTTTCCTTTTCTGGAATTGAATATGCTATTTTTTAAAAATATTTATTTATTTTACTCGAAAATCAGAGTTACACAGAGAGAGAAGGAGAGGTAGAGAGAGAGGTTTTCCATTCACTGGTTCACTCCCCAATTGGCTGCAGTAGCTGGAGCTGTGCCTATCTGAAACCAGGAGCCAGGAGCTGCTTTGGGATCTCCCATGCGGGTGCAGGGGCCCAAGGACTTGGGCCATTTTCTACTGCTTTCCCAGGCCATAGCAGAGAGCTGGATTGGAAGTGGAGCAGCTGGGTCTTGAACCAGGGTCCATACGGGATGCCAGCACTGCAGGCGGAGGCTTTACCTGCCACACTATAGCATAGGCCCTGAATATGTTCTTTATTCCCCTAAATGAAAACCATATGGTATAATAAGAGTTATTTATGTATCAATGTACATGAGTTTCAGATAATATGTTATTTTCTGTAAACTGCCTTTGAGAAACTGAAAGGCAGAGAGAGAGAGCGAGCTCCCATATGTTGGTTCACCTCCCAAATGCCTCATGATAGTGGGTGCAGGGGATGAGTGTTGTGAAGCACAGAGCTAGGAACTTAATCCAGGTCTCTCACATGGGTGGCAGGAGCCCAAATTAATTGAAACAATACTGCTGTCTCCTAAGGTCCATATTGGTGGGAAGGTGGAACCAGGAGTCAGAGCACAAAATGGAACCCACATACTTTGATGCAGGACATGGGCGTTTTAACAGCTTTGCTAAATGTCTGTTCCAATTTATACCTTTTATTTTGTTTTATTTTATTTTGACAGATAGAATTAGACAGTGAGAGAGAGAGAGAGAAAGGTCTTCCTTCCATTGGTTCACCCCCCCAAGTGGCCTCTACGGCTGGAGCTACGCCAATCCGAAGCCAGGAGCCAGGTGTTTCCTCCTGGTTTCCCATGCGGGTGCATGGGACTGGAAGAGGAGCAACCGGGACTTGAACCCAGTGCCCATATGGGATGCCAGTGCCACAGGCACAAGATTAACCAAATGAGCCACGGTGCCAGCCCCCAATTTATACCTTTTAAATCTTTGTTCCTGCTGTGAGTTTCATTGGCTCTAAATCCCACACTTCACCAACTCAAACATTTGAACTCAGTTGGCAGACTGATCAGTTCCTCCCTTCCTATTCTTTTCATCACCTTATCCCCTTGCCTATATATACTGAGATCGTATGTCTGAGATTTCATTTCCATCCTGGCATTTCACACATAGCATCGTATCCTTAGGAAAATCAGCCATGTCGTTATTATTGCTTCTAGTAAGCACCTAGATGAATAGGATCTTGAGAATAGCTATATACCTCTTGGTACTAGAAATCAAGGGAAACTAGTCAGTTCACAGAATTAGGGATTTCCCACCAATAATTGAAATACAGAATTGGCATTTGTTTTTCTATGTGAAGTTTATATGAATGTGAACTTGTTAATGATATATGATAGAGAAAATTGTTGAAATTTGTTTTTGCAGATGCCAGAGAAATGCAAGATAAGACCATCTGAAATAATTTGGCATGGTCCATAGAAAATAAAAACATATAAATGTTTATGTCCTTTGTCATTTATCTCAATACCAAACAGAATAGTAACTCATTTGCATATCATTATGTATATGTCATAACATATGAAACTTTTCTCTATTTGCCAGCAGCACTAAGTTTCTGTTCCTCCTCTAGCATTTTTGATCAACAGAAAACTCACCCAGCATCAGTCACCCAATCTCCTTAGTCTTCAGTTTCCTCAGAGCATGTTCAAAACTTAAAAAATGAGTAAGTGTTGATCTAGACCCTGTCAGTAAAACTATTTTTGAAAGACAAAGTAATTTTCCAATATTTTTAACATTTTTTCTTCGGGGTTTATTTCTATATTTTCCTTAAATGGGAGATTAATCCCAATAAATTCATGATTGCATCTTTGCGAGATGTGAGAGAGAATCAATAACTGCTTTGAATGAGATCAAGGCACAGAGAAAAAGGAGTGAGAGAGATGGTGACTTTATTAGATTCCTCATTCTGCTCTAACAAATTACACAAATGGGGTAGTTTACAAAACAGAAGTTTGTTCTTTCACAGGCTTAGAGTCCAAAGTCAAGGTGTCAGCACTGGTTCTTCCTGGCACTCTGAGAAAGTATTCACTACATACCTCTCCTAGCTTCTGGTGATGGCCCAGAATCCTTGTTGTGCCTTGCCTTGTACATGCATCTCTGCATTTCTACCTCCATCTTCATGATTTTACTTCTATATCCTCCTCTGTGTCTATTTGTTTAATTTACCTTTGCTTTCATATATTCATTTGCAGATCATTGGATCATTGGATTTAGTGTTCCTCTAAATCCTCCAAGATGATCTCATCTCAAGCATCCCTTTTCTAAATATGGTCATGTATGTAGTCCTAGGGGTTAGGGCTTGGGTATATCCTTTTGGGGACATTGTCCAGTCCACATCAGTAGAAGAGGGCCACCATGGTAAACTTAAAGGTTAATTTAGATATGACATTTAAACTGAATGCAGTTGTTATAAATATAAATATGTAGTATTAGCAGTGTCACAGAAGTCATAATAGAGAAAGCTGGCTGTGTCCCCTGGTGAATTCATCTTAAAAAGATATGCACAAATAAGAGACCTGAACATAATTCAGGTAATCTAGTGTGATGTAGTAAGAATTAGATTAAATGTCTCAGGTACAGGTTTTGCCCATGCAACCTCTGGTGAGATTTTTGAGACATTTAGCATTCCTGATGTTACTGATTCCTCCCCTCAACTTACTCTAAGTATTAAGTGGAAAAAGCAGGGCTCAAAGATCTATTAAAGCTGAGTTAAAGGCTGGCACCACGGCTCAATTGGCTAATCCTCCGCCTGCGGTGCCGGCACACCAGGTTCTAGTCCCAGTCGGGGTGCTGGATTCTGTCCTGGTTTCCCCTCTTCCAGGCCAGCTCTCTGCTGTGGCCTGGGAGTGCAGTGGAGGATGGCCCAAGTCCTTGGGCTCTGCACACACGTGGGAGACCAGGAGAAGCACCTGACTCCTGACTTTGGATCAGTGCAGTGCACCAGCCGCAGTGCGCCGGCTGTAGAGGCCATTGGGGGGTGAACCAACGGAAAAAGGAAGACCTTTCTCTCTGTCTCTGTCTCTCGCTGTCCACTGCCTGTCAAAAAAAAAAAAAAAAAAGCTGAGTTAAAGTCTTTTGCTTATCAGTTACTGATATTCTGAACTTAAAAATGCTGTTTATTTTCTGTGACCTTTAGTTATCTCTTCCAAAAAATAATAATATAAAATTATTACTATTACTATTATTATTATTCTTGGGAAGTGTCTGTCCCTAGTGCTGTTCACAGGAAGTTTCTGTGATAAGACAGTAGCTGTGTTATCCAGAATAGTAGTCACTAGCCACATGGTGAGCTGTTGTGATTTATTTAACTTGAAATAACAACTCACTAAATTGTAAAAAAGTAAAATGATAGACTAGTCTCTAAATTTAAAATAATGTAATAATTTTAGAAATAACATCAAATAGGGGGACACTAAGATTGTAATTACAGACTCTTTAGAAAATAACAGTAAATAGTGCCAGATATGGAATCTGTGGCTGTACATAAAATCTTAATGGAAAGGCACTTAATACTTTATATATTTAATTTCCGAGTAAAAAAATAAATTATTTAACTGAAATAATCAGAAAAAATATCAGCTGAGGGAAAAGAAAACAATAAGAAAAAATGAGTTAATACATATAAAAAAGTAAATTAATGAATTAGAAAGAATAACAGAATTTGAAAATAAATCCACAACCCTATTCCTTTTTTTAAACATTGATTTATTATATTTGAAAGTCAGAGTTACACAGAGAAAGAAGGAGAGGCAGAGAGAGAGAGGTCTTGCATCCCCTGGTTCACTCCCCAGTTGGCTGCAATGGCCAGAGCTGCACTGAACCAAAGCCAGGAGCCTGTAGCTTCTTCAGGATCTCCCACAGGAGTAGAAAGGCCCAAGGGCTTGGACTATCTTCAACTACTTTCCCAGGCCATAGCAGAGAGCTGGATAGGAAGTAGAGCAGCCTGGACTCTAACCAGCGCCCATATGGGATGCCGGCACTGCAGGTGGCAGCTATACCTGCCATGCTAATCCCAACCCTATTCCTTGATACCATTAAAAACAACACAGAACATTTGTGTGATCAAAAAGGAAAAAAAAAAAAAAAAAACCATGAAATCTGGAATGACAGGGAAAATCCACATGAAATTAATAATGCTTCAGAAACTACAAATTAAAATTATCTCAATAAGTTTTTATTTTCATTTTTTTATTTGACAGGTAGAGTTACAGACAGTGAGAGAGAGACAGAAAGAAAGGTCTTCCATCTGCTGGTTCATTCCCCAAATGGCTGCTATGGCCGGCACTGCGGGGATCCGAACCCAGGAGCCAGGTGCTTCCTCCTGGTCTCCCATGCAGGTGCAGGGGCCAAGCACCTGGGCTATCCTCCACTGCCCTCCCAGGCCACAGCAGAGAGCTGGACTGGAAGAGAAGCAACAGGGACTAGAACCCGGCACCCATATGGGATGCCGGTGCTGCAGGCAGAGAATTAACCAAGTGAGCCACGGCGTCAGCTCCAATAAGTTTAAGTTTTAAAACCATAGGTTTATCTATAGGAAAATCGTTATGGTGTTAATCCTAAAAAAAGAATATTATACCTGAAATTTTATCTTTAAATTCCTTCTATACTATTTTAACTGTTGTGGATTATACAGAAAGGAGAAAATTTTCTTGATTGATTTTATAGATCAATGCAATCAGAGGCACTCAA
The DNA here is from genome assembly GCA_949820135.1 of Sylvilagus floridanus. NCBI lineage: Eukaryota > Metazoa > Chordata > Mammalia > Lagomorpha > Leporidae > Sylvilagus > Sylvilagus floridanus. The sequence goes on from OX463242.1 coordinate 58,814,012, forward strand.
ATTGGAACTCTTTATGACCATTTTCTAAAAAGTTTATTTATTTTGAAACTCAGAGTTACAGAGAGAGTGAAGTCTTCCATCTGCTGATACACTTCTTCAGATGGCCACAATGGCCAGCACTGGGCTAACCTGAAACCTGGAGCCAGGAGCTTTTCCCAAACCACCAGCAAGGCACTGAACATAAGTGAAGCATCCAGAACACTAAGTGGTGCCCATATGGGATACCAGCTTTGCAGGCAGAAGTTTTACCCACCATACCACAATGCTGGCCCTTGTGTGACCATTTTAAAACCAGGAATTTAGTGAATCTTATTTCCTGTTTCTAATAAAACATTCAATATTATTACAGAATCATTAAACCAAAAAACTAGAAAATAAGAAAATAAAAAGAATCTGAAATTGTAAAAATTGGAAATAAAAAGCCATATATTATTTATATTATTCTTTATAGATTACAGTAATCAATGAAAAATGGATGTGATCAAAATATGATTAGAAACATCAAGCATTAATTACATTACCTATTTATAAAATAAATTATAGGTTATCTTTTTAATGCCAAAATTATTTTGAAATGTACTGGAAAATGTAATAAATAAAAGCTTTAGCCTAAAACATAAAATGTATGTATACAATTCAACAAATCATATACATGCCCCACCCAGGTGAGGCAAATTTTAACACTACAAAAAAAAAAAAACTTAAATGTAAGAGCTTTCCTAAATTGTAGAGTTTCTGATATAATTGTGTTCTTTTCAAAATGCTTGGGTGGAATACTGGCTCTAAGAAATACTATTTGAACATTGGTATGTTATCTAAATTTTCTTTGCATCATATCCCCCATATGCAAAATGACAATCATAAAACTAGGTCATTTACAGAATTTTTGTAATGGATTAATGACCTAATGATGTTCGGTATTGTTACCATTTGTTGTACCTTCGATACTTTGTACTAAAACTAGGAATCCTAAGTGTAATAGGTTTAAAACATTCAACATGAATTCTCTAAAAAATTGATCTATGCATTCAATGCCAATTCAAGAAAAATTTCAATAGGATTCTTTTCTAGTGATTTAAGTGTACTCTAAAAACGAGTTTAAAAAGGTGAAAAAATGGGGTTGGCAGTGTAGTGTAGAAGGTTAAGCCTCTGACTGTAGTGCTGGCATCCCACATGGGCACCAATTCGAGTCCTGGCTGCTCCACTTTTGATCCAGCTCCCTGCTAATGCGTCTGGGAAAGCACTGGAGGATGGCCCTAGTACTTGGGCCCTTGCATCCACCTGGGAGACCTGGAAGAGGCTCTTGGCTCCTGGCTTCCGCCTGACCCAGCCCCAGCCTTTGTGGCTATTTGGGGAGTGAATCAGTGGATTGAAGATCTCTCTCTGGTTCTCTCCTTTTCTCTCTCTGTATTTCTGCCTTTCAAATAAATTAAAAAAATAAAAATAAGAAAGTGAGAAAGATGCTGTTGGAAGAGGCATTTATGCTCTAGTAATTATTATTTTTTTAAAGATTCATCCATTTTTATTTGAAAGTCAGAGTTACACAGAGAGAGGAGAGGCAGAGAGAGGTCTTCCAGCCGATGGTTCACTCCCCAGATTGCTGCAAGGGCCGGAGCTGTACCGTTCCAAAGCCAGGAGCCAGGACCCTCCTCCAGGTCTCACACATGGGTGCAAGGGCCCAAGGACTTGGGCCATCTTCCACTGTTTTCCTGGGCCACAGCAGAGAGCTGGATAGGAAGTAGAGCAGCCAGGTCTCAAACCGGCGCCTATATGGGATACGGATGCCTCAGGCCATGGCATTAACCCACTGCGCCACAGTGCTGGCCTCTGCTCTAGTAATTATTAAAAAGTGTTATAAAGTTATGCTACTAAATAGTATGCTGAGTCCAGAAATAGATATATCTACCTTTTTATGGAATGCTAACACATGATAACAAATTTATGATATACTGATGGAAAAAACTGCCTTAATAGGAAAAGATAAATATCCTTTTTTGGCATGTACAGGATGCCAGAGAAAAATGCAAAGGATCAATTAAAATATACTTAACTTCATTAGTCAAGGAAGAATGCAAATCAAATATAAATTTGGTATTTTCATTCTTATGGGTACTCAAAAAGTAAACCACTACAGTGTCTGCATGTTTGATTATTAGGGAATATAGTTTGCACAGTCTCCTTGACTCTAGGGTAGGGAACAAAAGTGGAATATAGGAATAGGAAGGACAGAGGATATGCAATCATGGCCCATTAAGGAAATAGACTCCTATACACTACTGATCAGATAAAGAAGTGTACAATCTTTCTGTAGGGCTGTTTTACAATATGAGTCAAAATATAAAAGCTGGATGTATTTGTCATAAAGATTATTTTACAAAAATGTGTTTTAATTAGATGAGCAACTAATTGAGCACAGATAAATATGCTTACATATTCTCTCTAGCAGTTATAATAGAAAAAATCACATAGACATCTAGGGATAAAAGATTGTTCAGATGAATCATGTAGTGCTCAACAATGGAATAATATGTAATGATCAACGGATGCTGTAGATTTTTACTCCACTGTAGTGAAAACTGCACAGTATATTGCAAAGTGAAAAAGAGTATATGGAATATTGTTATGTCTTTAGAGAGAGTGACCTCAAAGGATGTTCAGAAAAATGTTAACAGTGAAAATCTTACCCCCATGGTATTTTGAGTGATTGTTTATATTTTATATATTTCTTTGTGAAAATTCTTCTTAAGCATTTGTTACAATTTTTAGTGAAGTGTCTGACATCTTGCCTTATCATTTTTTTAAGATTTATTTATTTCTTTTAAAGAGTTTACAGAGAGAGAGATCTTCCATCCCTGGGACACTCCCCAAATGGCTGCAACAGCGGGAACTGAGTGGTCCAAAGCCAGGAGCCAGGTGCCAACTCCAGGTCTCCCATGTGGGTGCAGGAGCCCAAGCACTTAGGCCATCCTCTGCTGCTTTCCCAGACCAACAGCAGGGAGATGGATGTAAAATAAAGCAGCCAAAGCCGTGCCGCAGCTCACTAGGATAATCCTCCACCTTGCGGCGCTGGCACACCAGGTTCTAGTCCCGCTTGGGGCACCGGATTCTGTCCCAGTTGCCCCTCTTCCATGCCAGCTCTCTCCTGTGGCCAGAGAGTGCAGTGGAGGATGGCCCAAGTGCTTGGGTCCTGCACCCCATGGGAGACCAGGATAAGTACCTGGCTCCTGCCTTTGGATCAGCGCGGTGCGCAGGCCACAGTGCGCCGGCCGCGGTGGCCATTGGAGGGTGCACCAACGGCAAAAAGGAAGACCTTTCTCTCTGTCTCTCTCACTGTCCACTCTGCCTATCAAAATAAATAAATAAATAAAGCAGCCGAGACTCGAACTGATGCCCATTTGGGATGCTGGCATTGCAGGCAGCAGTTTTAGCTGCTAAGCTGCAGCACGGGCCCCTCTTGCCTAATCTTTTAACATGTTCAGCCAAGCAGTTAACATGTTAAAAGTCACATCGCTGTGACTTACATACTAACAGTAGAATGTTTGATTAGAATCAAAGGAAAGAAATACTACTTTTGAATCATAGGATACCTGGGAAAAGAAGGCTTGTGTAACCTATGGATCTAGATCCCTGGGCAGAGAGGTCACAGGAGCTGTGAGAGGTACTCAGAAAGGAGGTGAAGACGAAAAAGAAAATTGTGAAATTTCCCTAGGATCTAGCAGTTTGGTAGACATCACAATAAATCTCATGAAATATTTTCTCATGTTAAAGACACTAATGCCAAATTTAATGGATCTGTGTTATTTTGGAAGGTGTTTAATTCTGATCTCTTGATTTATCAAATCCCTTCCATTCTTCATCAGCATAACTCCCCAGTCCCAGTTTTTCTAGAACACAGTCTTTTCCATTTAAGTACTGACAACACTTCCAAATTCTTTCATTTCTTCCTAATAAAAAGGGGCACACCGATATTTATTAATTAATCCAATGTTTATTGATTATTTCCCTTGTCTGTCTGACAGGCACAGTGTTAACAACCTAAAAACTCAGCCTGTATATGGTTAGAGGCAAACATAAATTAGATAGTAACAGTACAGCTACCCAAGCTTTGATGGTAACATCTGCAGCTGCACAAGAGAGTGTAGACCAGACTGATTAGGGCTGGGAAGGTGGAGGAAGGTGGATGGTGGAGTGACACTAATGTGTATGAGGGATTTTGTTTGTTTGTTTGTTTTCTGGGGTGATGAAAATATCTAAATGGAGGTTGAGTCACATGACATAGGTGAGTTGAGTTGGATGTGAATTTTGCCTAAGGATATTACCAAAGTAATATGAAGAAGAATGTTACCGAGCTGTGGAATGGATGTGGGGACAAGGTCTGGGCATTGAATAGAAGGGTGGTGATACTGCGTATATTTTGGGATTCAAATAAATCGGCCGGCGCCGTGGCTCAACGGGCTAATCCTCCGCCTTGTGGCGCCGGCACACCGGGTTCTAGTCCCGGTCGGGGCGCCGGATTCTGTCCCAGTTGCCCCTCTTCCAGGCCAGCCCTCTGCTGTGGCCCGGGAGTGCAGTGGAGGATGGCCCAAGTGCTTGGGCCCTGCACCCCATGGGAGACCAGGAAAAAGCACCTGGCACCTGGCTCCTGCCATCGGATGAGCGCGGTGTGCCGGCCGCAGCGCGCCGACCACAGCAGCCATTGGAGGGTGAACCAACGGCAAAAGGAAGACCTTTCTCTCTGTCTCTCTCTCTCACTGTCCACTCTGCCTGTTAAAAAAAAAAAAAATCATAATGTAGGCTAGGGAAAGAATCAGGGAAGTGGGGCCCAATGTATGCAGCTGAAAGTGTGGAGAATTCATGGTTTGGCATATTAGTTTGTATTTTATTGAAGAGTAGGGAAACTGTACAGATAAAAGTCTGTATCATGCAGGACTTTGGTCCCATGGCAATATTTTTTTAAATATTTATTTATTTGAATGACAGTTACAGAGAGAGGTAGAGACAGCGAGAGTCTTCCATCCACTGGTTCACTCCCCAGGTGGCCGCAATGGCCTGAGCTGTGCCTATTGGGAGCCAGGTCTCCCACATGGGTGCAGGGGCCCAAGGACTTGGGCCATCTTCCACTGCTTTCCCAGGCCACAGCAAGAGAACTGAATTGGAAGAGGTGCAGCCAGGACTAGAACCAGTGCCCGTATGGGATGCTGGTGCCTCAGGCCAGGGCTTTAACTCACTGCACCATAGCTCTGGCCCCAGGCAAGATGTTTTAAACAGGTATCACCTAGTTTGTGCTCATGAGCTAATCATCCACTGCTGGATTAATCAGATCAAAATTTTTTTTTTTAATAAAGAGGCATTTCAAACTTAGTGTGTATGAGATTTATCTAAGCAGCATGGTTCCAATGGAGACATTTGGGATCCATGCCCAAAGATTCTGATCCAGGGAGTTGTAACTAGGAGGAATAAGTGAAACTTTTAAATAAACACCCTCCATGATTCCAATAAAGGTGGTCTCTGCACCATACTTCTACGAATGCTATATAGAGAAATATATTTTTCTAATCTCTAAAATATATTTATTCATTCATAGTCCAAATGCTAAATGCCTAGCATGGTTTACAATCACAGTTGTATTATTCAGATGTCTCAAGAAATTAAGTTCTGAGCCAGTTTTCTGTCCTCTGCATTCAAATTCAATTTGAATTATACATTTTTTAGAAAAATTCCTACTCTACACTGCCTATATATGATATGTTCATTTTAGTGATATGTCATTTGTAATTGTGAACAAACAAATCAAATTATTAAATACAAAAAGAAACTCTTTGCAACTTTTTTGAAATTATTTCAAGATATGATTTTTAGGGGATTTCACTTTGGCCAGTTCTTTATGGCTGCATTGAAATTGGTATAGCGTCCAAATTCTATGCATTACTCCCCAGAGCAAGACCTGTATGAGCCTTTTTTTTTTAAAGGTACATTTAACAGAATGCAGTGAGCATGTTTTAAAACAACTTACTGCATTTCATTTAAGCCATGATCCCCTGCAATGTATTTCTTTTAAGATGAAGATAAATTTAAATGCTGTTAATTGCAAAGCTTTTTCTTCCCCCAAGAGTGTTTGCTATGAAGTTCTATTGATTTCTGGAGTGATTATGCAAAAAGATATACCATTATCCATAGGGAATAAAGTTGTGATGACTAGGTTTAGAGATACATATGCATTATATGGAAGACTGTTCCCCCTTTTTCTCCCATTTAGCCACTCACTTTTTATTTAAAAAAATATGCTTTTGGGGAAAACATCTCATTATGGTGTCAACCAAAAAAGATAACTCATTTCCATTAAATGTTATTTTGCTGCTATGGTCATCATCCTCAATTTTAATTTCCTTTTTAACTGTATTTTTCAAGATATATGTATGATCAGTTGCTGTGTAGATTCATTAAATTTAGAAATTCTGGGTAAGATGGGATTTTAATGCATTAAATGCAATGGATTAAGCCTCAGCTTGAGACCCTTACATCCCATATGTAACGCCTCAGTTAGAGTCCTGCCTCTGCTTCTGATTCAGCTCCCTGCTAATGTATATTCTGGGAGGCAGTAGATGTTGGCCCATGTATTGTGCCCCTACCATTCAGGTGGAAGACCCAAATGGAGTTCTTGGCATTTCACTTGAGCCTAGTCCAACCCTGACTATTGCAGGCATTTGGGGAAATAAACCAGTAAGTAGAAGACTCACTCTCTCTGTGAGAGTGTGCATGTGCATGTGTGTGTCTCTGTCTCTCTCCCTCTGTCAATCTACCTTTTAATAAATACAAAAAAAAAAATCTAAAAACTAGTCCCAGAGGTTTTTGATATAATCACATTTTAGTCAAATAAGTAGGTAAAAAAAGTAATGTGAAAAATTTGAAAAAAAACTTCCCTTGTAGAAAATACCTTATACATATGTTGACATTTTTCACTAAAAATTTCACTGTTAGAAAGAGACTCATTCTGCTAAGAAAATATCCTTGAGAAAGGTGTAGATTATGCAGTTAAAATATATTTATATTTTACCCCTACTATGCATCAACCAGAGAGTCTTGGCTGTATACATTTTATCATCCTCTATGTTATTATCATCATTTTAGGTGATAAAAGTTAAGTCACAGAGAATATAAAGTTATGATCAAGGGACCACAGTTAGTAAGCATTCAAGACATGATTTAAACTAAGATCTGTTTAATGTTTAAACCCAAGCTGTTTCTATAACATGGTATGTGAGTCTTAGGAACAAAGGTGTTAATTAATTCAAAGAAACAAATAACTGCTGAGTCTAGTTGAAAAGGTGGAAAGTAAAGGACTAAAGATGTTGGTTCAGAAAATATCTGCAGCAAATGAGAGGTGAATCAAAAGGCTTCATGCTTAGTCAAATGCTTTTGACTCCCTAGGTAGCATTTTTTTTTTTTTAAGTTTTATTTTACTTTTTGGAAGACAGAGTTACAGAGAGAGGTCTTCCATCCGCTGGTTCGCTCCCCAGATGGCCGCAACTGCTGGAGCTGCACCGATCTGAAGCTAGGAATCAGGAGCCTCTTCTGGGTCTCCCATATGGGTGCAGGGGCCCAAGGACCTGGGCCATCTTCCACTGCTATCCCAGGCCATAGCAGAGAACTGGATCAGAAGAGGAGCAGCTGGGACAAGAACCAGTGCCACATGGGATGCCATTCAGGGCTTTAACCTGTTGCACCCCAGCACCAACCTCCCTAGGTAACATTTTAGAACTGGATGGGATGTTGAGACTGGTTAGATCGGCTTTCCTTATTTGCTAAATGAAAGCCTGGGTTCTCAGTTTCAGAAGACCAAACGTAAGATTTATAGTGTTCATTGTCAGAGAGCCGTAGGACTGGCAGGATGGAGAGAAATCCAAGATCCATAATCATGTGGCAGCAAGTAGGAGAAAATAAGAGTCAAATTCTAAGTTCTGTTGCAGAGAAAATGCTTTTCAAAGAGGTATGAAGTACTATTTAATAAATGATACAATGAATCTGCCAATTTTGTTTACTCTTAAAATGGTATCATTTAAATTAACCTGATTTTTTATGACAGAGACATCTTGAACGATTTTCTTATATAAATCCCAAAGTTTATATATGATCTCCATAATGCAGTTTAAAAATATACTGCAAACATTGTCTTTAACATTTTATAGTGTAAAATGTAAGTTGTTTTCACAGGTTATACATTCAATTCAGAATGTGTTTGTCGTTTGGTGAGGAAACCCTTTTTAACTTGAAATCTCTGATACTTCCAATTAATTTATAGAATAAATTTGATTGTTTTTAATACTACTAACAGTTGGTAGATACATGCTTACAATATCTTTTCATTTTAAATTAATGAATTAAGAGCGGAGCAGTTCTGTTTGATCACTTTTGCTCTGTGGACTAGAGAGCTTCCAGTGTCCTCTTTTCTCCCCATTATTTACAGAACCAAAATATAACCTCTTTCTGTAACTCCAGAGCCCTCTTATCCAAAGTTGTTTTCTACTGAATCGAAAGCTTCTCATAGTCAATAATCACTTCATCTATATTATCTACTGGTTCAGTTATCATATTAAAGTGCTTTATTGTGGGGCAATACCCTCCTCTCTGGTTGAAGTCCAGCAAGGCAGTGAATCACTTATTTAGTACTCATTTAAAAACAGATCAACAAGGTAAATAAGACAAAGGGTCTTCAAATTCTGGTAGTAAAATTGTTTTATTTATATAATAGGAATTGGTGTAAACATTAATCTCTATTATAGGGATATCTGGGTTTATTTTTTTACACTGTTATTATATTAATCCTGATTCTGCAATCCTGATTCTCCTTTCAAAACTCTATTACTCAGGAAAATTAAATATTTGATTGATAGCTCACCATTGGATTGTAATTGTAAATAGGAAGATTCTAGCCCTCTCAATAACTGGAGCACATCCATTTTGTTTTAATGATCTGTGGGTACTGGAAGTGGAAGACACAGCATATGTCAATGGTTTTCAGTACTTATCTCTAAATAATTGCTTTCAGATGGAGATTCCTTTGGATGCTCATTCCCTTTCACTCCTGTCCTTTCTTCTTTTACACATATATTGAAACAGACTATGTAACTTTGGTTTATTTCTAGTCAGTATTATTTATCAGCATTAACAAATGCACTTTGGCTTTATAATATTTTTCTTTTGGGGAATTGAAGCAGACTGATGGCATTGAGTGCAGCTGAGAGATCATGTAATGAAGAACTTGGGGTATTATTTTAAGTACTTTACTAAAGAGCTAATGAAAGAGTATGGGATAGAGATTTACTAACTATACTTATACTTTATATAACCATATATATACAATTATAAAGTTATAAAGTATTACAATAGTTATACTTTAACTATACTTAAACTAAGTGTCTACTAAAAACAGAGATCTACATCAATGTAAAAATGTATGTAGAAATTCATAATTTTACCAAAGAGACTTTTTGGCTGAATAAGTGTTTGAATATGTTGGCTTTGCAAAACTTACATATATGTGTTTTATTACTATGATCACACTTAATACTTTTCCCCAAAATTATTTCCCTGTGATCTATTATTTTTGCAAAATTCAAAAGCATTTTATCACAGCAATCGCTTCCCCACAGTGCTACTCCAAACTAAAAAATATCTCAACCCATTCATTAATCTCCCATTTAACTGTTACCAAATATCTTTTAATATTTTCCTTCTCTCTTTAAATGTGGTAGTTTCAATGAAGATAGAGGAAAGTAAAGCCTTAAAGGGCTTATTCATAAGTATGCTTTATTAGTATAATGAACTTGGTCTTTCCAAATGTTCCATACAAAGATATTTTATTCTAATCAAAATATATATTTTATAAATAAACAAAACCTTTAGAAGTGGACTGTTTTTATTCAAAAATACATTACAGTGAATGTGTCCCCTAATTACTTACTCAAAGTTATATTTTACATGTACATAATTTCTGTGATGTTTAAAGGATTTCCAGGAATTAGAAAGAGTGTTATAATTTGTGATTGAGGGGCAGATAGGTGGCCACAGAGATAGTCCCCCCTTGGGATGCCTGCATCCCATATCAGAGTTTGGTTCCAATCCCAGCTACCTTGCTTCATGCTAATGCCCACCCTGGAAGGCAGAATGTCATAGCTGTAGTAGTTCAATCTTTGTGACCTGCTTGGGAGACCTACAGTTCTGGGCTCCTGGCGTCAGCCTGGCATAACCCTGGCTGTTGTGGGCTTGTGGCAAGTGAACCAATGGATGGAAAATCAATTTCTCTCTCCCTCTCTATGTCTGTCTCTGTCTCTGTCCTCCAGACAGATGACGTTTTCTCCCTCCCTGCCACGATCACTCTGTCTCTGACTTAGGAATAAAAAAATGAAACTAGCTAAATAAAACTTTTAAAAACTGAAACAACTAGTAAACACTTATGGTAGTGAGGATTAAGATAATATAAAATTTCTGATTTTAGCCAGTTGTAATGTTACCTTTCATAACATTTTATTTGTATTTCTAAGAAGATGAAAAAATTATAAATTTTAGATTTAGTTTTTTATGTTCTTAACTTCTTGGTAAAAATTTTAATAATAAGTGAAGCCAAGCACTTTAGAAGAAATATGAGAAGATCTGTGATCCCAGAAATAAAAATCAGCACCTGAAATGATTACAGCTTGCCTGTAAATATACTCACATAGGATCTCAATAAATTAGTTGTTGACATCGGAAAGACCTTCTAAATATTTTCCTTGGCCAGAAAATATAATTCTTTATAGAACAATTCAAATAAATCAGAAATTATATTATTTAAGAGTTTTTTTTAAATTTTCCATCCTTCCAAATAAAGCATTCAACTTAAAAGTCAATATTATCTTTGAACGTATTATTTATTTGTTGGTTAACTCATTGATTCAGTAAATATTTATGACCATTTTCCCTGTGAGATATGGAGTAGTGAATCAGAGAGAGACTTACCTTATCTGATCAACTTCATTTTTGGTTTGAGGACCCTCTATTCAAATAAGTAAAGCAGGGGATTGTCTCTACTAATAAGCACTTCATACTCTTGAATTAGAACAAAATAATGAAGTGACAGAATGGCTATTTTACATTGGCTCATTAGGAAAGCACTTACTAGGAGATGATAGTCAACATCAACTGGTATGATGAAAAGTTGTCATTTATGCTAATTGGGAAAAAGGAATCTAGGGAATTTTTAAAAGGCTTTTTGGTGGAATCAGGGGTGGCAATGGTTTATGAATTGATTTCAATTTAGACCCAGCATAACTGAGGATAAAAATAATCAGAAACAGATAAATGAATATGTAGACAAGTATGAAAATTCATTAACAGTTAACATCATTTCCCACTCCATTTACCCCTGGAAGTCACTGATAATCAATCCCAGATCTATATTCTTGCAAATTCTTATATATTTTCTGAATCCTTAACAACACAGCATTCACATTATCAGAATATGCTCATGTGATGAAGCACATATATATCTCACTCTTATTTTTATGCTTGTATAAAAAGAAACCTTTTTTAAAAAATTATTATTTTTGTTTGAGAGACACACATAGAGATAGAGAGCTCCCATCCTCTGATTCAGTCCCCAAATACCCACAATGATCAGAGCTGAACCTAGTTGAAGGCAGGATCCAGGAACTCAATTGGGGTCTCCCACTTGGGTGGTAGAAACCCAATCTTGAGAGTCATCACCTGCTGCCTCCCACAGTTTGCTTCAGCAAGAAGCTGGATCCAAAACCAGAGCTGGGACACTAATGCAGGCTCTCTGATATAGGGTTTGGATGCCTTAATAGGAATTTTAATCTCTAGGCCAGCCCCATCTCACTCTTACAAATTTTCAGTTAACTGTGATTTACAGTCCTTGCTTTACAGTAAAATTACTCAGGAGGCTCTTCGTTGTCCCAGCCCAGGCCATTTAACTTAGAATCTGTGGGCACAGGGCTCAGATAGGAATATTGCCAATGTTTCCCAAATGAACCTCAATATGCAGGCACTGATGTGCCCTGCTCTCCCATCTCTTGATGTTTTCCACTTTCCCATTCAGTATATTGTTCAGATAAGAAAAAAAAAAAGCAAAAAAAAAAAAAAAACAAAACAAAAACAAAAACTTCTGGATAGCTACAGAAAGACTGTATACTAGTGCTTACCAAGCTCCAACATTTTGCTTTGCATTGGCTTCGGTTTATTCTTTCATTGGTTGTATTCTGAAGTTGCTTATCCTGGCTCAGTGTCTGTTTTCCATTTAATTTCCAAAATACAGCTTATAGATTACAATGGCTTCCCCCCCCCATAACTTCCCCCCGACCCGCAACCCTCCCCATTTCCCACTCCCTCTCCCCTTGCTTCACATCAAGATTCATTTTCAATTCTCTTTATATACAGAAGATCAGTTTACTATATATTAAGTAAAGATTTCAACAGTTTGCCCTCACATAGCAACACAAAGTGAAAAATACTGTTGGAGTACTAGTTATAGTATTAATTCACAATGTATAGCACATTAAGGACAGAGATCCTACATGATATATTTTTTTAAAAAATTGATTAATTTTCTAGGCAATTTCCAATTTAACACCAAGATTTTTTTTTCATTTTTAATTATCTATATACAGAAGATTGATTCAGTATATACTAAGTAATGATTTCATCAGTTTGCACCCACACAGAAACACAAAGTGTAAAGTACTGTTTCAGTGCTAGTTATAGCATTACTTCACATTGGACAACACATTAACGACAGATCCCACATGAGACATAAGTACACAGTGACTCCTGAAGTTGATTTAACAATTTGACACTCTTGTTTATGGCATCAGTAATCTCCCTAGGCTCTAGTCATGAGTTGCCGAGGCTATGGAAGCCTTTAGGGTTTGCTGACTTCGATCTTATTCCAACAGGGTCATAGTCAAAGTGGAGGTTCTCTCCTCCCTTCAGAGAAAGGTACCTCCTTCTTTGATGGCCCCGTTCATTTCACTGGGATCTCACTCACAGAGATCTTTCATTTAGGTCTTCTTTTTTTTTTCCAGAGTGTCTTGGCTTTCCATGCCTAAAATACTCTCATGGGCTCTTGAGCCAGATCTGAATGCCTTAAGGGCTGATTCTGAGGCCAGAATGCTATTTAGGACATCTGCCATTCTATGAGTCTGCTGTGTATCTCGCTTCCCATGTTGGATCATTCTCTCCCTTTTTGATTCTATCAGTTAGTATTAGCAGACACTAGTCTTGTTTGTGTGATCCCTTTGACTCTTAGACCTATCAGTGTGATCAATTGTGAACTGAAATTGATCACTTGGACTAATGAGATGGCCTTGGTACATGCCACCTTGATGGGATTGTATTGGAATTCCCTGGCACAATTCTAACTCCATCATTTGGGGCAGTTCCGATTGAGCATGTCCCAAATTGTACATCTCCTCCCTCTCTTATTCCCACTCTTATATTTCACAGGGATCACTTTTCAGTTAAAATTTAAACACCTAAGAATAATTGTTTGTTAATTACAGAGTTCAACCAATAGTACTAGGAAAAAAAATACTAAAATGGATAAAGTATTACATTGTACAACAACAGTCAGCACAAGAGCTGATCAAGTTACTGTTTCTCATAGTGTCCATTTCACTTCAATAGGTTTCACCTTTGGTGCTCAATTAGTTGTCACCGATCAGGGAGAACATATGATATTTGTCCCTTTGGGACTGGCTTAATTCACTCAGAATGATGTTTTCCAGATTCCTCCATCTTATTGCAAATGACCGGATTTCATTGTTTTTGACTGCTGTATAGTATTCTATAGAGTACATGTCCCAGCTCGGGGGTCGCGTAACTAGTTAGTTATTGCAAGTTTATAGATCAGTCCTTTTCAATAGAGATATAATGCAAGCTACACATGAAATTTTAGAATTTCTAATAACCACATTAAATTAATGAATCAAAATTAATTTGGTAATTTATCCAATCAATTCCAAAATACTATAATTTTAATATATTAATTAATGAGGTATTTATAGACTTTTTATACAGTGTCTTCAAAATTTGATGTGTATTTTTCAATTTTGGTATTATACACATTTCTAGTGCTTAATAACCACCTATAACTTGTAGCTACCATTTGGATAGTGCCATGTAGATTATTAATCTCATATTTTAGTCATAATCTCTGTTAATATGCTACTGCAATACATTAAAGTATGCATGATTTAAAGTTACTTGGAACTGATTTACCTCAACATAATTTTCCATTGTAATAGCAAGAATTTTGCCTGATTTGGAAATATGTTTTGTTCAGAGACAACTTTGAGCCACTATGCAAATGATATCACAATGATCACTGGTCCTTACAAGAAGTTCTGTTAGCTTCTTGAAACAACACACACACACACACACACACACACACACCACAGAGTTTGTTAGCTGCAAATCAACACAGTGCTTTGGACTATAGATACAGAAAACCAACTCAAAAAGACCTCAGAGATCTCCATCAACTCAGAGCGTAGTTCTCAGAGGGCTGAAAAATTGATTACCTCCTGGTATTTTAAAGGCTCTGTCAAAACTGGGTGTTCTCTGAATATACAACATGTCATTGTAGCTTTGAAGACTCTCATTATATATATTTTTGCTAAATTAACAGAGCCTTAATCTTTAAAGGTGTTTGTAGCTTCTGAATCCCCAAATTTTATACTGAGTAGTCATGGCTAATTATTTGAAAATAAGAAAAATCAATATAATCCCTTAATCTTTGACCCTACTAACAATTCTAATAAAGCAAGAAAAACAAATGCTCGATTTCATGAGGCTATTTGTATATTAGGTTAAATGCTTTGAGTCTTCCATTTCTGCATCTAGCATTAAAACTGTGGTTACAATATAAAGGTATATAAAATGTGTAATTTCAGATAGAACAGAACTGTCAATCAGTAGTAAATTGAGAGGGAAATTATTTTTGTTTCTCTTTTCAAACATCAGAATAATTTTCTCAATGCTGTAATATAGGTTAATTTCAGATTCTCCATTTTAAAATGATTTTAACATGTTTTATGAGCTTTAATATCAGGAAAGGATTCAGAAGCATCTCAGTTATGTGGAAACAAAATAATCCTGTGCTGATTGATTCATATTTGATTAACTGTTAGAAAACAATTCTGTTCCCATTAACTTTACAATAGTCATTAATGATAAGAAACTAGTATTGGAGATCACAATTCAATGTGGTAGACTACTTTCTAAGTGACTTAAGTCTCAGGGGAAATATAATAGATAAGAAAAACAACTCATTATTTATTCAGGATTGAAAATATAAAATATCCAACCCTATCTGAAAGAAAAAAACTGTTATTATCATGAGCAATTTTACGTTTACTGGAAATAGAATGCACATGTATTCCTTCTGTTAGAAAAACAAATTATAACACTCATATAAGTAACTGTTTTTCTGAGTCTCTGTTTTATTATCTTTGAAACTATTGTAGTAAAAATCATTTAAAATAGAAAATAATTGATGTTGATTTTTCTCTTTAATAGTTTATCACAAAATTTAAAATATCACATTTAGCTTTAGTAAATGCTCTTGGGACTATGGTTCTAACACTAGAAAGGAGGAAAAGTTTATTCCTGTCACATGCTACTTTAGAGAGGGAATCATCATTATAGAGATAATTGCTCAAAAAGGCAATAAGAGACACATTCAGAATGAACAGGTACATTTCAAATTCTGAAACAGTGTAATTTGTTGAAGCAAACACAAAAGGACAGTTAATACTAATCATGTGCCAGATAAATTTGTTTAATATTCAATTTAATCTATAATACACCAAAAAATTGCAAATAGATTCTATCTTGTCTCTTTAGAATTTTAGAAGAAGAATGTGTCCTGTCTGCTTTTCAAAGCTTTGTTCTTCTGCCTTTGGGACTAAATCATAAAGTTCAACCAGCAAAGCTTTGTCTCCCAAAGGACACAGCAGGCATTGATAGTGTACTGTCGCTGTAATTCTATAGTGACACCAGATTGGCGACTGACAGAAATCTCTAGGGTGAAAGTGACAAAGCTGTAATATTTTCACAATGGACTGACTGATGTCTTTGGAAGGTCTGTTTGATTTCAAAGGACATTTTATATTTTTCTGTGAAGATGAAAGTATATTAGACCTTTATGATGAAAACCATCTGACTGCATAATAAGCACTGCAATAAATAAAATTATAGTGTTTCCTTCCTGAGCTTGAAGCGATAAAGAATATTTCAAAGTGTAGATCAAATACTATTTATTTTTAGTACAAAGTGGTTATGAGGTTATCTTTATTTCTGTCTGATTAACAGAGAATAAATTATTCAGAAAAATAGAATGTGATGCCTATTCCTGTGAAGAGTAAAGAACATTTGTATTTTATTATGTTATATATTTATTATTTATAGTTAAAATATTGAATAAGTAGATTATCACATAAGGTATTTTGTTTATGTCAAGCTTTGAAACAAAGCATGTAAGATCACTTTCTTTTTTTTTTTTTCTGTTTAGCTCTGTTAGTTTTCCTATTTAGGAAAGAGTGTCCTGAGTTCTTGAAACTTTAGTGAGCTATGCAATTGTGCCAAGAACTACATTAATTTAAAGTTGATTTAACACTTTTGAAAATTTAAAACTCTAAATATATATATATATATATATATATATAAAGTTCATTTACACTTAATATATATAAAGTGTGATGAGTAATTTTTAAAATTATTATTTATACTTGTTTGTCAGATATATTTTAAGAAAACAAGGAGCAAATTGCAATTTTACTTCAACATCATGGCTTCATTTTTTTAACTGAGTGGTTAACATAAGTAAGTTATTTTGAAACTGAAAGTTGCTTATTAGAACTTATCTGAAGTTTCACTATTTAAAAATTAAACAAATAGCACTGTAGTTTAATGTTTTAAAAATAGTAACTATGGCATTGAAAATACCAAAATATTATTACTTGCTGAACTACTGAGAATAAGTAAAAAATCTTTTATTTCTTTATTCCATTTAATATTATTCCTTGGTCTACTATTTAGATATATAAAATAAATCTTTTATTTCTTTATTTCATATATGAAATTAAGAATAAAAAATATGTAAATTGTATGGGCTTTTAATGAATAAGTTCATCATGTTACTTTTATTTTAAAATACAGTGCATCTATATTGAATTAAAACTACATTTCTCATTCCTGTAGGTCACTGCTGGATTTCCTCATAATAAATTGTTGTTCTAATAAACTCTGGTATTGTCCAGAAAGCTGGCATTGATAAATAAAATTTCTTGGCATGTAAATTTTACTGAAACATGTAAATAATACAAGAAGTCTTCAAAGGGAAATATGTAACATGAAGCATGCATGGATTTTAAAATTGAACCAAAATAAACATATTTTAAGTTCTCATGTATAGTGTGAAATTATTTTATTATTATTATAATGGGAAATAGGCCTAAAAATATGGTAAAGGTAATTTCTCAGGGTTTATTAAATGCTTTGAATTTCTACCTTAGAATATAATTGTGATTATCAATTGTTATTACAAATTCCTGTTCATTCACTCAGTGATTCTTAGCTAGTCCTGGCACTGAATTCTTAGCTAGTCTGGGTACCTGGTAAATGTGTGAGGGCCTTTGCAGTGGTGTTAATAATTGGGAGACACTCCTGGCATTAGTTTAAAGACGAAGATGTAAGTTATCTAACAGCATTCAGGATAGTCCTGAACTGTGTTAGTTTTCTATTTTTAGGGAAACAAATTTTGCAAATTTAATAGATTCAAATAGCACATTTGGTACATTATAATTATGTATAAACCTTTGTTTAAAATCAAGGTGTGGGCAGAGCTATTCCTTTCCAAAGATTTTAGGAGAGAATTCATTCTCCTTGCTTTTTCTAGTTCCTTCACTACAGGCTTCCTGCCTCTAATTTCAAAGTCAGAAACCTTGTATCTCTCAAACTATCCTTCTCTAACCATATATCCCTTTGTCATTAGGGTTGATTCATGGGGTTCATCCAAGTTAGTTTCCCTCTCTTGAGCACTTTAGCGTGATCATATTATCTGGGAAATACATTCATGGGTTCCAGGGCTTAGGAAATCTCTGGAGGAGGGAGAGAGTTTTCTGCTCAGGCAGTGGACTGATCTTTCCCTTTCCCACTTTCCCACGTTTTCTCAAGAGCTGGCTCTTAGAGGATCACTATACCAGGGGGCAGTACATGAGGCACCCCAAATGAACTAACAACCTTTAGTATTTTGTTAAGTGCATTCTATGACACTTATATAGTGTTTAGAGTTTGCCCTACTACGTTCTTCCTCTTTTTCTGTGTTTCTGCTTAAAAGAAGCTCAGTTTGTATCATCGAATAATGAGTTGGAATGACATCATGGATGGCTCTAAACACCAGTGCTAATATATAGATCTAATCGTCTGAACTTGCATGTATGAATTTCTCAGTTTCAAGTCTTTGAAGCGCTCTGGTGCTATCATAGTCTGTCTTTTATAATGTCTACTAGGTTTATGTCCTGTAGATTTCTGGTTTCTGTCTTAAAATCTATCTAGGGAACAGAATAAAAACAGAAATGGGAGGATGAAAAAATAGGAACATCTATCCTTCATTACTAATTTTCTTGATAAGGAATTTGAATGAAATCCATAATAGTAGGACAGACATTGAGGGGTAGGGATTGTGGTGCAACAGGTTAAGCCATATTTTGAGACACCCACATTTCAGGAGGGTCCAAGTACTTTGCTCCATGCCACCAGGTGGGAGACTTAGAGGGAGTTCCTGGGAGTTCCCTTTTGATTTGTCTCGCCCTGGCTGTTGTTGGTATTTAGGAAAGTGAACTAGCACATGAAAGATCTCTGTCTCTGTCGCTGTCCTTCAAATAAATTTCTTTTTAAAAATCCTTGATAGTTATTTATTCAAAAGAATTATCTAAATTTCTAGTGTATCTCTGCATGATTATTTTATAATTTTGAACTTTTTTCAAAATGAAAAAAATATACATTATTAAAATAAATTACGTAATTCAATTTGTTGGGGATTTTAATAGGTTTGCAGTTAAAAATAATATCCTCTAACAGTTTTCTAAATTTTTAAAGGATAAGAAGAATATCTGTTTAAGAAGCCATTAACTATTTCTTATAACTAGATTATTTGTGAGTAATGATAAGATTGTATGATTTGTTTTACATATGTATATAATTATAATGAATTGGAACATTTGTCAAAGACATTTTAAATAAACTGTCTCCTGTAAAGTGTATAAAACAACCACCATACTATAGCTAGAGAGGTGTCTGTCTTACAAGTAAGGAAGCTGATGTTCATAATAATCCTGTCCAGTATCAATATGCTTAGTTAATGCGGAAGCCAAGATTAAGAACTCTGATTTTGTCATCTATTCTTTTGCATTTGAACTAGAGTAGAATCTTTGCAGAAATTTATTTACATTGTTGACTATTCCTTAGATGGTATTAGAGTTCCTTAAATGATATTTGAGTAGTAACTGAAAACAATTTTGAATTAATAGTTTGAATGATTATACTAGTTTATTATACTATATTGTCTCCTTAAATATATCCTTAGACAATTTAAATTTTATAGTGCTAAGTAATTCAGTGGACCTTATCTTTAGATGTAAACGTTTTTGATAATATAAAAATATAATTAGCTGTATAAAACTTGTTCCAGGGTTAGATTGCTGAGGAAAGTTAGAACTAGCTAAATTGATCTTTTGGGAATTATGATCAGCTTTCAGCTGATGACCAAAAGGAGAGGAGAAAATGAAATTCTCCTTGGAGATTTTCTCTGAATCTGATATTCACGCTGTTTCATATTTGGATTTTTAGTCTATTTTCTTTATTCCAGATACTTTGTAAATGATTTTAATATTGAAGTCATGTTAATATAGTAAAAGCTTGAGACTGTAGCCATGGCTAACTTGGTTAATCCTCTGCCTGCAATGCCGGCATCCCATAAGGGCGCCGGTTCTAGTCCCAGCTGTTCCTCTTCCAGTCCAGCTCTCTGCTATGGCCCAGGAGGGCAGTGGAGGATGGCCCAAGTGCTTGGGCCCTGCACCAGCATGGGAAACCAGGAGGAAGCACCTGGCTCCTGGCTTCTGATCGGCGTAGCTCGGGCTGTAGTGGCCATTTGGGGGTGAACCAACGGAAGAAAGACTTTTCTCACTGTCTCTCTCTCTCTCATTGTTTAACTCTATCTGTCAAATAAATAAAAAAAATAGAGTAAAAGCTTTATATTTGATTGTATATAATTGATTATATATTATGATTATTAAGTGTAATATAATATATATAATTGGAGCTTTAAAACAACCAGGAATTTTTAAATGAAAATATTATAAAATGGTTTCTCTTATTTGTGTATTTGGGGAACATTACACCTTCTGTTCACAATGATTTTTCTCACTTATTTTTGTAAAAATAATAGTGTTAAGTATAAAGTAGTCCTATGAAATCAAATGAAAAAATAATTGAGTTTAAAATTGTTTGCTTTGGTATACCGTTTTCATTTCACTGCTTGTTTTGTTATTTTATCTCATCAACCTTCCTTTTTATTGTATTTCAGCATAAGACCATTGGAAAAATTGTAAGCACATATAAAATTCTTGGTGTTCATTCTTTAAAAGATGTATTTTTCATATATATCACATACTAATCCGTAATTAATTTTATTGTGATATTTTTTCTATTCTGCTTTGTTTCAAATGTTTTTGTTTTTACTTGCTTTTGTTTAGCAGATTCAATATCATGTCCCGTATATTTCTCTACCTATTTGTAGTAAAGAGTATCATATATTGTTTAGGAAAATCAATAACATACTTGTAGTTTTGTTTGGTTTTTATGGATTACTCTTCAAAAAAGTGGTTTTTAAAAATTATGTTCATACCAAAGCTTGATACAGGAAATATTTCAATTTATTCAATACAGACCATAAAATTCAGAGATAACTATCTGGGTAGTCAGGAGGTAATAAAATGATAATTGATCAGCATTAATGAAAGATTTCAATATATGTCTCTTTTGGGAAATCCAAAGTTTATGACACATTTAAAAATATACTTTTTCAAAAGTTCTCTGCTTAATTCAATCAACATATTAATATTTTCCAATTTCTCCAAATGATGTGACTAAGTCTTTATTACATCAAAAGTTGTGTGTCTGTCCTCCATAACACTGACCAGGAAAACGATGAATAAGGCATTTCAAAACAGTATGATTTATTTCATTTCATCAAAGACTAATCATTATCAAACCAAATGCTTCTGATACATTTGGTTGTTCAGAAAAACAAGTTAGAAAAAAAAATCCCTTTTCATTAAACTTCTCTTAACAATGACAATTACAGAAAAATATATGCTCACAGTACCATTTAAGTGCCCTTTTCTAAGCTGTAATACTAGAAAATCCAGGCTTAAGAATTTAAGTGGTAACTTGGAAAATGACATTTGGAAAAATAGACTGCTCTCTCAGCTCCGCGAGCCTCACTGAGCATGAAACGATCACTGGCACCATGGTGGCCTTGTATTATCAAGTAACTGGGGTGAAGTTGATATGCCAGCAGTGGCTGGAGTCGGGTTCTGGCTCATAAAGCAGACCTTTTCATTCTCTGTCATGTTCTGGTTCAGGAAAGCTACCATATGTAGAGAACTGTGTACAAAAATTTGGGGATATGATTTCTTGTAGCTTTTGGATAACTGTTACAAAAATCAGAAAAAAATGAAGGTAATATTTTCAGTATATACAAAATATGTTATTGTATTTCAGAGTATGCAATTTTTTTAAAACTTGAGGTGATTATTAATGTTGTTTCAATTAGTAAATATTTTATATCAAATGCTATATATTTCAAATCAAGATTGACACCTGCTTACAGCACCAAATAATATACATTAAATATATCATACATTTTTATGATGATGATGGTACTTATATTTGTTCTCATTCCCAACAAAATATTATTTGTTCTAATTATGATTATTTCTGAAGCCATCAAAAATATTTTTAAACAAAGAATCTAAAGGGCAGCACATTGCTAATTTTTTTTGAATCCCACTTCCAATCAAAATGAGCAGATGAAACCACTTGTGTTACTTACACAAATGAAGATGTATGTAGAACCCTCTTTTATGCACAATGAAAGGAGGAAGGAGAATTTATAAGAACCAAAGAAGAAAGTATGCTTTTGCTTCTTATTCTAAATTTCAGCTTCTCAAGAGTTTCTGGATATGGAACCTGGTGGCAAGGAAACCAATGATAACCAGACTCCCATTTCAGGAGTCCACTATTCCATTGATTTGTATGTTTCCTTCTCTACAGGAATGTACAGTGTACACATGTGCATTGCTGGGAGCAAACAAACAAAAAAACCCACAAAAAACCAAACAGTGAAATCATCTTTGACCACAGAGGTGGTTTCTCCATTGCCTTGTAATCTTCCTAAACATTTCACCCATTGTCTTGTGCCTTTCTTGGGGTAAGAGTGTTGAGTTAACTAGGCAATAACTCTTAGAGAACTAGGGAGTGACTAGGGAATTGGTTATTATGACAACCAGAAACTCTGGGGATTCTTGTCCTAACAATATCAATATATTCTATTGGTATTAGAATGTGAGATATGGGGATAAATTTGTCTTCATTAATATTTAATACTTTGAATGTGAACTTTTCTAATCCATGGGAATATATTCCTTTTTATCATCCTGACACTTAATGTGACAGCCATCTATTTAGGACTCTCAGTGTTAAATATGAAAGTGAATTTTATTTTATTTTATTTATTTATTTTTATTTTTTTATTTTTTACAGGCAGAGTGGACAGTGAGAGAGAGAGACAGAGAGAAAGGTCTTCCTTTGCCGTTGGTTCACCCTCCAATGGCCGCCGCGGTCGGCGCGCTGCAGCCGGCGCACCGCGCTCGTCCGATGGCAGGAGCCAGGAGCCAGGTGCTTTTCCTGGTCTCCCCATGGGGTGCAGGGCCCAAGCACCTGGGCCATCCTCCACTGCACTCCTGGGCCACAGCAGAGGGCTGGCCTGGAAGAGGGGCAACCGGGACAGAATCCGGCGCCCCGACCGGGACTAGAACCCGGTGTGCCGGCGCCGCAGGCGGAGGATTAGCCTGTTGAGCCACGGCGCCGGCCTATTTTTTTTATTTTCAAAAGGATTGCAAAAATTTTATCACAAAGTTTCCTTGACATACTCAAAATATATGCCACTTCTCAAAAAAGCATTTGCCCTGGACCTGACAACTTTGACATTATCCCACTGATTTCATTATCCATTATTTGGAACCACCTGGATAGTGCACCCTTGTGATAATTTTATTTGGTTAATGAGATTAATTAAGAAATCTTTAAAGGGTTTAAATATGTGAATTACCTTTTAAATATTTATGAAAGTAATGTTCACAGGTATCCTTTTCACTTACTAAAATATTTAACATGTACAATGTTGCTAAATTTGTTTATTTGTTTGAGGGTGTTGTTTTTAATGTTGTTATCTTATGTTATACTTTTATATATTCCCCTAGAATTGTGAATGAAATTTATTAGAATGCTATATAAAATGATTCTCACTCATTATACAAGCAATATATTCACTTTGTAAATACTTAAAAATTTTTGAGGAAATTCACACAGAAAGGAAAGAAATCTTGAGTATAATTCTGGCATACAGATATAATATTTAGTTTTATCAAGGCATTTTTTAAATTTTTGATTATTTTGTTTTGATTAGTACATATTGTACAACTGTATTGAAATAGTGCACCACATCCCATAAATACATACGATTATTGTTACTAAATTATTATTAATAAAATTTTAATACCCATACACAAGCATATACACAACTGCATATACAAACTAGAATAAAATAGTTTTGTTTCTCCTGATATTTGAATATAATATCAGATTCTATCCTTTTGTTTTAGATTGATATTTCAGATGCTTCCACATAAGCGTTATGGTACTACATAAAGACTAAATACCAAAAAGTTTTTAAAAAGATAAAATTAGCTATAGTAATATGTAAGTCATGAACTTTGCAACATATGTGTCAGATTATAAGATTAAGTTCTATATCAATATGAAGTTAGAGTTAGGCAAATATATAAAGTAGAATTCCTCTCAGACAGTAGCTTAAATTTAAACTTAAAAGAAAGTACTAAACTGTCATTTAAAGTTCTTAAAATTATGAGGCAGAAAAACATTGAAATATCTTTCTGTTTTTTTTTTTTCAAAATCCAGATGAATCATTGGGAAAATTTATTTTGCTGATAACCTGGTCAGATTAAATAGCTGTCACAATTCAACACAAAATTGAAAAGACTAAGTAATAGATCTTTCATATATTGTACTTCTATCACTTTGATAATAACATCACATATGTCTGAAAAGTGTCTGCAGAAATATATTGAACATATTTCTCTAAAATATATAGAAATATTGGTTATAAAATGAAATAGAAACTGCTTAATGAAATGCAACATTAAAAAGTCTATTTGTTTTATTAGCATAGATGTATAACAAAGGAAATTCATTTCAATAAGTATTTATGTACTATATATTTCACAGAACGTTATATGCTCTCAATCAAAGTGAGATGCCAGAAAGGGTCTTCACAGTCTCAGACTCTATCATTTTTTAGATCTGTTTATGTATTTTGAAAGTTAGAGACAGGTGGAAAGACACAGAGAGAGAGAGAGATCTTCCATCTGCTGTTTCACTCCTCGAAATGCCGCAAAGGCAAGGGCTGGGCCAGGCTGAAGTCAGAAGATAGGTACTTTATCCGGGTCTTCCGTGTGTATGTAGGGGCACAAATACTTGCACAATCTTCTGCTTCTTTCTCAGGCACATTAGTAGGGAGCTGGATCAGAAGTGGAGCAGCTGGGACACAAACCGGCACCCACATTCAATGACAGTTCTCATGATAGGTGAAAATGTGGAACTCAAAGTCAGTTTTTAAACTGTCGCCTTTGACAATAAGGATAAGGAGCAGAAAGAGAGATTATTTTTTTTTTCAGCTATTCTGAGTTTCCCAGTATGCTTCAGCATTACTGTTAGATGTCCACAGTACAAGTAATTTACAGAACACCCCATAGTGCTTTGGACAATCTCTAATCAAGAATACAGATACTGTAGTTGTTCTTGTTCAAACTCCCTAACTTTTCTCCTTTTCTTTAAAATCATGTATTTTTCTCTATATTTTGACTCTTTAGATTTTTTTTTTTCACTGAGAAGAATTACTTCTGCAGGCACTCTGGATGACGCCTCCCCAATTCAAATGATATTTCTGCAGTGTGATGATTCATGTATATTCAAAGTCTTTCATTTTTATATGACCAAATGCTATAAAGGTATAGAAAAGTAACTATATTTGCTGGGGATGTGATGTTCTAATATTTTTAAAAGTTAACGCAAATATTAGATTCCATGATAACCTATTTAATTCATGGGTATAATATTTCTAAAATAATTTGTGAATAGTTCATATTTTAAAACTTTGAAAGGAAGGGAAACTAGTAACTATGGCTTGACTTTGGATGAAACACAGAGGGAGAAACTGTTTTATACTGTATTGCTGCATAGAGATCCATCTTTGGGCACTTTGTAGACCATTATCAGGTCTGTAGCTGTATTGAGGGGAAGGCATCAGTAATCTGCAACAGCTATGGTATCTGCTTACTCAGAAAGCGCACACATATGAAAAAAAAAAGAATAAAGAGTACCAAACTTTCAACACTTTTCCACTAGTGATTTTAATCCATTATAAAATATACTATGGGATATTAAGGAATAAGTTTATGAGGGAAACTAGTATTTTTAAAATTCTGTTCTACAATATTTTTTTCAGAATTCACTAACACTAGGGTTGCAGAAGAATAATTTTTCCCAGTTTCTTTCTTTCTTACTCTCCTCCTCTTTCTTTAAATGCATATTCTCAGCTAATTATCAGACTGAAAATATATTCAGAAAAAACTCAATTGAGTTAACTAGATATCTGACTCCCAGATACTTCTATTTACTGTTATTATTATTATTATTACTATTATTAAATATACATGAGAGGAAAAGAAGGGGGGAGAATAAGAAGAGAGAGAAAAAGAAAAGGGAGAGAGAGAAAGAGAGAGAGGGAGAAAATAAAAGAAAGATACATCCATTGATCTATCTGCTGGTTCATTTCCCAAATCCTGAATGGCCAGGGCTGTGCCAGGTGGGCCAACCTGGAGCTGGGAACTGGGGACAAAATCTAGTATTCCTACATGAGTGGCAGGAATTGGATTACTGTAGCCATCACTGCTGCCTCTTAAGGTCTTCGAGGAAACTGGAGTCAGGAACCAGAGCCAGGAGTCAGTCTTGGTCACTCATATGTGGGATGTGTGCATCTTAGTTGTTAGGCTAAGCACCTGTTATTTTCATGTAGTTAATGATTATGCAAGATAAAAATGAATAGCTTTAGGCATTGGACACTCAATATGGTAGAGATGAGAGAAGAAAAAACTTCATCATTGCACCACATATGTAATGCACAGTCATTAGAAACCCTTTTCTTATACCTTAGTTTTGTTTTGTATAAATATTAAAACAAAAAATGCTATTGAAGTGTTTTTTATCCTTGATCATTTCCTCAACATTATAAAGACTAGATCTACTCACTTTGTAAGCTATTCAGATCAACCTTACCAGAGGCAATGGAGTAAATTATTAGTTTTTGAAGTTATACACAAAAAATTAACAGTCTAATTGTGTATTCTAAAAATACACAATTTTACATGAACAATAAAATGAAATTTTTTGTTAATACATCCACACCTTTACTAAACTGTATTCTTATGTTAGTTGACTTTGTTCAGTTTTTCCAGAAAAAAAAATCTCATAGGTTATAATAATTGACCTTTGTAGACTATGTCCATACAATTGTGTGTATGTGTACATATATATTTATTTTTCTGTATTATGAGAAAGAAACATGTGCTTTGAAATAGGCATAACTGGGGTCAAGGCTCTTGCATACTTTGTGTTCTCTCAATTTTCCTCTTTGTAAATGTAGACTAAAAAGTGCAAGGGCCTAGGATCCCAGATCCTATTGATTATGTAGATTATATTGATTAGACTTTTAATCATTTATACTTTTTAACCATCTCAGCATTCAGAAGAAAATACCAGCTGCAGGCATTCTTATTTTATTATATCCATCACAGGAGGAATTTAGTAGAAATTACTTAACTCTGTGTTGTGACAGAAGTGAGTGAAGGTAATTTATTTTTTTAATGTGTCTCCAAATGCCAACATCTGCCAGAAAAAAGGGTATTTCTCCCAATGTTTGCATTACTTCCTAAAGATAGTAGACTTTGAATGATTTTTAACTTAATAGATGTTTCTCTGAAAAGATCTAACCTTGTGCATGTAACACTTAAAGAAAGAAAAATAATATTTATAATTGCAACAAAATTAGTGCTATATGAGAAGTTGTTAGTAGATTGCTTATATTTGAGAGCGTATAATCTTTTTAACCTGAATTTAGAGCTACGTTTCTTGCTCAAAGGTGGATTATTATTAAAAGGTAAAGAGAATATCCAGTCAACAGTTTTTGGGTGAGGATATCATGTATTTTAGTCATAAAAACAATTCGAATTTTACTATGTATGTATTTTTACTTACACATATGTGAATTCAGAAACTGAGGATTGACCTGTCCAGATTTTTCAAGTTAAAAATGGTCTGTTACATTTTTAAAGATAATAATCCAAACCATAGTAGATTACATGTAAGATTGAATATCTTTAGTATTTTCCCTTTCTATTGCTAGAAAAATAGTCAGCATTGGGTAGACAAACATATCCACATTTTCTCACAGATTACTTTAGGTCACCCATTGCAATAAAATATTTTATCTTAAAGGAGATGAAATTATTAAATTCTGAAAGTAAAAAGTATACAGCAAAGCAGTCCTCCATGTGTGTTAGTGAAATTTTCTACACATAAACATTCAGAAAACTATCCTTGAAATCTAGTGGGTAAGTAATGACCTGTTAGAACTTCATAAAAATGTAAATCCCACTGAAGCCTCTTTGAAATTCTGATTTAATAGTATGTGATAGGGCCAACCAATCTATATTTTAAATAAACAAATCAGGTAATATGGAAAACTGCTTTGGTATATACTGATATGTGAATAATTTCTTAGTTTCTATGTATTTGATTTTTTTCAATTTTAAAATTAAATATTTGTGTAAGTATGCATTTGATAAAATATGCATCTTAGAAACTGCACCCTTTTAATTACATTATAGGAGATTTTCTCTCATTGCTTTGTTTTGTTTTTTGGTAAGCCATCATAAGTATTTGGAAATGAGCAGTAAAATAATAAGAAAACAACATGTTTTGCAAGTGACCGTTATTTGGTTGCTACTTCGCTCATCTGTGAAAAACCAAAATGTTAAAATAAAACCTCTGACCTTTAGAAGTGTTTAATCCGGCTATCTAATTAAAGAACATAGATCAAAACGTTAATGAGACTATAAGATACAGACTAAGACTTTCAAAACTCCATTGGTAAATACGGAACATTAAATAAGGAATCAGAAAACATGACTCTGGTTACTCTCTTTGCCTCTTAACAATTCTTTGCTGTGTATTAAGTCTTTTAACATTTGCGCTGAATCTACTCTGTACCCATTAAATTAGTATGAAAATGCATTCTTTTTACATTCATTACCTTATGCTGAGAAATGTTTGCAATAGTTTATATACAAAGAAGTATTATAAATAATTTCACAATTTTGTGATATTATTAAGAAAGATTTAAGACTTAAGGTTTAGGCCGGTGCCACAGCTCACTAGGCTAATCCTCCGCCTTGCGGTGCCGGCACACTGGGTTCTAGTCCCAGTCAGGGTACCGGATTCTGTCCCGGTTTCCCCTCTTCCAGTCCAGCTCTCTAATGTGGCCTGGGAGTGCAGTGGAGGATGGCCTAGGTCCTTGGGCCCTTCACCTGTATGGGAGACCAGGAGGAAGCACCTGGCTCCTGGCTTTGGATTGGCGCAGCGCGCCGGCCGTGGTGGCCACTTGGGGGGTAAACCAATGGAAGAAGGCAGACCTTTCTCTCTCTCTCTCTCTCTCTCTCTCGCTAACTCTGCCTGTCAAAAAAAAATTTAAAAAATACAAATAAAAATGCTATGGTAACTATAGTAGACTGTGAGAAAATTTTTGCAAAATGTAGAAGGAAGTGATGAGCACAGCTGCATGTGTGGTTTGCAAGAAGGTACAACTCTATAATCTATCTTTAGGATAATTCTTTCTTTTTTTTAATAATCCTCAAAAGCAGTTGTAATTTAAAGGAGAGTTAGTAAGATCACCCACACAATATAATTTAAAATTTATTTTAATAGTCTATGCATTCTTTTTATTATCAGGGTTAATCATTACCTGTGTATTTATATATAAAATCTAATTATAAATTAATAGCAATAGAATATATGTGCATAAGGCAATGAATTGCGGTCACTAAGGGAAATGTTAGTTTAAATCTTCTTGATTCATTTAATAGAAATCTTAACTCTAACACTTTATTACCATAAAACTTTATATAAAATTCATACACATTAATTATATGGAAGTAATTTATGGAGACCATAATCAAGTCTTATTACTGCTAATATTTCTACTTAGCTGTGGTAAAGAATCCTAGTGCATCTAGAATTCAGTACATTAATTAATGCATTCTTATCTAAGTGATCTACATGTAATGTAATATATTAAAAGCTTTATATAATGACAAGCAAAAGTAAGGTAAAGTCTTAATGTGTAAGGAACATACACTCTGGTTGTAAGGATAAGATCTGAGCCATAATATTTGCATGGCAAATTCCCTCAACAAAGATAATTTGATAAAGGTTTGATAATTCAAAAGCAAAAAAGTCTTTGTAAGCTATTCCAAGCAGCAAAAGTAGGGAGCTTGAGTTCATGATGGCTTTACATGGGCACAAAGGGTATTTCAATGTAGACAATTGGTGTGAGTAAAATATAGTCATAATGATATTTGAGTAAATAACATGGAAAGTATTCTTTACTTAAATCATCACAACATGTGGCTTACTATGAAAAACTAAGCTTATTTTCTGTGTTAGTCATTTCAGATTCAGGGACATTTATATTTTTTACTATTCTGTCTTCTGATTTTTGCTTTCATTCACTGAAGTTAGCAGCTGACCCTACTGTTTGTATTCTACCCATCTACCTACAAATCTCTTTCTATTGCCTTCTGATCCATTCTTTTATTCTCTCTAACAGTATGTATTTACTGTTTTTTCACCTGGAATAGACAAGTATTAGTCCCCAAAATCAAATTTCCAGTCTCCCTCCAGACAATACCACCAACAATTTGATGCAGTGCCTTTCAATTTTTAAAATATAGTACACAGCATTTTTTAAAGAATTATTTATTTTACTTGAATTTTTTGAAAAGAATTAAATGAGATAGCATGTGGGGTTTAGTGCATTATAAATTTTCAGTTGCTGAGCTCTGACATATATGAAAATACTCCATGTCTTTCTCTAAAGCCATGTTGTTCTCTTTTGCCTAAAACCTGGCTAGAAGTTGCCAAACTCAGTTGTTCACTGATGATGCTGTCATACAATTACAAGCTGCTATTTTTAGATGAAACACATAGCCCACATCTCCTCCTGAATAGGCACTTACACTTTTTTAAAGATTTATTTTATTTCTTTGAAAGGCAGTTAGAGAAGAAACACAGAAACACACACACACACACACACACGCACACACGGGGTGGGGGGAATCTTCCATCTGCTGCTTCACTCCCAAAATGGCTGCTTTGACCAGGGCTGAGCCAGGCCAAAGCCAGGAGCCAGGATCTTCCTCTGGGTCTGCTGTATTGGTGCATAAGCCCAAGGACTTGGGCCATCCTCTGCTGTTTTCCCAGGCACATTAGCAGGGAGCTGGATTGGAAGTGGATTGGTTCTTGAACTGGTGCCCATATGGAATGCTGGTGTGACAGGCGATGCATTTACCTGTTATGCCACAACTGCAACCCTGCACTTATACTTTTTGAAGATGCTTCCCAAGAGATAGCAACATCTTGAGGATTCTGAAGGTAGACCTTGAAATGAATTGAAGTTCTTTAGGCATTCATAATTTAAAACTCAGAACTGGGGCAATGATAAGGATGGGAAGTGGAGAATGTTTTATTGGAAGTAGGGAATGTGAGTAGTAGGAATATGATTTAGTTCTAGATATGTTTTATTTGACATTTCAGCAGGCACTAAAATGCAAACATTAAAAAGCATTCAGAAATAACCTTAGAGCTCAGGAAAGAAAACTGCATGAGACGTGTATATATATAGTTTAGGAATCACCTACACACATGTCATAGTATAAACCATGATAGTGTATGAGCTCTTAAAAT
This sequence comes from Sylvilagus floridanus, assembly GCA_949820135.1. Classification (NCBI taxonomy): domain Eukaryota; kingdom Metazoa; phylum Chordata; class Mammalia; order Lagomorpha; family Leporidae; genus Sylvilagus; species Sylvilagus floridanus. Next base: position 58,845,506 of record OX463242.1, read on the forward strand.
TGTATATAGGAGCAGGAATTTGGCTTAGCATTTGAGCCACAGATTAGGTCACCTGTGTCCCATTTCAGAGTGCCTGGGTGCAAGTCTCACCCCTGGCTTTGGATTGCAGCTTCCTGATAAAGCAGACCCCGAGCAGTGGCAGATGATTCAAGTAATGGGTTCCTGCAACCAACATGGGAAATTTGAATTGAGCTAATGACCCCAGACCTGACCATTATAGGCATTTGCAGAATGAACCAGTGAAAAGGAGCTCTCTTTCGTCTCTATGTCTCTCTTTGTATACCCATGGTTTTCAAAATAAATGAATAAAATTTTTGAATGAAAAGCCTTAATGTTTTTATAGTCAGATGCTATTGCAAGTAGTCTTGGATTTGAATCCCAATTCTTATACTTGCCCTGTAATTTGGACATATTACTTGCTTTCCTTACCTAGGATCTGGAAAAATCCAGAGTCTTCTCATTTTTCATTGAACCATAACACAGAATGTGTCAGTCCTGGGATCTCAGGCATGGTTGCATTGAGGTTTATCAAATACAAATGATTGAGACTTAGTAAGTCCTATGTGTGTGTCATATGGTCTTCTATTACTTTCCATGTGTTTACTCATTTAATCTTCACACAAGATCTATCTATCATGTGCTATAATAAACTTCATATTACAGATGAGAACAGGACAGTTATACACATTCCAGGGTCCCTACAGTTAGTGGCATGCTACTCCAGCTCCTAGCCTTAGTTCTAAACCATTAATTACTCTGGGAAAAGGAAAAGGAAAGCAATAAATAAAAATTAGTGGGCTGGGCAGCATATTACCTTGGAAAAATAAAAGAACATTCCTAAATATGATCCTTAGAAGAATAATTCTGAATCTCAGGGAGAACACAAAGCAAAGAGAAAATTGTCAGAATGTAAAGAGCAGTTTGAGACCTGGATATCAATGAAGCTTCCTAGAGAAACAGAATTCGTTTTTCACAAGATAACATAACAATGCCTCATCTTTGATCCTTATACTGTGAGTCAAAAAAAAGAATTGAACATGGAATTAAAAATTAAATATAGCAATAGTTTAATTACATGCTCTAATAATAATAGTAACTATACTGAAAGCATTTTAAATGCTAAATAACTTGGGTAATTTATCAATTGAGTATGCATACAACATTTCTCAACTGTATATGAACCTACATAAAGGTAGCAAATGTATGTTATGTTTTATTCCATTCTTACAAAAACAGAAGCATATTCTATAGTAGATGCTCACAAACACTTATTAATTGAATATTTACATAACTGTCTATTTTACTATTTTAAAAAGCTATCAATGCAAACATCATTTAATTCATAATTCATTGACTCACTGATTGACTCATTTATTTAACAAGAATTACTTGCACCAAATTCCATATTCTGTCATCTACTCAAGGGGGTCAATAAACAATTCTGTGCTCTTTGTAACTCATTATGAAATTTTCTTCTCCATGCTGTCATTCCCATCAGCTGCTTTTTCTTCCATTCAAAATAAATGTTGTCGTAGCCCAAGTTCCTTCATCAGCTGTTGCCACATTTCTTTATTTCTCTTTGCAGCAGAAACCCTTGACGGGATTTTTTAGCCACAATTATTATCATCTCTCAGTTTAATTTTTGCCCACCCTGAGCTAATTTTGCTATTTCTGACTATCCAAACTGCTTGTGTTAGAATTACCAATAACTACAATATTCACAAGTCTAGTTGTTGCTTCTCCTTCCCCATTTTAATTGACCTTTTCTATAGTTTTGACTGAATTTTCTTCCTGTCTCACTGGTCACTTCTTTTATGTCTCCTTAGTTGATCTTCCTCTTCCATCCTCTGGATGTTGGAGTACACCAGGGCAAAGCCCTTGGCAGATTTCTATATCATCATTTATGACACTGGAAATCTAGTCTCACAAAAGAAGGATCTGACCAATTCAAGAGAAACATTTTGGCTCTAACTAAAATGAGAGCAGAAGTTGTCTTGTAGGAACACAGATTTTAGTCCTGATCCCAAAGAGAAGTTTGGGGAAGAAGAAGTGAGCCTAGAATAGATTGTTTGGGAGTTAGGGGTCTTGTTAAAACAAATGAGCCCTACTATGGAAATGACCCTGAAATAGTAAAGTTAAGGGTGACTTAGAAGGCAGAACCTACCAAAATAACTGCTTCTCTGCTTCCAACTTAAAATATTGAAATACAACTAATTGGTTTGTGAGCCCATAAATTCATTAAATTCCAATTTTCTATATGTTTATATTATTCTAAGTGTGTTGTGTGAGGGGTGTGTGTGTGTATGTGTGTGTGTAAAGAGAGAGAAACAGATGTAATCTGTAGATAAAAGCTTGTTGAAGCAAATAGATTAAGGACATTTCAAACTTTCATGGAAAATTCAATTAAAAGATAAAATTAATTTTGCCACAAAACAGTTGTAAACCATTCATAACGTTTTGATTCTATGCATTTCCCTGGAATTTTTGAAAAGCCCTTGTACATTCCATAAATATTTGCATGGTCATTACATGATAGGTATTCAATGGATTAACTTTTTTGGTCTTTAAAATATGAATTTCCCCCATCCTTAAAATTTCTAAAGTAAACTTACACAGAATGATCTAGATAAAGCTCTAGACTGGGCCAGGCTCACCCAGGAGCCCAGAACTAAATGCAGGTCTCCCAAATGAGTGGCAGGGACCCAGCAACTTGAAGCATCACCTGTAGTCTCCCAGGGTGCACATTAGCAGTAAACTGGATATGAAGGGGGAAAAGGGTATTGAATTCAGGCACTCAATTGAATGTGGCCTTCTCGAGTGGTTTATTAACCCTTATACCAAATGCTTTCCCAAAAGCCTATCCTTCTCTTTCTTTAGATGCCTTCTCAAAGTATGTGAAATATGCCAGATAACTATGTTAATTTTCATTCACTTAACTTTATTAAGCTATTACAAGTAGACACTTACCTCTTCCATAAAGTGCATGCATGTGAAAATTTACCTGCTCGTGAAACTGTCAATGGGAAATCTGCATTAGGCTAGGCCCTTGATATTTCCTTCATTTTTAAAGAATGATAATATTAAGTCATAATGGCAAATTATAGCATCATCACCATTCTCTCTCCTCTACTCTTTTTCTCTCTTTCTCCTTCATTCCTCCTTCCTTCCCTCTGACCTTCTCCTTTCTCTCGTTTACATCTTCTCTTAAATATTATGTTGATCCCTCATTGAACTTAACATCACTCAGAACCTTGAAAAAAAATGAAGAGGAAGATTTCTCTCCTCAATTGACTTAGGAAAAATCCCAAGAAGGACACTGACTCAGGAATAGGAATGTGCTGAACACATTGGCAAGGTACAGATTTTAGAGATGACTGAGCCTAGATGTGATATCACCTCTGAGCTCCTGGTGGTTGTGATTATCAGATGTTACTTGAGCCAGGAGGATCCAAATTTAAAGGGATATTTCTAGTAAAACACCTCAAACTCTACAGTCCCACAAGCACTTAAATTTTTCTAGTCTAGTCTAGTCTATCAGTGCCTCCAGAACATTCCCTACCCAATTTGGATTCCACTATTTGATCATCAAAACTACTTTTGTTCACCATAATCTTTGATGTTCTAACATGTTCTACATGCCTTACACATTCATATCTATCAGCCTAGCTTTGGCAACATCATGCACTTTCTATGGTTTTTCACTCAGACACTGGATACCATTTGTACAAATTGACAGTTGTGTACTTGGGAACCAATATCAGTTGCCGATTCATTGGAGCCAGTGCTATGTCATATGGGATAAGCTGCCGGCTGTAGTGCTGGCATCCCATATGGCCACTGGTTTGAGTCCTGGCTGCTCCGCTTCCCATCCATCTCTCTGCTTATGCACTGGAGAACTAGAAGACTCCTGGCTCCTGGTTTTGGACTGGTGCAGCCTCGGCCGTTGTGTCCATTTGGGAAGTGAACCAGCAGATGGAAGATTCTCTCTCTCTCTCTCTTTCATCCCCTCCCTCTCTCTCTCTGTGTCTCCCTTTCTCTGTAACTCTGCCTTTCAGATAACACAAATGAATCTTCAAAAATTACCATTTCCTTGTCTCTGGTTTTAATAGACATTTGTTAATACTCCCCAAGTCATTAAATGATTTTTTCAGTTCCTACTCTCATTCCTCAAACCCTCATCAGCCTTCTGAAAACCATATTTTTTGGTTCCTTGCCAGAGATATTCCTTCATTTATTGAGATAATTTTTTAGCATCTGGCATGGTTCTCCACTCCATCTCCAGTAATGCTTATGGATATCTGTCCTTATATGCTCCTCTAATCTAATGCCTTTTTAATTTCAGCAAACAAGCTACCTTCAAAGCCTAATCATATACCCATGTTATTAAAGCAACCCTTTCTTGCTTCCCCCAGTATCTTGCCCAAAGCATCCCCTCTCTGCCTTGTGTCAATGGTTACTTTCTTTATTTTTTTTATTTTCTTGACAGGAAGAGTTAGACAGTGAGAGAGAGAGAGAGAGACAGAGAGAAAGGTCTTCCTTGCCTTTGGTTCACCCTCCAATGGCCAGCACGCTGTTGCCAGCGCATTGCGCTGGATCCAAAGCCAGGAGCCAGGTGCTTCTCCTGGTCTCCCATGCAGGTGCAGGGCCCAAGGACCTGGGCCATCCTCCACTGCACTCCCGTGCCACAGCAGAGAGCTGGACTGGAAGCGGGGCAACTGGGACGGAATTCGGTGCCCCGACTGGGACTAGAACCAGGGGTGCCGGTGCCACAAGGCGGAGGATTAGCCTATTGAGCCGTGGCGCCGGCAATGGTGACTTTCTGTTCTAAGAACATTTTCTCTTATAAATAATCTCAGCTCTGCATTGTTTAAAAACAGACACAGCTATCCTACTCTGGCATGTGCAAGTACAGACACCCCTCTTTAGGATTCTTCCTCATTGCTTTCATGGTATAGCTTGAAAAAGCAGTTTCTATTGGCTGTCTCTTATCTCCCAACTTGATCCCTGCTCAACCTGTTACTGTCAAGCTTCAAGCTTTGCATCTATAGATCAAATAGTTGTTGTAGTAGGACTCTAACTTGCCGAATATGCTACAGTTTTTCAGTTGTCTGACAGGATTCATTCCCATATCTTCTGTGAAACCACATTCTCCAAAATCGATTGGAGGTACTGTCCAAACAGCACCGTATCTTGTCATTTTCCTTCCCCAGTATTTCTTGAACAAGTTGTCCTCCCCAAAATTTCATCACTCAATCAAAATGCACTTACTGTATGATTTTATAATAATACAACACTAATAAAATAATACTAATACTTTTATTATATTGTTATATCCTTGCCTTCCTTGGAATGCACTTCTCAAATATATATTTTCCGGTGGCCTCTAATGGTTAAGAAAATAAATCTAAAGACAAAAAAGATAAATCTGAGGATGTTCTTTTGTGCTTTAAACAGTTTGATAGTTTCCACTGTTTATCAGGTAAACTTCACCCTCCTAACTCTAATTCTCAAAGTCAGGTTGATCAAGACTCCATGCACATACATCTCTGTCCTCACCTGACTGCTTCTATGTTCTTTGTAATCCAGAATGCTTAGGTTCCTCTCATAGGCTGCACTATCATTCACTTCTTTGTCTTTGTACTTGACTTCTTGACTTCTTGGAGGACTTCATCCTAGCTTCTTCCATTTGAACTGCAATAAATACCACTATTCCCACCAATCAATTTTGTATTGAAATATATGCTCCTTGTGATATCTCTCTGTCTCCAGAAAGCCTTTCCTTGATTCTAGAAAAATATAAAGAAACAGTTCCTTTATTTCCTTTAACATATTTCCATTAATAAATTTATAGCATTGTTTTTTAAGTATATTTTTCTTTCTAGACTTGGTTTCTTGAGTCAGACTCTATATTCTTTTTATATTCCTATGGCCAAAGCCTAGAAAACATGTTTCTTATGGGTGTTATTTGAGTTCTCCTCAAGTATTAGTATCACTTCATGAAAGAAGGGAAGTTTGAATTGGATTTTGAATAATGGGATTAGAAATGGATACAATATGGGAAAAGTATGTTTGAACGCCTGCTTGACCACCATTGAGATTATCTAAATATTATATCTGATCTTTGCATTTATTTATACTAGTCCAAGAATTTTTACTGTGAGTATTCTATACTTTATTTTTCATGAATTATGCATTTATTTGGAAGGTGAAATAATGAATGGGCTATGGAAACAAAACTGTTTCTGAAAATAAGTTAATTTTGCCATTAATTATAAAGTACTTTAAAACAGCGCTGAGTGAGATGGCATCTGTGGTTGGCAATAGACATGCTGTGGATAATTTATTATTAAAGACCTTTAAAATTTTAAGAACCCAATTTAAAAAAAAAACCTTATAATTGAAGGCTAAGAAAAATGCTTCTTTAAAAAGCAGCAATAAGATTAAGCAACATCATATAACCTCTGGGCAAATACTGCTTTCAAATAATAATAAATTATCTGCCTATTCTTTGTGTGAGTTAAATAGCATTGAAACAAGTGCACTGATAACACCTCAGGCGATCATCATGTTAGATTTCTTTGGATAATAGAGATTGGGAGACTTGTTCAGAGAAAACATTGCAGAAAAGAAAAAAAAAAAGGAGATCTTTGTTTGTAGGGTTTTCTTGTTTGGTTGTGTGTGTGTGTGTGTGTGTGTGTGTGTGTGTGTTCTTACTGAGAAAAATTATTCTGTCAATGACACAATCACATGTATTGATATATTCCTAAACAATTTAGGATTTTTGCTAACTTTAATTCCAATTGTCATTCTTTTCTAGGCCCACTCAATTACATGCTCACATTAGATAGTAAACTTGAGAGAGCTCATAATATATGAAATATAACTCATAAGGGGACGCATTCTCTGGCTTTTGAATGGAAGAATTTGTTGTGAATTCCTCGATTGAACGATGATAGCCTCCAAATGTCATCTGGTTCATATCTCCTTTCTAAAATTATTGGTAAGGGTTAATCCTTCCTGTTTAAAAAAACTGATAGTTAGAAATTTTGGGGGAAATTGGCATTAAGGAAAATATGGAAAAGCAGAAATTTAGAGCAATACAGAAAATTCGGCACCTTTTAAATGCACATGTGTGCTCTTTTTTTTTTTTTCTGAAAATTCTGACTTTTATTTGAAAGGTTCATAGCTGGTTAACATCTTGAAACATCAGTTACTTTATCTTATTTGAAGATAATACCTTTTTTTTTTTTTTTTTTTTTTTTTTTTACAGGCAGAGTGGACAGTGAGAGAGAGAGACAGAGAGAAAGGTCTTCCTTTTGCCGTTGGTTCACCCTCCAATGGCCGCCGCGGCCGGCGCGCTGCGGCCGGCGCACCGCGCTCGTCCGATGGCAGGAGCCAGGAGCCAGGTGCTTTTTCCTGGTCTCCCCATGGGGTGCAGGGCCCAAGCACCTGGGCCATCCTCCACTGCACTCCTGGGCCACAGCAGAGGGCTGGCCTGGAAGAGGGGCAACCGGGACAGAATCGGTGCCCCGACCGGGACTAGAACCCGGTGTGCCGGCGCCGCAAGGTGGAGGATTAGCCTGTTGAGCTACCTTTTTTAAAGTAAAGATTGTATCATTTACTTAAAGTCAGAATTACAGAAAGAGAGAGAGAAACAGGGACAGAGACAGAAAGAGAGAAAGAGATCCTCCATCTGCTGGTTTACTCCGCAAATGGCCACAAGGGCCATGAGTGGACCATGAGCTAGGGATCCAGGTACGTGGGGCATCCTCTGCTGCTTTCCCACGCACATTAGCAGGGAGCTAGATCAGAAGTACAGCAATCCAGGATTCCAACCAAGATGCCAGCTCTACAGATGGTGGCTTAATCCTGTGCACCACAGATCCAGCTCATTTTTTTTTTTAATGTGCCTGTTGGTATTATTTTTTATTTGTTTAATTAAAAATTTTAGAATCACTTCTGGCTTTTTACTTTCTTAGATTTTTTTTATTCCCTGGAAAATAATTCTATAATTCTTAAGTTTTTTAAAACCACAAACCCCTTGAAATTAAATCTATTGCATTATCTGAGATTTGCCTATCCATGTCCAATTGTTTTTTGGGCTTTATTCACAGTTTTCTTTTGTCTGAGGTAGCTTACCAGTTAAGGAAAATACTTCAAATTGCTTATACTGGTTGGATGTCGTTGTAGTTAAAAGAACTGTCTCAGGAAGCAAACCATTTTGAGGAGAATGCACTTTTACTTCCTGAAAAATGTCATTTCCCTGGGAAAAAAAAGAAAAATAACACCACTAGGAAGTGCCCTTGGAGGTATTGCAGTCATTGTGCCCCTGAACTAGCATCTGGTTATGTTGAACAGGTTCATTCTGAGATGGAAAAAGTGATTCCCTCAATCTTAATTCTGTGGTTTACAGACTAATAGAATTGTTGGTCTAGTCACTGTACCTATTCTAAAATATTTAGTATTTGAAAGGCGAATGGATTTAAAAATTTGAAGGATACTTGTATCATGTCATAATCTGTTTCTTGTTTATGGTAGAAGTTTCTCAACATTCATACAAAAATTAATTTCTGCTTTTATGAAACTGATAACTTTTCAACTTAAATACTAATAAATGACCATCAAACTTTTGCTTAATTATTTATTGCAGGAATGAGGTTTAATGGCCAAAAATTATTACTGTATTTATTGATATTTCTGAATTTCTAAACTTTTTGTGTACATTTATATCGTTAACTAGCAACTTTCTGATTACAAATTCAGTTGATAATCAAGAAAAACAAATTTAAAATGTGGCAATAAAATTCATTTAAGTATTTTTAATAAAATTTCATTCATTCATGCTTTATTAATTTAGTGTTTGGAAAAATATATGAGTGTAAACTGAAATTCCTTAACAGTTTCAAAAAGCATATTTGAGAAGTTGAGACTCTCACACACACACACACACACACACACAGAATTCCTATGTGTTGCTCAATCCCCAAAAGCTTGAAACATCCAGAGGCAACCTGCAACCTGGGAGCCAGAACCTCAATATGAATTTCCCATGTGGTAGCCGTAACCCAATTACTTGGGCCGTTGCCACCGCCTCCCAGTGTCTGCACTAGCAGGAAGAGATGTCTGCACTAGTAGAAGCCAGAGATGGGTATTGAACCCAGATACTCCAACATGTGAATAGAGCATCATTTTAACCACTAGGTCAGATGATCTCCCTTGGAGTTTACATTTATATAAGAAAAGGAGTTTGCAAATATGAAGGAAGAAATTATGAAATACTTATTCAAGGAAAAAAATGTTTTCACATTAAATTTGAAGGTAAAAATTAACATTTAAAGTATTTTTATACTTTGTATGGAAAACATATTACTTAAAATGTATATATTAAAAACCATACCCATTTCCAAGCACCATATCATGATTCACATGATTTCAAATATTTTAGTGCTTTAATATTATTTTCAGTGATCATGATACAATAACCTATAATTCAAACTATTAGTAGCTCAGGTTAATTTCCTGTTTAGTATAGAATTGACTAATATTTATCTTCATTTCTCATCCAAAGCTTTATGATATCTGAAAGAAGTGATGTAGAAATTTTATTTTACATCCTTGCAAACCTCTTCAATTTTGAAAACATTAATAAATAGACAATAAAGGGATGATAATGATTTGAGGTATTACTATAAAATAAATTCAAGAAAAATTAATGTTTATTACAACTGATGCAAAGTATTATGGAAATTATGTTTGAATCTATCATCTATGAAGTGCCAAATTTCTGTTACAACTTGATTACTTTGAGATAAATTAAATCGGCTTTCAACATATCTCCTAATTTTACCACTCTTGCCCAGTTGATTAAAGGATCGACAGGAATCTCAGTGTGGAGATCTGCATAATTCTTTTCCTGTGTATGCCTGTGATTTAAAAGACTCCAAATTTTGCCTCTCCGTTGTCTTTATCTTTCCTCAGATGTTGTGATTCATGTGCTTGGTTACATAATGACCAAGTTATCTGCATGTCTTGAAGTCATCCCAACAAAATGTGTCAGAGAATGAATGCATCCTCTTTCTTTAGATCAACTAAATTGCCCACCCAATTTCGTCTTGCTGTGCTTGCTTTTACGTTGGGTGGATTGTGCTGGTAGTAAAATGCAGCAAGGATGTGAGATATGCTCTTGTAGGATTCACAGTCCTGCTCCACTCACACTCAGTAGCCTTCATATTCAGACTCTGAGTGCCTCCAGATTTCCCTTTGAAGCCTAAAAGTGTTTCTTGGAGTTTTTAGCCTTCTCTATTGAAACAATCTCTTCATTGGTTTCCTTGCTTCAAAGCATGATCCCCTTTATTTTATATTTTATGGTTAAAAAATCATCAAAGTTTTAAACCAAAGATAAACTGTGCTTTCTCGTTTTCTGCCTTCCATGATTTAACTCTTTCCGTATATCTATATCTATATCATCACCTTTTTCTTAAAACCTTTTGCCAAATCAGCTCTATCACCATATCACAGCTTCCCTGTGCTTTTAATCACAATGATATCCTTCCAGTACAATGATCTTATTCTATGTCACATAGCCTCAATCACCTAATTTTTTTTAAAAGATTTACTTATTTATTTGAAAGGCAGTTACACTGAGAAAGAAGGAGAGGCAGAAAGAGGTCTTCTGGGCCGGCACTGCGGCTCAATAGGTTAATCCTCCACCTGTGGTGCCGGCACACCGGGTTCTAGTCCTGGTCGGGATGCCGGATTCTGTCCCGGTTGCTCCTCTTCCAGGCCAGCTCTCTGCTCTGGCCCGGGAGTGCAGTAGAGGATGGCCCAAGTGCTTGGGCCCTGCAGCTGCATGAGAGACCAGGAGAAGCACCTGGCTCCTGCCTTCAGATCAGCATGGTGCACCGGCCGCAATGCAACAGCCACAGCGGCCATTGGGGGGTGAACCAATGGAAAAGGAAGACCTTTCTCTCTGTCTCTCTCTCTCTCACTGTCCACTCTGCCTGTCAAAAAAAAAAAAAAACCAGAAAAAAAGAGGTCTTCCATCCAATGGTTCACTCCCCAGATGGCCGCAACGGCCGGAGCTGTGCCTATCCAAAGCCAGGAGCCAGGAGCTTCTTCTGGGTCTCCCAAGTGGGTGTAGGGGTCCAAGGACTTGGGCCATTCTCTACTGCTTTCCCAGGCCATACCAGAGAGCTGGATCAGAAGTGGAACAGGCAGGAGTTGAACTGGCGCCCATTTGGGGTGCTGGCACTACAGGTCGTGGCCTTACTCCACTATGCCACAGCACCAGCCCCAAGTCACCTAATCTTTAAGTTTATCTTAACTTCTACTTATTCTTTGAAGACTTTGTGCCTATGCTGATCATTATCTTTACCTTTTCTGTAGTCCTATAGCACAAAAGAGGTTCCCTATAAGGAACTCTTAATTACTGTGTAAATTTTGTTTCTCACTAAGTTTGTGTAGATAAAATACTCTATAATTTCCTTTTGCTCTGATGAAAAAGCAAAGATTTCCTATGATGGCTCAAAAGGGTCATTACTGTCAGCAATATTAACAGCTCTCAGCCACATCTGCTACATTCACAGTCTATTCAGGGTGCAGTCTTCACATTTTCACATTTATAGGTTTCCTCAAGCTTCTAGACCTTTCTACATGCTCATTAGTCTGCCTGGAACAATCTCATCAAAATCCACTCCCCTTCTATCTATTGTATACTCTAGATGGATCATAACTTCATTTCTAAAGCCTCCATTTTTCAGGTGTGCAGGGGCAGATACATCGCCTCTGCTCACTCATAATACCCTTTAGTCGTCCTTCCTGGCTGCTTGCTGTTCTGTGATATAACTGCCTTTATTCATCCCTTTAAATGCACAGAGATAAGGATATATCCTCACTCAATGTTTTATTCTCAGAATGTAGGCCATGGATTTTGAAAGCATGGAAGAATTGAAATGTAGGTTTTTTCCCCCCACAAATTAATTTTAAGCTTTCTGTGTACCTCAAATGTATCTTTAATTATATTATGGTTGTAAGTTAGCTAAAAATGTACTAAGTGCACTGTTTACCTTCACTCCAGGATATAATAATGATTAAATATTAGTTCTGACATACTTGTTGTCCATTCTTGGTGTTTGAACAAACTATATTCTTACTATATTAATGGGTACATTTATTTGCAATTAAAGTCATCTTATGAGAATATAAAAATAAACTTTAAAAGAACAACCATTTATTGTTTTCAACATTAACTTCTAACAAGTATTGAGAAAGATTATCATCAAAGATATATATACTTGTATGGCATTTATTTTTCAATTTTTATTTGCATCAGAAAAGACAGAGTGAGAGCAAGAGTGAAAGAGAGAGAGAGAGAAAGAGGGTGAGAGAGATTGATTCTCCATCTGCCGGTTCACTTTGTTAAATACCTGCTGCAAACAGGGATGAACTAGGCTGAAACCAGGAGCCCAAACATCAATCCATATCTCCATGTGGGCGGCAGAGGCCAAGCACTTGACCCATCCCCTTATCCTTTGCATCCTAGGATACATTATGAGGAATTTGGATGAGAAGCAGAGGTGCCAGGACTTCAACTGGTGCTGTGATAGGCATGTGGGCATCCCAAGTCATGGCTTAACCTGCTGGGCCACAATGCCCACCCCTCTATGGTATTTCCCTACAAAAATTCCCACAAAATAGTACACATATAGGCTTTCCTTTAAAATTGTGCTGTATAGAAGCACTTATGCATGCAATTTATAATTTATATATCAAATATTTTAGTAGCTAAATAATTATTCAGCTTTTCAGTAGCATCTTAGATGGTTTAATGATAACTCGGTATTTGGACAAGCTTTAATTGAGGTTCTATTTGAATCTAGTTCTGTACCATGGAAAAATTCATATAATCTTTATCCTCATTTGTAAAATATGAATATAGGACTACATGAATTTTCAAATCTCATTCAACTTCTAAAATCTATTATTATTTTATTTATGATCCATATATTAACTCAAACATCATTAAAAATCCATACTTTAAAATCCATTTTTATTGTTAAAATTAGAATAATTATAAAGCCCATCATTAAAATTAACAAAAATTGTTTCTTAACACATTTAGAAATACAAAGTTGCTCTGCCCTTGTGATTTTATTACACTTTACATTTTTTAAAAAAAATATTTATCTATTTATTTTGAAAGCATTTCAGAGAAAAAAGAAGAGACAGAGAGATCTTCCATCTGCTGGTTCACTTCCCAGCAGTGGGCCAGGCCAAAGCCAGGAGCCAGGCGAATCATCCATGTCTCCCACATTGGTGCAAGTGCCCAACAACTTGGGCCATCTTCCACTGCTTTTCTTTTGTCAATAGCAGGGGGCTGAATCAGAAGTGAAGCAAATGAGACATGAATCAATACCCTTATGAGATGCTGCCATCACAGTCAGTGGCATTGCCGACTATGCCACAGTGTGGCCCCAAACTACATTATTTAGTTATTACTGTTAATTTGAATGTTAATGTAAACTTCATCAAGAGAAAAAACTATATGGTTGGAAATCATAATAGGGGGCCGGCGCTGTGGCGCAGTGGGTTAATGCCCTGGCCTGAAGCGCCTGCATCCCATATGGATGCTGGTTCTAGTCCCAGCTGCTCCTCTTCCGATCCAGCTCTTTGCTATGGCCTGGGAAAGCAGTGGAGAATGGCCCAATTCCTTGGACCCCTGCACCCACTTGGGAGACCCAGAAGAAGCTCCTGGCTCCTGGCTTTGGATCGGCGCAGTTCTGACTGTCGTGGCCATCTGGGGAGTGAACCAGCGGATGGAAGACCTCTCTCTCTGTCTCTACCTCTCTCCGTAATTCTCTTTCAAATAAATAAAATAAATCTATAAAAAAGTACTCATAGTAGGAAGATACCTCAAGAAGCTCATAAAAAAACAGAATCAATAGACAAGCTTATTTTGGTGCAAAACTCTGGAAATCCATATGTATTTTTTTCATAAGACACATTTCCCGTAAACTTTTTGAAGACTCCTAAATTACATACCTTCTTTTTTAAAGATGTGGATATTTTGAGTCAAGGAAAGTAAAATACTCAATGTTTACTTCATATTAAAGTGTTTTATTTTGAAATGTCTGCTTATGATAGAGGAATATTTTGTAGTAGTAATATATCAGTTCAAGAAATATGTGTGAACCTTAAATTGGCCTGAGCTTCTATTTCTTTTTCTATCTTGAAAATGTCTGTTGCCACTATTTAGACTTCTACTCCACATGTACCTATTGAGTGCCTCTGTTGTGCCATGGATGGTGGTGAACATGTATGTTTCAGGGGAGTTAACTCTCAAGAAGTTTCTCTGTGTTCTCCAGGGTATACTTTAGGAAACAGTTTGGCTGAGATTGTTCCCACACACTTGAAGTAGTTCTTCAATTTTTAAGGAAAACCTCTTTCTTTCCCTTTTGAATTTTTTCTACCCCAGGATATTTTGTGAAAAGATGTCTTGGATTCCCAGTGTTTCAGTTCTTTAAAAATAAGAAAGCTTCCCCATGCCAGGAGTCTGCCTTAGAAGACGTGGATGAAATAATTTATATCTTAAAATCATAGTTTCCTCCAACACACAGAATTCTACATGGTATTATTTATTTATTTCAGTTTCTATATTGTTCACCCGTTACACCTAGCCTTAACAATATTCTCAGGGCTGGCCCTGTGGTGTAGTAGACTAAGCCTCTGTCTGCAGCACCCTCATTCCTTATGGGTGCTTGTCCCAGGACTAGCTGTTCCTCTTCTCATCCAGTTTTCTGCTTATAGCCTGAAAAAGCAGTGGAAGATGTCTCAAGTTCTTGGGCCCTTGCACCCACATGGGAGGCCCGGAAGAAGCTCCTGCCTCCTGGCTTTAGCCTTGCCCAGCCCCAGCCCTTGTGGCCCTTTGGGAAGTGAACCAGTAGATGGAAGACTTTTCTCTTTGTCACTCCCTCCCTCTGTCTGTAACTCTGCCTCTCAAAATAAACAAATAAACTCTTAAAAACAAAAAACAGTTTTTCTAAGTTTGAATGTCAGGAAGGAGAAGTGAGAATATTGCACTCTTTCCTCCTAGATAGGCACATGAACTCTCAGAAGAATTTCCATCTCTTCCCTAGCATCATTTAGCTTTCGGGTATTACTACTTTCTCATAAAAAAGAAAATTATTAATAAAATCACTCTTTATAAGGCAATTATTAACATAAGCTTGCCCTTATTATATTTCCACCACTTTTGGTTCTCTTATTTAAGTTTTATCCTGTATGAATGGCATATTTTGGTGGAGAGAATAGGATGTTTTGCTCTCATGAATTGTGACATGTTTTTGTTATGATTTAAGAAATGGAAGGAGATCAGAGAATAGTGGAGAAAAAAAATATAAAGAGGAAAGAAATAGTAAGACAAAAGAAAAAGAAGTAGAATGTCAATAATTAATAAGCAAAAGGGCCAGAGCAAGTACTGTACATATGTTTGTATTATCTTAAGAGTAAAAGATGACCTGAATTGTGGCACAGAGGGTTAAGTGGTAGCCTGCAATGCCAGCATCTCTTATGTATGCTGATTGAGTGAACTAATGATTGGAAGATCTCTCTACTGCTCTGTGTGTGTATGTGTGTGTGTCCATCTCTCTCTGTAAGTGTGCCTTTCAAAAAATACATAAATCTTAAAAAACAAAAAAAACAGCATCAAAGTAGGGCAAGTGTTGGGCATATCAGTTATGTTGTTGCTTTGGGCACCCACTTCCTTTATCAGAATGCTTGGGTTCAAGTCCTGCCTCAGGTGCCAATTCCAGGTCCTTGCTTAAGCACACTCAGGAAGTCCACAAATAATGACTCAAGCAAATCCGTCTCTGCCACCCATGTGGGAAACCCAGATTGAGTGCCTGGCTTTTTGACTTCTTGCTTCCATCTGGCCCAGCCCTTGCTGTTGTGGGCATTTGGGGAGTGAATGAGTAAATGACAGATCTCTGTCTTTATCTCTTAATTAAATTAACTAATTAGATTTAAGAAGTAGATAATGGATAGAAAGCATAGCTACCAAAACAAGGAAGCCGTTTATCCACTGTTCTACCAATATCTTATGAGGGAGTTTCCAGCAAATAGCTAACAGCATATCAAACATTTTGACTCAGTTTGGAGATAGTTCAATAATGCAGTGCTTCCTCTTCCAGAAATGTACCAGTGTTCTAAGATTAAATGAGAGCTGTGATAGCCCTCACCACTGTTCAGCCAACCGCAGTCTTGACCTTGATGCCATTTCAGTCATTTCCATGGCTACAGAGAAGACCATTAGAGCTCTGCCATATCCCTCATTGTTACAATGACTTTACTTCAAAATAAAAATGTCACAAAGGTATTTTAACTATGAATGCTTCAGTCAGTAGATCATAATTTCATAGGTGCTTGATCTATTTGACTTTACAATAAAATAAATATCTTTTGTATCAATATCTAGTATTCAGGGAATGACTCACTGCAAAAAAAATTAATGTTTTGAAAGCTTTTCCATTGAACAAAAAGATATTATTTCTAAAACTAGCAGTTGTTATAGTAGTTTGATAAAAATACAACACAAGTCAAAATTTATTTACAACTTCCCAAAATAAAAGTAATATTTTATGCCAAGAGTAAATATTTCATTCTGATTATAGCAACCTTGACAAATATGGAGATACTATCTGTGTTGTAGGACAGATCTCAAAGTTAAATCAGCTAACATAACTCTTATTGAATACGATTTTTAAAGCTTTAAGTGCATTTTCTTTCATCTTACCACATTTTTTCTCTCAACCTAACTTTAAATAACATCTTCTACTGAAAGCCACAATTAAGGACAAAAATGTTATAAATAATTTACAATGATACAAAATAGGATACTTCAGAATTTTCATGGAAAATTGAATTAAAATGTTTATTAAAATTCATCTGTACTTTTTTTTTTATTTGACTCATAGAGTTATAGACAGTGAGAGAGAGAGACAGAGAGAAAGGTCCTCCCTCCGTCGGTTCACTCCCCAAATGGCTGCCACGGCCGGTGCTGCGCTGATCAGAAGCCAGGAGCCGGGTGCCTCCCCCCATCTCCCATGAGTGTGCAGGGGCCCAAGCACCTTGGCCATTCTTCACTTCCCTCCCTGGCCACAGCAGAGAGCTGGACTGGAAGACCAGCAACTCGGACTAGAACTGGGCGCCCATGTGGGTTGTCGGCACTACAGGCGGAGGATTAACCAAGTGAGCCTTGATGCCAGCCCCCCATTTATACATTTTGAATAATATACATTTTCTATGAACTTTTGAGGATGTTTTATATTTACATACTTTGGTTTTAATAAACTGGACAAAGGCCAAAATCAAGAGTCAAGAACTTTATCCTAAGTCTCCCTTGTTGCTGGAAGGAACCTAATCACTTGACCCGCATTGCTTCCCAAGGTCTGCCTGAGCAGAAAGCTGGAATTAGGAACTGGAAACAGATTCCAAACCCAAGTTTTCCAACATGGGATGCAGGCATTTTAAATGGAATCTTCACTCTTAGGCCAAATGCTCAACCTCCAATCCATTTTTTAAATTTGATATTATAGCATTTTTTCTTTACATGGTTTAGCTATTCCAAGTATTAATAAACAAAACAGAAGATTTATAGTCTCTACTTCTTTCTCTCTAGTACATAATGATTATCTAAATAAGGGACCCACACTTGTCTTCAATGTAATTATAATTTTGTTTATAAGATATATTACATAGCTCAATATCTGAGGATTGTGATTTCTGATAGAATATTAAAATTCCCTAAGAAAGTTACAAAATATGTTGTAGAAGTTCAGAAAAGGTTAGTCTGACACAATTTTAGAGCTGGCCAGATAATCTTCTTCCATTAACATAGTTTATGAAATAGAGGTTAAAAAGGTATAGTTTTATTTTCCAAAAAGTACTGTTACTGTATTACAACTTGGCTCATTTGCTTTAGGAAGAAGAAAAACCAAGGCAAGAGTAGGAATTCTAAGTTGGGAAGGCCATGTTAAGACAGTGATAGGGTGTAGCACATAAATTACCTCAGTTGTCCTCAATTTCCACATCTATAAAAGACTTTGTATCACATTATTTATCATATCTCATCCAGCTCATAATTTTATGATTATATATAAGACTACTTGGAATAAATGAAATATCTCCTATGATTTAATGAATAATCTAATTTGAAATGAAATGCATGAGGAATTCTTTTGGTATCAGTTGTTAAGCAGAACATGCTTAAGAATAGATGTACTCAACCCAAATTTATTTATAATTAGTAGCTTCAGCTGTCAAATAGCAATTAATGTGCTTTTTCCAAGGGGTTTTTTGCATTCTTCCTGTTACATGCTTTAAGCTACTCATTTGTTTATCATGTTATTAAACGTAGCTGTTAGGTTGAAGCCTATTAAGTGATCACAAATTCCAAATTTAATGAAGTAGAAATTGGTGACATTTTATTTCATTTTCTCATATTATTATATGATAAAAATCACATTGCATTTTATAGTATCTGGAGGACATGATAAAATAGAGTAGCTATTCAAATAAAATCAGTACACTGCGGCTAGAGCTGAAAGGCTGACAGCTGTAGTAAAGAATAGATCCAAAATTCACTGATGAGAGCTCCTTTTATAATTGAATTATCCTGTCTTCTATTTGTTTTAAGTAATGTATTATTCAGTCAATGATCATTTATTGAGCATAATATGTTCCAAATACTAAATTAGGAAAATGGAAGAGACTGACACATCAAGTAGATTGAAAAACACGAACTTGGAATGAAGACAGTAGTGAGAGTTCAGTTGTAAGACTGAAAACTTATAAGCTGATCAGTGTGAGGTGGAGAAAGAGAACACCTTTAGAGTGATGTGCCAATACTAGACTCAAACCAGGCTAAATCAGGCTAGTAACATGATTTACTTATTCCGGAGTCCTTTAGTATTTATCCGATCAAGAATGTAAAGAAAAAAAAAAAAATTGGAAAGACCACTGGACTCTCATTTCATCATGCTAGTATCTTTTCATTGATTATAAAGATTTCACATATATAATTTATTTGGTTATGATGTAAATATCTATATATTATTTCATCTCCATGCATTTGCAACAGAGATTTTTATTTGACTGCTACATCTGGAAATAGCTAATAAACAAGTAGGATGGACCAACAAGAACATTGTTTGCATGAATATTGATTTATTTATCACTGGATAAATTATCCTGTTGGAAAAAAATACCAGGCCTAAAGAGCTTGGCTCTGAGAAGAATTGTTAGTTTTCAGATGGAGGTTGAATTCTGAATGCATTGTGGTGACTGACAATTATTCTCATTTCCTGGACAAACCACCCTTAGACCTGAGGTTCACAGAGAACAAGAGAACTATAAATACCAACTGTGATGATATTTTTATAATTCTCATGAAATATAAGAATGCAAGCAACTTATTTGGGATGAATCATAAATAATATCAGAATGAGGACAGAACTTATCTTTCTCAAGCACTTATCAAAAAGTCACTGTGTAAATAACTTACCTAAAGACGCTTATGGTTCAAGTGTTGAATGGTAGCACAAAGACACAAAGAGGAAAAGAGCTCAGGTTCTAACCATACCCATAGTGATGACTGCTTGCAGAGAGACGCTCTGCCGTGTAGCTTTGTAGCATAGACTGCAATGCCTAGTCAAATACATACAGAATGGTTACAAAAGCAAGCCCCTTGTAGAGACAGCAATACCTCTAGAGCTCTGCTATGGCCAGTATCTGTGAAAAAACATGCCTGGAGAATATGGCAGTTGGTTAAATGGCCCTGTGCTTGGCAAAAACCATCGTTCTCTGTCAAATACAAATAATTCTGGTAGAGCAATATCCACAGCTAAAGGAGAAACAAGGACAGTGGGCAGATGACCCCCGCCCCCACTCACACAGTCAAAATGGGCTTCTATATGAGGTATGCTCCAGATCTTTATCTTCCCTTGGTGTTAACTGATTTTAAATACATAATTCCATTGATCTTTCAAGTCTATAAGAATCTAGCTTTAAGCCCACATGAGGTTTCTTTTTGGTATAAACTGATTTACTGACATCTTAAGAATACCTTTACATTATGGTATCTCAGAAGAACTCAAAAGTAACTCACTGGTGCTCAACTCACATTGTATTACTTGTCATTTCTTTTTTTATTTTTTATTTTTTTGACAGGTGGAGTTATATATATAGGGAGAGACAGAGAGAAAGGTCTTCCTTCTGTTGGTTCACCCCCAAATGGCTGCTATGGCCAGCACACTGTGCTGATCCAGAGCCAGGAGCCAGGTGCTTCCTCCTGGTCTCCCATGCAGGTGCAGGGCCCAAGCACCTGGGCCATCCTCCACTGCCCTCCCAGACTACAGCAGAGAGCTGGACTGGAAGAGGAGCAACCGGGACAGAATCCGGCACGCCCCGACCGGGACTAGAACCCCGGGGTGCCAGCGCCACAGGCAGAAGATTGGCCTAGTGAGCCGTGGTGCCAGCTTCTTTTGTTTTTAAGATTTGTTTATTAATTTGAAAAGCAGAGTGACAGAAAGAGAGAGAGAGAGAAAGAGAGAGAGAGAGAGAGAAATAGAGAGAGAGAAATAGAGAGAGAGAAATCTTCCATCTGCTGGTTCACTCTCCAAATGCTCACAACAGGCAGTTCCGGGCCAGGCCAAAGCCAGGAGCCATGAACTCCACCCTAGTCTCTCACATTGGTGGCAGGGACCTAAGTACTTGGATCATCTTGTGCTGCCTTCCCAGGTGCCTGAGCAGGAATGCCAGATTTGAAACAAATGGCTGGGATTCCAACCATCATTCCCTGTGATATACCAGCATCATAAGCAGCAGCTTAACCCACAGCATCATAATCACTGTCCCTACTTGTAGATTTTTGAAGTCATATGGTAGAAGCACAACATGGAAAAAACATGGAGGGGCAAGATACTAAGTATTAGTTGGACTTGTTTTGAAATGCAAGTTTGGGCTTTGCAGCTTCTTAGAGTTTTCCAGGCATGAGAGCATAGCTAGTTTAGGAACCATCATACGAATGAAAGTGGTTACTCTAAAAAAACCACTTATGAGAACACATACTAGAGCATTTTGTTTTTTTTTTTTTCTTTGTGTTTACAAATCTGGTATGTTCTTGCTCAAGAAACCTTTGTGTCTTGATTTATATTTCCAATCATGTCCTGATTCAAATGTTACATTTTCAATGAGGTCTTTGTGCAGCTACTGACATTGCAGTACTTACTTGTCATGACATTTTTATATCACGCTCAGAATTATTTCATTAACTCACTTATTCACTGTGCAGTCCACTTACTTGTTTAGTTTTTTGGTTGTCTCCTTCACCCCGCAACTACCACTAGAATGAAAGTTCCATGAAGACATTTGTTTTTATCTGCTTTGTTTTCTGCTGTGTCTCTAGTGCCTGTAATAGTGTCTGACACAGAATAGGCATCGGTTAAATATAGGTTGGCAAAAGAAGTAATTTATGGAAATTTGAATATTCTGACAAGATGTCTGATTGATTCAAAGATTATCGTGGAATAACGGTGCACTATCATCTACTATGTCATATCCCTCCAATATTTCTTCCCTTAACCACTGCAATAGCATCATGGCTTGCTTTTCTGATTTCAACCTTCTTCATTTGCAGCACATTCTCCACAGAGGAATAAAACAGTGAATGTCTTCCCCAGCTCCTCCAGGAACTCCCACTGCTTCTCAAAGCTAGAGATTTCTTCTAGCACATAACTTCTAGGCCTTTGCTGACCTATGTATACATTCTTCCTCTCATTTTGTCTTCTCCTACATTGCTGATCTTCACATTCCTTGATCCTGCTGAATTATTCTACCCTTGGGTACTGGTACTTGCTCTTCTTTCTGTTTGGAATAAACCTTGGTGTAGCTGACTTCTGTGTATCAATTATTTCTTAAAACTTATTTCATATTTAGCATTTGAAGAATAATGATATATAGTTTAATAGAAAGATCATATTTATGTTTTGGATAATAATATTGATTTGTATACGTTTATGAATATAAATTGAAAGTATATTAACACTTCATTTAAGTATCAAAAATGTTCAAACACCTTCCATATAATGGGCTAGAGAATTCAAAATGTAATAACAAGCTACAATCATTGTAGTAGGGGGAGTTATGAAGTCAAGTTTCTGGTTTATTAGAATATAATGTCTAGCATTTTTGTAAAGCTTACATGAGTACTATGTCAGAGACTATATTATCAGATTTTTCACATGAAATTTTATGTGGATTTTATATAATCATTGTATAGATACAAAAGCTATAATGCAGATGGTGCAAGTAAATTTTTAAAAACCTCACAAAGATAAAATGGATTCCTGGAGCAGGCACGTCTGACTTCAGAGCTCAGGCTGCCTCTGCAACATAAAAGAATTCTCATGTGAAAAAGAGTATAGTTGGAGTAGGGAGTTAATCAGAGAATTCTGTGGTCAAACAAGATTTCCAGAGAGGGTGACATTACACTGAATATGGAAGGACTCATGAGTGCAAAAATACAGATGAGCCTGAGAAAAATGACTCTTTCTTGAAAGTGCAAGTCCATTGAAAGAGTGGACAAAAGGGGAGTGGCAAAACTGAGCTGTGTGCAGTGCAAAGAGATTTAATTTAATCCTGTAGGTAACCACATCATTAAGTAAGTGTATCAGCAAAATTATACATTGTTCACAGTTTAAGAAATCTTTAGGCAACCCTGCAGTATTCCTGTGGAGAGCTGATGAAGATCCTGAAATAAGAAAAAGGGCAAACAGATGAGAGACTGAATACATATTTAGTAGTTAAAATCAATGGGAATTATTGATTAATTAGATGGGGGATGTGAGCCAGAGGTAGAAGCTTAAACGTAAAAACTAGGGTTCTGTTTAAAATGACACAGAAGGGGGCAACAGGCATACTGGAATATAACAAGTATTAACTCAGATACTCAGGTTCCTGCAACTTACATTGGATACCTGGATTGACTTCCAGGACTCTGGGTTTGTGGGAGCCCAGCTCTAGCTGTTTTGGACTTTTGTGGCATTACCACTGGATGAGAAATCTTTTTTTCTGCCTCAATAAATAAGAAGAGGAATAAAAATTTAAACTGATGGAGAGGTTTGTGTGTTGTTAAGGAATTTCAAAGAAAAAACAGATTTTGAAGGAAATACTGTTATTTTTGAGTGCCTGAAGGAAATTTATATACCCACTAAATTATCTGAAATACATATTTTAAAGCAGCATGCCATTTAGATACTGCTCTGAAGGCAGGAACCTAGTTCACATTCCAACCTGACTACTTTAAATTTTGTGCAACTTTGGTAAATTACCTAGCATCTCTGAACCTTAGTATCTTCATCTACCAAACTGACAAAATTCACAGCACGATATACTCTCCCCATAGAAAATGGGTGCTACACTCTATGAAAAGTATACTGAACAATAGACAGTGTGTGTATCTATAGAAGTGTCTACTGTTTTCATTATTACTTGCTGTTTGGTTGGGACCTGAAATAAAATAACCTTAACGTATGTGTGTGTGTGTGTGTGTGTGTGTGTGTGTGTGTGTAAATAAACAGATTAGTTCAACCAAGTTGATGATCTGGAACCCATGAAATCATCTTGGAATACTGTATAGGAAGAGAGAAAGTGGAAGCTAAGAATGAAATCCATGGGAATATTCACATTGAAAAAGTAGAAGAAATTTTAAAGACCCCAATTTTGGTTCTTTTGGATAAACACTCACAAGTTGGATTGCTGAATCATGTGGTGGTTTCATTTCTAAGTTTTTGAGTAACACTAGTACAGTTTTCCAGGACAGCTGTTCTATTTTCCATTCCCACCCGAACAGTGTTGACCATGTTCCACTTTCCTCACTTCTTCAACAGTGGTAGTCACTCTTGGTTTTGTAGTAGTCATTCTGAAAGAAATGAGGTTATAGCTCATGGTTATGATTTTCATTTCCCTGATGAGTCATAACATGGAGTCTGATTATTACTCCATCACTGCTGCATCCTAGAGTGTGTGTTAGTAGAAGCTGGAATCAGGAGCCGGGGATCCATACCAGCTACTAAAAACACTATGTGAGCATCCTACCTGTCATATTAACCACCAGGCCAAACGCTACTCAGGTATAGAATCTCTTACAAGAAAAAGACCTGACCTAAAGTGATTGGAATCTTACCATTTTGATGTGTGTTTTCCAAAACAAAATACATCTCAATAAGTATTAGGCAGAGATGCTTAAGAAATCACAGGCAATTGGAGAAACTTTGATGTTTTAGTGGCCTGGAAATAATGCAGTTCACAGTCTCCAGGGACAACACAAAGAAAAATTGAAAAAAAAGACTCAAACTATTACATTCCTCCCAGATCAGTGACATTGCATCCAATATTTTGAATATCAGTGAGAAATGAAGTCTGCAAGTCTTCAACAAGCAAATGAAAAAACTAATATCATCTATCCATTATACACATATTGACATAATCAATATGATTTTCAGAGAAGCTCACTCTGAAAAAATTAGATATTATAGATTTTCACAGAAAATCATAGAAATGTTCATAGAAATGTTACTTTACAGGTGAAAACACCATTAAAAAGAAAATTCTCACATTGTTTGCATGTGCTGGAAATCATTTCAGGCTTTAACAACATATCTTATTTTGGTTATTTGATTTAAAAAAAAAAAAAAGGAAGCCTAAAATCTTAATCATGATTTTCACGAATTGCATTGTTATCAGAGATTTTGACAGAAAAATCTCACAGTCAAAATTTGTTTTGCTTCTTTCAAATTAATGGTTTTGCTGAGAATTGAAGGTATCATAGACTGTCTCAGATTTTCAAGGAAACATCTTAGATCATCTGCTTAAAATTTTTGAAAAAATAGCCTTTTTTGAATAACATGCAACATAATTCTCAGGACAATATGAAGAGAATAAACTTAGCCTGCATAATGCTTGGATTATTTAAGTAAGTAACATGATAAATAACCTTTATTTAAGGCTTTGCAAGTCATAATTTTAAGGATGCTGAAAACAAATGTAAGTTCCTCTGACCAAACTGCCATTGTGCAAAAAGAGATCAGGAACAAGTGTCAGTTCATACTTACCAGTACTAGGGAAGTTCAGCCTGATATGGCACAAAATCAAAATTAGTAAAGACTGGTCTACATACTTACAGACAGACTCTTAAAGCACTGCAAATACTTCTGAACATAAATTCTTAGGTGACCTTAAATATGAACTATAATTCATTGTTTCTTACTAACACAACTAGAAGTAAAGGTATATTTGTGAAGATAATCTTTTTTGTGAGAACAAAGATAATAATGGGGCATAGCTTCCAACATGAAGACCTGCTGATCTTTTGTGTGAAATACTTTAGCAATGCCACTAATGGAAATTCCAGTTTCATTTTTGATTTTTTGGATTAATTACA
This sequence comes from Sylvilagus floridanus, assembly GCA_949820135.1. Lineage (NCBI taxonomy): Eukaryota > Metazoa > Chordata > Mammalia > Lagomorpha > Leporidae > Sylvilagus > Sylvilagus floridanus. Next base: position 58,871,001 of record OX463242.1, read on the forward strand.
TGGATTTCATCAGGATGAAAAATAAAATTGATCAGATGATATTGTTAAAAGGAACAAATTATGTTATATACTATTTTGAAGAATATGATTCCAATTTTATTCTAAATATACCAACTATAACTGGTGAATACACATAAATATTTTATGTTAGTAGGACCAAATTTGTCACATTATATCAAATCATTATTAATGGTTTTCCTGGAGAATGAAATTGTGTAGAACAGAACCAGCAGTTAGGTACCTCTCTTACTTTTTTTTTTTTAATTTATTTTACAGGTAGAGTTATAGACAGTGAGAGGGAGTGACAGAAAGAAAGGTCTTCCTTCCATTGTTTCACTCCCCAAATGGCCGCTACGGCTGGCACTGCACCAATCCAAAGCCAGGAGCCAGCCACTTCTTCCTGGTCTTCCATATGGGTACAGGGGCCCAAGCACTTGGGCCATCCTCCACTGCCCTCCTGGGCCACAGCAGAGAGTCGGAAGAGGAGCAACTGAGACTAGAACCTGGTGCTCATATGGGATGCCGGCACCTCAGGCAGAGGATTAACCAAATGAGCCACGGCGCTGGCCTATACCTCTCTTACTTCTATAATAAAATGAATTCCAAAGATGGTGTATATATTATGAACTATTAGTTTACCATTTCAACTGTTCAGTCTGTTTTCAAGAAAACATAGTGACTTCTTCAGGAATAAAATGTAAGAGTGTTTAATTGTTTTACTTGAAAATTTTAGAATCATTTACCTTTTAGGAAAAATCAAATAACTGCAGGAAAAATAAAACAACAAAGATCTAATGATTTGTTCTAAATGTTACATTACAGATGCAACCATGTGAAGAAATACGGTTCTAATGTTGTAAACTACATAAGCAAAATATCTAGGTCCAGATTTAGCTCCTTTTGGGTCATGGACAACCACTTTCATATAATGTCCTCAAAAAGAGTGATTAAGAGACACTGAAGAAATGCAGACTAAAAACCAGGTCTTCATCATAGAGATGAACCTATTTTCAGGTTCAAACTCAGCTGCGTATATTTTTACTTAAGGATTCTTTTTTAGTTTTCCACTCACTGCCATCATTTTAAATTTTTTTTTTCTTTTTTGTGGTCATTCTTTTCTTGTTTTTGATTTTTTTGTTTCTTTTCAGAACAAAGCATCTTTTCTACCATGCAGCAAATTAGACAACAGTTGGGCTTTTTACCATGACTATGTGATCTGGTGTCTCATAAGACAAATAAACCTTGATGGTGAATTAGCATATAAGTACATTATTGTTTGAAGAACTTTATCTAAATTATTGTCTATGAGTTGACTGATATTATATCCCAAACAAAATATAGAGGGGAGGCAGAGATAGGAGTAGTTAATTATTTTCATCAGTAATTTGGACTAAGGATCTGCATGTTTGGTCTAATAACAGTTTGCTTTTTATCAATATATAAATGCTAACCAAAAAAACCCTATAACTGGCTATTACAATTTAAGGCCAGAAATAGAAAAGTTCAATGTAAGCAAATTCTGTGTAGTACACATACTAAAAGAAACTGAACCATTTAGAAGAGATGGAGAAGAGCTGAAGAGTCCTGTTTTCTCTAATTTAGCCATTATTTACAACATATGTCTGAATTGTAATATAGAAATTCATTTACTTAACAGATCAGATGGTACATTGCTTAAATTCATCAGACGTTTGAAAGATGTAATAGTTCAGTTTTTAACAGATGAAATATTTATAACAGGAATAAAGCACAGGTCACTAGTCCTGGCTTTAAATCTCAGTGTGTGCATTCACATGCATGTGGCACTCAGCAAGTCATTGATGTTCTCTGACCCCAACATTCTCAATCTGTAAATTAAGGAAGATGAAACAGTGGGGAAAGTCTTAAAATAATATTTAAAAATGAAAAATTTTTGATCTACTCAAAGCACTAATACATCTATGCTATTTTTTTTCTAAAGAGGAATACAAACACATTTAAAATATGTAATTCTAATGCAATCAAAAATATGTTTTATGTACTCATAAAACATACAGCTAAAACTGGCTAGAAAAGATGACATTAGCTTTCTGGTTTTATTTTAAATTGTACTTCTAATGAACTAAAAATTTAAAAATAACATTAAATCTGCAAGTCTTAAGTTTTCTTAATAAAGTTTCTAATTTCAGTAAAGCTGCAGAATATATAATTTATTTTGTGAAGTACAATGTTCATTTAAATAAAGTTATTTTATTAAGTGCATTATATTTTGTAAATTTTTGTAAGATTACATAGTTTTTTGATGAATTTATTAACTTTTGATAATTAAGATAAAAGACCACATATTTCTTTTGAATACTTTGGTAAATCTCTGGATAAGCTATTGAGTAAAATTTCATTGGCCAAAGTAGTCTGGTCCAGAGTTTGACAAGATCGTTCAAACTATACTGGAGAACACCTTAGAATTGCAAACCTGAATGGGACTGCCTAGTTTGACATCAGCTTTATTCCAGTGGGACAGATTTGGCACAAAAGAAAACAGCAGGTTAAAAAAGGCGTAAGGAACACAGCTATGAGAGAAGTTTTATGCTTAAAGGTAAGGAGGAGTGGTTTGAATTTCTAAAAGATGAGAGAATAAGCTGCTTTAGATCTTTCAAAGTACTGAAACAGTCATTTGTGCGTAAAAGCAAGACTCTGAGCTTCAGAGAGTTCAGAGAACTTCTTCCTGAAGCTACTGATATAGCCACACCAGGGATTGTCAGATATTGCAGGGCACTCTGTCAGCTGTCAGGAAAGAAATCTATCAGATGAAGTAGTCTGAGTTGGAGCAAGTGCTCCACAGTGTCACCCCGGGAGCTCTCAACATGCTTCATGAACAAGGGCTCCCTGGTGTACTCTGATTTATGTATATCTGTAAAGTGACTCCTGATGTAGTAAAAGGAAGACACTGATCAAGAGAGCTATCACACTATGAATGCTTTCACACTGTTGCCACCTTATTCAGCCTATTGTCCATGGCTGCAAGGACACAAAAGCATCACAGACTAATTCCCAGGTGCCCTCTGCTTTCCATAGAGATCCCTTTCAAGGGTCATTACTTGAACCATCACTCACTTCCTATGTTAGTAAAGAACAGTAAGCAGTTAAATTTGTGTTTGAAAAGTCCTTTTGCATGCCATATACCTTAACATTTTCAAAATTTATCTAATGCTTACCAAGGTCCATACCTGCTGATAATGTTCCTAAATATGCAATTGGATTTCCTTTGTAATCATTCGCATATGCTTTGTGCCGTGTTTCATTATCTGCTATTTTAGGAGTGATCATATTTCATCTTCATTTCATAATATTTCCAATCCAACAAAGTCCAAATTATATTGGGTTTGTGCTAGTACTAATGTGTAAAAATGTGTATATTATAGATTGGTTGCTGTTGAAATTGTCTATTGTATATAGTTTACTGAGACTTAAGAATTTGAACAAAATGAAAAGCAAGGTATAATCAATATTATAATATATGAGACTTCCAAGTGCATTTAAGGTATATGTAAGGGGTTTGTTTTGTAAAGAGGTATATAAAACAGGAAGACATGATTCACAGCCTTTATATTGTACAATGCAGACATGTATTCATTTTGGAGAGTTTTGTCATTGCTGCTGATGGTATACTGAAATGTGTGCCCAAGATCCTGAAAAACATCATTTGATCAGTTCTTTAAACAAACATGAGGCGATGTAAGATCTCAGAAGTTTTTAGAAATAATAATGAGAACTGCTTCATTAATAATAATGATGATTGAAGAACACTTGTTCCATGTGAGAATAGAATTATGCAGACATAGCATAATTATGAAGACCTTATAGCAGATTTTTGGTCTGCACCTAGACTCAACAAATTTAACAAATTTTAGATTTGCTTTATAAAAGTACTTTATATTAGAGTTATAAATAAATATATTGTGACTTTCTTTAGCATTCCCAAGCAACTATTTGCTACATAGCACTTGTATGTACTACCTACTTATTTAGAATTTTCCTTGACTAGTAGCTATTCAATAAACATTTGTTTAGTGTAAAATATATTATCCCATTATTTGTTTTGAACTTTAGGCCCAAATAATTTATTTTTAACTTGATACCACTGCCTTTGTTGCTTAGGCATTGATTTTATCTGAGTTACAGTGCTTTTCCTACAGGGCCCCCAATACTCTGTACTGAAGGGAAAATTTATTCCTAACTTTCCATGGCTTCTTTTTTGACCCACTTAAGTCAGAAAGGTTCATATTCTATCATTTACTTGCACTTCATAGTCTTTGGAAAGACCGTATGAACCTTACTGAAAATGATGATGCCAAAGTAGTCTTAAATTATATGTATCATAATTTGTAATAGTTCCATGGCTGAAAATATTTCTTCTCAAATCTTTCCCAAAATTCTATAATTTATGGAAAGAAAAAAAAACATAATTCAGCCTATAAAATGTGTAGACTGAAAATCTTGTGTTTTTAATTCCATCTCTGACATGTTAAAGAACCATGATAAAGTATATTCACAACAAATGCCACTATTGATTTTCATCCATGGAAAAGAAGAAAGAAAATGTCTCCATATCTGAAGGTCACAATTGTGACCTTGTACCATTATTGTTTGGAATGCAATAATGAGAAGATGACCAAAAAGTTTAAAGGAACAAGAGTTTTGCTTTATGCATTTCCAGAAGAATTACAGTAAGGCAGAGCAGACCAGCAGGCTGAGTTATACAGTACAAACATACCACCCTTGACATGGTGGCAACAGTTCCTTTCCTGTAATGAAATTAAAAGCAATTTTCATGTTTCTTAGATACGTATTACAGAAATTTCCACAGTGGTGTTTCAAAACTCTGGTATTAATTTTGTGAAGTTCTTTAAGTTTGTGTTGATTTTTCAAATTTCTGAACTCATGGTACCACATAGAAAAAGTGGCTGGCTGGACAGAATTCCTGCTCATGTAATTCAAATTCCCACTTATAGAGAAAGGGACAAACAGTTTAAGATCAAAGAGTACTTTTAATATAGTAAAATTATAAATTAATTATGACCCAATAATCTAGCACAAATTGTTTGTTAATGCATTTAAATGGGTCAATGAATGATGATAAATGAGAAAAGCATTCCAACAAAACAACTGCTTTAGTAATGCATATTTTGTTAATACAATTTTGCTATCTCAGTGAATATGGGAGTCATTCCTTTTTAAAAGTGATAGGTGGGGTTAGTGTTGTGGCACAGCAGGTTAAGCCACCATCTGGGACATGGACATCCCATATGCACACTGGTTCTATCCTGGTTATTCTAATTCTAGTTTAGTTCACTGCTAATTCACCCAGGGATGCAATAGAACATTGTCCTAGTGATTGGGCCCCTGCAACCATGCAGAAGACCTGGATGGAGTTCCAGACTCCCAGCTTTGACATGGGTCATTATGACCATCTTGGGGGTGAACTAGCAAAAGAAGTATCTCTCTCTGCCTTTCTTTCTCTCTCTGTGACTCTAACTTTCAAATAAATTTTTTAAAAAGTCCTTGTTTATAGTAATAGGTGCTATCATATTTTAACTCAATCGTATACATTTTTCAACCATACTTGGAATTCTCTTTGCTTTGGTTATTCTTTAAAATTAATTCTACCATACAACTGCTAATATACTTGTTAATATTATACTGATGTCTCTATGTAATAGGTTTGATTAGTGTGGGGTATTTGATATTATAACTAATATTTAAGATATTAATAAATCAATGTTTTTCTTTTAGCACCAAATCTTATTTTGAAAATAAGAATTAGAAATATTACTACATTTGAATTTAGGTGATTAAAAAAAGTAGTGTATGGCTCCAGGTTTCCTTTCCTTTTTAAAAAATCTCTTTCTTTCTTTCTTTCTTTCTTTCTTTCTTTCTTTCTTTCTTTCTTTCTTTCTTTCTTTCTTTTCTTCCTTCCTTCCTTCCTTCCTTCCTTCCTTCCTTCCTTCCTTCCTTCTTTCCTTCCTTCCTTCCTTCCTTCCTTTCCTTCCCTCCCTCCCTCCCTCCCTCCTTCCTTCCTTCCTTCCTTCCTTCCTTCCTTCCTTCCTTCCTTCCTTCCTTCCTTCCTTCCTTCTTTCCTTCCTTCCTTTTCCTTTCTCTCTTTTTTTCTTTGTAAGACAGAGTGACAAAGAGAGGGAGCTATGGTGAAGGCAGAGATTTTTCTGTCCATTCATTTCTCAAAGCCTGCAGTAGTCCAGTCTGGGCCAAGCCGAAGCCAGGAGCCAGTAACTCCATCTGGGTCTCCTACATGGGTGGCAGGGACCCAAGCACTTGAGCCATCGTTTGCTGCCTTCCTGGGCGTCTTAGCATGGAGCTGAGTCAGAAGAAAGGATCTCTGACTGGAACTGCACTCCATTATGGTGTGTGGACATCCCAAGTGGCAGCTCAATCCACTGTGCCAGAATGCTTGCCCTTTTGGATTTTTTTTTAAGCTGGCCATATCTCATGCACTGTTTTTGTGGAAAGCTTGTGATACACTATGTGGATATTTTGCATTAAGACTACTTCTACTTTCCCAGATAATTATTTTGATAAAGTTCCATCTACTATAATTTACAAAAGATGTAGGGAATTTAAAAATAATTCTTATTGATATAATAATTAAAAATGCTTTCACTATCCTTAAAATGAACACATTTAAAAATAATTACTGGTTCAGATATTATATATTGCTTTATACTATTGCTAGCATTAGCTACTATGAAATCCATAGGTTATATGCTATTTCCTCCAATATAAAATATCAATATCTGTAAAGTTATCATCAATATAAAAACAACTTTCCTGGACAAAAACAAAAATATCTGGTAAGATTCTTATGAAATCCATTGCAGGATGCATCCTAATTTTAAAAAATGTTAAGATGATAAGAAATTCTGTCCTTAGATTTGAGAAAATGTGATAATAATTCTGTATATATATATATATATATATATATAATTTTTATGATATTCCAAATTTCTGGAATCCTGAATGAAACTGATTATATTTCAGCTGGCCATTTTTTCTTTATCTATAATGAGAACCCTTCACTCACAGTGTTTACAGCTTTGCTGACTTTGTTGTTAATAGAAGTACAATAATAAATGGATACAGATTGAACTCACATAATTGTGTGACCAGTTTTCACTCTGGTCAAGGCTGGAAAATACATGAAATATATTCTGAAATATTTCATTATATTGTAACATAGTGTTTCTAGATGTGAAGAATGTGGGGGTGTAAGAAGTTAATATATTAATTTGAAGAAATAAAAATCATGAGAAGTGTTTGTTGCTATTACTTACCAAGAAAAGTGTGTGATGAACAGAATATTAGGTGGAAAATGGACCATCCCATATTGGAATACCCAGGTTCTAGTATTGGGTCCTCTTCCAATTCCAGCTTCCATTTAATGTGCACCCTGGGATATAGCAAGTGATGGCTCAATTGGTTCATTGCTACAATTATGGGACGGTTAGATTCAGTTAATTGTTCCCAGCTTTGGTCTGGCCCAGCCTTGGCTACTACAGAAATCTGGGTAGTGAACTAGGTAATGGAATTTCCTTCTCTCTGTATCTCTTTCAGGTAAATAAAAATTAAATAACTAAAAAGTTTAATTAAATTTTAATCTAAACTTGAATTATCACAGTATAGAGTGAAGCAATAAGACAAAAATGCATCATTACTAAAAAAACACCTTTATTAGGACATGGAAGCTTTTAGTAATAACAATATATGTGTATTTTAGGAAAAATGCCTCGGTTATCCCTGTTAATTTCACCTTGCTTACATTGTTATTATATTTATATATAGTATTTTAAAATGCATTAATAATTCCTAGATTTACACATGATACACATATCACAATTTCCGGAAACATACAACCTTGCTTCTTTTAGGAGGACACCTAGATTGAAATACATGTATCAATCCCATACCTGCATTGTGATGTAGGTATATATACATATACATATATATGTGTATAGTACACATATATCTTCTGTGTCACTACAAAATTTCCACTATTGCTATGATCCTATGGACAGATGCAAAGCTAGCAGAGTGGAATGAATTCAAACAGTTTTAATTAAGCCTGTCTTGTAGCTTTAATTAAGTATGCACCAGCTTAAAATACATCTGGTCTATAAAAATGGCATAATGAGTATCTGATCTAACAATTTGATTTTCTCATTGTTTCTCAGATTCTTCTGTGGGTATCTGTGAATTTGCCTAAAAATAGAACCTATTAGTTTTAATGATTTCTTCTAGTTACATTTCATGGTTAAAATTTATGTGTACGTATGTGTGTGTGTCTATAAATAGTGTATTTAAACATAAAAACGGAAGTTTACAATATAAAGGTGGGAATTCATCATTTGAGGTAATTTTTCAACATTTATGTTATTGTAAAAGTAGCATTGCATGTTAAAGAAAATGATAAAAACAAATTTTCTATGATTTCCACCTAGTGACTTAATTGCTTTATTTCCCTGTCCCTTTATTCTTTGTGCTGTTCATATGAATTTTTTATGTTTTGATTACACTATCAATAAAAGTAATATAGTTTTATTTTACTGATTAACTTAGTATTTTAAAACTTAGGTTTATTATATAATTCTCTTTTGCAATACTTACATATTTTTGAAATATTTACTTACATATTTTGAAATAACTACATACTGCATTGCTTACATATTGTGAGATAATTGTAGATAGGCTAAAACCACTATTTGAATGAAAGTTTTTAGTATCTTTTTATTTCTCTTTTATGCCACAGCAGCAATGGAACTTCTTTCAAAACCAAATTTTCTTTTTAAAAATGTTGCATAATTACATATTTTGCATCTTAACTCTTTGCATTTGTGGATCATAGAATACTTTGCATTCATGAATGAAAAATAAAATGATGAACAAGATATCAGTAATAAAGATGAAAATCAGGTATCCAAAATAAGAAAAAAACAAAAACAACAGAGAATCATGGTATATATCCAGATTTGGAGAGGTGTCACTATTGAAAGAGCAGAATGAGAATAAACTTCTAAATAGAGGTTTGAAAGATTTTACCTCTGTTTAATTGCATTACATTCAGTGAAGGAACACAATTTTCTATAAAGCATTATAGCTACATAGAAAAGGGAAACTTTGGGCTGGCGCCGTGGCTCACTTGGTTAATCCTCCACCTGCAGCGCCAGCATCCCATATGGGCACCGGGTTCTAGTTCCGGTTGCTCCTCTTCCAGTCCAGCAATGTGCTGTGGCCAGGGAGGGCAGTGGAGGATGGCCCAAGTGCTTGGGCCCCTGAACCCACATGGGAGACCAGGAGGAAGCACTGAGCTCTGGCTTCGGATCAGTGCAGAGAGCCAGCCGTAGCGACCATTTAGGGAGTGAACCAATGGAAAGAAGACCTTTCTCTCTGGTTCTCTCTGTAACTCTATCTGTCAAATAAAAAAAAAAAAAAAAAAAGAAAGAAAGAAAAGAAAAAATGAAAGGGAAACTTCAATTGAAAAAAGATTATTACATGGTTTATTCAATTATTACATGATATTTTCTGTACATTTATGGTTTAGTTTCATTTTTGGTGATTATTTTTGCTGTTTAAATATGACCTTGATATTGTTACGGCTGTGCTGGAGTAAAGAATACACCACGAGACAGTCTCTTATGCAAAACGCAAGAAGAGTATTTTATTGACCAGCATGCTGGAGTCACAGTGTCACAAATGTGAGCGAGCGACCCTGAGTACAAATCGCATCAGCTTTTTATAGTCACACAAAAGTTCTGAAGAATCTGTGGAACATATTTCACATGGGAACCGACGGAACAGAGGAATCCTGTAAGCACAGGTGCAAGGTACAGATAACATCAGCTATTAGCAAGATTTACAACAGGTAAGGGTCACTTTCACCATACATTTCCTAAGGTTAAATAAAACCCTAAGTACATCAGCTGGGTGCCTGTCAAGGTGAACAGGTTGGTCTGGGTCCTAGTTTCGGTGGGCCATTCCCCTAATTTTACAAGGCCACATTCCGGTATTATCTCTTCCTACCCCGGCATCACCATGTCTATTTAGTAAAGACAGGCCTCAACCTGACTCGGGGAGGGGTTGAGGCCTGTCTTTACTAAATAGACATCCAGAAAGTAGGTCAAATCCAGAAAGTAGGTCAAAAGTCAATCTGGCAAGGGTCAGAAGAGGAAGGGGGGGAGGGTCCTGCTTAGTTTTAATATTCCTTCAATATTAACAATATAATATTTCTGTTGCTTGATTTATACTTTAAAAAAGCCTATTCATTACTGATACTATTGGATTTTGGTTAACTGTATTAAATAAAATTAACTATCTTTTAAGTTTACACTTATTATGAACCTATTGTATGATGGACAAGGCAGTAGTCTCCCTTAACTGCTGTTTCACTCTCTGTTGTTTCATTTACCTATAGTTAGCCTTAGTCTGAAAATGTTAAATGGAAAATTCCAATAATAAAACATTCTTGTATTTTAAATTGAATTTCTGTAAATTAAATTGTATTTTAAATTGCATTTTTGTAAATTCTTGTGTCATCCTAGCCAGGGTGTGAATCATTCATTCCTTTTTCAAGGGTATCTATGTTGTACATGCTACTTACATGTTAGTTACTTAGTATGTATCTTGGCTATCAAATTAACAGTCATGGTGTCTCAGTGCTTGTGTTCTGTAATCCTTGCCCAATAGCCTGACTGTGTCATAATGCATAGGTGCACCAAATCACTGATCTAACTTCATGTCATCCTGTAGGCATTGTATCAACTAATCTCATCATAAGAGGAAAGGTAATGTATAGCTCTACCAAAATGTTGTTTTGTGAAAGGGAGAGAAATGGAGACAGAGCTCACACTCACTTTATTATATTGTTGTAATTCTATTTTATTATTAATTATTGTTGTTAATCTCTTCCTGTTCCTAATTCATAAATTAAAATTTATCGTAAATATGTGCAATTAGAAAAAAACATTATATATACAAAATTAAGTGCTATTCACAGCTTCAGACATCCACTGGGAGTCTTAGAACATGCATTAAAATACAGTATATTTCTTTGAAAGTATTCAGTGATTTATAATTTGTTTTAGTTCATTACTGGTTGGTTTAGCAACAACAACAATTTACTTCTCATGGTATTAGACTCTGCAATATCTAAAACTAAAGTTTCAGTTGATTTTCTTTCTGAAGCGGACTTCTTTCCTTACTTATTCGTTATACCTTCCGGCTGTGTCCTCACAGTGAGAGGAGCAAAGCTTCTGTGTCCTTTGTCTTAAGACAGTAATCCCATTCATGAGTGCTTTACCCTCACAATGTAATCATCTCCCAAAGGCTTTCACTTCCTAGCATTATCACATTTTTGAGTTTTACCATATTAATTTTGAGGAGAAACAAACATTCTGACTATTGTATAATTATATCCTTATAATTTCTAGAATTCTTCATATGCGTGTATAAACATGTATATGCACACACAGTTATGTATAATATGCACAAATATATTAGAATCGTTTTGCTTTAAATGAGTGCTTCTCCAGATATAAAATGTATGCGCCACTTTGATAAACATAAGAAATTACTGAATCCATTGCCCTGTGATGATCGTGTTCTTGAAAATCATAGTATTGGGGTGGGTATTGTGGCATAGCAGGTAAAATCACCAGTTGAGATGCTGGCATCCCATATGGCCACAGTTCAGGTCTCAGCTGCACCAATTCTAATCCAGCTCCCTGCTAATAAACCCGGGAAAGCAAAGCAGTGGAAGACAGCTCAAGTACTTGGGCCCCTGCACCCACGTGAGAGACCAGGATGAAGTTCCTTGCTCCTGGTTTCAGCGTAGCCCAGCCACTGCCATTGTGGCCATTTGAAGAGTGAAACAGCAAATGGAAATTTCCTCTCTGTTTCTCCCTCTCTCTTTGTAAATCTGCCTTTCAAATATATAAATAAATCTTTTAAAAATGAAAGAAATAAAATCACAGTATCTTCTGCTCATTCTTATCAATAACTAATACTTTGTTGAATTTGTTTTGTATTTTTTATATCATAAAAACCAGTAATTACATATATATGCTGTATATTCTTAATTATTTTTTAACCTCCCAGGGTATTTTAGTATATCCAACTTTCAAGTAACTTTTCATTTTAATCTATGAAGTAGCTACATGAAATACATCCTCTACTAAATAGCCTCATCAGGAGCAAGGAGAGTGAATTTAATAAAAGACCATAAGAAAGGTCAATTGTATCTCAGGGTAGTATCAATAAAAATAAGATTAGAAATTAATATGATAACAAATAATTTAACCACTAGAAGATGTAATTTTGTTCTAAAGATTTTTTTTCAAATTTAACACCAAGATTTTTTAATCATTTGCAATTATCTTTATATACAGAAGATCGATTCAGTATATAATAAGTAAAGATTTCATCAGTTTGCACCCACACAGAAACACAAAGTGTAAAATACTGTTTCAGTACTAGTAATAGCATTATTTCACATTGGATAACACATTAAGGACAGATCCCTCATGAGACGTAAGTACACAGTGACTCCTGAAGTTGATTTAACAATTTGACACTCTTGTTTATGGCATGAGTAATCTCCCTAGGCTCTAGTCATGAGTTGCCGAGGCTATAGAAGCCTTTAGGGTTCGCTGACTTCAATCTTATTCCGACAGGGTCATAGTCAAAGTGGAGGTTCTCTCCTCCCTTCAGAGAAAGGTACCTCCTTCTTTGATGGCCCCATTCATTTCACTGGGATCTCACTCACAGAGATCTTTCATTTAGGTCTTCTTTTTTTTCCAGAGTGTCTTGGCTTTCCATGCCTAGAATATTCTCATGGGCTCTTGAGCCAGATCTGAATGCCTTAAGGGCTGATTCTGAGGCCAGAGTGCTATTTAGGACATCTGCCATTCTATGAGTCTGCTGTGTATCTCGCTTCCCATGTTGGATCATTCTCTCCCTTTTTCATTCTATCAGTTAGGATTAGCAGACACTAGTCTTGTTTGTGTGATCCCTTTGACTCTTAGACCTATCAGTGTGATCAATTGTGAACTGAAATTGATCACTTGGACTAGTGAGAATGCCTTGGTACATGCCACCTTGATGGGATTGTATTGGAATTCCCTGGCACAATTCTAACTCCATCATTTGGGGCAGTTCCGATTGAGCATGTCCCAAATTGTACATCTCCTCTCTCTCTTATTCCCACTCTTATATTTCACAGGGATCACTTTTCAGTTAAAATTTAAGCATCTAAGAATAATTGTTTGTTAATTACAGAGTTCAACCAATAGTACTAGAATAAAAAAATTACTAAAATGGATAAAGTATTACATTGTACAACAACAGTCAGCACAAGAGCTGATCAAGTTACTGTTTCTCATAGTGTCCATTTCACTTCAATAGGTTTCACCTTTGGTGCTCAATTAGTTGTCACCGATCAGGGAGAACATATGATATTTGTCCCTTTGGGACTGGCTTAATTCACTCAGAATGATGTTTTCCAGATTCCTCCATCTTATTGCAAATGACTGGATTTCATTGTTTTTGACTGCTGTATAGTATTCTACAGAGTACATGTCCCATAATTTCTTTATCCAAATGTATGCTTTGAATTCCCTGTGATCTTTTGCTGTGAGGTTCCCTTCGTTTGCCTTCTTTCATGTTGATGGCTGTGTTTCTGTGTTTCTGTGTGTAACACATCTTTAAGTATCTTTTGCAGGGCTGGACGAGTGGCAACAAATTCTTTCAATTTTTGTTTGTTATGAAAGGTCTTTATTTCACCTTCATTCACAAATGAGAGCTTTGCAGGATATAATATTCTGGGCTGGCAGTTTTTCTCTCTAAGTACCTGGGCTATGTCTCGCCATTCCCTTCTAGCTTGTAGGGTTTCTGATGAGAAGTCTGCTGTGAGTCTAATTGGAGATCCTCTGAGTGTAATTTGACGTTTCTCTCTTGCGCATTTTAGGATCTTTTCTTTCTGTTTCACTGTGGTGAGTTTAATTACAACGTGTCGTGGTGAGGACCTCTTTTGGTCATGTTTACTAGGGGTTCTATGAGCTTCCTGTACTAGGATGTCTCTGTCCTTCTCCAAAACTGGGAAATTTTCTGCTATTATCTCACTAAAAAGGCCTTCTAATCCTTTCTCCCTCTCCATGCCTTCAGGAACTCCTAGAACTCGAATGTTGGGTTTTTTAATAATATCCTGTAGATTCCCAACAATATTTTTTAGATTTCTAATTTCCTCTTCTTTTCTTTGGTTTGACTGTATAGTTTCCTGTGCTCTGTCTTCTAGGTCCGATATTCTCTCTTCTGCCTCACCCATTCTGTTTGTAAGGCTCTCTAATGTGTTTTTCATTTGATCTATTGAATTCTTCACTTCATTATGATTTCTTGTCACTATCACAGTTTCATGTTCTACTAGTTGTTTCATTTCAGCTTGATTTCTCCTTAATATTTCATTTTCACGAGAGAGATTTTCTACCTTGTCCATTAAGGATTTCTGTAGTTCAAGAATTTGTTTTTGAGTACTTCTTAGTGTTCTTATCAATTTTTTGAGATCTGCTTCTTGCATCTCTTCTATCTCATCATCTTCGTAATCTTGAATTGGGGTGTCTTTTTCATTTGGGGACGCCATAGTGTCTTCCTTGTTCTTATTACCTCGGTTTTTGCGTTTGTTGTTTGGCATATTGGTTTCTTCACTGTGGTGTTTTTTTCTTGTTATACTATGACTCTAGATTAAGTGGACTGTCTGCTTTTGATGGAGCCTTAGAGGCTTGAGATGGGTGTGGCCTGAGAGCTCTGTTTGGTTCCTCAGGGTTGAGGGTGTGTCAAAGGAGACACTCCCAGGTTAGGCGTGGTAAATCTCTCTCTGTTACTTTTTTTTTTTTGGTTCAAAAGGGAAGTAATTCCACACAGCTGAATGGAATTGGGGGTGGTTAGCAGGCTAATGATATACCCACAGGAGCCAGAGATTGGAAGCTCTTTCCCAAGGACCAGAGAAGGAATCTTTGCGGCCCTTTGTGTGGGCTCAGATTCTCCTGTAGTCTCCCACTGGGCTGCCAAGGCTACTGAATTGTAGCGTCTCTGGAGAGTACTCACATGAATTCGTGATTTCCGTGAGTTCTCTCCCCCACCGTCTCTTTTTTCACAGTCTCAGTTCATTAGCACCACACATTCATTAGGTTCTAATCTCCTGTTATTTCAGCCCTCCCACCCAGAGTCAGGTTTTTCTGCTAGGCTTGGGGCTGGTGCCGACCCGAGGTCGCCCTGCTTATGACGTATTCCAAAATGGCGCCTGCTCTTTGTCTTGCTCACCTTTGAGAGGTGAGTGGAGAGAGAGAAGCTCGTGTCCGTATGGGTCACTTTTTTTTTTTTCCCTCTCTCTCTCTCTCTTCTAGTTAGCCTGGTGAACTTTTCCCCGCAGGGTTTCAAGCCTTGTTCGCTCTAGGCTCCCTTTTCCGCTTCCCTGCTCATAACTCGGGCTATTGAGGTTCTGTTCACCTCACGTTCCAGCGCTGGTGTTTTGAATCTGCTGCTGGTGTCCCAAACTGAGGGCTCCCACACTCTCCACGCAGGTCTACTGTGAGTCTCCAGTTCCAGAAGGGTTTTCTCTGCTGTTTCTTCCCCTACTCTTCCTTGAACCTGTAGTATCTCCACTTTTATTAAACTGTCTCTCCCCAGACTATCGGTGTGCTCCCTTCCTATTCCGCCATCTTGCCGCTCTCCCTTGTTCTAAAGATTTATTTATTTATTTGACAGAGTTTACATAAGGGGGGTGGGGTCAGGGAGAAAGCTATATAGAGAAAGCTTCCAATCACTGGTTCACTCCCAAGATGGCCATAATGGCAAGAGCTGGGCCAAGTCAAACCTAGTTGCCAGGAGCTTCTTCTAGGTCTCCCAAGTGTGTAGCAGAGGCCCAGACACATGGGCTACCCTCTAATGCTTTTTGAAGGCCGTTAGCAGAGAGCTGGATCAGAAGTGTAGTAGCCGAAACATGAACTAGCACCACATGGGATGCCGGCCTTGCAGGCTGCAGCTTTACTGGCTATGCCACAATGGCAGCCCCAGGATGTAATCTGAAGAATTTTGAAAAACTCTTTGTTAATAGATTCTAAATTTGGATCATATTGTTAAATTTTATGTTACTCAATATAGAGGTAATAGTCATCTGGAGATCAGTAACTTCAAAATTGCTTCAAAGACATACCTAAAAGGGATCCCAGAAATTCTAAAGAATTGGGTAATTGAGAGAGTATTATGTTAGTATGATGTTAGTATGTTAGAGTATTATGTTAGTATTATGTTAGTATGTTAGTATTATGTTAGTATTATGTTAGTCTCAGTGTCCACATGCCAACTGAGACCACTGGTCTGGATAAAGCATTCATTCAAGAATAGTAAGGGAGAACCTAAAAATGATAGTAGAGAGACAAATTAGTAGCAAAAGGTCAGAAATTGGCTCTAGTAATTAATGAAATTAAGTTTATATTCAATATAACTTTAAAATCAGCTATCTATTCATTTGAAGGAAGAGTCCTTAAATGCCTTCTCAATTCCTGAGAGCTTCAGAAGTTAAATATATGCTATGATTATTTTATTTAATTCACATAACAAGATATTCCAGAGATGGCTTCAAAGTCACGTATACATATACCTCATTACATTTTTTAGCTATGTACTTCTTCATTGAATGTATAAACTAGTTTATATGACTAATCTTTTCATTGATGAACATTTGGTCTGTTTCCCATCTATGCCATTACAAATAGTGCTGCAGCAAATAGCTTTGTGTGTCTATCTTTTCATATTTTGACTAGTGTTATCTTTGGGATAGAATTTAGAAAAAGAACTGCTGGGTCAAAAGGTAAATGATAATGAAATTTTGTTAAATATTGCAAATCCCTCCAAGTTCTGATTCCTGTCTACAGCCTCAGATTTTTTTTCTTCCTGACTTCCCTTCACAATGACTCTTCTACTCTAAAGTAGTATACATCTTGATATAAATTTTTGAATGTAGACTTCACATGGATTGCTGATGATTGTGGAAATTCAAAGAAATACAAGAGGAGAAGCGTTTGTCCTATGTGGCTATATATTTTAATTACATTCAATTTAAATTAAGTTCACACTTAAATACTACACATGGTCATACACTGTTACCATATTGGATAATCTAGATCTAAAGAGTGAAGGTGAAAAAGGGACAGAGAAAGTTGTGCTGTGGGGCCTTATGTGGAGATAACAAGGAACCAGCAAACTGGACTCGACTGGAGTTGTAGCAATGAAGTGGTAGGAACTCATAGAGAATGTTTCTCTATAGATCAAGATCAAGTAGAGGACTCCTTCCAGGGTGAACTAAGGAAAGACTGATCCAGGTGACATTCCAAAAACAGTTACTTAAACACAAGCACTGCAATACCTCAACAAAGTCCAAAACAAATTGTTGAAGACAAAATGGTTTAAAATATAAAATGAAAAAAAATTAATATTCCTAGTATTTGTTTTACTTGCAGCAGTGATCCATACTTTTGAAAAAGGGTTAGTCAAATTGGAGTATAGTAAAAGTGTTACCCATACAATTAAAAATCATGATCTGCCAGTAATGTCTAGTAATTTTTAAAAGCAATGATTATTCTAAATGAAATAACCTTCTCTAATTGTGCGAAACTGTTCTTAGGTTGAAAGGTACAATAATGTCTATAATTATGCAAGTAAAGAAATAACACTATCTAATTTTGTATTATCATACATAAAGCAAATAGTAAGAAAGTTAATATGAGTATTGCATTGTGAAATGAAATTAATGGGTATGAGAGATGTTTATCATTTTAACTTTCTCATTTTTATGCACAAAATCATTTAAAAATATAGTTTTCATGAGAAAACAGATAAAATTGTAAACATTCTTTTACTTTACTGATGATGTACTTGTTAATTGATTTTTTTAAAATGTTAGTGTAATGAATATTTTAAAATATTTATGTAATATATAATCTGACTCACATTATGGTTGAAGAAGTAACATCTATAATTACTTAGTGAAAAGGAAATACTTTTCTTCCAGAAGGTAAACTATTGAAAAATTACGTCAAACTTTATTCAGCAGTACAATTTATAAAACTCACTACAAAATGTGAAAAATTTGACACTGAATGAATTAAGGCCTAGAAAATTTGACTTTTAAATACCTTTGAGAACAACTACTTGAAGTCACAAAACCTTAATAGAAAAACATTATAACATTATCTGGCAAATGTATCTGGCGTATCTGACAGAAAATGAAATATGTGTGATGTGAACCTGCATGAACATTTAAAAAATCCCAAAATTTCAATTTGCCTTCTTTTCTCAATCAATTCTAGTAATTGGATAAAAAAATGAAGGAAAGATCATAGAAGGTATCAAATCCATTAACATACTACACAAAAGATTACTCTTCTCCCAGGTGATTTTATAATTTTTGAGTTAAGCCCTTCTGGCTATAATTTGTGAAAGTACTAACAGAAAGTAATTCATCCTTAATCAATTCAGTTTTTTGACAACTTTATCATTTTGGACCAATGTGCATTTGTCCTTTGTCCCCCATTCTTAATCTTGTAAGTGCTGTATTCTTGTAGGCTGATCCTTTGCAAAAAAATTGTCTTTCTGTGTTTAGATTATTAAACTGTAAATGTCAAGTGTGTTTATTTTCTTTTTCCTTTTTTTTTTAACATTTATAAAGGTTTTGTCAATTGCTGACCTAAAAGAGATTAGATCCAGTCTTAGATATTGAAACTACCATCCAGTATGGAAGATTGTAAAAAAATAAAAATTCACATGAATTATATGTCAAAATTAACATTAAAGCTTCTTAATGAGGAAGTGACATAATTCTTGAGGTTATAATTTGTGCATTATTCAAGTTTCTTAGCCTATTTGCTTGATTTGACCCTGCAGAAATAAGCAGGTATCTGTGTTTCTCCTTGTATAGCCCCAAAGTTTATCAGCAAATCTTTTTATCACTGATTGACATTCTGGGTTTTGTGAAAGCCGGGAGTTCATTCAGTAATCAAAAGAAACAACATGAAATTATGAGGCAGACACACAAGGACATGAAACTATTGCAACAAAAAGCTAACAAAAAATTGCCATTTAAACTATTCTATTTATCTATGTTATGTGAGGCCCTGATATAAAAATAGGGTATAAAGGGTGACATTATAACTTAAATTTTTCAGAATTGAAAATACAAATCTATAGAATTGAATTACTTTTTCTCAGTATTTACTATAATTATAGCTTATTTTGAAGAAAAAATCTATAAACATTTTCTATACAAATCATAAATCAAAAATAGTGTTGATGTTATTAACATAGTTCTTATTGGAGACTCATTTATTATTTTACTATGAATAACATAGGATTGAGTTAAATTACCTGCTTAAATATTGACATTTCTCAATGCATAACTATTTGTTGTATTTTTCATATCAAGTCTTCTTAATATTTACTTTTTGAAAATCAAGAATTCTATAGATAAATAGATATAATTCCTCACGTTTGCAGGAATATGAATGCCAGATATATTGTACTATATTTATGTTTCTGAAATATTGCTAAATAATTCATTTTTATTTCCTCCATATAACCTATACTGATTTAACTCAGAATTTCAGCATTTTAGTATGTTGCAAATAATTTCCTTATATGTAGTTTAATGTAAACTGACATTTCAGAGAAACCAACTGGTTTTTGAGTTCCTTTGGTATTTTTTCTTATCATTTTGAAAAATTCATCACATGCATACATATTGTATTTTTAAAAATTGAAGTATTGCCTGTAAATTGTTATATTTCATGAAATTTCTTACTTTATTGTTTTAAAACTTGTTGTTTTCTACAATAAGTAGTTCAGTAACATCAAGACGTCATTTAATGGTCTTATGTCATGCCATTTAATATCCTTTGTCATGACAAAGGATCAACCTTGTCATGAAACTAATTTGATTCTGTGTTAGCCAAGTATATGACCTTCAGAAAACTAGTTAGCATTTTCTAGCCTCATTTTGTTTACATGGAATGTGAAGATAGAGAAGCTGGTACTTCCTTTTTCATATATGAATGAAACAAGCCATGAAAAATGTCAATCTGATATGCACTGACCAGATAATAGATATTAATTATTATTATTTGGCAAATCTTTTTTTTTTAAAGATTTTATTTATTTACTTGAGAGGTAGAGTTACAGACAGAGAGAGGGAGAGACAGAGAGAGAGGTATTCCATCCATTGTTTCACTCCCCAAATGGCTGCAGTGACCAGAGCTGGGCTGATTTGAAGCCAGGAGCTTTTTCCAGGTCTCCCTTGCAGTGCAGGTATCAGAGTACCTGGGCCATCTTCTACTGCTTTCCCAGACCATAGCGGAGAGCTAGATCAGAAAAGGAGCAGGGGCTGGACTGTGGAACAGCAGGTAAAGCCTCTACCTGCAGTACTGACATCCCATGTGGGTGCCGGTTTGAATCCCAGCTGCTCAGCCTCTGATATAGCTCTCTGCAGGGGCCTGGGAAAAAAGTAGAAGATGGCCAAGTCCTTGGGTCCCACGTGGGAGACCTGGAAGAAGCTTCAGGCTCCTGGTTTCGGGTTGGACCAACTCCAGCCATTGTAGTCATTTGGGGAGTGAACCATCAGATGGAAGGCCTGCCTCTCTCTCTCTCTCTCTCTCTCTCTCTCTATCTATCTATCTATCTCTCTCAGCCTCTGTAACTCCACCTTTAAGTAAATAAATAAATCCAAGGGAAAAAAAAAAAAAGAAAGAGAAAAGAGCGCAAAGGAACAGCTGGGACAGGAACCGCATGGTTAAGGGATGCCGGAACCACAGGAGGAGGTTTAGCCCAGCATGCCACAATGCTGACCCCTTTTTGGTTATCTTATCATGCAAAATCATGTTCTGGTTTAGTCAGATATTTAGTGACTCCTGTTTTGGATTCATGTGTGTGAGAAGGAAGCAAACACTTGAAGGTAGCAATGACTTTCAATGAGGAGTGAGTTCCATACTAAAAGTAAATGAACAGTATACTCAGCATATTGAATCTCCCATTGGGAGCCAGAATGCAATGTTGATTTTTGAACATTATTTGTCTTTTTTGTGGTGGCATTGTGCTCAGCCATATCAAGGATAATGAAGCTTATATGTGGATGGTCTAGTTGAATATCTGGGAATTTAAATACGTGAGAACATTATTATGAATAGATGATAGTCTATGCCCAAATATCAACATTCCAAACTCTCAATTGTAAGTTTTCTATATTTGTATTATAGGAGTTTATTTTTAAAACTCTATGAAAAAATCATTGCTTTTTATCAAAAACGGCAGCTTTCTTAGTATAATATTGATATTAACTTTAGAAAATTTAATACGGAAAACTATCAGTGGGTCACACATTAAGCTATACCTTTCTATATGATGCCATAAATGAAAGAAACATTATAATGATTTAAAAACTAAAAAATAATAGTGTTGGCTAGTGCCGCAGCTCACTTGGCTAATCCTCTGCCTGTGGCACTGTCACCCCAGGTTCTAGTCCCAGTTGGGGCGCCAGTTAGCCTTAAGAGCTTCCTCACCGGAAAACCTTTACATGAAGCATGCTTGGCTTGGTTATAACTGATACCTAATTAGAGGCAAAAGGGTGTGTTTCTTTCCCTTTGCTGTTGAGAGTTCACTCAATACCTCTGAATGTTTGTGTTTCCCAGAGTCAGTCCATAGTAAAAATGTGATACTTTTTCTCTGTAATTTTCTTTAATGAGTCTTTCAGAATTTTTAATTTTTTTGTTAAACATAATGTGGATATGTATAATTTAGTGGATCTAGAAGGATAAATTGACCTAGTGGAAACTCAAAATTAATTTAACTCACCAAAATACTCTGTTAGTTTTATGATAATTCTGTAGTTTATATAAACAAAAAGTATGTTCCCTATCTTTCTCTTTTTTTTAAAGGATTTATTTTTTATTTATTTGAAAGACAGAGTTACAAAGAGAGGTAGAGACAGAGAGAGAGGTCTTCCATCTGCTGGTTCACTCCCCAGATGGCCGCAACGGCCAGAGCTGCGCCAATCCAAAGCCAGGAGCCAGGAACTTCCTCTGAGTTTCCCACGTTGCTGCAGGGGCCCAAGGACTTGGGCCATTCTCCATTGCTTTCCCAGGTCTTAGCAGAGAGCTGGATCAGAAGAGGAGCGTCGAGGATTAGAACCGGCGTCCATATTGGATGCTATGCTTCGAGCCAGGGCTTTAACCCACTGCACCACAGCGTCAGCCCCATGTTTTCTATCTTTCTGAGCATCCTAGATATACTCATAAAAATATAAGTGATTAAGATCACACACACTTGTATGTGATGATTCATTTCTCACCTTACCTGGAGGTAAAAGGAATGCTATTTGGCGTTGTCTAATGCATCATTTAGTGTAATTATGGAGGGTCTGCAGGTTTTTGTTTCATATATGGTTTTAAAACTTTTTCATGCTATATGAACATTCTCTCAGTATTTAGAAAACTATTATGGTCAAGAAAATATTCTTGGATTTTCTGTATTTTTATAAATTCACAGCATTTGTTCCCCTCCATTTGATAGTACAACACTTAAAACTTTTATTTTTTCAGAATTGAATGCAGTGATCACATAAGCTACGGAAAGGAGACAAAAATAACCTCTGGATATTCTCATGTGAATAGTCTGGATCAAGCATTAAGACAGCTAACAGAGGTGGATAACTGTAAGTATTTTCTGTTGTAGTTAATTTATTTTGTTGTAGCTTGATGATGTCACATGTGGTTTGCTTTCACAGAATGTAACAATAATGCATGTAGTGTAGTAGCAGTTATCAAACACTACAAATTCCTGAAACACTAACTAACAAGGGAATAGCAACTTGAAAAGAAAAAATGAAAATTCTCAGCTACAGAATCACTTAAGTATAGCACAAACACTTGTTATAAACAAAAATGATGGACAAAATAACTTTTGTTTACTATATAATTGTGGTCTTTTGCAGAATATACTTAGGAATGTGATAATTGTCTTATGAGAATGCAAAAATCACTGGAAAGCTGTGCTAGGAAGAGTGATAGTCTTTCTATGACTTAGAAGTGTCACATGAGTTACAAGATTTGAAAAGTAAATAAAAAGTTTTATAAGGCAGGCTGTTTATATTTTAGGGATATTTTCATTCTATGGAAATATCAATGATTATAGCATGAAGGGCAGTTAATGGAATGCTCAATCTGTACTTATTAAGTTATCAAGAGCTCTTTACTCACAGCATCTGCCATTTAATCATACAAAATGGTTGTATTCACAGATACAACAACAACAAAAAAAATCTGGTAAACTGACCTGAGGGCTTGATTTGAATATCTAAAGGAAGAAAGAGACATTCCACTTGATATTCCACAGCACTCTTCTATAACTTAGGTGTGAATGCTGTTGTGATTGGTTAAGAGCTTGATCTTGTTGACCATTTCACTATTACATTGTTTGATGTCTATTATTGGTCACAATACTTTTGATTCTGTGAATTACAAAGAAATTTATAACCCCAGGGGGAAATTCAGAAAGACTGTATTGGATAATAAACCACCAGCCAACTAGGGTTCCTTTACATTTTGAAATCAGGTAGACACCCTAGTTGATGTTCACCTGAAGCTCATCAGCATAGCACTGTGCTTGCTGGTCCAGTCTGTGCGCTCTAGATGGCTGTACATCCTGAATGCCTCCCGAGCATACAGCCAATATGCCTGATGTTTTCACTTATTAACCAGAAAGATGCTCAAGTAATGAATGACCTTTCTTAATTTTCTATGACAAAAACCTATTCTTGTCAGAAAATTGAACATATATTTTCAAAAAGTCCTTGTGAAGGAAGCAATTTAAATTTCATAACCTTATTCAGAAATCCAAAGGTATCTTGTATTACATAATGTAGTGACAACTTAGAAGTTATACTGCAAAATTTGAAAAATGTATTTGTACTAGTATTTTTCCTGTATCTAAGATCTTGGATAAAGGATCTAATTTATATTTTAAATGGGTAAGTAGAGATTTCAGGATCAGTTTTAAGGCCTTTTCTTTAAGTGACTCCTAATTTTTACTTTTTCATTGTCTCATAAAAGTATATTTGCAATATGAAATTTACTTAAAGCCAAATTATCTTCAAGACAAAATTAAATTTATTAATCGTGTTACTCATTTTTTCTAAAAAATATTGATAGGCAGTTTTCTTAAATTATGTACAGTAGTCCTTAGTATATAATTTGTCTAGGTTAAAGTCATACAGAAATTTCTGTCAAGATACATATTCCTATTAAATGAAGTAAATTGTTTTTAATTAATATTGTTGTTAACTTGTGACTGAAAGAAATTCATTAGCTACTTTAAAGAAATTAATATTCTTCAAAAATGGCTAGGCCATTTATCAGAACCATGGTGTTAAATACAGATTTGTGGAAATAATTTTTAGTGACATTTAAGAGTAAGTGGTATATGGAACCATACAGTTTATTTAATACATTTGAATTGTTTAATACAATGTTCAGTCTATAAAATTTCCTTGTTACCTAATCACTGTATAATGTGTTTGTACCAATGTATACATGTAAGTATGTCTTTGCAAATAACTATGATTAGAAGGATAGGTATATAGAAATTCGTTTATACTAAGAAGATAACGTGGTGTAAGAATTTTTTTTTTAATAAGCAAAATGTATCAAGCCCTCTAGTGGTATTAATATATAAGATATTTCAATGTGATGTTTTCTCAATAAACCAGGTTTGTTTGTTTTTTCTTAAGTGCAAGTATTTAACATTTCCTTGACATTAGCTTTTTGCAAATTCCTATTTACTCTGTTTGGCAGGTAATTTGTATAATACTTTCCAAGGTTTTTCTAAAAAAGAAAATCTGTAACTGAGGATGAAAAAATTTAAATGCCTAGACTTAATATGGGAAATATGAATAGCCTACTAAATGATAAATTACAATTTGGGGATCAGTAACTATGATTGTTAAGTCTAATGTAAAAAGCTATTTGTAGTGTCATCCATATGCATGTGAGGATGATTTATATGTATCATACTATCTGCATGCTGATTATATTTTTTGCAGAAAATTACATCAATTTACATAGTAGGAAAAGCTCATTTAAATAACACAATTAAAGAAAACAATAGATAAGACTGTCTTTGTGATTCTTACTGAGTTCATTCTTACTATATCTCAAAGAAATTTAATGGTTTATTGATACTTAGGGATGTTTCTACTGAGTGTTTTCTTCTTTTTAATTTGACTCTATTATAGAAGACATGCACGTAAAGAGGAGCTTTAGCTGCCAGATCTACAAAATGTGCTTTAATTGCTAAGGACTGAATTTTAGCTTCATGGTAGCAGTATTTGTATTTTTGCTACTTAAGAAAATCCAATTATTAACAGTTGACGTACAGGGTTGTTTAACAAGTTTACAGAAAAATAGAATTAAAAGATAAATTTATTCTGGTGGAAAAAATGAAATCCATTAATAATTTTTATAATATGCATTTCCTGTAAACTTATTCAAGACCCCTGTGAATAGCCAGAAGAAACAGGAATATCAGGCAGTAGAAATGGAAAAATAATATTGAAAACTCTAAAACACAAAACTGAGTCTCAGAAATCTCTTCTCAAAGATGAATACCTTGATTTCTTGTTTTTTATTTCAACTTTCTTTTAGACTCTGAAAGTGGGCAGTTAGTGCGACAACTGAATCTACTGTAATAGAATGCGTTGTACTGGTTTAGGGAGATCTGCACCGTATCTCAGCTTCATACTGTTGTCTCTGCTCTAAGACGAGAAAAATTACAGTCTTGTCTTTCTCACGAGCCCTTAGCACTTCTGAGGCTGATCATGAATCCTTTGAAAAGGCTTCTGTTATCACTATTCCTCTTTGAGGAATTTATGATGTGGAATGTGTGGTCTCCTTTGCTCATTACTTGTGCTATATCATTCTTGTATGTCTCAGATTAAAACTGATGTAAAACGAGACACTAAATCCCATTGACCAATATATCTGCTCTCTCAGTTTCTAAATCTACTCAATTCCAGACTTTTGGTAATAGAGGATATATATTCTTAAATCGTTAGCCTTCATTCTGAAACAAGCTCATTTAGAAACTTTAACTTGATTTTTATATGAAATATAAGAAAAAGACAATATTTACATTTCTGCTATCAGATTATCCTTTTTTGGAGTACAACCCTGACCTCTGATTAAGAGAATTACAGATACAGACTCCAGAAATGGAACAAACAAACAGTATTTTGGACCTGGGTGTATTTCCAGAGTCAACCCTTTAGACTATATAACTCTATGGAAGTTAGAGCTTAAGAATAGGAGTCAATATAGCCTTGTCACCCACCCTGTCTGTGCCATGAGATCATATAATAGACTTCCAGGTCCACAATGTATTCATGTTTAAATAAATAAGTTAAATATATCTTCTAATGTAAGAATATTCTGGTCTAAATCATGAGATCACTCAAAACATAACACCATCTTGAAAAATAAGAGAAAACAAGTGTTATTTTCTATAATATTTTCTCTTTGCAATCTTCATTTTTTGTCTTTTCCTTGATTGTCAAGCAAGTACCTAAGCTGAAGAGAGCTGAGCTGTCAGGTGCCTTGAGTAGGTGATTAATATAGTGACTCAAAATGTAAGTAACTGTGACTTCCTGGGATAATATTAGCAGAAGACTCAACTAGAGGAAGATAATTTTTTCTGTACCATTTTCCCTCATGAAAAGGCACTGGCTGAGGGTCTTGTGAATCAATACAGATGTGATTGTCAAGGGATGAAGAGGGTGGGAAGAAAGAATAGAAATGGGGCTAGGAATGGGGCTAGAAGTGGAAAACTACTAAGTAATGATGGAGTCAGCTCAGAGAAAAGTGTGTCTCCCATTCCCTCATCTCCTTCCAATAAGGAGGTCTAAGCAAAGGTGCCTGAGAAAGACCTCTGCTGAAGGTTCCAGGTAAAAAAGCTTTTAAAAGGAAGTATGTGTTGTAGGTACAGCTATGCATAAAAGTAGAGCTGGCCAGGAGACATTGACTTGACTTGACTTGACTGCAGTGCACAGTCTGTGCACCACTCCCACAGCGGGAAGGCAGCTTTCCTCTAAAAGGCCTGCCACATAGCTTTATAGCTTCTTATGGTTAATCCTGAAAAATCAAACATGGGATTTTTGTCTGGAGTTATAACCCACATTGCTACTACTTTACTTTTCTATTTACCATTGAGTTCAATTTAGGGATCAAACTCCAATAAAATTGGCCATTCATTTAGAACAGTGTCACATAGAGAGCCTTATTTAGTTTATTTAATTGTACTGAGGTCCTTGATCTGTGCTTGGCATGAACTGCTAGTGATAATAAAATAAATTTTCGTCCTCAAGGAGCTTAATATCTATTGGAAAGTCTGTAGAACATATTTTAAGGTACTATTATAGCACAAATATTATAACAATATTGTAGAGTACTTGATATATGCTAGGCTTGCTCAAAATGGTGTACTTAATCTTCACATATACTCTATTATCTACTATGGTTGTCTTCCATTTGTGGTTATGAGCACAGAGAATAAGCAAGGTTAAGAGTGTTTAAGTAACCTTTCTGCCAGTAAGTGGTAAAACTGAGGCCAGAGGTCATGCACTTAACCACTGCATTTTACTTCTATTTAAAATACACAAGGGCTAGTGTTAGGCATAAAAGGTTAGGAAAGAATTGGCTTATATAGGAAGTAACCAAGGGTATGAGACCTAAACTGGGTGGACCTGTGATATAGTGTGGAGGTAGGAGGCTGAATTAGTAAGAGAACATGTCTTGTAGACTACATCAGTTTGATGTTTCAGAAAATAAACAGCAAGCTGAGCAATATAATGCAACCTGAGAATGTACAGAATTGGATAGAGGCAAGAAGATGGATACCTTGAGGTGACAAAATCAGAATAACTCAACACATTATTTTATATTTAATGTCAGTAAAATAGAGCAAGGGAGAAAAGAAACAGGAAATTTTCCTGTTTTTCCATTTTGATTTGATGAGTGATACTTCAGACTGAGGTTAGTTATGTAGGAGGAAAGCAGGCTTATGAAAAGGATGTGTTTTGATTTGGGGTTCTTGAATATTTTCCTGTTGAATCACCAGGTGATGGTAATTTGCAGACACTTAAATATGGAAGTCAATCATTGGAAGAGAGTTGGACTGCTAGGGAGCACGTTTATCTAATAAGAGGGAAGAGGGAAGAGCACACTGATCCTTGATAGATCCTGGGCTTATCATATCAAACTAGGGCAGGATTAGTAGAGTGGTAAGAATGAGACCAGATGATGCTGGATTGCAGAATGATGATGGAGCAGAAACAAATTTGATGAGAAAAGAAGGATTAAGATTTGACAGTAGCTAAAAGAGACAAAGGAATTAAGAAAAGTATTATGTTTGTAGACTATTTCGCTAATTATATTTAAATGTGAGAGATATGAAGCTTATAGAATGCCTTGGAGGATAAGAGAGACCTTAAAGATTCATGGAAAGGAGGCAAAAACTGGAAGTGCATTTCCTGCCATGACAGAAAGATGAGGTGCAAGGAGACATTCACTTCAGGACCAGCTGTCCCACTTGTTCACAATATAATAATGGCAGTGTCAGTCTCTCCAAGCTTCAGTTTCTCTATCTCAAAAATGTGGATAAAAATAGTATCAGTTATTAGGAGAATTAGGTGCTATAATGAATGTAAAAATTATTTACAGTGAGAACTCATTACAATGATTTCTACTATTTCTATTTGAGTACATCAAGGAGGAGGCCTAGAAGTAATCACATCATTAAAGGCTGGAATAAACATCAAATGATGGACATTTTAATTTTTAAATTTTTAAATATAATACTCAGGAAGATGTTACCATATTATTTCAGTGACTTTAGAAGTTATTCTTTTCTATTGCTTCTCGGCCTTTTGGCTAAGATCAAGTATAGAAGTTATTCTTTTCTTTTTCTTTTTTTTTTTTTATTTTTATTTTTGACAGGCAGAGTGGACAGTGAGAGAGAGAGAGAGACAGAGAGAAAGATCTTCCTTTGCTGTTGGTTCACCCTCCAATGGCCACCGCGGTTGGTGTGCTGCGGCCAGCGCACCGTGCTGATCCGATGGCAGGAGCCAGGTGCTTCTCTTGGTCTCCCATGTGGGTGCAGGGCCCAAGCACTTGGACCATCCTCCACTGCACTCCCGGGCCATAGCAGAGAGCTGGCCTGGAAGAGGGGCAACCGAGACAGAATCTGGTGCTCCAACTGGGACTAGAACCGGGTGTGCCGGCGCCGCAAGGCGGAGGATTAGCCTGTTGAGCCACGGCACTGGCTAGGAGTTATTTTTTTCTTAAACCTAAACTAAAATGAAAAATCAGGACCTTTATGTGGCCTGAAATTATAAATGAATATATGGTTGATTCCAAGGTGTTTGGAAATAGGAATCCTTCCATCCTAAACCTAGAAACACCTGATAGATACAAAGAAGTTTGTAATGATTTTAGATATACATTGTGTGGTACATCTGTTAGTGTGTTGTCAAGATGACAGTCTTACTTTACTCAAATGTAAAATGTGATTTTAACTTGTTATTTAGCACAATATGTAACTACTTACATCACATTTTAATAATTATACAAAACTTGTTGATGATAGTCCTGACTTAAAAAGAGGGTAGAACTCTCATGTGTTCTTCCCAAGCAGTGTCAAACAAAAGAAACATGATGTTAATAGATATGAGAATTGAAATAGAAAGCAGGAGGCACAGTATGTGTGAAAGTTGACAAAGTAGCATGCTTAATACAAATCTTACTCTGTAAAGTCTGCATGCATGAGAGTCCATCCATTAAATATACAAGCAGTCAATAACAGAAGAATTTTTGTGTGTGATGTCAAACTGATTCAGATTTTTTAAATTCTTCTATTTATGAATATGTGAATAATTGAATCCCCTTGTTTGTTTTCTTTACTTTATTATTCATTCTTTGTGAATTATCACAAATTTAAATATAATCAAAAGTCATTTAGGGAGTTTGAAAGGTAATAATCAAGCTAGGAAATACAAAGGTAGATCCAAAGTAATATAATATTATGCAATATAATTTATGTAATGCAATATATAATATAATATAATACAATATAATATCCTGGTGTATATTTTAGGAATGGACATATGCTTACAGAGTATATACATACCAAATGTCTTTTATTGAGATTTCTATATCTAGTTTAATCATTTATTTCTAAAGGAAAACAATTCTGTGCTTACTTTTATTTAAATTGAACCACTGTTTTTCTAATGATTCTGATTAATTCAGCCTGGTTTTCTGTTGAAATTGAAAGCTAGAAATTATCTCAGAAGTTTTGGGCGGATGCTAAACTTAAGAGAGGGGTCTATCAAATTTAAAGATTCCAGTTCCTATTATTTTTCTATTTCTGTATACTTACTCATGCTGATTTGAGAGCTCTTCTGTGAATCAGCATTCAGTGTTTATTCTAAATTAAGTACTGTGTTCATTCTAGTGTGATTTGCCCTTCATTTGAGAATTTCCTACTTTGGCAAAGGCTGAAAACACATGAACAGTTTAAACCTCTTTGAAACTTACCTGTTTGGGGAACAATGAATGCCTTTGAGATAATGATTTTTAGTTAATAAACAGGCCTTTAAAAAGAATAATTTATTTTATTTGAAAGGCAGATTTACAGAGTGGTGGGTGGGGGGCAGAGAGAGAGAGAGAGAGAGAGAGAGAGAGAGAGACAGGTCTTCCATCTAATGGTTCACTCCCCAGATGGACGAAACTGCCAAAGTTGGGCTGTTCCAAAGCCAGGAGCCAGGAACTTCCTGTGGGTCTCTCACGCAGGATCAGGGACCTAAGACTTGGGCCATCTTCTGCTGCTTTCCCAAGTTGTGGCAGAGAGCTGGATCAGAAGTGTAGCAGCCAGGACTTGAACCAGTATCCATATGGGATGCCAGCAATGCAGGTGGTGGCTTTGTCCACTACGTCACAGCGCCAGCCCCTTAAATCACTTTTTGTGATACATTTTCAAGAGGATAGGGAGCAAGACTGGTAACATTTTTCATACCTGGCATGAAAGGGGAACCTAGGATTAAACAAGCAGTGCATGAAGCAGGAACTTCAACCTTTTTCCAAGGCTTCTATCCCTTTTTCAAATTGTCTTTTGTAATTTCCTTTTCCTTGACTCTTTCTTTGTTGCTATGTAGAGCTCTCTCTGGTGTCCCAAGTTCTCAATATTTACTTTCAAAAAGGGGAAACATGAATAACTGAAGAGGCCTTATCAAACTCACAGTTTGAAAGTGGTTGTCCAATACACAATCTTTCTTGAGGAAAAAAGTGATCGATTTTAATTTGCTTCTTTTTAGCATCAGCACACTTTTACTATACAACTTTAAATATGCACATAAACCACAGTGGCACTAAAACTTAGTAAGTCAGATTCTGATCATTTCTTTTGTCAGAGAAGCATGATCTTAACTCATGAGTCACTGTTAAATATAAGTGTAATGTGGAGGAAAAATGAAAATACATTATGAGGATTTTTTTGCCAATTTGTATAATTTTTCAGTTAAGCAGTCATAAATCAAGGAATATTGTATTTTTTGAGGCTCATTAAAGAGACATTATACATCAGAATAGTGAAGTCGTCAGCATAATGAAATGATGAATGCCTGTAACTATCTGTATGTAAATGATGTGAGACAGATTCAGGGTGTTACAAAGGAGAATAACAATCTCTCTGACAGTTCCCTGTAGGTGCAGTTGCTGGATGCTGGTGACAGATGTTAAATGCAAGCCTCTTCAATGGCAAGCACTTATTAGCACTCAGTGGAAACTCGTAATATAAAATAAGACAAATAGCAGATAATATAATTTAAAATAAATTTGTTCAATAAGGTTGCTACTGAAATGTAGGAATCCTTTTTTAAAAAAAGGGCACTAAAGAATTAATAGAAAATGTCTATTTTGAAAGTTGGTAAAGCTGGTATATAAAATATATGTTTTAATGTAGGACTATTTCTTTAAATAATATGGGAAATTTCCTATAAAATAGCTAATGTGTCAAACTAGTCTGTTTAGAGTTTTTTATTTATTTTTGTAAGGAATATTTATTTTTTATTTATTCATTTAAAATATAGTCTGATAAATAGAGATGGAGAGACAGAGAGATTGTCCATCTACTGGTTCACCACCATCCTTACCCTGCCACTAAATGGCAGCAATGGTCAGGTGCAGGCAAGGCTGAAACCAGAAGTGAGGAACATCATACTCACTTCTTCATGTGTGACAGAGGCCAAAGTGCTTGGACCATCCTCTGCTGCCTTCCCAGGCACATTAGCAGAAAGCTGGATGGGAAGTGGGCTATAACCAGCACCCTTATAAGGAATGTTAGCATCACAAGTGGAAGCTTAGCTGGCCCCTATTTAGGTCTATTTAAAAAGTCATCTGTTATCATATTAGGGAAGCATCTCTATCTGTCTTGAATATTTAAGGGATGAATTCCCATGTACACACCTATCTTAGCAGGATTTGTAATATGCATACCATTTTCTCTACCAAGGGTGGTTTATAATTTCTGCTTTGACCTCCATAGTTATTAAAATCATGTTTCTTTTATTTGAAAATGCTCAGTCGATTTGGTGGTTAACCAGGGCCTTAAATGCTACATTTCAGGTGGTTTATTTCATTTACCACTAGGGATCAGGCAATATATCTAGTAATTTCCTAGAGGTTCTTAATTTTCTATGCATTGCACAGCACTTGATACAGATTCCAAATACATAAATGATTATTAAATGAAGAAGGAAAAGAGAGAGAAAAGAAAAGAGAGAGAAGGCAGTTTTTAGTCTAGCCTGTATCATTGATGAGTCTGGCATTTGCCAAATCATTTAAGCTCTCAATGCATTCCCTGTAATTTTTTTTTCAATGAGATAGAGAGAGGGATGATAGCTAGAGAAGAGATAGGGATAGAAATAGAGATAGAGATAAAGAGAGAGCGAGAGCTCCCCTGATGTGGAAATTGTGGTGCAGCATGTTAAATTGCCACTTGCTATATCATACCCCATTGCAGAATGTCCTTTTATCCTTCCTCTGCTTCCCATTTGGCTTCCTACTAATGCATTCTGGGAGTCATCAGATGATGGATCAGGTGGTTAGACCCCTGCTATTCATGGTGGAAACACAGATGGAGTGCCAGGCTCTTGAATTTGGCCTGGCCCAGCTCTGGCTATTAAGAGCTTTTTGGGAGTGAGCCAGAAAATGGAAGAGCTTTCTCTTCTCTCTCTGTCTTTCAAGTAATGAAAATAAATTAACACTGTAAAAGAAAAAAAAAAATGAGCAACAGTGAACACACCCTACCAGTTCATTTTGCAATTCATCACAACAGCCACCAGCTTGAGCTTAACCCAAGAGTAAAGAACTAAATTCTGGACTCATTTGGTGGTGGCATGAACTCAAGAATTTGAGCCTTCACCTGCTGCCTCCTGGAGTGTGCCTTAGCAGGAACCTGGAATCAGAAGTGGAGCTAAGGAGCTAACACTGTGGCATAGTGGATAAAGCTTGCCACATGCAGTGCTGGGATTCTATATGGACAATGGTTAGAGTCCTGGCTGCTCCACTTCCAATCCAGCTCTCTGCTATGGCCTGGGAAAGCAGTAGAAGATGGCCTAAGTTCTTGGGCCCCTGCACCCATGTGGGAGACCCATAAGAAGCTCTAGCCAGCTCTGTTAGATTAAGGGGCACTGAGCTGGGAATCATGAGAAAAAACTAAAAAACAACTTGACGATTATCTAGAGAGCTGAGAATTTTGCAGTCACTATAGGTGATATCAAGAATTAATTAATTGGTTTGGCATATTGAGAGACCTGGAATGCTAGAAATGTTAATGACCTTAGAAAAGATCTAGTTTTAGAATCTCAAAATTTGAAAAATTTAATAGTTAAACAATTGAATGCTGCCTTAAACTAATTAGAACTTGATGCCTGAATCTCCGTGTAATAATAGAAACATTGAAGTGTGTCATAATTAGCCCTGTCTGCCACAGGTGATAATGCAAACTGGTAGTACACTTGCTGAGGCTCAAAGCCTTTAAATTACATCCCCAAAGTTGCACAGATAGTTAACTTTGAATCCATAGCTATAAACAGGGCATCTGACTCATAATCCCATGCTATTTGCTCTGCTCTATTGATAAAGTAGAAACATTCACATAGGCTTGCTCAAAGAAAGTCCATAGAGACATGCAGGAGACTAATTGAGAACTTGAAGGAAAGCTAGACAGGGTATGGTTGCTGCTCTGGGTTGATGTCCTTGTGGGTTAAAATTTACTGTGACTAACTTATTCATCTTATGGCATAATTTACTTAAGGTTGTTCTGAAGCACTGCAACTGGGTGTTGCTTCCTGCATTAATTTGTATTTTATATATTTTATGCTTTGTCTTGTCTTAGCATTCCTAAGCAGCTAATGCCTGTCTCTGTATAAGCTAGAGAGATGTGTTTCTGTATTCTAAATGTACTAAAATATTAGTATTCTCTTCCTGTGTTCAAGATAAAATCCTTCACTTGGAATGTGAAAAATAGATTAAAATCCAAACATTTTCATTATAGTGAGTAGTATTTACTTAATCATAATTTTGACATAAACCTTCAAATTGATTAACTTTAAATAGAGGACTAAAACGGTTTAGTGAAATACAGACCATCGCTGTTGCTGATTTCACTCCACCCCTCTCCACCTTTTTATAAAAGTTGTCTAGCTGATTAATATAACAGAGCACTTCAGCTTTGGTGAAATACACTTATTCAATTTCACTGAAGATTATAGGTTTCAAATAATAAAATTGGGTTTTATTGAGGATTGAAGTGTGTAAATAGAACATTTGATTGAATTTAATAAAATGGTATCCTGCTGATGGAGGCAAGTCATTTCCTCTAGTTTTAACTTGATTACAAAGACAAGAAGTTATGTGAGCTATTTTGAATGGAAAATTTCTTTGTGTCTAGAGAAAAAGACTGTATTTAGACCACAAAAAATCAGTCATATATTTAGTATTTTAAAATAAAGAATGTATCTTTATTTTTGAAATTCGGTAGATCTATTTTCTTATATATATATTTGTAGATTCATTTTTAGCTACAAGAGTTAAGCATATATACTAGAAAGAAGGAAGTATAGCAGTTTTTCTTCTTAACTTGGAACACCTTTATTTTAGTAACTGTTCTTCACCTGATTTATGCAATCCTGCATCTAATCATCAAATATATTGTGATCAGAGCATTACTCCTTTTGTCACAAAATGAATAAGTTCATGGTAACTAATGTTACTAAATATTTAATTTCTTTTAGCCAAATCCACAATTTCATGAAAAGAAATACAAACCAAATAGTTTGCTTATTTCTAGCAAATAGATACAAGAGAAATCTAGAAATGACTTTTACTAAGAAACCCAAATCCACACCAAAGCAATATCCTAAGTATATTAGAAATGGAAATATCACATTTAGTTGTAAGAAGTACCATATTTGTCTTATGGTAAAACCAATAGTTATTTATTTCTCAAATATTTAATATTTAAGTATAATCAGATAAAATATTTGTTCAAGTCTAGTATTTTCATAAGCAATGTCAATGTTTTAGTTGTTTTACTGGATTAGGGAGCCAAACAAAAATATTGTTTAAATATTTTTTATCACTGTAAACGTTTTAAAGATTGAGGGGCTATTTTCAGAGTTATGGGGTCTGTAATCATTTGGGGAATGAGCCAGCAGCTGGGAAGATCTCTCTCAATCTCTCTCTCTCAACCTCTCTCTATCTGATTTTCAAATAAATAAATGAAATACTTTAAAAAAAATGATGGGCTAGAATTTACAATGAGTCATTGTAATCAGTCTAGAATGGGTGTTATGAAATGCAAGAATTAGACATTATATTGAATGAAAATAATTCCAAAGTAAAAGGAATTTTAATGTTATATAACAGAGTACTTTGAGTTGGTTTAGATGATTATCTTTAAGTGGTTGATTCACAGTATCTACAAGGGAAATGTACAATTTGAGTTTAGTAGTTCTGCTTCAATTATGTGAGGATTTTTTTTTAAAGAGTTGCTTATTTATTTGAGAGTCAGAGTTACAGACAGAAGGGGAGAGATAGAGAGAGAGGCTTTTCCAATTGCTGGTTCACTTCCTAAAGGCAGAGCTGGACTGATGAGAAGCCAGGAGCCAGGAGCTTCTTCTGGGTCTCCCATGTGTGTGCAGGAGCCGGAGCACTTAGGCCATCACCTGTTACTTTTCCAGGCACATGAGCAGGGAGCTGGATCAAAAATAGAGCAGCAGGCATTTGCTTAACCTACTGTGCCAAAGCACTGGCACTAAAGGTGTTTTCAAAGAAATGATAAGTAAATAGTTCACAAAAGACTGTCTGTAAGTTGATAATGGCTGTGTGCTACAATTGTTGGTGCTTGGGAGAGAGATAACTAATAAAAAAAAAAACGAAGGTTCACTAGAGAACCTTCAGAAGATTGTGATAAAGAAGTAGGTTCAGTCTGTGGATTTATAGAAAAGAAAAGGTAGTTTAGAATTAAAAAACAAAAGGTGATAGGCAAAAATAAAATGCTATATGCTAATATATGTGGTTCATACTCTGATTTTTTTATTGCAAAACTATTTGAGTACAAATGTCAAAAACAAGAAAACAGAAAAATGCATATAACATCTGAGGACTGATAGTTTGAAGCTCTTAGATGAGAAGAAAGATCTGTAGTTGGGATAATGGTGGAATGGCCTAGTATATGCAGAAAAGGTCCAAAGTATAGTAAGAAACTATTATATCAGACAAATCAAGTTATTTGAAACCTGTGTTCAAATAACACTCAGGAAACAACTGAAAATTGTACTTTGTACCATTTTAAAGGTGTATATATTGTGGTTAGGGAGAAATTGCAAAGAAAGAAGTATAGGAAACTTCATTTAAAAATTGCACTGAAATTGATGGTGTTAAGTATAGAAATAAGATTATCATTTAGGATATGCATGTCTAGAAAAGGTAGGAAAAGTGAGTCATTCAAATAAAAATATGTATGACAATGTTGGATAAGAGCATTATGTAACATACAGTAAGATTTTCACTTTGAGAAGTGGCTTTAACAGCACCTTGGGTGACATTTGTTAATTTTAAAATTACAATAAGAAAAAACAGACCCTAATGCATGCCTAACTAGCTGTCTAATAGTTATAGATCTTTATCAACTCATATGTTAGTGGCATAAAATCATTCCACAGTGATAGTCTACTTTGATCATGAGAAAAGTCTACAATAACACAAATATTAGTTCTGTTAGGAGACTGTCAGTATTCATAAGATCAACACACCATGTCTTTTCAGTTCTGAAATCTATTTGAAGAAAAAAACAATGTATTTGCTTATCTGAATAATTTCAATCTTCATCCCATGCTTAGTATGAGTATCACATTTATTCGCTGTGAAAATAAAATGACCAAATGTCTACCATAACATCACATTACTTGGTAACATATTGATATTAAACTCAGAATTGACCTGTGGATCTCATTACCTGTAGAAAGATTAAAATCTTCACTGAATGATAAAGGCAGAAATCAGAATCTGAAAATCAAAATATAATAAATTAGTTTTGAAAATAAATGAAACCCAAGCCAACCATTCTAACAGTCCTTATTTTCTCCTACACTATTGAGTTTTATAAATAAGAATCTCAATAAAAAGGTATCATCCTTCCCTGATGTGAGTATTGTTGGCTCTTACTTTTCCCCCACATAAATTCTACATTCTACATGGTTTAAAATAAGCCTGTCTTCTCCACCAATATCTGTTCCAAAGTCAAACATAAAGAAAGCAATCATATTTTTAAGCTTGCATTTAATGTGTGCATATAAGGTACCGAATGAAAATTATTCTTATATTTTGTTCTATCAACTAAGGACTGAAGGAGAGTGATTTTGAGAAATATGAAAAGGCAAATAGGTGTGCACAGTAGTAACACTAACAGCAGTGGTAGCAGTAAATACAATTTTTAGATTATATTTGTCATAAAAGAGAAAAATTAATGAATGATTAATCAAAAGCATTTGTAAAGAGAAGTTTTAGGTTTTTACATGTTTATAAGCTTTCCAAAAACATAAAGAGGTATTTAAGAAAATGATGAATGATATTAAATTAAAATATATCAGTCTCGGGAGACCAGGAAAGGCACCTGGCTCCTGGCTCCTGCCATCGGAGGAGCGCGGTGCGCCGGCCGCAGCGCGCCGACCGCGGCGGCCATTGGAGGGTGAACCAACGGCAAAGGAAGACCTTTCTCTCTGTCTCTCTCTCACTGTCCACTCTGCCTGTAAAAAAAAAAAAAAGAAATATCAGTCTCATGTGGTTATATTTCTGTTCTGATTTATATCCATTTCTGTGTGACATAAAGTCAAGAATGTGTGTTTCACCAAGTTTAGATTAAAGAAATCACAAAATATATATACTATTTAAATAGCAAAGCTTTAATCTGGAAGTGTCATTGTAGTTCATGGAGTACATTTTGCTTACATTCCAGGTAAGGAAACTGACTGGTGCAGAGATACTCAGTGACTTACACAAGGTCTATCATCAGGCAAAAGAGAATTGTTGTCATTCTCAACTGAGACACTTAACTGCATAACCAGCACTTCTAATGACCTATTCTCAAATATTTATGAGCAGCATACACTGTTTCAATCTAGGCATTATTTTATGTAGTCAGTTATGAATTATTGTCATACTGTCATTACAGTCAACTCCCAATTTTATTTAAATGAAATAAAATTGCATCCTATCACAGTTTTAGTTAATTAAAATTATATAATAGTACATAAGATAAACTTCTCAAAAACTGTTGGTTAACAAGTCTTTTTTTTTTTTTAATTTTTTTTGTGACCGACAGAGTGGACAGTGAGAGAGAGAGACAGAGAGAAAGGTCTTCCTTTTGCTGTTGGTTCACCCTCCAATGGCTGCCGCGGATCGCGCGCTGCGGCCGGCGCACTGCGCTCATCCGATGGCAGGAGCCAGGTGCTAGGTGCTTTTCCCTGGTCTCCCATGGGGTGCAGGGCCCAAGCACATGAGCCGTATTTCACTGCTTTCCCAGGCCACAGCAGAGAGCTGGATTGGGAGAGGAGCAGCCGGGACTACAACTGGCTTCCATATGGGATGCCGGTGCCTCAGGTGGAGGATTAACCTACTGCACCACGGCACAAGCCCTGGTTAACAAGTCTTTCAAACATTATCTATTACTTCATATAAATTTTATTAACATAATGGCAGAAGTTAAAAGAGCTTATGACATTAGAAAATAATAGTTATGTCCCACCTTG
Source organism: Sylvilagus floridanus (assembly GCA_949820135.1). Taxonomy (NCBI): domain Eukaryota; kingdom Metazoa; phylum Chordata; class Mammalia; order Lagomorpha; family Leporidae; genus Sylvilagus; species Sylvilagus floridanus. The sequence goes on from OX463242.1 coordinate 58,910,497, forward strand.
TATGGCAGTACTGAGAAAAGAAAGGGAGTTGATGAAATTTTGAGAGGCATTACTGCGACACTGTAATTCAGAGATAAGGGAACAAGAGCTTCACTGGGCAGCTGTAGTGGTATCAAAGAAAAATCAGGAACATGATCATTCCCTGTATATTTCTGCTACAGAGAGTCGCTCAGGGAAAAAACAGGAAGCATCAACAAATTTTCTGTCTACTAGACCTTGTCAGACTGAGAGAGGAAAGCATCGTTGGCTGAATGGTCCCTAGTGTAGACAGATAACAGGATAGAGAGCCGAAGCCAGGTGTCATAGAAGGGACTTCAGGCATTAGGAAACTCATTTCTCAGTTCTGGGCTTGCACACCACAGAAAATAGGAAGTGCATTTGTCTCTCTAACTAAAACTCTGTGGTGACTGTAGTCAGAAAAGGCAATGTATACCTTTTATCAGAGCAACCAGGAGGCTGAGTAAAGACATATAATTCAGCCACACAGCTAGCTAGAACTGAAAACCAAATTAACAGCAGCAAGAAGATTCTTGAGTTAATTACAGGAACAGTCAATCTAAAAATAGAGCAACTCACACATCAAAAGAGAAAAGGAATGCAACTGGAAAGAGGTCATCAAGGTCAGATCAAAGGTTGAATCAGGGACCAAAAGAGACAAAAATACATACAGGGACTGGTGTCAGTGAGAGAGTATGGGCAAGAGAACAACATGATTACTGATCAGTTGCTTTGAGGAGTCTGGTGAGACAAGTTACTGGAAAGGATTTTTAGAACATTTTCACTGTGTGGCATAAGAAGCACAGTCCTTTCTTTGATATTTCCTTGAGAAACATGGAAAACCATGTCGCGTTTATGATGTTTTATTTGCATGGAGCAAAGACCTTCCAATTGAATGGACATTATGCTGAATGAGGGAATGAATAAACTTTTGCAGGGATACTAAGATAGTACACTGGATTTTTGTAACTTCCATTACATTGTGCAATATAATCTATACAGAAACAATCCTTGAGCACATTTGTATAGTGACCACTAATGCAGTGCTTTCCTGAGAGGAGGGAGAGGGCTTCCAGAACAAGCCATTTTGAGTCCTAGGATAGCACTCTAATTAGTCAGGAAATGGTAGAAACAACAATGACCATGAAATTATATGCACAGTCCCTGTCTGGGTTTCAAGTGGACAATAAATATAGGAAGTAGTTCATTACTTTAAAAATTGAAAAGCTTGAGAAACTCCCTCATGATGATACAGACTATAAATTATTTTCTTAATTCAGCATTCACAGACACTTTGTGTTTAAATAAATTAATCAATTTAAGGCATTTATTGTCCTTAACAAACTGATAATACCAGAAGCTCTGAGTCTTGGGTTGCTATTATAACATAAGAGAGCAAGCTAAATAAAGAACCTTCTGTCCTACTGGGGGAAAATTATAATTAACATTTTGCAAAGGACAGAGATTTTGTTATTACTTTATACAGACCAAAGATATGGCAAAGAACTGAAAAATGCTAAGGATTGGAGTCTGATGAATCAAGAGTTACACAGTTTTTTTGTTTTTTTTTTTAAATCAAAGTCATAAAGATTTGTCATTCCGGGGCAGAATGTCTGACTAAGAACATAATAGCTTAGAATTTGCTGCACCATTTATTTACCTTTTCATATTTATAATTCTGGCAAAAACTATAACCATTGGGTCATAGGGGCCATAGTCCAACCATGTAAGTAGGGAGCTCATTTTTCATAGAAGTGCTACTGTGTTAAAAATCAACCAAAAAGAGTATACTATACCCTCATTTTCCAATAGGATGTCAAAAATTGTTTTTCATGCTCGATACTTTCAAAGTGCTAGAATTCTATGGAGCCAAATGAGTTTGAAGACCCTTTACTAAGCTGAATTGTGTTTGTCACCTGGCTGTCCAATCTTTCACTAGACTTTGAATTTGGAGGAAATGTCATTATGGCAATTTAAAATGTAAACTTGAACATATTTATATATGAATAATTTTTATTTATGACATTTTATTTTTTACTTAATATCTCATTTATTATTTTTAGAGCTAACATTTTTATCTTACATTATAATCAAATACTACAAATAATTGCACAGTATTTCATTAATATGGCAATCATATCTTACCAAATGGTATACAGAGGACCAGATTAGACTTGCATTTGGTTGTAAACTTTGCATTAACACAACATATGGCAAATACAGTGATTGCTTTATAAACTTTTTCTGAATAACTGAATAGGTCAAAATAACATTTGGTGAATGACCACAATAAAAAATGCAAAAATTTTTAAGCTAAATTTTAGGATTTAACATATTCATATGTTGACTGGTTAGAATAATAATAAATTTTAAAAGGACTGAGTTTTAAATATAAATGTAATTATGTTAAACCATTATATACAGCATGTTTTGGCCCTTTTCTTTTCTGATTATTTATGCCTCAATATATATAAGACTTTAAGTGGGCTAAAAAGTATGAAATAAAGCATCAGCACTTTCACTAAATTTAAAATTCATTTTAATATAGGGGAATCATATCAATTTCTACTCCCCTTGTTAATGGATTTGCATTTGATAAATTATCTTTTTGAGATTTCTCAGATAATTAATTTTTTTTTTTGACAGGCAGAGTGGACAGTGAGAGAGAGAGACAGAGAGAAAGGTCTTCCTTTGCCATTGGTTCACCCTCCAATGGCTGCCGCGGACGGCGCGCTGCGACCAGCGCACCGCGCTCATCCGATGGCAGGAGCCAGGTGCCAGGTGCTTTTCCTGGTCTCCCCATGGGGTGCAGGGCCCAAGCACCTGGGCCATCCTCCACTGCACTCCTGGGCCACAGCAGAGGGCTGGCCTGGAAGAGGGGCAACCGGGACAGAATCCGGCACCCCAACCGGGACTAGAACCCGGTGTGCTGGCGCCGCAAGGCGGAGGATTAGCCTGTTGAGCTCGGCACCGGCCATAATTAAATTTTTTTATCTAACTTGAAAGGCAAAGCAACAGAGACAGAGAGTGAGAGTGAGAGTGAAACAGAGAGAGAACCATCTGCTGGTCTATTCCTCAAATGCCTAAAACAGCCAGGACTGGTCCAGGCTACATCCAGGAACCTGGAAATCCATCTTGGTCTCCCATTTATATGGCTTAGGCCCAACCATTTGGGTCATCTTCCAATGCCTTCTCAGGCACATTAACAGGAAGCTGGATTGGCATTGGAATAGCCAGGACTCACATTGGCACTCATAGAAGGAATTTGAGTGTCCCAAACAGCAGTGGCTTATCCCACTATGTCACAAGACCTGCCCCAGAATTTTTTTTTTTAATTTTGAGAGAGAGAGTGAGTCTCCCATCATCTTATATATTCTTCAAATGACCAACGTAACTGTGGCTGGGCCAGGCAAAAGCTAAGAGCCTGGAACTCACTGAATTAGAATCATCCATGAGGGTGGCAGGGATCCAACCAATTGAGTCATTATCAGCTGCTTTTCAGAATCACATTAGCAGGAAGATGAGGTAGGTAGCAGAGCCAACACTTGAACCAGACACTCCAGTATTGGATGTGGGCATCCCAAATACAACCTTAATTTATTACTGCTTACTCCTCAGATAATGCTTTTAAATTTTCACTCAAGAACACTTGCTGTATTTTGTTTAACTTTAGTATTTTGTTGGTCCTTTATAACTATTGCTTATTTCTAAGAGCCTAAGACTTGATTACTTTCTCCCAAAGGATCTGGAAGGTTTAAGATTTTACATTCACTATAAACACTTAATTGTTGAACAGGGCCTTCAGATTGCTTTGTGTGTGTTGTACACTAAAAGGCATTGCATATTGACTTTTCTGGGACTCACCATTTCCTTTCTGCTGTGTGTTGTTGTGTGTAAAATTTTACCCTTTTTTGCTACAGAAACTCTTTCCCAGTTGGCTTTAATTTTATGTAATATTTGCTTACGACATGTTCACAATCTATTATATCCTTTCTTATGTTGGGTTTTTGGTATATAAAGTATGAAAAAAGATGATTCTTCTTCCTGAAGATCAAATACATTATTAATAATGACCCTTAATTTTACCTCCGTTGGGTTGCTAACACAAGCTACAAAGCTCAGAGATTCAGCATCAAGTTGTTCATAATCAAACATCTCTTCTCCTACTATTTTTCCTCCTCTTTTCCAGCTTGTATTGATTGATAACACTGTCCGTTGCATTTATAGACAAAAGCACAAAAAGGAAGGATACATTTCTTTTGCAAATGAAGCAAAAGTCTCAGGAAAACAAGACCCTGGACCTATGATCCAAACAACATAATATACTATTGTAAAGGCCAAAAAGCCTTAAATAATAAAAACAAAACAAAACTAACAAAAACAGTAGGCAGAAAAATCAATGTACTAATTGAAGGGCATATTGATACGTATATATTTATGAACAGAAATTTTCCAATTGCACAGGTAATGAGAGCCAAACCTACCCACCAAACTATCACCCAGGAGTAGAGAGCAGTGACTGCATTATACTTTTTTTTTTTTTTCGACAGGCAGAGTCAGACAGTGAGAGAGAGAGAGACAGAGAGAAAGGTCTTTTTTTGTGGCCAGTGCTGCGCCAATCCAAAGCTAGGAGCCAGGTGCTTTCTCCTGGTCCCCCATGAGTGTACAGAGACCAAGCACATGAGCCATCCGCCATTGCCTTCCGCGGGTCACAGCAGAGAGCTGGACTGGAAGAGGAGCAACCAGGACAGAACCCGGCGCCCCGACAGGGACTAGAACCCGGGTGCAGGTGCTGCAGGTGGAGGATTAGCCTAGTGAGCCAAGGCGCCCGCCTACTTTTTTTTATGCAAATAATGTAATTGGTGTCCAAAAGACTTTTTTCCTATATTGATATGCTGCTGTTCATCAGGATACTTTTAGGTGTAATTATGAGTTTTAAACATTAGGTTGCAGAACATTGCTTAGACAAGAAATGAAAGTGAGGGGTTCAAGGGTGCGGAATAAGTAAAAGAAAAATCATTAAATAAAAATCAGAGGCAGACATTTAAACTAGTATTAAAGAAGTCCATGTCCCACATCAGAGTACTCAGAGTATCTGGGTTTGATACCCAGTTTAGGTCCTGACTTATATTTCCTGCTAATATAGGTGGGAGGCAACTGTGATTGCTCTTTGGATTCCTGCCAATCACATGGGAAACCTAGTTCTATAGTTTCCTAGATTTCGTTCTAGCTGGAGCTTTTGGAGTATTTGGGAAGTCTCAAATAGGAAGCCTCTCTCTCCCTCTCTCAAAGGAATAAAAATTCTTAAAAATATTTGGAGGTGGAGAAGTTTTCAATTTCTTTGAAAATTTTATGAAAGAACAAAATTACAATTCATGATGTAGGTGGAGAAGAAAAGCTAGGGTATTGTTTTTTATGTATATTAATTTAAGAGACAATCTTAACCTGAGGCAAACACTTCACTGCTGAAAAGCATAACCAATGATCTCTTTTGTGGAAGTGATTTCCACCTGAAAGGGGTGTAAATTAGAAAATGAAAAGATGAAAAAGAGACTACCTAGGGAATTTTGCACCAGAATGCAAGTATTTAACTCTCAAGTTGAGTAAATCTGACAGTGAACCAACATCTGGTGACTGTAGTGCTGGAAAATAGTACTATTTACTATGACTAATGTGTGAATTTTAGAAAAGAACATTCATATTTTATAAATAATTATGTATATCAGGTACATGATAATTTTCTGAAACAAAAGTAGTCTTAATTTAAGAGTTTCTAGCAGATATTTTATGTATTTGATATTTTGTGAAAATATACAAGAAGATTAATGGTAAATATGCCAATAATTTTAAGAGAAATTATAAGGAAGCGATTTTATAAACTCTCAATATATATTCATAATATAAAGTAATGGTCAAAATTATATTAGCAGACACAGACACATGACTTTTGAAATAATTATATAGATATTTACATTCCTAAATTCCTCCACCCTGTTGAGCACATATGTAGATTAAAAAAATGGGTGAAGGGACCTGCGCCTTGGCTCACTTGGTTAATCTTCTACCTGCGGCGCCAGCATCCCATATGGGTGCCAGGTTCTAGTCCCGGTTGCTCCTCTTCCAGTCCCGCTCTCTGCTGTGGCCCAGGAGGGCAGTGGAGGATGGCCCAAGTACTTGGGCCCCTGCACCCACATGGGAGACCAGGAGGAAGCACCTGGCTCCTGGCTTTGGATTGGCATAGCTCCGGCCATAGCAGGCATTTGTGGAGTGAACCAACAGAGGGAAGACCTTTCTCTCTGTCTCTCTCTCTCTCACTGTCTAACTATGTCAAATAAATTTTAAAAAATGGATGAAAATTATGCCCATAATTTCTCCAAATCAGACTCAAAAGACACTGGTGTTATATATTAATGTTAGCCATCACAAAACACACAGGACACCAGAGTAAGGGAAAGTGTTTATTGGGGAACACCCAACAGACAGGAGTGGAGGGGCGGCAAAGGAAAAAGAGAAAGAAAAAGTATAAGAGAGAGAGCCAGAGGAGAGAGCTAGTGAGGAGAGAAGATAGAGCAGAGAGACGAGAGACGAGTGGAGGAGAGGAGCCAAGAGAGAAGAACCAAGAGACCAGAGGAGGCTAGAGAGAGGAACCAAGAGAGTGCAGGAGAGCAGAACCAACAGAGAAGAGTCAAGAGAGCACGTGTGCAGGAACAGGCCCTTTTAAAACTTTGCCTGAGGGCAGGCAGGGAAGCTGGAGCAGAGAATCCCATTAGGATGAGTGTGGAGCCTGGCTCGGGTAGCTGGGCCTTGTGGCCACCTGGCTAAAACTGCACCAGTTTCCTAACAACTGGGGCACTTGAACCCTTAAAGTCTGACAGAGTTCTAGAAGAGGTATAAATTGTGATTATAACATAAATAATATTTTCATCTTATTTGTTACTCTTATCCAGCCTTAAGCATCTAATGAATAGGAAGTTATACAAAGGGAAAATTTATATTTATCTTTAGAATATGCAACAACTATAAAGTATTAAATATAAAGTTAATGAGAGGTTGGCAATGTTTCAGATACATGTGTATGTCTGTAGCATGTCTATGATAGTGAATATGAATCCTGGCTACACATTATGATAGAGTCTTTAAGTTTGAAAAAGCAAAAGATGGGGTGGACATTGTGTACATCAGGTTAAGCCACTACTTGGGATGCTTGCAATCCATATCCCAGTGCTGGTTCAAGTCCCAACAATTCTGCTTCCAATTCAGCTTCTTGCTAATGCATTCTGGGAAGCAGCAGATGAAGGTTCAAGTGCTCCGGCTCCTGCCATCCATGTGGGAGACTCAGATGGAGCTCCAGGCTCCTGGCTTTGGGCTAGTCTAGCATTTGCTTTTACAGGTATTTGGGTAGTATATCAGCAAATGGAAGATCTCTCCTTCTCTCTGTATTTCAAATAAAAATGAAAATAAATAAATCAACATCAAAAAAATCAAGACTGAGAACTATTCCACACTCACCTAATTATCCCCAGAAAATATGGAAGTCTTTTGAAATATTATAATATTCAGTTAGAGAAACCATTGATATATGTAATTTTTCTTCATAATCATAACACTTTAGAGCTAAAAGGTATCTAAGATTCATCTAGTCCAATTTGTACATCAATATCAAAATAAATTTACTGTTTTATACCAATGTATATAATGAAATATACATCAATATTTAAATACAAATATATATATTTGTTTATATAATATTTATTTGTATATATGTAGACTATTTAATACATGTATACACATACTTATTCACTGAAAATGATCACTATGATAATAGAAATAGAGATACAATGTTTATTATGCTTAAATAATTTATAGATTGAAAACCATATACACAAGTTATTACAAATCAAGGCAGAACTGCAGATAAAGGAATAGTGCAAAAGAAAACAATTTTCAGTAAAGTGCCAAGGAGGATTTTTTCTTTCATCTGGTATTCAAGAAAGAAAAGCTTTTTTGTGCTGAGATGAGACAGAGAAAACAATGAAGTTTGTGGGAAGAGAATGTGCTGAATTACAGCAGAATATTATTTTTTAGTACTTTGTTAATCAAATATATGCTGAATATAACATGTGAAAATGAAAATTCATCAATTTACTAATCACCACTTATTAGCTGATTGAATTAATCTGCATATATGCCTTTTATTCTTTCTTTCAACAAATGCTAATGCTAAGCATACATTAGTCCTTGTCAGAAAGGATATCCATCCTTTATCTTAAAAGCAAGGAAAAAATAGTCAAGTGCAAATGGAAACTGATTTATTGTTAAATACTTTATTACTTACATTTTGAATACTACACAATATTCTCAAAATAATTTCTACTATTTGGGGTAATAGTTTATTATAACTTGTGAGGCAGAGTGACAGAGAGAGAGAGAGAGAGAGAGAGGGAGAGCACCCAAATTTCTTCATGCTCAGGATTGAGGTGGACTAAAGCTGGGAGCTGGGAACTAAGTCCAGGTTGGTGACAGAAACCCAGCTACTTGAGCCATCACTTGCTGTCTTCCAGGATCTGTATTACCAAGAAGCTTGAATCTAGGACCCAGAGCTGGGATTCAAATCAGGTGTTCCAGTATGGCATGTAGACATCCTTAGTTGGCATATTAATAAAAAAGCTAAACATCTGTTCCTGGAGTAACATTTTATGTTGAAAATTATAGGAACATTTCTTAAAATAACTTCTAAGAAATCATTAGTAATAACATGAATTTGAATTTAAAGAATGATTTTTTGAAAAAAGATTTTAATATCATTTGTTATATCCACAGAAATTTTATCACCTTTTGATAGTGTAGTAGTGATCTATTCATTGTTTTCTCCATCACTTATTTTTACACCTAGTTACTAGTATAAGAATAAGTGATTGTGCTGACATCACTGGATATTAAACCATTCAAATATAATCATAGGGCTGGGAATAACCCATTCTTCATCTTCAATGAGAATATATCTTAATTTGAAATTTTCTTTGAGAAATACTGGTTGGTTTTCTTTGTTTTGCTACTATGTTGTTATAGAGTCTTCACCTTGGATTCAATACATGCTGCATATAGGAGTCTTAGAGTGTAAGTTTTTTAATCTAAAACCTGGAGACTCAAGTCATAATAGTATTCTGGGAATCCATCCATTACCTGCTCTCACAATAAACTATATCTTCCTGGTCATATTTTTGGTCTACTTCCTGCTGTTTGTGCTTTTTCCTTTTCCTAGCACTTCATCATTGACAGATATTCAATATCTGTCTTTCCTTCTAGAAGGTGTGTACATGCTTTCACCAAAATTTTGCTTCTTTAAGTTCATCAGTATCTTTCCATATTTTCAAGTAAATGACTCCTTCTATTTTGCTATGGCTCTCTTCTCTCTATATGAGCTTCATGCACACACACACACACACACACACAAAGGCACACATATTTTTCTTATTGAAGCAGAATGCTTTTTCTACTTACTAAGGGTGGAATTCACATCATACTCTATTTTACACATCACCTAAAAGAGGACTGGCACACATTATTTTACCTTCATGTGTATTTATCTAAGTATACATTTAGGATCTTTCCCCTAATTCAGACTTTGTTATGATTTTTTTTTTTTCACCGAGGACAAGAACAAGGACCAGCATCCTAGGCCTTTGTATCTGTTTCCTATGTGTGAAATTACAAGTTTAGAACATAATAATGCACAGATTCTATATGAGGAGTCTTCAAAACATACATGGAAAATGCATGTTATCTTTTTTTCCGTTTTTGACAAACTTTCTGAAGTTTATTTGTATTATATTCCAGGACACCTTCAGTATTCAGTTAAATGGTTAGTAGTCCAGTAAATATTATCATTAATTACATATTTCTTAATTTTTTGAGCTGCAATTTCAGTTACTTTAATCTTTTACTATATTTTTTTAAGTTGAAAATGTGTACCCTCCTATCTTTAGGGCATGAATTTTGAGGCTTGTAACAAGGCAAACTCTAATTACAAGAAAGCATTCTTAGAAACATTTCAGTAAATGATGTATGAAGTCATAATATTTCCACACAAATCCTAGTTGCTTTTTTCTGCTATTAAATATCTGTGTGAATTTGAGAAACATGACATTTCTTCACCTTACTTTCTTATCCTGAAAATGAAGCTATTGGATAAATAATTTCTTATGCATCTTTTATTTTTGAAATTTGAATAGAATGATTTTGTTTTTCATTAATTGCATTATTGATTCTTGTTCAGATGATCATCTGTAGAAACAATGACTTCTGTTTCAAACAGAATATGGTCTGTAAATTTTCTCTTCAATTTTGTCAATAATATTTTCCCTTTTTATTTCAGGTGCATAGAACTGATTTAATTCAAATCCCTGGTTTTTGACATGTTATCATCACTCGACAGTACATGGCTCCTTTTTATTTAACCCAGTAAATTACACCCACCTGTGTTCTGCCTCTGTCTACATTCCTGAGTCCTACCCATAGCCACCATCTTGAAAGTTGTGTTTATTGATCAATTGTCCTTTTATAATGTTCCTGAAAATATGTGTTCATATACAAAACATATTATTTACATGTTTGTTTTGAAATTTAGTAAAATATTACTGTACATACAATTTCCAGATACTTTCTTTTTTATTCAGTATTTTATTACCCATGCTTGCTCATGATATTTTATAGCTGTAGTTATGGTTGTTTAATATTTCCTTATGGGAATGTGAAACTATTTATCCATTTTGTTCATGGCATGTGATTTGTCTTTGACATTATAATTTGTGCTGCTGATTTGAACATTTTTGTGTGTCTTCTAGTACATTTATAATGAACTATAGAATCCTTAAAAAGGTTAAAATATTTACATTATCTGGTCATTTTTTTCATATATCAACCTTATTTGAGTTTGATAAGGGCAGTGAATTTCTCAGAAAACTAGGCACATTTGTTAAGAAACATTTAAACATTTGCTGTTTTTATTTTCTAATTAGATTTGGGTTTTGTTTTCCTTTTATGTTTCAAGGGAAATATAAAGATGTAAAATGTTTCCTCAGAGTTTTTGTCACTCATCTTTTTTTTTTTTTCTTACTTTATTGTTCAGGTAAGAGTCCATTCTCTTTTATTAGCAATTATCAGTAATTTTATTATAGTAGAAACACTGTTTAGATTTTTCTAGAATTTTTGCTAAGATATCAATCTCTCATGACTCATTTGGTAATCATCTAACACTAATTTTTTGAATAGTAAGACATTTACATCTAGGAAGTATTACTCTTTGTAGAATTAAGTATCTTTTTTTCCCCTTTTTATTGTTTTAAATAACAAAGCAATAAAGTAGCATAATGTCAAGAACCTAATAATCTGATACCAACTATCTAAAAGATTGTTGCCAGAAATGATTTAAAATTTAAAACGAGAAGCAAAAGAGAAAAGAACCAATTTAAAATAAGGAATTAAGACAAGCATATTCATCAATTATTTGGACGTGGTGGAGGAAATGGCCTGAGGGCTATTCAATTTAAAATGTTCCATAGGTACTATTGGATCCCTGAAGCAAAATATAATAAGGGGTTGGTGTCCCAATTAAAGTATTGGAAATGTCAGCAAGCTGAAGGGGATGGCTTCATAAGGTTTGAGAGACAAGTATGCTGGAAAGGCAATTCTGAAATGGATTACTTGAAAATATTTCAAAAATAATGAAACTGTTTTTCTTAATTTCTAACTTTTGCTTTCTCATTATTTCCCTAAAGGGATTTACTTGTCCAGTGTCAAAAATCACGTATTATGAATTGATAGTGAACTTGATCATGGTGCAATTTGTATTGAAACTTAAATACTTGAAAATCCGTAGATTGGCTTGTGAACTCTTTAGCAACTTAGACACTGATTGTACTTTAAAGAGATGAAATCAGCAGTATTTCATGTGTTGAAATTTTTTCTGCTTCCTGAAAGGATACAACTTTATTAATTTTGACAACCTTTATTTGATTTAGATGTACCATTTCTATAATCAAATGAATGAGTCATCAGTTTCTTATTTGTAATATTTTTTTAGCTAGAAACCTTTTTTAAGGTATACAAACTTTATGCATTTCATAAATACAACTTGAGAAACATAGTGATTCTTATTTTTAAATTTATGAAAATTAATTAAAATTATCCAAGAACTTTATTTACATATATAAATGTTTGGAAGGCAAGATCCCTATTGAATCAAAAGGACATATACCAGTCCAGTAATTCATAACAGTATGACATTGGGCAGGTATTTCACCTCTCTGTGCCTCAGTTCTGTTATTAATAGTTAATAATGGTATTCACTTCATGAAGTTTTATGACAATTTAATGAGCTAACAGATTTCAAGAATTTAGAACACTATCTGACACCTAAAGACTAAAGAGTTATTAGTCATTTCACATTATTAATATTATTTTAACCTGATAATTATTTAGAATTAGAACTGTTATAATTTAAAATATTTTATCATGATACATCACTATTTCAAAATTGTAATGTTTAACAGAAATAATTAATAAAGTGGAAAATCTAACTCAAATAAAAACATTCTGTTGTATTTCACTTTAAATTGAGAATAGATATATTGTAAAAACAAGATACAAGGGGAAGACATCTGCTGTAAGTAGCAGATAAAATAAGGCAAGACAATTGCAGTAGAATGTGATACAGATAGAAGGTAGATGAAATCATCATTTTGGTAGGTAATATCATTTATGATTTAAAAATTCAAAATCAATAAAATATTGGATTAAAAATAGATATTAATAATTTTAAAACAAAAGTGTATTATCCTAAATGGCAAGAGTAACTATTTAGAAAACATAAAAGTAAATAATTTGTATATAATGTGAATTAAACATATGAAACAGAAATAAACCTAATGAATAAATTTTATATCTATTTATTTAATTGTCTGTCTAAAAAATCATTTTACTTAGAATGTTCTCTGTGAACAAATAAATAAATAAAAAGCACGGAAAATTTCAGATAAGAAAGTTACATATTTTGTGTGTAAATAAATAATTTAAAAACAAAAGTCAGCATTGGTGGTGTCTTGGTGAGCATAGTTGCCTTCCGAAAAGCAAAACAGATGCAGAAAGGATTTTTTTGGAACTGCAGAAAGCGATTTTTAAGTAAGCAATTGCAAACATAAATATGTGTGACTGATATTGAAAAAAGTAAATAAAAATAAATATATGTAGCTTCCACTACAGCATAATAAAGCACTTATATTCCACTACAATACGATACAAATAGTTAACAAACTAAAAAAAAAAACTATTAAATGCTTATGACATAATAAAAATGGAAAAACATGAACGTGATTTGGATCAATGTTTCTTAAATATAAACATGGTGCAGTTCAGGGTATCTTTTTAGAGATTACACTTCCTTGAGTTATGCTTTGAGAATCTTCCCATTCTCAAATTGGAACCTATGATACTGATACATTATGAAAACTAATAAGCAAAGTATGTCTTACAAGGATGAGCCTGACAGCCTGTTGGGTTCTTGATCCTGAAGCGGTCTACATTATATGACTGGAAATTTTTCTCATATGAGCTCCAAAATTCTTCTTTATTAGGTGGACAAATGAAGTGAGACCCACGGTTTGAACCCAGGAATTGATGTTTTGATTTCCCATGGTTGACTGGAGATATAAATAAGAAAGCCCTTATTCAGGCCTGCAGCCTTTAGGAGCTGAGATGGTACAGGCCTAAATTTACCATTAATTAGCCATTGAGCAAAATCACTGGGTAGGTGTTTGGATTTTCCAATATTTTTACAATGTTAACAAGTATCTTCAAATATTCCTATAGAGCAGTACACTAAGCTGATATTATGGGACAGTTCTGCATTTTGAAATTGAGTATCCAGTTGGAATTCATTGTGTAACTACTATATAAGGGATATGGAGAGTGGTGGTAATACAAATCGATAAAAAATTGGCTCAGGAAGGAAACATACTTGACGTTTTCTTATAAACTATAATAATAATCAATAATACCCTCTAAAAGATGTTAAATTATGTTTATAGTTTACTCAAAGTTTTAAATAATGTATTAGCACCTATAAAATAAATTTGTGAACATATATAAATATATAGCACAAGATATTTAGAGAGAAGAAACAATTAATTAGAAATATTATATTTTGTGATGAACCATATAAATAAAATAATAGAATTCCCTGAATATAAAAATAGAATAAATGGTAAAGAAACAGTATGTGAAAGAATACCAGGCAAGTTTTCTCTTTTCTTAAGTCAATAACAAATAACAAAGTAAGTACTAAGATACCTAAATAAGGCACAGTATCCACTTGTGCACCATAGTGTGCAGTGAAGTTCATAAAAAGTTAAATGATCTTCAAGATTCTGAGGAAAGAAAGACTACCTACAAACAAATTAAAATGAGATTGAAACAGATTTCTTTGTGGTAGAATTGATGTCAGAATACAGCATATAATAATTTAAATGCTGCAGGAAAACAACCACCACCACAAAATATTTTCTCTACTAAAGTATCATTCAAAAATTACACCAAAATTAAGATATTTTTAGGCCAACCTTAGCAAACCAAGAAAACCCTTTTCTGGGAAATATATTAAAAAGGACAGGATTTAGTAAGGAGAATATTAAAGTTCAGAAAGGTGTAGTGTGCTGGTGCTGCGGCTCACTAGGCTAATCCTCCACCTTGCAGCGCTGGCACCCCGTGTTCTAGTCCCGGTCGGGGCGCCGGGTTCTGTCCTGGTTGCCCCTCTTCCAGGCCAGCTCTCTGCTGTGGCCTGGGAGTGCAGTGGAGGATGGCCCAAGTGCTTGGGCCCTGCACGCACATGGGAGACTAGGAGAAGCACCTGGCTCCTGGCTTTGGATCAGCACAGCACACCAGCTGCAGCAGCCATTGGAAGGTGAACCAACAGAAAAAGGAAGACCTTTCTCTCTGTTTCTCTCTTTCACTGTCTTACTGTGCCTGTCAAAAAAAAAAAAAAAAAAAAAAAGGTATAGCAGTCGAAAAGCAGTGATTGTTTTTCACACATGTGTGGTAAATTTTAAAGTAATCACAGATCATTAAAACTATAATCATATAACATTTTTAACCATTGATTTGACAAAGGTATAAAACAATGTTTAATTCACTAAATATATATTTGTATTAATTATTACAACCATCTAATGCAAATGCTTATAACTTTTTATCTCTTTTATTAGCACTTTTTGTAAAAATGAACATATAGTCTATTTGGATATTTCTTATGGCTTAGATATTTTTAACTTTTATTTAAGCAAAGTAGATTCTAGACAAAAGTTGAAATAAATTTTTATTTATTTTTATTTTTATTTTTATTTATTTTTTTTTACAGGCAGAGTGGACAGTGAGAGAGAGAGACAGAGAGAAAGGTCTTCCTTTTGCCGTTGGTTCACCCTCCAATGGCCGCCGCGGTCGGCGCGCTGCGGCCAGCGCACCGCGCTCCTCCAATGGCAGGAGCCAGGAGCTAGGTGCTTTTCCTGGTCTCCCCATGGGGTGCAGGGCCCAAGCACCTGGGCCATCCTCCACTGCACTCCTGGGCCACAGCAGAGGGCTGGCCTGGAAGAGGGGCAACCGGGACAGAATCCGGTGCCCCGACCGGGACTAGAACCCGGTTTGCTGGCGCCGCAAGGCGGAGGATTAGCCTGTTGAGCCACGGCGCCGGCCATAAATTTTTATTTTAATTTTCTATTTCCTTATGTAGATAATTCAGTTTCTCATAGATTCCTCTAATTAGGTTCAAATACCTGTGACTTCTCTCCTAGAACAAATAGTCATCTCTCAGCCAGTTTGTCATGATAAAATCTAACTCATAAATTAATATATGCTTTATTCTTAGTATATTATCTTCCCAGAAAAAATGTATTTGGATTATGACAGTTCTCCTTAATTGTATATTTCCTACAATCAAATGTTATTATTTCATTTTAGATATTAGTGATATACAGAGAATTTTACCTGAAACAATGTAGTAGAGAATCTTTTCGTATTATATGGTTTGGTAGTGGACAACCCTGCCTGTATTTTCTTGCCTCCTATATATATGCAAGTTAATAAGATTTAATAAAGAAAATTTGAAATTCTGTAAGAAAAATCTTCATCATTCATTACAATTCTGATATTTATTAAATCTAAATTAAAATAATTATCTTTGTTAAGTCACAAAATTGTATTACTGAAATTTTTTGTCATATATAAGATGTTCACATTTGTGAGAATACTGCTTAACAAAGTAGTCATGTAACAAGATGCTACAATTACATATATTGTCATTAAAATAGTGCTAGAAAGTTATTCATGTGCCTTACAATATGGTACCTTTGCAGTATTCTAACATATTAAAATGTACTACAAAGCTTTTCTTATTGATGAGAATACTGAGAAATTTTTGAAGAAAATGCCAAGTTCATATAGCAAAAAATCTAGAGGGAAAGGATGAATTTAAAGATGATATCTTTTCCAAAAATATACATGGTTTTATAATTTCGGTTTTATTTGTTTTAAAAAAGGTGAAGAGATCAAGATTTTAAGTTAGAAGTGAGAATTGTATTATTTCTAATCATGCAAGGCATATTAAAAACATTAGCAAATGTGTATGCGTTAATTAATACAGCATTTACTCCCTTCCTGACATTTGCAGAGCCAGGTTACTTTTATCTCATGTCTACAATAATGAAACCTAATTATGAGACAATCTCTAATACAATAAATTCTGCATGCCTCTGCTGAACATTTTTTTTTTCCTAAGAGCATGTCAGATATCCTCAGTGGCTCTAAATATATTATAAAGTCCATCTTACTCAGTGTGACATGGAAACCCACCAAGCCTTGACTCCAAAGTAGCTTTCTCACTTCAACTCTCAATATTCCTCCAAAAGAACAATGTTTTCCCCATGCAGCTTATTCAGTGTTGCTTGTACTTACATGACATTTTCTTGTTTGCTCAGTCAGGGGTACTTAAGAGGAACTTTCTAAAAGGTTTTTGTACATACATTTTTAAATTCAAATCCTGCATTGTGTTTAAGGCTCAGCTATGACAGAATCTGTATGAGGCTTCCCTAATGCATATAGACATTAATTTTTTTCTACTATCACTTTTAAGACACTTACTAAAGCTTGCCTTAAAATCTACATAGTCCCATTTGTGTCTTTCTCCTAATTTGATTAATCAGTTTGAAAGCAGAAACCTTGGATACTATATCATATATACTAAATATTTCTGGAAGTAAAGACAAGACAAGGGTTAGGCAACTAGGTCATCCCAAACACATACTTTAAGGGTCTTTAGAATGATCTGTGGCACACAGTGAGTATTTGGTAAATTTTAGCTATTTTATAAAATTGCAAATAAAACAAATTTAGACATATTTTGGAAATATAACCCTATGATTCTATTTCTTTATAAGCTTTAAACTCAAAGTTATGTCTGCAGAGGGACTAAGTTTCAGATGGTCATGTACTTTAGCCACATCACTGTATAGTGATGAGGTAGAAACGCTAATGACAAGACACAATAATTTTCCAAGTTGATCGCCAGTATGTGGATAGAAGAAAAAATTTATTACTAAAGTGCTATCACCACATATTTAGGTCAATATTTAGATATCATTTTATATGGTGTTTAAAAACAGTAATACACTTCTTATGTGCTCCTATACATTAAGCATAAGGGAAAAGGAACTATCTTCCCATAGATGTAGACATTGAGTCAATGGGTAACATGCAAAAGAAGAGTCCTGAATTAATTCTTTGCTAGCTAATTTTTTCACCACTGTTGGATTTTCCTCACAGGACCAGAATTTTATTATCACCATTTTTCTCTGAAATATGTCAAGCATTTTCAAACATAGACATAGGCGATGGTTATAATGTATTTCAGTGTTTTAAAAATTATAAATAATCTAACCCCTGAGAAAAAGCTTTAAATTATGTCTGGAAAAATTTGAATAAAAATCTCATTGAAGTAGAAAAGTTGATTTTTGTAAGTCAAAAAAGAAGCAAAGTGGATTTTATTTATGAGTGCTTCTGCAACCCAATTCAAATTTGTCTGAGCACATTCACTCCACCTTGTAAATGTAATAGCATGTCATGGTTGTTAGACATTGCAACTCTGACATAAATACTTTAACAGAAAATCATGGAAAATGCACATTATCTTTTAATTTAATTTTCCATGGACTTTTTGAAATCCCCTCCATTTCTAGGGTTTATATATAGACTGCTAGTGTGATTAAGTTTTTGGTGAATTTCACATGAGACCATAACAGTATTGCTCAAAAATAATAGATTGGAAAGATATTTATTACATCTTAGAATGTGCTACTTAATTCTCTATATTTAATTGGCTTATAGAAGTTTTCTTTGAGAAACTTTAATAGCGATTACTCTGGAGAGAAAATAGAAGAAAATAGGAAGGGAGTATATTGAGCACAGCTAAAAATGCAGTAGTAGGAACTCTTTCCATGCTATTCACAGGGTTCTTGAGGGTAAAGATTCCAGGCAGTGGTTGAAAGCCATTCGGTGAGGTGTTCTCAAATGAAACATCTTTACAGGCCTGACTGTGCTTAGAGAGCTGTACCAGCTGTAGAAATTTCACACCATCTGATCGAACATAGCCTTATCCCTCAGAGTGTAAATAAAGTAACTTAAGATCACTAGCAAATCTGGACCATCCAGATGGCTTGGCAGGCACTTAATTGATAAGACAAGGAAACAACTATTATTTAGGGTATTTTAATTTTATTTCATGCCATATTTGCATGTGTGTGTTTATTGAATGAGCTGGGGTTGGTAGCAGTGAATCATGAAGTGCTTTCCTATTGTCTTCATAACTCTGCCTTGATACATATTTGAGCAGATCTCCATTTTCTTTTTGGACAATATTTATGGCAATTCCTGTGGCATGCATGCTTATTTAAGATGCTAAAAGTCAAATTTTTAGGAATTAAAAGTTCAGTCTTATTCAAGTGGCAATGTGAATCTTTCATTCAATTCAATGTTTGCACCTTTACACCTATTTAAACCTGACTCAGTCTCAGAACCCTGCATAAAGAAGGGATGTGTGGGCTGGCGCCGTGGTTCAACAGGCTAATCCGCCGCCTTGCGGCGCCGGCACACCGGGTTCTAGTCCCAGTTGGGGTGCCGGATTCTGTGCTGGTTGCCCCTCTTCCAGGCCAGCTCTCTGCTGTGGCCCGGGAGTGCAGTGGAGGATGGCCCAAGTGCTTGGACCCTGCACCCCATGGGAGACCAGGAAAAAGCACCTGGCACCTGGCTCCTGCCATCGGATGAGCGCGGTGCAAAAGGATCAGTGCGGTGCAAAAGGCAAAAGGAAGACCTTTCTCTCTGTCTCTCTCTCACTGTCCACTCTGCCTGTCAAAAAAAAAAAGAAGGGATGTGTGATCATTCTTTTGTCCTGTCTCTTTCCTTCAGTATTAAATTGTCCGTTCATACTTGTCATTTAGTCAAATTCAGAGGGGAAGTTTCCTAAAGGCAATGCCAGAAGTGAGTAGTATATTTGGCGCTTGGCATTTGTGCCCTAGCTGTGATATATTTTCAAATAGGTCTCTAGATCCCAGGAGACTATTTTGTGGGTTGTTCTTAAACTCCCCCACTGCAACATTTTGTGATGAGGTGAATGCACCTCCAGGTGACCGTTTTTACTCTCTTCTAACTTCCTGAATCTGGTGCTATATCACAGAAAGACTCCTGATGGTGTCTTACACTGTATTGTCAGTGCAAACTTCAGGTTAATTTTTTCCCAGCATCCTTTTGGGCCCAGAGGTAACGCATATGCACCTTACCTTACAAGACACAAAAATTTCTCTAATTTTCTGTTCTGTTTGTCTTTCTTCTTAGCTGTACTTTAAAAAACATGGAGTAATGTACCCTGTACCTAAAAATCTAGAGTTGCTACAACAAGTTCTCTTGGTTACTGATTTGATTGATTCAAATGAGTAGAAAGTGTAAGGGACAAATATTTCACATTCTAACTATTATTTCCAGTGAACTCTCACTGTGCATCTTTATAGGTAAGACTATAGTGGATGAAAGAATATAGGTTGAAGAACCAGCTTTTGGTCAATCTCTTAGCAAGTTCACATATATCTGTGATATGTTGGGGATACTTATCAATAATTATTTCTAGCTTTGGATCTGAGTTCAAATTGAGACAGCAAGGGATGTTTCTTTTATATCCTGTCACAAAAAATGGATTTTATACTCTCTACATGGGAAATGTACTTATAATTAGTACATGATTATTGTATATACTTATAGTAGACAACATACTGTCTTCATACATGTATAAAATATGTAATGATCAAATTAAGATAATTAACATAACCAATACCTCAACCATGTATCATTTCTTTGTGGTGAGAATATTTAAAATCCTGTCTTCTATCTATTTTGAAATATATAGTAGTGTTAATTTTAGTCATTCTATTGTGTAATAGATCACAGAACTTACCCCTCATATCTAATCATAATTTTGAGTGTGGTTTTTGTTCACTCATTTGCTTGTTGTTTTTTATTTGATATTATGTAATCCTTTGTGAAGGCGTTTAAACATTGAACTCTAGTCCCTTCTTCCTTCTCACTAAAAATTTAAGCAATTATTGAGCTAAATTATTTTTTTATAAAAAAAATCTGCACCCCTGTTAAGCTGAATCATAACTTGTGAAATTCCTGAATTATTCCGTAACACATGAAACAGGTATCTTGATTGATAAGAAATTTAAAAACTAAGTCAATAACCATAACTATGTATGGAAGCAAAGTCTACTACAAAGTTGGAAAGGAGAGAATGTTTTTAAATAATGTTTCTACTGGCTACAGTGTCATACGTTTGTTTATTATTGTTGTTGTTATTCTTGTGGTTCATAGTTAGTTTCAAAAAATGCCCACAGGGCTGGCTGGTAGGTTTCAACCAGCTCCTATGTGAGAGGAGTTTTTACCTTTTATTTTCATAGGACTCTAGACACAGAAAGTATAGAACCAAGTGACAAGAACCTAAATATTAAAGTTCAAGAGTGTGACCACAATTTATAAATATTAAAGATATATCAATACTAAGTACTTATCATAGTCAGTACAACTATAGCACTGTGCCTGCTATATATATATTCACTCTAATTACTTTAAATATATCAGCTGTTTATGGATAAAAAGTGAATTGAAAAAAGTTTTTTGTTTTCTCAAAACCCACTTCAGATATCGATGTAATAAAAAGGAATTTTAAATAGTCTTAAGTCAAAGTATTGGATCATACATATACAAGCATTCTTTAAGCAGTTGAAATCATTTTAGCCACATTACATTGTATGTATTTAGCTTAGTATTTTCAGTGAAAGATATAAAAATATTAAATATTAGCTAGAAAAACTTTTAAAAATTAATCTACATCATGCTATGTCACTTTACTTTTATTAGACAATAAATTAATTTAATATTATCATATTGATTTATGATTAGAATTTGGTCATTGTACCTTGAAAGGTCAGTAATAAACTCATACATAGTTTCAGCACCACCAGAAAATATGTGATAGTAAGAGGAGAAATTGGGAAAATGTTCCTTAGTACCAACATAGATAAACACATTTTAAATATGAGTAAATGGTGGCCAGCATTTTTAACAAAAATTTTAGTTGGTGTATTTTAGATGGAGAAAATGTAAGAGGAATAAATCATAGTCAGTAGTTCAAAACTTATACATTTTTAGGATTACACAATTTTCTGGGTTTGTAATACAACTATTTAATGACAGAACGACTATTGAATTTTTATGTTTGTAGCTAAGGGGGACACTAGAGAGAGAAATGTGAAGTGACTGGCCTTTAAGGAGATAACTGTTAGATAAAGAAGATAAGTCAGATGGGCCCCTGATAAGACAATGATGTTAATATAAAGTCAGGAAGCAGAAAATACTCAAATGAAAGAGTTGGTCTATGATTTTGTGGCTTTGTACAACTTATATATTTTTTTACTACTGATTTTTAATGATAAAATAATAGATGTGATCATGTAGAAAGTGAACTATATATTTTCAGCAATGCTAGGCATAGAATAAGCTCTCAATTAATATTGGTAATACAATACAGAGAAGTTAGCAGAAAAATATTTTGTTGCTCCCATTTTACATTTAAAAGGCCCAAACTAAAACAACATGTAGATGGCTGAGTAACCTAGGGACTTGACTCTATCTGTCACCCCATGGATTGCTAAGCAAGTGTTCTTTAAATTGTTGTATAGTTGCCCATTTTTTCTTTTATCATTTAACATTTGATCTTCAAGGAGTTTCTCATTCAATCCAAAGGCATATATGGAAGAATATCAAACAAATTGCATTCACTTTGTTAGGACATTAAAGGCAGAAATCTAACTTCAACTTGAATTTTGATCTCTGTTGACCAAGATAGACCATCATTTCCTATTCTACAAGGATAAAAAAAAATTTTAAAAGGTGTAGTTTCTTTCAGGTGAAAGAAAATATCAGAATGAAATTGTGTATGAAATGTTGGTATATGTTTTACAGACTGCGTTTGCCTTCAGTGATAGAAAATTTAACTAAATGTAAAGAAATTATTTTTATTCTAAAAAGATGTTTGTAGCCAGATGATGCCTGATTTTCTTGCACAAATTTGGGGATTCTAGGGCTAAAATTCTTTCCTCTTGATGCTGTTAGATGAGTACTGAAACTCCAGCCAGCACAACATTATTTAGAAAGCAGGAAAAAGAGAAGAAAAATGAAAGATCAGCATGTATATTCTTACATCAAATATTACCTCATATGCATAGCATATTTCTGCTTTTCCTTCTTGATTCAGCACTTTGTAATATGAATAATACCTGACAATCCTGACTGACAAAGAGATTCTAGAAAGGTGAAGGTTTAGACTTTCAGCTTCCATGGCAGAATTAGAGGATTAGAATGTGCATTAGTTCAACCATAGATTAGTTGCCACTGAAGTGGGCATACACATATGACAAAGAACGGGGAGAAGAAAATCGCAGGAAACTAAAATCACAGAAGTTTTGGAAAATGGTGAATAATTTAGTTGGAACCAGAAAGCTGTGGTCCTTAAGAATCAACCAAAAACTTGGGAAATATTTATGTAAAAACATGGGGAAAGATCTCATAAGAAAAAGAAAGGGCTTTAGGAATTATAATGATTATTGCAGCTGTGGGAAAGAGAGAATACAAGAGAGTAAACTAATGAAGATAAGCTTTGACAATATATTAATCAGAGAGATGTGAAAGGTAGTAAGACGAGCAAAGCATTGCTGGTGCAGTAAGGCCAAATGCAAAAGAGAGAAACGTCATAGATGTCCATTTTCCCTATAAGCAAGGAAAATAAAATGAAAAAGTCACTTTTTTAAGAATCACTCATCACTTTAGAGAAAGAAATTCTCGAAGATTCTCTGGGAAATATTATGGCTCATGTCTTGAGTTAACTCATGGAAGAGATTAGGGGCTAGAATGAAACAAATTGTTGTTAGGAGTTTTATTGTCAAGAAGAAAAAAATCAAAGGAACATGGGGCCTTAAAAAAAGGACTGAAGAAAGTTTTTGTTGTTGCTTTTATGTGTTATTGTCAATGAGGAAACTCAAGTGTATGAGCAAAATGCTAGTGGAAAGTTAGATATTAGGTAAGGAGGAAAGATATATCAATATTTCAGAGATTTTATTTTGTATTTTAAATATTTATTTATTTGAGAGAGTGACAGGGAGAGAGGAGACAGAGAGTGGAAGAGAGAAAGAGAGACAGAGAGAGAGAGAGAGAGAGAGAGAATCAGTCTTTGATGAATTCATTTACTCCCCAAATATACCAAGAACCAAAACTCCATTCTGATTTCCCATGTGAGTGGCATGTCCCCAAGTACTTGTACCATCTTATGGTGCCTTCCTAGGAGAATTAGCAGGAAGCTGCATGGGATGCATGATATCCAGGACTAGAACTGACCCTCCAGTATGGGATTCCAGCATACACAGGGTAGCTTAACTTGCTGTGCCACAATGCAGTCAACTATTTTTGACTATTTGAATCTGGTAATAGCAGACATATTGATAATGTGTCAAATATATTTCAGTTGTTGTAGTGAGATGGGATAACATGTATTAAAATGTTGAATGCCTGTTTTAGCCTACACACATTACATAAATCATTGCATCTGATGAATGCAAAACTCATGAGTGTGTGATGAAAAATGTTGTCATAAGCACATAGTTGTTAATATATGTAAAATGTAAGATTTCATTAGCTGTACTACTATTATTATAATTAACAGCAATTACATTGCTGGCTTTTACAGAAACTTAAGCTTGCATAATTTGATCAATGGATTTGTAGAAATGTAGTTAGGAAGGGATGCAATTAGGATTCTATCTCAAATGTCACTGTTCCCACATCCTTTTGCAGGATGGACAAATACAGTTGAACTTACAGTGGGTGTCAGCAATTTGAGTCATAATCACAGACCTGTGTGCTGGGACAGAGTTCAGAAGGAGGGGAGAGGTTGAGTTTTTTAGGAGCAGTCGATAATCAAGGCACAAAGTAGTTATCAAAATAAGGCAAAGCAAGAACAAAGTGTCAATAGTAAAATGAAACCAGGGTGAGTTCAAGTTTGAGTAAATATTATTCTTAGGAGTCTTAGGCTGTTTCCAAATATTAGCATGATGCTCCTTAAATGTCTGTGTTCATATGTCAGATTTGTTCTGGAAATTTAAACAATCATACACTTGTATATGAGAGTTGACTCAATTTAACTTACAGAAATAATAGCACTCATATGCTAAAAATCAGGTAAAGTAGTTAATACTAAAAACTGAATTCTTAAATAGAGTTAATAAATTCTTTAAATAAGGCCGGCGCCGTGGCTCAACAGGCTAATCCTCCGCCTTGCGGCGCCGGCACACCGGGTTCTAGTCCCGGTCGGGGCGCCGGATTCTGTCCCGGTTGCCCCTCTTCCAGGCCAGCCCTCTGCTGTGGCCCGGGAGTGCAGTGGAGGATGGCCCAGGTGCTTGGGCCCTGCACCCCATGGGGAGACCAGGAAAAGCACCTGGCTCCTGGCTCCTGCCATCGGAGGAGCGCGGTGCGCCGGCCGCAGCACGCCGGCCGCAGCGCGCCGACCGCGGCGGCCATTGGAGGGTGAACCAACGGCAAAAGGAAGACCTTTCTCTCTGTCTCTCTCTCTCACTGTCCACTCTGCCTGTCAAAAAAAAAAAAAAAAAAAAAAAAAAAAAATTCTTTAAATGTGCATATAGTTTAGTTTCCAGTTTACTAATTACTAATTTCTGCATCTCAAGACATTATATCATCATTAAGTTTTCATCAGAAAGTTAATTATTATTAACTATAGAAATAAGCACTCATTAGTAGAGACCAAATTTGGTTCCTGTATTGTTGCCTTTGGAGACTCTAATGACTTTGAATTATTAATTTTTGTATTCATTTATCCTTCATTTGACAAACATTTAAAAAACAGTACTCTTTAAAAGCCGATTTTTTAAAAAAATAATGAAGTATATGCATGTAAGGAAGATAGTGTCTTCTAGAGGGAACAAGCCAGAGGCAAGTATGTTGTATAGCAGCTGATTCATCACCTGGGACACCTTCATTCTATTCTAGTATGCCTAGTGCAAGTCCCAGCGCCTCCACTTCTGATCAGTTTCCTAATAATGTATACCCCAGGAGGCAACAGGTAATGACTCAAGTACTTTGGTCACTGCCACGCTTGTGAGAGATTCAGATGGAGTTCCAGGCTCCTGATTTTAGCTTGCCCCAACCTCAGTTATTGCAGGTATTTGGGGGCTGTGAAGTAGTGGATGGAAGAACCTCTCTTGCTCTCTCTCTCTCTCTCTCTCTCTCTCTCTCTCTCTCTCTTTCTACCTCTGTCCTTCTCTCTGCCTTTACAAATAAATTGAAAATAAGTAAATAGAGGGAAAAACCATGTACTTCAGGATTAGTAACTAAATGTCACAATATAGACAGATAGATTACAAAATAATACAGGAGAAATCCCCAGATGATATAAGTGTTCTTTCATATTCAATATGAGATGTTTATATAAAATATGTTAGTATAGATTTAGAAAAGTTAAAAAGAGTCAAATGAAAATTCCATTATAATGTCAAAATTCCAAGGACTGTAAGCATATTTGCCAAGGAACCTGTCAAAACTAATGTTTTAAATTAAGTGAAATGCAATCAAATTTTGCTAATGCAACTTCAAAAAATGATGAGCCAAGATGTTGTTATACATATTTTTAAATATTGTATCTATGAATCCGTAATGTCAATTTGTATACTTTTATCTTCTTAAGTATTGTACAATAATGTTATATAGGTCAGGAAAGTGGTATTTATATTTAAAGTATACTAATATCAATGTTTTATGTTGACAGGCAAAAAATATTAACTAAATTTGCACCTTAACAATTAATTATACATTTTACAATTTCAGGAGTAACCCACAATAAAACAAATACTGACTTTACAATTTACAAAGCAATACAGAAAAATATCAGTACACCTAATACTTTTATAAATTGGCTAAATATTTTAGTAAAGATAGAGATATGTAGAATCCATTTTGTTTAAAAAAGTTTAACTATATGCATTCTTTATTTAATGTTTATTTAGTATTTATTTTCATCCATATGAAAGAGTCACACACACAGACACACACACACACACACACACACACACACACACACAAAGTGAGGGAGGAAAAGGGGGAAGAGAGGGAAAGAAGAGAGAAATCTTTCATCTGCTGGTTCAAATAGCCAGGACTGGACCATATCAAGCCAGGAGCCTGAAACTTCATGTGGTTTGACAGGAATCTGAGCTCTTGAGTGGTAATCTGCAGCTTCCTAGGATGTTAGCTGGAAACTCAATTGGAAACATAGTAGCCAGGAGGTGAACTAGACATTCTGATATTAGATGTGGTGATTCCAAGAAGCAGCTTAAGCTACTATACCACAGTGCTCACCTCTCAAATCTGTATTTTCTCCTAATAAGTATAACTAAAATTTAAGTAAACAAAAATAATGCATATTTTTACTGTTGCTATTCTACATTATTCAAATATCACAAATATATTAAGGCAAGGAAAACAAATATATATTTATTGGAAAGGAATAAAAATAAATGTTATTATATACAGATCATAAGATGTTTATATAGGAAATACAATAGTGATTTCTCTGGAAAAAGCATATAAAAATAAGAGAGTTTAGATAAGTGGGTGACTGTGAGATCAATAAAGAATGACATGTTTTGTTGTTTAAAATATGACAAACAGCAATGGTCATCCTCATTGCAAACCTTTGCTGTTTGCTTATTACATATCAGACACTCTTCTAAGCCCTTTGCATGATTGGAATCATTCAAGGCTCACAATAGGCCTATGATGAGGTGAATGCTCCTGTCATCATTTAAGAGACTGAACCAGTTTTATACGGAAAATTGGTGTAACATTAAATTGACTTTGTAATTCAGGAAAGAATAAATGACAGGCAGTAAACTGGTTGTCAGGATGGGGGAGAAGAAACGTGAAAAGCGAGTCCTCCTTCACAACATCCTTGGAAGGATTTGTGCAGCTGACTCCTTCAATTCCTTCAAGTATTTGCTTAAATGTCACCTTTGCAATGATGTCTTTAAACCATTAATGTTTTAAAAATTGGTAACTGATCATCTCTCCTGCACACCTGATTTCTCTTATCTACTCTCATTTTCCCTCACAGTTATCATCCTCATATATATTGTTTGATTAACTTATTTGTTTTGATTTTGTCTATAGGGTCTGTTTCTCCTGAAATGTAACCCCACAGGGACACAATAGTTTGCCTCTCCCAGTTACTGATACATATCAAGTAACTAGACAAGTTACTGGTATGGAATGGGTGCTGATTAGATGTTTGCTGAATGAGGTATAGGAATCTGAACAGGACGGATCTGCATCATGCTGAATCAGTGAATTTGTTGTGAGGCTCAGGAGGGTTATAACCTTCCTATATATATACCTCCTGTATATATACATAATAATTTCCCTGGTTCACATAAGCATCACCCAATAATAATTTCTTTGAAGCCTTGTTAAACTGTATATTTTTTCACCATTTATACAGACTCCTTACCCATTGTATAGGTATTAAATGACCTGGCTCTATATATTATTGATAACTAAGCTAATACAGTAATAACTGATTTTTTTAAGTTTACTGAATACCTTAAATACAATTTTGAGTTAATATTCTAACATCAGTATAATTTTACCTAATTTGTTTCTAAGAGCTTAGAAAGATTACACATAAAATATTGGAGTAGAAATAAGAAAATTGGGACACTGGCATTGGTATTGAACTGATTGATTAGATAATCATAGGCCTATACTCTCTGTACATGCTGAAAGGACAATGAACAGCCTCTGTTTTACATTATTAAGATCCAAGCTCTTAAAAAAGTCCTTGAAAAATAGTA
Organism: Sylvilagus floridanus; assembly: GCA_949820135.1. Lineage (NCBI taxonomy): Eukaryota > Metazoa > Chordata > Mammalia > Lagomorpha > Leporidae > Sylvilagus > Sylvilagus floridanus. Next base: position 58,939,047 of record OX463242.1, read on the forward strand.
AGCACTTGCTGTCCATTTGTTGAATGAATTGTTATTTCAATGGGATAATTATTTATTTTCTATATTTCAGACTCATTATCAGAAAATGGAAAGAATGCCATCTAGGCAATGTTCATCTTATTAAGTTAAGTGACAACCATAAAACAACATGAATATCATTACCAGCAGAAGGTCAATGTCTTGGCCATCCTTCAAATAGTATACTACCTTGCATATTTTATTTTAGAATGTTGCAATTTATCTATAAGAGGGTGGAAGTGTTAATTTTTAAAAAACAGTTTTTCTCACAGCGTTTTTTCACTCTTACCAAATAAATTAATTCTGTTATAGGAATTTTCTTAAATATGTTTAAGATGTTAACGATGTCATTTAATTGAAATAATTTTTGAGATATCTCATTTTGATTTCCAAACGGCATAGCTCAATCTCATCACTGTTGGATCTATTCTTTAACTGAAATATTCTATTTTTTAAGCTCCTAAGTTGTGTAAAAACAGAAGAAATTGAGATATCTGTGTATTTATTACCTTACTAGGTCCCTCAGGATTTCTGTTGCATGAATCTCATGTTTCTTTCTGGAAATCTCTCACTTTTCACTCCTCTTAACCAAGCAGTTTGTTAAGAGATTTTTAATCATGCTTAAAAACATAATATTGTTTCTTGTGTATTAAATTGTCAGTCACAAAATTTTTAAGTAACATTGGCATTTCAAGCAAGCAGATTTATTAATCCATTGAATGGTTCTTCTCTCAATAAGACATATTAGATAAACATCCTTTAATTTATTGTAGATATTGAAGGAAACCAAAATTCATTACCCTATAAATTGTATCCCTACACCTTATTTTCTCAACTTAGCTTTCACCCTTAACTCTAGTCCTGAATTTTTTAATAGTAAGGAAAAGACAGATTAATTACATAAAGTAACAATAAAAATGAAGCTCTCTTTTATAGTATGACTTCATATGGAGTAACAATCAAAATTTGTCAGTTATGAAAATTTAAGATATTTAAATACAGATTTCTCTTTTTTTGTAGCATTTTGATAATGCCTTAGCCTTAGTTCCTGGCCGTGGTGTCAGTTGAATGTTGACGTTTTTCTCCTTTTCTTTAAATATTTCTTTAATTCATCTTATAGTCCTATGTTTCGTTCAGCTATTTACTATTTACTTTCTTTTTTTTTTTAAGATGTATTTAATTATTTGAAAGTCAGAGTTACGCAGAGAGAGAAAAAGTGGCAGAGAGAGAGAGAGAGAGAGAGAGAGAGAGAGAGAGAGAGAGAGGTCTTCCATTTGCTGGTTCACTCCCCAGTTGGCTGCATCGGCCAGAGCTGAGCAAATTGGTAGCCAGGAGCCAGGAGCTTCTTCCAGGTCTCCCACATGGATGCATTGGCCCATGAACTTGGGCCTTCCTCTACTGCTTTCCCAGGTCATAGCAGAAAGCTAGATCAGAAGTGGAGCAGTTGGGATAGGAACCAGTGCCCATATGGGACACGGGCACTGCAGGTGGAGGCTTTAACTGCTATACCACAGCGCCAGCCTGGATATTTACTTTCTACTCAGAATGGATATTATTACCACAAAAGACTAATTATAATGTTTTATCAATATATAACAACCAGCTAGCAGAATATTCAAATATGTGAGGGTACTTAAAGAAGTTTGTGGAAAAATGAAATTAAAAGAAATTTATTTTAGTGCATAAAGATTTTGAAATTCATTTATATATCTACATTTATATGAATATAAAACATATAGAGAGCCCATAAAGAGTGATGAAAACATTTAAAGTTAAGTGTATTCCTTTTTGCAGTAAGAGAATTGATTGGCCCACAAATTATCAATACATAGTTACTATATGTGACGCAAAAAAACTTTTATTAAAATAAAGCTTTTGCTTTATTGTGTGGTATAGTATATTAGAAAACCTCCTTTAAAATAAAGGAATCAAAATAATGTTATAATGATTTTGTTGTGCTTTTATTAAAGCTTTATGATTTAATGATTATTGCAATTATCTTAGGAATAATAATACTATATGGTTTTATGTAAGACAATATGAAAATAATGTTTAAATAGTTCTTAATGGCAAAGTAGAAAATGTTCAAAAGCTAAGAAGTAGAAATATTAAAATTATGTTTTTATCTGAAATATCAGCTGACATATTGCATATTTGTTATTTAAGTTTTTAAATATTAAATGAATCTATGCATTGAGATCTACAATATGTTAACCAAAATATGTTAAAATAATACTATATTCAAAAAAGCATGGGCTACACTGATCAAATACTGACTTTGTATGTTAAACATGCACATACTGATATCACAAGATATCAGTGTTCAGAGTGGAGGCAGAGGTAGAAACATGATGGAGTAGAACTGAGGAAAACCAACACTGCAAGTTACTGCATCTACAAGTACTCATTTTACCTAGAGTGAAGGTGATTACAAATATATTCTCTTTTCAACAAGAACCCAAGACATGCTTCTGAATACATGTATCATATTCAGTTGCTTTTTTTTTTTTTTTTTGACAGGCAGAGTTAGACAGTGAGAGAGAGAGAAAGACAGAGAGAAAGGTCTTCCTTTACCGTTGGTTCACCCTCCAATGGCCACTGCGGCTGGCGCACCACGCTGATTCGAAGCCAGGAGCCCGGTGCTTCTCCTAGTCTCCCATGCGGGTGCAGGGCCCAAGCACTTGGGCCATCCTCCACTGCACTGCCGGCCACAGCAGAGAGCTGGCCTGGAAGAGGGGCAGCCAGGCAGAATCCAGTGCCCCGATCGGGACTAGAACATGGGGTGCCAGCGCCGCAAGGCGGAGGATTAGCCTTTTGAGCCACAGTGCCGGCCAGAAATGTGTATTTAGAAAGTAATGTTGTTATTGACTGTTGGAGAAGCAAATGGAAGGCCATTGGTCTATTTTATCTAATAGTCTTTCTCCTTACCTAAGGATGTCTGAATCCATATTCAAAGTCAAGCCAATTGCCTATTTTTCAATATATTTTATTGAAAAAATATTTCATTCAGTATACATAAAAGTAGAGGAACCAAAAACTTTTCTTATATCCAAACACGTATAATTTATTCATTCAGGAGAAATGGTATATGACAGATGAACTGACATAACTCAAAAAGTTGGGAGTAAAAAGCCCAAGCAAAATTGTTTTCTAGCCATGCCACTAATTAAGTCAACAGTATGAACTCATTGTCATTCCATTCAGCGTTCTATGAAAATCTCACTACCACAAAGTTTCTGTCATTCATGATTTGATGTTAACTAGATAAATATTACCATGTAATCTATGATTTCCTCAGCTGTGAAAGAAAATTGAATATCAGACCAACATTGTACAAATGTGATCTCTCAATTATAAAGATTAGAAATTATTTATTGGCTGGCACCACGGCTCAGTAGGCTAATCCTCCGCCTGTGGCACTGGCACATCGGTTTCTAGTCCTGATCAGGGCACTGGATTCTGACCCAGTTGCTCCTCTTCCTGTCCAGCTCTCTGCTGTGGCCCGGGAGAGCCACACTGCCACTGTCCACTCTGCCTGTCAAAAAAAAAAAGAAATTATTATTTTGTCTTATAAAATAAATATTGAATTTTTTCACCCTAACCTATAACTGATTATTGTTTTATGAATTGAAATCATATTACTTAAGCTTAAGAAAGACAGGAAAATATGAATGACTTACTAGGGAAAAATTGAGAATTTTTAGTTATACATAGAAAAATGAACAGAGGCAAATATATAAACACAGATATGTTAACATTAATGTAGCAGCATGCTTGTATAATTTATAAGATTGCTATAATTTATGAGATTAATAAGTACATGTCAATATTTATTGAATTATTTTATATTTTCTACTAGTCTTGGAATCAAATAAGGCCAAGTCTAAATTCTAAAATAATATAAAGTATTCTTCTACAAATATATAGATTCTAGCAATGAGATTTCCCATTAAATACAACTTAAGTTTGGTCAGTTCTTAGTTACTTGATTTGCTGAAACTTTCATGCTAATGTCTTTTAGTCACAAAAATATGCATTTAATAATTACATCAATTCTAGATTAGCTGGAGGGGAAATTTGACTTTATGAATCTAGAATTATTTCATTAGCATACGTAGGATATTGATAATCTTACACAAGTCAAAAAGAGGAAATAATTTTATCTTTTCTGGTGACTTTAAGGAATCTATCATAAATCAATTCTATGGAAAGTAATACACATATTGCTAAGTAGTATTACCAATTATTTCTAACAAAATATAACCTTAGTTTTGGGTTAGTTAAGCCACAAATTGCTTCTTATGAGATGTGAATATATTCTATTTCATTACATCAGAGTAAATTTGAACTTTTAATTTGTTCACACAAAATTCTTATTTAAATTTTAAATGTTCATTTATTAATTCACTCAAATGCAATGAATCTCTAAGAAATGTTTAACTTACTATAGAGATGTCATTTTTATATCATTATTTATATTAGGGTGAATATGTTTTTCTATTTACAAAAAATATGTTTCTTAGTATTAATGCATAGGGGACACGTCTAACATTGTTGACATATAATTGGAAAGATTCATCAAACTCATTTGAAAGATTCTTCAGCATAAAAGAAACTTATTGCATTTCTAGAGACATTGCAAACCACAAATTAAAGTCAGATTGTTGGAAAATATAAAAAATACTAATAACTTTGAGTGACCAATATACATATTTACTTTATGATTTAATTAATATTCAATTTTAAGTTGTATAGAGCAAGTTGTATTCCAGAAAGAACAATTTACATTTTATTATATATTTATACAATGAGGTAATATTATATACTCATTTATAGTAAGAATTCAGAACATATTTTTAAATAATTTAATGAAATTAAATTCATTGTACAACCAAAAATAGCACTTTGTCTACAACTTACACTGCTTATTATTGGATAATAACAGTAATATTTAATTTTAGATTATTCTAGTCCTCTTAATATCAGATGTGTTCGTATAGCATGCTTTTTGAAAAAATATGCTGAAACATTCCAAAAAGTGATATTAGAAGCTATATTTTTATATATATTGTTATAATAACAGTTGTACAAAATATAATTACAGGTTGAGCATTCTTCATTCAAATATAGAAAAGTCAGCAATGCATCAAAATCCAAAGGTTTTTTAGCATTGGCATGATTCCACAATTGGTAATTTCCAAGCTTACCTCATGCCACATGTTTCAGTCATAATATAAATGCATTAAAATTGTTGTATGAAACTACCTTCAGGCCGGCGCCGTGGCTCAACAGGCTAATCCTCCGCCTTGCGGCGCCGGCACACCGGGTTCTAGTCCCGGTCGGGGCGTCGGATTCTGTCCCGGTTGCCCCTCTTCCAGGCCAGCCCTCTGCTGTGGCCCAGGAGTGCAGTGGAGGATGGCCCAGGTGCTTGGGCCCTGCACCCCATGGTAGACCAGGAAAAGCACCTGACTCCTGGCTCCTGCCATCGGACGATCGTGGTGCGCCGGCTGCAGCGCTCCGTCCGCGGCAGCCATTGGAGGGTGAACCAACGGCAAAGGAAGACCTTTCTCTCTGTCTCTCTCTCTCACTGTCCACTCTGCCTGTCAAAAAAAAAAAAAAAATCAATGGAAATTCTAATTACAAAAAAAAAAAAAAATTAAGCATGATAGGGCCCTTGAGGAAAAATAAAGATCTAATGTTGATGAAAGCTCATGCAATTTGTCTACATTACAATTTTAGCAGGATGAGTCCTGATGAAACTGAATGAGTTGATAACTTATCTTTTCTTTTTCTGTTTCTTTTTCTTTTCTTTTAAAATTTTTATCATGTGGGTCCACATATTTTAAGGATATTATGATACTTCCCATCCTACTTTCCCTCCAGCCCATGCTCCCATGATCCCTCCTCCTTCCTTTCTTATTTTTTTCTATTAAGTTTTACAATTACATACTTTCAATTTATGTTATAATCACAAGCTTAACCCTCCACTAAATAAAGAATTCTACAAGTAGTAAGTAGAAAAGCCACTGTTCCTCTAGAGTTTAGAAAAGGACTGTAAATAATAACAAATCTCAAAATGTCAATTTCAATTGTATATATTGAAATTTTTTATACTCTGTGTATTGCTTAGCATAAAGCAGGGAAAATATATATTTGTCTTTTGGGGACTGGCTTATTTCACTAAATGTAATGCTTTTCAGTGGAATCCATTTTGTTGCAAAAGACAGAATTTTGTTCTTTTTCTATTGCTCAGTAGTATTCCAAAGTGTAGATATATCACACTTTCTTTATTCAGTGATCAGTTGATGGATATCTAGGTTTATTCCATAACTTCACTATTGTGAATTGAGCTGCAATAAACATGTGGGTACAGATAACTATTTCATATGCTGTTTTCATTTCATTTTGTTAGATTGCCAGAAGTGTGAAGGTTGGGTCATAAGGCATATTTGTTATTTCAGTTGATGGACTCAAATAATTTTAAATATAGATTATAGAACAAAGGTCTTTGTGATATCCTTTAATGATATTCCAACAATAGCTTTCATGAAATTTATTCATTTGTGCATTCAATCACATGTAATACTTAAAGCTTTTTGTTAAAAACAGATGTATACATGTATTAATGATGCTTCATGCTATCTGTGTGATATTCTTTTATATGTCAATGATTTTCAGGAGAAAATGTGTATCATTTAGAATTTATGGATTAATTTCTGGCCATGAGACCATTAAACAAAACAGTTGATTTTTGTTTAAGATGTAAAATAGGGTTCTATCCTCATGCTTCTGTATTTGGAACTGCAGTTTCCCAACATCATTTGTTGAAGAGACTGTCCTTGCTCCAGGTATTGGTTTTAGCTTCATTGTAAAAAATAAGTTAGTTGTAAATGCTTGTATTGATTTCTGAAGTTTCTATTCTGTTCCATTGGTCTATCCATCTGTTTTTGCACCAGTACCAGGCTGTTTTGATTATAACTGCCCTGAGTATGGCTTGAAATCTGGTATTGTGATAACTCCGGTTTTATTTTTGTTGTGTAAGATTGCTATAGCATTCAGGGTCTCCTGTGTTTCCATATAAATTTCAGCATAATTTTTTCCTGTGTCTGAAAAGAATATCTTTGGTATTTTTATTGGTATCACATTGAATCTGTAACTTGCTTTTGGAAGTATGGACATTTTGATGATATTGATTCTTCCAATCCATGAACATGAAAGATTTTTCCATTTTTTTCTATCTTTTTCTATTTCCTTCTTTAATGTTTTGTAATTCTCATCATACAGATCTTTAACATCCTTGGTTAAATTTATTTTAAGGTAGTTAATTTTTTTGTAGCAATTATGAGTGGAAAATATCTTAGAAGTTCTTTCTCAGCCATGGCATTGTCTGTGTATAAAAAAGCTGTTGATATTTGTGTATTGATTTTATATCCTGCTTTTACCAAACTCTTCTATGAATTCCAATAGTCTCTTAGTGGAGTCTTTTGGATCCTCTGTATATAGATTAATGTCATCAGCAAAGACAGATATTTTGACTTCCTCCTTCCCAATTTGTATCAAGTTGATTTATTTTTCTTGCCTAATTCCTCTGAATAAAACTTCCAGGACTACATTGAATAGCAATGATGATATTGGGCATCCTTGTTTGGTTCTGGATCTCAGTGGGAATGCTCCCATTTTTTCCTCTTTCAATAGGTTGCTGGCTGTGGGTTTGTCATAAATTGCCTTGATTGTGTTGAGGAATGTTCTTTCTATACCCAATTTGCTTGGAGTTTTCATCATGAAATGGTGTTGCAATTTATCAAATGCTTTCTCTGTATCTATTGAGGTAATCATCCAATGTTTTTCTTCAGTTTTTTTAATGTGATGTATCACACAGATTGATTTGCAAATTTTGAGCCATCCCTGAAGACCAGGGGTAAATCTCGCTTGATCCAGGTGAGTGATCTTTCTGATGTGTTGTTGGATTCGATTGGCTAGAATTTTTTGAGGATTTTTGCATCTATTTTGCATCAGGGAAATTGGTCTGTAGTTCTCTTTCTCTGTTGTATCTTTTTCAGGTTTAGAAATTAAGATGATGATGGCTTCATAGGTAGAATTTGGGAGGATTTCCTCCATTTCAATTGTTCTGAATAGTTTGAGAAGAATTGGAATTAGTTATTCTTTCAATGCCTGCTAGAATTCAGCAATGAAGCCATCCGGTCCTGGGCTTTTTTTGGTTGGAAGGGTCTTTATTACTGATTCAGTTTCTGTCTTGGTGATGGGTCTGTTTAGGCTTTCTGTGTCTTCATGGCTCAATTTAGATAGGTTGTAAGTGTCCATGAATCTATCTATTTTTTCTAGGTTTTGTGGTTTGTAGACATACAGCTCTTTGTAGTAATTTCTGATGATTCTTTTTATTTCTGTGGTATCTATTGTTACATTTCCTTTTTCATCTCTAATTTTATTAATTTGGGTCTTATCTCCTTTTTTTGGTTAGTGAGGCCAATGTTGTATTAATTTTGTTTATTTTTTCAAAAAATGACTCTTCATTTTATTCATATTTTATATTTTTTGTTTTCTTTTTGTCTTTTTTCTTTAATTTTAATTATTTCTTTTCCCCTACTAGTTTTGGGTTTGGTTTGCTGTTGTTATTCTAGATCCTTGAAATCCACTGATATTTATTTGTTGCCTTTCTATTTTCTTGATGTAGGCATCAATTGCTATAAACTTTCCTCTTTACACTGCATTTGCTATATCCCATAAGTTTTGGTGTATTGTATTGTTATCTTCATTCATTTCCAGAAATTTTTTGATTTCTCTTTTGATTTCTTCTATGACCTGCTGTTCATTAAGCAGCATGTTGTTCAGCCTCCATGTGTTTTCATATGTTCTAGAGATTCTTAAGTTGTTGATTTTCAGTGTCTCTCCATTGTAGTCAAAGAAGATTCATGGTATGATTTTGATTTCTTTGAATTTGCTGATACTTGCTTCATGACCTAGCCTGCACTCTATCCTAGAGAAAGTTGCATGCAATGATAAGAAGAATGTGTATTCTGCATCTGTCAGATCAAAGTTCTATAGCTATCCATTAGGCCCATTTGGTCTATATTGTCAATTAACTCTGTTGCTTCTTTGCTGATTTTCTGTCTGGTTGATCAGTCCATTGCTGAAAGTGCGGTGTTGATGTCCTCCATTACTATTGTATTGGAGTTGATGTCTTCTTTAGATCCCTGAACATTTTTTTTAAATAGCCAGGTGCCCTGTAAATACATGCAGATATGCTTATAATAGTTAAATCTTTCTGTTGAATTGATCCCTTAATCATTACATAGTGCCCTTCTTTATTACTTTTAACAGTTTTTCTGTTAATGTCTATTTTGTATGACATTAGGATGGCTACATCAGCTCTTTTTTCTTTCCACTAGTGTGGAATATCATATTACATCCTTTGACTTTCAGTCTGCATGCATCTTTGTCGGTAAGATATGTTTCTTGTAGGCAGCAAATAAATGGGTCTTGTTTTTTAATCCATTAAGCTAATATGTATCTTAACTGGGGAGATGAGGTCATTTACATTCTAGGTGAATATTGATAAGTAACAATTTGGCCCTGCCATTTTTCCATTATTATTCCTGCTTTGGATTTCCTTTGTACTTTTACTGGTAGATTTTTTTGGCTTAACCTTCTTTCATAGTGACAACCATGCTTCTGTGTTTCTGTGTATCTTTTGTAACCCTGGACAAGTGGTGACAAATTCTTTCAATTTCTGTTTGTTATAGATGGTCTTTATTTCACCTTCATTCATAAATTAGAGTTTTGCAGGGTACAATATTCTGAGTTGACACTTTTTTTTCTCTTAAGACTTGGAATATATCTCACCATTCTCTCCTAGCCTATAGAGTTTCTGATGAGAAACATACTGTCAGTCTAATTGGAGATCCTTGAAAAGTAACCTGGGATTTCTCTTGTTCACATTTAGAATCTCTGTTTTACTATGGAGAGTTTGACTACAGTGTGTCATAGAGAAGATCTTTTATGGTCATGTCTATTAGTAGTTCTATGTGTTTCCTGTACTTGGACATCCCTTTCTTTCTCCAAAATAGGGGTGTTTTCTATAATCATTTCACTGAAAAGGCTTTCTAATCCCCCCTCTCTTCTCACGCCTTCAGGAACTCCTAAGATCTCCATATTGGGTCATTTGATAGTATCCCATAAATCTCCAACACTGTTTTTTAGTTTTCTAATTTTTTTTTTCTTCTTTGGTCTGAATGTAAAATTTCCAGAGATTTGTCTTCTAATTTGGATATTTTTTCTTCTGCCTCACAAAGTCTGTCATTCAGGCTTTCTACCACATTTTCTATTTTATCTATTGAAAGCTTCCCTTGCAATATTTCATTTTGATTATACTATAAAATCTCAATTTCATGGGAAAATTTTTATTCATGTCATGTATGGATTTCTTTAATTTGTGGATTTGCTTCTGATTACTTCTAAGTAATCCTATGATCAATTTTTTGAATTCCATTTCACGCTAATTTACTGACTAGTGACTGTGTGCCCCAAATGACAATTTCTCTCTACTAGTCCTCATGGCAACCCCTTCATGGTAATGAATCATTTTACTTTGGCAATGGATAAATGAATTATCTTAAAATAACTAAATTTGCCTGAGATCAAAGAGGGGCAGATTCAGGAATGAACTGGAGCCTTTTTTCAGGCCATGGAGTTGTATTCTCCCCAGGCCACATTGATACAGCAAATGGGATGATTTGATTCTGAACTTAGGTTTTCAGGCTGAGCTTCTCAGCTATGAACTCCTGAATCTGATGGTGCTATTGTTTGTAAAATACATTTGCTGTCCTTAGGAGATGCTTGAAAAAAGTTGAACTAAGTTGACAACTTTGATTCTTATGTATCAAATAGAAAATTACTACATTGTTTTAATGGGAAGCTGGGCTCAGATTCAACAAATCTAACTTAGAAATAAGTGTAAGCTAGGAATTAATTCATCTATAGCACATCAATTTATTTTCATACACTTGAATGTCATTTGCTGAAACTAATATTTGATATTGTGAACAAGTCTGTTGTGGGTTCAGGTGATAGACATTAATCTGCAAACAGAATATCAAAAAACAGAGGATGGCATTTGTAGAATAGACATTGTATATATGTAGAAAAAGTTCACAATTTAAATAGCTTTTTTGTTATTTTTTTTCAAAACTACACACAAGACCAAACCCAAAAGGTTGACACCAGAAGGGAAATAAGGAAGAGAAACTGATACTAGGAATTCACAGTGTATTGATAGGTGATGCCAGAAAGAATAGATAATTTGTGGAGCAAATTGATTTTATCGGAAGATAACTTTGTTACAAATGTGAAAACAGTTACTGAATGTTAAGTAAAGCAGCCACCCTTATTAGCAATATTGTGAGATTATGTTATGATAAGCAACTTCTGAATCTCTAATTATCCCTGCAGGTAAACAGGATAAATTGTTGTCAGAGCCTTTAGTGTGCAAACTATCTTTTTTTTTTTAACATATAATTTAATGTCTCTTGTTCTACCTCTATATATTTTCTCAACCCATTTTTTCCTATCCCATGTTTATTCTTACCATCATTTATACTTTTGCCTCTCTGTTAACAGCCTCTCTCCTTTTCTCTGTCAGAAATGAGTATGTGTAACATGCTAGGAAGTGTTGTGACTTCATATTTTTCTGAAGTCTATCTTACTAAATGTTATATGAGACATATGAATTTTTCGCTTATTTTGTTCTGCAATAATTTGTCTCAACAAACAAAAATCTCACAAATGAACTCAAGTTGAGAAGACTAAACTTTAAGAAAACAACAAGCAATAGACTCTGTCATGGGATGTCACAGAATTTGAACTACTGAACAACCTCTTAGAAACCAGATGAGATGCTGTGTTGATTAAACTTGCCCTCTCCATTTCTCAGGATTGGATCCAGATAGTCTCCATTTTCTTTGCTTCTCTCCATCTCCTCTTTCTTTCCAATTCTGTTGCTAGGTAAATTCTGAATCAGAGTCCTTAGAGGCCCTTTGCATACCATAGATTTGTTATAAATTCTTTGTTTCAGAAAACAAAAAGAATGTGTTACTGGTTAGCCAAATGGCATGTACCTATGTTGTTTTAATGTAGTCAGAGTTGGCAAGGAAGTTGGAACTGGGTTTCTTGTAAAGGACATGTAATATGAAATAAATATGATTGCCACATCTCAAATTATGAATATTTTCACTAGGTAAGAGAATTTGAGTCAGCCACTATTTAATATAAAAGCCACAGAGATTCCACTTGCTCTCTACATGCTCTTAAGTTCTAAAGGATTTCCCATGGAGTGCCACGTACATACACACAACTCCATCTTCCTAAGCCCCAGTGGTAATAGACATCCTCTTCCAGCAGTCTCAGACTGTTACTTCAATAATAAACAATATTTTATTTATTATTTTAAGATTTGTATATATTTATTTGAATGAGAGAGTAAGAGAGAGACAGTGAGAGAGGAAGAGGGAGAGAGAGAGAGAGAGAGGGAGAGAGAGAGAGAGAGAGAGAGAGAGAGAGAGAGAGAGAGAGAGAGATTGAGAGAGATTGAGAGATCTTCCACCCACTGATTGACTCCCCAGAAAGCCACAACTGCTGGGACAGGCCAGGTCAAAGTCAGTAGCCAGTAACTCCATCTGCTTTCGAACATGGGCGCAGGGACAAAAGCATCTGCTATGGCTTTCCCAGGCATGTAAGCAGACATCTGGATTAGAGGTGGAGCAGCCAGGACTCAAACTGCTGCTCATATGGATTGCAGGGCATTGCAGGCAGCTGCCTAACACGCTGTGCCACAGTGCCAACACCAATATTGTTTTTCAGATGTGGAGATTGTGTGTTCTTTCATCATTTTCTCAGGTTGTCACTTTTTCCATATTGTTAGATCCAGTTGTAGTACGTTTTCCACGATAAAGGAATCTTTTAATGCTAATCTAATGTAAGCACTTAATTAGAATAGAATTACAGAATCAGTATAAATACAGACATATTGTGCCACTATACTCACTTGCAAACACTCAGTTCCAGTTATTTAAAACTTAAAAACAGAAACAGTGAAGCCATGGGAGATCATAAAAGTTTGTTTCTGATTTACCTCAGTTGACTATAGTCCAGTCCAGTAGATATGCTCTTTCCTTCTCCAAATTCCACAACTTACCTTAAATAAATTCTGGCCTACCCACTCTCTGTTTCAATATTCCCCAATACGTTCTCACATTTCAAGGAATATTTAGATGGTTTTGATTAAAGTGGCTTCTTTACATTTTAAATATTTCACTTGAAACCTTTAAATGTGCTATTGATTCTTTATCCTGTGTTTATCTGGTTAATGGTGTTTCTGACATACAATTGTATTTACAGAAGATATTCTTGATTCTAAGAACTAAATAGCATGGCCATATATATCTCACGGTGTACTTGAATTGTATTCATCTCATGTTGTTGATTCCAGAAATGTAACATTTCTTAAATCACACAAATAATCCTTTTAACTATAGTTCTTATAATAGGCAGCATTTAAATATTATAGTCACTCTTTAAAATAATTTATTAGAACAATACCAACTGTATAAGCTGCAGGAGTACATCAATCAGTAATCCTTTTGTTCGCTTTGCCTCTTTTGTTCAATCTGTCACTATTGGCTTCTTCATTTCTACAAAAATACTGAGTATTTTTCAACGCTAAAGGAATAAAACACAAAAACTTTCTGCGAACTGTGTTGCTCCCTGAAAGATGTCCCTTTCACTGTCAACTTATCAAATTACATTTGCTATACTTTCTTATACTTATTCAGGTCTAATTTCTTAAAACTTCACTTTCATCAATTGCCTTTTCTCCTCCATTGTTTTTACTATTCAAGTAGGGTGCTACTAATGACCGGTTATTCATAAAACTTTCTCTTATATATTAAATGGTTCTGGGCAGAGGGCAGTAGAAAAAGTCAAACTTGGATTGACATTCTCATTTACCACTTCCTGACTGTTCTTTGTCACTTAGTATCAGACAATAACATTGTGTTAGTAATGCTCATCCTAGAATAATTTTGAGAATTAAATAGAATATCAGTTATGGGAATATTTTTATAAGCCTTGGATAATTAATAATTTCTCTTTCTTTCTGGATGCTATCCTTTTCTAGATTTTATTTATTTATTTTTTTAAGGGCAGAGCATTTGAGAGAGACTAAGGGAGAGAGCTTCTATCCACTGGGTAACTTCCCAATTGGCTGCAATCGCTAGAGCTGGGCTGATCCGAAGCCAAGAGCCAGGAGCTTCTTTGGGTCTCCCACATGGGTGCAGGGGCCCAAGGACTTGGCCATCGTCTGCGGCTTTCCCAGGTACATAAGCAGGGAGCTGGATCACATTAGCAGGGAGCAGCAGGAACTCAAACCTTTACCCCATGGGATGTTGGTGATTCAAGAGACAGCTTTATCCTGTGCAGCAAGGTGCAGGCCTCTTAAATTTCATTTTACCACTTCTTGGATGTCCCTATTGTAATCTGCTTATACATCTTTGTGATGTTGCTTTTGTTGTTACTACTGTTTATAGATTTGCTTTTCTTTTCTGGACATATCTTATTTATTGAATTTTGTCTACTAGAATTAGAAAGAGCCTCTAAGTATGTGTTCAACTATAAAATGCGTCCAAAACCCATCTCTTACTCTGATTTATTGTCTAGATTTAGAAAGTTATAAAATCCCCCAAGGTAATAGATTTCACTACTATAACATGGAAGAAACGCTAACTTTGTTGAATTTGTATAAAGATTAAAGATATTAGTTGTAAAATAATTAACAAAGTGTATGCTCTGTAATAGACTATCATTTGTAGCTTTTGGTACAGTTCTTCATTGCACTTAGTGTGGAAGGACTGCTACAAGAGGACTATCTTTTTCTGTACAATTCTCATGATAAAAAAGGAAGTTACCTAATTTCAGACAGAACTAAAAGGTGAATTTCATGCACACTAAGTAATAGAATAACCCACTGATCAAAAGTCCAGTATGTTTTTCCTTTGTATGAGTGGGAAAAAATCATTCGTTCATGGAAATCCCCAGGAAGGCACATTTGCCCTCTGGAAATGTGCTTCAAAGGAATTCCAGTGCACACGTGGGGTAGACTTGCAAAAGCTACTAATGGAAACATTTTGTGTTTTTAATTATGTTATCTTTTATGTTTACATAACTTGAATGGTCATGAATATGAAATTTAAGTGTCTAAAAATAGCAGCATCTAGGATGATCAGTTCTTTCCTTTTTTAGACAAGTTTGGGCCATCATTTTGAGAAGACAAGGCTGTAGAAGGCCATGTCCTATATAATAACATGCTATATCAGAAAATTCTAATGGAAATGACTGTAGTAATAAGTACTAAATGAGTTAAATTGTATCATATATACAGAGGTGTGTGCATGTGTGTGTGAGGGTGTGTGTGTATGCATGTGTGTGTCTGATATAGCATTCTTTTTTTTTTTTTTTTTTTTTTACAGGCAGAGTGGACAGTGAGAGAGAGAGACAGAGAGAAAGGTCTTCCTTTGCCGTTGGTTCACCCTCCAATGGCCGCCGCGGTCGGCGCGCTGCGGCCGGCGCACCGCGCTCATCCGATGGCAGGAGCCAGGAGCCAGGTGCTTTTCCTGGTCTCCCCATGGGGTGCAGGGCCCAAGCACCTGGGCCATCCTCCACTGCACTCCCGGGCCACAGCAGAGGGCTGGCCTGGAAGAGGGGCAACCGGGACAGAATCCGGCGCCCTGACCGGGACTAGAACCTGGTGTGCCGGCGCCGCAAGGCGGAGGATTAGCCTGTTGAGCCACGGCGCCGGCCAGCATTCTTTTTTAGACATAAACTGAAAACAGTCTTTCCTTTGAGAGGCAACAATATGTTATTCCCAATTACCAATAGTGTAGGTAGCATTTACTAAAATGTTTCTTTAGACAGAGAACTTACTTAAGTTGCCAATAAAGTACTTTACCAAAACAGTGAGAAACATCCTGAATTTTTTTTTCCCTCTCATGAAAGCCCTGCATGGCACATTTATCTGTGATCTTCAATTCACTATGCCATTCTGCAGCATAACCCATCTGCCAATATGATCATTGTGATTTAGTCTGTAACCCAATTTATTGGCAGAATGATACTTCCTGTGTATCCTCCTGGGCATGAAGGCAAAGCAAGCCATCACAGAAACTTCTTTCATCAACAACTGCCTCTCAAGCCTGCACACACGCCCCTTCCTTTTCACTGCAAAACACACACACACACACACACACACACAGAGGAAGGCCTCACAGGCTTTTGGTTCTGTTGACTATTACTGTAATAATTTATTTTCAAATGGATGCTAATCTGATAGAAGTAGTCAAATTTTCCCTGAGCTCAGGCAGAAACAAACTTCTTCATGGCAAGTGTACTGATTCCGTCCAGTATTATTGTGATGGGGAAGACAAATTATCCAATTACTAAACACACTGCTCTAGGCCATACAAAATAACATCCTGATTAATCTAACTACATAGGAAAGATACCGCTGTTTAGAACAAGTCCACTAAAACAAACAATATTGAATTACGAATGAAGATGAGTCATATTTGTTTGCCAGTATCTATGGATACATCAATCCTGAATAGAGAGCTTACCTTAGGTGAGAAATATTTTTATAAATCACCTTAAAATATTACATACTTAAAATTATATTCAGTACTTACAAAACAAGTGTATTCATAAGGGTCACTCATGAGATAAAATACTGAATATTTTTGTTCTAGCCAATTTCCACTAATTAAAAATAAATTTTCCTCCTGTTCACCATATACAAGGAGCCTTCAAAAAGTTCATGGAAATGTGTATTCACTTCAAAACTTTTTATATCAAAATAAACTTCTCTTTATTCTTTTTCCACATACTCCTTGAAGTATCATTGTATTTAAAAATGAAATGTTGTGGTCAGCATTAAGCCTAGCAGTCAAGACACCCTTTAAGATAACAGAACCTCATTTTAGAGTACTGCAGTTCTATTCTCAACTCCAACTCCTGCCTCCAGCTTGTTGCTAATGCAGACTTTGGAAAGCAGTAATGAAGGCTCAGGTATTAGGATTTCTGCCACCCTTGTGGGCAACACAGATTGCATTCCTGGCTCCTGACTTTGGCCTTAGCCGAGTCCTGGTCACTGTGTATGTACAGAAAATAAAGGAGCAGACTGGACCCCTTTCATTCTCCCTCTGTCTTCTTCTGTCTCCCTCTTCCGCTCTCCCATGAATAAATTTTGAAAATATGAAATGATTTATATAAATGCATATATATGTAAATATGTTATAAATATTTGTACAGGCATGTGCTAAAATAAGTGGTCATTACAAACAAACTATTGCCTATCATGAAAGTCAAATGATTTAGTTATTTCATCACAAGGAATTTAAAAAGCTATTAAAATTTTGATGAGGGGATAAACATTTAAATGATATCAGAATATTTTACCTTAAAATTGATCTGAGAAATTTGTGACTCCATTAGAAATAAGAACAGTAAAAACATCTAAAAATAAAGTACATTGGGATCTGTAAGTTTATCAAACACATTAATTCTTGATGGTGATCTAACCCTAGTCTTTTAATGTCATATTCTATAATCTTTGCTTCTTAAGCTTGGTTACATCACATATTTCCGTGACTTTGAATGACAATCTTGACTACTTGATGTTTTACAATTCTGAGCTTAAATTGGTTACATAATTTATCTTTCTTTGATTTTGACTTCATTACCCATTTTGTGTGACTTCCTTGCTTTATACTTTGATTTCAATCCAATTTCCAATCTGCTTTTTTGCTTGATTGCTAAATTTAGAGATGCTTAATACAGATATACAACAGAATGAGCTTTGATTTACTTACCTGGGGACTGACCAAAGTCATTTATAAAACAATCTTAACTATCCAAAGATGACAAAGAACATGCATGTCTAAGAATTACATCAGAAAGGAACCCAAAAGATAAATGAAAAAATACCAGTTGAAACAGAGAAAGGTGAACAAGGAATCCTGCACCCAGGGAGGTCAACATTAGACTAGTGTGTAGCATTCAGAGGGCATGGGTGCAGCCGTGGAGAGAAGGGCATAATTGTGCAGCCAGAAACCAGTGTCAGTCAACACAGACCTCCACAGGATTGTTGATGTCAAAATGAAGTCACCTCAATTGCAGGACCCAGTGGATATTTTGGGGAGGTGGGGAAAAGTAAAGCTTAGTAGCTGATGAATCTTTTAAGTGTCTGTCAAATTACCTATTTTATGTAATTCAGTTTTAGAAATGAAACTCTCCTAATCTGCTTTAAAATATTAGCTATTCCACATTCTCCTGTTATGACATTGATAAGTTATTAAACTTGCCAAATCCCAATTTCCTTAAATGTAAAAAAGAAAGAAAATAGATAACTGTGTGACAAGTTTGATGGTAAAATCTGATTATTTAGCTCCTGGGAAATCACGTAGCAGTAGCCAGGATGGAACATGCTTAAAAGTAAGTTCTTAAACAGCAAGGCTATTCAGGTATTCTAATTAATATCTTATAATACTAAAATACTATGTTCCTTTCCATTAGGAAAAAATGTTCTCATTTGTTTCGTTCAGGGACATTTGGTTACAAAGAACAGGAATGTACTTAAGTCAGGTAGATAAAACAATAAAATGGACTTTTGTCTCTGCCACCTCACCCACATTGCACCTGCATCATGAAAATTACTTCTTTTAAAAATACTTTTAAATTAAAATTATTTATTTATTTGAAAAGCAAAGTTATAGAGAGAAGCAGAGATATAGAGAGATGGGAAGGAGAGACAGAGAAGAGAGTTTCCATCTGTTGGTTCACTCCGCAAATGACTGCAACAGTGTGGGTTGGACCAGGCCAAACCCAGGAGCCTGGAACTCCATGCATATCTCCCAGCTGGGTGGGTGGCAGGGCCATCTTCCTCTGCCTTCTCAGAAGAATTCCCAGGGAGCTGGATCAGAGGCAGAGCAGCTAGGACTTGAGCCAGCATTCATATGGATACTGAGCCACAAGACTGGCCCCCAAAATTACGATTTTGTGGCTCTAATAGTTGAAGGAGGATTTTAGTGAGACCATAAAAGTTAATACAGTGATCAATTTCAGACAGCAGACTTTTGGAGATTTTAAAAAGGAATTAATACTGACAATGTAAAAGATCCTATTATCTGTGTTGATAGACTGTTACAGTGCTAACACTCAAGTCCCCATGCTCTTGCACAGTTCCTAACATATTAACTCTGGGCATGGCTATATGATTTGTGTTGACCAATAACCAGCATAATTTAAATACAGGCTTGATAAGCATTGCACATCAGGGCTTGCCCTCTTGGAATATTCCCTCATTAGATTCATAGTATGCAATGGAAAAATCTAGGTTCTCCTTCTGAAGAGAATAATTGGAGAGGTCCTAGAGGATCAAATTCCCTGATGGAGAACTGATCCAGACTCCCAGCTGAATGTCACTGCACGAGTGACCCAACCAGCTGGTATCCTGATATGGAACAGAAATACCACCCAGTTCACCCAACAACACAATTGGAGGGCTGAAATTGATTTTAGGAAGGCAAACTCAATGTTCTCTGCATAGCCTTAGTAATAAGATGAAAGCTCCACTTTACAACACTTGCAAAGTTGGATGAGGTAGAAGACTTGAGAAGAAATGATAAACAGCTGCTGGTTTAAGCCACTGAGGTTTGGAATGGTTTCACATTAGAAGATAGGCTTAAACTGAAATCTTATCTTTTAGATAATTTGATGGGATATCATGGTCAGCACCTCTTTGATCTTTTTGCTGTCCTGCAAATTCATTCCTCCTCACCATGACAACTTACATAGGAGACTGATAAATAATTGGAATTCAAAGGGGAAAGGAGAGGGGACTAAATTAAACTACAGTGTGATGCAGATGAGGAAAACAAGAGAATGCCCAAGGGACACATTTCCTGTAAAACTGAAGTGCAGGGCACTTAGCATACTTTGAGGGGTAATGGGAAACTTATCTGAAAGTGTGATAGACAATAAAGGATATTAATTGCTTCACATAACCAACATTGTCTGAGCTGGAGATGTTAAATGAAATCTCTTCCTTTGTTTCTTTCCAGCATTTTTATTTCTGTGTCTTTCCAAGTGTGGTTGAATTTTCAGATGTCTTTCTCCTTGGTCAAAAATTATGCTAGCAGTATAGATCTTCCTAGACATGAAGAGAGAGAGGAAAAGACAACCACTTCCACAACATTGTAATTGGCCTATCCCTCAATTAATCATTGAGGCAAGAAGAAAGGCGCATGCCTTTCTTCTTTCAATGTGCGCACTCAGTGACACTGATCTGTTACAGATGCATTACCAACTTACTGCTGAGAGGAGGGCAATATCATTATCCTTATTGGATGAAAGTCACTAATTATTAGAATGTAGCAAGGCTTACCAGATTTTGACCAGAAGTGCAGAGATCCACACAACACCCATTCTCCCTTTTCTACACAACCAAATTAACATATTACCATCTGTTCTTTATAGCTATTTATCCTGGCAATGACTGATGCATTGATTGGTATGCTTTCAGCCTTAAGAAACAAAAATGTCTAATGCAAATGAATTTAGACAATGAAGAACATTTATTGACTTTTGAAACTGAAAATTTCAGAGCTAGAGTGGACTATGCAAACTCTTCAGTTTGGGCTCACCTTCCATTTGTATTTGGTTTTCTTAACTTGTGTCTTCTCTAAGACTGCTCCCTTTATAGCTGAAGGACAGCGAATGCAAAACATGACAGGGGATTGATAATGAACATGGTCCTCGCCTCAGACTGACTGAGCTCACAATTCATCTCAACCATTGTGACCTTGAGCGTTTACTCAACCTCTGTGTCCTTCATTCATATGGATTATCTAAATAAGCTCAGAATCTGTCTCATTGAATTACTGTGAGAATTGCATAAGTTAATTCACACAATAAGCTTAGAAGATTTGGTACTTAGCACATAGAAGATACGTAATAAATGTTAGCCATTGTTGTTCTGTTTCCTTATTCTTCTCCAGGAAGAGAGAGAGAGAGAGAGAGAGAGAGAGAGACATCTCATAACCGTCAAATACAGATCATAAAATTCACATGCCCTAGATCAAATCCAAGTCAACCAAGATGACAAGGATAAGGAGATCAGTCATATCAGCTTATACCATACAAAGCTCATCTTTTCAAATCACATCTGGAATTAATTAGTATGGGAACTTAAAATGTATCTCAGGTAGACATCCCCAAAGTCCACTACAAGTCCTGTGTAACGAGATGAGGGTGCCCCTTCACAGCAGTTGTAAACTTGACAGAGGTAGATGACTCAGGCAGAGCTGAAAAACAGCTTCTAAGACTTCACCACCCGGGCACTGTTCGGTATGGAATATCGACTTCAAACAACAAATAAGAATGAGAAGACAACCTGTCCATGCTGTCAGGGTTTTCTACACCTTTAAAAATGAGACTTTTTGTTTATAGATTATATAACTGTTCACCTCCATGACAGTGGGTATTGTCCTATGGTTACCTGTGGGGAGAAGCCATCAGGATCACTGAACTCTACTCCTGTGTGAAATAAAGCATCAATTAAACTGAGCAAACGGCATTTCACAGGGTATCTTACTGCTAATGTCGTACTTCCAAAGAGCAAAAGTGGCCTTGGAGTGATAATGGTGTTCAGAAAACCTCTCAAGGCACGAAGGACTGAGCACACTGTGATATCAGTGCTCCGCTGAGGGATGTGTGTAATTCTTGAGAATGAAACTTTCAATTGAAGCACAGAAAATGCCAGACTATTTCAGTTTCTTATTAGGTCCAGTCATTCATAGGGTCTCTGAGATTAGATGAGCAGAAAGGGAAATGAAAAATACTGACTATTGTAATATATAATAGGCAATCTCAGAATTTTTAAGGAAAGAGAAAAGGTAAAATTAGGACACAGACGTTTAGAATTATAAAGCCAGAGGCTTGGTCTTTTCCTGTGGATGTCAGAGCAGAGTCACTGGCAAGTTCTATGTCAGTATAAATAGAAAAGTATGGTAGTTCTAAGGAGTAAACATACTTGTGAGGTCATTTTTGGCAATATCCTTTTTAGTTCTTAAATTGAAGTGGTGCTGGTTTCATACCTCAATGATCAGTATAGGAAACAATGTTGGTATTGAGAAAGCATTTATACTACTACATGTATATTAGTAATTAATTTCACTTCTTTCTAGGCTGTCTTTTTTATTATTTTAAAGGTCTTCAATGGCATGCTCTGAAGATATTTTTACAAAAGTTTGAACTGAACTAATGAGAATGTACATATGGACATTAAGGCCCCAAATGACAGTCACATCAAACAGTTTTAGGCATCCATCATTTCTATTATGTTGTCTCCACAATGCCCAGTGAAAAATATAAACTTCCCAACACACCTCTTTTCATTAGAATGAAAACAGAATAGTAGAAATTATGATTATATTAGTAACAATAAATCTGCAAAAAACTGAACACTATGTTGGTTTCTTAGAAATTCATGGTAAAATTAGGCCATCAAGGTTTCTGGGAAATCTCATAATAATTAATTAATTCCAACTGATCCCTAAGTTAAATGATAAGAAATCTCCTTTTGTGGAACATGAATTACCTTCTCCTGGGACACCATGGACAAATCTGCGAAATAGTCTTTTGGTTCATTTTCTAACAACATATGACCGTCAACACTGAAAATATTGAAAGTTGCATTATATTACCACTAAGAAATAAAAATATTGGGTTGACTTTGGTGTAATGGGTTAACCCACCTCCTGTCGCGTTGGGGGTCCCATATGGGTGGCCGTTTGAGTCCCAGCTGGCTACTCCACTTTCAGTCTAGCTCCCTCTTAATATACTTGCAAAAACAGTGGAAGATGGCCCGAGTGCTTGGGGCCTGCACCAATGTGGGAGACCCAGAAGAAGCTTCTGACTTCTGGCTTCACTATGGCCCATCTCTGGCCATTGCATATGTTTGTGGACTGAACCAGTGGATGGAAGATCTCTGTCTCTGTCTCTTCCTCTCTCTATAATTCTGCCTTTCAAATAAAATAAATAAATCTTTTAAAAAATAGTGTGGGAAGTCATATGAAAATTCAAATTAGAGGATATCCTAAAAAAATCAAAACTTACAGAATTAAAAAAAATTATTTTAAAGATTTTATTTATTTTATTTGAGAGGCAGAGTTACAGACAGTGAGAGGGAGAGACAGAGCGAAAGGTCTTCTGTCCGTTGGTTCACTCCCCAAATGGCTGCAATTGCTGGAGTTTCACCAATCCAAAGTCAGGAGCCAGGAGCTTCCTCCAGTCTCCCACATGGGTGCAGGGGCCCAAGTACTTGGACCATCCTCTACTGCTTTCCCAGGTCATAGCAGAGAGCTGGATCAGAAGAGGAGCAGCCAGGACTAGAACTGGCGCCCATATGGGATGCCAGTGCCACAAGTGGAGGATTTTAACCCACTGTGCCACCATGCTGGCCTCCTTTTTTAATTTTTAAAAATGTTTATTTACTTGAAAGGTAGAGTAACAGAGAGAGATGCAGAAAGAGAGAGAGACAGAGAGAGAGAGAGAGAGAAAGAGAGAGAGAGAGAGAATCTTACATCTACTTGTTCACTTCACAAATGAATGCAATAGCCAGGGCTTGGTTGCCAGAAGCCAGGAGCTGGCAACTCTATTTTGTTCTCCCCCATGGATGGCGAAGGTCCAAGTGCTTCAGACATCTTCTGCTGCTTTCACAGGCACATCAGCAGGAAGCTGGATCAGAAGTGGAATAGCCGGGATTTGAACAGGCATTTAGCTATGAGCTCTCAGTGTTCAAAAAGGGGGCTTAACACACTGTGCCACAAGGTCTGCTCCAGTTTTTAAATGTGCATTTTCTTTCAATCAGCAGTACTTTGAAACTGCATGTTTGTACACACACACACACACACACACACACACACACTTATTTATTCTTTTAAAAGAAGATTCAAGACATATTCATTCTTTGTATAGTTCATAAAGAAGCTAAATTCTCTACAAGGCTACAAACCCAAACCGTCATTCTTCAAAGGTAGCCTTCATATACACATTCATCTGTTGCTGATAAATTTTTTTTTAAGCTTAATCTCCCATCTCCAATGTCCCTCTTAAATAGAAACATACATTTACTCCTGTGCAGGCTCTTCATGCCTAGCAGCCTTGGGAAACTTTTTTTTTAGATTGTTTTCCTTTGTTTTGGTTCTCCCAAGTGTACATTATGTTTCCTTGATCCTGTTGCACACAAGGGGGCTTCAAAAAGCAGCAACACTGCCATTGTCTGTAGCCCAGTCTTTTCTACTAAGTCAGTAGGAAAATTTAATTAAAAGATCATGGGGATTTTTTTTCATCAACTTTTTGAAGTGGCTTTTGAAGTATCCTATTTGTATATAAAGTTGAAATTTTGTGTGTAAAATACACATCTTAATACAGAAATCCTAGTAAAGTTGTGGAGTAGTCTTTTGAGTAACCACTAATAAGTCACTTAACTTCATTTTAGTTTTCCACAAGAATAATTGTATGCAAGAAAGAGGGAAACTGTATTTTTTACCTTTGGCAGTTTTCTGTTCTCAACAGTGTTTGTTCCCCCTGCACCACAACTGGGCCACTTCTAATCCTTGGTGCTAGCAGAAATATCAAGCTACACAGGTCCCAGGTGCTGTGTTTGAATCTCTCCCCCAGTCTTACCTCATCACTGTGGTGAAAGCAAGCCCAGGCCACCTGCCTCACTATCATTTTGTCCTTTGAACTGGTGTGAGCCTTCCTGATTCACCTGGAAAGTTCCATCATATCTGAATAGCAAACTTCTTTTCCTTCCTCCTGGGTGAGCACATCGTGTCATTAGTCACCCCTTCTGAATGCATGTGGATGGTTGTGAGTTGTTCTCATCCTCCATACAACCAGCAAAAGACATTATAGTACTCTGCAATCTTTAGTATATGCTTGTGTGCATAATATATGTAATGAATACAGGTGAAAGAGAGTGCATGTGTACATTTCTGACAAGGCATGCATAGTCGATTGTGCCTCGATGTCCATTGTCTCCTATACTAGGGCAGGTGACATCCACTGTTTCTTTATACCATTTGTTGGATCCATGCAATAGGCCTCGGTTTTGGCAGCTCTTACTATAATTGTTAAAAAAACATAAATAAAGTGATGGACTGAGACATAGCTCACAGAAAATTATTTGTGCTTAAATCAATGAACTAATATCCTACTTCCATGAAAAATATTAAATGAATTTTGTAGAAAATCATGTGCTGTTAATTTATAGAAATTAAGCTATCAGAAGTAAAGAATATCCAAAATTAGTTAGAATAAGTAATGTCATATTTCCTTCCAGCATATATTAGGTACTTATTATATATGTTTATTAAAATATGAAAATATTCTTAAAAAGGAGGTCATTCTAAAACAGTCTATCTATAGTGTTGATAATATTTTTTGGTTTAATAAAATACTTAGATCTAATTTAAAAAGTGGATGATTAGTATGACAATGCATATTTGTTCAAAGGATAATGTCTGAAATATTCAAATATGAAATTTTCCCAAGAAATTATTTCTTAATCTAAATGATTTTTTAGAAAAAAATCTGCCTTAAAATTGTAATCAAAGATATCTGATAACTTTGATTAGGCAAGATTTGTCCTCATTCTGTCCTAAGTTGAAATGAGATTTAGAAAAATGTCTAAGTGAACATTTTTTCCAGAATTCTTGTAGCATCCACTGAAATACATTGCTATCCTCTAGTCCTCTTTATTTAAATTGTGCATATTCTAAAATATATTTTTGATAACTTACCATGCAGCAGGCAGTATGTACTTTATATGTTGTAACTCTTTTGTTTCTCATAAGAACCAAATGAGATAGATCCCCATGTCATGCCCTTGAAGACATGCGTCCCAAAGTTGTTAAACATGCATAGTTTAAGTTCAGGAACTTTTGCTGCAAATAATGCATCCTCATTCATTATGTTTTATATATTTTTATATATTATATATAAATGAGTTTATTGTATATAAACATAAAATATTTAACTTTTGCATACAGTAAGAAACTTTGGACTTCATTAGTACTGGTAAAATCGACAATAAATATTTCGTTACTTCATAGCTTTACTTAAGCAATGCTTATTACTCACATAAAAGGAAGCATTTTTGTCTTTACAGATTTTTACTGCTTTGGAATTCCAATAGCAGAGAAAGTTAACAGTAGATGTTTACTAGGTTATGTTTAGTTCCTGGGGAAAAATAACTGATATTTACAGTGAGGACCTGATTGCCTTGTGTAATAAGGTAGGAAAGAGCAACCCAGGACACTGTCTGAGGATCCAGGGAGCTTCCCTCACCAAATAGAACTGTTGCCCAGCGTATCCAACTGTTCAAAAAGAATATGCACTGCTTACTTAGTCCTATGTGGATGCTTTCTCCTAACCCTTTGCTGGTTGGCAGAGGAGGGATAAGACAGTTTGCCAGAAAAAAAGCTGAAACAAAACTCTGTTGGATTCACAAGTTCGTGAATAGCAAAGGCCTCGATCTATGTGCATATAAATAAATAGCTGGGGCTCCATTTAACCTGGTATCAGTTTGTAAATTTTAGGAGGTAGAAAAGTTTAAAACAAATGCTTACTAGATTATTTAAAAGATCTTGATGGTTCCTGGATTGGCTGATCTATTTAAATGTCTAGGTTTGTTTGAAAATGTTGTGTAGCCAAAATTGGAAAATGTTACAATTTAGTTTTTTTTTTACCTTAGTTCATATTTCTAGTTAGGTAGTATGTATGGATATTAGTAAATCAGATACCTGAAACACACTTAACACTTTCTTCCTCTGCTCTCTTGGCCTCTGAACTGTGTGTCTGCATTGTCACATTTTTCAACACCAGATGATGCAAGTTTCAGATTAACTTCATCCAAAATATGCAATAACTCTTCAAATCCTTGAAGGGTCCTTTTATATCGTTTATGTATCTGCAGTATTATGAAGCAATTCACAGCTCCATCTAACTATAAGATAAAAATTCTATTTCTTTTAAAAGTTAAAACAGGAAAAGAAAATAGAACATGTAGTTAAGTTTTAGTTGAAGCATAATTTTGTTTTCTTTAAATGTTCATTTATTTGTTTCCATCTACACAGAGATCTTGTCTAAACAGAGAAATGGAGAAAAAGAGAGAGAACGAGCGAGCAAGCAAGCGACCTATATTCTGTCTACTGATTCACTCTCCAAATGCTTGCAACTGCCAGGGTGGACCAGGCCAAAGCCAGGAGCCCAGAACTCAATCCAGGTCTCCCACATGGATTGCATGGGCCAAAGTATCTGAGTCATTATCTTCTACTTCTAGGATACATTAACAGAAAACTGAATGAGAATTAGAGTAGCCAGAACACAAGCCAGCATTGCTGTGTGAGCTGCAGGCATCCCAAGCTGCAACTTAACCCACTGCACCACAACACTCAAAAACTTTAAGAGAGAGAAGAGAGATCTTCCATCTGGTGGTTCACTTCCCCAACTGGCCACAACAGTATGGGCTATCTCCGGCTTAAGACAGGAGACTGGAACTCCATCTAGGTCTCCCACATGGATACCAGAGCCCCGAGACTTGGGCCATCTTCTTTTTTTTTTATTATTATTTTTTATTATTATTTTTTTTTGACAGGCAGAGTGGACAGTGAGAGAGAGAGACAGAGAGAAAGGTCTTCCTTTGCCGTTGGTTCACCCTCCAATGGCTGCCGCGGCCGGCGCGCTGTGGCCGGCGCACCGCGCTGATCCGATGGCAGGAGCCAGGTGCTAGGTGCTTTTTCCTGGTCTCCCATGGGGTGCAGGGCCCAAGCACCTGGGCCATCCTCCACTGCACTCCCGGGCCACAGCAGAGGGCTGGCCTGGAAGAGGGGCAACCGGGACAGAATCTGGCGCCCCGACCGGGACTAGAACCTGGTGTGCCGGCGCCGCAAGGTGGAGGATTAGCCTGTTGAGCCAGGGCGCCGGCCTGGGCCATCTTCTGACGCTTTCCCAGGTGCATCAACAGAGAGCTGGGTTGGAAGCAGTGCAACTAGGATTAGAAACAGTGTTCCAATATGGGATGCTGGTGTCATAAGTGGCAGCTTAGCCTGCTGCACTGTAATGTTGGCCACATAATTCAATTTTTTTTGTTTCCTCCACTGTATTTCTTTGGCTTTGACAAAAGATATTTAATCTGTGTATTAGAGTATTTTAAAAATATATTATTTAAAATAAAGTAATATTTTTCAAGACTCACAATATTTTTCTTATTAATCCTTAAAACAGGATTGAACAGGCCGGTGCCGTGGTTCACTAGGCTAGTCATCTGCCTGTGGTGCCGGCACCCCGGGGTTCTAGTCCCTGTTGGGGCTCCGGATTCTGTCCCGGTTGCTCCTCTTCCAGTCCAGCTCTCTGCTGTGGCCCGGAAAGGCAGTGGAGGATGGCCCAAGTGCTTGGGCCCTGCACCTGCATGGGAGACCAGGAGGAAGCACCTGGCACCTGGCTCCTGGCTTTGGATCGGCGCAGCGTGCTGGCTGCAGCATGCTGGCTGGTCGTAGTGGCCATTTGGGGGGTGAACCAAAGGAAGGAAGAACTTTCTCTTTGTCTCTCTAACTCTGCCTGTCAAAACAAAAACAAAAACAAAACAGATTGAACATATGCTGTTTAAAAAGCAAAAATCAGGTAACAGTGTTGTGGCTCACCATGTTAAGCCACCGCTTGTGATGCTGGCATCCCAAACCAGAATACCAGTCCCCTCCGATTCTGATCCAACTCCCTTTAATGTGCCTGGGCAGGCAGGAGATGATGGCCCAAATGCCTGGGCCCCTGCCACTCATGTGGAAGACAAGATTAGATTTCCTGGCTCCTGGCTTCAGCCTGGCTCAGACCTGGCTTTGGGTGTCACCTGGGGATTAAACCAGCAGATGTAAGCTCTGCTTCTCTTTCTGTCTCACCCTCTATAAGGCTTTAAAAATAAATAGATTTAAATTAAAAACAAAAGAATAGTAAAATAAACCTTAGATAATGATGTATGTGAAGAAATTATCTAATACATGTGATGACTTGTTTCACTGAGGAGTAATGAGGTGTTATACTTTATCCCATGACACATAATTCTATATAATTTTACAAGTTGTGTGTTTTTTAAATGAAGACCTTTATACAATATCATCAAATGCTCACAGTATAATATGATTTGAAGAGTGAAAATAGTAAAGCATCCTATAGGGCAGATAAAATCTATTAGCACAGATAAATGTGGTTGTGGGTTCAAAAACTATGAAAGCAGCAGCATATAGTAATATGACAGTATGATAATAAAAACTAAAAGTTGATAGCAGAAACCCTTACAACTAATTATGTGAGCAAACAATTTCATTTGCTTATTTTCTTCTATTGTAAGATTCATTAAAAGTAGAATTTACCCATTGGTATTATAATGAATTGTCCAGTATTGATGGATATGTTATTGTTTCTCTACCTGACTAATTTCCTCTACTCCATTTTTGTTTTAGTGAAAATCTCTCTCCATTTGCAGCGCTAAGTAAGAGTTGTCTCTGGGACAAAGGTGAAACATCGTTTGTTCATAAATTGAAAGCTGTTGTCCAGGTGCAGACATAGATCGAAGAGATGCTGCCTAAATTTTAGAGAAGCAAACCTGTTTCTTTGATTTTCGGTAGAGTACACTCAAGGGTAGTGAGTGTTGTACTCGAGCCCACAACAGAGAGTGATAGGTTGAAAATGTTTGCATAAGTATAGTCCAAGAAGGCCTTTAGAAGCCTCTCATTATCTTGATACATTTCCATGAAACAGCATCTAAGTTTTTCATGTGTCATCAATTTGGCTGGCAGGTATAGATGTATATTAAGGTTAGGTCAAGGAAGGGCATATAGACATGTGGAAGGTTCATTAGGTGCTCACATTCGGTATGAATGTACCTGAAATCCCTCAGTATAGTATACCTAACAGTAGATACTATTGTTAATTGTTAGTATTGACTAGAGACCAGATGGACATCATTAGCCATCTTAGGGCTCTTTATCTGTAAATACATCTAAGTTCTCACAGGTCACTTCTGGGTGGAAGAGAAAGAGCAGATATCCTTTAATTGATTGAAATTTAATTTGAATTTATTTTGGTTATTTAGAATTCATTATGCTCATTCTAGTAAAGAAAAACGAATATCAAAATAGAAATTATGCAGAATTATTGAAGCAAACTTTTAATATTTATTTATGTACTCAGTCATATTCATTTACTAAAAAAGTTATGTCCTTGCTTTATGTTAGGAATTCTGCAGAAAATATTAAGATAAGATGAAGCTTTGTTCTTATTATATTATGGAGGATGGAAAATCAAATGGTTAAACATAAACACATAAGAAGCCTGAAAAGTCATATAATCCCACTTAAAGCTTAATAAAGATCTTGTAGAATACATCAGCCAAGTATTAAAGTAGACAAAGTAACTATTTAAGTGAAAGGGAAATGAATGAGTGACTCAGAGTGCAGTACATGAGTGAAAACAGAGCTTAGGAATGAAATGCAAGATGAACAAAATGAAATCCATTGCTCATTGGAGGAGCATCAGTAAGAATTATAAAAGATGGAGCTGGATATGGGTAAGAGCCAGATGATGAAAAGCTTCATAGGTCATGTAAAGAGCTCGGATTCAATGAACATGTCATAAAATAATGAAGCAATAAAGAAGAACTAGAATAGAATATGTCCCTAATTTAGAAGGTGTACTGGCAGACTGTAGCTGTTAAATGGGTTTGTGGGCTTACAAAGAGAAAGCAGAGTTGTTGGGAAAGGTGATGTTTTGTGGATTATATATGTGTCAAGTTTTAGATGCTCTCATTTTTTCAAGTGAAATATCCAATATGCAGTTAGATAACAATGTAAAGCTTGAGAAAAAATAATGATGGATATTATTATTTGTCAGTTCTCAACATGTAGGTCGAGTTCGATCCATGCAAGTATATAAGGCTATTTACACAGAGGAGGGGTAGGAACAGAGGCATTTGCATATAACTCTGAGTAGCACTAACATGCAGAGGGTAGATTAAAGAAGAAGCAATTACAAAATAAAGAGATAAAAAAAACTTGTCAAAGTAGTCATGTAAGTTCAGTGTTTTGTAAAACAAATAACTAACTCAATAAAAGTGAAAATTTAATACTGTCAAGTAAAATAGAAAGTCTAATAAGATACATACCTCAAAACACTAATTGAGTCGAGGGATTCCTTTGTTTGGAGCTTAGGTCATTTTTACCACAAGAGGAGAGAAGGCAGAATTCAAATTCCAGTTGGTTGAGTTTTGAGTTGAGATGAAAATTTTAATGTTAGTAATTATTTTAATACATAAATCAATTTCTGCTCATTCCATTATAAATTGAAGCTCCCTGCATATGTAATATACAACAATCTTTTTTAAAATGTAGATCTCATAACCACTCCAAAACACCAAGAAAACCCAATTTGAGAATCAGTGCATGAAAAAAGATCACACATTTTATATGACCGTTGGCTCTGATACTTTCTCAATAAAGGTGAGAGAGAAAACACTGGAATTGCATTGTTCCTTTTTCTGTTTCTGCAGCTGAATACCACAACTGAGTAATTTACAGGGAATAGAGGTTTATTTAGCTCTGAGTTCGGGAGGATGAAAATTTCAATGTCAAGGTCAAGCATCCGAGGAGTTTCTTGCTGCATGATAACATGGCAAAGGGCATCGCATGGTGGGCCACGGCAAGGGTGCCAGTTCAGGTTTTTCTTCCTCTTCTTAAAAGGTCATTCATGCCAGCATGGGAGCCTGATCTTTGTTACCTCATCTAATTCTAAGCATCTCTCTAAAATTCTTCCTCCAGCTCCCGAATGGCTTTGGGAACTAAGTTTCCAATGCATAATCTTTTGGAGGACACATTTGAGCTGTAGTAGTAATGTAGACTACTTTTATTTTAGAGGCTTGCATGAGAAAAGGAAATAGTAATTAGTAGCCAGATGGATCCATAAGATTAATGAAGGATTTTAGAAAATATTTACAAATAAATGCCTGGAGAAACATTTGTTAATAAAAATAATAATGTCTAATTAGCAATAGCATCACCTACATGACTTCCACACTGATGAACATAATATATTTGTAGGATACACAAACAACGCACAATATCACTGCATGATAGATTTTTTTTATTCTGACTTAGTTTATAAGAAAGCTGAAGCTCACATCCTTTGGGTTATCTCCTGAACAGGGACTTGAACCCTGGACCCTCAGATTAAAAGTCTGGTGCTCTACCAACTGAGCTATCCAGGTGTTATCTCAACATGACATTAAGGTCAATCAGGTAGTAGAGTGAAATGTAAGCCCATTACTGCCTCCTTCAGTTTAAAATCCATTCCATCTGCACATCTAATATGCAAAAATATTGGTTTTTTGTAAAATAATTATATATATATATATATATATATATATTTATTCATTAACTCGTTTGAAAGACAGCAACAAAGAGATGGAGAAACAGAGAAAGGGAGAAAGAGAGAGGATCTTCCATCCTCTTGGAACTGGACTAGGTCTGGGCCAAGCTGAAGCCATAGCTGGGAGCTTCATCCTGTTCTCCCACACATGGCAGGATCCAGAGCACTGGGATCATCTTCCACTGCCCTCTTTGGTACATTAACAGGAAACTAGATGGGAGGTGGAGCAGCCAGGACTGGAGCAATTGCTCCAATATAGGATGCCAGTACCACAAGCAGCAGCCTCACCCTCTGCCACACTGCAGGCACCCAGCAATGTTACTTTTTCTTTTCTTTATTTGTTTTCCCTCCTTAATATAGCGTGAGCACTCCAAAGTACCCAGAGAATCCAATCTGAGAATAACTGTATGAAAATCTAATAGACTTTATATGATCCTGTGGTGCTGGAACTTTCCTGAATAGAAATGTGAGAGAGAACACTGGAGTTACAATACTGGATTTTAATATAGTTATCAGTTGCCAAAATTATGAATATATGTTTTTCAATTATAATAATAATGGAAACTCAATACCAGTAATACTTGATTCATAAGGTTATATTGCTGGATACTTAGTTTGACAAGTATTCTTTAATATGGAAAAGTTAAAATTAGAAATGATCATTAAGATCACATAATCCAATCACATTGTTTTGGGGAGGAAAATTGAGCCCTGAAGTTTCAAAGTATAAATGCATAATAAGAAGCTACTCTGCAGCAAAAGTAGGACCTAGACGTCCTAAACTGTAACTTTTCCATCTAATAGCTTTAACCTGTCAATTATATCTTTTTAGATCTCTCTCTCTCTCTCTCTCTCTGTCTCTCTCTCTCTCCCTCTCTCTCTCCCTCTCTCTTCTCTCTCTCTCTCTCTCTCTCTCTCTCTCTCTCACACACACACACACACACACACACACACACACACACACACTTTACATATGAAAACCTAGAAATCTGGAGAAGCAATATACCTTGCACGTAGTATTAGGAACCTATAATTTTGTATATTAAGCCCTATAATTCTACTTTCACATTTCTATCCATGGGGGTAGGGGAAACTTAAGAACAATCATTTGGGTAGGTATTTGTTTGTTTCTCAACTTTTATTAACCTATTTTAGGATTGTGTCCCTTTGTCGTTAACCACCTACTCTATCCTACTATTAGTTTAGCTCAAGTCTTTCTTCATACTTCATGATATCTAGTAATTTTGCATGTTCTGGAACCTAGTCCTTTCAAAGCTTCTTTTCACATTCTGGCTTCTTAAGTAATATTAGTTAAAAATATAATTGTTTAAGCAAAGTATATCTCAGTTTTCATGAAGACGGACCTGCAGCCAAGATATAGCCAAGAAGTGAAGATTCTGCCTTTAGATAGGGAAGAAGCAACTAAAAGCTAAGGGACAAGGAGGGCACCAAATTTCTACGCTGAAATTAGATAGGACAAAAATCCATGACCTTCATCCATGCATGACATAGTGATTCAGACACTGGAGAGGGCCAGAAATCAGTTTTCATTGACTGGGAAACCAAAAGAGCTATGCAGGCCCTGAGAAAAATGAACCATTAATCAGTGGTTATTTTATATAAAGCATGATTTGATTGATAATTTGTTTAATTTGTACTTCCATTCAACAAAATTGTACTGTGCTTTTAAATTATCAGTGTGCTAGCAACTGGATGTATAATGATTCATATGAAGAGACCACCCATAACTGGTGTTCTCTTGCAGAGTAACGTGACTCTTGGTAAAGATAAAGGACTGTGTATGTTTCTGTGAAAATGACCTGAAAAACAAGAAGAAATAATTTTGAATGTTTTCATCATAAAGAAATGTTAGATGCTTAAGGAGACAAATATGTTTATCCTGATTGAATATTACACAGTGTGTATGTATCAACACATCACATTTTATCACATAAATCTGTACAACATTTATGTGTAAGTTAAGAATAAAATATTTTAAAAAATATAACACTATATCACTGTATTGATATCAGACCTAAAAATCCATTTTACGGGCCAGCACCACGGCGCACTAGGTTAATCCTCTGCCTGTGGCGCCGGCATCCCATATGGGCACCCGATTCTAGTCCCAGTTGCCCCTCTTCCAGTCCAACTTTCTGCTGTGGCCTGGGAGGGCAGCGGAGGATAGCCCAAGTCCTTGGGCCCCTACACCCACCTGAAGACCAGGAGGAGACACCGGGCTCCTGGCTTTGGATCGGCGCAGCACTGGCCATAGCAGCCATTTGGGGACTAAACCAACGGAAAGGAAGACGTTTCTCTGTCTCTCTCTCTCACTATCTGTAACTCTACGTGTCAAATAAATAAATAAAAATCTTTTAAAAAATTCCATGTTACATTTTAAAACTAAAAAAAAATCCAACAAAATCAACCATAAAAACACAAATGTTTACCCATGTAATGATTTTAATCATAACATTTATGTACAGCAGGATCAAAGAAAAAATTATATGACTTACAGAACTCCTACTTTAAAAAATTATTTGAAAGGCGGTTAGAGAGAGAGAAAGAGAGAGAGAGAGAGAGAGAGAGAGAGAGAGAGATCTTCAAACCGCTGGCTCACTCCCCTAATGTCTGCAATGGTTGGGTTGTGCCAGGTTGAAGCCAAGAGCCAGGAGCTTCCTCCTGATCTCTCAAATGGGTGCAGGGGCTCAAGCATTTGGGCCATCTTTTGCTGCTTTCCTAGATGCATTAGCAGGGAGCTGCTTTGGAAGTAGAGCAGCCAGGCCTGAAACCAGCACCCATATGGGATGCAGGTGCTGCTGGTGGCAACTTAACTCACTACATCACAAGACTGGCCCCCTAAACTCATACATTTTTTAAAGATTTTATTTATTTATTTATTTGAGAGGTAGAATTACAGACAGAGAGAGGGAAAAACAAAGAGAAAGGTCTTCTATCTATTGGTTCACTCCCCCAGTGGATGCAATGACTGGAACTGAGCCAATCCAAAGCTAGGAGCCAGGAGCCTCCTCCATGTCTCCCACGTGGGTGCAGGGGCCCAAGCACGTGGACCATCTTTTACTGTTTCCCTACGCCAAAGCACAGAGCTAGATAGGAGGAGGAGTGGCTGGGACTTGAACCAGCGCCCGCATTGGATGCTGTTGCTGCAGGAGTAGGCTTAGCCCACTGTACCACAGTGCCGGCCCCAAGTACATACATTTTGACATCATGAATCAGACTAGTTTGTTCAGTGTGCTTTTATTCCTAGAGTGGAGTTGTCAGCTTTTTCACTAGAGAGAAGTTCCTTGAAAGTTTTTGTTTCTCCACAGAATTAATTTAACATCCATGGTAGGGTGTTTTGTTGCACTAAAATTAATGAACCATTTTTTTTGTAAAAGAATTACAAAATGATTAAAAATTAATTCTATATCTCCCTGAAATCCATTTATATGTTATAAAATAAACATAACCACATTAATAACTATAATTATTGCTCCATTTAAAATCATTTTTATTAAATATTTGTTAATTTTAAAAATATTAATTCACTTCTGCTTGCTCAAAGAAAGGTGTTCACAACAGTTATAACGATATTTCATGAGCACCCGACTGTGCAGTGGGCATTGTCATTGCATGTTTCACAGCTATTAGCTCATTTGATTTTTGCAATGACTACATAAGATGACTTCAAACATTATTGTGATGCCCATTTTGCAGATGAACAAACTGAGCCACCTAAAAGTAAAATAAATGTGCCCAGGATACATAGGTTAACTCACTGATGAAGGGTTTGGATGCATTTTAAGGTTACAGTGTGGGCTGTATATTTCTTTTGTGAATATGCATAAAAATAGAATGAAATATGTTCTCTTTAATTCAAAAGAATCTCTGATTAGCTAAACTATCTTAACCAAAGTCACATGGCCCCTAATCATTGTGGAATATAACAAGAAATGAAAAAAGAAGTAAAATCATTTGTATACCATTAAAGGACCCCTAAGGGAAGTGAGCTGTGTGTTCTTATGGCATGGACTTTTTAATTAGAAAATAGTAGAAATCATAGACAACATTTTGGATTCCTACGTGTTTTATGTTATTTAATATAATGAAAGTATTTACAGAAGTACAGTTGATTTTAGTTTCTTTCCCATCCTTGTTTAGACTCTTGTGTTGCATTGTGGTGTGTATGTGTGTGTATGTGTGTGTGTGTGTGTATTAGAAAGGACAGGTTTGCAGTCAAAGCTGATTGTTTGCCCAAACACCATCTGGCCTACCCATTTATAATATGTCAGATGAGACCACCCAACGTGTGAGGAAATCTTAATTTCACATTTATTCAGGGCATAACCGTTGAGGATTCTCTGGTTTAAAATTCAGTGACACCATTATAGTATTTTTATTTCTATCACAACTCACATGAGTTTCATTTTTCTAAATTTTCTTAAATGCTTTTTGATTTTCACTAATTTTCTTTAAATTTTTCAATACAAATATACCTCCCTTGAGTCATAATACTAACCATGTTGTTACAGTATAGACTCATTTAATTTTAGTAAAATAATTTAAATGTTTTAAAAACTAATTGTCCTAATGTGGCCTTTGCATATATTACATTCTGATATATATTCTAGTAAAGTTTTAGTAGGTATTGATATATACAAATCAGGAAATATTTCAAAACGTGTTATTGCCTCTTGTAAAGAAAAAAATTGGTGCTTAATATTGACATTCTCGTTGGCCTTTCTTAACATACATAGGCTAAGATCTACCTAGCTGCATTGGCAGTGTGTTTGCATATTTCAGACAACCTTAGCAAAATAAGTTTAACATATATTTATCTATTACTTTGAGTATGTGGCAGCTACTCATTCTATTAGTTGTATATGTACAAAAACTGTGTACACTTTGTGGTTCTAAAATGAAACATTGAAAATTTCTGAACATTAAAGAATGATAAGAAAATAAACAGCATAATTCAGTCTGATTTTAAAAGGAAAATAAAATAATTGCTTATTTTGTTTTAAACACTTTTCCCCATAACTATAACCACTTAGAAAAGATTTATCAAAGATTAATTGATAAGTGTATATGTACTATTTTAAGAGAGTTACAATTACATGGTAAAGGTAAATGCTACTTGATTTTTTCTTCATTTATCATAAAAGTGTAGATGTTACATGATTTTTTTTCATTTTAATTACTTAATTAAAATGTTTATGAAAGATTTCAGTGAGCGGTTCTTTATGTTTCCTAATTTGATAATTAGATATCCTGTTTTCGTTGTACTAAAATTAATTTGGTAATTAGTTTTCATATGTCTGAACAGTCAATTTGCATACAAGATATCTTATGAAAGGTATCTTGATTTAAACATCAGACAAAAAAAGGGCAGGAAAAAAGGTAATCTAATCTTTACATCTTCCATAAATAGTAGTCATTAGTCTTAAATGAAGATTTGAAATAAAAACTCATGCTAATGCGAAGGTAAGCAAAACATGAATTTTTATCAAGGATGCACTTTGCATGCATAAATGAACTTACTGTTACAAAAATACAATTAATTACCTGTGTGATCATTTTCATTTTGGTATATGTAGCTTTCACACACAGTTGTCATATTCAAGTGCTAGACTGATTTTTGAATTGTATACCTTTTATAGTGATCTTGTATTATTCTTTACCTGAGCAGCTAACTGTGCTTTTGAAATGCAACAAAAATATAAACTGCTTCTAATAATAATGAATCTGATGGGCCTAAGAATGGAGCATTCATGAGTGCTAATCAAGAACTTGAAAAAGAAGCAACGCATAATGAAAAAGTAATTTTCTTTTGTTGATTTTGCAGATGTGTTTTGAACATATTGCTTTTTCAGGGAAACCCAGGTTTTCTTCCTCTCCTCAACCTATGATGTGGATATTTTAGTCTGTTGTTTCAAACATGAATGTGAGATTTGAAATCTTGTTAAAATTTCACTACAGGATCATTTTATTTAAAGGACTGCATATTATGAGGTGGACACTTTCTTAAACATACTTTTTGTTGATGTTCTTTGAAAGGTACAATAAAGGTAACTTAAAATCTATGGAATAATTTTAATATTATATTTGTACATTTTGTTTGTTTAAAAGCCTTTTCCTTAAAATCTGTCACACTACACTTGCCTAGAGAAACTCTTTTGAAATAAAACAGTGATTTATTTTAATCTTGAATTTTAGCTTGATTATTTCCTTCACACAGACAGAACTTTATGATAGTATAATAGGAAAGGAACAATAGAATATCTAATGTGTAACAATTAACAAAATATACACTATATCATGAGAGCTAGTTTCTCATTTTTGGAGTACT
The DNA here is from genome assembly GCA_949820135.1 of Sylvilagus floridanus. NCBI lineage: Eukaryota > Metazoa > Chordata > Mammalia > Lagomorpha > Leporidae > Sylvilagus > Sylvilagus floridanus. The sequence goes on from OX463242.1 coordinate 58,978,012, forward strand.
GATAATTCATATGTGAGTCTTTTACAAGATTTTATATATTTATTGACCCACATGAGTTTTGGGAAAATTAATAGGCTAGAAAAGCATTATGATTTTCTAAAGTGAGTTGCTCTTTCTTAACTGCCCAAGTTGCACTGGGAAAGCTCAAACCAAAACAGCAGAAAGTCGACTGAAACATTACCACAGACCCAGGCTGCGCCATGTGTGTATATAAGTGCTAGAGGTATCTGTCTGTAAGCAATGCTTAAACAAAATGTGAGTGAGGAAACTGAATGTGACTATACTAATAATTCACAAAATCTCGTGAGTAAGCCATGATTTCTTAAAATCAATTTATACTAGTATGGCTTAAAATATCTTTATCTCTTTATAGTCACCATTTTCAGTACTATTAGAATGTTTATTTTTCGCTGGGGGTGTTATCTTAACTTACTCCTGCTGACATTTTAAAACGTATTAATTTTGAGATAAATCAAATTCAAGTTAGTTTTATTCTGTACTTTTTGTTTTCAATTCTGTGATAACTTTTTTACTAAAAACATTTTATTTCTACTTAAATAAGTGAGATTGATTCATTATAAACTAAAATATTGTCCTCAATCTTTTGAGATAATCTCAAGGCTTCCTCTTTAAGTAAAGATGTATCATTTCTATCCAAACCATCTTTCTTGCATAAATCACCCCAGTATGGCATTTTGTTTCAGTGAAGTTCAGTATCTTTTAAGAGGAACAAGGTTCAGTGTTCTTGCAAAGGATTCTAAGTGAAAAGTCCTTGTACATTTTGAAGAATTAATATTTTTACAGTGGTACCACATTTACTATTAAATGTATAACTTTTTCCTTTTGGAAACATCTTTTTTTTTTTTTACTTTTTTTGTTTATTCAAGAGTTAAAAGAGACATACAGAAAGAAAGGGAGTGCTACCATCAGCTGTTTTGTTCCTAAGGTATCTCTAATGGCCAAGGTTAGGCTAGAGTTGAAGCCAAGAACTAGGAACACAATTATGATAACAATTTTAAATGCAATTTTCAGTCACATAAAATATGGATTTACCTACTTTAAATGCATTTCATGTTTTGTTGTCTTATAAAAGTACAAAGGACAGAATGTAGCATATAGTAGGTTAAATATTATGTGATGGACCAATTAAAGAGTACTGATATGAAAAATTGGGGAAATATTTTTATATTGCTTTTGAATTGCATTTTGAATAATTGTAGTGTAGATATTTAAAATATTATCATTCAGATTTATATAAAATTCAAAAGAATTATTTCCTGGAAGGAAGATTTCATTAAATTATTCTGTAAGGTTCGAACTTGATCATTTAGAATATCTAAGAAAATAACTTTTTTTCTAAAATAATGAAATTCTTTCCTGTACATACTTATTTAGCAAACACCACATTTTCTAAAAATCTTGTCAAAATAGTTTATGTCTACCAACTTATACTTGCTACAAAATACACTAGTATTCTCCAATAATGATTGAGGATAGATAGATGCTGTCCTTACAATAGCACACTAACAACAGGACGGAAACTGGGAAAGCACATGAGAATTTCGGAATACTAAAGTACAGGTCATGGAAGCATACAACGTTACTGAGTTGTTAATTATTATTATCAAAATAAACAAAAATACCTTTAAAAATTAACATTTTAAGGTATTCCATTGTATTTTTATTAAATGTACTTAACCATATTATTAATCTAACTTTTTTCTCTCTTAAAAATATTTTAAATTACAATCATGTTGCCATTGTTTCAAATTCTTATCACTCTTCTTTCCTACTAAGTTAAATGTACAATGCTTGATCTGACATTTACAACACCCTACAATGTGACTGCAGCCTTCAATCTCAGCCAGTTCACTCTCCTGCCTTTACAACTCTCACTGCCCTAGTAAACCTGACTACTTTACTGCTGTTGCACAAATGTAAATAAAGTTGGCTTCATTAGGGAGTCTTAACATCCTCATAAAAATGTATAACATTAGGTAAACTAGTTGCAATATTGGTGGAAAGGAACTAGAAATATGCCTTTAAACTATTTAGAGTATTGATTTATAGGTACAGTAAAACACGAATAAATTTTGAGTAGTCATTTTGTGTATGCCCTTAAATTTGTATGTGAGAATATTTCATGTGTACAAAGGTATTATTTCTCAGTGAATATGAATTGATTCAAATGCCAATAAATGACTTCTTAAGTATATCAACAATAAACTCAAAGGACCATATATTATACGCAATTTATGTATTATTATATTTATTTCTAATTTTTTTTACATATATATTTTATGATGGTTTAACATAGCATGACTTCTTGAGTCTGGGATAACTTATGAAGAGGCTAGTTTTGCTACTAGTAGTTGTCTGTCCTATGAAAAGATAAAATGTTCAAATTTAATAGTACCTTTTGAATGTGGTTAAAAAGGGCAATTATCTCATTGGATGGTTATGATAATTTAGACTATGAATATATGTTAATTATTAATACATTATATTCAATAATTAGCATTCTCCCTTCCAATCCTCTAAGCTACAAACACTTGTGATTTAAAAAGCTAGGCAGAGATTAAAATTCAGGATAAGATTTATTGCCTCAAAAATATGTGTCATCTCATATACACTGTCATAGAGTTTCAGTGTAGATACACTCCCACTTCCTATCCTGAATCTAGATGAAGTCTGCCTGGGGTAGGGTTGCCTAGAATTACCACATAAAAATATTGGGAATTTTAATTTTAATTTCAGAAGAATTCATGACTTTAGTATATCGTATTCAATATTTGAGGCATATTTGTTAATTTTTCATTTTCTGAATACAAGTTGACCTGAGTGTTCTCTGGGACTGGGGATGGTTGTTTTCACAATTAAGACATTTGCTCTGCTAGTCTTCAGAGAACTTCAGACTGAAGACTGGCTGAGAAGTGCAGCTGAGATGGCCTTTTTGGCCTGATGAGTCCTTGCAATCCAGCATTAAAACCAGGCCTTCTGAAAAAAAGACCTTTTTGTTGAGAATAGTCAGTTTGAAGTTTTGAGAAAGGGAGATGGAATAACAACAACCCACCAAGAAAACAGAAGATCAACCCATGCTTTAGAATACATCTTCCTTACAGTCTTATCAATGGAATAAATCATCTCACCTCCATGAGAAGAAAGAGGCAAGCATTGGCAAGAGTGGGTGTTGGAGCTGCCTTGCCTTACTTTCCTGAAAAGATACAGAACTGGCAAATCAATGAAAGAACAGTAGGATAACAAATACTACTATGTTGCACATAAAAATTGTCTCCTTTTTGTTTTGTGTTGCTACTGCAGTGAATATAACGCTAGATGAATGATAGTTATTTTATAGAATAGACTTTATGGTAACTTTTTATGCCCTGAAAATTACTTGATACTTATTAAATTTAAAATGTTCATTAAAATTAAATTATTTTAGATAACCTTTGTTGATTGTCCACTTAACATTGAATTGGCTTTAATGATGAGGAATTTCTTTAAAATCTCAGCTTCACCTGTCTCCCCCAGTCCATAATCCCTGGAATTATTTTTTATTATATAGTCAATGAGAACAGTAATACATAATAATATCTTCAAAGATGCAAAACAAATTAGCTAAAGTCATATTCATAAACACTTGTAAGTTAGGTCCAACATCAGATTCATGCAAATACTTAACATATCCTGTTTTATCTTGTTGATGGTAAATGTAGAAAAAAATCATGTAAGTAAAAACAAATTACACTGTAAATAGAACATTTGTAGAATGTAAACGTTTATTTAAATACATACTTTTTCAAAAACGTGAACACTATACACTTTAAATAATACTATTGTGTTCTAAAAATTGTATATCAATTTTCTAAACAAATATGCTTATGTTTTAGTCATCTCCATCTTCTAAAATTTGACATTAAAATTGCAAGAACTTTAATTTTATAACTTTACAAAAAGATTTCCATGCAGCTCTCCATTTGGTGCTCTACATAACATTACTTTGTTCTCTAAAGTACTATGTCAGCTGAAATGTAATGGCAAAAAAAGTGTCCTGTTCTTTCCTGTTCTTTGATAGAGTTATCCTTTGCTAGGCAAAGTGTTGTTAGCTTTTATACACTTCACTTGGTTCCCAGCAGCTCTCCCCATAGATTGCTGTTGCTGCACTGCCAGGAGCCCGAGACCCCTACAAGCAGGACATCAAACCTCCACAACAGGGATTCTTCAAGGCAGGTCAAGTTCGGGTCTGCTGGGAAAACTCAGTCTACATCACACACACAAAAATGTTATTACTTACTTGGAATTCTTTTTCTATAGGTTGTCTCTACTGCTAAAATAGACTTTCAATCAAGTTCAAATACAGTTAAAAAACCCTGGCACTGGCTTTCCTTCTACTCTTTCACACACATTCTTTTATCTTGTATTTATTTATTTCAAATTGTAATGTATATTCAACTTTCTGTCTATTCTGCCATTGTAACATTTGGTTCCATATAAAAGAAAAACAAATCATTTGTTTTATTCTCAAGATTACTGTACATTTTGAGTGCCATATCTTTGTATTTTACCAAATTTGAACAGTATAGGAAAGAGCAAAGAAGGAAATAAAAGTTCCCAAGATTTCACCTATCAAAGATAAGGATTTTACCATTTTGATATGAAATAAAATGTGTGTCCTTTTTATTTAATATTATATATTATTTTTCATATCATCAGAAACTATTTTTTGATAGCCAAATAATAGTTTATTGTACATTTTATTGTATTTAACTAGTTTCAAATCAGTATTCATGGATATTTATATTAATTGTAATTCCCCAGTTATAAAGAATAGTTGATACAAAACTTCCTTGAAGGGCTGGCACTGCGGCTCTCTAGGCTAATCCTCTGTCTGTGGCACCAGCACCCCGGGTTCTAGTCCTGGTTAGGGTGATGGATTCTGTCCCGGCTGCTCCTCTTCCAGTCCAGCTCTCTGCTGTGGCCCAGGAAGGCAGTGGAGGATGGCCCAAGTGCTTGGGCCCTGCACCCACATGGAAGACCAGGAGTAAGCACCTGGCTCCTGGCTTCGGATTGGTGCAGCGCGCTGGCTGTAGCGGCCATTTGGGGGGTGAACCAACGGAAAGGAAGACCTTTCTCTCTGTCTCTCTCTTTCTCACTGTCTAACTCTGTCTGTCAAAATAAATAAATAAATAAATAATCTTCCTTGAAAATAAAACCTTGTCCAACTGTATGTATCTTTGAATGTTTGCTTGATATGGATTATTCAAGCATTTTAGGAACCCTTCATTTGAAGATACCTGGTATGTGTTCAGAAATTATATTAGAGTAAAGTTAGAGTGCTTATTTATCCAATCTTAACATTGTTAGTGTTCATATTAAAGCATTTTTTCAAAAAGTTTAACTTTAAAAATTTGGTGGATAAAAATGGAATCTTATTTTAATTTTAATTTCAATAGTTCATAGAAGGGCTGATGAATTTCCGTGTATTTATTCACTTACATGTTATCTTTTGTTTATTCATTTAATATTATGATGTTTACTATCTCCAGTCTCCATACTTTGTTGAAGTCCATTCTTTTTTTATAAAGCTTTTATTTAAAGAATATAAATTTCCAAAGTACAGCTTATGGATTACAATGGCTCCCCCCCCACAACTTCCCTCCCTCCCGCTACCCTCCCCTTTCCCTCTCCCTTTCCTCTTCCATTCACATCAAGATTCCTTTTCCATTCTCTTTATATACAGAAGATCAGTTTAGTACATATTATGTAAAGATTTCAACAGTTTGCCCTCACATAGGGACACAAAGTGAAAAATACTGTTGGAGTACCAGTTATAGTATTAATTCACAATGTACAGCACATTAAAGACAGAGATCCTACATGATATTTTTTTAAATTGATTAATAATCTATGCAATTTCCAGTTTAACACCAAGTATTTTTAATCATTTTCAATTATCTTTATATACAGAAGATCGATTCAGTATATACTAAGTAAAGATTTCATCAGTCTGCATCCACCCAGAAAAACAAAGTGTAAAATACTGTTTCAGTACTAGTTATAGCATTACTTCACATTGGACAACACATTAAGGACAGATCCCACATGAGACGTAAGTACACAGTGACTCCTGAAGTTGATTTAACAATTTGACACTCTTGTTTATGGCGTCAGTAATCTCCCTAGGCTCTAGTCATGAGTTGCCGAGGCTATGGAAGCCTTTAGGGTTCGCCGACTTCAGTCTTATTCCGACAGGGTCATAGTCAAAGTGGAGGTTCTCTCCTCCCTTCAGAGAAAGGTACCTCCTTCTTTGATGGCCCCGTTCTTTCCACTGGGATCTCACTCGCAGAGATCTTTCATTTAGGTCTTCTGTTTTTTCCAGAGTGACTTGGCTTTCCATGCCTAAAATATTCTCATGGGCTCTTGAGCCAGATTGGAATGCTTTAAGGGCTGATTCTGAGGCCAGAGTGCTATTTAGGACATCTGCCATTCTATGAGTCTGCTGTGTATCTCACTTCCCATGTTGGATCATTCTCTCCCTTTTTCATTCTATCAGTTAGTATTAGCAGAAACTAGTCTTGTTTGTGTGATCCCTTTGACATTCTACATTCATCTATTGAGTTTTTTGCATGTTTATAATTATAAAATGGGATACTTATTTTAGCTATCAAGTCTAGGTTTTAATTTTTTTTTTTTTAGAATTTGTAGTATTTATTTATAGATTGAATTTTGTTTTTTACAAATATATCAAAACAACGAAAGTTAAATAAATTATCACTTTAAAACAGGAACATCTCAGGAGCAAAGAAACAATGGGGCTTTTCTCTTAGTAACCAAGAAGAGAAATTTCTATTTTTTTTCTCAACACGAAAACCACAAATTTGACATTACCTGATGCTTCCTTTGTGTTGAGGTGTGATGATTTAAGATAATTCAAAAACAAAATCATTTAGGCTTCTGCTCAGTCTAGACCACTAGCAAACAGCGCACTAAAAAGAAATGTGGTTGAATGACACAAAAACAAAAAATGAAAAGATGTGTGTCATGAAATCTTGGCAACGGTTTGCCAGAGATTGTATCTTAATACAAAGAAACACATCCAATGCACAGATTTACTGGCCCTACTACAACCAATCAATATATCAGAATGGAGATCTGACCTCTTAGATACATAACCCTTTATCTTAAGTGGTAGGCCAAACACCTGCTCCCAGAGCCAATGCTCAATGTTGAGGATAATTCCAGAAAAGAATTTCTTCCTGAATTATGAACATACACTTTTTCAGTTTCAAATAGATTTCCTCAACAGCCTCAAAAATAAAAAGAAAAAAAAAGAACATACAGAATCTTTTTGGATTTTTGTTGATTTCTGTATGAAAGCCAATACAACATGGGTGAGGTGAAACCTCATTGTGGTTTTGATTTGCATTTCCCTGATGCCTAGTAATCCTGAGCATTTTTTCATGTGTCTGTTGGCCATTTGGATCTCCTCTTTTAAAAAAATACCTGTTTAAGTCCTTTATCCATTTCTTAACAGCGTTGTTTGTTTTGTTACTGAATTCTTGATCTCTGTATATTCTGGTTATTAATCCTTTATCAGTTGCATAGTTTGCACATATTTTCTCCCATTCTGTCAGTTGCCTCTTCATATTGCTGAGTGTTTCTTTGCAGTGCAGAAGCTTCTCAATGTGATATAGTCCCATTTGTCAATTTTGGAGAGAATCCTAGTATGATGTTTGAGATTTTTGAATGTGTGGGGGTTCAATGAGATTCTGAATGTAATTGATGCTTGAATTGAGACCTTTGGATATCTGAGGATAGGGAAAATTTATTGTGATGCATGTGAATCATTTTTACAATAACAATACAAAGCTAATACATTAATTTATTTCCAAAAAGATTCTGTAGGTTTTAATTTTTAAAAATTAGACAATCTTCTATTTATAAAATTTGTAATATTTTCTTTGGAATTTTCTTCTTAAAAATTACATTATGCAGCAAAACTACTCTAACAGCAAAGCATTTAAAACTGACAGCACATTTTGGTTAGAAGTTAATTTCGTGGGACCAGAGCTGTGGCACAGTGAGTTGAGCTGACATCTGTAGTGCTGACATCCCATGTGAGCACCAGTTTGAGTCCTGGCTGCTCCACTTCTGATCCAGCTCCCTGCTAATGTGCCTGGGAAAGCAGCTGAAGATGGCACAGCCCAAGTGCTTGAGCCCCTCCACCCACACAGGAGACCTCCTGGCTTTGTCATGGCCGTTTGGCCATTTGGGGAGTAAATCAGCAAATGGAAGATCTCTCTCTTTCTCTCCCCCTTTTTCTCTGTAATTCTGACTTTCAAATAAATAAATAAATCTTTAAAAAGTAATTTAAAAATTCTCTTCTATAGCATTGACTCTTTCGGTAAAAATTTTAAAGCGCAAACAAAAACTGTTTTTTGAAGCCCATGTTTTATTTCACTGTTGAGAAACAAAGTTTCAAAGTAGGGATTTCTGAGTAATCTGCCACCAAACATCTTTGGAAACTCAACTGTCACATTGGTACTAAAATGCTTTCATTAAATTGTTTTTCAGGTCATTTTCTCTTGGTATGTAGTAAGCTTATATAAAATGGATATAATTTAACAGGGTAATTAAAGAAGGAAGGTGAAGAGAGGCTGTCTCTAAGGAGACATAAAGCAATACAACAAAATGCAGAGAAGAGAAAGAGGCTGGCACAGAGGGAGAGAGAGATAATATGTATTTAAAAAAAATAGTAGGAAAAAGTAAGAGATTTTTCTATACAAGCAAAGCAAGGCTCCAAGGAGTCCAGCCTTAACCCAGGATCCTGAACACTAATGGTTTTTGCTTAAAGGCATAACAGACATTACCAATTGGCTCAACTTTTTGATCCCCACTCCTGAGCCTTAGGAGGGCTTCTGTTTAGAACCTACATTTGCCAATAACAGCTCTGAATTACTTTATGATCTCTTCTCCTAGGGGCTGCATAAAATTTCGCTTCCAGCAAGAGAAATAAACAACACATAACTAAACTTAGAAATCTAGCAATGTCAGGGAAAATGCTAAGTCTGAATGGCTACTTTAATTTGAGCGATTATGAACAATACTGCGAACATGTTCATACTATTAATAGAGTATAAAATGAAGGAATTAATGTTCAATACACCAGAAAGAAGCAAAGCATTTTGTACATGTAAAATAAGAAAGAGATTGATAGTATGATCTGTTCATTAATTAAAAGGAAGATGGTGTACATTTCTTTGGCATAAAATAATGCTTTGATCAAGTCACTGTTTCTCATAGTGTCCATTTCACTTCAACAGGTTTCCACTTTGGTGCTCAGTTAGTCGTCGCCAATCAAGGGAAACAAATGATATTTGTCTCTTTGGGACTGGCTTAATTCACTCAGCATGATGTTTTCCAGATTCCTCCATTTTGTTGCACTATGAGAAACAGTGACTTGATCAGCTCTTGTGCTGACTGTTGTTGTACAATGTAATACTTTATCCATTGTAGTATTTTTTTTTTATCCTAGTACTAGTGGTTGAACTGTGTAATTAACACACAATTATTCTTAGGCGTTTAAATTTAACTGAAAAGTGATCCCTGTTAAATATAAGAGTGGGAATAAGAGAGGGAGGAGATGCACAATTTGGGACATGCTCAGTTGGAACTGCCCCAAATGATGGAGTTAGAATTGTGCCAGGGGATTCCAATACAATCCCATCAAAGTGGCATGTACCAAGGCCATCTCACTAGTCCAAGTGATCAATTTCAGCTCACAATTGATCACACTGATAGGTCTAAGAGTCAAAGGTATCACACAAACAAGACTAGTGTCTGCTAATACTAACTGATAGAATGAAAAAGGGAGAGAATGATCCAACATGGGAAGCAGGATACACAGCAGACTCATAGAATGGCAGATGTCCTAAGTAGCACTCTGGCCTCAGAATCAGCCCTTAAGGCATTGGGATCTGGCTGAAGAGCCCATGAGAGTATTTTAGGCATGGAAAGCTAAGACACTCTGAAAAACAAACAAAAAAAAGAAGACCTAAATGAAAGATCTCTGCGAGTGAGATCCCAGTGGAAAGAACGGGGCCATCAAAGAAGGAGGTACCTTTCTCTGAAGGGAGGAGAGAGCTTCCACTTTGTCTATGACCTTGTCGGAATAAGATCGAAGTCGGCGAACCCTAAAGACTTCCATAGCCTCGGCAACTCATGACTAGAGCCTAGGGAGATTACTGACGCCATAAACAAGAGTGTCAACTTGTTAAATCAACTTCAGGAGTCACTGTGTACTTACGTCTCTTGAGGGATCTGTCCTTAATGTGTTATCCAATGTGAAATAATGCTATTACTAGTACTGAAACAGTATTTTTATACTTTGTGTTTCTGTGTGGGTGCAAACTGATGAAATCTTTACATAGTATATATTCAATAGATCTTCTGTATATAAAGATAATTGCAAATGATTAAAAAATCTTGGTGTTAAATTGGAAATTGCATAGAAAATTAATCAATTTAAAAATATACATATCATGTAGGATCTCTGTCCTTAACGTGCTATACATTGTGAATTAATACTATAACTGGTACTCCAACAGTATTTTTCACTTTGTGTTGCTATGTGAGGGCAAATTGTTCAAATCTTTACTTAATATATACTAAACTGATCTTCTGTATATAAAGAGAATTGAAAATGAATCTTGATGTGAACGGAAGGGGAGAAGGAGTTGGAAAGGGGAGGGTTGCGGGTGGGAGGGAAGTTATGGGGGGGAAGCCATTGTAACCTATAAGCTGTATTTTGGAAATTTATATTCTTTAAATAAAAGCATTATTAAAAAAATAATAATGCTTTGAAATATCTGTTCACTTTACCATACATTCTTAAAATAAACCAAAAAAAAAAACCTTACTGAATTGAAATTATTGTAAAATTCCTAAAGGATAAAAAAATTGAAAAGGCTGTGAATTTTCCAATAAAACCTGCACCTCATTTATAATTGATAAAAATAAATAACCTTTATATGGCCAGCCTTGGGACACCAGTGGATAAAGCTGCCGCCTGCAATGCCAGCATTCCAAGTTTCAGTGCCAGTTGTTTCATTTCCTAACCAGCTCCCTGCTAAAGCACCTGGGAAAGCAGCAGAAATGGATGGAGTGCTTGGGCCCCTGCAGGCCACATGGTAGACCTGGATGAAACTCTCGGCTCCTGGTTTCACTTGGACCTCACACTGGCAATTAGGAGCCATTTAGGGAGTGAAACAGCAGATGGGAAGAGGTCTTTCTCTATATATTTCTCCTCTATCTCCATCAACTCTGCCTTTCAAGTACATAGAATATTTTTAATAAAAAGAATAGCCTTTAAATCATGTTTCTGTTTTTTAAATTGAATTTAAACATTTGTCTGCACCTTCAAATCCATAAATGTTTACTATTAGGGGAGAGCTATAACAGATCATTTATATAACTAATAATATAGCCGACTCAAAATTTAGGTAACTAACATAGCTAACTCAGAATATCTCTGTCCAGCACCACGGCTCAGTAGGCTAATCCTCCACCTTGCGGCACTGGCACACCGGGTTCTAGTCCCAGTCAGGGCGCCAGATTCTTTCCTAGTTGCCCCTTTTCCAGTCCAGCTCTCTGCTGTGGCCCGGGAAGGCAGTGGAGGATGGCCCAAGTACTTGGGCCCTGCACTCTCATGGGAGACCAGGAGGAAGCACCTGGCTCCTGGCTTCGGATCAGCATGGTGTGCCAGCCGCAGCGGGCCGGCCACAGCAGCTATTGGGGGGTGAACCAACGGTAAAGGAAGACCTTTCTCTCTGTCTCTCTCTCTCTCACGATCCACTCTGCCTGTCAAAAAAAAAAATCTCTAATACAGCCAACTCAAAATTCAGATAACTCTAATATAGCTAGCTCAAAATTTAGATAACTCCAATATAGCTAACTTAAAATTTTAAGTAACGCTAATATCGCTACCTCAAAATGTGCTCACATATTTCATTAGTTATATTTGATACAGCAAATTAGTGTCTATTTTTAAATGTGCTCTTTAATTTTAAAAATAAATATATGGGTATTCCCATCTCCAGGAAGATGAAGGAGATATATTTTCCCTATACCTATTTCTAATTATAACTAAGAACCTTAGGCACCATATGTAAAACATAAGAAGACTTTGAAACATGGAGTTAAGAAGCCAGGCCAGCTAATGACCTAGAAACCTGAGGAAAATGTCAGTGATAAGTTTCCTGGATTTTGTTTTAATCTCAAGTCTGAGACTTGTTACTGAAGAAGTCAGCAGACAGAAATGCCAGTGAGCACAGGCAAAAATATAATCTAAAGAAAGGCTGCTCTTTCTAGCCTGAGGACCAGGGAAGATACTTCTTGACAAGGCATAATACATTCAGACAATAATCCAGCAACTCTAGCCAAGGGTTATAGAAAAAAAAGAAGCTGAGGTCCGACATCCCATCCCACAAATACAGATCAAGAGGGGACCGTAAGTCTCCTTCCTCTTAAGGACTCAATGCAGTGCTCCCTAAATCCCACTGGGTGGGTGTCAGAGAAGTCCACATAGGGAGCTAGCTTTTCATCCGCTTTGACCAGTAGCAGGTCTCCATATCTTCTTTCTCCTTACTCCTTCCTGTGGATGTCAGTGTAGATAATGGGAGAATCCTAGACTAATACCCACATCACACAGTAACAAGGCACTCCTGCTTTCCCTGTAATGAGGACAAAGAAAACCTAATAGACAGTTATAGCCAGTGTTAATGGATGGTAACAGTGAGCAGGACTACGTAGCAGTCATGAAGTAGTTCACTTCCTCTTTCTGCCAGAGCAAAATTAGAGGAAGCCAGAAAGCAGATGATTTAAATAAAAGTCTATAGTGTAACTGGAAATGTCAGGTTTGAACTGAACATCAATTTTCATACCTAGAGAAAGGAACAATTAAAATTGATTGACAAAGACAATCAAATACAAATATGTGAAAACGTTTAAAAATTAAAAGCAGCCATGATAAAACCTGCTTTAATAAGCAATTATAAATAGACAGTTCCAAAAAAAAAAATGGGAGACATGCAGGATCAAGGAGAAATTTTAGTGTTTAAAAATCAATAACCAATATGGAATGTGCTCAACAGCAGAATGGAAGAGACAGAATAGGCGTGAGTGCATGGAACAAAAATAAGAGAATTTCCACAATCTGAATAACAGAGAAAAATGACAGAAAAAAATTCACAAACTCTCAGGTGTCTATTTATGTAATTGTTACAAAAGATATTAATACCAACAACAAAATATATGACTGGAACACATAAAAGAAAAGAGAAAGTATGCTAAGATAAAAAAAGTTCTTGAAAAAAATCATACCAAATTTGATAAGATATTTGTAAGTAAAAAATCAAGAAGCTGAAGAAATCTTTAAAAAGACTAATCCAAAGACATCCACAACAAATGTAATTAACTTCTGGAATCTAAAGAAAAGAAAACAAATTTGAAAGCAACCAGAAGGAAAAATCACATTTTACTTATAATGGAACATCAGAATAACAGTAGATTTTCATTGAAACCAGGTGGAAAGAGTAAAAAATATTTTTAAGTACTCAAAGAAAGAGACTCACTCTCAACACTGTATTCCATAGCCCTGAAAATATCTGAGATCAAGATATTCTCAGTGATAGAAAATTAAGAATTTTTTGCCAGCAAAACTACACCAAAATATTGGTTAATAGAAAATTTCTATAAACAGAAAGAAGATCATAAAAAGGGAATCTTGGGATCTCGGGAAAAAAGAACACAATGAACCCAAATATAGGTAAATTCAAGATTTTCAATCTCCTGTTTATTTTAAGAAATTGGTTTAATGGTTGAAAACACAACTACAGCACTGCCTCGCCTGGTACTATATGCCTGCTAAAGAAATTTTTAAGATAATGAGGGCAAGCTGTTGAAATCTTTACTTAATATATAGTAAACTGATCTTCTGTATATAAAGAGAATTGAAAATGAATCTTGATGTGAAGCAAGGGGAGAGGGAGTGGGAAAGGGGAGGGTTGCGGGTGGGGGGGAGGTTATGGGGGAGGAAGCCATTGTAATCTATAAGCTGTATTTTGGAAATTTATATTCTTTAATTAAAAGCATTATAAAAAAAAGAAATTTTTAAGATAAAGGAACATAACATAAAATAGGTAATGTTTCTGTTCTACAATCGAACTGATTAAATGGTTACACCAGTAGACTCTTATCAGTTGTGTGAAAATAATTTAATTCTTTGAACAACCCTGGAAAATATCCAGACACATTGAAAATGAACAGTAAACTTATGAATATACTCACAATCAATGAGGAATTCTCAAAGAAAATAAAACAGATTTTATTGAACTGAAGTGAAAATAATTTACATCAAAAATTGTGGGACACAGATAAAGTAGTGACAAGGGAAAATTTCAGTACTACACTCATAAATAGAAATAAAAAAAAAGGTTTCATACCAGTGATTGAAACATTTACTCCAAGAACCCTGAGAAAGCAATATAATTTTTAAAGAATCAGAGGTGAAAAACACAAAGGTTGTAAGATAGAGCAGTGACTGACAAAGAATAAAAGAGAAAGGCATGGATTACCAGAAGTGAAGCAGAAACTATATACCTCAAGCAGATTTACACAGTTATACAAAGAACAATTTAGAAGCATGAATTTGATAACTTACATGAAATGGGCCACATATTAAAAAAAAACACAGGTACCATAATTTGTCCAATATGAATAGGTAATTTGGATATCCCTTTAGATAGTAAGGAAAATAGATTCTCAGTTAGAAGCTGCTAAAAAATAAATATCCAGGCTCAGATGGAAAATTCTAATAAATATATATAGAAGAATTACAGAGACTCCTATATATTCTGATATAGGAAGATGGAACACTTTTTGATAGATTGAGGGAAGTCAATATCACTCTGATAAAGGAAAAAAGGAAGGAATGTAGGAAGGAAGAAGAAAAGAAGAAAAAAAGGAAATTATTAACAACTAATCCTTACAAACACAGGCACAAACAAATTAAGAAAATGATAACAAAAAGCAATAAAATTCAGCAGAAAATAAAAAGAAATATATATTATAACCAAGTAATCTAAAGTCAATCCTCCATTTAACCCTCCATTGATCAGGCTAAAGAAAAAAAAAAAATCAAAGGATCATATGAGTGTGTTAAGCTGTCATTTGCCACCTGTGGTGCCAACATGTCTTATAGTAGTACAGGTTTGCCTCCCCGATACTCCACTTCTGAATCAACTGCTTGCTAATGCACTGGAAAGACAGTAGAAAATGGCCCAAGTGCTTGAACTCTGCCACCCATATGGGAGACAAGGATGAAGTTCCTGGCCCCTAGATTTAGCCTGGCCCAGACTTGGCTGTGGTGGCCATTTTGAGATTGGATCAGCATGGTCTCTCTCTCTCTCTCTCTCTTTCTCCTTTTCTTTCTGTCAATCTTTCTAATAAGTAAATAAATCTTTTTTTGTTTTAAAATCCTAGTCTCCTACATAGAGGTCAGGAACCCAAGTACTTGAGCCAATCACTGCTGTCTCCCAGGATCTGCATCAGCAGGAAGGAAGTTGGAGTCAAGAGCTGGATCTAGGAGTCAAACCTAAGCACTCCAATGTGAGACGCAGGTACCTTAACTGCTAGGCCAAATACCTTTTAGAAGTGTATTTTAAGTGAATGACTTTTTTTTAATAAAGCTTTTATTTAAAGAATATAAATTTCCAAAAAATAGCTTATGGATTACAGTGGCTTCCCCCCCCATAACTTCCCTCCCACATGCAACCCTCCCCTTTCCCGCTTCCTCTCCCCTTGCATTCACATCAAGATTCATTTTCAATTCTCTTTATATACAGAAGATCAGCTTAGTATATATTATGTAAAGATTTCAACAGTTTGCCCTCACATAGCAACAAAAAGTGAAAAATACTGTGGGAGTACTAGTTATAGTATTAATTCACAATGTACAGCACATTAAGGACAGAGATCCTACATGATATATATTTTTTGAATTGATTAATTTTCTATGCAATTTCCAATTTAACACCAAGTATTTTTTTTTAATTTTCAATTATCTTTATATACAGAAGATCGATTCAGTATATACTAAATAAAGGTTTCATCAGTTTGCACCCACACAGAAGCACAAAGTGTAAAATACTGTTTCAGTACTAGTTATAGCATTACTTCACATTGGACAACACATTAAGGACAGATCCCACATGAGACGTAAGTACACAGTGACTCCTGATGTTGATTTAACAATTTGACACTCTTGTTTATGGTGTCAGTAATCTCCCTAGGCTCTAGTCATGAGTTGCCGAGGCTATGGAAGCCTTTAGGGTTCGCCGACTTCGATCTTATTCCGACAGGGTCATAGTCAAAGTGGAGGTTCTCTCCTCCCCTCAGAGAAAGGTACCTCCTTCTTTGATGGCCCCATTCGTTCCACTGGGATCTTACTTGCAGAGATCTTTCATTTAGGTCTTTTTCCAGAGTGACTTGGCTTTCTATGCCTAAAATACTCTCATGGGCTCTTGAGCCAGATCGGAATGCTTTAAGGGCTGATTCTGAGGCCAGAGTGCTACTTAGGACATCTGCCATTCTATGAGTCTGCTGTGTATCTCGCTTCTCATGTTGGATCATTCTCTCCCTTTTTCATTCTATCAGTTAGTATTAGCAGAAACTAGTCTTGTTTGTATGATCCCTTTGACTCTTAGACCTATCAGTGTGATCAATTGTGAACTGAAATTGATCACTTGGACTAGTGAGATGGCCTTAGTATATGCCACCTTGATGGGATTGTATTGGAATCCCCTGGCACGATTCTAACTCCATCATTTGGGGCATGTCTGATATTAAGTGAATGTCTTAATTGCAAAATCTGAATGATCTGATGGCACTTGAAGAATATCTATTCTACGGGGACTGGCGCAGCACGTTAAAGCCCTGGCCTGAAGCGCCTGCATCCCATATGGGCTCTGCTTCAAGTCCCGGCTGCTCCACTTCCAATCCAGCTCTGCTATGGCCTGGGAAAGCAGTAGAAGATGGCCCAAGTGCTTAGGCCCCTGCACCCATGTGAGAGACGTGGAAGAAACTCCTAGCTCCTGACTTCGGATCAGCTCAGCTCCAGCCACTGCAGCCATTTGGGGAGTGAATCAGTGGATGGAAGACCTCTCTCTCTGTCTCTACCTCTCTCTGTAACTCTGTCTTTCAAATAAATAAAAATAAATATTTTTTAAAAAAGAATATCTATTCTATAGTACAGCTTCACTCAAATATTTACTCCTAATTATCTACAAACTGATGTAGTGTGCTTGCATTATTCTTTTGTAATTATCTACAATTATTCATCTTTTAGCAAAAAATTGAAAGAGCAGCACATATAAGCTATTCAGAGAATACTAATGACTAACTATAATTCATCATTTTGAATTTTCTAGAAGCAAGTAGGAAGACATAAGAATGTATTTCTCATATAAAGGAGAATTGGTAGCAGCTTATAAAAGAGATAAGTAAAATAAGATGAAAAGTAAACAAGTAAAGAAATAAGAATAGGAAAATAAGAGGAAGACAAAATTAAAATTGGCACAAAATGCATGTAAAAGAGCTCTCTATACTTGGTAAAGCTGGAACTGCTAAGTTTTTCAAGGAACAAATTTATAAATGTGTAGAGATGTGTAAGTAAGAATCAGTTGATATTATATTACAAAGCTAAAACTCAAAAATAAGTAGCTCAATTAAACATGTCAAGCTTATTCACAATTTAAAAAATTCTATTTAAAATATATGCAGTACAATTTCTGAAGTAATTATTTCAATTCAAGAAGGGAAAACCTTCTAAATATTTAAATGCTAAATAAATCATTGATAGTTTATGTTCATGTTTTCAGACTTTTGTCCTAGAATCATGAAAAATATGCACAAGTTTAAAATGAAGTCTATTTTATTAACCTTAATAGTGGGCTGTTGAAAGGCATAATCAGGAACAGAAAATGTATTTTAAAATTGCCCATAGAGAAGAGCCACACTAATTATAACTTAAATTGCCTCATTTAAACATCAAAAATTAGGAATAAAGGTGGACCAATTTTATTAAGATATTTAGAATAAAACTATAAAAAACTATCTCATGCAATTTGTGAAAGTTGGTATCCTGAAAGGAAAAAAAAAAACTCAAGTTATACCTTTCAAAATATAAAGTGATTTCCATAGAAGTATGATTGCCGTCTTTCATGGTTTTCAATAACTACTCTAAAGTTTCTTGTCATGGACATCCTAAGTCTTTAGAATAAACCATAAAGATCATCATATTTATGAAAGTTAAAATTAATGAAGAGATATGGCCCACTACTGAAATCATTTTTAAAGAGAAATGGTATGAACATTTTTAAGTGTTATATGTTTGAAAATACACACATTTTAGAAAGAGTTACATTTGTGTGGTGTGTGAAATACAAAATGAAAGACATCAATGAAAAAATTGACTACCCATCATGGTTATTTTTCAAATATAACATGAACACTGCTAGGAGAGTGAGATTTTAGTCTTTTGTTAACTTTTTTCATTAGTTTGGAAGAACTCTCTTGTTCTCAGTTTCTTTGTGAATAAATTTGGAATAATCTTTTCTTTCAGAGAATGTTTTCAAACTTAAATAAAATGATAGATACAAAAATAATTTGAGTATTAATGAATATTTATAGTATTACTACTTGAAATGGACAAGTCATAATGTGAGAATAGCATAAGAAGAAAAAGCTAAGCTAGTGCTAAACCCATGAGGTAAATATTGATGGACTTTAAAAATAAAACTAACACTAGTAAATTGAAAGAGATTTTTTATAGGAAAGCTTTCCTACCTGTTCATTAAACTAATGGCCTTTTACTCTGTCATTACATAAATAAGGTGCATCTCCTAGTCCTAGTTAAGTCCAATGCAGCCATGTGACTGCGACATAGCCAATACAATGTCAGTGGAAATAAAATGCATCACTTCCAGGACTTGCTCATAGCTGGATCTTTCATTCTGTGTTTCCATCACTGACTGGTTGCACAGGCCTTATGAATAATGTACAACTGTTAGAAGGTAGAAGTAGGCTTCATTGAATGAGGGTTAACTTGCACCAGAATTACCTGCAATTAACCCTTGTAGCAAACGAGAATTCAAGTTTAATTATATTAAACCCCTGAGATTGTTTGATATGTACAGCATCTAAACCACCCAACTAATCTGCCAACCTAGACGAACAGATGAAATTAGTAGCAGCAATATCAAAATTATGTTAATGTTACTTAATATAAAAACAAGTACAAAAGAAAACTAAAATCACCAACTACCGACAAAACCCTTTATATGTTATTTTCAGGCACTAATTTCAATCATGGTAACATGCAAATAAAGTTAATACGTATTACCCTAAACAAGTATATTGAATGATTCTTAGGGATTCCTGTCAATGAAATGATTTCTTTAAGTCTAAGTCTTGGTTAATTCTAGTCCAAGAAGTGGATTCAGAGAAGTGGAATTTTTTTTTACCCTTTTGCCATAACTTGCAATTTTCAGCAAAATAAAATCATACCCTCGTATTCTAGCACCAATTAACATTTTATAACAAATAGCATTAAAAGATGTAATCTCTGCACTATTGCTATAGATGTTCATTATTTATATTTCATTATTACATTTTAATCTTTTAGTTCAAAGTTTTACAATAATCTTTTTTTAAGATTTATTTATTTTTTACTTGAGAGTCAGAGTTACACAGAGAGAGAGGCAGAGAGAGAGATGTCTTCCAATTGACGGTTCACTCCCCAGTTGGCTGCAACGGCACCGATCCAAAGCCAAGAGCCAGGAGCTGCTTCTGGGTCTCCCATATGGGTGCACGGGCCCAAGGACTTGAGCCATTTTCTACTGCTATCCTAGGCCATAGCAGAGAGCGGGATTGGAAATGGAGCAGCCGGGACTAGAACTGGCGCCCATGTGGGATGCCAGCACTTCAGGCCAGGGCGTTAACCCACTGCACCACAGCACCGGCCCCCAACACAGTAATCTTACAGTAAAATAACATCACCAATCCTTCCAAGAATCTTCCAGCTTCTGTCTTTCTACCATCTTCACCCAGGGACTCTAAGTAACCCTACATATTTCTGCATATGTGCCTTTTCTCGAATCAAAACTTTGAACATAGAAATAGATAAATTCAGTTATAAATATGTTCAAAGGATTTTTTTGTTAATTCTCTAATAATAATAGGTTCTTCTTAATTGAGATTACACCTTTACCTAAAAACCAATGAATATTTAATGTTTTAATGTTTCAATATTTAGCTACTTATAAAGGATTAATTTTAGGGATGGATCATTATCAAGAATCCAAAATTATCACAACAGATGTCACTTTCAGGTGATACTTCACAGCTGTCTCCATGTACAAATTTACAAGTCTAACCTCTATGTTTTTATAAAGTATTATTTTCTTAATTTGTAGGTGTGCCAACTCCCAGATTGAATGATTTGCCAAAGACTAATAGGAGACACAATCACAATTTGAACTTCTGTTTTATTCTTCAAATTCAGGACTCTTTTTCTTGTCCTTTCTTATCTGGAATAGGTTGCTCTGCTTCTTTTCAATGACTAATGATATATAATCATATTAGTTTAATTTAGCATAATTTAATAATCAATTTGTGATATGTGTGGTAGATGCTATGCTAAGTGATTAAGACACAAAAATAAATAGAAATCCTTCAGTGGGGTTGAAGAAAATTTCATGTAAACACATGGCTTACATGATGGTGGTTACATGAGTACAAGTTAAGTGGAAATCACAGAAGTCCCATAGACAAGGCAATGGTTACTTCCATACCTGGGAGTTATAATAGTAGCTGAGTAGGAATTAGAGGTTAATTGAGAACTCAGTAGGACAACAAGAGGAAATAGGGGTGTTGGGTAGGGGACAAAAGAACGTTCAAAAAAGGGGGGAATCTAATGGTGACAGTTGCTCCCAAGCACGAGAGGAAACAATGCTCATAAGAGCTTTACTCAGAAAATCGCTTGCAAAAATTTTCCATGTAAGAAATCAGTCAGCACAAGCATACATGGTGGGGTACAGAAACCAAACAGATCATTCCAACACATTAGAGAAGATGAAGGCCTGATGGGTTGATGAATGTCTATGTCTGTATCAGTTTATCCACTTTTTCAATCCACGTATCATTCTAATTTATTCCAAAAAGCCTGGTCTAATAAGAAATTGTTGGGGAATTGAGAAGAAGATAGAATATTGAGATAATTAGAGGATGAAATGAAGATATTTTGGAGATTTATGTAGCATCTATTTAAAATTCTGTGGTGGAATTTTATTTTCATCAAAAAGCAGACTGAGAAATACATGTTGTTATTAAAACCAAGGACAGAGTATATGGCCTTGGGATAGAATTAGAAAGTGAGAGGACTGAGTGGACTCTTGTGAAGGGGCACATGTGAAAAAGAAGAGGGACTGAGAAAGAGAAGTGGAGAAGGAGCTGGAGCGAGTCACGTGGAAAAACCACGGATGACATTGTACAAGACTGTGAATTCCTGATAGTACCAAGTCTCAAGGAGCTTAAGAACCATGCACTTTTGTCTCACAAAACAGGAGGTCATTTGACCAAGCAATATCCATGACAATATTAATAACAGAAACTAGAATATGGTTAGTAATTAGTGGAATTTTAGAGAGTGGGAATATTCATGTAAATAACAGTTAACAGAAATGCATGAAATGCAAGCAGGATTTCGTAACAGAGTGGGAAAAGACTGGTGGTTAGAGGGACGCACAGTGTAAGGGGGAGGCTTTTTTCTCTTGGGTTCATTTGTCTACAAGGAAATCTTTTATTGATTTCATTGTATAGTCATGTGTTTTTGTGGGAAGAGACAATGATAAGACAGCAGAGAAAGAAGCATTGAAAATACAAAAAGAAAAGCATTACTGAGGATTACTTGGATGAGAAATGAAGAAGTAGGATGAGAATTGGAGGGATTATCCATGGAGAACTTACCTCCAGAATCAAGGACAAACAGAGGGAGAAAGCAAGTGCAAGTGTTGCTGAGTATGTCTGTGGTGTGCTGGACGGGATAATTTGTCAGTTGGGAATTAGAGTGACACTTGATAGAGGAATTTGGGGAAGTTCAAACCACCTTTTTTGGGTTTATAATTGAACTATTCCTTTTTCTTAACAAGTAAGATTCCATTACATTGAATGTAATGACTCTGTTAACATCCTTCACAAATTTATAAAAATAATGATTACATCAAAATTATTTTCTAAAAATATCTAGGCAGCTTTCAACTAGTAAAGCTGAAATAATATATCACTATAGTTTTAAGGAGACATATCATTAGAATTATTCATATATGCATTTATAATAATATTAACATGCTTTTCAAATTTAATTATTTAACAAGATAAACCTACCTATTTTTCACGTATTTTTTTATGCAAGCCTAATTTTAGACTATATATCCTGACTCTCCAACCCACAATGACCTTCTTTAATTGTTAATAAAATGTGTATAGGGGGCATTTAAAAAACTTCTGACTTTCTAAGCTGTAGAGAAATGTTTGTTGTGACTTTTAAGCTGTGCTCTGCTGGCATGTTACAAAATGATAGGGATTCCTTCCATAATCAGTTAGTAGTCAAATAATCATGGAAGAATTTCCTTTGATGTTTACTGTATTTTAATTGAAGTGAAAATGTGAGAATATTCTTCAAAGATATAATATTTTTATCATTTATTCACAAATATGCTTATGTACTTTGATTAGAGCTCATTATCCTGTGGCATTTCTGTATTATATGGAGAGCATTTTTTGATTAAAAAGTAGATTTTTTTCCTCTGTAGTGTTTCATTGTAATCATACTCTACCTTACAAGCTTTGAGGTCCTTTTAATTTGGCATGAAGCAGAGACACTAAAGAAACAGAAAATAAGGCTGAGCACTTTGACAAATGAATCTTAAAATGTTTGCACACGACACTTACTTTTCCTATCATTGGTTTAAATTTATGCATAAAATGATGTGGATAGGCAAGCATAAGCTTGTTATTGCTATGTTTGTGATATATGGCTATGTTGGTCAATTTTATTGAAAAGGTAATCTAAAGCATTTATTGATTACTTTCAATTCCTCACATGCTGTCAGCTAACTTCTTAAAAATCACTCTCTTAATATTGTCCTCTTTTCTGCAAAAGGGAGTTTGTGGTTCTTAAATATTCATGAGGCACAATAGTTTCACAACAAATCAAATTTAATTAAATGATGCATTTCCTCCACTTACAAAAGGTTTATTAAAGGTTTATTTGCTCATGCAAATTAAAGTGTTAGAGTAAAAATCCACATGAAACTTGGCACTAACAATTAAAAAAATATATTGAAAGATTTCTCGCCTCACTGCAATACCTTGCTATGTTTAAACTGCTCAGCTTGTCATTTAGAATCTTTAATGAAACCAGGGAGGAGGCTATTTATTTGCATAATAGGACATAATTTGCTGTGGTGAAGTTTTAATTATTTATAGGCTGTCTGAAATATTTAAAATGGCATCACTAAGGAGCATGAAGTGTTGGATAATGCCTTCATTTCAGGTTTCCTGCCGTTTCTTTTATGGGTCAAGCGATTTATTTCTAATTAGCATACCAGCCTAGTGGCTTTTAAAAACATAAGGAAAACAAATTGGTTTCAGTCTGTTTGCAGCTTGAGTAGTTGGAGATGGCCAAGGGTCACTGACAGAGACTGAGTAGAGTTAAGAGATGAAGCCAGAAGTCAACTCAGCACATGGAAATCACTGACTCCACAAACCATACATTCTTTGTGCTCACTGTTTAGTGTATGAATTAATTTCTCATTGGGAGGTAGTCGTTTATATAGTTAATGGATGTTATTGTTAATTATGCCTTACAATATTTTCAAACTAATGTATTTGTTACTGGAAATGAAGTTTGAGCAATAGATAGCATTCCATTTCTTTGGATAAAAGATACAATGATTGTTCTTTACATAGAGAAAAATGCAGCAGTTTCAGGGTGAGATTTAACATTTTATTGTTTGAAATTTTATACAGAGACAAGAACAAGAGTCTTGATTAAAGTGCAATAGTGTTCCCTTTTTAGTAAATCAAACAGAAACTAACATGACAACTTCTGAATTAATGCAGTACACTAAAGATATATGAAAATTTCTGAACTATCTTTATTGTGTATTGTTTATGTTATAGGTAGAATGAAAAAAAATCTCAGAATTGTCTGTATGGTCTCATAATTTATAATAAGATGATTTGCTTCTTGCTTACTTACTATTTCGAATACAATAATCTTCTTCAATGTAGGTTATTAATTGTCATGTTTTAACACCATGATGTAACAAGGATAAATATATTTAGTTCAAGAGCTTATTTTATTTCTATAATGATCTTGTACCCCATCATCATGCACATGGATTTAAAGCTGAGGTAATGCACTATTGTCGAACATTCTCTCATCTGTTAACTTATGGCCTCAAAACATGAATAGGGAGTTTCCTGCCAGCTGTCAAGAGACAGCGTTTGGGCATTACAGAGAATGCTCTCTCTGCCCTTTTAAGTAGGAGACAGATGCTTTATTCAGAGAGAGGGAGTTGCACGATTATCATTCACATGGCCCAAGTGATTGGTCAAGGCTGTTAAGGAGTCTCCTGGCTCATGCAGAACTTTTTAAGTTGTAGGATCCTGAAGGAAAAACATTGTTAAGTGGCTTATTCTATTACTCCTGAAGGAATAACCATCAATTATCATTTAAAATATTTGTTAAATATCCAGTGGATGCAGATAGTGCTGGTTAGAAAATGATAGACAATGACATAATAAAATTATAGCCTCAACATCAAAAAACTGGTAATATAGTCAATGAAAAAGTGGAAACGGATATGAAATAGATGGAACTACTTATATTTTTCAGGATGCATCTCAATTAAATACCTTTTGTTATCTACTGATAAAATATCAAATAAAATATTCACTGGAATCAAAGTTACAATGCAGTATGGTGGGAACAAATAAATGATTTGTGAAAAATGGGGTCAAAAGTAGTAGAAAATGGATCTGAAAGGCTAAATTTCTCAGAATAATTTTAGCTTTACACAGCTATTTTTACTAAATTATAACAGATGGAATTCTCTTTTTGAAACTAATAGAAAGTTATGTAGAATTTCATATGATTCAAACTAGTTGTGGGGCTGGCATTTTGGCATAGTAGGTTAAGCTTCCACCTGCAGTACTTGCATTCTGTATGTTGCCGGTTCAAGTCTCGGCTGCTCCACTTTCCATTCAGCTCCCTGCTAATGTGCCTGGGAAAGCAGCAGAAGACAAACCAAGTATTTGGGCCCCTGTATGCATATGGGAGACCCAGAAGAAGCTCCTGCCTCCTGGCTTTGGCCTAGCCCAGCCCTTTCTGATTTGATCATTTGGGTTGTGAATCAGTGAATGGAAGAATCTAACTGTCTCTCGCTCCCCTTCTCTCTCTCTATCTCTGCCTTTCAAATAAATAAATAAATCATTAAAATAAAACTAATAAGTTACTTGTTAAAAAACATGATCCTTGGTATTGCAACCGCATGCCAAAACTATACAATTAAACTATGTCTTGATTGTTGTAGAAGTTGACCTGTGTTAAAAACTACTTTTTTAAACAGTAGTTGGAAAGTTACTGTAATTTGTGGTTGATTTTTAATAGGATTTATTTTTGTAGTAGTTCAGTGTTCATATCAAAATTGAGTAGACCATAGTGGGACTTCTCATACATTCCCTGTTCTGAACACAGAGCCTCCACAACTACCGAAATGCCCCAACAGAGTGGTATATTCGTCACAACTGGTGAATTTACCTGGATAAATCATTATCACCCAAAGCATACAATGAGCATGGAAGTTTGCCTTTTGTATTGTATATTCCATAGATTTTGAAAATCTATAGTGACATGGATCTACTATTAAAGTGCAATATATAGCAGTTTCAAGTCCTGGAAATTCTCTGTTCTCTGCCCACTCATCCCCTCCTCCCCTGAATCTCTGGCCATCATTGCTCTTTTTTTTTTTTTTAATTTCTTTTTACTGTCTCCATAGTTTTGCCTTTCAGTAATGTTATGTCTTTGGAATTAAACAGTATGATGTTGCCTTTTAGGATCAACTGCTTTTACATAGTAATATGAATTTAAGAATGTTCTATATTTTTGAGGATTTATAGCTCATTTATTGTTATTACTGAATAATATTCCATTGTCTGGATGTATCAAAGTTTATCTACTCATTCACATACTAGAGGATATCTTAGTTGCTTCCAGGTTTGGTCAATTGTCAGTAAAACTAGTTTACATGTCTATGTGCAGGGAAGGGTAGTGTCATGGAGTGTGACTGCTGAATCCTAGGGTAAAGTGTTGCTTAGTTTTCTAAGAAACTGACGAACTGTTTACCACAGTGGCTGTACCATTTGCATTTCCAATTGCAATGAAGGGGAATTCCTGTTGCTGAATGTTTTCCCCAGCATTTGGCCTTCTCAGTGGTTGAGTTGTGCCATTTTAATGGCAGAAATCTGCTTAGTGGTATCTCAGTTTTATTTTCATTTGCATGTCCCTAATGACAAATTATATTAGATAAATCTTCTTGTGCTTTCTTTTCCATCTGTATCTTTTTTGGTGAAATGTCTCTTCAGTTCTTTCACACATTTTTCAACCTGCTTTTCATTTTCTTTTTGTTGAATTCTTAAAGTGTTGTTGTATGCTTTGGATGTGAGCCAACTTCTCATTCACTTTATGTTCCTGTATTTCTGTTAATGTGCTGACAATGAAAAAACAAGGGTCCTGTCCTAGAAAAAAGACTAATTCTCCAGAATATTTGCTTTCTGCTAAGGAAACCAGGTAAGGGTATTGATGATCCATTTTATATGTCTCAAGTTTATCAAACCTATCAAAAATGAGACTTTTTCTAGCAGGTATAGAAAGAAAGAAATAATCTGAATTGAAGTGCTTCTTCTTTACACTTGAATAGATAAAGAAATTTATTCTGGGGCTTATTTGCAAAAGATATGTCTTATATGGAACAATTAAATGAAGTAGGCACAACTGGATTTGACCTGAGCACCTCTGACTCTCTCGGGTTCAACTGAACCAATATTTGGCAGGCAAAATACTTGGTTTGGCAGTAAGCCCAATACAATGACCCAAAAAACCTGAAATCCAAAGGGCTTAGTCAAAGCTGATGTGTTATCAAATATGTGGCAGCCAGGACAAACCTTCATTTTACCTTAAAATAAAGGCTCCACTCCCAATTTCTAAAAAGCACAGCATTTTCTAATTCTAGTGATATATATGTTCTATATAAAAATGTGCATTTGATGCTTACAAGTTCAGAATAAATTCAACAGCAGGATATTATTTAAAAAAATACCATCCAACAGGTGTATGTGTTTGTGTGTGTTTTTAATTAATAAAATTTAGAAGTGTTCATTAATTTAGTCTAAAAGAGATTAGGCATATTTTTGAAGAACTCAGAATTAGATATGATAAATTTCAGTTTCCATGTAAATAAATAAAATTCTTGGGACTAAAACAAATTTACTAAATATTTCTATTACTCATCTATATGCAGAAAAATCACATCTCCAACAAACAATTCTCTTTTTTTCTTACCTCATAATGTGTGAAGTATTTGAAGGCTATGAATACTTGAATCAAAAACAGGAAAACTTTTACTCCTATGTTTAGATCAGGGGCTAATATGGAATCAATTACATGTTGCTGTTGTAATACAGAAAATTATTAAATTGATGAAATATTCATAAATACAAAGAATGTATTTCTCAACTCATGAATATAAAAGATAATTCAATATTGCTATAACACTGACATAAAATTTCTAGGTACTTTTCAAAGAGAGATGGTGGAATTTGACAATAAAACAAATGAATAAATTCTTAGTTATGTGATGTTAATCAGAAAAGAAGTGGCATAAGATTCAAGCAAACAATTGGAGATCAGTTGTGATCATCAAAAAACTGACTAAAAACCCTTAAGTACCAGCTCTTAACTTCCATTAATTAGAAATAACAATGACATTTAATGTTTGCAATTAAATTATTTGTACTATATACTTTGAGAGTTTGAGAAAAATTTCTCTGATAGTTAAAAATTTCTAGGTTAGTGATTTTTTTTTAGAAAAAGTGGTCACTCAGTAGAATTGTTTCAGTTTGTGTAATGCGAGAACACTTTTTAAAAATAAGTTGAATTCTATAGACAAATTCAGTAAAAATACATTAATTAGGCCTTCTGGTGGTGCTCTGAATTTTTCTTGTACCTATGACTTGAATTTCTTGTTGAATTTCTTGTTTTTAAAGTGCTGTTTTCTTGGTGTGGAACCATTCTCTCTCTCTTTCTCTCTCTCTCCATGTATATATATATATATATATATATATATACAAATATATATAATATACACATTTATATTTATATTCTATCATATAGTAGGGGAAAAGCACTTTTTAGCCTAAGAAATATGATTGCCATCTATTGCTGCTGTAATTTTTAATTGCATTATATACACAAGTGAATTTTTCTAGAAGTACAACTATAGCCACCTGGTACATAGTATCATCATTCCACAGTATCTATAAAGAATGGATTTCAGCTACACTGTGAATAACAAAATTCATGGATCACTAAGTTCCTTATGTAAAATGGCATAATATTTTTCATATGAGATACAAAAATCCTCCTATAAAGTTTTCAAAACACATAGAAACTAAAGATATTTCTGGGGTACCATGTGATGTTTCAATATATGTATACATTGTATAATGTCTTATCAAGATAAATATAAATATTTCCTCAAATATTTAGCATTTCTTTATGGTGAAACCATTTGATTTTTTCCTTTTAATTTTTTTACAGAAATATGAATACATTATCATTATCAATAGTCACTCTATTGTGCAAGAGAACCCAGAACATGTTACTCCTGCCACTTAATTCACATTAATCAACATTACTCCAAACCACTCCCCTGCCCCCACTAATTATCTCTAGATTACCTATAATACCTAATACCATGTTAAATAGTTGATACATTGTGTTGTATAGGGAATAGAGAAAAAGGAAGATAAGTTTCTGTATTTTCAATAGGTGCAACTTTAAAAAATAGTGACTTATTTATTTTCATTTTATTTGAACAATGGAGAGACAGAGACAGACAGATGGAGAGAAATCATTCATCTCTGATTCACTTCCCAAATGCCTGCAATAGCAAGTGTTTAGCCAAACTGAAGCCAGGATCCAGGAACTCAATCCAGGTCTCACACCTGCAAGGCAGGGATTCAAGGACTTAAGACATAACTTGCTATTCCCCAGGATGCCTGAAGCAGGAAGTTGGATCAGAAGTAGGGGACCTGGGATTCAAACGAGGCACCCTAATATGGATGTGGGCTTCCCAAGTGGCAGTTTAATTACTTAACCACACACCAGCTCTAGATGCATTTTTAAGCCAATACATTTCAAACTGAGGATGTAGAATTTCTAATCACCATAAGGAGGAGTGATTATGTATATGGCTCGATACAACCATAGATATCTGGTTAAGATAGTCTTTTATGTTTGGTTCTCATTTTCTCCTCCCCTTCCTGTCCTATACCTGCCACTCCTCCTTACCACCACAATTTTCTCATAATTGCATTACTCTCTTTTAAGGTTTATTTTTTGTTTATTTGCAAAGCAGATTTACAGAGAGAGAGGAAGAGACAGAGAGGGAGAAAGTGAGTGTTGGCTCACTCCCCAGATGTCTGCAAGGCTGGGGCTGTGACAGGCCAAAGCCAAGAGCCAGGAGTTTCTTCAGGGCCTACCACATGAGCATAGGGTCCCAGGTGCATCAGCAGGCAGCTGAATCTGAAGTAGAGCCGTTGGATTTCCAACCAGCAGTCATATGGGATGCTAGCATCACAGGTGGTGGCTTAACTCATTAGGCCACAATGCAGTCCCTCACGGTACTACTTTTTACCATAATAGGTTACTCGTGCTGACCATCTGTTATTCATTTCTCCACAACTTTATCATACTATTCTTTTCAGAGATTAAAATGCAAATACTAGAGGCAGGCATTTGGTGCAGCCATTAGGGCACTGCTTAGGAAGCCTGCATTGCATATCAGAGTGCTTAGCTTTGAGTTCCCACTCTGCTCCTGATTCCATATTCCTGCTATTGCACACCCTGGAAGGCAGTGGTGATGGCTCAAGTACCTGAGTTGCTGTCACCCACACAGGAGACTGGGATAGCATTTCTGGTCTTAGTCTTACCCAACCCTGCCTATTGCAGGTATTTGGGGAGTGAACCAAGAGATGGAAAATATCTCTCTGTCTGCATGTGTCTGCTTTCCAAATAAAATGAAATAAATGAAAATAAATAAATACACACATACTTGTTATATAGACAGCTTTATACTTAGTTTTATAAAACTACAGAATCATAGATTATATGATTTTGTATTTTAATTTCTTCCTTAAACATACATTGTAGAAATCTTTACAAATCAACTGCTTCATTTTTGTTTGTTTGTTTAAGATTTTATTTATTTATTTGAGAGGTAGAATTACAGACAGTGAGAAGGGGAAACAGAAAGTTCTTCCATCTGTTGGTTCACTCCCCAAATGGCTTCAACGGGTGGAGCTGTGCTGATCCGAAGCCAGGAGCTTCCTCCCAGTCTCCCAAGCATGCACAGGGGCTCAAGGACCTGGACGTGGGTCATCTTCCACTGCTTTCCCAGGCCACAGCAGAGAGCTGGACTGGAAGAAGAGCAGCCAGGACAAGAACTGGCACCCAAATAGGATACCGGCACCCCAGGAGGAGGATCAACCCACTGCATCACAGCACTGGCACCACTTCACTTGGTTTTAATGACTAAAACCCACCTGGGTTTTAGTGGAAAACTAATTTTTTCAGCTTTTTCTTTGCTCATGGAAATTAATTTTGGTCTCCAGTTTTTTATCACTAGTACAATGTTATGATATTCAAATATCCTTGCATAATAGAGCTTTTGTCACCATGGTATTTATTTTCAGAACTTGGTGCTGAATGAAAGAAAATATTTTCTTAAAATTTTCTTATGAATTACTTCCCCCACATATAATAGTTTACATTTTCAATGTTATAATACCACCTTTTCTTGCATATCTTACATATGTTTGCCATCATAAGCTTAGTTAATAATTTATTTTTTAGCTGATGATTGGAGTGCAGTATGTCATGAAATATGGGATAGTGTGTAATATGATTCACTCCTCAGATGGTTGCATTATCTGAGGCTGGATCAGGCTGAAGCCAGGAGCCAGGATCTCCATCTGGTCTCCTATTTGGGTGGCAGGGACTGAAGTACTTGAGCCATCATCTGCTGCCTCCCAGGTGTATTAACCGGAAAGCTGGGTCTTAGCCAGGACTCAAATCGGCACCTCTGTAGGGAATGCAGGAGTCCTAAGCAGCAGCTTAACCAACTGCACCAGGGTGCTTGCCCCAATTTGATTTAATTTTGAAATATTGCCTGTTCCTGTTCTTTTTACATTTTTCTACTAAATTATCATGTCTGATTTGAAAAGACCTGATCCCTTCTGTTACATTTTAGCACATTTCTCCAAAAATTTTTTGTATGTTGCCTTTGTTTATTGCATCATTTGCTGTACAAAACCTGTTTTTATATTTATTCAGACAAGTATATTTACATCAAATGTGTTTCCATTCTTAGTTAAGAATTTTTCTTCTGATCCTAGACTAAGTTTGAAAATGTCCATATTTTGTCACTCATTTAATTGTTTGCTTTTTTAACATACAAAAATGAAATACATACTGAACAACAATATACTATGCAGTAATTTACAACAGTAAAATTGACACCATTGTACACCCCCAGGTTAATTGATATAACATTTTCTCCCAAACATATCCCATTTTTACCTTTCTGCCAATAAATGATGTAATGCATTTGTGTTAATAATCCCTTTGGTTTTGTTTATAGTTTTAAGACAAATTCACAACTCTGAACAATGTGTTTCAAAGGTCCACTGGAAACTCTTTTATTAATGGAATCATGTAAAATGTACTGTCCTACATATTTTGTTCAATATTGTGTTTGTGGAATATTATGTTTAATGTGGTGTGATGCTTTGTATACCTAATATACTCTAGGATATATTTTTATAGTATTTTATTTTGTTTTTCGTATTTTAGTTTTAATCCATCGAGCACTTAATTCTATTTACCATACTATATTGTTCTTACTTTCTATGTAAATTATCAGTTGTATAAGCACCTAATTAAAAAAAACCTGGCCTTTTGTATTCAATGAAATCATTTGTCTTTTGACTTAATAAAAGTATCGGAATGCCTATCCCTATTTTCTGTTTTATTCCATTGATGCTTTAGATATCCAAATACCTATATCACATCGAGCTGATTATTGTAGTTTTGATTACACACTAGATTCCAGTAAGGAAATTCAATCCCCAGAATACATACAGAAACTCACCAATTTCATGGTTTGGTCTTTGGTGTTTTTTTGTTTTGTTTTGTTTTTGTTTTTGTTATTTGTTCTTCCACAGAACTTTAAGATTATTTTACAAAATTTAAACTATGACAACAATGACAAAATCTGTTCTGATTCTACTCAGAAATGCTTTATATTATTTCATGAAGTAAGTTGAATTCATTTCCAAAATAAATCCCGCCTAGTTAGCTGCCTGTTTTAGGTGTTTTTTCATTCCATGTATTAATTGGAGGTTATTTTTTTAGATTAGTGAATCAGAATGATGTCAAGTTTTCATTTTTCAATCAAAATTGTAGTACATCACTAATCGAGGTTAGAAACTCTCTACTTTTTCTAGAAGTAGATACAGAATGAGTAAAGGGGAATCACTGCTCCTCTTAAGGCTTACAGCAGGATCATCTGTGAACCAAGCCGGTCTTCAAGGTATCTCCTTCCCAATCTCAACTCTGATAATAGAGCTATTACAGTGTTCTCATTCTTCTTGAATTAATATTAGAAACTGTCATAGAACCATCCATTTTCTCTAAGGTTTGAGATTTCTTGACATCAGTATGTCCAGAATTTTTTCTACTTCTTTTAATCTGTCTTATGTTTGTATTAGTTTCTCCCTTCATATTATCTCTGCTTATGCCCCCTCCTTTTTTTTTCAGTACATAGGCTACAAAATATTTATTCTTACAAATACATTTTAAATTTTTTCTTGCTTTTTTAAAAAATTTCTGCTTTTTAAGTTCAGATTTTACCTTCTTCATTGTTCCAATCCTTGTTTGTTAATTTGTGGTACACTTCCCAAGAGCTTACACTTGTGCTAAGTTCTATTTTTCCATTTTTTTCTTTAATACAGGAAACATTTCAGGTCATAAATATTACTTTTCTATAGTTTTCTTTGTGGAGAACCTTCAGTTTCATGGGAAATGTTATTCCTTTCACTGCTTTCCTGATAGTATTTTCCTTTTGATCAAAGGACAATTTAACCTCGTGCTGTGGTTTTTAAATTCTGAATAAAGATTTGGTTCCTTGATAACCTACTTAAAAATTAAATCTTCTGTTTGTGGCCAGTTATGTGTTAGATTTGTTAAATGTCCCGTATAGAAGAACGCACACATGTGTTCAATGGCTCTAGAGTTTTATTTATATATTAAATAAAATGTTTTAATTCTACCATTAATTCTCCTGTTCTTGTTATTTCATTATA
Organism: Sylvilagus floridanus; assembly: GCA_949820135.1. Lineage (NCBI taxonomy): Eukaryota > Metazoa > Chordata > Mammalia > Lagomorpha > Leporidae > Sylvilagus > Sylvilagus floridanus. Next base: position 59,011,840 of record OX463242.1, read on the forward strand.
ATAAATCTTTTCAATTCCCATAAATTTAAAAAAAAAATTTGTAAGGCAGCGTTACAAAGAGAGAGAGAGAGAGACAGACAGGGAGAGAGGTTTTCCATCAGCTGGTTCACTCCCCAGATGGCTACAACTGCCTGAAGCTGGCCAGATTGGCTGAAACTAGGATTTAGGAGCTTCTTCTAAGTCTCTCACATGGTGCAGGGGTCCAAGGACTTGGGCCATTCTCTGCTCTTTTCCCAGGTGCATTAGCAGGGAGCTAAAGGGGAAGTGGAACAGCCAGAACACCAGTGCCCATATGGGATGCCGGTGTCACAGACAGAGGCTTTACCCATTATGCAACAGTGCCAGCTCCCAAAAAACTTTCACTTATGCTTCTAAATATGTTTTACTTCTGTCATATTCTGGAATGTAAATTCCAGATTGTTTGATAAATGCAATTTTTTTTAGTTAATAAATCATTCTTGTCACTCTGTTTTCTTTTATTTCGCTTTCATGACTTAGAGTTAAGATCATATTGTAATTTTTCTGAAAATAACATTGAAACTCTTGTTTTCTTTCTATTTGTAGCTGTGTGTTATCGTCTCCATCAACTTCATACTTTCAAATTAATATAATCATTTTGTTTTAGTGTATCTTGTAAAAAGGATGAGGATAAATTTGTTTCTTAATTTTATATCATAATGAGGCTATTTAGGGGAATCATTTAATTGTACTGGCTGATTTCCATGGTTTTATTTTTCTGTGCCTCAGTATTTCTTCATAAATTTATAATGTTTCCTAGTATTTCTTCATAAATTTATAGTGTTCTTTTTTTCCCTGATGCTTGTAACCCAATATTTTTTGGCCTAGTCTATTTCTTCATCCTTTTTAATTTAGAAATTCTCTACATCTTCCCCTTCTGTTAGCATTTAGTTAAATACACACACACACACACACATATATATGTTATTTTTTGAAAGCATGATAATGTTTCTTCAGGAATACACAGTGTTTCTCAGGTCCCTTCTTCCCTTCTCTATCATGACCCTACTCCCCATCTGTGGCCAGTAGAAACAATCAAGAATGTTGATTCTTATGAAATGGGAGAATTGGAATTTTTTTTTAAATCTCAATGCCGTAGCTTTCCAACTCCTTGGTTTTGTTGTATCCTGTAGTGTACTGTGTTCTGGCCATTACTAGAATTTCCTTTGCAGTCTACCAGTAGTTGTCTTTATTATTTACACTATACTCTCTCAGAGTGTTGTGCTACATATAAATGAGTAGGTACATGTTTGAATGTGTACTTGTGCATTGGAGGGCTCATAGACTAAGAATTTGTGATAACTTCTCTAACTCTTTGAGTCTGTGTTCCAGGCCCTGGGTTGGTTACTTTCTTCTCTATTATGTATCTCAGATGCATTACCCATGTGACAAATTCAAAGTCTGTAGATAGAACTGTTTTACTCAAATTGGAAAACTGTAATTCTGGTCCAAGATTCTAGGCTTGCAGTTCAGTTCCTTCAGGAACAGGTACCATGTGCTTTTGAACTTCAAATGTATAAAGGCTAATCCCAATGCAATTAGTTGTATTTTGGGCCAAATCGTCCTTTCTCCCATGAAGGCCAAAAAGCTCTTCTTTCTACTTCTATGTTCAGTAACTGTATATGATAGATCTAGGAGGAGGTTTTTCTCATCACTCGAGTCTGGACTGCAGTGAACTCTTCCAGCCTGCAGCCTCTAATCTCCCTTCCCTTTAGCGAAGCTTATTCTATTATTCATTTAATTAATGCCTCCCCTCCATTTGCCTTTTCTTCCTCCTTCTGAAGTGGCAAGTATTTCTTTTTTAGCTATCCAGTACATACCAGTTGGTCTTATCCCACAAAGTTTCTTTCTCTTTATAGTTTGTTCTCTGCTTTGATATATTTTTTTCACTTGAAGTTCCTGTCAAGTTTATTCTCCTCCTATGATTTGCATTTCATTTGTTATTCGGGAAATCATGGGATGATTGTTTTCTGCTGTTGCTGTTTGTTTGTTTCTTCTCTATATGAATCCCTTTGCAATTTTGTTAGTTTTCTGTTCAAATTATATTTTTCCTAAAAGAGACTTTTTGTTTTCTAGTTGCTTCTTTACTTTGATGATTCAGCTATCTCTTCTTGTTAGAATCCAAGAATGGTCTGTTGTCTTTAATCCTCAGTTCTTCCACACATTGGTTGTCAACTCATCCAGCAGAAGCCCAGCAGTAATTAGGTTCAAAGGAAATTGATTCAAAGTTGGTAGCGAAAAATAGTTTGTTTCATTCACATCTTACCAAAATCCTCTATTGCTGATTTATTACAATTACACAAAACATTTTGTTTTCAATCTGTTCTTTAAATATGATCAAAACTTGCTATACATCAATTTAGAATAAACAAAGCAAACTTATATTTGCACATGAATTTTAGCACCATAAATTTATAGTGCAAATCTTTCACTAAACACATCCTTAGGCCGGGACAGGAGACCTATTAACCTACCCACAAAAAGAACAGGTTGTTCATTTTTAGACAATTAAGGTTAATACTACATAAAATTTTTTCTTTATCTTGTGCTTAGACAGTTTCCTCTTAATTTTTAATACATTTTAATCATACATATTAAAGCTATACATTTCCATTGCTCAGAGTAACTATACCATTAATTAGAAGAAAATTATCTGTAAAACATTTCATTGTTTGCCTTGAATTTCAGAATTACTGGTTTACAGAAGCAAATCCTGATTTATTCAGTCTTGCATTTCTATTTCAATTCTTTAAATGCATTGAAGTGAGGATAGAAACACAAGTATTACCTAAAGTAATGGAAATCGAATATATGAATTAAATGGTCAACAATTCAGCTGCAAGAACCATCACATTTAAATCTATGTTCAATTGTCTGGATTGATTTTAGACCTCGCTCATTTCTGTGGAAATAAAATTCTAGTTTTTCCTGCTTTCACTGTGTCCTTTGTTTCTTATCTATTTAACAACATGAATGTCTACTGAAAACATTAGCCTCTTAATTTTTTGAAATATGTTGCTTAGGGATCAGTGTAGCGGTGCTGACATACCATTTTGGAGTCCTGGTTTAAATCCTGGCTACTGTGCTTTCCAATTCTGCTTCCTGCTAATGCACATGGGAAAGCAGCCAATGATTCATATATCTGTGCCCTGCCACCAATGTGGAAGGCCTAGATGGAGTTCCTAGCTCCTGGTTCTGGCCCAGGCAGCCCTGATGGTGCAAGTATTTGGAGGGTGGAGCAGTGGATAGAAGATACAGATATTTCTCTCTCTCTCTCTCTCTCTCTCTCTCTCTCTCTCTCTCATACACACACACACACGTTCTCACTCTGTCTCTCTCTCTCTCTCTCTGCTACTCTGCCTTTTAAATAAATAAATCTTTTAAAATACTTTAAAAATAAATATGTTTAATGATGAAAGAAAAAGCATCTTTTGAATCCAATTAAGATAAAACTTCAACTGAATATGATTTTAACTATCATCTTTGTGTTTTGGTCTTTTTTTAGGGGTAGTATTAAACTATACTTCTGTTCTGCCTCCCTAGATTTCCCCCTTCTGCATTTTATTCCTTTAACTAAGTGTCTTGAATGGCAAATTAAAACCTAAGGATTTATTTGCTCTTGACCATGCACAAGGAGCCCATATTCTCCTCTTCAATGCTGGAGTTCTTAATCAGCTGAATATATAATGCAATTACAAGACAAAAATAAGAAAGCAGAGCAAACACAGAGAAAGAACAATATAACTGATGAGGTAAAACTACTTCCACAGCACAGTGATAAATGGAAATTAGCCAGAAGTTGTTCTCTGCAGACAATGAACCAATTGAAGATGGGACACAGAACTTCCAGTTGGTGATGTCTGCGTCAGTATAAGTCTTTGAAAGTCATTATCATAGTAACGAATGTTTAATGGATGTCTGTTCCATGCCAGGCATTGTAATAAGTGCCAATTTTTCTTTGTTCTAAACTTATGAAGTTTCTTCATAGTTTTATTTGTCACTTTTTAAAGAAGAAGGAAGTTTATATAGTTTATTAGCAATAAAATTAGAATTCAATCCTGGTTTATCTGAACCGTAGTTCTTCCTCATAACTTTTATGCCATGCATTCTATTCTCTATCATTTTAACCATAATCATGAGAGTTGAAGATAGTGTAGAGGAAAACACATGATTTCATCTGTTAATACTAAATTTTTATGACTAAATTCAGTAAAGATACACGGAGGGAGTGCAGTGGTCTTTACTATGATTTCTAGTCCCACATTCCCTGGAAGAAAAATGGGATCATGAATATTGTCCTGATATTGAGATTTAGCATGGATAAAACTACTAATAGCAGTATAAAGTATCAAGAGAAAGACAAAAGTACTTAATATATAATTACAAGTTTCATGTTATCTAAGTTGTTAAGTTTGAATACCAGTGAGAATCTTGCCAAGAAATCAGCTTCCGAAGTTTTCCAGATGAGAAAAATCTAAAGGCTTAGGTCAAACTATCAGCAGGTTGTGGCCCACATTTAGTTTCCTCCTTAACTCCTCAAATTACTTGTGTTCAGAGGCAAGTTTGTATGTTCATCTATTTAATAATATATGTGTACATAGACAAATATGACTTATATGTATGTATATATAAACATAAATGGATTAGTGAATGGATGTGAACATCACATTTTGATTAGTAACTTCATATCTACATTAAAGTTGTCATTATTTCAAGAAGGACTTTATGAATATTCAGTAGATTTTCTTATTTCACAATAGAAATCTGCAATGTAAAGGGCTCTTTGAATATTATAGTACTGACTAGAATTAAATAAGTACTTAGAATGTTGAAGATAATAGACATGTATTAACTCCATTAACTTTAGTGGTTTCAATCCTATATATTGACACTTTTGAATAATCACAACATGCTAATCTACCAAGCCAATGCTTTTTTTTTTTTTTTTTTTTTTTTTTTTTTGCTGATTGTTCCTTTATTGAGTATATGGGAAATAATACTAAAACCATACATTTCTAAATAAAATTTGGGTTAGTTCAGGTAATGCTTAGTGATTACAGAGAATTTTTTTTCATATATTTGTCATTTTGGAGTGTAGTTATATCACTTGCATCAGATCTGTATTTGTAATGTCTGCATTGTTCTACCTTCACCTAGACCTCTCTCTGACATCCATAACAAAATTTAGATCTGTTTAGCTCAATTTACCAAATTACCACAGACTTGTTTTTTCCCTGCCCAAATATCATTGTTTATACTCTTATTTTTATCTATCTTTAATTAATTAATTATTTAATTAATTTTTATGACACAGGCCCAGCTGCTGCCTTGGTTGTCTCCTGGGAGCTGATGCTTGGCTGTTGCCATTCTGTTGCTTCAATCCAGAATTGTCCTATCTCTTTTCTCTTTTTATGATTGATTTATTTTATTTGAAAGGCAGAGTCACAGAATGAGAGAGGGGGTGGTGGTGGAGATACAATCATCCATCCCCTGGTTCACTCCCCAAATGGCCACAAAAGCTAGAGCTGGTCTGATTGGAGGCCAAGAGCTGGGAGCCTCCTCTGGGCCTCCCACATGTTGTAGGGACCCAAGCACTGGGGGTATCCTCCACAGCTTTCCCAGGCGCATTAACAGAGAGCTGGATCAGAAGGAGGCACCAGGTCCCAAACAGGAGCCCATATGGGATGCTGGCAACACAAGCCTTCAGTGGTGTCCTGCTTTGTTTATTGCGTTCAATATCTGTTCTAACCTTGAGAATAAACTTTATAGTTAAAAATGTTTGTTCTGTTCCTGGTTTTATCTCTGTTTCAGCTTTGCTCGTGTGCAAAATGATTATTAGTCATTTATTCATAATAAAGAATGAGGCTGCATAAACCCTTTGAGTACATGGTGCTTGGAGATGGAGAGGTGTGTAAAACAATGTGAAGAAGAACTTCATTGCAAGAAATTTGGTTTATACAATAGTATAAGGGGCCTCACTATGGCATAGCTGGTAAAGACTCGTGTTGCCTGATCGGCGACAACTAACTGAGCACCAAAGGGGAAACCTGTTGAAGTGAAATGGACACTATGAGAAACAGTGACTTGATCAGCTCTTGTGCTGACTGTTGTTGTACAATGTAATACTTTATCCATTTTAGTATTTTTTCTTTGTTTTGTTCTAGTACTATTGGTTGAACTCTGTAATTAACACACAGTTATTCTTAGGTGTTTAAATTTTAACTGAAAAGTGATCCCTGTTAAATATAAGAGTGGGAATAAGAGAGGGAGGAGATGTACAATTTGGGACATGCTCAATCGGACTTATCCCAAATAGTGGAGTTAGAATCGTGCCAGGGGATTCCAATACAATCCTATCAAGGTGGCATGTACCAATGCCATCTCACTAGTCCAAGTGATCAATTTCAGTTCACAGCTGATCACACTGATAGGTCTAAGAGTCAAAGGGATCACACAAACAAGACTAGTGTCTGCTAATACTAACTGATAGAATCAAAAAGGGAGAGAACGATCCATCATGGGAAGTGGGATACACAGCAGACTCATAGAATGGCAGATGTCCTAAATAGCACTCTGGCTTCAGAATCAGCCCTTAAGGCAGTCGGATATGGCTGAAAAGCCCATGAGAGTATTGTAGGCATGGAAAGCCAAGGCACTCTGGAAAAAAAAAAAAACAAAAAGAAGAAGACCTAAATGAAAGATCTCTGCGAGTGAGATCCCAGTGGAAAGAACGGGGCCATCAAAGAAGGAGGTACCTTTCTCTGAAGGAAGGAGAGAACTTCCACTTTGACTATGACCGTGTTAGAATAAGATCGAAGTCAGCAAACTCAAAAGGCTTCCATAGCCTCGACAACTCATGACTAGAGCCTAAGGAGATTACTGACGCCATAAACAAGAGTGTCAAATTATTCAGTCAACAACAGGAGTCACTGTGTACTTACATCTCATGTGGGAGCTGTCCAATGTGAAGTAATGCTATAACTAGTACTGAAACAGTATTTTATACTTCGTGTGTCTGTGTGGGTGCAAACTGATGAAATCTTTACTTAATACATACTAAATCAATCTTCTGTATATAAAGATAATTGAAAATGAATCTTGATGTGAATGGAATGGGAGAGGGAGCGGGAGATGGGAGGGGTGCGGGTGGGAGGGAAATTATGGGGTGGGGAAAGCCATTGTAATCTATAAACTATACTTTGGAAATTTATATTTACTAAATAAAAAATTTTAAAAAAAGATACTTACTCTCCAGAGAATTAATTTTCATCCATGTGGTGGGCAAGGCTACTGTAATCAACAGTTATTAAATACAGTTTGTTTTTTCTTGTTCATCTGTCTTTTGTTATGGAAACAGCTCAATTACAAATTTTGGGGAGCTGGAGAACATTCTGTTTTCCTCTTCTTCATTATATAAAAGAAATAGAAAAGAAGGAAGAGTTCTAAGGAATTAAAACACAAGGAAAATATTTTAAAAGAAAATTTCAAATGGAAAAAATTTGAAATATCTAAGAGAATAAAAGTTCAGAAAGAAAGTAACAGAAAAAGATGAAAACTAGTTTTGGCTGAGGATGGCTAATATCAAATCGTTATCATTCCTGGTGTGTGTATGTGGAGTGTGCTGGAGACTAACTAATGAATTTTACAAAATGATCTTCTTAAGGCCAGAAATACCTAGAGTGATGATGTCCACACTGTTGTAAAGTTTGTTACTGTAAAATTTCAGATGATGAGAGAGAAAATCTAAAAAATTTACAGAGGAAAAAAATAGATTCCCTAAAATGGATTAGGTTTCAAGCTGTCATTTATCAGACCATTCAATAATAAATTCCTGTCATCATGACTATGCAAAATCATCAACATTAACAATGTCAAACAAGATCCAGCCTGGAATTTTATTCCCTGCTGAACAATTAATTAAGCATAAAAGTAAAATGAAGATATTTTAGTTGCACTAATTCTCAAAAATGTTACTTCTCCTGCACACATTTTTAGGAGATGGCAGGTAGATCTTCCCAAGCAAAATAATTTAGATAAAGAAATGAGAAAACAAATGAAGAGGAAGACATGTGATGTAGAAAACTGGGCTTCAACATAAGAAGGTTAAAGTAACTACGGAAGAGGCCAGCACTGTGGCATGGCAAGTAAAGCCGCTGCCTGCATTGCCAGCATCTCATATGGGTGCCTGTTCAAGACCCGGATGCCGGGCCGGCGCCATGGCTCAACAGGCTAATCCTCTGCCTTGCAGCGCCTGCACACCGGGTTCTAGTCCCGGTCAGGGTGCCAGATTCTGTCCCGGTTGCCCCTCTTCCAGGCCAGCTCTCTACTGTGGCCTGGGAGTGCAGTGGAGGATGGCCCAAGTGCTTGGGCCATGCACCCCATGGGAGACCAGGAGAAGCACCTGGCTCCTGCCAAGGGATTAGCACCAGCCTCGATGGCCATTGGAGGGTGAACCAACGGTAAAGGAAGACCTGTCTCTTTCTCTCTCACTGTCCATCCACTCTGCCTGTCAAAATAATAATAATAAGAGACCTGGATGATCCACTTCTGATACAGCTCTCTGTTATGTCCTGGGAAAGCAGATGGCCCAAGTCCTTGGCCCCTTCACCTGTGTGAGAGACCCAGAAATGAAGAAGCTCCTGGCTCCTGACTTTAGCTCTGGCCATTGCAAGCATCTGGAGATGGAAGACCTCTCTCTCTCTCTCTCTCTTTCTCTCTCTGCCTCTCTGTAACTCTGCCTTTCAAAGATCTTTTAAAAAAATTAATTACTTTAGAGGATGGTATTTAGGGTGTCTCTACACGAAACAAAATGATCCAACGAGCTTTCAAAGCAATCAGAACAGACATGGAAGGATATCACTAGAAACAAACATTAAAATTAGTAAGTGGTGAACTGGGAAATTGCTCCATGTTTTTGTGTACCCTGTAAAACTCCATTTCTCTTAAAGATTTTGGAGGGAATTCATGAGACTAAACTGAATAATTCATTCAGAAATATTTACATTAAAAATCATAATATCATGCATAATTCAATTGGGAATAATATTTTACAAGAACAAAAACATAAACTGACTGTCGACTTAGCGAAAAGTTGTGGACCTTTACTAGCAGACTGAAAGATGGGGGAATTTGTGTGTATCTATGTGTATGTGTGTGTGTGTGCGTGTTTGTGTGTTTGTATTTGTGTGTGTGGTAAGAACTAAGACTAAAGACTTTTAGTGTCGTCAGATTTTTTGAGAACTCAAGAAATAGTTCTGGCACATTATTTAGAAACATGGTAGCAAACACCAGAGGAATGAACCCATGTTGAAAGCAATTACTAGATTTATGCAGCTGAATGCTACTAGACTTGAAGTACTATGTTACTTATCAGACCGTGTTATTTGATAGCAAGTATACAGATAGAAGGAAAAATTAAGTATTGTTTCATGATACCAAATTGAAAATACTTCAAAAGTTAATTTGAATAATAATTTTTTCTAATTTTTATCATTTTTGGCATAACAATTATATTTCCAGTCTTATTTTCATTTATTTCAAAGATAAAAGCTTCCATGTTTATCATGATATTAAGTGCATTTTAAAATGTGCCCTACGTTTTTGTGGATTCAATCAACATAGATTCATATTAAGATATATGGAAATAGACAAATAAAATGAAAAAGCCCTCTACTCAGATTCTACAAGAAGTCCATTTCCTCCAAATCTTGTTTGTCCATCAAGATCTCTGGCTGTGCCATTTTTCAGTTCTCTACACATCCAAGTTATCTGTTGTATTCTTATCCCTCTGAGGTCTTATTAAATGAATACCTACCTGATCTGATAAACAAACTATTCTGTGTAAGATGCACAAAGGAGCTAATTATAGCCTAGTAACTGTACATTGCAACTGTGTGCATTCCGACAGGTTAGACACAAAGGAGAAGGATCCAATGCAGAGTATTCAGATGTTGTGAAGTGTGGAATCTGTTTTTGACAGATGGGTTTCTCAGATCATTTGTCTTCAACTGCTACACGCAGGGCAGGCACTATGTCCTGCTTGCACCCTATTGTATCATCATTATTCAAAGGCATACTAGGCAAGAATTACATACCATTAATTTTTATTAAGTGCAGATTGCTCAAGTTTTTTTTGTTCTTAAGAGTTCTTCTGTCTTTTGTCCTTGCAAGCAAATATCTTTCTCTGGTTATGCAGTTTACCATGCTACCATTTAATCAATAAATACTCTTTGAATGTTTACATGTTACAACTTTTGTTAAAGAAACTTGAAGTACCAGCATTGGAGATACTTCACTGAAACAAGATTTCAAACTAAATTTCAAGAGTTGATAAGTAACAGATAAGATGACATTAAGTTCAGTATTTAAGTTGTTGAGTGTATTTACTATAATCCATTTCCTAGTATGTCAAGCTCTTTTAAGTTTCAATGAAGTAACAGTAAGAGTTTTTAAAAGTTTACTGGTTTTGTCATGTGTGTATGTATATTATCTATTCTAGACCTGCAATCCAAAAAAAAAAAAAAAAACCTTTTGAAGCTATCAGACTTGTTATATCTGATAAATAATGAAGAATTATGCTTTAACAAAGAGAAATTTCTAAAATATATTTGAAATACATGGCTGTTAGAGTGCTGGGTCACTGTTGTTCCATTTTTGAAAAGTCTAGTGAAAAGCTACTTAGTTGATTGCATATGAAACTTAATTATTAAAAATATTCTTGTCTCTTCTGACAAGCCAATAGTTTGTATTCTAAACTACTTTTTTTTTAGAAGTGATTTTTGTGACAACACTTTGTAATAAAAGAGGAATGTGATATTATTTCATCAATACATTTTTCTGAATTTTCTTTTTCATCAAAGGTGGGAATTGAGCTAAGCTTATGACTCGGCTAAAGTATAATAGTTTTGCCAAGGTAGGGTCACAGAAAGTTTTCAAAACTGAAGTCCCTAACATCCATTATTTATGCAGTTACTATGGGAAAACTTTAAGACCAAATGTCAGTCTTAATATTTTATAACTCTAGTATTTTTCTTTAATCCTTGTTCCTAGAATCATTAAATACATGGAATCAGAGCACCTAAAGACGCTTTTTAAGTTGGCTGGTTAAGTATTACTCTAAGAGAAGAACCATTTATTCCTCATTACTAATGCTTTTTTCCCAAACAATAATTAAATCTTAATCTAGTTTATATAAACCATTGGTTTTAAGTATGATTTTATCATGTGTAATTATTGTGATAATATTTTATAATTGTTGTTTGATAGTGAATGACCATTACTTTGATAGCATAGTTTTTTCTGATGGAAACTGAAAAAAAATCCACATGTTCCAACAAAAGCCCATCAAATGGTTCCCTTTTTACTCTGTTATACATTCTCCTTGACCCCAGTCCTTCTTTGCACAGTTTTGAGGTACATAAGAATACTTTTTACCCTCTTCTAGGCACTGTTATGATTATCTTTTAAAGCTTAAATTCAGCAGAATTTTTAAAAACTATTGAGAAATCTAGCATTCCTTAGAAGTCTAGTTTCTGTTTTCCAGGAACTGAATGTCATGTTATTATTGTCAAATAAAATTTCATTTGTATTTGACTTTTTAGGATTTTTCAAGTCATTCTGTTCATTTAGTGTATAGTCTTTCTAATGTGGTTGAATCTGCCTTTAAGATAAATATTAATCGTGTAAGTTATATGCATGTTGCATTGCATATGATTAAAGAAATCTTAGTCTCTGTAATGATAATAGATTACAACATTTCTCTATGTGCCAACATTAATTATCATACATGGCCCTTAAATGGTTTCTCCATAAAATAGTTCCAGGTCATTAGGATAATCTTTGTTGAAATATTGTTAGCATGCATGCTTTTCAGAACAATCGAAAAAGAGGGAATTCTCCCAAATTCTTTCTATGAAGCCAGCATCACCTTAATTCCTAAGCCAGAAAAAGATGCAGCATTGAAAGAGAATTACAGACCAATATCCCTCATGAACATAGATGCAAAAATCCTCAACAAAATTCTGGCCAATAGACTGCAACAACACATCAGAAAGATCATCCACCCAGACCAAGTGGGATTCATCCCTGGTATGCAGGGATGGTTCAATATTCGCAAAACAATCAACGTGATACACCACATTAACAGACTGCAGAAGAAAAACCATATGATTATCTCACTAGACGCAGAGAAAGCATTCGATAAAATTCAACACCCTTTCATGATGAAAACCCTAAGCAAACTGGGTATAGAAGGCACATTCCTCAATACAATCAAAGCAATTTATGAAAAACCCACGGCCAATATCCTATTGAATGGGGAAAAGTTGGAAGCATTTCCACTGAGATCTGGTACCAGACAGGGATGCCCACTCTCACCACTGCTATTCAATATAGTGCTGGAAGTCTTAGCCAGAGCTATTAGGCAAGAAAAAGAAATTAAAGGGATACAAGTTGGGAAGGAAGAACTCAAACTATCCCTCTTTGCAGACGACATGATTCTTTATTTAGGGGACCCAAAGAACTCTACTAAGAGACTATTGGAACTCATAGAAGAGTTTGGCAAAGTAGCAGGATATAAAATCAATGCACAAAAATCAACAGCCTTTGTATACACAGACAATGCCACGGCTGAGGAAGAACTGCTAAGATCCATCCCATTCACAATAGCTACAAAAACAATCAAATACCTTGGAATAAATTTAACTAAGGACATTAAAGATCTCTACAATGAAAAAAACCTTAAAGAAAGAAATAGAAGAGGATACCAAAAAATGGAGAAATCTCCCATGCTCATGGATTGGAAGAATCAATATCATCAAAATGTCCATTTTCCCAAAAGCAATTTACAGATTCAACGCAATACCAATCAAGATACCGAGGACATTCTTCTTAGATCTGGAAAAAATGATGCTGAAATTCATATGGAGACACAGGAGACCTCGAATAGCTAAAGCAATCTTGTACAACAAAAACAAAGCCGGAGGCATCACAATACCAGATTTCAGGACATACTACAGGGCAGTTGTTATCAAAACAGCATGGTACTGGTACAGAAACAGATGGATAGACCAATGGAACAGAATAGAAACTCCAGAAATCAATCCAAACACCTACAGCCAACTTATATTTGATCAACGATCCAAAACCAGTCCCTGGAGTAAGGTCAGTCTGTTTAATAAATGGTGCTGGGAAAACTGGATTTCCACGTGCAGAACCATGAAGCATGCATGAGAATAAAAGATTTATTTTGCAATATGTCACTCAACTGTTCCTAAGGGTATATGTTTTTGTACTGCGTTGTAACATATGGATTCACTGAAGAACTTGATTTTCATGGTGTATGTAATCTTTCTCCAATAGGATAACCCACATTGAAACTAAAAACTCAGTTCAGGATAAACCACGAAGATTGGTCTGGCCCTTTTTGGATAAATTAGGTGCCTTAATTTCTCTGTCGTTGTATTGTTAACTTTTACACAAGCTACTATCATGATGTTTAGATGTGTCTCTCTCTCTCTGACTGGATTGGCTCCATGAGAACAGGCCACACATCTTTTTAATTTTATGATGTAACAGTTGGTATAGTTTAAATTCAAGATAAATATTTACTAAGCAGCTGAATAAGTGAATGCATTGTTGGATGTGTGGATGGATATATTAACAAAAGTTGTTTAGAATTTGAATAAAATTTAACAGCATTTTGAAAGAGTTATCTCTTTATTTGAAAGGGAGAGTTACAGAGTGAAAGAGAGAGAGAGAAAGTGAGAGAGAAGAAAATAGAGGTTTTCCATCTGCTGGCTTACCCCTCAAACAGCTGGTGTGGTCCAGGCCAAAGTCTTGAGTCTGTAACTCCATCTCTATCTCCTGTGTGGGTGTCAGAGGTCCAAGCAGTTGGGCCATCTTCTGCGATTTTTCCAAGTGAATTAACAGGTAGCTGGATCAGAACTGAACAGCCAGGACTAGAATAGGCACTCATATGGGATGCTGGCATAGCAGGTGTGTCTTAACCTGCTGTGCCACCACGTCTGCCCCCAGATGGAGTATCTTGAAAGAATATCAAACCTAGATATCTTAAAATGGTTTATGCTTTGCAAATGAAGATACAAAAACAAATATTTTATCCACAAGTACGCTTTTGAGTAATAGAAATATTGTCAATAAAATCATCTTAAAATTTAAACACTAAATTGCTTATATGTATATGAAGCTTGGAATTAAAAATGGTCAGATTATTTAAATATTAGCAAATTTACCAATAAGGAACATTTTCATAAATATGATTTTTAAAAATAGGCATGATAATATATTTAAAAAACATTTTAAGCCAAGTATTTCCCCCAGATCATGCAAAATGCTTTCAATTCTAGCTCGTTGTATTGTTAAGTATGAAAATGGTCTGGAAACATGCAGAAATAAAAAATAGACAGTGCAGTAAATTATTCTCCTCCCAGAAATTAATCTCTATTCTCAATTTTGTTCTTTTTTATTATTTGGAGGGCAGACAGATTGGGGGGTGCGGGTTGGTGCAGAACCATCAGGTGATTGGTTGGCCCGTGCTTGAGACAGTCCGAAGCCAGGACCCTGGAACTCCTTCTGGGTCTCCCATGCAGGTAGCAGGGACTTGGGTACACACTTGCTGCCTCCCACAGAGTGTGCCTTATAAGGGAGCTGGATTGGAAATGGAGAAGCAGGGACACAGGATACAGACATCCCAAGTGGGATTTCACTCTATAACCCTTCTTTACCACCAAATACTATATCTAACTCTACTATATTTTACTTTTGATGATTTCTGAAGTTTTTATAAATTGAAACACAGAGAATATTTTTCATCTCTATTATGTCTGCAATATGTGCACACATTAAGTATGGATAGCTGTAGCTTCACATATTTATTACTCCATAGTATACTCATAAATATTATAGCAGTTTATAAATTCAACTGATGGACATTTGAGTTGTTTACATATTTTGTCAATTATAAATAATACAGCAGAGATCATTCTCATAAATGTTTTCTGCAGCAAAGGCAAACTAATTTTTGTTGGGCTTATACCTTTGAGTATGTACTGGAGACTCATTTCTTGGCTTGCCATAGCTAAAATCAAACTTATTTCCTAGGGAGTTTGATCTAGTTTGCATGCCCAACAGCGGTGCATGGCAGTGTGTTTTTCCCCGTATTATTCCCAGCATGATTTTGCCAATCCTTTTAATTTTAGCTGTGCTGGTATGTGTAGTTTAATCTATTTCATTTATTAAATTCAAATTAATATTCCATGGTAATATGTACTATACTGTTATCAAATTTAAAAGTGTATCAATTTTGAGATTTATTGCTTTATCTAAAGTTTAAAGTAATTCTTGTAAATTATGTGTTGTCAAGTCTCAATATATCAACACACCTTTTTTTTTTAGTATTTTGTCCTTTAGCCTATGTATATATATTTGTCAGATGAAATACCAGCTCCCAGAATGTAAATGTAAACTATGGAATAACCTGTTATCTTCCCAGTGAGGTTTTTTCATTTAGTTTGAATCTCTCTTCATTTCATTAAAACTCATTTTTCTCCTATGCAAATAATTCCACTAGGAAAGATAAGTACACAGAACTTTAGAACAGTTTTCTCATTTTGATTTACCACAAACTACATTGACATTTTGAAAAGTCATCCACTATTTCTTTCCAATGTATTTACTAAAGTTGTATTGCAATTTCTTGCATATTTTCCCATTGATATTTCCTCAAATGCTTAGTGATCCTTGATCTTCTTTATTCTTAAAGTAAGGCAGTATTAACACACACACTTGTGAGCTTTGTTTAGGCAACTGAAATCTTACCATTGAGCAGACTTTGGAGAATTTTACTATTACTTTCTAGGGATCCAGAAAAGGCCAAAATGAGGAAATATTTCCCTCTCAGTAGTTTCCCAAGCAAGGTATCCTAGGTTTCTCAAAACAACTCCTCCAGTGTTGGTTTGCCAGAACTTTTGCTTTTTGCCGTGCGTTTAACACATGAGCACTGGGTCTTCTGCAAACCAGAGTGAAGATTGAGAGGGGAGGTTAGGAAATGTCTGTTTCTCAGGTCATTAGAAACTTCCACGGATGTTGGCATTCGTTCACATTCACTGCCCTGTTTACATTGTTCTCTGTTCTGCCTTTTCCTGTGAGATTCAAGACTGTTGATTTATCTACTAATGTTTTATCTCCCAGAAGTATATCTTGAAATAGCTTACCTTTAATATTTTTCCCTGATTTACTCTGTTGGGGAGAGATTCATATTTCTGCACCAATGGACTTTTATTAAGGAGAAATGATAAATATACTCTCAAAACACCTTACTGGATTCAGGCAGAAAAACATTTGTTTTCTCACTGGTGGTCGAGAAGACACAAGCCTTCTTCGATGAATGTTTCATTTTCTCTCTTAAAGACTCCAAAAAATTTTGTAAACCAGGACCCTTCTCACATTCTCTAGCTCAGTGTTGTAATATTAAACTGGATTAGTTTTTTTTTCACATTTAATACCCCATTGTGATATGGACTGCATATTTATACGTTAAAAGGGATAGTGGTTTTCTTTCTGTTTGTTTTAAAGCTTTATTTATTTATTTATTTGTTTATGTGAAAGTCAACAGGGTGGGGGAGGGGAGACTGGAGAGGGAGAGAGATTTTCTGTCCTCTGATTCAATCCCCAAATGGATGCAACTGCCAGGGCTTGGTCAGACTGATGCCAGCAGCAAACTCCATCCTGGTCTCCTATACCAGTTGCAGACACAAGAACCTAGGCCATCACCTGCTTCCTTCCCAGGCACACTACAGTGGAGCTGTATTGGAAGTGGAGCATGCAGGACTTGACCATCACTCTGACATGGGATGCTCAGATCCCAAGTGGAGGCTTAACCCACTGCACCATAATGCAAGCCCCTGCTTTTGTTTTTAAGTGCATTTTTGGTACCTTCTAATGTTAGAGTAACTTTTTGCTTCATAAGGTTTTTTAGAACACATTTCTTTCTTGCTGCTGCTGCTTCTTTTTTTTTTTTTTTTTTCCCCTAGGATGACCAGAGAGAGAAGCTCTTATACTCTGAGGATTAACCTAACTTTAAATGCTTATGGGGGACCAGCTATAAAATCTTGAACATGAAACTTTTGAAAGTGGCTTAAGTTCATAGCACACTCACTGTTCTCCCATTGTTCTGTTCACATGCTACATGTGTGATGGTGACGGCAATCAGAATTATGAAACAAAGCATAATGCCAATTGTTTTCTCAGAAATATTAAGAGGGTTTGATGTTGTCATCCATGGCCTGTGCTACTGAGGATAATTCTTATATTTCTGAAGCAAATGTGATTATCTTCTTTTTCAATTATTAAGTATTTTCTGAGTCCTATATTTTGATTCATCTATTATTTCCTAAACCTAGTGTATCTGAAAATATCTTTTTTATATATACTTTAACACCTTCAGTGGCTATAAAATAATTAAGGAAGGACCATTTTCCCATTAAATAATGTTAAAATTCAATTGTGATGTAACATTTAGTGATGACTGTTGATGCTTTTTCTTGTTGCCACACTTCATAGTTTATTTTATCTGCATGTATATATATTAGGGGGAACATTTTTTTCCCTTCTGATTTTTCCCAAGATATGCCCAGATGTGGATCTCTTTACATTTATTTTGCCTTTCACATAATGAGACTTTTCAATTTACCAAGGACATGTCTTTTTTTCAGCTCACTAAACTTGTGTTAATTTATAGTCTTTTATTGCTTCCCTTCTGTTTGTTCTATTTCCTCCTTCAGTAACACTTATAATTATGGGGATTGACATCCATGACTTATCCTCTGTCTCCTGTAGTGGCTGTCACAACATTTTCATTTCTTCCTTTTTTTCTGTAAATTTAAAGACTACTTATCAAATAGATTGTCTATTTTATGTCTTGATTTTTAAAATATTTTTAATATTTTCATCAGAATTTCAGGTGTTTAAAATCTCTCTTTCTGTCTCTTTTTCTCATATCTAATCCCTTCCACTGCTTCTCTTTTTCTGTCTCTTTCTCACATGCACACACATATACACAGATACACACGCACAATATTCACATCCATGCAAGTCATGCTTGGAGAAAAATATGGGTGACAGACATACATATAGAAAAATCAAGCAATTTATTAATAACATATGTATCCATCTTTCTGTCATAACTGACATTTATTTTGTATTGTTGAAGATACTTTTTACTCCAAAAGCATAAGGATTTTTCTTTTGTTATAGCTTTGATTAGTTTTATTGTTTGCTAACATTTAGTTCTATATTCAGCAGAACATTACCTTTGTAGTATCAGTCAGTAATTGGTTTCACTTGATTTCCATTTATTGAATAATTTACCCTTTCATTCTGATGTGGAATGTCATTTCTATCATGTTCTATGATTTTTTTTTCCTGAGCTCTCTGTTAGTTTTCATTTTATTCAAGCCAATAGCTAATGTTTCAAATACTCTGGTTTAAATACTATTAAATAAATTACATTTCTCAAGAACAATACTCACACCTTGTTTTCTTCCCAGTTTATCTTAAATTTGGGTCTCAATTTAGTCAAACAAATTTCAGTTTGAGATATAAATTTTGCAAAAGAGATTTGTTGGGATTATTAATGAGAGTTTGTTGACTTCATAGAATAATCTTAATAGTTAAATTTCTTTAGGATAGTTTTAGAATTGTAAATAACAATAGCATATGTATTTATTCAATCCTCAAACACAATGATGCAATATATTATTGTGTCCGCTTTACAGAATAAAAATTGAGATGTAGAAAATTTATGACTGTTGCCTCACTTAACAAAGCTAAAATGTGGTGAAGGTTTCCAGATCATCCAGCTTTATAGTCAATGTTGTGATGATGGTAAAACTATGCTATTTTATCTTACTTCCACCGCTAAAAATCTTATTACATGCATTCCCTCTCAATTTTTAGATTCATATATTGGAATTTAAACTGTATAAGAGCAAAAATTTTACTTTTCACTTCTGTACTTCTAGCACCTAGATTTTTTTGCACACATTAGACAACAAATATTTCTTAAAATTAATGAATTTAGATATAAAATATAAGGATAAAAACATGAGCTGTAGAAATACCTAGGACTTCTTAGAAAGATTCACATTTCTATTACTGTTATTTTCCAGTATATCAATAAATGGTGCTTAATTTGTATTTTTTTTATTTGACAGGTAGAGTTATAGCAGTGAGAGAGAGAGACAGAGAGAAAGGTCACCCCCCAAATGGCTGCTACGGCCGGCACTGAGCCAATCCGAAGCCAGGAGCCAGGTGCCTCCTCCTGGTCTCCCATGCGGGTGCAGGGGCCCAAGCACTTGGGACATCCTCCACTGCCCTCCCGGGCCATAGCAAACAGCTGGACTGGAGAGGAGCAACCGGGACTAGAAGCCGGTGCACATATGGGAAGCTGGCGCAAAAGGCGGAGGATTAACCAAGTGAGCCACAGCACCAGCCCCACTTAATTTGTATTTTTAGGCTTATCCAGTCATCTATCATTTATGCATTTTGAAGTATTATACTTTTCTATGTGCCACTTCAAAGATAGTATTATATTATCACACCCTACTCTATGTTATTAATAAAAGCCTAAAAGATAACATTTTTCATGTCTTTAACTTGATTTCCAAAGAAATGCAGGCCTTGAATATGTTTTCCCCCCATCAATACACTAGGACCCAATAATCCCCAATGTGTCAGGCAATTTTCAGACCATTATCACATATCTGTAGTTAATGCTAGGCAAACTTCAGAATTTCTCATATCAGAGGCAATTTATTTTCACAACCTGAATCAAACACTTGTTAATTTGTCTTTTCAATTTGCCATGTCCCAACCTCCTGGTTCTTTTCAATTTTTCTAGAAGCAAGTTTCTCCATTATGTATAGAATATTGATTATTAAAACCTTAGTCTTAAAATCATCTTGTACAGAAATCATCACTCCGACAAATTTATTTATGGAGAGGTACATTGATGATATTCATGATTACATGCATATTTAAGATAGAGCTAAGTTGTTTACAGATTTATAGAATAACTTCCTAGTTCTTCAAAAAATGTTTTTATAAGATTTTAAAGTTACACATTAATTGTTTTATATTTAACAAATTTCTAATTTTTCCACCAGTTAAATTATGACACTATTTCATCTCTATTTTCTTTACCAGTTAATATTTTTAATCTATCTTTAAAACCTGTAAAAAGATGTATGAATAAATTTCCTCTCAATTACAGTTTGGGAATGCAATTATTTACTTGAACTTTATACAAGGACAAAACTGAGGTGGAAGCATGTCCGATTCCAATGTTTGAGATACTAAGAACAATGTTATGGTGTGGATATGGTTTGTCACACAAAATTCATGTGTTGGAGGCCGGTTTCCAGTGTAGCATTATTAAGAGGTGGTATAACTTTAAATGGGTGGGTTGAGTAAGAGGTAATTAGACCTTAGGAGCACATTCCAAAAAACAGATTAATACAGTTCTGGCAGGACGCTGTTAATTTCCCAGAGACTGGGTCATTACAAAAGAACAAGCCCGTCCCCTCTAGGCTTTCTTGTGACCTCTCTTTTACACATTACACTGGCCACTCCTACACAGTCTCTTGCAGTGTGATGTCTTCTGCCATATTGTAACTAGAAGGTCTTCAGTACAGGGGTTGCCTGATCAATTCAGCCTCCAAAACTGTATGTATGGTACATAAATCTCGTTTCTCCATAAAAGTACATAATCTCAAGTATTTTGTGGGTGATCCTGTGCCTGGCTTGGAGACTGCCTGCCTAGCCCATGCGGGAGGTTAAGAGGGCATGCGCACAATGCCTCCCAGAAGAGACCCTGGTCAGGGGCTCAGTTCACTGAGTCCCATCCATGACCTGACTGCTGGCAAGTGACAGAGGCCCCAGGCACATTTCCCCCATCCCTGCTTCCTGTTGAGGGCCTTGTAATTGTCAATTGGGTAAAAGCTCCCAGGTATGGCCCAAACTCATAAGACCACCTGGAAGGCTATGTGGGCTACGTAACCTTCAAGCTGATTAGAGAAGCCTAACAGTGCCAGTATTGCCGTTAGCCTATAGAATTAGTGTTGCTCTCCTGAACTAGCTATTCCTGTTTGCCTGCCCCATAAAAGCCTGTGCCTGGTTGTTAATAAATGGTCATGTTCAGCAAAACTGTCTCCCATGCTTCTTGTTGAAGAACACCATCGCCCCACCACCCCTATAGTGTGGGCATCGTAGGATGAGCCTACCGTATTTTGTTATGGCAATGGAAAATGTGCTGAGATAATGAGAATATTGTCTATCCCTATGTAAAATAGCTCACAATGGTATGCAACAGGGTAGCTTGTCAAAAAGACAAATCACAAAGCATAACACTCTTATTAAGGAAGTTATGTCATACATTTACCTGGTCTTCACTGGGAGGATTGATCTGACTTTTGACAGTGGGTAAAATATTTTTATGCAGAAAGCAGAAACTAGTTATCCAAACAGAGGGTATGACATATGCAAATATAACAGAGTCAAGAAAGGGCTAGAGGTAAGGGAAAATGGTGACACAGTATGACTGGTGTGAAGATTAAGGTGGCAAAAGGTGAGGACAGGGCCAGATTGTGTGGAATCTTTGTTTCATTAAACGTGCAATCTCTTAATCAAAAGTTTTTTTTAAGTTTCTTGTGTGCATGTGTTTTTAAAAATAGGGCTTTTAATTAAAAAAATATGGTATCCTGATTCATAAAAGATTTTGTTGGCTATCCTGAGAATTTATAAATATTGTTTTGGTGACAAGGATTGTTTTGCAAATTGGGAAGACCTATCAACCAATTTGTGAAGCCAAATCTGTTATATGGGTACTCATCTAATTAATAGCAAAATTATTTTTCAACAACCACTTAAAATCTTTCAGGTAAATGCTATTCTATGACCTTCTAAAAATGCTCTTTTCTCATCCTTATTTGAGCCATCTCTTAGATCGGAGATTGCCTCTGGCTACTAGACTGGTCTTCTTTAGTGCTAAATAGTTGCCCAAGTCAATCCCACAAACTAATAGATGTAAGAGTTTTCCTCTCCTTTTGTCTGTTAATTTATTGCTCAAAGTCACCCTTAATGGAATGACCTCGATATTTGGGAATAAACTGTGAGAAACATATGCACTGTACTCTTAAACCTCAAAACCATATTATTAGCATAATCACTGTATACTTTCTGATTTACTGAAAAACAGTAATGGCAATCACACTTTATGATTATCAGGAATCACTTGAACTGGAAAATAAATGCTTCCAATTGCAGGCTCCTTGTGATTACTGAATCTCATTTTGACTAGATAAAACATTATTATTAGACAATTTCTGTGTCACATCCTTTAGTTTCCTACTTGGGTGTTGCTGAGAATTGATGATTTATCAACACTTAGTATCCTCATGTTCTTGTATATCATATTCTACTCATTATTTTATCATTCGATCTTATCACACAATAACTTCATTCCCCTAGAAGAAGTCACCAAGATCTCGTGGGTTAATATGAATTTGATTTTGTTCTGTTTGGACCTATTTCTGTTTATGGTAGCTGTGTTTCAGAACCCATTTCTATTTCTGCTCTTAATGGAAAAGCTGGCTAAATTTCAAATCGACAACAGTGTATTTCGATATTTTATTTCCAATGTTAATTTATACATGCATAGACAAATTGAAAGTTTTTGAATTTGCAAGGAGTTGATGGAAGAGTCGTTTTTGGAAACATGATATAAATAAAATGATTTCTACTACTTGAAAGTCGATTCTGGGAGGGAAATAACTATTGTTGAGCTACTGTAATTAAAGATCACTGATCTGAAAGAGCTAATTACCCAAGATCAATGTTGATGGTATTCTAAAAATTCGTTTCATATCAGTCTCAGAGTGTTTATGTCAGGGGAGATTTTCTTACCCAGCACACAAAATATCAGCACATTCATTAGATAAAGTTTATAAAACTCAAATATCATCCAGTAATTTCATAGTTGGCAAGTGCAATATAAAGCTGGAATTTATTTCAATTACAATTCTTTTCCCACATGCTAAAGCTATTTTAACCTTTAGCAGCATACAATTATTACAGAATAGATCATTTTTAATGATTCATTATGTATGAGGTCATTTGACAATGCAATTAGCTTTGTGATGAAAATTTCTATTCTTTTGATCATTCTGTACCTATAATGAATAAAGAGAGTTTTACATCTAATTTCCTGAAATTAGAAGATTAAAGATAGAAACAGACTCTTGTATTTAAATGAGACACAAAAATGACTAGATTGCATTAATCCTTTAGCAGTACACCGTGGAATTGTAGAACTTTGCAATGTTTCTCCTTTTCCTCATTATTCATTCAACTGATCCATTGGTACTGTGCTGTCTGCTTCCATTTTCACCGAAATTTTCAAAGTGTGCTTTTGACTGTGATCTGGAGATTAAAGAGGAGGTCTTACAAGTTCTCAGGGCTGACATGCATCAGTGTATTGTGCACAAACTAAGAAATGAACCAAAAAAAATACTAGAATAGAGTTGCTGAAGCTGTATGTAAATGTTGCCTGTGCAGTAGAAAGTAGTTTTGGGTTCTGGTTTTATGGTTTGTTTGTTTTCTTTTGTTTTGTCTTGATTTTCATTGTTTTCATTATTTGCCAGATATTTACTGTAAACACAGGTAAGTCATATTTTTATTCTTATTTCCAAGCTTTTTGTTGCATTCTAGTTAGTTCCTGAGGCATTATATGTTTCTATTTAAAGTTGATTTCAAACCAAGAGCAATTTTTATTGTCAATGGAATTTATATGGGCTTTTATTCTCTACCTAGTAAATACAAAAAAAAAAAAAAAGATTCAATTGATGTGAAAGCAAGATAAAATGAGTTCCAGATCCATTAAAATTTGGTTAAGGATAGAAACATCATATATGTCTGTGTGATTTAAACTCATACTCTCAAGTTACTTGCTATTTCTGGGTATTACAGGAAACCATAATTATATATTGAACTGAATAATAGTTTATTCTAAGAAATTTTAAAGCTAGATTTGTTTTTGGATTAAGCTTTTGTTAGTCTGCTGAATTTTAAAAAAGATTCAATGAAGCTTTGTTAGTGAGGATGATATCAAAGATATATAAATATCAGTTTTACACACATGCTTGAGAAAGCTATCAAATAGGAATATTATTATTTTTTAAAAACACATTCTATTTGTCTGTGCTTAATATGTCTTAAAGAATAAACGCCCTAGTGTAACTGTTCTTCATTGCTAAAAGAATAAAAAATGGAAATATCTTATAGTCAGTACCTTACTAAAATGATTATAAAATGAGTTAGTACAATGGGTAAATCCAAAGTTAATCATATGAGATTCTGAAATATTTACACTTTGAAATGTTTGACCTTACATATAACTACATTTGATATTTTTGAATTCTCAATAAGCCACCCGGGGACATTAGCTGATGGTCTAGTTTTTCATACCTGACCTAAACTCTAACAAGACTCATGCAGTTGGAACTTTATGTGGAAAAATACAGTAAAAGTTTTTTATTTTAATTTTAATATTGTTCTTTGATAAATCAGCAAAGAGTAAATTTTTACTTTCTTAAAATTGCATGAAAGAAGAGACACCATTTTCCTAAAATAAACAGAACTTTAACACTTGAAGTTGTGTGAAATTATATTTATAAATTTAAATAAAATATACTGAAAATTGTGACTAATTTTTGAAATTAAAACCATAGCAATAGAGGTTAATTAATCTGCAGTGTAAATTATTTGTACCGAAGAAACACCAGAAATAAGGTATATTTACTCTTGTAGATCCAAAGTGTAATATATTTATTTATAGCTAGAATGACCTAGGTAGGAAATAATTTTACAGAGGACCTGGCTTTGGTTCTGTATGTAGTAAAAAAAACATAAAACTGTCAATATCTGCCTCAATCTAACTACTACCTAAAACCTCAGTGATGTAGTTAAGAATTGTTACAGAAAAACTACTTGTAGATTTTCTTAAGGCCGCCGTAACAGAGTACCACAAACTATGAAGCTTAAAGCAATGGCAGTTTGTTTTCACTCCATCTTAGAGGGTTGAGGTTTGAAATCAATTCATTGGCAGGAGCCAGTTCCCTTTGAAGACTCTAGGAAAGAAATCTATGCCTCTCTGTAGCTTCTGCTTGCTCCTGACAACCCTTGGTATTTCTTAGTTTAGAGCTGTGCCACTCTCATCTCTGCCTCTACCTTCGGAAGCTCTTCTTTCCTGGGGTATGATTTGATGCTGTACATCCTCTCATCTTAAAATTACTCTGATATTGGATTTGGGGCCATCATATCCCATTAAGACTTCATGTTAACTTGATTAAATCTGAAAAATTCTACTTCCATAAGGGTACGTTTGCAGGATTGAGGATTAAGATAGAAAGAGAGATTTTCACAGTATACAATTCAGTCACTACACCATGCTATGCAAATTAATATGTAACAATTTGGTGCTTATGGGTATTTTTACCCTAATCTGTCATGATCTAATGACATGATTTCCAGACACCAAGGTACTTTTCTCTCCCTGCGTTGTCTGTATTCTCTTTCTCTAAAATTATTCTTAGTCTGGATTGAGTTCTGGATTGAGCGCCTCACTTCAGCCTGACCAAGTCCTGGTTCTTGTGGGCATTAGGGAAGTGAACCAGTAGATGAAGATCTCTTCAACTGTCTCTTTTGTCTCTCTGCCTTTCAAATAAGTTCAAACTCAATCAATTAATTAAAAAATGTATAGCTTAATAACTACAAAACTCCCCAAAGACATAACTATGGAACCCTACTGTTTTTTTTCCCATTTTCATACTTTCAAAAGATAGACAGATTGGTTGACCATTCCATAAAATATATACACCAGAGTTGACACATTTTTATCAGATAGAATATATATATATATAATAATTCAAAACTCTACTCCAATAAAATCAGAGAAAAATAATATTCAAAATGGAGAGTTCACAATATTTTCTGTCTGTAGCATTCTCCTATGTACTTAGTTTAAAATATTAATCATGAAAGCAGTACAATATTTAGGAATGTCCTCAGGCAAAGAAATCTCTGGAATATATGTATACCCAATGCTTTCTCCATTTAGATAATTAAAAAATATTTTTATAAGTATATAAATATGTAAAAAAAAACCTTTACACTAAGGGAAGAAATCCCTTTAAGATAATTATTGAGGTGAGCATTTGGTCTAGCAGGTAAGATACCACTGTGACACCTACATCTCATATCAGAATGCTTGGGTTTGAGTCTTGACTTCACTTCCAATTATAGTAATACAGTTTCATGCTAATGGACACCCTGGGATGCAGCAAGTGATGACCTGTGTAGTTTGGTTCCTGCAACCCAAAGAGAGACCTTACATTGAATTCTCAGCTCCCAGTTTCAGCCTGGCCCAATCCTGGCTGTTTGTGAGCATTTGGAGAGTGAATCTGCAGAAGGGAGCTTTCTGTATGTGTCTGCCTCTGAAATAAATAAACTAACTACGCAAAAATGGAAAAATGTAATTCTTTGTAGATTCTGTAAGTACATTTTATAATTGAGTACAACTTGGCATTTAAATGTTGTATTATCTGCCTTCATTTAGATCCCCTGAAAACGTTCTTCTTTCTGAAATCTAGTAAAAGCTCTATTCCTTCTGGAAATGTATATACCCAAAATGGCAAGATTGCTTTCAAAAATTTGATTTTATATTTATTTTAGCCTGCTGCTTAACTAGTATTATCACCCACCTAGATATTATTTTCAAAAATTAAGATGATTGCATATTACTATAGCATGAAAAGCAATTACTTATAATAAATCTATTTTCTTCTTCAAAACAGGGAAAACGTTAGCCACTAAAATGTTGCATGTGGGAAATGTAATTCTCTCTGTTATTATTTCTTGCTATTTGTCTCTTGTTTTAATATTTTGTGGTCTTCCAAAGACAGGAGGTTACTTGTGCCTTTATTACAAAGATTAGTCAGTACTGAAATAAAAATATTTAAAAATCTGCAGTAGACCCTGAAAGGTATCAGTTATGAGTTCTTGCCATCCACATGTGTGATGTGGATTGATTTCCTGGCTCTTAGCTTTGGCCATTGTGGGCATCTGGGGAGTGAACCAGTTCTTAGGGGTCCTCTCTCTATGTCTCAAGTAAATAAATAAATATTTTTTTCAAAAAGAGCATTAAATTTATTGTTTCTTTTTTGAATCCTTTTCTAAATGCATGCACAAAGATTTTAATTATTGAACTATTGCAAATCTCCAAGTAAGCATCACCTTATGAGCTAGAGAAAAGGGAATGAATGCAAATTCTTTGGAGAATGAACAGTTAATGAACCCATACTGCTTTATATGTTGAAGTCTTCAAACTGCTATCTTAGATCATTTTATTTGTGAAGGTGCCTTATTCTTCCAATACATCAGTGATTAAAACACATGATATTATAAATCTATGGGAAAATACAAGACTGTAGATTTTTATAAAATATTCTAACAGAAAGGAATATTGAAAAAAAGCTTAGCGTGGTCATTTTTGAAAAAGATAAGGAGACATTATAGTCTCAAATTCAAATCCACATGGTCCTTTGCTTAACACATGTGCAAAATTAGCAATACTATTGTATGAAAGCAACTACTACATAAATGAAAACTCATTTTGGCAAAGAAAAAGAATAATGATATAATCTAGTGAATCAATTTTTCAAAAACAAATATTTTGTGACAAACAATAAATGGTAGCTCTCTGTGAGCTCCTTGTTACTTATCTCTCTGAGCTCCTTGTTAGGTCTCTAGTGGAATGCATAAGTGACTTGAAATTATGTGCAGGTTTTCAAACAAATACCCATTGTTACCTAGATTAAGAACAGTTTTTTAGTGTCCTTGAAACAGGCTTTATGATAGAAATAATAAAGCATTTTAAATAAAGCTGAATCCTGTATGCCAGTACATGAAACCATTAGTCAGTGGTCTAATGCAATGTTTCTCAGTCATCAAGGAGTTTTCTCTTTCTGTGATTTGTATTCTCTCAAACAAGGTCTTAGCCTACAGAGTACTAGGAGCATATCTATTTTAATAGAGAACATACAGATTTGATATCAAAACTGCTGACAGATCTCTTTGCTTGGAATGTTTGACATGGGTTGGCTATTCAATTATGAAAGCTGTTAAGAGGTAGTATTCCAAGTGGGATTCTCTGCTCTTCCTTGAAATAGCAGAAGTTCTGATAAAACATTGATAAGGCACCTGCAGCAATCTTAACTACTTTGCCCCTAGATGGTAGTAGTCTGGGCAGTGCATGATTCTCTGCTTTGATTTTGGCTTTGGCTTTACCTCCTGTTTCTCCCTCAGATTTTGAACATTACTGTTTAACATCGTGTCTATTGATGAACAGAGACAGAATAGCTCCTGTAAAACTGTGCCTCGATGTTGTCCAATGTGAAACCATATGAAGTTTCCAAAATATTGTTTAAAAAGAAAGAGCATGAAACTGGAAATTAACAAACAACTCAAGGATCTGCAGACGTATGCAAACACATGGAGACTGAATGACAAGCTCCTAGGCCGGCGCCGTGGCTCAACAGGCTAATCCTCCGCCTTGCGGCGCCGGAACACCAGGTTCTAGTCCCGGTCGGGGCGCCGGATTCTGTCCCGGTTGCCCCTCTTCCAGGCCAGCCCTCTGCTGTGGCCCGGGAGTGCAGTGGAGGATGGCCCAGGTGCTTGGGCCCTGCACCCCATGGGGAGACCAGGAAAAAGCACCTGGCTCCTGGCTCCTGCCATCGGACAAGCGCGGTGCGCCGGCCGCAGCGCGCCAGCCGTGGCGGCAATTGGAGGGTGAACCAACGGCAAAAGGAAGACCTTTCTCTCTGTCTCTCTCTCTCTCACTGTCCACTCTGCCTGTAAAAAAAAAAAAAAAAAAATGACAAGCTCCTGTTGAGGAACAGTTATTTTTTTTTTCCCATACTCTTTGTTGAACACTTTACTTAGTATAATCTTCTGTATATTAAGTTAATTAAAAATAGATCTTAGAGGCCAGCGTCACGCGCAATAGGCTAATCTTCCACCTGCAGCACCGGCACCCCGGGTTCTAGTCCCAGTAAGGGTGCCGGATTCTGTCCCGGGTGCCCCTCTTCCAGGCCAGCTCTCTGCTGTGGCCCGGGAAAGCAGTGGAGGATGGCCCAAGTGCTTGGGCCCTGCACCCACATGGGAGACCAGGAGAAGCACTTGCTCCTGGCTTCGGATCAGCGTGGTGCACCGGCCGCAGTGCGCCAGCTGCAGTGGCCATTGGGGGGTGAACCGACGGTAAAGGAAACCTTTCTCTCTGTCTCTCTGTCTCACTGACCACTCTGCCTGTCAAAAAAAGAAAATAGATCTTAGAAACACATAACAATGGGAATAGGAGAGTGAGGAAGAAGAAGGAGGAAGAGTGGGAGTGGGGTGGGAAGAATCACTATCACTATGTTCCTAGAGTTGTATTTATAATATTTTATAAATATTGAGGTTTGTATACATTAAATAAAAGGGTTCTGGGGAAAAATAAAACAAATAATTTAAAAAAAAGAAAGAGCAAACAAATAAGTAAAACTCATTTTGCCTTATATGGAAAAGACTGTCAAAATCAAAAGGTTGCAACACAGTGCTGGACAAAGCAAAGAAGATATTCTGAAAACAAGGGATCACCTTATTGACTCATTTTCACTAAAATTGCCTTTTCCATGTTCATTACTAGGGCACACTCAGATTGGACAAGATCCAGAGATGCTAGCAGTAATAGAATATTCAGATTGTGAATAGGCCATGCTACCTGCAAGTAGTGCCAATATTGCCTAAGTGCTTTCTGAGTCAGACACTGAACAGCTTGGTTCCTTGTACAACGCTCCTTGTGTATAAGATGCTGAACTTCTAGTGATGGAGTCTCAACTTTCTGCACCATTGAATTCCTAACATACAAGAAAAGAAATATATGGAGTTGGGAAAGATGAAATCCCATGCACTAGAAATTTGTTAATTTGCACATTGGCAAACTGCAAACATAGACATCAAAATGAAAACGAGTCCTGTGGACTTTACATATAAGTGCAAATTAAGCAAGTGCTACTAGTTCTGTCATGTATGAGGGTGAAGCATATGGCATTCAGTTCTCCACCTCATAAGAGATACAAAATAACATATTTTTTCTTGTGACATTAACTTATTCACTGTTGCTAATCCTAGTTCTTTAATTTGTCTTTTGTAGTATGCAGGCACTCAATTTGGGAGCCACTTACAGTCATTACTTTTAATATATATTTTAAAATGAAAATTTTTATAGTCAGTGAGTTTTTTTAATTGCCAACATTTGTTTCTGAAAAGTAAATACTTCTTTGAGAGCTGATAATGATTTTTCTTTGTGAAAAAGATTGTTGGCACTTGGCTGTTGAGGGAGATATTAACTATCTCTGCTAAAAGTACTCATTATAAATGAGATATATATGAAATCAACACTCTTAGTGACTATTTCTGTTTAATAGTAAATGGCGAAAAAAAGTCACAAGAGAAATACTGCTTTTGTAAGTACTGCCCTTATAAAGAAAACTAGATATATTCTCCTTTAATTTACTCATTTTCATTTATTTATTCAGTTATTGGATAAATATTTGTTGAGTGACTATGTGTGCAAACAGTGTTAAATGTGAAGATACAGGAATACACTAAGATCTGTTACATTCCACTTGAAGACACAGATGTTACTTGCTTAACTGCAAACTGAGCTTTTTATAATTGATATACAAACACTCTACATGTTACAAAGAGAAGTACAGGGTAGAGGACAAAATAGGAGCTCAGAGGGAAGATGTCCTTCAGGACTTTTGAGTAGAGCACTGGAGGACGCACTCAACAGTGGTCTGAGCAAGAGAGCAGAGCTTTCAAGGTAGGGGGAACAGTATATGCAGGGCTGTCAGGTTAGGAGGAGCTGGCATTTTTAAAGAAATTAAAGAAGGCTCTAAAAATAAACCTACCAATTATGCTACTTCTAGGCATATATGTGAAGGAAAATAAAGCAACGTATGAAATATCAACCTATACTCCCATGTCCATTGCTACACTATTCACAATAACCACCATGTGTAATCAACCTAGGAGCCCTCAGTAGATGAATGGATAAAGAAAATGTGGTTTTTATTCACACAATAGAATATTATCCAAACATTAAAAGAAGAAATCCTGACTTTTAAATAAAATTAATGGAACTGGAAATGATTATGCTAAGTCAGATAAGCCAGATATAGAAAAATAAATACTTTATCATATGTGGAAGGTAAAACAAGAACGTCAGTTTGAAACTAGAATAGTGATTACTAGAGACTGGGAAGGATATAAGTGGGTGGTGGGAGGGTTGGAGAAATACTTGATAAAGCACTGTTGGATAGAAGTAGTGGGTTTTGGTATTACAAAGAACAGTAGAGCAGCTGTAGATCACAATGATGTAGTTATACTATTGAAAGAACTGGAGGACAACAGCAGGTGAAGAGGAGATAGGGAGATACAGATGCTGATTGCTTGATTTTTTTCAGTTCCCTCTGTACACATTTGTTGAAATACTGTGTTATGAAATATTGTGTTATGTTAAGGTGCACAAGAAATACATCTTAGACAAATTTTCTTTAAATAAAGAAAAAAAGAAAGTTGGATTGTGGCCAGGAAATAGAACATAGAGAACTCGGAATAGTCCACAGGATGAGGCTGCGCTTTAAAACCATGCCAAGGATTTTGGTCTGTTTTGGGTAATGCAATGAGAAGCTAGTGGAGAATTTTTAACACTGCATAAGCAATAGGTCTACAGCTAGACAATCCCTTATATATTACAATTTTCCAGTTAAAATAGCTGAGGTCTTTAGAAGAGAAAATGTTTTTCCCAAATTCCCAGTGCAAATTAGTGTCAAAGATGAAGATAATTTTCCTAAATTCCTCAAAAGGTTTTCAGCAGAGGCTAATATCTGCAAGAGGTATTGACATTCTCTCCTGCCCAGAGAAATCAAGTTTGGAGGAGAGGTGGAATAGGCAATACTACATTATTGCAAGAGAAGACTCTTGGAGATGGGAAAGGTTGGGTCAAACATGATATTAATATGAAAGAATACCCTATTGAAGTAAAGATTTACACATTTTAGTATTTGTAATCCATCTGTAAAAGGAATTCATTTTTCCTACCTCCCATTTTGAAAACTCTCTTACACCACTCATGCCCAAATATGTTTTGTATTTTGAGGATATCAAGGTTTCACAAATATTGAAATCTGGGCTGAGAAGTAGTGTATGCCTTAGTAGAGGTTACTAGCTCTGTCTCCTAACTTTCTGAGTTCAAAATCTGGCTCCATACACTATGTATTTTGAGACCTTGGCGAAGCTTTAAAAATAAAAAAAAGCTCATTTTTATTTTAGTTATCACATAACAGTAATAACTTGGGTAATAACAGTTGATGTGATAATTAACATGACTGCATCTTTCTCTATTTTTTAAACCTGGTTATTGAAAGATAATGGAGAATGAGAAGATGTGGATAACTGACAGGGATTCTCATATTTCTTGCCAAAGCATATTTTGGCTAATATCATTTTCAAGCTGGTTCCCTATACTTACTTTCCTGGCCTATCCATCTATCTGGGTCATTAAGGGTGTTTTCTTTTTGCTTTATAATGCAATCTGCAACTCAAAGCAGATAACCTAATCACTTTGAAGTCCTGTCATCCCTCCATCCATGCACAGGTCCTTAAATTGGCAGAGAGCATTTGCTTGAATAATATCACACACTTTTCCTCATCTTCTATGATGCCCAGGCCCTCAGCTTCTGCAACAAACCTGGATAATTAAATGGAGAAAAAGCTTGCGTGTTGTTGGGAACCCTCGTCAGCGAAGGTCCAACACACGGAGTCACGACACGACCGCTGTTGATCGGTTCTCGAGGAACTTTTATTCTTAGTGATAGAAGAAAGAAAGGAGAGAAAGAGTGGGAAGCAGCGGAGAGAAAGAAGGAGAAAGACTGAAGAGGCTGCTCCGTGTTCCCGCCCCTAACATGGTCTTTTATCCATTCCCAGTCCCCCAGGGCTAGGGCGAGTAGTCCATCGATCAGTTCAAAGGGCACCACGCTTGTCTCAGGTCAGGGTGTATCTCATCCCATCAGGTCGTTTGCAAGTCTTTTGTTCAGGTTGTTTGCAAGTCTTTTGTTCAGCACTTCCTTGACCTTGTTCTGCTCTGCAGGATGAGGCAGTGCAATGAGGAGGTCCCCACAGGTGGCCAGCCTGTGGTTCCCCACACGTGTACAGTAGAAGTGAAGCAAGCATGACCATAGATCATGAATCATTACAGCTTCAACAAAACTTTCCAACTGCTTCCTCAAAATCTCACTTGTGTTTACAAAATCCAACTGTCTGTTTCCACTGTCTTCCACATTTAAAATTTGCACATTCCACTGCCATTCTACCATACAATTATTTTCATATTTAATACCAGATTACCTCCAGCTAAAAATAATTCCTACCCAAATAAACCCATATATTGTCTGCAGCTTTTGAATTCTTGAAAAATTGTCTTTATTTGCTTTCCTAATTTAAATTATGCTACTAAATTAACATGGCAGGTTGTGTTTTTTCCCTAAGGCAAACCTAATTTCCTAATGAGCCAGTATTTTTACTTATATAGTCATGGGTCAGTTAATGTTGGCCCACATTCTGAGAAAAAGATGATTAGAAAAATTTAGTTGTGGGAGCATGATGGAGTGTATTTAAATAAGCTAAGATGCTATGATGTCACTAAGTGATTCGATCATATAAGATCACTATTGTATACATATCCCATCATTGACCACTGCGATTATGTGGCATGTGACTGTATTTCTTTCATATTCAGTGTTAATACCTAGTGAGATTTATTTTTATTTAACTTTACTTTGAAGATTGTTGACTTAAGGATCACATTTTTCTTGTAAATATAAGATTGAATTGATTGATTGTCAATTCACTTACCCATAGAAAGTGAAGCTTACTCTAAAACTTGGTAAATCCATGGGGTTGGTTATTAACAGGTTTCATCATTCAGTACCTACAACTTTCACTCAGGCTAGAAAGAAAGAGAAAAAAGTTTCTATATACATGATTCAGGCATGTGAAGAGAAATCTATTCTTATAAAACTCCAAAGGAGAATCTCCCACCTTTTTTTTATTTAAAGTACACGAAGTCAGTAAATTCACAAGCAAACATAGAGCTTGTTCTTTGGAGAGCAGCATCTCGGGATTTAGTCTACCAAATCATACTACATATGCAAATGTTGTTTGAATGTAATTTAGCTGCATGCTAAGCAGTACAGAAATCTCAAGGGTCAAAGACACAAAAATGTTCGCTGCATTAAAATCATAGAGACAAATGTTTGATGTACAGATCTGTGTACTAAAATAGGTCATGGTTAGATGGATTCATCTATTTTATTCAATCCCTTATTTGAAAACGTTTACTGGGATCTTTTTAGCATGTGTGATTTTGGTTTCAGTTCTATAATGAATTTAAAATTGTGTTTCACAGTTAATATTAGCACAAATATAGTGTATGTTTACTGTGTGGATAGTAGTGGATTTATAAAATTCTCTAGGAATACAGGAATAAATTTAATGCCAAAGAGTGTGCTCTCTCATTCTCTCTCTCTCTCTCTGATTAGGTGTGTTTATGAACTTTTAAAGGCCTGCCGTAATAAAAAAATTTCTATGGAGTTATATTATTTTCACTTCTTGCATTAAGAAACAAACTGTTGATGCAATCACAATTTTTAATTACATCAGTTTGAATTATGAATCGTGATATATTCTTTCACTGAAATATTTTGCTTTTATAAACTGTGATCAACTATATTATTTAGATTTCTTTTCCAAAATCACTCTAAAAGAAAAAGTTAAAAAGCCAGGAATATTAAAATTTTTTGTCCTTTCAGTGTTGAGAGAGAATTTATTATTTTATTTTGCCATTTACCAAGCATTTATTTTCTCATGTAGTATGGTGGGAATAGGGTTATTATAATAAACAAGACAAACTTGATGTCTGCTTTGGGGAAGGTGTATTCTAAAAATATAAGCAGCATTTTCAAAGGTGAAAACAAAGGATATGTGAAAGATTATGAATACAGAGGAATAATGTTATATTGACTTCATAAAAGGTTCTACATATATGACACAATTACATATTATAGATTACTGTATTCCTTGAATTTTGTATTGTAAGTCTCATTACTAAAACACTTTTTCTTTTTTTACCAAACACTCTCCTAGAAGTTCATCTTGATAACAGCATTTCCATCAAACTTAGGAAGCTCTTATGCTCCTAAAACCCACAAATGAAACCAAAGGAATTCTCTGGTCTTGCTTGGTTGAGTAC
This sequence comes from Sylvilagus floridanus, assembly GCA_949820135.1. Classification (NCBI taxonomy): domain Eukaryota; kingdom Metazoa; phylum Chordata; class Mammalia; order Lagomorpha; family Leporidae; genus Sylvilagus; species Sylvilagus floridanus. Next base: position 59,047,343 of record OX463242.1, read on the forward strand.
TTGACTCCTTAGAATGAATGTATGCATACCTTATACATGTTCTGAAATCTATCATAAAAAAATCACAAAATATTCTTAATATAAAACTATTCAAAACACAAAAATATTATTTAAGCAACTACATTGAATTATGAAATGGTCTCATTCTTTGGAGGAATCCAAATATATGAAAAACACATGAGTTATAGTAAAATTGATTAACTTCATTATTTGGAATTTTTAAATCAAACCAGAAAATTTTTCAAGAGTGTGTGTAAATATTCACTTTTATCTGCAGGATGAATATGTTCTATCAGAATTATTTACACTTGGCATAGACTGTATTTTTATCCATTACATATGTCTTGCCTTTTCAGACTTAGAAAGTAGATTATTAAAATAAATACTTAAGGATATTAACTACACAAATTTGCATTTTGACTTTAGCTACACACTTACAAAATTATAAAAATATGATTATTTAATAAAGATTTTAGTTGTCTATTTGAATGGTCTTTTAAAAGTCATAGAAAATGACCCATTGATTTCAAGTATTTTTTTTTGCACCAAAATAATTTTAATTCCATTTTCCTTTTAATTCCATTTTCCACAAATATTCTGAAGTACTCTTGCTTAGTGAATGACTAAATAAAATAATTGGAATCATTATACCTATAATAGTTGCTCATATGGTGCTATAAGAAAAAATACAAATTAGAGAAAACTATAGCCAAAGGCAATTTACACATGCTTTCTCCCTTTATGCATTTATAATACAGTGCTTCTAAGTATATGCTGGTTTCTGGTTGATTGTTTTTATTGTTTCATGTAATTGTTTTGTTAACTCAAGTTGATTTTTTAATATTTTCATTTATTTGAAAGGCAGGGGGGGGGGAATCTTCTGTCTTTTCCTCAAATTCTTGCAACAGCCATGGCTGCATCAGGCCAGAGACAGGAGGCCAGATCTCTGTCCTGATCTCCCACTTGGGTGGCCTTCCCAGGCACATTAACAGGAAGCTGGATCAGAAGCAAAGTAGCTAGTAGAGACTTGAACTGGCACTCTGACTTGCAGGCACCCTGGGTGGTAGCCTAGCCTGCTACATCACAATACCTGCCCTAATTCATTATTAAGGTGTAATTAACATGCATCATATTTAACCATCATGGAGTCATTTCAGTTACCCCCAAAGTTCTCTATTTGCTCCTCTCTAGTGAGTCCATCAGCCTTACCCTGATCCTAGCCAAGCAAGTATGTTCTGTGTACATACAGTTTTGTCTTTTTCAAAGTTGCATGATGATATTTGAAAAGAAAATTATTTGGGCTTAAAGTATTTTATAACTAATATTTGTTATGCCCAGATAAGTAGATCCCCAAGAAGCTATCAGTGACCTGATCACACTGAAATGCAAAAGCAAGGTTTTTATTAAAAAGGTACAAGCCGCGACAGGGACCTCATCCAACCAACTGGCACAGTGGAGGAAGGAGGAAAGGCCCAGGTCTTTGTTTGGGGACACTTTTAAAGGGAAGATACGTCAACAAGGCTTAGGGTGCGGGACCTTTTGTGATTGGGCAGGGCAGGGGGTGGGGTCTCCATTTGGCTTGGGTTCAGGGAATTACCTCATTTGGTAATCTCTACTGAGCTACCCTTGGTCTGCTGAGCTAGCTGTCCTTGGTCTGCTTTGATATCTCCGGAATGCCTGAATGCCTGCTTTTACAAGGACTTGGGTCTGCTATGGGAAATGGAGGTTGCTTTTTATTGCTTCCCTTTGGCTCTTCAATATTTATGAATTTTTATTTCTTTTAAAAAAAGTATTTATTTATTTGAGAGGTAGAGTTACAGACAATGAGAGGGAGAGACAGAGAGAAAGGTCTTCCTTCCACTGGTTCACTCCACAAAGGCATCAACAGCCAGAGCTGTGCCGATCCAAAGCCAGGAGCCAGGAGCTTCTTCTGGGTCTCCCAAGTGGGTGCAGGGGGCCAAGCACGTGGGCCATCTTCTACTGCTTTCCCAGGCCATAGCAGAGAGCTGAACTGGAAGAGGAGCAGCCGGACTAGAACCAGCGCCCATGTGATATGCTGGTGCTTCAGGCCAGGGCTTTAACCCACTGCACCAAAGCCTTAGCCCCTGAATTTTTATTTCTAAAAGAAAATCATGTACAACATTTACTTAATTATTTTTATATGGCACTGTTTCCTATGAAGCTTAGAAAATGAACATCCTTCTTTTGAATGTTTTTGATTTCCATATGTGTCTTTATCAGTTGTCTGTTTGCATTATAAAACTATGTTTTGTTAGTTATTCTTACAATGCAATTAAGATAATTATGTCACAAATATGTTAACTTTTCATACAGATCTACTAAGTTCTGAATAGGAACTGTCTGGATAACTTCATAATGGAAAAAGGATCCAGAATCAATTGTTTCCAATCTTTCAGCAGTCGAGTCATATTTTTAACATACCTAAACTATGTAGATGCAAACCTAAATTAGTAGATGCAAACTTATATTAAATATATAAAACTGTTTTTAAACAGTAACTATCTCACATAATATACACTATGTCTATAAAATCATTGACAACTGTTACACTATTCATTTTATAGCTTTTCAGCTCTGTGTTATGGCTGAAGGTACTGTTCATAAACAAGACATAAGTCTCATGCACATTACATTGGCCTGATGATACTTATTTGGTGCTGCTGGCTTATCTTTCCCTGAACATCACAGTGCTCAATAATCACACATTGGCCGGCACCGTGGCTCAACAGGCTAATCCTCCGCCTTGCGGCGCCGGCACACGGGGTTCTAGTCCCGGTGAGGGCGCCGGATTCTGTCCCGGTTGCCCCTCTTCCAGGCCAGCCCTCTGCTGTGGCCCGGGAGTGCAGTGGAGGATGGCCCAGGTGCTTGGGCCCTGCACCCCATGGGAGACCAGGAAAAAGCACCTAGCACCTGGCTCCTGCCATCGGATGAGCGCGGTGTGCTGGCCACAGCACGCCATCCGCGGCAGCCATTGGAGGGTGAACCAATGGCAAAGGAAGACCTTTCTCTCTGTCTCTCTCTCTCTCACTGTCCACTCTGCCTGTCACACACACAAAAAAAAATAATCACACATTGTTTTAGCAACATATTGTCCACCAATAAATATGCCATTTACAAATGTTTATAATTTGCTTCCATAGCCACTACCAGGACATAGTCCTCAATTGTCAAATACATTTCATTTACACATGGTTTCTGCATACTTACAAACAAGCTGGTTAAAAAAATAAACAAAGATCAGTGTATCCAAATGGAGAACAATTTGGTTTTAATTTTCACTTGGTTTATTCATTGAACTAATTTATTAGTTGAGCATATCCTCAGTAAAGGGACCCAACAGTGATGAAGCTCTCACTGAAGCAGTTGCACTTGAGTGAGGGGAAAACAGAATAAAATAAAATAATGAGAAAGTCAATAAACAAGCAGGATAGAGATTAGGATTAATGATAGAAGGAATGAAAACACATAAGAAAAGCAATGGAAAAAGATAATTCCTCTAAGAAGGTGGCATTTTACTGAATGATCAGACTTGGAAAGATATAGACAAAAGAATAAGAAATATCAAAATCTCAAAGACAGAAGAGTCCTAGTGTTTTCAAAAACCAAAAGTAAACTAGTATAGACAGTGGTTTGAGTATGAGGACAAAAGGCACATACGGAAGGCAGGAAAGAGTGCCTTCTTTAGGGTCATTAGGAAATAGCTTGGATTTTACTTTACATGCAATGAAAAAAAAAGAAACAAATCTCAAGGGAGAATAGTGCTACAGTGTTTGAGTCCAATATTTTTATATTTCTATGCACTGTGTGGGATAGAGATGAGGAAGAATAAGAGGGAAATCACAGCACTGGTGTGTTCTGGACCTCAGTATTAACAGGGAGGATGGAGAAATGCACATGTACTCAAGGCTTCCTATGCACTTAGGTCAAATAGGTCCTGGTGAAAAGTAAGCTTTGCTTGATGGACAAATGAAAGAACCAAAGGCATGGATGGTGCAAGGATGGGGAAACTTCTCCGCCAAGGACCACTTGGATATATATAACATTGTTCATGGACCATACAAAATTATTATTTTAAAAAATTTGCTGAAGATGTATTAAATTTTGAGTCCCACCTGTGGTTGCCTTGTCAGGGATAGACCAAATGATTTTGCATCCCCTATGTGACTCATGGGCCAAACATGCCCCATCCCTAATATATAAAACCTTCAGGATCAGATATGTAGAAGGTAGGAATCAAAGCTGCACTTGTTAATGGTAGATAAGAAAAGACCAGAGCAAATTTAACTGTAGAAGTCAAGTAAGCATGTGGATATTTTAGTTTAGGGCTCTGAGAAATGATGGGGCAGTTTGTGTCAGTGAGTGGTATTTAAATGTTGAAAATGTATTAACAAGAGGACAGACCACAGAGTTCAGTTCTGAGGTCTTCCAACATGGGCCCAGAGGAGGAGGAGGCGGAAAGATAAAAAGCAAAAAGTAGAGCCTCTGTGGAAAGAAAATCTTAAAAGAACCATCCATTAAAATCAATTGAATCTTTTAAGCAAGAAGAGGTAGTCAAATTGAGAGTATATAAATTGAAAATTCCCACTAAGATTGGCAAGTTGGAATCTCCAATATCCCTAACAGCACAGTTAAGGAAGAAAAGGCTGTATCAGTGTGTGTGTGTGTGTATGTGTGAGAGACAGAGACAGAGAGAGAGACAGAAAGAGACAGAGAGAGACTGGAGCAAAAAAAAAAAAAAGAAAAGAAAAGAAAGAAAAAGAAATCCAGACAAATGCTTCCTCGAGATGTTTTCTTCTCAATGATAGTGAGAAAAAGCCGAGTGGCCTGTTTTAGCACATGCATCAGAGCTCATTTTGAAGGCTTTTGGCATCATTCAATAGAAAAGAAAGGTTAGTGATGGAGGAGAGAGGTGTAGTAGAAAAGTTGAAAGAGGAAAGTTCACAGACAGTCTGGAAATATCTTCAGAGTACATTAAAATTTCCATTTTTATAGGGATATAATAAGTTGAAGTTGATTGATGAAATAATTTTGTTTTTATAAACTGTTTCTTAAATAAATTGTTTCGGGATAGATGAAAGCCCAGAGGTTTTCATGCAAAGTATATGAATTTGAATTCTAACTTACTCACTCATCTGTTATGTCAGTGTAGGCCTTCACTTACTGCTCCTTTATATATTAGTGATATGCATTGAATCAAGTGGCACAAAATAGACTCAAAAACTAAAAGTGCCCTCCAGTTAGCACTGCATTACTCATGGTTTTAATAGTAATATTTTCTGAGTTTAATATTGCTGTTGACACATTTTATTTATTTGAAATAGTCATTTAGAAATATTAATAGAATCTTCCAAAAAATCTATAAAAATACATACATAGAGTGATGTATGTAATATGCTTAATCTCTTTGAGAGAAGTCAAACTTTTCATTGCCTTATTATCAGCTAAAATCTGGGGTTGGTGTCCTCTTCATACTTGTTATTTCAGTTTATATTATGCAACAAGATTTCATATTCCCTGTGCCTAAAAATTTATGACCATATGAAAATCAGCTGTGAAAAATCAGCAAAACCTTTAACACTTTGATTAGGCACTCCTTCTGAATAATCACAGCGCTGTGATGCAGAATAAATAAGATGAGCATGGTCATATTTCGAGCTTGCTTAGAATACCAGGCAACTTCTGTTTGATATCTAAATAATTATTAATCTTCCTTTTAATAATTTTTGTGATTCCTAAAAATGCTGTCTAGATTTTTGTTTCAAAGCAAGTTTATGGTGTGGTACTTCAAGGTGTAACAATATAATACTTGAATTTGGACATTCTAGTCCACTCTTGTTTTACTGATCTAGTTGCCTCTGCCATGGCCTTACTTTTCATTTGCTACTAATTATATTTACCTTGATTTATATCTGAGACTACTCTGTGGAATCGCCCACCATGCTTTTTCATTTTTTTCCAAGGAAGCGGTAGTTCACTCCCCTGATGGAATTAAGTATTGCTTAAGTGAAGTCGGCTTTTTGTATTAAACAGGAAAAATAGAGTACTTATAGTTTCAAAATACATGAGATTGTATTGATAAGTTGAACTCAAATTTCTCATCTGTTCCAAGTGCATTTTCATGGAGTACTCTCTTGTTATGTGATAACAATTTCTAGATTTTAAGAATAATCATATTTTTAAAAGTGATTGTTTAAAACTTCCTCTCATGGAATCACTCACTTTCTCGTTATTGTAGGTTAATTTGTGTGCTGATAGCCAGAGGCACCTCAGAGGGCATGGATGTATCTCCTGCCATAGAAAAAGAGGAAGCTGTGGTCCATGGCACCATAAGTCACCAGCAGCCATTCCAGGTCCAGAGCCCTGATTCCCAGATGCCTGGACAAAACTGTTCTTTTTCTAACATAACTGGCTCTGGGGTGATAATAATTTAAATCTGACAAAATAAAAAAAGTGAACTTTGTTTTAAAATTAGGCTTTATGTTAAATGATAATTTGGTGGAAGCCTTATTTTGTTGTTGTTGTTGTTGTTGTCTGATTTCTCTGGCAGTCTTCATGTATCAAGAATAGTTTCTATTCCAGGAGCTCATTATATAATGAGGGGAAAGGTAATTTTGTTTCAAATATGGTTAATTTAAAACATTTGTGACATATGACTGATTAAGTTACCACTGTGAATCGTATACATATTAAATAAAAGTATTCATTAATATTTATTATGTAAAAGTTCTTTTGAAATAACATATAGTTTTTAAAAATATATTTCTAAAATGTGTATTTATTTGAAAGGCAGAATGGCAGACAGAGAGAGCCATCCACTGGCTCCCTCCAAATGTTCACAACAGCTAGGGCTGAGTCAGGGCAAAACTAGGATCCAGGAACTCCATCTGCCACATGTGGTGGCAGGAGCTCAAACATCATGCACTGCTTCCCAGGCACATTGGTAAGGAGCTGGATCAGAAACGAGTGCTCTGATGTGGGATGCAGAAGTCACAGGTGACAGATTAACCCACTGCACCACAACACCCACTCCAACATCTATTTTGTTCATAAAACACAGTATCTGAACCTTCTGGAATTCCCTTGTAATAGACTTATTCATGATTATATTTGAAATAGATTCTGTGGTGAGTGTGTTCTCAGAATAAACAACAGAAAACTGATTAGCTGTGGAAATACAGAGCAAAGTTTCTGTTCTGTTAATATACACTTTGTTAATATACCTTTAATATACTGTTAATATACCTTTAGAATGTGCTGATAGAAATCTACATCATAACTTGATATATCCAACTTCTGTTCTGTTATTTAAAGAATTTTCTATATGGATGTCATATAAAAATGAAATTGCAGCTTATAAATATTGATTTCTCTTTTACAAAATTAATGGAGAGGTATATAAAATCAGTAATTACTAAGAAGACAAAGTTAATTAATATGTTTTCACTAAAACTCATTTTTATACAATACATAATATTGCATAGTACACACATTGAAAATTCAGTTGTGTATTTCCTATCATTAAAAAATCCAAGTTTTAAAATAAATGCTCGGGTTGAATATTTTGTGTAGCAGTAAAGGCATATGCTTGGGACACATGCATCCCATATCAGAGTGCCTGGTTTCAAGTCTGGGCTCCAGCTCCCAATTCCAGAATCCTGCCAATGTGCCCCCTGGAGACAGCAGGTGATGGCTCAACTGGTTGGCTTTTGGTCTCCCATATTGGAAACTGAAAACAATCTCCTGGCATCTGGCTTTGGCTTCGCTAAGCCCTAGCTATTGTGAAAATTTGGATAATAAACCAATGGATGAGACATATCTATCTCTGCTTGTCTGTATATCTCTCTGTATCTGTATCTTTATCTCTGTGTTTCTTTCTCATTTTCTAATTAAAGTGTCATAAATGCTCAGAGAAAAATATTTGTCATCTATATATATGCCAGAAAAGGAGAAACTATATAAAATAAAAACAGTAATTTCAAATAAGAAAGAGCTAACGAGAAATTCTACAGAAATTTTTGAACCATTGCAAACTTTACTTAGTTGAAAGCAATTCATTCAAATGTCTCTTATTTTGAAAGCAAAACTGTTCTGTGCTAAACTTTTTTGGTCATAGAGGAAAGCAGAAGCAATAAGAATATAGTTACTGTCACTTGCATAAGATTCTGAGGAGTTTTGAAATGTTTTTAAGATTTATTTTTATTTATTTGAAAGGTAAATGGCAAAGGGAGTGAAAAAGAGAGATACAGAGCGAGAGCGAGCGAGAATTTTCCATCCCTTAGTTTGATAGCCACGTATCAACAAATGTCCGGCCAGGACTGGGCCAGGTAGAAACCAGGAGCCCAAAACTCCATCACAGAGTCCCACATATGTAATAGGGAATCTAAGTACTTGATCCATCATCCGCTGCCTCTAGGTGCGTTATCAGAAATGGATCAGAAATGGAGGTGAGACTCAAACCCAGCTCTGACATGGGATGTGGGAAATTCAAAGTGGTAGCTAAATCCATACATCACATGCCTGCCCCATGAAAACAGATTTTGGATACTTCAGAAAAAAACATTGATTGATATATGTAGTAAATACCACGCATGTATTTTATAGAACTATCTTTAAGAAAATTCAGTATATCAAATGTTTATATAGCAGTGTAAGCTCATATGTTGAATGGCAGTCATCACATTATATTTTAAACGTTTTATAATTCAGAATTTTCATGTAGGTTAAGTGGATATTTCAGTATAAATGAATGTGTTTAGGTGAATTGTCTAAGTAAACTGTATTTCATGTTTTCTTTGAAAATTTTGGGCGACAGTAGATCAAAATGTCTTATGAGACTTAATATTTTCTCAAACGGTACATTTTGAAAACTGCACAATCATATTACAGCGAAGATACTGCCATTGGTGAAATTCACCAGTCCTATTTAGATTTTCCCAGTTTCACAGGTATTAATTTAGCTAAGTATATTTGTGTTTGTCAACTTCTGGGGTCTTGGTTGTGTTTCACTGGTGTATATGTTTATCTCTCCACCAACACTACACTGTTTGACTTTTACAGCTATTTTAAAATACATGTAAGCCTTAATACCATGTAGAATGACGCCTTCTACTTTATTCTTCTTGAAATGATTACTATAATTCAAGATTATTATAGTCATTTAAGGCCTATACTTTTCTGTGGAATTTTAGAAAGAGCATGACTATGTAAAACTATTGCTGAAATTTTCATGGGAATTACATTAAAGCAGTATGTCAATTTGGGGACAAGTTATTTCTTTACTTGATTGACTCTTCAGATCCTTAAACAAAGTCTTACTATTATTTAGGTCTTTTTAAAAAGTGTTTCATCAGTTTGTGTAATTTTCCACATATGGATCCTGTACTTGTTTTAAGTATATAACTATTTATTTATTTTTGTTGATTATAAGTTTTATTGTGAGTGGTCATTGTTTGAATATAGAAATGTAACTACGTTTTATCTTCATTTCATATTGCATATCTTTAGAAATCACTTAGTTCTAATTCCCTTATTAGCTCCATGAGATGGATTGAAGATATTTTTTAGAATTTTCTATGCAATCTTGTCATCTGCAAATAGAAGCAATTTAATTTCTTTATGACTTATTTGTCTTTTATTTATTTTTTCATTATTGCACTGCCTATAACACTAAGCACAATTTTGAATAAAAAAAGCAGACATTTTTTGCTTCATTCTGTATCTTAGGGGAAATTGATTAGTCTGTAGTGACATGCTCTTTATCAACTTAAGATAATTCTTCTCTATTAATTTGTTGACAACTTTTTATCATCAAAATACACTGCAGTTTATTACATGCTTTTTTGTCATAATTGCTATGATCATGTGATTTTTTTTGATTTTCAAATCGTGAGCCCATTTTGCATACTTAAAATTAATATTTTTGCTCAAATTAATATATTTGGTGTACAATTGTTTCTACGCATTGTTGGGTTCAGTTTACTAAATTTTGTAGAATTTCATGTTGCTAAGTTTATGATATAAATTAACTTGTCAGATTTTATTGTGGCTGTTTCGCATGTGTCATCCTTTGGTACCATTGTAATACTGGCTATATAATGTGAGCATGGAAATATTCCCCACTTTTTACTGTGTAATTTTTTTCTTTAAATATTTATAGTATTGTGGAAGAAAATCTGTGTCTGGATATTTCTTTTTGCAATATTTTGTTTAAAAATTCAGAGTCATTAATGGTAATAGAGTTATTGAAATTAAATATTTCAGGATTTTGTTTAAGTTTCAAGTTTGTGATTTTTCGGAATTGGTCAATTTCTTTGACTTTTTAGAATTTATACACATGAGGTTTCTCCTAGTATTTCTTTATCATGCTTCTGATGTCTGTAGGATCTCTTGTGTTTTCTAGTGGCATAAGAGAGTTTCAGGCTTAAGGGTGAGGCTGTTTCAGTAACCCAGCACCTTGTGGGGTATGATCCTTTTTGATTATTTGGGATGGACAGAAGTTGAGTTAAGCACTTTTGTGGTGGGCTCTCTTTATTGGTGACTGCTCTTCCCCTCCTCTGAAGCCTCTGAGTCAGGTAAGATAAGACCCAAGAGGTTTCCTGGGCTGGGGCAATACTGTCTCTCCCATACCCTGCCTTGCATGCATCATGGGGAAGGAGAATGCAGCTTTTCCTGGCCACTTACTATCTGCAAATCTCTGCACTGGCCCCCTTGTCAGTTGTGTCTGGCATACCTGCTGCTTTCAGAAGGACTCCTATTTCAAACAGGACAAGAAGGCACCCACTCTGGCTCTGATACTAGACTAGAGACCCAGATCATCTTCCCTTGGGTTAGGGAACATGAGATGTCCAGCTTGTGGGGTTCCTATTGTCCTGGAGTCCCACACCACTTCACCTAACCCGCTCAGTGTTAGTTCCAAGGCTTACAGTCGTAGTTCTCAGGGAGGAACAGGGGAAAATGTGCCTATGTCATTGTCTCTGCACCATGATTTTATATTTAAACTTTAAAATATCAAACTCTATCTTTATACTTTTAAAAATGTAAATAAATTAATTTGACGAGACAGGTTAAGAAACAAAAACACAAAAAGCACACAATCATTTTTCATTTTTTTAACTAAAAATCATAACAATACCCTGTCTTTTTGGATTTTAAGAGATGTAGAAGTATGTCAAATATTTATTACCTTTTATCCACAACTTAATCCCAGGGATACTAGGTCAATTGTTCATATTTCTTACCTTTATGAATAAATAATGTGAACAATTAACAGTGACTTCTCATTCCTTCTCTCTGGGCCACAAGACTGACGTATGTTTTTTCTTTCTCTTTGTGCACACACATATACACTCACCAAACACACAGTTACCATTTTCTTTCACCAGTAATTGTGTTAGTCACCAAGGGATCAATATTTTCCAGAAATACTCATTTTCTATATTTTTCTTGTTTATATGGATATCATGAAAGAAATGCTTAATGAGTGTTAATGGCGTCTCTTTTTTTTTATTGTGCATTATCTCATTTTATATTCACAATAAGCCCATCAGGAAAATTGCACTGTAATCTCTATTTCAAAAAAGATACCAGAGCTTAGAGTGGTTCTATAAATTGCCAAGGCTCACATCCCATTGCAGTGCCAAGACACTACACAAAGGAATCCCAGTCCTGACTCTGGATTGTGCTACTGCAGAATATGTGGCAGAACTTTCCTTCTCAGACTCTTTAACTAACAATTGTTCATCTGATTGTTGGATACTTTTCACTTGATCTTAGTCAAAAGGCCAAGGAGCGATGATGGGTAATTTTCCTATCTTTCCTTTCTGCTCTCCCCATTCTTTGCTGTGTAGATTGGTGGTCACTACCACTCAGCCCTCCTTATCTAAAAGCAATGTAACAACAAATATACGTGTCTTCTGAATAAAACTTGAGTTGTTCAGTATCTCTGTCTTCTCCTGGAATATGGCAAACCCGTTTTCATGATTTATCTGCCAAACAACCATCTTTCTAATATCTCTTGTTATTCTTTATAATTTTTCTACTCTTTGAACATTAAGATCTCCTATCTTAAATCAACATTAATTATCTTACATGTTCTCTGTTTTGTGACATCACATTCTTTATCCATTTTTCCTTTGAAAGTATAGCCAGGGCCAGTGCTGTACTGTAGCAGGTAAAGCTGCCGCCTGCAGTGCCGGCATCTATATAGATGCCCGTTCAAGACCCGGCTGCTCCTCTTCAGATCCAGCTCTCTGCTATTGCCTGGGAAAGCAGTAGAAAATGGTCCAAGGCCTTGGGCTCCTGCACCTGCATGGGAGACCGGAAGAAGCTCCTGGCTCTTGGCTTCGGATTGGCACAGCTCTGGCCGTTGCGGCCATCTGGGGAATGAACCAGCAGATTGAAGACCTCTCTCTCTGTCTCAATCTCTCTCTGTAACTCTCTTTCAAATAAATAAAATAACTCTTAACAAAAAAGAAAGTATAGCCATGACTTGACTTTTTAAAGATACCCTGCTTATGTTGAATTCTCTTAGTTTCTATAAGTCTGAAAAAAATACTTATTTTGCCTTCATTTTTGGAGTCAGAGTGTATTTGAATTTTGAATTCTAGGTTTTAACTATTTTCCTTTGCATTTCAGTATTTCCTTTAATGTTTTTCAGTTGTCCCTTGCCCAATAATCTCCCAACATTTACTTTTGCTGATATATAATCTGCAGTGAATAAAATTGTTTTTGTTAGCACTTTATATATATATGTGTGTGTGTGTGTGTATATATATATATAGTTTATGTTATTTAGAAGGTGTTTTTCTTAATCTTCTTTTGCTGTGGCTCTATGGTGTTGATACTATGCCTGATGTGTTGTCTAATTTTTATTTATCACACCCATAGTGAAAGTAATTTTCCACTATGAAGGTGCCTTTCTGTCTTCAGTGAATGAAATCTATGCCAGTTTTCTCTTTAATCTTACTTCTTCACCTTTCCAAAAATTAATTTATCCAGTACCTCTTAGTCTTTCTTGAAATTCTTCAATCATTACCATTTCTTTGGACTATAAATCTCTCATATCTTCTACTACAACTCTTTCCTTTCTTTACTCTTTCTGTTGATCTAAAAACATACACTATGCATTCTTACCAGGTCTTAGTGAAAAACATTTTCTCGAAAAAATTCTTGTTCAATATTCTCACTCCCTTTGTGAATCAGTTCAATGGTCACCTACTTTGATCTAATATTTTCTTGTGAGGCTTTCTGACTAGTTCCCATCACTCTTTTTTATAGTCCATATATTCATGTTTCATTTCTCCTTTGTTTCATTATTCTTCCTGTTAACAGATGTTGTTCCTTTCTTTATTCTATACCTAACATACTTATTTAAAAAACTTTAAAAACTAATATGACCAAACTTAATTTCATTAATTAATTAATTTCATTAATGCCATCTCACTTGTTAAAGTGATAAGTTGAAGTACATAATTGATCAAAAAGGCAGCTCATGGCAAGAGCCTTGGGTGATTACTGACGTCATAAATAAGTGTCAATTGTTAAATCAACAATGAGAGTCACTGTGCACCTGCTCCCCACATAGGATCTCTGTCCTTAATGTGTTGTACTATGAGAATTAACTGTAAAGCCACTAGTCAAACAGTACTCTATATCTTGTGCAGTCGTGTGGGTGCAGTCTGTTGAAACCTTTGCTTAGTATATACTAAGTTGATCTTCTGTATATAAAGAAAATTGAAAATAAATCCTGATGAAGAGTGGGATGGGAGAGGGAGTGGGAGAGGGGATGGCTGCAGGTGGGAGAGAGGTTATGGGGGAAGAAGCCACAACAATGCAAAAGTTGTACTTTGTAAATTTACACTCATTAAATAAAAAAAAACTAATATGACAATTTTTTTGTAAATTGTGAAATACTTTACCATAATTTATTATTTTGGGGAATATAGTCTGTCTTAGCATTAGATTTCTCATTTGTTTTGAAATATGATTTGCAGACTCTTGCATAGTGAAATTCTCTTTCTGCTAAGCCCTCACTGCTTCAGAGTTTAGAGTTTTCTTTTCATCTCCATCTGAATCCCCAAGGACTCATTTAATAATCAAGGTCTTAAATGGGCAACTTTGGGACTACAGTTGCCTACATAGTCCAAGTACCTTTGTTCTGGTGCAAACTCCATTACTCCATAGACTAAATATCTCTTGTTGGCATTGCCTGTCTTTGCTTCCAGATCATGTTGTGTGTTCCCTTGTATTTTTTATAAAACTTTTAATGTAACCACAATCTTTTAATATTCAAATTTTCTTTTTAAACATATTAAGTGTTGACTCAGTTGCAAAATTAAAATGGTCATCAAAAATAGCATTGCAATGCTATCTTTGTCTTACATTTATTCAATTATTATTTGCAGGACTTACCTGTGAATCAGAATCACCCTCCCAGGTAATGAACTAAACATGTTTTTATTAAAGATTTGTTTATTTATTTGAAAGTCAGAGTTACACAGAGGAGAGGCAGAGAGAAAAAGAGTGAGAGAGGTAGCTCTTCCATCTGCTGGTTCACTCCCCAATTAGCTGCAACAGCCAGAGCTTTGCCAATCCGAAGTCAGAAGCTGGGAGCTTATTCTGGGTCTCTCATGCAGGTGCAGGTCTTCTGCTTTCCCAGGCCATAGCAGAGAGCTGCATCAGAAGTGGAACAACTGGTTCTCGAACTGGCACCCATATGGGATGCTGGTGCTTCAGGCCAGGGTGTTAACCTGCTGTGCCACAGTGTTGGCCCCCAAACATGTTTGTTGATCCCAATGTTACCAGTTAAAGGAGGAAAACAAAAGAATCAACAAATAAGTATAACTGTTATAAGTTAAAAATAAAAGAGTAGTTAGGGGATAAGAGAAGAGTGTTGTTTTCAGTAAGATATTAAATAAGAATTTTGTGATGACAGGGTATTTCACTATTGAAGTGACAATTGTGGGTAGTAGCTAAGTTGTATATGGGCAAAAGTATTTGTTGAAGCAAAGACAGCAATTGCAAAGGCTTTGCTTTGCTGATAGTAGAGTTAGGCCGCGGTCTCATTTTTCATTCTAGATACCTCATTTAGTAAATGTAGCTTGCTTTAGCCCTAACAGTTTTCTAATCAAAATTGTGTTTAAGGGCAGGCATTTGGCTTGATGGTTAAGATGCCTGCAAAATTACGTTTGATACCCAGTTTCATTTCTGAAGCCAGATTTCTGCTAATACAGACCCTGGAAGGAATAGTGAATAGTGATGGCTCAAATAATTGGGTTCCTGCCCCCCACATGGGGGATCTTGATTGAATTCCTATCTTCTGCCTTTGGCCACCCCAGCTTAGGTCATTGATGGCATTTGGGGAGCAAACCAACAAATGGAAGTTCTTTTTCTATCTCTTTATCTCTCTTTCTAATTCTGTTTCTCCCAAATACATATATACATATGTAAGTATTTTTAAAAGATTAATTCCAAACTACACTGCTAACTAAACTTCTTGGAACATGCTTTCTGTTTGTCCATCTTAAGAGGTTTTCCTGTGCTTAAAAAATATTTCTCAAAACCAAGCATTTCAGACAATTACTTTTTCTTCTATAAATTACATCTATCTCTACAACAAATAAGAATTTTTTGGACTCTATTCTGATTCTACTGTTTTATTTTATATCCATATTTTATACAAATAAAACATTGTATCTTAGGTAAAATACAGTTTAGTTACTCTACCAAGCCTCTAATATTGAAAAAAAGTTTTTATGTGTGTATAACTACATGATAATTACATTAGCAAACAAAAAGTGAAGCCTAATTTATTGATTACTTCATTTAAGATATAGCTATATCTAGTGTATTTTGAATTGATTTCAGATTTGTTTATGCATTTTCCAGTTATAGTTTATAGAGTTTACCTTCTTTTTTTAAACTTTTATTTAATAAGTATAAATTTCAAAAGTACAACTTTTGGATTATAGTGGCTTTTCCCTCCATAACCTCCCTCCCACCTGCAACCATCCCATCTCCCACTCCCTCTCCCATCCTATTCACATCAAAATTCATTTTCAATTATCTTTATATACAGAAGATCAACTTAGTATATACTAAGTAAAGATTTCAACCGTTTGCACGCACACAGATACACAAAGTATAAAATATTGTTTGAGTACTAGTTTTATCATTAATTTGCGTAGTACAACACATTAAGGACAGAGATCCTACATGGGGAGTAAGTGCACAGTGACTCTCGTTGTTGATTTAACAATTGACACTCTTATTTATGAAGTCAGTAATCACCCAAGGCTCTTGTCATGAGCTGCCAAGGCTATGAAAGCCTTTTGAGTTCACCAACTCTGAACTTAGACAAGATCATAGTCAAAGTGGAAGTTCTCTCCTCCCTTCAGAGAAAGGTACCTGCTTCTTTGATGACCTGTTCTTTCCACTGGGATCTCATTCACAGAGATCTTTCATTTAGGTCTTTTTTTTTTTTTTCTTTTTTTTTGCTAGAGTGTCTTGGCTTTCCATGCCTGAAAGACTCTCATGGGCTTTTTAGCTGGATCCGAATGGCTTAAGAGCTGATTCTGAGGCCAGAGTGCTGTTTAGGACATCTGCCATTCTATGAGTCTGCTATGTATCCCGCTTCCCATGTTGATATTAATAATACAAACTCACTAGGGTTGTTGTGAAAAATAAATGAATTGTTATAAATCTAGAAGATCATTACACAGCAAGTACAATAAACATAATTGTTGATAATACTAAAAATAATTTAGTATCTGATCCAGTGTCTTAAGTGATGTTGTTTTATAATAATTTTAGGAAATATACAATGCTTAGAAACACAAGTTCTGGCATTTTGTTTTTATATGATCTATTTTGGTTCTGATGATAATCTTAAATTTAAAAATGGTAAACAAATAGCTCATGTTATTTAAATAAAAATTAGTTTATGAGGTGATTTGCATTGGTTTTACCTTTCTATAACACAATCAAATAATTACAGTAATATCTAGAGAGTGAACTCTTAGCTCAGTTCATTTATTTATGTATTATGATGGTTTATTTTCTAATGTCACACATAAGGATTTTCACAGTGAATACTTCTAAATTGATGCCTTAAATGAAGTATTTGTAAGAAATTGAACAATCTTTATGTTCTTTTACTCAGAACATATTTTATTGACAGTGACCTCAGAAAAGCAGAGCTGCCTCTGAGAAAGAACAGTGGTTGATGGGTTCCTGTAGTGAAGTCAGACAGGGTTGTAACACTGACTAAATGCTGGACTTGATCATCTACAATCTCCCAGATTCATCTTCTTCAATGTCACCCTGAAAAGGATAGTCCACTTCATTTCTAACATTCCTTCTACTCTGAAAAGAAAACATCTAGGAGAGAATGAAAAGGTGTGCGAATCTATTGTGATAAAACAGAAATAAATTATACCAGGGCTAAATTTATAAATAAGAACCATAATTACTTTATAACTTTAAAAATGGTACATTAGCCCATTTTTCTGTCTCTGTCTTTGTAACAGACACCCAAGGCTGTGCACTTATAAGGAAAAGAGGGGGGCAGGTGCTGTGGCATAGCAGGTAAAGGGGCTGCTTGCAGTGCCTGCATCCCAAATGGGTGCCAGTTTGTGTCCCGGCTGCTCCTCTTCCAATTCGGCTCTCTGCTATGGCTTGGGAAAGGAGTAGATGGCTCAAGTGTTTGGGCCTCTGCACAAGGGGAGACCCAGAAGAAGCTCCTGGCTCCTGGCTTTGAATTGGCCCAGCTCCCATCATCGCGGCCATTTGGAGAATGAACCAGCGGGAAGATATCTATCCCTCTCTGTCTCTGCCTTTGCCTTTCTACAACTCTGTCTTCTAAATAAAGAAAGAAAGAAAGAAAGAAGAGAGGTTTATTTAGCTCTCAGTTCTGGAGGTTCACAAGTTCGGCACTGGAATCTGCTCAACTCTGTAGAAGTCACAATCACAATACGGGAGTAAATGACAGGGTGCCAAGGTGCTAGGCTCACTTCTAACATCCTGCTCCTGTGTACTAATGTAATCTGACAGTAGATAGAACTCCCATTCAGAAATATAATGCTCCCAAGGCTAATTATCTCCCCCTCAGCCTCAGCTCAAATCACCAAACTTCTAGTATATGCACCTTTGGGAGGCACACTCATACCAAGTCTAAACCATAGGAAGTATTCAAATCAGATAATTAAAACCTCTGGCTAACTATGCTGTGCTGACAAACCTGATACTTATTTACTGGTAATTTGATGTTTACTCAGATCCAGATTATGTCTCAGCTTACAAATGAGGGCAAATCAATAATAGCTAATCAATTTGAAACAGAATGCTTTAATTATATTGCCTATGTTTTTTATTTAGTGAAAATGTCATCATATGTAGGGCAATAGTTGGTGTTTTTGCATTCAGGAATCATTGCCTTGGGATTTGTTGTGGCCCAGGAGGTTAGCTGCTGCATGGGATATCTCATCCTATGTTGGAGAATGTGAGATGGAATCCAGCTAACATGGCTGTTTGCAAAGGCAAAGAGGCCAAAAGAGGTTACTACTTTTGTGTAAGCACTTTGTCACCCAGAACAAAAGTCCCCAGTCAATTACTGAGGAAGATAGAAAGAATGGTGAGCAGGCAAATAGGAGTATCTATAGAAATGTCAGACAGAAATCTGTAGACAGAAATTCTCATTGAAGGTTTTGGAAAAGTACAGTGCCTATAACCTGATTCTTAAATAACTCCAACTACATGTTAATATATGAAAAGAAATATACCAAAAATGTCTGTTGTTTTCATACGTTGTATACTAAGAGTTTTAAATATAAAGTGTTTTTTCGGCCGGCGCCGTGGCTCAACAGGCTAATCCTCCGCCTTGCGGCGCCGGCACACCGGGTTCTAGTCCCGGTCGGGGCACCGGATTCTGTCCCGGTTGCCCCTCTTCCAGGCCAGCCCTCTGCTGTGGCCCGGGAGTGCAGTGGAGGATGGCCCAGGTGCTTGGGCCCTGCACCCCATGGGGAGACCAGGAAAAGCACCTGGCTCCTGGCTCCTGCCATTGGACGAGCCAGGTGCGCCGGCCACAGCGCGCAGGCCGCGGCGGCCATTGGAGGGTGAACCAATGGCAAAAGGAAGACCTTTCTCTCTGTCTCTCTCTCTCACTGTCCACTCTGCCTGTAAAAAAAAAAAAAGTGTTTTTTCAAGAAGTAAATTATTTCCTAAACATGTGTATCATATTTTCTGCTCCAGTGATTTCCAAAATAATAGTGCACATTAAAATCATTTGGGAACTTAATTGAAATTTTAAATTCCCTGTATTCACAAAGAGTCTGATTATAAAAAATTCTTAGAGTGGTCTGTATTTTAACAAGCACCCCAGATATTTCTATCACAGGTGCTCAGCAAACCCTTCTTCTGTTTTAAAAATTCCTGATGAGAACATTTGCATTCAATTCAGAGTGCATTTCTTGAGTACCTGATTTGGAATCTGAACTGGACATTGTGAGCAATATAAAGACTCGGAAGACCCCGTCCTTCGTAAGCCACTTCCAGGGAAGCAGGAATAGACTCCTTTCACTACTCTAAACTGAGAAGGTTCTTGAAAAGTGCAAATAGCAGAGTGGGCTCATTTTCTTTCTTAGGGCTGCCATTGTGTCACAACATGTTAAGCCCCATTTAGAAAGCACACAATCCATGTTGGAGTGCTTAGATCAAGTACTGCTTCTGCTTCAGATTCTGCTTTCTGATAATGAGTCTGAGAGGTTTATACACTTAGCACCTGCCATCCAGTTGGGAGGTCCAGACAGAATTCCTGGCTCCTGGCTCCTGGCTTCTGTCTGGCTGAGCCCTAGATGTTGCAGGCATTTGGAGAATGAACTAGCAGATGGAAGATCTCTCTCTCTCTCTCTCTCTTTCTCTCTAATTCTATCACCTCTGTCATTTTGCCTTTCAAATACATGAAGAAAAAAACCACTATTACTATTAACTCTTATGCATTTTTGATTATTTGACTAATTACAATCTTCACCAATATACTTTAAGCACCACAAGAACACCTAGATATGTTTTCACCCCATTGCATTACCTGTTTTTAGGAATGCTATAAATAATTGTATGTGATAAATATCAATCAAATGAACACTGTGCTCTACATGTTGAAAATAAAATTGAAATACATTAATTGGGAAGACCCAACTTCCTTCATAAAGGAGAAGATAGTTCCATTAGATCTGGAAGCTTTCAAGAAATAGAAGTGGAGGAAAGAGCTTTCCAGAGGGAGAAAGCAATGTGATCAAAGGTGCAGGTAACATGAAAGAATATGGCCAATTAGGAAATGTAGAATAATGAACGTGTCTTCAATGGTGGTTCAAAAGAAGAGTTTCTTTGTCTTATCTGGCTTTTCTATTCCTTTGAAAACAAAGTTGAGTCTGACACGTGACAGGGTTTAGCATTACTATTTAGTTCTGATCATTATTTTCTTGAATGTAGTAGCAAGAATGTCTATATTGTCAGAGATTTTACCCACCTTCAAAGATGCTGAATCTGTTAGTTCATTTTCTCTATATAAATGCAGGCTCAATAGATGAAATATTGTAATGGCTAGTCTCCTGGTTAAAACAAATACACACAGACTGAGACACTAAAAAATGGGTGAGGTTCTCTATTGTGGAATTCCTAGTTGCTAATCAATAGTCAGAAACCACTTCTTACTTTTTTGAAATACTGTTAATAGAGTTTCATTAATAATTTTTTAAGGAATCTACTTGGATATTAAATAATTTGTTCTTATAAAATATCTGGGATGTTTGGCTCATCTTTTTAGTGTTTATGTAAATCAAAACTCAACTTATTTCGATATTTTTTCATGTTTTCACTGACAATTAGTTAACTGAGTTATGACATAATAATAAAACTGCTATAACTTTTATAACAAAAATGTATACATGGGGTCTTCCTGGAGAAGGAGAGCTATAAAAAGTTTGCAATAATTACAAATAATTTTTGCAGCAAAATGAACATCTTTTACTTCTATTTTTCCATAAATTTTTGAAGTACTTGGTATCTTTCAATTACTTCATTTGTTTCCTTTTTCTTCTATTTCTTCTTTGACATAAAAGACACTTTTGAAAAATCACAATCGGCTTAAAGGTGGTGAAATTATCAAAAGAAAAGTCCTATTATATAATAGAGACAATTAAAAGTATTTCGTATATATAACTCAGAGGTATGATGAAAAATGGGGGCACATAATAACTGTATATGAAAACTTGTGATGATAAGTTATAAAGGAGAATGAAGATTTATTTTAGCTGGCTAAGGTCTTACAAGAAGGAATAATGATTTGAAGTTTTAAAAAGATAATAATTTAAGTATAATGAAAAATGTGTCTGCCATTGAGAACAATTAGAAAGAATATTCTTCCCTGTAGACATGAGCACTAGAGATGATCAAAAACAGACAAGATAAAACCTTTGAGGATCTAATAGATAGAAAGTCATTTATAATGTCCTATTTCCTGGTCTGAGTAGGACTTTCTTCTATAATGTATCCTTAATCACTTGAAAAAGAAATTAATGATCCATGAAATGGGAATTCTTATTTCAATAGGTAGGTTATTCCATAGACTTTGAAAAGATCTGTGGTTGCGGCCAATACTCCTATTACCTTCAAAGGTCCTATATTTCTAAGGCAACTGCTATTTCCTACCAAAATATCTTTTCTGCTTTCTGTTTTCTTTGATTTGGTTGATTAAAAACAACTGTTTTATATAAACAAATGTCTTTCCCAACTATTATCTATCATTTACTACCAACTTACCTACCTATCAGTCATCTATCATCTATATATCTCTTCCTGTTTCTTAATAAATATTTTTAAGATTTATTTATTTATTTGAAAGTGTGAGAGAGAGAGATACAGAGAAAAAGAGATAGATCTTCCATTTGTTGATTCACTCCCCCAATTGGCTGCAACCACCTGATCTGGGACAGGCCAAAGCCAGGAGCTTGAAACTCTGGATCTCCAACAAGGGTACAGGGGCCCAAAAATTTGGGCAATTTTCTGCTGCTTTCCCAGGCTCACTAGCAGGAAATTGGTTAGGAAGGGGAGCGGCTGGGACTTGAACCAGTGCTCATACAGGTTGCCGGTGTTAGGAACACTTAACTGGCTGTGCCACAATAAAAGCCCTTATTTCTCCAGGTTGAGTAAGATCATTCTCTTATAAAATATAATCATATTGAAGGCCAAGTTCACAATGTTTGTTTCAAACTTCTTAGTTTGAAATCTCCATAGATAATTTTTATTGCTAATTATTTTAGGTACTGTTGACCCTAAAGAGAAACTGAGGCATGAATACATGAAGGAGCAAAAAGGTTTGTCTGGCCTTATTTAGAGCTGTAGCTCAGTAAACTATGAAAGTAAAGCAGTTTGAATTTGCGCTTGAAAATCTTATAGATTGCAAATAGATTTTAATGGTACATCTGCATGTAGGGAGAGGAATTGCATCAGTTGTTTACCAATATTTTGTATTGGTGCAGGCAGAGTAGCACTCCTGTCTTATAAATAAGAGTCTGCATAACTAAGGAATATATGTGAGGCAGCTCTATTGGTAGAAAAAGGAAGGTACAGGGAAGGGAAAGGGAAAAAGAAATCTATGGGAAAAAGAAGGTGCTACAGTGATGATCCTGATAGCTGTCTGTAGAATTGGAATGTTCCACTTTTGTGAAAGCTGTAGCTCTCAACACGTAAATGACAGGTATAGAGAATTTGGTGGCATGGTGGAGTCTCAGCCTATAGTGCAAAAAGATGGTATATCCGGTGGAGTCAAAAACTCTCTGATATATACTAGAATATAGTCAGATCTCATGTGTCCCTGTGGTCTGAGGCTTGAGTTGCCTATGTTTGTGATGTCCTCTAATTTTTAATGATTTTGCCATAGTTCTCTTCAAAGTAAATGATTACCAGATTTTCTGGGTTGATTTCTGCATGCAGAAGCATGCACAGAGGCCTGAGTACACACGTGCACATAACACACATGCAATACACACAGGTATGCACATATATATCTCTATCTTCTTTCTGATTCCTTTACTTTAACTTTTTTTCCACCATACAGATTAGGCTGTATGTTTTAATGCCAGTGTAAAGGAGTACCAAATGTTAAATAGCTGCTTTCAGAACATTAATTTCATATGTTGTATATATTAAATTAATAAATGACAAAGAATGAAGATTCAGCTTCTTGGGATGTTCCAAACTAAGTAAATTAGAAGAGTAAGAATAAGAGTGTTAGCAATGGACACAATGCATATAGGAGAATCTCAAAAGCCTAGAATCATAGGATTAATTATATAGGAGATTTGTAACAAGAATAGTCAGAATTTCAAGTTTCAGACTTATTCGTTAGCTCAGACTATATATAAAATGGAAAATGGAGTGGAGTGATGACTATTTCTGATTTAGTAGTTGGGTATTTTATTGACTGAGTTACATGTGTGTTATTTAGATTTAGACATTTAAAATATTTCTTAAATGTCTGTTTGGTTTTCAACTGTTTAAGATAACTTTAAATTATTCAAATCCACATTATAATTACTGATGAACCCAAATGTAATCATTTGCATTATTTTGTTTCAAATCAAATAATCACCAACACACACACACACAAACACACACACACACAAACACACACATATATACTCACACATACAGTTGGATTTAAAAAAATTCGTGGAGAATGCATGCTATCTTTTAATTTTAGTTTTCCATGAATTTTTGGAAGACTCCTTATCCATATACCTATATATCATTAGAATATCATTTAATGCTACCCTACTGAAGATCATATACTGAAATTACTTTACTGCTCCTAAAATTCTGTTGCTCTCACCAGACTGCTGCTTTTTATTGCTTTTTACTAACCCTGAATCTTCCCCTCAATTTTAGAAAATTTGATTTAAATTATTTTATAAATTCATGGTTCATATGGCCCTTTCACACTCTAGTAGTTGAGGAAATAGATGGTTTCCATCTGTTTTAGCACTCAGAGAATTCAATTCCCAATATATCTGGATTTGTGATTTCACCATTATAATGCTCCTGTTCCCTTTAGGGACATATTTAGTCTTTAATTAGGAGCTCACAACTCCAGCTTTGCCTTTCTTCTTCTTATTCTGAACTTCAAGAGATAAATCATTGTGGTGTCTTCTCAGTAAGTTTTGAGCATCCTTCATTCTTTTGCTCCTACTTCTCTTTTTCCTCTGTCTTCATTTTTCTCTTATTAAGACAGAAAAAGGAAAGGAAAGGCAATGGAATTTCATCTTTTCTCTAGTGAATATAAAATATGTTCTATTCTAATATTGCTTGGGCAAATACTGTGTTCCTGTGTCTACTTTGTTTTTGTTGTTAGATTTTATTTATTTATTTATTTGAAAGGTTACAAAGAGGGAGAGAGAGAGAGAGAAGAGAGAGAGAAAATCTTCCAGCCACTGATTCACCCCCGAGATGACCACAAAGGCTAGGGTTGGGCAAAGCTGAAGCCATGAGCTAGGAGCTTCTTCTAGGTATCCCACATGGGTAGCAGGGACCCAAGCACTTGGGCTTTTTCTCCTATTTTTCCCAGGCCATTAGCACCAGCATTGGAGGTTGTGGCTTTACTTGCAATGCCACAATGCCAGCACCCTGCATCTACTTTCTATAATGCTCAAAGTTGGCCCACATTACTATGGTAGTTGGAAAATGTCAAGCTATTGTTTCAATATTGTTCAAAAGACCATCTTTACACTAATTTTTTACCTTGTACTAATTATAACATAATTCTAACCTTTCAGGTGCAAAAATTTATTTTTCCTTTAAACATTTTAAATAATTTATAAATTTTAGTGGTAGAAGTAAACCTCAATCTAATATGTAAATTAGCAAAGACATGTGTTTTTAATTCCTAGATATGAAACAAAATAATCACAAGTACACTCTGGGGTATCATGTTTGACAAAGTAATACATGGTGTATGAAAACTATCACATTTTGACTTCTTTGAATGTTGTTAATCTATAATTATATTCTTCAAAGCAGAGATCTAATTTATTCTTAATTAATTGATTGTGATGAATATGCTATAAATTATTGAATGTTATTTATAATGTTTAGCACTCAACACTAAACACGAGAAATATATATTCATAATAATCATACAGACATCGATCCCTACATATTAGTACATTGTGATTAGTGGTTTCAATTCCAAAACACTGTTACATATCTACTTTGCTTCCTTTGTGTTTAAGAAAAAAGGTAAAAGATTGTCATTCAAAGGGTTATCTACTAAGTCGTGGAAAATCCGATAGCAGCTAAATTCATGAACCTTTTGTGACAAATACTTTTATGAAAGGAATGTATTAAGAAATTAAAGATTCATATCAAATACTGATAAAAGAGGAAGGAATGTCAGTCATACAATATTTTTAATAAGAGAGCACGTATGTTTTCTAGTCAATAGTCATTGGTGAAGTTTGTTTTTCTTCAAAGGAAGTGATTCCATATTTTTTGCAGCTTGCATCGTTCACAGCATTTCCAAGTGTTATTTCCTGTGATTAGACATTGTAATGTTTTCTAAGCTTTCTCTTTGAGAAATTCTGAATTAACTTTTATGCTCAAAGGTAATTATGAGAATCCATTTTCTGTTTTCTCTTTTCATTAAAGTTTTCATTTTAAAAAAATACTAATGAGATGATAGCTTCATATATTCTTTCTTGTGGAGATGTGTTTGTGGTGAAATGACTAAAGAAATTAGGCACAATCGGAACTATATCTTTCTAATGTTTCTTTAGCTGTTAAAGGATTCCATACTTCAAAGCTCTGAGGATTTTAGACTACAACTTTTGTTTTTCTCATGCTTTCCTTTTTGTTTTAAAATAAATGTTACTAACTAAATATATTCTAAAGCCATCCATTCATATTTATTTATTTAGATGCTTTTATTTTAATTTGTTCTTTACAACATTTATGGAAGTAACAGAATATAAACAAGGATTTACTTCATGTTAATTTAGAGTATCTTTTTCAATCTGCATAAAAGCATATAATTTTACCTTTGGAGATACGACAATATTTGTCATTAATTTATACTGAAATTTTAAGTTTCTTTCTCAAGATTGTCCCCGCAAGTTGTAAGGAAATTGGTATTACTGTAACAGAGTAAAATACTGTACATTTTTCAAGTTTTTTTACAAGATTTATTTATGGCTAAGTCATTTAAAAGCACTATTTAATAAAATATCAGAAAAAAGAAAAATTAGGTATAGACTGTCCCATTTATGAAACAAAGAAAAAACTTAAAGCAAATAATGCTTTACTGATCTTAAAATGTTTAAATATGCAAACAAACTATAAATGCATTTGAATTTTTTTAAGATTTATTTATTTGACAGAGTTACAGAGGGAGAACTAGAGAGGGTGAGAAAGGTCTTCCATCTACTAGTTCACCCTAAATGGCCAGAGCTAAGCCAGGCAAAAGCCAGGAGCCAGGAGCTCCTTCCAGGTATCCCACTTGGGTGGAAGATCCTAAACACTTAGGTGATCCTCTGCTGCTTTTACAGGTGCATTAGCTCGACAGAAATTGGCACCCATGTGGGATGCTCATGTTGCATGTGTTGGCTTTTCCCAGTACACCACAATGCGTTTTCAGGCATTTGAAATTTTTAGCCCTACCCACTCTTCTAACAAAATATATCAAAAAAGTCAATTAGAGACAATTTCATGTGTTTAATATGAGAAAACACCTGTTACAGTTTTTGAAACCATGAGAATCATAAATAGAAACTAAAGAGAATTTTAAAATAATTTTGGGTAATCAAATAAATAAATTGTTTGATACTATATAATTCTTTGATAAGAATTAGAATATTGGAGTTAGGCCTGGCTTCATATTTCTCTAACACTTTGAATCAAAATGAACTTGGAATAATTACAAACATCAAAAATTCAATATTTTTCATTTATAGAAAAGCAATATTTTATCCATTTTAAGAAACTGAAATAAATTTCAATGAACAGATTGTTCAAAAATGTTTCTCTATTGTCCCATAAAAATAGTTAATTTCTAACATAATATTGCAATACTCTGGATATTAGCAAAATTATAGGAGAAAAAAAATCAAGGATTTACATCACATCTATTCTGATGGTAACACCTCATGTTCTGGAGGGCGTTAGACTACCCAGTCACGGTAGATACCAGAACTAGACCTTGGCGTAGCTCCTTCACAGGACATACACACAGTGGTCCAAAGAATCCCCTGTAGCTAGAGTAAAATGTCGTGTCTGGAAGATAGTTTATTTCCACCCGCAGGAGTGGAGTGGTTAAGCAGGAGCTCTGAAATCTTTGTCTTCATAAGACTCCCTTTCTTCCCTTCAATTAGTTTTCAGAGTCTGACATCTGTCTGCCTTGCGACTCTCCAAACTTATTTTCTCATTTATTCCTGTGTTTTTAGTTTGGGGTCCCACAAAATAGACTCTGAGATGGTGAATGTGGAAGGAGGGCTGCCCTTAAGGAAAGCTATCATGGTATATCAGTGTAAGAAATTGGGAAAGGCGGGTCGGCAAAGGGAGGAGCTGACTGTAATATGTTTATAACTGAATATGTAGAGATCTCTCGATCTGGGAGGGAATTCAGTGTTCCCCCAAATTAACGTTTTGGAACTGAGTCTTATATTCCTGCTTTGTCTGATCATTTTCCATAAGCAACTCTTATAATACTGGGAGAGTTATGAGCTCTCTACTTGGAGACTATGGCCAGTGAAAGACATAGCTGTGAGTCATCAAAGGCTGACATTAAAAGCAACTAGGGAGATAGGTACATTGGCTTCGCTAAAAAGATTTAGGCAGAGCTCCCAGCATATACAATGAAATGTGCCACAATCCGCTCACATCCATTCGATTCCTGGAGCAATTTGTACCACCTACAGAAAGCTTCTCCCGTATTGTTATTGATCTTGTTCCCTTGGAAATTACAAGATTAAGATATTTCTGTTTCCATTGGTTCTTTGCTGATCAGTTCATAAAAGTCACTACACCAGATTCTCCCAGCTGCACAACACTCAGGTTTCTTGGCTGTTCTGGAATTACACCGCTTTTTCTAAAGCACTTTGAGCTGGGTGAATCTCTAAGAGGTGGTTCACAACCGTCTTCCTTAGGAACCTGGGCTGTTTTTTAAACCTGCATCCTGACATCTGAAGAGCTGCTAGATTTGTGGCTTCCTTACAGGTAGGATTTACTTTCTGTCTTTCATCTTCCAATGTCTGCTCTGCCTCTGACCTCTGCTTAATGAATGTTTTTATTTGTTGTTTTTTGTTTCTTTTTTTTAATCGTGTCTGGGGTTCACTCTTTATTGGGTCTAATTGTAAGACAATACAAAAGCCCAAACTTTGAATTTGAAGTGCTTTTACTTTGTCTTTCAGCTCTCTCTGGGTTTAGATAATGGATAGTACTGAATAAATGGGTGAGAGGTGATAGGATATAAAAAAAATGAAAATGGGAAGAAGTATAATATTTCAAAACATTATCAGGAGTATTCCACTATCACCTATAGATTTTTTTAATACAGAAAAATATATGATACAGTCAAAGTGTTGATTTGCTTGTAGTAGTAGTAGTAATAGTAGTAGTAATAGTATTGGATTTCTTCTTTAAAACATGCTATAAAATGAAAACTTCACACTATCACACCTTTTTTCTCTCCTGTGATCATGATAGATGTTTTATGTTTATTTATTTATTTTTGTTTACTTGAGAGAGAGAGAGAGAGAAAGCTTTCACTATTGGTTCACTACCCAAATACCTATAACTGCTAGGCCTAATTCAGGCCAAAGTCAGAAGTCATCCAGGACTTTTACAGCAGTGGATGGAAATCTAGCATTTTGTTGTTGTTGTTGTTGTTGTTTTGGCTATCATCTGCTAACTCCCTGTTGGATGAGCAGGAAGCTGGATTGCAAACAGAGGAGCTAGGATTCAAACCTGCACTCCAGTATCAGATGCAGGCATCCCATGCAGCGGCTTAGCCCACTGACCTGTAAAGCCAACCTGACATGTTAAGTTTTAAAACAAAATTATGAGAGCAAGCAAGAAAGAAAGAATCTTTATATATAGGGAACATGGTATAGTTTTTTTAAGAGAATATACATTTAAGATTAATAAAGTCAGTGAAATTTTTGTAACCAAAACCTTCAATTTTCATTAATAAATTGAACAATTAAATTAAGATTTTTTGATGTTTGTGATATACATAATAAGGAACCTCATATTTCTATGTGAAATATATGAGATTCAATCAATATTCTAGTGATGCACATTTTGTGACAATTCATCTCTGAATGACTATGCATGATTTTTTCCAGGATTGCAATTAGCTAGATCCTACAATATGAAAAATTATGCAAGTCACTTTATATTTCATTATTAATTGGGTGTTTCTTCAGCAGTCAAGCCAGGCTCATTTGTTGGAATGGAATGCCACCACTTAATGTATCTAATAATGTGTTCTAAATGATGAAATTACTCACAAGGGAAAATCTGAGGAATAAGATCAATGAACTTATATTACTGTAAATTATCACTGATTAATGAATGAAACATTGAGAATTGAAATTTACTTAGAATTTAAACTTACTGCCAGTTGTGCAAGTTTAAGTAGGATGAACATGCCAACCATTGAAAATACAATTTGTAATAATATGATACTTATACCTGATTCAGGTTACAAATGAAATTAAAAATTTAAGAAATATATATATATATAATATTTATTATACATACAAGTTATATAACAAATATTAATTTAAACTAAATTTGATTAGGAAAGAAAGTCTGTATAAAAAGATTGTTTATTTGTTTTTACCCACATAGACTCTGCCCTAAATTGAGTCTAAAATCACTGTTTTGGAGATGAAACTAATGGCTTAAAATAATTTACTGTAATTTCCCAATGTTACTATTGTGCAATTAGTTGATACTGAAAGAAATGAATCAATATTCCAATTAACAGAACAATATCAACTCAAAGATTTTTTTTCTCAATCGTCACAATATAATAGAGTATTATAAACATGATTGAGACAGAAAACTATGTGAAATTCTCATTTTATATTGAATCGCTATCCCATTTCAAGTGCATGGTTCTCCAAAGGAATATCTTAATCTACAAATTACAAAGTACACTTGATATTTAAAAATAAAGTGAAGCAACAATAATATGGTGGTGCAATAATCATAACCAATGCCAAAGTAAATTTTGATTTCATCTTTTTGAAACTAAAGACAAAACATTTCCCATATCCATATATTTACAAATGTCATGTAATATCTAACACAGTTAATATTGTTTTTTGAAATTTTTGAAAGATTATTTATTTATTTGAGTATCAGAGTGACAGAGAAAGAAACAGACAGATTGATACCATCTGTATACTGACTCACTCTCCAAAAGGCCACAACAGCCAGGGGTGGGCCACGCCAAAGCCCCGTCTCCCACTTGAGTGGCAGAAGCCTAAGAACTTGTATCATCTTCTGTTACTTTCCCAAGTGCATTAGCAGGAAGTTGGATTGCAAGTAGAGTAGCTGGGACTTGAACCAGTGATCTGATATAGGATGCCAGTCTCATAAGTGCAGTTCAACCCACTGCATCTCAATACTCCCCAATACAGTCAATATTCTGGAATTACTTTATTAAAGAAATATTAGTGTCAACACATAGGTGGGAAAAATGATAGTATCAATATAATAGTTTCTAGGATTTAATGTATTTATTAACCAATGAATATGAAGGAGACATTATGTAATTATGACATTAAAGTGCTCATCAATTTTTTGCTAAATGTAATCATTTAAATAATAAGCTGTTTTTACTATTCTATTGTTTCAAAGAAGTGTACCAGGGAATCAGAACTTCTCTTCTTACAGCATTTAAACCCTGTGACTATATGTGGTATACTAATGTAAATTATGATTCATATTTATAAAAATAAAAAGCATTTCTAGTCAAATCCATAACAAAAATATTGTGTATGATAGTGTCAGGAAACAATTTAACATATAATTGGTTTTTATGTAACTGTATATTGTTTATTTTTAAAAAGTAACAGAATAAAATAAGAGAATATATGTGATCTTATTTTAAAGATACTTAATATGAATTTTATAAAATTTAAAATGTTTTAAAGTCATATGAGTAATTAATATTACTAATGTTTTTAACAAGTATGCTTAATTTCTCATCTTTCCCCTTTTTTCTTTTGTAACTCTGGAGAAGCACTATTAAATGTATTTGGTGCTTACTTTAATTTTTTTTGTATATATGGAATTAAAGGGGTAACAGAAATTTTTTTAAATTGGATTATCCTTAATTCAGTGTCTACCTTTGAAATACAATGCTATACAACAAAGCCTGATTTCTTATCCACTCGCAAATTCTTTCACTGCATAACTGTATATACAGAAGCTCATTAAAAACAAACTCTCTATTGAGCATAATAAAAAGAATACAGTATTTTACCATCTAAGGTAAAAGAAAGCCATAGTAATTCCATTTTAATTCCTTTTATATTTACATTTCCTTAGCACACCTATTTCAAAATGAATGTTGATTTTCAATCTCTTACTCTTTAGAAGCGAATGCATCCAAGGGTCATAATCTAAACAGAAGAATATTGAATAGTCTTCACATTTTATTGCTTGCTTAACTTTCTAGTGTTTCTGCTCTCCGCAAACCTGTCCACCAATTATATACTCCTCTGATGCTTTTGTCAACTGCACAGAGAAGAGACTCTTCCATTTCCACCCAGTGGTTCATTCCCCAAATGGCCACAACAGCCAGGGCTGGGCCAGGCTGCAGCCAGAAACTCGGAAGTCGATCTGACTTTCATGCTGGAATGGCAGGGGTCCAAGCACTTAGTCACCTTCTACTGCCTTCCAAGGGACATTAGCAAGAAGATGGATTGGAAGTGCTGCATCCAGGACTCAAACTGGCACTCTGATATGGGATGCCAATGTCATAAACGGTGTCTTAACCTGCTGTGCCACAACATCAGCCCTTTGAATGGGTATTTTATACAGATGCCTAATTAATGACTCTTTTTTTCACATTAACTGGGAATCAAAAGAAAGAATAAAATTTAGAAGATGTCTCTAAATAGCAATGTGTTTTCTTTTTTTAAATCTATCATTTCTTCTCAAGTAGATTAAAGCAAAAGAAAAAAGATCCTTGGTTTTGGTTATTACTATAAATACATCTTTGTATGTATTCTTGAGAGATTGTTTATAATATCAGCCAAAGTTAAGATTTAGAAACAGAACTATTACACATTTCTTGAAAAGGTTTTGAGTTCTATGTATAAAGCATTGCAACAAATTAAAACTAAATTCACATGAGTGAGATTAAATGGTATTAGATAAAGCATTGATTTATAGTAATTAAAGATTTAAAAGAGAGTTAATAAATTTTTTATCATTTTCATTAACCGTGTATAATTTTTTCAATCTATATTATGTAGATAATTTATATACCCCAGTACACTCCAAATGTGATGAACAAAGTAAAAATCAGCTCATGAAATAGTTTATAATGTGTTCTCTTAGCTGTCTTAACACGATTTTACATTTTGTTTAAATGGTAATTGAGAGGAAATAAACTATTCTCTAGATTTATACATAATGCTCATATCCCAAGATCATCTAAACATAGACCAGAAAACAGCTTGCTTTAATTAAACATATGTAGTTACTGATAGTTAATATTAACTCAATAAATATTTATTGAATACTTTCTTTAGTTAATCTGTTTTAGGCATCAGACACTTATTTTCCAGCAACTCCATATTCAGTCACAACTGGTTCTTATGAAAATTCTCTGATATTTTTACTCCAGACATTACTAAGTAGAGGAAGCAAAACAAATTCAGATTTGACTGGAAAATTCTAGTCTTTCTCTAGTAAATATATTTTTCCTGTTTGCAATTGAGAAAAACACATGCTGTTGTCATCAATGTTCATGAGGCCAAATCTATAAAATTAGAGTAAACTCTAAGACTCTAAGGAATTAATGAAACAAGGAAGTACGAACAATAAGATGAATGCAGAGAACGTGCACCTGAGCTTTGGAGAATACTCAGTTACAGATCAACAGGAGGAACAGGGCTCAAAATGAATTTAAAAAACACAGAGAGAAAGGGAATTAGGAAAAGAATTTTTTAACTGAAGATAAGCAGGAAAAATTTAAAAATGGAAGTTGCTGCAAGTCAAAGGTTGCCAAAAAGGAAAGAAGGGGGTTAGGAAGGAAGAAAGCTAAAGATTGCTCCCTCCTCCTCCTTCTCCCCCTCCCTCTCCCTCTCTACTTGATGTAAACTTGTAATTCTAACAGCAGTTCATAAAGTGGAAATGGGTAAGTCACAAATAGAATGTCCACAGAGCTACCGTAAACCTGGAGTTTCCATTTACATCTAAGTTTTATATTTGAGCTTAAACGGTAGATGGGATTGGAGCATACAATATCGGTGGAGAAATATTATTGTTCTAATTAGAGGTTAGGAAACCTTCACCTTGTTATAGAGATTCACACAACGTGTAGGATCCCCAAATTCGGTAGACATGCACATGATTTAGAAAGCATGATTCTAAAACAATGTTTTCCTTTTTAGAAATGTATTTTATGTAAATCAACACCACGAAATACGCATAGGTATTATTTAATAAAAATGCCCATATCTTAAATGTGGAATTTCCATTTTACTAATATTATTCCCAAAACTTATTTCAGTATCACATCTTTTTTGTTGGATATCACCACAGGATTGACATTGGAAAATACTGTTCTAAACGATAAGCAGGGTGAGAAGTAGGCTGGGGCCAGTTTACTGGTAAAATGCAGGGGAGAGGTTCTTGGAGGACCTCTGATCTCAAATGACTTAACATTATGTAAACAGATGTTATGCCTGGGAACTTTAGTTTCACTGAAGAATTATTGTGGTGTGCCAGTTAAGATGCTGCTTTGGACATCTGCAATATAATGAAGTACCTGGGATCCAGTCTCCGTTCTGCTCCCAATTCCAGCTTCCTGCTAGTGCAGTTTTGGGAAGATACCGATGGTGGCTCCAGGACTTGGTATATAGATCCCACTTGGGAATCCCAAATGGAGTTCACATCTCCTGGCTTTGGCTTGGCCAGCCCTGGCTACTGTGGGCATTTGGAGATTGAGCCACTGGATGGGAAATATCTGTCTTTGTATCTCTGCTTTTCAAATAAATTAAATATATAGATAAATTTAAAAAATTAAGTACCACATGAAAATTTACAATTTTTATGTCTGCTCATTTTTTAAAATAAAGAAATTTTTTAAATTTATTTTTTCCGATTTGTTTATTTGAAAGGCAGAGTGATTAAGAGAGAAGGAAAGAGAGACAAAGAGAGATGTATGTACTGGTTCATTCCCAAATGGCTGCAATGGCTGGGGCTGGACCAGGCCAATGACAGGACCCAGGAGCTTGGGCCATCTTGGCTGCTTTCCCAGCATTTAACAGGGTGCTAGATCAGAAAGTGGAGCAGCATATATTTGAACCAGGGCTCTTATATGGAATGCCAGCATTGCAAGCAGTGGCTTAAATCACGGTACCACAACACTAGTCTTTAAATTTTTTGTGCTTTTTTTTTTATAAAAGAGTTATTGTTAATATAGCTCATTTTTAGGAGAGAAATTTAAGTGAAACACAAATGTAATCTTGGTAGAAATATAATTTAATGGGAAATAGTGAAAAGATTTGTTTCTGCATGCTCTCAGGCTAATAAGGAGTAAGAGGATCTTTTCAAGTGTGGATTATCTACAAAGTTTATCCTGTTTCTCTTAATAATATCTTTCATTTAGTTATATCAAAAATATATTGAGTTCCATCCTCGTTTAAATGTGAGAACAAGTTTTTAAAATAATCCTTAATAATTTGAATTATTTTAGGAAATTGTTATTTAAATTAGCACTATAATGATAACATCTTTAAAATATTTATATTAATGTTTACAAATCAATTTCTGGGTTTTGATGTATTACAAGGAATACAAAAAAGTAATTTATTTTGCCAGGGCTTCTTGAGTCATCTTAGTAGCAATTCAATCAGTCACCAATTATTGATTTATATGAAATATAAGCACAAGCATAATTGTATATATTTCTCTGGCAGCAATAAGCAATAATAACTTATTAAGCTGCATTTTTATTATTGTAACTATGCCCTTTTAGAGCAAAACAAACATCTTAGCAAAAGCTTAATTTAAATATACAGAACTGAAATTATTTATTCAGACTACAAATATTTAGTAATCAGTGAATTAGGCACTGAAAAAAACAGCTATGAACAGGAAAATGTTTCTCTACTTTGTGTTATGCACCAGTAGAAGTCATCATCAGTTACCAAAGAGTGTGATTTTTTTTTTCTTCATCAGGTAATAATCCAAGTGTTTCTGATTGACAGGTAACCTTTTATGGCTTAATCATAGGCTCAAACACTGATCTGGTTGTGACTCTTTCTTGCTCTAATGTCTAGTACTCCTCTCTAGTTTTCACCTGGTAGATTGGGGAGGAAAGAATTACAGGAAAATAATAATTCTCTCATGTTCCACTGGTAAGAACCAAATGGTATTTCTTCCTATATGTAAGGGAGGATGGCAAATAAAATCTCTTGCTCTGTGTTAAGAAGGATGAGGAATAAAATCATGTGTATATTGAGACAGTGTTCCCCTCGACTCTGAGCATCAATCAAACTAATTCGTGGGAGGAGACCTTCTACTCTTCCTTTCCTGTTAGAAGATAAGTAAAAAAAGTAAAAACAGGCCAATGCCTGGGCTCACTATGCTAATCCTCCGCCTGCAGCGCCAGCACATTGGGTTCTAGTCGCGGTCAGGGTGCCTGATTCTGTCCCGGTTGCTCTTCTTCCATCCCAGCTCTCTGCTGTGGCTCAGGAAGGCAGTGGAGGATGGCCCAAGTACTTGGGCCCTGCACCCGCATGGGAGACCAGGAGGAAGCACCGGGCTCCTGGCTTTGGATTGCTGTAGTGGCCATTTGGGGGGTGAACCAATGGAAGGAAGACCTCTCTCTCTCTCACTGTCTAACTCTGCCTGTCAAAAAAAAATTTATATTCTTACCTTTTTTTTTTTGACAGGCAGAGTGGACAGTGAGAGAGAGAGACAGAGAGAAAGGTCTTCCTTTGCCGTTGGTTCACCCTCCAATGGCAGCCGCGGACGGCGCGCTGCGACTGGCGCACCGCGCTCATCCGATGGCAGGAGCCAGGTGCTAGGTGCTTTTTCCTGGTCTCCCATGGGGTGCAGGGTCCAAGCACTTGGGCCATCCTCCACTGCACTCCTGGGCCACAGCAGAGGGCTGGCCTGGAAGAGGAGCAACCGGGACAGAATCCGGCGCCCCGACCGGGACTAGAACCCGGTGTGCCGGTGCCGCGAGGCGGAGGATTAGCCTGTTGAGCCACGGCGCCAGCCAAAATTTATATTCTTAAAAATATGTTTGAATTGGCCGGCGCCGTGGCTCAACAGGCTAATCCTCCGCCTTGCGGCGCCGGCACACCGGGTTCTAGTCCCGGTCGGGGCACCGATTCTATCCCGGTTGCCCCTCTTCCAGGCCAGCCCTCTGCTGTGGCCCGGGAGTGCAGTGGAGGATGGCCCAGGTGCTTGGGCCGTGCACCCCATGGGGAGACCAGGAAAAGCACCTAGCACCTGGCTCCTGCCATCGGACGAGCGCGGTGCGCCGGCCGCAGCGCGCCGACCGCGGCGGCCATTGGAGGGTGAACCAACGGCAAAAGGAAGACCTTTCTCTCTGTCTCTCTCTCTCACTGTCCACTCTGCCTGTAAAAAAAAAAAAAAAAAAAAAAAAAAAAAAAAAATGTTTGAATTGTTATTTAATTAAGTGTGATTCATTTTATTGGCTTGTAAAATACACACATTATGCATCAGTAGATTTTTACTCCTAAGGAAAGTCTAATAAGATGTTCTGAGTTTGGCAGATATGGTAACAAATCTAAAAAATAAAATAAAATATAGACATAAGCAATATAAAAAACATCCACATCTTCTTCCTTCACAAGTTAAGTAAAAAATGCTGAAATATAGTAGTCATTTTTTATAAGGAGGTTGATTCCTACTTGCCACTAACACTTTGCATTGCCAGTATAAAACTCTCCTTGTAAGACTATTTCTGGACTGTGTTAACGCCATCAGGATCTGAAAAGAACTCAGAACTTCTAGTAAGTTTCTGTCACAGACTAAAAAAGTCACAAGAATTTGATTTTCTTATTCCATGCATTTTTTTCTCAACTATAAAGGAAATTAAGTGGAGTGCATATCCCGTTTCCCTCCTGGGTACAGGTTGCTATAATATTTCTACTTGATAAAAGACATTGTATCTTTCATAAGGACATAGTATCTAATTTTATCAAACAAAACATTTTGCAGTTCTCAGCTGAAAAATATATCAAACAATGAACAAGTTTGAAATAAAACAAAATAATACAAAAGGGAAAAAAGCTGAGTGGCCCGGAGAGAAAAACATGGAAAAAAATAAAGATTTATTCTAGTTATATATTTACTCCTTGATATAAACATCCTTGGTGTCCTGTTTTCTCATCTTATTTCATATCCACAGTAGATAAAATTCACTGGAGGCTGATAATATTGATCTTTTACTTAGATATGTAATCAAGTACTGACAATTCCTGATTCCTAGCTCTGTGAATAAGTATGATTACAGATCAGATCATAGAAAATAAATGATTACTGCATTCTAGGATTTCTGTTGTCAAAATTTAGCTGGTCTTCTAGATCATTAAATAATCAACACGTAGTGGGAACAAGCAGTAGCATGAAACATACAAGATGGTGAAAAATCCTGATTTTTTTTTTGACACAAGAATGCATCTATGCATCTATGCATCTACTTCACTCAGGAAGATAACAATCAAAAATATGTGCCACTTTTATTCATTATATTCTTTCATTTTGTAATTCTTTGCATTTCCTCTTCCATATGGAATAATTAGATGTATGTATCTCTGTGTGTGATGCTTATAGGGGTCAGCCTGTGTTTGTGTGAAAAAAAAAATCCAGGGGCAGGAGTTGTGCAGCAGCCTGAGCTGTCACTTGGGGTGCCTACTTCCCTTTATTGCTGAGTGTCTCAGACTGAGTCCCACCTCTGCTTCTAATCCAACTTTCTGCTAATGCATTGCGAGAGGTAGCAGGTGACAGCCTGGGTAGTTGTGTCTCTGCCACACACATAGGAAACTTGGATGGAGTTCCAGGCTTCTGGCTTCAGCCTGGTCCAGCCCTGTCTGTTGCAGTCATTTGGGGAATGGACTTGTAGATGAAAGGTTGATCGCATCTCTCCTACTGTGTTTTATATTATGTTTTATAGTATTTTTATTTATTTTTTAATAAAGCTTTTATTTAAAGAATATAAGTTTCCAAAGTACAGCTTATGGATTACAATGGCTTCTCCCCCCCCCATAACTTCCCTCACACCTGCAACCCTCCCCTTTCCCGTTCCCTCTCCCCTTCCATTCACATCAAGATTCATTTTAAATTCTCTTTATATACAGAAGATCAGTTTAGTACATATTACGTAAAGATTTTAACAGTTTGCCCTCACATAGCAACAAAACGTGAAAAATACTGTCGGAGTACTAGTTATAGTATTAATTCACAGTGTACAGCACATTAAGGACAGAGATCCTACATGCTATTATTTTTAAAAAAATGATTAATTTTCTATACAATTTCCAATTTAACAACAAGTTTTTAAAATCATTTTCAATTATCTTTATATACAGAAGATCGATTCAGTATATACTAAGTAAAGATTTCATCAGTTTGCACCCACACAGAAACACAAAGTGTAAAATACTGTTTCAGTACTAGTTATAGCATTACTTCACATTGGACAACACATTAAGGACAGATCCCTCATGAGACGTAAGTACACAGTGACTCCTGATGTTGATTTAACAATTTGACACTCTTGTTTATGGCGTCAGTAATCTCCCTAGGCTCTAGTCATGAGTTGCCAAGGCTATGGAAGCCTTTAGGGTTTGCCGACTTCGATCATAGTCAAAGTGGAAGTTCTCTCCTCCCTTCAGAGAAAGGTAACTCCTTCTTTGGTGGCCCCGTTCTTTCCACTGGGATCTTACTCGCAGAGATCTTTCATTTAGGTCTTCTGTTTTTTCCAGAGTGTCTTGGCTTTCCATGCCTAAAATACTCTCATGGGCTCTTGAGCCAGATCTGAATGCCTTAAGGGCTGATTCTGAGGCCAGAGTGCTATTTAGGACATCTGCCATTCTATGAGTCTGCTATGTCTCCCACTTCCATGTCAGATCATTCTCTCTCTTTTTGATTCTATCAGTTAATATTAGCAAACACTAGTCTTGTTTGTGTGATCCCTTTAACTCTTAGACCTATCAGTGTGATCAATTGTGAACTGAAATTGATCTCCTGGATTAGTTAGATGGCCTTGGTATATGCCACCTTGATAGGATTGTATTGGAATCCCCTGGCACGTTTCTAACTCCATCATTTGGGGCACTCTATAGAATACTATACAGCAGTCAAAAACAATGAAATCCAGTCATTTGCAACAAGATGGAGGAATCTGGAAAACATCATTCTGAGTGAATTAAGCCAGTCCCAAAGAGACAAATATCATATGTTCTCTCTGTTCGGTGACAACTAATTGAGCACCAAAGGGGAAACCTGTTGAAGTGAAATGGACACTATGAGAAACAGTGACTTGATCAGCTCTTGTGCTGACTGTTGTTGTACAATGTAATACTTTATCCATTTTAGTATTTTTTTTATTCTAGTACTATTGGTTGAACTCTGTAATTAACACACAATTATTCTTTGGTGTTTAAATTGTAACTGAAAAGTGATCCCTGTGAAATATAAGAGTGGGAATAAGGGAGGGAGGAGATGTACAATTTGGGACATGCTCAATCGCACATGCCCCAAATGATGGAGTTAGAAATGTGCCAAAGGATTATATTATATTTTATAGTATTTTATGTTATATTTAAAAATAAAGTAAATAAAAAATGCAAAATATTTTTGTTCAAGACTCTTGACAATCACTGGGCTTCTGGAAAGGAAGATATTACCTATAATCAGCATTTCTTTCTAGAAATATAAAATTGTACCATGTAGATTTTTACTGTATCCACAATCTCATTTATAGGAACTAAAGTTATAACTATATAGTTATAAGTAAAGTTATATACTCATTAAATATACTTTGGTTTATATCTTCAGTTCATAAAACTAAAAGCTCGTAAAAATACTAAATTACTAACCTATTAACTGGCATCCATTTTCAAACTAGCCCAATTGTTTAATGAATTATTGCTTTATTTTGGAAAACTTCTTCATGTGAAATTCTCAGGTAGCAACAATGACCATGAAAAGGGTACAGAGGTCTTCATTGCTTAGATAAAAATCTGGTAAAGATGTGATTGTCAACAACAAACTAGCATTAATATATTTGAAAAACACAGACTGGGTGGAATATACTCTACCAGATAATGGAAATATGGAAACCATTATGTTATGTATCTGAAAATCCAGTGTGTTTACTAAGATGTGAGGCTGAATATCCTAATGTAAAGTAGACAGCATTAAGTGCAAAAGACTGATCATCTTTAGGCGGCAGAAGAGGGGGAATGGGCATTTACATAGTGCTTAGCACATGGCAGGCATTTTCTTCTCTACTTTTCACACATTCATTTATTTAATTCTCACAACTTGAGAAGATGTGTACTACCCTTGCTCCAGTTTTACAGGGAAGAGTTTACATGGTTCCCTCAAGTTCACAGAGCTGCTCAGTGATGGAACCAGTAATCAGCCATTGATTACCCTGACTCTAATTCCTGCAATGTATAAAGTCATTTTGTAGACATTCAGTAACTTTAATAAATAAGAGAACTACAGTAGTATAGGTGTTTTTAACAAGTAGGCTAAGGAGAAGTTAAGTGGTAGACTCAGTTTGGAGATCGGAAGAGACAGACAGAATGCAAAATTCCAGTTAAGTAGATGGGGATAGGAAGATGGGGCAGAGAAAGGAGAGATAAGTAATGCCAAGGATCCCATTTGGAGGAATTGGAAGCTGTGCTTACATAAACAGAAAATGTACATGAAGGAAAGAAAGATTAGATTTTCAAAGTTTGAGGTTTCAGTAAAGCAGTCATGAAGTTGTAAAAGCCACTGTTAAAGAAAGAATTCTTGATTACAGTCATGGATTGCTTAACAACAGGTGTTTGTTCTGAGAACTGTCTTATTAGGCAATTTCTTAGTTATGAGAACACTGTGGAGTGTACTTAGGCAAACCTAGATGGTAGAGGTCAATTGCTGAATGTGGCCTATTGATGCATAAAAGAATCACGATAAACACCAGATGAATGGGGCAGTTGGCAGTGTAACACAGTATGCTGTTTGCCAGTAAACTTTAATTATATATAAGGAGGAATGCACTCCAAAAGAATGATTACAAACAAAGTATAGTAAATAAATAAGTCAGTAACAATGCTGTTTATTTCATTGTCAAAATTGTATATGTTGTACTTTTATACATTTAGCAGGGCAGTAGATTTATTGCAGGAAAGACATGAAGGTGTTGTGTTATGGTGTTAGAAACTGTGTCACAGGTGATGGGAAATTTTCAGCTTCATTATAGTCTTTTTTGTTAAAGTTTTATTTATTTATTTGAAAGTCAGAGTTACACAGAGAGAAGGAGAGGCAGAGAGAGAGAGGTCTTTCATCTGTTGGTTTACTCCTCAGATGGCCAAAATGACCGGAGCTGCACTGATCCAAAGCCAGGAGCCAGGAGCTTTTTCTGGGTCTCCCACATGGGTGCAGGGTCCCACGGCCTTGGGCCATCTTCTACTGCTTTCCCAGGCCATAGCAGAGAGCTGGATCAGAAGTGGAGTAGCTGGAACTGGAACAGGCGCCCATATGGGATGCCAGCACTGCAAGTGGCTGCTATATATACCTGCTATGCCACAGCGGCAGCCCTTCATTATAGACTTATGGCAGCACCTATATATATATAAAATCTGTCACTGACTGAAACGTTATGTGGTACATGACTGTACTAGGAATATTTCACACCAGATTACCCAGTGACATATGAGGAAAAATAAAATATATGTTGAAATATCATACAAGAGAACTCACTAAATTCTGTCTTGTTTCTTCAAAGTTACTGGCTAGCAAGTGTAGAGAACTTCTTAAAATATATATTACACTGTAAATATCTGCTCTCCTGTGCTTTTTACCAGCCTCTATTTTAAAAATTACTTAGACTTCCAGTGAACACTTCAGTGTCATTATTTCAGAGAATGTAAATGTCAGAAATTATCATCATCTCCAAAGTTATTGCCCTCTCCTAGGGCATCATTAGGCTAATTTAAAATGAATAAAATGTCTGTGATTAATAACATCAACGTTTAAGGAATTTCTCAAGAAAACATTTATGGCTTATTATTATTTATAGTAAAGTAAGCAATAATTTTTAGCTGTGTTTTCTGTGTTGCAATATTATATTTGGATGCAAATAAAAATAGGAGGATTGTAAATTTAGTTTGTGTAATATAATTTAACTAAGTGGGTAGTTGTTAATATATTCAGCTATATTTGTTATTAACAGATGAGAAAAAAACATTGATTTCATACTCAGGAAGTATGTCCTAGTTACCCAAATTGTCTTTTCCTCAATTACATAATTAGAATTGCATCAATTAAT
The DNA here is from genome assembly GCA_949820135.1 of Sylvilagus floridanus. Classification (NCBI taxonomy): domain Eukaryota; kingdom Metazoa; phylum Chordata; class Mammalia; order Lagomorpha; family Leporidae; genus Sylvilagus; species Sylvilagus floridanus. Next base: position 59,090,178 of record OX463242.1, read on the forward strand.
TAAGCAAGGTTATATCCAATCTCATTTATATAATTTGGCGCACGTTTTTCTGTAATGTTTATGCTCTAACAACATTGGCCCTTCAAGTTAAGTTACAAAAGCATCTTACTCGCCTTTTTCTAGTTATAAAACAAAGCTATTGCCCGTCACCAGCCCATGCCAGACAATACTACTTAGCAGAAAGGAAAAGAGGCTGCGATTTTCTGTCTAGCATGTTGTTATGGTGGTTCTTACTAATTTCCATATAGAAATTGCAGCCTTATGAATACTGAAAATCTTCTAGATGAGAGCTAAAAGAAAGGGATTTTCAGTTGATAGAATATAGGGTCAATTAGTAGGATTTTGCATTTATAGTGATGTATATAGATTATTCAGTTTAGTTATATGCATTATCAAATTTTGATATTGCCGAGAAAAAGTAAATGTTTATATGACAGTACTTCAGAAAGTTCAGGAAAAAATTATGCATGGATGTCAAAAAATTTGCCCCCAAATAAACTTATAATTTAGTTTTATGTTCTATGAATTATTTGTAGTACCCTCATCTCATCTTACAGGTTCTTGTTAACATAGCCATGTTTCTCTCCCAGCTTAGCAGAATCTGATATGGTTTCCTTTTGGATGTCACTTGGGAACTACCATGTGTTTGAAGGCTTTTATATGGTAGTGTAATAATTTGTCTTTTAAAACTATTTTGATGATAAAAGTATTAGTCATTTTATACATGAGATTATAGATCAAAATATGACTGAAGTGATGTCTTTATATGAAGACTGTTGCCATTCACATGGCAATGGTAAAACAAATAATTATTGATTTGTATAAAAACTTATTTGAAAATAAGACTGAATCAGGAAACATCTCTTTATAAGGTGATCTTATTTTATTTTTAAAAATTTTTATTTATTTACTTGAGAAGCAAACACACACACACACATACACACACAGCACAACACAACTATGGAGAGAGATAAAGAGAAATACAGAGGGAAAGAGAAACTCCCATCTACTGGGTCACTTCTCAAATTCCTTCAATGGCCTGTGGACGTACCAGGTCAAAGTCAGGAGCTGGAAACTAATCCAGGTCTCCTGAATAGATTACAGAGACCCAATTACTTGAGCCATTATTTGCTCTCTCCCAGAATGTATATTAGCAGGAATCTGGAATCTGGACCATAGCTGGGAATTGAACCCAGCCCTATGTGGAACACTGACATCTCAACTCATGACTTAAATGTAGGGCAATTGAGTATATCAAAGACCTTATTTTCCTAAGTTCCACCTTCTTTCTCACTACCATGTATAACAGCATAGATCTCGCTCCTCAAGATGATCTCTGTTTCAGCTTACAAGAGCATCTTGAGTTCAAGTCTCATTTGCCTCTGGACTATGTGTCCAACGCATATAAGTGAAGGTAACTTGACTAAATTAATAGAGCTCGTGAAGTCTTTCTTTATAAATTTTGCTTTGGGCTTCTCCTTTTTCACTCTTAATAGCCTAACAGAACACCACAGTTCAACAGTAATACCTTTTCCAAAATGTCAGTTATTCATTATAAACAGAATAACTGATTAGGATGTAACATAGTAAATAATTTTTTTTTTTATTTTTTATTTTTTTTGACAGGCAGAGTGGACAGTGAGAGAGAGAGACAGAGAGAAAGGTCTTCCTTTGCCGTTGGTTCATCCTCCAATGGCCGCCGTGGTCGGCGCGCTGCGGCCGGCGCACCGCGCTTGTCCGATGGCAGGAGCCAAGAGCCAGGTGCTTTTCCTGGTCTCCCCATGGGGTGCAGGGCCCAAGCACCTGGGCCATCCTCCACTGCACTCCCGGGCCACAGCAGAGGGCTGGCCTGGAAGAGGGGCAACCGGGACAGAATCCGGCGCCCCGACCGGGACTAGAACCCAGTGTGCCGGCGCCGCAAGGCGGAGGATTAGCCTGTTGAGCCACGGCGCCGGCCCCTAGTAAATAATTAAGCCCAAAAACTTTCACCACAGCATAAGGTGTCTTTCAATGAATATCCAATCTGTAATACTGATCTACAGATTTCAAGAAAGCTCTCTGTCATATATATATATATATATATATATATATATATAATGTGTGTGTGTGTCTGTGTGTATGTACACACAGACTCATACACTACTTACTCACTTGAGAACAAGTACATAGTGTAGAACCAGTGACTATACTTTTACTATATATTTAAGAACTTTTAGTTTCTTGATATCTTAAGCCATACCTATCATCATTTCTTTACCTTTGCATAGCCAAGAGACCCAAAAAATTATATATGTGTGTGTATATATATATATATTCTCTCAATAAATTTGACTTTCCTAAGAAAAAGGGAAAAAAATTGAGCCTTTCCTGAACACCTTTCTGAGTTTTTCTTAGCTCTTTCAGAGTTTATTATCAATTATTTAATCATTTGGGCATTAAATTGTTAATACCTCTGTATTATAATTTAGATATTTCATGAATTAGTTTGGAGTGGTAGTGAAAAAGAATTGGAATTTGGGGTCATATGTACTTAATATCAATTCCCAAAGTTGCTACTGATTATTTTGGAAAAATTATGCAAGAAACATCTACTTCCATTCCCACGGTTCATCATTTATCAAGCAGGGTGAATAGCATCTACTTCTCATGGCTGATGTGAATTAAAAGTAATATACATAAATCACATAGCCGAATGCCTGGCAAATAGTGGCATTCAGTAAATGGTAGCTGTAGTAGTTATTGAGGTTGTTATCATGATTACCATATTTCTTATTATGCAAATAAGTGCTCTTTAAGGACTAAGCCTGTCTTATATTTAGTTTATGTCCTCTACAACGCTGTAGTAGTACTAACCACATGTTAAGGAATGAATGAATACATGAATTAAGTATTTTCAAAAACTCTTCATAAATCTAGTTTAGCAAGTGAATAATTGCAAGGTGAATATCTCATTTTATTTTAAGTGGTTTTTCAATACCAGTCATCGTTAGGATCAGTTCCCCCGAGGCCATTTGCTATTGACCATGACCTCTCTAGCTCATAGTTTTTCAAGTCTTTTGGTTTATGATATTGTGATATATTCTTGGGAAGCTGGATTTGCCAGAAAGCTTAAATAAGTCCATTACTTAGGTTTTTCACAATCAGTTTTGATTACACATCTCTTAATGTAGCTAGATAATGAGAGTAGTGTATTCATCATGATTTCAAACAAATAATTTAATTGGAGACTAGAGAAATGGTTGCTTTTACCTAGTCACTGCACTACCAAAAAAGCCATATTTCTCAACTTATCTCCACATCTGCATGGAGTTTTCCTTTACATTTTGAAGTTATTGAAGTTTGTCATCGTAACAAGATAGTAATCATGCTTTTCCTACTTGCCAGCCATCAGGTCAAATGTTAGACCTTTGTGGCTACAGTTGTAATACCACCCTCAGGAGTTACATTGGAAAATATTGCGAAGTGGGGCCAGCGCCATGGCTCACTTGGTTAATCTCCCGCCTGCGGCGCCGGCATCCCATATGGGCACCGGATTCTAGTCTCAGCTGCTCCTCTTCCAGTTCAGTTCTCTGCTGTGGCCTGGGAGGGCAGTGGAGGATGGCCCAAGTGTGTGGGCCCTGCACCCACATGGGAGACCAGGAAGAAGCACCTGGCTCCTTGATTTGGATTGCTGCAGCGCCAGCTGTTGCAGCCATTTGGGGAGTGAACCAACAGAAGGAAGACCTTTCTCTCTGTCTCTCTCTCTCACTGTAACTCTGTCAAAAAAATGCAAATTATCCATTTTTCCTTTGTGGATTTCACTTCAAATACCTCTGCGGTTATTTGGATATGTATGAAATCAAATCCTAGCTAGGAGGATTTTAAAGATCTGATCAACAAGTTGTTGCTTGTCAGATGCTCAGGAAGGTAGACTTGGAGACAGACTTGAGTGAGTAGGAAATACAGTGAAGCAGTAAGTCTAAGACTGGGCAGAGGGAAAAGGTGAAATGTGATGCCTACAAAATAAAGCCTCTGCCTACTTGCAGACATTCTGAAGCTGTGACAGCTTCTTAAGGTGTCTTAAATTGAGATTTGAGGGAATCAGGCCTGTATACTTCTTCACTTACCAGTCACTGAATGTAGATTGTCCCCAAACTGGGATGTGATCTGGAGTGAGGCAGTTCTATTCAGGTTAGAACAATTTCAGGAAAATGTTGATTGGCCAGTGGCATCATACACAGCATCTAGTGAATATGTTCTTCCATTTGGAGTTGGAGTCAGACTATGAACAGTACACAGTTCACACTGGACTGCACAAGGTATGTGGATAATTGTTGTATCTTTAAGTATGATGGTTAACAATTAGAAAAAAAAAATGATAAAGGAGGGCTTCCTGAATCTTTTCAATGCATTATCTGACTATGTAACACCACTCTTACATCTCCAATGTAAATTAACATCTTAATTATAAAAATCATGCAAGCAAGTTCTTTAGATATTATTTCATGATACCTAATTCCTTTTCTCAAATAATGCAGGTTTTGGTAACATCTAAGTTTGGTCAACATTTTAGTGTTTAAATCAGAGTACTTTGATGACTATTTAATGAATTAAATGTTGACTCTTAAAGAGCATGAACGCTTTTTTTCTAATACGTCTCCCACTTATTTCTATGTCAAGAGAGAAATCAGCATTCAAAATTTTTCATATCATAAGCCAAACTATTTTATATATCATGCTGTTCATAAACCATATGTACTTTCTATTTATCTCAAAATTGGATTAACATATATGTATTGCTTTGAAAATAATTTATACAGTATTGGTGAAGTTTCAAAAGAAACAAAATTTCTGTCTTTTGGACAAGTTCTATCAACATTAATAAGCAATTTAAAAAATTATCTTCATAATTGTGCAAACCATTGTACAGCTAGAAAGATGGAAGTGTAGGAGATCTTAGTTACTCTTCTGGGTCATGGTTTACTGCAAAGAAACAAAGTCTCTGTGTAACAGCAGAATAAGGATGCAGCACATGCATATAAATATATTAAGCAAGAACCAGGAAGCAAATGGATCTTTTACATTAATATAAGCTGTGTTAAAGCAACCATTTGGTAACATAGAATAATAAAACCTAATTTGTGCAATAAAATAACATGGAAGAGAAAAATAGGAGTGTCTCTTTCCTGAATATCTTTTAGTTATTTTAGTACTATTCCCCTTTAAATGAAATAAAATTATTGCCCTTTCATTACAGCCTATAAGGCTTTAACATTATAAACAATATTGCAGCTGACTGAATCGTTATCCTAATGGGATATTCATCAAAAGTCTATGAAGATTCACAATGAGAGGCTTTTATAACTGAAATCCGAATGTAATGTACAATGGCAATTTAAATGCATGTGTTCTTTCTGATGAATTGGCTTGGAGACATAGAAGTCTTACTTTGATTAAAAAGAACATTACTATGAGCATGAAAAATGTTTGGAGTACTCTAAATATACTAAATAATAAGCCGGGTAAGGCTCTGATCTTGATTGGTACTCCAGATACTCTTTTTCTCTCTCCCTCTCAGTCCATTTCTGCTCTCTCTTCATTAATGTTTTTAATTTAGATATTGAGAAGAGATAATCCAGGAATCAACTGAATTTAGCCACCCAGATTATCATTTTATTTTTAACTTGATAAACATCTAAAGATGCCTGACATTAATACCAAGTCACACCTTGTAAAGTTTTCCTGATCCTTTTGCTTGCAAAATATTGAGAAGTGCTACTGAGATTAAGAACTTTCCCCACAGAAACCACAATGTGGTTTTTTGACTCCATCAATGGATAATGTGTGAGCTAAAACAAACAATTGGATTGTCCAGTCAGACTCAGACAAATGAGAAATCATGCAATATCAAGGAAACAATGGATTAAAAATGATAAGCAAGGAGAAAGGGAGAGTGTTCAATTGAGTACTTTATTCTTTTTTTTTTTTTTTTTTGACAGGCAGAGTGGACAGTGAGAGAGAGAGAGACAGAGAGAAAGGTCTTCCTTTTGCCATTGGTTCACCCTCCAATGGCCGCCGCGGTCGGCGCACCGCGCTCATCCAATGGCAGGAGCCAGGAGCCAGGTGCCAGGTGCTTTTCCTGGTCTCCCATGGGGTGCAGGGCCCAAGCACTTGGGCCATCCTCCACTGCACTCCCGGGCCACAGCAGAGAGCTGGCCTGGAAGAAGGGCAACGGGGACAGAATCCGGCGCCCCAAATGGGACTAGAACTGGGTGTGCCGGCGCGGCAAGGCGGAGGATTAGCCTGTTGAGCCATGGCACAGGCCCTGAGTACTTTGTTCTTTAATACTTCAGAAAGAAACAAACTGAGTCAAAGTGTAGGAATGTTGAAATCTAAGTTGATCAATTTTTATTCTTTATCCCACCTAGCATAGAACAAAGTTTGCTCAGTAAGAAGAATGGAATTTGTAAGCAAAATTAAAATCTTAACATCCATTTTAATTTCTCTCCAATTTCCTTGAATAGTTAATTGTTGATTATGTCTTAAATCTGTAGGATACAAACTTATTTATGCTAACATAGATCATCTGTTTGCATATGAAAATATAAATATGCTGATGATTCCTATATACAGATTACTTTTTAAAAAGATTTATTTATTTTATTTGAAAGTCAGAGTTACACAATGGCAGTTCCATGATGGCAGGAGTTTGGCTGATCTGAAGCCAGGAGCTAGGAACCTTTTCCTGGTCTCCCGTGCGGGAGCAGAGCAAGGACTTGGGCCATTTCTACTGCTTTCCCAGGCCATAGCGGAGAGCTGGATGGGAAGTGGAGCAGCCGGGACTAGAACAGGTGCCCAAATGGGATGCCAGCACTGCAGGCAGCGGATTTCCCCACTATGCCACAGCTCCAGCCCCCAGATTACATTTAATATTAGACTATTTAAATTTTACTTTAATATTTTCTACATACTTTAGTGCTAAAGTGTCTTATGTAATTTGTATTGCCATATTCAATTGAAGATCCTAGAGTTCCAAAAATGTTTGTTGGATTATCATTGGCGGCAAACAAGGTTACTCTGCTGAAGATTTAAAATTCTTCTCTCCCTTTCTTTCTCTCTCTCTCTCTCTCTCTCTCTGTGTGTGTGTGTGACTCTATCTTTCAAATTCTAAATAAAATGATCATAAAAACTCTTGGTAAAGTAATAAGAAAAAAATTTTTTCCTCAAAATTAAAGTGACAATGAAAGATACACTTTCTTTTAAAAATATTTCCAGAACATATTTTTACTAATCTAACCACAAAACTTTTGATAACTGATTCTATGTGCATTTTCTTGTCTAGATTTAAAGAGCTCATTTATTCAGTGTGCAGAACTTTTTATTTCAAACTATGAAAGTATCATTACTAGGTAATATTTATAAATAAAGAAGATTATTATCATTTTTATTTCACCTCCATAACGGTGTTGTCCAATTGATGTATCAAATTTTAATAATATTTGGTACCAAAAAGAATCTTTATTCAAATGCAAGATTTTAGGAGTCTGTTAGCAAAACAGTACTAAAAACTACAGTCTCCTTTCATCTGAAAAAAAAAAAAAGGTTCTGAAAAGAGGCTGTCAGGTTGAATAAAAAGTTAAAATTTCTATTTGGTAATTTTCAGAAAATAATTGCAAGTTTTAATGTCTCCAATACAGAATATTCATCAGATACAGATTTAAATGACCAAACCTGGGACCTATGTACAAATATTTCACATTTGTTTGCAGATTGTAATGACAACAATTCATAGTGTGTTGACTGAAAATGCAGCATAGGGAACTCTGCACTCAGCCATAAACATAAATTAAGCCAGTCTGGGCTCAGTGCCCAGGGATCCAGACAAGCAAACAAAACCGAGCAAAGAAATTCCTAAGATGAAGAGCAAAAGACAATGTTACAGCTAAAGATGTACCAAATTCATTGACAAGGTGTTTGCCAATTTTGAAAAGATCTATATAACCTGGGCCAAAGTTGTTGGGTAACTGAGCAACCACTTGACCACTTGGTGGAAACTAAATGATAGCACTGAAAGGAAATCTTACATTAATTCCAATATGTGTAAACACACATCCACAGTCAGTGTCGGCATCCTTGTTAGAAACACAGATTTCTGATTTAGGGTGTTACTTGTTACCAGTCTTGTTATGACTGGTTTGGTTCTTCCTCTATAAAAAAAAATGCTCAGACCTCCAAATGATTTTCTTCTGCCCTCCCTTAAGATTAAAAGGCTTCCTCTACTGATTATGAAAATATCTGCACCTATTTGAACGCTGGTCCTGATCTAAGAAACAAGAAAGGATGTGAAAAGCTGGTTCTTTACTTTTAAACTCTTCTGCTTCTGTGCTGACAGTTTAAAGATAGACAAGAAATATTGCTTTGTACTGACCAAGTGTAACTTTGGGTGCTAACTATGCCAGTGTCAGCTAACACATTCAGAAACCAAATCGAGAAGTTGCCTCGACTATGGAGCACAACCACATAGACTAGTCAGGATACTGATAGTACTCTATATGTCTACATATTTGAATGTAAAACCTCAGAAATAAATTTATTAGATATAAAATATTGACTCTATTTTCTAAACATGAGAATAATTGTGTCAAGTATAAGCCATTTTCCTGATACAAAAGAAAATTAAATTCGATAAGATGTTTTTTTCAAAATTATGCAACTGATCTGGTCTCAAATTTGCAGAGAATAAGTGTATTATAGTAAAATCAAAGATATATAGATGGTCCTGTATCTTCATTATATATCTATGGAAATAGAGGCTGATAATTGCTAAATACTTTTCACAACATCTGTAGTTGTTTTTGCCATTGGTCTGATTTAGAGCTTAAACTAAGGGAGTCCAATTTAGTACACTTTCCATTATGCTGTACTGTCCTGATTGAGCCAAATTTTGTGAATTCAAATCCTAGTTCTGCCATTTCTAACTGACCTTAAGGATGTTAGTTAACATTTTTGTATTTTGTTTTATATTTCTTTCTTTTTTTTTTTTTTTACAGGCAGAGTGGACAGTGAGAGAGAGAGAGACAGAGAGAAAGGTCTCCCTTTTGCCATTGGTTCACCCTCCAATGGCCACTGCGGCCGGCACACCGCGCTCGTCCGATGGCAGGAGCCAGGAGCCAGGTGCTTTTCCTGGTCTCCCCATGGGGTGCAGGGCCCAAGCACCTGGGCCATCCTCCACTGCACTCCTGGGCCACAGCAGAGGGCTGGCCTGGAAGAGGGGCAACCGGGACAGAATCGGTGCCCCGACATAGTATAATATACCTTTTACATATGTTGGTTTTAATGATCAAAATCAGCTGATCCACAAAAAGGACATTATTCAGAACCACACACACTCACAATCTTGTATAGTATTATCAATTATACTTATAAATTTATCTGTGTCTCTTGATGCACACTTATAAATACCTTCTTAGAACACTTAAATTCACAGAAATACACTTCATTTGAAATTCAGGATAAGGGTACTGTTTAAGGTAGTTTGATAAATCAGAAAACATTTAATTCATATGATGAAAGTGATAGTTCTTTTAGTAACATGAGGTATAGAAACTCAGAATGGGGTTTACTTAAGTAGAATTTGTACAAGTTTCTTTCCAGGAATGTAACTTTGGTTTGGATTATGGTCAAAAAATCATGGTCAAAAAAAAGCATACTTAGTGTGATGTTTCCCCTAAAAGCTAGTAGCCTGATGATAATTGTAATTATACTGTCTGGACTACATAAGAAGAAGGAAAATGTGTACTACATGTAATATCACAGCTTAAAAATATGAGTATTTTCTCTGTGTAACACTTTATGACTTAATTTTAGTAGAATATTAGAACCCTATTGTGCTACTGCAATAAAAGTGCAATTGTAGGTTTTTACAAAATATGGTACTATGTAAGAGTGAGTGAATAAAAACAATTATAAGTTAAATGGGCAATTCTATTATATCAAAATTACATGAGATTATCGTATAATGTAATTGCCCTACTCTTTAGCTAAATTGTGAAATAATTGGTTGTTTATTAGCAATTGTTTAATGTAGAGTACTGGATTTTTTAACCATTCATAGTATAGAAAAAGGAATATATTAATATTGTGAGTCACATGCAAAAAATACATGTAAGTTAAGTTCACTGACTTATAATTACAGTAGCAGGTGATTAGCCAAAAATTCTGAAAAGAAGCATTTGTAATTTATAGTTTACTATCCAGTTTTAATTTTGAGTCACTACATCTTTGTGTTAAAATGTCAATTCTTATCACTTTATAAAATTTATTTTATAATAAGTTAGCCAAGTAATTAGCCCTAGATATGAAAGGAGATTTTTGTCATAATTTTTCTAATAACAAGAATTCTATGTAAGTATCTTTAATCTCTTAAAATTTTTCTGCTTTTAGTCTTCATTGTATAGTCTTCATTCATAGTCCTTTATGATTCTAAAACACGTGGCAGATTATTGATATAACAATATTTAGACCAGAAGAACAATTGCTCAGGTATAACAGCTGGCCTGGGTTTGTGTAAAAGGTCAGGCTTTAAATTAAAATTAACTCTACAGTTGAATTTGCCATGAAATCGACTACTATGAAGAATCATATAGATGTTAATAGCACACATATCCTCTTGAATCTGTCCAGTTTAGTGAGAAATCTCTTCCGTAAAACCATTCTCAATGTTAATTCTTTCTCCTAACTTTTATATCCCATTGCTGTAGGTATTATTGGGTCCTTCCAATGATCTGATCCCTCCAATGTCTCTTTGTCCAGAAGTCCCACATGAATATCCTCACAGATGTTCTGCCGTTCCTACAGGAGAGACGGGAATCTTGCTCTCCTGGAAAGGCCCACAATCGCTCTGGCATCACTGACATACTCTTCTTGTCTGCTTAGAATCTCATCTTGTGGCTTTATTAACTTTTTGATCTCTCTGCTGCCCTTTCCAGTCATTTGAGGTGTATTCAGGTGTTCCCCACTACAATCGCCGTCTTCCTCTGCAGCACTATACTGACTTCTGCAGTTTTCACTTACAGAAAATGATAAAGGAGAATTGGTCACATACCTGTGCTGGCACAGTCACTGCCTCCTAAGCTTTGAAACTTCAACAGTGACCATACTTTACTCCAAACCAGGCAGCACTAATGGTCTTTAGAGAAGAGTACTTTGATATTTCTTGTTGTGCTTTTTCCCATCTGTAACCAGGGACTCTCAGTGAACAACATTGAACTCTTAAGGTATTAATGAGGAATTTTAGAGTATCATTTAATTCTCTTATAAATAATATCATCATATTGAGGATTCACTTTGGCAGAATAATGAAGCAAATTTTATGAACAGGATATAGATACAATTTGTTGTGAAAATCAAGTTGGTTTGTATTTGACTTTTCATAGAATTATTTTCATAGAATTCATAGAATTCTCCTTTTAAGCCTGAAAAGTAGACCTAACAAGGGATGTTACAATTATAAATGAGTACATCAAGGCTTAAAATAATAATTTTTCTACAAGTCCAAATGTTGCTAGTCTGGCAGTGCAGGAGAATAGAACCAAAGGACAGGTAGACAGAGAAGCATGAAGTATCTAGACCATTTAAATAGGCAATCTGCAAAATTGTACTGGTGTTGGAAGCATTAAGAACTAGAATAAGAAAGCAAAGCATGAATATCACAGCAGGGACTTTTTATGGGACTGGTCCAGGCAGGTCATGTAAGGACAGGAATTTAGGTCAGTTATAATCAAACATTAATGCGCAAAATTGGCAATGAATAAATTATCAATAGGTTTCATGAAAGTATGCTCAGAATTTTTAAGTTTCCTTTAAAACTAGGTTTATTTTTAATGTGTGGATCAATTTGGACATTTCTAAATAGTTCCTCAAAATTGCTATTTCATTTCATAGGATTTTCCTTTGTGCCAAAGAAAAAAAACACGTACGAATTGCATTCTTGAAACTGAATAAGCTCCTAGATACAAGATTTATAAAAAGATAAAAACACATACAGCTCTTTATCTTCCTTTAAACTTCCAAACTCTTTGTAGAATAATGAAAATGTCATATAAGGCCTAACTATCTGACAAATATTGGCACATACCATTTTTGAAGCAGAGTGTTCAATGTTATTTTGCTTATAAGAGTAAACAACAAAACCTGCTCAAATGTTGTCTGGAAAAAGTTAAATAATTCCAACTCTCAGGAACAGCTCAAATGAATCAACAAAATTCTCTGCATTTAAAGTTAAATATAAAGAAGATAAATATGCCAAAATCTCTTTAATATATTGAAGTCCACAAAAAGAGATTAAAAAATGGTGAGATAATATCTTATGACAAAATTTAAAAGGGCAGTATGTATTTTCCTGAAACATAATTTTAACTAACTACAGCATCAGACACATCTATTCTCCTTTAGACATTTCCTTATCAGTTTATATTAATTGATAGCCATCAATGTAGTACATCTTTACATTTCTTCGTCATTTGGCATTACATTTTTTCTTATAAACATTGGTTATCATTAATTTTATTAAGGTCAGACTGAAGTAATTGCCCATTAGAGTCAAGGAAAATACATTTATATGAGGGAAAGGTATGGACAAAAGAAAGTAAAAGTGGATAAGGGCAGGCTATAACATTCAAATTAAAGTAATGGGAAATGACAGCATTCCTAAAACAAATATGAAGACGTGATTTTTAGAAAGGAAATAAAATTATAGCTGTAACTAATATATAATTAAAGTGAAAAACAGACTATGTAACACCAGTATGCCTGTGGACTTGGAAATTTGGAGAATGAGGAACACCTTGAAGAGGGAAATGAAGATCTGTGTAGCATCTGAAGTTCTTTAACAGGCTAGGACTCAGTCTCAATGATACTCAATACTGGGATGCGGTCAGCCGTCGGTGTCCGCAGGGACTGGTTCCAGGACACTGTGGGTGCTCAGGTCCCTTACCTGAAATGCAGTATTGTTGTATAGCCTACACAAAGCCTCCCATCTATTTTAAATCATCTCTATGTTATAATACCTATCGCAATGTAAATACTTTGTAAACAGTTGTTTATTGTTTAGGGAATAATGACAAAAAAATAAGTCTGTATATATCAGTACAGATGCAATTATTTTTTCCCAATGTATCCAACCCACAGTTGGTTCAATTTCTGCAGGAAAATCTCCACCTCAGTAACAAGATGCCTGGGAAGCAGCCCGAGCATCCCCTTTGCAGTCCTCTGGCCTCCCTTCTTGTTCTCTTGTTCTCATTTTTGTTCCAGTACAAGAGAAGGAAAAAATAGAGGCAGTGCTGCAGTGCCTGGAAAGAGGAGGAGGAGAAACAGAAGGAATGAAGAGAGAATGAAAGAAATAAAATCGAGGTGATCACAGGAGACAGTGATAGCCCCTGTCAGATCCAAGACTTATCTGCTGCAGAGATGATAAAAAGACCTCCGGAAAATCCAAGGGCCTCAATTTAATTGTGTTCTCTGCTATTAACTAGTTTCGAAATATTCAACTTTCCGAGATGTGTTGTCATTGCATTCCACTTTTCACTTTAATTAAGATCTCAGCATCCGACTAGCCATTTTCTGCCGTGCTTCTAAGTTGGGGTCTGCATATGCACAGTTTAGCATTTGCCTGAAGACAGTCCTGCCAGGGCCCCTGAGCAGAATCCCAGAGCTGTTCTCTTCAGAGCTCACTGCTCTCTAGTAATCCATCCCGTATATTCCATCAAGTTCAGCACCTCTTCTCGGAGACCCCTGTGCTCCTCCCTGGCTCACTTTCCTGAACTGTAACCTGGAAAATGCTCCCAGACAGAGTCTCAGCAATGCAGTTCACCCACCTCATAGCAACTCCAAGATGTACGTTCTTCAAAATTTGTACACAGTTGTTTAAGTAGAGTGTAGAGTTTTAGAATTGGTTTTAGCAGGAATGTTTGATTTGAAACAGATTATTCCAAATGGATTAAAAAATTAGTGATTTTTATCCTCTCAATTATCTTATATGTGGGAAGAAAATTAACAGCATTGTTTAATGTCTCTTTTAATTGCAAACACTATAATTACCTTTCTGAATGCTAAGACAATGTCATATCATTTATTTGAAAATTTATTTGCAATTCCATCATAATTTTGCATGACAATCATTTCTCCACTGCAAAGTTAACATGAAATAATAATTCAATTAGTGAAATATCATATCTGTATTCACCATTTCCTTTAAATTTCTCTAAGGGCTCATTATACAAGCATTATCTCTGTCAGAGACCTAATTATTTGTCTTCGTGTTCTAAGCAATTTACCTCTCATCTTTAATTGTGGCTTCCATGGACTCTTTCTTTTGTTGCATCCACTATACTTTTATGTAGCTCATGTTAGGTCAATTCATTCCTCTGAATTTTCATATTCAGGCTTTCCTGTGCATTTTTGTTGTTGCCCCCTTAAAATTAATATTGATCATTTTTCACCTCTAGCATATTTATATTTCAAAAGGATCTCTTTAATTAACTCAAGTAATTTTTATGCCCTTCATCTTATACAGGGGCATCAGGCTAAGAATCAACCTTTTACACATTTGCAATCAATTTTACCTAACATCATTAATATATTAATTTAAAATTCTCACTGCTGATTCACTTAGAATTATAACATTTTGCAAGCATACATTTTGTTCTAGGATATACAATGTATATTTCTTATCTGGCCTTTTGGTCTTGAAACAGGATGCTTAGTCTAGTGTACCACATAAAATGCCAACATTAAATTTTACTGTTGGTATAGACTGGATTACAGCAAACACTTAGGCATCCAAGGCCCTAAACCTCACCTTTCATGAAAGGGAGACGTATCAGAATGTTTACAATTTTACATCATCCTTCTTTTGCTTAAAGTGATAGCTTCTTTTTTTTTTTTAAAGACTTTATTTATTTCAGAGGTAGAATTACAAACAGTGAGAGGGAGAGACAGAGAGAAAGATTTTCCTTCTGTTGGTTCACTCCCCAAATGGCCTCAATGGCCTGAGCTGTGCTGATCCAAAGGCAGGAGCAAGGTGCTTCCTCCTGGTCTCCCATGCGGGTGCAGGGGTCCAGCCACTTGGGCCGTCTTCTACTGCTTTCCCAGGCCACAGCAGAGAGCTGGACTGGAAGACGAGCAGCCAGAACCAGAACTGGCACCCATATGGGATGCTGGTTCCGCAGGCCCAGGATTAACCTACTGTGTTATGACGCTGGCCCCCAGTTTCTTTTTTTGATTTCTTTTATAGTCTCCTTCATTTTCTCCCTTCCTCTCTCCCTCCCTTCCTTCCCTGTATGCATTCTTTCATCCATCCTTATTTTCTTTATCTTATTTAAAACATGCAGCAACTTTATAAGGAAATATGCCTCTTTTAATGGGAAAGTGAAATATAAATATATTGATGAAATTACATACTGAATAATTGTTAACATCCAAAATCTAACCTATATCTATGTGATTTATCTTTCCATGCTGTTTTTTACTTCTGTGTGTGATCAGCAGACTCTAACTGTAACATACAAGGGTCTTGAACAATTTCTTGGAAAATGGAATAAGAACTAATTTGAGACTTGGGACAGGCATTACGGTTTGATGTCCAGCTCAGATTCCTAACTCTAGTTCCTGGCTGGATATGATGGCTCAAGTGATTGGGCTCCTGCCACCCACATGGAAGACCTGGATTGAATCTGGGCTCCTGGCTTCACCCCCAACACCTTCCCTTCACACTCTTGCTCACTGCCCCAGTCATTGCAGGTGTTTAGGAATGCAGGGCAACCAAGAGATGGATGCTCTCTTTCTGTCTTGTTCTGTCTCCCAAATGAATAAATAAAGTTTAAATTGCATTCCTTTGTCAATACTTATTGATATAAACCAGTCTCTGATTTGTGGTAACTAGTATGCTGAGTACGAAAAAATGCAATGTACATGACCAAAACTGAGAGTTTCAGATTTGATTATTGTTTATAGCCCTTGTTTATCCTGTTGAGGAACAGTTTTTTTTTTTTTTTTCTTACTGCTTGTTCAATTCTTTTTTTAGTAGAGGGTTAAGCTTGTGAGCATAAAGAAAATAGAAAGTATGTCCTTGTAAAAATTAAAGAAAAAAAATAAGAAAAGAAAGAAGGAAGATGGTAGTGAGGAAGGGTATGGTGGGAAATATCACTATGCTCTTTTTTTTTTTAAGATTTATTTGAAAGTTAGAGTTACACAGAGAGAAAAGAGGCAGGTCTTTACACAGAGGGAATATACAGAGGTCTTCCATCTGATGGTTCACTAACCAATTGTTCGCCAACAGACGGAGCTGTGCTGATCCGAAGCCAGGAGCCAAGAGCTTCTTCCATGTCTCCCACGCGGGTGCAGGGGCCCAAAGACTTGGGCCCTCCTCTGCTGCTTTCCCAGATCATAGCAGAGAGCTGGATTGAAAGTAGAGCAGCCAGTACTCGAACTGGAGCCCATATGGTACGCGGGAGCTTCAGGCCAGGGTGTTAACTAGCTGCACCACCAGCCCGGCCCTTCACTACGCCCTTATCACTGTCTATATGAAATAAAAAAATGTTATTGCAAAATTTAAAGGAGAAAAGAAAGGAGAGGAGGGAGGATTAAGGGAGGAAGGAAGAGAGACAAGTATGGTTATCTTAGAATTGTATCTATGAGGCCAGAGCCGCGGCTCAATAGGCGAATCTTCCGCCTGCGGTGCTGGCACACAGAGTTCTAGTCCCAGTCGGGGCGTCGGATTCTGTTCTGGTTGCCCCTTTTCCAGTCCAGCCCTCTGCTGTGGCCCGAGAGTGTGGTGAAGGATGACCCAAGTGCTTGGGCCCTGCACAAAATGGGAGACCAGGAGAAGCACCTGGCTCCTGGCTTGGGATCAGCGTGGTGCGCTGGCTGCAGTGCAGCAGCCGCAGTGGCCATTGGAGGGTGAACCAATGGTAAAGGAAGACCTTTCTCTCTGTCTCTTTCTCTCACTGTCCACTCTGCCTGTCAAAAAAAAAAATTGTATCTATGAAATACATGAAATCTATTATCTTTATATTAATAAAAATTTAAAATGAACAGAAAGGAAAAATTAGTCATAAATAGAAAAGTTTACTTGGGTGTAAAAAATGAAATCTGTATATATGTTTGGCCTTCAAAAACTTCATGGAAAATACACATTATGAAAAAACTATGCATTCACTTAAAAAAACATTGCATGAAAACCAATCTATGTGCAATTCCATTTTCCCATGGACTTTTTGAAGTCCCCCTGTATGTAACAACTATTTTAAAATGTAGTAAAATCTATCAGGGTAAATGATAATTCTTCAATGATCAGTAGAGCCTGCTTCTCACCTTTAAATCAGTCTTACAAGTTAAATAATATAATACTGAATTGCAAAAATGCAAAATAAACTAAGGATCTGGCAATGCTTAAAATCTTTTATTATAATAAAATCAAAATAAAACTCAGATATCAGTTCAATTTTCAATTTTTTCTGCATCTCATTATTTGAACATTCCATTTAGTTAAGGAAATCTTTACTGATGCCACCTTTGTCAAGTCAAAGGAAATTATGTCAAATACATGGGAAAACAACAATCAAGACTGTTCCATTCAAACATCCATGCATTCCTGCATCTGCTCACACATTCATTCATTTATTTATTTAATATACATTGATTGATCAGCTATTATTTGTCAAATCTTTTGTTGTGCAAGGAGTATAATTTTGAACCTCACAAAAGTGTTCTCTGCCTCCCCTTAAAGAACATATGGTTTATAATATAGAACTCTAAAAGAAAATTGTTTCATCCACACAGCAGGGGTAATATTATATATTAATATCATTTGATTAAGTTCTTAATAATTTATGCTCTTTGTACTTGAGTTTCCTCTTGCATAGAAAATCAAATATGTCTTTTATTGGAATCTGCTGGATTTCTCACATTTTGATTAAAATATCTGGCTATGGCAATAATACTCACACACCACTGATTCCCTGAAGAGTTGTTAGAACGCTTTCTTAAACAGTTTATCGTAGGACCTGCTTTGGGGTACAGTGAGTTATACTCTGATTGTGATGCTGTCATCCCATATCAGAGCACAAGTTGGATTCATGGTGGCTCTGATTCTGATCCAGCTCTCTGCTAATGTGCTTGGGAAGGCAAGAGAAGATAGCCCAATTGCTTGGGCCTCTGCCTCCCATATAGGAGACCCAGATGGAGTTCCCAGCTCCTGGCTTTGGCAGGGCTGTTGCAGTAATTTGGTAGATCTCTTTTTGTCTCTCTCTCTCTCTCTCTCTCTCTCTGTGTGTGTGTGTGTGTGTGTGTGTGTTACTCTGCCTTTCAAAAAAACACAATGAAAATCATAAAAGATAAAAGTAAACAATAGAGTCTTGGTCCTTGAGGTTGATTATCTTTCTGAATATCAATGATATTTGAGAATGTACAGTGACCCTTTTAGAGCTCTCTTCTCTGAGAATCTGGAGTGGAACTTAGCACAAAATACATGGTCTTGGATTCTCTCTAAGAAGTTTTATGCTCTTAGAAGTTCTGAGAGGCCTTGATAAGAGGTTTCAACACAGATCTAACTATTTTCTAAGAAATCTAGAAACAAAAAAATTTCCTCTAGCGGATTTGTTATGACATGCTTCCACAGTCTATTTTTGAAGTTGATTGAAGAAAATGAATCAAATCCTTAAATGAAAATATTTATATATAAGAATATTTATTTCTTTTTTTTTTTTTTTAACAGGCAGAGTGGACAGTGAGAGAGAGAGACAGAGAGAAAGGTCTTCCTTTTGCCGTTGGTTCACCCTCCAATGGCCGCCGCGGTCGGCGCGCTGCGGCCGGCGCACCACGCTCGTCCGATGGCAGGAGCCAGGAGCCAGGTGCTTTTCCTGGTCTCCCATGGGGTGCAGGGCCCAAGCACCTGGGCCATCCTCCACTGCACTCCCGGGCCACAGCAGAGGGCTGGCCTGGAAGAGGGGCAACCGGGACAGAATCGGTGCCCCGACCAGGACTAGAACCCGGTGTGCCGGCGCCGCAAAGCGGAGGATTAGCCTGTTGAGCCACGGCGCCGGCCAAGAATATTTATTTCTTATTAGAATTTGGTCACGGAAAGTTCCAAAACCAAAGCTATTTATAAAAAAATAAGACAAAGGGCATCCTATGTCAGAATACTGTTTCAAATTCCAATTGCTTCATGCTCCTGATTCAGTTTCCTGCTAATGGGCCTGGGAGGCAGCAGATGATGGTTCAAGAACTTAGGTTCCTGCCATCCATGTGGGAAAACTGGCAGGAGTTTTCCAGGCTTCAACCTGGCCTAGCTGTGGTTGTAGGCATTTGGAGACTGAGTAGCAGATGAAAGACCTCTCTCTCTCTCTCTCTCTCTCTCTCTCTCTCACTTTACCTCTTATAACATAAAAAAGCCTTTTAACAATGCAATATGGGGCCAGCGCCATGGCACACTATGTTAATCCTCCGCCTGCAGTGCCAGCAGCCCATATGGGTGCCGGTTCTAGTCCGGTTGCTCCTCTTCCAGTCCAGCTCTCTGCTGTGGCCCGGGAGGATGGCCCAAATGCTTGGGCCCCTGCACCTATGTGGGAGACCAGAAAGAAACACCTGGCTCCTGGCTTCGGATCAGCATAGTTCCGGCCATTGCATCCATTTGGGGAGTGAACCAACGGAAGGAAGACCTTTCTCTTTGTCTCTCTCTCTCTCACTGTCTGTAACTCTGCCTCTCAAATAAATAAATAATAAAAAAACTTTAAAAAATAAAAATAATGCTATATAATCATCTTTCTTCCATGAATTAACATATTCTAGAATTTCAGTGAAACCTGACTTATCAGAGACTAAAACATTTCACAATATAATATAAATATTTGTATATGTATTTCTAAGATTTACTGATTTATTTATTTGAAAGGCAGAGAGCCAGAAAGAGAGCCAGAGAGAGAGAGGGACATCTTCACTTTGTTGCTTCATTCCCCAGATGGATGTAACAGTCAGGGTCGGGACAGGCCAAATCTAGGAGCAAAAGTCTCCATCTGGATCCTCCAGCAGGAGTGTCAGGAGTCCGAATGCTTGGTCCATCATTCACTGCCTTCCCAGGCACGTGAGTGGAAAGCTGTACTGGAAGCAGAGTAACCCACTCGAACTGGCACTGCAGTATGGATGTAGGCATCACAGGCCGTGACATAACCCTCTGAACCACAACACTGGCCCCTAAGATTAATATTCTTTTTTCTGAATGGAAACATTTTATTCCTTTCAAGAATGTACATAATCATAAGGCTTTGTTCATGCAATGCATTCAGTTGTTTTCTTTCTTTTTTTTAACTTTTATTTAATAAATATAAATTTCCAAAGTACAGCTTTTGGATTACAGTGGCTCCCCCCCACCCCCATAACTTCCTTCCCACCCGCAATCCTCCCAACTCCTGCTCCCTCTCCCATTCCATTCACATCAAGATTCATTTTCGATTATCTTTATATACAGATCAATTTAGTATATACTAAGTAAAGATTTCAACAGTTTGCACCCACACAGAAACACAAAGTTAAAGTACTGTTTCAGTACTAGTTACAACACATTAAGGACAGAGATCCTACATGGGGAGTAAATGCACAGTGACTCCTGTTGTTGACTTAACAAATTGACACTTTTGTTTATGGTGTCAGTAATCACCCTAGGCCCTTGTCATGAGTTGCCAAGGAAAATTAATATTTAAAATAGGCATAATAATTGCTGTTTAATGTTATAAGAGAAGAATTTGCAAAATGAGAAAAAGAGTGAATATTCTTATCCTTTGTAGCTACTTAAAAAGATTCACAAAATTATTATTATATAAATAGGAAAATAATAATAAAAATATCCTTAAGATTCTGCCAATATTTATACTAAAGGGGCCAATCGGCAGCAATATTTTAGACATTGAAGCTATGTGACTTCTGTTGCAACTAGTCAAGTCTGTTGAAATTAATCAAGCTCCAAAAAAATCTATGACATGTGACATAGTCATAGCTTCTATATACAGTTGAGCATGGCTGTACTCAACATATGTGAACAGCAGCATCTGCTTTGTCTTTTGTGGGCTGCAATGTGCTGAACCCTATACCAGTTGGATACGGGCATTTAAAATAGAATATTTAAAAAGAAGGATTTGGAGGAATGGGCCTGTTGTGTAACTGATGTCAAAAGAAACTATACAAAGTCAATGTCCCAAATCAACTGCATAAAAAGTGAGCTATTAGAATAATGAGACATAATTTAATTTTTCTCTTAGAAGTACTTTTAGGGGCTGGCTCCATGGCACAGTAGGTTAATCCTCCCATATGGGCATTGGTTCTAGTCCTGGCTGCCCCTCTTCCAATCCAGCTCTCTGCTGTGGCCCGGGAGTGCAGTGGAGGATGGCCCAAGTGCTTGGGCCCTGCACCCCATGGGAGACCAGGAGGAAGCTCTTGGCTCCTGGCTTCAGATCGGTCAGCTCTGGCCATTGCGGCCATCTGGGGAGTGAAGCAACGGAAGGAACACCTTTCTCTCTGTCTCTCCCTCTCACTGTCTGTAACTCTGTCTCTCAAATAAAGCAATAAAATCTTAAAAAAAAAAGTACTTTTAGTTGCTGTTGATAAGTCTATAAACAGTTAATGTGATTAATGTGATTAAAGAAGTTTTTCTTGTTTTCATTCAAAAAGAGCATCTTCTCTATTACCTTCCTTTTTAATAATAGATAAATAATAATGTCAATATCATTTGGTCTTATTGCTTCAATGAAGTTTTAATGTTTATATTGCAGATTTTCTCCCCATATGAGAGGGATGGGTATTTTTTGATGAGTGATTTCACACAATTATTCCAAGAAAAAAACTATGTTAGTCCTATGGTCACTTTTTAGACTAGCTATATCTGTTTGTTTCAGCGACAGAATACGTAAGTCTTTAAAGAATCAGAAGTTTATCGACTCTTGTTTTCAGAAAACGGAGTCACTCTTAAATTTGGGTTCATCAAACTTTTCAAGTTCTTTTTAATTGATAGTAAAGGTTTCTTTTCTAGTGAGTAATTGAGAAATGGTCACATTTGACTTACATATTCTGCTCCAATTGACCATCTCATGTTTCAGTAAAACAGGTGCTTCCTGGTGCCAGTGCCGGGCTTCTTTTCTGAGCTTCAGATCTATGCTTTATAATCTTTTTGTGCACTAGTCTCTCATATCTTCTTCCTAAATCCTTAATCCTATCTGCAGATAATTCTTACAGAACAAAATAAATGAAGCCTAAAACCTTTGTCTGATTCTCAAGATGTCTAGTATTTATGCCGAATTTATTTTCTTGCTCTTTTAACAGCTTCTAATTCCTTGTACATTTTAGTGTTTCCCCTAGAATTTCTTTGCTATGCTTACTGACCATTGAAACTCTAGCCATTCAGATAAGGTTTAGATCAAATACCATTTCTCCAAGAATTTTTTTCCTGATAACCATAAAATATTCATATCTATTTATCTATAAGAGAATCAATTCAAACTCTGTAGGCTGACATCCAGAGAGGAACATGGCATTCTGCAGTCGAGATTCTCTTCTATATTACTGTTGTAGGATTTCAGAACTTGTTCATGTCAAAGGAGAATCTTATGACCCTCAATTATGACACCTAAAAAGCCCCATGATCTAGTGGATCCCTCCTTGAAATGTGACTTCCAGCGCAGAGAGTCCAAGATGACCCCAGTGAATCCTAATTTTAAAACTTGCAGTGTACTGCCTGTTGATTTGCCCAACAGCTTCACATTGCCAAATATTATGGGTGTACAGATCTAGATTCCTAGAGTAAATCAGAAGGCTTGCATATTATTTGTGATTGAAACTCAGCGGGGATTTGGGACTGAACCATCTCTCTTGGTGTTCTAGCACTTGGCAGTGGCTGATGAATGTTAATAATAAAATTCCCTGGAGATAGACAGAAGCAGGAGAAAATATATGCTGTTCAAAAAACTCTAGATGGAGCCCAAGTGACCATCCAGGAGCCTTGGCTGTTTTTCTATCTACCACCTAAGGTTTGCCCACTTTTCCAAGTAGGAATTAGAGACAAGGCCAAATGAAAATATTCAATAGCTGCTTTATTCATAGTCTTTCTCTAGGTAGAAGGGAGCAAGTTCCAGGACCCTGGTGAAAATGATCAAAGCTGTGAGTGTCTAAGAGCTTTAGTGAGCCACATCATAATCACTTCGCTGGCTTTGACCAAAGTAACAAGGAACGGATGGGGGTGGCCTGGGGAGGGGGCTTTTCAAATTGTATGTACCTATTTTAGAGTGATTCCACCATGAAAGGTTATCAATATAAAAGGAATGGTATCCAATATAAAATAATCTTACATGTCTAAACCAAACATTCCTGAAAACACCGAGCATCTGTATGGCATGGATGTAAGTCCCCAGCACAGTCTCTCCCCCTCATTCCATGGCTTCTTGGGTCTTCACATGAATTAGGAGCTCTCTGAAAATTGAGGACTAGGACTTTGAAACAGAGATGTACCTTGCAAGTGTTTGGAGAGGGAAGGAATACATGCATCTTTATAGCAGGAACATCTTTGAGGCTATAGAAGCGTTATAAGTAGGGTTTTATAATCATCGAACATTTCATTTATTGATTCCCAGATATGATTACTCTATTCTTTATGCTGCTATTTATATCTAGCCGGTACCTTTTTATATGCAAAGTGGGAAGTTCTTGAGTATGGGTTCTCCATATGATTATACACATCTACTTTTGATTTCCTGTTCATCTGGCTATAGCTTTACTTAGATGGAAATTGGGGACCCTTAATATAATTATCTTGATTTTAAAAAAATAGTGTACATCCATGAATTTAGGTGACTCTGACTAGTAATGATGAAATGTTAAAGGATAGAACACTCTCAAATTCCTATTTAACAAACACCTGCTATATAACTTGTAGAACCTTTAGAAAATGGGGCTTATAATTGGTTTTACACTTTTTATGGGGTTATCTATGACTCTTCCTTCTATTTGCCAGTTTTGCTAGTGATAAATACAAATGAGCTTGACTTATTTCTAATAACATGGAAAATTTTGAAGTCATGCTTTAGTCAGTTTTTTATGCTTGAAGAAATCAGATGAATTAAGTATTCCATATCATGGATATCTGTTTGTTGAAGGTTGAAAAATATAATATTTAAAACAAGCACATTTCCTTTTTTAAGATTTATTTATTTGAAAGGCAGAGTTACAGAGAGAGAAGGAGAGGCACAGAGAGAGAAGTCTTCCACCTGCTGATTCACTTCCAAATTGGTCACAACAGCTGGAGCTGTGCCGATTCGAAGCCAGGAGCTAGGAGCTTCTTCTGGGACTCTTACATGGGTGCAGGGGTCCAAGGACTTGGGCCATCTTCTACTGCTTTCCCAGGTCACAGTAGAGAGCTGGATCAGAAGTGGAGCAGCCGGGACTCAAACCAATGCCCATATGGGATGCTGGCACCACAGGCGACAACTTTACTGGCTATGCCACAGTGCTGGCCCCAAGCATATACTTTTAAAACATACAACAAAATTACAGAAATGTCCCAAAATGAAAAAAAAATTCAATGACCTTTCTCATGGATATAAACTTTTCAATCTATCATTATTACCTTTATTAGTATTATTACATTATGCTACCTGTTTATTTTTGTAATTTACTTTAAAATTCCATTTCCATATAGAAAAAGATAGATTTTGAAAAAGAGATCAATGAAACAATAACTTTTATGAAGGATAGGTAGTATAGCAGTTTAAGAATAAAGTGAGCTTCTAAGGAAAGCACTCAAATTTCTAAATTCAAAACTAATTATAGTATATTGGACACCTGCGGGAAACAGCACATTGTGTGTGTATGTAGATTGCTAGTGTTTAAGATGATCTGAGAAGTGATTTCAAGTGAGTGAGGTAAGTTATAAAAGAACAAAATAACAGAGAGGAATATAGACATAGGTGAAAAACAAAAACAAAACAAAAAAGGAACAGTTGTATCTATTTCCCAAAAAAAGTACATAATGAAACACAGGAAGCCTGAGGTTGGACTCAGAGTGTGTATAACTGAAGAATATACTGGCAGCTTGAGAGGATGGCTGGCAATTATATATCCATCTCTGTCTCCATTTCTAGCTGCATTTCTTTTCCATATCTTTATAGAGTTAATCCTCTTGAGAGAAATATATTTCACTGTTCAAAAGAGGTTTTATGTGTTTGGTTATCCAAAACGGGAATGTTTCTTTTGGCAAATAGTTCTGTCAAGCAGACTGTCAGTTTGGCAAACATTAAACTGTCTAAAATTTTGAAAAATGACAATTAATGCCTGCCACAGTAGAAGGTGATGCTTGTATTTGTAGAGGCAGAACTTACCTCACATCCCCAGAGAGGGACCTCCTTTAAGTAGCTAATTCCTTCAGGCATATGTCTGAAGAACAGCGGATGATCTGTGTCAGTATTTTGTAAACTATTTTTATAGAATGGTGTGTACCAGCTAAAGGCAGACACAGAATGGCCCACGCAAAGGGAGAGTGGAATGATGAACAGGCAGAGAGAGGAACATTGTGGGGAATCTAAACGTGTGCTATGGGGAATTTGATTAGCTGCCTGCTGTGTGAATAAATAAGTCTTCTTCCCTGTCATTCCATGAGTGAAAACTTTGGTAAAAATAGCTATCCCTTGTTAATGCTTCATAGAGATGGATTTGTGTTGAATTTGGCTTCCAGGTGGGTATATTAGGGAGAGCTAAGCCACCACTACTGGGTTGTAGAGAAATGGGGGACTTTCCCATTGTGCATAACCAACACTTACTCAGGCAATCTTTAGACAGATGTGGCAAAGAAGTAAGTTATATAAAAAGCTGTAGTAAAGTGGAAGATGTTATCAAAAGGGGCATGCTATAATTCTATCTTTGGTAGAAAGCAGTCACGGCCCACGTAAATTAGAAAAGACATTTGAAATTGTAAAAGAAATTTGTGAAAAGTAAACCAGCAATTTTTGTTTTATCAAAAAATCACATGTGGTTATAATTTAATAATTATACAATTCAGATTTATATTTTAGTGTATGAGACTTGTGAAGACTATGGTACTGCAGTATACTGAAGACCAGCTATAAATTTTAAAGGAACTGAGACAACATACTGCATGTTAAATATGTGTATAAGTCTGCTCAGACTGCCATAATTGTCACAGTAGACTGCACCTTAACAGATGCCACTTGGACACCTTTTAGCCCTACCAGTAAACATGTAAGCAGTCTTCCCTCAGAATGAATAACCCCAAAAAGAGGTTCAAGCAGTCCTTAGATGCTGCCTCTGGGGACTTGTGGGGATTATAATCTTGGAACAAATGTGTGGTAGGCTCTGAATGGCCACATCCCAAACGACTAATATATTCCTTGCCCCATGGGGAGGAGTATGAATGGGGGAAGGGAATAATAATCTTCCCTGAAGGACAGACCTAAAGAAGGGTTCCCTGTCGCTTCCTAAAAGGTTGTGATGAAATCGTATGTGATTTCCGTAATCTAGAAGTAATCAGTAGTAATGTGCAGATTGATTTGAAGGGACAGTCTAAACACAAAAATACCAAGAAACTACTTCGGCAGTCCAATCTATTAGATTGTAGGAGAGGCAATGGGGATAGAGAGGATTACAGAGGTGTTTAGGTGGTAATGGAGATCAATGCCCAACTAAATCCTAAAAGAAGAGGTAGAAGTTAGAAACCAGAGTGCAGCGAGGTTGGTTAATGGAAATGTAACTAATCTAGAATGATCTTTGCTGCACTATATTGTCTCTTAAATTTCAATAGCAGAAGTTTAGAAAGACAATCTGATTTTACTGCTTGATTTTGACCTGGTGTTTCAGATAAACCTGGTGTATGAAAACCTACCACTAAATCAAGATTTATGTGCCTAAAAAATACATTCTTTGGAGATACATTGGTTTATATTTCTAGTTATATGTGCCTTAAAGACAAACACATGTAGTTTATTTTAGCACATAACATACAGTTATTATGCTATTTCTATTATCTGCTATTACTTATAAGTTATAAACTTAAAGGTTATTACTATTATCTATAAGTTATCAAAGTAAATCTTCTCATTTAGGAAGTTAACTGATATTTTTGAAAAATTTCCTGAACTTATATTGACTCTTTAACAGGTAGATATAATTTTAAGTTGCATTCTATTTCCTGAAGTTACATTCTATCCAAGTAAGTTGTAGTAATTCCAAGTCTACTCTGAACTGCATGAAATCAAAATGGATTGTCTTTAAAACAAGCGTATGATGATGATAACTACTGAATTCGAAAAAATTACTTAATTATTTGTGTAAATTTAATATTGCCAGTTTAAGTAGAGACTTGTCATAAGTATTAGTCAAACAAAAGATAATTATTTGAATGTCAGTACCTCTAATAAAGCAACATAAGCAGACCACACTAATTAGGAACTCAAATGCATAGACTATGAATGTAATATGAAATTTTAAGTTACATTATTGCATTTGTGTAACTTGATAAAGTAGAGTTTATTATCGTTGCCCTCATTAAATAAACCCTCCTTATAGCACTTACAATGTTGGACTCCTACAGATAACATCATAATGAGGCTATGATGCATTTTGATTTAGTTACCACAAGAGAGAAATTTAATTTAATTAAACTGGTCTTCATTAAAGTATTGCATTCAAGTGAAGTAATTATATGGCACAGACAGTGTAGAAGAAATCCTGCTGTTTAAAAGAAAACACTAAGAATAGACCAACATGATTTTATTACAAAGCCCTTTTCTCCATAATTCACCTAGGACTTGAACATGTAGCAGAGTAATATGCTTTCATGTTTTGGCTTTTAAAATCAATAAAATATTTTATGTATAAGTATATTCACATAGTAAATATTCATTTAAACATGCTACTATATGCTCATATGAGTGTATGCATATTTGTGTATAAACATAAATGATGTGTATAAATCTAATAAAATATATGCACATTGGTGTTTATTTTCTTTATAAATCTAACATAATTATGGAATATATTTATGATTATTTAATAATTCATGAATTTAATATTTTAGAAGATTTGAAAAAAATTTGGTGGTGGATGGGTGGTTAGTTAAGCAAAGTAAAAATTAATTTTGTAAAAAATTTATGACAGTTATAGTAGCCTATGATCTCCCCACCAAATTGATAAAGATTTATATGCTTTCTTATGTATATAAGAAAGCAAACCTTTTGATATTAATAAATAACTTTAATTATTACTACTTTCTTTCAGGTTTTCAAAATTAATAAACAAAAGCTTACAAATATTATCTTACTTTAAATGAATTCAATAATTGGTTACTCTGCTATATATAATCAGAATATAAATTTTTGTTTAACTTTTTTAATCTCTTAGCATCTGTTTTAGTTCTGGCTGCTAAAGCACTTAAACTAAAGCATCATAGACTACACAAGTTATAAATAACTAAAGTTTACTACTCACAGTTCTGGAAGCTGGAAGGCCAACATTAGGGTGCCAGCATTTTCAGACTCTGGTTAGGGTCTTGCTGCAGGTGGCAGGTTGCTGTCTTCTCCTTGAACACTAGGGCAGAAGGATACTTGCCTGCTCTGTGTTGTCTCTTTTACAGGTTACAAAGCCAACTCAAAAGTGTTTCTGCTACATTACTTCCAAAGGGCCCCAGCTCTGTATTAGCTCTCCTTAGCAGTTAGACTTTAGATATGAATTGTAGGAGACACAAGCTTTCAGCCTGTTGTAGCTTCATTGTCAGCAAATGGTTCCTCGTTTCTTAAGTTTCCCTCTCATCTACTTCCCAAAAATCTCTTTCCTTGGCTTATTCTCCATAGGGCTTCCTATTGGGTCTTTGCCTGATCTGTGTTTATTCAAATTATGTTGTAGAAATTAAGGCTGGATGGCATTGCAGCAGTTGTGCAATCTTAGTAAGAGTCTTTTTTTTTTTTTTTCGTTGAAATTGAGGTAGTTACATTGGTCTATCTTGGGCCAGGCACAAATTTCTTGAACAGAATATTCTGTTTTCTCCTTTATGCTCACTACTGCTTCTATGGTAAAGTCTACATGAGCCTTTTTCAAATCTGTTCTTTTGTAATGAGGACCCATGTCACTTTTCTACCAGGTTCTTGATCTCTCTTCCTGTACTTAAAGGAAGGACCTTAAAGTAAACATATCTTAAATCAATTATCTCCATGCTTCACAAACAACACATAATCCCCCTGGGAGCTTTTTCTTGGATTAGAACATCATTACTCATCTGATAACACAAACCAGAATCTCAGTTTTCTCTACTCTATTTTCTTGGACTCAAGTTGTATATCAAATGGGCCGTCCAGGCATGCATTTGTACTTTGTTCTGCCAGCATGTTTCCATTCCCATTAATGGTACCTTTCCTTAATTTCTTGGTATCTATTTCACAGCGCTTGGCAGCAGCAGCTTCATGGAGGTATAGTTAGTGGAGCCACTTAAGGTCTCCCACACAGAAAAACCCTGCCCGGAGGTTTAATGCTCTTAAGAGTCTTCGTGATTTTTTATCTTTGAATTTGTGAGTTGTAAGAGAAGTCTGCAGAGATAATAGACTCCAGATCAGGCTATGAAGTCTCAGCTCTGCAGTCCTGGAGGAAGGCTCTCAGCTTGCTCTGCCCCCTCCTGATCTTCCCCTCTCCTCCTCCAGTCTTCTGTTCCAGGTGAGATCTGAATGCTGGTTCTTTGTGGATATGCCGCATGGCATCTTGGGACAGCTCAGGACGGTGGTCATCCCTGGCCTGGGCTAGCAGCACCTGGGGTTATTCAGTGGATGACTTGGCAGGGAAGCCCTATGACCCTCTTATCAGGCTCCTTCCTGGCGTGGCTCAGAGGCTTTAGTGCCCTGGGGTTACCGTCCCCCATGTGCTGGGCCTGCAGACCTTCCGGAAGGGAACATGGACTTCCTCAGCATGGCCAGAGGCTCATGGTGCGGCATCCTGACAAGCAGTGGCACAGAACACCCAGGTAGGGACCACCAGCTCCACCGGTTTTCCCAAGCCCATAGGAGTAGACATTTAATAAAACCACCGTGACGTGTCAAAAAGTTATAAGAAAGGTGACTGGCGCCATGGCTCACTAGGCTAATCCTCCACCTGTGGCGCCAGTATGCCGGGTTCTAGTCCCGGTTGCTCCTCTTCCAGTCCAGCTCTCTGCTGTGGCCTGGGAAGGCAGTGGAGGATGGCCCAGATGCTTGGGCCCTGCACCCACAAGGGAGACCAGAGGAAGCACCTGGCTCCTGGCTTTGGATCGGCACAGCGCCGGCTGTGGTGGCCATTAGGGGAGTGAACCAATGGAAGGAAGACCTTTCTCTCTGTCTCTGTCTCACTCTCTGTAACTCTCTCTGTTTCTCTCTCACTGTCTAACTCTGCCTGGCAAAAAAAAAAAAAAAAATTAAAAAAAGAAAGGAAAAAATGTTCCATTTTTTTACATTGAAAATCTTTTTCTTCTGTTTTCTTGAGAAAAGTCCTCTGCGTGTCCATTTTGCCCTGTGCCCTTGGCGTCATCAGGCCTGACTCCTCCTGATGCTGACTTCCCTGTTCTCTAGTTCAGCCTCACATGAGGTCTGCCTTCATCTAAAATCAGCCTTTGTATCCGGATCCGCACAGGAAAAGTTCCAAAGGTTTGAGCATAACCTCGTGACTCCAGCCTGTCTTCCCGCTTGGAGTTATTCATAATTACCTATGCTATTTTCTCAACCATCAGCAATTTCTCTCAACCCTGCCCTCAACAAATTTTATGCCTATATTTCTACCTGATCCTAGGAGCCACCCTCTTTTAACTTTTGATATCCTCTCTCACCTTCAGCTTCTTATTGCAGTGCTGCTACTTCTACGGAAATAACCCAGCCTTTCCCACTCATCGTCCTGGGACTCTCACAAAACTTTCCTTTCCCCATTCCCTTTTGTATCATCCTTACTTTGTAGGACATCGTCTTAGGTCCTTGTCTCCCTGTGTACGTGCTCTTCAGACCTCAGGCATGGAATCCATATCATCACGGCTGGTGTGTGCCCAAGCCTAGGACAAATTTAAAGGCGATGAGATGTCTGTGTAGCTTCAGTGGCTCTCAAATGCTTGTTTGTTACTAGTTATTGACATAGCATTGCTTAAAGAGGGTAAGTCTAAATTTGCATATGGGTCTACAATTGCATTAATTATTAAAATACTAAAATAATTGGTCTCTTGCACTATAAACTCATTGTCATTTCGTTAATCATAATAAAAATGACTTTTGGATTGTCCTATTAAATTTTATTTCATTTCATGATAGAATCTGATCAATCCTTTTTAAATATGTATTTATTTGTTTTCAAGATGATGTATTCATTTAAAGTTGTATTAAAATATGAACATAAAATCAAGCATTTCTGTATAACAATTCCAATTTACATTTTATGTAAAAATGGGTTTGACTATATATAAAATATGTTTAAAAGTATCTTTTTAGTAAGAATTTCTGAATAACTTGATTGAAATTAATTTATGTTTCTTAGTGTGAGAGGTATTTTTGCAGCGATTTCTTGTTAATTCAACCACTGTAGTGCCAATTTAGAAAATAATGTTGATTGGCACATGTTTATAACAATTCCTAAGTATCATGATGAAATATATTTGAGGTTTAAAATATGTTTATGGGGTGGGCATTTTGTGCAATGGTTAAAAGGCCATTCATGGGGCCAGCACTGTGGCATACTGGGTAAAGCTGCCACCTGCAGTGCTGGCATCCCATATGGGCACCAGTTCACATCCTGGCTGATCCACTTCCAATCTGGCTCTCTGCGATGTCCTGGGAAAGCAGCAGATGATGGCCCAAGTGCTAGGGTCCCTGCACCCATGTGGGAAACCCAGAAGAAGCTTCTGGCTTTGGATCAATGCAGCTCCAGCCCTTGTGGCCAATTGGGGAGTGAACCAGCAGAGGGAAGACCTCTCTCTCTCTTCTCCTCTCTCTATGTAACTCTGACTTTCAAATAAATAAATATTGAAAATAAAATAAAATAAAATGCCACTCGAAACACCAGCACTCCATATCAGAAAGCCTGGATTCAATTATCAATCACACATCTCTCATCTCCGCTTCCTGTTAATGCACACCTTGGGAGGCAGGAAGACCAGGACAAGCTGCCTGTTCAAGCCTTCAGTCTGACCCAGCCTGGGATGTTGTGGGTACTTGGGTAGTGAACCAGCAGGTCAGAGATCTGCGTGTGTGTGTGTGCATGTGTTTTTGTTCATCTCTCTGTGTATCTCTGCCTTTCAAATAAATGAAAATTGAAAATACATACATACATACATACATAAATACATAAATAAATAAAAGGAGCTGATATTTGTTTCTACCAAACCCTGATAGAAATATCTTCTTTTTTACTTATGTTCTATACCCATTTATTTAACTTTTAATTTATGGCATAAATATATATTTTAGTAATTTTGAAAATGTCTGTCCTAAATTTTCCCAATGCCTTTGTGTTGATGGCCATTAGACTCTATGAAGAGAGCAGAGTACACAGGACTGTGTTTTCTTCTTTTGTACATATTCAAAGCCCTCTTCCTTCCAGCAACTTTTCATTCCACAGGAGTCTTAAAAGCTTTTGTATTTTCTAAAATGTTGTTCACCGCTCAATTTCTTAAGTTAGACATCAAAATAAGAGCTATTTTTATGTACCACATAATGTGTTTTTTCCTTTCCAGTATTCTTGGCATACAATAAAATAAACATTCTATAATATAGTGCTAAATATTCCAAATAAAAACTAAAGAAGCAGGTTGACTATGCAAATGCATATATAGGAAAACAGTGACATTGATAATAACTAAATTGTATGCTTTATGTGAAGGTAGCAACTTACGGTTTTGCAAATTGCTTTAGCGAGCAGAGTCTCGTTTGAACTTCATAAAACCTGTGCCCAGTACATGGTTCAGTGTTGCTACCTTATTCTGCAAAGGAAGATATTGCGGTTCAGGGAGGTTGTTTGCTTTCCTCAGACTTAGTAGGTAGAAGGGCTAGAAATCCAACCTATGTTTTTAACCCAACATCCAGTTCTCTTCCACTATTTTATGTAGGAAACAATTACTAAAGACATTTCTACTCAGTCTTCTTATTTATCAGGCTTGTAAACCAATATTTCAAGGAATGAAAAAAATTTCAGTCCAGTTTGAAAAAAATCTGCTTCTATCACATTTGAGAGCTATAGTTTCATGCTTTGTTTTGAACATTGTACAATGCTAAATGTCTAACTATTTTGACCTTGCCAGTATAAATTCTTGGCATGTTCACGTGTCTATTGTCTAATCTCCAGTTTCTCCCCACTTCATTAAATGGAGATAACAACATTTATGTCGAGAAATAAATTGAAATTCACAATTCTTCACAAAAAAGTTCACTAAATGATAGTTGTTATAAGCATAATGACTACAGCAGAAAATTTTGTTAGCAAGCATAAGCTAAATTCAAATAAATACTTTATAGGAAGCTTGATAGGAGATGACATTTAAATTTTTGATGCACACAGATTTTTATTTTACTATTAACTTTTTAAAAATTTCCATTGAACTCAACCTACCGGAAATGTTAAGTAAAAATTAGATGACATATAAATTACTCAAAAATCTTTTCTGATTTCATAAGCAAACCTATTCAAAATTATACTGTTTGTAAATTCAGTATATTTTATGAGGAAAGGATGACCTTCAATCTTTTAACAGATTATTGTACTGTATTCTTCTTGAAAATATCTAATTCTGTTGCTCAAAATGCCATATCTTCCTGTCAAATTAACTGTACCTAATTTAATTTGTCTCTGTTAATTCTTTGATCACTGAGTATATATACTACATCTTTAGAGAACTTATTAAATGTTTGATAAATAAGTTAAGACCCATAGATGAGCATGTCTTGTAAGGGATAATCAGGATCTTTCTAAATATTCTTTAAAAAAAAAAAGCTTACCAAGGAAGCAAAATTATGTGTAGTTATCCAATTACATTGGTTTCAAAGTGCTGCTAACAGTAGTTCTACCTGTTTGCTGGTCAGAAAAAAAAAAAAAAACCACTTAAAATAGCTAACCAAGAATTTAGTGCTACAACTTTTACACTGAGAAAGAAACTACAGGTCTACATTCTTCAATATAAAATAGTTTCAAATATATCCTTCAGAATGGAGTTTACCTGTTCTCAGCTGGACTTGGCCATGTGTGCCTTTCTGCCTTTGTTTTTCACATATACAGAAATAAAAATATAAATAATTCTGTAAGGTACTTTTTCCTGGAGTCTAATCTGGTACAGCATTTTAATGTCTATGCCAAGCACATACAACATTCGTGAACAAACTCTTCTATGTATTGGTTTGAAATGATAGCAAGTACAAGACTATTTTTAAAAGTTCTTGGAAAATAGAATTAAGAGATAAGCTTACTGGGCTGAGCATTGTGGCACAGAGAGTTGAGCCACCACCCACATCTCCAGAATCCCATAGGAGCATCGATTCAAGTCCCAGCTGATCCACCCCTGATCTAGCTCCCTGCTAATGTTCCTGGGGAAGCAGTAGAGATTGGCTAATGCTGTTCACAAGGAGCCCCAGTGGAATTCCACACTCCTGGCTTTGGCCTGGCCTGGTCCTGATCATTGTGGCCATTTAAGGAGTGAACTAGCAGATGGAAGATCTCTCACTCTCTCTAACTCTGCATTTTGAATAATAAATAATCTTTAAAAGGTAAATATCTAATTCTGTTGTGCAAAATGCCATATCTTCCTGTCAAATTAACTTTACCTAATTTAATTTGTCTCCCTGTTAATTCTTTGATCACTGCGTATATATACTACATCCTTAGAGAACTTATTAAATGTTTGATAAATAAGTTAAGAGCCATAGATGAGCATGTCTTGTAAGGGATAATCAGGATCTTTCTGATTAAATTTTTAAATCCATGCAGTTTCTTCATTAATATGTATTTCTGTGAACTTTTTGCAGATAATTCATAAATGTGGATTTCTAAATTGTTTTAACTATAATAAATATGTCTACTGATTCAATTTTACATGAGTTTTTGCACAACCCTTAGATGTGTTAGATATCCTGCTGAGCAAGGGCAACCTGTGAATAAATGCAGCTCCTTCAGGGAACCTGTGAGTTGAATAGTCCATCTTTGTTTTCATTCAACATGACCATGTCTTCCCAAGCTGAAGTCTAAAATTAATTGTTTATAAATTATTCTTAATTGTATGGCCTTCCATGCCATTATAAACTGCAAATATCCTTCCACATACAATGGACTTATATCCCAATAAAGCTCATTGCTAAATTGAAGATACCATAAGCTAAAAATGTAGTTAGTACCCTAACCTGCTAAAAATGTGTTTAGAGCACCTAGTCCACATTCAAAACACATTAGCCTACTGTTAAGTAATGTAATCTAACATAGAACCTATTTTATAATATAGTGTGGACTACCTTGTATAATATACTGAATATAGTACACTGTAGAGTACGGACTGCTTTTCTCCCTCATGATCACATGGCTACCCAGGAGCCATGTCTTGCTGTGAATGCCCGGTATCACAAGACAGTATCACATCACATATTACTTGCCCAAGAAAAGAACAGTGTTCAAAATTCAAACTTTGGTTTTGACTAAATGTTATTTTTGCACCGTGGTCAACTGGTATTTTTTCAGAGTAGACCAGAACAAAGTAACTTGCCCAGGTTTTGGCTTGTATTTTGCTTTCAATGAGAAATTGGATTAAATAAACCATTAAAATAAATATGCAATGGAAGACAAATATGTTTCTGTATAATTCAAATGCACATTTTATACTGCATCTACCATGCTGCTGCCTATTTACTTTGATTGTTAGCTGTTAAAGTTGCATGTGTAGCCCTCATGGAAAGCCAAATATTATCCAGAATTTGGCTCAGATTGATATTTCTCCATTCATCCTGAGGTCTGCTCTCTTTTCGTTCTTGCACCAGTTTCCTCTTGCTGCTGTTCTCCATCTGTCTGCATGGGTCTGCTCTCTGACTTAAGGGGGATCTCAGCTTGTTGCTTCAATTAACTTTTCAATGGACCCCCTGGCAGCTTCCAAGGTTTCCTACTGATGTTACCCATTTTCCTGCTGCTTTTTATCACTGCGCTTGGCTTTTCCCACCTGTTTATCAGTACTCAGCTGGTTAAACTATTGTTTGGAGCAATATGGGTTTCCTGCTGATTTTATCACTAATTCCCCACTGATCTTTTGTTACACTTTTATTTCATTTTCCATCCAATTCTGTCTTGAGGAAGCTGGCATTATTTTGCAAGATTTGGTGCAAAGAAAGCAGCTTTTCCAAGAAATCTTAATCTCAAAGCTATTTAATTACTTTCTCTATTAGAATTGACCAAGGGTGAAGTATATTTCCCACTTTGTCTAGCAGGAAAATATATTCACATTTGACAGGGTGATATTCGAGCTTCAACTCTAAACATCACCCCAATGACTTGTTAAACAACTCTTACCTTTCACTGACTTCACTCCGATAGTTTGAAAGTGGATACTTTATAGAGATGTGGCATTTTTTACTATTTACATTTTAGGAAGGATCCTGGTGCTTCTTTGTCTAGTCTAGCAATCTGCTATTGTTATGGCTTGCTTATTGCAAGGTCCTAGTCTCAAGGGTGTTCACAGTGTAGAGCCAAGGTAAATTCTTGTCATAACTGACATATTATTCAGTTTGGGTGTCACATGAGAGTTGAGAAGGATTCCACCAAGACTCATTCTTTTCTAGAGGCCAGTATCACGTTTCATATCAACTCTTGGTGTTGATTTCCCAGTACTCACAAAGCTTCCAAAGACTTCAACATTTCTAAGAAAAAAAATAAAAATATGATTTTCTTTTCTTCAATATAAAATTATTGTATTTATTATATATTTATGAATATAAAATAATAATTAAGATTATTTATTTTATATTTTCTTCAAATAGTTATCTTTAAAAATAGCCTACCTTTATTAAATTTAGAGAATGTGACTGTATTTATCATGTGTCACTTTTGGCCTGATGCACTAATCTATGCAACATTAGAGAAATGTAACAGATACAAGATTATGGAATATAACTGTAAGAGTTTAGCTTGTAGGCAATTTAAGTGTAATGGAAGTGATGTGAGCTTTGGAAGAAGGTAATTTTGTGTTTAAATCTAGTCTTTGCTGTTTTTGCAATGTAATCTCATGCAAGGTTATAATAATTAACTGGTTTGGAGCAAATCAATGTTTTTCTCATTTTGTTTGCTTATTTACCTTGAATGTAAAATTTCCAAAAGTCATGCATAATTTGGTATATTTATTTTAAAACAGGGATAGTCAAAGCTACTCCAGTTCTGAAAATTGGGTGGCCCAGAGTTGGGAATGGTATTTCTTTAGCTTCTTCTACAGGGTGTGCTAGGGTTTGCATGTGCCCTCCAAAGTGCACATCTTGACAACATAAACCTCAATACCCACTCCCACTTTCTCTCAACAGCTCTGTTCCGGTACCATGAAGAGCCTTGGTTATTTCAGAACCAATCCGATCATGTGCCTTAGCACTGCCTAACACAATTACCAAAAATGCCCTATACTCACCCATGTCCTTTCTCTTTGTACTGCCACTGAAACTCATGGGGCTCTACATCTCTGCTAATCTGGTTTTTCCTTTCTCTTCTCCAAAAGTATCAAACACTTCAGTGTGCCATGCAGAATTCCCTTATTTACACAAACTCCCTTTTTCTCCTCCTTCTGGTTTGAATTAACCTTATAAAACCCTAAACTATAATTACAATCTTCACCAATTCTTTTGTACCTAAAGATATCTTTTTCTTTCTTTGAATTTATGACCTTTATGGTCAAATGGCTCCTTATCTCTGTTTAACAGTCCTGAATTTCTTATTTTTTATGCTCCAGTCTTACTAAATAAATCATCTCTTCCATCTGCATAAATTTCTAATATCTCCTTCATCATCTTGACTATCAAGATTAAGAAATACTATGGTAGCCTTAATTCCCATGTAATAGAAAAGGAAACTAGTAGAGAAGAACCTCCACATGTTCCTGTTGACTTTCTCCATCTTTCCTTCTACCTCTCTTTTTCCTTCCTGAATGTTTAACTTCCCCCATCTTTCTAACTTCCAGTTCTGTACATCAGCACATTACTTTCTGTCTCCATTAGATCTCCCCTCTCTCTTCTACCCAATATTTCTCTAACAATTACCTCACAACTATGTCATGCAACAATTCTCTCTCTACTGAAGCAGTCCCACCAGGCTAATTCTCTGTCATTATTTAATTGATGATGCTGCTCACCCTCTCTGTTTTGAAATAATTTATTTGATTCCTGGTATCCCATCACTTTCATTTCTCTTCTCTCACTGGCCATTTACTATCAGTTTTGTTTGCAAGTTTCTCATCTTGCTAATTTCTTATACACTAAAGTGTCTTTCTTTAGAGACAGTCTTCTAGATTCCTACCTTAACTGGTACCTGCTCTTGAACCCTAGACTAAATATATATATAGTACATAATCTAAT
The DNA here is from genome assembly GCA_949820135.1 of Sylvilagus floridanus. NCBI lineage: Eukaryota > Metazoa > Chordata > Mammalia > Lagomorpha > Leporidae > Sylvilagus > Sylvilagus floridanus. The sequence goes on from OX463242.1 coordinate 59,128,772, forward strand.
GGACATATCAAATGTAACATGTCCAAACCAATTGCCTCACTTTTCCTAGTCACAAATTTTAATCCATGTCAACGCTTCTCTATCTTAAGTGATAACTTCACCCAATCAAGTCCAGAGGTCAAAACCTTTAGTTAGAGTCATCCTTGACTTTTCCATTCCTTTAGTATTTCACATCCATCCCAACATCAACTCGTGTTTGTGCTCATTTCAAACTATATCCAAAGCCAGTGAAGATTTCCTTACCTATCCATAAGATAAGATTGACCTATTTTAGTACTCTTGCTTAGCTATTTTCAGTACCTTCCCCTTATAAAACTATTATGTATGCCTAGTACATTTGCCAGAATGACTCTGTTAGCCTTGGAGTTAAGATTTGTCACATCTCTGATAAAAAAATCTTTTAATGGCTCCTGATTTCACTTAGAGTAAGAGCTAAAGTGATTTTATTAGATAATATAGAGTAACCTTATCATTTACCATCCAAACTAAGATATTTGTAATGCAATAATCACTCCCAGACAACATGTGCAAATAGCGCAGTCCATACAAATTGAAGGTGGTGTGTTTCTCCTACTGGTGAAATCCCTAAGCAATTTATGTTCAATGTCTTTAATGTATATGATTTCATCCCTTTTCTCTCTCTGTCTTGCATGCTCCCGCAATTTCTAAACTGGACTATTTGCACTTCCACAAAACAACCGAACCTGCTCCTACATAAGATATTTTCCCTTGCAGTATTTTGGCTTGCAATACCCTCTATATTACTGTCTTTGAGCACATTCCCTGATTTCCCTTAAGTTTCTATTCAGATTTCAGCATCCTAGAGAGGTTTACCAAGACATCTTACCTAAGCAGCATTTTTCCCTTATACCTAATATGGTTTTCGTCCTTTATTTCCTGTACATTTATTTTATGTCATTTTGATATGTTTTCAAAGGGTTATTATTGCATGCCCTGCGCATTAGAATGAAAGAAAAGTAAAGAAACTAGGTCTACTTTGCTCCAACTGCATTGCTACCCTAGAATAGAACTGAACGGAGAAATGTTCAATTTATATTGTCAAATTAATGAATAAAAAATGTCTGCTTCATAACACTTCAGTTCTGGTCTTGTAGCTTGTCTGGTATTGATCAGACAATAAAAAGTCAGCTCATATTGCCCAAATACACATAATTGTCATTCATGCACAGAAAGCCAATGTGATTTTGTAATGTGGAAGATTTTCTTTTTCCTTTTATTGAAAAGGATATTTATATTTATTTATATATATTTACATATATACACATAAATATACATATATGTGAATATAGCCTCTAAAATGTTCTTGGAATTATAGCCTGTTTTCTGAGTACCATTCTCATCTTCCAAATTTGTTCTGTTTTCTACTGTACATTTAAAAAATACACAACCCAGTGTGTTCTCCATCCCTGCTTGCACTATGATTTGTTAATAAATTCTGTATCCAAAAATATTTATTGATCAACTGATTGAACAAACTCATATTACATACTCATTTCCCAGTTTGGAAAATCAATTTTAATTCAGAAAGCTTATTTTATGAATGTGGAATTACAGCAAGAGAACTGCACATTTTCCATAGACTGAGGGGGAAGGGCCTAATTTCAAACTTAGATGAAACCCATGTCCTTTCATTTCCCCACTCACAGGCTGAATGCAATGCTCCTGTCAGCCCATTAAGGAAATCTATTCTCAAGATCATCTCGCTTTCTAGCAGACACTTCATCTTAGATACAATCAAGAAGTCAGAGTTGTGATTTTCATTGTTTCATCATTCCCGGCTACATGTGAACTTGAATTTCACTTCATCTTTCTACTAAAATATTTCATTGGTTTCCCCTTCAGCCTTATATAATTGACTTTGCATTTATGAGATTGTGTCCAACTTTTTCTAATTTAAGTCCAATTTTATCCAATTTTGATTAGCTTTTATAAATCAATTAGTTGCCAAAAACTATTAATATTCAGCATTATCAAAGCATATATTCTTCTTGAACACATATATTAATCCCATATTTCATTAACATTAAAAAGTGGGTTATTAAGTAACTTTAGGACTTTAAATTAGACTTGACTCCCTGAAATAAATAGTTAAAATACCAAATTTCCAGTTTGTTCAGCTTTGTTTACTAGGTCATCATATAAACCATCCCATCATTGTAAAAAAGTAAATTGCTGCCTGATTTAAAGCTTGTTTCTTATATAATTGCAAATTATTTTCCACACAGTATTATGTGACATTCTACATAAAACCAAGCAGATGTTAAGCAAAGGAGCCAGAATATCTAGTTTAAAAGTAAAGAGTTAGTAATATAGCAATATATCATGCTTTTATTATTTTGAATTTAGTATTTTTAAATGATGAAAATACTGTTTGTATAGTGTACTATAAAGAAGAAACCATGTTTCATTAATCCATTGGAAAATATAAAGTAAAAGAACACACAAAAATGGTAACACTGAGAGATAAGATTATGGTCAATTTTAATATCCATTTTATAACTCTTAAATTGCCTGGGTTATTTTACCATGATAATTTATGAATTTTATAATTAATTTTTTATCTTCTTTCTCTTCCTCTACTAAAAAGAAATATAACAAAGAAACAAAAAAATGTCATTCCCAACAACCTGGTAATTGATTTTCTCTCCTAAATATCTATTGATGGGGTTTAGTAGTCATGGATTCCCTACTGTATCACAGCATCTTCTAAAAATCTCTTGGTCCTCAATCATGATCATCTCTAATCCATCCCACTAGAGAGAGATGCATGATTCTATAACAGAAAATAAATTATGTCACTGCACTGCTTAAGATTGTCTTACAATTGCCCTCCAATTGCTTTATGATAGGACTCAAATCCCTTACCATGTTGTTTTGATATAATGAATCCCTAGTCCCTGACTTTCTATCCTAACATTTGTTTATAAACTCTGGAAAATACATGTTAAATGTATGCCTAATAGATTTTAAACATAATAAAAGTAGGTAAGACCATATGAATTTAATACAAATCTGTTTTCTATAATTTTATAGAACAAAACATTGCTGAAACCTTCTTTTTAATCAAAGAACTTTGTGAAATCCAAATTTTACCTTAGTAGTAATATTTCCAAACTCAACATCTGGATTTTGTGATAATTGGTAGACAAATCACTTTTGTACTATCTCTTAAAAGTATGTATGTTCATTTTGTAGGTATGTGGAAAACAAGTATTATCAAATTGAAAATAATCTGTTAAGTCCTCAGCAAATTCATATTCTACTGAAGTATAAATAAATAGAATCATATAGACAGGGCTGAGATCTTTATTAATTATATTAAATCATTTCTTATTTGTTGAAAAGGCATGTATTTTTAAACTACAGTAAGAATCAGCTAAATGTATTATCATCATTAATTTAATTTTGCTTTGGGTTTATAAGTTCTTGATGTGCATATAATTCTGTCTCTCTTTAATTTCCAATGCCTGATTATCATTTTTATATCCAATATCTTCTAGAAAATCACAAGCAGGTAGGTAATATGCACATTTTTAAAATGCTATGTTGAAATTGTCCTCAATTTCACCTAGTTGCTGTCTTTTATCTGTATTTTGAAACCTTATTGCCAATTGTTCCAGATTGTAGTTGTTTTGTATGTGTGAATGGGGATTATATCTAACTCATCCTCACTTTTGGCCTGGCTCATTAAGAGAAAAGATTTCATTTGCAGCTGTGAGAGGTGACAGCACTTTTCCCGTGTCCTACCATGTCACTTGGAAAGCTAGTCCTATTCCAAAACAATAACACAAGATAGAAAATGAGTGACAGGTCTCCACTCTATACAGGCAAGTCAATAGAGCTTGGATGCAGAGCAGATATTACAGCGAACAAGGGAGGCAGTTTTAGTCCCTTTCCTGACAACCTCTGCTTAACTTGAGGCACACCAAACTACACAATATAAAATGACATAGTGCAGAGAAGCAAATTACATGCTGCTTCTGAGAGGTTTGTGATACCAAGTCGGCAAACAAAAGTTGGTCCTTATTACTACAGTGTATAATATACCCGTTTAGAAGTAGTGAAGTCCCGGAGGACAGGCAGTTTGAAGACTATGAACCCTAAGAAGCACGCTCTAAGCAGTGAAGCTCGTATCTGTCAATATCATACACGGTAAACGTGTTAAAAAAGAGCATAATGGCATGTTATTGTTATTGCTGAAACATCAGTCTTCTTTATGTTTGCATTAGGGACTTGTTAAGGTGCAGAATGTTTTGCCCACTAAATGTCTATAAGAGACAAGATTGTCAACTCAGCTGGAAACAGAGGGAACTTTTCCTAGAAAATCTCTGAAATTGGTTATATAACAGCGAACAGAGGAAAGGCTTCCCAATTCTTATTTTTTTTCTTGCTAATTGTTTAAGGGTTTGGGAGCAAATACAAATACAAATACAAATGTGATTTTAAAAAAATATATACTCAGGGCCAGCACTGTGGCTCACTTGGTTAATCCTCCACCTGCGGCGCCAGCATCCCATTTGGGCGCCAGGTTTTAGTCCTGGTTGCTCCTCTTCCAGTCCAGCTCTCTGCTGTGGCCAGGGAGGGCAGTGGAGGATGGCCCAAGTGCTTGGGCCCCTGAACCCCGATAGGAGACCAGGAAGAAGCACCTGGTTCCTGGCTTAGGTTCGGCGCATCTCTGGCCATTTGGGGAGTGAACCAGTGGAAGGAAGACCTTTCACTCTGTCTCTCTTTCTCACTGTCTATAACTCCACCTGTCAAATAAATTTAAAAAAAAAAAAAAGGAAAGAAATGCAAACACAACTACTGCAGGTCTAATTTGACAAGATTTATCTCTTAAGAGTAACTTAAACCCCTTGTGTAAAGCACCATGTCATCTCATCAGCTATTATTCCTTGGATCCCAAAAAGTTGAAACGTGGTTAATTACAAAGAAAGGAAGCATATGAGATTTTTATTTCAGAATATTTTAATGCTAGGAGTAGTGTAGGTGCTCCATCAAAAATTATATCATTCCCTTTTTGCTCAGTTGGCCCAAAACTTTGTGGTGCTGAATAAACTTGTTACAGAAACAACGAAATGCTGTGGCTTTCCCTTATTCCTTTTTTGAGGTGAGAAGACTTAGAGGGCTTCTAATTCATAGGTGTTATGATGTTTTTGTTTTTAGCTTATTAGAAATGTTTCAGTTGTTATTACTAGAAGTTATAGCTCCTTTAAGATGTCATTTGTGATTTGGAAACTGACCAAGCTAAAGCAAGACCCCCATAAGTGATATCCAAAGAGGTGTGATCTCTGTCAATCCCAATCTCTAATTGATCTGTACTTTGAGAAGAAACAGGTGGGGAGTTAGCACAATCCTAGACTTAAAATGTCTCCTTTGGTCACAACGCAGTACAAAGATGCAAAAGGGGGTCATAAGACCTTATATCTAAGGTCACTTGAGCTTCAGGTCAAGGGTCTAGTAACAACAAGGGAGGGTATGAAACTTACAGTGAAGTTAAGGCTAAACCATTAAACTTAACCTATTTTATTTATTTATTTATTTATTTTTGACAGGCAGAGTTAGACAGAGAGAAAGGTCTTCCTTCCGTTGGTTCACCCCCAAATGGCAGCTACAGCTGGCGCTGCGCCAATCTGAAGCCAGGAGCCAGGTGCTTCCTCCTGGTCTCCCATGCGGGTGCAGGGCCCAAACACTTGGGCCATCCTCCACTGCCTTCCAGGGCCACAGCAGAGCGCTGGACTGGAAGAGGAACAACCAGGACAGAATCCAGCACCCCAAAAGGGACCAGAACCCGGGGTGCCAGTGCCGCAGGCAGAGGATTAGTCTAGTGAGCCGCGGTGCTGGCTTTTCTTTCTTTCTTTTTTTGACCATCAATGGAACATACCTATAACCTATTAGAGATGGAAAGAACCTCAACATCACCTATCCCACTATTTAGTTTCCTAGACGAAAAACTTCAGAGAGGTAGAGTGAATTACCCAAGTTTACAAGGTTAAGTCAGAGCTGGTTCTAGAAGTCAAATGATGTGATGTACAATTCAGTGTGATTGTCCTATAGTGACCACCGAAATGGAACTTGAAAATGGTTGGTATTATGAATCTGAATAAAGGACAAGGAGAAGGCAGTAAAAGTAGACTGCTTAAAATTGTCACCTGAAGCTTCTACATCTCCTACAAGCACATTCTCTCAAGTTCAGATGAGTTCTAAATAAAAGGTAACTAAATAAAAGAACTTCATTTTGGATAATAAATTTCAGTATGAAAAAAGTGAATATATTTTAGTAAATTATGTGAACACAATTCAGAATATCAAAATCTCCATGAATAAGCAGAGAATAATGTTTACACGATAATACAGTGCATTCTATGCTTTTAACAGAAAAAAATGTAATATTTTAATCAGTTTTGTCCCAGGTACTACTGATTTCATTAAATGAATAGCTATGAAGTACTTACAAGTTGTATAAATTTACAGATGAAAAGACTGAGGCCAAGTAGAGTGAAGTAATTTGCTCAAGGTCATAAAATACCTGAATGGAACTGAAATCAAACCTTCTCTATGCCAGATGACTGGGGATTCACTAATACACAGCCATTCTTGAACGATAAGTCTTTGGATTTTATAAAGAAACTACATACTGAGAGGGGATGAGTGTGAAGTATTTTCAACAATGAAGTACTCACTTTTCATGTGTATTTTTGTGGGGTGAGCATTTGGCTTAGCAGAAAAGACACCACTTGAGATACCTGCATCCCACGTCAGAGTGCCTATGTTTGACGCCCAGCTCCACTCTGAATTCTAGCTTCCTGCACATGCATAGCCTAAGAGGCAGCAGGTGATGCTTCAAGTATAGGCCCCACCCTTCCATGTGAGAGGCTCAGATTGAATGGCTTGTGGGTTCAGGGCATCTGGGGAATGAATCAGCAGATAGGAAATCTCTCTCTCTCTCTTTCTCTACATCTTTAATTTTTTTTTTTTTTAAAGTATATATTTTTGTATTTTTAGTGTGCTAGTTCCTATGCTCATTTATCTTTCTTCTGTATCTTTCTCTATATGAAGAGAAAGTATACTCACTTTAATCTCTTCTGAAACTGTGAGAGAACAGGAGGAAACCAGTGCAAAATCTTATATTAAGAACTTGAGTGAAGCATAGGAAAGAACCACATGAAACATTGGAAATAACCACATGAAACATTGTAGAAATAATGGGAGTATAGAGGAAGGATTTTAGGTTGAGAGGATTTGGGCATTGTCTTTTAGTAGGTGAGGAGACAGTTTGCCATCTCCACAGTTCCATCTAGACTTCAATTTCTGCCTCTCAATGGCTTGTTCTTACTGAGTTAATGCAGGATATTTATTACTAGGAATACAAGCAGTATTTTGACTTGGAGCCATAATGCAAACCTCAACTTGGCACAGGGTATTTAGACATCACTTTAAATTTGGAAAATTATGACTTTAATTAAAGATTCAGCAAAAAGCCAGCAAGATAATAAATCTGGAATTGATTCTTGCTGTGGGTTACATTGCTGTGACCCCAGTGGGCGCATCATCCCTCTCTGTGCTACTAGGGTTATTGTCTGCTTCCCTTGGATCTTTCTTCCCAGCCCTTACCTTGAGTGGAGGTCTCTTGTCTCATGTTGTCAATGAGCTCAAAATCTTAGAATTAATGACCCATCTACATAATTTTCTTTAAAATTTGATCTCTGAAATATATACAGCTTTCAGGTTCAGATGAAAGAAAGAAATTGAATTAGCGCCAAATGCATTTTGGCTTTTATTTATAATTAAAACATCTTTTAAAATATTATTCAGTGTAAGCTAGAAATTTTTTCTTTGATAACCCCATTTTTAGCCTGAATAAAGATTCATTAAAAACAAGAGAAGTGAGAACTTAAATTTTGCAATTAAAACTAAATTTGAAGTCCTCTCAATTTATGGAAAGATTTAAGTTAACATTTTGGGATGTGACTTACTGGTCTGTTGTTCACTAATGACCAACTCTTCAACCAACAACTATTGCAGTGCCTACATATTTTTTTCTCCCACTTCCCACTTTTCTGGCTCTTTCTCAGTGACAGCAATGCCCTTTCCATTAAGACAAAAAGAAATAAGATTTCAAGATATGAGTAAATGCACTGTGCAGATCTGGGGAGAATATGAATAAAAATCAGGTAAAAGGAAATAATGGGTTCATTTTTCATGATAGCATATTAACATTTGAGGAAGTTAATAAGGGAGTGAAGCTAAATAGGAATTAAAAAGAAAATTCTAGGGCATTTATCTCTAAAGCTGAGGCTGTCATTTCCTAAAATATTGCAAGTTGGTGCAGTGGAAATCTCAGAACAGTGGGTGCTCTTACATTTGCAGTCCATGCTTCAGTGCCCTGGCATGATGGGATGAGTGGAGGACAGACTGCCATATTTATTTCTGTTGAAAAGTAAAACTCCCAAATTTCAGTCTTAACTCCTATTCTAAAAATCTTATATTTTTTCTCCAAGTAATTTTTAAAGACAGTTAATAAATTTAAAATGACATCCTAAAATCAAAATAACATATTCTCTGTGTATGTAAAAAATGATGTAAAAAATACATGTAAAAATGATCTTTTAGCTCGTATCTTAGACTTGATATGTTTTGCAAAATAATGGTCTCTTACAAATTTCTAACTGTGATAAATGTGGGTAATAAATTCAGAAATACATCTTATGCATACTATGTACACTTATCAGACATCCTAGAGAGGACAAAGGTAATTAGTACTGGAATATAGGAATTATCTGACACTCATAATTATGAAGTTACTCTATACTGTCCAGAGAAATGTGTGACTTTGACGAAACAGTTTCTAAGGCATCTTAGTAAATACTGACATCAAAGCCAGTTAAAGCACATTAATTAAAGGCTATTTTCTAACTAAAATCATTTCTCCAGTTGAAATATTGCATCTTAATCTAACATTTTGTTTCTCTGAGTTGCATAAAGTATAAACTCATGATGCATTTTCTTTCCCCTCAAGTCACCCTGGCCTGAGAAGCTCATCATTTCTCTCATTTCTGTATAGGAAATTGTGTCACATGGTTGCATTATGGGGAAAATAATGTGTATAACTCGATTATAATTCACTTTCAACTCTAGGACTTAGTGTTGAAATTTGCTCAGAGCAACTTCAGAATGCATTTCAAAGGTTGAACTTATTTAAAGGAAGCATTTTGTGTATCTTCACAGACCCTGAAGGATATTAGATTGATGACACCAGGACTACCAAGCCTTCATCATGACAGTCATGACAGTCCCTGTTTTTCTTCACACCTGAATAGCTCAAATCTTTTATTATGGAAAGTAACTGCAATAGGACACTTAATAAAATGTTTCTGGAAAAATTTTTAACTTCATTCCATAATTTTATGCCATGAATTTCTATCTTGGATGCAGATTTTAAGTTTTTTCAGGTCCAAAGATGAACTATATGGCTAATATTCTTCTGTCACTAGACTGCATTTACAGTGCTACATGAATACAAATAAAAGTTGCATTTTGTACATTAAGCTGCTAGGGGTCATTTTGATTTTGAATATTGGTATGTGATATTTCTTAATAATGAGTCTGAATCATGATTTCCATGGTCCTGCTCTGCATTTTACTGAGTTGGGGGCAAGTAATGCTAATTAATGGAACAATATTTTTATATTCACTTCTTTGCAAAAATCTAATAAATTCTTTCTTCATTAATAATAGGCAGGAAAGATGTTTCTCTAAGAGCTAAAAAGCAGTTATATTTAAGAGCTTATTTGAATTTCCCTAAGAAATTGCTAATTTAGAGTTGAGAGACTGACTTGTGGAAACATCACCTACAATATGTCCATTTGCCCTTCTGTGTTTCAGTTAAATGAAACCACCTGTGATTACAGCAGTTCTGGAAAGTAAAACATATTGAATAAACATCCCAAACAGTGAAGAGATAAATTTCTTCACATAGTCGTTGAACTGATTACTCTGATTGAAAACACAAAGCTAGCATTTAGCTCACACAGCAGGGAGGTTATCCATTTCCTCAGGATAGTAGTCTATGCATTCCAAACACTGGCACACCATCCTCTCTGCAATGAGCAAGGTAGCAACCCTTTGTTACTCACATAATCCTTAGCCTTTCTACCCATTCCCTGATATCCTCCATGGTGTTATGTACTGCTGTCATCCCAGGTGTAACATTTCCCTTTTTCTGTACCAGTTAGGATTGCATTTAGTTGCAAGTAATAGGAAATACAATTAAAGTGCGTTGAATATTGGCAATTCAATCTTTCCTAAGAACTTCTCAGGAATGCAGTTAATGCGTTGGTTCACCATCTTGGTCTACATATGCTCAAGCTTCCTTCACTCTCTTAGCTATCATTGTCTACAGTGCATGTCTATTTGTCCTTTGTGATTCAGGTGAAAAAACATCATGAATTATTTCACTGTTTCTTTTCAGCTTTACATCCATCCTCATGTTTGTTGCCTTATGATCACAACATAGCTGCAGCACTTCCAGAAATCACTCATATTCACAAGCAGAAAGTGATATTTGGAGAGCAAGAGCAGTTATCAGAGGACAAACTGGAGGAAATATTCCCTGGAAGAGTCCAATTCTATTGTTTCTCATGTCTCCTTGAAAAGAACACACCTGCACTGTTACTCTGAAGAGGCGGGGTAGGAACATACCTTGCTTTTTCACGACAGTGAGAGGCAGACAAGAAGTGGGTCTGCTGGGATTGGTTTATAAATTTGCCAGTCATCTAACAGCACAGCCCAAATTATCTTTTCCATTGTCGCTTACACCTTTCTTTCATTGTTTGTTGTTTTCTCTCATGTTTTGTTTATGAAGAATACAGGACCATTCTACGCTTTGAGTATATGGTTACATTGCCTAGACAGCGGAAGACAGTAGAGACACAGTAGGCATTGTTGGTTTTTACAAATATATTCATGGGTGATAGACATTTTACTGGTTTAAGGGAGTTCTAAGAGTAGAATCCAATCCTACACTCAGAAAATTGGGTGAGTCTGCACTGATACGGTGGAGATTCAGTTTTTTTCAACTGTAGAACACTACGACTGCTTGAGGAAGCAGAGTAACAGTCATTTATAGTGTGGGACCTCCCTTTTATTGTGAGATGTTGATCTTGGATTAAACAATGTGTTCTATAAAGCATTTTATTGACCCTACTGGTGCATAATTTTTCCTATAATAGCCTCCAGTGGACACCATGAGTTTTTTCTACTTTTCCAAAATCTTCATGAGATCAGAGGGACAGTCATGCTCTTTGACATGATCCATCTTTGAACATTCCATTTTGTTATTCAGTCCAAGCCATGTAACCAAGCTTCCACATTGAAAACTATATATATATATATAGAGAGAGAGAGCGTACATATATATATATGTACTCTGCACTGTGGTTTGCTGACATTCAAAATACTATTTCCCTCTTTTTTTTAAGACTGTCATACTGCTCAGTTCTTTACTCTGCAACCCACACTCTACCACTTATAAATCCATTTGCAGACCTCATCTAACATTGATCTAAAAGTCTCCCAGATTCCTTAATAGCAATTCCTGCCGCTTCCATTATCCTCTTCACTCAGTAGGTGATTCGCCCCTTCACAGCTTACCTAAGATCTTAAATTCAGAACCCCTGTGTCTGTGAAACCTCTTTACCTTTCTCCTTTCAGGTGTCACGATCCTCTAAATTACCACTTTATTTTCTATGTCATTTTTCATTAACCACCAAACTAATTTTTATCCATAGCTCCTTGGCACTTTCAATTTACTCCTTTTGACTCACTACACTTGTTGTAAATGGTAATATTGGAGTAGGACAATGAATTTTCTCTATGGAAAGGATAATCTATAGAGCACTTTGTTGAGGAATGTATATTCACCACAGTCTACTGTCTGCACAGCCTAATGATGTACTCCATCCAGGGTAGAATGCTCCAGGATTTGCATGCTTTACTTCATTTGATCCTTAGAATTGAGAGTAGTCCTTCAAAACTTTTTAAAACCTCTTGTTCTAGTTAAGTGTTCTTATAATAACTCAGGTGCATCTATGGCTATAATACTCCTTTTTTGACTGGGCTCACAACTATTTCCTGTGTTCTCAACTATTTCTCCACAAAGATCACTTTTCATGACTTAAAAGATTAACTTTACAATTTGTCATCAAAAACTGGATTCTTAATTTTCTTCCTTTTTGACAGGCAGAGTGGACAGTGAGAGACAGAGAAAGGTCTTCCTTTTCCGTCGGTTCACCCCCCAGTGGCCGCTGCACCGCGCTGATCTGAAACCCGGAGCCAGGTGCTTCTCCTGGTCTCCCATGCAGGTGCAGGGCCCAAGGACTTGTGCCAACCTCCACTGCATTTTCGGCCACAGCAGAGAGCTGGACTGGAAGAGGAGCAACTGGGATGGAATCCAGTGCCCGGAGCAGGACTAGAACCTGGTGTGCTGGCACCATAGGCGTAGGATTTGCCTGTTGAGCCACAGCGCTGGCTAATTTTCTTCCTTTCAATTCCTGCTGTGACCATCCTTATCTAGAATACTGCCATAGCCATTTTCTTGGGCTTTTCTCTCCTCACTTTTTTTTTTTTATATAAGTCCCTTCTATTACCTTTCTTTCATCTTCTTGTTAAGATGAAACACAGGTTTTCCCAGATGCATTTTATTTAAGATGTACAAACTTCATGCATTATTTAAATACAAATTTAGGAACATAGTGATTTTTCCCACCTAAACCTCTCTCCCAACTGTACTCCCACTCTTCTTCCTCCTCTCTTTCCTATTCCCATTCTTACATTTTACTAATATCTTTCATCTTCTTAAAACATTGACTTGAGGAACCAGCATTTGTAGCACACCAGGTAAAGCCACCACCTAGGATGCCAATGTCAGCATCCCTTATGGATGTCAGTACTTGGGCCCTTGGCACCCACATGAGAGACCCACAAGAAGCTCCTGGCTCCTGGCTTCAGCCTGGCTCAGTTCTGGCTGTTGTAGCCATTGGGGGAGTGAACCAGTAGATGGGAGATTTTCTCTCTCTCTCTCTCTCCTTGTTTCTCCCTAACTCTGCATTTCAAACACTAAATAAATCTTAAAAAACAAAACCACTGATTTAAATGTAGCTTTCAGTTTCTCTAAATCCATCATGCTTACTTTTGTATGAAAGTCATTTTCACCCTTTAAACTGTCACTCAAGGCTTTCTTCAAGCCAATTCAGCTCTCTCTTCTCAGCCTCACCTTCCTCAGTTGTACAGACTCATATTTAGTTACCTGAACCCTTCCACACCGTTGTACTCTCCTACCTATGTTCCTTTGATCTTACCTTTCTTTAGTTTAAAATGAGAAAGCCTTCAATATCCACTTGCTGAAATCTACTCTTATTTAAGGACCAGATTAAATGCAATTTGTTTATATTCTTTTCATCTTAGCATAATTCACTCTCCTTCCCTGCCTTGTACTACTTGTCCTATGATAGCTTATTTCACTAATATAGCACTTCTCCAATACTTTCTTAGAAAGGATTCCTTGAAAGTATTACTGTGCGCACACCTTTGTATAACTTGTTAAGCCAGTTCAATGTAAGATAATTTTCAGGTACATTTTCAACATAGCATGTAGCCAGTAATCAATAAATATTGTTGAATATGTGTTTACTTGTAACAAGAAAAACAAAATTATCTTTAACAGCACCTTCACCCAGTTAAATTGATCAAACCTAAGAGCTCAAAGTTTAAAGCGGTAATTTTAGAAGTTACAAAGTCACCAAAAATAAAATATCCATGGCAAGATGAAAAGCACAAAGAAAAGCAAATTACATTTGCCACATGGTAACTTTGAGAAGAAAAGGTTGAAAAAGTTACTGAACCTTATCTCTCACTGATTAGAGGGTTATTCTCAATTCCTCTCCACACAGCTGACAACTAAGTTACAGAAGTTACTAAAAGAAGAACAATTTACCACCACTCCTGTAAGCAATTCAAATGCTTAGTAATACTCAAAATAACATGATATTGCAAAAGAGTATAGGAAAAATGGAGGTCATAGGTAAAATATACACATTTAAAAAACGAAATGTTTCCAGATCTGTGATTTATGTCAGTGGTACTCAAAGTATGGTTCTTAGACAAGCAGTAGCAACAGCCCCTGAGAAAGGGTGAGAAATGCTGGTGCACAAGTAAAATCAAATGAAGAGGGAGAGACACAGTTTCATGTCTAGCAATCCTCCCAGGTGATCGAATGCATATCGAGGTCTTAAACCACTGACTTCCATGATCACTGTAGTATCTTCTGCTTGTTTATAAATTCACCTCAAAATTACAGAATATGACCTACAAAGGTATTAAAAAAACTCATCTTCTCTCAGAGATTTTAACTTTTCACTAAAATAATGTCTTGATAACACTTGGACTGAGTGATTTTAATGAAATTAAATACACCTGTTTAGCCAATTAGTTAAGACACATTGGTTTCACATGCCTGTCTGTCAGGTCTATTTATATCCTGCTGCCTCCTCTCATACAGTCTCAGCAGAAGGTGAACTTCCAGAGATGAAGACCTTAGTTTGTTCGTCTGACCATTCCGCACAGTAAATACAGAGGTACTACAAGCTTGTGGGCTGCATAGAGTTGTAGACCAGTAGATGTGAACAAGAGACATGTCATCTTTGTCCTTCTAGAACTTATATTCTAGTCCGGGAGAGAGAGTATAAACATAGTATCAAAAATTGTGAAAAAGAAAGATTAACCTTGTGCCCTGCAGGAGAATAGATAAGGCTATGGTGGATGCTTAGGAAAGACCTCTCTGAGGAGTTGATATTTAAGCTGAGACCCCCCCGAATTTAAGAAACTTCTGAAGATGAGGAGGCAACATTTCCCTGGTGGAGAGTGAAGAAGGGACAAAGGCTCCGAGCTGGTGTTTCTGTAAGAATTGTCACTACAAATTGTCAGTGTGTCTGTGCCTCCTTAGAGACTGACAGGAAACAAAGTTGGAGTTAGAGAAGGGTTCGGAGATTCTAAGCATTCTGAGCTGTGGCAGAGCTAGCTGAAAAACTAAATATGGTCTGTGTTCTAACAAGTGATTCTACAAGCTGTTAGAAATAAATTACACTTGTAATTGGAACTCTTCTGAAAGTCTTCAAGAGTGAAGTAGGGGGAGCACTGTGACATAGTGGGTAAAACTGCCACCTGCGATGCCGGCATCCAGTATGGGTACCTACTTGAGTCACTACTACTCTACTTCCAATCCAGCTCCCTGCTACTGTGCCTTTGAAAGCAGGAAAGTGGTCCAAGTGCTTGGGACCCTGCATCCACGTGGGAGATGAGAAGCTCCAGGCTGTTAGGGCCATTTGAGGCAGTGAACCAGCAGGTGGAGGATCTCTGTCTCTACCCCTGCCTTTTAAATAAATACACACGAAAAATAAAACGTAGATGAGCTCATGTTATGGCCCAGGTTGTGGCACGGCCAGTTAAGCCACTACTAGCCACTCAGGCATCCCTTATGAGCATTGATTCAAGTCCCAGCTGCTATAGTTCCAATCCATCTCCTTGCTAATGCACCTGGAAAACACAAGTGCTTGGACTCCTGCACCCACATAGGAGATCCACGTGGGGTTCCAGACCCAGTCTCAGTTGTTGCAGCCATTTGGGGAATGAACTAACAAATGAAAGATTGATCTCTCCCTCTTCTCTCCCTCCCCTTTGTTTCTCTCCCTGTGTTACTCTTGGTGAAATAAATAGAACCTCAAAAAAAGTGAAAGGGGGATATGTAATAGGTGCTTTTTGTTCTTGAAGATCAGAAACTTCCAGGTTTCACATTTATAATTTCAGTGTCTTGTTTTTGGTTAACACATGTCTGAAAGCTCAGTTCTAGTCTCTTGGCTTTCCTTTAATATCAGAATTATTTCAATAATTTGTATATGCATGTTCAAAGTGCCAGGCTTTACCATCTGCTCCTCAGAGTCAAATATTGGACATCACAGAAAGGATAAACCTGCTTAAAAAGTAGATTTTTGAGGCAAAGAACACTGTTAAAGATGCTATTCCCTTATTTTCCTCTAAATCTTGGAAAGGCTCTGTGTAAGTTTCATGGTCCTGGAAGACATGCATAGACTGTACATTGAACATCTTTGTCACAGATTTCTTTATCTCTTGACTGCATTACCACACTCGATGCTAGATGAATGCTGTCTTGAACTTGAAAGAGACATGGGATTAAAACTTTCCACCTCGCTTTTGTAGAATGACTCATAATCTTGAAAATGTTACCTAAAAGGTCCAGGTTTCTCTCCAGTATTGAGCAATGCTACTCTTAAGCACACAAAAATAAGACCACCATAACTTACTAGTCTATAAACAAATTCTTATTACTTCAGCCTTCTGCTTAAACTTGTTTTGCAAGCGTCTGATTTCAACCCAGAAAATCATCAGTCACAAGCCATAGGATGCCCCTTTTCATTGTCAGCCTGCCACGCTTTTGTTTATTTTATAATTAAATGATGAAGGTGCAATTTCATGCATTTCCGTACTCTTTATTTCTGTTATTTTTTAAAACCCCATGTTTTTAAACACATAATCCTTTTTAGAGAGCATGACATATTCTCCTTTATGCATTTAAAATTATTTTATGTTTTGCAATACTATCAGTATTTTGTGGAGAAAGCAATGCTGTGGTGCACCATTTTTTTAAGATTTTATTTAAGAGGTAGTTACAGAGAGAGAGGGAGAGACAAGTCTTCCATCTACTGGTTCACTCCCCAAATGGCCACAATGGCAGCAGCTGGGCGATCTGAAGCCAGGAGATAGGAGTTTTTTCCAGGTTTCTCAGATGGGTACAGGAGCCCAAGCACTTGGGCCATCTTCTGCTAATTTCCCAGTCTGTAAGCAGAGAGCTGGATCAGAAGTGGAGCAGCCAGGACATGAAGAGGCAACCATATGGGGAGGTGGTGCCGCAGATGGAGGCTTGGCCTATTATGCCACTGTGCTGGCTCCAGGTGTGTTAATTTTATGCTTTGCAAAGCATCAGTTATAGAATAACCCAGGGAATATTATTGTCAGGTTAAATTTAAAGGGTATAATAGTATATGAAAGTGAAAATAACTCAGGTTTGTGAATTCTGAATCTTGAGTGTGCTTATCAGTGAGATACGGTATTAAAAGTGAATTTTTATAATGCTACTACTTCGCATTTTCATAACCGAATCTGAGATTTTCAAAGGCATAATAATGACATATTTGCTATTGAGAAGAGACAAACTAAGTTTCATGGCAGTTCTGTGACTCTAATAATGTTTTTGATGTGCCTCATTAAAGGAATCAAATTGCTTAGTTATGTCAGTAAAGTATACCATGAATCAATCCATTTAAATTAAATGGTGCTTGCTTTAAATAATAAGTCAAAATAAGCATTGATAATTTTTAAAGATTCTGTACTGTTTGCATGATAAAAGGATACTAAAACACCTTGATTTTTTCCCATATTTAATTCCCTTAGGGAATTTCACAGACATTAAAATTCATTATACTGCTATACTAAAAGCATTAAATAAGTAATCTAATATTATCAAGTGTCAATTAACTTGAAACAAAATATAAATCAGTAACCTAAAACAAGTCAATTTTTGTTGATTGATATTATATAATTTGTTTTTACCATCGGGATTCTTTGAATATATATTTTAAATGATGGGAAGAAGTTACAGTAAATGCTAAGAAAGCTACTGTTATTAAAAGCCAGGCAGATATTATGGTGCAGTGGCTTAAGCTGTTGCTTGGGACATCCACATCCTGTATTGCAGTGCCACTTTGAGTCTCAGCTATTTCACTTTGGATCCAGTTCCATACTAATGCATGCTGGGAAACAGAAGATGATCGAATACTTCAGCCCCTGCCACCCATATGGAGGACACAGATGGAGTTTCTGGTTTCAGTCCGGCCCTTCCCTGGGCATTTTGTCTAGTGAACTAGTGGATAGAATTTTCTCTCTGTTTTCACAGCAGCTCCCCAAGTAGATAAACATTCAAGATCAGGCTGATTAATCATACTAGTATAAATGGAATGATTACAAATATGATAGTTAATGTATAACATTCTATACATGATTCAGTAATACAAGTAAAAGGAGGGCCTACATGCATTCATATACTGTTAAATGGTCTTATGATAGCAAACTACATTATAATAGATTCAAAGTTTCTAACAATAAGCTCTGTACATAGTTGGTTTGCTTTTATTCATGTAATTATTTCTAATCAGTAATTTCATTTACAGTTACATGGTAAATATTTAACAGAAAATTAACACTTCAAGTTTTAAACACTATGAAAGTGGATTAGCTCTAAAATTATACATGGTATTCACTCTTCTATTTATTTTTGCCCCATCCCCAATTTTTTTTTTAAACTAGACTGCTTGCACTATATGCTCACTTAACAAAACAAATTAGATGAGGGAAACCAGTGGAAAGACAAAGTATAATGAAAGACTAATCCAAAATTAATATTTGAACAAAATAGGATTTTCATCCCAGGATAACAGCTAAAAATTACCCTTTAAGAAAAGATAAGTTTGCTTTCATTTGGGCCATTGTATATGAGTATGCCTTTTTTTTTTAACTTATTCATACAACACTGGTACTCTAGAATCTCATTTGTGTTGTGATTACTTAACATTGCATCCCAATAGCTAAATATACTTCTCTCATAACTTATTCAATTTCTCCCTTTATACCAATTGTGGAAATAAATTTCAGTTCTATAAATCCATGGTTATCTTGCTGGTTAAATACCTAATTTTTTTTTTTTGGTTGAGTGTCTTGCAATCCTGGGGTTTTTACCTGAAACCTCTTGACTTATATGCCTAAAGTTCTGCAGTCTAATAAAATCTGCATGACACAAGTAAAGGATTGACCATTTAGACAGGTCAACAGTTACATCTTCACACCAATGCAGATTAATGGTCTTGCTACCTTCTAGGGTATGAATGCCTATTGTCTAAATATTTTCAGAACAAAAATTTCTAATACTTAATGTTTTCTCCCTATTATTCTAGTTTCTATCTTAAAAATGTCCAACTCAATCTAGAACAAGATAATCTCCTGATATCTGAATTCTACAGCAACTTCCCTAGATTTAGCCCAAGTTTTCTGTGACCGAAACTTGACTATCAGAAGTCAGTCTCTCATAGTTTTCTAAAAGCATTATCTTGGTCCTGGGTACCCCTAAATATATATCCAATAAATCTACCCCTAAATCTACTCATTTTTCTCTTCAGCTCACCAGCATGACAAACTCTCACTTATGTTTCCTGATTTGAATTTTTCTCGGGAAAAGGTATATTAAAAAGACTACAATTGGAATGTGGTTTAATTAATAACTTAGATGATTAGTATTAACCAGAAATTTTAGAATGTCTAATACAATGTTCATCAATACCTAAATGAAATACTCTGCTTTGGCTTCAGGCTCCAAATATAAACTTAAAAGGTTCACTCTCCAAAAGGTAATACCTCACATTACCTGCTGTTTTCTGTGAGTTTCTTTTTGATAGTATAACACATGCTATCCACTGGAAGGCCTCCTGGACCCTGGGAGCTGCTAGGTAATTTGTATGTATCACCAATAACTCTCATAACATCTTTACAAGAAGAACTGCTGCTTTCACTTTACAAATGCAAAAGAACAGCTCAAAGGTTAAACAACATCCAATGATTTGGCAACTGGCAAGTGGTGAAAACAGCATGTATCAGTGGGACTTCAAAAAGTTCATGGAAAATGGAACTAAATGATGAGCTTATTTTGGTACAAAACATTTTCCCAGTAACTTCAGAAAAATCCTTCACATACAATTCCAAACTATTTTTGTTTGCATCAAAATACTTCTCAGTTCTGTTTTTCCATGATCTTCTTGAAGCATGTTCCATCTACTTTATTAAAAAAAAAAGGCATGGTTATATGAACATGAAAGAATATACCTGTTAAAAGTTTTACAATGTCATGAAACTGCGCTCTGCTCCCTTCACCACCTAGTCTTGTATTTGAGCAAAGGCAACCTTCATTTGTTTGTATATTCTTTCCTCACCTACTCTAACATCCCCCCAATCACAATATATTCTGTAGATCACAACATCCTGTTTTTTTATAAGACTTTTTAGTGAAAAAGCATAGTATTGTCTTCCAGTTGAAATATCGGTGCTAATTTCTCTTAGAAAACTGAAAACATGGCATTCTGCCCTTTGTCAGTAACATTGGCTTGGCTTACTGCTATTTTCACCTAAAATGTTAGGAAAATTCATCTGTGAAGGAGCAAAGAATGTTGAGTGTGTCATTCACTATAATGCAATTGATATTTTTACTGAAAATAAAACTTTCTAAAATGTATCTGAGCAATTCTGATCAAAGTAATCATTTTTATTGTTAGCTTAAAATAAAGGGAATTATTATGGAAATCATAACCTAAACTGCCAGATCAGGTTACAGTTTTAACAGGATTAACAAGTTCTTAAAGCTCTTAAAACTAGAGGAGGTCGCTTACGAGGAGAGACCCTCCTTATTAGTGTTAAATGTCCCTCATAACTATTTAAGCAGATAGTCTATTTTCTGTGAGCTACAGTATGTGATTTCTCTTACATTATCTAATAAATGGAATTCTAAAGGGTATAATTATAGTACCTCTGCCCATCATGGGATAGATTGAAATGAAAAATATAAAATAGTACTTGGTTAATCTAAGATGCTTTATATGACTTCATTTGCACACTATAAATACTGCTTCATGAGAAGTGGTTTTAGAGCTGGCTGCTTTACTTCCTCAGTATGTATCTTTTACACTAGCCAGCTCCATCCATAAACATTAACCTGTCCCAAGAATCCGCTTAAAATATCTTTCCTCATTTTAGCTAGTATATCGTGGATCAAAATAGAGGCATTTAGAGCATTGACTTAACATTGAAATTTTGCTAGAGTGCTTTCCAAGTTGGTAATTGCAACCTCTCCCTGACGTGTATGGTATTATATTGATCCCAGAGTCATCACTCACGGCTAGTCAACCATTTGATGCTACTGGCAGTGGCAGTGGAATATGCAGCAGGTAGGAAGCATTAGTGTACTTATGGTTTCCCTCTGGTTTCACACTTAGAGTTCTATGATCTGTCCTAAGTGGCTGCTGAAAATCGGGAGTAGGGAGAAGAGGAGCCATTAACAAGATGAAGAGATTGTCTTAGTAAATAACTTTATTGGTCATTTGTGCTTATCATCCCCATTGTGTTAAACTATACTTACACGTTGGATGGCTAAAATAATTTTGGTCTGTTTTTGTACCTACTTATTGAGCAATGGTTGAAAAAAACATATCTAACACTGGAAACATCTGAAATATGTTGTATATCTTCCCTTGCCACACTCTCTTTGCATTTGCCCTGCCTCCCTCCCTCTCAGTATAGATGTCAGGTAATCCTATGCCTTCCCTGAATTATATTCCTACCAATTGGTTGGAAATTTCTGCAAAACTCTAAGCTACTTGTGTTATTTTGTTTTTTGTTTTTTATTCTAACAAACAGTAGATGACTATAGACCATTCCTTTGGTAGGTGGGAATTTTCTTGTAAAACAGATACTTGGTAGCATTCATTTTGTTCATAAATTGAATAAGTTTTATGTATCCATTGAACCACAGGGGGTGATACACAGAGGAATAACAAGGGCTTTCCACCCTCAAAATTCTTACAATCTAATGGAGAAAGCAGGAGACTTTTACATAATAACAGTGTGAAATCATAGACTCTAGGAAAAGAATATCTAATACCTGAGCATAGAACACAAAGTATCTTATCTGGGGCTGCAGAAAAAAGCTCAAATGATTATTGTTTCAAAGCCTGACACTCCTCTTCATCAGCTTGCTCAGAGCTGCAGTTGGTAGTGCTGAATTTCCAAGAAGAAGATACTTACCAAAAGTGCACATTGAGATTTTGAGAAAATAGGGTGGATTCTTCTTACAGAATCAATTGCAGTGGACATGATATCATTTAAAAATATTCAGTAATAACGTCTAAGATTTATAGATTGTTATTTTCTATCGCATTAAATAGACAAATGTTTTATACTGATAACAGTAACCCTTATTATATTTCACTGCTGATTCTAAGATTCAACTGAAATTCTTGGGCAGTTTGTCTCAGAAAAGAAAGGGCTAAATATAAATTATGCCCACGCTGAAATCCTCTTTTTGGCACTATTTATTATCCAGATGGATAGCAGTAAGCAACTCTATTCAACAGGTTAACTAATTTATTTGTCTAGGGTACATTTTGCAGATGATTTATCCTGGCAAACCCACTGGGAAGCAGTCTGCTCAAGATTTTATTTTTCACAACAGTCATATTAAAGTCCTCTAATGTTAGAAGCAGAGAACTGACAACTTGACCTCGGCCTCTTCTAGAAAATGACACTTTTTTTCCCTTCCCTACTTTCTATCCATCTTTTCTCTCTTCTCTTCCCTCTCCCACCCTCTTTCCCATTTTACTGCCTTCCTTTGTTCTTAAGAATTCTTTAGGAATTTGATCACCAAGTGGATCCAATGCTGCACAGGTAAACAGTTATCCCTGCCCTCGGGCCATGCTGTGACTTCCTTTGTGAGAATTTTCAGTGGCCTTGGAATCTGATGAATTTGTTCAAAAACAGTCTATGGCTTAGAAAATTATTTGTTCAGTCTTTAACCTCACTGAGTTAGGGTGTATTCTGTGGGAATGTGGTGTGTGTATGTTCCACATAACTTTTAAGCATGCAGAAGTTTGTCATAGCTATTCATCAACTCTGCTTCACTTTGAGCCTTTTATATTGGCTCTTCACTGTCATTTCTATGGCATTTGTAATATCTTTTGATAGGAAATTGGAACTACTTTTAATGAAGAGTTTTCCAAAAGATTTTTTGGAAAAAAATTTTTCTAGTCTTTGGCATCTGAGTACTACTTTTTCCTTCAAAGTGTGACATTATGTGGCATACATTAGAACAGGCTGAAGTTTAAGTGTAATATGTCTATGTTCTCCTAAACTAAAAGCCTAAAAGTAGCAAGAATTTATTGAATTAGAAAACTGTATCATGTTCAACATACTTATTGTCTTATACATTTTAAGAATGTCAACCAAGCATGTGTTTGTAAAAGATGGTAAAATAAGTAATGCCTAAATTTTATTAAATATAGTAATATCATTAACTTGTATCAATCATTTCAGTGATGGCTTACTTTATGTAACGATCTACGTCTTTTGAAAAAGTTGAAGTAAATCTTCATTGAATCACAATTTCCCTTTGAGAACTCTAGACCACATGATAAATTTCTGAGGGGGTAAAATATACTAACAATAGAAGAATAAACACAAATGTTTAAATTTACTTGTGTATTAATAGTGTCATTTAGAGGCCTATATATAGTTGAAGTGTTTTAACTAATAGAAATCCAAAGTGTTACTGATGTTACTACCTTGCAAATATGCCATTAATTTTTACATTTTAACGTGACAAAATGTGTTAATATTTGAGATAATGTTTTAAGGTGGTTTTCACATGTTATACTGCTCACTCAGAATTGGTATGGATTAGTTCTGAAATACATGCATTTTGACTACAACTAATTCACCACACTTAACATTCCAAGATGAAAGCATCTCTTTGATCCAATGACTGGCATCACTTAAGTTGGTGTGAAATAGAATAAAATAGGTTAAACATTTGCTTGTTCAAGAGGTATTCAATTCTGAAACATTTTTGTTCATGATTGACATAGTTATGCAATATAGTGCAATACATATATATATATATATATATACACACACACACACACACTACATATTGATAAAATCAAGAAAATCAACATTTCCCTCCTTTACTATTTGACTGGAGTCTTAGAGATTCTCTTCTCTTTGCTCACTAAATATATAATAAGTTGATCTGAACTACTGTCACCCACTGTGTTTTGTAACACTGGGGCCTATTGTTACCTAATTCTGATTTGGTACTGCTTATCTAGCTTTGATGTTTTTTCCCCACCACCACCCCTCTAAACCTCTAGTAATTATTATCCTATGTTCAGATTCATTTATTTTAGATTCTATATATGAGGGAAAATATGCAGTATTTGTACCTGGCTTATTTCACTTATTCTTGAATTCCATCCATTTTTGCTACAAATGACAATTTCTTGTGGTTGAGTACTATTATATATTGTGTCTATACTACATTTTCTTGATCCACTTATCTCATGATAGGCACCTTGATTGATTTGATATTTGAGCTAATGTGAATAGCACTGCAATAAACAGTTATGCAAGTTTCACTTTAATAAAATATTTTCATGTGATTTAGATATATCCCCAACAGCAGTGTTGCTGGATCAGATGGTGGTTGTACTTCAGTTTTCATTTTTATAAAGAATCTGCATTTATTTTCCATCCTATCTGTACTAATTTACATTCCCATGAACCATGTATAAGAGTTGCCATTGCCCCACCTACTTGCCAGTGTGTTACTTGTTTTTGATGATTTTAACTGAGTGAGATTTTGATTAGCATTTCTTGATAGCTAATGATGTTTATCATGTTTTTCATATGCTTTTTATTGGGCTTTTGTATTTCTAATGAGAAATGTCTATTGAGATACATAGCAGGTTTCTTAACAGGATTTGTTGGATTTTTTTGTTGGGTGGTTTAGAATTAAGTTCCCTATGTGTTCTGGATAACAATTCTTTATAAGTAGCTTGCAAATGTTGGATTTATGTTAAGGAAAATCAACTTGATTAATGTTGGTTTAGCTGCCTATGCTTCTGGAGAGTTAACAAAAAAATCATTGACAAATCAGGGTCTTGATAGGTTTATCCTATGTTTTCTAGCAACTTTGTGACTTCAGATCTGATCTGTAGGTCTTTGGTATATCTGGATTTGACTTTTCATTAATGTACAGTGAGAAGTAGAGATCTGATTTCACTTCTCTGAATGTATATGTCCAGTTTTGCCACTTTTGAAAACACTATTTTTTCCCCAAACTGTCAAAAACAAGTGCTGTATTATTTGTATTGAATTCTGGGTTATATATTTTGTTCCTTTGATGCTTAGTTTTTTGTTTTTTAAGATTTATTTATTTGAAAGTTAGAGAAAGTTATACAGAGGAGAGACAGAGGTCTTCCATCCTCTGGTTCACTCCACAATTGGCCACAACGACCAGAGCTGTGCCGATCCGAAGCCAGGAGCTTCTTCCAGGTCTCCCACATGGGTGCAGGGGCCCAAGTTCTTGGGCCATCTTCGGTTGCTTTCCCAGGCCATAGCAGAGAGCTGGATCAAAAGTGGAGCAGCCAAGTCTTGAACTGGTGCCCATGTGGGATGCCAGCATTGCAGGCAGCAGCTTTACCCACTTGTGCCACAGGGCCCATGTCAGTTTTAACAACACCTGCTTCATTATAGTACCCTAAATTTAGGCAGCTGGAAGAACATGAAAATCTCTTTAATAAATACATACTAACTGATCTTGTTCACTTAACAGTATTTTATAGCAAAAAAATAAAATACCAGTGTCGATAAATAATTGAATCAAGGGACTAGAAACACTGTCTTTATGCTGTTCTAGTGTGAAATACAAGCTGCTCTGTATCTTCACAGCAGAAATTTGTCTTCCTGAATTTTGTTTTACCAACCTCAGGTACCCCACTGACTTGATATAATTTCTTTGATCTATTTATTAGGCAGCAATAGCCTGGAATGATATTTCTGGCTTGTAATCACAGAAACACAAGCTGAAAGAGTAAATCTAGATTAAGCAAATTTGTCATTAGACACCAAGTGTACTTTGTCTTCTATTTGGATATTATTTACCTGATGTTGAAAAAGTAAAGCATTCATGAGAATCAATTTTAAAGGGACTGTTTTCCGTTGTCATTACAGCTTGACATATGGAAGAAATGACTAAATAGTAGTGAGGAGTTCTGAGTGAGTATTCTTGCTTTCTCCCTAAGATCCTTTATGGATAATAATTTTTAAGTTACTTTATTCTCCTTTGGAGATGAGTTTGTGGGCACTTGACCAAGACTTCTAATGTGTGCACAATTAGACAAGTATTTTAGTTATGATCTTCTTGTGGCTCTTTTGTTCTCTCCAAATATCATATCGCTTAGCTCTCCCCATGTTATTAATGAAGAGCGTCCTGGACATGCACCTTAGTTATTGGAATTAATATATTTTCCACTACGGTAGTGAACTCAAGCTTAGCATTCACGCTGACAAAGCATTATTTGTTAAACCTGGTTTCTTCTGCCCTTGTGCTTACAAAAAAATTATCTCATTAGCACTTGAAAAAAAATAAGATCATTATTAACTAAGGGGAAAGAACGCAAAGTCACTCAAATATTCAAAATGCATTTAATAACTCCCAGTATATTCTTTACCTCAAATAATTTCATAAATATAATGCACATCTGATTTTCCAACAATTTAAGGTCTTGTGTATATGGATTTCTTTGAGAATCAGACTCCTTTGTGCATTTCAGCGATTATTTTCATTTTTTGGTATCCAGTAAAGCTGAATATTTTCATATTAAGTCATATCATTAATTGACCTAATTTTTAGTTGAATTATATTCAATCTCATATAGTCAAAATTTACCTAACAAGTGATTTTGTATTTTAGGATTATCAAAACCAAGTTTTGTTCCATGCAGTACTTCTGTAACTGAATATCACATACTAGGTCACCTATAAAGAAGCCTGGAAAGTCCAAGATCCAGACACCAGCATCCCATGGGAGCCTTCTTGCTTCATTCCCATAGCAAAGATAGATGGACAAAAGTGGAGGATTCTGTCTGGCCCTTTTTATTGGGTAGGCACCTCCATGGCCTAAAAGACCTTAAAGGTGTCACAACATACTGGTAACACTTGGAATTTGAAGGGGACACATTCAAACTATAACATTTTCCCCTGGACCCCCAAAATGCATGTCATTGTCACATATAAAATATTAATTCCATCTCAAAAGCCTCAAAGTATTAATTTGCTCCAGCACCTTAAAGTGGTGCTAAACTCCTAAACTGGATGTTAGTCAAATACAAAGCATGATTCAGCCTGATGCAGATTGCTCTGCAGCTGTGAGCCTGTGAAATGAAACAAGTTACACACTTCCAAAGTACAGTGGTAGAATAGACCTAGGACAAGCATTTCCATTCCAAAAGGGAGCAATAGGAAAGAAGGAAGGTCTAGGAGGTCCTGAGTAATTCCAAAGCCCCGCAAGACAAGCGCCATTAAATCTTTCAGCTTTGGAATCAATCTTACTCGATTCCACATCCTGCCTTCCAGACATGCAGTGGCAGGAGTTGGGTCCTTGGGGCTTTGCTTGGTTTTTTCTATTCTGTATCTGCTTTCTTAGGCTGGGAGTAACATACTGCTGGGTCTTGAGTAGTGCTGCCCATAACTGTACTCCTCATGGCCCTAGAAGGGATTGCTCCTGGCAGTTCTGCCTGTACCAAGTCTATGCCTAGATCCTGAGGTGTCATTTGAGGTCTACAGCTCATGTATGCTATGTAGCTCTATGTGGGTGCTGCCAAGCCTTACCACTTGTATCCAGATTGCTGATCTGAGAAACATCTGAGCCTACTTGAGTCATAGCTGGGGTGGCCAAGGATTCAACCCAAGGATTAGGCAGTGGAGACCTGTGGTGGCCATGGATAATGAGCCCAGGGTTCCAGAGGTGCTGTTGGGTCCTCCTTTTAAGCCTTGCAGCCCTAAGATCCTAGCATCCTGGATCTGTGATATGGGAGAAAACCTCCAAGATCTTATAAATGCCCTTTGGGCATCTTGCTGTTGTTGTGATGAATAACATTTGGTTACTTCTGTCCACACTAACCTTACCAGATGGTCAGTTGGTTATACCCTTGATTTTTTTTTTTCTATACTGTGTATTTTTTTTAACTCTTTGTCTGACCAGGCTGAGAATTTTTTCATTTTTAACATTCCATATCATGATTCTAAATTGAATTTTCAAGTCAACTCTTTGATTATGTATTTCTTGTGTTTCACTATAGCCTGCTTAAGAGTAGCCCCACATTACCCTGAATGCACTGCTGCTTTGATACTGATTCCACCAAATACCTGCCATTGCTTCAATGTTCTACCTTCTTTAAATGGATAGAAATCTAAGTTCCCTGCCACTTCATTACCAGGATGATCTTTTCTTCAGTTTCCTAAACCTCATTCCTTGTGTTCATCTGAGACCTCATCAGAATGGTCATTCTGTACCTATTTGTACCAACATTCTGTTTGACTATGTAACCGTTAATAGTGATGAGGCTTTCTCTGTAGCTCTTCTGAGCCCTCATCAGAATCAATCTTTTATGCACCTTTGATGGGCTGTTTCCAGCACTACAGAACTGTTCCGACCTCTACCTGTTAATCAGTGCCAAAACCACTTTCACATTTTTAGGTGTGTGCAATAGTGATACATCAATCCTTTGGTACCAATTTCTGACTTAGTTCATTTGTACTACTATAATACATTATCATAGACTAGGCAATTCTCTTAAAGATTTATTGATCTGGAAGGCAGAGTTAGAGTCAGAGGAACGTCTTTCATCTGCTGGTTCACTCCCCAGATGGCTGCAATGACCACAGCTGGGTTAAACCGAAGCCAGGGTCTAAGAGCTGCTTCCCTATATTCCACGTGGGTGCAAGGGCCCAAGGACTTGATCATCTTACACTCCTTTCCCAGGCCATAGCAGAGAGCCGAATCAGAAATGGAGCAGCTGGGTATTGGACCAGCACACATTTGGGATGCTGGCACTTCAGTTGGAGGTTTTATCTGCTATACCACAGCACTACCCATGACCCACCCACCCACCCCCAACTTTTTTAAAGGTTTATTTAGATTTAATTGAGGCAGAGAGGTCTTCCATCCTCTGGTTTACTCCCCAAATGGCTGAAATGGCTGGAGCTAGGCTGATGCAAAGCCAGGGGCCAGGAACTTCTACCGGGTCTTCCACATGGATGCAGGGGCCCAAGCACTTGGACCATTTTCTGCTTTCCCAGGCCATCTGCAGTGAGTTGGATTGGAGGTGGAACAGCTGGGACTAAAACTGGAGCCCATATGGAATGCTGGTTATGCAAGCAGGTGCTTAACCTACTAAGCCACAGTGCCAGCCCCTGGGCAATTCTTAAAGAACCAAGATTTATTCCATTCTGGACACTGGAAGTCTAAGAACAAAACTCCAATACCTGATGAGAGCCTTCTTTCTGTGAAAGGACAAAAGGAATAAACTGCACTGCAGCCCTTTTGTAAGGGCACCTAATCCAGTTAATGAGGGACAAGCCCACAGATCCTAATCATTTCTTAAATGCCCCGCTCTTAAAAAAAATCATATTGGAAGCATCTGACGTTTAGACAGGACACATCTCAGCCAATACATACTATGGCAAACTCTACTAGGACTTGGTTGAAGTTTCTTCAGTGTTACTCAGCTGAATGGACAGAAGAGTCTTTTCCAATTAATAAGCTTGATAGCAGCCAGCTCTGTGGCATAGTAGGCTAAGCTTCTGACTGTACCACCAGCATCCCATACAGGTGCCAGTTCATGTTCCAAGCTGCTCCTCTTCTGACTCAGCCCTCTGCTTATGGCCTGGGAAAGCTGTAGAGGATTGCCTAAGTGCTTAGCCACCTGTAACCTTGTGGGAGGCCTGGAGGAGGCTCCTGGCTTTGGATTGGCCCAACTCCAGCCATTGTGGCCCTTTGGGAAGTGAACCAGTGGATGGAAGACCTTTCTCTCTGTCTCTTCCTTTCTCTAACTCCATCACTCAAATCTTTAAAAAATTAGTCTCATAGATTCTTGAGGAAAAAAAAAATTGGTCATCCCAGGCATCCTTAGAGTTTCCTTGGGTGCTTTATAAATGTGTAAAGGATGCATGAAAGGAGAGCAATTTTAAACTCATCATTTTCTTCCTCAGTTAAATCGGTTCCCATTAATGACGAGTGACTACTCACATTAAGCAGGTTGCAGATATTCCATCAGGAAAGTGCAGGAGGCTTCATGTGGTCTTGCTTTCACTCCTTGTGCTCAGGCTGTAAGGCTACGGGGTGGCATTTCCTAGTTGGTTCCAGTTGCATAATGTGATGAGGGCACTACTCTAGATCAATGCTGGGTTCCAGTATTTTTATTCCACTGATTGCTCTTTGGACACCTAGCTTCTCTGATTGTATTTGATCCTTTCACATGGTTGCTGTGGGAACTAAATGATTTACTACAAATAACATGCTTGAAACAATTCTTTCACACTGAGCCCTCAACTAATGTTAGATCAATATGATATCTTTGATAATTCACCAGACTCTCTGAACTTGTGGTATTTAGACAGTATTGGTTAAGTCATTGGAAGTACCTCCCTATTCAAACCATGTTCTCACCTGGATAATGACAGTAGCCAGACATACACGGACACAAGGCTAGGATTGTTCTGTTTATCAATGCTTTCACAAGGAGGGAAACATCATTCGGCAGTGGGAAGGAAGTTCTCATGTATAATGGTAGAAAGATGTATAATCTCCCTCTATCTAATGTTAAATCCACCTACAATTTTGATATGAAAGACAAGTTTGTGTGTTGGTAGATGCTGACAGAGGCATTATCATTTACTACCAAGAGTGAACCCAAAATTAGTAGCATAGTAAAGCTCTAAATTCCATAAAAATCTTCATAAAATTATAAGAATCCTTCAACTACTTAAAAGGCATGATTTTTAGGGCACTTCACTAAATTGTGCTCTGCAAGTTTGACAGGTTCTTGATTTTTTTTCTATCCTTTTTAATTCATTGTGAGAAACTGTGACTATTGATATTTCTACTCTGTCACTAATCTCAAGATTTGAATTTGTCCTTATGTGCTCTGGGGGACACCTCTGTCTTTTCTATCTCTGAAGGCGAATTGTTCCATCACCAATATGAATAAGAATATTGGTAGTGAGCTGTTCAAACGTGTAATTGAAGGTGCTAGGTCTCAAGTAAAGAAGAAATAATGCAATGTTTTCCAGTAATCAGTCCCTCCCAAATCAATAGTAAGTCAATACTCTTGAAAGGTGGGTTGGTATTAGTACTATTAACTTGAAAACTTTGACTTTTTTGCCTCATAAATGAAGCAGTGTCTGCAAAGACTATGGATCTGTATCTGACCACTGTGTGTCAATTGATGATATTGATCTTTTGAACCCTCCTCATTAGTCTAGGAATAATCAGTGTTTTCAGTCATTGCATGATAAAGACATAGACAAGAAATTTCTATGAATGGGAGAGAATTTCTCTGGCAACATTTCAAAGTAATAGACTACACAATATAGATATATGAAGATATGAGGGTCAAGGAAAGAAATGTGGGTGGATATTCTCATCAGTTACAAACCTTACTATACAATATGAAATGGTACTAAGAAATGCAGTTATCATTAGGCATGGCTGGAAGAATAGCTGCAAATATTGGTAGGATTATGTATTAATATTTAGATTATTGCTTGATTACATGAGTACATGTGTTAATTGTATATGCATTTTTTTTGCCATCGTCATTGACTGGAAATCCTGAAATTCAGGACATGTATCTCCTTTGTTGGTTTCCATATTATATGTCTCAGTTGTTCTGTTAGTGGCTGTTTATATATTAGGGAAGACTGGAAAAGTATATTTTTAGAGTAGCATCAGATTGTGAAAAATGCTGACAGCATCCTAAGTCATTTGTTCTTAGTCAATGTCCTGTATAGACGTTACTCATTTAATCCCTGCTATAGTATAGTAAGCAGAAGAACAGAGATTCAATGGTAGACAAACTATATGGCAAATAATTGATGTATTGTTCAATCTTAGCTATTTTGTCCAGGCTATCTCTTTCACTTATGAAGATTTGTCTTCAAGAACCATTATCGCAACACGACCTACCTTTCTAACCCATTTTAAACAGTAACTCCCTTTCCTTAATCTATTTCTCTTTTGAGTATTATTTATCTCTTTTGTACTTATTACTACTTAGAATTCCAAAAGTACTGTATTTCTCACCAAACTAGAATATGGTAAATTTTATTTTTCCACTGCTGAAAACTCAGTCCTTGAACAGTTTCTGGAAAAAAATAGCTATTAACAAGTCACTAAATTAATGAATTTAACACAGGGAGCTGGTGGCCCAGTGCAGCACATCAAGTGACCAGCTGCAGTGCTGGCATCTTGTATGCAGATTCCTGTTGATCTTCCTGTGAAATGGTGGAAAACAACCCAAGCACTTGGGCCCCTGCCACCCATGAGAGAGAGAAGGATGTAGTTCCTGGTACCAAGCTTCAGTCTGGCCCAGATTCGGCTCTTCTAAGCATTAGGGGACTGAATAAGCAGAAGTTTTCTTTTCCACCCTCAGTTGCTATCCATTTCAAATAAATAAGTGAAATGTCTTTCAGAAATGATTAGCATATTGCTCCAAACACCTTGTCTGAGTAATAGTTGAACAATGAAATCTTACCTTCTATCCAATACCTTCTATCCAGTAAGATTTCATGTGTTTTTTTGTTTTGTTTTTTCGACCCTGGGGCCGGGTTGAAGCCAGGAGCCTGGAGCTTCTTTCAGGTCTCCTATGAGGGTCCAGTGGCTTAAGCACTTGTGCCATCTTCTCCTTTTCTCAGGCCATTAGGGAGTTGGATCAGAAGTGGAGCAGCCTGGGGAACCAACCGGTACCTATATGGGATGCTGATATCCCAAGTGGCAGCTTTAGCTGCTAAGCTACAATACTGACCCCCATGTTCTCTTTCTCACTGTAAATATATCACATTACTGAACTCTAGAAATTTCTGGAGAATGTATTCAGACTTAATAGTATATTCTTAAGAGAACAAAGCAACCCTCCCAGGCATGAGAAGTTTGTGGATTTTTGTACTGACTTTTCGATAGTTCAGAGAAAAAAAAAATGCAGTCAGGCTTTCTCCAAGTTAACATACTTAAACTGTTTTATATTCTGACTTCCCATGCAGACTGGTAACAAGTTAATGATTTGTGTTTGAAACCCAGTAGGAAGTTGGTTCTTAGAACATCTGCAAAAGCTCATTGCCTTGGGGAAGATGTAAACTGAAACCATGTGGGTAATTCACATCGCAAATGATTTTAGGAGCTCTTCACCCCTTCTTGAAGTCTTTTTGGGGGAGTAGCTGTATGTATTGTATACAAACACAGCATATATAGACAGATGCAGAAAGAGCAAGTAAAGTTGATCAGGTCGGGGGACCTGAACTTGGAATTTACCCTCTCCCCAAAAATAACTTTAAATGACAGTTTTCATACTTTCTCCTATTGCACGTGTGAGATAATAAGGTATTTGAAACTAGCTTTTTTTTTTACCAGTTAAAATGTTCTCCATGTAATTGCCCACAACTAGAATAAAAAGCATACAATGTAGAGAAGGATTTTCAAAAATTGGTTTTGCTGAAATCAAACTTCCCTAAAGGTATAGATATAGAGCAGATGTATACACAATTATACCAGAGTAGAACAATGAGAAATGTTTTGTTATCTAGTATTGAAAATAACTCTCCTGTGGATTTTCAGCACAAGAAATGCTCCTTGTAGTAAACATTCAGAAACTGAGAAGTAAAGCAACACCGTAGGAATTCTGCAAGTGTTTTCAAAACTAATGGAAACGCTATGTATTTTCAACTTTATTGGCTACTGCCTTAAAACCAAAGTCAATCTTTCATTGATAATGATTTCCCTTCTTTGAAATTAGTAGGCATTTTTCAAGAGATTTTCTTTAAGAAAACAGTATTTAATTTGTCTTATGGTTTATAAAATTACTGTTTAATTAAAAAGTCTTTTGGAAATAATTATTGGCTACTCACTTTAAGCATTTATTACCATAATACATTAGTTCCTACTTTACCAATTTATAACCATAAACCAATAGAATTAATGATAAACTTCACAAAATTGGAGATTTGGACAATATAGATAATGCTTTCACAGCATCACTTAATGTTCAGTTTTTTATACTTGGCTTTCTGTTACAATTTGAATTCATTTAGGAGACTAGAATTGATTTTTATTTTTAATTAGCGTGATAAACATTGAACTTACAATTTACTTTTGATTTACAACATAAATGGTGGTAGTTTTTTTTCTTAGTTCCCATTTTTTTAAACTTTTATTTAATAAATATAAATTTCCAAAGTACAGCTTTTGGATTACAGTGGCTTTTTCCCCCCATAACCTCCCTCCCACCTGCAACTACCCCATCTCTGCTCCCTCTCCCACCCCATTCACATCAAGATTCATTTTCAATTCTCTTTATATACAGAAGATCAATTTAGTATATACTAAGTAAAGATTTCAACAGTTTGCACCCACACAGAAACACAAAGTATAAAGTACTGTACTGTTTGAGTATTAGTTATAACATTAAATCATAATGTACAGCACATTAAGGACAGAGATCCTATAGGAGGAGTAAGTGCACAGTGACTCCTGTTGTTGATTTAACAATTTTTTTTTTTTTTGGACAGGCAGAGTGGACAGTGAGAGAGACAGAGAGAAAGGTCTTCCTTTGCCGTTGGTTCACCCTCCAATGGCCGCCGTGGTCGGCGCGCTGCAGCCAGTGCACCGCGCTCACCCGATGGCAGGAGCCAGGTGCCAGGTGCTTTTCCTGGTCTCCCATGGGGTGCAGGGCCCAAGCACTTGGGCCATCCTCCACTGCACTCCTGGGCCACAGCAGAAAGCTGGCCTGGAAGAGGGGCAACCAGGACAGAATCCGGCGCCCTGACCGGGACTAGAACCTGGTGTGCCGGCGCCACAAGGCGGAGGATTAGCCTGTTGAGCCACGGCGCCGGCCTGATTTAACAATTGACACTCTTGTTTATAGCGTCAGTAATCACCCTAGGCACTTTTCAAGAGTTGCCAAGGCTATGGAAGCCTTTTGAGTTCGCCAACTCCTATCTTAATTAGACAAGGTCATAGTCAAAGTGCAAGTCCTCTCCTCCCTTCAGAGAAAGGTACCTCCTTCTTTGATGGCCCATTTTTTCCACTGGGGATCTCATTCAGAGATCTTTCACATTGGTTGGTTGGTTGTTTTTTTTGTTGTTGTTTGTTTGTTTCCAGAGTGTCTTGGCTTTCCATGCCTGAAATACTCTCATGGGCTTTTTAGCTAGATATGAATGCCTTAAGGGCTGATTCTGAGGCCAGAGTGCTTTTTAGGACATCTGCCATTCCATGAGTCTGCTGTGTATCATGTTTCCCATGTTGAATTGTTCTCTCCTTTTTAATTCTGTGAGTTAGTATTAGCAAATAGTAGTCTTATTTATATGATCCCTTTGACTCTTTATCCTATCATTATGATCTATTTTTTTTTTCCATTTCGAACTCATAAATTCTTCTAAGTAACTCCAAGCTACACATTTGACTTTCAACTCCTCAAATATTTAATACTTACCAACATGAAGATTGACTTCTGGGCCTGTATGGAATAATATTTCTATATAATCAAAAATACAAATTTCTTAAAAACCTATGATAATAAGTAATAACTTTGCTACTAGAATAACCAAATCCTCGCAGAAAGATAAAGCCATGCATGGTACATTAACACTTTCAGAAATAACCTCTTTATGTGGGCTTGTGAGACTGTTTGTTGGTTTGGATATGACTTAACATTCCAGCAGGCTTTGTAAAATCAAATTCTTATAAGTACTTAAATATATTCCAAAATCCACTTGTGGATTTCAGACTGTTAGCTTGGAGAATACCAAAGAAATAGAAGGTGTTTCTGAGCAATTCCCAGAACTTATCTTATTAAATTTCGACATGTAAGTCTGATTTGAGAAAATAGTACCCCAAGCACAGAAATATGAGAGGTGAGTGAGTAGTCCCTACAGGAAGCTGAGTTCTTTAGGGTGAAAAAGCAACTGTTCAAACTACGAATAAAAACTTCCAGAAGACCAAATAAACAACTAAGTCAGAATGGCCTCATTGACCCTAGAGGGGCTGCTAAACTAATTAATGTTCTAGAAAACTACTGAAAACAGGAGCAGATGGGAACTTGGATCACAGGGACAAATGACTGAGCATGCTTGGTACGTAAAAGAAAGGCAAGGTCAGTTTTAGGGAAATTGATCTGAGATTCAGATAACTTCAGGGGGAGCAGATTTGGCTTACAACAGAGCAAAAAATAAATTTTGGGGTTCATAGATCAATAGAGTTCATGTGAAAGAACTTGGTTTATAGTGGAGGATAGGATAGCAGGAGCATGTTTGAATGTTATGGGCTCATTGCAAACAAGGCAGAGGAGTCTGTCCTGGGAATGATAGGTAATAGGCAATGGCTATGAAATAAATCACATTCTTCATATGCAGACAAACTGGAAATCATAGATTACACAGGCAAGCTTAATCAGTTCTACTCATAACTATATCAATGCAATCCATGAGCTGAGATAGACACGAGGGAGGCATCTTTTTGTTGAATGTTTTTGCCTGTGGTGGATTTTGGTATGAGGTGAAACTGTGGACCAAGTAAGGTATGAGTAAAGAATGGATCAAGTAAGGTATGAACAAAGAAGAACTCACAAATCTCATTCTTTTTACTGTGTCACCACATATTCATCTGTAATGCTCAGTAAATTTGAGGTTTTTCCAAAAGTCTGTCAAGGTATGCCCTCATCAGTTCACTTGTTCCACATGTGAGAAACAATATTGATGTTAGAAAAAACTTAGTCTCACAAATAACTTGACTCATGGAAGATATTGAAACTTTCTGAATCTTATTTCCTTTCTTTGTGTCAAATATGAATCCTTAAAAATACTTCACAAAAACTTGAGTTCCCAATAGTGAATTATATCTGAAAAGCATGTCGTAGGATACTCAGCAATTACTATGCATATTTATACAATTTCTTTATAAACTTAAGTAACTAAAATGAGGAAGCCAATTAGTATTTAAATATGAAAATTTTTTTTTTTTTTATTTTTGACAGGCAGAGTGGACAGTGAGAGAGAGAGACAGAGAGAAAGGTCTTCCTTTGCCGTTGGTTCACCCTCCAATGGCTGCCGCGGACAGCGCGCTGCGGCCAGCGCACCGCGCTCACCCAATGGCAGGAGCCAGGTGCTAGGTGCTTTTTCCTGGTCTCCCATGGGGTGCAGGGCCCAAGCACTTGGACCACCCTCCACTGCACTCCCGGGCCACAGCAGAGGGCTGGCCTGGAAGAGGGGCAACCGGGACAGAATCCGGCGCCCCGACCGGGACTAGAACCCGGTGTGCCGGCACCGCAAGGCAGAGGATTAGCCTGTTGAGCCACGGCGCCAGTCAAATTTTTCTTAAAATTCAAATAAAATTGAAACTTATCAATAGAAGAGGAGTAATCATCTCAGGAATGAGCCAAGTTTATGATTATGAATATCTTTAAAACTACAATTTTACTGAGTTAATTTGTTGACACAAAGTATTTCAGTATTTAAAATGCAAAGACAGCTTTGGAACTTGTAAGAATACCTTAGCTTTCCTCAGTGATAGCCTCAAATCCTTTTAAGTAACCTTGCATTATAGTGCAATCTATGCACAAAATAGTACGTGAAGTGTAAAGCATCTTCATAAACTGCTGCGCTCCACGTGTCAGCTAAAACTAGAGAAAGCCCTTCTCACTTCCTCCGCTGACACCCCCCCCAGTATAACCGCTGTCAGTTTAATGCCCTAGATAGATAGTTTTTAACATAAACACCGAATTGCATAGTACTTTTTAAAGTGTTGCTTCTGCCCACTCAATATTATATTTAAGAATCACGTAGGTAACATTAGTTAACTCGTCTTGCTCTGTATTTATATCACTTTAAAAAATATTAAAAGGAAAACTAATGGAGAATTTGACAAAATTCCAGTCATTGTTTCACAAGAGAATGTCAAAAAACCATTGTAGGACATTTTGAGAAAGTCCAGGACTGCAATGTACTTGAATTTCTACTTACAGCCTTTATGTGAATGGAGTACCTTTTACTCTCTCACTCAGTCAAAATAGCATATCTGCTGTTCCTGGAGAGGCTCTTAACAGTCTGGAACAAGGAGAGTACTCTAAGTGTGAGAGCTACAAAAAATATTTTGACTAAAACCTTCATGGAGTTAAACCCTAAACTTACCCCATTCTAGTAAGTCAAGAGTTTTAAGTGAGAATCATGGAAGTGATTTCATAGTATTGGTAATAATTGCAATAATAGTGACATGCTCATTCCTGCGTTTTACTTAACTTGTCCCTTATGATTGAATTTCAATAAGATGTTTGAAACCAGGATAGGTAAGAAGGAAGGGAAACCAAGAAATTGGTTCTAGGACCCAGAATTTAAATTTACTGTCCCAACACCCAGATAGCCATGTGTTTCTCTCTCTGTGTCTCTGTCTCTCTCGGTCTCTCTCTCTCTCTGTTTCATTGTAAGCCTTATAAATGATCATTACTGGAAAAGACATCTTGAAGAAAATTGCACAGAACATTAGACTACACTTGTCTCCTGGAGGATCATCCTAAGAAGCAAATTTTAGTAATACTGCTTAAGTTTTGTGGTATCTGTAAGGTAAATTTGGATTCCAGTGTCAGTTCTTCTATGTTAACATCATTAGATAATGTTATGCCATCACAATTTGGATTTAATTTTATGTGTTCACTTTAGTTCTGTGCCAAATGTTTTTCACTTGGGTTTTTCTGTTGTGATATCAAATGTTAGTTGATATTCCAGGTTCTTCGCAGTTGCCAAGACTGAAATGTATACAAATCAGCATTATGAGTGAGAAAGATGTGTAACTCAATTTAATATGTATAATCGATGCACATTTTAAATGATGTGATAATGTCCCATAAAAATAGCTTTTATTGAACAATTGAACAATCAAATACCTGGAGGAAAAATATATTTTATACCTTATAATTAATCATAGTAAGAAATAATAAAATTTTTATTCAAAATATTCAATATGCTTTGTTATTTATAATATTATATTATGCATCCCCATAGACTTAATAAGTAATATTTCTTCATTGGTATTCCTGTTGACGAAAATTAAATTATAAAAATACATATCTTAAAAATTCATCTACATATTTTAATTCTCCAGAATAAACAGTAAGTCATCTCTCTCAAATCAGGAAGAAATAAAATAGCTCAACTGACAAAACCAAATAAGTTAGTGTATAAAAATACTATATAGTAGATTTGCTTGCTAAATGGTAAAATTAAAATAGTATATCTGTTCCATGACATCAAAGAAAAGCACCATCACATTTGGCATGACATCTACCTGCACAATGAATTGAAAATGATTGCATTCGAGAAGGTGTAATGGGATATTTTAATGAAGGTGCTGCAGTGATAGAAAATGTTCTCAGAATCATAACAATGAGGCTGAAGCCATTAAATTTCATTACAGTAGAAATTCTGCATATTCTTTTGAATCAGTTGCAAAACACTATTGCAATTAAATGTATATACATTTAGTTTGCTAGACCACTTACATATGCAAGTGTTTAAAATTCTTTTAGTTGATATTTTACTGTGTATACATAACCTTAACTGAAATAGTTTATGCATTAATTTCATTTAAAAATATAGATATTAAGTGTTACATACATATTTTCTGAAACTTAATGTGACTGATAATTTTTAGGAACATCTAAGAAATACATAGGTGAAAAAATTAACAATATTAATCACATTTCAACTAAAACACTCAGAAGATAATTTTTGGCTTTACCCAAAAATTACATCAAACTTGTATGTTTGATGTCTTTATTTCAGACTTGCTGCCACTAGTTTTCTAATAATTATTTTCTGCATGGAACCTATTTTCTAAGATGTTCAGTTGTCCTAGTCTTAGATTAGTAACATGAGGAAAAACTTTGGCATGTTAGAACCAAAGGACTGCTGTGGGCTCTATAAAACCTTCTAAACAATGGACATTTGGATCGGCAGTTAAGATGCTTGTGTCCCACAATGGAATACTGGGGTTCAGTTTTTGGCTCTAGATCCTGACTCCAGCTTTCTGCTAGTATCACCCTGGGAGCCTGCAGTGAATGGCATTAAGTAATTGGATTCCCTGCCTCCCATGTAGGTGGCCTGGATCGAGTTCCCGGCTCCCAGCCCTAGCTGTTGAGGACATTTGGGGCATGAATTAGTGAATGGGATCACCCTAACAATACCCTGCCCAGCTTACAAATTAAAAACAAAGGAAAAGAGGGCAGAGAAACTCCTAAACTTTGTTCTCCTGTGCTCAAAGTGAGCCGTCTACTCAAACTCATCCATGCCACATAGCCATGTCCACAATCATAATTTCAGAGTTCTTTGTAAAGTGCCAGGGTGTTAATGTTAATAGTTAATAATCAAATGAATATTAAATTCCGGACATTTTTCTACAAATGCATTATAGGTCAGACTGATAGTTGGTAGCAGAAGTAAAATTTAAAACCCAACTTTATCTTTTGTTAATGATGAGAAGCATTTTTGTGAATCAGTGACTAACATTAGACTCCAGACAATTTTATTTGTTTATGAAAGTTTTTATGAAAATGAGACTTCAGGCATTGCTGATACCACAAGTAGACTAAGAAGACTTGAAACTCTGCCTACGAGCTTCAAAATAATGGAAAGTAAAATTTAAATTGTAAAAGATTTCTGGTAGCCTTTTATTCTACAAATCTCCTGCCAGTGCACTAGTATGTTCTTTTCATGTGGATTATCGATACAATTTTAATAGCTGACATATACTTCCAGATATTAAACAGATAAAATAACAAGCTCCTATAACACTGTGCATATACATATACACAGTGTTTAGAAAAATTTTTTGAAATATGTAAGATTAAGTTTTTGAAATATTTGAGACTAGGGGAGGGAGACACCCCCCCACACACACATACCTCACCCCACCCCTCCCTCCCTTCCATGGGTTTATTGTGTAGATGTCTACAATGGTCATAACTGGATTAGGCTGAAGCCAGGAGCAAGGAATATAATCTGGGTCTCATGAGAAGGAAACCAATTGAGTCATCACCTCTGCCCTCCCAGGGTCGTCTTTGGCAGGGAGCTGGAGTCAGGAGTCATGGCGTAGGGATTGAATCCAGGTACTCCAGTGTGAGATTCAGGAGTTTTAACTGCTAGACTAAAAAAGATCTGCTTGGAGTGGAATCAGTTATCAAAGAATGGTATTGGGATCACTTTAGGTCTCAGTAGTCTAAGGTTGGTAACCAGACCAGCATGACTGGGATCATCTGGGAGCTTTCTGGAGATGCAGATTCACAGTTCCCAGAGCCTCAAGGGTACTGAGTTTGGTTCTGCCTTAAAAATTTCCTCATGTGATTTGTACATACTTGAATGTATGAGAAACACAGGTGTAGAACAGCAGGTGTATATGTATAATATACATATAAAGATTTATTTATTTGAAAGAGTTACAGAGAGGCAGAGGCAGAGAATCTGCTGTTTCACTTCCACAAAATGGACACAATGGCCAAAAATGTGTCAATCTGAAGCCAGGAGCCTCTTTCAGATCTCCCAACATGGGTGCAGGGGCCCAAGGACTCGGGCCATCTTCCACTCCTTTCTCAGGCCATAGCAGAGAGCTGGGTTAGAAATGGAGTAGCCAGAGCCGGCGCCGTGGCTCAACAGGCTAATCCTCCGCCTTGCGGCGCCGGCACACCGGGTTCTAGTCCCGGTCGGGGCACCGGATTCTGTCCCGGTTGCCCCTCTTCCAGGCCAGCCCTCTGCTGTGGCCCAGGAGTGCAGTGGAGGATGGCCCAGGTGCTTGGGCCCTGCACCCCATGGGGAGACCAGGAAAAGCACCTGGCTCCTGGCTCCTGCCATCGGACGAGCGCGGTGCGCCGGCCGCGGCGGCCATTGGAGGGTGAACCAATGGCAAAGGAAGACCTTTCTCTCTGTCTCTCTCTCTCACTGTCCACTCTGCCTGTCAAAAAAAAAAAAAAAAAAAAAAAGAAATGGAGTAGCCAGGACTTGAACCAGTGCCCATATGGGATGCCAGCACTGCAGGTGGTGACTTTACCCACTATGCCAAAGCACCAGCCACCTTAAGTATGTGTAATAGACAGATTTGTGGCTGTTTCCCATGATGTGCTACATTGGGAATAATTGTTTTATTTATTGCCTAACTATACTCAAATAAGGTAATACAGTCCCTTTAGGTGGTAGATAACTGTTGTCACAAGGGCAGAGGGAAGAAATAATTAAGTGTGAAGGTAATTTGCAGAGGGCCACCTTTTCCATCAAGATGTTTGGGCAGAATGGAAAGCCCACTAAATGATCATGAAGGAAGGCAGAAACTCAAATTATGTGTGGGCATGGAGTATGAAAGCAATGATGAAGACAAAAGTGGGATTAGGGGCTGGTGTGGGTTAAGCTTCTGTCTGCAGTGCCAGTGTCCCATATGGGCATCAGTTCACGTCCTGGCTGTTCCACTTCCAATCCAGTTCCCTGCTAATGTGCCTGAAAAAGCAGTGAAAGATAGCTGAAGTACTTAGACGTCTGAACCCATGTAGGAGACCCAGATGAGCCTCCTGGATTCGGCCTGGCCCAGCCTTGGCTACTGTGACAATTTGGGGAGTGAACCAATGGATGGGCAGTCTGTGTGTGTCTCTATTTCTGACTTTTAAATTTTGGGGAAAAAATAGGATTGGACATGATTGTGATAGAAATTAGATTTTTACCTGGCAAAACAGGACTGGGAGATAGGTCTGATATGTGGCAACTGAGAAAGTGTTTCCCCTGTAATGACTTTGAGCAGGATTTTTGTCTAATTAACTTTATTAATTTGCAGAAATGTAAGATTTATTGATTCACTATAATGTCTCAAGAACTAATTATTTCTTTCTGTAGCTATATAGAGAGATGTGATTGTAAGCTATAAATAAAAAGTTGAGTGTTAAAGTCCAGTTTGTCATTTTGCCTATACAAGGTATTTTTTAACTACTATCTCCAATGCCGATGAGTTTATGAGCTTTTTTTTTTTTTTTTTTTTTTTACAATATTATTCTCTGGGCTAATGTTGCAGAAAAGATCTGTTGCTAAAATGTCATATACATCTTTTTCATTTTAAATGATTAATTGTCTTTGCTTAAGGGTTAATGCCACCTTGAAGTATAAAAATACTATATTTTAATATCTAGGTTGTTAATAGCTCAAGTCATGATACATAAGATTTACATATTTTGGTTGCCATTTGATCTTGCATTGTACTGCCAACTACTATTATGCCTTTTTCTTTAAAGGCAGAGAGAAAGGCACAGAGACAGACCCCTACCCATTGATTCCCTGCCCAGTTGCCTACAATGGCCAGGGAGCTGTAGTCGGGAGCTGGGAACCCCAGTCCAAATCTCCCACAAGTGTGGTAGGCACTCAACTGATTGAGTCATCAGTACTGCTGCCCAGAGTTCATGTTACCAGGAGGGTAGAACTGGGAGCTACACAAGGGAACTGAACTCAGGTATTGAATGTGGAGCTTGGGCATCCTCCCTGGAACTTTACTATACCAAGCACTTGTCCCCGTAATGTTCTTTCAAAAATACTTCTCACTTAGTACATATGGAACTTAGTACTGGGCTAAGGACTTTGCAAATTGTCCTCATTAAACCTCACAACTAATCCATGGAGTAGTTTCCATGATTTGTACCATGTAATAGATGAATAAAGTATGACAATGAGTGAACATTGCCAGAATTCAAGGCCAGATCTCAGGAAAATTGCCTACCAAACACTGCGTTATGCTACTCCTTGACAGTATCTGAAGAAAAAGTTGAGAGGAATTCAGTGAAAATGTGATACCTAAGGCCAAGATCTCAAAATTTTGTTAGCAGCCAGATAATAATATAAGTAATATTAATGTGTTAAGTAAATACTCAACTTTGGTTCTAGCATGAACTCATGATGATTTCTTCATAATCATTGTTATTTTAGAAAAAACATCCTTATTTTCCTTTCATTCCATTAAGTTTTCTAGATCATGCCAAGCAACAGAGGTTAAGCATGTGGTCCATAGGCATTTTATATGCAGAGTAAGGAGGAATCTTTGTAACCTACATGAGTTTATTAACGATTTTGGTATATTCCCAAATTGAAGAATGTGTCCATTAGAACCGAACATTTTACATAAACTTAAAGTTCATTGCAATAGTTTCTCATTATGTCTCAGCATGCAAATATTGTACAGTGCAAATAGCAGTAGCCTTAGAAATTTATGCATATAATGAATGGAACAACCATAATGGCAGGTCATTCACCTGCAAAGTGACTAAAAGTTCTGTGTATTCTGTAAGGAGATATATCTAAATTTTCTGTCAAGTCAAATGCGTGTGGTGTTTGTTCTCCAATATAATGGAATTCATTTTTGGCAGTATTTTTAAAGACACAGGTGTAGCCATAGCAACATGAGGGTGATCACTTTGTTTCCTAAAGCACATGTATGCCTGTAACTAGGCAAATACAGATTTTTTGAGACACCTTGTGCTATGCATTGGAAATAAGAAACCAATTTTCCATCTCTATTTCTCTGTCCTTGAATTAGAATATAACTACTATATTTTAATGCAGAAAATTTGTCAAGTTACCATAGTGAAATGAGAGAATAATCTATATTTGGATGTGTCTATTTTTTGATACTAAATGTGTATGTACTTGTATGTGTAAGTAACTGAATATGTAATGTCACTAAACACATGGCCAAGCACTGCCAAATGCCAGGTGCTGAAAGCTTGGTTTCCTGTCATCTGACATCTTTGTTCAAATGGAAAACAACCAAATTTTGCAAATAATACAAAAAAAAGACTGTTTGCTTAAAATATAAGCAAAGGGAGAGCATTTGTTTTAGCAACTAAAATGCAGCTTGAGGCCCACATCCCATATCAAATTGCTTGAGTTCAAGTATCAGCTAGGCTTCTAATGTACCT
This sequence comes from Sylvilagus floridanus, assembly GCA_949820135.1. Classification (NCBI taxonomy): domain Eukaryota; kingdom Metazoa; phylum Chordata; class Mammalia; order Lagomorpha; family Leporidae; genus Sylvilagus; species Sylvilagus floridanus. The sequence goes on from OX463242.1 coordinate 59,173,768, forward strand.
TCCTTTTAATGTACACCAAATTTGGGAGTAGATGATGGCTCAAGTTAGATGAGTTTCTGCCCAGCTTCCACCTTCAGCCTGAACCAGTCCTAGCTGATGCTGGCATTGATTCTCCTCCCCTCCCTCTTCCCTCTCCCGCATCCTCCCTCCTCTCTCTCCCTCTCCTGCCCTCCTCTCTCTCTCTCATCCTCCCTTTCCCCCTCTCTCCCCCTTCTCTGTCCCCCTTCCTCCCTCCCACATCTCTCCTCCCCCCTCCCCTCTCCTCTCCCCGTTATCTCCCCCCCATGCTCTCTCCCACTCCCATCCTCTCTCCTACCCACCCCTGTCCTCTCGTCCTCTCTCACCCCTCCTCCTCTCTCTCCCCTCTACCCTCCTCCTTTCTCTTCCTCCTCCCCCTTATCTCTCCCCCTCTCTGCCTCCTTTCTCTCTCTCTCTCTCTCTCCCTTCTCTCTCTAACCCTTCACATTTCAAAATGAATAAAAATTCAATAGAAAACTAATTGTTCACGTTGTGCACTTCATAGCCTCAATGAAAGAAAGCTACAAAAGATGGCATAGAGAAGACAGTACCAGGCTACCCAGTTTCCTTTTGTTTCTTCCAGAAAGCAATTAGCTTAGAATTGAAGAACCATGATTTGGAGAAATGGGAATGAAGTAGGTGATACTAACATATTATTTCCCTTTCTTTTAAATTTAAAGTCAAAATTGGTACTCTAGGTGGTAGCTGGTAGCTAGTTTTAAAGGTGAGGTACAATTAGACAAGATTTTGGATAGCCTGTTGATCAATGCACCTGAACTGTTATTTTCCTTTTCTGCATGCTCCAAAGACTACTTGCCTGCAATGCAAATCATGTGAAAAAGTACTTTTGACCTCCAATAGGTTGCATGGTCTTCTTCAAAAAACTTATTTTACTAGAAAATCATAGTTAGAAAAATGTCTTCCATTCACTAGTTCACTCCCCAAATGGCCACAATGGCTGAGTCTGGGACAGGTCAAAGTCAGAAGCCTGGAGTTTCTCCAGGTCTCTCCCTCAAAGTACCTTTGGCTGCCTTCTCAGGCATGTGATCAAGAAACTGGGTCAGAAACAATACAGTCAGGATCTGACATTTGGTGTTTTAGGCATTGGTGTAACCTGTTGTGGCACAACACTGGCTCCTACATGGTCTTTTTTGAGTAACAGTAAAACCTCTTGAATATTTCTTAAGCAAATTACTACCAATGAGCCTTGTCCAGTTGCTTTCTAAAAAAAAATATTTAAATTGTCCTTAATTATTCAAACAGTTGTGATCCATATAAGTTAGGTGATAAGTTATTTTACAATAACATATATATATATATATATATATATATATATATATATATATAACCTATATAATAATATAATACCCTTCCTACCTCTGTTCCTTAATAGAGAACCAAGTTAACCCCAGGACAGCCACCTCTCCACCAAGGTCATAACACAGCACGACCCTTCCTATTATGCTAGCAGGGAGTTATGATAAATCATAATGGTAAAGCAGAAAATAAAGACATAGGTCTGAATTGAAGACACTTCTTTTACTTTGATGTATTCAATTGTATACTTTATTCAACAACTTTTCTCAAAGTCAAAATATAAAACTTTGAAATATTGAAATACATAGAAAAAATAATACCCTATATAATGAGTAAATATTCATTACTTTTAACATCACTTAAAGTATGTTTAACCTTCCACAGTATATTGAAAAACTACTATTGAAAATAGGAGCTGTGTCAGCATGTTAACAATCTGTTCAAAGTCCTATAAAGCACCATTCTTGTTTACATTTTTGAGTATCATTCTGGATATTGAAATGCTTAATGTGTGGAATGAAAGACAATTACAAGAAACTTTGAGATATAATTGGGGCCAGCGCCGTGGCTCAATAGGCTAATCCTCCGCTTTGCAGCTCCGGCACACCAGGTTCTATCCCGGTCGGGGTGCCGGATTCTGTCCCGGTTGCCCCTCTTCCAGTCCAGCTCTCTGCTTGGCCTGGGAGTCCAGTGGAGGATGGCCCAAGTGCTTGGGCCCTGCACCTGGCTCCTGGCTTCGGATCAGTGCTGTGCGCAGGCCGCAGCGGCCATTGGAGGTTGAACCAACAGAAAAAGGAAGACCTTTCTCTCTGTCTCTCTCTCTCACTGTTCACTCCGCCTGTCCAAAAAAAAAAAAAAGATATAATTGGCTGCTGTTTGTGACTTGAGGATTGGACAGCACCACATCCTTGTAAAGCAGACTGAACGTTCTGCTGAGGGGAGTAGAGGAGAGTGCCTTTTTAAACAGAAAGGGGATGAGGAGAGCAGAAACGAAGCAAAGCAAACTGGCGGTCTTAAAGCTACCATCCCTTTCTGATTAAAACGGGGAAATTCCTCTTTACATAGACTTGGGTAATCTGGAACCTCCTGCTTTTTAGGAAAACCGACCAAAGTTCACCTTGGTTAGGAGGCGTTTGGCTCAAGGGCTCCATTCTGGTTTGGTGAGGTCTGCTGGGGTGAGTCCAGAGTGATGGCTTCCCATAAAGGTTGTTTAACAGGTGTGTTATTCCAGATTGCATGTTATATGGCATCATTCACTCAAAATCAAAAGAAGCCCTTCCTACCTTCTGTTCCTTAATAGAGAACCAACTTAACCCCAGGACAGCCACCTCTCCGCCAAGGTCATAGCACAGTACCACCCTTCCTATTATGCTGGCAGGGAGGGGGTACAGAAAACTGTCTGTCAATATTTCCCACATCTTTCAGGGAGGCTGGATTTTCTGAATGCCTCCTTTCTCTCACCTGCCAACCTTCTAACTGCATCTCCTCACCTCGCCTAAAGACTTACAGCTTCACCAAGAGAATGAGGATTTTTCTCTCAAAACTTAGCTACTGTTATCATTAACGTTAGAGATAAAGAAATGAGCTGGAGTTAGCTCAGAGAATAAATATATACATAAAGAGAACATTCCACTAGGTTTTCTTTGTTTTGCTCTCATAGGATCAAAACCTAGATGTATAAGCCTCTTCAGATCTTATATATTTACTTATCATGTTCTACACGGTTACAGATCAATGCTGATTACCTTGTAATACCAGAATTTATCATTACGAGGTAGATATGAGCCTGAGACTCACATCTTCTGCAGTCCAATAAAGAGACTTGTTTGCACTGCTTTTGTGCCAATTCAGGTATAGTGAAATTAACCACTGATGTAAAGAACAGCTGGTTTTCTCCAGCCCAGAGTTTGCATGATGAAGCTCTTGCCTTCAGAGTGCACTTGGCTGCTGTCTTCCCCTCTGCCTATTTAGAAAGGACTTCATGTTTCCAGTAGCTGTAATCCTGCCTGCCTTGTGCTAGAAGTGCTCAGCACTGTAGGAGGTAGAAGATCTGTGGTATTAAACTCTTATGTGTTTTTCTACCAGAGCCTTACTTTTATCATCTAACTGGGATTTCATGCCTAGGTTTCACTTATTTATCCATAAAAGGGAATATCAAACAGAGACTGGAGTTTATGCAACTGTAACCTGAAATTTCATGCAGGTAACTTAGGAAAGGGTTTTAACCATAGAAAAGAATTTTGAACTTGGGCATGCCCTAACAATTTTGCAGCTGAAAGAAATTTGCTCTTGGCTTTCAGAGTTTAGAGGATACAGTACAGATACCAACTTAATTCCACTATTTTATTTATACACGCATACACACACACACACACACACACATACACACACATATATATCCTAGGTGTGTGTTTCTTTTCCTTGTGGGACTCACAAAATGAGACTTTTTTTTATTACATGGTCATTACTTGAGTAAGTTTTTTTATTCTAGAATTCACTTTGTTTCAGACATTATATGTACTGTTTCATTTAATCTAATTCTCATAATTTTGTGATAGACACCTTCATTATTCATACTTATAAGTACAAAAAATGAGATTCAAAAAGGTTAAGTAACTTGCCAGATATCATAGCTTATTTTATGTAATATGTTCAGTAGTGTGTGTAAACATTGAGTCTTTGTGTATAATTCTCATAGGTTCTCCTACCTTCAAGATCTTAACTGTTGGGTAAGATAGACAAGCACAGAATATTAACTGAATTATAGGTACAGCAAATACCAGAAGAAAATACTGTGCAAACACAGTGTGGGGTGCAGTTAATTTAAACTAATGTAGGAGAGGCTGGGGTAGACTCCAGTGAAATAAGGCCATCTCTTGAACTGAGCTTTGAGTTATGAATAGAATTTCCATAACAAACATATGGACCTTGATATCGATGTTGATTGAAGAAAGAGGGTGAGATTGAAAGTGAATTGCACACTTATAAGAACACCATGAACAAAATCTCAGGGAGTAAAACTTCTGGCTCCTTGCAGGGAGAGGTCAGCAAGCAGGGCCTACAGTGGAAAGTGGGGGCCATGTGCTATTTTGCTGAATGGCTTTGTGCAGGGTCTGAGTCTACCCGTACAAGGATGGACTGGGTCCGAGGAAAGGTGATTGCGCCGCTCGCCCGTTCCCCTCGCCCGTTCCCCGGAGACAATCAGATGCAGCAGAGAGCCAAGTCTAGCGAGGACTCATTAATTCCATGCGTAACCAAACCTTTTATAGCACAAAACTGCAGAGTCATTGGGGCAGGGCTAAGGACCAACCAATCACTTAAACAGTCACCTTATGGGGGGATTTCTATAGGACTAGCCATATGTCTATACTAGTCTTGTTACCTCCCCTGATGTCGCGTAGCCAATTAGCTTTTGAGGTCCGCCCATCTTACTTCCTCTGGGCGCCATCTTCTTTGCCCCTCCATGGTGCTGCCCTGTCCGGGGGCTGGAGCCGCCACCGCCGCACACCCCGTGGGGTCACTGTCCACCATGGCGGTGGCCGGGGCCACCTGCGTGCACGCCGGGCCTCTCCCTGCACTGCCATCCCTGGGACACCTGCTGGCTGGCTCTGCAGGCTCAGCTCCACGCAGCTCCATTCCGCACAGCTCGGGCGGGGGCTCCCGGGGCAGCTGCGCATGCAGAGCCCCCAGGCCTGGCCGTGCCACGGCCACGCTCATGCCCCGCAGCTTTGGATGCACTGAATGCCAGATGTAAGTACCAGTGACTTTTTGAAACACTTTTTTGTAATTCAGGTTGTGTCTTTCTCAGTGGTGACAGTAAAGATTCCCAAATAGTCCAAAGCTCTTTTTTAGGAAACTTTTCTTAGGAAAATATATTATGAATCCTTTAGTAACTATAAGAACCTGGGGACCTAACTGAAGGAGATAAACAGATGTACCTGGAAAATCTTTCTTCTTGTTCTCAGTTTAGCACATGCTCATCTTTGGCTGTTAGATAATGCTCTCGCCAAAGAACAAAATTTCAAAGAACTGATTTTTAAAGATCTAATTGGATTTTATTTATTTGAGGGCTACACAGCTCTTATCTTGTGGTTCACTCCTCAGCTGCCTGTAGTGGTTAGGGCTGGGCTGGAGCAGAGCCAGAATCTAAGCCCAGAGCCCTGCTCCCTGTGGGTAACAAGAACCCAAATAAGTTGTCACTACTGCCTCCCAGGGTTTGCATAGGCAGGAACCTAAAGCAGGAGCTAAACCATGGAACTTGAACCCAGGGACTCTGATGTGTCACCTGGGTATCTTCCTGGTGTTTCAATTGTCTGCTCATCTATGAAATAGATGACAGCTCCATTGTGAGCAGCAGAAAAGTTAGTCTGTGTAAGGCAGAGACAAGGAATAGCATCGTTCAAAAACAGCAATTTGCTTAATACCAGCTTGCTTTGCTGCCATGGATAAAGCAGAGGGGACTTCTTTGCTTGCCAGATCAGGTTAAATGGACCCTTTTGATTGGTTGCCCTGAGTCTTGTGGGCTTTTGTTTTGCTTTTTCTATTTTGCTTTGTTTTCAGAAAAACTGGTCTGTTTAGGGATTTGGCTATCACCCATCCTGATATCTATTCAGATCAACTCTTAGAATAGTTTAAGTTTCAGTTTGGTGGCATGCAACCCTATTGTGGAGTTATTTCATTTTGGGCTGCTCTACTGGGGTTTGCTACAGGAGCTCAGTTAAAATCACTATCCTCCCATACATTATATCTGGCTTACCTTTACTCAATATTTTCAATATATTCTTGCTATATTGTTCCCTGAACCATGTGATGAATTTTTACTCTGCCTTTTCTCCTCACAGCACCTTAGTACACATCCCTGTTAGAACTTGTGTTCCCAATACTTCTTAAAATTAAGTATCTCTCATCAGTCTAAGATACCATGAGAGCTGGTACAGTCTTACATTTGTATATTGTACTCCTTTGCTTTCTACAGTGTCATACACAGTAGAGACTATAGGCAAGTTTACTTAAAAATGTATATCAAGAGAAATCATGAACTTGAGATTGGTTAATGTTTAGAACAATAGTTCTGGATGGCAAAGAGAACATGTTGGAGAAACATGGCAAAATCCCAAACATATTAAAAAGGCAAAACCATTTGTGAGTGTGTTTAGATTTCACCTTAAAGGAGACTGTGCTAGATACTAGACCTGAAATAGTGCCATATAAGTATTGGAAAGAAACAGTTATTGAGATGCTACTTGATTTTACTTAAATCACCTGTCTTAGTATAATAACTGGAAAGGTAAGGTTTGATGGATTGGTTTATTATGGGTAAATTGAGCATGGATCCATCTAAATTGATCATTAGAGACAAAATCCTGAACTACCTATGCTGCAGCTGTTTGAATTCAGTTCTGCAGCCATGGCCAAAACAGGGGTGGGGGAGCCTAGATTTTCCTAACAATTCACATTTTCTTATTTTTTTGACAGGCAGAGTGGACAGTGAGAGAGAGAGAGAGACAGAGAGAAAGGTCTTCCTTTGCCGTTGGTTCACTCTCCAATGGCCGCCGCGGCCGGCGCGCTGAGGCCGGCGCACTGCGCTGATCCGATGGCAGGAGCCAGGTGCTTCTCCTGGTCTCCCAGGGGGTGCAGGGCCCAAGGACTTGGGCCTTCCTCCACTGCACTCCCTGGCCACAGCAAAGAGCTGGCCTGGAAGAGGGGCAACTGGGACAGAATCCAGTGCCCCGACCGGGACTAGAACCCGGTGTGCCGGCGCCGCAAGGCGGAGGTTTAGCCTGTTGAGCCACGACACTGGCCATACAATTCACATTTTCAACACATCTTTGTTAGAAAGCAGTACATAAAGATATTTTCAATGACCAGATAAAAATCAAATATGGCAACTGACAGCATACATTATTCTTTAAGACATTTCAGACTGTATTACTTTTCATTTTGTATTTGTCAGAAAGCTGTTATTGGGTTTTTTTTTAAAATTGTTTTCAATTGTATGTTAAGTTTCTTGTTTGCTCTTCTATAACCTTCACCTGGGAATTTTTCTCCTTTTAGACATTTTCTTATAAACTAAACTGATTTTATTTTCATTTTATACTTACTAATCCTACTCTCCTAGCAGGTATATCTTCTTAAATGCAGTTCAGCTTTCATTATCTGAAATACATTAGGACAAGTTTATCTTTTTTCCCTTTTTATATAAAAGCCATATTGAATCAATCTGTGTGTGTGGTCTAGGTTTTCTGTGTAGTAATGTGATAACTCGGTCTTCATCTGGTAACCACGGAGAACTAAGCTTTGGGACAATTCTATATCATCAAATCTGTGATACATTAGTAAGAACTGCGAATTACATATATCATTCTTTATTCCTATTTTAAATTAAAAATAATCTCATTGCTTTATTATCACAACGATGGTTTTATTTTTATAACACAGGGACAGCTTAGTTTAAGGAAAAAAATGAAAAGCAGTTGATACACTAACATGACTCCCAAGATTTAATGACTGTTGACATTTTGATGAATACTTAGAATGTTTTGCATTTTCAGGAATAAATATCTGGATTCTTGTTCTCAAGTTATTTGTACTCTCTCACTTCTTTGGTTGAAATTATATTTACATATTCTTAGTTGCTGCACGATACTGATTTATAACATACCATAACTTATTTACCCTTCTTCCTATTCTTAAATTTCCAAGTTGTTTTCAACTTTTGAATATTGCTAATAGTACTTGGATAATGACCATTCTTGTTATAAAACCTTGAATATTGTTGCCATGTGTGTCTTGGAATTTGTTTTTGCAACTGACAACTGAAATTACAGGGTGTAAGTGAAGATATTCTCTACACACTTACAGGATTCATATCTTCATTTAAATATGTCTGATGAAAGAACTGCTTAAGATGTTTTTGAGCAATACTGCATAATACAATATTACAATTCAGTAGGCTGTTGAATCTGTTGGTTACTATATACTTGACCATTAAAAGGACTATATCGTAGGCATGCACAATGCATAAACTAAGCACAGAAAGTTCATATAAACAAAAAAGTTCTTTTTAATTTCCCTTTTTGGAAATAGCATTAAAAACTAATATAAATGTTACTTATTTATGTACTTATTAAGACTGACAGCCTTGGCACCAAGCTAATTATGGTCTGTAGTCACAGGACATGTTTTATGCATGTCTTCTGCATTTAGAAGACTGAAACAGGTTTTGCACCTTAATGAAGAGACGCTCGGGTTCCTCCCAGCTCCTCTGTTCTGGAGGACATGGTATCGTTTCACCTGATGGTTGTATAAATTAATAGTTCTTTCCACTGTCATGGTATGCTATGCCCAAGAAACTCTCAGTGATTCTATCTTTTAATACCTAAATAAAGGTTATTCAGAGTTAGACAAATGGGGCACACAAGTGCCAAAATAGATAATTTTCTTAATATTGAGAAAAATACTTTTGACACAAGTGCCTTTAAACAAATGTATTAAAAACATTAAAATTGGGAAATGCAGTGTTCGTTAGAGAGTGCAATAAACTGTTACCTCTCCTTGCTCAATGTTGTGATGGCCAGAAGGCCTAATTAACTCTTGGTCACAGAAGCCCCACTGGCAGGACTATTTGAGGGAGGCTAAACCTCACTGAAGAAGAAGCTAGGACTCATTAGATTTTAAACAGCTATTCAGTCTTAATTTCTATTGAACAAGGGCACATTTATAATAGAGTAAAAATGTTTACCTTCTGCCCATATTTAATTAAGCTAGTTTTTTTTTTTATAGCAGTGATGTTTATTACTTATTCACCTTAGGCAGAGAGACAACTATAGAGCTTGACTCTTCTGTTATTTTCCCCTTTATTTTCACTTATGATGAAGAAAGTCCCTCCCTTACAAATGCCCTTTGTGACTGCATTTATTAAACAGCCACTGACAGAACTTAATGGCTTGCAAAATATTCAGGGAAATTATAACCTTTAAATCCTATTAATCCATGTACCTATTATCTTCCTAAAAATGAATCCAATAAGTTCTTGCAGCCCCGTTATTATGATTTTATTTCTATTTAACATTGCCCATTTTTCCTATAAATTATTTTTCATTATAGAGCCCACCTACTCACGTGGTGGGTACCTAAAAATATGCCTTCCACCTCTTTGCCTGCAGAGCACCTGCTATAACAATCAGTACTCCTCTTCACTTGGTCATAGGTATCAGATGTTCTGGCATTCCGTTGCACGGTGGGGTAAATAAGGACAGTGTTAACACACCGTATGCTATTCTTAAAACAAATTTGAAGATTTTGAATGTTTTTAACATAAAGAAATGTTATGTTTTAAAAGAAATATATTTACTTTGATTGAATATTATACAATGTGTACAAATGCCAAAACATCACAGAGTAGTACCTCATAAATGTGTACAATGTTTGCTGTTAAAATTTTCTTGGAAGAATGTGAATGGTAGGTGATCACATAGGCAGATCACATAAATAAGTGGGCCTTGCCTGACTATAGGGGGTGTGCTAAGCATGGAGAACCTCACTAGAAAATCATGATATTTGAACTTCTCAAGTTTCCTACAGCTCCAATAAGAATGTGTTCAAATTGGATCTCAGAGCAGTGAGCATTTGCAAGACCTTGTTTTAGCTCTATCAAAATTTCCAGATTACCTTCAGCTAAGCTTACTGATGTCTTCCTTTAATTTGTCTCAGAACACCCTGAGCATTGTCCACATGCAAGTCCAGCATTTCCAAATCTAACCACCTGCTGGTGATTTCTATGGAAAATAAATCAATTTATTCCCTTTTGTCCCTCAACATTATTTAACTTCCACAAATTTCAAGAGGTTTTATTATTTTTAATTTATTATTATTAATATTATTATTATATTATTATTTTATTCTTTAATCATATTTAGCAAACTCAATAGTACATGGAAAGTACTTCTGAAGATATTGTTCATTTTGTGAACTTCTGAGTTCGTACATCTGACTTTCTTAATCTTATGAGAATCGGGTTAGCTTTGCTGAACTTTAAATAGACAAGCCTCATAGTACTCTTCACCCACATTATCTTGATATTCCTCAATTGATCAAAAAACATGTGCTTTTAGTCCCTAACGTATTTAAATACAGAATTTCTTTCTCTTTGGTTTCAGTAAGATATTTCTTTGTGCATCCATTTCATGTAACAAATATCATCTAACATAACCAAATTTTTCCCTGAGTTCTACATTAATACTTAGCAGATATTGAAGAAACTTCACAGAGGAAGTTTTAAAAGATCCTGCTTATAGCTTTTTTTTTTTCCAACTTGAGATTGCACTGATTCAAGCATATCCAATCATTCTAAAAGATGATTCCTCATCTCTACCCATAGCTGACCCCAACCCAAGTCCTAGAATTTTTTCACGAGTATATGATGAAATCAGAGCTTATTTGGAAGACAGAGATTCAGATAGGTAAGGGAAAACTCTGAAGATGATACATAGATTGACTGTCTCAAAACAGGAAACTGAAAGTTAAATGATACAGAACACAGTAGGATTTATTTCACTAACACACTATGAGACTTTTGGGGGAGTACTGCTTTGGTGCCATAAAATACAAAAAAAAAAAAAATGTGTAGCATGTCGTTTTCCTGAGAGAAGATAGCATGATATATGCTTATTGGGAACTCCACCTGCTACCCTGTTGTTGAAGTATTAGATGGGTAAGAGGCGGTATCTACAGGGGAAGGGAACTGTGTAGCTTTGGAAATCTAAGGTGAAGATACCCTTGGAAATTTTCTTGGTTTCTTACGACTGCCATACTAAATCATAACTTACTTAAACCTGTAGTCTGTAGGACAGAAGCCCATCATTAAGGTTTCATCAGGACTGATCCCATCTTGGGGGCTCAAGAAAATTGTCTTATAACACTTTATGTTTGCCAGCACTCCTTGGCAGTTCCTTAGCTTGCACATGACACACTACAGGCTCTGCATCTGGTTTACAGGGCTCTATATCTGATTACCTTTCTTATAACAGCTGTCATTGGATCTGGGGCCTCATAAGCCAGGGAGAGCTCAACCTCATAATTACCAAGACTCTATTTCTAAATAATGCCATGTTCGCAGATCTTGGGAGTTAGAACTTCAATGCATCTTTCCAGGGTCCCAAATTCATCTCACCATAATGCTAGAAAGATTTTTGTGTGGAGAAAAATAGTTATTCTGTGGGAGCAAGTGACATGCAGAAGCTAAAAGAAGCCTTCTTTATCTTTCCAAGCTTGGAGTCCTTTAGAGAAGATTCTGATTCAGATTTAAGGGAAGCTAGTGTGTTGTGTTGAACCATATGAAATCTTTGATTTTGTGTAGCAGAAGATATTTAATATTGATAGTTTCTTATGATTCAGACAAATGTCAAATAAACCATGTGTCAGAAAATTATTATGTACTAAGAATGTGACTGTTTTTATGACTGTAGTTTGCACTCAAAAACTTGTTTTACATGAGATATATAGTAGTTATTTAGCCTTAAAGTTTGAGTAAAGCTCGTGATGGGACATGCTATTACACTTAATAAAAATATGAATTTAGTTGAAGGAGAGTGGCAGAGCTATGTTTCACTCCCCAAACGTCTGTAATGGCTGGAGGTAGTTGAGGCAGAAACTAGGGGCCCAGAACTCCATCCAGGTCTCCTACCTAGGTGGCAGTGACTCAGATGTTTGGGCCATCGTCTGCTGCTTTGCCAGGCACACTGACAGGGATCTGGATTGAAAGTGGAGCAGCTGGGATTCTGACAATGCCAGCCTCCCACATTAGATATTTGTAAGGCTTAAAGGCAAATTTAATTGTTTGGTATACATGGTAGATGTTTTTAAACTGATTCTGTTTGACAATATAGCTTTGCCTCTTTGAGTTAGGCTTGATATGAATATTTTTATGTTACAGTAACAAGCTAAATGCAAGGTGAGAAAAAAGTACTTAAAATCCTGTGAAGCCATTGAATTAACTTCAAATCTCCTTTACTGATTTTCTAGAGAGCATTCTATTTATTTACCCTTAGAATGTACACAGTGATTATTCCCCTCTCAGCATTTATCTAAATTGAGTAGCACCAAATTTATTTCTAATCACTTTTTCAATTTTTCAAAGTAATTTAAATTCTAATATTACTTTATAGGGGCCTGACTGGCCTGACTGCTATTCCCCTAGAAGTGAATTGATATTGCTTTGGAATTTGTAATGTCATCTCATAGACTTGATTGGATTAGATTGATTTAATTCTAGCTCTTGGTATGCTACTGATTTTAACAGGTTTAAGTGTATCTCTAAAAATATTTTCATATACTAAGGTTTGTGAAGATTCACTCATGAGCCTATGTAGCTAAAATCTATTTTTGAAAAAATACTATTTTAATGTCATTTCTTTATCAGTTTAGTGGTCAGATCCTCATGCAAAATTCATTGAAGAGCAATTGACAAGATGGTAACCGACTGAAACAATATTCTGACGTTTGAATTTGATTGTTGATTTTGATTGGGCCTACTTTTGAGACTTATTTAAAACTTCCTGAGAAGATGTGACCTAGAAAACAAATATAAGTCAAATAAGAGACAGCTGGTAGGGAATGTCATGAATGAAATATTGCAACTATTAGTTCATATTATTCCATATGTCAAGTACAGAGTTCACACAAATATTTAGCACAAAAAATGCTTTACACCTCTACTGAAGATAGAGACAATCAATTGCTAATATCCTTTGGGAGCTAGGGGGAAGGTTATGAATAGATGGCCTTAGCCATAACCTGCTCTGTACACTGTGCATTACATAAATTTATATTTTTTTTAGTTGCATGTTTCAGCAACTTGAAATCAGGAATAAAGAGTTTAAGTAGGAATTACCCAGAGGTGATATAGATGGATAGCCATAAATAAGAGAAAGTTGGTGGTTTTTGTTTTTGGGGGGTGTGTATGTGTGTGTGTGTGTGTGTGTGTGTGTGTGTGTGATTCTGACCTCATTTGACAGTTGTGGATAAATGCAAGTTTAGCCTCAACTCTTACGTCTTACCACCTGGTGCTGGTCTCTTTGAACATTTTTAGGAAATTTATTAAGCAGGGGCAGAATTGTTTCTCTGAAGGAAAAATACCCAAAACTAAAGTTCATCTGAGTAAAAGTGTTATCTGTGAATCTATTTTGAAAAATGAGAGAAGTAGTTTACTTCTTTTTTTTTCTCAGAGTTTGTATCTAACGTAAGACTGCAGAGTAAATGACAACCTGTGCTTATCAGTTATATATCTACAGAAGTTTCTATAACGTCACTTAAATGGGCATATGAGACATTAGTTTCTTTTTTATGTAAAGGTGTATTTTTATTTGAAAGAAGGCAGAGTGACAGTGAGAGAGAGAGAGAGAAAGAGAGAGCAAGTGAGCGAGCAATATCTTCCACCTACTAGTTGCAATGGACAGGGCTGGGCCAGGCCAAGACCAGGAGCCTGGAATTGTGTCCAGGTCTCTCAAATGGGTATCTGTGGCTCAAGTACTTGGGCCATTTTGAGCTGCCTTCAGAGGCACATAAGTAGTGAGCTATATCAGAAGCAGAGCTGTGAATTTTCACAGGTTTGCATTTGGTCATGTGAGCACTTTGTCTACACCTGTTATTTAATGAAAATACTATCTGTAATACAGTGATGAAAGGTGACTAAATGTGATAATCTTTTTTTTTTTTGGTAAATGTCTTTGTATTTATTAGGAAAATGCGGATATTTCACATTTTAATTTCTTTCGCAAACGCTGTTGAACAACTTACTAATTAAGTTGTTTTAGGAGAATAGATTGTGGTCAGAAAAAATTCCTTTTTTTGTTCTTTAATTTTGTAGTGCTTGGATAATATTTTAGCAGAATGACTCATAATATTTGTTGAGTGGGAAGTTGGCTTGGTTCTGAATCCTGGACACAAACATTTACTTGTTCAGTGACCTCAGATAAGTCCTTTAACTCCTATCTTTAAAATACTTTAAAGGGCTCTATGATATTTCAATGATATGTGTAGGTAATGCTCTTAACCTACCAAGCAAACATCCAATAAATGGTAAGCATTGTTAACAGTAATATGAGGAATGCTATTACACAGACATAATTGTCTACCAATTTAGTGACAAGATTTAGGAAATGGTTGAGATGATTTCCTGTACTCCTGCTTTTCAATTAACACTATCAAAAGAATAATGGTGTCACGCCGGAAATTAATCCATCCTCTCTCCTCACTAAATTACCTTTTTATCATTTGCTTACATATACTTGTGTAATTAAGTAGATGATTTTAGGAGAAATTGGGCAGTTTATTGTGAACTAAGATTTTGATTTTAAATCCAATTTATAAAGCATTTTGTTTAAAAAATTGAATAGTACAAAGACTATGGAAGTAACTAATATTTGTATTGTCTTAATATATATTATTTAAACATTAATGGAAATCCTTTTCTGAATATCTTTCACCTTCAAAGTCCAAATACTTTTCAGATGTTTGCTTTTTTTTATATAATGCTTCATACTTTCCCAATTTCATCTTCCTCTAAAATTCCAAGATGGTTTCCCTTATGATTGCAAAATTCATGTCACCATTTCTTCTAGTATTTGTTAAATCTTCTTCTCTGCTTTTTTCCCCCAACCTAAGACCCACTCATTCTTCATGACCTTATTCCAATTATAACTTGATTGATTTGACCAGTAGTAATTGTTCCCTTACCACATACTTGGCCACACGTTTTCTTTCACAGATCTATCTGAATGTTATTCTGTCCTATTATGTCTAATGTTTACGTGGGTCTCTAATTCACCCATGATACGTTACATATTTCTATGCACATAGTAAGAAGGAGTATGTAAAATAATTTGTTTGATAACATCTTAGCCTATTTGTATATTTAGGGAATTGAGTGTGTATGTAGGAAAGAGGTAAAGATGAAAAGATAAATTGCTTCAGTGATTCTCATTAATTAGTTCTACATTTTCAAAAAGGGGAAACATTTTCACAAATAATCCCAAATCATAATGAGCAATATTCCGATTATAAAGAACTTTGATTATTTTGTATAATAAATTGTTTCTTATTAAAAATGAAGATAAGGGTGAACTTTACCTTTTCTTTGAATTTATAATTTTACTATGAAAGAAATTATTGACTAGTTGCATTATAACATGTTTGAAAATGACAGTTGTAATGCCATCTGGTTAGAAAAAGCAGGTTCTTAAAATTGTTAAGAGGTAAAGAACATCAGCATCACCTCTTGAAAATAAAGTTTAAAATGTATGTAGTCACTTAAAGTGTAATATAAAGTGAAAGTCAAAATTTGAGGTTTTTGGCCTAGATTTTTTTTAAATGCACAATCCCGAAGGAAGCACAATTGGATTTGTTAAATCTCTGATTGGATTAGCAGGCTTTAGTCTTGGGTGTACTCAAACATTCAGACATGTAGTTTACCGTTGCCATTGCAGCATGAGCAGACTGCTTATCCTCCTCGATTTCCTTTTCCTACTTACACTTCTGGCTGAACTAAGTATATTTGTCTAAGGTACAACAAACTCTTTTAGAAGTTTACAAAGCACAAATAGGAAGACAGATAAATAGATGAATGGAAGAGTAGAATACACAGAAATGTGAGTGCCTGCTGCTGTTCATGAGATTTGTTGGACATGGCTGTTCTGGAGTTCGGATTCTCTTGAAACCTCCTCTTTACCATGATACTGGAGCTGATGCTAAATCTTGTGCTTGTTAAGTTCTCATTTCATTTAAGGACCTTTAAAAAAATATTAATGCAGCAGCAAACTACCAATGCCAAAGGTTTACACTTTGTTGCAAAAGTGCCCTTGCTTATAAATTTGAGTACTTATTAGGACACCCAATAAGCTGTTCTACTGCCTTTTAAATCCTACATTGGTAGAGACTATCATTACTATAATGTATGATTACATTCCCCATCCCTAGTTTTATTTTGCCAGTTCTATTCTTTTTATGAATGTACACGCACACACACACAATATAGCCCCAGATTATGACCCAAATAAGCCTAGAACATACTTATAATATAGGTTCTTATTATTTTATATCTTTAAAGATTTGAGAGGCAGAGCTAAAGAGATGGAGAACCAGAGAGGTCTTTCATCCACTGGTTCACTCCCAAATGGCCTCAATGGCTGGTACTAGAGTGGTTTGAAGCCAAGAGCCAGGAGCTTCTTTGATTCTCCCAAGTATGTGCAAAGGCCCGTGTACTTGGGCCATCTTCCATTGCTTCCCCAGGCCATTAGAGGGAGTTGGATCAGAAGTGGAGCAACTAGATCTTGAACCAGTGCCCATATAGGATGCTGGCACCACAGGTGGAGACTTAAACCTACTATGCCACAGTACCGGCCCCTCTTTTCTTTGAAAAACAAAACAGCTATCAGAAAAAAGTTTTATAAGATATCATGGAGTTAAAGTAATTACAAAATCAACAAGTACATGAGATATATTAAAATACAATAGTTTAAATTTCAATTCTTTACAATATCAACAGTAAAGCTACATATACATATAGAGTTCCTGGAGCAATGAATAAGATGGGCATGGCCTAGAAATTTAGGTAGATGATTGATGCATACATGTATTAGCATAAACATGAATGTCTTCAATGTTTTTAAACTGTTAATATGGGGCCGGTGCTGTGGCATAGTGGGTAAAGCCACCACCTGCAGTGCCAGGATCCCATATGGGCAAGAGTACAAGTCCTGGATTCTCCACTTCTGATCCTATCTCTTTGATGGCCTGGGGAAGCAGTAGAAGTCCTTGGGCTCCTGCACCTGATGAGAGATCCAGAGGAATCCTGTGGCTTCTGGCTTCAGATCAGCCCAGCTCCAGCCATTGCAGCCATTTGAGGAGTGAACCAGTGGATGAAATGAAAGTCCTCTCTGTCTGCCTCTCTGTAACTCTACCTTTCAAATAAGTCTTTCAAAAAAAGTTCACTAATATAAACAGAACAGATTTGATGTATTTCATAGGTACAATTCCAAGAAGATAACTATCTTTCCCTATGTTCCTATGTAATTTTAAATGTATGTCTTAGGCTCATTGCCGTGTTTCCTCTAGGTTTTAACATAACATACTAGTTTGTGATTTTTAAATAAAATTTTCAAGTAATCAAATTTTGTCATTTATGAAAAGGCTAACTAGTGGCAATGATGAATACAGTTAAAGGCTAGGCAGTTTTATTTCTATTTTTATGGGAGTGCACAGCAAAGTTAGAATTTCTTAATATCATAATTACAGATTGCTATTGCCATGCCTTTAATTCAGAGTTGCTAACCGTGTACTTCAAGGGTTATCAAAACCAAATTATAACAGACATTTCAGTATCAGCCGGAATGATTTTCATTCTTTTTGTCATGATGCAAGAGTATAAATCTAATTGCTGTAATCACTCCTAATAAAAGTAGAATTGATTTTTATTGCCAATAGAAATGATGCTCTGAATTTTCTGAATATCCCTCACCTGTTCATGAGCAGCTAGTTCTGCTGTTTAAAAATTACATTTTTTGACAATCTCATGGATATTGTGTGTTCCAGACTAACTTATTTTCACTCAACAAGTGTGACTTTCACTCTTTGGCCTCTAAATATGTGCATATGCTCTTTCTTCTGCTGGGAGTCATTTTCACTAATACGTTTTCTTCACCTGGCTGTTACTTGCTCACCACCCATGATCAATTTAGTCTTCCAAGATGCCTCATTTCCTAAATCACTTTGTTCTTTCCCTGTACTCAACAACAATGGGATTCTTAGAGTACTCGTATGAATCCCTTATAAATTTCCAAATTACTGAGTATACGTGAGTCTGAGAATTAAATTAATCAAGCCAGTGGCTTTGAATATACTGCACACTGAATAGACATTTGTCAAACATTGGCATCCCTTCTGAAAGGGTGCAAAAGAATTCAGCTGCACATTTAGGAAAATTACGTAGTTTTAATTTAGCTAATGAACCACTGGTCGTTCATTAAGGTACTTTCTGAATAAATTTCACTGTGGGCACAAAGTCATCCATAAATGTGTGACCATGTTTTGTTAAGGAAAATGGAAAACAGACTTTATGTACAGGATGACTTTGGAAGCTTTAGGTTGCTTAATGGAGGATGGGTATACTATGTAATATAAATTTATGTTTTTGTAAGATGCTGTGGATTTGGGCTGGACACATCCACTAGGCCCAAAAGAACACAGCAATATGTAACTTAATCACAGTGACTGAACTTTGACTAGTTTAAGGAAACCCTTTAGCCAATGAACTAGGCTGTAAACAATAAATAGGGAAACGCTAACCCATTGACTAAGCTGTAGCCAATTTAGTTCTCTGTGCCTTACATCTGTTTTTCTATAAATGCTGTTAGATTACCTTGGTGGTTGGACTTCTTGGAAATCTGTTCTGGTTCTGGGACTTGATTCATGAGTAATTATTTGGCCAAAGAAACTTCATTGAATTTAATTGATGTAAGGAATTTTTCTTTCAACTATGAACACAGTATATAAACATCAAAAATTACTGATTTAACTTGTTTTTCACAATCCAAATGCCATAATTCATCTAATTACTATTTTCCAGTGGTTAATATATTGGTATTTATGGGGAAAATAATTTTCATGGTTCAGAGTGAAATTTGATTTTCTATTTCTTAAAAATCCTCAGATGCAGAATAGAACATTTGTGAACATTTTATGGAATTTGATATTTCAAGAAATTGCATGGACTTTACAGAATTCAGTAGCTCTAATTGCTGTAAGAGATCTTAAGTAGAATTTTAGGAATTTGTGGAAATACTCTATAAAAAGCAAAACAGTAACAGGAATAAGCTATGACTAGAAATGTGAGTTTTGGAATAATACATTAGGCCTGTAATCAATTATGGATGAAATGTCTGGTCCATATTTTTCTGCATCATCTACCAGCACAGCATCCCTCATGCCAAAATTGATTATGGAAGTAGCACCTCTTCTGTCATAACTGTCTGGACCAAGAAGAGTATGATACCTGCAGAACAGCAATTAGCCTCAGAAATCAATCATTCTCAGGCTGTGTTTTCTAGAATTCAACTGGAAAAAAAATAAAAATTGATTCTGGCTCTGAGATGTGTGTGTATATCTGCATGCACACATGTGTTCATGCAAGCCAAAATTTGTAAAATTGAAACCTCACATCTTCTAATTGTGTCAGAAAACAACAAAACGTAGATAAACCCTGGGAAAGTGAATCCTAATGACACAGAAAATCACATTTGGACTATTTTTAAGGTTAATTCATATGAGCATATGAAGGTTTATTAGCTGCTTGCCTAGTTAATGCAAACCTGTAGTTACGTTCACTGTCCTTTAAATATCATACCACTATACCTAAATTGACTTCAAATTTGGTTTTATGCTTAAGGAATAGATGTATATTTGGTTAATGAAAACATTGAAAAAGTATGAGTCTTTCCAGAGCTAACTTCTATATTTTTGATATATTAGAGCTAACAATTTATTTTACATAAATGCCTGGAAGAACATTTCTAGACTGTAATTTAGAACTACATAATAATACTGTGAATATAACAGTTTATATATGATTCAGAAAAAAATTTAAATTTATATAATTGAGCTACTTGACAGTCCTGGCTTTCTGTAGTCATACATAGTTTCCATATATCTAATAGGTGTAAAAATCAAGATTTATTCTTTCTGATCCTAAGATTTACACAAATAGGTCACAAAATTTGAGACTATCCTTGTTTTATCTTGTTATCTCCTTGTTATATCTTGCATAATCAATTTTTTTCTGAAAATAACAAAATGCATTATATGCAATGAAAAATGTGAATGGTGAAAATAAGCAATGCAGAAATTTATACATGTTAGATATAACCCCAAGAATATTTCCCATTTCTTAACCTCAGAATATTTAACGTTTGGTAAGACAAAAGGCCTACACAAATAACCCACAATCTGGCTGAGGGCAAATCGGAGACATCATATCTTACTGCAACCCAGGTCCTCTGTGTTCTAGGAGTAACCCAAGCCAGCTGTGCATGGGTAGAAAGGCAGGAGAGGCCACTTCTGGTCAAAGGTTTGGGAAAAGTTGAGGAAGCGAATGATTCTGCTTTATGCCGTGCTTTCTGTGATAGTTGATCATGCAGTTTCTGCATTGCACCTGCTGTGTAACTTTGGAATAACATCAATTGTCCTAATAGATTTTTCATTTTGTTTTGCAGAGGCTTCTTCTAGTACCCTGTAAACACCAAACAACACATAAATATAATTACCTTTGTGTATAGGGCCTTGCATATTAACATGCCACTAATGTTTGTTTTAACTCTGTAACTGTTTGCTAAATTGTCTAAATATGTACTAATTTGGTACATTATCTTTGCTGCCACAGGTTTATATATCTTATCAGTGCTACCACTTCAGCAGTAGAGCTTGAACATAATATATACTGTTTAACAATTGGTAATTTGTATATTTTATTTGAAAATAAAATCTTTTTTGCCAAGATTTCAAAGTTTATAAACAAATTTGTGCCCCTGCTAATTTCTTAGAACTAAAAAAAAATGTAGTACTAGGAAGGGATCCTCTGGTATTAAAATATTTTCAAGTAGTATCTCCCATCTGTTAGCATGTGGTAGGCTTAGGTACCTTTTAACCTCCAGTGGCTATAAGCACAGACATAATTACTGGGCATTTATTATTTTCCTCATGAATTTAAAGTACCTGTTGAATTTGAAATAGACTCCTTCAAATTTCACTTCTCCATGGAAGTTCATGCAGGGATGTTTTAAGCTTGGCTAGGTGTCAACTTGAATCTGGAAGAACTGTATTGCCAATTACCCAGTTTTGGCTTAGGTAGCCACTAAAGCTCAGATATTTGTTGGTAGTTTCTGATTGCTGCTGCAACAAACTACCATGCACAGAATGGAATAAAACAACACAACCACAGTTTTGGGGTCAGAAGTCAAAAATGGATCTGCAGACTGTCTTCCATTCTAGGGGCTCTAGAGGAGAATGTGTTGCGTATCTCACGCAGCTTCTTGGGATGGTGGTCCCTCCACCCTCTCCTTTCACTTTGACATCTTTTCAGATTTTTTAACCTTCTTCCACCTTCTTGTTAGGACCCTGGTAATTACCTTGACCCTCATAATCACCTTGGGCCTATCCAGAAATCTATGATGATCTGTCCATGTCTTCACTGTGGTTGCACTAGCAAAAATCCCTTCTGGGTGATCTTGGGGTCTGTGAAGAGTGTGTCCACTTTTTATTTATTTATTTATTTGACAGATAGAGGTAGACAATGAGAGTGAGAGACAGAGAGAAAGGTTTTCCTTCCATTGGTTCACCCCCCAAATGGCCACTATGGCCTTAGCTACACCAATCCAAAACCAGGAGCCGGGTGCTTTCTCCTGGTCTCCCATGCGGGTGCAGGGCCTAGCACCTGGGCCACCCTTCACTACCTTCCAGGGCCAGAGCAGAGAGCTGGACTGGAAGAGGAGCAACCAGGACTAGAACCCAGCACCCATATGGGATGCCGGCGCCGCAGGCAGAGGATTAACCAAGTGAGCAACGGCTCCGGCCCCATGTGTCCACATTTTTTGAGAAGGTGTTATTGAGCCTACCAGAGTTGATTCTTTTCTGCTTATTAGCTTATTCAGGAAAAGAATTCCTCCTCTGTAAACACAACTTAAATTTTTCTGCTGTTAATATTAGTCCTGTGAGGTCATAGTAGAGGGAGAACCATCACTATGAGAGATGGCAGCGGGACCAGTAATCCCTATCCATAAAATTCATAGTCATCAGTAGGGTTTATATTTCCATCCCAAATAAAAACAAAGTTTATTCCAGTTAGATGATTAGTCACAATTATTCTCACTTTATAAACTCCTACTGGAACAAGCAGTCAAATTACAGTATTAGAAGACAGAGCTGGGGCCAGTGCTGTGTCAAGGAGGATAAAGCTGCTGCCTGCAGTGCCAGCATCCCATATGGGTGCCAGTTTGAGTCCCAGCTGCTCCACTTCTGATCTAGCTCTCTGCTATGATCTAGGAATGTAGCAGAAGATGGCCCAAGTTCTTGGGCCCCTGCACATGCATGGGAGGCCTGGAGGAGGTCCTGGTTCCTGGTTCCTGCCTTCGGAGTGACCCAGCTCTCGCCATTGCAGCCATTTGGGGAGTGAACCATCAGATGCAAGATTCTCTCTATCTCTCTCCATCTCTGCCTGCTTCTCTCTCTCTTTCTGCCTCCCCCCCCCCCCGTAATTCTATATTTCAAATAAGTAATTTTTTTGAAAAACAAACTAAATAGAAAAAGGTTTCAAAAACTCTTTTGCAACTATTTCTTTAGGTTGTCAGAAGTTGTCACGAAGCCAATGTTAGGTTCCTGTCATCAACTTGCTTAGAAGAGGAATTCATATAGTGAAACTACTAGCAATACCTACTTTGCCTGAAATAAACACTTTAGGTACATAAGATTGATGATAACTTTGATCCATATTCCCTTTCAATTTGAATTGATGGCAGGGAATATATTTGAGGGGCTTTCAAAAAGTTCATGGAAATAACTTTTATCAAAAAATACATAGCTAAAAAATTTTTATAACAAAAAAAATTTATTCCATCTTCAAACATTTTGAAGTGACCCTTGTGTTAATTTATGTTCCTGACAACTTTGCTATGATTAGTGAAATTAATGCCTTAAATTCAAGCTAATAATGCCTTAAATTCAAGCTGATAATATGAATTTGAGTTTGCTTTCAATGTGCTTCTTTTTAGATGCAACTTTCAATAGGGTCAGAAAATATTGTTTCCTTAATAAATTGTATTAAAAAAAGCCCTTCTTTCAAATTATTTCCTATATTTTATCTTCATGCTTCTTGATCTCTTTAACAAAGAAATGAGTGTCCCATTTGTCTTGTAACTTCAAATACAAATAGGAAGTAATATGTTCAATGAATAATTACATGAACATTATATTAATATTCCACAATCACAAAACTTTTCAAGAATTTGTTTTATGTCACAAGCATTTTTTCCTTTGTGGTCAATTAAAATAAAAATTTTCTACATTTTCCAAAACTAAGTTTAAATTGTCATGGCATACATTAATGATCATGGTCATTAAATGCTCAACATTCCCCTCAAATCTTGAAATCATCAGAGACACTTTTGGGAGGTGAGAATGTAATGTGATCACGTTCTTCTGGAAATTTAGAAATAGCATTTTTAAAGAAAATGGGTGAGTTTTCTGAAATACTTTTATTTGCCTTAATCAAGATGTGAAATGTGCTCTACTGGATCCTTTCAAATTGTTTCTATGACATTTGGCACAGTGGTCATTAAATTAGATAGTAATAGCCCAATGTGTATTTGGAACCTCTCCGTTGTGTAGAAATGAAGAAATTGTGTTGGCTACTTTTCTGCTTTATGACCCTCCGCAGGAGCAAATGTGCTCATAAAATGTACATTAAGAGTTCTCCAATTATATTCCTATTTCATTTAGTACTGCAGCCTCTTAATATGCTTTCTTTCAGGAGTTCTTGGTCTATATTCATTTAATTTCTTCAACATTCCTCATAAGTTTTCACCGTAACTTAAATTGAATCCTTTTACAAGGGGCAATAGAATTACAACCAAGAGCATTAACTACATATAACTCATTACAGAAACTTATTTCCTCACATTGGAAGAAAAATTAGTTGGCATTTAACACCTTTTCAAGATTTAGGAAAACGGGGAATTGAAGATACATGCTTTCATAGATACATTGAATTATATACATCTATGTTTCTATCTAAAGTCATATTCCTAAGGCAATCTATTTTGACTCTAACATTACACATTGCTCAAGTGGGCTATTCAGGTACCATTTTCTAGAAGGGCAGGTATGGCATCAGAATCCTGTTTTCTTTACTGTCCATTAGGTTCATATTCTGGAAAACTATGCCGGCTCTCTGATAGAGTAAAAAGTGAGCAATCTAAGTTGCAGCTAGAGAGCAGGCCATGTGTCAGGGCTGGAAGCCACATTAGCTCTTTCTAGTATAGAATTTGGACACTTAGCAGGTTTTCACTTAAATTTTCACTGTGACCTGTCACTGGCCTGACACTTTGGCAGCAAATGCCTCATAAAAAATGAGCTCAGCCAGAATGATGTATACTCACACACATATCCACACACATGCTATTTATCATTGCTAGGTAAGTCACAGGTGATACATATAATAATATGAAATTAGAAGCATAATCCCGCTTCTAGTTTTCATTTTTTATTTTCTCAGTTACTGGCCATTAATGTGTTTTACAGATAGGATCTTTTCAAGTCTGGATTTGCTTCTTGGAATTTTCTTTCCAGTTTATTTTTACATTTCAGTTTCTTGAATTTTTTTCTTTATTAAACTAAATATTCATTTTCATTTCTTGGCTTTATTTTGGCATAAATGAACTTTAAGCTGAAGTTACAGTATTATAGTGAGAAGCACTGATACAAAAATAAGCAGCTTTTCAAAATTGCCTTACCACATTTTCATTAATTTATTAGTAGAACTAGGATTTTAAAAAACGGGTCTGGGAGATGCAGCTAGATCTTGGGTCTGCTACATGTTTGCAGCTGTGTGGTACTGAAAAAATGATGTAGCTATGTATAGCTTTAATTTCCTATACAATGGAGACAATAACCATCTTAAAAGGATGTTTATAAGAATTAAATTCTTTAAGAGCTTAACAAAGTTTCTGGGACACATGGCCTCTTCATCATAGATTATTATTTTGCCTTAGTTCATCAGAAACAAAACAATTGTCTCAATAGTGAAAGCAGGTCTGAGAATTAATATATTGGTCAACGAACTTAAAGGCCCAAGCAAGGTAAAGGTTTTTCAGTCTATTTCTCCTGAGAAAATAATTTCAAAATTCTTCATTGTTAGAAAACATTTTATCCTTGGAATTATCAACTTATCTTCACTTATCTAACTTTTTAGATTGTTCTGGTTCTTGATATCGTCTCCATGGTTCTTGATATCTTCTCCACGGATTTTGAGCTAATAAATTGGTATTTGTGAGGTTTATGAGATTTCCGAAACATAACTGCCAATTATTCTTCTAGGACTTGGTCTTTCCTATCCTCACTTTAAAATATTCAAAATATTATCTGCCTATGTTGCTTATTTAGTTGTGAATCAGTTATTTTCAATTTCTCTCTAAATGCAAGTTGTATGGTGGTGGGAATGTTGTCTTAATTACCATTATTCCAGTGCCTGAGACTACAATATCACATTGCAGATGTTCAGTTAACATGTATTGAATCAGTTAATTCAACTTGCCTTTTTTAAGTACTACATAAACCTCCACAGTTTTTTGTTTGTTTGTTTTTATTTGAAATAGAGTGCTTCCTTCCATTAACTGCCCAAATAGCAAAACAGCTGGGGCCGGGCCAGGCTGGTGCCAGGAGCTTCTTCTGGGTCTCCTGCTTGGTGCAGGGGAAAACTTGGACTGTCTTCTGTTTCCCCAGGTGCATTAGCAGGGAGCTGGATCTGGAGGTGGAGCAGCTAGGTCTTATACCGGTGCCCATTTAGGATACTGACATCTCAGGTGGCAGCTTAATCCACTAAACCACAACAATGGTCCCTCTACAGATGTTTGAATGTTTAATTGACAATCACTAATATTCTGGAAGATTTTACATAAAACAGGTTTCTCCAATCCATAAAAATTCCTGAAAATTTTCAAAACACATTAGTGATTTTACTTATATGTCTTTCTGGAATAATAACTAATGATGTTTGCCAAATATTAGTAAAGAGTTTGGTCCAATTAGTAAGCAGTTAATAAACATCCATTATTTAGTGGAGTAGTTATAGTTAAAGTATTCTCCAAACCACCTAATGAATATTAAAATGATATTCTATCCAAACCAGTTGAAAAGAAAATAGTTTGGTTGCTTATAAAAATGATGTAAAAAATTAAGATTTGACACAAATGGCATTTGTGTCTAATACTTGAAGGACATAGATAACTTCACTTTTAAAATATGGCAGAAGATACTTCAGATCTAGGATTATTAAGTATGTTATGTCACTTTTCATTTTGCAAGGTGCAGCTTTATTAGAAATTCTTGTAAAAACAGCTATCAATAAAGATGAATTTAGATGCATCCCAAATGAGCTAATTAAAGTGACAGCAGAATTTCACTTACATTCTTGCTGCAAATGAGCTGCAAATATTCACTCTGAGCTTGAATATGTTACCTTTTAAAATGTCCAGTGTATAACATAACAAATTAAACTGCAGTAATTAATACTATAAAAATGTTAGAAGAGTAACTGCCATCTGTTCTCATTAGAAGCATTAATGTACACTAAATTCATCTTACTTTAAATTAGCAACAGCTGGAAGTACAGTAGTTAATTCTTTTAAATTGAAGACTAGTGGACACAATGGTTTAAGTGTAATAGGAGCTGATATAATTGATGTGCTTAAAATAATAAACTATGTACAAATTCCAACTTTTCAGAAAAATTTCAGTTTTCATGAATATAATGATTCACTTCATGGATTTGATCAAAGTATAAAAATTAATTTTTTTTTAAAAAGAAGAAATGGTGCAACTGAAATCTTTAGGAGAGTGATTCTAAGTTTGAATGGCAAAAATACTGAGCCCATTTCAAAGAATCTCTATTTAAAGATTTTAACTATCAATTGTCACATTCATCAAAGTTAAATTTTCCAAGACTTATGTGTTAGTAATTCATAATGAATGGGTGATTTTGAATGAACTTGAGAATGCCATTAAAACATGTCTGTTACACTTAAATCAAATTTTCATTCTGATAGGTAATCCAAGGTTATTTTGCAGTTAATATTAAGTATGATAGGCTGTAATGTTCTTCAATGATCCTCTTAAAATAGCTAAAACTTAAAGAAATTTGAAAGTGAAAACATCATTTAATCACTTAAAATATTAAATCTGCTGACATATTTATTATCATTTTCATTGAAAAGGAGATTATTCCTTATCTGTCACTCATTAACTTATGAGACATGCTTATATAACTTAAGTGAAACATAACAAGGTTCTCAAGCTCTCACAAATGCAATTTACATGTGAGAAAAAGATAAGTCAATGCTCAATATCATACCAAAATGAATCATCATTGAAAAGTACACTTCTGCTCTCTGCTTAGCTTTCTGTCTTTTTTCTTCCTAATGGACTTGAGAATGATAAATGTGCAATTTGAAATTCCATTCTAACAACTATATATATTCCTGCACACTTGACAAACTATATTCAGACTAACTGGAGAGAAAACTTGGCACAGAACAAAAACTCCACTATTAGAGGGAGCTTATATTAGGATAGAAGCTGTTTGCTGCTATTACCTGGGACATAATTTGTGGAGTTGGAGAAGGGGAGAATAGAGTTATCATCAAGTGCTCCCATAGATGGATTTTGTACTGAGCCCCAGCCACATCACAAATGCTGAGAAAGGTCAAATACATGCAAAGATTAGCAGAAAAAGGAGCCCATAAGTATTTCCTTCATATTTTTACTAATACTACAATAACTAGTGTTAATGTTAACTTTGTTTTTAGTAAACTGGTGAACTGTGCCAGTTGCCTTTTGTCAGGTGAAAACACAGTGATTAGTTGGGACTCTACCAGATTTCTGTCTCCTCCTTTGTTTCTGTAGTTTGATTCATCTATGTTCTCATTTATTCTAGAAGCCATGGATATCAATATAAACAGGAAATAATTCTTGCTGGAAATAAGCTTTGAGTTCAACCTATTCAATTTCAACCATTGGCTAAAGATGCTCACGTTACCGATGCAAGTGTACAGTGTGGGAGCACCAAGGAAGGAGTGCTTTACTGAGAGGGAAGATTGATGTTGATCTGGATTCTTTAGTGTGGCATAGAGATTCAGCATTTTGGTGTAGGGAGTAAGCCTGTTAAGCTAGATAAGCAGTAAACATAAAGACAAGATATGCAAGAAGGATTGGTATTATGACACAGCAAGTTAAGCCATGGACGGTGACATCTGGAATCCTGTGTTAGAGTGCTAGTTTGAGTACCAGTGACTTCCAATCCAGCATCTTGAAAATGCACCTGAGAAGGAAGGTGGACCAGTTACTTGCTTATCTGGGATCCATGTGTGGGATCCAAATGGAGTTCCTGGCTCCTATCTTTGGCCTGGCATGGACCTGGCCCTGGTGGCCATTCAGGGCATGAACCAGTGGATGGAAGATCTCTGCCCTTCTCAACCTCCCCCCCGCCCCCAACACACATACATGCACACAAACTTTTTCAGATAAGTAAATATTAACATAGGGAAGCATATTCTTTATTGAATCAAATCATGAAAGGAGTCAGTGACAGAATGTGTTTTTATAAAAGATTTTATTTGAGAGGTAGAGTTAGAGGGAGAGATAGAGAGAAAGGTTTTCCATTTGCCAGTTCACACCCCAAATGGCCACAATGATCACAGCTGGGCTGGACTTGAAGTCAGTTAGAGATTCACAGTAAGTAACATGTTTCTTGAACTGATCATAACCAAGAATTGATTCTTAGTAACTATGGGAAATAATACCTAAAAGGTTTGAGTAGAGCATTAGGATTTACTTAAAAAAGAGCTTCAGCAAGGCACTCCAACAAATGTAGGATGATGTTATACCTCCAAAGATGATTATATAAATATTTAAGGAAAAAGTTGCATATATTCTAATAGATATATACCATGGTTATGATTAGAATTTTTGTTTTGTCTTATGTATGTATGTATCTTTTCAAACACTGTAGTTCAGTGCTTTGCAAACTATGTCTCATACACCAAAGTGGCTACCTCTTGTTTTTCTTTGTTTTTAAAGTTTATCTTAATTTTTACTTGAAAGGGAAAGAGAGACACACACACAACTTTCCATCTGCTGATTCACTCCCCAAATGCCCTTCAGAGCTAACACTGGGTAAGGCCAAATCCCGGAGCCAGGACCTTCATCTAGGTGGAGAAAAAACTCATCCAGATGGGTCTGCCATCCAGGTGGCAGAAAACCCAGTACTTGAGCCATCATGTACCTTCCCGAGGTGTGCTTTAGCAGGAAGCCAGATCAGAAGGAAACTCAAAGGCACCCTGATATGGAGTGTGGACATCTCAAGAGTCAAACACTAACCCACAACGGCTGTTTTTATATAGTGTGCAAGATAAGAATGGTTTTTTACACTTCAAAATGATTAATAAAAGAAATTAAAATACTTTGACTTAAGAAAGGTATACAAAATCCAAATTTTAATGTCCATAAATACTTACTGGTGGGGCCAGTGGTATGGTGAAGTGGGTTAAAGACCTGGCCTGCAGATCTAGCCACCCATTTAGGTGGCGGTTCAAGTCCCAGCTGCTCCACTTATGATCCAGCTCTCTGCTATGATCTGGGAATATAGCAGAAGATGGCCCAAGTCCTTGGGCCCCTGCACCTGCCTGGGAGAACTGGAAGAAGCTCCTGGCTTCTGACTTTGGATCAGTTAAGCTCCAGCCATTGCAGTCATTTGGGGAGTAAATCAGCAGATGGAAGACCTCTCTCTGTAACTCTGTTTCAAATAAATAAAATCTTTAGAAAAAATGCTTAGTGGCACAGAGTCATTGTCATGTGGTCACGTGTTGTCTATGACTGCATTTGTGCTACAGTGACAAAGATGATGCTTGGGGCAGAACTAATACATACTACAAATCCTAAAGTATTGATGATATGGCCATTTACAGAAAAAAGCTTGCCAATCTCTAGTGCAGAATAAAAGAACTATGTTCAAAGTACTCAAAATGCCTCAAGAGAATTCACAATACAATAACTTTCATGTAACTTTATCTGGTGAGTTTTGGCTAATAGGAAACAAAATGTCATGAATGCAAATAAGATGACTTTTTGCTTCGTTTAAAAAATGAGTATGTTTTTAATCTGTCAGCAGTTTATTATTAGAGAGGGGGAAAAGGGCTCTTGGGTGAGCACGTCCTGCACATGAATTTACTGATGAACGAGCAATAGAATTCAGCATCAGAAGAAAGAAGCCACAGCTAGCAGTTGGCTCACTTTACTAGAGTAGGAAGCAGAAACAAGGAGCGTTTATGGCATTACTCCTTTCCTGCTACTATCCCAATACTCAAGTATTGGGTACTTCAGAAATCTGAGTTGCAGTTCCCAACCCTAAGGTAGGCATTACATCCTTTATAGACAATAAAAACAGAACAGGTTAACTTCTGAGTAACACAACTAAATCTTCAGATAACAGGTTCCCTTTGTTCTAGATTGAACCACAATACAATCCCCATAGCGTGGAAAGTGCAGTTTCAACATGGAATTTGAAGTTGAATGTAACAGTCCTTAAGTAAACCAAGAGACAGCATAGAACTGTGTTACAAGTTTTGATAACTATGTACTCTCAACTGACTGATGGCACACTTTGATAAACAAACACCATATTCTTAGTCAATATCTTAGGCTCAGAATATGAATTTGTATTAATAAATAATGACTTGACCCTGCCATTTTTCCATAAGTATTCATATTGTTTACTTTGCATTTCCTTTGAACTTTTACTGGAAGATTATCTGGCTTAACCTTCTTTTATAGTGATGGCCACGTTTCTGTGTGTAGCACATCCTTAAGCATCTTTTGTAATCCTGGACGAGTGGTAACAAATTCTTTCTATTTGTTAAAGAAGTTCTTTATTTCGCCTTCATTCATAAATGAAAGCTTTGCAGGGTACAGTATTCTGGACTGACAGTGTTTTTTCCTCTTAAGGCTTGGAATATACCTGGCCATTCTCTCCTAGCCTGTAGGGTTTCTGATGAGAAGTCAGATGTGTGTCTAATTGGAGATTTTCTGAAAGTAACCTGGCATGTCTCATGCACGTTTTATAATATTTCCTTTGTTTCACTGTGGAGAGTTTGACTACAGTGTGTCATGGTGAAGATCTTTTCTGAACACGTCTATGAGGAGGTCTTTGTCCTTTTGTATTTGAACTTACCTTTTGTTCTCCAAATTAGAGAAGTTTTCTGTAATTATTTCACCAAAGCAGCTTTTGAATCCTTTGTCTCTCTCCACACCTTGAGGAACTCCTAAGGACCCATACATTGGGTTGTTTAATAGTATTCTGTAGACCTCCAACACTACTTTTAATTTTTTAAATTTTTTCTTTTCTTTGGTCTGACTGTAAAATTTCCAGAGATTTGTCTTCTAACACAGACATTCTTCTACTTCAGATTCTGTTGTTAAGGCTTTCCACTGCAATTTTAATTTGTTCTGTTCAATTCTTCATTTCCAATATTTCATCTTGATTTCTCTGAAATCTCAATTTTATGAGAAATTTTCATGTCATGTATGAATTTCTTTAGTTGGTAGGTTTGCTTTTGATTACTTTAATTCTATCAGTTTTTTGAATTCCATTTCTGGCATGTCTTCAATCTCTTCACTTTTACATTCAAGTGTTGAAGTGTTGTTGTGTTCCTTCAGGGGACTCGTGTTGTCTTCCACATTCTAGTTTCTTGAATTGCTGCATTTATTAAGCATTTATGGTGATCCTTGTTGGTTTATTTTTCTTCTCCCCTGTGATGGCTTTTATCCTTGAACTATGCTTCTGTGGACTAGTGGAGTGTCTGTTCTTTCAGTGAAGGCCCTGAGGTGTGTGCTGGGTGTGACCAGGGAGCTCTATTCAGTGCTCCAGGGAGAGGGGAGTGTCCAAGGTGACTCTCAAATTGTGCATGGTAAATCTTTTTTTTTTTTTTTTTTAAGTATTGTTCAGCTCTGTTGGTATAGTCTCATGCTCACCCTCTCCTCTAAGGAAAGGGTACCATATTCATCCATACTGCCACAAGAACCACACAAAGGGTCCCTGGAGACCTTAGTCTGAGCATGGATTCTGTAGCAATCATCCTCCCCAAGGAATCGGAGAGCCCCAAGCATGTGGAGCTGCCTGCAGTGACTGCCCAAAACCCAGACAACCCTGTACCCTCCCACACAGACACAGTATTTTCACAGTTCCAGCACACAAAGCTCCCACAGTCATGAGCACCAGCACCTAGCTAGACATTGGCAGCTCCTCTTAGCTGGTTGCTGGGTTAGATGTCCAAAATGTCCAAAATGGCTGCTGCCCACTCTTGGCTAGTTATGGTATGCTAGTTATGGTATGCTGGTGCAGGGTGGTCTGGGAGAGAGAAACGTGTCCCCCTTTTTTCCCTCTAGCTTGGCTTGTATACTGTCCCCTACAGAGTTTCAAGCTGAACTCATGCCAGGCTCTTCCCACAGCTTTATGCCAGTGTCTTGGACTACTGCAGTCTGGTCTTGCTTCATTCTCCAAAGCTGGTGCTGAGGCCCTCGGCTGCTGGGGTCATGAATTGTGCATGTCCAATCCTCCATGTAGGTCCACAGTGTCCCTCTAATTTGTGTGGAGTTTCCTCTTCAGTTTTCTCCTTAACTCTTCCCTGAGATTGCACTCTCTCTGTTTTTTTTTTTTTTTTTTTTTTTTTTTTTAACCGTCTTCCACTAGACTAGAGCAGTAAGCTCCCTCCTTATTCCAACATTTGGTGCCTCTCCCCTCACTTTTCACATACAAGGAGTAATTGGAAAATTCTCTACACGTTAGGAGCTTGGTACGTTAAGTATTTTGTTTTTAAGAATATACAGCTCTCCCTTTGCAAATCCGTGTTCTTAACACAATAATACATTTATTAAAGAATGAGAGAATCTTTTATCTATTACTGCATTGGAAATGCTCTGAAGAGACTTCTTGGCTTTATCTCCACTCCTGGGAACTTAGTACTTGCCTCTTTGTAAACCAGGGACTCTCTCTAAAATTGTCTGCTTCATATGGCCCAGGGCCAACTGTCATCCCTGAGAATGTTGAACAACCACACAAAGAAACAAAGTGAACAGAAAATGTGAAAGTCACACTTTGGCTACGACTTTAAATGCTAAATTAATAGTATTCTGTCTAGCACCTTGCCAACATTTCTTAAGTGCCCCAACTTGCTTTGAAAATATTTGCTAAAAACCCAAGGCAGATTTAAAGTGTCAGGAAGACTGTTGATGGCAGACTTCTGGAAGCTGTTTAGAGCACTGTGGCCCTGTGAGAAGGGTTAGTAAGGGTCATTTATGAAAATACGTGATATATTTGGCATAGCAGTTTAGATACCACTGGGGATGTCTGAGTCCCAGCTCTTCCCCCAGTTCCGACATCCTCAGATGCATAATCTTAGAGGAACTCGAGCAGTTGGGTCGCTTTGTCAGAGACCTCAACTGAGTTCACAACTTCTTGCTCAGTCAAAGGCCCAGTCTTGCTTGCTATAGCCTTTAGGTAGTGAACTTCTATCTTTCTCCCTTCTCTTTCAAATTAAACAACTTGGAAAATCCCAATTGTTTAAACTTGAGAGTCTTAGTGCTGGCTTCACAGATGACATAGTAGAGAAGTTTAAATGACTTTTTAAAAAATGACGCTTGTACAGCCAAGTCAATGTTTTCCCTTAGAATTTGTGTATTTCAGGAGTGGACTCCATAGGAAAGTGGATGATAAACATTCTTGAAAGGGGTGGGTATTTTTTCTAGCCTCTGCTGTACATTGCTACTCTCAGCATGCCCTTTTGAAATGTATTTTATTGAAACATTTTGAAAGGAAAAAATATATCTGCATTTTGGTGATGTGCCATTTATTTTTTCTCAAGACATATCTTCATAACTGGGAATTGAGAGCTCCATTCTCATACTGTGTTATTGGTTGAATCCTCTTAAATAACTAACCTGCAGTAATATACAAGAACCACATGTTAAACGTGTTTTGTGTGTCTATTGGGTCAAGGGTTAGAAATCTTATCTCTGAAATAATGTCAATGATTTTAAATTTTTTTTAGTTCCTGCATATAAAGGAGGACATGTAGTATTTGTCTTTCTGTGATATTTATTTCACTCAGCATAATATACTCCAATTGCATCCATTTTGACACAATAGTAGAATTTCATCTTTTATAGCTGAATAGTATCCTAATTTGTGTGTGTGTGTGTGTGTGTGTGTGTGTGTGTATGTGTGTGATCACATCATTCATTCATCTGATGATGGAGATCTTGGTTGATTCCATAGGGTGATTATTTTGAATACTGCTGACAATATCTCCTTAATATGGTTTTTTTCTGGTTATATACATATATATATTATATATTATATAATATATATTATATAATTATCAATTATTCGTTATTATTAATATTATATAATTAATAATTATATATTATATAATATAATAATTATATATTATATATTATATAATTATATATAATAATATATTATATATTATATATATATATATAGGATTCTGGATAATATAGCAAGTCTAGTTTTTAAGAAATCTGCATGCTATTTTCCACAGTGGCTGTACTAATTGACATTTCTGCCAACATTATATTTGAGTTCCCCTTCCTCTACATTTTTGCAAATGTTTATTATTCTGTCTTTTGGAAAATAGATGAGGTGGTAATCTTATTGTGGTTTTGCTTTGTATTTCCCTAATGGTTATTATTTTATAAACATTTTATCCTATATTTGTTGGCTATTTGTATCTTTAAAACTGTCTACTGAGCTCTGTTGACAATTTCTTAACTTTGTTGGCTGTTGAGTTTTTTTAGATTGTTGATATATTCTGGATATCAGTCCGTTGTCAGATAACTTGCAATTTTTTTCCTTTCCATTTTGTTGGGATTCTTTGTATTATGTTTAAGATTCATTTTATTTGAAAGGCAAGGTAAGAGAGAGGGAGAGACAAGATCTTCAGCCACTGGTTCACTCCCCAAATGGCCGCAGTGGCCAGAGTTGGGCCAGTCTGAAGCTGGAAGCTTCTTTCAGGTATCCCACAAAGGTGCAGAGGTCCAAGCACTTGGGCCATCTTCTGCTGCTTCCCCAGAGTTGGTTTGGAAGTGGAGAAACTGGACTCAAACCAGTGCTTATATGGAATGCCAACGCCATAGGTGGTGACTTTACCCCCTATTCCACAGTACCAACACCCATCTATTGATCATTCCCTTTGCTGTACAGAAGTTTCTGAGTTTGATATAATCCCATTTGTCTAGTTTGGCTTTTATTGTCTGTGCTTTTGGGAATCTTATCCAAGAAGTTGTCATCCACACCAATGTCTTGAATTGTTTCCCTTACTTTTTTTTTTCAGCAACTGTATAGTCTTGGGTCTTAAATTTAATCTTTGATCAATCTTGAGTAGATTTTTGTATATTGTGAAAGAGGGGGATCTAATTTCATTTTTCTACATACATATGTCCAGTTTTTCCAGCACCATTTATAGAAGAGATTATTCCTTTTGCAATGTATGGTCTAGGTGCATTTTTTTTTCTTGTCAAAAATCAGTTGCCTATACATACATGGTTTAATTTCTGGGCTCTATATATTCTGTTTCATTGACCTATATGTCAGGTTTACAATTCCAGTGTCACGCTGTTTTAATTACTGTAGCTTTGTGTAGTATGCTTTGATGTTGGATTTTTTAAAATTTTCTTTTCATGATTTTTTTCTCAGAATCTCTTTGCCTAGTCTGGGATGTTATTGATTCCATATGAATTCTAGCACAAGCCTGATCTTTAATTTAAAAGAATTGGCATATAAAAATTATACATAGTTACAGGGTACTACGTGATGTTTTTTGCATGTAGACATTGTGTAATGTCCTATCAGGTAAACATATTTATCCCTTCAAACATTTAACATTTCTTTATAGTGAAAATATCCATTGTCCTATCTTCCAGTTTTATTGCTTGTAACATTCCAGCACTAAAAAATGTAAAAAAATCAGATCTTAAAAAATGTGATATGACCCCTAGATATTGACTTAAGAGATGGTGAAATTAAAATGTGACAGCGATTATATAAGCAATTCTTTATTGTAGAAAATATAATATCGAATAATAAACCCATATCAAATAGTGATATTAAATTATGGTTTATTACCTTGACTAACATGGGTGCTGTATTTCTTTTTTTTTTAAAGATTTATTTTATTTATATGAAAGTCAGAGTTAGAGAGAGAGGTAGAAACATAGAGATCCTCCATTCACTGGTTCACTCCCCAGATGGCTGCAACAGCCGGGGCTGCGCCAATCCGAAGCCAGGAGCAAGGAGCTTCCTCCAGGTCTCCCACATGGGTGCAGGGGCCCAAGGATTTGGGCCATCCCCTACTGCTATCCCAGGCCACAGCAGAGAGCTGGACTGGAAAAGGAGCAGCCGGGACTAGAACTGGAGCCCATATGGGATGCCAGCACCTCAGGCCAGGGTTTTAACCTGCTGCACCACAGAGCCGGCATTGGCTGCTGTATTTTTTTGCTCAGACTCTTGGCATTCAATCTGCACACTAAAAAAATTTCAGTGCAAGAGTCCAGTTATAAGGTTAAAGATAAGAATAATAAACATGCATGTATTCATCATGTTGCTTAAGATATATCACGTTCTCTATATTTGAGGCTCTTGAATTCTCCCATATGCCATCCTTTAGTGCCCTAAGAAGTATTTTGAATTGTGTCATAATAAGAAGCTCATTTGTTGCTTCAGCATATACATAGGTGACCTTTAAAATTTTCCGTTTATATTTTTGGTTGCTTTTTTAACATATTAATAGTGATCAGCCATATTGATGTGTCAGCCAGAGTTTACTGATAACTATTGCTAAACAATGTGATTCAAACAATTATTATCTGTTTAACTGTCTACTTTTTAACAGTTCTTTTGGCTGCGGTTACAAATTTGGTATATGTGTACAGGAGTTGTTTTAGTATATAAAGCAGAGGACAATTTTTGGGAGGTAGGCTATGTGCATTTTTAGCCTTACTAGAGAATTTTGGACTGTTAACCAATTCACTACTTTGAAACTTTTTTAGTTTCTTTCTTAAATGTTATATGACATTATTTTCCTACTCCTTGAATCAGTTTTGTTGTTTATTTTCACAGATCTACCCAGTTTGCCTAGTTTTGACTGACATAAAGTTCTTCAGAAAAATTAATCTATATTTTAATCTGTCTCTATAGATGAAAATCTTTTCATTTTTCTCCTTGATTAATATTAGAAGTTTGATTTTTATCAACATGTTGGAAGAATCAACTAAAGGATTATCATCATCATCTTCTTACATTCCTTTGAATTTGTTTCAGTGTCCTTTCCTGGTATCATAAAATTGGATCACTAATTTTGAAGATACTATCTTTTCTGACAGAATCATTGAAAGTGAGTTTTACTTTACAAAGCACTTTAACCTCTACATGTTTGAATTACAAAAAAAATCAACATTTTCCATTCTAACTTCTAATTATAACTTTGAATTATTTATTTTACATGCATTCTTAATTTTTTACATACATAGGTGTTTAAAGATATTTTTTGTTACCGATTCCTAACCAAACAGCATAGCAGTAGTCAAATAATATCTGAATGATGCCATTTCTTGGCAATTGGTTGAGAAATGCTTTATGGTATGGTATAGAGTTTTCTCACTTAAATATGATATGTTCTTGTGATGTTGGGAGCCATATTCTGTAAATGATCAGCATTATGAATTTTTAATTAGTTTTTAAAAAATCTAAAATCTTTGTGGGTTCTTAATAATTTTCATTGTTTATTCTCTTTGTATCTAATAGATATTTTGAAACATTGTCACTTCTATATCTACAGAGTTTTTGTTTTTTTTACCTTAAACCTTTTATTTAAGGTATACGAACTTGATGCATTTCAGATATACAAATTTAGGAACAAAGTGACTCTACCTACCCATGCTCCCACCCTTGTTCTCCTCCTTGTCCTATTCTCATTCTTATCTTTTACTATGATCTTTTTTAATTTAATTTTATACACATAAGTTTAACTCTAAGAGTTCAACAAATAGTACGGGGGCGGGGGAGCAAAAACTTTGTCAACAAGGGCTGTTCAAAGTCACTGTATCTCAAAGTGTCAATTTCATTTCTGTAGATTACCTTTTAGGTACTCTAACAGTTATCACAGATCAGGGATAGATAAAGGTATTCCACCTATTGTTCTCCCCAAATACTTGCAACAACCAAGGCTGGGCCAGACCAAAACCCAATCCACATTTCCTGGTTGGGTGACTGGGACCTAAGTGCTTGAACCAACACCTGCTGCCTCTCAACATGTGCACTAGAAAGAAACTGGAATTAAAAGTGGAGCTGGAACTCAAATTGGGCATTTCTGTTTAGAATGTGGGCATCCCAAGAGATCTAAATGGCTGAGATAAATGCCTGCCACCTTAGAGAAGATTCTTAGGTTGAACATTTTTGATCCATAAAGGTATGTGAATTCAGACCCCAAATCCATGTATAGGTGTAGGTTTATCATTTATCACAAAGACCTTGTTTTATTTTATATTTAAAACACTATGCAAGGTCAAACTAAGATTTCTTCATTTTGACTCTGTTGTCCTTTGGGCTGGAAGATTCTTTGCTATAGATAGGGAACTATCTTATGCATGTAAAAGTATCTAGAATCATCCCTGGAGTCTATTCACTAGATACCTTAGCATGCTAGCATCTTGTCCTAGTAATGACAATCAAAAATGTTACCACATGTAGCCATCTGTCTTCTTTGTAGAGGTGAAACTTGCCCTCAGTTGAGAACCATTAATCAAGATTCAGACAAATACCCTCATTGGCTCCTTTTCAGAGTGTGTTCTTATGTATGCATATTTCCCTTTATAATTTACATACTTTTTTCAATTTTTTTACTCACATTATGGAAAGAAGTTAATAGTTTGTATTGTTCATGAAAACCTCTTTAAAATATTTTAAAGAAATTCCTACTCCTTACTTTATAGGATCCAAATTAGTTAAAATAAAGCAATTGTTTGAGAAATGAAATATTTTCCCAAATTATATTGCAGTTTGAAGAATTTTATTTTGTTTTTAAAATATTTATTTCAGAGGCATAAAAAGAGCCCCCAAATAACCACAATAGCCAGGACCAGGCCAAACAGAAGCCAAGAGCAAATAACTCAATCCAGGTCACTAACATGAGTGTCAAGGACCCAACTACTTGAGCAATTACCTGTTTCCTCCCAAGGTGCACATTTCAGGAAGCTGGCATTCAGAGTAGAGCTAGGACCTGAACCTAGGCACCTTGATGTGGCACGTGGGCATCCCAACCAGTGCTTTTAACTGCTATGTCAAATGCTTTTCCTGAACAAGTATTTTAGAGTAGTTAATATGTGGCTAACACTCATTATTGGACAAATCTTTTTTAACAAAGTTGTTAAGCATATTAGCATTAATACCATTGGTAGTCAAACATATCCAATGTTAGTAATAGTAAAATACTTGGAACTTTGTAAATATGTATGTGTATGCAATACATATAGTGAAGCTAACATCAGAATACTAATCATCATTTATATGCATAGCAATACCATATCCATAGACAAAAAGGATATATAGTTCTTGTCCTTGTGCAATTTTACATTCTAGCTAAAAGATTCAATCAGTAAATTAATGTGACATGTCAAATTAGGAAATATGGCTTAGAGAATACACCATCCTAGGCATGGTGCTTGTTTTGTTGTTGTTTTTTAAGATTTATTTATTTATTTGAAAGGCAGAAGGGCAGAGAGAGAGAGAGGGCTTCTATTTGCTGTCTCACTCCCCAGATGGCCATAAGGCGGAGGCTGCACTTATCCAAAAGCAGGATCCAGGAGCTTCTTCCGCGTCTCCCACACAGGTGTGGGAGCCAAAGGACTTGGGTCATCTTTCACAGCTTTCCTGGCCATAGCAGAAAGCTGGATCAAAAGTGGAACAGCCAGGACTTGAACCAGCGCTCATATGGGATGCCAGCACTGAAGGCAGTGGCTTTACCTGCTACACCACAGAGCCAGCCTCTGCTCCACTTCTGATCCAGCTCCCTGCTGATGGACTGGGAAAGCAGTAGAATGGACCAGGTCTTTGGGCTCCTGCACCTGCATGGGAGATCTGGAAGAAGCTCCTGGCTTTGGATCAGCCTAGCTCCAGCCATTGAAACCATCTGAGGAATGAACCAGCATATGGAAAACCTCACTTACTCCATTTCTCCTTCTCTAACTGGAGCAGCTGGGACTCGAACCAGTGTCCATGTAGGGATGCTGGCATTACCTGCTAGGCTAGGCCACGGTGCCAATCCCAGCTTTTTTACAGAGGATGGTAAAACTTACTGATAAGGGATATTTGGACAGGAAACTAAAGAAACTGAGAGCAGTTGGGGAAAAAGATTTTCACTCTTATTATGCCTACTTCATCATCATTTAGAAGTAAAAAGAAATGTTATTAAAATTGGACTTTGCCCTGTTAGGGGGCTGGTTCTGTTGCAGTTGCTCCTCTTCCAGTCCAGCTCTCTGCTGTGGCCCGGGAAGGCAGTGGAGGATGACCCAAGTGCTTGGGCCCTGCACCCGCATGGGAGACCAGGAGGAAGCACCTGGCTCCTGGCTTTGGATTGGCGCAGTGCTCTGGCTGTGGTGGCCATTTTGGGGGTGAACCAATGGAAGGAAGACCTCTCTGTCTCACTCATAGTCTAACTCTGCATGTCAAAAAAAAAAAAAAATTAAATTGGACTTTGGAAAATGTAAGACCCAAGTAATTACACAAAAACAGAAACACATACTTAAAAGTGATTATCCCAATATTGCTGTGTCAAACAAGGAAGAATTTGTGAATGTGTCCAATACTTAAGCCACAAAGTTAGCAAATGCAATTTT
Organism: Sylvilagus floridanus; assembly: GCA_949820135.1. NCBI lineage: Eukaryota > Metazoa > Chordata > Mammalia > Lagomorpha > Leporidae > Sylvilagus > Sylvilagus floridanus. The sequence continues at coordinate 59,214,880 of OX463242.1, forward strand.
GCAAAACTCCTTTGGTCCATAGGATTTCTTTAGATACTAGTTTGGCTGCACCCTAGAATTATTAGGTTAAAAGAAAAATCTAAGGCACCATAAATTTTTTGGAGTTTATTTCATATAAACAACAGTTTGTGAACGGGAAAGCATCAAACCAAAAGAAGCTTGATCCTCTGATGATGAAGAATTAGATGCATTTATAGAGTGAGTAAATATATAGAGAGAGTATTTATAGAGTGATTCATTACAAAAGTACCTGTTCTGGTTTATCTTGTTAGCACATAATCATATGTTAGTTGGCTTTTGATTGGCTGAGGTTAAGTTTTGCTTATCTCTGTCATAAGCTTTTATCAGTAATGCCAATTTTAAATTGTACTTTTGTTTGCAGTTTTCACAAGGTCAATTCTGTTTTTTAAGGCCTAACTGGCTTGGTCTTCATTTTTAATTTTGCTTTAAAAATTGGTAAAAAACTCATAAACTGCTGAGATCACACAAATATAACTTGTACATCCTTTGAATGTCACAATCTTGCTGAATTTTGCCTCTCAGATTCTGTTTTGTAATTGTAAGCCACAAACTAAACATTTTATATAGCTGTCCCCTCCTGTTTATGCCTCTCACACACACAAAAGAAAACTGTCCCTAACTGGGCAGTGATTCCATCAGAAGTGGACTTATCACCTGGACTGACCCAATCATGTTTAAGTTCCGGAGTTCTGTGTGATGGCTGGGGGAAGAAATGCCCAAAAAGCAGGGGTGGGAAATGTCCAGCCTACAGGTTATAAAAGACCCATAGAATCACTTGTTCTGGTCTTGACAAAGCAAACCCAGGTGGGACTCAAAATTCAATAAACTAGAGCAATTTAACTTTTAAGTTGATAACTTTATATGGCCTGCAAATGACATAAATATCCAAATGGCGCTCAGCAGAAAAACGATTTATTACCCCTGTAAGAGATAGGAGTAGAAATCTTTTGATCACAGGAGGAGAATATTCCAGAACAGAGACAGTATCATGTACATTAAGTGGGCAGTGCTACCTGTTGTAGTAGATAAACTCAATCTCGAGCTAATGTTAACAGATTTATTTTTCAATGGCATAAATGTTAGTTGGTGGAAATGTTGGTGTGATGGCACTTTGCTTCATGAACTTAGATTGATGAAAGATCTATGCTGACATCTGTATTCTGAGTTTGGCATCTAGTCTATCGATGTGGGAATAGAGGAGTTAGAAAATACTGTTTAAGAGATTTTAATAGGCCATGTCTACAAATTACAGATATCATTTTATACACATTCTGTAGACACCTCGGTCACAGCTCATACCCCTATCAAGTGTGAAGGAGGTTGTACAAGTGTGATGTAATCTAGTTGTGTGTTCAGTAGGAAAATGTTAACTGTCTTGGTGAAGCATTAAATAATGTTTGTCACATAAAGGACATAAAACTGAAAGATATGTATTGATAACATTATTAGAAACCTGATATCAAGTCAGTCCTAAGGCCAGCCTAACTAAATTATTCAGTTAATTAACCTGATAAACTATTACTTTCTAAATTTAAGTCAGTCTGAATTGGCTTCAGTAACTTTCAGTTAAGACTAATCAAATGTGAGTACTTAGTGATATAATAAATGGATATGCACCTTCTTATACCACAGAAATCATACCTGGCAGAAATGTTGTTAGATGTTTTAATGCATTGCTTTTTTCATGTTTGGATCACTACAATTTTTAAAGAGGAAAAGGGCATATATATTGTTAAAAATCAAATTTGATATAGTAATTTCAATGTTTACTAGCCAACTCATATAGGAAGGAAAAGAAATGCTGTGTGACTGGATCCCATTAGGCATAAATGTAGTGCATCCTTGGAGGATGGTACCCTGGTGGGAGACAGTCCCTGGATGCTTGGCCTAGTTGGATGGGACTTTCTGGAAGTCATTCTGTAGATTCTGTTCTAATACAGAAAGGGAAAAAAAAAAATAACAATCTAACATAATCTTTTCAAAGAATCAGGAAAGATAAGCATTGAATCTATGAATTCAGATACTGAACATATACCAAGCCTGAGTTCTTGCGGTTATTGCTGTAGGTTGATGTGACAAACCATGAGCACTGATATCAATAGGGAATTGGTCAAGATACACATTGGGCCTGGGGATTTAAGAATTCCACAAGCAGAAACTAGTATTATGGCCCTTATTGTTTTGTTTGGTTGGCTGTGGCTGTTTACAAGCAGATTTCAGTAGGCCAGAGATATCCTTTAAACTTCAGTACTCATTGGAAATTTGTGTGTGGAGGAAAATAAAATGCAGTGACTTAATCTTCCAAATGATGTTTCAAGGATATAGTAAAACCTGACAAAGTCTGGGCATTACAGAATGGAGACATAGTTAAAGTGGTAGTGTATAGGCATCTCCTGTGCAGTCTTGTAATTGAGGGTAAATTTCCTGGCTTACATTAGCAATAAGAACTCAGGTATCATATTGACATTCTGTTACCTAAATGCTCAAAAACAAACCCCAATCAGCTCCTAGAATCTTATCTATACACTTTAATGACTGATGGGAATCTATTCCTTCAGTTGTATTAAAATGCAGTAATGTATCCCCCACTTAATCTTTGAGAACAAAGACTACAATGTCAAGTGGTTTGTTACTCATTATAGGAAACTCCAGTTTTCAAATGTACTAACTTAAAGGGGTTAATGCTCTGGAAAGGGTATGTTTTGGATCCAGATAACCTTGCCCTTTCAGTCCTACTGCTGCTACTTAATTGCATGACCTCTGTGATCTTGAGTCATCTACCAAACCTCTTGCAGCCTCAACCTCATTACCATATATGGAAGGGGATAATTACTTGCATGATTCTTACACATAATATAATACAAAACTCTCTACTAAAGTGGGTACGTAAGATCTATTAGCTATTAGACAGAAGGTGTTAACAAGGCAGTCCAGAGTTGTCATAGGTGATGGCTTGGTTTTGTTTGCTCTTGGGGACAAAGCATAGACATCTTCAAGGATTTCCTTGGGAATGCTGACACACAGACAAAATTAGGCCTACAATTCATTTGAAAAGTTGATCCAACTTAGAAGTGCAATTGAATGGCCTGGAATGGTATAAGGAGAAAACAAGATGATGGATGCTTGAGCCTCCTCATATGTAAGAGAACTTCAAAAAGTTCACAGAGAAGGAATTGAAGGACAATGTATGTTTTCCATGAACTTTCTGAAGAACTCCTCATACTTTGCTTTTAGAACTCAGAAATAGAGTGGATACACTTACAGATATACTACCACTTTTTCCTTTGTCAAGAGAGGGCTGTGTGTGTTTTGTATGTCTGTTTGTGTGTCTTTTTCTAAAAAACCTTGAAATTTGTACCTTCTCTGGTCCCTTGTCATGCAAACAGAACTGCAAAACCATCTTTTCTTCCATTGCTGAGGAGTAAAGCTTATTCTAATTTATGCAGCAATCCATATTTGAACTGATAGGCAAGGTATTCTTAAAATTCTAAAACGTAGGCAACAGACATGGTTAACTTGAGAATTACAAAAAGGAATTCTTTTATCCTTCTTAAATGACAAATTCTAAGAATGAAACATGGTAATGGAATTTTACTCTAGGAATGAAATAATTAGGAAAATAACTGCAGAGATAAGTAAAATAGCGATGTTCTCTTTCTTTCCTCCATGTTTCTTTCGTATTTCGTGTATCCATCTTTTCACATTAGCCATTACAAATTCCTGTCAAGTTATAACCAGAACTCTAAATTCCTCAGTATATGTTCTATACCTAGGATAATTTTGTGCTTAGCTTTCAAATTACCATTTCAATTACAATGCAAATGGACACATACATGCAATTTTATTTAAATGTGATACCTTTCTTTGCCTATTGCATTGTCATGGTGCCACTCTTTTATTTGCATTCTAGTGAATCAGGGAACCAGTATTCACAATTACAGTGAATAGGAAATTGTGATTTGGCCCATAGAAGCTGGCTTCTTTTAGTAATCTTTTTCTACTGTGAAACCCTAAATGATGTCATCATTTATATTTCTATCATTTACAGTCTTTTCAGTACCTATAAGCAATTCTAAATATACATTTTGGATTTAAAGAGGCTCCTGGTCCTTTCATAGTTATACATGTCAAATTTTTCGCACTTAGGATTTTTACATTTTCTGTCACTGGAAACAGGTGAATATACTTTGTGAAAAATTCAAATTTTATGCTATATTTAATTTTTTCAATCCACTTAGTTCAATTCCACACTTCTTACTATGAAGAACACTGTACAAAACAGTTACAGCTTAAGAATGAAGGTGGAGAAAATTTAAATAGCTCCATTTCTCTTGTATTTGACATATAAAATGTATATAAATTCTCTTTATAAAAGTAAAATTATCTTCCTTTTTTAATTACAACCAAAAATTTTGAAAACAGGTAATGGGGGGTATATATTGCCTGTATTATCCTAAAATGATTGTCAAAAGTTTGCCACCGTTAATCATCAGTACTTAAGCTAAAACTCACTTTGGCCGCTAACTTGTTTTGTTTTGTACAGAATTTTGATGCTCCTTTTTCAGTTATTTTCATCAGTGCAATAAAGTTGTGTGTTTTCTTATCACAGAAAATAATGCTTTGAATTTGTTAATTGCCAGTGGTAAGTAACATTATGTTCTATATGCATTAAAAACATTCTCAGCACAGAGAGCTCTGTGTGGGAGAATGGTGAGGTTGAAGACATTTCGCATCAAAATTCTTGAATGCAACATAATTTCATTATACTTAGAACATTTTATAGAATCTTAGCTGCAGAATGCTGAAAAACTAATCACTGAACTCTAGAGAATAGCTTATTGTGAATGTTGTCTAATCAAACATAAATCCTTTTTGATTTTACTATAATGATCAAGGCATTTAATATCTTCTTGTAGCCCTCTATCGATCACGTGAAAATAACAGCATTTCTCACCTCTCTAATGTAGGTAATTTAATAAATTATTAATATTTATTGAGTATCATAAACTACTGCCTTAAAACGTGTACACTAATAGATAATGGTATGTGAGGAAAAAACATATTTCATGGATGACCTCACCTGTGTTACAATGTTGACCTCTGCACAGACTCATAAATGGCTGATGGCTTTTTCCATGAAACCATAGTTAATACATGTTTCTCCAGCCCACTGCTCCTAACAACCTCCTTTGCTTTTCAAGGAAACCCGTCAATATGCTTCAGAGGCACTTCATCATTATCCATTCTACTCTTTATGAATAGTTGGAAGGAATATATTTCAGAGTTTGGAGAGCTGTATCCATTTCCCACTTTGTTCTGAAATTGTCTTTTGCAGTTAAATAGAAGGAAATTAGCTACCTACGTGCGTGTCTTACATGAGTGCAATCAAAAATGAAATTTTACTCAACTCTTAATTATGCAGAATCTGAAGGGGTAAAGGTAGAGGCGTCATAGCCAGAATAAGGGGGTTATTGATAATTAAACTTTACATATACTAATAGTTACTTTTTTATGTATATTGTGTACATTTTAATACAAGTTTACATTTTGGGGGTATATTTGATCTTAAATACAGTTTATGCATTTTTCTCATGTAATATAATGCATGGATTATACCAGGAAAAAGGGATATCTGTAGTATGCTGGAACAATTTGGAATCTTCCAGAATGTTATCTCTATATTTACAGTGAGGTGCTATTAGATGACATCAGAACTTAATGCCATTAACTTAAAAAAAAAGAAGTGCTTTAACTGATCTGAGGTATGAATGTGTACAGACCTAAACCATAATACATTGAAGTCATCAGCCATCTAATGAATGATCACCAAGCTCAGAAAAGGGATATAAAGATCAGTGGAAAATGAGTCTTGATTTCAAAAGAGTATCCAACATAAATAAGAACAGAACAGAGGACTAAATGTCCTAGGAGTGCTATTTGAAGCACATAGGACTCACCGTAATGATGACACATGAAACAAATCTTAAGGAGTGGGTAAGAAGTTTCTGTAAGAATAATGAGGGACTTTTATGAAACACAGTTATATATCATTTATATATATACATACACATATACCTACACACACACAGACACACGTGCATATATACACAATGTCATCTCTTTTAATCCGTCTCTCTGCCATTCAAATAAAGTAAATCTTTTTAAGTGAGCACTTGAGTGATTGGTGTGGTTATGGGTCTTACCAAGTTAGGGAAGTTACATAGGTTTAGTAAGATGTTGAATTTGGGATTTCATGGGCTCATTAGATGATATGTTAGACAATTAGACATTTAACTCTGGAACTCAAAAAACTATGGTGGTTCAGTCAAATACACAACTTTTGAGTGCGTAAATCCAGGCATATTTTATCATACACTAAATATGACCTAACAAAGTACCCTCATTAAACTTGCCACATTCTTCCGGCAGGAAAATATAGTCATTTTTAGGCAATATTTGCTACTTTTCCTTAGTAAGTAACAAGCTTTTAAAATTAACATTAGATGACAACAGTGTAGTAGAATGTAAATCTCATACTTTGAAGAGATTCTGTTTTAGTATAAATCTTCAAAAATTGTTTTTCCAATTTGTTTAGGACATTCACCATCTGACTCGGACACTCAAATTATAAAAAAATCACAAACGCAATAAAAATACTTGAAAGCATATGTATCACAACATTATTTATTGTTATAATAAACAATAAATAGTTATGGTCAGGTGTTTGGCATGGTAGTTAAGACTCATCTTGAGATGCCTGCCAGCCACACTGGAAGGCCTAGGTTTGAGTCTTTTCTATTGATTCTAGCTTCTCTCCCTGCCACCCATGTAGGGCCCAGGATTGAGTTCCTGGCCACTGGCTTCAGCTTGTGTCAGCCATGGTTGTAGAGGGTATATGGGGAAAGAAAAAGATAATGGGAGGTCTCTGTTGCTCTGCTTTCAAATAAATGAAAGTTAAAAATCTAAACAGTTAAAGTTGTACATGTCCCTAAATTGGTATATAGTGAAATTATTCTAAATTTTATGGGAGTTATTCTAAGCATGCACTGGATATAATATTTAGAAGAATGGGAAGTGGCATAGGGGAAATATTCATGGTTTAAAGCAAATTGGAAAAAAAAGTTATTTAAATATGTCTTACAGACATAGGTAGATAAGTATTCATACAAAATGAAAATATTTGAGTCTGAAGATAATAAAAATGATATCAACTTAATATCAATACACTTATTCTCTGTTATGTGAAATGATCAGGTTATAGCTAGGGAACAAAAAAAAAACCCTTTGTGAAGTGACAGGACATTTGAATTGCACGCTGAAAGCAACCAGAAGCTACTTAAATATTGTAAGTGGAGGAACAATGTTACACATACACTTTCACATGGACACATTTGTTTAATGTCAGAGCTAAGTAATTCTTGTTGCTATATAAACATGTACAAATACTTGAGGCAATTGTAAACTGACTTCTTTACATATTCATAAATACAGGTAGTCTTTTACTGACACTAAACTTGAGAATTAAGTTTCAAGTTAACAAAATATGTAAGTCAGGAGAAGCACAAGTGAAAGTAGAAAATAAAAAAATATACAAAGGGCAACAGGGAGATAAAAAAGAGCAAAAGATGCTTGGAAAAGCAAAGGGAAATGCCAACATCTCACCTACAGCCCCCCACCCCCACCCCAAGGAGCTAAAACAGATCAGATCTGTTTACATGCAACATGTTTCTAGATGAAAAAAATTTACAAAACCAGTTTTTCTTTAAATTCATAAATGATTTAATTGAATAATCAATGATTCCTTGTGAGTATACTCCTTTCTGTCATTTGCCTTTCACATACTTTGAGATGACAATTTTCATCTTTTCTCCTAAAAACCTGGGTAAAACCTCCCATCGTTTCTTCTCCGGTGTGATCTATCCCCGTGCTGAATGCAGAAATGGAAGTCACCGGACAGCAGGCTCCTCACGGTTCAAACTGTGAACTAACTTTACACCTATATAAGTCTTTTCCATCTTGTTCCTGTTACCATTCCTCTCCAGGCCTTGGTCTACTCTGAACCTTACAGAGTTTCCACTCTTGGTTAGCCATCTCTTACTTGTCTTGCAAAAATATGCTGCACTTATCCTGTCCCTCATTCTTGCCAGTCTTTAGCTCTTCTAACCACTCCAAACTGAATTCTGTACTGACAATCCACTAAAACTTCTTTCAGCAGAATAAATTATTGTTCAGTACCCCATGTTTCCTGATAATATTTCCATAGATCTTCCAATAGTTCAACATAGTTCTCCCCATTCTCCTCCTTGATAACACTTCCATAGAAGCGCATCATCCTTTTGATTTCAGTGGCTGCATACATCAGTACCCTTTCTCTCTTAACCCATTGTTTGCAAGTTGAAATCCTTTAGGGTATAGCTTATCACCTTTACATGCTTACCTCTAGCTGGATCGGAAGTGGAGCAGCCAGGACTCAAACCAGCACCCTATGAGATGCCGGCACTGCAGGCCGTGGCTTTACCCGCTATGGCATAGCACTGGCCCCAGAATATTTCTTGAAATTATGAGTACTCCTCTAAAGTTCCTCCCTTGGCTTAGAAATAAACACAGTCTGTTTCCTGTGTCTTCAAGGCCTTGCATCTCCACCCTCCCTCAGCTTCCTTCTGTGTCACTCCATCCTTTCTGCAAAACCCTCTTGCCACAAAACCCTGCTATAATGATCTAGGATCCCCTTTGCCTCAAGGCTTTTCAATGTGCGATTTCTTGTGTCTAGAATGCCTTCCCGTTGGAACTTCACATAACTGCATTCTTAACTACTCCTTGGGTTTTTCTCTGCATGTTTCTTTAGAAATGACCTTCTTGAACACTATACACACCAAAAATTGTCTTCATTTCAATTTTGTGAAAAATCATAAATTACATATTTATAGGTTTATTGCATTTTATTGACCTTTAGAATGTTGTTTTTAGTAGAACAGAAACATTATATTCTGCAAAATTATGTATGGGATATTTACAACAGTACAAGATGCTAATCAGGTATAAGGTCCCTCCCCCAAATATTAATTTAGTTGAAAGTGAAATTATATGGCTGGCACTGTGGTATGGTGGGTTAAGCTGCTGCTTGCAGTGCTGGCATCCCATATGGGTGCTGGTTCAAGCCATCCCATATGGCTGCTCCGCTTCTGTTCCATTCCCTGCTAATGTGCCTGGGAAAGCAGTGGAAGATGGCCCAAGTGCTTGGGCCCCTGCACCCATGTGGGAGACCCAGAAGAAACTCTTGGTTTTAGACCTGCCTGGCTCAGGCCATTGACGTTATTTGGAGAATGAACCAGCTGATGGAAGATATGCTTTCTCTCTCTCTCTCTCTCTTTCTCTCTCTCTCAACTCTGCCTTTGAAATTTCTTTTAGAGAAGTTATAAAAAGAGGGAGAAACATATTTTCACCCATATTTTCATTCCTTGAGTTATAAAAGTTTTAAAAGTACAATAAAACCACTGAAGATGGCAATGAAGATAATGATAGCAACAAATTAAAAATGTCTTAAATATTTGGGGAGTGCTGTTTCACTCCCTAAATGGACATGATGGCCAGGGCTGGGTTAGGACAAAGCCAGGAGCCTGAAACTCCATCTTGGTCTCCCACATGGAGGTCAGGAGCCCAAATACTTAGGCCATCTTCTTTCCCAGGTGGATCAGAAGTGGCACCACCAGGACTTGAATAGGATTCTATTTGAGATGCCAGGGTCACAGGCAGTGGCTTAACCCTCTGTACAATACTGCCCAACTGCATAAGGTAATTTTTTATCTAATAAATAATGAAAATAGTATCAGTAAAATAAGGGGACATATTAGAACATCAGGCATTATATGCAGAATTTTGTAGTGTTATCTTTAGTACGCCATATAATAAAGGTCTCTTGATATTTGACAAGTGAAGCTATGGATTTAATTATGTAGAGCTTAAAAACTCAAAGTTTTCACTGAATCAAGAATATTAGAATAGAGGCCAGCTCTATGTTATAGCAGAGAAAACACTGCTGACAACACTGGCATCCCATTTAGGTACAAGTTTGAGTTCCAGATGCTCCACTCCTGATCCAGCTCCCTGCTAATATCCTGGAAAAAGCAGCAGATGATGACCCAAGTTCCTGGGCTCCTGCCACCCTTGTGTGCAACCCCAGTAAAGCTCCTGGTTCAGTGTTGGCCATTGCAGCCATTTAGGGAGTGAACCAGCAGATGGAAGATCTGTCTCTCCCTTGTTCTCTCTTTAACTCTTTCAAATCTTAAAAATTAAAATAACCTGAGATGCTTACATTTGTATTAACATGAGTTATGATTGCAAATCATATTTTGGTGAGAAAACTATAAAGATAGATCTGAACACAATGTTGATCTTGTTAAGGTTCAAAGCATTTTTTTTCCCGAGATTTTTATTTATTTGAAAAAGTGAGGAAAAGGAGAGAGGAGACCACATGTGAAAGTGCACTTCCATCCTGTAGTTCACTCCCCAAATGGCCTCAATGGCTGGGGCTGGGCTGATCCAAACCCAGGAGCCAGAAACTTCTTCTAGATCTTCCATGTGGGTACAGGGGCCCAGGCGCTTGGGCCATCCTCTACTTTTACATCTGCATTACCAGGGACGTGGATGGAATTGGAACAGACGGGTCTGGAATTAGTGCCTGTGTGGAGGCTTGATGTGCTATGCCATCACGCTGGCCCCTGTAACTGTGATTCAACATCAAGCAGTTTGTACTGGGAACTTCTGTGTAGTATGTCTTATGGGTAGCAGTTGTGCCAATGGTTTGCAGGGGTGACTGCCATTAATATTTCTGTCTCTTCACCTTACAAGCTATACTCTAACTTGCATGTGGTTGAGTGATGGTCACTTAAATTACTGCATGCCACACAAGGCTGCCATCTTGTAGCAATAAATAGTATATGCTGTCCTGTTTAAAGTTATATTTCAATATTGTGTTTCTCCTTCATGCTTCAGATGAACTTTTTGTTCCTAACACTACATTCCTTAGGTTATAAAACTTTTAGAAGTACAATAAAACCACTGATGAGGATGGCAGTGAAGATAATGATAGCAACAAATTAAAAATGTCTTAGATTTTTCTGCCCATATAAAACCTTAGATATGATGCTACTTGAATATTTTTAATTAGCACCTGTGTAATTAAAGGAAGAGATTTTTTTTTTTCCATGAAGGGTGTATGTTAAGGATGGGAAGACATCTGGCTTTAAAATTCTGGCTTTTCTCCAGTCATCAGCCTAATCTCTAAGGTGTTTGTTGATTCTATAATTTGCTTTCTAATGGTAACATACAGAAAGGAAAGAATGTTTTATTTAGTAGAGATCACTCTTTCCATTCACTAATTGTGACTTAAATTTTATATACTATGACTAGAATTGTCAACACCGTGCTAAATGCTTGTTCAACAACAACTATAATATCCAGTATTTATTTTTTTTTAAATGTATGTGTGGTAATGAGTTGCCATATGGAAACTATATATTTATGCAGTATTACACAAATGTGCTTAATCGTTTTTTTCTTAAATGAAACTCTCTTATTCTCTAGTATAATTAAACTCATGTTTTCCTAAAAATTCTTACCTCGCTCAAAACTGTAGGGTAAACAAAAACAATTACATGTGTCTTCCATTTGGTTTGTGTTTTTAAGAAAATACAATTATACAGAATTTGTCCATCTATGGTATTTCACACATTTTCATAACAGAAATCTCTCTCTTATTAGACTACATAGTCATGAGCCCTTCGCCCAGCGAGATAGCTTGTTTCCCTCTATGCACTTTCCCTTTGCCATTTTCTCTACTTCATTTACCAGATTGTCACAATAAGTATTTTAAACCAATAGAGGTTGCATGAATCTCTTTAATATTGACAAGTACTATTTAAAAAAAAAAAAACAATAGAAATTGTTTTGAGTTTTGGTAAGTCTCAACCATGGACAGTAGCAGTTTCTATTTGTTTCCAGGATACAGATAAACTTTAAAGCAATTATTAAATTAATTTACAGGATATGATACATGACTGAATTTGTAGATTTACCACATAGAATACTACACATTCTTTAACTAAAATTCTTTGTAATTCACATAAAGATTGCGCTTTTATAAAACTCTTCAAATTACATTCTGGTAATTATTTCAGACCTGTGAATTTCATATTTGTGTCTCCCTTAAACCTTTGTGGATGTGCATTTTTTCTGTTTTAGTGATGAGTCGCCTTTGAGGCTTTGAATTTTTAACATATATTCTCAAGTTGCCATTTCCTTGAATAACTTAACAGTTTACATTATTTTCAATAATACCATAGGACTCTGAAACCATGAATGTTAATTATTAAAATCTGTAATTTAAAGAGAAGCATTTTTAAAAATGTTGTGATCATTAATTTTTAAAATCACACTTTAGGATAAGTAGAATAAGAATAATGTTGCATCAGATGAATAGTCACAAGCACTTCACATTTAAAGAGTTCTCTAAATTATTTTGCGGAAGTGTAGCTAAGTTTGCAAAAGGTGAAATGACTTACTCAAGATCACATAACTTATCAGCACAAGAGCAAGAACAGGAGCCGTAGTATCTTGTTAGACTCAACAAACATTAGAGTTAAGCAAGAATCAGGAATCTTTCATCTTAGTTTAAGATTATGAAGCAACATGTAAAATCTACCTTATGACTTCCAAGGATGATGATTAGTGAGGTGGTATGAAAAGAGTAAATGAAGTAATACAATTGTCTGAATATCAGCCCTGAAATGTCCCTACCTGTTTTTTTTTTTCAGAATTCTTTATCAATAGAACAGATTTTGTTTCAGAGATAATAAAACATACTGTATAAGACATCATCTAGAATATAGATATTTTTCAATCAATGCTCATTTTTTTCCTCTCCTCAGTGTAGTCTGACTATATTTCTATTTCTTCTGACCTTTCTAGCTGGAGGTATAAACTGCAATCATGTAGGTGAAATAAAAGGTTGAGAAAAGTTAGGTTTAAAAAAATGTTTCCAAAATTTGTGATTAAGTAGTGATGAAGGAGCTTTCTGATTTCACAATAACTCATTAGTAGAAGCAATTTTATGAATGAACACCAGAAGCTAGGTCAGAAAAACAAAGGAATGGAAAGGAGCTCACTGGGGTAGAGAAACTCACTCATTCATAATCTCATTCAATTCCTAAATCCACAGTCCTTGAATAAAACACATTTGATTGGCAACTCAATATTTTTGGAATACAGGTATTCTACCATAACTACAAAAAATACTATTCATAATACAATTGAAGTGATAAAGAGGAGTATGGAATTTCATGTATCTAAAGATACTTTTCACTCTTGTGAAGTAAACCCATTTTTTATGCTGAGGTGATAAAATGTTTGTTCCTGCACAGAATAGGATATTCTCTAATCTCTTATATTAAAAATCGACTATACATTGTTTAATAAAATTGTCTTAAAACATGAATGGCTCAGCTAGCACAGAGGTCCAGTGTTCGAACCTGTGACTGGAGATCCTGCTCTTTACCCAAGAGTTAACAGAAACCCTCATCTTGCAAATACACTTAATTGAGAAATGTTTACAATGACTATTAATATTAAAATTGGGAACAAATATTGGGTGGAAATAGCTTCCTCTGTTGAACATGGATTGAAAAGAGAAATTTTCTTTAAACTGTAAAAAACATATAAAAGATCCATGATCTTACTTTTACTGCTGAGGTGTGCAGTATCAGATTATATCAAGATTTGCTTATTTCTCTACTCCCAGGGAATGGTGGCCTGGGATAACTGATTGATCTTTAATCATCCTCCTACTTGTTTGAACAAAAAATCAGCATTTTGTGGCCAGCGCTGTGGCTCACTTGTCTAATCCTCTGCCTACAGCGCTGGCACTCCAGGTTCTAGTGCTGGTCTGGGCACTGGATTCTGTCCCGGTTGCTCCTCTTCCAGTCCAGCTCTCTGCTGTGGCCCAGGAAGGCAGTGGAGGATGGCCCAAGTGTTTTTGCCCTGCACCCACATGGGAGACCAGGAGAAGCACCTGGCTCCTGGCTTTGGTTCCACACAGCACACAGGCTGTAGTGGCCATTTGTGGGGTGAACCAACAGAAGGAAAACCTTTCTCTCTGTCTCTCTCTCTCTCTCACTAACTCTGCCTGCCCCCCCTCCCAAAAAAATCAGCATTTTGGTTATCTGAGCATTCTCTTTCAGCAAAGTTTTCCTCCTATTTTTCAAGATATTAAGACAAACCGTGGAATACTTAGACTGCCTACACAATGCCAATCATCTGAAAGAACTGAGCAAATTTAACTGATCCATGTGATCATTCGACTGTTTTGTCTACATGGTGAATCCAAACATCTGTGCATTTGAACATATGGATGCTATTAATATCTGGAAAACTAATTGAATTTTTACAGTTTGGACAAGAATATTTTTCTGTTTGACACAGAGTTACATTGTTAGGTTTATTCCACCCATTCTTAGTTAATTAAATAACCTCATTACTTCATATTTATTTGCATTTTTAAGATTGCATTTTCCCTAACTTAAATTCTTTCGGGTAAACTATTGAAGTGGTCTTCCCAAACTAGCCTGATGAGGTGTGCAGTTGGTATAGTCATATCAGGTATGCTTTAATATATAAACCAGGAAAAACGTCTGATAGAATCAAACTCTCAGATCAATGTTTTTTTTATGAAACATTTGGGACATGGTGCTAGTTACCTGTAAAATAATTATCTTCCTCCAACCACTGCCTTAATTTGGGTGCAGTTTTTGTCCCTGTACAGACCCATGTTCTGAGAAGTGTTTCCATAGGTCATGGAAACTGGGACAGTTGAAAGTACAAATGTACCTCCTTCTAACAGCTTGTTTTTCTGTTAAGTGTCATGTGCTAGTCAAGTTTAACTTGCAGAAACATCTGAATACTTCGCTAAATAAATGCTTTGTAGATACATAAGAATAGAGATACTTGTGAGCAAGGCCAACTTTACAACGATAAATTTGGATTGAGTTTAATACTGACTTGTACACCACAACAGATGAACTTAAATTTTCAGGTGTTTCATTCTCTTTGGAGGGACATGAGTAGTGGCTGGCTTCTGGCCGGCACCACAGACTTGGTGAACATATTGGGCAAACAAGACAATCATTAATCAAGAGCTACACATATCTGAGTCTCAGGGATGGAGAATTTCCATTTACCCTTTGAGAAGTCCTCTATCTTGGCTGTTTGGAAAAGCCTGTCTGATCTACACATTTAGCCCTCACATTTGAAGGTAGTGTTACTATCTTCAAGTGATAATTTATCCTATGCTAAATGTATTACTATATTCTATTCATAACCAAGTGCCTGGTTTGCATTGGATGGAGTGACTTCTTGGGATGTGAGAATTTTGGAGTTAAAACAGTTAAAACAAGCTAACATGAGCACGTTGATTATGCTAAGTCTATAATAGTTTGATTTTCTGAAGATTTTTAATTTGTCCATGGGTTAGTAGAATTTTGTGAAACTGTTTTTCCCCATGTGCTTGCTCTCTGGATTTTTTAAAATTCACTTTTGTAATTAGTAGCATATCTAACCAAAAAACTAACATTACAAAAATTTCCTAAAAATAAATTCCTTTGTTCAAAAGAAAGGTTAACCCCATTGCACAGATCCCTGGCAATCATGCACTGTACCTGAGGAGAAAATCTTCCCAATCTCCTCTTGAATAATGAGAGATCCCTTTTCTTACAGACAAGTAGAATTCCAAGTCTTCGTCCCAGAATCTTTGAAATTATTAGGAGGGTAATTTAGAAGCCTCAGTAGAAGTGTCAATTTTTGCATAAACAGCTAAAATCGGCTCTTATTTCTGTTGTTAAGAATGAATGGCTGGTAACTTTTCCCTATCATTCTTTGCTAATTTCTGCTGTGTTTGTCTCGTAGAGCAGGAGACATTGCCAATACAGAAAATATTTATGGAGGGAAGTCACTGACAAATGCCTCTAATTTTGAGGTCTAATTCACCTATTTTTAGCCAGTTATTTAAATATTAAAAGCATCTATATTCACCATTTAAGAGTTTCAATGTTTGTAAAAAGTACTTTTATTTTTCAAAGCAGTTTCTCCTAACTCACATAAAAGTACCCTGAGATTTTGAAATAAAACTGAGAAATATTCTCCTGTAGAAGATACTGTGATCTTGGGAGCATAAATACCATGTTCATTTCCATATGCATTAAGCAAATCAGAAATGGATATCTTATCCAAGTTAATGACCTTGAATATTTTCATTTCTATGCATTTAGGATATTTGAGTATGGTAATTGAATGCCACTTTCTAATTTGTGCTTTCCTGGTGAGGTGTCTACCTATTGGCTTGTTCTTGGGGTCATTGCATCATACACAAGATGAACGCCAAGAATCTCAATTCTTTCTGGTTGTCTTAAATCACTTGTTCAGAGAGGTCTATGTCAAGGTTCTATTTTGACTCTTAATTCTTCTTATATAGTTGGAGTTCTGAAAGTAACAGTGCCTTATTTTTTAGTTCTACTTCATCCGTGCACATTATCTTTCCTGAATTTAAAATATTCCTACAATATTTTTTTTTACTGTCTTAACTATTACACATCATTTTCAGAAATCAACATCATCATAATAGTTTCTAGAGCAAGGTTCTGGGGGCTTCCTATCATGCATGTGGGAAAAAGGAATAAATAGAACCCATAAAGTATTCATTCTAGCTGAGGAGGTTAAGATATATACGTAAAACAAGAAATAAGCAAAAAGAATAAACATGCAAAGTAGTGCATGTTAGCATCCAAATGAGTGGTTAGTGAGTGATAGCATAATTCAGGATGATGAATATTCACCGAACAACAGGACGCTTTGGGTAGATCTTCATAGGAAAATGTTCAGTTAGCATGAGCTCTAGGACTTTCCCTGAATTTCAAACTGAGAGATGCCAGAAGAGAAAGAAGTTTCTGAATATAGTGACAAGTGTGGAGAAAGAATTAGTAAGGAACAGCTTCAAAGAAATGCATTGCTGTCTAAATGAATAGAGGTTTTACAAGATGATACATGTAATCAGGATTTTGTAATAACAAACATAACAGTGAAAACATATTCTCATGGTTAGACCAAAGGCAAGTAAAAGCATAAAATGACTGTATTCTACCTTATTAAGAGTTACATTTTGATGAAATAACTGATATTTATAGGGAAATTTGAACATACTATAAATTGCAATACAAGAGGTATAAGGTAAACTAAAATGCTATTGTGAAACCAGCAAAATAAGTTTGGCTTGATTAAAAAGTTGATAATCATCAAAAAATATTACAGAAATAAGAAAAACATAAAGGTAATTCAAAAAGTTCATGAAAATGAAATATAAGATTCATTTGGGTACAAAAAGTATTTGAAATCCATTCATAGTTTTTTATAAAATATTCATTTTCAATGGACTTCTTGAAGACTCCTTTCATGTAAACAAATATGAATATTAATTAAACCCTGAAAACAACTTTATCGAGGCATAATTTACATGATATAACATCCACCCATTTTAATTTTGCAGTTTGTGAGTTGTAGATTGAATTGTGTTGATAGTTGTACCAGTTTTCAAATACTTTCATCACTCTTAGAATTCCCCTGTTTCCATTTGCAGTGAATTGTCAAGTCTACTCTTTGCCCATTGGAACCATTTATTTTTTTTTTTTTTTTTTTTGATAGGCTGAGTTAGACAGTGAGAGAAGGAGACAGAGAGAAAGGCCTTCCTTCTGTTGGTGCACCGCACAAATGGCCGCTCTGCTGATCTAAAGCCAGGAGCTGAGTGCTTCCTCCTGGTCTCCCATGCGGGTACAGGGCCCAAGGACCTGGGCCATCCTCCACTGCCTTCCTGGGCCACAGCAGAGAGCTGGACTGGAAGAGGAGCAACCGGGACAGAATCCGGTGCCCTGACCGGGACTAGAACCTGGGGTGCTGGCGCCGCAGGGGCAGGATTAGCCTAGTGAGCGGTGGCACCGGCTGGAACCATTCTTTATGGTCTTGTTTGCTCTACAAAATTAAAGTGAATTGACTCAAACAATATGAATTTCCTTAGCAAATGAGCAGCATTGATTAGCCACTCCTCTATGTATTGGCTCTTCTCTATGAATATTTATTCTATGATTGATGAAGAAGCGGACTCTGTGATTAAAGGAACACAAGAAATATCACCATATAAGCATACTGACTTCCGGTATCTATGGTTAAAAGGAACATAGTGATAATTAAAAGTTAGATCAGAATTTAACTTGAGCATATTCTGCTGGTTTGAATGTGTGACAGATTGTTTTTAATGATGGGTCACATTCATGCCATACTGAAAGTGAAAACTGCTTGCATGTTTTGTAAGACAGTCTTTGTATGACTATGTCCATTAGACAGTAGAATCTCTCAAGAGAATTATATTTAAAAAAATTGACACTGCATAATACTTATGCTTATACTTGATGGAAGTGTTATTTTTGATAGAATTTAATTTTAAAACTTTAGACATTAACTAGATTCCAAAATTTGAAAAGAATGTAGCAGAGAAAAGTGGATCAATTAATGATAAAGACATGAATTAATGAAATTGTGTTAACTTACATATCCTTAAGATACTTTGGAGGCACAATTGCAAATTAACCCTTAGAAAAACCTGTGGTGTTGAGTGATTGCATGTGTTTTTTTATACTTGCTACAACACTAGATTGTCTAGTTTGCTGAAAAATGCCAATTTCACTTCTGCATTTGATTACGGTTTGATTGAGTAGTCTCTTAGCCTTATATTTCTTCCTTTGAGTACTTATGTTCTCGCTGCAATTTTCTTGTTAACAGTGTTAGATTTTTCTGTTTTTTCTCTCAGAATTGGAATATAGATGATGTTGTAAGCCAATTAGTATATTGGTTGCAAATGTGTTCTCAGAATATCATTTGCCTTTGATTTCATCATTATTACAGAGTATTCTAATTATGTTTTCAAGGTTATTGATTTTTGTCTTGGTGATTGGTTTCTGTTGTTTTGCTATTTAGAGAGATGTGGATATATTTCTTACTAAAACCTTTCTTCCCTGGTAAAGAAATGAAAGAAGTATTTATTTTGGTTTTTCATTTGATTTTTCACCCCTTTCATTCTAAGGTGAGGATGCAAATTCTTAAACTAACATCAACTATATGAAGATTATCAAAATGTGAAAACATAAAGATTTACTAATTTACAAATCAGGCTGAGTCATCCCTGACGATACTGATGCTAAATTTCTATTTATGAATATGAGTAAACAATAAAGAAGGTTTACTTTTAAAATATTTATTTATTTGAAAGAGATATATAGAGAGATTTTCACTCCCCAAAAGGCCTCAACAGCCAGGACTGGGCCAGGCCAAAGCTAGAAGCCAGGAGCTGCTTCTAGGTTTCCCTTGTGGGTACAGGAGCCCAAATATTTTGTCCATCTTCCGCTGCTTTCCCAAGCATGTTAGCAGAGAGCTGGATCAGAAGTAGAGCAATAGGGACTTGAACTGGCACCTATATGTGATGCTAGCACTACAGGTGGAGGCTTAACCCTCTATGCCACAGCACCAGCCCTGCTTCAAAGAAAGGAAATACAGATGCTTTGCTTCATAAAATGTTGTTAGCCTGACAATTCTATCTAAACAGAGCAGTTTAATACTTTGTTCCTTTCTCCTTGCAAAGTGACTGTCACATAATCTTTACTATTCTTTCTTGCCAAGCATATTTAATGGTATTCTGAAAACCAGATGGAAGCAAATACTTGATGTGAAATCAAAACTCAAAGTTTCCTTAATTAAGAAACTCAAGTTAGTCATTTCAGATTTCATTTAGCCAGTCTGCTTCCCATTTCTCTAAATTCAGTCACTTAACCTTTCCCTGGATTTGAGTTCCATGTTCAATTTTAATTACAACCTTGCTTTATAGAGGCAAGAGCAATGCAAACAATAAAATTTACAATAACAATAAACACAGATAACGTTACAGGCTACTGCTAATAACTTTCATATCAATAAGTTTCCTTTACTATATTGGCCAAATGTTTTGTTATTTTCACTCTTCAATAACAGATTCACAAATGGAAAATAACTTGGCAAAATTTTATACAGAAGCACTTTAAGCTTAAATTAAAAAAAAATCTATTTATTTGAAAGTCAGAGTTAGAGACCCCTCACTCTGTCACTCCATATGTGGTAGTTTATTACCCAAGTCGCTGCAATGACCACAGCCGAGCCAAGCCAAAGCCAGGAACCTGGAACTATATCTGGGTCTCCCAAGTGCGTGGCAGAGGCCTAAGCACTTGTTTCATCCCCTGCTGCTTACCCAAGCCGTTAGCAGGATTGGAAGTGGAGCAGCCAGGGACATGAACCAGCACCCATATAGGATGCCTGCATTGTGGGCGGTAGCTTTACCCATTATGCTTTAATACAGGCCACAATCTAAATTTTCTTATCTTCCCCTCCAATCCTTGAAAACAATAGAAGATAGTATCCCTTATTCCCACAGCAGTAAGGTTAATGTCATACACCTAATTCTATGAATCTTTGAATAATACCAGTGTTGTTCTATAATGGTATTCCCCAACTATCTATATTTCTGTCTGCTAGTATCTGGAATTTTGGGACCTTATTTGGATGTTCTTTTGTGGCTAATACCTCCATATTCACCTGCACAGATCCCTTTGACCAAGAATATTCTATTGGCAAATTTACTCACTATTGGTCGTCACACATCTCTTTGAATAGTAACTTCTTTGTACCTGTTGTTTTTGTTTTTAAGATTTTATTTATTTGAAAAGCAGACTTCAACATCTTCCATCTTCCATACATTGGTTTACTCCCCAAATGGCCACCATGACTAGATCTGGGATGATCTATAGCCAGGAACTTCTTCCAAGTGTCCCCTCTGTGTATAAGGCCCCAAGCACTTGGGCCTTTTGCCACTGCTTTTCCCAGGCAATTAGCTGGGATCTGGATGGGAGTGGAGCAGCCGGGACTTGAACTGGCATCCATATGGGATTCTGGCATTGCAGGCTGTGGCATTACCTGCTATTCCACAACACAGGCCTTGTACTTTTTTTTTTTTTTAAATAAGTACAAGAATACTTTTGATTCATTCAGCTAATTGATACTATTTTCCATTTTCTAAAGACTCATTAAACACTTAAAATCAGTTTTAAAAGATGAACTTTGGTAGTTTGCTTCTTGTGTTTCCCTATATTCTTCACTCCTTTATTTTCTTCCCTCTATTTCTCATTCTCAGGAGATAGAATATTTGTCAAAAAAAGTGATGTAATTATTGGATAGCTTACTAAATTCCCACTGAGAATACAAAGTCAAATTTAAAGCATTATGCATATGTGACTAAACATCTATTCTAGGTCTTTGTAAGCACAGCAAAAGCCTTTAACTATTTTTGAAGAATATATCCAATAAAGAGAATAAGAAATAAAGTGAAGGATAATTTTCTGCCATAGAAAAGGATGTAATTCATATTATTTCCTTTTATAAAAGCATATAAAGGTGATTAACCAAGCAAAACAATTGACCAGCTCCCTTATTTAATTGTCATGAGTGAAGGAATTACTTTCAATTTAGCTTTGTATTTCTATATAGATGAATGTCTATTAGGAATTTAGGTACATTCATAAAAACAGTGTCTATGACATCCCAAATTAAATCTTAGTACTGTCTGAATTTTGCTGTCTTCAGGAATCTTTTCATGAAATATAAATTAATTTTAGTTCAATGTAATACACACTTTTGTCTCTTTCTTGTTGAATATACAGTTGCTGTAATTGATCTTGCCTAATTGAATCTCGCATTGAATGTAGACTTTGTTAAACTAATTTAGATTATAAACCTGGTTAGTCTTCAGGAATTTTTATAGATCTCATTACACTCTTTCACACATTTTGCTTCTCTTGCTTTTTTTTTCTGGAGAAGCTAGCCAATTGATAGCACCAAAAAAATGGGGGGGGGGGAGTGACACCAGACACTTGGCTCACTTGTTTTTTCACACATGCTCCTTTGCATGCAATGAGTTACCTGAGAATGGGTTTCTATTGTGCCTTTCTTACTACATAGTGTCTCATTTATGACATGACATAATCCCCTCCAGTATCTTGAAAAGTATCTTAGAAATGTTATCACTTGCAAATCAATTCGACAAACAACTGTCTCCACTTTAAATAAATATTGAAGATTTGTGATAATCACTCTCAGAATATTATTTTACCTTTTCATTCTCTTAAATATAAATTGTGACAACCTTTTATTGCTATGGATTCAAATAAGGTGACTATTCGCTTATTTTTGTTACTCAATATCTAACATACATATATCAAAACAACATTCTATCTTTGAAATGGATTTGAATTATATTAGCAAATACCTAATTTGTTGCTGTTCAGCAAATTGTTGGACCTTGTGTATCTAGCATTGGATATAAAAATCTGCTTATATAGAATTTATACTCAAGTAAAGGTGATAAATTGGTCTTACACAAACACAATACAAGGAAAAGTCTGATGTATTATAAAAGAGGTACAAAGAATTATGAATCAGCAACTGATGTTTCCTCTCTTCATTGCTCTTTTGGTGCTTGTCTTTGGCTCTGCTATCTGTTTTTTGGGAATCAAGAGTCATGTTTGCTCCTCATTGCAATGCTCCTGGCTGGCAGTCGTCATCGTTATCCCATTCTGGCCTTTAGCCAGATTATTTGCATGTCCTTATCCCCCAAATAAGTCAACTCATTCTTTGTGCAGACATTACTAACCATATGCTCCTCTATCAGTATTAAGTACAGAACTCATCTCTGGAACTCTTGGTAGAGTAATTTAGGCAAAGGCAGTTATTGTTAAATCAAGAGTTTACCATCTTGAGAAAGACAATGACGTGTGACCCTATAGCATCATGAGCTATTGCTTATTCAGAGCCAGCGCCGTCTTCTCCTTGAATCCACCATCAGTGTCATGCTGACTTTGGAAATTTGGACAACAGGAGGTAAGGTTTATGAGGCAGGCCAGCTGGTTTTGAAGAGCCAGATGCTCTAAAATACTTCCATGCCTCTTAAGGCATGGCTGAGAATGCTGCAGCTCAGGAGGGCGGCCAACCATGTCTGGGTTATGTGAATAAAGTACAACACACTGAGATACGTTGTGACAAGTATCACTTTTAAGTATAATATTAAAGATATGATGAAAATGGCAATATTAAATGGCATCACTTACAGAGCCTTACTGTGTCTGGGAATGCACTTAGTTCTATTCTTAATCTTACATCAGTCTCACCACCTAAGAGGCAGAGATTATAGTTGATCCTATTTCACAACTTAAAAAGAAAAAAAAAAAAAAAACCTAGAGGCTCGATGAAATCGAGATACTTTTCCCCAAATTGCCCCATGAGGATGTGACAGAACTAAAATTTAAAATCAGACAAGGATAACTCTAGAACCAGGTGTCTAAGCTCCTGTGAGATTTTCTAAGATCTCTCTAGCCATTACAGCAAAACTTTAAAAATGTGAGAATAAATAATATCTTAAACATTATTAAGCCACTCTAAATAATTTCAAGATCAGTTAAAGAATTCCTTGAGAGGGCTGTTATGGGAATACATGGTACTGCATTAAAAATCAGTAGTTTTATTTAATTTGAACTTTGGAATGATACTTGATTTTTAAGTTTGATCTCTACTGCATAAGAGAAATATTTTTAATTTAAACAATATGAAACTGAGTAATTTTTACCCTAAATTTGGTGGGTTTTCTCTGCACATCAACCAATTCCTCAACTCTCTAGACACCAAGAATTTAGTTGTAAGGTGCACTTACATTCTTAGACTAGCTATCCAGAGCAAGCATAGTCCCCACAAGTGAAAGGTTCAGTTCCACAAGACTAGTCCTTCTTCAGATGTAAATTCCACTCAGCCTCTGACCCACTGAATATGTGACTGTAGGGTTCCCATGAGCCTCTGCTTGGGTTAGATAGTTTGCTAGAATGGGTCATGGAACTCAAGAGTGCACTTACTACTACTGGGATATCACTGAGGATATGACTCAAAATTGCACAGAGCAATATGGAATTGTACTGAGCCTTCAAATCCTTGGGGATCCCATCACCCTCTGAGTGTCACTATACATTCATTAACCCAAACACTTTCTGAAACCTGTAGTAAGAATTTTTATTAATGTGTCCTAAGACTGATTAGATCATTGACTTCTGGTGATTGACTAAATCTTCAGCCCATTTTCTCTCCCTGAGGTTAAAGAGTGGAGCTGAAAGTTCAAACCTCCTTAACCTGTTTAATGATGTTTCCTGGTGACCGGTTCCCATGCTAGAACCCTCAGCCAGTGATTGACTAAGATATAAAAGGATACTCATGTTCCAAATATCCCAAGGGTTTGGAGACCTGTGTGCCAGGAACCAGGGGAGAAGACCAAATTAAGTTATGCATGGTTAAAAAGAAGGCTGATTTGAGAAGGAAACTGGCAACCTGTCATTGTGTGAACATCATAGAGTGTATTACACAAACCTGAGTTGGTATGTCAATCACTGAGCAAACACAAGATTTATGAGGCTGCTGTACTGCAACACTGTCTTATGGTAAACTTTTTAATGGGTAGGAGTACATTCTAAAATGCTAAGAAATGGCGCAGAAACTAGTAACAGTTTATTTGACTAGCAACTGTAAACTTTGTTTATATGTAACTGTTTCTATGTAGATGTTTGTTTATATGTAATGGATGTGCTTGCTATGACTTTCCAGTGGCTATAGAGTCACTAAGTAATAGGTGTGTTTCAGCTCTTTTAATCTTGTGGGATCCACCATGGTTTTTGTGTTCTTTGGTTGAACAAATGTCCTATGTCACATGTGTGTGTGTGTATATATATATATATATATATATATATAGTTCTCTCTCTCTCTCTCTCTCTCTCTCTATATATATATATATATATATAATTCTATATATGTAGTTCTATCACAATGTCATAAACTCATAACCTGATTTTTTTAAAAAAATTTTAATTGAAAGGCAGAATCAGAGAGGGAGACGGAGAGAGATTGAGATTGAGATTACACCCACACATTCACTCCCCTGATGGCCACAACAGACAGAGCTGGGCCGACCTGAAGCCAAGAGCTTCCTCGGGGTCTCCCACGTGGGTGCAGGGTCCCAATCATTTGAGCCATCCTCTATTTCCTCCTCAGACACACATAAGCAGGGAGCTGGATTGCAAGTGTAGCAGGATTAGAACTGGTGCCCATATGAGATGCCAGCACCACAGGCAACAGCTTTGCCCACTATGCCATAGCTCTGATCCCATGATTGATTTTATTCAAATAGTTATATTTGTTTAGGAATTAAAAGAACCATTAAGTAAGCAGGTAAAAATGTTACTAACCATGAAAAATAAAGGTTTTTTTTTTTTTATTGAAACATAGCAAATGGAAAGTAAACACTATTGAATTTCTTTATAATGCTGTCATTCAATACAAATATGAAGTACCAGCTATATGTTAGGTTCTGAACTAGGCACTGAGGCCAAACAGTTGAGTACCTTACCTTCGCATCCACCAAAAGGAGAAAACAGAAAAGCAAATGGAATGATAAACCCTATATCCAGGGGATACATAGCATCTGAATTCAGCATGAACCAAGAACAAAGGCAGTGGAAAAGCAAGGTTAAAGAAACTTGTAAAGGAAAGGTAGTGGAAATAGAGTAGGAACTTGGTCAAGAAATTGGGTTGCAAAATTCCAGTCACCAAAAACGTGTCGGGGAGCATGCAATATACTTTGCAAATGCTTCATAATGGCTTGAAGAAAGTTACAGGGAGAAGAGGAAATGGATTAAAATCAAAAAGAAGAAGGTAGGAAGGAGCAGATTGTATCTGACATTGGACATCATTTTAAACAGTTCTAATTTTATCCTGTGGAAATAGGAAGTGACTGAAGATTTTTAAACAGGGCAGGACATGATCAGATTCATAATTTGGAAAGATGATCTCTGGTGATAGACAACCTCAGTCTTAAAGTGCTGGAGGAAAGCCAGACTGAAGACACAGACACCAGCCAAGAGGCTGTGTGAGCAATGACACAAGGGGAAATGAGAGGATTCTGAGCTAAGTTCAAAGCAGTGGGAATGGAGCAGGGAGGATATAGTTGTGTCTATTTAACAGGTGGTATTGACAACTTGGCAATCAACTGGATAGGAAAAGTATAGTGGTGGAAACATGTCTCAGAAGCTCCAACTTTCTGGCAGGTCACGTCTTTTCATGTCAGCCTTATTCTAGGAGAATGGCATTGAGAAAGAGAGCAAGTCCTGAACAACATGACTAATTCAGCTGTGAAAATGTTAAAAATAATCTCCCTGTGGGACATCCTTATGACTTCTAGTGAGCAATAAAAACACTTTCGTTGGGTTGTACGTTTGGCACATTGGTTACGCAACCACTTTGTATACGTAGATCCCATTTCAGAGAGCCTAGCTTTGAGTTCTAGCTCTGCTTCTGGTTACAGCTTCCTGCTAATGTGCATTCTAGGAGGCCGCAGGTGGTGGCTCCAGTACTTGGATTGCTGCTGCCTACATGGTAGACCTATACTGAGGTCTGGACTCCAGGTTTATCACTGGTCCGGCACTGGCTGTTGTGGGCAGCTGAGGAGTGAATGAGTAAATGGAAGATCTCTCCCTTTCAAATTTTTTAAATTAAAAATGTGCCTTTGTTGAAAATTTGAATTCAGAACTCCTTAATTTAAATGGCTATAAGAATATATAAATTTGTTAAGTTGTGAATCAAATTAGGAATATCCATGTGATTAAGACAATTCTTTGGTTACAATCCATTGAGCAATGGAAGAAAATGAGATGAACTTTGAGAATGCTTATGTTGAAATTGTATATTTTATATACAACTCTATTTTTTTTTTATTTGACAGAGGTATAGACAGAGAAACAGAGAGAAAGGTCTTCTTTCCACTGGTTCATTCCCCAAATGGCCGCTACTACGGCCGGCGCTCCACCGGTCTGGAGCCAGGAGCCAGGTGCTTCTTTATGGTCTCCCATTCAGGTGCAGGGGCCCAAGCACTTGGACCATCCTCCACTGCCCTCCTGGGCCACAGCAGAGAGCTGGACTGGGAGAGGAGCAACCGGGAGTAGAACCTGGCACCCATATGGGATGTCGGCACCACAGGTGGAGGATTAACCTAGTGTGCCATGGCGCCGGCACTTATACAACACTATCTTATAGTGTCATAATCATGTAATTAATTGAAGGAGCTAGAAATACAGGAGTACTTCCTGGCTAGCAATTCAGTTGAAGAACTGGTTAGGCTGGCTTTAGAATTTTATTTTTGTTTTGTTGGCCAAACCTAATGGTTATTTTGCTAATAAATCAGTGAAGCATTTTCCTTTATAAAGAAATCATAGAACAAACTTAGTTAAAATTTTATGAAAAAAAAAGACATGAAATCAGCCTACTCATTTATGTATTCACTTGTGAAATAGATTTTGATCAAGTCTGGAAATATATACAGTGGTAGAAAGCTATCAGGTTTCAAGTTAGAGACTGTCCAGCATCAAATTCTGACTCCAAATTTAAAATCTTTAGACTATTTATATTCTCTTTGAATTTATTAGTGAATCTGTAAAATGAAGTTAGTGACACCAACAACAAAGGGTAAATGTGTATTTGGTAAATGTGTTTATGATGCTTAGAGCAGTCAGTGTTCAGCATAAAGTAATCACTAAATATCATCACCAATATTATACTAACTCCTGTTTTAGGGTCAATGAACAAAAAGACTAGTAGTGATATGCAATTGTACCTGGCTTTGTCACTATTTTGTTTTTAATGCACTGGACAGATGTGTTTAATGCTTGCGAGTTTGTATTTTCCTTATAAAAATTTTACTGACATTTTGTGTATTCAGATTTAAGAAATAATGGACCCTTTCCTTGTTCCATGGAAAACCATGTTATTCTAAAGAATGTTGATAGTGAGCAGATTCATCCTGAGTATGTAGGTAATGTATCAAAATGTGTTTCCTTTTAGCACAACTTATAAATACTCCTCTTGAATAACTTATTTGCTGGTTAAAATATTTTTCATTCGTGTACATTGTATCACCAGTCTTTTTAAGCCTAAAAGTATTCAGAACACTTTCCACCAAGTAGCTAAACAGCACACCGTATGGAGTGCTTTTTCTTTTCTTTATTTTTTTCTTCCACATTCACTGTGACTGTGTCTCCTGAGAATGCTTCCTCAAAAACGAGGTAAATGGAAATCTGAGCTCCCTTCCATTAGTTTTAAACTCTGTGCTTTCAAAGCTGCCTCTGAATACAACAGTGATGTAAGGAAGGGCAAAGGTAGCTTTCAGAAATGGTGTAGTAGCTGGTTAGAGTTAAAGGTTGCTTACCTTAAAATTTTCTTGTCCTGAAGGGTAGAAACTGCATGACTTTTCAGAATAAATATCATGACATCTGTTGGAGAAGGCACAATTGAATATATACTGGAATAATAACTTGGCAATACCCATTAGTGTTCTGCAACATGAAACTTACTCAGCCTCTACAACTTCACTGCGGAGAACTGGCTCAGTTGTTGCAGCTTTTCTATAAAGCACTGTTCCCCCAGTGTGTAGTCTGAGAACGTTGTGATTTTTTTTGATCTTCCAAGGAATCCCGAAGCTTAAAACTACATCTAATAAAAGTGGACATGACTTTCCTTTTTTTCTTCCACTGATGAACAATGAGGTTCCAAGAGGCTGTATTATAATATCACAAAATAGAAATTGAGTTGAAAAAATATAAAATGGATTGTAATATTTTATAAAATTCTGTTTATTTTTTAATATGGTAACTGTCATGGATGTGACCCTTATAAACCAAAGTTCTTTGGAACTATCAATAATTTTAAGAAAGTGAAGCAAAACATGAAACTCATGTAAGATTAAAATGCTTAACTATGTTATATACAAGTAACAATAATAGCTGACATTTATTTTTAAATAGTAAACCCATCGCTGACCTAAGAGCTTTTTCATTGTTATAATCCTCACAGCAAATTACTAATTAATTCCATGCCAGTTTTACACTTGATGGAAATGAGTTGGGAAATGATTCTAGCAATAAACAAAGCAGCTGTACTTCTCAAGCCTGCACTTCAGTCACTGCCTCTTGGAGACAAAAATGATAGATCCTGTCAAAATAACTTTCTTGGAATTCTGTGATCATTTTTTTATAATATATTAAGACAATGTATTTCAACTATGGAATGTTATCTTCCTACTATTTAGTCCTTTTTATTACTATCATGAAATACCTGAGATAAGCTAACTTTGTATGGAAAACAGTCCTATTTAGCTTAGAGTTCTGGCAGCTGAAAGTTCAAGACCGAGCATCCCCTTTGTTCTGATTCTTGGTCAGGGCCTAAGAGCTTCCTGGCAGGAATACCTGTGAGAACAAGCAACCTTATCTAGAAACAGAAAGGTGGGGAAGGATTGGGGGGAGGGGGCACAATCTCTTCTGAAGGCACAGCCCCGACTGACCTAAGGAAGTCTTCCTAGGCCCCACCACTGAAGAGTCCCACCTTCCAATACTGTCACTAAGGAACAAGCTTCTAAAACATGGACCCTGTGTGGAGGGGATCCAAGCCCATTCTATGTCACAATGCCTGCCTGTAAGAGAAGCTGATGTGTTCTGAGTCAGAAATTAGATTTAGTTTAGCTCATGAATGTGCATTGACTGTTTGCTAGATGTTTTAGATTGTGTTATAGAAGCTAACGATTAGTAAGCAAAATAATGTCCTCAGGTTCACATCTGGTGAGTGAGAATGAATATTAATTTTTTTTTGTAAATTAATAAGTGTCACCCTACTGGGAACACAGGAAGGCAGCGATTCATGGAGCTGTATTGCTGGGCTTTATACTCAGAAAATATTTTACAAAAATTCTTGTTTGGAAACTTATTTTCTAGGAAGTTACTGGACTTCTGTAAACCTCAATTTCCCCATCTACTAAACGTGGTTAAGGTGAACTTTAGATGAGATACTGAAGATAAATTGTGTGGTAAATTATCTACACTTAATTACATGTACAGTAAGGGTCAATTGTTATGTGGATAAACTGTCCTTAAGAGGACAGTATGTGCTATGGGTGAGGCACATACCAAATATACCTTTATATTCTACTTATAAATTCCTGGCTCACTTACTGATTTTGATTCTATATGTAATAAAGAGCAAGTCAATATTTATCTTATTAAAAATGAACTGAATTCAAGAGAAAGTAAATGGGTAGAAATCATCCTACTGTTCACACAAGTACTTCTTACCTAGTGAAAATGAGGAGTTTCCATCCATTTTCAAGTAGAATAATGTATTAAATAGAGCTGCTAAATGGAAGAAAATATAACTGGAAAATACTTTTAACCAAAAGAATCAACAGGTACAAAAAGCCTAATGGTTCATTAGGAAATATGCATTAATATTAATTTTTCACTTTTGACCCTTAAATAGAATGTTAATCATAAACCTTAATTCATAACATATTTGAGCATCACAGATTCATGTAAGTTCTTTCCCTGGGGTAATAGGACGCTTTGAGTGTCATTGACAACTGAGTGGGGACAAAAGCAGCAATTTCTGTCGATTCTTGGACAGAAAAGTCGTGATAGAAGGAGATTCTGGGATTATTACTGATGTGGGAGTAAGCAGAGTGACAGGGAATGGAGGCCAGGAAAACAACTGGGAGGTTCCGGCTCCAATGTGTTATTTAGGTTATGAATGCTATAGAACTATATATGATCATTAAATAAACTGAAAATAGATCTTTGTAAAATTTCAAGTGGGAATGTAAGATGGAGGAAGAGATAGGTTTAGATCGTGGGTGGCAGGAAGTGTAGGGGGGGAGTATCACTATGTTCCTAAATATGTATATATGAGATACAAGAAACATGTATAACTTAAATAAAATTAAAAAATAAACATGGTCTTCCAGTAGTCTTGGTTAAAAGTAAAAACAAACAAAATGAATCCAATAGAAGGTACAAAGGGAAGACTCATGAAACTTGCATTTAGGTGATGAAAACAAAGAGTGAAATGTGACAAAGTTTTTAGACATTGCCAATGAAACCCAGCAGCTGCTATGTTGTGGTGAATGTTTGGTGGGGAAGGTGGGGTGGGCGGTGAACTCAATACTGGACAACAAATTGAGTTCAAATCAATACCAGCAAGTTAAACACACTGTATTAAGTTGTAAATAAAGAACTTGAGTGGAAAGCAAGTCCTGGAGACTTAAATGGAGCCATGTGTAGCAGAGAAGTCATGTTTGAAGTCAGTGCAATGAGTGACTACACCCAATTAAATGAATGCATTACAAGGATGATACAAGATCACTATCAGATACTCATTTTCTGTAAATTAGGTTGCATCAGCTTCTCTTCAATTCAGTACACTCCAATGCTGCAGAGTTATATGCTAGAATAAAGCTTCAGTTGACTTGAACTGTCAGATAAGGGAGGAAAAGTGTACAGGTTTATTAAACATTTAGGGGTATTACCTCAAAATAAATGTTTGAAATGAACTGAAATTCAGTCATTCATATCTTTACCATACACCTGTAGTCTGCCAACTTTACTATAATTACAGCATGTTTGGACATTATCAAAAGTAGCCCCATCCTCATACAGAAATAACTAGCACATTCCTCTATGTGGATATGGATAAGAGTGGCAGCTTCTGACAGTAGGAGCTGTAAATAATGGGCTTCACTGTTTGTTGAAATTGTCCAAGAAGAAAGAATGACAAGCAGTCCTATGACACACTTCAACAACAGAACACCCAGTACTTACTTACCTTCTGTGGACAGTGTTTAATGATGCTCTGTATTAGACAATTTAGTTATTTTTAACTGTGAAATACCTAAATCATATTATGTATAAGAAATATTGACTAGGGGTCAAGTTTATAGAGAAAGATCACCATTTGGGTTGAAAAATCGACCACTACTAGAATATAATTTTTGGAAATGCAGCCTGAAGGCAGTTCGCTGGAGGGTCATTTTTTAGTGCAGTAGCAAGTTTCACAGGGTTCTGACAATCTCTATCTCTTTTCCTTTCTCATAAGGCATACTTGTTTTAAATATGCTTCAATTTCATTACTTTAATTCACATAGTCATATGGCCTCTGAGAGACAACTCTTAGGCATGATTTACAAATGATTAATGTGCTAAACAGTGTAAATATCTTAAACCTAACTTTGGTAAGTCAGAATAGATACCATGTATTTTGTCCAACACTTAATGGGCTTCCTAAGTGATCTCCCAATTTCTAGTTTTCCTTCTTTTTAAAAGATCCAAGCACTGTTGTCAGGCTTTTCATTGTAATACATGACATTAGCCACATCATCTACTCAGAAACCTGCAGTGCCTTTCTAATGCTCTTTGAAAAAGTGAGAAATTCTTAATTTGGCCTTAAAGGATCCTCTAATGCAATCCCATATACCTTCCATTGTTCACGCTACATGGTGCACTGGTCTCTTTCTGCGTATTTGCTTACTGTAACAATTTTAATATTAGGTTTTAGAGCATGTAACCAAAGGTGAAATCTATATTCCTTAGGATCAGCTCTTTTTTAAAATTTACTTCTGAATAGTTTTAAATTTGCAAAAACAAAAATTGAGGTAATACAAAAAGCTCCCATATACTGTATACTCCACTTCCCATATTTATAGGTCATATTATATGTGGTTCAATTAATGAACCACATCCAGCCTTAACTTTCATCAGAGCTCCTTATATCTCTCCCACATCTTCCAGCCTCTCACCATTGTTCCTTGAGAATGAGAGTTTTGTCTTCTGTTTTATCTCCTACATATAAGGAAGAGCTTACAGGATTTTTTTTTTTTTTTCTGTCAAGCTTATTTGACTCAACACAATGTATCACAGTTCCAGCCATTTGGCTGCAAATTATAGGAGGCAGCATTTTAGTACAGTGGGTTAAGCCTCTGCTTACATCGCTGGCATCCCTTACTGGAGTGTTGGTTCAAGTCTCAGCTGCTCTGCTCCCAATCCAGCATTCATGCTAATGCACCTGGGAGGGCAGTGGATGATGGCTGAAATACTTGGGCCTGTGCCACCTATGTTAGAGACCTGAATCTGTTCCTGGGTTGACCTGACTTGACTGTTGGAGCCATCTGGGGAGTGAAGCAGTAATATGGATAATCTCTCTTCTCCTCCGTCACTCTGCCTTTCAAAGAAATCTGCTCTTTTTTATAAAATAGATTTCATATTAACAGGCAAAGTTTTTAAAGACTTGTTAGTTTGAAAGGCAGAGCAACAGAGGGAGAAACAAATCTTCCATCGTCTGAGTCATTCCCCAAATGATCTCAATAGCCAGGACCAGGCCAGGCCAAAGAAAGAAGCTGCTTCTGAGTTTCCTAAGTGGTTGACATGTTTCATAAGCATATTGGCAATCCTGCACTGCTCTCCCAGGCACATTAGCAAGAAGATGGATTGAAAGTGGAATAGCTAGGAGAGGAACCAGCACCCATATGGGATGCTGGTGTTGCAGGCAGCTGCTTAACTGGGTGCACCACATTGCCTGCCCTATGTGCAAAGTTTTTGATGTTTTGGTTATTCTCTTTAGGTCATTTTAAGGTTCGTATGTTTTCATTGAGAGTTAAAGAGCACTTTATTTATTTTAAAAGTAATTATGTTATAAATCCTCCCAGATCAAAGGCCTTCATAAGGTATTACTTTTGACACAAACTTCCTTCCACAACTGTACTTCCCTTTTTTCCTTTGGAGAACTGTTACAATAACGTCAATTGAGATATTAAATATTATCATATATTGACATCACATTGCTATATTATTAAATGTATTAATGTTAAAAATCTCTAACTTATTAGACAGTTTAGATCATAGAAATAAGCAATACCTCAAACAAAAACCTTACGCAATGCAGAAACTTTCAATATGGTACTAATCAGAACCTCAGATTACATTCAGATCTCTGTCCCTTCATATGAACTGTGGGAGGAACCTAAGGACTTCTACATATTTGTGTTCAGAATTAAGCCATTTTGGAGTCTTCTTTAAAATCTGGATGTTTTGATCAAGTTTCTAGTACTAATTTTTTTTTGTTCATCTATCTATATTTTAATTATCTCTACTTAACAAATTATGAGATGATAGTCTCCATGTTGTCCTTTATACAAATGTTATTAAACCTTATGCTAGGTAAAATATGCTAGTTTAGTATCTTCTTGGTGCTTCAGTTTCCTCAGCTATAAAATGTCAATATTCAACCCAGGTATAAGGAATACATGTTTTATAGTTTCTACTATTCCACACTTATCTGACAAAACATTGATATCAGTAGATACTAATGTAGTCTATTGATAATATTTCTTTGTAATTTTGATTCTCAAAAATTATGAAAGACAGGTATTATGCAGTATGATTTTTACATTCCATAATTTTACTAATTGTCTTTTGGATAGAGAAAATATTAAACATATCAGTGGCTATATTCAAAATGAAGAAAATTTTATTGATGATTGTACAAAACTTTCCATCCCTTAGAGACTGTGACTTTTAATAGTCTACAATAGTCTCTGTGAGAACCTAGTTCTGAATATAATCTAACAGAGTATACATATATCTCTATGTATATCCTAACATCTGTGTGTCTATATAATTATTACAATTTACTTCCCATGTTTAACTTGTGGTCCATTTTGAAAATATTGCTTCACCCATTGACTTAGGACTCACTTCTACATGTTCTCAAAGAAATGAGTTCATTATGGTTTCAAGCAAATCTTGGCTGGCTGGCATGCTGAGGTTTCCAAGGTCAGGTCTGTGTGTCTTCTTTGGGTTCCTGACAGCAGGAACCGTGCCTGTATCATTGTCTGTGCTCATAGCTAATTACTGAATAAATTGTTCATATACCTTGGCAGTCCTGTGCTGCTTGGTAAACATTTATGTATCTAATGAAGACAATTATTATGAAGAGAATACAGACAGTGTCTGTGTTTTATATGTGAAAATCTACATGCCATGTTGATGGATACTAAGTCCACAGAGAGCTCTTTTAGCCATAGACTGCTCCCTGCCCCATCCCTGGGGATTTCTCGCTTTCACATCAATCTTTCTGCTGCTATTGACTGCTCCTTCTTAGGCTAAAATCATACTCTCATCACTCTTACAGGTACCAATTATATTTCTCACTTTTAAATACATTTATTTGAAAGATTGACTTATTTAAAAGGGAGAGTTACTTAGATTTTCAGTCTGTTGGTTCACACCCCAAATTGCTGCTACAGCTGGGGCTGTACCACGCCAAAGCCATGAGTTTCATCTGGTCTCCAGTTCTTACGTCATGCTCCCCTGCTTTCCCTGATACATTGCCAGGTACTCAAACTGGTGCCCATAAGGGATGCCAGCATTGCAGCCAGCGGCTTAACCTGCTGTGCCACAATACCAACCCCATTCTTTCCTACTCTGTAGATAACCAACATTTGTCTCAAGATTAATTACTATAATTACCTTCCAACTACTCATCGATTGTTTATTAAACCTAACCACTAACTGGCTTCTTCAAGTACTCTTTTAAAACTTTTCTTAACTCCTAATTCAGAAAACCCAATATGAATCACTTAGTTTTTATTTCTCTTGGTATGTCTAATTTTTTCTCTTCTCTTGACTTCTAATATGTTGCTTCTTAAGAATTCTTTGATATAGCTAAAAGACATTGAAGAATTTTTCTCTGTTCATTAAGTAGCTTATCATACTACTCATTGACATATGACCTTGGATAAGTTATCTATCTTAGCCTGTATTTTCTCAGCTGTAAAATGGTAATAATGTTGAATGTTGAATGTACTTTCACGAACCTTAGTGTATACTTAGTGTATACTTTCACATACCTTAGTGTATACTTAAAGTTTAATAAGCACTCACTAAAAATAAAAGCACATTGTCAGAAACATGTAAAGTAACTGTGGGGGCTGGCACCATGGTGCAGTAGGTTTATCCTCCGCCTTTGGCAGCAGCATCCCATATGGGCACCAGTTCTAGTCCTGGCTGACCCTCTTCCAATCCAGCTCTCTGCGATGGCCTGGGAAAGCAGTAGAAGATGGCCCAAGTCCTTAGGCCACTGCACCTGCATGGTAGACCGGGAAAGATCACCTGGCTCCTGGCTTCGGATTGGCACAGTTCCAGCCGTTGTGGCCATCTGGGGAGTGAACCAATGGAAGGAAGGCCTTTCTCTCTGTCTCTACCTTTCACTGTCTATAACTCTACCTCTCAAATAAATAAAATATTTTTAAAAAGTAACTGTGGGTGAATGTTTAAGTGAATATCTTGCTCTGCAGACCAGATAGTCCTTTTGCTGCTATGGATACCACGTTGGCTGGGAGAAAGAGATGGCATAGGTTGGTGAACAAGCCCTTTTTAATATATTTGTTGTAAACAGGCAGCAATCTTCATTACATTTTTTTTTTTCAAATTGTCTAGTTTCTAGGTGATAATGAGTTCTTTATTCTTTTCTGGCAATCGGGGTAGAGTGGTAAAGGGATATTTGGAGTAATTTCTTGGGAAAATAGCCAAGTTTAAGAATATTGAACATGCGTTGTGGTGTAGTGGGTTGAGTTGCTGCTTGGGGTGCCCGAATCCCATGTTGGAGCACTAGTTTGAGTACCAGCTACTCTACTTCCTGCCTGGGAAGGCAGCAGATGATGGCTCAGGAGTTTGGGTTTTTGCTATCCATGTGGGGATCCAGATGGAGTGCCTGGTTTTAGGTCTGGCACAGCCTGGCTGAGGGCATGTGGGAAGTGAACCAGTAAATAAAAGATCTCTCTCTCCCTCCCTCAGTTTCTCTCTCCTTCTCCCCTCACTCCCTTTGTCCCTCTCTCCTTCCCCCTCCCACCCTTTCTCCCCTTTCCCTCCCAATTGTCACTCAATTAAAAAAATCTTTTTTTTCAAGTTTC
Organism: Sylvilagus floridanus; assembly: GCA_949820135.1. Taxonomy (NCBI): domain Eukaryota; kingdom Metazoa; phylum Chordata; class Mammalia; order Lagomorpha; family Leporidae; genus Sylvilagus; species Sylvilagus floridanus. The sequence goes on from OX463242.1 coordinate 59,251,937, forward strand.
AGCTAATTTATATAATAAGACATAAAGTAGTTCGTAGTTTGTGTCAAATGCTGGGCTTGGATAATTTGGTTAAGCCTGAATATGCTTTTTTAAAGTTAACAAACTCCTTACATTAACTTAAATTCCTGGTATGCATGTGTTCATTTCACAAATATTTTTAAACTATCCATGTATTCAGCATGGTGCCAGCTGCTTGGAATACAATGGTAAACCAACAAAACTACTTCTTTGAGAGCTTACCATCTATAAATAAATGAATATTTTATCTGAAGCATACTGTGAAAATCAACAATGAACATTTCTTAAAGTAATTAGGAAACTATGTTAAAAGCTTTACTCTGGTACTCTTTTAAAAGTGCCACTATAACTGAGTGTGTAGATACATCCCAATAATGCCATTGAGCTCTGAATTAGAGGAAACTGTGCCAGTTTTTCTTGTTTAAGGTTTGACCTTTAACAATATATTTAGTCCATAGTTTGATGTAAAAATACATTTAATTTTCTCATAATTCTTATAAAATTATTCTAATATTCACCTATTTTGTATCATACCTAATAAACGACTTTTCTGGAGTTAACAGGAGAAAGATTGATTTTTTTTTAGTATAAATTCTGACTATAAATAAGTTCACCTGAGTTAAATTGCCAGTCGTGCTTGGCAGAAGTCAAAGGTATGAATCAAATATACATAATGTATATGTCCAACCAGTAGAAAACACCCTCATGTAATTTGTGATTCTATTATTCTTCAGTGCTGCAGTGCAAGAAGAGACATGGTTTATAGGAACCTATAGCTGGTCTTTCTCAGATGCATGTTCGCAATCTATTTTTTTCTCTATTCTAGTGATGTGTGGCTATTGCCTCTAATCCATGCAGCATATGTACATTTAAAGTGAGTTTGCAAATATTATGATCCAAAGAAGAAACAAGCTGTTATTTCACTCAGTGTTGCATTGTTTATGAGGTTAGTGGAATGAGAAAGGAATTTTTAAAGGCGTTCATAATTTCTTTGTATTTTTCTCAGTTGTAGCCCAATATGTGTTGAACATAACAAAAAGCATTTTCCAAGGCTGAAGCTTATGCTTTTCAAACATACATCTTTCAAATCTGCTTAAGTTGTTACTGTGCAACCCAGTTTTATTTTTTCATCTATTTGCATTTTTGGATGTGTTTCTCTCACTGCCAGGTTATTTGAGCTGGCGGCTGCGTAGTATAGATAGTGAACTTGCCATACGAAAGTGTCTCCGTGGAAATCACCTGGGGCCGAGAGTTCCGCTTTTCTCACCTTATCATATCTGGAACACAGATTTGCTCTGCTCGTCATATTTTGGCATCCGTGAATCACCATCATGTTGTCATATTCACAGTTACAAAGTAGCCTATGGGAAAGGAGCCAACTACTTGAGGCACTTGCAATGGGGGGAAAAGTCTGATTTCAGCATTATTCATTGGAAATGCTATTTGTGAAAGCATTTACTTCAGTTTCTGAGATGCTGGCAATAACTTTAATAGGCAATGCATAATTCTGCTTTTTTAGAAATGTTCCTCTGTGCTGAGCCAGTAATTACCTAAAACCATGAATAAAATAGAAAGCATAGGAACAGAAGTGGGTAATTATCCATCATTTACTCAGATTTTATCAATAGTACCTGCTAATTAAACGGACAATGGGCAAGTCATGTCAATATAGGTGATTTATTTTAATTCCCTCAAACATGTTGGGCCCTTACAATTTTACCCTTCCCTTCACAAACCTGTGTATGTATGTGAACAAAAATAAGAATAAATTTTAAAGTGATATTTTCAACAAATAAACTCAGTGTATATACCAAAAATTAGGGCAAATGAATTTGTAAAAACAAGAATTACAAGAAAGGTTCAAATAAAGGTTTAAAAAGGTATAATCCCTAAGCATAAATTCCGCTAGAAATAGATGTAAATTGGTACTATTTATTTCTACTTAGTAAATGTTTCTCAGAAGGTGCACATATTACTTCATACGTTCTTTGAATTAAAGAGTGACCTTGTTTAATAACAGGAGATATGGCACACCCACTTGAGAAACACTGAATTAATTTTTTTTTTGCTTTTTTATTTTATTCTACAGAATCAACTATTCAGTTTGTACCAACTCAACTCACACCTACTGTTGAATTATGAATATTTTCAATAATTTCCCACTAGTAACTTTATACATGCTTTGCTTCTGTGTCAAGGATTTGAGATGACAAGATGGCAGGTGAACGCAGAGATGAGAAAAGCCATTCATTTTCAGAAAAGCGTGAAGCTACTCCCTTAGTCAGCATTTAAAAAATATTTCATAGCATGCCAGCTCTGCTGGTATACTTTGAAAAAGAAATCTCAAAGGGTTGTTGCACAATAATTTGGTGAATGGTACACATTCAATGAGTATCAGTATTTAAAAATGGTTGTGAAATCCACCGATAAAAACAGGTGTGTGAAAAGAAAACATTTTTCAAGTATATTTGGGCATGAATTTTTTTAATAAGTAGTGGTAGAATTCAGGTATCACATTTTAGTTGGGAAATCTACATTAAAGAAACTCAGTATGCCTGTTTAGAAGGACCTAAGTATTTTTTCAAAGAAAAGAAATGATGAGTCCATATCCTAAAGCAACCAATTTGTGCCTAGTATTTCTCATCATCATCTGAAAAACATGAATTATGTTTAGTAATCTATTTTTTCATAACTTAGAATCTCCATCTGCTTTACTCACAACACTGTGTTTTCTAACAGATTTTCACAAGGGAGGGATCTGATTTTTCAATTCTTTAGATATAATCAGAGGAATAACAAGCATTTATTTGGGGACATGTAAACTGTTTTGGAGAAATACAACCATATCAAATAGGATAACCTTACTTTAAAAAAGACAAAGAGTAATGCTCTAATAAAAGGTGCCTACAAATGAATGTGACACAGACCAAGAGTCTAACAAAAATTAAGCAAAGAGTATGAACAGGCAATTTAAAAAAAAGTGAGATCATTCCATAACTTGTTGGCAATGTTATATTTAAAATGTATACCATTAACTCAGTAATTCTCAACCTGGAACAATTTTATACTCTCCCTAACCCAACATTCAGTAATGTCTGGAGCCAATTTTGTTTGTCATAAACATAAAAGTGAGGGAGGTGTTATATAGTGGATAGAGCTGAGATACCATGAAACATCATTGAATGTACACGTGCTCTAGACTTGCCCTCACAAAAAATCTGGGCATAAGAAGTATAGCACAGTAGACTGAAAGAATCGCTTTGATCTGTAATCATATATGCAGCATAACCACTTCAATATATGCCTCACACTTGATATGGATAGCATTTAAATATTTTTTCCTCACCAGTTTTGTCTTTCAATACCATCTTGATAACTGAAAATATATTCTACTTTGCTAATCTATTTTGTCACTCTGAAACCATGGAGTAGTACTTAATTCCTTTCTCACACTGTCTCACCAGTTCATCAGCACATCCTTGTGAGCTCTACCTACATCATCCATTTCTCTCCATCACCTTTGTCACCCTCATGCCTGACTTCCCAGCCCTCTAGCCTATTCTGCTGCAACAGCTTTGCTGTTCTCCCAGGTACATCGCTTGACACATGCTCACCAGCCATGCAGCTCCTGAAGAATTCTCTTAAATACATAAATTGGATCACATTGCTGCTCCTTTCAAAAACCAGTGGCATTGCTTTGCATTCAAAAAATGGCCCACATGGTCCAAATCTGGTCCCATGCCCACATTAGGTTTGGTTACAGGCCATCTTGCTCATAGCAGATATGGATTCCTCCTCACAGATTCTGAGACTTGTTTGTCCCTTTGGGGTCTCACTCTTGGACATCCTTATTCTGGAATGCTCTTAAGTCAAATCCACCCAAACCAGCTGTTTCTTGTCACCCATTTTTATCTTAGATTAAGTGTCAAATCAGACCCATGCAAAAGCAGTGACTTCTGTCACCTATTGGCACAATAATGCCAACTTGTTTTATTACATAGTACTTAAGATTGTTTTGCTTATTTTCTTTTTATAATGTTGGAAACTCAAATGTGTCTTTGATAGTCTCTTTGCTTAACCTTAACTGATGCTCAACAGTTATTCATGCGCTGATTTTCAGCAATGAATAGAGTAAGAAATGAGACATTTGCTATAAAAAAAAAATCCTGACACTGAAGCTTAACTTAGAGGCAATAATTCTAGAAGTGAATAAAATCACGGAAGAGTATGCATATATATGAGATAATAGCATTCTTTCCAAAAGGTTACATTTCTGCCCAAAATAATGTCACTTCTCCCATTTGTCTTCTCTTCTAACCCTTTCATAGAAATAATTCTGTGTTACCTGAGAGTATATTTACTCCTATTTGGTCTCCAAGTCAATTACATGTTGCTGACAGGTGGAAGATGGTTATTTATCTTTGCACTGTAGCCTACAGTTAGATCTAAAAAGGTAGATTCTTTTCTGTTTGGCTAACATACTCCAAATTTTATGTATCAGTTGGTAATAGGTATTCTTCTAATCAGACTTTTTTCTTATCTGGTATGCTGTTGGGTTCTGGATAATTGAGGCAATATTGCATTTCATGTTTAGCTGATATCATAAATGTTATGTGATAGCTACCATAACAGTGTAGAACAATATATTTACTAAAATAACTGTAAATGTTAACACATCCTGAAGGCCAGTGATGTACCAAGCCCTATTTTAATAAATTTATATGCAGTAATAAATTTAATCCTCACAATTGCCCTATAAAATATTATTTTACAGCTAAAGAAATCATGCAGAGAAACAGCATATCCTGGGTCACACTTTAGTAACTACTGAGATGACCTTTAAACTCAAGCAGCAAGACTCCCAAGTCAATACTGTTAACCTGTAGCTATTCCCTTTTGATAAATAATCTGTAACAGATTTTTAAATAGGCTTTATACTTTTAAAATAACAAGATTCTTTCTACCTAAATGCAACTTTTTAAAATGCTGCAGACTGGCTGCCATATACTCTACACAATTAAACATGTCTCAACCCTTCAGTAACTTCAGTGATAAATAAGATTTCTGCTTTATTTATGCATGACAAATTCTTTTTTATCCTCTGTGAATACACTAACATCTCTCTCCACATAGTAGAGTGGGGGAGGATGAAAACCAGGAAAATGAATTACTCTAACAATGTATTTTGGCAGCGTAATGGTCCATTTCTAACAAAGAGCAAAATAGACATTACATGACATGCTCTTATTTGAGATAATCTTTTAAGTTTGGCGATGATTAACAATCCAAATAAATCAATGTGAACAAAATTTAAGAATGAAAAGATAACAAGCCCTTTTTAATTGTCTTCTGTAAAAAGGAATATATTTGTTCCTTAGAACTATGAAGAACCATGCTAATTTTCACAAAAAGCTTAAGATTCAACGTTCTCAGCCAAATGTTCACATAACAGCCATGAAATGCACAAATAAAAATCTACATTAAAAGAACATTAGTGGCTAGCCTGAAACAGAGAAATGACAAATTTCAGAGTAAATGTCTTGCTAGGTAACTGATTCAGCTCTAAGAGCCATCTGCTCTCTTTTCATGCTCCATATCCACTGTCCTCTACCAACGTAGACACGGACACGGTTTTTGGTTCCCTAATTAAGTGGAATCAATGTGGAATGGCAGGGCAGGGCCACACAACCTTTTACAGTTTGTTTTTTGACAAGGTAGTTGTCTGTTAGTGATTAGTTTTCCCAGGGATACTGCAGCAAAGTGCACTATATGTTCATTTCATAGATTTCCACCTTATTTATTAAATAGTCACTTCATAATAATTCTTTGAGCTAATTAAAAGGATTTGTACCATCGCTGCTTTACAGATGAAAAAATGTGGTGTATAGGACTAGTTATGTAACAAGACCAGAGTTTGGAGTGAAGCTGATAGGTTCATGGTAGCTTCTTGGTAGCTGGTGGCTGATGTAAAATCCTTCTTCTACCACAGAGTAGCTGGAAGACCTTGAGACAGCAAATATCTTTAATTTTTTCAATTATAAAATGAATATTATATATTTAAATGTTAAGCAAGCCTACTTTGGCTGAACTTCAAACACTTGAAACTTTAAATACCTGAAGGTATACTCACCATCTTCTTCTCTCATCTTAAACACTTCCTGTTTCTCTTCTAATTTTGTAAATGATACTTTAGTCCCTGAATCCAGAATTCAGAAAGATAGTCCATAAATCTCTGCTCTTGGATAGTTAAAATGCTCAGTTATGCTTTTAAATACCTTGGGAATCTCTTCCTGTCTTAAATTCCCTTTGTTGCTATGTCAGAACTTCAATCATTTCAACTATGAGTTGATGCGAAAGTCTCTTCAACTTGCCTATTTGATCTACTGTATCACTCACCATATAGCTCACTTGGTTATCAAAATCAGAAATCTGATATCCTCTTTAAAAATCTTCCACGTTCTCTCAGTTTAAGAAGCGGAAACATTTTGACAAGACCTATACAATGATTTAGACCTTCCAACATTGCTTCTTGACTTTTCTCCAAAGACTTGCGCCAATTTGGCCAAAGTGATCCTTGAGGTAATCCCAGCATTCAAGTTTTCTGAGTCATAGGACTTTGTTCATTTTCCAGGGTGGTTCACACCCACCCACTCTTTGAAAATCGCATTTTGCTTCAATGTCCAAAGAAGAAAAACTGTCTTGCACATTGAACAGTGAATGTGTAACACAGAGGAAAGGAGGAAAATGTGACCAGAGTAGTGAGCATGTAAAACAAGGTCATTTCAAAATCCTCAAAGCCACGTATTCAATTTGTCCTGCTTTGCTTATCCATCTTTGGATAGTTCACTGGCAGGCAGAGCTCCTGAAAGGAAGAATCTGTTCCTGCTTCTAACAGAATGGTGGCCATGCCATGCAGAAAATTCTCTCAGAGAGGTTTTGTTGATATGGTTAGAATGGAGCCAGAACCTTTTCGAAATGGGGAATGCTCACCTCCCTTTACTCTGCTTATGCGTAGATCATCATCAGTGCATTCTCTCTCTTTCTCTCTCTCTTTTTTTTTTTTTTTTTTTTTTTTTTTTTTTTGACAATCAGAGTTAGACAGTGAGAGAGAGACAGAGAGAAAGGTCTTCCTTTTTCTGTTGGTTCACTCCACCAAGTGCTACTACGGCCAGCGCATTGTGGCCGGCGCGCTACAATGATTCAAAGGCAGGAGCCAGGTGCTTCCTCCTGGTCTCCCATGCGGGTGCAGGGCCCAAGGACCTGGGCCATCCTCCACTGCATTCCCGGGCCACAGCAGAGAGCTGAACTGGAAGAGGAGCAACTGAGACAGAACTGGCGCCCTAACCAGGGCTAGAACCCGGTGTGCCAGCACCACAGGTGGAGGATTAGCCTAATGAGCCGCGGCGCCGGCCCATCAGTGCATTCTGGACTATGCTTCTGTCTGCACCATCACCATGCCTTTGGGTGGAGCTGTAAATGCTGTCTGCTGCTCTCCTTCTTGGAAAGAAGCTGGTGAATGAGAAAGAGACTGGGAAATGGCAATTCTAGCTTGTCAAAAAGGAGACTGGGAATCTGTTGATGGCCTTCACTGGAGCTATCTGTCTAGATGCATGGCATACTGCTTTCATTTTGAGATGTTTAATTTTTTTATTTTTTATTTTAATTATTGTTTATATTATTTTTATTATAGTTTAGTGCGAAGAATACTAAAGACGTTTTACATGTTCATTTAGTTTCTATTACTGGTCATGTGGGTAACCATCGGCTTTTAAAGCTCATCAGCTGGGCTGGCACTGTGGTAAATGCTCTGCCTGTGATGCAAGAATCCCATTGGGAGCCTGGTGCAGTTCCAGCCAATGTGGCCATCTGGGGAGTGAACCAGCAGGTGGAAGACCTTTCTCTCTGATTCTCCCTCTCACTGTCTGTAACTCTACCTCTCAAATAAATAAATCTTAAAAAACAAATCAATAAACTGCATCAGTCATCTATGTGTTATCTCCTCAAAGCTGAGCACATTTCAGCTAAATTGGTAACTATTACTCCACAGCTGGTTGACTATATGCCCTGGCTTGCTCAGACTAGTCCTGGATCACCTTGAGTGTGTACTGGCACTTCATCTGCTAACTGCTGTTTGTAAGTCTCAAAAGCCTCCCAGTTTGAACAGTAAAGCTCACCTTCATTTTATCCACAGGGGAACTAAGCAAGGGTTAAACATTGTCTCCACAGTGCTTGAAAAGACGACCCAGCAAAACACAATGACTAGATTAGAGAAGGAACCCAGGTTAGGGTTTGATGAAACTGTATGGAAAGAATGTTTGCGATCTAAAAGTTAGGTCAAGAGTTATGTAGGCCTTCTCAGCTCACACATTGCAGAGGTCTCAAGCCTGACACTGTAGAAAGAGAAGCCAATTTCAGGAACAAAAGAAACTGTGGTGTGTCTGCAGTAGGAAATTGAGGAGCAAGTTGTGAGATATTAGAGAAGTCAGGCTCCAGTCAGGTATAGGGTTTTCCAGTTCATTTTATGAGCAATGAAAAGGTCTAAAACTGAGTATATTAACTTATTTAAAAAGTTATTCTGACTTGTATATTGAAAATGGATTAGGATTAGGGTTAGGTGCATGAACTGCAAAAGAATTGAATTTTAGCAAGCTAAAATGATAACCATGAGAGACTGGAAACCCTAGCTCTGGTGACAGTAGTCGGGGAAAATAAACTGTCATCTGTATTTCAGCAACTTTATTTTCAGAAATAAACAAGATGAAAAGTTGAGACAAATATTTATGCCCTGAGTGCTTCTATTCATATGAAAGCAAAGGAAAAACCAGAAAACAACTTGCATATAGATGAATATTTGCATTACTTGTCTCATTTACTTTTAATCAGGTTTGCCCTTAATTGCTTTGAGGCACCATCAGGTAGGGAATGGGGCCTGATGTTTGCATAGGGCAGACCAGTGCAGGGCACTGGGAGCAGAGGGTCTGCTCTGCACCAGAGCCTGAACTGAGGAGCCAGGAGAATAGCTGATGGCTGCTCGCTCCATCCATCACGGAGCACCCCTCCCTGTTTCTAAATCTTATTAGGGAGTCAATCTCAGACTAGAGTGAGAAACAATTTTGCTGTCCTGACAATTTAACACCCAAGTGAACTCAGATGAATTTACAGCACGGCCCACTTCTGTTTACAAATTAGTATCTAAATGGTATCAATTTTGCAAGGATATAGTTCTTACTTGTTTTGAAGATACAATAAATATGTCAACAAAATTAAATAAATAAATACAATTCTCTAGAACTTGAGGAACCTGAATGTCAGCATTTTGGACATATATCAGCAGTGGACAGAGTGTATCTGTGGAGTATTTCATATGCAAACAAGCAGAATTCTTGAGGGTGTTATTGTTGATATTTTTGGTTTTCAATTCTTAGAAAGGAAATTTAGGTCTTGTGGGAAAGAAAGTACTTCTGTTTTTGCTGCTGCGGTTTCTTCTTCTTATACTCTGGTATATCTGTCCTTTGCCTCTGATGAGGATTAAGTATTATGTTGGGTTAAGCCAGGCTGCTTTAAGTACAGTCTTGGGTACATACTGTGTGGAACCATGACTCTGTCTTATTTCGTTTCACTGATATTTGTGAGTTGCTGCATTCACTCTCTCTGACTCTGATGACACTCAGTGAAAAGTGTACCAGCAACTCAAACAGCTATGAAATATTTGAAATGAATATATATCATATTAATAACTTCTTCCTGGTAGTAGTTTTACTTAGCAAAAATGAAACTCTGATACCTATTCCTTAAAATTTGAGGTATAGACATTAATCCATATGCTTCTGGTTATATTAAGTGGGTAGAATATGCCAGAATCCACATCCATGACCTGGGTAATGTTCAGTGTCATTTCTGTCTTTGTTCTCAGACATGAAACTCATTAGCTTTTGTGGTTTTAGTGCATATGTGATGAAGAGAATAGCACTTAATTATTACAACTAAGGAGGTGATCTTCTTTGGGGTCAAAGAAACTAAATGAGATCAGGGAAAGATTATTTTTAAAGGCACTTTATTAATTGTGTAAATTATAAAAATGTATCATTCCTTATATTATTTACAGGATACCAATAAATGATAATGTTTTCTTTTAACAGGCAATTTGCTGCCCAAAGTGTGTTTTCCTTTTAAAAGGTAAGTGCCTTTTAAGAAATATTATATAAAATTATCATGGTTTCTGATTTATAGCTTTGAAGAGCCTATTAATTTTCAAGCCCCGTGGCTGACAGCCGTGTTGTTCAAAGGCAAGGATATATAGTATTAATTATCTTAAGCCCCAGATTATTGTTCATGGTGCTGACATTGCGTAGAAAGGACAGACTGGCACATTTTTCTATTTTAGTAAGAATAATTAATTAACTTGGTGATTTTAAAAAGAAATACCTGTTGAAGTGAGATGCAAAGAGCACAGTTCAGTTTGATCACATTTGTTTCAGTTCCACATGGATTTAGAAAATTTTCATGGAAATTATCAGCAACATGGGATGTGGGCTGTTTTATAAATTGGTTTTTGTTTGTTATTTGGTTGGTTGGAATTAGAGAATATGTTATTTTTAAAAGTAAAAATGGTTGCATCTTTAAGATAGTAAGTCTGTATATTATTCACTGGACTATATGAATATTTTCAGGTTTCATAATGTTAGTTTTGAACATGAGTTAAATTTTAAAATTGACTCAGTCTGGTTTCTACATTTTCAGGAGTTCTATGAGGCTTGAAAACTAAATGCTTAAGTAGAGGCTGGTTTCTATTTCGCTAGGGACCAAGAAATGTCCAGGTCTGTGGTTTATCTTTCAGTTGAACTTTTCTTGAGGATTTACCTAGACAGTAAAAAGATAGTCTTTCCTTTTCATAAAAAGCAATTTGTACAGTCGTCAAATGATATCTTCAATAGCTTCCATGGCAAACACCAATCAATTACTGCTCTAGGTTTAAACCTCCCTTGTTTTTACTATCATTGTTTAACTTAGGAATCTTGTAATGAAACTCATTATTAGGGAATTTATATCTTGCTTCTGGTTGTAATGACAGAACAGCTCTCTGTGTACTTATGTTGTTAAGATCACTACATTTATAAATTATAACCTTTTCCTCCATCTAATAACTGTTTATTTACATCATCATATTTCCATGATAAGGTAAGGTTTTTTATCAGCTTGGTATACATTATTGCTAACCATCACGTCAAGCCATGTAGTTAGCAAGGAAGTGCATTTCATGGCCACTTGGCATTTTGAAAACACTGTCGCTTTACAAAGATCTGCATTATTATGGTAAGAATCCATAAAACTGTTAAATAAATGAACAAGAAATATTTTTAAAAGTCATAGTTCACAAGATTTGCAACTTCATAGCAGGCATTAGGTAGGTAGAATTGCAACCAAGTTCTTGCTAATCCAATCTTAAGCTATGTATGAGGGGTCTTCAGAAAATTTAGGAAAATGGAAATAAAAGGAATGTTTCAATCCAAAGACACTTCAAAATTCATACACTGTTTTTCAACATTACACATTTTCTGTAACATGTTTGAGGACACCTTTGAATGTATAGATTTCACAAACATTTTATGATGTACAACTTATTGTAGCCAATGTTCAGACTACACTGCACAAAAATAAGAGAAATAAAAGTAATCATTTCCCAGTGTCTTTTTCCCTCCATGTGAATATTAAAGAGAGAAGAACATTGACTTTGCATTCTTAAAAGTCATGGAGTTAGCTCCAGTTCTTTCTAGCTGTGTGACCTCAGACAAACTAAGCTCTCAGAGACTCTGCACATTTTTCAAACTGGGTGTAATAATACCTTGTTGTGCAAGATTGTCCTGAAGATGCAGACACCAATTTGCTAGTCCCTGCTTTCCTCTAAGAGTAAATCTCTTATGCTCAGACAGCCCTAGACAAACTTCCTATTGTTCTATCTGATAAAACTACATTTATGGTGGGATTTTTTTTCTTTCTTTTGTGTACATAAATTGATCCCAAGGTATACTCACCTAGAAGGGCATTGCAGTTTTAAACTAAAGGCTAGTGCCTTGCTAAACTCTACAAAGATGCTACAAAAATGTGTTGGTAGTGTCCACATGTAAAGCCAGGGGATTGACCCACAGAGTTGTTGTGACCTCAGTAATTCCATAGATACCTTAAATATATTTTTTGATGTTTTTTTCCTTTCAGTGTCCTTTCTTAGACTTATTTGCTACACAGAGTGCTAGTGCTGTTTACTATGCATTGAAGCTTGGAACTAGAGAGATCTTCCAGCTATTATTCCTTGATCTAGAAAAGTATCTCCTTCCTGTTCTTTTTCATCAAAATCTACTGGTAACCCAGGTTACTGAGAGGCTGAAAATGGCTCAACATCCTTGGTAGAAAGTATCTTCACCCACTGACGTCTGGTAGCGGTTTAACCTAAATGCAAAGGGATTCAATGCTGTTGTTGATATGAGGGATAACTTGTTGCCAGAAGTCTTTCACAGGCAATCAAATAAATAAAACATACATATATTTTATATGTGTGTGTGTATAGTTGAGAGAGAAATGTAGATATACATATATATATATACATACAAGACCTCATATTTATTTTCTTTCTCTCATTTCTAAAAGCAGATAAAAACTTGAAATAGACTATCAGTCTTGTGCAAATTTTAAACACAGTATTTATTTTAAATAAAGTCTCTACTGCTGTCCAGCCAACTCCCATATATTTTGTTTCCCTCAAAATAATAATAATAATATATATAATATTAAATATATATAATATATAATATAATATAATAATATATAATATAATAATCATTTACATCTTTAATCATACTTTACTTGTCACAAATTGCCATGCATTTCAACCCAGTAATTCTTTTCAGGTTGGAAGGAAATAGTGTTTGTATTTTTAATAAGGAAACTGAGGAAGAAGTGACTTGGTTAAAGTCAAAAGAGCAAACTTGGGTTAATACTGGAGTTTCTGAGACTAAAACCAGTGCAGGAGTGCTAATAGTATTCTATCATGTAAAGCAATTTATATGCTATTTCCCTTCTTTGGATTTGCTCATACATATGGAAATATGAGAAAGAAGAAAACCAAATAAAATGTACTGCACATGGTAATATGACTCAGCTCTTCAATAAGACAGACTCTCACCAGGCTACTTGCCAGGATAAACTTACTGTTGACAGGGAGCCTGGTTTTTTTTTTTTATTGAAAAAAAGCCCAAAATGAAAATAGTTTACAAATGATAAATGAGATTTTCATTTTAAGTAGAATTCTCTACTTGAATAATGCAATGTATATGTGACACTGATAAAGATCTTAAGAAAAATAGACAGCCCTACATGCTCAGTTTTGCTGGGCACAGGTAATTAATTTTGTTGATTTAGAAATACAGATAGTAGATTTCCCTAAGAACATTTTTACTGACCATTAATGTCATTCTAAGTGTTTTAATAACAACTAATTTAAAATACTCTATATTTGTTGATTGCTACATTGGTGTTTTGTGTTGATTTCTTTTCCATTGTTACTGGAACATTAACCTTGGTTTAGTGCTCCCAGAAAATACTTTCCTTTATCTCAGTCCTATCAACTATATAAGGATAAATGTACATTGGTTTATCTCATTCTTCTTGGGCCAAAACCTGTTGATAACTATGCCTGTCATAAAACAGTTACTTCGGCAATCAAAGAGAAGTTGTATGGTTTTCATTTGTTTCTTGGTTGTTTTCAACAGTAATCATATATTAATGTTTAATAAATTCATACAGTGATGTTACAATGATCCTAAGAGTAGACTTATCTTGAGTAATCCATGCAATGAGTTTATCTGGGTTTATAAATTACAATTTGGACAGGGCTATCTATTATAAGAATTGTGAACAACATGAAAAATACTCAAATCTAAAGTTAACACCTCTGAATGCAATTTTTCCTAGAATAAATATCTAGATAACTTTATTCTTTACATCTAGGATGTCTTCTCTTGCATTATTTAAAACCCATCTCAAATGTTGGTTTCTTTTTATTTTGGATCATTATTATCAGTCATTTTCAGTAACCATAAAGAGATCCAAAAATCATTGTACTTTGCTCTCTTGAGTCATAGCACCTCTTTCATTTCTGAGTCAAGTTCTATGCTTCTTTATACTTTCAACTTTTGAAGTATTTTCATTCAATTTGGTCATTACTGTAAGTCATAACACTGTTTCAGCTAAATATTCAAGGCATAGAAAACCAGATAGAATTTTTTAAATGAGTTCCATTATTCATAGAATAAAACTCAACATTCTTTATATTCTCCTGCATATTGTCACACATTCACTCTATTTTACATTTATCCTAAAATAAATACGTTTGTCTCACTCAGCTTCAGAGAATGGTTCACAGGAGTGCAGATATCTGTTAGAATCACAGTACAAAATTCTCTTCTCCAAATTCCCAAGACTAATTTTCTTTACTTAAATAAATACAACCAGTACAAAAATTTATGTTGAAAATAGGTATTATAATTTGAGTCATGTAATAAAATGAACAGAGGTCAGCTTCTCTTTGCACAATGAAATTTTCATTATAAAAACAGAACCCATTGCAGCTAATGTGTTATGGTAAATTTATACAAGAAAAAGTTTCACAGTAATCCAATTGCATCATGCCCTGAGATAACTACCACTGACATTTCAGTGTATTCTGCTAGATTTTTTTCATGTACTTACACATAAAAATGTGCTTGCTTCTGTGCAGATATTGTCTAAGTCTCTTCTTAAACATACATTTTGCATCCTATCTGTCCCATAAGGCATCTCGCTCTCTTTAATTCCAGCTTCTTTATGTTCAGTGAGTAAGGAGGCCTTGAAGAAGATCAGGAGAGAGGTGAGGTCAGATGTTTGTTCTTCTGGCTACATCCTCTCAAGATTACCTCAATTCCATGCATCTTGACTACAGCACTCAGACCCTACGTAGGCATACTAGCCTACAAAAATTTCTTCTGCTTTGTAGAAACTGTTCCTTCTCTTGTCCCTACCATTCTGGGGGTGTTAAGAGTGCTCCTTTGGAAACTAGGATTTCCTAACCATCCACCTGTGCCTTTGTATAAGATTGCCTAAACAAACCAGGAATTTTTCTAATTTGGGGAAGGTGCCTGTTGTTTCTAGTTGGAACATCGACTGATACTGTATTTTATAGTTTTACAGCCTGCTTTTGATTTTGCTCTGTATTATAGCTCTAACATCCTTGCATGTTGTTCAGTATTCTTTCACTACCTTCTGATCGGTTCATGCTGCATAGAAACCACAATTGAAGATTTAACTCTGTTTTTTTTTTTTTTTGTAGTATTGACAATTCCATAGTAAGCACCTCTGCAGAATTGTACATTTCTCTATTATTCTCTTGAGATAGATTCTCAGATGTGAACTGATACAAGTAGTTTCAAACTGGTATTTTATTATTAGTGCTGCAGATTTACAATCAAGAGAAGACTGTATCATCTTCGGCTGAGCTAAGTCTTATTTTCCCTCCAGCAGTTCAGCAATTGCTCTGAAGTCCTACTACCTGAAAATGTGAAACACTTGGCCTCCAAATTCTAGGATTTCCTCAGGATATGTTCTAAATTTTGCTTACTCATAAGATCCTCAACCCACTTTTCTTAATTGGCAACACAAGTGCTTCTATATGCCTAGAAACCAGGCCATGCTGAGCTGAGCCACAGAAGCTCCTGCAACCTGAGGGCTGTTCAAGGCTGGAGAGGCCAATCTGCTGCAAACCCTTCCGTTTGTGTCCTAGCTTCACTCATCTCCTATCCCACTTCTCTATCCAGGAGGCAAAGGCCCTATCTCCTTTATTTATCCTATCTTCCTTTTGCCCCATGAATTTGCATCTGAGGTTCACTTCTCAGTCTTTGAGATCAGAAATTTCTGTGCATTTGATTTTATTCACTCCCTTACTTGTTGCTTATTTGCCTATCTCTGAAACTCCATGGTGATTTAAACCTATCAAGGCAAGACCAAAAAAATAGCCTCCTGGGGTCGGTGCTGTGGCGCAGTGGGTTAAAAGCCCTGGCCAGCATCCCATATGGGCACCGGTTTAAGTCCTGGCTGCTCTTCTTCCGATCCAGCTCTCTGACCTGGGAAAGCAGTGGAAGATGACCCAAGTTCTTGGGCCCCTGCACCCATGTGGGAGACGTGGAAGAAGCTCCTGGCTCCTGGCTTGGATCGGTGCAGCTCTGGCCGTTGCGGCCATTTGAGGAATGAACCAGCGGATGGAAGACCTCTCTCTCTGTCTCTATCTCTCTCTGTAACTCTTTCAAATAAATAAAAATAAATCTTTAAAAAATAGCCTCCTTAGAGGAAATCAGATAAAAAATAGATTTCCTTACATCTGCAAGGCTGGAATAGAGATTTTATAAAGTGGAAGAGCAACGGAACTGGGAGAATCCAGCATACTCCAAAGCATCTGAATCCAAAACTAGGAAACATATTGAAATATTTTCCAAATTAAGTGGTAAGAAGTTCCCATTAGAAACTTAAGTTCACTTAAGAATTGTCTTATTTTACTCACCTCAATAAGTGTTAACATTGTGATATTGATCCAACTTGGTAGGTACCCAGCTTACACACTTGAAGAACTAAAGCAGTTGAAATCATGAAAAAATTAAGCAAAAAATCAGAGACACTTTTTTTTCTGTTTTTGTTCAATGGAATTAAACATTTCATACAACTAAGATACTATATTTGTAATAGTAATAATAACCTAGGTGATACAAAAATCATCACCAGAGTAATCAGCATGCTTCTACATCTTGGCCACAAGCCCAGAAAGAATAGATTTATAGAGTGGAAATCTGGAGTGTTTATAAATATTATAAATACTGCTTTCACTGAGGAAAATGTGTGTTTGGAGGCAGCAGTTCTTACAAGGGACATGTGAATTTTCCTGTGCATAATTCTCTTGAAAATATTCTTCCATTGTGTCCACCTCTGACTAAGCCAATCAAAATTAATGATGATTCTTGGGAAAGAAGGAAATAAAGAAGTAAAATGCCTTACTTCTTTGTGACTTGCCATGCAGATATTTCTCAAGCGTAAATTGCTCAGTCCCTGGACATCCTCAGAACTATTTTGAGGGACTTGTGCATTGTCTAAGATTTTTGTGGGTTCTCCTTGTATATTCATCTTTTTTTAATTTCAATTTCATTTTATTATTTTTGACAGGTAGAGTTAGTGAGAGAGAGAGAAAGAGAGAGAGAGACAGAGAGAAAGGTCTTCCTTCCGTTGGTTCACCCTCCAAATGGCCGCTACGACCGGTACTGTGCCGATCCGAGGCCAGGAGCCAGGTGCTTCCTCCTAGTCTCCCATGGGGTGCAGGGCCCAAGCACTTGGGCCATCCTCCACTGCACTCCCGGGCCACAGCAGAGAGCTGGACTGGAAGAGGAGCAACCAGGACAGAATCTGGTGCTCCAACCGGGACTAGAACCCGGAGTGCCAGTGCCGCAGGTGGAAGATTAGCCTAGTGAGCTGCAGTGCTGCCCCTGTATATTCATCTTAAAAATACTGAAACATGAATGCTAAGGATATCCTGACTAACCACATTATGATATTACATACAATGCAAATTCCAATTGTACTCCTGTTGTTTATAAGAACCATGAGAAAAGTAGAAAGGGAAAGAGTGATTGAAAGAGAAGCAATATGCTAATATTAATGATAGTTGAAACAGAGAGCTGTACTAACCAAGGCTGTACTATAGCTGGAATATTAAAAGTTGTAAAAATTAAGTCATTGCATAATAAATAATATAACCATGGGGTTTTATTTAAAGCCTATTGTAAAATTCAGTAACATGGTAATGTGCAAGTAACAATTTTATTACATTGAAACAATGCCATCACTGATAATATGTTAATCTTGTTATTTTGAGTTGTGTTGGTATTATAGACTTATTTATGAATTTTAAGATTTTGTTCAGCTGTTGGCTAATTCTAAAATCATTATTGATACACAGAAAATGAGCTTGCTCATTTCAGCTTGTCTTCTATGAATCATCTGGAGTATACTCTGATTGTATTTTATACCTCTAAACCCATATTTCAGATAAGATAAATTACTAATTTCTCACTTTATTCCCTGATCTTGCAAAATAATTGCCATATTCTTCCATAATATTCCTAGATGTGTATAGTTAGATTTCATGTATTACCTAGTATGGGTTTAGTCCTATGACAGTGTTCAATTCTTCTTAATGAGTTTGTGTTTTTCCTTTGATCTTCTATTTGGTATATTAAAACTGTTAACTATAAAATATATTATTCATATGCTCTATAATTTGGAATAAAAATTACTGATTTTTTGTAAAAAATAAAATTTTAAAAATCAACAAAATAGCCTGGCCAGAAGTAAAGAGATTGAAGTTCTAGTCCCAGTACTGGATCTGAATTTCCTGCATGATAATAAGATATGATCATTCATTATATGCAGAGATTTATTTTGGGCTCTGAGAATTACTAACATTCTAAGTGTTAGCCTTAGTGTAAAACACAAAAATATGGAGATATTTTTTCCAGAGCAAAAAATACATGATTGTGTGCATATTAAATATGACTAACTTAGGAGAACTATTGATAAAGCTTCAAATAGAAGATGTTATTTGTAGGTATAAATCAAAATAACTTTGTGCATTACAATACATATATCCAAATCCTGACATATTATTCCCTTTGTTAGTATGTGAAACTTCCACAATTTCTTGATTGTTTTAGTTTCCCCTCTGTGTATTATTTGATAATGTAAAAAACCTCAGATTCAGATCTGTGAGGCAGTCACCAAGTCAGTTCTGAATATTGTCTTTGATAATGGTACAAAAGGAAATGTTATAGAAGGGCATTATTGCCCAATATGATGTCAAATTTCAAAACTCAGGAATGATTGTTCTTTTACTAGAGATCCTGACACTGGTTTGCCTTGGATTGGTGAAAAGAAAGGAAGATTGTGTAATTCCATATGAGTGTGTACTCTCCATATGCTTTGTGTTTATGAGTCTGCAGTCATTACTCCTCTCATTATGGAAATATTCATGGAATCAGAGACCAGAGATTTTACTACTGACTGACAGTCAAACTGAATGAGAATAAGTTTGTTCAGAAAATGGGATAGAACAAAAATAAGGTTTGTATGACATTACTGTAGTAAATTGGAAGTTTTAAAAATGACAGTTTGAAATAATTGTTTCAAATGCAAATTTCAGGAAAGCATACATGAATTTTTTTCAAGCAGTTTGAACAGATCAATTAGATAGGTGTAAATATACATTCAAGAAGATATTGGTCTTTATAATTAGCTCTACCCATAGAAAAATCTAGAAGTTCAGCAACATTCTTCCAATTCATAGACTAATTACCATATATTTGTTTTGACACATCAGGGATTCTTTTAATTCATGTTGGCAACAAAATGTACATTCTTAATTTTTTTCTCTCTTCTTCAGGAGAATCCAGAGATAAAAGTGCTATTTCATTAGTCTCTGACCTTTATGATGCTGCTTCCAAACATCCTTATTAGTAAAATATGATGGAAGTGCCTTTAGGGAAGAAACAATGAATATTTATTTAGGAACTGGCTTTTGGCCATTTTTTTCTGTACCCTAAAGGCATAAATACTATATACCAGTGCATTGCAATTCCCATGCACTTAGTATTTTTTTCCCACACATTTGTGAAAGCTGGGCCTGTCGGCTTGATGCTTTCTAGAATTCATTTGTGAAAGGCTTGCTTGGGGTTGTAGGCTATGGTAGGCATTTCTATTCAATCATAAAATGTTAAATAGGTATAAATGCTGGTTAACTACCTTAGGTTAAACAGTTAAAATGCAGAAGAAAGGGTGCTAATTAGTCTCCTTTGAGCAAGTGATTTTTTAAAAAATAGGGTGGAAGCAGTGAAAATGAAAATCACTTGTACCCCTGTAGTCAGTCAGTCTTTGTGAAGGAGTATTGAAAGCTGGCAAGCAATTTTTTGTAGCATTTTCTCTGTTGTCATTATATTTTCATGTGGAGAATATGTTAACCACGCCTCTTGCAGAATCACTATAATTGAATGAACAGGTAAATTGAATTACAGATGTAGAAACCACATCTTGCTAAAGGGAACTATGGCCCTAACATCTTTTGAACAAACTGTTAGGACAACCTCCTGCAACAGAATTCCTGTTTCACCCAATTTTTTTCATGAATCTTTACTACATTGGAATATCTGCAGAAATCGCATCTCTAAGTCATATGTCTATAATGACGGAGAGTTCAAGAAATACTACATTTTCATTGGGTTGCTGCTGCTATTACCATATAATTTGTATTTGGTATATTATTTTTCATTATACTCTAAATATTTTCATTTAAACAGTATGAGTTCATTAACCACAGGGATTGAATATTTTTTGTTTTTATTTATTTTTACCAAATTGCGTAAGTGGGAACTTTGTAAACTTTTTCAATTGACATTGAACTTGTCAGCATTAGTTGAGTGTACTCCTCTTCTTTTGAACTTGAAAACACATCAAAAGTGTCTTTGACACTTAATTCCATTTACTTGGCATTCTAGCTACTTAGAAATGTCCTTCCCTATGATATAATCCCCAGCTATCTCAGATCTACACCAAATAGCTTGCTTGTTCTTGCCAAACACACATTGGTGTTGGTTGAATAAGTATTATCATTGCTAAATACAATTTACCACCAACATAAACTTTTTTCTTTAATAGCTTCTTAAATTATACCTCAGCAATGTAGACGGACCTTTCTTTGAAGAGCTATATGTGGGGTTATGAATAGAGTATGTATAATAAATAGATTCTAGCTAAAACAATAAAAACTTGCTGTTTGCAAAAATGGAAATTGCAAGTAGTTAACTGGAGAATTTGGAAGACATGGAAAAATCTTGTGTGATTTTAGGAGCCACTTGATTGACGTAAAAACATTCTACACAAGATAACAGACTGTCCAAGCCCAGGAGGGCTTTCTTGACATGAAGAAAAACATCCACAAGTGTAGATGGACTCTGTACTGTGTGCAGGGTGCAGTGAAGATGAATTTTTAAGATGAGAGAGGATAGCTGTAACCTTTCAGGACTGTTACATTAATGGAGACAGAGTATAAGAAAACCCAACTTTAGAAGACTGAATAATGTTTATACCCACTGCTGTGAGATTTGGATAATAGAAATCCCAGGAAGCCAGAGACTTATGAGCAATATATTAAATGAGGTAATGGATATGAAAATGCTTTGTAAACTTCAAGGTGGTATAAAAATGTGAGATAAAATCATTATGTGGCTCACTGGAAAGAAGTCTACAATTATCTGCAAGTGCTTTAGAAATAATGTATGAGTTAGATGTAGGAGACAGAGGTTATAGATCCAACCACCAGTTAGATAATGGCTGGATTGGAAGAGGAGCAGCTGGGACTAGAACTGGAGCCCATTCGGGATGTCAGTGCTTCAGGCCAGGGCATTAACCCACTGTGCCACAGCACTACCCCCTACACATTAGTATTAACCAGGTCCATGGACGTGTTGAGAGATTTAACTACCACATGTAACAATGATTGGAGGAACACTATATAACTCTGACTTTCAAATAAATAAATAAATCTTTTAAAAAGCACTAATGTGTAAATAATCAGTGTTTTGATAGGCTTTTTAAGACAGAGTAATGACAAAATCAGGCGCTTAAACTACTGAAGTGAAAAATATCAAGTTCAAATATTATATTTGGGCCTTGCCTAGGTAAAATACATTGTTACTATGTAGGATAGGTGACTACACAGGGTGTTCACATAAATTCACTGAGAGTGTCCTGTGGAAAATTTCACTGACCTCCACTCTACAATAGCATCCCCCCCCCATAATAGATGTGAATGTTAATCACTGCTTGACTACGTTAATAAAGTAGTTTATATATAAAAAACAACCATAGCATCCCAATCCCTGTCCTGAACTCCATCTTGCTGGAGGGATTGCCTGAAGCCACAAAACTGGCTACAAGTAGAAATACTTCTCATGTCCTCAACTGAGCTACTGGAATGTCAACAGGACACAGTGTTTTCTTGCCAAGAATGCCACAGAAAGAAATGTCTTTGGAACATCCCATTTTAGGGGGCAAGAAATGAATATGGATGCTCAGAGTTATACAGAGTTAATCAAAACAATACTGAGTACTACAATTTGGCTTCTAAATCATACTTCTGGAGGAGTCCTAATTTTTTGTATTAAATTATATCAGTGTTGCTGATACCCTACTGATAAACTAGTGTTGCTGATAAATGTGTGCTTCAAGGGCGTGTTCCTGATTATGCATCTCTATTCTATAGAAAGAGTAAACGTGCAGAACTTTCCCCGCCCTGGGGACCTAGCAAGGTGGCTATTTTAACAATGAGAACTGCATCCAGAAGTCGGAGAAATTGGAGTGGGGTATCCAATAACTGGCAGCTAATCAGACCTCCTCATACAGAGCATGCAGAGTGTGTGTCAGTCATGCATTATGAGGCATGTGATCTACTTAAATACAAGAGGGAACACTTTGGCTGTAAGACAGACTAACAAGTATTTGGCCTATGATGAAGAATATTGGTCAGTCTGAGAGATGATGTGGGAAGACTATTTAGACTACCACTTTCTGGTTCAGGAATAGGACTTCTCCATTTCTTTCTGGTCATTACATTCCTTAGTGTAACTGGAATGGTAACACAGAACACCATGGCAGAGTCTTCTTGTGGTAGGGAAGTAAAGATTTAAGTTACTGAAAATTTGTGTGGTGACTCCTCTGTTGTAAATAATGGCCATTCCTAAACCTAGAAATAGCAGCAGGGTTAAAAGTGCTCCAAAGTAGGAACTGTTTCAAGAATTTGAGAGTGAGCAATACCCAAGGGATCCTTCAGGGTTCTCAGGTAGAACTGAGATCTCCTGCAGTCAAGAGATAGGTCCTGTGTCCACATAAACAGTTATTTCTAATGCTTGGGGCCTATGCCTTCACTTCTCGTATTTTGCGTCTCTCAAATTGAACCTGTGGCAGTTTTAGTCATCACTTGTCTTGACTTTTTTTTTTTTTTTTTTTTTTTTTTTTACAGGCAGAGTGGACAGTGAGAGAAAGAGAGACAGAGAGAAAGGTCTTCCTTTGCCGTTGGTTCACCCTTCAATGGCCGCCGCGGTCGGCGCGCTGCGGCCTGCGCACCGCGCTCGTCCGATGGCAGGAGCCAGGAGCCAGGTGCTTTTCCTGGTCTCCCCATGGGGTGCAGGGCCCAAGCACCTGGGCCATCCTCCACTGCACTCCTGGGCCACAGCAGAGGGCTGGCCCGGAAGAGGGGCAACCGGGACAGAATCCGGTGCCCCGACCGGGACTAGAACCCAGTGTGCCGGCGCCACAAGGCGGAGGATTAGCCTGTTGAGCCACGGCGCCGGCCAACATTTTTTTTAACATTTATTTATTTGAGAGTTACAGACGGACAAGGAGAGATAGAGAGAAAGGTCTTCCATCCGCTGGTTCATTCCCCAAACAGCTGCAAGAGCCAGAAATGGGCAAATCTGAAGCCAGGAGCCAGGAGCTTCTTCTAAGTCTTCCACATGGGTACAGGGACCCAGGCACTTGGGCTATCCTGGAAGAAGAGCAGCCGGGACTAGAACCAGTACCCATCTGGAATTGTGGTGCCTAGGTGGAGGCTTAGCTCACTACACCGCAGCACTGGCCCCTTGTTTGCACATTTTTTTCAAAATACTTTACAACAGGATAAAAATGAAAACCCATTGAGTGTCCCAAAGAAATGGTCAAAAATTACACCAGGAAATGGTTTAACAATTTCCCTGCTATCTCCATCTGTAAAGCAAAGAGCCCAACAGCCCCCTCCCATACTCTGTGTTGTTACAAATTCTGAAACATTCCATTCAAAGCCTACTCTACTTTTATATAAAAAGAAAATGCGTAGTTTATTGTTCTTATGTTTGTTTGAAGGTTCTCCTGCTTGGAATTTAAAAGGAGCTGAGAAAACTGTAATTTTCAGGACTTAATCAATCTCATGATTTTAGTTCTAGAACCAAATGAATCAATAGCAACCATGAAACTATACTTTGCATCAAACAACTAATTCTAGGAAAAACAAAATGCAGCAGGAAAGAATGACAGGCAATGCTTGCTTTATAGCCCATCATTTAATTCTCTGACAATAAATGCTTCTGAGTATTTATTTGATTGTTAAGAAAATGCAGCGATCCCATCACAGTAATTTAAGGAAACACAACTAGAGCCCATCACTGGTGGAGTTCTTTAAGCACTCTAGAGAAGTGGTCAATATTGTTTCAGTGAAAACATCATTACACGTGGCTAAAGAGCTGGAGAAATAAAAACAAATGGGAAGGAGTGGCCTCTGTAATCATGCAGGGAAAATAGCAAGTTTGGAGTGTATCAGATTTGATTAGGAGAGCGAAGTGTGAGCTTTCCTCCAGTCATTTATTTAATATTTAATTCATTATTTCACTTCTTTAAGATTAATGAATGTTATTTGTATTATTTATTACTGTTTAAGAATCTTCAAAGAATTCCAAATAGATGCTTCAGCGACATAAGTTATAGCCAGTTTGTAAACCTGGTTGTGAAATTTCATTTGAATAGCATCTTTGTGTATGTTAGGAGAATACAGTCGGGGTTTGAGACTTGGGACATGTTTTCCAAAGTCCTCAACAACAGAAAGTGGCTAACATATTGGCTCATAGGCCATCGCCTTCTTCACCCCATCCATGGCTTGAATATTTTCATTTGTTCAATTATTCTCCTCGCCCTTTATTGAATAAGCACACATTGAACCCATGCTATATGCCAAGTGTGAAGTGTGCTATTAAGTCATGTTTCTTGCCTTCAGGCAATTCATGTGCAGTTATCTCAACAGCCTTTGAATTCATGATTATTCGATGAGAAATCTTCCTCTATCTGGAAGGGTTAGAATGCATCCTGCTATTCCTTACCTAGTCCTATCTCCTGTTTCTGTACAAAGCCATGTTTAATACTGGAGCATTCAATACACCAAGTACTAAAATCAGCATCATAAGAGCTTTGAATACTTCTTAATTTAGAGAATACATTTGAGTTTTGGAAATATCATCTGTTGTTGTAATTTAGTTTTCTTTCCTATAGAAAAAAATAGTATGTCAAGCACTACGAACTATGACCTTTGTAAGGAAAAATAGAATAACTTTTCTCCTTAGAAGCAAGCATGTCATGTGTTATCTGGCCAGCATAATTAATTTAATTCTTCTTTAATAACACTTACATGTTACCAAAGTAATGCAAAGAGATTAAACCCACTTGTCCTGCTACTGGCACCTTGAATATATTTCTATGGCAACAGACCTAGGATGGCACCACCAGGAGATAAGGCCAATTAAGATAAATAATGAGAGATCAGCGTGCACAGATCACTCTGAGCAT
The DNA here is from genome assembly GCA_949820135.1 of Sylvilagus floridanus. Classification (NCBI taxonomy): domain Eukaryota; kingdom Metazoa; phylum Chordata; class Mammalia; order Lagomorpha; family Leporidae; genus Sylvilagus; species Sylvilagus floridanus. Next base: position 59,277,437 of record OX463242.1, read on the forward strand.
AAACTTCTTAGGAAATTATCAGTATCACTGGATTGCAAATAAGTTGCTTAAAAGTATTGGCTAAAAATATGAAACTTGGAATAGTCTGACATACAATCATAGTTCATGAATTCAACACATCAGGATTCTGTTGTAAATATCTTCAGAAACATTATATTCTTGACAAAGAATTTTTCATGCTATGTCACCTTTCTTTAATAATAACCAGATTGCCATATAATTGCTAACAAAGGAAATTTTTCCAAATTATAAAGTATTTTTAAAACATTTATCATTAGATGATGAAGACATGTCCATAGGTTTCTTCATGTTTGCTTAAATATCTTGTTAGCTCACTGTTCAAAATCCACCTTTGTTATTTTTATCAAAAATGTGCCTTAAATTTTGAGGAAAATTTATTTTTTGCTTTAAGAATCACCTAATTTCAAATAATTAAATTATCATATGTGTAACAACCTGATTTTGTATTAAGGCTGAATACATACATGTATATATGTTTACATATCTTTTTGCATGGATATGTATAGCTCCTATATAGGGAGCAGTTTTAATTGTTCTTATTTGTATCACTTCCCTGTATGACATAATTTTATTTGTTTCAAGCTATTCTTTATTAATGTATTCATAGATTTCAGATTCTATGGTAGCTTATTAGAGAATTAGTTAAAAGATGTCATCAGAAGTTTGTCTTATGTACCTGTTGCTTGAGCCAACCATAGAACATTAAAAAGTAACATTTGAAGGAAACTGACATTGATCTTATCTGAAAAGGGGTGTAAGACATGATACTGTATTAATCATTCTTCAGGTTATCCAGAATGAGAGGTCAGTTTTTAAAATATTTGTAATGATGTTAATAGCAAAAATTCAATTTATTAGACAGTAAATTCAGTTTCAAACTTTGATAATGATAAAATCAAATGGCATTTTATGCATATATTAATAAAATCACAACAATCAGGAAGTTGCCTAAGATACAAACAACTCTCATCCTGGTTAGCTTTTCACTTGCACTGACATAAGGAAACACATGCATAGGCGTACTGTCTTTCAAGGTGTGCTGGACTCAGCTTGAGAATCCTTTGCATCCTATTCCAACCAAATAGTTGGAATTAGCACAGAGGTAGGAAACCAAATACAACCCATGCTTCACATCTTAACTATTAATTTAGCTTATCAAGCCTAGATTGTAAACATCATTTTGTCTTTCATATCATGATCCTATATGTCTTACTCAATGACATTACACTCCACTGACCCATTCTCCTGGGAGACTATCCTTATTACATACAAAGAAAACTAAAAATTCAAGGTTTTTTTTTCCAGAGATTATTCCTTGGTTACTTTTTAGTGTGAGGCACCATGCAGTGCTTTAAATGTAATATTTCAGATGTAAATGTTTTCTCCAATTCCTTCACTCTTGATTATTTCTTATTTCTTTTGCTGTGGAAAGGCTCCTTAGCTTGATGAAATCCCATTTATTTATGATTGCTTTTATTTCCTGTGTTTTAGGGTCAGTTCTAGAAAGAGTTACACAGAGAAAGAGAGGCAGAGAGAGAGAGAGAGGTCTTCCATTTGCTGGTTCACTCCCTAGTTGGCTGCAATGGCCAGAGCTCCGCCGATCTGGAGCCAGGAGCTTCTTGTGGGTCTCCCACATTAGTGCAGGGCCCCAAGGACTTGGGCCATCTTCTACGGCTTTTCCAGGCGACAGCACAGAGCTGGCTTGGAAGTGGAGCAGCTGGTCCTGAACTGGACCCATATCGGATGTGAGCACTGCAGGTGTCAGCTTTACCCACTACGCCGCAGTGCCGGCCCCCATAAGTTCATTTCAATTGTTGATTTTTGATACGGATCTAGCTTCCTTCCTCTGCATATGGATATCTGATTTTCCCTGTAATACTTATTGAAAAAGAAATCACTTTTCTAATGCGTGTTCTCAGTAAGCTTTGCCCAAGATTGTTTGAATGTAGATGTGCGGATTTACTTCTAGGGTCTCTGTTTTGCTTCATTGGTCTATGAATGTGTTTTATGCAAATTCCATGCCATTTTAATTAATGTAGTTTTGTAATATATTGAAAATTGGGTGGTATAATGCCTCATGTCTTGTTCTTCCTGCTCCAAATTGCTTTGGTTGTTGGGGATTTTTGTGGTTTCATTCAAATTTTAATAGTGCTTTTCTTTTGTGAAAAATGCGATTGTTATTTTGATAGGGATTGCATTGAATCTAAAAATTGCTTTGTGTAGAACACAATTTTAATAATATTCTTCCAACCTGTACACAGAACTGCTCTGTCCATTTATTTTTTTATTTTGATCACTTCCATCAGTGACTTAAAGTTTTCATTGTGGAGATCTTTCACTCATTTGGTTAAATTTATTCCCAGGTATTTTATTTTTTATAGCTGTTGGAGTTGAGATTGTACTATTGATTTCTTTTTCAGATAATTTCATTATTTCTGTATAACAATGGTACTGATTTTTATATACTTTGTGTTCTTTATAAGGACTCAGTTTAATAGCAAAGGAAAAAAAATCTTAAACAGGCAGTAAATCTAAGCAGATATTTCTCAAAGGAAGACGTGCAAATGGCTAACTGGTACCTGAAACAAAAACTCAGCACCACTAACCATCAAAGAAATGCAAATCAAAGCGAGGATGAGATATCCCCTCATCCCAGAAAGACTGAGCATTATAAAAAAGACAACAGGCAGCAAGTGTTTGTGAGAAGGTGAAGAAAAGAGAATCCTTGAAGAGTGTTGGTAAGAATGTAAGTTAGCTGTGGCTCAATAGGCTAATCCTCCACCTGTGGCGCTGACACCCTCAATTCTAGTCCTGGTCAGGGCGCCTGATTCTGTCCTGGTTGCTCCTCTTCCAGTTCAGCTCTCTGCTGTGGCCCCTGCACCCACATGGGAGACTAGGAGAAGCACCTAGCTCCTGGCCTCAGATCAGCCACTGCGCCGCCGGCTGCAGTGGCCACTGGGAGGTGAACCAATGGAAAAGGAATACTTTCTCTCTCTCTCTCTCTCTCTCTCTCTCTCTTTCTCTCTCTCTCACTGTCCACTCTGCCTGTCAACAAATAAAAATTAAAAAAAAGTATGTAAATTAGCACAGGCACTGTAGAAAAGAGTAAGGATGTGCCTCAACAACTAAAACAGTAACTGTCAAGTGTTTTAGCAATTCCACTCCTGGAAATAATATCCATGGAAATAAATAAATAAATAAATAAATAAATCCATGGAAATAAGATCCATCTGACAAAGAGACCTGTTCTTAGGTTTACTGAATTGCTATTCACAATAGCTAAGAAGTGCAAACAACCTAAGTGTCCACCTGCTAATGAATGGATAAAGAGAATGTATATACACAAAATGGAATACTATTCAGCTGTAAAAATGGGTGAAATCTTATTTGCAACAACATGGTTGAAAGAGGGTCATTGTGTTAAGTGAAATAAGCTAAGCACAGAACGATGTGGAGTCTAAGAAAATAGGTGATCTCATAGAAGTTGAAAATATATCGGTTACTAAAGAATGGAGAGCAAAGTGGGGAGAGTTGAGGGGCAAGGTAGATTGAAGGGTATAAATTATAGCTAGACAGGAGTAAGGAGTTTTGGAGTTATGCACAGAATAACAATAGACAATGTACTGTATGTTTATTAAAACTCTTAGAAGATAAAACATCATTTCACTTAATCCTCATAGGTGCTATGAAGTAAGAATTCATATTGTCTCCATGTAGATGAGAAAACTGAGGCTTACTTGCAGGGTCTGAGTCCACCCGTACAGGATGGACTGGGTCCGAGGAAAGGTGAGTGCACCGCTCGCCCGTTCCCCAGCCTCCCGATCCCGGAGACAATCAGACACAGCGGGGAGCCAAGTCTAGGAAGGACTCATTTACTCCGTGCCTAACAGAACCTTTTATAGCACAAAACTGCAGAGTCATTGGGGGCAGGGCTAAGAACCAACCAATCACTTAAAAGGTCACTTTACGGGGGAATTTCTATAGGACTAGCCATATGTCTATACACTTGTTACTAGTCTTGTTACCTCCCCTGATGTTGTGTAGCCAATTAGCTTTTGAGTTCCGCCCATCTTACTTCCCCTGGGCGCCATCTTCTTTGCCCCTCTTTGGCACCGCCCGGTCCATGGGCCATGTGCGCCATGTGCGCCATGTGCGCCATGTGCGCGTGTGCTGGGTCCTTCCCTGCACTTCCATCCCCGGGACACCTGCCAGCTGGCTCCGCGGGCCCTGGCTTGGGTTAGTTCATGGGCTTGGCTCCACGTGGCTCCATTCCACGCAGCTTGGGCTGGGGCACCCGCGCATGTGGAGCCCCTGGGCCTGGCCTGACCGCACCATGGCCGTGCTCATGCCCCACACTTACTGAAGGTAAATAACTAGGTAAAAGTTACACATTGCATAATGCATATTCTAAACAAGGCTGTCTGTAATTAAAATCTGTTTTTACCTCATCTTTTAAAACCACCTCCCCATTAAAGAGAAGTCCATTTTTAAGTGATATTATATACTTCAATGGTAGGAATTCTGTTGTATAGTTGTATTTGTAAATTGACTGGCAATATACTGTGTAACTGAGAAAAATAGCTTTATAGTGAGAGGGTTTATTTAGCTCACAGTTTTGGGTTTCATTGCAAGGGCAGGAGACCCATTGGTTTGGTTTGGCTTATGATAGGGGTAGCAATGTTGGCACATGGATCCCAGGTGGAAGAAGCCACAGAGTATAGAGCAAGCCTCAGCCCATTTCAGGCTTTCACAAGTCCCTCTTGTGAGAACCCCTTTCATGTGCATGTCCCTAGTGATCTTGGAACCCCCACCAGGCAAACCCCTCAAGTGCCCTGATTAGATTAAGTTTCCGCCCTTTTAAATCCACTCATTTGTAGCTTTGGGTTTTAAAGTTGGATGAGCTCAAGATCCCAATCATGGTCACACTATTGTAATGGCAAAGCAGATTATGGATAAAAGTGAGTCTCTATAATGCTAATTCTAGCTAATATCCAGGCCTCAGTTTCTTTGTCAAAAGGAAGCCCCACTAAAATATTCTCTTATTTCTCCCATAGTAGATTCTTATCACTTAGATTTTGAGTCATTAAACCTATCAGATACCTTAACAAAAGCAGAATTTAGTAATCAAATGTGAAATTATTATAACATTTTGAACACAGAGGAAGGAAAAAAAACACAAGAAAAGGACCTTTGAGGATGACATGTACTACAGGCTGAACAAAACCTCAGCTAATAGTCCTAAATGAATAGAACAAAAGTATTAGTGATATATATATATATATATATATATATATATATATATATGAAAGTAAGTCTAACAAACTTACCATGCTACTGAAATTGTGTTTACTTTGTGTTTTAAAGTTTATATTTCGTTTCTTTATATTTTATCCTAAATTTGTGACTTCCTTGAGACTTTGTATTAAGAAGCACTCATTACAATTCCTATTTTATTTATGAACAAAAAATTAGTCAAAATCGTATTATAATATGTGATTATTTGAAGGTAGACATGACAGAATAATATGTCAATTTACTTGCATTTTTAGCAGGATGCATATTGGAATGATTGAATGTTGTTCATAGGTATTATATTTAAACAAATACAATAGTGTAGAGAAAATCCCTATCTCACATGAATTTATGCGTTCCACTGATGATGATATATCTAAATACAGATGTATAAATATACTCATATACATGTTTATATCTACACATATATACATGTGTGTATCTCAGCACTCACATATATATGTATGTGTATACCAACACGTGTGTGTGTGTGTGTGTATGTGTGTGTATTTATGGCCACATCAGCCAGAATTGAGTGACTCTAACCTGGTCTTCCAAATAAGTGTCAGGAGCTCAAATATTTGGGCCATCTGCTGCCTTCCAGGCACACTAACAGGAAGCCTGATCAGAAGCAGTGAAGCCAGAACTCAAACTGCCAGTTGAGTATGGTATGCTGGTATTGCAAGTGGCAACTTAACCCACTGTGCCACAATACCAGCCCCATACATGCATGTATTAATTGGCAATAAATCTTACTTCTGCCTTTAGGTAGAAAATCTCAACAAAATAAACATCTTACTTTTCATTTTCAGAAAACTAAAGGTTAAAATAGAAGTGCAATATAATTTATTTGCTTTGTGTTTTTAAATTTTTAAGTTCCTGCCATTTAAAAATATAGGAAGATTATAAATACAGAAGATTTTTGAGAAAAAGGTTGAATAAATAAAAGTTGAAAAAATTAAACTTCAAAGTAGGTGACAATTTGAGATGACTGAGTTATATTTTTAATAAATTGTGTTTCATTTCACTGTTTTTGAGTTCAATTAGCATTACCGGCCTAATTATACTTTCCTCATCTCAGAACACTGAGATGGATGAAGAATTAGGGAAAAGATCTCAGCTTTAAAAAATGCTAATACCATCTGGTGAAGAATCATTCAAACTGAAGATATTACTGGAAGTCAACATAAATTTCAACAAGGTTATTTCTAACAGAAGTAGTGGCCATGTGACTTAAATTCCAACTATGCAGAAATGAACATAAAATGGTCTCTATTTTTGAAGACCTGTCAGATATTCGTGGAAACAGCAATATAGAGCTACAATAGAAATAAAGGAAAAGACAGAGACAATAAGAATATTCTATGATTTAATATCTACATCAAAAACTAAAGAATTCTCATTTTTATTTTCAGACTTTCCAACTAAAAGATTTTTCAGATTTCTATACAATTAAAACAACTGTTCTCAAACTTTGCAATGTGTTAAAATTACTTGGAAAGCTTAGCAAACAGATTAGTGCCACAATCCCCAAGCTGCTGACTTGGTTCTTGGAGATGCCCAGGAATGTGCATTTCTTTCTTTCTTTTTTATTATTTTTTATTTTTTTTATTTTTTAAAACTTTTATTTAGTAAATATAATTTTCCAAAGTACAGTTTAAGGATTACAATGGCTTTCCCCCCCATAACTTCCCTGCCACCCACACCCCTCCCATCTCCCGCTCCCTCTCCCATTCCATTCATATCAGGATTCATTTTCAATTATCTTTATATACAGAATTATCTTTAGTATATATTAAGTAAAGATTTCATCCGTTTGCACCCACACAGAACACAAAGTGTAAAATACTGTTTGAATACTAGTTATAGCATTAATTCACATTGGACAACACATTAAGGACAGCAATCCCACATAAGGAGTAAGTACACAGTGACTCCTGTTATTGACTTAACAATTTGACACTCTTGTTTATGGCGTCAGAAATCTCCCTAGGCTCTAGTCATGAGTTTCCAAGGCTATGGAAGCCTCTTGAGTTCGCTGACTTCGATTTTATTTAGACAATGTCATAGTCAAAGTGGAAGTTCTCTCCTCTCTTCAGGAAAGGTACCTCCTTCTTTGATGGTCCGTTCTTTCTACTGGGATCTCACTCGAAGAGACCTTTCATTTAGGTGTTTTTTTTTTTTGTTTTTTTTTTTTTTGCCAGAGTGTCTTGGCTTTCCATGCCTAAAATACTCTCATGGGCTCTTCAGCCAGATCTGAGTGCCTTAAGGGCTGATTCTGAGGCCAGAGTGCTCTTTAGGACATCTGTGCAGGCTTTTAGTCATGGCCGAATGGTTAAGGCGATGGACTAGAAATCCAATGGGGTCTCCTCGTGCAGGCTGGGATTTTAACCAGTGGCGCCACAGCATTGGCTGCCTCATGTGCATTTTTTTTACCAAGCAATTCAAGTAAGTCTAACGGAATTTGGTCTTTGTAATTCCCAGAGATTGAAAATCAAGTCATAGTGCATAAATTGCCAAATGATTAGAAAGGAGATGTAATGCTAAATTGGAATATAGCCACTCTTGGTGGAAAGTACTGTGCATGATCCAGTGAAGAGGAGGCTGATAGAGAAGCATCTCTCTCTCTCTCCTTTTCTTTCTTTTTTTTTTTTTTTTAAGATTTATTTATTTACTTGAAAGTCAGAATTAGAGAGAGAGGTGGTGGAGAGAGACAGACAGAGGTCTTCCATCCACTGGTTCACTCCCCGATTGGCTGCAATGCATGGAACTATGCCAATCCAAAGCCAGGAGCTAGGATTTTCCTCTGGTAGTCCATGTGGGTGCAGGGACCCAAGGACTTGAGCCCTCTTCCACTGCTTTCCCAGGCTACAGCAGAAAGCTGTATTGGAAGTGGAGCAGTCGGGACTCGAACTGGCGCCCATATGGCATGCCGGCACTGCAGGTGGAGGCCTTACCCGCCTTAACCAAAAGTCTTGGTTCTAACTTGCAATAAAGAAGCCTTGATACTACCTTGTAATATTTTGGGAAAATCACAAGACTGTCTTACTCTTTCCACCCACTTGAATTAAGATCATTAGGTATTTTCCCCCTCGAAAAGGTTTTTTAAAGATTTGCTTTCTTATTGCTTCATGTTTTCTCATAGGTTCACGTATATCATGTGTACAGGCATCTTAGCCCTTCCCAGTCCAGTCCATTTATCATATTTAATTATATTTTTTTAGTTCTTATGATGAAAATTGTGAAGGAAGTATATATAATTGTGATATTTCTGTTCTCACATGTGCTTTCATTCTAAATTGGCATTTGTTACATAGAGAACCCAGGGATCATGAAAGGGCACAGGATTTGAAAATGGGGAAAATAGGTTCAAATTTTATCTTGGCCATGTCTGCACCAAACGGTTGTCAGAACTTAACCTCCAGAGTCTAAGAGCCCATGAAGTCAGGGAAGATAAATGAGATATTCAGTGTGAAAATTACATTATAGCTGTGCAGGACCGTGACTTGGCCACATTCACAATGTGATTCCTGATGTCCATGAATTGGTCATCTACAAGGGAAAAGAAAAAGCAATGACTGAGATCGTGTAGCAGTGATCTGCAGCAAAATGTTGAGTTTGCTCAGCAAGGCTTCTTTCTGAAGGGAAAAATCAAACCTGTGATAATGTCTTCCCTCAAGTCTTCACTTTGAAGAATGTTAAGGCAAACATACAATGAGAAATAGATGATGGTTCCTGGATTGGCTGTTTATTTAGCACATGCATATCTAGAAAATCAGAAGTCATATAGGTTCATCCAGGAAGTCAAAAATCTCTCAGTTATTTTATAAAGCATAGTCCATTGATCCTTAATGGAATGAGACAATAATAATTTATCCCATAAGGCAAAACAAAGAGATGGTGGAGCAGTTACTGATAATCTAGGATTTCCTTATGTGATGCATTCCACTATCCACAGGATGAGTAGAGCTGATGTTGTTATTTCTTTGTGGGTTAGAGACTTATCCAGATTTCCATTTTTCCCCCTTGATAATAAACTGAATGCTGCATTACAAAAGCTTACTTGAAAATTCTTCCTGGAGGCAGAGATACATTATAATTTTTAGAAAAACCTTGTTTTGTAATTTGTAATGACCCATAGGGGGATGCTTGCATATTTTTTTTTTTTTTTGACAGGCAGAGTGGACAGTGAGAAACAGAGAGCAAGGTCTTCCTTTATCGTTGGTTCACCCTCCAATGGTGGCTATGGCCGGCGCAGTGGCTGATCCGAAGCCAGGAGCCAGGTGCTTCTCCTGGTCTCCCATGCAGGTGCAGGGCCCAAGCACTTGGGCCATCCTTCACTGCACTCCCGGGCCATAGCAGAGAGCTGGACTGGAAGAGGAGCGACCAGGACAGAATCTGGCACCCCAACCGGGACTAGAACCCAGTGTGCCAGTGCTGCAGGCGGAGGATTAGCCTATTGAGCCACGGCGCTGGCCAAGAATGTGCATTTCTAACATGCTCCCAGGGAGTGATGATGATGTTGATGGCCTGAGAATATATTTTGGGAAGCACGGCCTGAAAGATTTTCTCAAAGGGCATTCATATAATGCTTGAGTCTATATAGAAATACCTCAATACCCTGAGCCAACTCCAGAATTTTGTTCATATCATGCTGCTAGATTTAAGGTTGCGTGTGTGTCATAGTCACTCAGCAAAATATACAAATGTCCCAAAATGTTAAGATCTATTATTGTACCATCTTAAAAATTTTAGTATCTTATTCGTTTTCCAAGAATACAGGTAAATTTGGTACCTGGATCCACTTCTCTGTGTTCTTGTGTCTTGAGGATAAATTCTGTGTTAACCTCATTTTCACTCTCCATAATATTTTTTTAAAGATTAATTAGCTAATTAATTTCAGAGACTGTTAAAGAGAAATGGCCCATCAATTAGTTCACTCCCCAAATGCCTGCAACAGTCAGGGGTTGGCCAGGATAAAGCCAAGAACCTAGTATTCAATCCAGGTCTCCCACATAGGTGGCAGGGACTTAAGTACTTGAACCATTGCACACTGCCTCCAAAGGTATTCAGTGGCAGAGAGCTGGCTCTGAAGCAGAAGGGATATGAACCCCGGCACTCTGGTACGAAACGTGGGTATCTTCACTGCTGAGTCCAATCCCTGCCACCTCCATACTGCTTTTTTCGAGGCTGTAATTATTGATTGTCTCCCAAACAACAGTGTGTTCTCACACCCTAAGGGTACAATAAGTAAACATTTTCATGATCCTATTTAGATTATTTTAAAGCAAAAAATGTTTCAAAGGCCGTCACTAATAAGGGGATCCATGTTGGTATCTACTTACTCAATTTTGCTTTCAAAACATGTCTCTTAGATCCTTCCTCTTTATTCTTGCTGCCCTGGATGTGGCAATGCATATCCTTTGAAATTAAGCGAATGTTGAAGACTTTTTTTTTTAATTGTTCAAGAAGGACCAAAGAGATGAGCAATTGTTTTCTTAATTACTACCTTTAAAACTAACAGTAAACTGTAGACAGCATTTATAGGCATCTACAAAATGACCTGTGTTCTAATAATGTTTTTATTGAGAAATAATGTCTACCTCTGCTATAAGAACTGTGTTAGCTACTCAAGGATTTCAACATGAATAAATGATCTTTGTTGAGAGGCACATAATTGTTACTGAAGGTAGACAGGAAAACAGAACTGTACATTTTAAAACCTGGAGTGTTCTATCATAAAGCAATAGAGGAGTGAGGTTTCACAAGGTGGTCAGAGATGGTTCTACATGTAGAAATCAGGTGGTTTTCTTGATGGGGTCATAAGTGTATTTGGGCTGGCTCTTGAAAAGAGCTGTATGCCAACAAATTGTGAAAACTAGAAGAAATTGATAATTTATTAGACACATACAATCTACCAAAGTGAGCCATGGAGACGTAGAAAATGTACAGACCAATAAACTGAGATGAAGATAGAATCAGTAAAAAAGGCCCTAACAACAAGGACAGGATGGCTTCACTGTTGAATTCTACCAGGCATTTAAAGAATTAATTCCAATTCTTCTCAAGCTATTCAAAACAATTTAAAAGGGAGAGAATCCCCCCCCCCAAACTCCTTCTATGAAGCCTGCATCACCTTAATTCCTAAGCCAGAAAAAGATACAGCAGAAAAAGAATGTTAGACCAATATCCCTGATAAATATATATGCCAAAATCCTCAACAAAATACTAGTGAATTGAATCCAACAACACATGAGAAAAAGCATTAATCTGGACCAAGTGGGATTTATCCCTGGTATGCAAGGATGGTTCAGTATTTGCAAATCAATGTGATGCATCACATTAACAAACTGAAGAACAAAAAATGTATGATTATCTCATTAGATGCAGAGAAATTATTTGACAAATTGTGACATCCTTTCATGAGGAAAACCTTAAGCAAATTGGATATAGAAGGAACAAACCTCAACACAATTTATGACAAACCCACAGTAAGCATCCTATTGAATGGGGAAAAGCTGGAAGCATTCTCTTGAAGATCCAGAACCAGATAAGGCTGTCCATTCTCATCATTACTATTTACTATAGTCCTGTAAGTTTTAGAGCCATTAGACAAGAAATAGAAATGAAAAGAGTACAAATTAGAAAAGAGGAAATCAAACTATCCCTATTTGCAAATGACATGATTCTATATATATAGGGGATCTAAAAGACTCCACTGAGAGAATATTGGAACTCATAAAAGAGTTTGGTAAAATGGCAGGATATAAAATCAACACACAAAATCAATAGCTTTTGTACAGACAGACAACATCATTGCTGAACTTTTTTTTTTTTTTTTTGACAGGCAGAGTGGACAGTGAGAGAGAGAGACAGAGAGAAAGGTCTTCCTTTTGCCGTTGGTTCACCCTCAAATGGCCGCCGCGGATGGCGCACTGTGGCCGGCGCACCGCGCTTGTCCGATGGCAGGAGCCAGGTGCTAGGTGCTTTTCCTGGTCTCCCCATGGGGTGCAGGGCCCAAGCACCTCGGCCATCCTCCACTGCACTCTGGGGCCACAGCAGAGGGCTGGCCTGGAAGAGGGGCAACCGGGACAGAATCCGGCGCCCCGACCAGGACTAGAACCCGGTGTGCCGGCGCCGCAAGGCGGAGGATTAGCCTGTTGAGCCACGGCGCCGACCATTGCTGAACTTTTAAGATCAGTCCCATGGGGCCAGCGCTGTGGTGTAGCAGGTAAAGCCACCACCTGCAGTATCGGCATCCCTTATGGGTGCCAGTTCAAGTCCCAGTTGCTCTTCTTCTGATCCTGCTCTCGACTATGGCCTGGGGAAGCAGTGGAGAATGGCGCAAGTATTTGGGCCCCTGTGGTTACGGAAGAAGCTTCTGGCTCCTGGTTTTACATTGGTTAAGCTCCAACTGTTATAGCCATTTGGGGAGTGAACCATCAGATAGAAGACCTCTCTCTCTGTCTCTGCTTCACTGTACCTCTACCTTTCAAATAAATAAATCAAAATCTTTAAAAAAATAGTGCTATTCACAGTAGCTCCAAAAAGAATTATATAACTCAGAATAAATGTAAGCAAGAATATCAAATCTCTCTACAATGAAAATTACAAAACACCAAAGAAAGACATTAAAAAATGGAAAAATCTTCCATGTTCATGGATTGGAAGAATGAACATCATCAAAATGTCCATACTACTAAAAGCGATTTACAGATTCAATGAGATCCCAATCAAAATAACAATGGCATTCTCCAGAGATAAAGAAAACAAACAATGCTATAATTCCTTTTTTTTTTATTTTTTATTTTTTTTTATTTTTATTATTATTATTTTTTTACAGGCAGAGTGGACAGTGAGAGAGGGAGACAGAGAGAAAGGTCTTCCTTTTGCCGTTGGTTCACCCTCCAATGGCCGCCGCGGATGGCGCGCTGCGGCCGGCGCACCGCGCTCATCCGATGGCAGGAGCCAGGTGCTAGGTGCTTTTCCTGGTCTCCCCATGGGGTGCAGGGCCCAAGCACCTGGGCCATCCTCCACTGCACTCCGGGCCACAGCAGAGGGCTGGCCTGGTAGAGGGGCAACCGGGACAGAATCCGGCGCCCCAACCGGGACTAGAACCTGGTGTGCTGGCGCCGCAAGGCGGAGGATTAGCCTGTTGAGCCACGGCGCCGGCCAACAATGCTATAATTCCTATGCAAACAAGAGACTAAGTAGCTAAAGCAATCTCATACAACAAAAACAAAGCTGGATGCATCAGGATACCAGATTTTAAGACATACTATTAGGTAGTTATAATCAAAACTGCCTGGTACTGACACAAAAAGATTTGTAGACCAATGGAATAGAATAGAGCCTGCAGAAATCAAACCTTGCATCAATAACCAATTTATCTTTGACAAAAGAGCTAAAATCAATCTGTGGAGCTAGGCCAGTCTCTTTAACAGATGGTGCTGGGGAAACTGGATCGCCATGTACAGAAATGTGAAACTAGGCCCATACCTCACATTTTACACAAAAATCTACTCAATACAGATCAAAGACCTATAACTATGATTCAGTACCATAAAGTCATTAGAGAACATTGGGGAAATTTTGCAAAACATTGGCATAGGCAAGGATTCCATGGAAGAGAGCTCATGAAACACAGGCAATCAAAGCCCAAGTTGACAAATGGGGTTACATCAAGCTGAGCAGCTTTTGCACTGCAAAAGAAACACTTAACAAAATGAAAAGGCAACTGACAGAATGGGAGAAAAGATTTGTAAACCACGTGACTGTTAAAGAGTTAACACCCAGAATCTATAAATAGCTTAAGAAATTGAACAACAACAAAACAAACAACCCAGTTAAGAAATGGGCAAAGGACTTAAACAGGCATTTTTCAAAAGGGGAAATTCAAACGACCAACAGACACTTGACAATGCTCAGGATCACTAGCCATCAGGGAAATGCAAATCAAAAGTATGGTGAGGTTTCACCTTACTCCAGTTAGAATGGTTCTCATACAGAAATCAACAAATGACAAAAGTTGTCAAGGATGTGGGGAAAAACGTCCCCTGGTAATGTAAACTGGTTGAAGATAGGATGGAGATACCTCACAAATCTGAGTACAGATCTACCATACAATCCAGCCATCTCACTCCTGGGAATTTACCCAAATCAAAAGAAATCAGTATGTGAAAGAGTTAACTGTACCCCTGTGTTCATTGCAGCACAATTCACAATAGCTAACATATAGAATCGACCCACATGTCCATCAATTATTGACTGGAGAAATACCGTATATACTGAATATATATACACTATGGAATATTACTGAGCTGTTAAAAAAAGAAATACTATCATTTGCAACGAGATGGAATCAACTGGAAATCATTGTACTTAGTGAAATAAGCCAGTCCCAAAAAGACAGATATGTTTTCCCTGATCTGAGGTAACTAATAGAATACCTGAAATGTATTGTGTAGGGTTTTTCAAATGAAGAGACAGGACATGGGAGTGTCTAAGAGCATGTCCCTGGATAGCTATGTGCTCCCACTTTTATTTAGAGGGTACCAGCAAGTCTACAAGCCAGCAGGCACATAGGCAAGGTTATACATCAACTTAAGGATTTGGGAAATGGAATTCAGTCTGGTGGTCTAAAATAGTGATTAGATCTGTGTGTTAAATCTTCAGAGACAGGCACATTTTTATACCTGTGCAAATTTACAAATTTGCAAAAATATTCCAGGTACCAATTCATGTCCATTAGTCCCCTGCTGCTCCTGCTGCCACATTGCTTTGTGGTGGGTGTGCCCATCCCAAGCCTGTATTGGCATGAGCAGAAACTGTGGTCATGCCTCCAATTTCAGGGGTGTGTGCCCCAGGAGACACTTACATGGCATCTGTACAGTATTGGAGTAAAATAGACATTTTGAGATTTGATAATTGTTTGTAGCCCTTGTCTATTCCATAGAACAGCAGTGTTTTTTTTTTTTTTCTGTTCATACTATTTGTTGAACTCTTTTACTTAGTATAAGGTTAACTATACAGTCATTAAGTAACCTTAAAATAGATCTTTGTAAGAATTAAGACTGGGAATGTGAGAGGGAGGAGGAAGGATTGGAGCATGGGAGGGATGGAGATAGAGAAGATAGTATGACTATGTTCCTAAATCGTATATATGAAGTACATGAAACTTGTATAACTTGAATAAAATTTTTGAAAAAGGAAAAAGTCTAGGCCCAAAATAATCTTGCACACAGAAAAAAGTAGTCTCAGTGAGCATAAATAAAATGCTTTAACTATCCATCTAATTATAAAGAGTAGACTATGTGTTTACATCAACAAAATCAATATATGAATATTGCATTAAAGAACACAACAATAATCTAAGAGAATCATGTGTCAGTAGTTAACACACATTGGCAGAAAGATTCAAAGTAAGAAGGACATTTTCTTGAGGGGAAATGCGTCACAGGAAGGCCCTTTAGAGGAAGTGAGTCTTCAGTTAGTTCTTAGAAGACATTTGGAGATTCCAGTCTGACAGTGGAGAGAGCAGGGTGAATGGAAACAGCCTCAGGTTTTTAAGAAATTGGCATGAAAGTCCTTAATGTTTTACGATCCTGATCTTTAGGATGTTTCTGCCAGTGTAATAGCATATTTTTAAAGATCTCAGATTTTTCTGCATGTGAATTAAAACAGATTCTATTGTTTTGAATTTTGGGTTTTTAAAAGGCCACCCTCACTATAAATCTTTTGACATTTATATTTTCATATGATACAACATTCACAATTTTGGCAGTGAAGAATGATTTCTACTCCAACTCCTTTTAGTCATATTTAACTCAAAAAAATAACAAGCTTCTGTCTCACAAAACAAAATAATAAGCTCATTTAAAAAAATGTCATGGGGAAAAAAGCAGATTTCTGGATAAGAGTAAAGGAAGATTTGTGTGTTTCAAAAATGTCTTTAAATGCCTTTCATCTTGGGGACGCTGTAACTGGCTTGCTTGCTTTCCTTTGATCAATGAAAGGGAATCAGCTGGCCATAGGTCCAGGTTAGAAAGAAGGTGGAACTGGGCTCCAGGGCAGGCCATCCTGTGCCAGCTATGTGCCTGTATGTCAAGGTCAATCTGATGATCTCTGAACAAAGAGATGAATGTCTTTGTGGACCCCTCTTTTGTGTTCAAGATCACATTTCCTCTGCATTAACACATAAGTGGAAGTTTATTATACTTACTATTTGTTCTGGAAATCCCTGTCTCCGAAAATGAGGGCTATTTTTTTAAGTGAAAATAATTACTAAAATGGAATTTATACTTGACTATTACTGCTTGAAGGGAATTTTACCATCTCCCAACCTACTTTGAAGATGGCAATAAAGTCAGCAAGTTAGATTCTCTCCCTGAATGAGTTTCTAATTAATTTTGTATTTTAGATTTACTACCTCTCTCTCTCTCTCTCTCTCTCTGTCACTCTCTCTCTCTGTTTAAAGTCCTCTCCTTACATCTCCTCATTTAATACACATGAGCAAAGATGCCAGAGTTAGCACCAACTATGAAAAGAAGCAATACCAATTAGAATGACGGAGTATACATGCCTTGAAGAAAGCTGTGAGTTAGGCTGAGGGATGGTAGGAAGCTGAGTTCATGGCCCTCATGTGAGTAAAAAGGTTCTACAGTGTGGTATTTTACTTCAAAGATTAAGCAGTCAGAAGAAGTGCCAGCAAAATTGTTTAGTTCTACTTATATACTAGACTAATAGGGTCAGCGGGAATCTAGATTTGTTGGTGTACTTAAGGAGTATGTACTCACATACATTTTATCTGAAGAAAGGGTACATTGACTGGGAATGGGGAAAATTATAAAATGTTTGAGAAAGTGATGAAATCTTAAACTTTTTTTTTTTAATCTAGACTGCATCTATGCAAGAGGTCACCAAAAAAAAAAAATCTTAAAACCCATAGATGTTGGTTTGGCTCTCATGAAACTAGCAAATGTATGTGATTAATTTGGTGTTTATATCTAAAGATCCCGCTTTGGTGTCAAACAGCAACTCCCTTCACTCTCTCACCCTTCTTCCTCTTATCCTGGAAACTAGAGATTCCAGTCTACTCAAAGATGGATAAGGCAGCAGTGGGGCTCGATGTTTCCCAGCATGCCTGTGCTTCAGCACTGCCTGAAATGTGGAGACCTTCATTCTAATGAGCTTAGCTGTTTTGACCCACCTAGGAAAAGCTAGCTGAATACATATCAAGAATCACAATATTGCCTAGTACTGGTTATTTATCATTAACTCAGTATTTGGTGTTAATTCAACTTTGAGAGATACACCCCTACTTTGTAATTCTGTTCTGTGTTAAGAATGGGCCATGTGCTATGTAGACACTGGTTAATCAAGCCCACATGGCACCTGTCCTCATGAGGTGTATGGTCTAGTGCTGGATGATTATTATGATCAAAATAATATGACATTCAGTATGACTAGGTCATTCTCCAGTGAAGACACGAACAATAATTTGAAGGCAAAAATGTCCTGTACTAGGGCAAAGGAATTGTGCAGGTGTTTTTGTCTTTTCTTTTGAGAGTGGAAGATGGAACAAGGAGGATATAAACACAAATGGAGATTCTCAAATTTTTTCTAAATGGTGAAAGAGTGTTCTGCTTCCTGGCATCCTTTGAGAACAATCTGTGCAAGAAGCCTTACTCAGGCTCTGATTAGCAAGGTAGGGCTGAGCCTTCACAGCCCTCAGTGATATTTCGAATGCCTATAATATGCCAAATACTGCTCAGGTAGTGGAGAAAAAAACAGCTTTTCGGAGGATATTTCAGTACCAGAGGTTGAAATAGGATTTTGAGCAACAATTCTTCCGGTTAGAAAACCCAAATTATTAAAGTGTTTCATTATCAAGGCAGTCTGCTAGTAATTATATTAACTCCCAGTGCTTGATACTATCCTTTTTAAATGGCTAAGACCTACAGTGATGATTGTGAAATCATATATAATTTATTATCTAATGGTCATATTTTAAGTCAGATTGATTTAATTATGTTAACTGTAATCCGGGATTGTTTCCTAACTAAATGATTATTGATACTTTTTTTTAATAGATTTATTTATTTGAAAGGCAGCGTTAGAGAGAGGCAGAGGCAAGGAGAGAGAGGTTTCCCATCCCTTGGTTCACTCCCCAAATGGTCACAATGGCCAGAGCTTTGCCGATCCAAAGCCAGGAGCTTCTCTGGTTTCCCGCACGTGTGCAGTGGCCCAAGGACTTGGGTCATCTTCCACTATCTTCTCAGGCCATAGCAAGAGCTGGATAGGAAGTGAGCAGCCGTGACTCCAAATGGGATGCCAGCACTGCAGGTGGTAGCTTTACCCATTACGCCAAGGTGCCGGCCCCTGATCATTAACACATTAAGCAAAAAATATCCTAAAACCCCAAGAAAAGAAAGATTCCAAATGCTTACAGAAATGTACCCACCTCATCTTCCCTGGTAATGTGTTCACAGAACCACAGATACTTTGGTTTAAACATGAGATGCATTTAAAAACCTTTTCCCAGAAACTGGGATTGTGTACTGATTTAAGCCACCACTTGTGACACCAACATCCCATATCAGAGTGCTGGTTCCATTCCTCACTACTCCACTTCTGAGGCAGCTTCCTACTAATGCCCCTGAGAAGTGCCTGGGCCCCTACCACTTAAGTGAGAAACCAGGATGGGGTTCCTGGCCCTTGACTGTGGCCTGGCGAAGCCCTGGCTGTTGCAGCCCTTTGAGAAATGAACCAGTTAATGGATGATTCATATTCTCAATCTCTCTCTCCTTTTCTTGCCTCTCTCCTATACTGCTTTACACTCCCCCACACTTCCCTCTCTCTCTCTCTCATTAATAAGTCTTTCATGAAACTTTTTTCATCATTAGAGAGCCTTAAAGATTTAGCCATTTACTACTTTTGCTTAATTGTAAGAAAAGTCATTAATGGTTTAAACTGGAGTTGATTGGCTATGCTTTGCTCATGTGTGGTGGCCTAGGTACCATTTCAGAGATTTAACAATACTTGGACCATCAAGCTTTTATACTTTGACTACAGCCATACTTTGGGACTACAGAGTAAGTTCCCGTTGCTTATAGACTTGAAATGTTAAAGGCTTTATTTTGAATGCATTCAGGCATATTAAACGTAAAATGGGAGTTTTCATGCTTTAGATGTAGCTGAGATTTACTCAATGTTTTTTTTTAAATTCGCCCCAAATCTGAGGAGTGAATCCCTCAGGTAACATCTGAAACATTTTGAGCACTTGTATTTCTAAAAGAGGCACTTAAAATAAACAACCAAAAATGTTTTTAAGCAAGAAAAAAAGTGGGTAAAAAAATGGGTATTCAACAAGGAAATACAAGATGATGATTGCAAAATCTATCAATTTTAGGTCACCTTTTATTTTTAGGTTAATCATTTCAAGATTTTTTTTCTGAAATAATTGAAATAGCTGAAATCAATTATTTTAAACACTCTGATTTCCTACACTACCTAGTAAAGAAAAAAAAAACCCTGATATACCATTAATCGCTTTATTCAACAGAAACCTTGTTTTCCCAGTTTTAGACATTTGTTAAAAACACATGTGTTGAACTCTCTTAACATCTTTGTTGAATATCTTGAGTACTGAATCATTTGTCAGCATACAGACTGAATATAGACTTTTTTTTTAACTTTTGTTAAAAATTTAATTTGATGTCCTCTTTCTCAAAACACATGGCAGGACGGATAGCAGAAGGGATGAGGTAGATGCAATATTTACTTATCAGAAAAGGCCTAAGTATTCTGGTGCATCTGACAGCAGCAAATGAAGATTTCCAAATATATAAACAAACTACATAGAAAGAAATGCGAGAAAAAATACCACAATTCTGTTAATGAGAATAACAATGGAAAAAATGCATTCTTTCATGGTTTACCTCAATAAAATAGCTCTGAATAAACTATCTTTAAAAAGATAAAAAATAGATAACTGTACTTACAGTGATATTATAAAATTTTTAAATATAGGAGGCATTTTTTATATTTAGTGGGAAAAACTAACTTCTTTCAGTTAACTGGATGCAGGATAGATTAGTGGGGATGTTTGTTTATATAACCATAGCACCAATCAATGTTTGCCTGTAGAAGATGAAGTCAAATGTACATTGCTCATCTGTCCATATAAAGTATACAGATTCTTGCTCCTGCCTCTGTAATTGACCTCATTGCTTACCACTGTGTACTTGTCATTGATTATCCACATTATCTTAATTTCTTCAAAATTCTATTCTGTGCCCGGATTTTCATATTATTATTTTTTACATAAGATCTTCTCTTAGATTCAGGCTTCAGTTTTTATGTCCCTGGAAAAAGGTATACTGATCCTGTCTTTAAGTAATACCCCCTCTACCAGTAACTTTCCAGTCTAGGGGATCACCCAATCTACCTCATTCTTAGCCCTCACAGCCACATGAGATCATCTGGTGCTTGCTTTCCTATGTAATTCCTCACTCTCTTGCCCTCTTAGTAGATAAGGCCCAATGTAAAGAGCATCTTGTCTGCCTAATTTTATCATTGTACTTCTAGTGCCTACAGTTCTAGGCACTGATGCCAGGTAAGGAGCTCAGAGACATTCTAAATTGAATTAACAATTTGTCAATTCCATGATTGATCAAAAGTAATTCATTAATATCAGTTAAACAAACCTGCAGCTTTTTAGACCCTTGTTTCCGCAGAAACTAAGGAAACAGGTCATTTGCTCAGAGCACCAAAACCATTTTTTCTTATGAGCTTTACCCCTTCAACACTGTGTGAGCAATTCAACAGGTGAAAGCCTTCATGTCTACAAAATCGTTCAAATACCACCTGTAGTAGAGGATCACTGATCAAGTCACAGCACCTCACTCTGGCCCCATTTTAATTTACTTTGATGGGAATCTGTCTGAGAGATAGTAAAAGTGGGTGTGCTGCAGACAGCTATTTCTGAGCGTCAAGCAATAAAACAGTGGGACTGGCAAATGTGGACAGAAGTAATCTAAAACATCTTGGTCTGAGCAGCCTGTTTGCGATTCTAATGATTTTCTGTGTTACTTAGATGACTTGTGGGAAGTTTACAGCCATCCATCTCAAGTCAAAAACTGCATTTAGAGGGATCAATGACGCATAATAGACATGCTGCTTGGCACTAGATGAATTCTCTTTCTCAAGAATCTACAGCCTAAAATATCATTGCAGAACATTGAAACGAATTTCCAAAAAGGCACTGTTGTGTCTATATTGTTAAGTGTGCTCACATCGTATCATGCCAAAACAGGGTAATGCGCATGTTTTAAAAAGTGCTGTATGTAATCAAGCACATGGCTGTTTTTAGTCCTTTTACAAGGAGAATCAAGAGTATATTTCAATATCTTGGCTTTATCTGAACATTTAGCCTTGAGATTGAGAAAATCCTTTGCTGAGACGTACTCAAGATGTGAAGAGAAAAAAACTTGTCCTCCACTATGACTGACCTGTTTACCCTCTTCACGTGCCCCTCTCCCCCATGCCAGTGTCTTCGGCTGTGCTTGGATAGAAGCAGGTTTGCTTACAAAGCGAAAGGGAGCTAGTACAAAGAACAGAAGCAACAGCTGTTGGGGGGAGGAAACTGCTTCGCCTAATCCTCCAGCAGCCTCCCAGCGGTGTATTCACAGGGGAACGCTCCGTTCTCCCTGTTGTGCTGGTGCCAGCAAGGCTCTGAAGTAGCAAGCAGACAGCCCTCTAAAGGGCGATTTCTCCTCGTGCTCAGCGAGGCTCCAAATCCCAGCTGTAAACCGTGTGAGCCAGGGGTTCATCAAAGCTAGCTCATGGGCCTGTGGAGGTGCGTGCCATGAATAAACGTGTACGGAGGGAGATTTCTGGAAAATGAAGCAATTTCATAAAGCACCTTTCTTTTAAGATTATATACTTCTGATTTTGTGTTGCAAAGTTTGCCCTTTTATGGTATGATGATTTTAGTAAGTGGTAGAAGTGTTAGATTTTAAATGTCTTAATTGCCCCTCCCATAAACCACAAATGGGCAATGTGCATTGATGTACAAATGGTATTTTAAATTATATTGATCCTTCAAATTACCAAGTGGGAACACTACTGTTTGAGAATTTACTTTTTAACCACACACACGCGCGCACACACACACACACACACAGATATATATGTGTAAATCTCATTTTAAAAATAAATGTTATAACTTATGTCCCAGTACCTGTTGTTCATGTCACTTCACAATTTTTAATAGAAAAATTCAAGCAGACTATTTTTGCTCTTCCTACCTAGAAGCTACTCCTTATACATGATTCACACTTATGCACCTTGCCTTTTTAGGAGTGATCATGCATTCTTTAATTACATTAGATTTTTATGACGGTTTCAGTCTCAGCTGCCAGAGAATATGGCCTTCTGAAGTTCTGTTCTATGAATTGTACCATGTGCAACAGAAAAGCACCACATTGTTTAATGAGTTCATTAGGGCTCAGTGTGCTGTCCCCAAATTAATTTCTCAGTAAAGTGCAGAATTGTAGGAAGCATATGACAATCATTGTTATCTCCATCTTCAAATCTAAAGTGAGATAACAAGCTTCCACTTACCCTAAGGTACCTCACCATGCCCTGCGCAATTTACTTATTCCCACCCACCAATTGCCTAATTTATGAATTATCTTCTGGGTGAGGCTGAAATAGCCACACACTAAATTCTTATGCTCACTGACCCTGGAGCCATTAACATATTCCTGCATCTGAATTGCTAGTGTTCTGCTTTGTGAATTTGGGAGCATAATTTCTTACTTTGATATCCCCACTGCTTG
Organism: Sylvilagus floridanus; assembly: GCA_949820135.1. Taxonomy (NCBI): domain Eukaryota; kingdom Metazoa; phylum Chordata; class Mammalia; order Lagomorpha; family Leporidae; genus Sylvilagus; species Sylvilagus floridanus. The sequence goes on from OX463242.1 coordinate 59,300,593, forward strand.
ACACAGTCTCTGGCACAACTTGGGACAATGTGTTTGGCATAGACCCTGACATGAGTTTTGACTCAGACATTGAATTGCATAGTGAAAGGTGACAAATTCCTTCCTGTGTCTTAACTTTCTCATCAACTCTGCAGCTCCAAGACTTTGCATTGCTCCAGGGAGTAGAGTGTTTCCAGGGTCAGATGAACACATTTATGAAAACAGCTTGTTTACAGTGATGTTGTTAAGAAAATGAAACCTGTGATTTCTTTCACATTGAAACACAGGATGCTTTCACACACAAAAAAAAATATTAAAGTTTGTGCTAAAAGAGCACCTCAAAGTGAGTACATCAGTCAAATTAGGATTGTACTCAAATATTTATGCTTAATTAAAAATTTCAATGAGGAGTCATTTAGAGCTATTAGGGGATTCAGTAGACTTCATTTAAATAGAATTTGTAAATTGCACTAAAGATCAAAATGAAATAATTTTGAGTTTTGGTGTTTTCCATTACCCATTGAAACATTTGTTTCCAAAGGATATTTTTATATACTCTTTCAAAATGCCGTCCCTTCAGGAAGCATGTTATCATCAAATGCATTTTCACTAAGCATAGCACTTTATGAAATTTGAATGAAGAAAGATAACACATTTATAAAAGCCATTCATGGAAGTTAAGATACAAATTTTGTTTTTATTGTTAAGTGTGATGACTAATAGGAAGATATTTGTCATTTGTGAAAAATGTATATATTCCACAGGTAAACATTAATAGGGTCATTATAGTATTATAATTAACAATTTAGATTTAGTATAATTTGAACTATTTTTTTCCTCAGACATAAAAACAATTAGCACATGAGTTTTAAAACAGGAAAGGAAAAAGAAAAAAAATATTAACTATTACGTGCTGTGCTTGGTTTTTGTACATCATAATTAATTTCAAGGTCCTTCCAAAGATTATTTTGTCCAATGGAACTGAGATTGTGAGTTTAAATATGTAGCCCAAGGCTACACAGTAAGAAGCAGAATCGGCATTTGTCTGACACCACTTTTTACAATCTTTATATAATTTTGTGATACTCTGAGCAATTGTTAACAGAAGTATTACCACAATCACAGAAAAGATGATGTTTTGATTTGAGTAGCTTTCATAAAGTATCCAGAAAATAGCAAAGTTAGGGCAGGCATTTGGAGCAGAAACTAACATGCCATTGATGATTTCCACATCTCATATCATAGCGCCTGGCTTGGAGATGTCCACTCATTCAACCTGGGAGGCAGTGGTGCTGGCTCCTGTACTTGGGTCCCTGCAGTCACATAGGAGATCCTGACTGAGTTGCTGTTTTCTCATTTTGGCCTGGTGCAGCCTCAACTATTGTGAGCATTTAGAGAGTACACTATCAAATGGAAGATCTCAATTTCTCTCTGCCATTAAACTATATTTTTTATTCAAGGAGTGAAGTTCTTTGTTTAGAAATAGTCCACATAAGTAGACTCAGCAATGATAACCAATAGGGTATTCTTTGAATAGAAAGTATAGCAACAGTATAAAATGCATCAGACAGAAATAAATCTGGGAAAGAGCCAATGAACTTGACCAACTGGATCCTTGGTGATTCTTGAAAACGCAGTTTAGGTATCAGTTTATAGGAATTTATTATAAACAAAGAACTAAGAAGAGTACTGCTCTATGAATTTGAGCTTCTGTCACTTACTAGACACTTTTTGAAAAAGATTTATTTATTTGAAAGAGTTACACAGAGAGAGAAGGAGAGGCAGAGAGAGAGAGAGGTCTTCCATCCGTTAGTTCACTGCCCAGTTGACACAATGGCTGGAGCTGTGCTGATCCGAAGTCAGGAGCTTCTTCCTGTTCTCCAAGTGGGTGCAAGGGCCCAAAGACTTGGGTCATCTTCTGCTTTCCCAGGCCATAGCAGAGAACTGGATCAGAATACAACCCAGCGCCCATATGGGATGCCGGCATTGCAAGCGGCAGCTTTACCTGCCATGCTACAACGCTGACCCCTTTGTTTCTTAATGTGTGCAATAAGGACAATTGTCAGATTTTATTTATTCTAAATAATATATGTGGCAACCTCACAGCTACAATACAAACATTATTTCTCCGCGAAAATGTGTAGTGAGCTAAAAATAATGAACTCATGAGCTTATCTATCGGTCTGAGTTCATTTTAAAGTTGAAGGAGTCTATAACCTGGGTCAAGTGATCTCTTTTGTTTGCAATTAATGATTGCGCTAATATGCATAAAATGCAAAATCAAATCTAAATACATATATGTACTTGTTTGTACAGAAAAATGAGAGAAAAGGGGTAAAGGAAGGGGAGGTGATCATTTGCTAGGAAGCTAAGCAACAAAAACTTGCTGAAGCTAACTTAAAACTAAGTGACAGTATAGTTGATATCAGGGGACTAAGAGCACAGCAATCACAGATGGAGTGCAAAGCAGCATAAATCCCTTGGGATCTTCTAGGACCTGCTTTGGAAGAGAAAAATGAACTTAAATGTTTCTTTCTCTCTCCACCTTCTAACTGCTCTAATAAATGTGCTTAGGTGCAGTGAAATTATTCCAAGGCAAGCAACAGAGGGTATAAGAATGAAAAATGAAGAGGACCACTGTTAATGGATTAATGAATAATATACTCACAGGTTGGCTATGAATTCAAGATGTTTATGGTGGGAAATAGCAAGACCCCAATAAAATTCCAAAGCATTATAGCAAGTATTTTCGGAAAAGTGATTTCATTACCATGATTATTTCATTATTAGTCATCTTATAAACACAAAGATCAATTTGACAGTTAAAAGAAGATTGAACAGAATTTTGAATTTTATATCTGCTGGCTAAACTATCTGAATATGTAGTTAACATATAGGTAGCATCCTGTCTATAAATAACAATTCAAAAGGCTAATTATTATTAGTTCCATTAGAAATAGAAATATTATAGAAAATAATTTAACTACCCACTGCAAGTAATAAATACTGCAGAATTGATATTTGCTGTCAGAATTGGGCTTTTTTTCCTTTAGCAATCACAATAGTTTTTTTTCCTACATACACACACACAATCACACATATATATCTAGTTTTCATGGTATTAGTGAAGGCAGAAAATTGAAATAAAACAAGGACTGAGTCAGAGGATTGGCAATGTTTCATCCAACTTCTAACATTAACTTGTGATGAGAGACATTGACAAGTCATTTAAATTACTTGGGCAACCATCTTTTAACATATAAAATAAGGATATCTCTATTAAAAGGTCTCAAATTATCTGATGGCATTATTATTCTGTGATTTGGAAATAGAAAAGCCTCTCACAACAAATGTGACATCAGTCTGAGGTTACCTATAAGAAGGATGGTGTATAATCTTCACCACCAGTAGGATATGAAAAGTGTGTGGAAACATAGTATGATGTCGATATGATTGGCAAAACTGTCAGGGTGGGCAATGTAGTGACTCACTAAACCAAATAGGAGTCCCAGCTTCCTACGTGGGGGGCCCCAGATTAAGTTCTGGGCTCCTGAATCTAGCCTGACCCAACTCTGGCTATTGTAGCCTTCTGGGCATTAAACTAGAAGATAAAATACCCATTTTTGTCTGTGTCAAATAATAAAAAAGAACAATTAGACATTTTTAAAAATCGCTAAGATTTGAATTAAAACAGTGGTTTGAATGAGGGGTACAATTCTGCACTCCTCAGGGACAGTAAATAACATCTATAAACACTTCTGGTTGTCAGAACTAGAAGGTGGTTCTTCAATGTGGTGTGTACAAGCCAGGGATGCTGTTAAATATTCCTTGATGAAGAATTATCCCTTCCAAAATGTCAGTAGTGCCAAGGCCAGGAAATGCAGAATTAGTAATATCTTTTTCAGAATCACCTGAGTCACCATGCTACTTCAAATGAGTGAATCTTATTTAATTCCATTTCACAGGTAGGGTACTTAAGTGTGACCCAGGTGGTGGTGGTGAAATGACATCTAGAACGCTGACTCTTGACCTCCATTCAATACCTTCCTTTTCTTCAGAAGTTATTAGGCAGTGTAGGGCATTGGAACAACCAGTAGTGATTTTAGAAAACAAAAGCAAAAGTAGATTGTTCATCATCTGTCCCTCAGCGCCACAGTTGGGGAACTTGGACTTTAGACAGTTCAGAGCACAGGAATCTGTGCTCTGAAAGACTCCTGTGTGATTGCCTTGTGCTGAAACAGCTGAGAATCTTTCTAGACACTGTCCATCAATAAATGCTTCTGGTTTTGGAAAGAAGCAGCAATGAGTATATATAGGAGAGTGAAGAGTACAAAGAAGGTCTTTGATTTTGGTCCTTACAGGAAATTTCCAAATATAAAATGATCAAACACTGTCAGTCTATGTGGCCTAACTATTTAACAATAAAAATAGTTCACTGGGATGAGTGACAGTTCAGCATATCCCAAGTCATGTACCCATGCATGGTCATACAGCCATTAAAGCAGAATAGGCTGTGACTGAATTGAACTCATGGAACTTGTGGGCCCCACTTTTGGAGTCACAGACTTCATTTTATGCACATCTAACTGTATAGCTCAAGAACTAAAAGAAAACTAGGGAAAAGAATATTAAGGCAGACAATTGTAAATATATTTAACTTTTAACAGTAATCTTCAATTTTTATTCTCTGATTTTTTTTTAGGTAGAATTAGTGAGAGAGAAAGAGAGAAAGGTCTTCCTTCTGTTGGTTCACCCCTCAAATGGCTGCTATGGCCTGCGCACACTGTGCTGATCCGAAGCCAGGAGCCAGGTGCTTCTTCTTGGTCTCCGATGTGGGTGCAGAGCCAAAGCACTTGGGCCAACTTCCACTGCCTTCCCCAGTGACAGCAGAGAGCTGGACTGGAAGAGGAGAACCAGGACAGAATCGGTGCCCCGACTGGGACTAGAACCCGGGGTGCCGGCGTCGCAGAGGATTAGCCTAGTGAGCCGTGGCGCTGGCTTGATCTTTTAATTAATATTGAAATATTATACTTTCCTGCAATATTGGTTATTAAACATTAAGTTAAAGTTTTAGGCCGGCGCCGTGACTCAACAGGCTAATCCTCCGCCTTGCGGCGCCGGCACACCAGGTTCTAGTCCCGGTCGGGGCGCCGGATTCTGTCCTGGTTGCCCCTCTTCCAGGCCAGCCCTCTGCTGTGGCCTGGGAGTGCAGTGGAGGATGGCCCAGGTGCTTGGGCCCTGCACCCCATGGGGAGACCAGGAAAAGCACCTGGCTCCTGGCTCCTGCCATCGGAGGAGCGCGGTGCGCCGGCTGCAGCGCGCCATCCGCGGCGGCCATTGGAGGGTGAACCAACGGCAACGGAAGACCTTTCTCTCTGTATCTCTCTCTCTCACTGTCCACTCTGTCAAAAAAAAAAAAAAGTTTTAGACTAAACAAGATGAAAGTAATAGAGCAAAGCATTTCTCTGGTTCCACATTGCTGCTACCTATGCTCCCTACCCCTTGCTTTCAGAATCATTGATTGGAGGCAAGGAGGGGAAAAAACATGACATGAGTGCGCGGAGTTGGCAGTCAATGCATTATTCTCAGAACCTCTTTGTATGTTTGCAGATTGCCCCCTGCTAAGTGGAAAGGGTGCTGAAAGCAAATTGCGCTGTGATATTTGCTGATAGCATGAACTCTAGAGCACACAAGCAAATTTCGCTTCCTGGAAGCCTTGCTGTTCCGTGTTTGCACACCGCAGGTTATTTGTGTTTTCTGAGAACATGGATAACATAACAATGCATGTGTAATAAGATCAACCTAACTTGAGTGGAATAGAAATTCAGATGGCCCAAACTCTTAATGATTACCCTAGGTTTGTATCCAAGGAAACACTAAGATTGTTACACTTAATCTCATATCGTAGAAAAAAAAATACTCCCATCATAAAATAGAAATTAAAAAAAATTGTAGTCACAAACACTTAGTTCCTTAGATTACCTAGATTTTTCACAAAGTAAAATAAGATTCATAAACATATGTCTGCAGCCACTCTTGTAATAGACACATCAAACAATATTTAAAGCATGACAAAGTTAGGTTTGTATTAATTCTAGTGTTAAAGTCCTTTGAAGATTACTTAAAACAAACGGGATTTCAGGTGTGCAGAAACTCATGTGCTGATGCTTGCTGCTGGTGATTGCCTCTTATCTGTGTGGAAACCCTTCCAGCAGTGGTTCTTCCCCAGCTGTGCAGGAGCACCAGCGGGGGAGTGTTTGCAAAACCTGGGTGCCTCCAGCTCTAGCCCCAAGATTTTGATTTAATTGGTATGCGGTGGAGCCCATGCAAGGGTATATTTCTTAGAAGCCCTCCAGGTGCTTATAATGTTCACCTGAGGGTGAAAGTCACTGGCGGACAGAAACTTTTATGGCTAGACTATTTTACAGTATTGGGAAGCCATTAATGGGATGCAAGGTTTTTTCCCCCTCTCTATTAATGATCTTCTGCCAACCATGCAGGAAAAAAAAAATGGTCTCTGCTCCAAGACGTGTCATCTGTATAGACCAACTTTGAAAAACATTATCTCTTAATTAGATTTCAACCTTCCGTCCTTCTGTTTCCCTGCACAAAAGCCAATGAATAAAGGGCAATGAGAAAAGAAAAGTCATTTGGGTGACGAAAGATTCAAGGGTTAAATCCACATAAATCTTTACCTGTGGGTCAATATTTTGATAAGTGGTAAACAGCATTAATGAAGGATTTACAAATAAACATTCTTTGAAGTGAGTGTTGATACTTTCTCTTCTAGAATGTGGTGTAAGTGTAGTTTTAGCCCCTGTAAGCCTTCTGTGCAGCAAGGAGTGCTTCAGCTGTGTATTTCATGATCCTAAGGTGAAATACATTTTAAATTCAAATGTATAGAGTGGAAAATTCCTAGATGTTCTTTTCATTAATACATTGTTTGGTCAACTGACTTTCTGATAATATTTACAATCATAAAAACAAACCTCTAAACATGTTAAGAGGACCCAGTTTACAGAACCTCAAGCACATGTGTTTGTGCACATTCATATCTGCACACCCTCTCCGGCAGCTTCACATGTGCATACATGTGGAGCACACACTGGGTTTATGTCTCATCATTGCTTTTTTCTATTTATATTACAAACATATTGGTTTATTGTTTATTAGCAAATTGCTTATTTTTACTGCTCTAATGAGAATAATTATTTTTGGTCTAAAGAGAATAATATGAATGCAAAGAGCTCAACTTTAAGAGTGTCAGTGGTGTTTGTATGACAGGTAATGAGGCAATTTGGCAGAACATCAGAAACTAATTGAGCTCAGCTCACATCAATGAGGCTTGTTCAGCTGAGGCTGTGCTTCCTAAAAAGAACAGTGGAATTAAATGAGACAATGTGACATGTACAATTTTAATTGGAAGCTCTAATTTAAAATATTTAAAAGCATGTTTAAAATAATTTGTGAATCCATACAGATGCTTCCTTCCCCAACTAATTAAGAATATTCAGTGGGTCATATAATGTCTGGGTGTCAAAAGTATGAATTATTGAAGTCCCTGCACCTATAAGTATACTTGCACCTTTAGGCAAGATCAAATTTAGTTTAACAGAGGGAAGTGGGAGGAAACAACCTTAAGCCTGCAGAAGGGTAGGTGATTTTTAATGCAATATTTTTGAAACTATTAAAAGTATCACTAAATTGCACATTGATTTGGAAAAATTGAAATTATATTCAAAATAATTTATCCCAGTAAAACTTGAAATCTAATTTAGAGCTGTGGTGGTACATAGCTGTTTTGATTGATTGGTTTGGGATGCTCTTGCTTGCTTATTTATTTGAAGTTATGTGGTTTTGGGCATTATACAGTGAGCCATAATTCTAAAAAAAAAAAAACAGCATTTTAATAACTCTGAAAGTCTCAGAGTTTCTAATATTGCTTAAAATCGGTGATCATTGCTCCTTTTGGAATTATCTACTATGCTGATTGTATAACAAATTTAGGGAAGAAAAATTTAAAAATAATTTTACAAACCTTTAGAATTTGGCAATAAATCATTTGTGAAAAACGAACTTGTAAAATCTGATACCTGGTAACAGAAGGTGTAGTCCTGTGATAACAGTGTACGTAGAGGGATGCTACAAGAACTTTTTAAAAACTATAACAACTATATCTGCAAATTATGGCAGTAGCCTTACTGTGATTTCTTGAGGAGAATAATACAAATGGAAATGTTTAGCCACATTTTCCATACATTAGTAAATGATATTGAATTATTAGAGAACAAAATGTTTTACCATGCTTTTGTTATTTACCATTCTATTACCATCATGGGTGTCTGACTGTTAACAAATGTGATGGATTAGTCTAACATAGCACTAAAAATAGAAGGTTTCTTAGAAAAGGAGAAGCATTTAATGATGGTAAATGGAAAATCTTCAGGAGAAGAAGACAGTGAAATGCAATACAGAAGTGAAATTGCAGTAGATGAGACAAGGCTGAAGTTAGAGAAGACAAAGACAAAAACTCATTTTTACTGGGGTCTGGAAAAGAGAATTAAGGAGGCTAAAACAGACTGGGGAAAAAATAGGAACTACTACCATGAAAACAGGCAATTTTAACGGAAACATTTGTCTCAACGCTGGCATCTCCTGGCTCTAAAAACTGCAACAACTTCTTACATTATTTTGCACATTATATATTATCCAGCATCTGTAATTTATCCTGCAGAATTGCGCAGGGAAGGAAAACCTCAGGAAAAATGCTTTCTGGAACAAAGGAAAATAAGTCTGAAATCTTATGGACTATAGACATAAACACACACACACACACACACACACACACACGTTGGACACCACACATGCACTGGATAGACATCAGACATGCACATATGCTTCTGACATGTGAATACTGCATGCAGACACAAACACACATATGAATACCTCACATGTTGTCCAAACATTCTGAAGACAGGCACATGAGCTCCAACTTTTGTAACTCATTTCCTGCTTCTAAATATTAACAAAAGATGGCACTCGATTTAGTAAAAATTGTTTGATTTAAATACAGGGGCTGCTTGCAGGTGTAATCTTTCTGATTCAACTTAGGAAGTGACATGAAAATTAGCCCATCTTATTTCTTCATGAAGTTATACTTGTGTTCACCACTCTGCTTCTTGGAGTGTTTTGTTGCATAGGTAGCATAATTATACCAGGTAGCATTGTTACCTATATAATTTAAAAATTTTTCCAGATCCACATAATTTTTGGGAAAAAATAGATTGGAACTCAAGAGGAAAATAAATTTCCCTAGATTTAAATACTTCCCTAGATTTAAATATTTAAATAGTCTGATAATTTAAATATTTTTCATACAATCAAAATACTATTAGGGCAACATTACATCTGTTAATTACCTACATTGTTTCCTGTTGTAAGAGCACATGTAAAGGAGAGCTCTATTTTTGTGAATTGGTTACTAGTGTCTTTTTCAGTGAGCCTTTATAAATAACTATTATTGCATATGCTAGTGCTTGTTTAAAAATAATTTACACCTAATTGGTATACATTCCTCCAGGGATTGAGAGAGTGTGAATAATTGTGAACCCCACAAACATTTGGACCGTTGGCCTGTTGAGTTAGGATTCCTTATGAGAAATTACATATGCTCAGTTTCCCAAGGAAAAGCCATCAAATTCTTATTCTATTGCAGTATTAATTCTAAAACTGTATGAGTATCAGTCTTACAGTGCCTTTGTATACAAGTATTCACATTGTTCTTTTTGTGTAAATATATTATGGTTACTTTTATAGACATGGTATTTCAAGATACTAGCTTTTTGGATTTTGTGGTTCAAAAGGATTTGAGAAAGGAAAATGAAATGTAATGTTTTGTTGGTAATTCCTGTTTTGCTATACACATTCCAATATATTTCTAGATGTTTTCTGTTAAATGTGCATTGAAGTCAGATAAACACAATTTTTCTCTGTTAAAGGATATGTAAGTTCAGTTACGGGGAGGAAAAATGTCATAGTTGCAAGATTCTCAGAAAACTGTTTTCTCATGGTTCTACACAATTAATTTTCTTTGGAAAAATCATGTGATTTGATTCTCTGTAATATTTCCCTTAATTATAATCCTTTAATCATTTCTGTTTCATTCCTTTAAATAAATGAGAGGAGTAGCATTAAGGTTTCATAAAATACAACTATTTAGCAAAATCTTTCCTAGGAATTGACACTACCCAAAGCATACTTTATCATTATTCTTAGACTCAATATTACCAATTAAATAAGAAACTTCCAAACATGACTTCTTTTTTAGTTTTTCTAACAATGCATAGAAAGGCAATCAGTGATTAAGATCTGTTTGTTAATATTTTTATAAATAAACATTACCAAAATCAGTAAAAAGCAAATAAAATTTTTATGTGAAAATGTTTTTCTAACATTAGGATAGACACTTTTATAATGTGTATATATTTTCTTACAGCCTGTTATAACCCAGTCATATATGCTACCTGTTTCCTTATTTTTGTATTTAAACTATGATTTCTCCACATTGAGGATAAACATGCTATTCTAAATGAACAAATGGACCTAAGTCAGCCTTCAGTCAAATATTGTTGGTAACAGGAAAGGACTTTATCAAGCATACAATGGTATGGTACATTGCTTAAACTTGATGTAATTTAGAAATACAAATTAAGATACTTTTACTCTATCAGTCCTATTTCATTGCAAACTCTCAAAATTTGTGTGCCTAGCTGCAGGTTTACAACACTATTCGAATGTAACCCTAGCTCGGCACACACTAAGTTTTCCAGCAAAGTCATCTTGTGTTAGAGCCTATAAAGTGTGGCCAGTGAAGGATGATTTGTGTCAGCTGAAACTGTAGCCTGGAGCTACACTTGTTGTGTTATTACTTTAATCTAGTTATTGCAGCCTTGAAGTATATGTTAGCAAATCCAAGGAAGAAACGTCAAAAGTGAAACCCACCATGATCATTAAGAATTTCAGAGAATGGAAAACAAAAATCCATGTACTCCTCATTAGGTTCTTTTGGAATACAATGATTTGAGAAGTAATATTATGTAGTGAAAGAATATATCTGGAATTTATTACAGTGTAATATGTAGATATAGCATAACATATATAGGATTTCATGATTGAGCCTTTAAAAATTTATCCTAAATTGTGCCAGCAAAGTGAGTTACACATACTAAAAATTCCAAATAAAATATACACATAAACACTAAAAGAAGAAGAAATGTAACAGTATTCTGATTGCTTGGTTGTGGACTACTAATTATTAAACTGTTTTTGTTTACATAAATGTTTGTGTATGTGTAGTTGCAAATAAGCTTAAGAAATATTTGTAGGAAATGCATTAATAATGAAGCATTAAATCATATTTGAATACATAACAAAATTAATAAGTCAGTCTGGTATTATTATAAGGTCAATATTCAGTAACACGTTGTGAGTTTTTCTGTTTTTTGCTGATGGAAAGAGATTCAGAATTTAGTTTTTCATAGTATTATATTACAATGCATTATTGAAAAAATAATTCATAAAGGGTAGGAAAATCTTATTTAATATGAATTATAAATGAAAGAATATATTTTCTAATTGTGCTCTGTTTTATTCAAGGTATTATGCAATGGTTCATTTAATAAAATTATAATATCCAAGTTGTTTTGAAATATTTGAGCTCTTAAATGTAAAAAGTAATGTTATTTAAAAAAAAATTCTTAAATTCCCAAAAGGAAAAATCTAGTTTGCATGCACAAAGAATCATGAAAATATTATATTAAAATGTCAGTATCTTTGTAGAGAAAACATTTTGTAAGTAAAATTGAGCATTTTTATAAGAAACAAAAATTAAATACACTATAGGTTAGAGTAAAATTTCAAATGTAAATTCATTGACTCTCATGACAAGAGCCTCGGGTGATTACTGATATCATAAATAAGAGTGTCAATTGTTAAATCAACAATGGGAGTCACTGTACACTTGCTCACCATGTAAGATCTCTGACCTTAATGTGTTACACTATGCAACTTAACGCTAACACTACTACTCAAACAGTACTCTATACTTTGTGTGTCTATGTGGGTGCAGTTTGTTGAAATCTATATTTAGTATATTCTAAGTTGATCTTCTGTATATAAAGATAATTGAAAATGAATCATGGCCGGCGCCACAGCTCAATATGCTAATCCTCCGCCTTGCGGCGCCGGCACACTGGGTTCTAGTCCCAGTCAGGGCACCAGATTCTGTCCCTGTTGCTCCTCTTCCAGCCCAGCTCTCTGCTGTGGCCCGGGAGTGCAGTGGAGGATGGCCTAAGTGCTTGGGCCCTGCACCCCATGGGATACCAGGAGAAGCACCTGGCTCCTGGCTTCGGATCAGTGCAATGCGCACGTCAGCCGTGGCAGCCATTGGAGTGTGAACCAACGGCAAAAAGGAAGATCTTTCTCTCTCTCTCTCTCTCTCACTGTCTACTCTGCCTGTCAAAAATAAAAATTAAAAAAAAGAAAATGAATCATGATGAAGAATTGGATGGGAGAAGGAGTGGGAGATGGGATGGTTGCTGGTGGGGGAGAGGTTATGGGGGGAAAAGCTGCTATAATCCAAAAGTTGTACTTTGGAAATTTTTATTTATTAAATAAAAGTTTAAAAATTCATAGACTCTTAGAAGCACTTTATCAAATACATCCCAGTGTAACAATGATGTCACATGAGAGAGAATGTTGACATCAGTCTGGTGGTTTTCATAGTCATATGCTACTGGGCAACATTGCTTCTGGAGTTGTGATCCCATAAATGTGTTCAACCTACAGAAGGTTTAATGGACACTGTTACCTTTTTCACAGTGATTTATATAGAGCAAATTAAGATATCACTGAAATAAGATAAAAACTTAAGATCATGTAGTCACTGGTATCTGAAAATATATGATAATTACTTCTTCTTCCCTAGGAAATCTAAGAAAATTTGTCTATATTTTACATTGATAAAGGGAATTAATAATTCTAATCTTTTCAAATAATTGTCTCTAGGGAGTTTTCTTATGACTTATTTCATAATAAGGCAGTAGGTAACATAAAAAGCATAAAATATTTTTAAAAATTGTCTTATTTGAGGGGTGGATGCAAGTTGAAGGAGGTGGAGAAGAGAGAGAGACAGAGGTGGTGAGCCCTTCTGCTGGTTCACTACCTAAATGCCAGTAACTGATGGTCTGGGGTTGAAGCTGGGAGCTGGAGATGCCATCGTTTATGCCCAATGTGTGGCAGGAACCTAATTATTTGGATCATCACAGCTGCTTCCTACGGTCTGCATTAGCAGGCTAGAATCAGGAAACATAGCTGGTAGTCAATCCCAGACACATTGAAGTGGGACATAGGGGTCATAACCAGTATCTTAACTGCAAGGCAAATTGCCTACCTGAAAAGCCATATATTCTCATATAATATTTGTTTAAACCCAACAAATCACTCACACAGATTATATACTGGAGACACTTTGGATTCAGGGTACAAAGCATTTTAAAATTGCTTTCTGAAATGGAAGAAACAGGAAACTGTTTTGGACTTATACTTTCACAAATCTAAGCTTGCTTATAGTTATGCAGTACTCTAAGATATAACATATGTAAATTGTTTAGTGGTAAAAATGTCTTGTTTTTCATCACAATGCTGCTTAGACTATTAAATGAGAATTTTTTTCAAAAATTTGCTTCAGTTTTTAACTGTTTTATCAAAATATGTTTTCAAAGCAATAGACTTTAAAAGACTATTATTTCATCATATTGAATTATTATTATGTGCATATCCTTGAGAAAGTAAAATAATGTCTATTTGAAAAATCCCACACAGTACTTTTTGCTTTATTTTTACATTTATCATGAGTGAATAACATTTTCAGTTCAATTAAGAAAAGAACCTTTGCAGTAATAAATATGTTTGTGAGCAATAGAATGACAGAATAATGTTGTATCACTGCCTACATATTTAGTTAATTCATTCTTCTATTACAGTCATCAAAAAAATTTAAAGCTACCTATAAACCTCTCCAAGAAATCATCACATATTTTGCATTCTGTTTTTCCATATTTTATCCATAGCGAGGGTTCTATGAGGTATTCTAACCTGAGGGGAGACACCTGGTGGGTTTAATTAGATTGCATCTGGCAATAATTAAGAGCAAAGGATAAAAGTTGAAATAGGTATAGTAGTTTAGGTGAGTTTGATTTTTAGTTTGTGACAGTCCAGGAGAAAATATTTCTTTTATAAAAATTATTTCAAAGTCAGTTACACATGAACACAGAGAGAGAGAGAGAGAAAGAGAGAGAGAGAGAGAGAGAGAGAGAGAGAGAGAGAGAGGATACAAAATTTTGCATCCACTGGCTCCCTCCCCAAATGGCTGCAATAGTTGGAGGTTGGGCCAGGCTATAAAAGCCAGGAGTCAGGATCTTCTGGATCTCCCATGTGAGTGCAGGGGCTCAAGCATTTGGGTCATCTTCCGCTGCTTTCCTGGGCACTTTAGCAGGGAGCTGGATCAGAACTGGAGCACCTGGGAATCGAACTGATGCCCATATGGGATAGCAACACTACAGCCTGAGACTTAACCTTCTATTCTATTACACCAGCCCCAAGAGTCTTGATCCTAGAAAGAAACTGTGGAAGGAGTGTGGGTACAAGAGCGTTCAAACAGTGAATTAAGAACCTTAAACAGGCTGGCACCATAGCTCAACAGGCTAATCCTCCGCCTTGCGGCGCCGGCACACCGGGTTCTAGTCCTGGTTGGGGCGCCGGATTCTGTCCCGGTTGCCCCTCTTCCAGGCCAGCTCTCTGCTGTGGCCCAGGAGGGCAGTGGAGGATGGCCGAAGTGCTTGGGCCCTGCACCCCATGGGTTACCAGGAGAAGCACCTGGCTCCTGCCATCGGATCAGCTCGGTGCGCTGGCCGCAGCGGCCATTGGAGTGTGAACCAACGGCAAAAGGAAGACCTCTCTCTCTCTCTCTCTCTCTCTCACTAACCACTCTGCTTGTCAAAAAAAAAAAAAAAAAAAAAGAACCTTAAACAACATTTATCAACAGAAGGGATTCTGAGATGTTTAAAATTCACCAGCAGTGTAATTGCTACTAGCCATTTTTTTTAAAGAATTATTTGGGACTGGCATTGTGGCATAACAGATTTAAGCCACTGCTTGCAAAGCCAGCATGCTATAAGGACACCTTTCTTTTTTAAACTTTTATTTAATAAATATAAATTTTGAAAGTACAACTTTTGGATTATAGTAGTTCTTCCCTCCATAACCACCCTCCCACCCACAAGGACACCTTTCAAATTCAGCTGTTCTACTTCTGATCTGGTTCCCTGCTAATGTGTCTGGGAAAGCAGCAGAAAATGGCCCAAAGATTAGGGCCCCTGTCACCCACGTGAGAGACCCAGATGATACTCCAAGCTCCTGGCTTCAGCCTGGCCCAGTCTGGGATGTTGAAGTCATTTGAGAAGTGAACCAGCAGATCGAAGATGAAAGATTCTCCCTGTCTCTCTCTCTCTCTTTCTCTCTGCCTTTCAAATTACAATAAATCTTAAAAACATATTTACTAAAAAGGCAGATTTACAGAGATGGCGGGGCAGGGGGCTGATTGATATTCCATAGCTGATTAACTCCCCAGATGGCTGCAGTGACTGGGCTGGGTCAGGCCAAATGTAGGAGGATGAAACTTTTCCAGGTCTCCCATGTGGTTGCAGAGACCCAAGGACCTGGTCCACCGTCCACTGTTTTCTGAGGCACATTAGGAGAGAGCTGGATTACAAATGGAGCAATGGGGCTCCAAACGAGCTGTGCATGGGAGGCTAGCATTGCAGATGGCAGCTTGCTGCACCGCAATGCCATTCCCCAAGTAAATGTTTGGAGAAAACATCTGTGAGGCTGAACGTTGCTAGTGAAAGTGACGTTGGGCTGAGGTGAGGAGCATTTGGGGAAATGCCATTTTTGAACTCTATTTCCTTCAGTTCTGGCAGTTTAAATAAGTACCAAGAATAAGACAGAACTTAAAGGGATTTAATTCGCTTGTGGTTCATCAGCCTTAATCAAGAGTTTCCCAGCACTCTAGAGTGGCACCTGTTGACATAAGGACAGACATGCCAGTCTTAAGAGTTGACATCAGGATCAGCATTATAGATGTGTCCTGTCAAGATCTTGCATAATTTACAGCATTTTTGAAAAGCTTAGGATAGATTAAATGCGGAGCTTTTGGTTTTATTCTTAGTTTTTAAAATAGAGAATTATAGTTTTATCTTAAAAAATGATAAAAATGCCTAAATGACTCATATGCTGTTCTATTCTTAGCCTTTGCTAGTTCTTGAACTGCATTCAGATGTGAGATTATGGTTCAAAGTAAATCAGTCTGTGAGATTTTATTGTTTTGTTATTAAGTAGACATGGGTTAGATCCTTTTGCGTGAAAATTTACTAAATACCAAATTAGAAGGCAGCATCATGACTCTCTCTGTCTCACATACACACACACATACACACTGTTTTTACACTCTTATTTACATAAAAAAAAATTTCTAAACCTGATAATGTTTATCTAAAGCCACTTTTTCTGTATACTTGGTTGTTTTCATACCCCCTCCAAAATCCCCTTTATAAATGGCTCAACATTCACATAATTAAATCATTGGTGAAAGTATTCCATGTATTTGTATTGCCATGGTATTACTAGCTTAAATTATCATTTGATTTGTTTGCATTCTAGTCTATCTCAGAAAAGTTGAAAGGAATTTTGTTGAAAAGAAATTAATTCAAAAACTGGAATGTTTTTACTGGTGTAAAACATGACATAAGGCAAAACTCATAATCAGTTTTGTTGAATATTCTCAGCTAATGGGAATAATCCTTCTCACTGCCCAATATGGTAGTCACTTGTCCTATGTGGTTCCTGAGCAGTATCAATGTAGCTGGTGTAATTGAAGAGCTGAGTTTTTCAGTTTAATTTGCTTTTAATTATTCAGTACTTACATAACCGCACGTGTCTAGGAGCTGTCATATTGGCAAGGGCCTAATCCTTGGCCTGAAGATTATATAGACTGTGATGCAGGCACCCTGCAGCTGAAGCATAAAGAAGTCAGAGTACCAGTGTTTGTTTCATGTTTGTACATCTCCTTTTCTTATTTGTATTCTTAGCTTCTTTTAAGACAGGAGGAAGGTCTTGCCATTCTTTGTGCATTCAATAAATGCCTTCTAAATTGAATTTAAGGAGCTGGATAAAAAAAGGATATTAGGAAGAAAATGTGTTGTTTGGATAATAATGAGTGTAGAGAGGGGAAAGTGAGGGAAATGGAGAGTAATTCAGAACAATAAGAAGAAAGGTTTGCAAGGCCAGGGAGTTTTCAGAGTTGTTTCTTTATCACAAAGTGAGTGAATTTTTATCCTGCCCATGTCCTTGTAACAGAAGAAAGCAGGAAAATTTGTATAGTGGAGAAGTTTAAGTTTAGGATTAGTGACAGCCACAGTGGCAAACCACAGCTGTGCCTGGAGAGCAAAGCGAGGGGATTCCAGAACACAGCCCCGGGCCTGCCAGCTGCTGGACTCCCTCCAGGCTGGAGGCTGGGCAGGTAGGCTGGCAGGTCCTTGGCTTCTTAGACACTGCCTGATTGCCACACAAGGAGAAGGTCAACCCATTCAGAATAAAATAGAGAAAAAAGATACTGTGATATTGGCAACTAATAGCTATTATTATCAGCATTATTAACTTTTTTGCTGGATTTTTACAACTGGAAGCCATGTTTTAAAGATCTATTTTAAAAGATCATAAAGGAGTTCTAGAGTGAAGGGCATTTGGCCTGTCAGCTTAAAATGCTGCCTGACAAGTCTGTACTTTATATTGTAGTGCCTGGTTTGACTGCTGTTTTGCTTCTGATACAGCTTCCTTTTAATGGCATCCTACGAGGTAGCAGATGATTGCTCAAGTACTTAGGTCCCGGATATTCATATGGTAGACTCAGACGAAACTCTGGGCTCCTGGCTTCAACTTGGTCCAGCCCTGGCTGTTGTAGTCATTTTGAGAGTGAGCCAGAGGATGAAGATCTCTCCTCTCTCTCCTCTCTCTCTCTTTCTCTCTCTCTCTTTCTCTCTCTCTCTCTTTCTCCACTTTCTCTCCTCTCTCCCTATTGTCTCTCCACTCTCTCTCCTCTTTCTGCCTTTCAAATTAAAATAAATTTAAAGGAAAAGCCTGTGTAGCACGAGCACTTATTATCTGCCATTTGCTATTATTAATGTTTTTAAAAGATGAACTCTTGTCAACCACAAAAATACCTACTAAATATGCTCACCTATATTTCTCCTATGATAAATGGGAACACTATAGCTGACAGATTTTAGGTCACTGGCCACCATCTAGTAAGTGAGGCACTAGTGCACCAGTGGTCTTGACTCCCATCAGTGGGCACACTACCATTCCATTCTGTTTCTCAAAAGAGCAGGACTGTTCTCAGATTGCCAACATCTAGCGCAAACTCATGATTTTCTTGTGACTATATGTGAGGACAGAGACTCTGAATTTGAGGAATAAATTAAGAGGAATCAATTCCAGGCTATCATCTCTTTAAGAAATATTTTGGTTATGGAAACCTGTGTTATTTCATTTGGCTTGATCCTGTCAATCTTCTTTTTAAATAGCTTCATTTCAAGTCAAAATTTGACGTGTCCACAGAATCTGCTAGGATTGTGCACACATTGGAAAAGGCAAGTTTGTCATTAAACTCTACCTAACTGTCATTATTTCTCAAATTTTGCTTGGAAAAAAATAGTTTTGATGTTCTTCATTGCCAAGTTTGGAAAGCCTATTAAAATGAAGATTGACTTGTTTTATGAAAGGTATTTTAAACAAAATTAGTTTGAAATAAAGCTAAAATTAGAGCTATTGCTGCTGATCAATCATGCAGTATCTAGGACATATGCCCATCACCTCAGAAAACAAAGGGAGTTACAGGTTTAATGCCCACCAAATGCAGATTTTCTACTCTCACATCTTAGAGGTCCTTACCCAATTAAATGAACTGTATCAGAAGCTAGGACTTTTTTTTCCATTTTTCTGATCAATGGCAAGCCTTTTGTATGGTGTTGTGAAATATACATAATTTATAAAATGATACAATTGTTTTCCTAAGAAATAAAAGATTTCTTTAAGATCATCCCATCGGTATTCTCATTTTACAGATACCCAAGCTGAGGGTCGAGGAGAGCAGGTGGCAAAGCTCATAGGTGAACGTCTGGGTCAGGACCCAAGCCTAGCACTCTGTGTGCTGAGCAGTGCCTTTGCTCCTGGAGCCCACTCCAGAGCCTTTGCCTCAATTCTTTTCTTCTGGGGGATATTGTTTCCCCACGTGTGTTGAAGATTTTCCAAAACCATCCCCAAGAATTCTAATTGCCTAACTGAATTTTCTAAAATGTGAACTATTACTAGTTTCTAAAATTTAAAATTGAAATTGACTTGATTTTTGAAAACTGAGTTTTCATTAGAATGATAAATTGAGCATTCCTACTGTGAAAATCTGAAATCCACAGTGCTCCTAAAACTGAAATATTTTTATTGCAACAGAACGCCCAAAATGGAAAATTCTACTTCCACTGGATGGCAGATTGATTTCAAAACAAAATCAAAATATATTTTTAAAAAGTACTTTCATTTTTCTTTAGTCTTATTTGACTGAGAGAGAGAGAGAGAGAGAGAGAGAGAGAGAGAGAGAGAGAAAGTGAGCCTACATCTACTGGTTTATTCCCCATATTCTCAAATTCCAGCAACAGCCTGGGCTGGGCCAAACCCTAGCCAGGAGCCCAGTGCCTGTGTCTCCCAAATGGGTATGTAGGATCAAAGTACTTCAGCCTTTCCCAGGGTGTACGTTAGCATGCAGCTGGAATTAGAAGTGGAGTCATGACTTGAACCCAGGCATTCCCATATGGGAAGCAGCAGACATTCCAAATGGTGTCTTAACTGCTATGCCAAACACCTGTCTCTTAAAACGGACTTTGAATAAGGATTCAGGTGACACTTCAAGGGAGTAATATAAAGGACATGTCAGGGTGAGATGCAGAAACCCCAGCTAAAACAGGTGAATTGTTTTCTCCCCCTTTTCTTTGGTTTTATGCTTGGGCTTAAAGCTGAAGAAACCTACTCTGGTTTCAATCCTTAAAAATATGTGCTCACCTCCTGACAGAATGGGCTTCCACTTGGTTTTGGACTATAGCAATTGAAGAAGATGACATATCCTGTATGATTTTTAAATGACATTCAATACACAAAACAGATTAAAGCATAAAAGATTGTTCTGATAACGTGCTATTCTCTTGATGCATTAGGACAGAGCTGTACCACTGGTTCAATTCAGGGGTAATATTAATTTGGAACAAAATAGTGATTAAGTACCACTTTACCTCCTGTAGTAGAGTATATGTTGCCACAGATAAAAAGAATGAAGAGATGATTTAGTTTAATGATTTAGTCAATGCAGATTTTCCAGCAATCAGATATGATAGAGGAGGATACATTTCCTGCCCACAAGAAATTCACTGTTGGGGGAGGGAGAGAGATATATAAATATACAATGGAATATAATAAGTAATATAGGTTATAACAGATTACAGTGTAAAGAAGTATTAAGTAGAGGGAGGTGATTACTTCCTCTGAGTAACAAATAAGAACCATCCTAAGGAAAATGACTTTTGCAATAAGGCTTGCAAGTATGACTTGAGTATATCATAAACTTGGAAAGTTTTGAAATGTACTTTCTCTGTTGATTTAAGTCCTGTCTTCAGGAGGAAATGATGAGAGCTGAACAGAATTAAGGGGCAATTACATGTTTGTTCTTAAAACATAAATTTTACAGGTCACTTTTTAAACATGAATATCACTCAACAAATTCCTTTGCCCTCAATTTCTAGGAATTGTTTTGCAAACCACAGAAAAAGAAGGCTGCTGGACTCATGAGTAAATGCATTTCAAAAGACTGTTGACATATATTTGAAAAATGATTCAAAAAAAACTTTGTAGAAATAGGATGACTAACACTACAGTGATGAGATGCAGGCTGATAAGGAGATGAAAATATGTAATTTAAAATCAAAAGAGGTCATATAAAACAAAATGACATTTACCTTGAAAGGAGATTTAGATACCGTAAGGCAAAATATTACAGCTTTTTGTCGTTGTTAGCTATTTGAGATTTCACCTTTCACAACATGTGGCAGTATTCTTTTGGTCATGGGAGATGAATACCTTCAGCAAAGGTCAAGAAATTGCAGCTAGCGTTAGAAGTGGAGGAACAGGATTCTAGAACACAGGCAGCATGCTCATATGGTTAATGCTAGAGAAAAGCTAGCTCCACTATCAATTAGAGAAAAACTGTAAAGTAAAGCTTTCTTCCCAGGGTTGGGTCCAAAGGGTCAGACTGAGAAGGGAGCTGAGCTGCAGCTGTACATGTTCTGTAGATGGTGCCATTTGCATGTGATAGTTGCTCGAGGGATGGAGGAACATCTGTGTACAGCCAAAGGATGTGGTTAACATGCAGTTATCCACACACCAATCTCTTCTGTTGTACTGGTTCAGTAGAATTCAGGGAAAACTGATATATACTGATATGTTGTATCTAGAAGACATCTGGAAGGTTTTTTTTTTTTTTTTTTTTTTTTTGGTTGGACAACTGAAATCACAAAAGTTGCAGAGTTTTTAAGAACCCAGTGAAAAGCCTTAGTTAGGGTCTCTCTATGCCTTGGTAAATGAATAATTCCTTTCCCCTGCCTGTGACACAAGATGGCCACACAGACCTCACCTGGCTGAAGGAACATAAAATAGGGACAAGCTGTGGTGCATTAAATCATTTGTTTTCTAGTCATTTTTTAATCCTAGGGAAGCTTTTCAGGTAGACTCTTGATATTAAGTAAGTCAGCTATATCATTGTATCTGTTAAGATGCAGGTGTAGATGTTTAAGATCCATTTCAATTAATGACAGTGTTCTTATTCAAAATTCTATCAGGACATAATACCGTATCTGTTCTCCAATGCAATAAAGGAAATATTGGAATCCTAGGAAGACCTGGTTGCATTGGCCTTTAGTATGCACACTATAGCAATTGTCAAAATGGTAGACACTCTTTAGCATATTGATGATTAATTTGACATAGGATTACAATAGAAATTGTCTGCCTCTTCATGGAAAGCCCCTGCAGGTCATGGTTTAATTCAGCAGTTCCCGTGTAGCGTATGGGCATGGTTTTTAAGAAGATCAGAAGGCCAAAAGCAACTAATTGATTCTTCTGCTTACTGTGGATAATGCTGGATTTGCACTGTCAACAGAAAACAGATAAAATCATCTTGGGTTCCAAAGAACAATACTCTCATGCACCCAGAGGAATTTTTTGCAATATCCAGGAACTGGCCTGTTTAGCTGCTGTACTTAATCGCATAGAATCTTTGATTTCTTTACAGTTGCACATGATGGCAACTGGGAGCTGCATAAAGCTTTATTTTTGTAAATCATCTCATGACTATGTAGACATGAGTGAAATTTTGACCTAAATCAATGTGAGGTACAATGTAGAAAGCACAGAGAGGTGATTATAAAATTCTGATTTTTTTCAATGAAAAAACATGGGAATCAATGACTGTTAAATTTCAAGTAAAAAATAACTTAGGAACTAATTGTTGAGAAATTTTTAATTTTCTTTTTGTTTCTTTTTTTTTTAAAAAAAAGATTTACCTATTTTACTTGAAAGTCAGAGTTACACAGAGAGAGAAGGAGAGGCAGAGAGAGGTCTTCTATCCACTGGTTCACTCCCTAATTGTCCGCAATGGCCACAGCTGTGCTGATCCGAAGCCAGGAGCCAAGAGCCAACAGCCAGAAGCCTCCATGCCTCTTCTGTGTCTCCCACGAGGGTGCAGGGGCCTGAGGTCTTGGTCCATCTTCTACTGCTTTCCCAGGCCATAGCAGAGAGCTGGATCAGAAGTGGAGCAGCTGGGACTCAAACCAGCACCCATATGGGATGTGGGCACTGCAGGCGGCAGCTTTAACCGCTATGCCACAGCGCCAGCTCCAATATTTTTAATTTTCATTAAAACTTATTCGGGCCAGTGCCATGGCTCAATAGGCTAATCCTCCGCCTTGTGGCACCGGCACACCGGGTTCTAGTCCCGGTCAGGGCGCCGGATTCTGTCCCTGTTGCTCCTCTTCCAGTCCAGCTCTCTGCTATGGCCCGGGAATGCAGTGGAGGATGGCCCAAGTGCTTGGGCCCTGCACCTGCATGGGAGACCAGGAGAAGCACCTGGCTCCTGGCTTCGGATCAGCGTGGTGTGCCGGCTGCAGTGGCCATTGGAGGGTGAACCAACAGCAAAGGAAGACCTTTCTCTCTGTCTCTCTCTCTCTCACTGTCCACTCTGCCTGTCAAAAAAAAAAAAAAAACTTATTTGAAACATCATTATATATAATATTTTCCAAAAATCTATTACATAGATATTTGTGTTTTCCAAGAATATAATTACTTTTCTACTTCCTCATAGAATTGAATACTCATATTGTATAAGAGAATTTTACAAGACTTGGGAAATATAGATATTAAAGCTTATTGAGTTATTGTAGTAGTTTCTTATTTTTAGTACATAAGTAAAATTACCCTGACTTTTATTTGATGATCAAAACTTGGAGAAGTTGTTTGGCTCCATCACTTCACTGATGGTGTCCATCAGTAAGACAGCTCACAGAGGGTTTTAGATGTGACTTAGGAATCAAATTAGAGCCCTTTTCACGTGCAAAGTGGTAAAGCTATGAAGGTATTTCAAACAGTTTGTGGGAAACAGAATTAATATGTTTCTTCTGGTCCAAAACCTTTTTCAAATCATACATATAAATATATAGATAGATAGATAGATACATACATACATACATACATACATACAGATATAGATGATATATATGGTCAGCAAAAATCTCACAGAAAATGCTTGTTAGGGGAAAAACTGTGGATTTCATTTTTTATTTGCACCAAAATAAACTTTGAATCTCATTTCTCCATGAACTTAGAAAAGTTTTCTTTGAGAACCTCTACAGTGGTTTGCCAAGTCTACAGAAATCATTTTCTAAGGATCCAGAACCAGAGCCCAGGTGCTCTTGTCCTTTACTCTATAAATCATGTCCATATCTTTAAATTAAATAAGTATTTTCACAAAATTATTCACCAAAGTTCCCAAATTATGAACTTAATTTATTCTTGTAAAATCCTTTTGATAGTTTCTGCCTATCACTCCATCTGCCAAGATCTTTTTACATCCTAATATTCTCATGCAATGCATTAATTGTCTTGGTACTTAGAGACACTTATCTGTTATATTTATTATTTGTTAGGCATAATTATTGTTACTTTCCTGGAAACTAGTAATTACAACGAGATGAATTCTCTTTTTCTCACTCTCTATCCTCTGAACATTATCTTTATTTGCTAAACAACCTGCTTTATGGTTCACTTAGCCCCATCTCCTTATTAACATAGATATATCAAGTTATAATACTGTCTGAAAAATTGCTCTGTTAGAAATAAAGCATGTTAGTATTGACCTTCAAATGCTATTAGAATAAGATTTTGATCCAGAATTATAATTTACCAGAAATGTAGCATGAAATATAAAGGCAAACAAAATTAAGCAACCTTTCAGGTTTTTGTTTTTGTTTGCTTTTGGTTTTTTTGCTTTAAGAAAAAGGCCATGAAGAAACATGCAGAGTTGCACAGGGCTCTATTATATTGATTCTGAATTTATAGTTTATATGATGTGTAAATTACCTCAAAGTTTTAATGATCCCAATTCCAAGAGAACATGCTTTCAGAGGAAATGTAACACTAATGTGACAGTATTGCACTATTAAAATGATCTGAATAACGTACTCTAAATGAATCTGTACCTCAAATGCATATGTAAAGTAAGAACACAAGTATTTGTCAGAAAATAGACAGAACCTCCACATTATGCACTTGGTAAATGCTTCAGTTAGCAACCAGTAACTCGTAGTGGTCACAAATGGCTTCCGCATTTATGTAAGCCTGTATAATTTGGCAGTGTGTGCTCTTCTGAGAAGGACTTTGTAGCTGCAACTGAGTTCAAAGAAAGGGCACCACAGTTGTTGCCAGTGAATTCAACAACCACAAGAGTTGTAAGAAACTCAACGTAGCCAAATCTGAACCCTTAATTTTCTCTGATTCATACTAAACCTTAATTTGTTCCCTACAACATTGCCCATCACCTAAAACTAAAGATAATATCCAGAATCTACATATTTCTCAATAGCTGATGCTACCCTAAACAATCATCATCATCTCTTTCTACAATTAACACAATAACCTGCTGATTAATCTCCGTGTTATCCTGTTTCTTCTAAATTCCATTTTCAATACGACAGAGATTGACTGACGTCTACAAAATGAGACCACAACACTATCAAACCGTGTCATTCCTGCACTCAAGCACTCCTAGTGGCTCCAGTTTCCATTAGAGTAAATGTCAAATTCTTTATGCTGGCAAATGAGACTCCTCGTGATTTGCCATGTACTACTCAGCTCTTATTTTGCTTTAAATTCACTGAGACTTCATTTGTATTATCTTCTCTGCTTGCCAAAGTTCTCTCTATTTTCTTCATAGAGTTAACCCCTTATTTCTTTCCAGTATCAAATGGCTTTGTCTCAACAAAGTCTGCCTTCATGAGTCTATTTAAAAATCACAATTTAATTCTCAATTTCCTTGCATGTACAACTACTCTCTAATGTTCTGTTCATTCATAATGTTTCTTTCTATAATGTAAGCAATTTATTTTTTGTTATTAAATTTTGTTTCTTTATCTCAGATTGAGCCACTGAAAGTTTTTTCTGATCTGTCCCACAAGTACTAAGATAGTCTCTGGCACATCTGTGGCATTAATTAGCTATTCTGCTCAAAATTTGTCACCACTGGTATCTCCAAGAGAGCAACACAATATCTTCTCAATTATTACAATAGTGAACACCAGGCAATAAATCAAATAGAAAAATGGCTAAAATATCAAAATCAACCTTAGGAAAATTAGTACGGGGTTAACTAGATCCATGGCATCATCTATCAAATACCTTGCCAGACTCAGAAGATTTACCAAATAATGGGACTTTTCATCTTTGACATCTATTATACTCTATTGAGCACATTGTTTTTCTAGAGGCATTGAGTGTAATGGATAGAACGTAGTAAGTTATGTTGGATAGAAACATTACATTCCAGGGTCAGGATTTGTCAAATAGAAATCCTTCAAGTTGACACATCCACCATGAGTTTGCATTTCCTTAGATGTAAAATGGAACTGATCATCTAATTTTTATGTAGTAATGAAAATAAATTGAAGCCCACATAGTACAGTGCCTGATTATACTAGGTATTCATACAAAAGCAATCTTTTATGCAGAATTAAGACTTTTAAATGAGTCAGTTTTGAAGGCATTTCATAATGTATAATCTCATTTGGTCGTCTCAATATTATTGTGAATTATAATTAGCCTAAAACTGTTGACTTGAACAACCTTTGTGACTTCAAGTCAGTTATTAAGGTAATTTGAAGTATATTGAACTAAATCATGCAAAAGCTATTAAAAGAGAAGCATAGAACATCAAATGAAACCCTTCTTAGTGATAAAGTGACAGAATCAAAAACCAGGTGGTGAGACTGACAGTAACCAAAATTGTGTTATTTTCTAAATAAGCAGGCATAGGCTCTTAAACTATTGTTTTTGTGTGTTTTTTTTTTTTTTTTTGAGAGGTAGAGTTATAGACAGTGAGAGAGACAGAGAGAAAGGTCTTCCTTCCATTGTTTCACTCCCCAAATAGCCGCCATGGCTGGCACTACACCTTTCCGAAGCCAGGAGCCAGGTGCTTCTCCTGGTCTCCCATGTGGGTGCAGGGGCCCAAGCACTTGCGCCATCCTCCACTGCCCTCCCAGGCCACAGCAGAGAGCTGGACTTGAAGTAGGGGCAACCAGGATTAGAACCTGGTGCCCACATGGGATGCCAGTGTCACAGACAGAGGATTAGCCATGTGAGCCACAGCACTAGCCTTAAACTATTGTGATTTGAAAGCAAATACATTAAAATGATTATTTTCTGTACTACTTTTCAAAGAATGGAAATTGATATCTATTTAAGAAGGAACCTATGGCACTTCTTTGTGAAGCCTTAGAACTGGTCAAGGAACAATTTCCTAAACCCAGCTACAAGTGAGGGTTATACAGGGCCAACCACAAAGTTGAGTCAGGCAGGCCATTATCATCATCACATTTGGGTAGTCAGCACAGTGGTAATATGACTAAGCTGTTGGAAAAGTCCAGTTCTGAATTTGAGTCTTTGATTATTACTGCAAGTCATTTCTTTGAGGAGTAAACCTTATGACTTGGTTATCAGTATAAAAAGTGGCAAGTGTGGCATTCTGTTATAAAAGAAGATGGAGCAATGTTGTCATTGTAGCCATGTACTCAAACCTATCCTACCCAAGAGGAATGTGAAAAGTAAACACGGTCTGGCTGGACATTTTCTCTATAGCCAGGTCTTTGCTATTCCTTTCTGATCAGATAAACATATCACAGAGGAAATTTTCGTGTGGAACAGCATTTTAATGAAACTTTTCTGGTCCTTGGTTAAATGTCTTCTCAAAACATTTACTATCATTTTTCTGAAGTATTTTATTTGTTTGAAAGGTGAAATTGGAGAGGGAGAGACAGAGAGAGAGGTTTTCCATCCACTGGTTCACTTCACCAGTGGCTGCAAGAACTGGTACTGGGCCAGTACTTTATGTCTCTGATATACTTTGTTCTCAGACACCCCCCCTCTTTCTCACTCTCTGCCTCCTCCTTCTCTCCATTTCAAATAAATACAAATTTTTAAAATTAGTTTTACTGATGCCTATTGATAAAGGAAACTGGTTAGAGACACAGGTATTGAAGCAGTGAAGTAAGGAGTGATGCATTTCTTTAATTTTGGAAAGAATTTTGGAAAGAATTGGGCCAGGACCAAGTTAGGAGCCAGGAGCTTCTTCCAGGTCTCCCACGTGCATGCAGGCGCCCAAACACTTGGTCTGATCTCCACTGCTTTTCTAGGTGTATTAACAGGGTGCTGGATACTGGATCAAAAGTGGAGCAGCAGGGACTTGAACTGTCACACGTATGGGACACAGGTACTGCAGACAGCAAATTAACCTGCTATGCCACAGTGCCGGCCCCTACTATCATCTTTGTTTAAATTTCTGCTCAGTCTTTTCTGTCAGGAAGAGTGACACAATCAGATATAAGAATGACCTAATTTAAGGCATATCATTAATTATTATAAGCTTCAATTTTTAACATATTGGAATGTTAATTTTTTTGCATTTGTCAAATCTTAAAATTAGAAGTCTCTGTACTTTTTGCTAACCTCTTGAATATATACTGGGATTTTTGTTTAAACAAAGCTGTCACAAAAATTTTAAAGATGTGCTAAAAATTACGTGGTTATTTTTGTGAGCCAGTTTTTAAATACAAGGGACCTTAAACGTTTCTGATTAACATTAAAAGATATAAAATCAAAGCTTTAGGAATACTTCAGACTCTATTTTTCTTGGAATTTTATTATCAAAAGAAAATGTTTATAAATAGTTGGAACAAGATAAGGATTCTAATTTTTGGATCTTAATAAAAGATGCAGATGCAAATGATTTTAAGTATGTTAAGCATGTTTCTCATAGTCCCATTAAGCGTGACTTCATCCCTAACTGAATGAAAAGTACAGTGGCTCACTTATGTGACTTGCAGTTTCTCTCAGATTTAATAGAATAAGATGGTCTTACTTGCTATTTTATGTAAATCTAGGAAAGAAAGCCTGCTGCTCTTGAAAAACTGTGAAAAGTAACCTCTCATTTCAGCATTTTCGTCATATGTATCATACAATGAGCTTTTTCTTAATATTTTCTTTTTTTAATCCCATTAGTCATTTTCTTTTTAATTCTCCATGTAACAAATGCTTACTCAATAGCTGCCAGATATAAGACATTGTTCTGGGGACTAGTGATAATAAAAAAAAAAAAAAGAAAAAAAAACAGGAGGAAGCAAATATACCAAGGTTAATGAAACCAACAAAAATAAATTTGGTTAAAGGAATAGAAAATATTGGGGATATATTTTAGAGAGGGAAGTCAGAGAAGGCTTTTCTGAGAAATGAAAGGAACAGGTATGGGAAAATCTGGAAGATAGACCCCAAGGAGGCAACTGAATAATTGAAACACGTACTGATTAGAGAAACCAGGGCATAAGGTGAGATCAGGAAACTACCCATCATCCAGATCAAATAGAACCTTCTATGTCATGGTAAGGTTTTGATTTTATTTTTCTTGCTTGATAAGAATTCATTAGAAGATAAAAGGCATTGTAACAACATAAGCCTTTAAAAGAATAGTTTTGAGGAGAGGTGTTTGGCACTGTGCTCAGGGAATTTGCACCGTATACCAGAAGGCTGGTTTCAAGTCCTGCCTCTGCTTCTAATTCCAGATTCCTGATAACACACATCCTGGAAGGTGGCAGGTTATGACTCAAGCACTTGAGGTTGTGCAACTTATATAGGAGACGGGTTGATTTACTATCTCCTGGTTCTGGCCTGGCCCAACCCCCGCTATTGTGGGCAAGTGAATCAGCACATAAAAGAGATCTCTCTCCTCTCTCTGCCCCCCCATTATATATATATATATATATATATATATATATATATATATATATAACATATATATGTAATATATATATACACACACTGTATAATATATATAATATGTATAATATATATAATATATATGTTATATATATAACATCTAATATATAATATATATAATATACTTCATTCTCAGACACCCCCCCCTTCTCACTCTCTGCCTCCTCCTTCTCTCCCTTTCAAATAAATGCAATTTTTTAAATTAGTTTTAATGATGCCTATTGATAAAGGAGACTGGTTAGAGACACAGGTATTGAAGCAGTGAAGTAAGGAGTGATCCATTTCTTTAATTTTGGAAAGAACTCATGATGGTGATAGAATTGGTACAGCAGCCACAGTAGGCATTATGGAGATGTCAGAAAGCCTAAATGCTTTCTGTTAGAACTAATGTTGAGGTGAAAACAAGGCAATGCTGAAGGATTACCTCTTATCCTTTTAATGTGAACCATGGAGAAGACAGTGATGACAGCAGGGTGAGGGAATCTGAAGTATTTTGAACTGGATAAATTTGAGATGCTTATTAAATATGGATATATCAGTATATTATTTAAAGATAGGTACTGTTACAAATATAGGAAATTAATTTTGGGGCACACATACAAAAATATGTGTAAAATAGGATAATGTAGTCTTTGTATTAAATCTTAATGAATAGGCATAAAAATAAGTTACTACTTTTAAGAGTCTTTGTCCCATTTTAATTCATATTTTATGGTATTTTCATTCATATTTTATGGTGTAATTTTTATGCTATTTTTCTCTGAAGTAAAAATTGGTGTTTATTAGTAAATACAAATGTAGGTGGATAGATTCAAAAGTACTGTATTTGAACTTTTTGTACAACTGCAAACAATAGGGATTATTAGGATTACATGAGCTACATATATATTTTTCATTTTGTTTTAATTTATGAGTATATTTGGTTGTGTTCTTTCCTTCAATCTTCATTTTCCCTTCTTACAAACTTTCTAGAATATCTTCAGCAATCAGTGTTCTTGAGGACTTTGTCGTGGGAACTTGGCACTCAGCTTATGAAAGCAAACATGATGGAATAAATACAGATGCAGAGGGTGCTACTATAAGGAGTAAATATTTTTAGTATGTGTTGCCAGTGTATGTTAAAGACATACCAACACATTTTTGAGTGCATTGTTTTATTATCAAAAATAGATATGTCAGAAAAATTGTTTGAAAATGGGAAACAGGCAACTGACTACTGTTTCTGAACAGAGCTAATCTTCACTAAATTATCATCTGAGTTATTTTACAACTCCACAGAGGTAGATGTTCACTTCTAGATTTTTGTAGAAATGTAGATAATTCTATCAAATGAGACAGATAACTCCAAAAGTTAAATTTTATGGCCCAATTGGGCATTAATATTCTTTTTATCTACAAGAAACCTATCTCAACATTACCCCTAAGTACTTTGTTTCTTATGCTCTTTGGACCAATTTTAGAATCTTACTAGTTCCATAAGCAATTAAATTGAATAAAAATGCTATGATTTTTTTTTACTCTCACTCATCTGAGAATTGATTTTTGTGAATTTTTTAAAATGTTTCAACTGTTTTCAGATATAGAAAAATATTCCTCATGGCAAAAGATTTAAAAATGCAGTACCAAACTTTATTATATATTTATAAAGCACAGAAGGAGAAAACCATCTCCATGTCTGGATTAGTTTAAATTATTCTTCTCTATAGAGAAATGTTTAGTTTTGTGTTACAACATTTGATGATAGAAACAAGAAAGCTAGACAATTCAATGATAATAATATCAACATTGTACCCAAAGCAGCAAGCATGTTTAAATTCCTATGCTTCATTTTCAAGATAAGCCCTGCTCATATTCAAAATTGTACAGTGTGAAGTGTTTATCCCAGAGGTTGAGATGTTCACATCCCATGTTGAAGTACCAGAGTTCAGTACCCAGCTCTGACTCCTGGCTCCAGCTTCCTCCTTAGGCAGACCCATTAGGGAGACTTGGATTCAATTCTTGGCGCCTGGCTCTGGTCTGACTCAGTTCTGGCTGTTGGAGGCTTTTGGAGAGTGAACAGGCAGATGGAAACACACACTCTGCCTCTCAATTTTTTTTTAAGTATAAATATTTCGTTTTCAAATTACTTCAAAACATGTAAGCATATGTGATGAAATCATGTATGTAGTAAAGTGTTTTGTAGCTAACTTTTCCTGTTCTGTGATGGAACACAGTTTTTATTTATTTATTTTTTTATTTTGGATATTCTCTTTACCACATATTTTTAAGATAGACTGGTAATTTTCCATCATGTTCTTCCCCTTATGCCTCTTACTAGACTTTATACTGTTCCACGGTCCTCTAGATATCCTTTATAGCCATGCTCTTTGTTAGATTTTGAACTGCTGTTGAACAATTCTTATCAATATATCACAGGGTTGGAAAACATCTTATTCAAAGTATTTAATGTCTAAAATATCAATGCAAATAATTTTAGTTCTTAGTGTTTATTTTTGGTGGGTAGGACATCGTGTGTGGGCACCAGTTCCAGTCCTGGCTGTTCTACTTCCGGTCTGGCTCCCTGCTGTGGCCTGAGAGAGTGGTGGAGGGTGGCCCCGGTGCTTAGGCCCCTGCACTCAAGTTGGGGACCTGGAGGAAGCTCCTGGTTTCAGCTTGGTCCCCGCCTAGGCTCTGGCCATTAGCACCCATTTGGGGAGTGAGCCAGTAGACAGAGGATCTCTCTCTCTCTCTCTCTCTCTCTCTCTCTCTCTCTCTCGCTTTTGCCTCTTTGTGGCTCTGCCTTTCAAATAAATAAATCTTAAAAAACAGAAAATTTTATTTTCACAGGAAAAATGGAGTGATCTTAAAAGATGATAGGATTGCAGATATTTTCGCATTTAAACTCTGAAGTCATATATCATTATGTTTAAATTCTGACTCTGTCACTACCTGGAAATAGTACCCCCAAGAAGCACCAAGGAAATAAGGAAAATTAGTTGGGTATGGTGCTTGCTCCCAGAAACACCAATAGGATGAGACTATTAGAAGAATGGGGAATCCATAGGGTGAATTATCTATTATTACATATCATCAATGTAAATAACAGTTCTAGGAAATGGAGAAAATGCCTGAGAAAGAGAAAGTTTGGAAGAGTCAAGGCATATAAGTCCAGCATAAATGTTGTTATTGAAATGCAATAGCTTTAGGAAGCCAAAGGGGTATGGAATAAGAATCCATAAAAAGAAATGTTAACAGATGGTATTTGGCACTGTGGTTAATTCACCAGTTAGGAAGCCCATGTCTCCTGACAGAGTAACTGAATTTGATTCCTGGATCTAGTTCCTGGTTCCTGCTTCCCATTTAGGTAGCCCCAGGGAGGTAGCAAATGATGCCTCAAGTTGTTCAGTTCCTGCTACTCATAGGGAATACATGAATAGAGATCCCCGCTCCTGACTTCAGCCTGGCTTAATTCAAGTCATCATGGGCAAGTAGGGGAGTGAACAAGCAGATGGGACAGTCTGCTTTCTGTGTATCTCTGGTTTTGAAATAAAGTAAATAAGTAAAAATATCAATCACCAAAGTTAATCTGAGACTTGAGGCCACTCTAAGGAGTTCTTAGAGTAGAAAATTATATCGTTAGGAAGTGTAACATCTATATATACTTTCATGGAAATGCATTTATTGGGGGTCAAGTGCAGACAAAGTTCTCTGTTAGACCCTGTCAGAAATAATGAAAGAGCATGGTTCCTCTCCACAATAAGCTTCAACTTAGAGTATTCATTATTATTATAGCGAACCTTGATTGAGTACCTGCGATATGCCATGTACTCTGCAAGGCACTTTACATTATTTATCACATTTAATTTTATGGATGAGAAAATGAAGACCTACAGAGGTTAAGTAACTTGAACAAGCTATTACAGTTTGTAAATGGCAGATCCATCTTATTCCACAACCTTACTTTTTAAAGTATGCTTTCTTCTTCTCATCTAACAGGTGTGTGTGTGTGTGTGTGTGTGTGTGTGTGTGTGTGTATGTATGTATGTAACTATAATGTATAGCAAAATATTCTAGGTTTGAAAGTTATGAAAACAAAGATCCCTAGAAATTTGTAGAAGAAAATTTGTTAGACAGCAAGATTAGTAAATATTGCTTGGTAATGGGAAATTGATCTAAACCTTGATAGCACTGGAGGAATTTAATTTTCTGAGCCAGGGACAAGAGTAATCAGGAAGAAAAAAAATGTCTAGCCAAAATTCTTGTTTGGGAAATGTCACTGAGCCTAATTTGATTGGGAGTGTGGGTTAGTGTCAAGGCGGAATGTGAAATAGATTGGTGCTCATCAGAGAGACTTTTATACATGCTAAGGAAGCCAGAGTCAGAAGGGGTAAAATTATTAGTGTAAGAGGGAATGGACTGAAAAGGCAAAGGGCCATAAAACAAGGTGATTATTGAAACCGTGGTTCGGAGGTAAAACTAAAAGGAACTGCCAACTGGAGTAATAAAGCATAAATCTGAGGTTTCCAGTATGAAGGCATGGGAAAATAGTAATGCAACAAGAAGAAATGAGGTAACTACACTACAGGAAAGAAATACTCTGTTTCCCTAGAAGTCTTTGGCTGTATTGCACTACCTGTCATGTTCTGTTATTTTTATATATATATGTGTTTATAAATTGTGAGTTTCATAAGGGTTGCATCTGTGTCCTACTCATCCTTGAATTTACCTTGACAATCACAGTGTTTGGAACATATTAGATGCATGCACAAAAGACGACAAAGTCAGCCTGCAGACTAGAAGTTAAACTGCCTGTAGGATCCTCAAATAGATACCCAGCTGAAAGCAAAAATTCAGGACTAGTTCTTGGAAGAGAAATAGAGCTGTAGATGTACATTTTGGCTCAACAGCATAGAGATTAAAGTTAAAATTCTACATGTGTAGATGCACAATAAAAAGAAAGGACAGGGGGGAAAAAGTTGCAAGGCAAAGGCTTTGAACATTTTCTCTGGTTGTGGAGTGAGATAAAGGTCAGGAGACAAAAAAAAAAAAAACTAACCCACAGAAAATTTTAAAGAAACCGTCTGAGGGAAGAAATCACAGAAAATCTTAAGGAAACCATCATGGAAGGCTTTCACAGACCACTATATGCTGTTACATATGGTGTGGACTTTAGCAGGTATTTGGTTTTTCTAACTACAAAGTCATTATTGACTAGTGGCAGTCTTCAAAAACTAAAATGCAAAGAGTAGTGAGTAAGTAAAGAAACTGTTTTATCTGACTTTCAATGGTAAAAATCAGGCACACTGGCATAGTGGTACCATGTGTGTGGCTGGTATAAAGCTGGGAAATTAAAGGGTTCAATGATGGGTTGATTTTCACCTTATTCATTTGGCGGAAAAGACTGTTTTACCTCATTGATTTTTTTCAGTGCTAAACAAGTCATGTTCCTCTGTTCATTAGGGATTGCTTCATTTCTTTTCAATTCTTTTTTTTTTTCATCAGAATGGCACTTCTATGTGATAGGGCTCTGCTTCAGAGTGCAATTCCCAACTATTGATGGATGTAACAGACCCACTCTGAAATATGAAAGAGTACAAAAATGCAGCATCATCACTTGGAACACAGATGCAAATTTACAGTAGACTGAATGGCTCTTTAGTTTGACTATATTTATCAAAGCCCTTGTAGAATATTATGTCAAGATATGAAATAATACATATTAAGCAAATGAAGATCTTCATTTTAAATTTTATTTGAATACAATAAAAGAATAAGTACAGATCCCTTAGCTGACTCTTAGCAAGTTTTATTGGACATGTATATTCTACTTTACTATATAACCATAAAATAGCTCAACAAAAAGTAAATGAGCTAATTCTGTGCTATTTACTAAAGAAAACTTCTTACTGAATTCATTGGGAGTTTCGCCTGAGAAAATATTAAGTAATCATATCTTTCTTCTCCCCCTGGAGTGTTCATACAGTTGTACCAAAAATAGTTTTCAATTTTTAAGTGGTAGTATATTTCTGCATGGAAAGTCATTTCCTTCATAACTCTGTGTTACAGGCACAACTGCTATGTAACTTATGGTGTGAATTGTGACTTCAGGCTCCTGCTATTAACTCTACTTGAGGGATCAGAGTGTTATGATCAACTAGCTCTTTTCATTATTATTATCCAAAGAATTGTAGTCAGCAAATGATTCTGGCAAAAATGTGCAGCCAGAGACAACCTGGTGTATCAGTTGTGCTCCTGGGACAGAAATAAATTTCTTACTGGGATCTAAGACAAACACTATGTGTCCTAAGTTAAGTGTGTAATCGTAAGGATGGAAAGAATGGTTGGTTGGTTTGTTTATTTTTTTCCCAATGCCTGGACCATAAGCAATTTACTGGCAGGCAAAGACCTAAGACATAAACTGATTGTGGGTATTAAGCCCTAACAGGAGGTTATTAGCAATCAAGAAAAGAAAAAAACTTAAAATTAGCTTTGTGTTTAAATTTAACAGTTTATTTTCTAAAATCTTTAGGATTGAGAAAAATCATGTTCTCTCCCACTATCCAAAGTTCAAATTCTGACTTGCTTAACCAGTTAGTTATGTGCCAAACTCAATGCTGGTGTATACTGATCAGTGACCAACCTCATCATTCACTGCTCCTCAAAACATGTCTTTCTGACCTAGAAAAAAAGAGTTAAGCTTCACAAACATGGTCCAGAATGTTGTCATATGTTAATGTTTATTATCCTAGAGAAGTAAACGTGGATTTTACTGAAAATATCACATATAGTATCTGAATTTGGGAGAGTCAGAGTTCAGAAAATATTCTTCTTGGTGGTAGTAAGGAGGGAGGATATACCATTGTGTTTTTCTTATTGTCACCCACCATTGAGCACAATACTTCTATTCCCAGATGTGTGTGAATTTTTCCCCACACACGAGGCAGGGAAATATCCAGGGGAATACTAGTCCTTGAATTCATTTCAGTTTTGACACTGTTGACTTGGAGATAGCATCAGATCACCCAGGTAAAAAGCTCCGTCTGCTAAGACTGCCCCTCACTTCAGATGCCAGGTGTAAGTCCTAGACTGTGACCTCTGCTGTTGATCCATCTGCTGTGAATTGTTCTCATTATATCTCCCTTGGGTTCAATTAGTTTGTTAGAGCCGCTCACAAAACTCAGGAAAATCTTTCATTTAGATTGACCCATTTATCATAAAGGATATCATGAAGGAATAGAGGTGAACATCCAGAAGAAAGATGCATAGAGCAAGGTGCATGGAAAAGGGCCAGGACTCGCTGTCGGGGCCGCCACCCTTGGGGCACCTCGACATGTTCACCAATCTTGAAAGCAGTCCTTTTGGCTTTTAGGGAGGCTTCATTACACAGGCAGTTCATCTTAAATCACCTGCCATGGGTGAACAACTCAATGTTCACCTGCCCCTCTTCCATCCCTGGAGGTCTGAGGATGGGGCTGAGTCTTAACTCTTGAATCATGCCTTGGTCTTTCACGTGACTAGCCCCATCTTGAAATTTCTTTAGGGCTTCCAGCCATCAGTCATCTCACTGGCATATGAGACTCAGGTCACTCTGGAGATTCCAAAGATTTTAGAAAAAATGTGCCTGTCAGGGACGAGGACAGAGGACATATTTTTTATTATTATTATTATTATGTCACAGGATCATGTTGGAAAAAATAATATGATTCTAATAGTTGGATTATTCAAAAAATGTTATTAAACATTGTGACCCTCTCCTAATTGTCCTTCCTAATTTCATAAGGAAATGTTTTGCTTCCTGTGTAGTCCTGTTTTCATCAGTCTGGAAAGTGACTATCAAAGCATGTTGTTTTCCAAGAAAGAAGACCAGTGTCACCCTTTGGATGAAGTCCAAACTGTATCGTGTGTTGTTATCACTTGAGTCTTTAACTTGTAGAGATGACTTTTCTCAAAGCCAATTCAAACAGCACAATCTTTTATAAAGCTGGGAGACAATAACTGACACTCCTGTTGAGTTTCAAAAATGAATGAGAGCACACGGACATCTTCATCCAGAGTGCCACTGGACAGCTCTCGGCCAGCCCCTTTTATTAGAGGGTACCAGCACGTCTACAAGCTAGTAAGCACATAGGCACAGTTGTACATCAACTGTATGGTAGGAAAGGAATCTGGTCTGGTGATGCATGACAGAGAACAAAACAGGTGGTGTATATCATGACTGACAGATCTCTTCAAATGCTGTCTCAAGTTCACTAGTTCCCGAAAACACCAGGTACTAATTAAAGCCCATTAGCCCCCTGCTGCTTCTGCCTCTGCATTCCGATGGAAGGGTGTGCCCTTGCCTAGCTTGCGTAGGCAGATACAGAACTGCAGCATGTTCTAGTCCAGTGGCGTGTGATCCACTGAGAACATTTAGGCAGTGTCCTCTACACACTCCTCCACACAGTGTGGGGCGGGGAGTTACATCTACAGCTGAAATACCACATGGAGTATTTTGACAAAGGTGACACTTGTGTATAAGCAGGGTACTCCTCTCTTTGGATAACATCCACTTCTGGGTTGTCCTATTTTACTTACCAGCCATTAGTTAAAACCTGTAACTACTAACTTCAGTGTTACAGATTCTAACTAGAGTAGGACCTGGCCCTGATGTCTGTGACTGCCAGTCTAGGGGCTACATTTTTTTTTCTTAAGATTTATTCAAGATGCAGAGTTACAGATAGAGGAAAAGACAAAGAGAGAAAGTTCTTCCATTTGCTGGTTCAGTCCCTAAATGGTCACAATGGCTGGAGCTGGGCCAACCAAAAGTAAGGAGCCAGGAGCTTCTTCCGGGTCTCCCATGTGTATGCAGGGACCCAAACACTGGGGCCATCTGCCACTGCTTTCCCAGGGCATTAGCAGAGAGCTGAATCAGAAGAGGAGCAGCCTGGACACAAATCAGCCCCCATATAGGATGCTGGCACCGCAGGCAAGGCTTAACCACTACACCACAGCGAGGGTCCCAGCTGCATTGTTGTAAACATGTAGTTACAGCACTGCATTACATGCTGCAGGAGAGACCTGGGCCTGAACTATCAGAGAGGCCTTTCAGGATAGGTAGAATTTGGCTCTTATAGACTGAGCGAGAATGGGAATAAGGACAGAGAAAACAGATGACGTGGATAGTGGATGACGGGAGTAGCATGTAAGAATGATCCCCAAAGGAGTGAAAGTTAGTCCCGTTACAGATGATTGAGTAAATAAAATATGTGTGTGTGTGTGTGTAAATGGATGATATGGGACAGTGCCGAGGCTCACTCGGCTAATCCCGCGCCTGCCTCACTGGCACCCCTGGTTCTAGTCCCGGTAGGAGTGCCGGATTCTGTCCTGGTTGCTCCTCTTCCAGTCCAGCTCTCTGCTGTGGCCCAGGAAGGCAGTGGAGGATGGCCCAAGTGGTTGGGCCCTGCACCCGCATGGGAGACCAGGAGGAAGTACCTGGCTCCTGGCTTTAGGATCGGAGCAGTGCACGGGCCACAGCAGCCATTTAGGGGGTGAACCAACGGAAGGAAGACCTTTATTTCTCTCTCTCTCACTGTCTAACCCTGTCAAAAAATTAAAATAAAAAATAAAAATTAAATAAATAGATGATATGGAATACTACACATCTATAACAAAGAATGAAATCCTGTCTTTTACAAAAAAATGGATGCAACTGGAAAATATTATACTTAGTAAAATAAGCCAGTCCCAAAAAGACAAATACCATATGCTTTTGGTGATATGTAGTAGTTAATATAGAATACAAAAAAATGTATAGGAATGAAATGGACATATTTTGATTTGATATTTTTAACCCTTGTTTATACTTCTGTAGAACTGTGGTCTTGATGACTGTTGAATATTATCATAGTGGTACACTAAGTCTGTGATTATGAAGTAGACTAACATTAT
Source organism: Sylvilagus floridanus (assembly GCA_949820135.1). Lineage (NCBI taxonomy): Eukaryota > Metazoa > Chordata > Mammalia > Lagomorpha > Leporidae > Sylvilagus > Sylvilagus floridanus. The sequence continues at coordinate 59,340,283 of OX463242.1, forward strand.
GTTTTCACAAAAATTAAGGAATAAAAAGGAAAGAAAGGAATTGAGGGAAGGGAAGTAATGGTTATCGTCTTAGAATTATACCTATGAAAAAGATGAAATCTATTCTCTTTATATTAAAAATTTTAAAGTTTAAAAAAGAAAATATATAATGTACAACCAACAAATAGCTGAAAAGTCAAATGCATGGAAATAGTGAGTAGAATGATGGTAACCAGAGACTAAAGGTAGGGCAATCTGGGGATGTTGGTCTGTTAAGAGAAGTAAGTTCTGGAGGTGTTTTATACACCATCATGACAATGTAATAGCAATCTATACTTGAAAATTGGGGAAAAAACAGTTCAACAACTGGGTGCAGGGCCTGGAGGTTAAGAGATGTCACATAATTGAGAAGTGAGAGGAATCACGAAGTTTCCTCCATGTCATGCTTAGAATTCGAACTTTGTCCTTAGGACCAAGGACTGAGGAATTATATGAATGGCATGAGCAGAGCGTGCTTTAGAAAGGCTGCTCTGGGCAGCATGATTCAGGCACTGAGTGATTAGAAATGCTCACAGTTACTCAGAAATCAGGCAGGGGAATCTGATCAAGTTCTGGTGCAAACCCCTTTTGTCTTTGTAGTTAGGAAACACTTGGCCAGATGGCCAAATGGGAGCCCCTGGAGGAAATGCTGTGTGGAAGATGGAAGCCTTCCATCCACTTAGGTTTTATTTATTACCCTATTATGTATCTCATTCATTAATAACATGCCTGACGTCTCACTTTCTCACTCTTTAAAGTTTGTCTAGATTTACTCCCTTCATTTTAGTATATTTACCTTACCCCTTTCTTTCATACTTTTTGTAGATTGCCATAACCTCTTAAACAGGGAAAACAAATATTTCCTTCAACAAAACCAAAACAAAAAACAAACCAGAACAAAACCTTGGTCACTAATTAACTGGTCATTTGGTTCAGAAATAAATCATATTAGTCAAAGTGTTTATTATTTAGAATATGATGCAAATTTAGAATGGAAAGCAAAATTCTCATATTTCTTTTGTTTTGTTAATCCTGTGTACTGTGTTGAAAGAAACCATGCACTTAATATTCATTCTTTTAAACTATAAACCTTCACAAATGTTCAGAGATTTGTTCGAGCAAGTAATGTTACAATCAGAAATCACCAGAATTATAACTTTTCATGATTATTAAGTTTCTTGAGTTTTACATTTTCTTTTAAAAACACTAATATTTGTTGAAAATAAAGTTCTGTCTGTCACTGAAAGATAAAACCAATATGCGGTTTTTGCCACTTCATTTCCACATCTTACATTAATTATGCATATTTTGCATGCTGAAAACGACATGACTCTGATTAACCTGACATTGCCCTCTCTTTGCATAGTCCTTGGATTTATTAGAATATTTTGTTTATATGTGCCTTGGGGAAAAGAGAATTAAATGAGTTACAGAAATACATATGGTTCATTGCCAGCAGCAAAAATGTACAGCAAACTTGAATGAAGTTAAGAATTCTCTATTCTAAGCTCTGAGAAAACTGTAACAAATCAGCAGTAGTGTTCTACAGAGGCAGGTCAAAATCCTCTAGACACACCAAATAACACAAAACTTCCTCTCACATCTCACTGTATTTGTTGAAAGAAAAGTTATATTGCAAGAAATATATTATCCATGAGCAATGCAATGTATTTTAATCAAAAATATAAAATCTTAATGAGATGATTGAGTCATACATTGACTGCAGGTATTCGAAGTAATTGATTTCAAAGCAAAAAAGACACAGAAAAATGGGAGAACATGCCTGTAGGTTTTATTTTGCAGCCATAATACTTTGCATATTGGAAGACATTCTGATGTTGCAAAAAAAAAGTCAATCTCATATTTAAAATTTTACGTGTTCTATATTATATACAGAAAGACAAAATGATTTTGGTACAATATGTATATACCAGGAAGACCCTAAACACAAGTTCATTATAATTCATAAACTAAGTTCATTTAGAATTAGAAAACATTTTGAATCCAGTGAAATTAAACAAGTGATCTTAACACTTTCCCATTTGAATATGTGATACAGTATTTTCCATTACAGTCTGAGATCTTTCATTTTGCAGTGGTATCTTTCTCTACTTTGAGAAAATTAATATAAATTATAATTTATGGGCAGTACTTTGCAGTATTAAAAAGCAGGGCTTTGGGTCATAAATATCTGGGCATGAATCTTGATGTAACTACTCTCTTTAGTGAGATACCTTTGGTAATTGACTTAACCTCTTTGTTTCATTTTGTTCACCAGTGAAAAAGGATGATGATATCCAATTTTCAGGGTTATTAGAAAGATGGAATCATAGATAGTATTTAATCATAGAAAAGCAGTAAATGACTGCTACTGTCATCATCATCTTCACCATCATCATCATCAATATCAGATTTACTGGAAGGACCAAGCCCTAGAAACATCTTATTTACTTTCTTTAGTTTTCTAACATTGAATCAAAATAAACAGCAGAAGCAAAATTTAATAGTATAGGAGTAATATCAAAGTATGCCATTTAAATTGTTGTCATTATAAATCTTGTCTACATGCTTGGCTAAGTAAGGGCTATGACAGTGTAGTCAGTTTAAAGTAAAAGATCCAATACATTTCCTACTTTTAAAAAAATCCAATGACTATCACAACAGTCAATGCAATCATGCATGCAGATTAAACATGAATTCAGGGTAATGCATTTTAATTGCTACTGGAACTCTGTCTTGATCAGGTAACCATGCCTGAATTGAGCTGTTTTATTTGCCTTCAAATATTTTTCCACTATGTAGGTATTAGCGTAGCAAGGCATATGTGGAAATGACATCCAAAGCAAACAAAGTAGGCTAATACTCAACAATGACATTAAATCCTTCTTTTCTTTTTCCTTTTACTACTTCTTCTTTTCAAAGACAAAAAAACAATAAATACACAAGTTCCTTAGAAAAACAACATTCTACAGGTAAAGGCAAATCATTTGTTAAAAGCATTCAGTTCTCATATTGAGAAACAAACTATTGGCAAGTACAAAACAGCAATTTGTCTCTTCCTCAAGTATTATTTTTAAAGGAAAAACAAAGCTTAACAAGGTAGATGTGTGTATAATTTTTAAATTGAACTTTGCCAATTAAGGAAGCAAAAGAATAAGAAAAAAAATCTGTTCTTTGTTTACATAGCCACAGCAGAAAGTAACACAACTCAAATTTGGGGGAAGGGACTATTTGTAGCTGGAGCAGTCTTTGTTATTTTCTTTGAAAGACCTGGCTTTTCCACTTATCTGTCTCTCCCTCCTCATATCCCATCAAAACAGTGGTGGAATTGGCACTGTGGAGAATCACACAGACCAATTTGCTAGTAATCCCTATACACCATGAGTTGCATGCACCAGGATTAAATTTGTTGTGGGAGGGGCAAGCTCTGGTCCACTGAATAGGAAGGAAGGAAAAGTCAGGTGACTGAGATTGCATTTTTGTCCTGCCATTGATAATCTGAATGAGCATGGCCTTCTTAATTTTCCTCTCTATTTCCTTGACTATAAACAGGGTAAGAATAGTACTTTCATGATGGAATTGTTGTAAGGTTTAATGAGCTAATCACATAGAGGTGCTTAAAATACTGCCTGACACATACTAAGTGTTTAGTTAATGTTAGCAGCGATGGTGGCTGATTATGTAAGAAATTCTGATCTCTAAGGCTGCACAATCATTTGGACCATCCCTAAACTAGAGAAGTCAGAAACTCCAGAGGTATTCTAAGCCAGAATGCTAGAGTTCATTGGCTTACTCTTTACTGGGAATACACAAAAAATTCACTAGCTAGATAGCTGTGTTAAAAGTACTAGGATCATAACAACCTAGTGCTTCAAATCACTACAAGATGAGGCAGCACAGCCCATGCATCCTTGAATGTTATAGTAGGATTAGGGTTGACCTGCACCTCTTGAAAGTTGGCAGTGTATAGACATAGGGAGAACACTTAGTCACGATAATTTTTCCTGCAGCATTTATTAGATATGCTTGTTATGCCATGCCCATTTATCTCTTATTTAAGTGCAGGAGGTTTTAAAATTTGGTCTTTATTTTCACTGATTTATTACCCAGCAAACATCTTTTTACTGTTGAAGTTATGCCTTTTTAATGTCATTTTTGAAAATGTGTTGTTACTCTCTTTTCTGAGGATGACTAAAGGTTGAGAACCAATGTCATCAAATGAGTATTTTTAAAAGAACTTGTTCATGTTTTCAGGTGCATTATCATAAAAAGGGGAAAGTAGAAAATAATGAAGTGGAGGTTTTCTAGGACACAATGAGTTGGCACTGAAATGGCCCAGACTTCAAAATGGAAATACAAAACGACTGAAAAGAAAAATAAAACCTTGAGATTTAAGGCATAAAAGATGTTTTTCATCCATTTATGTTTCTCCAGTGTTGCTGATTGAAAATTTTCCACATGAATGTAATCTTTTTTTTTTTTTTTCAAAACTCAATCCTCCAGTAGAAACACAAGGGCCAGCTATTCCAGTTATCTTGACAGATGCAGACAATCTCGCTTCTAAAGGGTATTTCTGACCAGCTCCCAGCCTGAGGGAAGATAGCATTTTACTGGTTGCTTGCCTTTCATTGGGTAGCCAACTCTGTATAGTGACCCCATGTGGTAGTTCGAAATGCAAAGTATTTTGAGACAGAGGTGATAAGGGCACGGGAGGCTCTCCTTTGAAATAACATAAGGTTTTTCAGGAATGAGCATGTAAGGGGAGGATCACAGATGATTTCTTGACCCTTAGGATGAGGTTACTTTCTTTTTTTGTAAGGTCTACTTACTTATTTGAAAGGCAGAGAGAGAGAAGGAGAGAGAGAGGAGAGATTGAGAGATTGAGAGAGATTGAGATCTTCCATCTGCTAATTCACAGCCCAAATGGCTACAACAGCCAGAAGTGGACCAGACAGAAGCCAGAAACTTCTTCTGGGTTTTCCACAGTGGGTGCAGGGGCCCAAGCACTTGGGCCATCGTCCACTGCTTTCCCAGGTGCATTAGCTGGGAGCTAGATTGGAAGTAGAGTAGCCTGGACTCTCATTTAGGATGCAGATATTGCAAACAGAGGCTTAATCTTCTATGCCACAGTACCAGCCCTGGTTTCTTTTTTTTTTAAGTTTATATGATCTCATTATCCACCTAGTTCACTTAAATAATTTGGAAACCCCACAGCCAGTGACAAATAATTAGAGGACCAATACCAGAGAAAAAACATGAATGACACATAGACATAAATATCAACGGGTGGTTCTAGTTTTGCAAAATTATTTCAAGTATTTTCATGGCTGTTGGACATGTTGTGAGCACTGGTTTCACCCCTGGGAACTTGTTCCATCGACAATGATTATGAAGCCAATGAACAAGCAGATGAGAAAGCAATTTGACATAGTTTATTGAAAAAGTAGACAGGAACTCCAACTCCTGGTAGACTAGGTGGGCCTCTCAGAAGAGACTGAGAGCCCCGAATGTATTAAGATTGCAGTTTTTATGGACATGAGTATGGGTCCCTGGTGCCCTCTCCCCTACATCCTCTCTGGGTTACTACAGGAGAGAGGGCTTCCTGTGTGTGGAATTCCTCCCAGAGCTTCTCACTAGTCCCCTGGTGAAGGGCAGATGAAATTGCCCAGAGAGAGGGTTGAAACTCATCTAACAGGGTTATAAAACAAGATCAATTACTTTAGGCAAGGAATTCCCCTAAGCAAACCCTTGTGGAAAATACTGACCATCAAGGTTATTATCTACCAGAGATGGAAATGACTGCTTCAGTTCAGAGATCAGAATCTTGTAGGGTTAGCTACCTCACTCTTCAAGTCAGTGAATTCCTTTTGATATAGGGCAGACAAGCACACCTTGGGCTAAGGCAGGCAGACCAGAGTCTGGTCCTGCTTTCAGGACTTGTTTCCTTGTTGGATTGCACATAATTTTACTTTCTTAAAAACTTTTCATTGTCTTTGGCACCTTTTACACATATAGGCTAACATCTACCTAGCTGCCTTAACATTATTACCTGTATCAAATAGGAAGAGGAGTTTAACTATAAACTGATCCATGCATGGAGATTCTGTCTTGTATAACATGTCCATAAATAGTGTGGGCAATTTAGGTGCTTCCTTAAATTATTGTTTAATTATAAATTCATCCTTGATGATGTTTGAAATGTTAGATTCCAACTGTTTATCTTGGCTAAGTGAATTTAATCATCTGTTTCAGTCACTGACAGTGATATCAGTGAAGCCTGGATCTCTAATGTCAGCTGTGGAGCCAATGTGATGAGTCTAAACTGCTCTTAGCAAACAACTCACATTGCATTCTGATCTGGGGACCCACAGACAACAATGACTTTTGCTCTGTGTTGCCTGTCCAAATGCAGTGACAATGGCCTGACTCAACTCCACTCTGCAAGTGGCCTCCTTAACCCTAACCTGTGGAAATGTTTAGTGAATTGTTCCCATACAAATAATTTCAGAAGTTCTAGTAGTTCACAAAGATGTTTCTGAAAGTTCACTTTCTTAAATATGTAGCCATTTTCACCCTGTAAAAAGTGGTATAGAAAACAATCATTTTAATTTGTTTGCTTTCAAAATACACTAATGTAAGAGCCTCAGAGTGGGTATTTAAAAAGTTTCATGTTGCTTACCACAGATCTCATGGCTCTGCTTTTGACCTTGTCACTTAGTTTATCACAAAGTGGGATTTTACTTCATGTTTTGGTTAAAATGCTATTTGGTTATAAATAGATTTTGTTCTAAGACTTGTATTGTCTCATTTATATGCATAATGAACTATTCAATAACATTAGAAAAAAATGTTAATGAGAAATAGAGGCAGATGCTTGGCCTAGCAGCTATGATACTGCTCGGATGCCCACATACCATACTGAAGTGGCTGGGCTTGAGTCTCTGCTCTGCTCCAATTTTCAGCTTCCTGTAATGTGTGCCCTGGGAGGGAGTAGTAATAGCTCAAATGACTGGGTCCCTGCCACCCACATGGGACATCCTAATTGTGTTCTAGGCTCCCAGCTTCAGCCTTAAGCCAGGGACCATCACAAGCAATAGGGGAATGACCAAGGAATTGAAATTCCCCCTCCTCCTTCCATCCATCCATCCATGTCTCTCTCTCTCTCCCTCCATATATTAATATTATGTTGTATTGTATTATATATTATATGTCAAATGTTATATATTAATGGATATATAGAGATAGATATATAGAGAGATATAGATATAAAGAGATATAGATATATAGAGAGATATAGGTGTAGAGATATAGAGATAGATATATCTCTATAGATAGATATATAGATAGATATCTATATATAGATATCTGTCTTGCTCTCTGTCTCTGACTCAAAAATTAAGTTAATAAGAAATATAAAATTAATAACTCAGTGAATTTCTTCAAATTTAACCCAGACTGACTCTCATTAAATTTGTACGTTAAATTTACCTGATATAATTTAATATGTAGCATATAAAGTCATCTTTTGTTCAATCAAAAAGCATGTTGTTAAATTCAATATTTCTAAAGCTACCATTCCTGTTTAGCAATTTTATTTCTAAAAAAAATCATTCTTCTCTACTCTTCCCATGACTATTTTAACAATAATTTTAAGAAATGTATACTATTTCTTCCATGGGAAAAACTGCATTTGGCATTATAGAAAAATTGTAAATGGTAATAATTATTCATTCAAAATTTAATGTATTATTTTCAAATAGATTAGGCTATATGTTTTCATATTTCATATCAGTTCTTTATCTTTCATCTTGTGAAATTTTAGATATTATTTTCATATTTTAATGGAGCCACAGAGAAAGTATATATTATTATAAAGGAGATTCACAAATCTCCTAGACATAAGAGAACCAAAAGACACTGAGAGATTTTTGGAACTCACAAGAGAGTTTTGGCAAATTTGTAGGATATAAAATCAAAACACAAAAATCAATAGCCTTTGTGTACACAATGCCATGATGGAGAAGGAACTTGTAAGCTCAGTGCTATTTACAGTAGCTATCAGAAAATTTAAATACCTTGGGATAAATTTTAAAAAGGATTTGAAAGATCTCTACAATGAAAATTGCAAAACTTTAAGGAAAGAATGCAAGAAGACACAAAAACATGGAAAAATTTTCCACGTTCATGAATTGGATGAATTAATATCATCCAAATGTCCATAGTACCCAAAGCAATTTACAGATTCAATGTGATCTCAATCAAATTACCAAAGATATCACTCTCAGATGTAGGAAAAAAAGACTGTGAAACTCATGAATCACAAGACCCCAAATAGCTAAAGCAATCATGAGCAACAAAAATAAAGCTGGAAGCATCACAATACCAGATTTCAAGATATATTACAGTGGAGTTATAATCAAAACAGCCTAGTGATAGCACAGGAATAGCTTTATAGACCAAAGGAACAGATTAGAGACCCCAGAAATTAATCCATGCATCTGCAGGTGATCTCATCCAGCTTTATTAATAATTTTAATATTAACATTTTGTGGGTTCTTGCTGTCTATTCAGAGAAGAATTCTAAATATCAGCTCAAATAAAGCAGGTGACATGGTAAGTTTTTAATAATTATTCAGTGAAAGAAATGCACAAGGAAATGAGGGCTTTATATAGAGAAGAAAGAAGTCTGGAAGCATATGCTGGGTCCATACCAGGCAGAGAACAGGCCGGGAGCCACTTCTAGCAGAGCCACAGGTAGCATAGTACAGTCATGATAGCAGAGGCAACTCAATTCATAATAGTTAAGATATGCAATTAATACAAATGTCTATCAACTAATGACTGGATTAAAAAAAAAAAAACTGTGGTATATATACATGAGGGACTACTACTCAGCCATAAAAGAGAATGAAATCCTGTCTTTTGCAGCAAAATGTTTACAACTGGAGACTAATATGCTTAGTGAAATAATCCAGTACCCCAAAGAAAGATATCAATTTTCCCTGATTTGGGGTAACTAATATAAAGAGTACAAAAATGTAATGCATGATGAAATGATTGAAAATTTGACATTTTGTGATTTAATTTTTGTTTCTATCCTTTGTCTATACTCCTGAGGAACAGTGATTGCTCTACTTAAAGCTCATTGAAGTCATTGTTTAGTGGTGTGTTAAGCCTGGGATTATAAAGCAAACTGAAAGTGTGTCATTTTAAAAAATTAAATGAAAAATGAGGGGAGGATAGAAGTAAGGGAAGGAGTGTAGGGCAGGAAGTATCATGTTCTCATTGTATATATGAAATGCATTAAATTTTGTCCCTTTATAGAAATTTCTTAAAATTTAATTTAAAAAATGGGTATAATGATACAGAAAAGAGTCCTTAAAATTTACATTTACATTGGGGCTTAGCCATGGCCACATAATTCCTTAATATTTGTGTCAATTCTCTCAGTTGTAAAAGATTCTCTGTGTAGATAGAACCATAGAATATTTCATTAAGTGATGCATGCACAAATATATAACATAATACTGGCCTTTGGTGAATGTTACTCACCTTCCTTTCTTTTTTTCTTTCGCTGTAGATTGTGGATCTGCTCTGCCCTATTGTGCTCTTGTTCATTTATGATGGAAAAATAATAGTACAGGGATCATCACCATTTCTTAGTATGTCAGGTATATTCTCAGCATAGTCAGATCATCATATCACGTCAAGACTTTAAAAAGATGGGAAGGGATAAGGAAACTTTTAAGAGAATTTTGCTTTTTGACTTGAAAGGTGAAGCAAGAGAGAGCAGGAGTGGTGGGGAGAGAGAGATCTGCTGGTTCATTCCCCAAATGGCAACAATAGCCAGGACTGGGTAGGTTGAGTCAGGAGCCAAAAATTGCATCCTGGTCTCCCACATGGGAGACAAGAAATTGGGCCATCATCTGCTGCCTTCCTAAGCATGTTAGTGGAAAGCCATATTGAAAGAATAGATGGGACTCACACTGGAACTCCATGGGATGCTGGTGTGCCAAGATTCAACTTAAAATACTGCACCACAGTGCTGCCCCGAAGCAACTGTTTGAAAATACCTGGGGGCTAGTGATGTGGCGCAGTAGGCTAATCCTCTGCCCATGGCACCAGCATCCCACATGGGTGCCAGTTCGAGTCCCAGATGCTCCTATTCCAATCCATCTCTCTGCTATAGCCTGGGACAGCAAAAAGGATGGCTCAAGTCCTTGTACCCCTGTACTCAGTTGGAAAACACAGAGGAGGCTCCTGGCTTTCGATCAGTGCAGCTCTGGCTGTTGTGGCCATTTGGGGAGTGAACCAGCAGATGGAAGCCCTTTCTCACTGTCTCCTCTCCCTCTCACTATCTGTAACTCTACCTCTCAAATAAATAAATAAAATCTTTAAAAATGAAAGACAGAAAATATCTGATATATGATATGATACAGATAAAATGTAGGGAATGTCACTAATTGGGCAAAAACTAAATTTTGAGGGTTTATGTTAGGAACTATAACAGGCAATTCTAAAGGTCAAGAAAGACATTTTGGTACCAGGGGACACAAAACTGGAATTAAACTATGGCATGTAATAAGGGCATCCAGACAAGGGGAGTTGTGTGTGTAGAGATGTGGAAAACCAGTGATGATGTCCTCTCCTCCAAGGTTAAGTTGTGTATGTGCGAAGAGATCACTATTAGAAGCACAAGTGGAAGGCACCTATACATATACTGAAGAAAATGGAGTTTATTGTTAGTATGATTGAAATGAAGGCAATTGAATGTATGTACTGTCATTGCCACTGGGTGTAATGTATAGCCTAAGTTAGTTACATTGTACTGTAGCCTTGTCAGCACTATGACACTATTGCAGACACCTTTGCATTTGCTGAAATATTGGATAAATATTTCCTTGATGAGTAAAAGTGTAAACAAACAAACAAAACAAACAACCAGTAGTGCTTGCTTAGATATATATTTGGAGGTGGTAGACCAGAGATGTGGTATACATACAGAGGGGTCATAGATCACAAAAAAGGACAATGTAAGAAAAGATCCCAGGTAGACCTGGGGTAGGAAGGGAAGGGACTTGAGTTTTTAAAGGATTTCAGTGGATACTGATCAAAATAAAACCTGTTATGAGGCTAAGATGCATCTCTAATAATATAAGATTTCACACTGAAGCAACAGAAGTAATAATCAGAAGTCAGATATTTTGAAAGATTTGCCAGGGGGGCTAGCAGATTCTGCTGTTGCTTGGGATGCCACATAACACCTCAGAGAGCCAGTTCAAGTCTGGCTACTCTGCTTCTGATCCAGCTCCTTGGGCATGAGCCTGAGAAGCAAGAGATGACAGCAAAAGTGCTTGAGTCCAGGCCACCCATGTGGGAGACTTGGCAGGATCCTGGCTCCTGGCCTCAGCCTGGCCCCAGCCTGGCCCAAGCCTATTCAGGGATTTGTAGTGTGAACCAGCAAATGGAAGATCGTGCTCTATTCTCCCTCTTTCTCTGTCAATCTGCCTTTCAAATAAACCAAAAAACTATATCTTTAAAAATAAGATGTGAAGGATTATCTAGCATATTTATCAATATTTCTAAAATCATCAAACTTTAATTGATTTGTTTATGGTTAAAATTTATTCTTTCAATAAATATTCAGTAATGTTACTGGATGAATTTTATTTACTAAAGAAGCCAAGATAAATATCTCACACCTGTGTTGCTTTCCTGAACAGTTAAAATTCTATACAACAAAAGTGAACATCACAAAACTGTTTTAGTCACATACCTATGGAAAACTTTGAGAACAAATATTGTGTTGTATTGACAATGGTCTGTGTGTGAGCATGAAATAGTTCAAATTTTATCTGAATCATTCATGTCCTGTTTTATCCTTTGAAAAGACAGTTTTGTTATTGTACACTTCAGGAGCAATAAACTCTGCATAATTATTTGCAAAGGTTGATTCCCAATTCCCAAGTGTTATAAAAAGCATAAGCTTACACAGGGCAAAATATATTATTTGCATCAAATTCAAAACATGAGATTTTACTGTTGTCTGCTGAGATTCAATGTCATCAGATTGAATTCACTCTAGACTTCTCTGTTATAAAAGGATTTCCAAAGAGACTATGGAAAAAGTGTTATTTTCTTACTGTCACACTGTCTTTTTAATAGTGATAGTTTAATATTAATGCTTTTCTAGGTTAACTGGAAGCATTAGGCAAACCATGTGAATATGATATTTCTATAAGATGCTGAATTTGCCTCTTTCTCTGCCAGTATTTATGCCCCAATTATCATTGAAATAAAATTAGGGTTACCAGTATTAATATATTTGGTATAAGAAGATGGACTTTATATTTCAGCATTTAATCTTTTTCTTGTATTGTGACCTCCAGACACATTATAATAAATTTTCTTTGGAAATGTGTTTTTGGTTTCTTTCTTATTGCCAGTATTAAATTTAAATTTGCAGGAAAAAAAAAAGTAAAAGATCACCTTAGCTTCAAGTTTATATAATTTACTTTCAGGACCCTAAGGAGCAGCATGTCTTAGAAGCAGTCCTGGTGGTCCAGGCTCTTTGCTTCTCAGGACATTGTTCCGGGGGTGAAGACAAGCATCTCCCCAGGGGCACAGCACTTTTCCATTGTAAGGAACTCTTTCTACTCCAGGAGGATGTGCATGCCCGGTGCTCATAGTTGGTACTCTAGTAAGAAACCTATTTTACAGGTAACTAGTTGGCAATGCTCTTATCAACCAATGGCTCCAAAGATACGTTATTGTTGAAAAGAGGCATAAAGAGTGTGTTTTCAGTCTCAGCAGCATGTAAGTGAACAGGATCCAAAATCTTTGTTCTAAATGTTCAATACCTTCTATACCTTTAGATTTATCATATAAAAATAGGTGCATTTTTACAATGTCTCTGAGACCATCGACATAATTTGCATAGGAATATACAAAATTTAAAATGTCAAAGTAATGAAAGCAAAAATTGTTTCCTAAAAATCAAAGAATTTTTGAAACATGGATATGGCACATCAGATTACTTTTACTCATATTTTTACTTATTTCTCCATGTGTGAATCTTTGTGGGTTACTAAGGACCAACCATGATGATCTTCATCCTCTCTTTCTCAGGCATGTGCCCAGAATGAGACCTTACCTGAATGTGTCCTCAATAAAATGAATTATTCTCTGCATATATCCCCCTTTTTTAAAAAAATACATATTTATGGAGCATACTGTGATAATTGAAAACATATGTTTGTGTAATCAAACTAGGTTACTTAACATTATTATCTCCTCACCATTTATAAAAAATCCTAATTCTGAATAATTGTATATATTGTGGAGTATAATGTGATATTTTAATACATGTATACAATGTGTTCTTTTTTTTTTGACAGGCAGAGTGGACAGTGAGAGAGAGAGACAGAGAGAAAGGTCTTCCTTTTGCCGTTGGTTCACACTCCAATGGCCGCTGCGGATGGCACGCTGCGGCCGGCGCACCGCGCTCATCCGATGGCAGGAGCCAGGTGCTAGGTGCTTTTCCTGGTCTCCCATGGGGTGCAGGGCCCAGGCACTTGGGCCATCCTCCACTGCACTCCCGGGCCACAGCAGAGGGCTGGCCTGGAAGAGGGGCAACCAGGACAGAATCCGGCGCCCTGACCAGGACTAGAACCCGGTGTGCTGGCGCCGCAAGGCGGAGGATTAGCCTGTTGAGCCATGGCACCGGCCTACAATGTGTTCTGATTAATCAGATTAATTAATATTTACTTTTCCTTATCACTATGTTGTGTTTGGAGACTACCAGCACTTCCCTTTTGCTTATTCATAAATACAAAATAGATTATGGACTACAGTCAGCTCATTGTGCTTTGTAATCTGGAACTTATTTCTTCCAACTCACTGTGTTTTGGTACCCATTGCCCCTTCTTCCTTCCATCCCTCTACCCATCCCAATTAGACAGAAGTCATGCTAAATGAAATAAATTAGCCACAGGAAGACAAATACTTCATATTCTCTATCATGTGGAAGCCAAAAATTGTCTATTGAATGTAGAATCCAAGTGGCTATTTGTTGTGCTGTCTTCACATGGCAGAGGGAAGAAGAGATGAGAGGTACACCATTTCTCTTGATGTGAGAACACCAGTCCTACTGTGCGGGATCTACTTTCATGACCTAATTGCTGCTCAAAGGCCCTATCTCCAAGCATCACCACACTGGGGATCAGACCTCCATTACATGGCCTTTGGAAGCAGCCACAATTGCACATGAAACAGTATCAATTTTTCTGGAATTGTATAAGACATGTAATTAGTTAATGAAACAGTGCTGCTGGGAACATTCTTTCATAGTCACTTGTCCATTCTTACATCCATTCATTTACTTAGCAGGATTAAATTTAAACTGTTATTACTCTAGGGTGTTATGGTTTTGGGATCTCATTTACAATAAGATCTCATTTAACGTATGTTGTAATAACTGATCACAAAAAGATGTTAAAACAAGCAAATAAAACATAATATGAAAGCTAGAGGATGCATATATCATAGAACAAACCATCATAGTCATCTGAAAATAAGGTCCATACATAGTCCTGGAATTTTGTCATCCTTTTTATTTCGATCATGAAATATATTATTTTTTCATTCAGTTGGTTATATCACACATATATTATGAAGGCTTGAGTATGAACTGTGCTGAGTGGTAAAGATAAAAAAGGAATAAGATAAATCCCTTGTGCTCAAAAGGGTCATAGTCTATTTAGTGAGAGCTTTTTAGGCAAATAATTAAAACCAATAAACTTTTTTATTCATATTTATAAGTAACTTCTAGAAAAATTTAAATCAATATATTTGTTTATATTAACTTATTTAATGCTTTTATTTTAAAGTTTTAAATCTTTTACATGTGTAACAGTGGGTAGTCAAAAGAAAGTAACATTTATTTATTAACATTACATGATAGGGCTCCATATATTCTATTTTTATGGCTTTAAGGAAATAAAATTAGTTCCATTGTAGTGTGAAAATGCTCCCATTGATCCAAAAAGAAAAAAATCCTGTGTTAAATAACAATGGGAAAATTATATTTAAATAAGAACTTTAACTTCATAGAAAGCCAGAAGTATCTAAAATCCAAGAATTCCCTGTTATAAAATGCCTGATGTATTAACTATGTAAATAAAAACTATATAAAATAGGCTCTCAGGAACCACATCATCTTAGCTATTTTGAAGGATTATTGTTGTTTATTTGCTTCCCCGGAGACCATGGGGTTTTTTTCCTCCAGGTTGTGTTGAATGAACTCTGAGACTGAAGAAATGTGTCTGTATTTTTTAGCCTTCTCATTGCTTTCCTGAAAGACCTATGCTAGCCTTTGAGGAAAGTATCTTAGGTTGACTCAGACATTTTAAAAATTAATTTCATTGATTCATCTGGTGAAAGAATGTGCCTTTATCGTTTGCCAAAAATATATGAATAAATAATGCAAAAACAAGCTAAGTAGATGACAGTGCGAGCAGTGTAAATTTTAATGACAACATCAATGTGAGAAAACAATGTGGATGTTAAGATGAGGAAACTTAAAATTGGAAGGTTAAGGAGTCAGTCATCCAAGGTTGAACTGAACAAGACTCAAATTCTGTTCTCTCTGACCTGAAATCAAAGAGCTAAGCCACAGAGATGAGAGCCATATAGGAGATCAGAGACATAGGGAATCACAGTACCTGAATGGATCAGACTTGCTCTTAAACTTCCTCTGTTTTCTTTATTCCCCCTCCACTTTCCATAGTAGTCTGTCTATAGTATCTCAAGTCATACGTATCATTAAGAAAGTCCTTCACATGCTACATGAGGAATGGGGTAATCACTTTGGATAATCCTTTAAACATTCAGACACAGAAAACGTTCATGAACCATAAATTGGAATGGTGGAGATAACCTTGATCGGGATCATAGCATGATTACCCTAACTGCCCATACTTCTAGCAAACCATTGATGCTCTCTGTCAGCTGGTACATGTGATTAGGAATATACCTGTGTGCACATATGTAAGTGCATAATTTAGGTTTGGATTGATTTTTGAGTGTTTCAATATAGTTTAGTAGATCATTATTTATATTCAAGTAAAATGGATGTTATTTAGATTGAATCAGAATGCAATGCATAATTTATCTTCAAACCCCTATAGCCTATTGCAGTGCCTGGCAAATTTTACAGCCTCAGTAAATATTTGCTGAACTGAATTAAGGGTGCTAAACTGACATTTCTTACTTTAGTTTACAAAATCTGAATCGAGGGCTCTTAACTATTTAAAATGTATGGCCTAATACTCCATTTCCATTGATTAACTTACATTCTACCTGCCAAACTGCTAATGCTGTGAAATTGCCTGGGGATTTAACATTGTTTCACTGAAGGATTGTTTGTGTTATTTTCCATTCTGCTTTTCTGTAAGAAACAGGTTGAAGGGAATATCCATGGTTGAAATGGCTGTCTTACTGTTGCTATCTGAGAATCTGATTCAGTAAGAAGGTTTATTTCAAATCAGACAGCTGTCTCTGCTTCATATTTCCAATAGCAACAAATGATTCATGTCGGCCATACTGGGGGTTTGTGGACATAAAGTGAGCATTAAGTTCATGTATAACAGCAAATATGTTGTTCTTCCATCTCCCACTTTGTAAGTGCTGTTTCTGAAAACACTTGCCGCTGACCTAACATGCCTTACAGTTCTCTCCGGCTCCTGGCTCCTTCTTTATGTAGAGACGGCTCATTGCAGCTGCAGCCAAAGTTTCAAATGTGTAACTATTTGTTACTCTGAGAGACTTCCACCCGAATTGTGAGAGCAGTGGGCTGACTGCCATGGTTGACAGCTAGCACTTCATAGCCCTGCCATGTCATATTTGAATTTGTGCTTTATAGCATTTCTGGTGCCTACTCTGTTTACAGTCATCCCTCAGCTCAGCCCAGAATGCTTGCTTAGGTATTATACTGTCCTCTCTAGTTCAAACACATCACCTGCAAAGCTTCTCTGCTGTAGCAAGCACATAATGCTTAAGGACTGGATGAGTGGATTTGTTATGAGCAGGTGTTGATCATTCTGGCTTGTCATTTAATGTTGAATTTGCTTTAGAGAAGATCCTGATTTAAAGAAAAAAACTCAATGATTATACAGAATGCCCTTGGAAAGTTATGAATTTACTCCATTTGGTACAAGAGACTTAAAATATTTTTTCATATATATGGAAATATAAATAAGTTGTTGTGAATGTTATTTGACCTTAGGCAGAACATTTAATAGGAATGACTCCCTGGGAGAAAGAATCCTGCCTTCTATGTTTGAGTGACTAGATAGTTCTTTTAGGGAATAACTCTGGTTTATTACTTTGCTTATTAGGCTACCATCATTAGAGAATATCTTTCATTTCAGCCTTCAAATAAGGATTCTAGGACCTTTGGAACATTGTCATCTTTGCCCCCCCCCACACTCCCATTCTTTGATCTTATTTAAAATACCACAGAGATGGAATAACATTTAAATCTATGATACAAAATTTAGACATGAATCTTTTCTGCAGTTTCACACAGGTCTAGAAAGTGATGTCTTATTAACATTAAACTATGGTCAGCTCAACAAAGAGCAGTCAGTTTTTTTTTTAATTTTGTGATGTTTCATCAAATGCAAATAGTATTGTTTCTATGATTAAGCTGAAGTCAGGTGAAATAGAATATTAGTTCATATGGAGAAACCGTTAATCTCATGAACATGTTGTATATATGAGGATATATCAAAAGTACAAATACTACTGTCATTATTTAGTATCAATAATTACTGAGTTTGCTTTAAAAAGATCATGTTTTGCTAATAAAGTTAATATTAAGTGAAGTTCAATATTTATTGATTTTTAGGATTTATCAGTAATTGAAATAAACTGTTTTAGTTTGAGGCTCATAAAGTTTTTTTTTAATTTTCTGAATCTACTAAAAGAATTATAATTTGTTCATATTCTAATTTGCATTATCTTAATATATTATGTTTAACATAATTTTGCTTGAAGATTTACAAAGCTTGTTCTTTTCATTTGTTCAGGAAAAATTAGTAACAAATCAAACACAACAATTTTTACAAGAAAATATGCTTATTTAATTAAAATGTACTGCTTTATAAGACTTTAAGTAGTTACCTTGAGAATAGTCAGTGTTTTTAGTTATACTTCAGAATATTGTATCTTCAATAATTTTCTTTATTTTCAGGGAATAGCAGGTAATCTGTGCTTTTTTAGTATATACACAAAATTATATTAAATTTTGCTTTTGCAAAAATTTTCCATAGTATGTTGCAAGATAATACATGCAGATACATAAAAAATCATGAATAGGACTATGATTGGATTAAATCACTTAATAAATACATATTATGACTTTATCTGAGTAATTCGTGCTCAAAGTTTAGAATTTCTCTGAGATAATATTTCCCTAAGAAAGTCACTGACACTCAAGGATGACTTAGGAAATCATCCACTGTACTTTGTAATAGCTTGGGCATGTTCATTTGGTTGCAGTTATAATGATGTGTTGTAACTATTTCTTCCACTCCTCTGTTCCCCTCCAAGAACTTTCCTTCAAGGACTGTTATATTCTTTACATTACTAGACTGAGAGCTGGTATAGGTTATATACACTTTTTAAATGTGTAAGTTACTAAATAAATAAAGATGCTTTTAGTTATTTCAGAACGTTCATTTAAGTGCAGTAGGATCCTAAGCATGGAAATACACCTACCAAAGCCTTTAATTTTGAAAACCAAAAGCTATTATTATCTCATTGGTGAACATGTTTAGCTATGGACATTTTATCTGGGAGATAGCATGTATTCTCATAATTGTTCAAATAATTCAAAGAGAAAGGTGATATACTTTTAATGGTTGACATGGGGTATGTGGCTGTGCCAATTTTGCATTGTGCCCCCTTAGCAGGTGCTATCCATAGGGACTATAAAATCCTAAGTGACAGCATGCACAAAAATTGAAGCCCTAATCAAATAAATATATTTTGCTGTCTTATACAGAAAACAAATTCTTATAAATTAAAACACTTTAGAAATTAAAAAATACTGTAAAGCAGAAAATACAACATTGTAAGAAATATCCAAGGTAATTAGTATGATTTGTAATTTTGCTTTGAATGTCTATCTAATGTGTTTACAGTTTTTATGAGTAGGTATGTAGAACAAGACACAGAGGTATATCAAAGAGAAGGAACTTGCAATGAAGTAGTTCTTGAGAACAAAAAAAAGGCTGATTTGTGAAAATGTAAATCCAAATACCTTTGTTAAAATCTGATCACAAATCTTTAGATATACATTTAAAATTAATATCTAGATAATATTTACTTCAACTCACTTTATTATTAATCCAATGTAGTTTGTTTTTCAGTTTGTAAAACTTCTATTAGCTTTTACATTCTTTATAAATATGTGTGTTTGTAAAGATGCCATGATCTGTTTGTAGTTGAGTACAGTTTTAAACATGTATTTTATTTGAAAGAGAGATGGATGGGTGGAGACCTTCCATCCCCTTGTCCACAAAGCAAACGAACACAACAGAGCTGAGTCAGGTTGAAACGAGGAACCTGGGATTCACTCCAGGTGGCCCACACGGGTAGTAGGGACCCAAGTGCTAGAGCCATCATCTGTTTTCTTCCAGAGTCTGCATGAGCAGGGCGCTGGAATCAGAAGTGGAGATGGCAGTTGAGTCTAAGCATTCTGAAATGGGATTCAAGCATCCTAAGCAGTGGCATAACCTCCAGACCAAACGCCTGTATCAAGTAGTTGGGTAGATTTATGATGATTGTGTTGATATTGAAAATTGTGCTTTTAAACCAATTCTTTCTGAAAGATTATCGAATAAAAGCTGTAATTTTCAAAATAGAATCATCTATTGATATTCATTAGTTTTCAAAAAAAGACAAAATTATCAAATTGATCATAATTTTGCCTCTATTATCACCAACAATGAGTTTGCAATTTGAATTAGAGTATGCAATTTAATTTGAAGGAATCCTTTAAAAATTACTTAGAAATTCACTTAGTGAATTTCTATTCTGTTTTGAAAGGTACTCTAACTTAGGGATTTTGTTATTTAAAAATTTCACCTATAATGGACATGATAAAATAGTGATGTTAGGTACAGATTCAGATTTTGAGTAGTTAATGTATTACAAATTCTGAGTCACTCTAATCTGTTTGGTTTTACACTACTATTTTGATATTTCAGGGGCTTGATTGAAAAAACAGCTTAAAATAAGACTTCAAGAAAACAATCATGTTATTGGTTTACAAAATACTATGTTTAAATTGAAAAGCTTAGTTGTTAATGAGGGGAGTGTTAGGATAATAACTGCTTTTAAACTAGATTTAGAATGATTTTTCACCATAGAAATGTCTTATTAAAAAATTAGGCCGATTAGATTAAAATCTAAAGTGTTAAATGATTAGAAGATAGTAGCTAGCAACAACTCAAGCTGTCTTTCTGCTTTCTGTGGTAGAAATACAATCAGATTAAAGGCAAACATGAATGTGGTAAAATGAGCATTGCAGATCCAGTATAGATCCAGTTTACTAAAGAAAAAAAAAAGAAAGAAAGAAAGTAAAAAGGAGAGAAGGCTGGCTGCATGGCTGTAATCAGTTACAGTTGACTGCAGCAAAAATTAGTTTCCAGGGATCAAAGGAAATGAATGAATGACCAGGGCCACCAGAATTTCCCACAGTGTGTTAAATATTTATTACCAAGCCACTCGGCCCAAAACAATCTGGATCTTGGCATAATTCCACCAAAATAGCTCATCAGTAATTAATTTGGCATGTCATTTTGCATAAAATTAGTAATTAATATTAGTCTATATGCGTCATAGGCTAAATTTTTTTCACTGAAATATTCCATCTCACTCCCTTAAAAACATGATAAAACACTCATTCTAGGTTTTGTTTTGCTAAGGCCATATATTACAAAGAAAGATTAAAAAAAAAAGCCTTGTAATCTCCATGAAAGAGGCATCAAAGT
Source organism: Sylvilagus floridanus (assembly GCA_949820135.1). Classification (NCBI taxonomy): domain Eukaryota; kingdom Metazoa; phylum Chordata; class Mammalia; order Lagomorpha; family Leporidae; genus Sylvilagus; species Sylvilagus floridanus. The sequence goes on from OX463242.1 coordinate 59,361,360, forward strand.
TTATAGTCACAGTTTATTTGGGGTTTCTCAAGGCCATCTCATTTTTTCCTCCTACTGTTTGATATTATGAGGACTACAGTATGAACAGCTCTTTCAGCCAGACCCCATGCTTCAATGAACTATTTTTTTAAAAATTTTTTTGACTGGCAGAGTGGACAGTGAGAGAGAGACAGAGAAAGGTCTTCTTTTGCCGTTGGTTCACACTCCAATGGCCGCCACGGCCGGCGCACCATGCTCATCCGATGGCAGGAACCAGGTGCTTCTCCTGGTCTCCCATGGGGTGCAGGGCCCAAGCACTTGGGCCATCCTCCACTGCACTCCCGGGCCACAGCAGAGAGCTGGCCTGGAAGAGGGGCAACTGGGACAGAATCCGGCACCCCGACCGGGACTAGAACCTGGTGTGCTGGCACCACAAGGCGGAGGATTAGCCTAGTGAGCTGGCCTTTACTGAACTATTAAGACATGTTCAGGAGATTTCTTTACAGTGGATTTCTCGAATTTTAATAGGTTATAAATGGAACCTCTGCAAGATGGATCATTATGCAGATGTATCATTTTCCTGATATTTTGAAATGAATCCCTTCTCTAAATAAGAAAGCTATTATAAGCAAAGAGAAAATGGCTGTATTAGGTGATTGTGAGTGAAGTCATAAAAACTTCACCTTGTCCCATCTTTTGTAAATCTTCCCAAAGTCCTTATAGAAATATCAGACACTTTGATAGACTTAAGTTTCAAAAATATTTAATTTTATAATTTGAGGTGACAGTACCACTTGCTTAAATAAAAAGCATGGTCAACAAATTGTTCATATCTCTTGGGACGTCTCTGTCAATATCAATCTTTGGAGTCTTCTTTTGTAGCAAAGAGTGACTCCAGCAGAGATTATTTTTGTAATTTCTTGTCTGTACTTTCTGCCGAACCTAATTTACATGAAATTTTTTTTAAAAAATTAGAGGATCTTATTTTAGCTTTTCTCCTAAAAATCAGATTAAGCACCTGATTTTTCTATCTCTTTACTCCTTCCAAGGAAGCACCCCAAGTTGTAATCGCCTTCTTGAAGTTTCAGATCTTGAATTGTATTATCCCTTTGACCTTTTCCCTAATTCTTGAAACATATCCAGGCAGAGAGAAGCTGGCTGAAAGTAGAGAAATACTAAGAGCATGACTGCAACTACAACCCTCAATTCTATCATTGCTATGTGATTAATAAATCTTTTATTTAGTATCTGGACAACACACTGAGCTGAGGACTTATAACTTTGCAGAATATCTGTTGTCACCCTTATATTTTAGTTGCCAGGATTCAAAATCATGTCTGTTGAATTCTCCATTTGTATAAATGTTTATGTACTTCATTTGTGGTGCCTATATTAATAACTTGGTCCTCTTCATTTTGTACATAGTACAATGCAATCTTAACCCCTCCAATTAAAAAATCTTAAAATTTCAAATTTGTATTGATACCCCTTTGCTTTCAGTGTCATGTTTTTTTTTCTGTAACACAACAATGATAACAATAGCAAGTGGAAAATGCTAAGTAATTACTTCCCTGCCCAACAGTGGCTATTTCTTACACAGCGAGACTTCATTCAGCTGCTTGAGTCATCAGCAGGGACACTGCCACCTCTGCCCATGGGCCCTGATCGCTGCCTGCCACCCCATTTTCACCACTACTCATGTTCTACCCCTTCCACTTGCTTTCTCTGCCCCTTAGGTGGATTGTGCTGTTTTTTAACTTCATCCTGCAGACAGACACTCTCTGTTCCCTATAAAGAGATAAACTAGTTGACTTGATCTAATAGTTTGTGCTGATAGATACTAACAGCCCCATACGTTAGAAAACAGCAAGAGCTAAATAACTGGACATCTAAAATGCAAAGAGTAAACAAGCAGAGAGTCGGGAGTTACCTCACTTCTCCTAAATATTTTTTTTTTTAATATCTGAATATTTGCTACTAGTAAATGAAAATTAGTTTTAGGAGTTTTAATGGTAATGTGTTTGTGCCTTTAAGAGCCTTTCATTTAGGATTATATATTGCGATTAATCTAGTGGAATGAAGAGGATATAAATGAAAGAAAATAAATTGGCCATGAGTGATTATTATTCATGCTGGGTGTTGGATGCATGGGGGTTCATTACTGTGCTTTCTACCTTTATATATGCTTAGAATCTTTGATAATAATCTTAAAATCTCTTTTAAAGAAAGTACATAGTATGTTCCTTTGGTTTCAACCTTTTATGTAACAGAAGGCTTTTTGAAACAATGTTAGCTTGTTCTCCCAATGCTCTTACATGAGTATTTTCTTCTGTAGGGCAAAGATGGAAGGTATGGTGTTAGGAGTTTTTATCATAAAATGTTCTGAAGATCTGAACATCATATGAAGAAATCTCAGGAATTTTTTTTAATGTTTAGTTTTTATTTATTTATTAAGACTTATTTGTTTGAAAGGCAGAGTAACAGAGAGGAAGACATAGAAAAATAGATCTTCATTCACTGATTCACTCCCCAAATGCCTGCAACAGCCAAGTCTGGGTCAGGCCAAAGCCAGGCACCAGAAATTCCATACTGGTTTTCCACATAAGTAGCAAGTGTCCAAGCACTTGGGCTATCATCTGCTGCTTTCCCATGAGCACTAGCACGAAGCTGGGTCAGAGGTGGATAGCTAGGACTCAGACTGGTACTCTGATGTGGAATGTGGGTATCCCCAGCAGCAGCATAAGCCACTGTGCCATAATACTTGTCACCCCACAAATACTTAGGACAGTTTTGTTAAATATATTAATCATTTGGAAATGTTTGCTGCCCTCTGTGCTCATTAATCTGTAAAATTTAGCTTCTGACATTTATTTTGTCTCTTCTTTCATTGCTCCTATAAAAGTAATGTTGATGGCAACAATGATGCATACTTGTTCCTTGTGATTTATAAATTTTGATTTATTTAATATTCATAACAGTTATATGAGACAGGCACTTGGGTTATCTATATTTTGCAGGTGAAGAAACTGTAGCATGGAGAGGTCATTTAAGTAGGCTATACAGTTCACAAAGCCTGGATTTGAAACGTCCAGACAGTCCATATTCAGCCATGTGATCCCTACCAGATAATTCCTCAAAAACCATGGGTCAATTTAGGAACTTTCCAGACTTTCATTATGTTACCAAATTCATCTTTACACAACACAGCAGATTCAGCACCCCACACTTTTGCTTTCTCACCTCCTGAGCAACCATGTTTTTTTCACTGGCTGCACCGCTGCACACCCCCCGCAAGACTGACTTTCCTACAATGCAGGATGCTGTTCACTGATCCTGTGGTGCCTCTGATCTCCGCCTTCTGCAGGAGGCAGGTGGGCAGAACAAAATTCAAAGATGCACTCACTGATCTTCCACGCACGAGCAGACTCATTTGAATGGCTCTCTGCTCCTGGCTGGACCCACGTGTTTCAGGATCAGACTGAGAGATCTGAGGCACTGCAGGAGGAGCCTGACAATACAGGACCCCATGCACCCTGCTTCTACTCTAAGAAGTTTCCACAGTCAGAGTTCCATCCCTGATGGTCCTGTAACTCATAAGGGCAGCTTTTATTATATGACTGGACTTCTCAAGCCTAACTCCACTGCACCTGAAACACAATCAGTATGACAAAAAGTTAGTTTAGTTGACTTGTTAAAGAGCTTGCTGTCACATTTAACTCACAGTTAGTTAATGCACTGGCACTTTTTATACTTAATGCATTAAGCAGTTGAATTTTGCAATATTTGATATGTTGTAAGCATGATCCCAATTCTTTAAGTTACAAGTTGAAATTAACTATGGACATATATGTGCTGGAAATTAAAGCCAAAGAGAGAGAACATACTGTGGGAAGTGCATATTGCGTGACAGCCTTTAAACAAGTGAAATTTTTAGAAGTAAAACAACATACCAAGAATTAAGGGATTGGTTTCATTCTACTAATGATAACACCTAGATGAAAATTTGCTTTTTTATAACTGAAAAGTCTATTTTCACTCTTTTTTTATTAAACACCATAAGGTCTTGGATTCATTTTTTTTTTTTCAAAACCCTCAATTGCCTAGTATCTAAAAGGACCTGGTCTAGGGGTTGCAGATAACTTTCTGTGTAGGACTTCACAGTGCAAAAGAAAAGGTAAAAATGACTATCGTATGCTCCTATATACATGTGACAGTATCAGAGTGTGATAAAGTATTTTGCAGCAGTGCCAGTGAGAGTTTAGATGAAGATTAGTATTTGGAGATGTTAGAGCAACATTCATGTCTAGCCACTATATGTTCTTTATTCCTGTGGTAGAAATTACCGGAACAATGATAAGGGAGAAACAGTTAGATTTTTGGAATAATAGAATGAGTTAATGTCAACACCACTTTAAGAATATAAAGTATTAGTCAAACCTTAGTTGTCTTAAAAATATGGCCTCATCCTGGAAATTTTTGGATTGCAAATTTATATTTTTCAATATTGGTTGTGTCTGTTCTTGGGCCCAGCTATTTGTCAGATTAGAAAGACTGTCAGAAAGGAGATTAACGCCCATGGCGGGTGGGAGGGTATGGAGTGTGTTTGCCAATGTTTGCCAAGCAACCATTGGAAAACCCAATAAAAATATTTCATCAGGTGGATAATTTTGCTTCTCAACATCTGGCACAATTACCTCTCTCCCTTCTCCACCCCTCACTCCTCTCCTGACACTGATTGACTGACTGTTTTGCCTTTATGTGAAAGCCCATATGAGTCAGATATTCCCCTGTGAATGTCACTTACTGGTAATGTCAAGTACAAATCCTTATTAGACCTTAGTGATGCACTGTGTAAACCTCTTTAATCACCTAATTGTTTTGCCAGGAGAAACAGTTCTAGTAGGAAGAATAAAATTCCTTTAGTGATTACACAGTATCCTCCAGGCTTCCAGATTAAGAAACATCAGAAAAAAAGAAACTCATTCAGAGCATCAATTTATTATTGGATTTTACCCTTTATTTTATTTTTGTTGCTTTGCAAAAGAATCTTTGTCTTTCTGAACTGTGTGTGATTAATTAGAGCATAATACATTAAGATAGCTTTTTTTTTCCTGAGTAAGCTATATTTCAGGGAGGTTTCGTGATGTATAGATAAGCTTATCTTGACATACAGAATGATTTAGAGACAGAGATGGCAGAACAGCTCAGGAAAAATGCTCTCCGCAGCTTAACAGTGAGCTTACGAAAATTTGTCAAGAGACGAAAACTAAGGCTACCTTCAAACTCTATATTTCTTTGTCATTTTCAAGCATATTAAAAAAATAATTTGTTTTTGCAGCCCTTGATTGAATTTTTCTGGATTTCTAATACCTTAGGTACTTTCCCAAGAACAAGGTTATTAGTGCTCTGTCAGTGAGGTCGAAATAAACAGTATTTCAATGGCCTAAGAATTACCCAGTGGTGGGTACCAAAAATAGCCATGATGCTGGCTTCATTTAATGAGTTTATTTTTACGAAATTATTTATTTATTTGAAAGAGCTTCTTCTGGGTCTCCCACATGGTACAGGGACCCAAGCACTTGGGCCATTCTCTGCTGCTTTCCCAGGAGCATTAGCAATCAGCTGTGTCTAAGCAGCCGGGACTTAATCCAGTGCCTATATAGGTTGCTGGCATTGTAAGTAGAGGCTTAACCTTCAGTGCCACAGCACTGCCCCATTAACTTGTTCATTAATAGAATAAAGATGTAAATCATGCATGCAGTATTTTTAAGGATAGTTTAAATCAGGAACAGAGAAGATGTTCCCAAGATTTAATTTAATAGAAACTGGAAAAGGCAAAATGATAGAACCAAGGGAACTAATGAGATATGTAGTGTCGGTGAGACCTTAAATATTCACATGCTACAGAAGAATTAGATGATGCTAAATGGAGATTATAGATGGAAAAAGAAACAGAGTGTGTCTTTGTTCTGATTCAGCAGTTCTGGGTAGGAGCCTGTAGACAGTGCAGCTCTTGCAGAGATATGTTTAAGTGTCTTATCTAGAAGTCCTTTTGTGAACTCAGAACTGACCCTACTCCTGCTACTCCTGCTCCTACTCACACTCTCCCTTAATGGTGGCACAAGCTGCTTATTCACCCTCCCGCCCCCGCCCTCACCCCCACCCCCACCCCACACATGCAAGATCTCCTGCTCCCCCTACCACCCTTTCGTGGTTTAGCATTAAGGCGTTTGAGAGCTTGTGAGCCAAGGGTACCAGTGGCTATTGAAAATGTGCAACACTGAAATTCACTCAAAGTGTGGAAAGAACTGCTCATCGAAGTAAAACCTTTTAGCCAATATCAGGGTGTGTATGGAACAGTTTCTCCCAGCATAATCTCCTCATGACTCCAGGGCTAAAAGACAAAGGGGAGAGGAAGAGATTGTCTCATAAGGATTATTGGACCCGAAAAGGGGCAGGGCGTTCATAGGTCCATGAAGACCTGTGAGAGGAAGCCTTGGAGTCGGCACCATCCACCCGATGTTATCTGGAAGCACTCTACAATTTTCAGGATTGTTCCTTCTGCTAGGCACAGTGCTTTATCATTCTTCCCTCAAGGCACTGATTTAATGGGAGGAAAAATAAATTATCTAGGATTCCTGGAGAATATGGAAAATCTTTTGATCTCTACATATACATATATAAAAATTAATACACTGTGCTGATAATTGCAATATAAGAAAGATTGATACAAGATAGATATTGGGATTGTATGATTTAGACCCTTGAGTTTGTGGTAGGCACTGCATAAAATAAGGCAATACCATATTATTATATATTGGGCATTGTGAATGAATATTTCCACTTGCATTCCATGCATATTGATATTTAAAATAATGGTTTCTATAAAAATGTACAAATTTATATTGGTCTAATTGCTCTGTTCAATATATTTAAACACATACACACAGAGTCTTAGAAAATTTCTTGGAAAATGCTCATTTTGAAAAAAATTTATGCATTCATTTCAAAATATTTTGAGTTAAAATAAACCTGTCTTTTGGTTCCATTTTCCATGAACGTTTTGAATTACTTGCATATACACTTAGAACATGCTCAAATGCTTTCTAATGATTTTCTCATAACTAAGATATCACATAAACAAAGTATTCAGGGTTCTTGATACCCTGAGAATTGATACCCTATGAGCATTCAAAATATTTGAAAATATTTTGATGATTTCCTATTGAAAGCTAATACACAACTGTGCCTGAGTATCTATAGAGACCATGTTCCAGCACTCCTCAGGCATTCCCAAATCCTCAGATGTTCCAGTTTCTTAATACAAAAAGGCATTGTATTTGCATATACCTTATGCCTATCCTCCCGTTACTTTGAATAATCTTAAGATCACTTATAATTACCTAATATCATGCCCACATATAAGCTCATACATATAGGTTCAGCATAGTCCTTTGAGGAAAATTCAAATTTTGCTTTTTGGGATTTACTTTAATATTTTTTACCCTTGGTAAGTTGAATGTATTGATACAGGACCTGGGTATATGATGGATGATTGTATAAGCTTCTTGGTTTTGTTATTGTATAAATAAATGGACTTAAAAGGAAAATCATGAAATTATTAATTTTTATTAAAACAATAAAATTAAAATTACAGCCAACAGGTAGCATTGGGTAATGTACCTTCTATATTAATCAGAAGTTGTACTTGGTCCAGCAGTCTACCAAACTGCAATGCCCCTCACACCCAGCATTTCCATTTCTACTCAAATCCCCAAAGTAGTGGTACATCTTAAAAAGTCAGTCCTATTTCCTGTCATTGGAAGATGAGAAATTGGAATGCTGGGTGAATCTGCTCACAGCAGCACCTCTGCTGCCCTCTGGCAGACTCTGAGGCCAGTGCTGGAAGCCAAAGGTGTCAGTATTACAGCATTTGGGGACAGAGCTCTCACAGAAACAAACCATATCTCTGTAGTACGCCTAGGGTTACAAAGAACCTTCTGGAGCCATTAGTGGGTGTCTGCTGAATCAGTCCTCTGCATTTAAAATTCTCCATGGGTGTGCTGATCCATGGTCACTGGGCTGGAATCCTTTCTTTTTTGAGGATGTTCTCACAAATTGACAGTTTACTCATTCAAGACCTCTCCAATGGAAGAAACAGGACATTTTGAATGCAAAGAGAAAGGTCTGGCTTAAGAATTCTTTCCTTCATGAGGACCACTTGATGTCCAGGAACATTTAACTCCAGCCCCTCATTTACAACAAAAGCTCCTCATTTACAACACATCCAGAGAGCAAAGGATGTGAGTCCATGAACACAACACCTCCTCACTCTCCACAGCTGAAGTCTTGGCTTGGTTTAAACCAAAACAAAACCCCCTTAAGCCCCACTTCTACTGCAAGAAAGAGGTCTAATTGCTTCAAGCCAATGTAACTAAAGGGAATGCAGGAATGATTTTTTGTGAACAAAGTTCATTCCAAGGAATCTTAGTTTTTAAGAATCTCTTGAGTGAAGCAAATAGTTAGATGCTCAATGTTGTGGGCAAGAAATGGAAAGGAAATTGGTGGCTTTCTGGAATTGTTTTGCTATCATTTGTTAAGTGACAACTGAGTACTTTATAACTCCATGGTTGAATGTATTTCAACCTACCCAACGATATGGAATACTAACAGTCTACTATATGGAATATAACGTATAAAGTGCAAATAAGAATACTGAAATTGAGAGTTTGGTAAGTTGCCTGAAGCCAGTCTGTGCTTCTTATTATCCTTACCCTATACTTCATTCTTAACATGATAAAAATGGTTTATGAAAAAATTCTAGCCACTATAATGTGCAATGGATACTGTACCAATTTGTCCAGAATCATTAGTCTGAAAATCAGGCAAAGGAAATTAAAATGCAGACTGATGTACGCAGAGTGGGATTCAAGAGGTTGGCTCACCCTTTATCCTCTATTTAGATTCTCTTGGTTCAGACACCAGACAAGATAGAATATTGCTGTTACAGTACTATCTGAGCCAATGATTGCACTGTGTTCCATCTCCATCCCTAGTGCCACACAACAGTAAAGAGCTTCTGGGGAATAGCAAGTTACTTAAATAATCTTTAAAGTTGATATCAAATGACAAATGATGCTCACTGTGAATGATGTGAATGATGTATGTGAATGATGTTTCTAATACAATGTTGAAGTAAACAAACTGTTGCAAATTATTTGTAACCACTTATTTGTGTGAACATATTAGATCTTTGACATAAACTTGCTTATCTGAAAATATATTTTGTTTAACTTTTCAAATTTATGACTTCTTACATCATCAGTAATGTATATACATTAGAAGAAAAACCTTGTAGTGCATTTATTGAGATCTTTGATTTTAGGTAAATAACAATATTTCTAATTCTCAGTTTCCCCATATGTCAAACAAGATTCACAACCCTTGGTCTGTGGGAAATCTTCAATGTATGTAGAGAAATCTGGACATAATAAATACTAAACAAAGAAAAATAATGAGAGAGTGACTAGTAGAACCTATTGGACCTTCTTATTTTATTTCAAATCCAAAAATGAAAAAGCATAAGTAACTTGGAAGAAATGTAAATAACATCATGTATAAAACAATCACACTGAGGCCAGCACTGTGGTGCGGCAGGTCAAGGTGACACTTGCAATGCTGGCATCCTATATAAAAGTGCCAATTTGAGTCCTTGCTCCACTTTCCAACCAGCTCCCTGATAATATGCCTAGGAAAGCAGTGGATAATGACCCAAGTAGGTGGGCCCCCTGCCAATCATGTGGGAGACCAGAATGGAGTGTGTGGCTTCATTTGGGGAGAGAACTGGCAGACAGAATTTCTCTCTGTTCATTTGTCTTTCCACAGTCACCCTGCATTTTAAATAAATAAATCCTGAAAGTAAAAAGATGTCACATTACCAGGATTACACTGAAAATTTCTCTAAAAGGCAAAGCAGATGGCACAGTCCAGGTCACAGGGAAAAGCTGACTGCGGAAGTCTTTCCAGGTAGTCTAAAATGTTTGAATAGGATAAGACTGTATTTTTTTCTGCAAGACCTCACACTCATGAAACCTGACATGACGTAGCCTGTCCTTCATGTAGCTCCATGCAGTAGTGGCTGTGTCTGTGTTTTGTTTATAATTTTCTCTCAAATGTGTGGTCTGCTACCTGATGCTTGATAAGAGCTTAGTAAATACTTGATAAATGGTGAATAAATTGAGAGCGATTATACTTTGATAGATAAACAGTACTAATTAGTTTGTTATCCTCTTTAAAAAAAAAAGGTGACATTAAGCTTTTGCAAATACTGGGGATTCTGTTTAAAATTCAGAATTTGTTATGTAATTCAGATAAATAGAATAGTCATTGGCAATTAAACTAAAACAAAAAAGTAATGTTAAAAACTTTAGAGAAATTCAGTTGTTTACTAGACCAAAATTTCTATAATCCTTGGTTTTAAAAATGCAAGGGAACATTTAACACACACTCAAGCAGCTAATTCCAAATCATATTGAAAATGAAACTCGCTCAAAACAACATGGTACATGTGCCACCATTTGGTGAGATTATGGAGTTGCAAATAATTATTACTAATTTTCACATTAGGATAAAATAGGGAAGTTCTTGTATAATGTCAAGCATTGTCTCTAAATATAAATTTTATCATTTTAAGTCATGTCTTATGCATAAATTGATTTTTAAATCCATGAGTTTAAAACGTTACAAGTCGCATTTTGAGTGTGAGGACGCATAGCCGGTTTAGATAAATTAAAGGGGGAAGTTGACTTACCCAACCACTAGTGGCTGTCCTAATTTCTAACCAGTGTAAACAGGGCCAAAGAAATGCAAAACTAGGAACTATCATTTCTCATCAAAATTGAAAGGTCTGCAGAGGCCACAGCATAGTACATGATGCTTGAGCTTCAGCAAATCACGACCAGAAAGTCCTAAATTGACCCTGAAGCTATTTTCCAAGAAGAAGTTTCACAAAGGAACTGAACACAGACAGCATCTGTGAGAGCCGTTTTCTCTTCTAAGGGACATCATTGAGGAAAAACTCAAGGTTACTTGAAATTCAACCCTATTGAGATAGAATCTTGGAGCTGGCCCTGTGGCCACCATCTGCAGTGCCAGCAACCCATAAGGGACCACTTGGAATCCCAGTTATTTCTCTTCTGATCCAGTACCCTGCTAACCTACCTGGGAAAGCAGTGGCAGATGGTCCAAGTGTTTGGGCCTCTGCATTGACCTCAGAGCCCTGAAGGAGGCATCTGGCTTTGGCCTGGCCGAGTCCCACTAGCTGTGGCCATTTGGGGAGTGAACTATCAGAAGGAAGATCTCGCTCTCCTTCTCGTTCTCACCCTTCCTCTACCCCTCTCCTCTCCCTCTGTAATTCTGATTAAACGTAAATAAGTAAATCTTAAAAAAAAAATGGAATCTAACCAGCAATAAATTTGTGGCTAAATCCCCAAATGCGGTTTGATTCTCCCCACGAATTGCTCTTGCTTTGTAGCCTGACTTCCTGGAGGTCCAGTGGGACCATGTGGAAGAGGCTCTCCCTCTGCAGGGGGCTCCCAGGGAGAGCCAAGCAGCAGGAGCCAACAGAGGACCACAAAAGAAAAAATGAGTTTATTGTTTTTTTTTTTTTTTTTAATTTTTTGACAGGCAGAGTGGACAGTGAGAGAGAAGAAAAAATGAGTTTAAGGGAAAAGTTTCACTTTACACTTTACCTCCCTATTTGATCTTTCCATCTAATTTCTTTGCCTCTTGTTAATTTTAGATAGTACTATTGCTTAAAAATTTACGATTGTACCAAATAAGAGTGAATGTAGAAAACTAAATATTCAGATAAGTTTTAGGTATTTCTAAATTATTTTTCTCTTGTTGCCTGCTTTTCTGAAACTCACTTTAACAACAACAACAAAATATTAAGCCTTAATCATAATTTGGCATGCACAGAATCTTAAAAGTAATTAGAGGAATGCTGAAGTTAGGTTTGGATATCTATTTTCTAAGGTAGAATTTATTGCTTTAAGATACAGGTAGCTGCTGAAAAATTGAGATATAATTCAAGTCTCCTGATAAAGCAATTCATTGTTTTTTATTAATGGGATACATAACCTCTGTGTTAAGAAATATGAGAATTGTACTGAAACACAAATGGGTACTCTGAAATTGTAAATTAGCTGTAGTTGACCATTTGAATGTACTGTTGAAAACTATCTTAAAAAATTAGCATAATCTTACCTAATTGAGTTATATAGAAAATCTCTCTGTATATTTGAATGAAGTTCTCCAAATTTTAGAAAAGATTCCTTAATTTTAGCTTCAGAATTTAGAATACTGTCATATATGCCATTCAGCTAATAATAAAAAAAAAAATGCTACAAAGGCAAAGAATAATAGTCTATCCTATTACTGTTAAGGTCAAAGTCATATCTTTTCAGGCCATATGGATAAATACTTGATGAAGATAGATACTAATAAAGTATTTTTTTATATTTTATGTTTTAAAGATTTATTTATTTGAATGGCAGAGTTACAGACAGAGGGAGAGACAGAAAAGTCTTCCATCCTCTGGTTCACTCCCCAAATGGCTGCAATGGCCGTAATGCCCAGAGCTGGGTTGATCCGAAGCCAGAGCTTTTTCTGGGTCTCCCACATGGGTGCAGGGGCCCAAGCATTTGGGCCATCTTCCACTGCTTGCCCAGGGCACTAGCAGATAGCTGGATTGGAAGTGTAGCAGCCAGAACTCAAACTGGTACCCATATGGGATGCTGGCACCACAAGTGGAGGCTTAATCTACAATGCCACACACTGACCGCTAGTAAAGTATTTTAAACTTAAGATAAATTATTTATTAAAACAAATTTGTGGTGTACAGAAAATTATTTAAATGAATTCCATTTGAACTACATCGTCTCTGTAGAATATATAAAAACTGTCTTAGAGATTTCTGCAAACTAAAATAAGCTACAATTCAAAAAACAATGATATATAGTTGTTGAGCTTTTCTTCCATTTAATATCATTTTGTTATAACACAATTGATAAATTTTGCTAAATATCGTGGGTGAGAAAGATTCAAAAGCTGAAATAATAGGGCCGTTTTTGTTCACTTATATATGCTGTTTGCAAAATTGCAGCCAGATACCGTGTTTTGTACTCAGATTTGATGTGGATTTTGTAAGCCATCTGCAGTGTCTGATTCCATGGGATTGGCAGTCGAAAGCCTCTGAAGATTTCACCTTTAGAGAAAGGTTGAGCCCGGTTTCTTTGTTGTTGAGTACTGTGTTTTGAGATGAAAACGCTCTGATGGGTACTGGGTGAAATATTTCAGGCTATGAATATGTGGTCGTAATGGTATAATATAAGAATGAAGAAAATGAAATTGGAAAAAATAACCTCATAGATAGTAAAATAGAATGGTAAATAAAATAAAGATTATATTTCAAAGTCTTTTTAAGTCATAGGGTTTTTTTTTATTATAAATTAGATTTCTTTGTAGATTTTAACCCAAGGAAATATAAATAAAAATGGGAAACAGATACTTTCTTAGAACTACTTTAATAAATGTCTAATTTCTATATAAAGATACATATTTAAATTATTTTAAAACTTCTAAATTATAAGTGAATTATGATTACTACAAATACTTGATTATTTCAAGTAATCAGTAAGAGGATCATAATTTGTTTTAAAATATTTTTTTATAAAGCTTTTATTTAAAGAATATAAATTTCCAAAGTACAGCTTATGGATTACAATGGCTTCTCCCCTCCCCCCCCATAACTTCCCTCCCACCCGCAACCCTCCCCTTTCCCCCTACCTCTCCCCTTCCACTCACATCAAGATTCCTTTTCAATTCTCTTTATATACAGAAGGTCAGTTTAGTACATACTACGCAAAGATTTCTTTTTTTTTTTTTTAATTTTTTTTTGACAGGCAGAGTGGACAGTGAGAGAGAGAGACAGAGAGAAAGGTCTTCCTTTGCCATTGGTTCACCCTCCAATGGCTGCCGCGGACAGCGCGCTGCGGCCGGCGCACTGCGCTCATCCGATGGCAGGAGCCAGGTGCTAGGTGCTTTTTCCTGGTCTCCCATGGGGTGCAGGGTCCAAGCACCTGGGCCATCCTCCACTGCACTCCTGGGCCACAGCAGAGGGCTGGCCTGGAAGAGGGGCAACCGGGACAGAATCCGGTGCCCCGACCAGGACTAGAACCCAGTGTGCCGGCGCCGCAAGGCGGAGGATTAGCCTGTTGAGCCACGGCGCCAGCCGTACGCAAAGATTTCAATGCATGACTAGAACCTAGGGAGTTTACTGATGCCATAAACAAGAGTGTCAAATTGTTAAATCAACATCAGGAGTCACTGTGTACTTACGTCTCATGAGGGATCTGTCCTTAATGTGTTGTCCAATGTGAAGTAATGCTATAACTAGTACTGAAACAGTATTTTTACACTTTGTGTTTCTCTGTGGGTGCAAACTGATGGAATATTTACTTAGTATATACTGAATCAATCTTCTGTGTATAAAGATAATTGAAAATGATTTAAGAAATTTGGTGTTAAATTGGAAATTGCATAGATAATTAAACAATTTTTTAAAAAAATATGTAGGATTGGCCGGCGCCATGGCTCAACAGGCTAATCCTCCGCCTTGCGGCGCCGGCACACCGGGTTCTAGTCCCGGTCGGGGTGCCGGATTCTGTCCCGGTTGCCCCTCTTCCAGGCCAGCCCTCTGCTGTGGCCCCGGAGTGCAGTGGAGGATGGCCCAAGTGCTTGGGCCCTGCACCCGCATGGGAGACCAGGGAAAAGCACCTAGCACCTGGCTCCTGCCATCGGATGAGCGCGGTGCGCCAGCCTCAGTGCGCCGACCGTGGCAGCCATTGGAGGGTGAACCAATGGCAAAGGAAGACCTTTCTCTCTGTCTCTCTCTCTCACTGTCCACTCTGCCTGTCACAAAAAAAAAAAAAAAATGTAGGATCTCTGTCCTTAATGTGCTGTATATTGTGAATTAATACTATAACTAGTACTCCAACAGTATTTTTCACTTTGTGTTGCTATGTGAGGGCAAACTGTTAAAATATGTTTTGAAATGGTTTTTATCTGTGTTGTCCATGGACCTCAGAAAGTATGCATAGTCTTTTATTTTAAATTATTTTCCTTTTTTCCCTTGTGTCTGTATAAATTAGTGGCACCAAAAACATCTTTCTTTTTGGCTGACTTTGCTCCTTTTAAAAGTAAGCACCTGGATTAATAAATCACCCCCACAGTATTCTGTGTGCATTCTTGGTTTTTCTTACAAAGAAACCCAAAGAATTAGCAAAAATTGGTGTTATCATTTGTTTTATAGAGGATGGTTTTGAAAGTTTACTTTTGTTGTAGAGACTACCATAAATTAATGACTCTGGAGAATCGACTAACTACGTACACTACCCGTTGGTTTGTCATCAAACGTCAGCTGGGAATGGGGGAGGGGTTCTACCCTGTTTTAAGACTGCTTTAGCACCTCTGTGCTGAAAGCGCTTTGCACATTTGGGGTTGTTTTTTCCTAACTCCTCCTCATGTTTTGTAAGTGTGAGACAGGGACAGCAGAGAAGCTAAGGCATGCACAGCCTGCGTCTTAGGTCTTAGGATGTTGACTATGGCGCTTCCCAGGTGATGCACTAATAGAGACTTGAATAGTTTCCAGGTACTACTCTGCCAAGAAAAACACCTCATTTATTTTGTTCTCTTTTTTTCTGCATTAATTTTCCATGTTAGTTCCCAGGGTGATTAAAAACATTGACGTTTGCCACTGCATTCACTCCTATTTGCCCCTTCAGAAACAAGTAATGATCCAACAAATGCCAAGCCTTTTGCCTAGAACTCTTGAAACTGCACTTCTGTTGTACTGATCTTTATCATTTCCCAAGGAGAAAGTCATAAAGGCTGGAGGGCAGGCAGCGAAGTAAGCTAACACTGACATGCCAAATGAGATTTGCTGCATGCCATGCTTCTCTCCTCCTTCCTTCTACCTACTCACATAAGGAAATTTTCAGCTCTGAGACTCATTACCATGTGTACCTAGATGGAACAGAGAGAGAGTCAGGGCAGAAAGACTGTAGGAAAAAGTAGGTTGAACCTGATTTGCAAATAGTGTCCTTCCTACCCTTTTCCCATTGCTAGCTACCAGCTTCCCTTTAAGCAGCAGTATTTTTTCTCCTTTCATCCTATCCTATGCCATAAACCATGTTGAAATTGCTACAGCTAATAGGATCTCTGAATTATTGTATTTGGCCAACTATTCTGAATCACTGTGATTATAACATTGACCCTATGGCCAAACAGCACAAGAAGGAGAGAGAAAATATTGGTCAGGTGGGTTTTATAATATGACATGCTATTTTTTAGGAATTGTTAGTAGCAATGGTCAGATTATATAATCATGGTAATGTCTTTATGTGTATAGCCATTATTATTTAAGAAAAGTAGTATAGTGTTTCCAAGCTAAAATACAATTTAACATTAAATATTCAGGTGTTCTAAAATGGACAGTCAGTTGATACCAAATTGTAACTTGCATTTTGATATAGAGCATCCAGATTTTAAAACCCACATGAGTTTTATCTCATGTGAGAAAAATGAAAAGTAAAATAAAAGTTAAATTAGAAAAAATCACTCTTCTTAGATGTGTTTTCCTGAAATACTTGATAACTTGTTATAAAAATGTATTTTTATTTGTATTCTCCCATCAATTAGAGTGAAAAGGAAGTACCTGTTTCTAACATGAAACCAGAGCAATTATTGGCATCTTTATTTTAATAGCAGAGAAACCCAGAGAGAGAGAGGCAGCGATTTCTTCCACATGCTGCGTCTCTCTGTGCACCCCCCCTCCCCCAAATACCCACAACATATAGGATTGGGCCAGGCTGGAGCCCAGGACTCAATTGGGTCTCCTGTGTGTGACAGGAACCCAATTATGTGAGCCATCACCTGAATTCTTTCTGGGTATACATTAAGGGCTTGAACCCTGGCACTTCCATATGGAACGAGTCCATCCTGTGTCGTGTCTTAAACACTATACTAAATGCCTGCTCTAGCCTACATTCTTTGTTAAATATCTTCTTCCTTTCACTGATAACATTTGATTTTTTTTAAATATGAGTAAATTGTGAAAAAATATAAATCCTGATGGATGATCATCCTATGATTTCCTTCAACTCCACTTGAACAACAAGTTGTTTTGGAAGTGAATCAAATGCTATCAATTAGCACAAAATGTAAAGTAGGAAACACCAACAGACAGCTGCAAGTGTAATGAGACTGACTTTGTTTTTCTTGGATTTGAAATAAAAACTATTTGTATGGCACATGAGCACAATTTTCTCTTCTACTTGACACTGGAGATTCTTTCAGCATTGTAGTGCTTTGAAGTGTTTTTTTCTGGACTATATCTTGGCTGGCACAGAATCAAAGTTATTTAGGAAGAATAAGGAACATACATCAAATATCAGCACTGCCACTCAGAAAGCATCATCTGCCACAGTGTGCCACTGAGCTTTTCATGTCTGTTTTCTGGTCAAGATACACAACATACTGTTCAGACTTCATGCTGATAAGTGCAGTCACATGATTAGAGCACACTTGCCTTTAATCAGCCATGGGTATTTTGGTACATCTTAGAGTGTTCAGTCATCTGATATAATTTTGTATATTGTATCATTTTGGAAAGCTTAGAAAATGGAACTACAAGGGAAAAAAAGTCAGGCTCTGCTGTTGGCAGTTCCACATCATCATTATCATTTATCATTCATTGTTTTGAATATAAATGACAAGAATCATTGACTCTCCATTTAAAACCTTTCATATAGTTTGAAGCTAAATTTTATAAAATCAAATATCATATTTCCAGTTTATTATATATGACCTATATAATCCCAAGTTTCATATTATAATAATGTCTTCATTTATTTTTTTAACTTCATTTTTTAGAAACACATTTAACTTACATCATTGTGAAAGGCTTAGTGGCTCTACTAAACAAAGAGTTCAACAAACACAAAGTAAAGACCATAACCCAGCAGGAAAACAGGCAAGGGGTATAAACAATAATCAAATGAAATGTTCAACTTCACTCTGCAGATACTGTTTTATCAAAGTGTGCTTTAAATCTTTATCAAACAAATGGTAAGAATTATGTATTACTATAGCTTTAATGATTTTGTATCAGTTTTATTTCTATGAAGTATATTGAATAATAGTTCATAATGTTTTATTCATATTTTATAATTAGATACCTACAAAATGAGAAAGTGTCTGATAAATAGATATGAAAATTACTTTTACCTTTTTTTTAAAGATTTACTCATTTTTATTTGAAAGTGTTATACAGAAAAGGAGAGGCAGAGAGAGAGAGGTAGGTTTTCCATCGGCTAGTTCACTCCCCAGATGGCCACAACGGCCGGAGCTTCACTGATCCGAAGCCAGATGCTAGGGACTTCATGCAGGTCTCCCACCTGGGTGCAGGAGCCCAAGCACTTGGGCTGTCTTGTACTGCTTTCCCAGGCCATAGCATAGAGCTGGATCAGAAGTAGAGCAGCCAGGTCTCGAATCGGCACCCCTATGGGATGCCAGCACTGCAGGCAATGGCTTTACCCACTACACAACAGTGCGGGACCCATTTACCTTTACTTTTTATAAATGTTTTCCACTTTAAAGCAGAATCTTTTGTAAACTGTAGCCTCCATATGTCTGTGGCATATAGAGGAAGGATCTTGGATTAAGCTTTGGTGATTACTGAAGGAGGAATGCTATCTCAGTAGTCATGTGTGATAAACACTAAGGACAACTGTGAGAGTTTAAGACTTCTGAGAGCCTCCATAGAGCGTTGCCGAAAATTTCCCTCTTCTCACCTTTAATTTCATTATTTGACTATTAGCTCTACTGAATGAAGCACAAATAATAAAATTGTTTCCATTTATTATGCAAAGTCCTTTTCAAATTATATGGACCAACAGAGGAGTAAGGCTTTGTTCACTGAATCAAAGAATAAAGTATATAGGCTGATTTGTGAGCTAAAGAGAGTTTTAATTTAGGTGAGACAGATAGTAGTTTATGGGGAAAAGGCAGTCAGTGTTTTTATAGAATTGCTTCTTTTCACAGTTTGCATCAAGCCTTTGTGTATTATAATAAAAATGACAAGACAAATGATTTCTGGAGAAGGATGTCAAGCAATGGAAAATTGCTTCCTTGGGGTAAAGGTGTGTTATTGGCAAATGTTCCTTTGTCCTCTCAAAAATAATGACTCTTCCTCTGTTTTAATACCCTTTCTAAGTACAGCGTATTGCCATTTTTCAGTTATTACTAAATTGAATAAATTGTTTTGAATAGAAATCATTATAGAATGCAATTACTATTTTAATTGGTAGCTAAATTAGTTTTAATATTGTAAGAATTAGTCAAGATAGGATTAATTTGAACCATTTTAATAATTTTACTTTACTTGGACCTTAAATGTTATTTAATATAATTTGATGAATGCTATTTAAGTGTTAGAATATTATATGGTGTTTGCAGGAGTTCCATTTGTAAATGAAATTTGTTGAAACTTTTCCCATATGGCTAGGCATATTTCCCATTTTCCAGAGGGTCTTGGTGATAAAAGTTATCACCATACTGTTGTGGCTTTTTTTTTTTTTTAAAGGTATATATTTGCTTAAAAGAAAGAAAGTATATCTTTCATGGAATCAGCTGCTTCACCATCAGTAACATGAGAGTAAAGAAAGAAATACATAAGAAAACACTTGATAAGCAATAGAATATTTTCAAATTTTGTTTGGTATTATTAAAATTAGTAGAATTTTGCTTATTTTTATTTAAGAGAAAAGAGACGGACAGAGTGAGAGTTCTTATCTGCTGGATCACTCCACAAATGCCCACAAGGACTGGGGCTACACTGAGTCTGAACTTGGCAACAAGGGCATAATCCAGGTCTCTATGGTGGGTAGCAGGGACTTAATCATTTGAGCCATCACCTACTACGCCCCAGAGCCTGCATTACCAGGCAGCTGAATTAAGAGCCTAATAGCAGCATATTGAACCCCAACACTGCGATATGGGATATGAATGTCTTAGCTGATAGTTCATCATCAGGCCAAGTGCCTGCTCCAAATTCTAAGAATTTGTTATCATTACCAGAATCCTTGAATTTCAACAACAAAAAAGTTCTTTCCTTCAATAACCATTATACATAATGCAGGGAAAACAAATAAGAGAATAGGGAATAACATGAATCAACAGATGATAAATGTCAATCAAACAGTCAGGAGAACAGTTTCCAAGTAAACATTCAGTGTAAATTTCAAGATTTAAAAAACAAGGAAAGCCTTGGATTTTGCTAATACATTCTATTACTTGAGTAAATGACGGTTCCTTTTGTTAAAATAAAAACATTGTATTTGAATATTATGCAAGCATTTTTTTCTTTTCCTCCTTGGTTGCTTTCTTGTCAATTTCAATACAATTAATTCTATAAGAATTCACAAATAATTCAAAATTAAATGAAGAATTTTACACAATTTCTTAAGCAAAAGAGCTGTTGAAACATTTGTTGTAATAAATTCCAGCTGGTTTCTCAATATTTTATTAAAAGTCAACATATTAACAATTTATATGGGGCCGGCACTGTGATGCACTAGGTTAATCCTCTGCCTGCAGTGCTGGCATTCCATATGGGTGCCGGTTCTAGTCCTGGTTGCTCCTCTTCCAGTCCAGCTCTCTGCTGTGGCCCGGGAGGGCAGTGGAGGATGGCCCAAGTGCTTGTGCCCTGCACCCGCGTGGGAGCCCAGGAGGAAGCACTTGGCTCCTGGCTTCGGATAGGTGCATCTCTGGCTGTTTTGGCCATTTGGGGAGTGAACCAGCAGAGGGAGGACCTTTCTCCTTGTCTCTCTTTCTCTTACACTGTCTGTAACTCTGCCTGTCAAAAAAAAAAAAAATACTTAAAGAAGCAATTCATTGATTGTGGATTATTTATCTGATCATTCTGTGCCTCCAACTCCATCATTTACAAAAGGTATTCCTTTCCAAATCAGTAAGTTACACACACACACACACTCAGAGCAAATAGGTAAAATACTTCCTGTTATCAAATTTTCATAGCTAATATTGTATAAACTGTAGTGATGATAAATAATTAAATAATCTATGTTTGATAGTTTCATACCAAAAAAAAGTATTTTCTTTTGACCTATGTGAGTTCTCTGCTTTGGAATGAAAATAATAAATTCTACCTACAACAATAATTATTATAGATTAAATTTGATTTCAAATGTTTCAGATGATAAAATACTTGTTATAAACAATCTATTAAACTCAGTATAGGATGAATATTCCAGTGAGAACTGTGTGACTGCCAATAACTGCTAGAGTTATACCAAAAAGTTCCTAGTAGCTCTTATAGAACAGACCAGACAGGGACTTTTCCGCTGAATATCGGCTTCCATTTCCTGTCGCTGTGTTTGTCCCACTTTATGTCTTTTTTCTCCCTGGATTCAGTACTATCCATATCTCTGGGAGCCATGTAATCCATCTTTCTCCCATGTGTCAGAGCCCTCAAAAGAAAACAAATTCCTGACTTTGGGCCCAGAGTAAATCATAGGAACAAATCTGTGCATGTCCAAATGGGATTTTGACATCAACTGTATCACCACAAAATTGAGACATACACAATGCCACTGAGTCATTGAGGATACCATAATCGAGGCCCAGTTTTGAAAGGGATGAAAAAGTTCACCTTCAGAGGCATTTTCCTTTGTTTGAAAGCTGCCTCTTTGAAGCTCTGAGCTAATCTTTGGTACTGGGTCCTTTTTATTGCACAGAAGAGTGAAATTATACTAATTACTGCTAAGCAACAAAGAACTTGACAATAGATCTCCGTAAAAAATTACTGAAACAATTTAAAAGAAGACTGCACACACGTATTAGGCTTCCTTAATGCAAAGGACTATGTTTATAAAAGGAATTTTAGATGAGGAAGAGACTCATTTTAATTTTAGTTTTGGTTTTTAAGGTAGAGAGTTAAACCTTCTGAACAAATATCAAATGATAATGCTTGGGTAGTGATTTCCTCCTCCTATCAATACCTTCTCACATGGCTGGGTCTGTAATATATTCTCTGAAACTATTTATTGAACTATAGAGTTAGATCATGAATTGAATTTTAATGTAACTACATAGTTAAGAATCTTATCTAAAGGATACGATTTTTGTATTTAAAGTTGCTTAGTTTGAAACCAAGTTCCTTCTATCTTCTTCTGTACATGAAAAATATGTTACAAAAAAGATTTTATATTTTTTCTGAATTTGGCAATAAAAGAAGATGATAAAAGAGACAGCTACTTTAGATATACTGAGAACATTTAAAAGATATTGTGTGGTGATGAGATTTCTGCATTAAAGAATCTCCCCAAACTTTCATAGCTGAATGTAGAGATCCTTCATTGTAAGGAATGATTAGCATAATTCAAAAGCAAAACCTCTTCAAAAATAGCATTTTAGGTATGTTTGAAAATCTTATTTAGAATTCTCATGTTGGGAAATATTTCTCTTAAATTTGGACTCATCTGTTCAGGTTAATGTAAAATATAACAATGAGATTGTGATCAAAGGATTCTATATTGTGCAAAATTGATGTAGGAGGTTTAAGCAACAAATGAAGGAATATACCCACAGTCCTAACGCCAAGAGATAACTAATGCTAATGCTTTTTAAGAAATCTTGTCTTTGAAGACATATATATGCATTGACACATGCAAAAAATGGAGTAATATTAGACATGCCATTTTAAAGCTTCTGTCCTCTTAATATACTATGAATAGGATTACCAGGAGCTTTAATATGACAGACCATATAAAAAGATTAAAGTTCAGTTCCAAAAGATTATGCTGCTCCTTCCAAGAAGGTCTTTGTGTGTGTGTGTCTTCCAAGTGAAATGATTTGATATAACCTGTTCCTTGCCGTAATGTGCCGCCTCTGGAGCTAGGTGAGGCACTGACAAGTACTAGAAGACCCAGACCCCATAGCTTCACTCACATAGACTCTGTAACTTCACTGTGATCCTGTCACTTACAAAAATCAAATGTTTTAAATTTTAGCTACATTTGTGAATGGTTATCAGTGCCTGGCAATGGGATTTAACATTAGTGACAGCATGGCTGTCTAGAAGCAGGGTCCAGCTGCACTCTTAAAAAAACATGCAAGAGCCATGACTTACAGTAATTGAGGCAGGGGTCATGTGTCTGGACACTCTGGATATAATCCCAACTCTGCTATTTAATAACTAAGTGGACAAGTTCTTTAAGCTTTCTGTGCTTGGTCTCCTTATTTGTAAAATTAGTATGGTGAAAGCATTTCCTCTATACATTTTTGTGAGAGTTGCACGATTTTATTATCATAAGCTCCATACCCCTTTTGGAGGCTCTGCAACAGTTCCTAGGGTGTGGAGGCACAGCTTGACAGGTGAGTTAGCTCCTTTAATCATCAGTAGTAAATGCAAGCACTATTTGTCAGTGTGCTTAAAATATAGCAAATGCGTAGTAGATTTCACACACACACACACACACACACACAAACTAGTTTCCTGATTGGCAATATGAATGTTTTTCTTTGCTTTTAGTAACCCTTAGAAGAAAAAAAAAAAAAGTAAGACAATCCCATCCCATCACTCTGGGCTCATGGATGGCAAGTCAAGAGCATAGTTTTTTTCCTTGTAGTCCTAGCTTACTATTGTCCAATCATTATGACTGGAAATCGGTGCACGGCTTAGTAGATCCATTCTTTTTGGGGGCAGAAGGAGTACTTCAGTCTGTGCTTAGAAATGTGGAGCAAATGAGTAGAACTGTTGGACCACTCATTTGGCATTGTAGTGTTCATGAGGAGGAAGGTAACCCACCTAAGTAAGACATGTTCCCTCCTCTTATGATTGCTTTCTATAGAGGTCACATTAAACACAGACTTTATACAGGTACAAGGTCTTAGGACCACTCTCACTTTGTATCAGCTGACTACAAATACAGGGGTCCTTACTGTACCCTAATGTTTCCCATTCACTAGAAAACTCACTCAAAGTTGTCACATGCGCAGTCACGTGCATTCATGGAAAAGGGTGCACATTAGAACCAGCAACAGAAGAGACCATAGGGCTGCATCTATGAGGGTCCAAACTTGAAAGCTTCTGTTCACCCTCCCTGACCGAGTCACAAATGACATAGGCTCCTGCTACTCACAGCGTCTGTAAATGCGCATAAAACATTGCCCACCATGGTAGCTCAGCTGAGACAGTTATCTGCACCAGATTTCTAAAATACTTGAAAGGCAGATTGACACGCAGAGTTTGATCGATCTTCTATCCACTGGTTCACTTCCAAAATGGCGGCAAAGTTTAGGGCTGGCCCATGCCAAAACAAGCAACAAGGAAATTCATCCAAGTCTCCCATGTGAGT
This sequence comes from Sylvilagus floridanus, assembly GCA_949820135.1. Classification (NCBI taxonomy): domain Eukaryota; kingdom Metazoa; phylum Chordata; class Mammalia; order Lagomorpha; family Leporidae; genus Sylvilagus; species Sylvilagus floridanus. The sequence continues at coordinate 59,385,839 of OX463242.1, forward strand.
GGTGGGGTTCCAGGTACTTCTACTGCTTTCCCAGGAATACCATCAGGGAGCTGGGTAGGAAATGGAGCAGCCAGGACTTGACTGGGCACTCCGAGTCGGGATGCTGGCACCACAGGTGGTAGATTACCTCCCGGAGGAATAGTGCTGGCCCCATGTCCACAGCTCTCAGTGGTGCTCTATTACAAACTGTGGATGTGACTGAGCTTTGGTTTCCAGTCCTTCCTGGAGGTTTCAGCTATTACCTTTATCCTCTCATTTCTCCAGAGTTTGAAACTGATAGGCTGTTACTTAAAGCCTCTATTATAACTCCTATTGACAGCCCGTCCAGTGGCCAAAGCCCTTAGCAAATTAACACACTCATATCAGGGCCAGCACTACGATACGGCAGGTAAACCCTGCCATGCCATCATCTCATATGGGCACTGGTTCAGAGTCCTGGCTGCTCCATTTCCAATCCGGCTCCCAGCTAACAATCCTGGAAAGGCAGTGGAGGATGGCCCAAGTGCTTAGGCCCCTGCAGCCACATGGGAGTCCCTGGGAAAGCTCCTGGCTTTGGCCTGTCTCAGCCCTGGCTGTTGTGGCCATTTTGGGGAATGAACCAGCAAATGAAAGATCTTTGTCTCTCTTTTTCTGTCTCTGAATCTCTGTCTTTCAAATAATAAATAATTCTTTAAAAAAGAAAAATGGTAAGAAAAAGATACTTGTATCAGGACAGGCATTCCACATACACAGAAGTCACCTCCCAGTATGTGAGGGAAATGTCAGACACCTCTCTAGTTAAGGGAAATTCTTTATTATATATGATGGCATAGTAGTTTCAAACAAAGTGGTTGTTACTGCAGAAATACTGTAATTTATTGGCATTCAGACAAGCATAATAGATGCAATCTTTTAGAAAGTTGATCCTATTAGCATGTGGAGTGGAAAAAGAAAGTGAAATCTTTTGCTGCACAGGTCTGATGAAATAAGGGGCTCAATAGGGAAAAGGTAATGAGTCTGTGATATGTGAAGTCTGCTTCCCTTTGTAGCTATAACACCTAGAACAATGCCTGGCACATGACCGATGAGCATTTTGGCAGATTATCACATTGTGTGAATATTAAACAAGTGGGAGTTCACTTATGATTTCAGAATCATGAGGATAATGTTATCATAGAAAGATTTCAAGAAACTATAGAAATGAAGTTTTACAGATAGCATGGAACATGGTTTAAATTTATTAAATTTATGATAATGAGCAGTTTACTTAGAAATGTTCTGCAACCAACTGCATTGTGGAACTCAAATATAACAAAAAGTTCAGTGGCTGACACACATAGGTATGATGTTGGAAGTCCTAAGTACAGTGGTTGTTCAAAGATTTGAATGAGAATGTGAGTGTATCACACAAGGGACTGTGTTTAACTTGCACATAAGATTCCTTTGTCTCACATAGAGTACCTGTGTTCAGTACCCATCTCTGGCCTCTGCTAGTGCACACCCTGGGAGACGACAGTGATGGTTGAAGTAATTGTGTCTTTGCCACCCAGACAAGAGACCTGGCTTCAGCGCCAGCACAGCCCTGGCCATTATGGACATAGAGATAGTAAACCAGCAGGTGGGAGCTCCTTCTGTATATTTGTCTCTGTCTCTTGTCTACTCAAATTTTTTTTTAAAGTTAGTCATGTAAAAACAGATTTCTTTAAACCAACTATTGATATTTTTTCATTCTTTTGAGAAAAATTTTTCCTCTGTGTATCATAATTTTTGCAGTTATCTGGAAACATGTGGGTAAGATTAGGAGCATGAATTTCCCATACCAATACTCTCTTCCCATTGAAATGCTGTCTGTTATAGACTGAGAGTAATGAGATCTGGAGTAGAATAGGAATTAAGATGTCTTCAGGTATTGTGGGACAGATGTCATCGGTTACATCATTTCTACTGTGATCACTTTTCCTTCACCACCTTCAGAACAGTGACCCTCATTAGTTCTGTTCAGAATACTGTTTCTCTGTTGCAATGTCACTTCCTTTGCTTTGTCCTCTACTTCCTTTTTATTGGAATGCAGCCATCCAACAGCCATGAAGAAAAAAAAAATATCTGAGACCTTGGTGCATACATCATTGAACTGGTGAATGAGCCAGCACTAGCAACTGTGTATCTTTGGGCGACTAATTATGTAAAGAATAAATTTCTGTGCGCTCAAGGTATTTTATTTGGGTTTACTCAAATGGCTATGCACCAGATTTACAATCTTGCCAACTCAGATTCCCCATTAGTAAAGTGTAGATGATCTTTATAACTCCTAAATACTACTGTGGCAGTGAGGGGTGAATTATGCTTATGAAAACTGCTTTGCAAATTGTAAAACACCATACAAATGTTGGTTGCTACTGCTCATAAAATCATATGTGCCCTTTCCCCACATCCAATTATAAAGCTTGATGAAAATGGTGGAAGTGGTGAATTAGTTTCCTCAAAAAGAAAAAAAAAATAGTTCTTAATGAGTTATTAGCAATTATCTTCAGTGACAAAACTTCATAGGCTTATGTTTCCCTGCTGTGTCTGTGTGTTCAGCCTAAGAGCACCTACCAGGAATTTGTGTACAAGATCATTTTCTCCTGCATTCAGTTCTGCCACAGAATTTATACTGTAATCCCCATTAGAGAAGAAGGGCAATGTATAGGTTGTGTGAATAAAAGAAATAGAGAATTATTTCCAAAAGAAACATACAAATGGTGAAAGATAGAAAAGGTGATGTATCTTTTGGAATCCAAGAAAGGGTGATATATCACAGAGCCATACATTTAGCTTCTCCAAGCCAAATAAGAACATAAACATTTATATCACATTTTATTTAAAGAACACAAGCTGTAATAAGATGACAAAGAACATACTTCATTTGCTAACCTGAGGTTATGATTTAATAATATAGAGTTGATCCACAGGGTATCAGCCAACAGAGAAAATGTTAGGTGGTACTTTTCTTTACAAATAAATGTGCATAACTGGAACTAGAAGTTGTAATCTTTCATTCAATTTCTGTGGAGTTGCAAGTGCACTTTGAATCATTCTTAGCTTCTTTATACTAGCCTTACATCCAAAGTTACAAACTCTGAGTGGCTCCCTGAAGTCTGTATTGGACATGGCCTTGGACTCTAAAAAGGAGCTGCTCACTGTCCCTTAAGTTTGGATGCTATTGTGGCTGTTTTATTCCTAGAAAGTAAGGGTGGGTCTCTGACAACATTGTGCTTTGTAATTGACTGCCCACCGACTTCAGGTCACACAGCACAGACTGGGATGAGCTGAGAAATGCAAAATGTGTGGTCCATTTTTGTATCCAAAGCAAGTCCTTCAGTCACTCACCTTGCCCTAGTTAGAATCTTGCCGGAGAAGAAACATATCTTTCATTTATTTTAACCAGAAAAAAGATGCAAATCCTCTATATTTCTCAGCTGTGTGGTTCAGTATTCCTCAATAGAGTGAGCTTTCTCAGTGTCCAGGAAAATGGAAATCTTGTTCTTCATTCTCAGCTGTAGTATCCAGGCTGTGTATAAAGTCTAGTGGTAAGTATGATTATCATTAACTCTATTATACCCACCATCCTGAAACATTCCTGTAAATTATTGCTATGCTCCAAGTTGTAAAGAATATTTCCAAATATCTAATCCCCTTGTCTTCACACTGGGTACTGGGGACCACACATGTACTTGCTCATTCTTCCTTTGCTAACATGTTCATTAAACAGCTACTCATGCATTCATCTGCTGGCACATTTTTATTCCATTCCTGTTGTGTCACATACTTTTCAAGGATATGCGTGCAGAATTGAATGCATTCTCATTAAATGTCATTCATCATGCTGATAAAATAAACAAATGAAAATACTAAATATTGTGAAGAAAGATAAAACAGAATAATGTAAAACGGAAGAATTAAGTAGAGCAATGAAGTGAGAGGGTTTCTTTCACTTCAGGCATTTTGTCTCTTTTCCCAGCCAATGTATTCTTGACATGTGAACAGAATTCCTGACACACTTGTGAAGTGTCAAATTATCATTGGAATACAAATAATTGCTACTGTATTGAAGGGACTTGCTCAATAGCTTAGTAACCTTCTCTAACCTATGAGGTTCGAATAACCCCAATTCATAGTTCTATTAAGAGCTAGCTATCCAGTGTGTCATTAATCCACTCAAAAACAATTCTCGGTGCAAATTAATATTTTCATGGATATTAGAGGTCATTCAGCAACAGTGAAAACTGCCTGTCTTGACTGTCACATATTATAACATTGTCATACTACCGATGCTATTAGGTATTGCCAGTATTGTCAGTTACTGTGATAGTGTCAATATTGCCATACATTGTCAGTATTTTGAACAATTAATTATGCAAGCTATCCTACCAGAGTATTTAAGATTTAGATGTCAGTGTCCAGTAATTTAGTGTTTTATACCCTCCTATGAGGAAGTGAGCAAGAAATGACCATTGCTTTAAAATGTTTCATTTTAGAAGCATTATATGTGGCAATATTAATAATCTTTGTTCTTTAAAATTATTTATTGAACACCTTCTCTGGACTGGAAAATATGTTGAGTGTGAGGGATATGAATAAGTGGCACAGGCTTGGGTTTTCCTCCAGAGAAGCCCAAAGAAGAGAATGCTTGAACAATTACAAGAATTATACATGCAATGAGAAAGTATAGAATATGACATTTTTCTTTCTGATTGGGGAGATGGTTGTTTGGATCAAGGAAGACTCTAAAGCAAATCATGTTTAACTGTGATTCAAAATGATTGGAGGGCCGGCACTGTGGTGTAGGAGGTAAAGCTGCCGCCTGCAGTGCCGGCATCCCATATGGGCTCCAGCTCGCATCCTGGCTGCTCCACTTCCAATCCAGCTCTCTGCTGTGGCCTGGGAAAGCAGTAGAAGATGGTCCAAGTGCTTGGGCCCCTGCACCCACGTGGAACCCAGAAAAAGCTCCTGGCTCCTGGCTCCTGGCGCCTGGCTTCAGATCGGCGCAGCTCTGGCAGTTGCAGCCAACTGGGGAGTGAACCAATGAATGGAAGACCTCTCTCTCTCCCTCTCTCGCTCTCGCTCTCCTCTGTGTAATTCTGACTTTCAAATAAATAAATAAAAGTCTTTTCAGACATGATTGGAAAGCAATTACTATTTCAGAAAAGCAAAGAAGTAGCAGCACGAAACCAAATCCATGACATAGGAAAGTGCTTGGGATGTCCTAGGAAATGAAAATAAGACAAGTGCACTTCAAGTGTTGAAATAGGAGTAGGAAATTAGCTTAGATGTTGCTGGGCAGATAAGCTGCAGCCAGATCGGATAAGGTCTAGCAGGACAGAGAAGACAGTTTGGAATTGTCTCCTAAGGGGCAAGAGGAAGTGATGTTAGAGGGTTAAAAGAGAATGGAAAGATTCGTGTTTTAAATGAATCCTCTGACTACAAAGATTAGATTAGAGGTGATTCAATACAGTTGGTTGGGAGGCTGGTATAAATGCCAGTGTGCAAGACATAATACAGATTAAGTGAGGACATTGGTGATTGGCATTGTGCCACATGGATGAAGTCCAGAGATAGCAAGATGGTACACTTAGCAAGATTTAGTAATTGATGGGATGGGATTCATGATAGGACATGTAAGGTGAAACTTGGATTCCTGAGCAAGTGAATATTGGGATTGCTCCTGATGCAATGATGACAGGAAACTTCTTCATGGGTGATTAACATTTTCTATACAAACCAGGTCAATGGTCCTTGACTTCTTAGTGTCAATGATATCCTCGGGATAATTCAGAAAATATTTTTAAATCGGAGGACTTACGGAGGATCTCAACCAGAAAGCAATTACCTAGAGATTTCCCCTGTGGAGAGTTCATTTGTTCAGAAATTCGGGTCGTAATCTTGGGTGGCTTCAGAGGAACAAGAACTCAACTGCAAAGTTCAAAAAGTTTGATACAAGATAAATAGAGTTTGGAAGGAAGTTGGACTTCTTGTCAGATTGTGTCTCGAAGCTCTCTAGTTCTTTCTGAATTTCAGTGAAAATCATGCTTGAATAACATTGAATGACTTGAAACCCTTGTAATTTACTTTCACTTTTCTTCCGATGTGTTGAATCCTCTTTTTCGGTCCTTGTTTAAAGATGATTGTCTCTGGTATAAACACCAAATACATTCCTCTCTGCAAGCCATTTCCCACTTTGTGGTTGCATTTTCTATGACTTTTCCAGTGCTTACATTTAAAGTATTTTTCTACGTCATTAAACATAACATATTGACTTTACAGACACACACATGACATATTGCTGATGTTCTTCTTGTCTTACTACTGATATGAAATGAAAACATTAACCTGAATGCTGGGTAGTGGAAGGAGTGGCATGGCCTGACAATTTCCTCCTCAGAGCACTTTCCAGGATTTATTAATTCTCTTTAAATAATAGGATCGCTTTTATTTTAAAATGTATTTATTTGAAAGGCAGAGTTAGACAAGGAGAGAGACAGAGAATCTTCCATTTTGGTTCACTCCCCAAATGACCCCAATGGCCAAGGCTGGGCAAAGCCAAAGCCAAAAGCCAGAAATTCATCCATCTGGGTCTCTTAAGTGGATGCAGGGGCCCCATGTACGTGGCCCATCTTCCACTGTTTTCCCTAGTGCATTAATGGGGAGCTAGAATGAAAACAGCGCAGCTGGGACTCAAATTGGCATCCACGTGGGATACTGGTGTCTTAGGCTGTGGCTTAAACTACTGTGTGCCACAATGCCAGCCCATAGAATCACTTTTTTATGAGATTCAAAGCATAAGATTTCTCACATATTTAATCTGTTACTCCTCAATCCAGCTCTGTGGTCTTATGTTCTGTTCTTCACTCAAAAGCTCTACTAATTTGTCTATTTTTTCAAAAAATGTTCATGGATTACATGAATCCTCTTATTTGTCAACACTTACTAGCAATTTTGATCTAATATACAACATTCTAAATTTCAGGAAATGTTTGATAAAATCTTGATTTTAAAAAAAAAAAGATTTATTTATTTATTTGAAAGAGTTAGAGAGAGAGGGAAAGACAGAGACACATCTTCCATCTGCTGGTTTACTCTCCAAATGGCTGCGACAGCTGGGCCAACCCAGACTGAAGCCAGGAGCCTGGAGCCTGATCTGAGTCTCCCAGGTGTGTGGCGAGGACCCAGGCACTTGGGTCAGCTTCTGCTGCTTTTCCCAGGCTGTTAGCAGAGAGCTGGATTGTAAGTGGAGCATCCAGAAGTCAAACTGGTGCCCATATTGGATGCTGGTGTCACAGCCAGAATTTGTCCCACTATACCACGATGGTGACTCCTACATATTGATTTTCTTTTCAGGTTTTTGACTAACCCAGATGAAGTCAAAGGGTAGAGCTAGATATCTCTGAATTTTTGCAGAAATTACTTAAAAATGTTTCTTATGATCCATTTTTAAAAAATTATTTCCAATGCAGAGAAACAGAGGTAAAGAGAAATCTTTTTTTTGCTTTTTTTAATTGTTAATTAGATTTATATAAAGGGAACAAATTTCATGTATTCTGTATATACAGTTTAAGAGCATAATGATACTTCCCACTCTACTCTCCCTTCCTCCTCACTCTTGCCCTTCCTCTTACTCTTCCTCATCCTTCCTCCTTTTCTTATTTTTCTTTTAATTTTTGCAATGGCATATTTTTTAACTTTATAATCACAAGCCTAATTCTGCACTATATAATTCAACAAGTAGTAAGTAGAGAAACCACTGCTCCTCAGGAGTATAGACAAGGGCTACAAACAATAATCAAATCTCAAAATGTCAACTTTGCTTCTATGCATTTTTAATATTCTGTATATTAGTTACCACAAATCAGGGAAAACACTTTTCTTTTTGGGGCTGGATTATTTCACTAAGCATGACAATCTCCAGTTGCATCAATTTTCTTATGAAAGACAGGATTTCATTATTTTTGTACAGCTGGGTAGAATTCCATTGTGTGTATATATTTCTTTATCCAGTCATCACTTGATGAACAACTGGGTTGATCTCATCTTAGCTACTGTGAGTTGAGCTGCAATGAACATGGGGGTACAGATAACATTTTCATAGGATGATTTCATTTCCTTTGGGTGAATTCCCAGGAATAGAATGACTGTGTCACATGGCAGACCTATTTTTAGATTTCTGAGGAATCTCAATACTTTGTTCCATAATGGATGTGCTAGTTTACATTCCTGTCTATGATATGTTAGGGTATCTTCTTCCCCACATCATTATCAGTGTTTGTTATTTTTTTTAGTTTGGGGTGATAGCCATTCTACCTGGTATAAGGTAACCACATTGTGTTTTTTCTTTTGTTTTTTTTTTTTTTTTTTTTTTGCATTTCCCTGATTTCAAGTGATCCTGAGCTTCTTTTCATGTGTCTGTTGGCCATTTGTATTTCATCCTTTGAAAAATGCCTTTTCATATCCTTAGCCCATTTCTTAACTGGGTTGCTTATTTTGTTGTTGAATTTGAGCTCCTTTATATATCCTGGATATTAGTCACTTATCAGATACATAATTTACAAATATTTACCACCATCCATTGGTTGCCTCTTTGTTGAGTGTTTCTTTTGCTATGCAGAAGCTTCTCAGCTTGATGTAATCCCAATTGTCTATAATTTCCGTTATTGCTTGTGCTTCTGAGATATTACCTGAAAAATTCCTGCTTGTACCGATGTCTTACAGTGTTTTCACTATGCTGACTACTAGTCATTTGGTGGGTTTGGGTATTATATTTAGATTCCTGATCCATTATGAGTTGATTTTTGCAATAGGGTGTAAGGTAGGAGTCTTGATTCATGCTTCTGCATGCAGAAATCCAGTTTTCCAAACACCATTGTTGAAGAGGCTTTTACAAATTTAGTGCAATCCCAATCAAAATACTGAAAACATTATTCTCAGATATGCAAAAAAAGTCCCTAAAATTAATATGGAATCACAAGATTCCCTGAACAGCTTACACAGTCCCAAACAATAAGAATAAACAGGAGGCATCTTAATCCCTGATTTCAAGACATGTTACAGGGTACTTATAATCAAAACTGCCTGGTACTGGAACATGAACAGTCATATCTACCAATGGAACAGACTAGATGCCCGCAGAAATTGATCTGTGCATCTACAATCAATTAGTCTTTGACAAATTAGCTAAATTACTCCTTGGAGAAAGAATAGTCTCTTCAAAAAATGGTATTTGGAAAACTGGGTCTCTGCTTGCAAAAGTGTGAAACACAAATCCTTTTTTCTTTTTTTAAGATTTATATATTCACCTGAAATGCAGTTAGAGCTGTGGTATGGAGAGAGGGAGAAAGATCTTCTATCAAGTGACCCACTCCCCAAATGGCCATAAGGCCAGAACTGGGCTAGGCTGAATCCAGAAACCAGGATCCTCATATGGGTCTCCTATATGGGTGGCAGGGGCCCAAACACCTGGGCCATCCTCCACTGTCTTCTTACCCACCAGCGGGGGCTGAGCCAGTACCCACACAGGACTTCAGCATCGTAGGAGGTGGCCTAACCTGCTATGCCACAACACCAGCCCCCATAGAAATCTTCTAGCCACTGATTCCCTCCCCAGATAGCTGCAATAGCTTGGGCTGGGCCAGGCTCCAAAATCAATCCAGGTCTCCCACGCAGGTAGGTGAGATTCAATTACTTGATCTACCACCTTCCACCTCCTAGGGTGCACATTAGCAAGAAATTGCAATCAGAAGTGGAATCCAAGCCCTCCAATGCAGGATACAGGTGTTCCAAGTGGTGCCTTAGTTAGTCTACCAAGCTCCTGCCACATTATTTATATAAAAAAGTTACTGAACCAACTCTAAGGCTACTTCCAACACCAATTTTCTGATTTAAATTATTTATTTTTTTAAAAAAAATGTGAAAGCAAAGTTATTATAACATCTCCATGTATACTTTAAAATTTTCTTCACAAGATTTCTAACCTCTAAATCTTTGGTTTGAACAACCAAATGCTATATGTGTTTTTCACTGCTCAAATCAAAACTTACTTGGCCATTTCTATTAATAGACTGTGACCATAACATGGTACATATCATGCAGTATCTATAAAATTATAATTTCAAAATCAGTAAATGCTAGTATTACCTGATAAAATGTGGTTTTGTCATAATCACAGCATATTAAGGTCTATATCACCTAAATTTTACTCTGATTCATTTCCTATTGCTTCATTGTCACAGTAATACATTTAATATTCCAGAGTTATTTTTTAAAAGATGTATTTATTTATTTGAAAGGCAGAGTTATAGAGATGCAGAGGCGGAGAGGGAGAGGGACAGGGACAGGGAGAGAGAGAGAGAGAGAGAGAGAGAGAGAGAGAGAGGTCTTCCGTCCACTGATTCACTCCCCAGATGGCTGCAACTGCTAGAGCTGCACTGCTCCAACGTCAGGAGCCAGGAGCTTCTTCTGAGTCTCCCTGAGGTGTAAGGCCCAGTGATCAGGCCATTGCAGAAAGCTGAATTGGAAGTCAAGCAGCTGGGTCTCGAACTGGTGCCCATATGGCATGCCCGCACTGCCGGTGGCAGCTTTCCCTGCTATACTACAGTGCTGGCCCCTGAAGTGTTATTTTACTTATTCATGTATGTAGAGACCATCACATGGTTTAGTATGTACAGCTATAGATCTTGAGTTTGATGGTTAATTTCTTAACATTTTATCCTGAAGAAGTAGTACTAGAGTACTTCAAAAAGCTTGTGTAAAATTCAAGTTAAAAATAAGTTATTGGGGCAGGTGTGACTCAGCAGTTAAGTCACCAATTGGCATGTCCATCTGTATCCCATATCAGAGTGCTGGGGTTTGATTCCTGCCTCTGCTTCCTAAGAAGGAGCACTTTGGGAAGCAGAAGTGCTTGGGTCTCGGCACCACTTAGGAGACACCGGTGGAGTGTGAGGCTTTTGGTGTCAGCCTTACCCAGCATTGACTTTTGGGGCATGTGGGGAGTGAATCAATGGATGGAAGCTTCATTCTCTCTTGCTCGCTCAGTCACCTTGCCTTTCAGATAAATGAAAAGTAAGTACATAATGTTATTTTGATATAAAACCTTTGGAATTCATGCATAATTTTTCATCATTCCCATTTTCCACAAACCTTTTGAAGATCTCTTACAGAATAATTATTTTTCTAGTTTTCTCTAGACATCCACTGAAAAAGTTCTATGAATGATCAATATGAATAAAACATGGGCTAAATATTTTAACTGAAGAAAACTGAACACACTGAAAATCTAGTACTCTTTATAGATATGTGGGAATTTAGAGACTTGTTTAAAAAACCTAAGGAAGCATAAGGGAACCTCAACCCAGTGTGAACATGCCACTCTGACAGCAATGTCTCCCGAAGGGGAGAGTTACATCCTCTCTCACCCACCCGGTGTGGTATGATCAGATCTCACTAGATAATGAAGGAAACAATACTATTATTACCTCTCGCAAAGTGTCTGCTTTTGATTTCTCTTGTAATTTATCTTCAATTGTACGGATATTGATTTCTTGGGAAAATTGAATAATCTCCAAGGGGATTTTTAGAGGACTAATCGTAGTTTGTGTCACCCCCCCACACTGGTTTACTCTTTCCAGTGATTTATCTACCTAATAACATTACAGATTAAAAAAAAAAAAAAAATCTGGTCTTTCAATTTCTTCAAGTGCTGTTCATGTTTGAGCATGCTTTGTCCTTAATTGCCTGGGGACTTTCAGATAGCCCTGTCTTGAGTGGTCCTGAACAAGTTGCAATCTTAGCAATTAAAGTACAGAGGGAGAGAAATCTATGGATTGCGATTGTGCTTCCATGTGTGATATTTAGTGAATGGCTCATTGCTGTGACAACCTTTTGCCTCCCGGATGCCATGACTTTAAAGGGAATAAACATTGCTCTTATATTTATTAAGACAGTGCAATGTAATGGTGATGACTAAAGCTCCTACATGATGGAAAATATGACCCTCTGCAATATGCATTGCAACACGGTTGGTGTAAGACTGCCATCAGCTATTCCTCTGAGAACTATAAAATAAAAGAAGAATTCAAAGTATTCATGAGAAACATGTATTATTAAAAATGATGCACAAGTTACAAAATTTTTTGCACCAAAATAAGCTTGTCTTTAAATTTCATTTGATCTGTACAGAGAAGTTGTAGGTTTTGGTGAAAAAAATGTGTTGCTGGGCAGGAGAACGGGACTGTGGGACCACCCCAACCTAGTTGTACTGTCTTGACTACTGTGGTCTCATGACCTCACTAGTTGGACCAAGGATGACATTAAATGACTGTCAACACACTTTTCAGCAGTGTCTTCATGGGAAAATGAAAGGGAAGAAGGAGTGAGATGTATGCCTGCTATCATTCAAACATAGGGAAACATTTGCAAGCTTTCAAGAGACGCTTTCTGAGAGGCTTCTAACCAAGCCTTCCTTTCTCCCTTCAATGTTGACACATTCATAAAGCCTTTCTCGGAAGTTGATTATTAAACTAATATACTGCTGGTGCCATGGCTCAACAGACTAATCATCTGCCTTGCGGCGCCGGCACACCAGGTTCTAGGCCCGGTTGGGGCGCTGGATTCTGTCCCGGTTGCCCCTCTTCCAGGCCAGCTCTCTGCTGTGGCCCGGGAGTGCAGTGGAGGATGGCCCAGGTGCTTGGGCCCTGCACCCCATGGGAGACCAGGAAAAGCACCTGGCTCCTGCCATTGGATCAGCATGGTGCGCAGGCTGTGGCAGCCATTGGAGTGTGAACCAACGGCAAAGGAAGACCTTTCTCTCTGTCTCTCTCTCTCTCACTGTCCACTCTGCCTGTCAAAAAAAAAAAAAAAAAAAACTAATATACTTGGTCATTCTGAAAAGTGCTGCTGAACTTAATAATTCTATTGGCTGCGGAAGGCAGGATGGCCTTTGTGTCCACTTACAACACATTCAAGAAGTGAGAACGAATGAACTTGTTCTGAAGTTCACATCAGGCGCTGTGCACTCTGTTTGCATCTGCAGTTTATTTCCCTTGAAATTTTGCTTTCAGCTTTTCTCCCCACTATGTTTTGGTGCCTGCTGTAATAACAATGCCCCCGAAAAACAAATCCACAATGAGTAAATAGCAGTGGTTCTTTTAACCGTCTCTCAAAGAAGAATGTGATGCCCTGCAAAGCATTTCCTTCTTCCCAAGGCCTTTAAGATGACCTTAATCTGCAGACACAATCTGGCACCATCGCTGTCTGTAATAGAGATGTCAATATTGGAAGGCACTCCTTTCAACAGTTTGCATCCTGGATTGATCACAAGTTGGATGATTTCGTTCCTCGAAGGCTGGCAGTCGAGGGCAAGAAAGATGTTGCTTTGAAACGTTCTCTAAGGGTTTTTGTTTTGTGTGTTTGTTCCTGAGTAGAAAAAGAAAAGAGAGATTTAAATCCTAGGCAGACTTTGCAAAAGGGAGACTGTTTAGAGCTGTAGGAAATAACAGTATTTTTGTTCAAAGACTGCTGCAGACTGTTTTCATCCATACCTGCCTCGGGTGCTGAGTTTGCAAAGGTTTATGATTTCCATCGATGAGAATCGTGTAGCTTTGGAGAAAGAACATATAAGAGATAGGCCTGTTCTTCTTGGGCCTTTTCAGCCTCTTGGTTTAAAGTTCTCTCTTTTTTGTTTTACGTTTACAAAAGAAACATTCGTTTATAATACTACCATTGACTTTAAGTCCTCCAGCTGTACTGAAAGGCTGATTCTTTACACCACTAGGTGGCAGTGTAGCCACACACTTAGGGTTACTCATTTGCCTGCTCTTGAATAGGAGGGCTTGAGGCTTGAGAGTTAGGTTTCTATGTGCTTCATGCATACTAATATTATTCATGTCTCCTTTATTCAAAGGACAAACTTATCTGAACTTAAGTGATTTACTCTCTACATCAAACTGTGAAATTTCCATTTGTGTTTGCTTTTATTTTCCAAGAAAACACTTGAATAAATTTGCAGCACAGTATGACACGTACCATGCCATTCAACTAATCTTTTTATAAATGCTCAATATAAAATATTTCTGAGAACATGAGAAAAGAAAAAATTAACAGATGTTATTGTTTAATTTTTTCCCTAAACCTACAGAAATAGTGCTCCAGCCTTTCAAATTTTTTAAAAGAAAAATGAGCATATAGGACTTGAATCTAGGGGGATTATTAAAAGTACCGCTATGTGAACTATCTCATGCGCTTTTTCGTTTTGTTTTATGTTGCAATTTCCTGAAGTAGTCATGTTTGGAAGAAAGCACTTGATGGTGTTTTAATTTTAGTATGCTTTGCAATAATTGGTGTGATATCATTACAGTCTACTATTGAAATGGCCTGGTTTCTTAAGAACTGATGGAATTTCTTGGACCCCTGTGTAGAGAGCCTTGTTCTACCCCATGTCACCTATTTGGTCCATGTTCCTCGCTGTCTTTATCAATTTCTGTGACACACAAAGAGCAGGATCTGCAATTCAGAGGGAAAAATATCAATGAAATTTTTCACTGCTTCTCACTGCTTTCCTGTTCTAAAATGAAAGATAAGAATCAGGCCCTCGGAGGGAAACAGGAAAGATTTTTGCTTGTGTCACATCTGAGGGTTCTTATTTACTTGGCTTCTTTACCTGGTAGTCTTCTAGTTCTCTAGACAAGCCGGTCTGGAGACAGAGAGAGACACTTCCTGCACCTCCCTCTGCCTGAATCAAAGGAGTAGAAAAGGGTGACAGCTTTTTTGGAGTCATCTCCTATCTAACCTTCCTCAGGCCTCATCCCCAGGGATTCTGGCCTTTGTGGGCCTGCAAAAGTGCTCTGTGCTGCTCTGCCAAAAAAACAAAACAAAACAAAAAACACAAAACACCAGGGGCAAAAGCTAGACCCTTAGTTACTTGGGGCTGACTAGAATATCTGTAGGATTTACACACAGATCAACAGTGCTATGTCCTGGAATTTTATAATGTGATAAAAGGCTGTGTGACAAGCTGCTAAACCTAGAAAAGATTTTTTTCCTTAATTTGCTCCCTTCAAAGCATCAATCTTCTTGGCTTTATAGAGCCTTCAATTTCAATTTTCATCTCTTAGTTTTTTCACTGCTGCTTCTTCCCTTTATAGGCAGGGAGTAGTAACTAGGAGGACACCTCCCACCCCTCCACCCCCACCGCAAGACATTTTTTCCCTTTGGTCTCTGGGGCAACATGGCTTCATCTGTGATCATAGTGCCCTCTGGTGGCAGAAAAGAACTCAGCTCTGACATCTAAAATGCCATTACTAATAACAGGTTCCTGTTGGCATCCTTTTTATCTGGTAACTTTTGAGATGAGCTCTATCAGAACGTTTTTTATATTCCTATAAACCATGAGGTGCGTTGTTAAACTCGTACATCAAGAGTCATCAGACATGTTAGGTAGGCAGAGACACCTTGGAAGAGGCAGGAGTATCTGACACACAGCGCCGTGCTCCACTGTTGATAACCACAGGGACCCGGCCACCCTCTGAGGAGTCAGGAGATTGGATCTGGTCGCGACAGCTCTGATCTAGCGGTGCTTCTGATCTTCATCCTAGCCTTGTGAGGGTGTGGCAAAGACAGCACACCAGCCAGGATGTATAATTTATTCCTAAAGAAAAATTCAGAGCCTGAGATAACTGGCATGCAACATGGAGGAACACATAGATTTTCTTTCATCTCCATATTTCATTACTCTTGTCATTTAAATTTAATGCCCAAACAATTGACTTTTCAATATTTAAATCCCCCCAAATTGAATGACATGACCACCTTCTCGCTTGTCACATTTGGGCTTTTTCTGAAGACTTTCATTATTTATCTGCATTGATTGGATGACCTTTGCCATCTGTTTGCGGCTTTTAAAAGATTTACGTCCTCTATAAGCATAATTTGGCTGCATTCTTCCCCAAATTAATTAGTATTATTGGTATCCTGTCATATATTTATGAATGGTGCTGCTTTGACTTTTGTACCTGCTCTGACTCATTTCAAAGCTATGTTATCCTAATAAAATAAAAAGATTAACCTTTACTGTCCAGCATCATGAAAAATGTGTTAATCTTCTGGAACTAAAATGTAGTACATTTCTCTTAAAATAGAATGCTTGCTTGTATAATCTTGAGAATATAAATATCAATTACTGCCTTTCAAACAATATATAGAAAATTGATGAAGTCAATAATGCAGTGTAAATTTGATTAAAATGAAGGTAATTTTCTTTATTTTTTTCCTAGCTCTGAAATAAAGAGACCCTATAACACAGCTTCAAATAGCCTTCATTTTCTCAGTTCACTGCTGGGTTGCACTGCATTAAAGTTATCTTTCGAACTGTCTGAAATTTCCCAGACATAACAAGGAAGAATAATAAAAAGGTGTGTTCATTGTGATGTAAAATAAGAGCTGTTAGAATCCTGGAAGAATATTTAATGCAGTCCCTTCCAGTAGTAAATTGGGAACTGAGAGTACAGGAAGTCTAAGGAATTTTGTAGAATGATTTGGGGAAAGATTGAAAAATGAATTTCTAGGCAGTTTTCCAAAGAGGGCTAAGTGACTAAGTGCCTGCTATACTTAGGCCTGGAAGCCCATTGGTAGCTGGGTAGCCTCACTTTGAAGGCTCTGCTTCCTAGCCTTGATCCTCAGGAACATCCAGGGGATAGCTCATCCCCTTAAGGCTACTGAAGTTTGATCATTGATGATTATATCAAATATTAATTTGAGAACACCCATTTTTTATTTTTTAAACATATTTGTATTTGAAAGGCAGAGAAATGAAAGAGAGACAGCGACAGAGATCTTTTAGCCAATGGTTCGTTCCCAAAATGTCCACAACGTCAAGGGACTCGGTCCACGTTTCACAGATGGCGAGTGAGAAACCAGTGCTTGAGCCATCACCCGCCTCCCAGAACACACGTTATCAGGAAGTTGGGAACAGAAGCAGAGCCGGGACTGGAACTAAGACACTTTGATATGGGATACAGGTGTCCCAAGTGGAGCGTACCTTCTGCTCCAAAATCTGTCACTGTTCTTTTTTAGAATGACGAAGTCAAAACACTTACTGGGTTCTTTTGCACATGACAAGACATTGTTAAGACATTGTTACTATACTTGATCTTGGCCAAAAGGTCCACAAGTGATGACATTGTTACTACAATAATGCTGTGAGGCACAAGTTTAACACCTAGAGGAAGCATTAATTGTAGACTCAGTAAGATATTAAGTAGCTACCTACTTAAAATATGAAATATTTAAGATATAAAATAGACATTTTCTGAGTTCTACCTTACCATATGCTGCCAGGTATTAGATAAGATTTCTGGTTGTAGACACAGAAATTTGGCTTTAGGAAATATTTGGTTTATCAAGCTCCTTCTGTTTTATCCTTTTCTGATAAAGGCTGAATTTTTAAATGTCTGCAAAGGAGTTAATACTGAAGCTGGATTTGCTTGTTTTCATATTTATTAATTGAATTTTTGTGGATCAGGTGTTAGCTGGTGGTTAAGAGGCCACTTTAGACAGCAGACTCCTGTATTGGCGTGCCTGGGGCAAGTCCAATCTTCTGCTAATGCACACACTGAAAGTCAGCAGGTAACAGAGTCTCCAGGCTCCCACCTGCAATGTGTCTGTTATGGGCATTTCAAGAGTGAACTCTTGGATGGAAGATCTCTCTCCATCTGTCTCTCTGCCTTTCCAACAAAATAGAAAATAAATTTAAAAGTTTAACTTAATTTGTGCCTGACAATTTGGAGTATGGTATGAAAACATTTGAATGGGACTCCAATGAGTTAAATGGCTGGGATTTAGAAATGAGAGGAGGATTATTTTGGCAGCCTTGAAACTGAGAGGATCAAGTTCCCAGAAGGCCTGGAGTTACTGATAATAGAGAAACAGGGATCTCCTTAGTACCATTATCATCTGCTTTAGAGTGTTTTCAATGACTGGAGTAAGAAAGCTAGTGCAACGTAACAGCTTCCAGATCTAATAATCTCTAAAAATACGTACATTCATCTCCCCTTATCCACAGAGTACATCCAAGACCCCTAGTGAATGCTAAACCACAGGTGCTTTCAAACTTTATCTCCTATGGTTTTTTTTTTAAAGATTTATTTGAAAGGCAGAGCTGCAAGAAGGTAGGGAAAGAGGTCTTCCATCCACTGGTTCACTCCCCAGATACCACCACGGCCGGAGCTGGGCCAATCCTAAGCCAGAGGCCCGGAGCTTCTTCCTGGTCTCTCACACAGGTAGAGAGACCCAAGGACTCGATCCATCTTCCACTGCTTTCCCATGCCACAGCAGAGAGCTGGATCAGAAGTGGATCAGCTGGGTCTCCAACTGGCACCCATATGGGATGCCAACACTGCAGGCAGTAGCTTTACCTTCTATACCACAGCGCTGGCCCCATTTTTTTTTCTATTTACATATCTACAATAAAGATTATTTTATAAATTAGATGCAATAAGAGATTAGTGATATGACATAATAAAAGTTATATAAATTGATTTCTCTAAATATATCTTACTGTACTCTTTTTATCATGATGTGAGGTGACACAATGGCTATGTGATAAAATGAAGTGAGGTAAGGATAAGGGCATGTAAAAAATTATTTGAGGGGTTGGTGCTGTGGCGCAGTGGGTTAACACCCTGGCCTGAAGCGTTGGTATCCCATATGGGCGCCAGTTCGAGACCCGGCTGCTCCACTTCCGATCCAGCTCTCTGCTGTGGCCTGGGAAAGCAGTAGAAGATGAGCCAAGTCCTTGGGCCCCTGCACCCATGTGGGAGACCTAGAAGAAATTTCTGGCTCCTGGCTTCGGATCAGCACAGTGCTGGCCGTTGTGGCCAATTGGGAAGTGAACCATTGGGTGGAAGACCTCTCTCTCTCTCTCTCTCTCTCTCTCTGCCTCTCTTCTCTCTGTGTAACTCCGCCTTTCAAATAAATAAATCTTAAAAAAAATTATTTGAAAGACTTAGTAACAGAGATTCAGAGAGAAAGAGCTCTTCTCTATCTGTTAGCTCCAAAAATGACCTTAGCAACTGGGGCTGAGCAAGGCTAAAGCCAGGAGCCTCAAACTCAATGTTGGTTTCCTTTCATGGGAGGCAGGGGACCAAATACTTCAGCAATTCTCCCAGGCACATTAGCAGGGAGCATAATTTGAAGCAGAGCAATCAGGACTCAAACCAAAGGTCTGATAATAGAATTCCAGTGTTAGACTGGAATGCCACAACACTAGTCCCAATGCAGGCATTTGACATAGATTTAGACTACTATGTAGGGGTTACTTAACCCAATAGCTGTGGTAATATACTAACCTAGCTAATAACCTGGATGGCTACTATGGGAATAATGGGAGATGGAAAATGGAATTAAAAGATAAGTTCGTAAGGATTTGCGCTGTGGCATAGTGAGCTGAGCCTCCTCCTGCAGTACTGGCATTCTACATGGGAGCCAGTTCAAGTCCCAGCTGCTTCTCTTCCAATCCAGCTCCCTGCTGATGGCTTGGGAAAGCAGTGGAAGATGGCCCAAGTCCTTGGACCCCTGCATTCACATAGAAAACCTAGAAGGAGCTCCTGGCTTTGGATTGGCCCAGCTTCAATCATTGAGACAATTTAGGGAGTGAACCAGCAGATGGAAGATCTCTCTCTGTCTCCCCCTCTGTCTGTCTGACTCTGCCTCTCAAATAAATAAATAAATAAATCATTAAAATAAGTTCATTTTAGTGTGAAAAAATGAGATCTCTGAATAGTTTTTTTATATCATACATTTTCAGTGAAAATTTTGAAGACCCCACATATGTATGGGTAAACTGGACAAAGGAGTAGTTCACACACTAAGTAGGACAAAGCAAGATTTCATCATTCTACACAGAATGGCACATAATGTAAAGCATATGAATTATGACTTGTTTATTTCTGGATTTTCCATTGAATATTTCTGTACTGCGGTTGACTACATAACTCAAACTGCAGAAACCACACCAAGGAAAAAGGACGGACTCCTGTACCGTGGATGGAAATTTTGAATGTATTTATTTTGGCTCCAACTCCTTCATCTCCGCCAAGTTTCCTATTTTCAATGAGAACTTGTTTAACCTTCGCTTACTGTCTTTATCACCAGCCTAACGTTATCTAAATTTACCTTAATTTAGCATTGCTGAAGGTTTCTTTCCCAGAGGGAAAAGGGAAGATCAACTACTTACATTGAAGGCCATGTAATTGATACATTTAGAGCTGTGTTTATGTTCACACTCTTTCATAGAAAATTCAGCTGTAAGTGAATTTAAGTCCCTGGTAAATACCACCTGGCTAGCTTTGTGGCTTCTTGTGTTCCTGTACACGTTGCTGCTAAAGCACAAGCGGCTTTGATAGAAGACTGTGTCACATTGATAACTCATCCATCTTGACTAACTGCCCCAAGAACTCACTGGTCGGTTGCTCAGAATGCTAAGATATTTTACTTGCTACAATGTTTAAATGTGACCCTAGTGTTAATTACTAGAATGGCTATGTGAGTGTGAGTGTGTGTGTGAGCGTATTTTATTTAGTAGGCATTGGTGAAATATTCCCATGGATGTTTACATCTTCCTGAGGTACAAGTTTACTCATCAAATGACATCTTCAAGGCAGACATTTGGCCTAACAATTTAGACTCCAATTATGGAACGGCCTGGTTTATTTCCTGATTCCACTCCGGGTTCCCCTTTCCTCCTAAAGCAGAGCCTTGGAGACAGCAGGTGAGGGCTTATGTAATTGGGTCCCTGCTACGCATGTGGGAGAAAGGAATTGAGTTCCGGTGGCCACTGCAAGCAATTGTGGGAGTGAACCAGTAGATAAGTGCACTCTCATGCATGCTATTCTTTCTCTATCCATCCATCTATCTATCTATCTCTTCCCCCCACATCCCTCAATAGTAATTCAAAAATAATGAATAATTTTGAATCTTAAAAAATATTAGACATATTCAGGAAGCAGAGATGATACTGAGAAGTATATTGTTGAATGTGTGTACAATAGAAGGGAGAGAAGGACTTTAGGAATTTATCTTCTACATTACTAGTACCCAAAATATCCTATATATATATAGGATATATATATATGGGTAAAATTAAGTAAAATCTAGGAAGAAGACTATGATAGTACCTTATTGCAGGTCCTGAAACAGTACAACTTCCATGCCTTTACATTTTCAGGAAGTTAGATTTGTAAAACTTGCTGGCAATTTCATGATATTTTCTTGGATGTAAGCATTGTTTCGTCTCAAGGTTATTTGGTGGCTTTCCACAAGCTTCATATGAGTTCTACTGATAACGATCTAGACCATTCTACCACTTATCCTTCTCACAACTTCTCTGTCAAGTTAAAGAAGGCAATATGGTACTGACAATGCGAAAGTATATTTATAGAAATAGCACCAACTGGGAAATAAATTTTAAGATTTCTAAGGAAATCACACTTGTTAAAGTCATGAAAACTATGAAAAAAAAAAAACTTGCTTCTTAAAATGGACCTTGACTCAGATACATGATCATTCTTTCTCTGGTATAAAATTTCAGTTTAGTGCTCCAAAATCATCAGAATATTGACTTGATTTTTTCTTGTGTTTCTTTTTTTTAATACATATTTATTTATTTCAAAGAGTTACACAGAGATAAGAGAGGCAGAGAGAGAGAGAGAGAGAGAGAGAGAGAGAGAAGTCTTCTATCTGCTGGTTCACTCCCTAATTGGCTACAACAGCTGGAGCTGTGCTAACCTGAAGCCAGGAGCCAGGAGCCAGGAGCTTCCTCTGGATCTCCCACATGCTTGCAGGGACTCAAGGATTTGGGCCATCTTCCCTTGCTTTCTCAGGTCACAGTAGAGAGCTGGATTGGAAGTGGAGCAACTGGGACTCAAACTGGTGCCCATATTGGATGCCAAAACTGCAGACGGCGGCTTTACCCACTGTCCCACAGGACTGGCCCTCATGTGTTTCTGAGTGGTATGTAGACTGTTTCTGAACCTTTTGCAAGGTTTTTTGGAGTTGGATGACAGGAATTAGGCAAGAAAAAGTAGTCTAAACTTACTTCAGATGGTTAAAGATCATGAATATCATCACAGAACGCAATGATTTTTATTCTAATTCTAATGACCCTAAAATTTTTACTCTGGCAACTTGCTGACCATGATTTCTCTAATCTCACTTTCTAATATAGATGCTAACTGGAATCTAACCACATATGGAAATTTTTTCATGTAACCATTATAATACATACCCTATAGCTGAAGAAATGCTGAATGAGTTACTTCAAATTAGCTATTTCAGGTAATGTCCTCAAAAACTATTTTGACTCTCACAGATATTAGTCATGCCCATAGGGTTTGGTAGATTATATATGCATCATTATCCCATTTAGTTCAATGGACATTTTCTTCTGTGTGGGTGTACTACATAAATAAGCAAAATTGATAAAATATGGTGTGGGAAACCATGCTGTTTATACCATGTTGTTATGTTCAGTATTACTAAGTGATCAGACAGAATCCAGTCATGTCCCTAACACCTGGGAACTTAATTCAATTTTTGTTTCAGAGAAATCTGGTTCATTGGAATTTATATCAATCATATCTGTGTTGTCAAGTGCTAACTTAAATATTTTTCAGTAAAAAATATTATTTCTTCCTTCCTACCCTTGGCTTCCAATGATGTACATATACTTAGCCTAGAATGGAGATTTCAAGGGTGACAAATGTCATTTACATAATAAATGTTACTCTTATATTCAGTTTCAAGGATTTCTTATCAATAATTTAAAAAGAATTAATAATATATTTATAACACATGCTAGGAGTAGGATAAAATTATTTATAAATGCTTAATAAATGTTTGATAACACTTTTGCCATCCATGTTATAAATGATAAATAGGTGACTATAGATACCTTGTTAAAAATTAATGCCTAACAGTTATGGTTATTCTATAATGGCTGCAAAAAGTTATTAAAAGAGTGAATTAACATTGTACATCCAGTCTATAAGCCAATTATGGCAAAATATGTAAGCTTTGAAATAGTAGGAATTGTTAGGTTATTATAGCTAATGATATTTATTCACTGCTAGTAATGTGCTGTGCATAACACCAATCACAAAGAGATGCAGTTTCTCTTTGTCTCAGTTCCAAGTCAATACCTACCAACCTCTCTTATGTGCTGAGATATCACTATTTTAAGGAAATTACTGTTGAATCATTCACACTCAGGTAAAACTCCATTGCACTTTCCAACAAGAATGAAGTGGAGGTGTGGCAGGGAACTAAAACCTCTCAAGATTTTATTGTAAAATCATCACCGTTACCACTTAACTTCTGGGAAGAGAAATGTGGAATGATGAGTGAAAGAAAGGGGTTCTTATGGATTAGATAAATCACCTTTGGGCCATTGTTCATACTGCACAGAAGCGTATGTCATCTGCTTGTGTATAGCATTATAGAAAAAGTGGGAATTAAATTGCTGTCCTGTGTGAACCTTCCCCAAAGCAATCCACATTGTTTATGCATTATAATGCACATGTGTGCTTCTGTTTGTACATCCCCCAATAAAACCTGTCCATCATTTTTTTCTAAAACCACCTCATATCCTTTTCTGAATCCTTGTCTACTGATGTTGCATTCTTGCTTAACTTTTCTCAGTGGCTTCCTGCTCACATTCAGAATGAAGTTTAAGTTCATTCACCTTTTAAAATGTGTTGGGTGCCAGGATTCTAGATTGGAAATTCCAACTTAGGTACCAAGATATATCTGACTTAAGAGAAATATGAGATGGATCAAGATGCAGATTTATTTGGAGACAGGTAGAGCTGACAGATGAGTGTTGCCTGCGCCAACCCCTCAATTCCAATCTAGCGTGGGGTTTGTAAGGAGACCACTTTGAGGTCCTGTTGTGTCCACCCATCCAGTGTAAAGAGGGTAAGCAGTTGCTGTTGTTCTGATGCAGAGGGGAGAGCGAGAAAATTTCCTTGTCACTGTCACTTGACAGAGGTACTTGAACTATGTGAACAAATAGGAAACCATCAGAAGGAATGATGATCTGGGTTATTCAAGGCAGAGTGAGCCAGCGGGTTAGTGGCTCCCATAAAAATAGGTTGTGTTTGGAGCAGGGATAGCCAGGTGGAAGCGTTGAAGGAAGCATTCCTGGGAGCACCAGCTTTAATATCTGTAGGCTTTTTACTGAATCAAAATGTAGGCAACCAATGCTACCCACAGTACGTGGGCAGGGAGTGTGGGAAATGATTAATGAAAACTTTTCTGTCCATGGTGCTGCACTGGCTTAATATACAAAAGCACGGACAAATTCAGCCTTGGCACATGTGTATTTATTACATTAATAAAAAGATCCCAAAACTTAATAAATGTATGGAAATAGTCGTAACTGTAGAAAGGAGCATCAAAAGAAAACACGTGATATTACTGGAATGAATTTACACTATTGGAACCAGGTAAGGAGAAAGCATCTCCATAGGCAGAGGAAAACAGAGAAAAGATCCTGGTAGACAAAGTGTATGATTAGTATGGAAAAATACAGTAGGCACAGAGGCATGGTGTGTATGCAGCGTGTTATCCCAGGGTGTGGGAGAACGAGTCGGTGTGGAAGTGAGGAGTAGATTCGCTTCATTGGCACAAAAGCTGAGTTTGCAAATTGCAAATTTTGAGATTCAAGAGTCAATTAAAAATTGATAAAGATCATTAATGTCCTCCTTGTCTTCTGAATTTGCATGCCATGTATTAGCTAAGCTATTTATTTCATACATTCCCCAGAACTGCTTTTCTCACCGTTTAACTTTGTGTCTCCTTAATTAAATCATAAGCTTTCTGTGAGTAGAAACTGCCAGCTAGTCTTTGCTTGATCCCACAGCACGAATGCCTGGGCTAGGTGTCTACCAGGAACTGAATCATTGTTTGTGGATTTCAGAATCATCACAACAGCTTGCAAAAACGGCCACTCTGCTTCTTTACGTAGCCTATATTGGAGGCAGTTGCAGTAATTTATTTAGGCAGGTCAGGCCAGGACTCTGGCAGACCATGAAAATGGAAATGAAGGAACTGACTTGAGAAATCTGGAGAAAAGCATCAGTAGAATTTAGTGACAGGATGGATAGTATATGACAGAAACTCAGGTGCCATTTTGGAAAATGCCAAAAGCATTGTTGAGGGGAAAATCGCCGAAGCAGGTGCCCTTATGCAATGAGGCAGTGCCATGAAAGATCTAGTTATCACAGGAGGCTTTTTCCTCCGTCTCCTTCCTGGCTTGCAAATACTGTCAGGCTGCATTAGCACCAAAAGGAGGTAGATTGCAATGACCTTTACTAATCCTCTGCATTTATGTTTGTACTTTTCTTTCAATAAAGGTAGCATTACAATTATTAATGTCAGCATTTTCTTTGGAAACAGTGGTGAACTCATTAAGAACACTGCCAGGTGTTGCCAACCCCAGGTGTGAACCTAGTGGTTAGTGAGATGTAAATAACTCTTTATGGAAAATTTGCAGTCTAACGAATTAGCAGCCTCACACAAAGCAAAACTAGTTTCCTGTGATTAGCTTCATTATGGCACTAGCTGCTTTTGAGCAGGTCAAATAAAAAGGTAGCATATGCCCCTCCTTTTCGAGTATAAATTAGATTAGCATCTATCTCATTGACTGCTGTTTCCAAAAGTAGCTGTCAGCTTTTCCACAAAAACATGAAAACATGTGCATGTCAGGGCCCTTGTTATTACTTGTCCCCTTCCTCCGAGATGTACGCTCAATTGGTAGTGATGTGTTTTGCCCAGTTATGAGAGCGTGTTTGATATCCTCTGCACCTTCCATGTTGCTCCCTCTTTAAGGGAATGGCATCTCTGCTCATGCAGGTAGAGATAAACAAGTTTCCGATTCTTGTTCAACAGCTGCTCAGTGGCTAGTAGCTGTTTTGAGGTACCATTCCTGGTGTCAGGGCTGCTTTCCATTTCTCCTGTCATCTCTGAAACAAATGTCAACATGATCAGGATGCCAGGAAAAGAGAAGCAATTAGGCATCATAATGTCCAGACGAGCAAAGCTGCTGAGCTACTGTAACTGCTTCTTGTTACTGCTTGATACAGTCTTTAAATGTGTTCAGACGCTGGCGCCTGGGCTCAATAGGCTAATCCTCCACCTTGCGGTGCCAGCACACTGGCTTCTAGTCCTGGTCGGAGTACCGGATTCTGTCTCAGTTGCTCCTCTTCCAGGCCAGCTCTCTGCTGTGGCCTGGGAGTGCAGTGGAGGATGGCCCAAGTGCTTGGGCCATGCACCTACATGGGAGACCAGGAGAAGAACATGGCTCCTGGCTTTGGGTCAGCATGGTGCGCTGGCCACAGCGGCTATTGGAGGGTGAACCAACAGTAATGGAAGACCTTTCTCCCTGTCTCTCCCTCTCACTGTCCACTCTGCCTGTCAAATAAATAAATAAATAAAATGTGTTCAGACACTTGAAGGGTTTATGTATTCCTGTGACCATCAGTGTAACATCAATGACAAAGGAAATATTTTCATGTACCAAGACAGCGGTACTAAATGTGTGGCACTCAAGAAACATATTTGATTAATATAGCTCATACATGATAACTTTTAAAACAGCCAATTTTACTATTTTAGGCCTAGATATTTTTGCAATATGTAGGTTACATAGTTTTTTTTTTCTTTTTTTCTTTATTTTTTTAATAACACTTTTATTTAAAGAATATAAATTTCCAAAATACAGCTTATAGATTACAATGGCTTCCCCCCCCCCATAACTTCCCTCCCACCCGCAACCCTCCCCTTTCCCACTCCCTCTCCCCTTCCGTTCACATCAAGATTCATTTTCAATTCTCTTTATATACAGAAGGTCAGTTTAGTGTATATTAAGTAAAGGTTTCAACAGTTTGCCCTCACATAGCAACACAAAGTGAAAAATACTGCTGGAGTACCAGTTATAGTATTAATTTACAATGTATAGCACGTTAAGGACAGAGATCCTACATGATATATATATTTTTAAA
The DNA here is from genome assembly GCA_949820135.1 of Sylvilagus floridanus. NCBI lineage: Eukaryota > Metazoa > Chordata > Mammalia > Lagomorpha > Leporidae > Sylvilagus > Sylvilagus floridanus. The sequence goes on from OX463242.1 coordinate 59,412,898, forward strand.
TTGATTAATTTTCTATACAATTTCCAATTTAACACCAAGATTTTTTAATCATTTGCAATTATCTTTATATACAGAAGATCAATTCAGTATATACTAAGTAAAGATTTCATCAGTTTGCACCCACACAGAAACACAAAGTGTAAAAATACTGTTTCAGTGCTAGTAATAGCATTATTTCACATTGGATAACACATTAAGGACAGATCCCTCATGAGACGTAAGTACACAGTGACTCCTGATGTTGATTTAACAATTTGACACTCTTGTTTATGGCATCAGTAATCTCCCTAGGCTCTAGTCATGAGTTGCCGAGGCTATGGAAGCCTTTAGGGTTCGCCGACTTCAATCTTATTCCGACAGGGTCATAGACAAAGTGGAAGTTCTCTCCTTCCTTCAGAGAAAGGTACCTCCTTCTTTGATGGCCCCATTCGTTCCACTGAGATCTCACTCGCAGAGATCTTTCATTTAGGTCTTCTTTTTTTTTGTTTTTCAGAGTGTCTTAGCTTTCCATGCCTAAAAATTCTCATGGGCTCTTGAGCCAGATCTGAATGCCTTAAGGGCTGATTCTGAGGCCAGAGTGCTATTTCGGACATCTGCCATTCTATGAGTCTGCTGTGTATCCCACTTCCCATGTTGGATCATTCCCTTTTTGATTCTATCAGTTAGTATTAGCAGACACTAGTCTTGTTTGTGTGATCCCTTTGACTCTTACACCTATCATTGTGATCAATTGTGAGCTGAAATTGATCACTTGGACTAGTGAGATGGCCTTTGTACATGCCACCTTGATGGGATTGTATTGGAATCCCCTGGCACAATTCTAACTCCTGAGCTCCAAAGTAAAAACCTGTTGAAGTGAAATGGACACTATGAGAAACAGTGAGTTAGGTTACATAGTTTTACTTACTTAATGCTGCTTAAACAAATATAGGTATTAACTGCAATGATTTCAAAGAAATATGGTTGTATTCTGGAAGTTAGGTACCTGGATGTGAAGTCTTGGGCAAGTTACTTAACCTCTCAGGAAAACAGGAGTAATAAATTCTGGATCTTAAGGTGGTGGTGAATCATGAGATATTGTATATTTATCTACTAAATCAAACTAAGAGAATTGTTCATGAGTGTTGGTGACTCTTAGCAAAAACAATCAATGTAATGTAGTACCTGGTTGGGTCTTCAGTCAACATGCATTGATTTAACATAAATTATGTTGTTTGATTGTTTTTATCTGTTATTTCAAGTGTCTTCCTTGACTGATATTCTCACTTCCACCAACAACACTCACAGAACACACTGTCTCAGGGCCTATGATGGGCTCTGGAACTCATGTAAGGGTCCTGCTGGTGTAACATTGGGATGTATCTTAAGTCATATGAAAGTATAGGACAAAGGAGAGATGCGATAAACTCAGAATATATACCTACAATCCCCATGCCCTCAATTTAATTATGTGATTTCTTAAATGGACATAAAAGTATTCTTTGTGTGCAAAATTGTAAATTTGATTGCATAAAAACAAGGCCATCTTGGGATGCAGCAGAGGATAGCTCAAGTGATTGGGCCCCTGCCACCTATGTGGGAGACTCACATGACCTGTATCCCCTGCTGTTTTAGGCACTTAAGAAGTGAAACAGAATGTGGAATTTCTCTGTCTCGTTCTCTCTCTCTCTCTCTCTCTCTCTCTCTCTCTCTCTCTCTCTCTCCTTTTCTAGCAGACAAAAATATTGTTTCAAAAAGGAGAAAGTATTTATTGAATTGGGAAGCATTTATTTTCTATGGTGGGAATAAGGTACACTATGATGTAAAGGAAAATCTTGAATTAGGAATTGTTATAGTACATTTTTGTTCCAAGAATGGGTAATTTATTAAGAAAACAGGTTTGCTCACCTCAAAGTCCTGGAGACTAGAAATTAAAAATCCAGTAGCAATATCTGATCAGCTTCTGGTGAGGGCTCTGTACTGCTTTGGATGTGGTAGACAAATGGAAGGACAGCCAGGCATGTGCAGAAGAGCCAAAACACAGAGGGTCATCTTGTTGCATGATAGCCTCTCTTGGAGAAAATGTCTGTTCAACAAGAACTAAGCCAGTATCTTGAGAGAGATCTTAACCCATTCATGAAGGTGGAGCTAACATCAACCCTTTAACTGTTTAAGACCTCACCTTCCACAATTTTCCCTGGCAATCCAATTTCATCACTAGATTTAGCAGGCAGGGACCATATCTAAATCATACCAGGACTCTGAGAACTTAGACTTCAATCATAGCCCAACATTTCTAGATCAGTTCATGAACATAAGAAAACTCTTTTTTAAAAGTTTGGTTTCAGGTATGTTATATGAATATATGATAATAATCTCTGACTTTATAAAATTGCAAAATCTATTCCCCAGATGGTCACAATAACTGGGGGTGCTGCAGGCAGAGCCAGAAGCTCTATTTGAGTCTCCTTCATGGGTGGTAGGGGCTCAAGTAATTTAGCTGCCTAATGCTTCTTTTCCAGGCACATTAGCAGGGACCTGAATGGGAAGCACAGTAGTTGAGTTTTGAGCCAGCACTCAGACATGGGATGCCAGGGTTATAAGCAGCAGCTTATCCTGGTGTACCACAATAATGGCCCTCAGAATTATTTTAAACAGAAATTAGATTAAATTTACCTAGGAGATATCATGGATAGGAAATTTACACAATTCTGCCTTTTGGACTATGAACATAAAATCTAAAGACTCATAAATAGGTTCAGATTAGTCTTGGAAGAATTCATTGTTATATTGAAGATTATCATGGAAAGAAGTCTTATAATTTAAAACACAAAATTCACAAAACAGTTGCATAAAGTTTGCTGTGTGAATTGTTAGCTTATTTCTTCTTTTAACAACTCTGTAAGGAAGTTACATATGCCTGTCCTATGTAAGAGGAAATAGACACAAAAAGGTTCATCACTTTGCCTTCAGTCACAGCTGGGCTCCATCCTTATTAAGTCATGACATACTGCCTGACTCTTTATGATGGGCCAACAAGCACATTGGCATGTAGAAGGAGGGGCAAGGAAGGATAAAGAAAAACCCAATTTAAAAAATCATCCTCAAAGGAAGCAACGGTGCTGTCCTTAAAGGAACTAAGAATGTGGATTTACTTTAATGAATACACTTTTCAGCACAAAATAAATGTTCTTTATATTTGAGTCCCTGCATACTTTTACATCTATATCATATACCCTCCTCCACATATGCCTATGATTTATTCACAACTGACCATATCTTCTTTTTTATGATTTTTTATATCACTTTTATTTAAAGAATATAAATTTCCAAAATACAGCTTATAGATTACAATGGCTTCCCCCCCCCCATAACTTCCCTCCCACCTGCAACCCTCCCCTTTCCCACTCCCTCTCCCCTTCCGTTCACATCAAGATTCATTTTCAATTCTCTTTATATACAGAAGGTCAGTTTAGTGTATATTAAGTAAAGGTTTCAACAGTTTGCCCTCACATAGCAACACAAAGTGAAAAATACTGTTGGAGTACTAGTTATAGTATTAATTCACAATGTATAGCACATTAAGGACAGAGATCCTACATGATATATTTTTTTTTAAATTGATTAATTTTCTATACAATTTCCAAGTTAACACCAAGATTTTTTTTTTCATTTTTAATTACCTATATACAGAAGATTGATTCAGTATATACTATGTAAAGATTTCATCAGTTTGCACCCACACAGAAACACAAAGTGTAAAATACTGTTTCAGTGCTAGTTATAGCATTACTTCACATTGGACAACACATTAAGGACAGATCCCACATGAGACGTAAGTACACAGTGACTCCTGAAGTTGATTTAACAATTTGACACTCTTGTTTATGGCATCAGTAATCTCCTTAGGCTCTAGTCATGAGTTGCCGAGGCTATGGAAGCCTTTAGGGTTCGCCGAATTCAATCTTATTCCGACAGGGTCATAGTCAAAGTGGAGCTTCTCTCCTCCCTTCAGAGAAAGGTACCTACTTCTTTGATGGCCCCATTCGTTCCACTGAGATCTCACTCGCAGAGATCTTTCATTTAGGTCTTCTTTTTTTTCCAGAGTGTCTTGGCTTTCCATGCCTAGAATATTCTCATGGGCTCTTGAGCCAGATCTGAATGCCTTAAGGGCTGATTCTGAGGCCAGAGTGCTATTTCGGACATCTGCCATTCTATGAGTCTGCTGTGTATCCCACTTCCCATGTTGGATCATTCTCTCCGTTTTTGATTCTATCAGTTAGTATTAGCAGACACTAGTCTTGTTTGTGTGATCCCTTTGAGTCTTAGACCTATCATTGTGATCAATTGTGAGCTGAAATTGATCACTTGGACTAGTGAGATGGCCTTGGTACATGCCACCTTGATGGGATTGTATTGGAATTCCCTGGCACATTTCTAACTCCATCATTTGGGGCATGACTGATTGAGCATGTCCCAAACTGTACATCTCCTCCCTCTCTTATTCCCGCTCTTATATTTCACAGGGATCACTTTTCAGTTAAAATTTTAACACCTAATAATAATTGTGTGTTAATTACAGAGTTCAACCAATAGTACTAGAATAAAAAAAAAAATACTATAATGGATAAAGTACTACATTGTACAACAACAGTCAGCACAAGAGCTGATCAAGTTACTGTTTCTCATAGTGTCCATTTCACTTCAATATGTTTCACCTTAGGTGATCGATTAGTTGTCACCGATCAGGGAGAACATATGATATTTGTCCCTTTGGGACTGGCTTAATTCACTAATAATGATGTTTTCCAGATTCCTCCATCTTGTTGCAAATGACAGGATTTCATTGTCTTTGACTGCTGTATAGTATTCTATAGAGTACATGTCCCATAATTTCTTTATCCAAATGTATGCTTTGAATTCCCTGTGATCTTTCGCTGTGAGGTTCCCTTCGTTTGCCTTATTTCATGTTGATGGCCGTGTTTCTGTGTGTAACACATCTTTAAGCATCTTTTGCAGGGCTGGACGAGTGGCAACAAATTCTTTCAATTTCTGTTTGCAATGAAAGGTCTTTATTTTACCTTCATTCACAAATGAGAGCTTGGCAGGATATAATATTCTGGGCTGGCAGTTTTTCTCTCTTAGTACCTGGGCTATGTCTCGCCATTCCCTTCTAGCTTGTAGGGTTTCTGATGAGAAGTCTGCTGTGAGTCTAATTGGAGATCCTCTGAGAGTAATCTGATGTTTCTCTCTTGCACATTTTAGGATCTTTTCTTTCTGTTTCACTGTGGTGAGTTTAATTACAATGTGTCGTGATGAGGATCTCTTTTAGTCATGTTTCCTAGGGGTTCTATGAGCTTCCTGTACTAGGATGTCTCTGTCCTTCTCCAAAACTGGGAAATTTTCTGCTATTATCTCACTAAAAAGGCCTTCTAATCCTTTCTCCCTCTACATGCCTTCAGGAACTCCTAGAACTCGAATGTTGGTTTTTTTAATAGTATCCTGTAGATTCCCAACAATATTTTTTGGATTTCTAATTTCCTCTTCTTGTCTTTGGTTTGACTGTATAGTTTCCTGTGCTCTGTCTTCTAAGTCCGATATTCTCTCTTCTGCCTCACCCATTCTGTTTGTAAGGCTCTGTAATGTGTTTTTCATTTGATCTATTGAATTCTTCACTTCATTATGATTTCTCGTCACTATCACAGTTTCATGTTCTACTAGTTGTTTCATTTCAACTTGATTCCTCCTTAATATTTCATTTTCACGAGAGAGATTTTCTACCTTGTCCATTAAGGATTTCTGTAGTTCAAGAATTTGCTTTTGAGTACTTCTTAGTGTTCTTATCAATTTTTTGAGATCTGCTTCTTGCATCTCTTCTATCTCATCATCTTCGTAATCTTGAATTGGGGTGTCTTTTTCATTTGGGGACGCCATAGTGTCTTCCTTGTTCTTACTACCTCGATTTTTGCGTTTGTTGTTTGGCATATTGGTTTCTTCACTGTGGTGTTTTTTTCTTGTTATACTATGACTCTAGATTAAGTGGACTGTCTGCTTTCAATGGAGCCTTAGAGGCTTGAGAAGGGTGTGGCCTGAGAGCTCTGTTTGGTTCCTCAGGGTTGAGGGTGTGTCAAAGGAGACACTCCCAGGTTAGGCGTGGTAAATCTCTCTCTGTTACTTTTTTTTTTTTTTTTTTGGTTCAAAAGGGAAGTAATTCCACACAGCTGAATGGAATTGGGGGTGGTTAGCAGGCGAATGATATACCCACAGGAGCCAGAGATCGGAAGCTCTTTCCCAAGGACCAGAGTGGGAATCTTTGCAGCCCTTAGTGTGGGATCAGATTCTCCTGTAGTCTCCCACTGGGCTGCCAAGGCTACTGAACTGTAGCGTCTCTGGAGAGTACTCACATGAATTTGTGATTTCCGTGAGTTCTCTCCCCCACTGTCCCTTTTTTCACAGTCTCAGTTCATTAGCACCACACATTCATTAGGTTCTAATCTCCTGTTATTTCACCCCTCCCACCCAGAGTCAGGTTTTTCTGCTAGGGTCGGGGCCGGTGCCGACCCGAGGTCGCCCTGCTTATGACGTATTCCAAAATGGCGCCTGCTCTTTGTCTTGCTCACCTTTGAGAGGTGAGCGGAGAGAGAGAAACTCGTGTCCGTATGGGTCACTTTTTTTTTTCCCTCTCTCTCCCTCTCTCTTCTAGTTAGCCTGGTGAACTTTTCCCCACAGGGTTTCAAGCCTTGTTCACTCTAGGCTCCCTTTTCCACTTATTTGCTGTTCCACAATGCTGACCCCTAAGATGATTTATTTTTATTTGAAAAATGGAGACACACACACACACACACACACACACACACACTGATCCATTGATCTTCCATATGCTGATTTACTCCCCTAATGCCTGCAATAGCTAGGGTTGGGCCAGGCCAAAACCAGGAGCCTGGAACTCAAACTGGGCCTCTCACAGGGGTGTCAGAGATCCAAGTATTTGGGTCATTGTGTGCTGTCTCCCAGGTACATATTAACAAGAAACTGGAATTAGGGGTGGAGCCATGACTTGTACCCACGCAGTCTGATATGGGATGTAGGCATCCTAAGGAGCTTCTTAACTGCCATTCCAAGTTCTTTTTTCTAAAATACCAGCATTTATTGATGATTTACTGGGTACCAAGTGGAAGCTAAGGATTTTACATGGAAAAGCATATTCAAAAACAATATCATTATAGTCAAAACTATCTGAAAAAGTCAAATAACATCCAGAATCTTGCAGCTGTTCAAGCATATAGTCAGTGCTCATACTCTCATTTCAGAAGTTCTTCATAACTTTACAATAGGGCTCTAACTTTCGACTTCTACTTTCAAGATAGGTTAAAAAAATGAAAAAGGAAAAACATCCTCAGTAAGAAATTCTAATCAGTGTCAGCACCCAAAGTAGGATCTGTGTTTGCAGCAGTAGATTTGTATTAACTTGGGTGGGTAGGAGAAAGGTGCTACTGGTGTCTTGAGAAAGGAAGCCTATAAAGAAGGAAAGAGACAGTAGGTAAAGGAATTTACCAATGGAGAGAGTATTACATGGGTAGGCAAGAATAGAGGAACTCCATTAGTTATCTGTTTGTTACTATGAATAGCTAAGACAAGCTACTTAGGAAGGAAGGAGTTTCCTTGTGGTTTACAGTTGTAGAGGTTCACAGTTCAAGATCAAGCAGATCCCATCAGTTTTGCTAACTGGTAAGACTGGAAGGACACGGAAGAACAATGTGAGCCGGGTTACAGAGAGAGAGAGAGAGAGAGGGAGGTAGGCAGGGAGGGACTGAGTCCAACTTGGTTCTTATTAGTAGCCCTCTTGTGAGAACTGCCTTCCAAGGGCACACCCCCAGTGACCTAAGGGCCTCCCACCAGCCCACCTATAAACCCTGTTATTGGTCACATATCTACTCTGCTAAAACCGCCAACCCACAACTTTGGGATTAAACAACTTCAAGAGTTAGGGAGCCACATGTTCAAACAGCAGTGGAGACCTCTCCCATTTTACTCTGCTGACTTCCAGAAATACCACCAGCATATAAACACGATTTCCATGATGTACAATAAGCACTTGAATGTCTGAGGGCTGTGTGAGAGGTCTTCTACTTGTTTTTAGCATTCTATGTGCATCATATTGAGAGAAACTAAACACATTGCTTGTTTGCAACCAATACTCAGGCCATGTTGCTTATGCTTTAAATACCATGAGCAAAGCACTTCTGCAAATAGGAGCTGCCTTGCCACAATCTAATACATAAAGGCCACTGGAGACAATACCATTAGATGAAGAGTTTAGCAGTAACTCAGCCTTTTCTCTAATGCCTGGGTGGAAAAGTCATTAATACATTCTTCAGAAGCTTTTTTTTTTTTTTTCTGTTTTCCTCAGATCAAAAGTAACATTGAACTACAGGCATATTGTACTTGTAATTGCAGAAGTAGGGGATGGAGGTAAGAAATCAGTTCTGATACCAAGGCAGCTTATCCATTGCACAGAGCAGATTAAGCCACAAGTATTAAATCAAGACAATATAGAGGTTTCTGTTCACATGAATAAAGAGAAAATTAGGATTCCTTCCTGACAGGAGAGATTGCCGACATCCTTGCCTTGAAGGCAGAGACACACCCTGATGTGCCTTCTCAGGAGTGACTCCTGAGCTTCTGAGGGTTATTTACCTGACAAAAATTGTATATAAGTGCCAATTACAGTTTTACATGAATCAATTTATTGTAATTTCATTTTTTTACATTTGAGACATATTGTCATAAATTTCTACCTTCACTTTTTGGTATAAAGGAGAAATAGAGTAAGAAAAAAGTAGTCCTGTTAGTTCAAGTAGCAGGGTCAGCAAGTGTCAGGTGGTAATGGATTTTTTAAAAATATCTTTGCGATGGTACCCATTGCTCATCCTATGTTTCAGCAATTGAGAAATATGGCAATTATTAGCCAAACAGACAGGGTCCCAGGACTCTAAACACACGGAGACTAATTTTCCAAGCATTAGAGCCCATATCCTGTAGCCTTCAATACTTTGAGGTCATTCACACTTTATATTTACATTTCATCCTACTAACAAGTGAGCATGAGACCTTTAATGGATTCCAGAATGCCCACTCTGCATTCTTGTTTTGTATCTTACTTACATCTCATGGAGTTCACCCACATGAAGTAGATTTATATGCCTAGGGATGGGAAGGTGTTGGGGGCACTGGATGAAGAATGATTTGAATTCGGTGGAAAAACATAGTTTTTAGTGATGACCTCATATTTATCCTCTAACCAGAGACTTACAATTGAGGATAACCTAAAGAGGTGACACATTTTATGTATGTTATTAACAGACATTTTTACTGTGTTGTAATGGATTTTTTGATGAAGCAAGTCTAATTATATAAATCATTTTTAAATAATCATAAAATGTATATATCAAATGAGCCATTGTGTTAGGTTTCATTATTTACAAGACAATCCTATTAAAACACCAATTTATATCATATTAAATAGTCAAGGAATATAATAATTACTATCCATCCACTTAATATTACAAATCATCTTATTTCAGATAAAATGAAACATGGATAAGAAACAAGTAAAAATACTTCCATCAAGCCGTTATTTAGTGTTTTTAAAGTAAATTGTATAAACTCGCCAAGAATCTTCTACCCTCTGAGTAAGATAATATATAAAAGTAAGATGTTTGCTCAGAAGGTTGTCTTTGTTCCTTCAGTCCCTAGGATATTCTTTAGGGCATAATTGCTGCAGTGAGTAATTTTTCATAAATAGTATATGATGTATTCTATAGCACAGAGATGGAATTGGTGTTTAAATATGCAGAAAGATAGACTAGTGTGTAATGTTTGTTTCCAATTTGTTCTTTTTCAGCACAGCAGGACACTAATACTAGGACAGGGAAAGGATACAATGACTTCTCAAGGTAGTTCCCATTCTCCTTTTCTATTTCACTGTAACATGAAGTGGCAGGTCAATTGAAACACAAAGGCATCATTGTGAAACAGAGAGAACTAGTCTATTCCAAATATACATATATTTCACATTGACATTTGTATGACCTATTCTGTCTATACTATACTAGAGCTAGTTTTTTCATAGGTGGTTTTTAGTATGGAAATAGGCTATTAGAAGCTACTAGACACTTCTGATTTGTTATCAGGTTAATTGTGTGCAAAAGGCACTGTAGAAGAGTGTACTGGATTAGTGTCCAAAGGGTTGTTTCTTCTGATTTTTTTTAATTTTAGGATGGGCTCACTGTATGACTTTGAAAAGGTAAGAAATCTCTTTAGCTATATCCATTCATTCATAACTCTTGGTCTTGTTGAGGACTTCTGGCTTCATTTATCTTACATTCTAAAGAGGGGGATGGAAGATAAATCCATACATCAATATATACATAAGAGCACTATGAGTTACCATTGGTTCTCTAAAGGAAATGAAATTTCTGGTATGACTCTTGAAAGGGTAATTCTGTTTTACACTGTGTTTCACAAAAATATCCATTGGAAACATCTAAGTAAAGAAAGATCTAAAACCATGACTGTGATAATATCTGATCCACATCTCCCTGGAGCTTGTTCCAAGATTACTCTGAGGTCATAGTTGTGGAAGAACATCAAGAGTTGAAAATGAAACAAAAGGTACAGTGGTGTGAATGTTTAAGAGGGAGTAGAAGGATGATTTTTCTTCCCCCTTACTCTGGGGATTATCTGTGTATGTCCACCTTTAGTCTTCTGCAAGGATAGGAAAAGGGATAGAATAGGAATCAGGAACTGACTTCAAATCCAAGAAGTCAGTTTGATAATGCAGTATGGCACTATATGAAACCACCTAAAACCTAGCTTTGCTATTCTGGTTGATAAAATCATTTGCTTTCATGCTACTTTTTTATATACTAAAATCCATTATAATATAAACATGGGTAATTTTTCATATTCTTGAATTTTATCATAGGGTTATTTAAGTTCTTAAAGATTTAATAAACACTAATACAGAAAGCTAAACAGTAGCACAAAAACATTTTTCTCTAACAGCAGGGTCCATTTAATTTAATCTTAGAATACATGATTTATCCTTAAAGAGAGATACTGTGAGAAAAAAATGAAAAATGTTGTTCATGGCCATATGTTATTTTAAAACAGCATATTTGAATATTTTAAAGGCATTAAATTTGGTCCAAATCAAAGTCAGCTTTTTTCTTTTGTTGACAGTATGAAGCATATGCTTAGAATATGAACCATAATTAAGCAGTCAGAGACAACAGGGTGTGTGTGGTATTTTGGGAATATGCCATGTACTGAGTATGTAAAACGTGAGGCCAAAGGGAGAAAAGCCCACAGCCACAATAATGATGGCAAAATTCCAACCCAACATATGAGCATATGCCTTGCAGTATGCTCTTGCCATATTAACATGCCCTTATTATGAACAATGATACTTTATAGAATAAGAATATTTCAAATATTTATATATTTGGCCCAAATTGAAAAAATGTAAATTCCATATTGAGACCTTTTGTTTTCTTGTTGTTTTAAAGAGTTGCCTTCACATCGTTTCCTATATTTTGAAGCTGTGCTTCAGCTGGGGAATGTAGCTTCTCTCTAATCGCCAGAGTAGGCAACTGCAAAGTACAGAAGCCATTTGAACCCAACAGGGAAGTGCTAACTCAGAGTTAAACCTGGGACACTGCAACACAGTTGAAAACTAAAATCATGTGTTTTGACTCTCTGAAGTTCTTAAATAAGACCAGCTCCTTGTTCCAAGGAGCTCCTAAGCTTTTAAAACTGGTGATTAAAGAAAGAAAACAGAAAAAGTTTCAGATTTGCCATTTTCTTCTTGTACTTCAGGAAGGGATTTGAGAAAGAGAAAGTGATTTGCCTTTTACTTAACATCACAGTTCCAATTTTAAGACAGAAAAAATTACATAGACAAATCAGTTGCTTTTCAACTATTTAAAAATGGTACTATAGGAAAGAAAGGCCCTAAAGGGAGAAACTGAGGATATTTTAAGGTGAGAAAGCAAAGGAATACCCTGAATTTAGTTGTAAGTCACTGTTACTGTGCCAGAATAGACATCTACTATATCAGTTCTGACTAGTGATAGTGTTACTGGTGAATGGCAGGACCCTTGTCTTCCCACAAAAAAGAATTCAGGCATGAGACAGAGAGTAAGTGGAAAGCAAATAGCAAGGTTTATTAGGGAAGGGACATCCATGAGAACAGATGGGCACCTCTCCAGACAGAACCCGAGAAGGGGTGCCCAGTTGCTCAGACTGGAGGAGAGCAGGGTTATGTGGTTGAGCGGAAAGAGTACACCTGGCCAGGCCAGACAGGCAGCTCAGCATAGAGGTAGAAGACTGAGCTTGCAGTTCTGTTGAGGAAGGGGATTTTTAAGGGGCTTGCCTTCCCCCTCCTCCTCCTAGAACAGAGAACTTTTTAGATATAAATACAAAAAATTTTTTTCTGAGGTTTCCCCTGAAGTTATCAGACTTGGGAAGCCTGGCTGGCACTGCCCCGCCCTAGAGGAACCTTAGAGGAAGGATGGTTATTGGGTAGAAGGGCAGGGCAGGATGCATATTTGAAATGCAGATACTGGGCTTCACCTGGAAGATTATCAGGCAGAAGGGGTGGGGACCCCCGCCTGGCAGGTTGTCGAGATGACTCTGAGATGCATATTCTGGTCCTAGATGTCAACTCTTTAGGCCTTTGTCACACACACATAAGCTCATATCTGTCTTCCTACCTAACAATAGCAATGAGTAGAACAGAGTACACATACTTTGTAGTAAAACTTCTAAAACCGTTGTCTGGGTTGCAGAAAGTATTTTAGTATGTATTTTAGTCCTGTTGGGCAAGTACAAAATTAAGCAATAATTGATGTCTTATAGAGTAATCAGATTGTCAAAACCCCATTGAAACAGGATGAATAATAATATTGATATTACCTGGGCTGAGAAAGATCAAAGAATTATAAACTTCTTATAAAATCTGGTGACTCTGTTTAAAAAAGAAAATGGGAAAATATCACACACTGTATCAAGTCTTTATTTTAGTGCAAAATTTTCCAGAATAGTTTATTGCTATAAAAGCTCAATTAAAATATTGAGATAAATTTGAATTTAAGAATATATATATAAAGTTTTGAACATATAAATTTATATAATCATGTGTGTATACACACACACACACACACACACACACACATATATATATATATATATATATATGTAGAGAAAGAGAAAGAGATGAACGTTCCTGTTTTCAGGAAACTTAAATAATGAATTGGAATAGAAAATTTACAAGGAATTGTAATATAAGAAGAATACATCAAATACCATATGCACAAAGATCATGATATGAAAATCTACTTCCCACTGGAAGACTGATGGAAGCTTTTGGAAGGGTGATGTGTGAGGAGGTTTTTCAAGCATGGGTGGGCTGTAAAGTAGAGAAGAGTCAATTTGGCAGAGTTATCAGATAACATTAGGGGAATTTAAGAATTTTGGGGGTAGAGATGATAACTATCAAGTCCAGTTTGTCCTGGGGGTGGATGGTTAGAAGGCTGGAATAGTATTGGAGGCTTTTGAGATTACTCCTTGGATCACCTTACTTTCAAACAAGAAATCTAATGCTCTGAGAGTTGGTGATTTGCACAGAGATAAACACAATTAGAATAAGCCTGTGCCTGAATGTGAATTTGCTGACTTCCCTGGTCTACTGTGAGCTGATTGATTGGAAAGGCAGAGAGAAAAGGTATTTTATTGTAGCAGCAGGGAATCATATGAAGGATTCTGCCAGAGATAGGGTGATAAAGGCCCTTAAATAAGATCCTTAAAATAGTTACACGTAGGATGGACTGAGCGTTTCTGTCTTATTATGTGAAAAAAGACACTAAATATATTCATAGTGATTAATAAGGAGTTTTTGGAGGATACTATTTTTACGTAGATCTCAAAATGTTGTAAGATAATTTCTGGATCCCAGGAACCAACAATATAGCCCACTAAAGAATCTTAACATTTTCATGCTTGGAGATAACCCCTCCCACACATCCATTCTTTGTTTCTCTCCCAAATGTATATCTTGAAATAAATAAAATTATACAACAGAAGACAGAAGGAAATCGCTAGAGAAAAATGGGTAAATGCAAAAAATGAAGATAATTTTATTCTCAAATATCTTTAGTAGTCTTTTTAAAGTAAAACAAAGTAAAATCCAATGATTAGTAAAGGAGATAAAATAGTTAAGAATTGGAGATACAGAGAGCCCTACCTAGCATTTTTTGACCTTATGATGGCACAAAAGCAATATATACATTCTGCAGAAATTGTACTTTGAATTTTGATCTTTTCTTGAACTAGTGAAATGTGTTACAGTGTTCTCTCATGCTGGGCAACAGCAGCTGAACACAGTCATGTGATCAGTGTGCCACATGAGCAATGTGTTTTGCGTACAGATATTCAAGTGTTCAGATTTTTTTTTTTTTTTTTTTTTTTTTTTACAGGCAGAGTGGACAGTGAGAGAGAGAGACAGAGAGAAAGGTCTTCCTTTTGCCGTTGGTTCACCCTCCAATGGCCGCCGCGGTCGGCGCGCTGCGGCCGGCGCACCGCGCTTGTCCGATGGCAGGAGCCAGGAGCCAGGTGCTTTTCCTGGTCTCCCCATGGGGTGCGGGCCCAAGCACCTGGGCCATCCTCCACTGCACTCCCGGGCCACAGCAGAGGGCTGGCCTGGAAGAGGGGCAACCGGGACAGAATCCGGCGCCCCGACCGGGACTAGAACCCGGTGTGCCGGCGCCGCAAGGCGGAGGATTAGCCTGTTGAGCCACGGCGCCGGCCTAAGTGTTCAGATTTTCAACACTTTATTACAAAATAGCTTTATGTCAGATGACCAACTGTAGGCTATGTGTTCTAAGCACACTTAAGGCAGGATAGGCTAAGTTATAATGTTCCTTGGGTTAGGAATATTAAACACAGCATGAATGCATTAAGGGACTTTCAGCTTATCATGAATATATTGGTATACAACCCATCCTAAGTCAAGGAACATCAGGATTTGCAAAAACAAATGGGTGTCCAGAAAGTCAGATTTCACATTTACACAAAATTATTAAGCTATGCCTTGAATATTAGAGATTATAAACTTCATAGAAAGGGGACCTTGAGAGCATCCACATCACAGTTGCCTTCAGTAATGCCAGGTGATAAAGTAAAGATGCTACTACAGAAATTTGTTCTCAGGTGAGAGCATACAGAGTCAGGGTCTTTTACTTCTCTCCTATCCAGGAGTGGGTTGGTTACCTTGTTGCTTTGTTTTTCATAGGGTAGCTTCAGTCAGGGGAGAACAGGTATAGGCAGCCAGTAATGCAAAATTTACTTTCTTTCCTTTGTCTGTTACAAGTGTAATGAGAGGAGTTCCTGGTTAAGACATCACAGGAACTCTGTGGATTTTTTGCTTGTTTTCGTGGGCAGGAAGGAGCAAGAAAATGAACAAATAATTATGGATGCAAGCTGAGGTGAAAGTAAATTGATATGAATAAGCTGAGAACAGGGAATATTACTTTTTACGAGAGAGTTACTTTTAGTGAGCAAGAAAGTGATAGGTCTGTCATTGTTGAAATAATGTGGCTATACCACATTTGCTTTTATTCTACTGCAGACTGAAAAATAAGTTTTATTCTGGAAAATAAGGGGAAAATATTCTTTATTCATAATAATTGAGCCTGGAAATTTTAACATTGCTTAGATGAAAAATGACATCAAAAACCACAGTGCTGGCGCATTTCAGGTCCCAGATGTTAAATATCTACTAAGTAAAATACTCCTTTATATTAGAAATAGAAATGTTGAAACAGGAGTAGTTCATAAAGTTTCCTTTTTTTGTATTTCAGATGCATTTCAGTTTAGCACAAGCATTTAAGAGCTTTTGCTTAGACTCAACTATTTATTTTAAGATTTAAAATAATATATTTAATAACTCAGATTGAGGGATATGTTGTTGTTACATAGGTAGTTTCATATAATTCTTTGTTAATACTGCACCTCAACTTGTACCTGGCTTAGATAATGAGAAGGATGTTCAACAATGATGATGATGGTAATGATGACAGTAGTTAATACTTATTAGTGGTCACTAGGTGCCTGGAATTCCACTCATGATGTATTTACTATAATTTATACATATATATATATTATATATATATATATATATATATATATATTATATAACTTCAGGGCCAAGTACTCCATCCTCTGGTGTTGGTTTTCCATGAAGACTTGTTGAGCTGACTGCTACAGTTTTCTAAGAAACACGTTGATTGACTTTATATATATATTATATATATAATTTGTATAATATATATAATGTTGTTATTTAAAGCATTTAACTGTGTGTAGCATCATGGTTAAGGCTATATTTTTATTTAATAATCTGGCAGACATACTCATGTTATAAGTAAGAAAACAGAGGTCAAAGACTTTTCCCAAATCACAGAGTTTCTAAGAAATGAGCTAGAAGTTAGAAGGAAAAATCTTTTTCCTTCAGATCCTATATTTTAACTTTTTTTAATCATTTGGTAGGTTCTAATGAAATGGCTTGAAAGTTCAATTTACAAAAGGACTTAAAAAAATGATGGTATTATTTATCTCATTGACAATGAGAGTTCAGTACTGTTGTAGTAAATAAAAGTTTAGTTTAGTTTTCTTTGAATTTAGACTTGACATATTTATTGTTTCTATGTAGAAGGATGGGTTTCCCTTAAATTTGATTTGAATAGGGATTGATTAAGCAGAGCCGCTTTCTTTCAACTTTGGTGTCAACAGAAATGCATATAAAATTCAAATGAGAAAGAGCAGAAAATCAATTGAGAAAAATGGATTTATAGGAATATTGTTTCACTACTGAAAAGAAACATAATCTTACTCAAAACCCCACTAGCTTACATATATTTTAAGAAAGAAAAGAATTAAAGGCCAATTAATTACTCACTACATACCCAACATATGGCCAATAGCACACAGGCAGCATGAAGTTAAAGGACACAGATAATGCAGCATGCATGCTTGACAACACAAAACTAGACAGGGTGGGGGAAGGGGGAATTTATTAGGGAAAATAGGGGTGGAGGCTGAGATGATGGCATCCAGAACTAGACTGCCTGGATTAAATTGAATTGAATTTCTAGTTCTGTTTTTAGCAGTGTGTCTCTAGTCA
This sequence comes from Sylvilagus floridanus, assembly GCA_949820135.1. Taxonomy (NCBI): domain Eukaryota; kingdom Metazoa; phylum Chordata; class Mammalia; order Lagomorpha; family Leporidae; genus Sylvilagus; species Sylvilagus floridanus. Next base: position 59,430,119 of record OX463242.1, read on the forward strand.
GTTTTGTCATCCATTTAAAAAAAAAAAAAAGTATGGTAATAACAGTGTCCATTGGGAAATACGACTTAATATGCCAATGCATGAAACCACTCCAAAAGGTAGAAGAGAAAGAAAACAGTTTGTTTAATGAATAAGCATTAAATAAGAATGATATTTGCATCACAGGAGTAGGCATTTTGCTAAAGAGATTCTAAAGACAGAAGGAAATGCCACCCCTTTCTGTATCTAAACAGACAAAAACCCTTTAAGTCCATGTCATCAATGAAAAGAATAACTTGTCCTCAAGTAAGAGGCCTTGATAGTAGCATTTGCCACATACAGCGTATCTTATATTGACTATCTCTGTTAGCTAATTGGCTTTCTCTAAAAGGAGTATAAACTTCTATGACAGAGGGTATTTTTCAACGTGCATGATACCTGGTGAAATCAGGCTCATTCCTTGGCTCAGAACCTGGGAGATAAGCACATTTCAAGGAGATGCTTTGCAGTTCTGGTGAAAGGCATTACCAAAACCTAAGCTGAGGCCAGCGCTGCAGCTCAATATGCTAATCCTCCGCCTGTGGCACAGGCACACCGGGTTCTAGTCCCATTCGGGGTGCTGGATGCTGTCCCGGTTGCCCCTTTTCCAGGACAGCTCTCTGCTATGGCCCGGGAGTGCAGTGGAGGATGGCCCAAGTGCTTGGGCCCTGCACCCACATGGGAGACCAGGAGAAGCACCTGGCTCCTGGCTTCAGATCAGCACATTGCACCGGCCGTGGTGGCCATTGGAGGATGAACCAACGGCAAAAAGGAAGACCTTTCTCTCTCTCTCTCTCTCTCTCTCCACTCTGCCTGTCAAAAAAATAAAAAAATTTTTTTTAAAAAAACCTAAGCTGAAATAAGGCTTATTTAGTTATAAAAGATTTGCATAGATTTCAATGAGACAGAGGAAAAACTTTTAATTTGCATTTGCTCTTACACTTATCAAATATGGAAGAGATTTTGAACAGTGACTGGCATACTATAAACACTAGTAAATAATATTCCTATTATTATTATCACAGATTTTAGTGTTATATAATCATGTGAATGAACTAAGTTCCCCCAAAAGACATGGGTTTCTGAAGAATCAGGCAAGTGTTAGAGGGAAAATGGATTTGAGACGAACCTAGAAGTAATTGTTGATTACCTGTAAAATGGAGAAAAAATATGTTACAGTAGGGAGGATGAAGTTTTCAAACATAAATGAGAATACTAATCCTTGCCAGGATATTAGATTCAGGAAAATATAAATTAGTGGATCTAATCTCAAGGAAAAATGTGTTTGGAATAGAGGTGATAATGATGAATACTTTGTTGGAATACAGCTATGGATATCATTAATGTGAAATTCAAATTTGATGAAATGGGGAGGTATCATAGAGGAGATAACAAGGAAGAGTAATGTGCTAAAGACAGCACATTTAAATATACTAGATGTCACAGTGGGGTGCTTGTTAAAGGAATGTCATGAAAGCAAGATTATCAACCAATGTATGTTAAGTAGCATGTGTGAGCTAAGTAAAGTGAGGAAGATGGACAAAATACAATGGAAGCAAAGAACATATTCAATGTTGGAATGGAGGACAACGAGTCAGAACAATAAAAATACTCATCCTTGGAGGAAACCTTAGGGGTGTGGGTTTCAGGAAAAGAGAAAATAACAAGAAAGTTCATTTGGACACTGCCTCTCATCCTATTCAAAAGTTGGGCTGAAGATGAAAACAGAATTGGACAAAAGCTATAAAATGAAGAGCAAAAAAGTTATCAAAAGATGTGTTTTTAAGTTATGTCCTGTGAATTAAGAGGTACAAATATTAAATTCAGAAAATATAAATATACATCCACAAATTAAAGTGAGCCTCCCACATTCCCAGTATGTGATTAGCCAAAGAGTTTTTCATATGTTCTTAAGAAGCCATCCTTCCTTTCTGTAGGGTGGTCACCTAGGAAGATAGACACGATTATTAAAATGAAGGTGAGTGTAAAGGAGATGGAAGATAATTGGATGACTTCTGAAACCATTTTGTTTGTTCACTTGGGAATCTGCATTGACTTGACAAACAAGCAGTGTGAGTTGTTTTACTTCAGGGCCATATACTCCATCCTCTGGTGTTGGTTTTCCATGAAGACTTGAGCTGACTGCTACAGTTTTCTAAGAAACATGTTGATTGACTTCTGACCTGAGTTGGGTAGTCCCAAGCAGCACCAAAGACAAAATGAAGTGATAATGGTTTGGAACTGTATGGTTACCTGTTATTTCCTAAACAGTTCAACAGAATGAGAGTAGAATCAAAGGAAGCTAAGAGTGGAGTTAATACGAAATTGGGATTTTTATGGAATATCCAGTGGAATATCAAAAGATAGATGAAATTTGCTTTGAAAAACAGTAATACAAGTCCCCACTACATTCAACACTTTTTCAGTTTAAAGGGATTTCTCCAGTCACTTTTCCCAGCAATAATTGTACATATATTAAGCTGCATCTAAATTATATTGTATGAATATTTTGTGAAGCAGTTTGATCATGTAACCATCATCCTGAGATTGATTAAAGAGAAGGGACTGATTGGTTTCTTTCTGATATCTGCATGATCTGTGTTGCTGTTGTTTTAAGGAGCTTTCCTTTCCTCTACACAATTGAATTTATCATCTTAAGAAAATGCTTTCTTCAGAATGTTCTCTTTATCTGAATTGGCAAATTCAGTACTGGTTCCTAACAATGAAGTCTCAAAGGAGACATTTTTTTTTTTTGTATTGTCAATTCTTTTTCTTTCCAGAGGAGAGGAAAAAGTCATGACTGGTTAAGTTGCCATAGGCTTTGGCAAACCACTCATCCTATATAGAAAAGTTCTGCCCTCCTCATTAAGCCTAGCAAAATTGTCAGAAAGACCTTGCAAAAAGGAGTAAGAATCTTCAGTAATAATGAATGTGGTCAATTTTCAAGGTGCATTTTTAAAAGTCCTGTTCACTCCTTAATACTACCCTTTTTTTTAAGAATTAGTAACGTAGTTGATATGTAGAAATCAAAAAGAAACAAAACTAGGCAAAGACAGAGGCAGAAATAGTATATCTGACAGTACTGAGATGAATTGAAGAAAAGGATAATTCTTGCTTGATCCCAATTATGAAACGTTTATCTAGTATTTTCCTTCAGTTATAGACTATTACCTAATACGTAATATCTAAAATTTTTCTGGAGGGAAATTTTCCAAAATTTATAGAGATACTTTCCTTGGTGACATGAGGGATTTATGATGTATATATGCTTTAGCTTTCTGTATACCATTTGTCTTTGTCTCTTTGATATTAATAAAAAAGGAAACAATCGTATCATTTACTCACGTGGTTGTAGCTCATCTGGATTATGTTACCTTCCTAGATCAGCCTTTCAAAAAAAAAAATGTTGAGTGTTAAAACTTGTGCAGTGGAGAGTGAGAAGTATGGTGAGAGATGTAAAGCTATCGAGGCTTCCTTAACGTTCAGAAAAGGGAAGAGAAGGTTTGGTGACAATCAGATACGTAAAGTAAAATACATAATGGGTATTACTTAAAAAATTACTTCACTCACAACCATAGAACACAGAACAGCATTTCATAATACAGGTAGACAAAATAGTTTACTCATCACAGATATTTGTTTTTTTTTTTTTTTAAAGATTTATTTATTTATTTGAAGAGTTGCAGAGAGAGGGAGAGAAGTCTTCCATCTGCTGGCTCTCTCCCCAGATGGCCACAACGGTGGGAGCTGGGTCAATGCAAAGCCAGGAGATTCTTTTGGGTCTCCCATGGGGATGTAGGTGCCCAAGGACTTGAGGCATCTTCTACTGCTTTCTCAGGCCCCAGCAAAGCGCTGGATTGAAAGTGGAGCAGGCGGGACTTGAACCAGTACCCATATGGGATGCTGGCATTGCAGACTACACCACAGTGCCAGCCCCTTGATATTTGTTTTATAGTATGGAAAACACCTTGTCAAATGTTGAAAACTTAATAAATATCATTTCTTGCTACCAAAGCATTTACAAATTCAAGTTTATGATTGATGATCTGGAGAGGGAGTTTGCTTTGAGGCCAATATGAACTGTAAAGCAATGGTAGAACATGCAGGTATGAGTCCTGAATACTGAAGAAAGTTGAGGTCCACAATTCGTATTTGAGGATCATTTAGACAAAAGTAGAGTATGATACGGGATAAAGAAAAAGGCCATGAGAGAACCTGTGCTGCCCTTTTAAACACAGAAAACATGATTGATGTAGCTGGTGAAGAGAAAGAGAACTGAGATCAGGATTGGGTGACTGATCAGGGAAATAGTCTCTCAAGCAGTTCTAAAAACTGCACTTGACTTGACAATTAAACCTTGCTGCTGTCCACTCCGGATACCCCTGTGGTGCTGTTGCCCACCTCATGTCTATTGTGAGCTTTTTAAAGTCAATCAGGGAATCCTCTTTAGATCATAAATCATCCTACAAGGGACATCTCAGAGTCAATAGAAAAATTTACATTCCTTCATCTTCAGAGAGCATTTGAAAAGGCAACTCCTTTGTCAAAGACACACGTCACTGTGTATGTGACCTTATCATGGTATAGCAATGCAGTTGTTAAAACTCTAGTAGACAACATGAAAAAACCCCCACTCAGGCCTAAGTGAAGGGTTTTTTTAATTGCATATTATTACTCTAATGTGCTGTGTTTAGGTTTTCTCTAAACCTTAAATAAAATGTAGAAAATTGTCATTTATAGAACTTGATGTTTCCCACCATAAAGAGAAACATGGAAGACAGTATATAGTTTCAAAAATAAGGATGTATTTAGAAGGTATATGGATAAACAAAAAAACATACAAGTCTATATTTATGTAAGTACTGAGAAATATGTTAAGCTAAAAATATCAAGTTAAAAGAGTTCTTAGAGATCTTATTGATGATCACGTATAGTACGAAGGAACTTTTGCACTTAATGAGTTTCAGTAGAAATGTTTTCATGACTTCAACAACTATTACTCCTGCTTAGGTTTTATTTTCTGTATCTAAGGCTTTGTGGCAAAGAGCACAGCAATATAGGATGTAGAATATAGAGGAAACCCATTTTTTTTGGTCAAATTACTCCAGATTTAGCAACGGGTCTCATATCTACCCATAATATAGGCAATGCCTGTATTATCTTTATATTTTATTCACTTCATTTTCCCAGTCCATGACTTACCCTACTATATTAGAGTTATGGTCAAATTTTTCATTTCAACATTTATGAAAAAATCAATATCCGGAACTCAGATAGACGGAATTTAAATTGGTATCTGGAGATATCTCTCAGTGCCCTCCTGTTTCACTACAGAAGAGTCTGGAGGTTGGCTCCAGAGAGTTCCTACCATTTACAGGCCAATTTTGAATGAGGTAATTCTAGTTGTAAATCTTAGTGGAAAAACACAATTGTTGAACACTATAGGTGTTCCATTAATTGAGAGGAATGTTGGGTCTGGGATGATACTCCACATGCCCAAGGGTCTTCTTGCTATCCTGTATTTGGGTGCACTTAGCTATTAAAAAAAATACCACTGATTTAACTCTGATCATTGCAAGTGGGAATTCCAAGTGCTAAGTGCTAATGCATGATTTAAAAGTATGCTATTTCCTCATTCCTTTTGGATTGCAACGCTTTTGTCTCTGTGCTAGAAACATCAAGGCCACTTGAAGGTTGAACTGAGAATAAACCACATGATGTAAACATCTGTGGTTGGGTTATACTCCACACACACTCCTGTGGTCTCTTGACTTGTACTTCTAGGCTTTGAAATCTGTTCATTTACAGACTAAAAATGAAAGATGGCTTGATTTTAGTTGATTCAGTATGTTCTGATAGATTAAGATATTGCAATTTTAATCAATTGTAAGGACAAAGAAAAATTTAACTTACACTATTAAGTCTTAGAAACCCCAATACTCTCTATATATAAAATTTTACAAGTTAAATGTATGATAGCAATTTGAGTTGACCAATTATGTACTTAATAAAATATGTCACATCAATGTATCCCAATGCTTGGCAGTTCTAATACAAGTTTTCCATTTTCATAGAGCATATTATTTTCTTTATGGAAATTCATTGTGTGATGGCACATAAATCAAAATTATGAAAAACTAAAATGCTACTGAGTCCAAAATGAAGAATCTTTTTTTTCTGTGATTAGTCAGTGAGAGTACAAGATGAAAGATACTCGAAGGCCCGTTGATATATAATTCTTTTTGAATTGCATCATTCCAAGTGTTTATGTGCCTTTCCTGTCACATTATAAGATATAGAAAGCTCTGTAAGATTGGCAATAAACATTAACTATGAGAAATTAATTTCTTCAATCGTTCCTGAAAATTTTCATTAGCCTAGAGGGTTAATTTTACAGTTTTAGCGCAATCATTATTTATCATCTCTTGGTTTACGGGAAAGAATTAGAGTTATTAGCTATTAAATTATCCATGAAAATTTGACACTCCTCTAGACCAAACAAACCCTGGGGCTTGCTGATTTTCCCAGTGTGAAACATCTGCGGCTTCAACTAGAAAGAACTTAACATTGTCTAATTAGATTTCTAAGATTTATAAGGTTCAAATACTCTGTTATTAGGAACCTGAGAATTAGTGCAAAGGTTTAAATTTTCACTTAGTTGAGTTTATCTAAAACATCCGTAACAATAACAAGCTATTTTACCAAGAGGATTGATTTGTCTTTTATTCAAGCAATGACCAACATGGTATATCAGGTATAAATACATCAACTTACCTAAAAACAAATTAGTCAATAATTCTGATGATAATTAATCAGTACTGGAGAAATTTGAAACATAAGATGTGTTCCAAATTATTGAACTAAAAGCACATGGACTTGCTAAAGATATTGATTGGTCTCTGATTGTTGACTACCTGAGGAACAGAAGACAAAAAAATCATCTTATAATTTACCGGTTTTACAAACATCCTGATCTGTTTCTCCTGTATATTTTTACTGTGAAAAATGCTTAAGAGAAATTGAGGTTTTAGTAGGGAGATCTGAAAAGATGCTGCATTATTTATATATCTTTGAGATAGTCTCTTAAGGAAACCAACAGAACTCTCAGATCTTCCCAGGGAGAAGAAAATAGGATTCTAATGTTCTTTTGTTTTGCAACAGAGAGGGTAACTTCATATCAGAATATTTAGGATGTCTACTATCCTGCTAGGACCCTTAGGGAAGCAGGGTAGTTTCTGTGGACCGTGCTGCCATGTGCCATTTTAACCCCGTATTTTCAGGACCCTGTCTCATCCATGTTGGCACTAGGGGTTATGTTGACAAGAGAACCCTGCTACCACTGTGTCTGAAGGGTCTCCAGAGAACTAGAAGCTTACAAACTGCCAAATGGATCATGTAGCCCTCACTTGGTGGGTTGAACATGTTTTCTCTCCTACCTAGAGTAAAGATAGTGTGTTTTATTCTGACCGATTTCAAGGACTTATGGTTAATTGCTTCATTATTTAACATACAGTTTGCCTCACTTCTTTAAAATTTACAAAAGATAAACTCTGGAAAAATGAGTTATTATCTGATAGCAAAGAAGCCACATGTATGATACTTTTAAACATTTTAAAAATGATCTCAGGCAAAAATGGGAAGAGAATTTGGCCTTAGCATTCACTTTTTTCTGATGCTACATAGAATATTTTTTCTTTAAGTTTGAAATAATTTTAATTTGGTTGGTAAAAATTAAAAATACATCAAATATTAGAGAAACTGAAACTTCAACACAATATAAAGTGGTTGAAGTATTTCTAACCTTCATTTTTTGGACAACAATATAGACATGAAGAGAATGTGTAAGTATCAAGAGAAACATTGAAGTCAATAAAACATCATTTTTGTCAAATGGGATAAACGGGCAAAGAAGAAAATGAACCAAGCAACATGACGATTAAGCCACAGAGAGAAGTAAGAAATGTTTGATCATGGACATTATCTCATGGGAAATTTCAGGCAAGGGGGCTGATAAAATCAAACAAACCTGTAACTAAATGACAGCCAACAGGAGGAAAAAGTCAATAAGTTCAATCAAAATGTTCAAGTGGGAATATGTCATGCGAGCTTCTGTGAAATGAATTGGAAGAGAGATGGAAGACCTAAAACCCAGGCAAATATAATGGACAAAGGCAGCCAGAGTAGCCCTCCTCAGGCATGGTAAGAGCATTACAGGTGAGGAAGGCCAAGTTCAAACACTAGAAGCTGTAATTACAATGTAGGCAGGTGCAGCTGAAATTAAGGGTCTGGTTATACAATCCCCATTAATACTTATACTTTCAGCAGTTGGGTTTGTTGCCTACACCTTTATGAAGTTCAATTTCAACTATGTTAATTTCCTTAGGCTGCTTTACAGAATAACAGAAAGTGAGTGACTTCAAAGATTCAGGTCCTGGCAGAGTCAGTTTCTGGGAAGGTGTCTCCTGGCTTGCCGACGGCTGCCCTCTACCTCCAACCTCACAAAGCTTTTCTTCTGCATGGATATATCACTGGCATTTCTTTTTAATAGGCAGATCAGGAATACGACCTTAAGATCTCAAGTAACCCAATTGTGTTCTTAAATGTGCTGTCTCCAATATTGTCCTATTGAGGGTTAGGATTCGCCATATGAATTTTAGGGGTGTGGGCCACAATTCAGTATATAGCATTATCTTTGTGACTTTACCTCTGATTTCCCAGGGTTAGGCTAGGCTGTAACCTTAGATGAGATTACAAGTTAATTTTACAAGTTAAATTTTCCTACTTGTTTCCCAAATTCATGGTAAGACTTGGAACAGTGAATCTGAGGAAAGGAATAGCTACATTGCTTGGCAATTCCTTTGTTAAACAACACATCCTTGGAAATCTTATCTTGGACAGAAAGAAGACGGTGAAAATATAGTAACTCCACAATAAAAACCAATAGAGTGATCATTGGAAACAGATTTCTAAAATATATTTCCAAAACAGTAGAGTATTATTTTGGATTAGTGTTGCAGAAACTTACTCAAAAGAATAGGAAAATCCATGAGGACTTAGAATCCTAATCTTATTTGCTTTCTCCTTTTTTGGACTATTTATCTTTTATTTTATTTTATATTTCATTTCAACTGCAAGAAATGGAACAACATAGAGCTCCCTTTAAAAACCCCAACCTGGAATGAAGGGTGTATTGTAAGTGTCTCTGTCACCGGAGGAAAGGCCAGGGAAGCTGTGGGGTTTGTGCCTTCATGCAAGAAAGAATTCAGGCGTGATTGGGGATAGGGCATCTATCAGAATGGAAAGGACAGAGAGAGAGCGCCTGCCCAGTCACTTGGACTGGGGAGAGCAAGGTTATGTGGTTGAATGGGGAGAATACACTTGGGCAGGCCAGGTGGCCCGCTCAGCAGAGAGGCAGAGAGCTGAGTGCACAGACTGTTCGGACTCTCTAGGTTTTAAGGGAGTCTGTTTACCAACCTCCCCCCTCTCCTCCAGGACAAAAGGTTGGGGGTCCTAATGGAAAGATTTATTGGGTGAGAATTATCAAATTCCTTCCCAGATTTGCTGACACCTGGCAGAGTAGAGGGGCTTCCCTTAGAGTGTCTTATTGCCCCATGTTATCAGGTCAGGTAACTCATTTGGTTCTGAGGAGAGAGAATTCTCTGGGATCTTTCCTTGGGGGAAAGGGCTGGAACCACCTGGAAGGTTATCAGGGCCTGAGCAGGACTTTGAGTGCAAGATGCTGGGCTTCTGGAGCTCCAGCAGTAGGTGCTGGTCTTCAGGCCTGTCTCACACACAGAGGCTAAATTACTGCCTTTCTACCTAACTTTTGAAAATGTTCTTCTCCTTCAACTTAAGCAGCAATCATATGTAACAGTGATATATTCTCCAGCATGGGAGGAGTAAACAGAAATTATAACCTTGCATATATGAAACCAGGCTCTATTTTTTGACCTGTAAGTTTTCATTCAAGATTCCCTCTAAAATAGGTTGAAAAACACAAACATTTTTGAAAAAAATAAAGGTAATGAATTTTAGACTTTTCCAAAGAAATCTATTAATAGTTTTTGAAATCTCTGAGTGTAACAGTAAGTACAATATGATTTTTTACTTTGAACACAAATTTTACATGAACAATTGGAAAGGTTGTTTTCATTTCAAATATGATGTGGAAAAAAAGAACTCTGTCATATAATTGTCCTATTCTTTTAAAGACATGAACTTTTTTTCAGATTCAAAATATGCTGAAATTAATGGAGACCATTCTTTGGATTTTTAAGCTAACTCCTAATCATACAATAGGGGCACTTATTTCTTTGTCATTTGGAATTGATGAGGCTGTTAGATGCTAATTTCAGGGTGTCACTAGCAACCATTTTGGGAGTAAAGATTGATTTGAATAACAGTGGGTTTTCCTTGTGGTAAAGTAGAAATACAATTAGAGGAGGAAGCTCATAATTTATCTCAGCTTTATGTAAAAATATTATCAAAAAGGATAAGAGCAAGTAACAAATGCTAAAGTGTGCCAAGAATTCTAAATCTGTCAAGTTTAAACAAGAATCTGAATCAGATTCTTTTTACATTAGTTTGTCTTAAAGATATTAAAATACTGGCATAAGTAAATTTGGATTTAGATATTATATCTAAAACTTTTTTAAGACAAAATCTGAAAATGCATTTTGTAGTGTTCCTTGGGCATGCAAATATTAGGGATTTAGATCATTAAAAAAAAGTCATCAATTTACAGAAACATGAAAGTTGCCATTATCTAGTTGATAAAAAATTTAGGCAGCTAATAACAGCTGTTCTTGAGGGTGAAATTCATCTTTGTGAAATTAGAAAAAATATGTGGAGTTTTGGAAGTGGATTTTGGAATATTTGTGTAGACTATTAAGTACAAAATTTCCTTTTAGTAAACTTCAATTCAGAGCGGGATATTTAGTGACAAGAAATTTGTTTTAGGCTTTACCCTGGAATATTTTCTGGCTTAACTAGATTTGGGTATTTAAGTGTTGTAATGATTTTTTACGTGCAATTTTCTTCCAAACCAAAATGCATATATTTAAATCTTCAAATAGTATTTTTGAGTGGTTTGCCTATGAGCAACTTTTGCTAATGAATAGCATAATCTCTGTAAATGAAGCATGTGGGTACTTATCTACATTTATGTGATATGTAGGAGAGGAAAACCTCTACTCTTGGTTTTTCACTGATAAAGCCCTATGAGCAAAACTGACAAAAGGCAGATTGACAGGAAGAGGCACACACATTTTTTTTCATTTTTAAGTATTTTTTTAAAGAATTTATTTATGTATTTGAAAGGTAGACTTACAGACAGTGAGAGGAAGAGACAGAGAGAAAGGTCTCCCTTCCGTTGGCTTACTCCCCAAAGGGCCACAATGGCTGGAGCTGCACAGATCCAAAGCCAGGAGCCAGGAGCCTCCTCTGGGTCTCCCACGTGGGTGCAGGGGCTCAAGCACCTGGGCCGTCCTCCACTGCTTTCCCAGGCCATAGTAGAGAGCTGGTTTGGAAGAGGAGCAGCTGGGACTAGAACCAGCGCCCATATGGTATGCTGGCATCACAGGCGGAGAATTAACCTACTGCGCCATGGCGCTGGTCCCTCATTTTTAAGTATTTTATATGCATGAAGGCTTCACACTCCAAAAAAGTGAAACACCCCAAAGAAGCATAAAGGTTTATAAACCTTTATATATATATATATATATATATATATATATATATATATACACCAGTTTAACAATGACTAGTAAATTGTTAGAAGTGACCAGACACACAGGGAGGCTTTTAGAGAAAAATATTGTAGGGTGGTGACTAGGAAACATATGCAAGACATCGATGCTAGGAATTATTTAATGAGGTTTGGTTTTGCAGACTTAATTCAGTGCTGCCTATGGCTCTGCTGAAAACAGTTGTTCTATTAATGATACCAGGAGACAAGGGACATCATCACAATAGAAGTGTAGCAATGTATGTGCTGTCTTTATATAGTTAAGGGAATGACAGAGAGCTCCTCCTGTATTGCTTGTTCTTATTTGCTTTCAACCCAAAATAACCCTCATGCCAAAGTGGTGTACTTTGGGGTAGCATTTTCTGATTCCCCATCAAATCTTCTCTATATATCGGAATGAAGAGATAATAAGTTTGTGTATTTGCTTATTTCTACCTCATCTTATGGCCAACATCATTTGAATTTTTTCAAGTCATATGAAAATCACCATCCTCTATAGAGTTTTACCTATGCATGTCCTGGGCAACATAGTACATTTTCATGTAAGAAGTTTATCCGTAAAATTAATATTGATGGGTTTTATGTAGTTTTTACTATATTTTTAGATGAGTTTAAATATACTAAACATTAACTGTTGTAATAAGTATGAGGTAGTAGTTTTCTCCTCTACACATTATAACTCACTCTGGATAAATCTGGACTTTTTATAACGGCAACAAATGTAAATCTTTTCTTTATATTTCAGGAATTCTTTCAGCCTAATAGATTCTATGGGATTAACTATTAATTTAGTGCCATTTTACCATTAATACTTGTAAAACTCAATTTTATCCTGTTTTAGTTGTGATATACTATTCATCCACAGACTTGCACACACTATGAATTTAGTATGCAAATCTTTCATATTTGCCATTAGACTAAAATATCTGATTTTCTATTATTGAAATATTTCCATGTTTACATAATTCATTCTAAGTTAAATATTTTGATTAAAAATTCCATACTGATTATCATCTTGACTGAGTTCTATCATGCGGATCCTTGCTCTGAAAATATTAAAGTGTGTGTGTGTGTGTGTGTGTGTATTTAGTATTGGTGAGGACTAGCAATAAATCAGAAGAAGCATGAGGCAAGTTACAGTAATAAATAAAAACTGCAATATTTAAAATAAATATACCTTATCTTTGTCTTAAAGATGATTTATTTATAGGAAAGGCAGAGTGACAGAAAGGGAGAGAGAGAGAGAGTCAGAAAAATTTTGCATCTGCTAATTCACTCTCCAAATGGTCCCAACAGCTGCAGCTGGGCTAGGCTGAAGCCAGGAGCCCAGAACTCCATCCGGGTTTCCCATGTGGGTGGGAGTGGACCAATATTTGAGCCAGCTTTTGCTGCTGTCCTGGGCCCACTAGGAGGGATCTGGACCAGAAGAAGAGTAGGGGGGCTGCTATGAATGCTGACATTGCAAGTGGCAGTTTAACCCTATTGCTGCCTGGTGCAGGCCCTGTGATCTTTATACTTCTTATCATATTTGAAGTGGGACGTTAGTGATATATATGAGTTATGAAAATTAACTGTAAGTTCATCTATTTTTTCTAATTATTCATAAAGATACAAAAAGCATTGTTATGAGGCACGTCACTCTTTTAGAACCAGCACATTAATCTTGCTTTTTTTTTTCTTACTAAATGCTTGATAGCTAATATACAGAAACACTGCTTTTAAAGGATGGGATTATTCTGTGTTTACAAAATATGCTTGGGTAACAATGCATTTCAAACTTGCATTCTCATTAATTTATTGGGTGTTAGTACCAGTCTGAATGAATTACTGTACTGTTCATGTGAATCTTGCATATATTTTCATATATTTTAAAGTTTCATGGATATACTGCTATTGCTTTAAGAAAGAAAATAGTTAATATTGAATTGGTTCCTTTTTTTAAATAAATTGTTCACCCTAAAATTTGGCACTAAAATTTCTCCTAAGCTATTAAGGAACAAAAACCATTTTGTTGATTATCAGACCTTTCATTTACTTTCCTCATAGACCAAATAGAGAGTCCACCTGTGATCTCAATATCTCTTCTCACACTACTGATTCAGTTGTTCTCTAGACAGAAACAGCATAACATTTTCATATTTATTTTACTCCCACAACGTTCATCTTTAAAGCATTAACTCAAATCTCGTATTTAATGCTGTTTTCCTAGCCTGGCGTGCATATATACCAGGGGATGTTGCATGCTTTGCAAATGGAATTCATGCACATAACCAGTCCTCTGATTAAGATCTTAATTTCACCAGTGTCCCAGTAGCCTTCTCGTACGTCCTTCCTTCTTGAGAGTATGATGACTCCTGTGTTCTAATAGCTTATTTGAAAAAAAAAAAAATTATGTAGTAGATTGTGTTTAGAATTCATCATTTATCTCTTTTCATGAGATCTATCAGTTTTTTTTTTAATTATTAAAGAGTCTTTGGGTAGTTGTCAGTATAAAGCTATTATATGTAGTGTTACTACAAACATCCTGTACATAACCTTGGTTAGGCATGCACATGCATTTCTGCAGGGTTTCCTCATTAGGTATGCAATTGCTACATCACAGAGTATGTGTGTGTTCAGTGTTAGTACAAGCTGCTGAACAGTTACCATTTCCAATCTCCAGCAAAGATGTGTGTAGTTTCAGGTGCTACCATATCCTTGATGACACCTTGGTATTTCCTATCTTTTTTATTGTTTACTATTCAGGTGTTTCGTGATATTTCATGGTTTTAATTTGTATATCTTTAACTAGAGATTTTTCATATATTTGTAGCTATTATCATTCTTCTTATAAGTATCAGTTGCATATTATGTTCATTTACCTACTAAGTTTCCCTTTGTTTCCTTTTTTTTTAGGATTTCCATGTATACTCTAGGTATGAGTGTTTTATCAGTTATGTGTTCTTAATCTGTGATTTGTATTTTCACTCTTTTTGATATTACAACTTGACAGTTACATTTATTCTGATTATTAGGAGTTTTGTTTTTATGGTCAGTCCTGTTTTATCCTACAGTCCAACGAAATCCCAGAACTTCTTATTTTAATTTAACTATAACTTAGTACCTGTTAATCAGTCTTTCTCAACCCCATTCTCACTGCTGATAATCACCATTATGCTACTAGATCATTTATTTTATAGACTGTACATATGTATTAAGTCATGCAATACTTACATTTCTGTGTTTTGCTTATATCACCTAAGATACTGACTTCTGGTTCCATCCAAGTTGTTGTAAATGATAAGATTTCATCCTCATTTTATGACTGAGTAATATTCAATTGTGTCAACACATATATACCACTCTTTCTATATTCTTTATTAGATGAGCAAATAGGTTTTTTCCAATTTTTGCTTTTTGTGAGTAGTGCTACAATCAACATGGAGTGAAGGTACATCTCCAACAGAGTGATTTATTTCCTTGGATATATACCCAGATAACTAGATCATAGGTTGACTTTCTGAGTAACCTCCAAACTCTTTTTCACAATAGTTGTACTAATTTACATTGCCTTCAGCAACACACCAGGGCTCCCTTTTCTCTACATCCTTGCCAGCCAACTCTTGATATCTTGTTCTTTTGATAATAGCCAAGATAACTGCAGTGAGATATCTCATGGTGGCTTTGACCTGCATTTCCCTGATAATTATTTGTTTTGAGCATTTTTTCCTTGTTCCTCTTGGCCATTTGAATGTCCACCTTTGAGTAATCTCTGTTTAAATCTGCCATTTTCAGTTGAACTTTTCGCTATTGAATTGAGTTCCTTCTGCATTCTGGTTTTTATCCTTGTGAGACAGATAACTTGCAAATATTTTCTCCTAATCTGTAAGTTTACTCTTTGTTCGTTGTTTCCTTTACTGTACAGACACTCTTTGGTTTGATAAAATATCATTTGTCCATTTTGTGCTTTTGTTTCCTGTGCCTGTGGGGTGAGAGTCAAAAAACCTAAAGTGTTTCTCCTGTTTTTGTCTAGTAGTTTCAAAGTCTCAAGTTTACATATAGGATTTTAATCTACTTTGGGTTGCCTTTTTTTTTTTTTTTTTTTTTTGACAGGCAGAGTGGACAGTGAGAGAGAGAGACAGGGAGAAAGGTCTTCCTTTTTTTCCGTTGGTTCACTCTCCAATGGCCACTGTGGCCAGCACGCCGTGGCCAGCGCACCGCGCTGATCCGAAGCCAGGAGCCAGGTGCTTCTCCTGGTCTCCCATGTGGGTGCGGTGCCTAAGGACTTGGGCCATCCTCCACTGCACTCTCTGGCCACAGCAGAGAGCTGGCCTGGAAGAGGGGCAACCAGGACAGAATCTGGCGCTCCAACTGGGATTAGAACCCGGTGTTCCAGTGCCACAGGCAGAGGATTAGCCTATTGAGCTGTGGCGCCTGCACTTTGGGTTGACTTTTGTACATGCTGATATTTAGGGAGCTAGTTTCATTCCTCTGAATGTGGATATCAAATTGTCCCAGTGGCATATATTGAAAAGACTGGACTTCTTTCATTGTGTTCTCAGCATCTTTGTCAAACAGCAGTTTGCTGCAGTTTCCTGCTTTTATTACTTACTTATTTATTTATTTATTTATTTTTTGGACAGGCAGAGTTAGACAGTGAGAGAGATAGAGAGAAAGGTCTTCCTTCCATTGGTTCACTCCCCAAATGGCTGCTACGGCTGGCGCACTGCGCCAATTCGAAGCCAGGAGCCAGGTGCTTCTTTCAGGTCTCCCACGTGGGTTCAGGGACCCAAGGACTTGGGCCATCTTCTACTGCTTTCCCAGACCATGGCAGAGAGCTGGATTGGAAGAGGAGCAGCCAGGACTAGAACCATGCCATATGGGATGCCAGTGCTTTAGGTCAGGACATTAACCCACTGCGCCACAGTGCCAACATGCCTCATCCTTTTAAAAAAAAAGATATATTTATTCATTTATTTGTTTGAAAGGAAGATAATAGAAGGAGAAAGAGAAATCTTCAATCTGCTGGTTCATTCCGCAAATGGCAGTAATAGCCACATCTGGGCCAGGCTGAATCCAGGAGTCAGGAACTCCATCCTATTCTCCAACATGAGTGGGAAGGTACTTAGGCCATTTTCTGCTACCTTTCTTTGCAATTGCACTAGTAGGAAGATAGATTCAAAGCATAATAGCCAGGACTTGAGCTAGCACTCTGATATGGGATGCCAGTGTTGCAAATGCCTGCTTAACCTGCTGTGCCACAATACCACCCCTCCTGATTTATTCTTTTTGTTCAAGACGACTTTGGCTGTTTGTGATCTTTTGTAGTTCTGTATTTTATAATTTTTAATAGTGTTTTTTTCCTAATTCTGTTAAAATGTCATTGGTTTTTTTTAAAAGCAATTTCATCAACTCTGTGAATGACTTTGCATAGTATAGATATATTCATGATTTGAATTTTTCCAATTCATGAACATATGGTATCTTTCTATTTGATTATATTGTCTTCAATTCCTTTGATAAGTATTTTATTTATTTTTTCTTGTTGCTGCTCTTGTCGAGATCTTTGACTTGAATGGTTAAAATTGATTCCTAGTTGTGATTTATTCCTTGGTGGCTACTAGAAATGGGATTAGCGTCTTAATTTCTTTCTCAAATAACTTGCCATTTTTCTGAAACAACACTGCTGATCTTTTGCACATTTATTTTGTCTCCCAAACTTTGCTTATTAGTGTGTTAGCTCTAGTAACTTTTTTGGTTGAATCTTTGGGGGTTTTCTAAATATAAGATCCTGTCATCCACAAACATTAACACTTTGACTTCTGGTTATTCAATTGGGAATTCCTTTATTTCTTTCTCTTGCTACTAGTTCTGCCTAGGACTTATAATACTATGTTGGATAAAAGCTGTGATAGTAGACAATTGTGTATTTTTATCTTAAGAAATCTTTGATCATGCCAAAAGTAGAAAGATATTCTCATGTACTTTTTATTGAAAGCTTTTTCATGTATGTTTTTATGTGTACCACTTTTTGGAATTCATTTTTGTTTACTAATTTGTATCCAATTTTCTTAACATCATCCATTGAAATATAGTATCTTTTACAATATGATACTGTAGAAACATCTTTATCATAAATCAGATGACTGTATATTTATGTATATATTTTTAGATTATCTATTATGTACTATGAGTTGATTATTATAGTTTCCTGAGTTTACCTATATATTTGCCTTTAGCAGTGAGTTTTATGTTTTCAAATGGTGTCATAAGATTTAACATATTTTTATTTCAACCTGAACAACTTCCTTTAGCATTTCTTTTTTTTTTTTTCAACATTTTTTTTATTTTTTATTTATTTGAAAGTCAGAGCTACAGAGAGAGGTAAAGGCAGAGAGGTCCTCCATCTGTTGGTTCACTCCCTAGATGGCCACATTGGCCGGAGCTGCGCCAATCCAAAGCCAGGAGCCAGGAGCCTCTGCTGGGTTTCCCATGCGGGTGCAGGGGCCCGAGGACTTGGGCCATCTTCCATTGCTTTCCCAGGCTGTAGCAGAGAGCTAGATTGGAAGAGGAGCAGCCGGGACTAGAACCAGTACCCATATGGGATTCCGGCACCTCAAGCCAGGGCGCTAACCTGCTGTGCTGCAGCGCTGGCCCCTAACATTTATTATAAGTCACTTCTAGTAGTGATGAACTCTCAGCTTTTGCTTGTTTGCAAATGCCTTTGATTTCTCAAGGACAGTTTTGTAAGTAATATTCCTTGTTGCATTGTTTTTCTTTCAGAATACTTTCTTCTGGCATGCAAAGCTTCTGCTGTCAAATTCATTAATATCCTAAGGAAGCTACTTTTTGTGATAAGCTACTATTTTCTTTCTACTTTAACAATTATTTTAGTCTATGACTTTTAACAATTTCACTATAGTAGGGCTTAAGGTAATCTTTGAATTGCTCTTGCTTGGGGTCCTTTGAAGTTCAGGAATGTGGATATTTGTAAACTTTAAAAGATTTAGGAAGTTTTAGACATTGTACCTGTAAGTAGTTTTCTCTCTCTTTCTAAGTTTCATAATGTGTATTTATGTTTGCCTCAATATTTTGTACAGATTTTGTAAGCTCTGTTCAACCATTTTTCATTTTTTTTGTTTTATTCCTGTATCTGGCTCATTTCAAATGACCTGTCTTGAGTTTAATGATTGTTTCATATGCATGATCAAGTACACCACTGAAGCTCTCCACTTAATCTTTCGTTTCTCTCATTACACTCTGCAGCCCAAGATTTTAAAAATGATTTTTTTTTGTTTTAAACTTTGTAATAACATATTTTCAATTTACTTTATAATCAAAGGCTTAATGCACCACGAAGTGAAGAGTTCAATATATAAAAAACAGGAAGGCCATTGTTCAGCAGGAATATAGACAAGGGCTATAAATAATAATCAAATTCCAAAGAAGGGAAGGAGTAGGGAAAGATGGAGGGAGGAAAGGAAATACAATTTTATTCTTAGACTTGCATCTGTGAGCTATATAAACCCTGTTATATTAATTTCAAAGATAAATGAAAATGATTTCTGTTTAAAAATAAATGATTTCTGTTTATTATGCTTCTAATTTTGTTCATGCATTTTTCCTAATTTTGTTTAATTGTTTTCTTGCATCTCACTGAGCTGGCTTAAGTTGATTATTTTGAATTCTTTGTCAGATAGTTCAACATGTCTGCATTTCTTTGGAATCGGTTACTGCAGCTTTGCTAGTCTCCTTTGGTGGCATCATGCTTGACTATTTCTTTGTGATTCACGTAGCCTTGTGTTGTTACCCATGCTTTTGGATAGGAATCTATCTTCCAGTCTTTACAATCTGGTTGTGGCAGATACAGACCTCTTCCTCAGTCTTGCATTTGATAGGGTTTCTTCTGGCACAGCAGCCAAGCAGAACTATGGACAGATCACGTGGCTACTTCTGGGTTCCTAGTGTGACTGAAGTTAGCAGGCTTGTTGACAGTCACTGCAGTGAGTATAGACCCTATCTGGTTCCTGGCATAGCAACAAAGTTGCACTTTAGGATCCGCAGTTGGGATTATAGGTGGTGAGTATATTACCAAATACACAGGAAGGTGTAATCCAGACTAGGTCACCAGGCAGCTCCGGGGTGGATAGAACTGGCTGGGGACCATGACTGACTAGGGTTGAAACTGAATTAATACGATGCTTAACAGTACACAGCCTCGCAAAGAAATGCAGGCTTGGGGCCGGCACTGTGGCGCAGTGGGTTAATCCTCCGCCAGCAGTGCCAGCATTTCTTATGGGTGCTGGTCCTAGTCAGCTGCTCCTCTTCAACACCAGCTCACTGCTATGGCCTGGGAAAGCCGTAGAAGATGGCCCAGACACTTGGGCTCCTGGCTTTCGATCGGCTCAGCTCTGGCTGTTGTGGACATTTGGGAGTGAACCAGTGGATGGAAGACCTCTCTCTCTGTCTCTACCTCTCACTGTCTGTAACTCTACCTCTCAAATAAATAAATAAAATCTTTAAAAAAAAAAAAAAACTTGTAGGCTTGTCTCTTGTGGCATAGATGAGCATGTCTCCTCATAGGCAATGGGTAGGCTGGAATACCCTGAAGCTGTGGTTTCAAGAGAGTGGATACAGGTTACAGGGCTTCTTTAAGATTGGCGGTAAGACTAAGTTTGGTAGGTCTACCACTAGGATAGATAGGAATATGTACTAACTGTTCCAAGAAGGTGTCTGGGTGGGACTAGTGATACTTACAGAGCACATAGCCAGGACAGAGGTCAGCAGGCCTGATATCCAATGGACAAACAGATGTGGCTCTTCCTGCATAGCTGGGCAAATGGTACCAATAGCAAGACTAAGGCCAAGGACACTGCAGCCAGTTGTACAAAGGGTCAGGGTGTTCTCTGCATGTGTTGCTGGGACTGGTTGTGGACCCGGCCACACAGGCAGGGGTCTGGCTTCACAAAGTAGCCCTCTTCGATCTTGGGCTCTACTGAGGCTTTACAAGTTCCTGCCTAAACCCAAATTTCCCACAAGAGCACTCTTGTCAATGAATGGATGCCACATTACTGTTGCTTTGGTGGGATGTGAGCAGAGGACCTCCTGTTCTGGAGACTTGCTCCCTTCTTGATCTGATAACTATTATTTTCCCTTTCTTCCTGTTAATGTAAATACTATGTTGACTTAATTGTCTACTGGTAAATTACTGATGTATACCTCAAAGAAAACCTATTGGTCTATATTCATTGAACTTTTTAATATTTGCTGAATTTGATTTACTGTTTCATAAAGGATTTTATCAACTATGTCCATTAGATAGATAATCTTTTATAATACCATCATTGATGTACAGTATCAAGTATATGTTAGTATCATAAAAGCTGACAAATATTTTCTGTTTTTCTTTCATTGCATAGAAGAGGGTGTTAACTCTTGAATTATTTCTTCCTATGTGTATATGGTAATCACAAAGCTTCCAGGTTTAATTTTTCTTTGTGAAAACATTTTGTTGGAAACATTGCATTTTTTGGAGACTACAGAACTATTTAGAATTTTTATTTCTTATTCTATCAAGTCTGTTACACTGGATATTTAGAAGACTTTTTCACTTTCATAGAGCTTGCTAAGTTCATTTTCATCAAATTGTTCATATTAATCCCTTGTTTTTTTTTAAAAGATTTATTTATTTATTTGAAAGTCAGAGTTACACAGAGAGAGGCAGATACAGAGAGAGAGAGAGAGAGAGGTCTTCCATCCGATGGTTCACTCCTCAATTGGCCACAACAGCTGGAGCTGCACCGCTGCACCGATCCGAAACCAGGAGCTTCCTCCGGGTTTCCCATGCAGGTGCAGGGGCCCACGGACTTGGGCCATCCTCTACTGCTCTCCTAGGCCATAGCAGAGAGCTGGATGGGAAGAGGAGCAGCCGGGACTAGAACTGGCGCCCATAAGGGATGCAGGCGCTTCAGGCCAGAGTGTTAACCTACTGAGCCACAGCGCTGACCCCAATCCCTTATTTTCATCTTTGATATTTTTAATTTGTTTCCTCTTTTTTGAGTTGATAAATGTTTACTAATTTTGTCCTCAAAAGGAAAACAGTTTAGAAATTGTTGATTTTATATATTTTTTAAATATTGTATCAAATTCCTTGATTCATTAATTCCTTCACTGATTTTGTTTTTATTGCTGGTATTTCCCTAGCTGTTTAAGGAAGCAATGCAGACCATTGACATTAAACCTTCATTGTTCACTAATATAACATCTAAAGTTGTAAATTTCCCTCCAAAATGCTTTGGTTATAATAATCAATATTAAATTTTTAAAACTGATATTTTTATTCTTTCTAATTTAAGTAACATTGTTTAGGAACATGCTTACATTTTATAGAAATATATTTTTCTACTTGTTTCTTTGTTATTGATTGTTTGCTCATTTTTCTTTGTGGTCAGATCGCTATTCTAATAAAATGAAATGTGGAATGTTTAAGGCTTTCGTCACTACCCAAGCATCAGCTCAATTTTTGTAAAAATGTTCTAGGCATGATATAAATATGAATTCTGTCCTATTGAGTAAGTATTCCACTTCAAATAGTTCAAGTTTATAAATTATGTTTTTAAACGTTTATTAAATGATTTTATCTTTTAATCCTAACATTTGTTATTATTGGTCTGATAAAGTTTCTCCCTCCCTGTCTGACCCTTTATCTGTTTCTGTCAACCTCTTTTATCTTTACCTAATTTTCTTAAGATTTACTTTTGTTCACTTGAAAGGCAGTGTTACACAGAGAGAGAGGGAGACACAGAGCTCTTACATCTGCTGGTCCATTCTCAAAATGGTCACAATGACCAGGACTAGGCCATACTGAAGCCAGGAGCTTCTAACAGGTCTCCAAGAGGGGTACAGCGCACCAGGCACTCGGGCCATCTTCCACCGCTTTCCCAGTCCATTAGTAGGGAACTGGATAGGAAGTTGAGCAGCTGAGACTTGATCTGGTGCTCATAAGGGATGATGGTGTTGCAGACAGCTTTTCCTACTACCTCTGTTTTTCTGACGTGTGGTAGATTAACAATGCATGAAAGTATTTATGTTGTTTGGTACTTAAAGGTTTATCATTAGTTATGCTTTTTATATGCTGAAATATATATTATTATGAGAAGTTCCTCTTTATGTTTAGTAAAGCTTCATGTCCTGAAATCTACTTTGTCTGAAGCATAGCTATAGCAAGTTTGCTCTGTTTTTAATGATGCATTTCTTCTCACCATAGAATTTTTAACTTCTCATGTCTTAAACTCATATTTTCAGTAATGGTTTTGCCGCAGCATTTAGGTGTTGATGTTTTAATGTGGTACTCTTAACCTTGTCCTACAAATATTCTGTTTGCAATTGATTGCATTTAACTACTTTCATGCAGTTGTATATCTCTCTGTAATCTTCTTGGAATGTAGTTGACCTCCCTTATATTTCTGGCTGTTTTTCTGTCTTTCTTGTTATCTTTTAGCTTAGTCTAGCACTAATCATTTTATTAACTTAGTTGTGCATTCTCTTCATATACTTTTAATGATTACCTCAGAGTAAAGCAGGCGTAACTGACTTGTTGCAGTTTAATAAAAAACTTTTATTGTATCTCATACAAGTTGAACCTCAGGAACTGTAAATCATTCTAATTCATTTTACATATTTGTATTCTTGTTTTCAGGGCTTCTACTTCTACATATAATTAAAATCCAGTAAGATATGTAAAAATTTTGATAAAGCAACATTCATCTAATTTATTTATAAATATCTTTACACGTATTGACTATTTCTAGTGTTCTTTTAAAATTAGTTAAATATATAATTCAATTAGTATTCTATCAAAGAAACTTTTTTAGTTTTTGTTTTAGTGTAATTAGAAATCAATTCCTTTGGTGTTGGTTTGTCTGGAACCAATAATTGCTATTTTACTTTGAGCTTTTAAGGATATTTCATCTGAGTATAGAAGTTTAGTTTGTAGCTACACTCATCACCTTAAGGATACTGTTTTTGCTGCTTTATGGCTTTCATAACTTGCATTGATAAATTTGTCAATCTTATGATCGTTTGTTTAGTGGCGATGTATCTTTTTCTGTCTCCCTCCACCTTTGGAGTACGAACATGTTCTCTGTGTTGGATGTATGAGGGTGCATGTTTGTATGTGTTTAACCTATTTAAGTGTCATTGAACTGATGACCCTACAGATCAGTGTCTTCCATTGTGCCTGGAAAATTATTATTAAATATGTCATCTTTTTTCATTTGAGAGGGAGAGAGTCAGAAGGAAGGAAGGAGGGAGGCAGAAAGAGAAGCAGACAGACCATTCTTATCCACTGATTCAACCCCTCACCCCCAATGCCTGCAAAGATGGGGTAGGCCATGCACTGGCTGGAGCCAGGAACTGGAAGTGCAATCCGGGTTCCTTTAAGCGTGGCAGGAACCCAGTTACTTGAACCTTCATGTTGCCTCCCAGGGTCTGCATTGGTGGTCAGCTGAGGTCATCATTGGGTTCTTGGAATAGAACTCAGGAATTCTTAGGCAGATTGTGGGCATCTTATCCACAAGGTTAAATGTACACTGTTAGAACTTATTAGTCCCTGAGGCACAAATTGTTGACCAAAACATGGTAAAACTGGGCAGATAGATTATCCAAAGGCTAGGGGAAAGTGTATTACCTGGGAAGGCTCTCACCTGGGACATCCTCAACTGCTGAGACAGTCACTGGGAACTTTGCCAAGGAGCCCTCTGCAAGCCCCCCTCCATGTTATCAGCTCCCATGTAATGTTTGAATGTCCATAAGACCTTCCCCAACAAGCTGCTCAGCAAGGGACTCTGCCAGCCACCAAAGCAGAGCAAAGTCTGGCTTCAAACCCCCTCCCTTCGTCAAGGCAGGCTACACCCCTACTCTCTGTACCTGCTATTGTGTCCCTCCTGAAATAAAGCTCCTTTCAGCTGTATCCAGACATTGCCTTGCCTTCTTAGAAAACTAGCAGTCCTAAAAGCTAACGTCCGCTTCTCAATATGTCTAAATATTTGCTTCTACCATAATATCTCTTCTCCTTTTGTATATTTAGTTATAAGAATAATAGATATTCTGGGATTTTAGAAATGATTGATTGATTTGAAATTCAGAGTTAGAAGACAGAGAGGGGTGGATCTTCTGAAGCCAGGAACCTGGAACTCCATCCAGGCCATCTTCTGCTTCTCCCAGGCCATTAGCAGAGAGCAAGGCTGGAAGTGGAGCAGCCAAGACACAAACTCACACCCATATAGGACAGCAACATCACAGCTGGAATCTTACCTGCTACACAACAATGCTGGCCCCATATTCTGGGTTTCTTATTTATGTGTGTTATATAATGTTTTGCTCCTTCATTCTTCTGCAATTGTGTGTGCTTTTCTTCCTGTATTTTCTGTTCATATAAGCCTGAGATCAATAATCTTTTTGCTCTGTTGAGGCTGAGATTAAACTCATCCAATAAATGATTAGACTCAGATGTCATTGCTCTCTGTTGTGGAGGGCCCAGTGAAGTCGTTTTTTCTTTTTAAAGATTTTATTTTTTATTTATTTTGAAAGTCAAAGTTACAGAAAGAGAGAGAGCTTCCATGTACCAGTTCACACCCCAGATGGTTGCAACCAACCTGAGGCAGGAGCTAGAAACATCATCCAGGCTTCTCATGTGGGTAGCTGGGGCCTAAGCACTTGGATCATCTTCTACTGCTTTCCAACGCCATTAGGAAAAAGCTGGGTCAGAAGTGGAGCAGCCAAAACATGACCTGATGCCCACACAGTATGCAGGCAGGTGGTGACTTTATTCACTATGCCACACTGCTGGTTCCTGAATCCCATTTGCAAATTAGAAATTTCTGTTGAAATTTGTCCTCATTTGATCATTTTAGTAATATAAACCTCGGTGTTCTTCATATAGCCAAGTTTTAATTCATAATGTGGTGAGATACTTTCTCCTTGCTCTAAGAATTGCGGGAGATAACAACTCTTCCCTTCAGCTGTTACGGTTTTATTCTCATCTCCTCATTTTACATAGATCAAAAACTGCCATCTACTTGAAGGGGAAGCAGTCACTGTGATTGACAGACTCCTCTGTCCCTTTCTGGGAAAGTCTGTTTCCTAAGTGTCACAAGACTACAGGAGATTTTCTTTTTCATTTATGAAGCTTTCAACCTTGATCCACAGTCAGCATGTAGTGCCAGATTTCAACATGTTTCCAGCGGAGGACACTGGCCATATGTTTGAGTCTCCTCAAATTTTCAATTTGTCACATGAGTCCCGTGCTTCACAAAAAGATTTGCTGTCTTCCCTCTATGATGTGTTTCTTTTGAGCAGCTTAATTCACCTTCTACTAAAATTGACATATGCCCTCAAAAGGAAAAAAAAAAGGTTAACAATTTTCACCTCATCTCAGATATATTCTTTTATTTATTTTAGTGCACTTCACACTTGCTGCATCCACATGTCGCTAGTGTACTTTAAAACATGGCTTTAATTCACCCACCTTAGCACAGAAGTATCATGCTTCAATGACCTAGCATATTGTACCTACAACTACACTCAGATATTTTTAATTTTGTGATATAAAAATATATTGAAAAGCATTGTATCCAAATCAAACTGATAATTTTCATTGGCTAAACTTCATAGCTATAAGCAAAGACAAATATCCTTGTACAGATATGTCTATGATTGACTTGTGCTTTAAAAAGAAACCAAGAAGTTTTGGTGACACATGTGTGGAGCAAAGACCTTGTGGTCTGTTACAGACAGCCTCTAATTGGTCCCTAATGATCTTGGTCCCTAATCATTGGTCCCTAATGATCTTCTTCATTCCTTGATATCCATATCTCTGTATAATTGTTCTTTGTTGAGTGTGCTCTAGAGTAAGTCACTTGACTTTGGTAGATTTAATGAGGTAGATAAGAAGGGATATTATTTTGAGTATAGGTTACAAAAGGCTCAAACATATATCCTGTGCATCCTCTGTTGCTGTCTTGCTTGCTTTCTGAATAAAGCAAGCTACCTTTTGTAAGAGGCCTATTGATAATCCCACATGGTATGGAAGTAATGTTTATGGCCAACAGGTAGTTCTTACTCCTTGGCAAAGCCATGTGAGTGAGGTTGAGACTGGATTGTTCCCACTGAAGCCTTAAGATTTTTGCAGCCCTGGCCAACAACCTGATCCCAGCCACTTAAAACACCCAAGTCAGATGCACTTGGTTAACTCATAATTAGATTCCTTGAAAAAAATGTGAGAAACATTGATAGTTTTATATTGTTGAGATTTTGAGTAATTTTGCACTCAGCAATAAATATCTCATACAGAATTCTATGATTTAGTGACTTGGCCCTAAAACTCTGGCACACAAACTTGAAAAGCAACTGTTAATGGTATTGAGAGTGTAGAGACTCACAGTCAGTTTTGGTGTTTCTGAGGTAGGGTTTAGTGTGATGCCCTTGTGTCATGGAGACATGTTCTTCGAAGGCAGTTCTCATGAGAGGGTTCTTATGAAAGCTTGAGTGTGGGCTCATTGATGTTCTCTGCTTATCTTGCTATGTGATCATCACCTTCTACGTGCTCTGCCTTGCCAGCCTCTGATCTCCTGAAAGGTCATATCCTTGGGGCCACCCAGTCTTGAACTTCAACTTCCAAAGCTGTGGGCTAAATAACCTTTTTTTTTTTTTTCTTTGTAAAGTTAGTTGTCTTGGGTATTTCAGTGGAGTAATGGAAATTTGAGCCAGATTCCTGTATAAATTCTAATAATACTTATTAGAATTTGTGATCAAGCTGTAGCATATCCACAGTCCCAGTTTCCTCATCTATATAAACAGGATAATACCTGCTGTCATAGCAAATGAAAGTCGGAGGCGAAAATCTTCTGATAAAGTGATAAAGTGTGCCAATTTATGAAGCTATGCAAAGGAGTGCAGACTTCTGAATATTGCCAATACAATAAATAGAATGTCTACTTAAAGGAAGTAGATAATCAATAAAAGATAAAGGTTACAAAATTACCAAGCTTATGGTTAGTCAGTTTGCTGTGATTTTGTTAATGAAGGTATCATATTTACAGAGCTCTTCCTATATATTCTGATATTAGAATTGTGAAAGTTGGAAATGTACTTGATGTTGTTAGTACAGTACAGGAAAGTAGTCAGCTGGAAGAGTCATCGTTTACGTTAGTGATCCAAGGTCTCTGTTGCCCTGTTGTTGGTGGTGGTGTTACTATTCATCTCAGCATACAACATGAAACTGTGTGTGTACACGTGTCTAATCATGTGTTTATGTTTATGTGTGTGTGCCTAATCATTAGTATGTGAAGAGATACAAGTTTTAGTCTACATCTTTGAGATTCAAATGAGATAAAATTTTTTTTTTTTTTTAATTTTTGACAGGCAGAGTGGACAGTGAGAGAGAGAGACAGACAGAAAGGTCTTCCTTTTGCTGTTGGTTCACCCTCCAATGGCCGCCGCGGATGGCACGCTGCGGCCGGCGCACCGCGCTCCTCCGATGGCAGGAGCCAGGAGCCAGGTGCTTTTTCCTGGTCTCCCCATGGGGTGCAGGGCCCAAGCACCTGGGCCATCCTCCACTGCACTCCCGGGCCACAGCAGAGGGCTGGCCTGGAAGAGGGGCAACCGGGACAGAATCCGGCACCCCGACCGGGACTAGAACCCGGTGTGCCGGCGCCGCAAGGCGGAGGATTAGCCTGTTGAGCCACGGCGCCGGCCATGAGATAAAATATTTTAACAAGACTTCCTCCCTTACATGATCAGATAATCTTTTATCTTCCAGTAAAAATTGTTTTTCTCTACAAATATCTTCTGTTCGGTATTAAGACATATTCTTCCTTGTAATTTAATTATGTATTTATTTTTTCTGATGTTTCTACCCTTTCTATTTTATTTTCCTATTTAGAACTACCCTTCCCATTGACACATCAGCAGCCCCATCTTTATTATTATTTCTATCTATATTTTGATTTTATTGTTCTACAACATTATTTATACTAACTTCCACAATGATATAATCTCTCTCTTTACTACCACTATAATTTTTTCTTCTGGTTTCAATACTACTTTCTCATCCTTTGAGCTTCAGGAATTTTCAAATACTTTCTCTTGTCTTCAATGTATCTGGAAATGGGGTAAAGATGTGAAAGCTGTGTTTGTGATTTTGTTGAATGAGACATCACAAATCTTGAGGGGAAATTAAATGCTTTGAAGGTGCTAAGGGGACAATCAAACTGTATATTACAAAGAATCTTGGAAATTTACAGAGAATGATGTGTCCATGGATAAACTGGGCTATGAGAGTACTTCAGAAAGTTCCTGGAAAATTATAATGGTAAAACTGTGCATGGAGTTCAAAGCTTTTTCTGTAGCACAATAAATTGGGTTTTAATTTTATTTTTCAACGGTGACTTGTTTCTAAAATATCCATAAAAAAATTCAGGAAGTAGAAGGAAAATGCAGAACACACTGGTGGACAACGGAAGCTCAGTTTAGAGGAGTATAGTGACGTATTAGATGCCCAGAGTGCAGATGGGCCAGGCAGAGAAGTTTTGAGCACAGAGACTAAGGAATCATGCATATGCTAGAGTTTATACAGCTCCAGGGATTTCAGCCTAAAGCTAAATAGTTAGGGTTGAAACCCTGAGAAAGAGAATTCCTCCAAGGAACCCAGAGAATAATAAGTAGATAATTCCCCTAAAGGTAGAAATAAGGAATAACTGGCAAGAAAAGACCCCGAGGCTTAGAGTGTGGGGGATAAATCTGTAAATGGAAGAGAATGAAACTGATTGGTCCCAGAATAAACAGGATAAATGTTTAAAAATGTGCCAAGGTCTCTAAGCAGTGTGATGTTGCTTCTGCAGTGTAGCTTCCCTGAATGCAGTTTTCTAGAATCATAATTTCAAAGAGAAATCTGTACTGCTACCTGTTACACCCTATGTCGGTACAAGAATAGCTCTACCTCATCCCTAGCTTTAATATGCTTGGCAGGGGGGTATACAGATATTTCAACATGTCACTTGTGTTTCTGAACTATTGAAATTATTAGACAATATTTCATTCTATTGGACTATTTGCTTTTAGATGATCACTAGCTCTTAATATTCATTTTCCTTCTAAGATAACACAAAATGTTTGTGATAGTCTACCAAATGTGTGGTTTATCCTTTACAGCTATTTTTCTTTATCCATGAAAATATCTCAGTTTTCATTAACTATTTATGTGACATGGTTTTTGGGATCCTCATCATTTTAATTGCCTTTCTCCTGGAAGTCTTCAGCTGTCAGTTTCCTAAAAATATTCCAAGTAATTTTTTAATGCCATTTCACCTTGCATATGAAAGACATTTAATACTATTCAATGGACAGAAAATGGATCAGTGAAATGCAAAAAATTCACTGTCAAAAGTCTGGACTGACTAAATCAAAACATAAACATTAGACATCGATGATCTGTTTTTTGCAATTAAGACCATGTTTTTTTTTTTTTTTTTTCTTTATGGTTCTTTTTTTTAGGGTTCATCTTACATTAGTTTTTGTATCACTCTGTGAAAATTCATCCAGATCTTTTTCATGTGAAACACTGCATGGGCTTCTTTTGTTTATATTTGTTTAATTGATTTTTGTGACCTAAATTTGAAACTCAGTAATTACTTCATTTCAGTTCCATTTTGTTAGATTTAGCCTTAGCATACCAGGCAAATAATTTAGAAATCAGATTTTTTAAATGTGATTTATATACTACGGTGAAATTTACTTTCCATGCCTTCTAAGCCATTGATTTAAAATGTTGCCTACAACCATCTCACATTTTGTCACTGAAAATATCCATTCAAGATGACCTCAATCCACTAATCACAATCTGAGTTTAATTTTTAGTGAATCATGAATCTTACATAATTTGACCATTACCCTAATACACAGCTTCACATTTTATCTACAAGCTTACAATGAGATACTCTGTCAAAGTCTCAGCAGAAACCAAGATTACTTATGGCATTTCCCTGACACCCCAACCAATTGATGATCTCCTTAAAATAGTTCATACTCATTATATATAAGCTAGTATTGCCTCCTACTATATACCATTTTTAATTTGTAAATTTAAACAGTTTGGTTTGCAACTATTTAACCACTCTTCTACATTTTTAAAGATTTTTCACACTTTATGTACGTAAATAAGGAAAGATATAATGATATCTAAAGAAAATAACAGTAATATGATTATAAGAATTTGAATATTAGATCCACGATTAGCATCTCAGAACCTACTTGTGACTTAAATAGAAAACCACTTCTCTCTACTGCAAGTGCCATTTTCATTGTTAGAAAAAGCCATCAACAGAAAATAGATTTATTTATCTTTATACAAACTGTTGTGAACAATTCTTTTTTCTGACTATAGTTGGAATTTTGCTAGAGATCAAGAAGGAGCTACAGTGTAATTCCCTCAACTGTTAAAGGAGAAATCATTTGTCCTTGGTGGCTGAAGAATTAAAACTCACTGGGAATATCATTTGTTTTGAAAATTAGTTATTTCTTTTTGTTTCTCTAAGCACTATCTTTCTTCACTTCAGATGTGTGAGTATGGTTGATAAAAAACGTTCTCGAAAATATTCTCTTGGAACAGCCATGACCTCAGTGATTTTCCTGAAATTCATGCACATCAGTAACAGATTCATTAGATGTCCTACTGGTTTTTTCCCTACTGGTTCTAAAATGTTACAATGTTGCAAAGGTCGTACAGCACTATATCATCTTCCAGGAGAGACTTAGAAAAGCTGGAAGAACATGGAATCCAGAGATTTTGCTAAATCGAAAAGTCTACATTATAGATACTTTAAATGGGAAGAAAAAAAATGAGCTCTTGTTTTCAATAGGTTACTTGTTAGAACTCCACTGTAGGTTAACATACCGTAGAGAAGTGCCAACTGCAAAGCTGTTCTGAGCACAATTCTAAATACAATTGTACAGTTTCCATTTATTATTTTCCTGCTGTGATTAGATAATTAGTAAGGTACTTTGTGTTTAGGTGAATTTTCATTAGGAAAGCAGTAGAAATAAATTGAAATGGCAGAAGTGCCGCTTACTTCTTCTCTTCTTTAATGTGTTGATTTCTTCGTGCCAGTCTTCAAGTATGAGCTCAGCAGGTGCTCGCACATAATTTAACCTTTATTCCTTATAATTAAATCTAAACATTTATTGAAATCAGAGCTACCTAGCCAGCTTGAATGTATTTCTCACAATTACAAATGAGCATGATCAATTTTAATAGAACGAAAAAGGATACCCATTGTCATCAGTTAATTCAGTGTGTGCTCCTAAGTGAGCAGTCCCTCAGAAGCAAAGGGCAAATTGGCTTCTCTCTCAGGGGAGGTGCTTCATTTCTGTGGCACAAGCATGCTTTTTCATAAAAATTAATTTATCAGTAAGATAGTAAACATGCTTGACTGTAAACTCTATGGAGATAGAAAAGAAGTTTATTCTTTAATTTGAATTTTTACTTAAACTTGCGGTTGCATTAGGCTAATATTCAAAAACAAGAAATCAAATAATGAGAAAAGAAAGAGGGCTAAATATGATACGTAGTTAATATATGTTAGTGGCATAAAGGGAAGGAATAAAATGGCGCTTAATTAATTTGTGTAGATAATTCAATGAGAGAATGACTTCCATAAAACAGTGTCAGAGAGGGCTGAAGTCACCAGGAAACAACTAAAGAATAAGAAGGACTGAATATGTAATACTAAAATATTTGATAGATGGAGACATCGGTTCCTTCAAACAATATTTGAAGGCAGAAAGAAGCAAGGATAAGAAAACAGAGTCAGCCCAGGTGATTTGTCCTTGCATACAGTCACAATTATTTATAGTACTTAAATTATTTTATTATATTTTATTTTAAGATTTATTTATTTATTTGAAAGGCAGAGCTACAGAGAGGTAGAGGCAGAGACAGAAAGAGAAGTCTTCCATCTGCTGGTGCACTGCCCAAATGGCTGAAACAACCAGAGCGGTGCCCATCCAAAACCAGGAGCTTCTTCCGGGTCTCCCACATGGGTGCAGGAGCCCAAGGACTTGGGCCATCTTCCACTGCTTTCCTAGGCCATAGCAGAGAGCTGGATCAGAAGTGGAGCAGCCGGGACTCAAACTGGGGCCCATATGATATATTGGCACTGCCAGCAGCAGCTTTACCTGTTATGCCACAGTGCCAGCTTCAGTACCTAAATTATTATGCTATGGCCAAATGGTGTCTATTTTTTAAATGATACTAAATTAATTCATTGATATTTCCAGTTGGATTTTGTTTTTGAACATAATATAGATGAATCTCAATTTGGCAAAAACAGTTATGTTTTTCTCCATGATCAACTTAATCTACCCAAGCTTTGACCCACTAATGAAGTAAATAAACATAAAATATGCATTTTGATGTGCTTATTGTTAATAAAACCTGACAATAGAGTAAAATAAACATTTCAAAATTTTCTCACACATTTTCTGACACATTGAATAGCATACATGTCTTCATTAGAATGTGTTTGTGGGCTGGCGCCGTGGCTCAACAGGCTAATCTTCCGCCTTGCGGCACCAGCACACCGGGTTCTAGTCCCGGTCAGGGCGCCGGATTCTGTCCCGGTTACCCCTCTTCCAGGCCAGTCCTCTGCTGTGGCCCAGGAGTGCAGTGGAGGATGGCCCAGGTGCTTGGGCCCTGCACCCGCATGGGAGACCAGGAAAAAGCACCTAGCACCTGGCTCCTGCCATCGGATGAGCGCGGTGCGCCGGCCGCAGTGCGCTGTCCGCGGCAGCCATTGGAGGGTGAACCAACGGCAAAGGAAGACCTTTCTCTCTGTCTCTCTCTCTCACTGTCCACTCTGCCTGTCAAAAAATAAAAAAAAAGAATGTGTTTGTATAATTTCACATTTATGTTAGAATCATATATTATCATACTAATATTTTTTTAAAAATATATTTATTTATTTATTTGAAAGAGTGACAGAGACAGAGAGAGAGAGATCGTCTATCCACTGGTTTATTCCCCAGATGGCGCTAATAGCCAGCACTGGGCCACGCTAAATCCAGAACCCAGAAGCTTCATCCAGGTTTCCGATGTGAGAAACTTAGGTCATCTTTGACTCTCCCAAGGCAATAGCAGGGAGCTAGATTGGAAGTGGAACAGCTGGTACTCAAACTGATGCCTGCATGGGATGCTGGTGTCACAAGAGGCGGCTTTACCCGCCATGGCACAGTGTGAGTCCTGAGACCAAACATTTTCTAGTTTTATATTCACTTTCATAAATGCTCATATAAAACAATTCTTTGGAACATATAAAAATATATCTCTTATAATTTAATATGTAAATGATCTATTTACCCTCTTAAGAGGGTCTCTTTTCTCAAATAGAAAGGAAAATTATCTACCAAAATAAACTGTAAAAAGCACTATGATGGGACCAGTGCTGTGGCTTAGTGGGTAAAGCTGCCCCCTGCAGTGCCAGCATACCATATGCCACTGGTTCAAGTCCCAGTCGCTGCACTTCCAATACAGTGTCCTGCTAATGTGCCTGGGAAAGTAACAGAATGTGAACCAAGTACTTGGGTCCCTGCACCAGCATGGGTGACCCAGAACAATCTCCTGGCTCTTGGCTTCAGATCAGCCCAGCTCTGGCCACTGTGGCCATTTGGTGAGTGAACCAGCAGATTGAAGACTCTCTCTCTCTGCCTCTGCCTCTCTGGAACACTGCCTTTCAAATAAATAAATATTTAATAAAAAATTATGGTGCTTTCTTAATGCTGAACAAGGCACCCAAACTTAGAATATTTGCACTTTGTTTTATTATTCAAACTACTTCATGAGAGGCATGTGGAAATCAAGACTGCTTGAAAATAAGGTACTGTTGGTTCATTCATCATCAGATATTTTGTGGCTTCTCACATAAGGTAAGAGGCACTAGGCTTTTCTTCAGACTCATACCTTGTACACTTTAGAAGTGTTTGTTAAAGCCATATTAAATTTAACAATGAATTGAATAAATTATTCATAGTTATTAGAGGCAATGTTCCTCCAAAGAGGCAGATAATTCAAAATTATTGTATCCTGAATAATTTTGTAAGAAACAAATGACATTATAGAAGGAATTTGGAATGATCCCCTCTTCAATTGTTTGGAATAGTTGAGAAGAATGGCAATTAGTTCTTTAAAATTTTGATAGGATAGAGAACCATAAACCCATATCTCTAATAAATATGGATGCAAGAACACTCAACAAAACACTAGCTAATCAAATCCAATAGTACATCAGAAAGATCATTCACTCAGACCAAGTGGTATTTATCCCTATTATGCATGTACAGATCCAACATACACAAATCAATAATTGTGGTATATCACATTGAAAAATTGAATAGAAAGCATATGATTATCTCAATGGATGCAGAGAAAGCATTTGATAAACTATCACATTGTTTTATGATAAAAACCTAAACAAATTGAGTATAGAAGGAACATACCTGGGGGCTAGTGCTGTGGCATAGAGGGTTAAGCCACTGTCTGCAGAGCTGGTACCCCATATGGACCTTGATTCACTTCAGGCTGCAACACTTCCTATTGAGCTTCCTATTGATATACTTGGGAAATCAGCAGAGAATGGTCCACATGCTTGGGCCCCTAAAGCCATTGGGGTTTTTGAAAGGAGCTCTTGGATTCTGGTTTCAGCTTGGCCCACTCCTGGATGTTGTGGCCACTAGGAAGTGAACCAGCAGATGGAAGACCTCTCTCCTCTCTCTCTCTCTGTCTCTCAATCTCTGTCTCTCTTTCTCTCTGTTTCTCTCTCTCTCTCTCTCTCTCTCTCTCTCTCTTTCTCTCTGTAACTCTTTCAAATAGAAAAAGAAAAAAAATCTTAAACAAAAGGGGCATACTTCAACCCAATCAAGGCTATATATAACAAACCCACAGCCAGAATCTTATTGAATGGGGAAAAGCAGATCCAGAATCAGACAAGGGCACCCTCTCTCCCTAGTACTATTCAGTATAGTTCTGGAAGCTTTAACTAGAGTCATTAGACAAGAAAAAGAAATCTAAGGGATACAAGGGAAAGGAAGAGATCAAATTAACCCTTTGCAGATGATTTGACTCTGTACATCAAGGAACCAAAAGAATCTGCTAAGAGATTATTGGAACTCATAAGAGTTAGTACAGTTGCAAGATATAAAATCAACATACAAAAATCAATACCTTTGTAAATACACATGACACCATGTCTGAGAAAGAACTTTAATATCAGTCACATTCAAAATAGTTTCAAAAAACACAAATACCTTGGGAAACATTTAACCAAGGATGTGAAAAATCTCTATATGAAAATTACAAAACATAGAGGAAATATAAAAAAGGCACAAAAATGGAAAAATCTTCAATGTTAGTAGATTAATAAAATATTATCAAAACATTTATTTTGCAAAAAGAAGTTTATAAATTCAATTTGATCCTAATCAAAATACCAAATATGTTCTTCTCACATCTAGGAAAAGTGATTCCTAAATCACGATACCTCTAATAGCTAAAGCAATCTTAAACAATAAAAATAACGCTGGAGTTATCATAATTTCAGATATCAAAACATATTACAGAGCAGTTGTGATCAAACGACTTCATACTGACACAAGAATAGATGTGTAGACCAATGAAATAGACTAGAGACCTCAAAAATGAATACACACATTTACAACCAACTAATCGTTGACAAAGAACTCAAATCAGTTACTGGAGCAAGGACAGTCTCTTTAACAAATGGTGTTGTAAAAATTTTATCTCTGCATGCAGACATATGAAACAAGACCCCTTACCTTACACCCTATACAAGAATCAACCCACAGTGGATCACGGATCTAACTCTAAGACCTGAAATCATCAGTATTACTAGAGGAAGACAGTACTGTGAGACATTAGCAGGAGCAGTACTGTGAGACATTAGCTTAGGCAGTGGCTTCTTGAATAAGTCTCCAGAAGCACAGACAATAAAAACAGGCAAGGCTAATGGATTACATTAAGCTAAGCTTTTTGCATAGTAAAGGAAACACTTAACAAAGGTGCAGCTGACAGAATGGGAGTAAGTATTTGCTAACTGTACATCTGATAAACAATTAATATACAGAGTATGTAAGTATCTCAAGAAACTCAACAACCATGAAACAAGCAATCCAGTTAAGAAATGGGCTAAGAATGTGAGCGGGAATTTTTCAAAGGATGAAATACTAATGACCAACAGACACATGAAAATATAATCAGGTTCGCTAACCTTCAGGGAAATGTAAATCAAAACCACAATGAGGTTTTACCTCACCCCAGTTAGAAAGGCTATCTGAAAAACTGGAAAATAAAACAAACAAAAAAACAGTGAGGATGTGGGGAAAAAGTACCCTAATCCACTGTTCGTTGGAATGTAAGTTATTACAGCCACTGTAGAAGACAGCATGGAAATGCCTCAGAAAGCTGAAAATAGATTTACCATGTGGCTCAGTCAATTCCATTCTTGGGAATTTATCCAAAGGAAATGAAATAAGCATATGAAAGCATTATTTTACCCCCATGTTTATAGTATCTCAACCCTTAATAGGTAAGATATGGAATCAACCCAGATGTCCATCACCTGATGACTAAATAAAGGAATTGTGGTATATATTTATGGTAGAATACTACTCATCCATAAATAATAATGAAATACTGTCTTTTGCAACAAAATAGATACAACCATAGACCATTATGCTTGGTGAAATAAACCAGTACCAAAAAGATAAATATCATACATTTTCAGTGATTTATGGCAACTAATGTATAGAATGCACAAAAAATTAATTTGAGAAAAATTGACATTTTGAGATTTGATTATTGCTTATAGTCCTTGTTTATACTCCTGAGGAACACTGAGTTTTTCGGCTTACTTCTTGCTAAATTCTATATTTAGTGGGGGGTTAAGCTGATGATTATAAAATAAATTGAAACAGTGTCATTGTAAAAATTAAATGAAAGTTAAAAGGGGAGGGGAAGGAAGGGTAGGTTGGAAAATATCATTATGCCCTTAAAACTGTGTATATGAAACATAAAGCATGTAATTTGTTCCCTTTATATGAATAACAGTAAGTTTGGGGTTTATATAGTAGGACATTAAAATCACATCTTTCTTATATTTCATGTTCAGTTAGTACAAATAGTAAGCAATTGACTGGGAAAAAGATGAATACTTTATTGAAAAAATCTAGTTAAGTCATAGATGACAACTGACAATGCTTTGAAAAATCTTCATACTTGGGGCAAGCATTGTGGTGTAGCAACTAAAGCCACCACCTATGATGCCACCATACCATAATGGTGTTGGATCCTGTCCCAGGTGCTCCACTTCCAATCCAGATTCCTGTAATGCCCTGGAAAAAGAAACAAAAATTGCCCACATGACAGACTCAGATGAAGCTCCTAGCTTTGGCCTGCTTCAGCCCTGGCTGTTGGAGGAATCTGGGGAGTGAACCAACAGAAGGAAGATCGCTCATGCTCTGTCTCTTCCTCTGTAATTCTTACTTTCCAATGAATAAATCTTATTAAAAAAAGATTACTTTACTCAATTGGACTCAGATCTGTAGGAACTCTATCTGGTGGTATTAGAACAATAGTGTGAGGAAAGTTGTGTCATTTAAAAAATAATCATCGTTAACTCTCTTGTTATGGTTTGATATGATAGCTAGTATATATGTTATAATATCTGTGAAGGCGTAATTCCTAGGAAAATTCTCTTTGGTAAGAAAATTGCTTAATTTTACCTCACTTAATTGTAAAATGCAGATAAAAATGTACTCCTCTCTTTCTCTTTATGTGTCATTTAAAGGATTCATTAAATGGATATCTGTATACTAGTTTGATTCTTGATACGCAATAAGTATTAACTACTTTTCTGACTTTGCTTTCACTAAAGTCAGTAATGTGCAGATGCTGGGTAGAATTTCACCAATAGTGCAAGTGTTCATCTTTACTCCTATTCTTATGAAGGTATGCTTTCCATTTCTCTCATCTGTGTCAACTGATATCATCTAGACTTGAGTGTACCTGAGTTGAGTGCAATCACAGAAAACCCTCTGGAGACATAGTCATCCTAAACTTGTCCAGGGCAAATGAGAAGTAAAGGTCACAAGAGAAACTATTTTTATCTTCTAAAGCTTTCTTCTCCCCATACTTAGCCTTAGCGGGGACAATCTGCCATGGGGGCAACTTTCTTTGTCTCCCATAATATAAACCAATTAATGAAGCTATATTCTTAGGGAAATATGTAGTAGGGACAAAGCCAAGGGCTTTGCTGATGGGGTGGGGTCTAGTGTGAGTAATGATAAATACTATTCACTGCAAGATCAAACTGGACACTTTAGTACTTTAGACATATTCACCCATGCATTATGTTATACATGTTTATTTGTAGCTTTTCTTTGTTCTGCCTGTGAACTCTTTGGCTTTCTTCCCAGTACTTCACTTTAAGGGATTTGTGCTACCAGGAAGACTTGGTGAGACCAAAGTGAAAGTAGATGTGGGATATTGGGGCAATGGAATGAGGTAATATTTTAAAATTAGGCAAATTTTCAAACAAACAGTCTTACAGGGTAGCAATCTACATTTTATTTCTCATAAGAATGGGAGGCATCATTGCAAAGATTTAAACCATAAGTAAATGTGATATTTAAATTGAGAAGGAAGAGAGATTAAAATATAAATATAATCTTAACAACAGCATGGGATTATAAGGAAAACGCAGACATTCAATATAAATAAAAAGAAATTTCTTATGTTGTTCTTAGGATAAGAAAGACGGTATATCAGTGCTAGTTAGTTAGAGAATGGGGAGAATCAAGTAAGGGATGATTATAGGTAGTGAGTTTGATCTTTGCCTTATCAAAGAAGATGAGGTTGTCAAGTGTGTGAGATAAAAGTTTCTCAGACAAAGTGAGCATGCTAGATTAAAGCACTTCATGGATATTAGCATTTTTATTTATGAAGATTTTGAAGGTTGGGTTGGCATTAAGTAAGAGATGGAAATAGGACACTTGAGTCAATGGTAAAATCAATTCCGTGTAAACTGGTATCACTACAAGAGGAGCAGAGTTTCAGAAACTGGCTTAGTTTAAAACATCAGGCTGGGAACTTGTAAGGCATTCTTATTAAATTGTTTCCTCTTGCCTCACAACTGCAAAGTTCACAGTGCATTTATGGTTAAGTTCAATACTGTCACTATGTATTAGGAAATCTGCAAACCAAGGTATATACTTGCAAGGGAGATACAGTTCTTGCACTTTGCTATCTCATTAAGGTAATTTTGTGAAAGTGGCCAACCCAAATTAAAACTGTATTTTTCATTAGACTGAGCTGTGGACTGTGACTTTTGGTATTCTATCATGTGTCACAGGGGGCATTGCACCGTAAAGGTCATGCCAATAACAGTGTGAACAAAACAAATAAGATGACTCTCTACTAAGGTTAGCACTGTTTAAAGCCGGAAGCCTTTATTTATCTTAGAGAATTAAAAGAGTAAAATCACATCATCATGAAATGTTAGAGCTGGAAGGTGCCTGGGAGGGAAGAATGCTTAATCTTCTTGCAAAAAAAAAGATGAAAAACATGGAGTTTAAAGAAGCTAGTAACTACTATCACATCTCAAAGCTACTTAGAAGCAGAATGAGTTGTCTAATCTGTCTTTCTAGTTCTCTATTCTCAGCTCTTGCTAGTATACCAAGATGTCTCTTATGTAAAACATGAAAGTTGAAGAGATGTGGACTTATTTTCTTCTATTCTAACTTATGTCAGTTTAAGAATAGAATTAGTAGATATTGTAGGGAGTAGTTTCACGATGGTGGCACTGGACCATTCAACAAATAGCTTGTTAACCAGCTAGATGTAATATGATATGCTTTGAATTCACAGAAGAAAATTAAATGGAGAAATATTTCCTCCCTTCATTTGTTTACTATCCATTATGACAAGGAAAATATTCCTTTACACAAGCACCAATAAGGTGACATTTATAAATAGTAACTAGAAAATTATGAATATCATAAAGGAACTACTGATCATGTTACAAGTTTTTAAAGCAGAAAAAGATGAAGTCAATTTGGAGGCACAGAGAAGGCTTACGAATTATCATCTGCTCTAAGATGGAAAGGCTTTGCATGTAGATGATGAGATTGACAATAAATTTTTGGAAAATCCTTGCATGATCTAAGACTTGGAAGAAGAAACCTAATATTTGAAAATAGGGAAGAATGGAGCTTGGTTGTGGATAGGAGTCTTGGAGTAGATCTTACTACTTAGTTTCTGTGTCACCTTAAGGTTTTGAATTGTCCATTCCTCAGCAGCAATAGTTAACATTTTTTATATTTTCCTGTGTATATTGCTATAAATATTATTTCATTTTATGCTTACAGTAACCATATGAATATATATTTCTATAATCATTTACTGATCATGAAACTGAAGTTCAGTTTCATGAAGGTTTTACATGTAGTGTGTACCAAGCCTGCACTTCAACCCAGCTCATTGTCACTCCAAAACCCATATATTTACCTATTTAATATCCATTTCTTCCCATTATTTAATTATTTATTGATTTATTTGACAGATAGAGTTAGACAGTGAGAGAGAGAGAGAGAGACAAAGATTTTCCTTCCGTTGGTTCACAGCCCAAATTGCTGCTACGGCTGTAGCTAAGCCAATCCGAAACCAGGAGCTAGGTGCTTCCTCCTGGTCTCCCACCATTTCTTCCCATTATATAATTACTTGCATTGTTATGGGTTTGGTGACAAGAGTAATGTACAAATTGCCTAGAGGCAAAGAGAATGTATTCTAGGTTTTAAAAATATATATGTATATATATATATGTGTGTGTGTGTGTGTGTGTGTGTGTGTGTATACATACATATACATATAAAGATCTGAATCCAAAGTCAGACTACCCTGGTTTGAATTTTAGCTTTGCTTCTTCCAACCCTCACTAGATTTGTGAATACAGTCTTATCCAGCATCTCAGTAGTGTGGAAAAGCACAGGCCCTTGCTAAAATATCCTCTTCTTTCTCTGGCATTGAGCATTAATGCACCTGTCTATCTGGGTGATGGGTTATCTGTTGGCTTTGCAGTTGAACATCAGGAGCTGTTTGGTCAGATACTTTAGCAACCTTCTGCTAACTCAGCCTCAGCTTTTACCAAGGTTGTTTAATGCTCACCAAAGGCAAATCTTTCCATCGTTGGATGGTTGAATCATTATTGGATCTGCTGTACCCATGGTCACATTTTCAGAACCAGTCTTTTCACTAACATATGCCCCTCAATGCCTTGTAGAGACCAAGAATATAGCCTTAGGAAAGTTAGAGCTCAGTTGCCCAGAGCCTGCTTTTGAACAACCATGTTGTGGCCTTTGCCCCTACTAATAATGGTGGGAGAGGGGACCCTCAGAGGTCAAATGCTGAATGTGATATAGACAAGAGGGTGGTCAAGAGGCCTCTTCCACTTCCAGAACTTTCCAACCAATTATTATTTTACTGGCTCTTATCTCTGTTCACTTCGTACTCTCTCTTACTACAGCCATCATTTCCTACAATCCTATGGGATTAGAAAAGCCTATATTTTTCTAGACATTGAATATCCTTCTCACAATAAATATATAAGCTATAATTTGGTTTTATTCTTTGATATGTCAGATGGGGCATGGGACATAATATGTATCATTTCTTTTTCATTGGCAATTGAATTTTACTTCATTCTTGTCTTTACCACCCTTCTAAAACATCTTCTAATTATCCAAGACGGGTGGCTAGGAGATCCAGCTTGGAGACCTAGAGCTTTGTGTTTCAACATGAGAAAGTACATTCATGTTATAAAAATATGTGCTTTATTACAATTATCAATGTTTTATAAATACTATCCAGCACATGAGGTCATCTTTCCTAATTGCACTATGTGCCTTTAACATCATGTAGGAATTAGTGTTAACATATATATTTATTTGGCAAATATTAAATAAACATCTACCTTACACTTTATACAAAATCAACTCAAAATGGATCAAGGATCTAAATCTATGATACAATCAAATTACTAGAAGAGAACATTGGGTAAACTCTGCAGGTTATTGACACAGGCAAAGACTTCTTGGAAAAGACCCCAGAAGCACAGACAACCAAAGCAAAAATAGACAAATGGGCTTACATCAAGCTAAGAAAATTGGCACTACAAAAGAAACACTC
Source organism: Sylvilagus floridanus (assembly GCA_949820135.1). Taxonomy (NCBI): domain Eukaryota; kingdom Metazoa; phylum Chordata; class Mammalia; order Lagomorpha; family Leporidae; genus Sylvilagus; species Sylvilagus floridanus. Next base: position 59,473,168 of record OX463242.1, read on the forward strand.
AGCAAAGAGGCAACCAATAGATTGTAAGAAAATATTTGCAAACTACGCAACTAATGAAAGATAAATATCCAGAATCTATGAAGAGCTCAAGAAATTCAACAACAAGAAGCAATTCAGTTAAGAACTGACAAAAGACTTGAATTGACATTTTTTTCAATAGAAGAAATTCAAATGGCAAGCAGACATGAAAAAAAGCTCGGGATGATCAGATAACTATCCAGGAGGGAAATATAAATCAAAACCATAATGAGGTTTCACTTTACCCCACTTAGAATTGCTTTCAAAGAGAATTCAACAAACAACAAATGCTGGTAAGGATGTGGGGACAAAAGGTACTCTAATCCACTGATGGTGGGAATGTAAACTGCAGAGGAAACACTCAGCAAAGTAAAGAGGCAACTGACAGACCAGAGAAAATATTTGCAAAGTAAGTAACTGATAAGGGATTAATATCCAGAATTTAGAAAGAATTCAAGAAAATCAATAATGACAAAACAATTAGGAATGACAATAATGACAAAACAGTTAGGAAAAGGGTAAAGGTCTTGAACAAGCATTTTTCAAAGGATAGAATGCAAATATGCAACAAACAAGTGGAAAAATGCTCAGGATCACTAACCAACAGGCAAATGCAAATCAAAACCACAATGAAGATTCACCTCACCCCAGTAGGAATAGCTCTTATACAGAAATCCAAAAGCAATAAATGTGAGGATAGGAGGAAAAGGTACCCTAATCCACTGTTGGTGGGAATGTAAACTAGTATAACCATTGTGGAACATAGTTGGAGATACCTCTAAAATCTGAAAATAGATCTACCATAAACTCAGCTATCCCATTCCTGGGAATTTATCCAAATTGAATGAAATCAGCATATGAAAGAGTGATCTGTACCCCCATATTTATTGCAGCTCAATTCACAATAGCTAAGATATGGAATTAACCCAGATGTCCATGAACTGATAACTGGATAAAGAAAATATATACACACACACATACACACACACACACACTGTGTAATACTATTGCGCTGTAAAAAAGAAGTAAATCTTGTCTTTTGCAACAAAATGGATACAACTGGAAGCCATTATATGTAGTGAAATAACTCAGTTCAAGTAAGGCAAATATTATGTTTTCCCTGATCCATGGTAACTAATCAAGTACAAAAAATATATCTATGAGCAAAATTGGCATTGAGATTTGTTTACAGCCCTGTCTATATTGTTGTGTAACAGTGGTTTTGTTCTTATTACTATTTGTTGAATTACTTACTTAGTATAGATTAAGCTTATGTTTACAAAATAAACCAAAAGTATGTCATTGTAAAAATTAAAAAATAAGGAAGGAGAAGGAGGATGGGGAGTGAGCGGGAAGTATCACTATGCTCCTAAGGTGTATATATATGAAATATATGATGTTCACCTTATATAAGTAAAAATTATTTTAATAATCTATGTACTAGGTTCTCTGCTCAATGTGGTTTATAGTTGTTAAAAAAATAAAACCAAAGTCCCTGTGCTTCAAAACATTCAAATTCTGGAGGGGGAACTTAAGAAATAGCGAATCCTCTGCCTGTGGCACTGGTACCCCAGGTTCTAGTCCTGGCTGGGATGCCGGATTTTTTTCCCGGTCGCTCCTTTTCCAGTCCAGCTCTCTGCTGTGGCCTGGGAAGGCAGTGGTGGATGGCTCAAGTGCTTGGGCCCTGTACCCACGTGGGAGACCAGGAGGAAGCACCTGGCTCCTGGCTTCGGATTGGCACAGTGTGCTGGCCATAGCGGCTATTTGGGAGGTGAACCAATGGAAGGAAGACCTTTCTCTCTGTCTGTCTCTCTCACTATCTAACTCTGCCTGTCAAAAAGAAAAGAAAAGAAAAGAAAAGAAAAGAAAAGAAAAGAAAAGAAAAGAGAGGAGAGGAGAGGAGAGGAGAGGAGAGGAGAGGAGAGGAGAGGAGAGGAGAGGAGAGGAGAGGAGAGGAGAGGAGAGGAGAGGAGAGGAAAAGGTCCCTATGATGCTAACAGTCTACTATTAGTCATAAACAAGTAAGAAGTTGTCTTAAGATCATGATAAATGCTGTGAAGGCTGTAACAGCATAGCATTATTAAACAAAATGATTTGAACAGGGATGAGGCTACTGAAGTATCCATCTCTATTTTCTGGTTCTCGATGGCTATCGCATTAACCTATACAAAGCTAGCTGATTTCAAATTCATGGCTTAATATGTATCAATTTATGGCTTAATTCACATGGTATACCTTTCATTACATATTGGGTCAACATTTAATTGTGTGTGTGTATGTAAACTAGTGTAAGAGACAAATAGATAAATAAGTAGATAAATTAGACTATGTACAGATGTATGAATAGGTATATTAATAAATTTATTGCTATTTTATTTACCACAATTAAATTGAAAACTTGAAAATTTCTAAATTTGTCTTCTAGTTGTGATTTTTCTCTATGGCACACAGTATACTCAAGTAATTCTTTGAATTAGTAGAAATTCCTTCAACTCATTTTAAGCCCACCATTTTTGATATTCTGATAGCATAACTATAGAATATTTTTAATAACTAATACTCTCATCATTGATTCTTCAAGCAGCTGCACAGAGAGTGCATATTATATACTGTGCAAACTTGAAGAGATTCTCTTTCACCCCTTTCTGAAGCTAAATGAGAATGCTAATTAACAGTTAGTTCAGTCATGAACAGTGCCCTAGGGTTGTTGCTTTCTTTGGTAAGATAAATGAATACACATTTTAAAGTCATCTGAATTTTTAAAACGTGAGTATAATTGCATTTCTCGATTTTATTTTATAAATGATTTGAACATTTATTCAGCATTCTGGAAACAGTCTTGAAAAACTTTAAGTCCGTCTTGTTGCAGAGTCGATGTATTCAATTTGGCCATTATCCGTACTTATTTTTTTAAAAAAGTAAACAACAGTTTTTGACTGTCACATAGGTATAGTGATTTGAGAAGCTATAATTCTAAATATGTGGTGCTATGATACTGAATCCAGGGATGTTAATTATTATGTACAATGAATATTGGTATTGTGACTGACAATTTTTTTTACCTAGAAACCTTTAATTTAAGATATACAAACTTTATGCATTTCATATATGCAAAATTAGGAACAAAGTGATTCTTGTTACTCTACCCTTGCTACTGCCAGCATTCCTACCATTCTTCCTCCTCCCTCTCCTATTCTCATTCCTGTTTTTACAAAGCTTTATTTTCAGTTAACTTTATACTCATAAGATTAACCCTACATTAAGTAAATAGTTCAACAAATACTATGACAAAAAAAACCCTGTTTCTCAACAGTTGAGACAAGTGCTGTTCAAAATCATCCCATCTCAAAATATCAATTTCACTTCTTTTTTTTTTTAATTTTTTTATTTTTTTGACAGGCAGAGTGGACAGTTAGAGAGAGAGACAGAGAGAAAGGTCTTCCTTTTGCCGTTGGTTCACCCTCCAATGGCTGCCGCGGTTGGCGCGCTGTGGCCGGCGCACCGCGCTCATCCAATGGCAGGAGCCAGGTGCTAGGTGCTTTTTCCTGGTCTCCCATGGGGTGCAGGGCCCAAGCACTTGGGCCATCCTCCACTGCACTCCTGGGCCACAGCAGAGGGCTGGCCTGGAAGAGGGGCAACCGGGACAGAATCCGGTGCCCCGACCGGGACTAGAACCCGGTGTGCCGGCGCCGCAAGGCGGAGGATTAGCCTGTTGAGCCACAGCGCCGGCCCAATTTCACTTCTTTTTTTTTTTTTTTTTTTTTTTTTTTTACAGGCAGAGTGGACAGTGAGAGAGAGAGACAGAGAGAAAGGTCTTCCTTTTGCTGTTGGTTCACCCTCCAATGGCCGCCGCAGCCAGTGCGCTGCGGCCGGCGCACCGCACTCGTCCGATGGCAGGAGCCAGGAGCCAGGTGCTTTTCCTGGTCTCCCCATGGGGTGCAGGACCCAAGCACCTGGGCCATCCTCCACTGCACTCCCGGGCCACAGAAGAGGGCTGGCCTGGAAGAGGGGCAACCGGGACAGAATCCGGCGCCCCGACCGGGACTAGAACCAGGTGTGCCGGCGCCGCAAGGCGGAGGATTAGCCTGTTGAGCCACGGCGCCGGCCCCCCAATTTCACTTCTATAGACTACTTTTTACGCACTCTGTTACCACTGATCAGAGAAAACATAGAGTATTTGTTGTTTTGGAACTGGCTTATTTCAATAAGTATAATGGTTTCCAGCTGCATCCATTATGTTACAAACAACAGAATGTCATTTTTTACCACTGTGTAATATTCCATTGTGTAAATATACCATAAATTCTTTATCCAGTCTTCAGTTGATGAACATCTGAGTTGACTGCATATCACAGATATTGTGAATTGAGCTGCAATATACATGGGAGTACAGGCAACTTTTTCATATGCTGATTTCTTTTCATTGGAGAAAATTGCCAGGAACAGGATGGCTGGGTTATATGATTGGTCTATATTCAGCTTTCTGGGAAGTATCTCCATACTTTTTTCTACAGTGCCTGTAGCAGTTTACATTCCCACTACCAGTGGATTAGGGTATTTTTCCCTCACATCCTCACCAACACTTGTTTGTTGAATTCTCTTTGAAAGCCATTCTAAATGGATGAAGTGAAATGTCATTGTGGTTTTGATTTGTATTTCCCTGATGGCTAGTGATATGAGCATCCTAAGCATTTTTCATGTGTCTATTGGCCATTTGAATTTACTGTCTCTTAAAAAAAAATGCCAGTTTAACTTTTTTGCCCTATTCTTAACTGGATTGCTTGTTGTTGAATTTCTTGAGGTCTTCATAGATTCCGGTTAGTAATCCTTTCTTAGTTGTATAGTTTACAAAAGTTTTCTCACAATCTGTTGTTCGCCTCTCTGCTGAGTGTTACCTTTTTAGTGCATTTTTAATGTCTTCTATTCCTTTCTTTAATGTTTTATAATTTAATCATAGAGATCTTTGACATCCTTGGTTAAATTTATTCCGAGGTATTTAATTCTTTGTACCTATTTTGACTGGGATTGATCTTAGAAGTTCTTTCTTAGCCATGGCATTGTCTTTTTATGCATAGGCTATTGATTTTTCCTTATTGATTTATATCCTGCCACTTTACTAAACTCCTTTCTGAGTTCCAGTAGTGTCTCAATAGAGCCTTTTGGATCCCCTATATGTAGAATCATGTCATGTGCAAATAGGGATAGTCTGACTTCCTCTTTTCCAATTTGTATCCCTTTGCTTTTTCTTGCCCAATGGCTCTGGCTAAAACTTCCAGGACTATATTAAATAGCAATGGTGAGAGTAGGCATCTTTGTCTGGTTCTGGATCTTAGTGGGAATGCATCTAATTTTCCCCTGTTCAATAGGATGCTGGTCGTGGGTTTGTCATGAATTTCCTTGATTAAGTTGAGGAATGTTCTCTCTATAATCAATTTGCATAAGGTTTTCATCATGAAAGGATGTTGTATTTTATCAAGTGCTTTCTCTGAATTTATTTATATAATCATATGGTTTTTATTCTTCAGTTTTTTACATGATGTATCACATTTCTTGATTTTCAAATGTTGAATCATCCTTGCATACCAAGGATAAATCCCACTTGGTGCAAGTGATTGACCTTTCTGATGTGTTGTTGGATTCAATTTGGCTAGTGCTTTGTTGAGGATTTTTGTATCTATGCTCATGAGGGAAATTGGTCTGTAGTTCTCTTTTCTCAGTTGTATCTTTTTCAGGTTTAGGAATTAAGGTGATGCTGGATTCACAGAAAGCGTTTGAGAGGATTCCCTCCCCTTCAATTGTTTTGAAAAGCTTGAGAAGAATCGCAAATAGTTCTTCTTTAAAAGTATGGTGTAATTTGCAGGGAAGCCATACAGTCCAAGGCTTTCTTTTGTTTTCAGGGTCTTCCTTACTGATTCAATCTCTGTCTCGGTTGTTGATCTGCTTAAGTTTTCTACATCTTCATGGCTTAATTTTGGTAGATTTTATGTGCCCAGGTATCTATCCATTTCTTCTAGACTTCCCAAAATTTACCGGCGTAAATTCTTTATAGTATTTCCTGATGATTCTTTTTATTTCTGTGGTGTCTGTTGTTACATTTTCTCTATCTTCTCTGATTTTATTGATTTGGGTTTGCTCTTCTTTTTTTGGATAATTGGGCAAATAGTAAATCAATTTTATGTATTTTTCTTTTTTAAAAACTCTTCATTTCAATGATCTTTGTAACTTTTGTTTAAATTGTCTTTTTTCTTCTCAAATTTTAAATATTTAATTTCGCCTAAAATTTTGGGTTCACTTTGCTGTTTTTCTATGTACTTGAGATGCGATGGTAGATTGTTTTATATGGTACACTTCCAATTTATTGATGTAGGTACCAGTTGTTATAAATTTTTTCTCTTAACAATGTTTTTACTGTATCCCATAAATTTTGACATGTTGTATTGTCTTTAGCTGATTACAGAAATTTTTTGCATTCTCTTTGATTTATTCTATGACTTACTGTTCATTCAGGAGCATGATGTTCAGTCTCTATGTGTTTGCATACATTCTAGAGATTCTTGGGTTGTTGATTTCCAGCTTTATTCCATTATGGTCAGAGAAGATGCATGGTATGATTTTAATTATTTTTTAATTTGCTGAGAATTGCTTTATGGCCTAGCATGGGATCTATCCTAGAGAAAGTTGCATGCACTGATGAGAAGAATGTGTATTCTGCAACTGTAGGGTGAAAAGTTCTGTAGATATTAGGTCCATTTGGTCCATAATATTGATTATCTCCGTTGTTTCTTTGTTGATTTCTGTCTGGTTAATCTGTCAATTGTTGAAAGTGGTGTACTGAAGTCCTTTGTTACTATTGTGTTAGCATCTATATCTCCCTTTATATCCATTGACATTTCTTTTAAATAGCCAGACCCTGTAATTGGGTGCATATATGTTTATTATAGTCACATCATCCTGTTGAATTGATACCTTATTCATTACATAGTATCCTTCTCAATCTCTCTCTCTCTCTCTCTCTCTCTCTCTCTCTCTCTCTCTCTCTCTCTCTCCTCTCTTTTTGCCAGGCAGAGTTAGACAGTGAGAGAGAGATAGAGAGAGTTATAGACAATAGAGAGAAACAGAGAGAAAGGTCTTCTTTCCAAATGGTTGCTACGGCCAGCGTGCTGGGCCAATCCGAAGCCAGGAGCCAGGTGCTCCCTCCTGGTCTCCCATGTGGGTGCAGGGCCCAACCATTTGGGCCATCCTCCACTCCCTTCCTGGGCCACAGCAGAGAGCTGGACTGGAAGAGGAGCAACCAGAACAGAATCCGGTGCCCCAACCAGGACTAGAACCTGGGGTGCTAGTGCTGCAGGTGGAGGATTAGCCAAGTGAGCCATGGTGGAGGCCCTTCTCCATCTCTTTTAACTGTTTTTATATTAAACTCTATTTTGTCTGATATTAGGATGGCTATACCAGTTCTTTGTTGCTTTCTGTTAGCATGGAATATCTTTTTTCATCTTTTCACTTTCAGTCTGCATGTATCTTTGTTGGTAAGATATGTTTCTTGTAGTCAGGAAATAAATGTCTTATTTTTTAACCATTCAGCCAGTCTGTGTCTTTTAACCAGAGAGTTGAGGCCCTTTACATTCAAAGTGACTATTGATATGTAATGACTTGGCCCTGCCATTTTTCAAGAAATATTCTTATTATTTACTGAGAGTTTCCTTTGCACTTTTGCTGGGAGATTTTTCTGCCTTCATACTCTTTCATAGTGATGACTATGTTTCTGTGTGTAGCACATCCTTAAGTATATTTTTAAAGCTGTATGAGGAGTGAAAAATTCTTTCAATTTCTGTTTGTTCTGGAAGGTCTTTATTACACCTTCATTCACCTTCATTCATAAGAGAGCTTTGCAAGGTACAGTATTTGGGGTTGATAGTTTTTTAAGACATCCAAGTAGAGGAAGCACACAAGATACATTCCAAGTTTTTTGGAATATAACTTGCCATTCTCTCCTAGCCTCTTCTAATGAGTAGTTATTTATGAGTCTAATTGGAGATCCTCTGAAAGTAATTTGTTTTTTCTACTGTGCATATTTTAGAATATTTTCTTTATGTTTTACTGTTGAAAATTTAATTACATTGTATTGTGGTGAAAATCTTGTCATGTGTATTAGGAGTTTTGTGTTCCTTTCTTTCTCCAAATTGGATAATGTTTTCTGTTGTACTTCATTAAATTGGCCTTCTAGTCCATTCTCTCTTTCCATGCCTCAGGAACTCCTAGGACCTATGTGTTGGGTCATTTGACAGTATCTCATAAATCTCCACTGTTTTTAATTTTTCTAATTTTTTCTTCTTCCTTCTTTCTCCTTTCCTTCTCCTCCTCCTCCTTCTTCTTCTTCTTATTTTTGGTGTGATTGGAAAATTTCCAAAGTTTTGTCTTCTAGATCATTTATTCTTCTGCCTCATGAACTCTGTTGTTAAGGCTTTTCGCTGCATTTTTATTTGATTGATTGAATGTTTATTAAATTCTTCATTTCTAATGTTTCATTTTGATTTCTCTTTAAAATCTCAATTTCATGGGAAATAATTTTTTCATGTCATGAATGGATTTCCTTAATTCATGGATTTGTTTCTGATTGCTTCTTACTAATCCTATGATTAATCGTTAGAAAACTGTTTCAGGCATTTGCTCAATCTCTTCATCTTCACATTCTAATATTGAAATGTGTTATTTTAGGGGGGTGTCATGTCGTCCAGCTTATTCTTGATTCTTGAATGTCTATGTTTATTTTTAGGACTTTGTGGAGGAGATATTTGTTTTTTTTTTTTTTTTTTTTTCCTTTCATGGCTTTTATCATTGAAGTATGCTTCTGTGGCTTAGTGGAATGTCTGATCTTTCAGTGAATACCCAGAGGTGTATGCTGGTTGTGGCCAGGGATCTGTGGTCAGTGCTCCAGGGTGGGGCAACTATTGAGGATGACAAACAATTTGGGTGTAGTGGATCTCCTCTTTTTTATCATAAGGATGGGTTTGATCAGCTCTGTTGCTGTAGACACACCCTCACCTCCTCTCTTCCATGGTGAGCAATGCCCAGATGTTAGCACATAGTGGGTGTAATACTTATCCATGCTGCTGTAAAAACTGCACAAAGGATCTATTAAGTCCTCAATGTGAGCTTGTATCCCATTGCAATGACATACCCAGGGAAATAAGGGAGCCCCAAGTGTGTGAAGCCACTCACGTGATTGCCCAGAGAACTTGCTACACCCTGTTCCGTCTCCTGCATTCATAGTGTTCCTACAATATGAACACATACAGTTTCCACAGTCATAGGATGCCAAGGATCCATTCTGCTCCCACCCATATTAGTCTGTCCTGTTTACACAGAGGCAGAGATGCTCCCAAAGCTGGCTGCATGTGGGTGCTTGGGCTAAGCAATTTGAGCCTCAGAGCCTGTGATGTGTTGGTAGCCTGAGGGCACTTTACAGTTTTAGATTTCACATATGAGTGAGATTACACAGTTCTGGATGTTTTGTATTTGGATTATTTCACTGAATATAATAGCTCCTTGTTCTATGTCTGTCATTGCTTTTTAATGACTCTTATTGTGTGTGTGTGTGTGTGTTTGTGTATGTGTGTATATATACACACTACACTTTCTTCATTCATTTCCGGATGGGCACTTATATTACCTCAGTTTGTTAGCTGTTGTTAACAGTGTTACAATAAACATGAGAATGCAGATGTCTCTAAATAGACTGATTGCATTTCCTTTAGATATATACCCAATAGTGGGAATTTTGAATTTTACAATAGTTCTACTTGTAGCTTTTTGAGTAACCTCCAAAATGTTTCAGTAACTAATCATTTTTATGACCACCAACATAAAGATATTTTTTTAAAAAAAGAAAAAGATGACATGGGAAGAATAATTAATCAATTAATTCATAACATGATTATTTCTCAGGATATATTATTAGGCTTCCTTTTCAGTTGGTGAGAAGTTTTCCCAAATATAAATATATTTAGACAGTTATTTGAAAGGTAGAGTTAGAGATGGAGAGGTAGAAAGAGAAAGATATACTGATTGATCTTCTACTTCATTCACTGAATGTGATACTTACTTTATGACTCAGCTTTATAGTGCCTCCAGTTTGAATAACTTGTAAATGCTGACACTAGAATTTTAACCCATGTACTCTGGTAACAGATGTTATTTTTACTATTAAATGTGACTGCCTCCATATGATAGCACTTCAGTAAAGACAAAGTCTAATATGTTAGAAATATTTTCCTAAATGTATTGTAGTACAATATAAATAATCTTACTTACTTCTGAAAATGACATATCACATCATTAATGCACACATTCATTCAAGTTATTCTCTGGATGCTTAGCAATTTCTGGGTAACTAAGTTCTGAAGATGTATTTAAGAAAGAAAAATGGGGTTTATGCTCTTGCACTGTAGCATTTTACCATAGGTATTTGCAGTTATTAGTAAAGTTGTATAGTTTTTTTTAAATAAATGTTAAGTTCTTTCACAAATCCAGATGACTTAGAACAGAATACTTTCAAATAGTGGTAAAGTTCACAAAAACACTTATTACCTCTCTGAAGGGTATAATTTACTCTAAATTTTAAGAAATTTCAAAGATATGAAGCAAACAGCTTTTACTAAGAGTAAAAGAATGTATTATTCTGTTAAGTCTATACTTCTCTTAGGTCTTAGCACTTGGTCAAGTCACTTATCTTACCAGAAAAACGAGAGCTGGAAGGCAAGATTTTCCTTAACGATATTTTCTGTTGTATACGTAGATAGTGGTTTTTCGATCAGAAAACTAGGTATAAATGTGAAATGGACAGAATTTGAGGGAAATGAAGAAAGAGGTTTACAAGGAAGCTATTTACTGGTCCTAAGTATATTCTCCATTTTTAGCTTGAAACTTGAAATGAGGGCACTTGACCTAGTGTAAGACACCAGTTAAGAGGCCCATGTCCTCTGTTCCTGAATCTGGCTTCCTGATAATGCAGACTCTGGGAGACAGTGGAAATGGCTCAAATGATAGGGTTCCTGCACCTAAGTGGGACCTGCAATGAGTGCTTAACTTCTGCCTTTGTCCAGGCTATTGTAGTTATTTAGTGAGTAAACCGATAGATAAGCTAGATCTCTCTCTCTCTCTCTCTCTCTCTCTCTCTCTTTCTCCCATAAATAACTTTTTAAAAATTAAAAAAATTAATAAAGTATATTCTTGAAGCAAAACTTGTGCTGCTGGCAATAGCATGCGTGAACACTGCTTACTTAATAGGCTCTTGTCTTATTACTACGCCCTGGATCTTTTCATTAGGTTATCGTTTTCCCAGGAAGAAAACTAAAACTTCATCTCCCATCTTCTCCCACTCTTATGTGTTTTGTGTCCAAGACCATGCTCTTGAAGTAATCTTAGTGCTGTGTATGATGTGGGGGTGAGCAGGATAGATAAGCAATCAAACAACTTCTGTTGTACAATAAAAATGATATTGTTGGTTGTTTAGGTATAAACAAATGTGTGAATCAACTAGCACTTAACTCTTAGGCTTAACTGGAGAGAGGGAAAAGATGAGGCAATCAGATGACTTTCCATCAAGCAAAGGACATTGAAGGTGGACCTTAAAGGAATACTTAGAGTTGTATTGAGAAATAAGGTAGAGAAGGCTGGTGCAAGCAGAGTAAACATGGATAGATGAAAGGGTCAGAGCAAATGGCATGCATAGAAACTGATGAAAGTCTTACATGAATGTAACACGTATTATGGGCAATAGAAGCAGGAAGAATGAAAGGAGGCTGAATTCTGAGTGGTTTTGTATTTCCATGTCTGCAGCTAGGGTTAATATACTTATTCCACCATCGCAACACTGTGTGTTGAGAATACTTTCAGAGTTTTTTTTTTTTTTTTTAAAACTAGCACCAATACAAAGGAATCAGAAGAAAGATCATTCAGGCCGGTGCCATGGCTCACTTGGCTAATCCTCCGCCTGTGGTGCCGGCACCCCGGGTTCTAGTCCCGGTTGGGGAGCTGGTTTCTGTCCCAGTTGCTCCTCTTCCAGTCCAGCTCTCTGCTGTGGCCCGGGAAGGCAGTGGAGGATGGCCCAAGTGCTTGGGCCCCGCACCCGCAGGGGCGACCAGGAGGAGGCACCTGGTTCTGGGCCAGTGCTGTGCTCCGGCTGTAGCGGCCATTTGGGGGGTGAACCAATGGAAAAGGAAGACCTTTTGCTCTGTCTCTCTCTCACTGTCTAACTCTGCCTGTCAAAAAAAAAAAAAAAAAGTTATCTCCAGAGGATGGCCCAGGTGCTTGGGTCCCTGCACCCGCATGGGAGACTGGGAGGAAGCACCTGGCTCCTGGCTTCGGATAGGCATAGGTCTGGCCGTAGCGGCCATTTGGGGGGTGAACCAATGGAAGGAAGACCTTTCTCTCTGTCTCTCTCTCACTGTCTAACTCTGCCTGTGTAAATAAATAAATAAAATGAAATAAAATAAAATAAAATAAAATAAATGTTTAAAAAAAGAGATCATGCAGAAAATTTTAATTTCAAGAGTCATCACATTTTTTTTTAAATGTGTGGCTTATTCATTGGACCATCTATGGACTTAAGCTGTGATCCCATGTCCTATACTCTAATTAAGCTCAACAATACCTTTCTTCTTTACCCAGCAACTCAGAACTTTTCTGTTCAGAATTCCTCCAAGTTTCTGCCCCTGTGTTTCTGCATTTTCTGAGGCTTCTCTGGGTCCCCAGATAGCTCCCATTCCACACACTTGCTAGTTCTGCAGGGTGGATCATTGCACTGTTCTTGGTGTCTAAGGTTGTGCACCAAGTAGGACATCCCTACCACACACCCAGTTGTTGGGTATTTGAAAAATTAGGGAAGGGGAGAATAAATTTATGTATGGTTTATAGAAATTCTAACTTATTTAGTATTACACTCATGAAGTCTGATTGTTCATGTTTTGCTTTCATAACAGATATATACATATACACATATTAAAACATCACCTCATCCACTGCGATGCCATTAATATTTCCTACTTTTAGAACAGTTTAAGTAGTTCATTATATCTGGTGATAATATGATACGTAAGATTGTTAACATGTAATAAGCCAGGAATAACATTCAAGGGAAACTTAAAAATTTAATTGTTCACTTTCACATCCTTTTGTTCTAGTGCTACATTTTAAAATGTATTTTTCTATACTTAGGAAAAGAAAAGATGGTTTGGACAGGAGGACTGAATAAAAATAACTTGGAGCACATCTGTATGTTTTGTTCATAACACATAATTGTGTTGATTAAAAAATTTCAAATGAAATAATTCATATGAATAGTTGATTCTCTAAAATGATTTAAAATGAGATTTTGGATATTTTGTATTATTATGTTAATGAATAATGAAACTTCCTCATATAATTTCTACCCCTTAATGGACTGGAGATATTTTAGAGAGGAGAGACAAAACCTTATGACATTTTTGTTGGCATGCAACTGGAATATACTTATTCCAAGAACACTCTGTACTTTTGCTAGTACTTTTCCAACATCTTTGAGAGAATGTCATGATGTCCAATAAAATGATTGCCCTAGTTCCATAGTGGGCAACAGGAAGGGAGATTTTTGATGTTGGTAAGGTCAATTTTTTATCTTTTTTTCCTAAAATTTGTGGTATTCAATATTAATATTTAAATCTCAGAATTCATTGTAGGTTGTGTAAATTATTGTTAGGATGTGTTGCAAATAACAGAAAATAGAAAAAGGGGCAGCTTTAATACATATGAGTTTATTTTCTCAAGCAAAAGAAGTCTAGATGTTGGCAGTGTAGTTCTGTTATATCAGATTCAGAAATAAATAGAGCCCCAGTGCTAAATGTTTCTTTCTCTTTCATTGTTCCTGAACAGCTGGTACTCTAACTGTGGCACTTAGGTTTCACATAGTAGGAAAGAAAAAATCAAGTGGGAAAGTAACTCTTCCTCTATGTTAACATTTATCTGGGCGCATTATTGTCACCGAATATAGAAGTGCCCTGTTATCATGAAGGCAGGAATGGAGTTTTAGGTCATTCACTGCCCATATTTTTCATAGTATATGCCTACCTTCATATTGTGAAGATACTGGGTTGTATAAATTTAAACTAATAGGTAGAGAATGCACATACTACTCTATTTTCTTCATCTGTATTGTAGTCCAATGTTGTTTATATTTTTTTTTACCTTTAACTCATAAATAGATTCAAAGCATATGTGTAGATATTTGCAATAAATTTGGATAATTTACTTATAAATAGATTAAAAGCATATGTGTAGATATTTGCAGTAAATCTGGACAACTTATGGTGGAAAGGTACCTAGTCAACATTTCTGCAACTATAAAACAAGAAAAAACAATTCCTTTTACTTAATCAATTTTATCTGCGTTTGCAGCATTTATTAGTAGCCCATCATCATATCAAAATGTATTGATTATTTTTGAGCAGGTGTTAGGGGAGAAAAAGAGAATGGGAAGGAGGATGCATCAGAGAAACCTCCCAAATCCTGGCTGTTCAGGTTCAAAATGAAGACCCTGGAACGCAATCTAGGGCTGCCACATGGGTGGCAGGAACACAGTTACTTGAGCTATTAACTGCCAGCAGGAAGCTGGAATCTGGAGACAGAGCAGGTATCAAACCCAGATATTCCAATATGGATTCCTAGGTTAAATGTGACTTTATTCCTTTTTAAATGTCATTAGGCATTTAGTTCATGGGGCCAGCATTGTGCATAGCAAGTTAAGCTGCCACATGTGACATGGCTTTTCTATGTGCCACTTCCAATCCAGCTTCCTGCTAATGCACCTGGGAAAGTAGTGAAAGATAGCCCAAGTCGATGGGACACTGAACCCACATGAGAGACTAAGGTGGAGTTCCAGGTTCCTGGCTTGGGCCTGGCCCAGCCTTGGCCATTGTGGCCATTCGGGGATTGAGCCAGCAGATGGAAGATTTCTCTGTCTCTCCCCTTCCCAATCTCTTCCCCCTCCCCACCTCTTGCTTTCCCTTGCTATGCCTTTCAAATAAATAAATATTAAACAAAACCACACACACGAAGAATACAGTTCAGGTGAATTCCTTACCAGTATATGAGTATATTCTTGTACTTCTAGCTTGCTAAGCATTTTTTTTAAATTAATTTATAATGGCTATTGAATTTCAGCAAATGATTTTTGTCATCCATTAAGAAGATCATATTTTTCTTTTAATTTATTATAGTACTAAATTATATTAAAACTCCTAATATTGAACAATTCCTTCAATTCTTGGATGAAGTCCCCTAGCTCAAGATGTATCATTCTTTTAATACTTAGCTAAATTTCATTGATTAATATTTTACTCATTTCTTTTATATCAAAGTAAATTTAATGTGTACTCTTTTTACTTTCTGTATTGTGACATGTTGGAGTTAAGGTTGCGATGTTTCTATATTTTTAAGTGCTATGTACTAATGTAAATAATATAAGAAATACATGAGGGGTTTTCAAAAATTCATAGTAAATATTTATTGTGAAAAATATACACATGAATTTCATTTTTAGTACCAAAACAGACAGAACTTTTAACTGTATTTCACAAATTTTTAAAGTAATACATAATTTTAACAAATATTTTGTGCTAGTTGATGGATGTAGGTTTCATTCATTGATGTATCAATATATTTAGGTTATATACGATTTTCATTGAGGTTTAAGCAGTGTGTTTTCAGAAGTATGAGTATGTAATTTTTTTCTTTTATGATGTTTTAAATCATTTTCTAATGTGGTACTATAAATGTTTTGTTGTTTATGTGCTTTATGTAAATAACTTTTTCCATCTTTGCCAAATGAACAAGATATATTTTATAGAGTATTTGAAAGAATTTACTTTACTGAAGTTACTGTGTTAAAAATGTTAATGTTTATAATAGAGATAAAAGGGGAAATATGAAGTGCATCCCTCTACATTTAAAAATAATTATTTGAAAGACAGAGTTACAACGAAGGGGAAGGAGAGACAAAGAAAAAGAGATATCTTCCATTTGCTGGTTCACTCCTCAAATGATCGCCAAATCAAAGCCAGGAGCCAGGAGCTTCTTCCAGATTTCCCATGTGGGTACAATGGCCCAAGCACCTGGGCCATGTTCTACTACTTTTCTCAAGTACATTAGCAGGGAGCTCAGTTGGAAGTAGAGCAACCAGGTCTGGAAATGGTGGCCATATGGGATGCCAGCATCATAGGGATCAGCTTGATCCATTACACCACAAAGCCTGCCCCATCCCTCTAAACAATCTATTTATTTATTTTAGAGCCAGACAGAGAATTCCCATACACTGGATTATTGCCCAAAACCTGTCCATGACTACAGCTGGAACAGGCTAAAACTGGGAACTGGGAATATAATCCAGGTCTTCCACATGGGTAGCAAGAACCTAGTTTCTTGAACCATCAAGGCTACTGCCCTGAGTCCACATTAGCTGGAAGTTGGAGTCAGGTGCCAGAACTGAGTAGCAAATCCCAGGACTCTGACACAAGATGCAAGCATCTTAACCAATATCCTTACGCTAGTTAAATGCCTGTCCCTGAGCTACATTATTTTTGTTGATAATTTTTATTTTTCTTAAAGAATGCTTAGGCTGATTTTATACTTTTTGTTTCCGTTATACTTTCATTAGATTACACATTTTTCTTTTAGTATCACTGAGGAAACATTGTATATAGTATCACTGAGGAAATATTGTATATAGTTCATATTTAAATACAGAATAATTTCAGTACCTGTTTCCTTATTATCCAAAATGTCATAAGCAGAAGAATTCATTCTGTTTTTATTATTTTCTTTTCTTTTGGTTTTTAGTTTCATTGCATTTATAACTGAAAATAAAATATTTGTAATATTTTCTTTAGGAAATTGAGATTTTCTTGTCTTATGCATGTACTTTTTATAAATGTTCCTCTAGCATTAGAAATAATATCTTTTTTGTCCAGGGAATAATTTTTCTCTTCATATACCTGGCTGTGAAATCATGTTGTTTTTATTCACATACACTATATCCTAAGGTATTTTTTATGGTTATGATCTAACATTTTATAGGAGTTCTAAGCTATAATTCACCATCATAGAGTTTTATATCTCCCTCCTTATAGGCTGTGCAGCTCTCTGTTTATATATCTCAATGTTGTACTTTTAATTGATGTATAAATGTCAATAGCTATTAAATTTTCTTGGAAAACTATATAATATAAAAGAAAAATATTGTCTTGCTCAATTATCAGTGTTGTACTACTTCATTGAACTGTTACCTACATGTTAGCATTAATTAAACTTATTAAGGTATTGATCAATTAAGGTTCAGATATGTGCATGTGGAGCTTGTTAGAGTATTTTGGCTGGCACCATGGCTCACTTGGCTAATCCTCCACCTGCAGCGCCAGCACCCCAGTTTCTAGTGCCGGATGTGGCACCGGGCACTAGTCCTGGTTGCTCCTTTTCCAGTCCAGCTCTCTGCTGTGGCCCAGGAGGGCAACGGAGGATGGCCCAAGTGCTTGGGTCCTTGCACCTGCATGGGAGACCGGGAGGAAGTACCCGGCTCCTGGCTTCAGATCTGCGCAGTGCCGGCCATAGCAGCCATTAGGGGAGTGAACCAAAGGAAGGAAGACCTTTCTCTCTGTCTCTCTCTCACTGCCCATAACTCTGTCTCTCTCTCTCACTGTCTAACTCTGCCTAGCAAAAAATAAAAAAAAAAATTAAAGTATTTTTATCATGTAACATTACTAAGAATTTCAAGTGTGATTAAAAGAGCAACCTGCTATGTAGGATATAATAATTATATTTCAAATATCAATGATGATTTTATTTGTTTCTTCCTACATAAACAGGTTAAGTGAGATTATTTTTAATAAAATATGGATACAATTCATTTAAGTTGCAGTAGCCTTCACATATAATTCCATGCTCTTTTGATGGGTGTCTGATACTTAAATCTGATGATTCAATTATTTATTCATTTTAGTATATTTAAAAATACTATGTAAGAAAGTATCTGTGTTTTAAATAAAATACTAGAATTGCTTTCAGAGAACCAAGCTAAATAGACACAGTGACTTTGGAAACCTAAAAAAATAATTTTGTTTATTATAAACATACATTTTATTTAATAACCGGAAATTTTTCTTCAAGAAAAGGCTCTTTAAACCAAATAAAAAGTAATTTTATACTGTGAGAACTTGCTTCTTTGTACAAAATTTGAACTAAACATATAGTTGGTTGGAATTTTTATACATTAAAAATCCTGAAGTTTAGGGGCTGGCCTTATGGAGTAGCAAGTTAGGCTACCTCTTACAGTACTGGCTTTGCCACTTCCAGTTCAGCTCCCTGATAGTGTGCCTTGAAGAGCAGTGGAAAATGGCCCAAGTGGTCGGGTCCTTGCACTCAGAGGGGAATCCCAGAGTAAGTGTCTTGTTTCCTGGTTCTGGCTTTGGCCTGATCCAGGTCCAGCCATTGCAGCCAGTTGGGGAGTGAACCAGTGGTTGGACAATCAATCTCTCTCTGTGTCTCTCTCTCTGTATTTCAAATAAGTAAATAAATCTTTCAAAAATTCTAAAGTTTCATATATTAATCTGCAAATAAATATACAGATGTGCTTCAATTCTTATTTTGACTTTTTAAAAACATTTCAATTCCATCGTTTCAATGCCATATTACTTGTTAAAGTGATCAGTTTAAGTTCATGGTTGATCATAATGATAGGATTAAGTGTCAAATGGATCACATAAACAAGACCAGTGTCTGCTAATACTGACTGATAGAATTAAAAAGGAGAGAAAGATCCTACATGGGAAGCAGGATACACAGCAGACTCAGAATGGCAAATGCCCTAAACAGCACTCTGGCCTCAGAATCAGCCCTTAATGCATTTGGATCTGGCTAAAAAGCCCATCAGAGTTTCTCATGCATGGAAAGCCAAGACACGCTGGCAAAAAAAAAAAAATAAAATAAAATAAAATAAAATCTCTGTGAGTGAGATCCCAGTGGAAAGAACAGGCTATCAAAGAAGGCAGTACCTTTCTCTGAAGGGAGGAGAAAACTTCCACTTTGAATGTGGCCTTGTCTAAATAAGATCGGAGTTGGTGAACTCAAGAGGCTTCCATAGCCTTGGCAGCTCATGACAAGAGCCTCGGGTGATTACTGACGTCATAAATAAGAGTGTCAAATTGTTAAATCAACAACAAGATTCACTGTGCACCTGCTCCCCATGTAGGACCTCTGTACTTAATGTGTTGTACTAGGCAAATTAATGTTAAAACTACTACCCAAACGGTGCTCTATACTTTGTGTGTCTTTGTGGGTGCAGTTTAATGAAATATTTACTTAGTATATATTAAGTTGATCTTCTGTATATAAAGATAATCGAAGATGAATTGTGATGAAGAATAGGATAGGAGAGGGAGTAGGAGATGGGATGGTTGCGGGTGGGAGGGAGGTTATGGGGGAAAACTGCTTAATTCAAAAGTTGTACTTTGGAAATTTATATTTATTAAATAAAAGTTAAAAAATTCAATCAACAAGTACAGTTTCATTATCACCATCAAGTTTGGGATCATCACCATCACCATTTTTTAACATATTGTAGAAAATAAAAACAAAACTACTGGAAAAGAAGACTCCTGAACTATTTCTGATTTGTAAATGTGACATACTTATGGGAATATATCTCTGCTAAAAATGTTAGTAGTAATATTATTAATGTCTATTGATAATATTGTTACCACTTTGTGTGAGATTTTGAGCAAGAAAGCAAAGAAAATGTGTATAAGATTTGGCATGAGATTGGTTTTTTTTAGTTAGCCAATACTTTGATAGCGCTATGTGTGATGGCTGTTACTAGTATATTCCAATCCCATTTATCTGACTCAAGCTTCTGATGGTGGTATTCATATTGTCAAGCTAATTTTGAAGAGGAGCAACCTGAGGCATTGAGAGTGTAGGTAACTTACTCAAAGTTTCAAGCTTTAGTGGCTGAACCAAGGTTCGGATCTGGGCAGTTGTAGTGAGGAGGTTGGCCCATTAAATTCTGGGTGAGGCTGCCTCTGAGCTCTGGTGTAGGTTCTGTTTCCTAGGTCTTAGGTGAATTTAGCTAGGTTCACTAATCACTGATGATGCTTTACATCATCAGCCATAAATGAGAAAATATAAGAGCAGGAACCAGAGTGCTGCTATTTTTTTAAGATTTATTTATTTATTTATTTGAGAGGTAGAGTTAGAGAGGAAAGGGAAAGGTCTTCCATCTGCTCGTTCCCTCCCCAGATGGCCCCAACAGCTGGAGCTGAGCCAATCAGGAACCAGGAGCTTCTTCCAGGTCTCCCATGTGGATGCAGGAGCCCAAGCACCTGTGCCATCTTCCACTGCCTTCCAGGCCATAAGCAGAGAGCTAGATCAGAAGTGGAGCAGCCAGAACATGAACTAGCACTCATATGGGATGCTGGCTCTGCAGGTAGAAGCTTAGACTACTATGCCACAGCACCAGCTCCGGGATGTTTGTTTTGATGATTATACAAAAACTATTGACCATATATGTTTGAAGTCCAATAAATAATTAACATTTCTTTTTATTTTGATACATTTCTAGAATTTATTAGAAATCTGTAAGTCAGTTCATTTTATTCTAGTTATGGATGGCAACATCAGTGCTATTTCTATAAGTATGCACTGTACTACCTTAAAAAAAAGTTTATTTGTTTGAAAGACAGAATTACAAAGAGAGAGAAGAAGAAATAGAGATAAAGATCTTCTGTCTGCTGTTTCACTCTCCAAATGATTCCAGTAGCCAAGGTCTGGACTGGGCTGAAGCCAGGAACCTAGAACTCCATACTGGTCCTCAATATGAATGGCAGGGGCCCAAGTATTTGGCCCTCTTCCACTGCTTTTCCAAGTGCATTATACACTAAGTGAATGTTACATATTATCTAAGGTCTATTTTTTTTTAATTTAAAGCTCTATTTCAATAGAAATATACCAAAAATCCAAAATCAATCCATGATGCAACCGATACTGGGTTTCATGGGAACATAAAATGGAATGAGATGTGGTCCTTGCACACATGATGTTCACAATCAAAGGGAAATGGCTATTTCCTTAACTCAAAATCACATCACTCTGAATAATGCTTAGGCAAGATTTAGGCAGGGGTCTAAAGCACACGTAGAGGTTAACATTTTATTAATTGAAATACTCTTGGTTTCACACAAAAGAACCTGTGAGCTTTGAATATAGTTAAGAAAAATCATGTAGGCTAACCAAAAGGATGAAGACCAATCTCCCGTCCCCAGTCTTCAGAAGTAAAATTCTTTTCAGAGAAATAAATCATATTTAAAAACTGTTAGAGATTGAAGTTCCCACTTTCTCCATTTCCCAGTGTCTTCCTTGCTCTGTCCCTCCACGGTTTTCCCATCTGATCTCCCAAAGCTGCTTTTCTCTGCAGACACACTGGCCCAGACATTCCAATATGATGCTGCTTGGGTACAACTCTTACATTTTTATCTGCTTAGTTTCAGCCATAGGTCCTATGCTATTGGAGTTCCAATTCTACAGAGCATCTGGTGGAAAGAAGGAGGAAGCAGAGAATACCGTCTTCACCCTGTTTTAGTTAGGTGTCTGTTCAAAAGATCATATGTAGGCATTTGAGCTATCATAGTAAATACAAGGACTTGCCTTTGAGAACTGTGTATTTTCCTGGGTTAGGAACAACAGAAAATAAGTTAGCATACACAGCAAATATAACAGTTAAGAAATTTGTTGGAGGGGCTGGTGCCATGGCTCACTTGGTTAATCTTCCGCCTGCAGCGCCAGCATCCCATATGGGCGCCGGGTTCTAGTTCCGGTTGCTCCTCTTCCAGTCCAGCTCTCTGCTGTGGCCCGGGAAGGCAGTGGAGGATGGCCCAAGTGCTCGGCCCCTAAACCCGCATGGGAGACCAGGAAAAGCACCTGGCTCCTGGCTTCTGATTGGCACAGTGCACCAGCCATAGCGGCCAATTAGGGGGTGAACCAACGGAAGGAAGACCTGTCTCTCTGTATCTCTCTCTCACTGTCTAACTCTGTCTGTCTAATAAAAAATAGAAATTTGCTGGAAGGACAATAGTAGAATCAAAAGAGAAGCAGAATATGGGAGACTGGGGCAGGGAGAAAGGAATGGGTCAATAGTAAATAGGATGATTAAGGTTACATTTCAGAAAAGTCTTATAGTGAGAGATTTGGCCAAAGACCTATCTGGGGGAATATGTCTACAATTTTGGAGGTATGTATTGCATAGCAGTTCATTTTGTCATAGATATAAGATACTTGCCCTAAAGAATAGGTTTAAGTTTGTCTACTGGTGGTCAGAATAATAGAACTTTTGAGTTGGAGGAAACAAAGGGAATAAAATAATGAATGCAGGCTCACTTGGGGAATGTCTTGGAATAGAAGGTGTTTGGCTTGTGTTGGCTATGAAGATTGAATTAGTTGAGATGAAGCTGGAAAGTAGATTGGGGTTAGCTATGGGGAGGATTAAATGCCATGCCAAGAATATAAATTCTTCTAAAGTGAAGACAGTCAGCCTATATATCTATCATCTCATGGTTCTGTCTAGAACAATTAATTTAGTTGAAAATATATTTGGGATAGTGAGATTTTCTTCTCATTCCTTATGTAAATATAGATCAGCATGTTTTAAATATATTTTATGTATTTATATTGTCACCAATTAAAAAGCATACACTGAAGTCACTTTGAATTTTACCTCCATCAATCAATAACTATGAGGTCATAGACAAATTACAAAAACTCTTCCAGACTTCATTACATTAGATTGAAAATTTAGATGCTAATGTTTACCTTCGTGAACTGCTAAGATAAATCAATGAAGTGAGGTGTACAAAGTGGTCAAAATAGACACATTAGAAATACCCATCACTTACCTTTTTCTTATATACTCTAGATATATTTTATATCAGTTTATTTCCTTTCAGTTTGTTTTCTTGACTCAGCATGGCAGATTCTATCAATAATAATAAAGTATAGAAAAGCAAATGTTAGTCAAAACTATTTTGCATGTGAGAAAGCTCATGTCTTCAGGGACAAATTCATCAGTGTGTTCACATAACAAACATTAGTTGCACTCTGCCTTTGTGATACAGCTTAGAATGTGAAGATAAATAAAACAAGGTACTTTGCATTCTGGTTTATTAGTCAATGAAAAATAAATTGATAGACAAATCAATAAATCAAAATAACTTCTGTTACCATACTGTACCATACTGCATTTTTCCAACATAACATAAATGTTAGGCAGTTGTATTTATTAAAATTAGGTGTGAACATACTAACTTGGTCTACTGAAATAAGCAAAGCACTGATTATGGGTATAATAATATTAGTAAATTAAAGTGCAAACTGGAAGGTATGTATAAGTGTCAGCTTTCAGAATATGATCCAAAGCCATCAAGCTGGACCCTACAGAACAAACACAAGAAACCCTGAGAATACCAGAGCTTAACAAATACACAATTTCAGTTGCATCTCTTTTGTGAATTTACATAATGAGGCAAATTTGTTTTTGTGACATACAGAGCTTTCTATCATATAAAATCTATTTGTATTTCAGCAGAACAAACTTGCTAAGAAACACTCATCAACTGATTTGTTCTTAATTTTATGAGGCTTTCTGAATTTAATGTTTACCCCTAGCAATTTGTAGTTTTGGTTACAGCATACAGTAGCAGCATGAAAACTTTGTGCACCAAGTCACCATGGGGATGTGAAGTACTCACAGCCAGCCTCCCTTGCTGTTGCTTGCACTGCTCTGCCTAACCCTACAAAAACAAACCAGTCCCAACTTTCTCCTTCCCCATCGCAATGAGTCCCATTTTTACAGAGTCTTTGTATCTTCAAGAATTAAGGAAACTTAATAAACTGTAAATATTCTTAGTGGTCTTCTACCTTTATTAATAGCTGTCAGTTCAATTTGGGATGATTAATTTTGAACCACGAGAGAAACAGACCTGGAAATTAATTTATTTTGAAATATGATATACAACAGGGATGTCTGTATACAGCAAGGAAGTATGAGTAATTGGAAGCATTAGGTTGATCATGTATCAGGGTCTTAAGGGAAAAGGACCCCTGAAAAGAAGGGCAAAAGGGGAATTAAAAAACTTTAACCCTTGGCCAAGGTCTCAGAGTAATTTTGATGTAACAGAATTATGATGATTTATGCATATTTCAGAAATACTGGATAATAAAATTATCATATAGCCAAAATAAATATAGCCATGATGTTTATATTTAAATGAAAGGCATCTGGTAATACCATTTCCAGAATCTAAGCTTTTGTAATTTAAAACACATTCCCTGCCTCCCAGTTTCCAGTCACTTAGTTTTACTCCAAATATTTTCTGAAAAATAGAAATGAAGTTATTTTCATAAGTTTGTGTTAAGAACAGAAAGATTTAAATTTACTTTGATGTCAGTCATTCTGGGAAATAGAATACACTGTTTTTCACTGAGCAGTCTCTTCCAGGAATCCATGTAACTATCTAATAAGAACACTTAGGTGAAGAAAATATCTATTGGCTTGATATGCTCCTGAATATTACTTTTACATTTTATGACCTGTCTGCCGTTATATCCTTCTCTTGACTCAGAGAAAGAAGGAATGCTTTAAAATGTGAAAATACACATCTGTTCTGTATGTTGCTTTTAACAAACTGATGCTGTCTGTCACCGAGGAGTTAAAAAATGCAATAACTACACACTCTGTGACAGAATATCTTTTCAATATCTTTTCAGCTTCATCTTATAGAGCAGAGTATTGGGTACAATCTATACCATATTTCATTTTCCCTTGGACTATCAAATAAAACCACAATAGAGAGAACCAAGCAGATCCAGAAAGCCTTTCACGGGATATGTTTATTCTCTCAAAAATTGTTATAGGGATTGTTTATTCTTTTAATATGATGAGGACTAATAGATAATTCTCAACACTTTTAGCTTCCTAGTGAATCAGAATGAGAAATATACATATGATTTTTCATCATGAAAGGCTCCTTGTATTACCAGTATTGTCTCAATGTATACAGGCTACAAATATCAGAACTGAAAATAATTCTCACACAGTCAATAGATCTATTCTTTATCACAGATAATGGTTGTAATAAGAGTAATAATTGTCTACCTACATTTAAAAATTTTTACTATGTATAATTTTGAATGGGGCTATCACCTTCTTGAATCTCCTCTTTCTTAATGCCTGTAGCCCACTGCTCTTCCCCGTGAGTCATGATTTGATAGAACCTAGGCATATGACACAGGGCATCCTTTCGTCAACCTATGGAGAAGACAAGAATTAGGGAGGTATAAACTCTACTGAATGTTAGGTCAGAGATATAAGATTAAAAAGAGATAGAAAAAAGGAGAAAGAATGAGGGCCAATGAATACGGATGGCTCAAAATGCAGAGGAGGTCATTGAGGTAAAGAAGGAAGCAGTTAAAGCTAGTATATTTTGTTAGACCTTTGAACATTACAGAGCTGCTTAACTTTGTGGGAGAGGATAGAGCTTCTAGATTGCATTTTGTTAAGGATAGATCTCACATTTTTCATTGGTCAAACCCTTGACTGGCTGCTTTCTCTTGGTTATGAGTGAGTTACAGGAACCTTTGGTTAAGTTAAGTATCTAGGGGCCTTTTACCAAAGCACAGCGTGTTTCCAGATTCCCTAGCCCTTCCAGTCCCCAAAGACAGTGCTGCTGGATGTCCTTAACCTCCATTGCTTGTCCTTTTCCTTCCTCATCTCCTCTTTTTGTGCATCAAAACTTGCTCCTCTTCTTGCTTTCAAGGTCAGTTAAAACAACCTCAAAAAAGAAAACTGGGAAAACAGAAACAAGAGAGGGAAGGCTTTTCAGGCTGCTTTTATTATGAGGTTTAATAGACCACTTCTGAGGAATGGTATGCAAAGATGGCTTCTGCCAAGTGTGGGTTTGCAAAGTACAACTCCATAAGAAAAAAACAATGTATGTGCTAATAGCTTATTCTGACAGTCTGTAGCACATCCTCCCACATAGCCTTATAACTTTTTCATGAACTTTCTGCACTAAGTAGAATAATGCAGTGTGGTAATAGGACTTGGTCATCATTACACTTAGGAATGGGTGGCTGTCTAGTGCTAAGGGATCCCACTGCTACCCCAGGTTGGATCCTTTTGCTATTAAATATTATGCATTTGCTTTTAGGTTATGCTAAGATGATAAGATACTCCCACAATGGTGCTTACCCCTTTCCTAGGAGATTAAAAAAAAATTTCCTGACACTTGTTCTTTTACTTTGTTTTTCATAGTAAAAAGATTTACAGGTATTTCATCTCATAAAAATTATTTAAAAAACCAGATGACATAAAGCTGAAAGAGAATTATGATATTACATTATCCTAATGTAAGCATGTGTAGAAAGTTGATGGTCATAATTTTTCATGTTTGTATAACTGCATGCAAGTTTTATATGTATAGAGGTGAGTGTAGTGTACACATATCTATATATAATCAGTTCTGCTATCATGTGTGTGCCTAATAATCACCACTCCATGCACAGTCAGGCAATAAAATCAATGTTTATGAAAACAAATAGTTGGCACAAATCATTCAACATCTTCATTAATAACTGGTTCTTTTAAAAAAAGAAACACCAAAACAGTGGAATGGCATACAAAAAAGGTTGAAAAAATATAAAAATAATAAATATAGCATTTTATTTTTTTTAAAAAATATCTGAAGTTTTTCAGGACTTTTGTGGCCTTGGTAATGGGAGGTCGTAGCTCCTGGGTTGCTATGAAATGGTGGCAAGAGGTTTTTCTGAAATAAAAAGGAAAGTTGTACTCTCAAACATGGGTAGATGAAATCCTAGTCCTGGGCTCCAAATATCACACTTAAGTGACCTGTTACAACTTTAAACCTTGGTGCAGCTGTTTCTGTTTGGAGATATAGGTCCTGAGTTATGTAGCATAACAGATTTTTTTTTTTTTGTTATTTTGTGAAAATTGAATAAATACTTAGGTGTGAGTATTTGGGCTATTAAGATGCTACTGGGAACACCCACAGGCGCTACTGGAATGCCTGGTTTGATTCTTGACTCCCCATCCAGCTTGCTACTATGTGTATCCCGGGGGGCAGCAGGTGATGACAGGTACTTGGGTCCCTGATACCCGTGTGAGAGAGAGGCCTGGTTTGGATTTTGGGCTCCTGGCTTTAGCCTGTCCCAGGCTCAGCTATTGTGGACATTTGAGCAGTGAACTGGTGGGTGGATGATCTATTTCTGTTTCTCTCTCTTCCTCTGCCTTTCAAGAAAGGATTTTTAAAGATTAAAAAAATGAATATTTAGTCCAATATGCAGTCTTATTTATCTTCTGTGTGACTCTGGACATTTTCTTTTGTTTTTCTCCTCCACATCTAAAGCTTTGCTGGTAGTTGAAAACTTTGCAAATTTCTGGGATGTTTAAAACTACTAAAGCAGCCACCCCAAGCACTAGTAGGTTCACTTCTGTAGGATTTGGACAAGTCTCTTTAACTCCTCACACACAAGCAGTGCCTCACTTGTTGCATGCTCTGCTTAGCGTTTTAAACCAGAACCTGGAAAGAAATATGAGCTGTTGAATGAGTTTTCTTTTCTTTTATAAGATGTATACAGAAAATTGTACAAATATGAAAGAAACAATTTTGCGGGATAACCATGCAGTGAAGTGATGTGGCCCTTAAATGTGACATGTGCATGCGGCTCTGTATATTCTCCCTCCCATCTCAGCTCAGTTGAGGGTAGTTCTCTGTTTTTACCTAGTATTTGTAGTAAGGAAATCCCTCATAAGATCACTCCCTTCATATGATGCTCTAAATGATCCTTAATGTCTCGGTCACATTGGAAAAAAAATTGTGTTTCACAACATGCACTATAGTTGAGATGACATTTTCATGGTATAAATATGCATATACATTTTGGATATTGTGTGTATATGAATTCAGTCTTTTAGTAATTTTCTTTATAGATGGACAAAGAAAAGACAATATTTTCCAAGATTTTTTGCTACCACAATAATGATGCAATAAATTTTATATACTGAAATACATATACTTTTGTTTATTCCTTTAAAAACATTTCTACATTTGTTTTCTAAAAGGCTGAAATATATAATATTTATGCCAATGATATTTGAAACTATTTTCCTTGAATAGTTACCATTAATAGATGTTATATTTAATGATCTTACAAATTCTAATAAATAATTGATATCTCATTGCTACATTACTTTGCATTTACCTGAACAATAGAGAGGATGAAAATATTTCTGGACTATGTAGCTGCTGCTTCTGTTGGCTTCTCTACAAATTCACTATTCAACCTTTTGCTCATTTTTCTGTTGTGTTTTTTATTACAAATGTATGAACACCATTGTATGTTATAAAATTAACCTTTTGTTCTTTGTGTATTCTACATTCATCCCTCCAGTTTATAATTGTAAATTCATAAAACATGTGTGTGAAGATGCTAATGTTTATATAGTCAATCCTAACTGCCTTTTCTTATTTTGATTTTCCTTTCCTGGTTTAACTTCTTTTTCATCTATATACCTTAGGTCAAGTGTATGGCTGCCGTAGTCATCATTGCATATCTGCCATCATTGCATGACATTCTGCCACCCTGACAGGCAGAGAAGTTAATTTCTGATACAGCAGCCTTTTATGACAGCCTTTCCTCACAGTGGTTATAAACATTTTGCTACCATTTTCTACTTCCCATTGTAGTAATTAAAAATCTAGTATTACATGAATTGCTTTTTCCTTCTATAACTTATTATTTTTTCAGACAAAAGATTACAATTTTATTTTAGTTGCTTGCCTATTGATTGTTTTTTTTGGAATCTGGTGGATCTCTTTCTTACCTGTCTGCTGTAGAACTAAGTGAGCACTGTCTTGGGTATTTATTCAGCTCAGGGACATTAGACATTCATCACAGCCCCATTTTTCCTATTCTTTTTTCTTCTGCGGAGGTATATATTATGCAAATATTAAGCTTGTGAATCTTCCAAATTCTCATCCAATCTTCACTCCCTCTGTACAGCCAATGGCCCAGCAGGTCCTGAATTCTTACCCAGCTTTTTGCAAGTGTCAATTCCTTATATATACCTTGCACATCTGAGTCTACCTGAGCATCCACTTCCAGAGAACCCTTATATACACATAGGTAAATATAAAATATAAATGTGCTACTATCAATACGATTGTGTTTAAATCTCCCTGTATCTTCTTATTTGTTTTGCTTTCCCTCATGATATAATATTAAAGTAATGATATAAGATTTGCCAAAACATTATAATTACATGAAACTATAATGTGCTTTATTAAATCCCCACAAATATCCCTGACACTGTTATTGTGAGAGACCTTCCCAGGTAAGTGCAGTCTGTGTTGCTTTGTTCTAGATCCTGTGGCCTCAAATGATAACAGTTTCCCATTAGAGATGGCACCTCATTGGCTATATCATTGTCTCAAATAAAACAGTGGAAGTTCTTCACTAGATGTAATTATTTTCCTAAGAACTCTTTCAGCTATTTGTTTACATATCTATATTATGTAACTTATTTCTCAGAGCATAAATTTATTTTTTAACACTCTGTGGTATTTGGGATTATATATTTCCATCTGGGGGCAACCACAAAATCTGATAATCTCCTCTTTGGAGAAAAGTAAAAATAAAAATAAACAAAACCATAAAGCTTCTTTTACAATATCATTATAGTTGCAATGCAGAGAAGATTTCAAGATAATAAATCAGGCAATCGGGAATTGATCCTTCAAAATTCTTTCTCATAAAAGCAGGACATACGTGAAGTGATATGCCAATCGACTTTGTCGGTGATCCCCATCAACATCTTCTATGTCATAGTCTTTCAATTAAGAATTATTTCAAGGTTAAAGTCTCATGTATTTCTTTTTCCTTTAAGCAGAAAGTAATGTCTGAAGAATAGCCTATAGATTAAAATTGTTGGGCTAGTCGGAAAAAATGTTCTCTGAATTTGTGTGTGTATGTGTGTGTGTGAGAGAGAGACATTTGTGTGATACTGAAGTTCTGTCCTACTGAGAACTATCTAAAGAAGTACCATCATGAAATGTCAGTGCAGCTATTAAACTTTTAAAGAAATAAAAACCTCAGCCCATCTGATTCAAGAAAAGGTAATAAGAGAAAATAGACTGAATCTGTGAGAAATAAAAAAATGAATCAGACATAGAGGGTGAAGTTAAATTATCTAGATTAATTGTCCTTGAGTTCATTTTACTATTGTTTAATAGAAACTTGTAATGTAGCAGTTCAAGTTTTTGTTATAGCAATGATACTACTCTGCTGATACATCCATTGTATAGTAAGACTATCACACAATTTTTTAGTTAAATGTGTTCTTCATATGTAGTAAGGTTATGAATTGATGAAAATTATCTTAATTGTGAATATTCACTTAAAAATTATATCCACAGAAGGCAAAAAGAAAGTGAACATTTAGTTTGATGTAGGAATCTTATTACCACATTTTTCTGCTTGAGTTAGGAGAATCTACAATTAATCATGTTACTAATTCATATACCAAACATCTTAAGAATAATTCTTTAATTAACAGAAACAATAAGTTGCACACATTAAAATAATATGATGCTATAAATCCTCAAACATCTGGTCTTGAATTTTACCATTAGGCATTCTCCATTTCATTGAATATCTAAAGCTAGAGAGTCCATAAAAGATACTACCAAGTATTTGATCTTGATTTTACATGGCTGGCATTGAAATATGGCTTTCATTTTTAAATAACCCATGTAATTAACTTTAGCAAAGATGAGAAGGCAATAGTACTAACAGATTTAAGAGAGTAGATTTAACTTCAGTTATTGCTTTAACTTTGTGTATTTTATGTAATACTTCTTACACATAATTCTCACACAGAAAGGAATCTTATCTTTTAGTCTGTGTCCATTTGGTGTCTCCTGTATACCCATTTTTACATGTATTGAGGGATATAAAAGGAGGCCATTGACCATTATTGCTTGCTTGAGTGGAGGTAGCAATATATTGTTAATGTGCAACACAGGTCTCAAATGTCATGAGATTTCACAGAATGGCTGAAGTGAGCTAAAATGTTCTAGATCGGATTACAAGTAACCAAACATATTAGTACCTTTGGGACCTACATATTCAGGATGAGAGAAATCCTCAATGGTAATTGTGTTTTATTCTCTGAAAGAATCCCTTTTACCAGAACCATGATCATTTCTGTTTGGTTTTAAGTTTACCCTTATTAATGTCTATGTCTTCCCAAGATTGAAGCTTCAGAGGAAGTATGTTGTCTTAGCATTTTAATGAATGCCTAAAAAACGTAGAAGCTAAGAAAGAGTTTAAAAGGAAAGCAAGGCGTGATGTGGAATTATCTTTATTCTTTGATTTGAACAGTGTAATGTATATGTATAGATATTATATAATGTATATAATGTAATATGTATATATATATATATATATATATATATATATATATATATATATAAATTTGAAGGATTGTTAAGCTGATAGTTGGAGTTAAATCCCATCTGAGATGGATAGTAGCCTGACTCTATTAAGGTTACTCATTGCAGCAAGAGAAGTGATGCAGACACATTGTGCAGAGTTTACCTGTGAGGCTCTTCCTTGGCAGTCAGCTTCTTCCTTCAAGGCACTGACTTGCCACTTTGTCATCAGTGGAGGTGATGCACACAAAGGACATCCTTCTTAACAAAGGGTCATTTTTTCTAAGACTCCTTTTCCTAGTTCAGTATTCCACTTGAACTCCTACCATATTACACTAGTTAACAAAGGAAATTTGAAATCATTCCTTGGGTGAATATTTACGCTTGGTTTTTGCAGCCAAGAAGGGCAGTGATGTGTTTTTATAGGCACACACACACACACACACACACACACACAAAGGTGGAAAAGCTCACAGAAAATGTGGCTTTTGTTCCTGAATGTCCTTTTAATGTTCATTTAAATGGACAAAACGTTGATTTATCTGCAGTCTGATATTTCCAGTGGATAAATTTTCCGAATATTTACTGAGTATTATTTAAAGTGGTAAAAGTGATATTAAAAGCTGCCAAGTCTACCATTACTCATAGGGGGAGAATATCAAACTTCACAGACTACAGAAAACTGTCACATGAACCAAAGAAAATAAGCATTTAAAGCAGGTAATATATTAATAACTTCTACATTATAATTCACTACTACTTTTAAAAACCTCAGCAGTGCTAGAGGCACATGATTGAATTAGAATAAGAGCTCTAAGCATACTCTCCTCTTATTGACAATGGTACCCAATGACCCTTTTAAAGTACTGAATATGTTAGATTGAAGTTAATTCTATTTATAAGAAAGTAAGACTCTACCTAAATTGATTTTCTCAACAATCTAATGGTAGACAGAAATTATTATTGCCGTTTTAGAAATAAAGAAACTGAGTTCAGCTGGAGGTTACAAGAGTTGCCCAAGAGCAGACACCACTGATAAATGCCAAAGACAACATAGAAAACAGACCTTGTGTATCTCAGTACATTCTGCCTTCGTGTGCGCCTCCATGAGAAGCCTCATATTTATGATACTGTCTCTTAACAGTTCAGAACCACTGAAGCGAAATTCTCAAAGACCAAGCATTTTACAAGTTTTTCTAATAAGTTGCTTGGGGACAGAAAATAGACATCAGGTAATATAATTCATTTTTAATTTATTTATGCTTTGCTTTTTTTCTGAATCAAGCTTTCTTAAAATACCATTTGGGAATATTGAACCAAGACTGAAGAGCAATTAAAATATGACCTGTGGGTCAGTGACATATTTTTACATCAGCTTTTCTCTCTATTCACCGAGAAAATATTCAAAGATAAAGATAAATGCAGAATGAGAGATTAGATTAAATTTATTCATTTGAATCAATGTGGTACCTATTATGTTCTGGGTAATGTATTGATTATAATTTCTATCAGTTTAACTAATTCCACTTGGCTTTGAAATCTCTGGATGTTTCAAAGAAAATAAGGACTCAGATCTCTGGCCCTTCTGACACATCTAAGGGTATAGATCTTAGTATCTGACTTGCTATTTTGGCATGTTTAAAAAGCCATAGCTCCTCTGCATGGGTAAACTTCAATAATTGATTCATTCTCAAATATGGTCCCTGTACTAGGAGTATTAACAACATGTAAGGCCCAAGTAGAAAGGCAAATTTTTGCCTTACTTCAAATATACTGAATTAGAAACTTTGGGTGTGGAGCTCAGCAGTCTGCATTTTAATAAGTCCTGTTGGTGGATGGGACGCCTGATGCAGCCTGGGAATCACTCAGCTAAAGCAAGGGTTATATAGGCAGAAACATCCTTTGTGCTTTATGGGAAGTCTTTGAGAGAGAAGTATATTCCTCTTGACTGTGGAACACTGAATGTAGGTAAAATCAGAAAAATTTAGGTTTGCTTATTCCATCTACTGTTACAGAAGCTCAACAGTCAGTTGATAGAATGGGTACTTTTGTGTTTCTGTGTATACTGTGTACTCTGAGTGGACAGCTCTGTCTTGAAAGGACAGGTTTAGTCATATGGTCTTTATTGGAGGGGAAATACATCCTGTCCCTTTCCTGTGAGAGTCCACAGAGATAACCAGATGCATTTTCTAAAGTCACTTTCCTTGAATTTGAAGCAAATTGATCATTAATAATATATTTATGGAAAAACTTAATTTGAGGTTTTATTATGTGACATTATTGTTTTTCCAACAATCATCAACAAGTTTCTTTATATGGTTCACATAAACAATTCTATTTGAAATTAAGGCTTTAAAATAAAACATTTTTATAGCTGAGAATAAGAAAATATTTGATAGGCTTAAATAGACTCATGTGTGATATATGGTAGTATATGCACACCTATACAAGAATAAATATTTAGCAAGCTGTAATCACCTCATTCCATTTTATGATCAGTTTTAGATTTTGTACCTGATCTAGGCCTTGTTGCTTTAAAGATACATCTAGCTAACCATAAGACTAACTTTCAAAGAATAACTGCTATCAATCCAGATGCTTAACATATGTATATAACACAGAGGTAAAGTAATATTTGACTTTTTAAAAAGGTAACTATTTTTGTTATTCATCTCAAAACTGCTTAAATGATAGAGAAAACTCATGAACATCTATAAGCCTGCCTACTAGACATTTTATCTGTAAAGATGAAAATTGCAAGTACATTTAAAAGTTACCTTTGGTATTTTCAAAGACAGCCGAAGATTTTTATTTTGCATATAGCATATCTTTGCTTCTCATATACTTCAAAGAATTAAAGACCAAAGTCCTCTATTAAAGACAGTTCTTTTCTGTGATTTGGCTATTGGCCTGAATATTTTTCATAGAAATTCTGATCAGGGTGACATTAGGAGCCACAGATATAAATAAATTACTTTCTGCTATATTTCCACATAGTTTTCAAAAGATACAAGTATACATTTGCTTATCTTGTATTAAACAGTAAAAAATGTGTATTAAGGAATATTTTTGAACTCTCTTTGTTTTCCCTATTCTCACTTTCTCATTTGAAAGAAATCTAATGACAAAATATAAAATTAGTTTCCTTCTCTACAAAATAAGAAGTTGAAATTGACTGCATTACTTTTTTAAAAAAGATTTATTTATTTATTCAAAAAGCAGAATTAAAGAGAGGCACAGACAGAGAGAGGGAGGGAGGGAGAGAGTTGTCTTCATCTGCTGATTCACCCCCCAGGTGGCTGCAACAGCCCAAGCTGGGCCAATCAGAAGCCAGGAGCTTCTTCCAGGTCTCTTGTGCTGGTCCAGGTGCCCAACGACTTGGGCCATCTTCATAACTGCTTCCCCAGGCCATAGCAGAGAGCTGGATAGGAAATGGAGCATCCAGGACTTAAACTGGCACCCATATGGGGTGCCAACACTTCCCACAATGCCACAACACCGGCTCAACTGCATTCTTAATAAAAATGAAGAAGTGAGACTGGAGACAGCTTTCTACTACCAGTTGGTGTCTTGTTTTATGTTCAGAGTGGGTGTAGTTTTCAGCTTCATAACATGTTACATGGAGGTGAGACAGTTTCAGCTGACTCTGAGCCATGGGGAGAAGGATGCTAAGGGCAAATCATGGTGGCACCACTGGCTTCAGAAAAATGAGGTAATGGTACCCTTCCTTTAGACTTTTTTCCAAATGTGTTACAAAGGTCTCCTGCCCTTGAGTCTCAGGTGAACTAATTCTGCTCAATAGAGTCATTCTCTCTAGAATTTTCTAATCACCCTCTTCATATCTTCTATAATGTTCTTTGAGAAATTTCAGCAGGATCATTTTAATCTTGATTACAAAGTAGCATTTTATATAAGACAACAAAATATGTGTGAACTGAATATCATAGTGAAGAAAAAAAAGTATTTCCTACCTTCCTATTCCCAGATAGTTATTTTTAGGGTGTGATGGGGAACACAAAATTTACAAAGATCGAGTACATAAACGAGCCTGAAATGAATCAGCTACTTCTTATTCCAAACATATAACAAATTGTGAACACATATGTACATATGTACATGTGTACATATACTTGCATGCACACATGCATTCAAAGAGAATAAATTTAACACCAGAATATTTTTTTAAAGTATATTCTCTACAAACAAGGACATGCATTAAATCCTAGGGATTTTGGAATTTTAACCCCATCAATACAAGCTTCAAGGAGCCAGGGAGTTTAGTATGTCTGAGGGAACACCAGGTCTCAGAGCTGATAGAGATGTTTCTCTGGAAATTAGACCCACTCTAAAGAGCCAGGAGTCTCAAAGTGATAAGCCATCTAAAAAACAGGAATGAAGAAAGCTCTGTTGTTCAGCTTGGGAAATCAGTATACAGATTTTCAACCTGGTCCCACCAGAAGCATCGGCAGAATTAATACTTCTGTTTTTTTAGAACTTCAAGTCAAGTTCATGAGGAAAAATTGTATGAAATCAATAAAACCATAAGAACTCTGGTAGAGGCAATCAATTCTGTATATTCTGTGAACAAACCAAATGAGAAAAAAAATAATACAATTAATACTGGAGAGACTGTTTATATTAGAATAATCTTAAACAGATTATGATTCTGGAAATGTTTACAGTATAATCTATAACAATTGTAAAATAAGAACAATATATGAAAAAGAATTAAATATGCAAATGCTATAAAAAGCTCTGGGAATGAAAATTCAGATATTGAAACAATAATCTTATTAGGTTATTAATAGCCAAATGGACACAGCTAAAGAGACAATGAGTACATTGAAAGACAAATCTGTAAAAATGAAGTTTACAAGAAAACATCTTAACTAATGGAGATATGTTATAAAGAAGAAGTAGTTAGTTACAAGGGAAGATAGAATGAGAAGATTCACCACATTTTAAAAGAATTCCCAAAGGATAAAAATCAGGAAGTGATCGAGTGGTATTTTCCTGTGGTTAATGCAAATTATTTTCTTTTTTTTAAAGCTTTTATTTAAATAATATAAATTTCCAAAGTACAGCTTATGGATTACAATGGCTCCCCCCCCCATAACTTCCCTCCCACCCGTAACCCTCCCCTTTCCCGCTTCCTCTCCCCTTGCATTCACATCAAGTTTCATTTTCAATTCTCTTTATACACAGAAGATCAGTTTCATACATATTATGTAAAGATTTCAACACTTTGCCCTCACATAGAGAGACAAAGTGAAAATAATGTTGGAGTACTAGTTATAGTATTAATTCACAATGTACAGCACATTAAGGACAGAGATCCTACATGATATTTTTGTAAAAATTGATTAATAATCTATGCAATTTTCAATTTAATACCAAGGTTTTTTAATCATTTTCAATTATCTTTATATACAGAAGATCGATTCAGTATATACTAAGTAAAGATTTCATCAGTTTGCACCCACACAGAAACACAAAGTGTAAAAATACTGTTTCAGTACTAGTTATAGCATTACTTCACATTGGACAACACATTAAGGACAGATCCCTCATGAGATGTAAGTACACAGTGACTCCTGATGTTGATTTAACACTTTGACACTCTTGTTTATGGCGTCAGTAATCTCCCTAGGGTCTAGTCATGAGTTGCCGAGGCTATGGAAGCCTTTAGGGTTCGCCGACTTTGATCTTATTCTGACAGAGTCATAGTCAAAGTGGAAGTTCTCTCCTCCCTTGAGAGAAAGGTACCTCCTCCTTTGATGGCCCCGTTCTTTCCACTGGTAACTCACTCGCAGAGATCTTTCATTTAGGTCTTCTTTTTTTTTTTTCCCCAGAGTGTCTTGGCTTTCCATGCCTAAAATACTCTCATGGGCTCTTGAGCCAGATCTGAATGCCTTAAGGGTTGATTCTGAGGCCAGAGTGCTATTTAAGACACCTGACATTCTATGAGTCTGCTGTGCATCTTGCTTCCCATGTTGGATCATTCTCTCCCTTTTTGATTCTATCAGTTAGTATTAGCAGACACTAGTCTTGTTTGTTTGATCCCTTTGATTCTTAGACCTATCTGTGTGATCAATAGTGAACTGAAGTTGATCACTTGGACTAGTGAGATGGCATTGGTACATGCCACTTTGATGGGATTGTATTGGAATCCCCTGGCACGTTTCTAACTCCATCATTTGGGGCACGACTGATTGAGCATGTCCCAAATTGTACAGCTCCTCCCTCTCTTTTTCCCACTGTTATATTTCACAGGGATCTCTTTTCAGTTAAAATTTAAACACCTAAGAATAATTGTGTGTTAATTACAGAGTTCAACTACTAGTACTAGGATAAAAAAATACTAAAATGGATAAAGTATTACATTGTACAACAACAGTCAGCACAAGAACTGATCAATTCACTGTTTCTCATAGTGTCCATTTCACTTCAACAGGTTTCCCCAAAGAAATTTAATATTCAA
Source organism: Sylvilagus floridanus (assembly GCA_949820135.1). Lineage (NCBI taxonomy): Eukaryota > Metazoa > Chordata > Mammalia > Lagomorpha > Leporidae > Sylvilagus > Sylvilagus floridanus. Next base: position 59,511,247 of record OX463242.1, read on the forward strand.
AGTTTATAAATAAGTTTATGGAGAAAATGTCAACAATTTAATAATGTAATGAAATCTTATTTAGTTATTTTAATATTGAACATATTTCACATAAAGCAAAATATTGGCAGCTGGCATTGTGACACAGTGGGTTGAATGCCTACTGTCACACAGCTCCACAGTAGCAAGTGTGATGTACAACTTGTCAGTTATGGAGAAGAAAGAAACACACGGACACAAGACTGTCTTTCCAATGAGAGATTTTATTGCTTACACAGCAGAGGTTTTTTATCACACTACTCATCAGCATGCTCATTGAGGTCAATGCACTTATCAGTATCAATATACTTATCAATCTATACTAATTAATACACTTATCGATAAACTACTTAGCTACTTAGCTTAACCACTTAGCTTAACATAACTACTTATCTTCTGCTTAACTTACTTACTATAATAACACTTACCTATCAGAGAAACACTATTTCCTTAATGACTAGAGGATATCAATACCATTGATATCAATATCAATAATACTACTTGAACTTATTCATTAATCCACAGATTGCAGTATACAGTGTTAGAGTAATTTGTGGGCTATCTAATCATAATAGTATATGTACATCGGGTCTCCAGCATTATTTGTAGATACCTTACATACGGTCAAAACATAGGGTCAAAGCATAGTTATATTATATCATACATGACTAACATTATTTGTAAAAGCTGAGTTTTCAAGGCTCGTATCATGATCACGAAAAAGAGGGTCAGTGTTCAAGGTCCAGAGCTCCATGTCTTGGCAGAGATGGATCTCAGATCAGTGACTTACAGGCAGGAAGTCGTGGGAAGGCTGTTACTCTGGGCAGGAGGCTCAAAGTTCCCAGGCAGACGGCCAGGTGAGAAGTTGGAGAGGTCCAGGTCCCCTGCTGAGAGTCCTGGTCTGGCTTTGTGGTCAGGTCTGGCAGCAGGCTGCTAAGGAGTCCAGGCAAGGCAGTGAGGCGGCATCTTGACTGGTCAGGCACAGCAGCAGGGCAGCAATGCAGCAGCTCTGCTGGCCTCTTGATCCCGTTGTCACCTTGTGCCGCAAAGCAAAAGCTAGCGGGCTGGCTCTTCGGCTCCAAGTGCGAGGAGATCCAGAGGTTCGCACTCACTGGGACCACGCAAGCACACACACTCACACACAGACACTGGGGTTACAGCTCAGGGGCAGCTGTGAAGGTCGGCTTGTGCTTCAGATGTGTGGAGATCCAGAGGTTCACACACACCGGGCCATGATCCCTGAGAGGATGGAGAGCGGTGCAAGGGTTCCCTTTTATCCTCATTTGCGGCAGTCCTCCAGCTTGCCGTCCTCCAACTTGTCCAATCAATGCTGGTTCCTCCTTGCTTGCAGTTGAGCAGTGCAGTCAATACTGCTCCCTCCTTACTTATGTTTGAACTGTCCAGTCAGCATGGGTAGGAGGGTATTGCCTATAGCGAACTGTTATCTGACTGACCAGAAATGTCTGCTTGGTATGATTAGGAGCATCTCCCTAACAGCTGTTAGGCATCGCTTCAGCTCCTGACTTATAACTCCACTTTACTTTTATTTTGTGGCTAGTGGTAACTTCTTAACTCAATGTTTTACTGTGTTTCCACAGTTCATCTCCTTTCCAGGTAAGCGGTGATCGGTGACTCTGTTTGAGACTCCTGTGGGATTCCCCACAGTTGTGATGTGGAAATCCCATATCAGAATGTCAGTTGGAGTCCTAGCTACTCTGTTTCCCATCTAGTTTCTTGATAATGTGAGAATAGAAACAGAAGGCTCTAAATTAGTATAATCACTACTTCACTAACAGTATGGATCTTCCCAGTCCCCCAGGAAAAACAAAAATAGGAAAAAAAAATGATAGAAGAAATAAAATATATAGTCAGCAAAATTAGGACACTAATCTGTTATCAGCACAAATGGGAAGATCGGCTTCAATTTCATCAAAAAAAGCTAAGAGAGGGTTTTTATCTTGTACACCAGATTGATTTTACCTCCATATCTACCAGTTTCCTGAGTGCTATCATTTGGAAGTTCTGGGGCTTGTACACTGCATTGTGGGAACATTTTTTTTTTCTTATCTGCAAACATTACCAAAGTACATAGGAAGAGACTTTTAAATAATATAGCTTAATGTGTCAAGTAAATTACTTTTAATAGAAGGAACATGGATGTGCAAGAAATGGAAAGAAATTATCAGGAATTTATAAAAGAATAAAAAGAATATCATTTATGGTCATCACGTAAGGAAAGCTGATGAATGCAGGGAGTATTACGACACAATGGGCACAGCATCTGATTTATATCATCAGACTGTGTGTATGGATTAATATTTATGTCTCCCAAAAATCATATGTTAAAGTCCTAAACCCCTAGGTCATTGGAAGTGGGGCTGTGGGGCACAATTAGGCTGTGAAAGTAGATGGAGATCCTATGAACGGATCAGTGCTCTTGAAAGAGATGCTACAGGAGATATCTATCACGTAGGAGGGCAGGGAACCTCTTTTACTGCAAAGGATCATTTGGATATTTATAACATCATTTGTGTGACTCAAAAAATTAACATCTTAAATACTAGCCAGCTATAGATTTATTGAATCTCAAGTCCCATCTGTGATTGTCTTGGCAAGATCAGACCAAATCTTTTCATGGGCCTTACATAGCCAGACACTCTCCACCCCTGAAAGGATACAGAAAGGTTGTGGTCACCTGCAAATGAGGAAGAGAGCCCTCACCAAATGCTGAACATATAGGCACCTTGATCATGGGTTTCCAAAGCAAGAAAACTGTGAGACGCAAATGTTTTTTTTGTGTTACATCACCTAGACTCTGGTTGTTAGAGCAGCCTGAACTAACAATGATAGTATCCCTTACTACACTGGGGATGAGGGACATAGGCAATCTGGATGGCTTCCTTCTAAGTATAACTCAGAGCAAAGAGGTACACATTTGAATGGCTAAGAACTTTTTCTTAATATTCATTAAATTAGAAAGGAAACTGAAAAGAATAGAAAGTAACTCCAGAGTTAATACATTAGCATAATCCATTTTTGCTTAAAAATGTAAAATTCATGCAGATAGATTTTGAAAGAAAATAGATATTCATAGTAATCATTCTCCATTTATAATAATGTAGCCACTGAAATGGAACATCTGAGCACATTTACATATGTTGATACAAAATTATAAAGTTCTAATAAAACTTACTCTACACTAAATATGAAAAAATACCTCCATGTACCAAAATCTATACATTGAATTCTACTGAAATATTCCAGGAAATTAAATTTAGGTCCATATATATTCTACTTCATATATATATGAGGCCACTTCAAATTATTCATGGAAAATGGAATTAGAAAATGAGGTTATTTTGCTGCTAAAAATTTTGAAATCCAAGCATACTTTTTTATATAATACACATTTTCTGTGAACTTTTGAGGACCCCTTTTACATCATTTGTCATTTTTTTTACTTTAAATCTCAGCAATGCAAGGCTTTTTCCATGTAGAAAGGATTCTGATAGCTTCCATTATACAACTACTATTCTAAGTGGTTTATGTATACTAATGGAATCCAGTTGGGGAGGGTGCTATTATCTCCTGCCCTTAGCAGACAAGCTCACTGTAATATAAAGAGGTTAGGTCACTTGCTTAAGGTTACACAGCTAATTGTTAACATTACATATATATATATATATATATATATACACACACACACATGCACACATATACACATGCATATATATAATATGTATGCATCTTGAATAAGGTATGTATTTATAAAGCTACACATTACTTCATTTACAACATTAATAATAACAAAAATGTCAACCATTCTGAGTTAGAGGTCATGTTGTGTTAGTAAATGCAGGTGCTGACTGTATCTTTGTCTATCATGGTAGGCGGATTCACATAAATAATCAACACTGAATCTTCCAAATGGGTATTGACTGTAGCTGCAGTATTTGAAAGGGAATAGCAGCTTTTTATTTTGTGAGGCTTGTAAACTGTCTTAATTATGGAAACCTCAAGAGCAAAGGTCACATCTTGAATCTTCACCCTGTGATCCTAGGTTTAAGACAACACCAAGACCCAGGTCATAACCAGTTTATCCATTCCTTCTGCCGGATATATTTGCTTTCTATTTAGCTACTTATATACTCATATCTAATAATTTACTCAATCACAATTTGTAATTGCTTTATTATTGGTTCATAGATTATAACACAAATACTAATTAAGCTCCTGCTATTTTTCAAAATTGAGGATATAGCGATGAACAAATCAAAAAAGTATTCCTGTTCTCATGGAGCTTACTTTCTAGTGGGAATACACAGATAATATAGGCAATTCTCATGATTTATGGTTGGTTTGTGCTATAAAATCACTACAAAAACTGATCCACTGCTCCCAAAGTTAACAATATAGGCGTGGGGCCGGCACTGTGGCACAGCAGGTTCTAGTCCAGGCTGCTCCACTTCCAATTCAGCTCTCTGCTATGGCATGGGAAAGCAGTAGAAGATGGCCTAAGCCTTGGGCCCCTGTACCTGTGTGGGAGACCCAGAAAAAGCTCCTATTTCCTGGCTTCAGATTGGCACAGTTCCAGCCGTTGCAGCCAACTGGGGAGTGAACTAGTGGATGGAAGACCTCTCTGTCTCTCTCTCTGCTTCTCTTCTCTCTGTGTAACTCTGACTCTCAAGTAAAAAAAAAAAAAAAAAAAAAAAAAAAAAAAACAATATAGGTGTAGTTTCCTGCAGGCTTCTTGTTACATTTTTTTTAATAGATCAGTATGCAACCTTCTTTAATGCGTGTTTTGATGCTAACTTATTTAATATATATGTCTTATTATTATATTGAACTTATGGGCAACAGCCCTGTGACTCAGGCCTGAAGCAAGCTTCTCTGAGATTCATCTTCTCTGAGATGCAAGTCCTAGCCTTCCTGCACTTAGAAGCGCTCCACAACCCTTTTAAATAGAAAAATACCACCAAAGAAACCTCTAAGTGTGAAAAATGTGGCACTGCAGAGACCAAGAAAAGGAAGCAAGAGCTGAGACAAGAAGACAGAAGATCGCCTGGCTCAGCCCCACCTGGGAAAAGCTTCGTCTGGTGACTCAAATCTTTTGCCACTGTATGTGTCTGTGAATGTCTGCCGACACGCCTCAAGTATTGATTTTGTGGATCCACATAAAAGTAGTAGGCGAACTTGACAATATGTAATTTGCAAAAATGATCAGTGCTGTGGAAAAAAGAAAGCATGGTGAGAAAGGTGGCTGGAGAGGTCCTTTCTGACATGGAGCCATTGGAGCAAAAGCCTGAAGGAAGTGGAAAAGCCCTTCGGATCACAGAAGCACATTCCAGGCGGAAAGAACAATAGTAACTGTGCCATGGCATGTTTACAACACTTGACAAACGGTAGACACTGGAGCTGGAACAGCATAAATGGGTAAATGAAGGCAGAGCCCAAGAAATTGTTTGAAGAATCAAACCAAGTACCCAACTGTAGGCAGTGCTAAGGACTTCAACTTTCAATTTAATCAAAACCAGGTCCCTAGAGAGACTGGGCCACATGTGTGAAAGGAATCTGACTTGGAGAATAGGCTGGATAAAAGAAGCTGCTCCTGTAGAAGAGGGGTAACTGCACGAATAGCTGGAAGGGTGGCATTTCCATGTATGGAACTGGGAAAGACTAGAGAAGTAGCTTGGGATAGCGAGAGGTGTTCAGCAGGGCATGAGTTCTGGACAGTTCCAGTTGCAAGACTTGTTAGACATCAGAGAGGATGCATCCACTCAGCACTGAGATATACTACTAATTAGGAGTTGCATTTGATTAATGAATGTGTTTACTAATGAAAACAGTTACCTGTTTGATCCAGTCATTTTACTAATCCTGTGCCTTTAAAAATATACATGAGTCTAATAAAACGGAATAGGTGCCTCTGACCAAGATTAGTTTCAAGTGTAAGATTCATATCATCTGAAGAGAAACCAGATTATCCAAGATTAGTTCCAAATTCATAGAACTTTTGTTGGAAATTTATACAACTGGCAGCATGTAAAAGTCCATTTTTTTTAAAAGATTTGTTTATTTATTTGAAAGAGGGAGAGAGATGGAGACACAAAGAGAGATCTCCCTGCTGCTTGACTCTCCGGATGGCAGCAAATCCTGGAGCTGGGCTAGGCCAAAGCCAGGGGCTTCATACAGGTTTCCTAAGTGAGTGGCAGGAGTCTAACACCTTGAGACATCTTCCTCTGCTTTCCCAGACCACTAGCAAGGAGAGGATCAGATGTGGAGCAGCTGGGACACAAACTGGCCCCAATATGGGATGACTGTGACACTGATGGTGGCTTTCCCCACTAAGCCACAATGCCAGTCCTGAGCCCAACTCTTTTAAGCCACAAAGATAATACTAATAATCAACGGTTACTTGTTTTCTGTGAGACAGGCCCAAGCTAAGCCATTATGATGTGCACACAAATGTGGAACACAGTGAATGGAGATGGCATAGATAAGATTACAGAACTGAAAAAATTCTGAATGTATCTAAAATGTGCCACAGAACAACACCAATCATAGAACTTAGAAAGCTCAGGCTAGTCCTGTTTATTTCTTTGAATGCATTTGTTTATAAATCATATTTCTTATTATGGAAATTATTGGCATTTTTAAAAGGATATTAGTGGAAAAAATGAATTCCTTCACTGAACTTCATACTGCTGTCAACTTCTTAAATTTTTTAAAAATTACTAATTGATGTAAAATCATTATACACATTTATGAGATACAGAATGCAAATTAGATATATTTACACAGTGGACACTGATAAAATCAAGGTAATTGCCATTTTTCTCTCCTTTAATACTTTGCATTTTGAGGGGTTGGGAGCCTTCAAATTCATCCCTTCTGGTTCTTTATAAAATATGTAATTTTATAAACTATTGTCCCTCCGTTGTGGTGCAGAACACTTTCCCTTATTCCTCATATCCAACTCTCTGTAATTTTGGTAGCTATTATCCAACCTCCCCATTTCTTCTAGTCCTTTCCTAGCTTCCAGTAACAACAATCCTACACCATACTACAATGAAATCAGCTTTTTAAGCTTCAAATGAAAGACTATGTGAGATCATATTAGTCTTTCTGTACCTGGCTTATTTCACTTCACACGATATCCTTCAGTTCCATCCATGTTACTGAAAACAATAGAATTTCTTTTTTTACGACAGAATAGTATTCTATTATGTGCATAAATCACATTTTCCATATCCAATCATCTGTTGATGGATATCTTAGCTGATTCTGCATCTTGGATGTCGTGAGTAGTGCTGCAATAAATGCAAACATATATGCATCTCTTTGACCCGGTGATTTCATTCCCTTTGTGTACATATCCTGAAGTAGGACAGTTGGATCATATGGTAATCTTATTTTTAGATTTTTAAAGAAACTCCACACTGTTTTCTACAATGGCCATATAATTACATACCTACTAACATTGTATGAGTTCCCCTTTCTTCACATACTCATCAACACTTGATATTTTTGTCTTTTTGATAGTAACCTTTCTAATTTGGAAAAGTTAATATTATTTTGTGGTTTGATTTGCATGATCAGTGTTGCTGGGTGTATTTTCAAGTGCATGTAAGCCATTTATAGATTTTTTTCTCTTTTTTAAGATTTATTTATTGGAAGGAAGGAGAGAAATAGGTGGGGAGTGAAAAGAGAGAGATATTTTCCACCTGCTGGATTACTCTCCAAATGGCCGCAATAGCTTGCCCTGGTCCAGGATGAAGCCAGGAGTCTGGACCTCCACTAGGTTTTCCATGTGCATGGCAGGGGCACAGGCACATGGACCATCCTCTTCTGCTTTCCCAGACACATCAGCAGGGAGCTGGATCAGAGAAGGAACAGCTGCGACTCAAAGTAGTGTGTGTGTGCGTGTGTGTGTGTGTGTGTGTGTGTGTGTGATGCTGGAACTATATGTGGCAGCTGGCCACCTAGAGATTTTATTCAGAAAAATATCTGTTAATATCATCAGTTTTTAAACTAAATTATTTGTTTTTGTCAAATTTTTATATATACTAGATGCTAATCTTTTGTCAGATGAATTGTTTGTCCTGTTCGACCACATTAAGTGATAGTCCTTGCTCTTCTCTGTGCTACTTTCCATCAACAATAATAGTAAACACAATAATGTGAGGGTGTGTGTGTGTGTGTGTGTGTGTGTGTGTATACATATATACATATATAACAGCTTTATTTATTGAGCTTTTAATTCCTATGGAATGAGAATTGCTTTATCACTTGTTTATTCCTCCATATAGAAGACAGTAACCAGAGTAAAAATAATCAATGTTATAGAAAGGGAAAAGAAAGTGGGTAATTGGCCTTCAGTTGCCATAATAGATTGGTTTCAATATAGATGACTGTACAATCCCAGTGCATTATGTAATTTTGATCACAGACCATATCAACTACATATTCACATTTAAATGGAAATGGTCTTAATCGGCAGATGTTCAGGGCCAGTGAGACGAGAGAGCTCCATGCAGACAAGTGGCCCTTCACAGGGACTTGACTTCTCTCTAAATGAGTGCAGGGCTTCGAGTTGGATTTAAGTGAGCAATGATGCATCACCGATACTGTGAGGCTAAAACTCCGCCTCTTCTGAGGAATGGTTTGTCCAAGGACATGATCAGAATATCTGTTTCTGTTGTTCAGGAAGCATGGATCTTTTGGCTTGTTGGGAGCCACTATCAGTTCTCGGAGCACACAGGAGCTTTCCCATGTTGTTGACTTTCTTAACAGCAGCAAAACGGAGGAACCACATCTCCTTGGCAGGCACTTAAATATATAACTCGATTATTAATTCAACCAACTTATGGGGGATGCCTATTATCTTTATAAATAGATATGAAAAGCATATAAATATGAAAGAAGCATTGATGTGGAAAATGCTAAAATAACAAATCTTATTATAAGAAATAATTTTTGAAACAACTTGCCAGAAGGGTAATGACCTCAATTAAATTTTATGTGAAATAATTATTGGCGATTTTAATAAAGGAACTCTATTGCAAATTGCATATTTGATAATATAATATTTTGGTATTATTTCCCTCTGGCTTGCATTTATATTAAATAAAAATCTTGATGATTATCAAGGAAGATTTATAATTTAAAGTGCTTTTTCATTCAATGTACTCAGATAGCTTTTACATAGTTTTAAATTCAAAAGGAGAGAGACAAGACGAATATTTAAAATCTTCTTGTAGCTATTCATTCTGTCAGGGAGAAAATAGTGGGCCATAAAAATGTTCTGTGAGTGTCAAAGTCACATAGGTCTGAGAAATTAAAAGCCATGGCAGGATCTGGAGACATTTCGGTTAGATAAACATGTTTGGTGTGGATCATCTGAAAAATATCAAATTGAAGTAACACTTTTTCCATATAAATGTGATCCATTGCCATGTTCTGATGTCCTTGCTTGTGCTTATAAACTCCTGAGATTTGTGTCTTTAGTGTACTTCTGATAAAGCACTCAGTTCTATGAAATTTTGAGTTTAGATAACATTGCAATTCAACACAGAAGGGCTTTGACTTGTATGTCTGTCATTGCAAACAAAACATTTCCCTGTAACACTGACATACGTAGCAGTAAAGAGCTACAGTACACACTTATCTGATAATTCAACTAAGAAGGAGAAAAACCTGCATTATGCTGTTTATTTTCTGCAAAAGTTCCTTGCATGATTTTTTTGTTGTTGCATAACGTGAATTCTATCCAGGTTCAAGATGAAGCCTACGTGTCAGCCCTTGAGGCAGAGCCGAATCAGTACTTTTGTTATTTACAAGGCATAGTTGTTCTCAGTTGGTGTTCAGTATTGTTAACAACAATAACAATAAGGTGAGCTTGGAGTGAAATGAGCAGCAATCAGTCACTAGCATGTTTGAGGAGATGCAAGGGACATGTTAATGACTTAATTGAAAAATATTGAACGTGCTAATACTACTCGTATAATTTCAGGGTTAGACATCTACTACCATGTTTCAATGGTGTGCTACTCTGCACATTTTTACAACAAATTTATTTTCTTCGAATGGTTGGGATTTTACCAACTATATTTTCAGGAATTATGTGGCAATAGTCCTGTAATAATTTCCCTATGTAGCTGAAGAGGTTTTTCCAAGCATTTGTTATTTCAGCATTAATAAAACTTGATAGTATTGGGTATAGCTACTAGAACATTCCAGTGGTTCTCTCAGACAAATTCTAATTTGTTAGTTTTCTTCTTGAAATATGCCAACAGAAGTGACCATAATATTTTAGATATTCCCTGAAAAATGCAAAGCTTAGTGGAAAACATTTTGTGTGTGTGTGTGTGTGTGTGTGTGTGTGTATTCTGAATCATATATAGCTATTAAGGCAGTTTAGAGCTTTGTTAACTAAGTAAGTCTATCTTGTTATTGGTATTTGGAATTTGTGTTCATTTCCTAGGAGTTTTAGGATAATCTCCAGGGAACTTAGTAATCAACCTTAGCCTGAATGCATCTATCAGTTGCCATGGCCGTGACCACAGAAATCCACCAATGGAGCTGAAAGTGTCAGAAGGTCAGTTAAGAGCAACTCAGATTTCTCTCCTGAGACTTATCTAGGACATGCACTGCTTAGTTGTAGTAGAAATATCAGAAAACCACACCATTATATACTATGCTGAAAAAGAAAAGCATAGATTGAGATATTCTGTTTTAATAAGTTGGGCAATGAATAGGCAAGCTAGTAATTTATCTTCATGTGGAACTTTAAAAGATAAGTGTTAAATGTGTTGATATTAACAAGTTATATAAGTTCTATTTAGAAAATAATGCTTCTGATTGTAAAAAGAAAAGCATTGACTATGCATGACGAGGTATATTAAAGTGACTTTTTCCACTATAAATAAACTTACCTGATACAGAAAAGCTAAAATATCAAAAAATCATTACAGTAGTGAAATGGCTGTTTATGAAAACCAGTGATTCACTGCTACTTTCGCCACAGCTTCCTTTGTTTTTTTAAAATATTTATTTATTTATTTGAAAGAGTTACACACATAGAGAAGGAGAGGCAGAGAGAGAGAGAGAGAGAGAGAGAGAGAGAGAGGTCTTCCATCTGCTGGTTCACTCCCCAGATGGCCACAACAGCTGGAGCTGTGCCGATCTGAAGCCAGGAGACAGGAGCTTCTTCCTTGTCTCCCACGCAGGTGCAGGGGCCCAAAACTTGGATCATCTTCCACTGCTTTCCCAGGCCAAAGCAGAGAGTTGGATCAGAAATGGAGCAGCCAGAACTAAAACTGGAGCCCATATGGTATCCTGGCATTACAGGCAGTGGTTTTACCCTCTACACCACAGTGCCGTCCCCCACAGCTTCCTAATACCTGTGCATGGACGCATACATACACACACAAACACATGCACACTACCATATCCCATTGAGTTTTAGCATTAACTCGGTCCAGCTTGCCCTGGAGCAGCTTGACGAATCTAGAACTTTGCAAAAATAATTGACATTAGGGACTCTCAACCAAAGGTTAATTTACTCCCCAGAAATCATTTGGTAGCATCTGAAGACATTTTTTGAGTATTAAGGCTGGGTAGGATATTATTGGTATTAGGTGGGTAGGGACCTGGGCGCTGCTAAGCACCCTACAGTGCATTGGAAAGTCTTTTGTAACGAAGACTCAACTGATCTCAAATGTCAGCAGTGCTGAATTTGAGGAAGCCTGCGTGAGACAGCTGGGTCTGCAGGTGAATGTATTGCGTTGGCTCTTACCAGACCAGCTTCAAAGGGCACATGGTTACCCTTTCTCCCCCCACCCCATCTCCTGTACATTCTACCCCTCTTACAGACCACGACTCTAGGCCTTCACCTTTATGTACCTGTCAGAATAATTTGTGCAATAACCAATTCTCATCCTATCACTCAACTGTTAGTCAGCTTTGAATTATTGCCCATTGCCATCATGATGAAAAGCCAATCATGTCCTTTTGCCCAACAGAGCAATTTCTACGCCACCTTACTCCTGCTTGCATCCCTAGACTCATCTCTGATTCTATTGGTCAGAAATTTTCCACCCTGCCAAACTGAATTTCCTAGAGCTCTCTGCACAAGCCATGCTGCCTCTCACGCTCTGACTCTGCTTCAGACTGCTTCTGTATTTACAAGTTCACCCTTCACTCTCAACCCCCTGATTCCCTTCTGGTTCATTTACCTCTTCCTCTAGCAAACCATCTATAATCTTACCAGGTGGGGTTATTCCTGTGAATATTTCCATCACTGCCCTATGCAGGTTGTTTTGAAAGCAGCCTTTTATATTTGCCTTTGGATTCCATGAAGCTGTGTGCTAAGTCCTATTCATTTAACTGCCTAGATGAGGGCCCATATGATGATTATCTGTTAATTAGTATTAAGTGATTGAATGAATAAAGGAATGAAGTAGTGTCTGGATGCATCATTTCAACAATAATAGTGAATTAAATTTTTTCTAATGGGATATTGTATCCTTGTTTATTTGCAGTGTATTTTTTTAGTTATTTTATCTATAATTTCTATATGATAAAGCCAACTTATGTTTTTCTTATTACTAGTCTTTCTATAGATGGGCTCAAATTACTAAAGATAAAAAGATATGCAAATGTTCAAGATAGAATCCTTTTTTGTTACTAATATCTGGTAAATTTCAAATCTATTTCTCCAGTATAAAATATGATTAAAGGCAGAGGAAACTAGTAATATGAGGGTACATCAGAAAATTCATAGAAAAATAAATCAGAAGTTGATTTTTGGCATAAAAAATTGAAATCTATACATATGAAGGGTGTTTAAAACATCATGAAAAATGTGTCTTATAAAAAAAAAAAACTATGCTAGCTTTCAAAACATTTTTAAATACCAAATTAGCCTATGTTTTAAATTCTTTCAACTAACTTTTTTTTCTGGGAGAGTAAAAGCTTCCACCTACTAGTTACTGCTCAAATGCCTGCAAGAACAAGTTTGGGCCGCCATGAAGCCAGGAGCATGGAACTCAATCCAGGTCTCTCATATGGGTGGCAGAAATTGAATTACTAGAGTCATCACTGCGGTCTTGCAACATCTACATTAGCAGAAAACTGGAGTCAGGAGGTTCAATAGGGCATCAAACTCATACCCCAGTATGAGTTGCAGGCATTTAAGCTATGTCATAAGTCGTAAGCAAGACAGCCACTCCTCCACTAACTTTTTAAAGTACTGTCATAATATTAATGATGTTAGCTAATATCGAATAATTATTATGAATCAAGCACAATGCTGAGAAGAATATAACATTTCCCCAATGAAGTAGGACTATAATTATTTCCAGTTTAAAAATTTCTACATATCCACAAGGAAACTGAAGCAAATAGAAATTTATAACTTGACCCAGAGTTGTCCAAATAGTGGGTCAAAAAGCAAGAGTTGAAAAGATTCAAGGGCTTCAACTTTAAAACAATATTTTCTGGCAATGGGTGAATACCTAAATTTCTAGTTTGAAATCCAGAGATAATTTATTGCTAAATGCTTCTTAGTGGTGATTAAGTGGGTTATTATGCATCAAGCACGTAGTAAGTACCAAATGAAGGTTATCTATGAGAATTATTACTATGCTTTGACATAACATACTTACTGTTTATCAGTTCTCCACCATTAATGAAGGAGGATAAGCTTATCCTCCTCCTCTCTCTCACTTTATGGTTTCCAAAAAGGATTAAACATTGTAAGCATTTTGAAAGACGTGCTGCAATCAGCTCTGTGAATTATCATAGTGCATGGTCTTAGCTAAGTTGTGAAATATCATACTTATTATTCATCTAAATTAATGAATCGCAATGAAAAATCAGAGACAGTATTTTAAGCCAAGAAAATTTGTATACAAAGGCTAAAGAAAGTGAATGATTACGGAATCCAATTATTTCTTTGACTAACACAATATAGTGGGGCTAGTTTTTGTTGTTTTTAAGATTTATTTATTTATTTGAAAGGCAGCATTACAGGGTGAGATAAAAAGATCTTCCATCCACTGGTTCATTCCCCAGATGGCTGCAACAGCCAGGGCTGGCTAGGCTGAAGCCAGGAGCCAGGAGCTAGGAACTTCTTCCAGATATTCTATTGCATGGCTCTGGTCAAGTACTTGAGCCATCTTCCACTGCTTTCCCAGACACATTCACAGGAAATTGGATCAGAAGTGGAGCAGCCAGGACATGAAACTGGCGCTCATATGGGATGCTGTTTTCCCAGGCAGTGGCTTAAGCTGATGTGCTACAACTCCAGTCTCCAGTCTCTATAAGGGAAGACCAGGGCAGGCGTTGTGGTACACCATAATTAGCCACTGCTTGGGAAGCCGTATCCTATAACAGAGTTCCTAGTCCTACCTCTGCTTCCGATGCACCTGGAAGGAAGCAGATGATGGCCCAACACTTGGGTTCCTGTCACGCTAGTGAGAAACCTGGATGGAACTCCTGGCTCCTGATGTCATCCTATGCTAAACTTGATTGCTAGGGGTCAAGATGGTATAGGGGAACAGATGGAAGACCTCTCTGTTTCTCCTTTTCTGTCACTCTGCCTTTCAAATAGATAAATAAGGCAGCTCTAGTACTTACAGCCAGATGTATAGGCTCCAGTTAGAGTCCAAGGGTGCAGGATGAATGGGGGTCCGTTTTGAATCACTACAATTTAAAAATTTCCAATATTCCCATTGGCCATGGGAAAGTCATTTAATTGCTTTATAAAGAAAATCATACATGGTTTTAAGCTACTTCTAACATCATTTCTTTTTCTGACTTAAGTGAATTATCCTTTAAAAACTTATGATACTTCTAAGTTGATGAGACAAAAAAAATTGTTACCTTCATTTCATGAAATTAAAGAAACGACCCTTAAGTACCAGACATTATCCTCAAGAATAGCTTGCCACAGTCACTACAAAGGGAAGGGAGAAAATGGACAATCAGTCCTTGTCCAGGCAGAATTTGGTGAACTGACCTAACAGGAATTGTGAATTAACTAGCACCTTGGAGTTACCTGTGCATCCATCAAGACCCACACCCTGTAGGGCCCACATCATAGATCCTTATAAGTATTCTAGTGAAGTTCTTTGGCATTGTTTCTGTCAGCAAGCCTGGGAAATTGCTTCTTAATCTGCATTTAACAGGGAAGCTATTACTCTGCCTTTAAGTGCAATTGTTGTTGACCCTAATGACTACCTAATTGAAAACAAAGTGGATCAGTAAAGCAGACCTCTTACCTGGAAAGAGAGGCTTCTGTGGAATCGATTGAGTGAAGTTTTCTGCTGCTGTAATAAGTGTTTCCTTAACTGCTGTGGGCTTAACTGGCCAGGGTCTGCATTAATTCCCAGTGAGATATCCAGTGCTGGAATCAAATTATAGCTGCACTAGGTCAGTGGTAAGGCTTAACATCCTTTCCTTTCTCAATTTGGAATGCACACGTTGAATAGTTGAATCTAGAACTTAAAATATACTGTCTCAATGAGGCAAGACCCTCTCATGGCTTCAGTTCTGGGAATTCACATATATGTGCTTAACCAAGAGAGAAACTAAAGTGCCCCCAATCATTGCTTATTTAACACAATCAGGTTATAATCAAATA
The DNA here is from genome assembly GCA_949820135.1 of Sylvilagus floridanus. Lineage (NCBI taxonomy): Eukaryota > Metazoa > Chordata > Mammalia > Lagomorpha > Leporidae > Sylvilagus > Sylvilagus floridanus. The sequence goes on from OX463242.1 coordinate 59,526,911, forward strand.
CTTTATTTGACAACAACTAATCTCTGCTAACCATGGTATTTAAAATAGCTCGCACTAGGGTCAGGCATTTGGTCTAGTGGTTGAAGCATTGGATAAGATACCTGCGTTCATACCAGGTGGTCTGAGTTGACTTTTGATTCCAGTTTCCTGTTATTTTGATGGCTTAAGTAGTTGGGTCCCTACCACCCACGTAGACCTCGGTTCAGTTCCTTGCTTTGGACCACCAGGATCATTGAGGACATTCTGAAAGTGAAGTGCAGATGGAAGCATGCTCTCACTCTGTCCAACAAGAATGAATTACTGAATAATAAATGAATCAGTGAACAACACCTTAGAACTATGTGTTTGATATATATTTTTCTTCGAATTCATGAACGCATATTAAGTACAGGTTAACATAACTCCAATTTTAATTTTAAGCTAAAGCATAACTTTTTTCCGAGGTTAATTGTACAAATTATAATGCTAGAGAGACCTGAGTGTGAAGCTTACATGGCCTATTCCTGGCTTAAACCAATTAATTAAAGTTTGCAAGACATAGTTCTCATTTCTAAAATAGTGCTAATAATAATGACCAACCGATGTTATAGAACACCTCCAACACTGTTGAAGGAATTACTATAGAACTCCTGCCAACTGGGTCTGCTGGTCCAATGTGCAGCATGCCACTGTGCAGTGGTAGAAGGAAGTAGGAATTTATTGCCAAGTGCAGAGCAAGGAGACAGGCAACTATCACTTAATTTTCTGGGCTCTCCAGGGAAAAATTCTTATGGATAGAAGTTGGGTCTGAGAGATGCATGTTTGACTCATATCTGAGTTCCTAGTTGGTCTGTGGTGAAGTTGGCCCCCTTCCTTTGGTCAGTGATATCATGGTTTTTAGGGAATTTTGATGATGAAACAGTGGGCTCCAGTTATTCAAGTGGCTACCTGCAGGTGGTAGTTAAATTTTCTTGGACTTGTAGTCTCTGGAAAAGAAATCCCTCAAGAAAGGGCTGAATAGCCAAACTTTGTCTATGGGGGAGATAAATTACCTCATGGGCCTTGTTTTGGGGACCCTGTAGGGCTGGTTGCAACACTCCCTCAATTAATTCAGTGAGCTAATTTTAGTAAGATGCTGATTTGCAACCATAAAAGGAGGGAAAAGGGAATTTTAAGATTAGGGAGGGAGGCTGGGAGATTGTGGGAAACTAAGACCTGAAGGTATCTAACATCTGTATCTAAGATACTATGTAAGGATTTGATTTCAGAGACATTAAGGATTAAGTAAAATTATGAATAATACAACAGTTAATATAACAGTTGGCAATGCCATAAACATTTATTAGGCTGTTTTTCCAGTCCTGAATAGACACCTAATAATATATATCTGAAAATTTCCCACAATTTTAAAAAACAAGTATATATATATATATATATAATATAATATAAACATATAAATATATTCATATGTATTTATGTACTTTTAAAAAGTTTTCTACAGTGTTTACTTTCTAGCTCACAGCTTTTCTTTTCTCAGTCATAGCAAGCCTGTCTCCTTTTCTGGTGCTTCTTATGGCCAGTAGACTCTGCCACACTTATCTTCCCTGTGCTGTTGCCTTTCAGATAAGCCATAGGAGATCTGCAGCATTGCTGGTTTTCCACACCAATCTGGGGAGGGTAATTAACATGAATCACTCCCAAATCAGAGCTCCCTCCATGATGGAAGGCTTCAGCAACTGGAGCACACATCTGCCCTCGAGCATTGCTACCAGTTTGTTATTGTTTAATACATCTTTTTGAGTCCTTTGAAGTTCACCAAATCATTTGACAAAGTTAACACAGCTTCACCTTCTTTCTAACCTTCTGTAAACTGAAGTATATAAATACAAATTTTTGGTGTGCCATTATAATATGAAAATTTTCAGCCATTTACCAACAGAGAGAACAGTGAACCCAACCTAGACCCCAAAATTATGGAATTGTTGCCATACTAGCTTCTAGGTGTCCCTTCCTCTACCTCATCGTTGCCAAAGAAGTTTAAAGCAAGTCCTAGGTTTCTGACCAATTTATTCCAAGTGTGGAGGAGCCCCTGGTTAGGCTGGCTTCAAGTTCTTATCTCCACACAGGCAAAAATTCAAGGAAGAGGTAAAGGTAAAGACCAACAGAGAAGCAAGATTTACTTAAAGGCAAAGAGATCTCGAGGTATAGGGAGTGGAGTCTGAGGTGGGGCCTAACTGAATATTCAACCGGCAAGATTTGGGATGGGCTTGAGTGCCTCCCTTGGGTGCCCTCTTTTCGAAATTTCTGAAGTGTCATACTATTATGCGCAGGATGGCAATGTGTATGTCAGCTGCAGTAATTTTATTATAATAACATTGTAATTGCCTAAAGGTCATTGTGGGGATGCAGCCTGCTGCCATATTGGATGTTTACAGCCAGCATCAGTTCTTCAACTGTGAAATATTGGCATCTACAGTCTACATGGAACAAGTAGGGTTAGGGTGGTATGGACAGGTTATGGCAAATCTGTTGGAAATGTTCAACTCTTTGTTAGCTACTTCTCCACCCACATGACTTCTTCATAGTGAATGAAGTCTCTTTCAGTGTTATTTATTACCAGCATATTGGTTCACAATCAGGAGATTGAAAATTAAACAAAAACTATTTCTGCTGCTTCACTGAAATTCATGGGCTGTCAGTTCTGACCTCTGATTAAAAGATTGCAAGCCCAGAGTACATTGTGTAAGCAGAAAAATCACAAAAGTTTTTGAGAAGCTGCTTAGGAACTGATTATGAGTCTATATTGAAATATGTTGATAAACAGTACAAGTAGAAATGGCAAATATGCCATAGGAAATGTATATAAAGTTCTAAGAGACAGAAATATACGTAAGTATGAGATTAGGATATCAAGTGTAGATAAGAGGATAAAAACAACAAAGGGGAAAACATACAGAGAAGAATATAAATTGTAGGATATTGGTTGTTTATTTATATACAATTTAGGAGAAGCAGAAATACTAGGACTTAGCAAGATAAAACCCAAATACCCAAAATCATGTTTTCTAATCAGGATCTTAAATGCTTGTCACTGTTTGTATACCGTATGATTTAAACCTCCTTTAATTTGTTTTACATGAAAACCGCAAGGCAATAAGAAAAGATAAAAAGTAATAATGAGATATTATTGCATTTTAAACACATTTTTAACACTTTGGATTCTACACACTGATAATCTTACTTGACTATGAATCACAAAGTATTTTTTTCAATCCTACCTTTGGCTAAATTTCGAATTATTGCATTAGTATGAAAGCAAACCTTTATTAATACTGGAAGTTTTCTTTGTGATAGTCTCCATTTGTTTCATTTGGAGTAAAATATACAAAATGTGAAATTTAATGTCTTACTCATTTTGAAATGCACAGTTCAGTGGTATTAAATATATTTTGATGTTATATATCTAACAACATTTCTCTTTCCATCTCATAAAACTGATACTCTCTACCCGTTAAATGATAACTCCTCACCTTTCCCTTCCTCACAAGTCTAGCAACCACAATTATATTTTACATCTCTGTAAGTTTGACTGCTATAAGAAACTGGTATATGATTATATTATATGTCTTTTTGTGGCTTATTTCACTTAGAATAACATCCTCATAGTTCACCCATATTATAGCATGTGTCAGAATTTTCTTCCTTCCTCTTATTTATTTATTTTTAACCAAGAAACCTTTTATTTAAGATATACGAAATTCATGAATTTCATAAACACAAATTTAGGAATATAATAATTCTTCCCACCCTCCACACTCTGCAACGTGCACTCCCACCTTTCTTCCTCCTCCTTCTCCTACTCTCATTCTTATTTTTTACCAAGACCTATTTTCAATTAATTTTTTAGATTTATATTTACTTTGAAAACCAGAGTTACAGAGAGGCAGAGGCAGAGATAAAGAGGTCTTCCATCCACTGGTTCTCTCTAAATGGCTGTAATGGCCAGAGCTATGCCAATTGGAAGCCAGGAGCCAGGAGATTCTTCTGGGTCTCCCACATGGATGCAGGGGCCCAAGGACTTGGGCCATCTTCTGTTGCTTTCACAGGCCACAGCAGAAAGCTGGATTAGAAGTGAAGCAGCTGGGTCTTGAACTGGCACCCATAAGGGATGACAGCACTGCAGGATGTGGCTTTATTGGCTACGCCATGGTGCCAGCCCCTCAATTAGTTTTATACATAGAAGATTAACCCTATAGTAAGTAAGGAGTTCAAAAAATAGTAAAAACAAACAAACAAACACTTTTCCAACAGTCGAGACAAGGGCTGTTCAAACAAGGGCAGTTCAAAGTCATCACATCTCAAAATGTCAATTTATTCTATAAATTTTTCTTCCTTTTAAAGGAAGCTGAATAATATGCTGTACTACACATGCACCACATTTTCCTTATCCATCCAATGAATGTGTGGATTTTCTTCCACATTTCTGCTGTTGCTAATAATGCTGCGATGGGCCTGAACCGAGGCTCAATAGGCTAATCCTCCAGCTGCAGCGCCGGCACCCCGTGTTCTAGTCCCGGTCGGGGCGCTGGATTCTGTCCCGGTTGCTCCTCTTCCAGGCCAGCTCTCTGCCGTGGCCTGGGAGTGCAGTGGAGGATGGCCCAAGTGCTTGAGCCCTGCACCTGCATGGGAGACCAGGAGAGGCACCTGGCTCCTGGCTTCGGATCAGCGCGGTGCGCCAGCCGCAGCGGGCCGGCCGCAGTGGCCATTGGAGGGTGAACCAACAGAAAAGGAAGACCTTTCTCTCTGTCTCTCTCTCTCACTGTCCACTCTGCCTGTCCAAAAAAAAAATAATAATAATGCTGCTATGACCATAGCTGTATAAATACCTTCTCAAGATTATATTTTCAGTTCTTTGGAGCATATACCCAGAAGTGGAATTGCTGGGTCATATAGTAATTCTGTGTTTACTTTTCTGAGAAACCTTCACACTCTTTTCCATAGTGTCTGTGCTGTTTTATGCTTCCACCAACAGGTACAAGTGTCCCAGCTTTTCCATATTATTGCTGACACTTGATATTTTCATTTTTTTTACAGTTGTCATCTTAATGTATGTGAGGTAGTATCTCCTGGTTGTTTTTATTTGCATTTTCCTAGTGATTATTGATGTTGAATATCTTCTCATATAATTAGTGAGTATTTGTTTATCTTTTTTAGGAAAATAGTCAAGTATTTGGCTTATTTTTGAATCAGGCTGTCTGGCTTTGTTCTTGGGTTTAAGAAACGATCTGTATGTTCTGGATGTTAATACCTTATCCATTGGAATTACTTTCCTTGTACTAAGGGCTGCCTATTGGCCCTCTTTATACTGTCTTGATTTTTACAGTTTGAGGTCTTATATTTAAGACTTTGATTTTTTAAAAATTCTTTATTTGTTTGAAAGGCAGAATTGCAGAGTGAAAGAGAAAGAGATATTCCTTACACTGGTTCATTGCCTAGATGGTTGCAAAGGCCAGGCCTGGGCCAGGCTGAAGCTAAGACCCTAGAAATCCATCTGGGTCTCCCACGTGGTTGACAAAGGTCCAAGCTCTTGGGCCACCTTGTACTACTTTCCCAGGCACGTTAGGAGGGATTTGGATCAGAAGGAGAGCATCCAGAACAGAACCATTCATTGGTTTACACCACAATTGGCAGCAATGGCCAGAGATACACCTATCCGAAGTCAAAGGGAGCTTGGAGCTTCTTCCACGTCTCCCATATGGCTGCAGAGCCCCAAGGACTTGGGCCATCTTCTACTGCTTTACTAGGCCATAGCAGAGAGCTGGATTGGATGAGAAACAGCCAGGACTCGAACTGGTACCCATATGCGATGCTGGCACTACAGGTGGCGGCTTTACATGCTATCCCATAGCACCGGCCCCAGAACGTCCAGTATTATATTTTTATAAGGGGACATGCTAGTCAGTTCCTGACTTTAGAAGAATAACTTTTAGTCATTAATAATTGAATATTAAATTTATTGTGGAATTTTCATATATGGCTTTCATTATTTTGGGATCATTTTATTTATGTATTACTATGAAATTATTGATTTGTTGCTATGAAAGAATTTTGAAATATGTCAGATTTTTCCCTTTTTTAGTATTTTATTAAGATAAATGGATTTCATGTATTTCATATATACATAGTGATACTTCACATCTTTTCTTCCTGCCCTCCCATGTTCCCACTCTTCCTCCTCCTGCCTCCTCCTTCCTCTCTTATTCCTTCTCTTATTTTTTACAATGGTGTACTGTCATTGTACTTTATACTCATAAGATTAACCCTACACTAAGTAAAGAGTTCAATGAATAATAAGGAAAATAAAAAACACTGTTCATCAACAGTAGAGACAAGGGCTATAAGCAATCAACAAATCTCAATTTTTTTTTTTTTTTCTGAAGCATTATTTTCCCCTGCTTGATAGAAGGATTTACACTCCCAGTCCAGTGGCTTCTGTGGGGGACATGCATTCTTTTTTTTCTTTTAAGATTTTTTATTTATTTGAGAGGTAGAGTTACAGACAGTGAGAGGGAGAGACAGAGAGAGAGGTCTTCCATCTGTTGTTTCATTCCCTAAATGGCCACAATGGCCGGAGCTGCACCGATCAGAAGCCAGGAGCCAGGAGCTTCTTCTGGGTCTCACATGCGGGTGCAGAGGCCCAAGGACTTGGGCCATCCTCCACTGCTTCCCTAGGCCATAGCAGAGAGGATCGAAAGAGGAGCAGCCGGGACTAGAACCAGCGCCCATATGGGATGCCGGTGGTGCAGGTGGAGAATCAACCTACTGCACCACAACTCCACCCCCTAAATCTCAAATTTCAATTTCAATCTTATACATTACATTTTTGGTACTCTACAAGTTACCACAGATCATGGAAAACATATGGTATTTGTCTTTTTGGGACTGATTTATTTCACTAAGTGTATTTGTTTCCAGTTGCATGCATTTTGTTGCAAAAGATGGGAATTCATTGTTTTCATGGCAGAGTAGTATTCAATACTGTATATATATATATATATATATATATATATATATATATATATACCATACCTTTTTTTTTTTGACAGGCAGAGTGGAAAGTGAGAGAGAGAGACAGAGATAGGCCTTCTTTTTCCGTTGGATCACCCTCCGATGACCACTGCGGCTGGCGCACTGTGATTGGTGCAGCGCGCTGATCCAAAGCCAGGAGCCAGGTGCTTCTCCTGGTCTCCCATGCGGGTGCAGGGCCCAAGCACTTGGGCCATCCTCCACTGCACTCCCAGGCCACAGCCAAGAGCTAGACAGGAAGAGGAGCAACCAGGACAGAATCTGGCACCCCGACTGGGACTAGAACCTGGGGTGCCGGCACTGCAGGCAGAGGATTAGCCTAGTAAGCCACGGTGCCGGCCTATACCATATCTTCTTTATCGAGTCATCAGTTGATGGATATCTGGGTTGATTCCAAAGCTTAGCTACTGTAAATTGAGCTGCAATAAACATGGGGTACAGATAACTCTTTCCTGTGCTGATTTCTTTTCTTTTGGGTAGATTCCCAGAAGTTAAATTGCTGGGTCATATGGTAGGTTTATATTCAGATTTCTGGGGTATCTCAATACTCTCTCCCACAGTGCTGTACTGGTTTACATTCCTATCAATAATGGATTGTGATATCGTTTTTCTCTACATTTCCTCCAGCATTTATTGTTTATTGATTTCTGTGTGAGAGCCAGTCCAACTGGGGTGCGATGTAACCTCATTGTGGTTTTGATTTGCATTTCCCTGATGGCTAGTAATCCTGAGCATTTTTTCATGTGTCTGTGGCCATCTGAATTTTCTCTCTTGAAAAATGCCTGTTCAAGATCTTTGCCCATTTCTTAACTGGATTGTTTGTTTTGTTGTTGTTGGGTTTCTTGAGCACTTTGTAGATTTGATATTAATCCTTTACTATTTTCAGAGTTTATAAATATTTTCTTCCTTTTTAATGATTGTGTTTTCACTTTGCTGAATGATTCCTTGCAGTGCAGAAGCTTCTCAGCTTCATGTAATTCATTTGTCTATGTTGGCTTAGATTTCCTGTGCTTCTGGGATCTTTTCCAGGAAATTTTTGTCTATGTCAGAGTTATACAGAGTTTCCCCAATGTCCTCCTCTACTAATTTGATGGTATAGGTCTTAGATTTAGATCCTTGAGTTTTTTTTTTTTTTTTGTAAGGTTTAAGGTAGGGGGCTTGTTTCATACTTCTATATGAGGAGATCAGATTTTCCCAGCACCATTTGTTTGAGGAGACTATTATTTCTCCAGCAAATGATTTTACCCCCTTTGTCAAATATTAGTTGGTTGTAGATGCATGGATTTATTTCTGGAGTTTTTAATTCTGTTCCATGGGTCTACATGTCTTCTATTGTCACACTAACAGCCTTTTTTGATTAAAACTGCCTTGTAGTATGTCTTGAAATATGATAGTGTGATTCCCGTGTCTATTCTTGTTGTATAAGATTGCTTTAACAGTTTGGATCTCCTGTATTTACATATGAATTCTTCCATCATTTCTTATAGATCTGAGAATATCAATATTTTGACTTGTATCACACTGAATCTGTAAATTGCTTTCAGTAGGGTGAATATTTTCATGTTAATTCTTAGGATCCATAAACATGGAAGAGTTTTCCAATTTTTTGTGTCTTTTTATATAGCTTTCTTTAATGTTTTCTAATTTTAATTGTAGAGATTTTTCACCTCCTTGGTTAAATGCATTCTAAGGTATTTAATTTTTCTGTAGCTATCGTGAATGAGATTGATCTTAGTTCTTTATCAGTCATGGCCTTATATATGCAAAGGCTATCGATTATTGTGTGCTAATTTTATATCCCACCCCTTTACCAAGCCTTTTTATGAATTCCAATAGTTTCTCAATGAAGTCTTTTGGTTCCTTTGTACACAGAATTGTGTCATCTGCAAATAGGCATAATTTGACTCCCTCTTTTCCAATTTATGCCCCTTTGATTTCTTTGTCTTGCCTAATAGCTCATACTTCCAGGATTAAATTGAATAGCAGTGGTGAAAATAGACATCCTATTCTGTTTCCAGATATTAGTGGGAATGCTTCCAACATTTCCCCATTCAATAAGATGCTGGCTGTGATTCTCTCATCAGGGATATTGATCTGTAGATATATTTCTCTGTTGTTTAGGAATTAATGCAATGCTGTTCTCATAGAAGGAGTTTGGGAGGATTACCTCCCTTTCAATAGTTTTGAAAAGCTTGAGAAGAATTGGGATTAGTTCTTTCTCTGGGAGAACTTAACAGTGAAACCAGCCTGTCCTGGACTTTTATTTGTTGGGAGTGAATTTATTACTGATTCAACCTCTGTCTTTGTTATTGGTCTGTTTAGATTTTCTATGTCTTCATGAATCAATTTTAGTAGATTGTATGTGTCCAGGAAGCTATTTATCCTAGATTTTTCAGCTTGTTGGCATATAGCTGTTTATGGTAATTCCTGATGATTTTTTTATTTCTGTGCTATTTGTTGTTACATCTCCTTTTTCATGTCTGATTTTATTAATTTTGGTCTTGTTTTTTTGATTAGTTGGGTCAATGGTATATTAATTTTATTTATTTTTTCAAAGAGAGCTCTTCATTTTACTGATCTTTGTATTTTTTGTTTCAATTTTATTTATTTCTTCTTGAATTTTAATTATTTCTTCTTCCTAATTTTGGGTTTGGTTTGTTTTTGTTTTTATAGATCCTGGAGATGTATTAAAAGCTCATTTATTTGATGAAATGTCAATTTCTTAATGTAGGCATCAACTGCTATATACTTCCCTCTTAACACTGCTTTTGGTTTATCTTATACATTTTGATAGGTTGTATTGCCTTCATTCATTTCCCTCTTGATTTTTTTTCTGTGAACCACTGTTCATTGAGGAGCATGCCTTTCGGTCTCTGTGTATTAGCATATGATCTAGAGATTCTTGAGTTGTTGATTTCCAGCTTCATTCCATTGTGGTCAGAAAAGACGCATGGTATGATTTTGAGTTTTTGAATTTACTGAGACTTGCTTTATGGCCTAGCATATGGTCTATCCTAGAGAAATATCCATTCACTGAAGAGAAGAACCTGTATTCTGCAACTGTGGGGTGAAAGTTCTATGGATATAAGTTAGGTCCATTTTGTACAAGTTTAAAATAGCTCTGTTTTTTGATTGATATTCTATCTAGTTGATCTGTCCATTGCTGAAACTGGGTGTTAAGGTCCCCCATTACTATTGTATTGGAGTCTGTGTCTCCCTTTATATCCATTAACATTTGTCTTATATAGCTAAGTGACCTGGCATTGGGTGTATATACTTTTATTGTAGTTACATCTTGCCACTTAATTGATCACTTAATCATTACATACTTTTTGTTAAGGTCTATTTTGTCTGATATTAGGACGGCTATACCTCCTCATTTTTTCCTTCCATTCACATGAAATATATATTTTACATCCTTTCACTATCAGTCTGCATGTATCTATGTTGGGGAGGTGTGTTTCTGTAGGTAGCAAATAGATGGGCTGTTTACATAAGGTTGCTATTCATAAGTAATGACCTGGCCCTGCCATTTTTCCATAAATCTTCCTGTTATTTGCTCTGGATTTTCTTTCTACTTTAACTGAGGGGTTTTCTGTCTTTTTCTTCTTTCATAATGATGACTATCTGTGTTTCTGTGTGTGGAACATCCTTAAGAATCATTTGTAAGGCTGAACAAATGGTGACAAATTCTTTAATCTTTTCTTTGCCATAAAAGGTCTTTATTTCACTTTCATTCATGAATGAGAGCCTTCAAGAGTATGATATTCTGAATTAACAGTTTTTTTTTTTTCTTTTAGACTTGTACAATGTACCTCCATTCTCTCCTAGCTTGTAGGATTTCTAATGAGGAATCAGCTGTGACTCTAATTGGAGATCCTCTGAAACTAATCTAGTGTTTCTCTCATGCACATTTTAGAATCTTCTATTTATATTTTGTTATTGAAAGTTTGACTACAGTGTGTCAATGTGAAGATTTTCTCTGATAATGTCTACTATGAGTTCCATTTGCCTTATGCTCTTTGACATCCATTTCTTTGTCCAAATTAGGGAAGTTTTCTGTAATTATGTCACTGAATAGACCTTCTAATTCATTCTCTTTACACACTTTCAGGAACTCCTAAAACCTGTATGTTGGGTCGTTTGATAGTACCTATAAATCTCCAACATGGTTTTTAATTTTTCTAATTTCTTCTTTTTTTCATTGAGATATTTCCAAAGATAGGTCTTCTAACTCATATATTCTTTCTTCTGCCTCACCAGGTCTCTTGTTAAGTTTTTCCACTACATTTTTATTTAACATACTGATTTCTTCTCTGAACCTCTGTCACCACTCACAGTGATTGCTCAGATACCCAGCTACACTGTGAACCTTAGCATGCAATCAGAGAGTTCTCAGAGTCTCAGCATATAATAATCCCACAGTCACAGGGTACAGTGTATCTGCTCTGCCCCACCCAACTAGCCTGTCTGTCCACAGTGAAAGTAGAGGAATTTGGCCGGCGCCGTGGCTCAACAGGCTAATCCTCCGCCTTGCAGCGCCGGCACACCAGGTTCTAGTCCCGTTCGGGGCACCGGATTCTGTCCCGGTTGCCCCTCTTCCAGGCCAGCCCTCTGCTGTGGCCCAGGAGTGCAGTGGAGGACGGCCCAAGTGCTTGGGCCCTGCACCCCATGGGAGACCAGGAAAAGCACCTGGCACCTGGCTCCTGCCGTTGGAGGAGCATGGTGTGCCGGCCGCAGCGCGCCGTCCGCGGCAGCCATTGGAGGGTGAACCAACGGCAAAGGAAGACCTTTCTCTCTGTCTCTCTCTCTCACTGTCCACTCTGCCTGTCAAAAAAAAAAAAAAAAAGAAAGTAGAGGAATTGCCAGAGGCAGTTACCTTGGTACTCCACCTTAGTGGTTTGAGCCCTGGAGCCTATGATATGTTGAGAGGATGAGGGTATATCACAGTTTTACCTGGGTGTCCAGCCCCTATAAACACTTCCAGCCAAGTCAGTAGAGAACGTGAATGCAGTAGCCATAGTTTTTGTAACTGCTCATTTAATTACTTTTATTCACATCTTAATTTCTTCACATGCCTTGAAGTTACTATATTTTTTCCTTTAACTCTAAGAATCCCCTTGAGCCCTTGAGTATTTCACATAGTGCAAGTCTGATGGTAACAAACCCTTTCCGACTTTGTTTATTTAGGAATGTCCTTATTTCTCTCTCATTTTCAATAGACAGTAACCTAGTGTTAAGTAAATTGTGTTTTATTCTTTTAGAGTAAAAATGGGATTTAAAATAAGAATCGCATGTCAATTATGGAAAGCAGTGTTAAGACAGGTATTCTAGAAGTTGAAGTAGTAAGATATAAATCCAGTTTATGGGGGGCTAGATACATGCAGTAACACTGAAAGTGAGTATTGAAGGTTAAATAAAAATTGACATTCATTTCAATCATTTAGAAAAAGAATTCTGAATCCTTTATACATGTCAAGTGTTGAATGGAATACTGGGAGTATCATTGTCAATCAAATAGCCATAGTCCCAGTCTTCATGAAACTTACATTTCTGAGCAAGAGGTTAAAAATAAGCAAGTAATGTTAGTCACTAATAAGTATTTTGATGAAAGCCTGCTCATCCCTCACATTAAAAGTTATAGGCAAGAGTGATATTTTAGAAAGGATATTTTGGAAGGCTCCCTGAAGAAGTGACACTGAGCAGAAAGGAGAAACCATGCAGCTAGGGAATGAGCATTCAACACAGGATGAACTACAAAGGTAAATCCTTGAGATCTGAATATCCTTGACAGGATTGGGAATCATCAAGGAAGTTGCTAAACCAGAGAGCAATGAGTTATGGATGACAGGAGGTATTTTCTTTTTCCAATACATGGTTAATACATGAAACCCCTATAAATAAAAGATTAACAAGTGAAAAACATAATGAAAGTATTTAATTAGAGTTTTATGTGACATAAAGCCTGCAGAATTGAATGCCAATGGAATTGGGGGGTCTCTGTGTTTTTGTAGACAGTGATGTAGAATTGGGATTAGAAGACAAAAGGATGTGACTTAATGGTAATGACTGGAGGAAATCACTGTTTGATTAGTGTCTTAGTGCCTCTGTGTGACATTTCTCCCTTCTAGCTATATATGTGACAACTGACTCATGAGGATCTTCACCAGAATAGGAAAAAACAAGGTCAGAGAATGCCCTTCCTAGTTTTTTTTTAAGATTTATTTTTTACTTATTTGAAAGGCAGAGTTACAGAGAAAGGAAGAGAGAGAGGTCCTTTCCATCCGCTAGTTCACTCCCAAAATGACCACAGTGGCTGGAGCTAGGTCAGGCCTACACCAAGAGCCAGGAGCTTCTTCTGGGTCTACCATGTGGTTGCAGGGGCCCAAGGACTTGGGCCATCCTTTGGTACATTAGTGTTGAGGTGGATTTGTTCTGGGAGGAGAAGTGTGCGGGGGGGGGGGGGGTGCGGTGTGTGCAAGAGGTGCGGAGTCACCACACAGACCCTGGGAGTCAGATGAAAGCAGGCTAGAGGTGAGCAGTCTGCAGACTCATTTATTTCAGTTGGTGCAGCAGCTTATATAGCCAAGGCAACCAAATTGGTCAACAGGCGGTTTATGCCCTAACCAATCATTGCCTGTTGACAGGCAGGCTCCTTTGCCAGGTGGGTTCAGAAGCCATTTCTTGAATAACTGATGCTCTCTTGCCAGTGCCATCTTGGCACAGCCTTCTCATTCCACACATTAGCAGGGAGCTCCATCAGAAGTAGAGCAGCCAGGTCTTGAACTGGCACTGACATGGAGTGCTGGCATCACAGGCTATGCTACAATGCTGGCCTATTTCCCTAGATTTTAAGTCACACTTCACTGAAAGAGTGTAATGAATTTTAGTTTCTGTGGCTTGGTTAAGGATAATGGGGTAAGTTAACATTACAGGGACTTTCATGTTTCTGCTGTTTTCTCCATTTACAAGGTACATAGTTTGGGGTGGTTTTCCTGTACCCCATAAGAATAAAAAGGAATTCATAGGAAATGTTGTCAGAACTGCAGCCTGAACCCAGATCATGTAGAGTTTTGCCCAAAAGCTTGTGGTAGAAAGTATTTTAAGTTGAATGATAAAGAAATAGAAAGATACATAAAAGCAAGAGTCAGAATGGTTTGTTCATAAAATTTCAGTCAGTTCAATGTGACTTCATTTCATTTTATAAATGATGAAAAATTTTAAAGATGGCAATTTATAAATATGCAAGAGTTAGTCCAACATTAGGTATATATAGTGAATATAAGAGTGGGAGCCTTATACAAGGATTTTGAATAGAGTATGTCACATTTATGATGTAATAGAATCCTTGTTAAGAGAGTAAACAGTTCAAAAGTACAACTGGAGACCAGGAAATCAGCTCAGAGATCATATTATCAAAAAAGCAAACAATCAGAATTGGGACAGAAAGGTAATATTGAGCAGTTTTAAAGGACATAATTTTCTCATAAACTAAATCACATTGTAATATCCCACATGGTAAAAATATAAAAATCTCTTATAGTAATGCCTCATGTATAAAAAGTGTCCAATATATGAATATATTTGTAGAAATTGGTTGGTTATATTGAAATTTGGACATATCAAAATAGAAATGAAGAAAATCTTATAAAGCAAAGATTATTAGTATAGAAAAATGTGATTTTCTGTTAGCATTTACACATTAGTATAGGGGAAAAAAGTATTCTAAAACATTAGAAAAGTGCACTCTAGTCAAGTGTTTTTGCCAAAATTTGTTCAAATTGATAGTAAGTGAATATAGTTTATATTGTCCTAGAGTCAAACAAGTTCTGACACTTAGCTGTCAGTGTTGTTCAAGGTAATAGAAGAAATAAAGATTTCTTTATTTGTTTATGTGGATCAACTATAATGGTATAACAAAGACATTAAAAGAAAATATGCTGGCCATTGTAATTCATCAAATAATTCTACATATCTTGATGACTTTATGCAAGGCCTTTTCTATTCCTTTAGGCAGAGTAAAAATCATTTGGAAACATTTCATGGAAGAGTAACACAAACAATTAAGGTGTAATATGGCTAAATGACAGTTTAAAAACACTTAAAAGTCTTAATTGAAATGAGAACACTTCTAGGACTGGCTTGAGGTGGTAGAAGAATTACTTAGATTAATGTGAGTGAAATAAGAGCTAATGGCATGAAATTAAGTAAATCATGCTGACCTTAGTGTTTGTGGATCATCAACCATGCAAATGCAATTTTATAAACAACTATTGCTTTGGAGAATTTGAGTATAAATATAAACTACAGTGGAAAAATTCTTTAGAATATAAAATAATGGCCATGTTCAATCATTTGAAGTTACTGTTCCAAGTGATGTAATACAGAAATGTTCATTTTATAAAAAAAGAGTATTTTTTTAGTGTTTTGTCAATGAGAAAGTAGAATTCTTGGGATAAGAATTTAAAATGCTCAAGAAAACAAGTTTTGCTAACATAACCCAGAGTCAGAAGTATGCCTCAAATCATCCATTGAATAAGAAAGAAATCAAAGCAAAACAAGTTACTAAACAGATGGAAAATAATGAAATGAACTTTTAAATTTGGGGCTTCTAGTATTTTGAATTTATTTTCCTCTCCATCTCATTTATACATTCTACATGGGTGACTAGACTGATGAATGGCAGAGAACAGCAACAACTAAAATTAGGCTGAAATAGTTCTCTGTAGGAACTGAAAACGCTGTGTTATAAGTTTATAGTTGAGTTCTTTATAAGTAATACCAGCAGTATTTCAAGCACTAACAAACTATTGGGTCTGTGATTCGTGCATATGAATATTTCTGAATGAAGAGACATTGTGAATACTTACACTGGAGTTTGTTGTAGATTTACGTGGTGATAAGTTAACTCCTGTCAAACCTATTCAGGGCACCTCCGAACCATGCACAGAAGGCCCAACAGACATAGTGCTAACATCTGTGTGAGGGGGTGAGAATCTTCTCTAAAATAATTTTTGAAAGCTAGAGTAGCAATAATATTAATTTCAGAGCCCAGCTCTGCATACCTGGTAACTGTGCTTCTGAAGATCTCTCCATTCCAATTGCAGGAAAATCTCTACATTCTCTGCCTTACTCTCTCCCCTCCCCAAATGCCTGCCCAGTATAAGCTCTTTGCAGGAACACAGAAATCCCAATTCCTCTTCACCTTCCCCCATTCTTAAATATAAATAAATACGCAAAAATCAGAAATTTGAGAAAAGCCTGAAAAGCTACAGAAAAAAATAAAGACAATGCTTAGCCACAAACAAGTTGACTTCTGAGAAAAGAGCAGTCATAGAACGAGAGGAAGATATTAGGAAAGTTGATACGCACCTTGAATGCTCTGAAGGATCTGAGATTTTACTCTACTTGTCTTGGCTAATCTGTCATAATTTTGTGGAATCTGGCAGGGACATGAGATCTCTGGGTCAGAGACTTAGGAAGACTTATGACTCAACAGCATTAGCTCTGTACAGAGTGTCAGTACTTTATCAGCAATTCCTTAAGCCCCAATATCTGGGGTTAATACAAAGAGAGCCAAGTGACACCTGCCCATTCAATGTGTTGAGTCACAGGGAAGAAATTCTGATTTTAGGAAATCTTTATAATAAACAGTAAGCCTGTCTGACTCAGAGTAAGTGAACATTATTTTTGCTAAATTAGACAATAAGCAAAACTATGTTTTGATTCAGGTAGACTCTCTTATCTTCTGAAACCTTGTTTTTCTATTAAAAAAAAAAAACCCACAACTCTGAAAAGATAATCTGGAATAATTATAACATACCTGTACTTATCAGGTATGTAGAATTTTTTAAAAATTTAAAAATTGTCCTTGTGTGCTTTGTACAATAAGAAACTTGAAAAGTTGTAACATGGACACAACCAACAAAGGATGCCATGGAAAAAATAGATAAGCAAAAAACAAGAGAATATTTTTAGCACATTCATACAAGTGATAAATTAAAAATGATACTGGTAGAAAGTGAAATTTTGGGAGTTTTCCAGAATATAGAATAATTTAAAAAAGAAATATGGAGTGAATAGGAAATTATAAGAATAGGAAATACTGAGATCTATATAATAAGTTGAATATTCAAATTATGTATATTCAGGAAGAATCTGTAGAGATTTAAAAAGAAGCACAAAATTTATGAAAAAAATTGTTCCAGAAAACTTTTGTGGAGTGAAAAATGCATATCTTCAAATTTTCCTTCCAAATAGAGTAATTTCCCAGCTGAACTGTATAGTGGTACAATTTAAGAACATTAAAAAGAGAGGAAAGGGGCCGGTGCTGTACGGCAGTGGGTTAAAGCCCCAGCCTGCAGCACTGGCATCACATATGGGTGCCTGTTCGATTCCTGGCTGCTCCACTTCTGCTCCAGCCCTTGCTAATGTGCCTGGGCAAGCAGCTAAGGATGTCCCAAATCCTTGGGCTCCTGCACTCACATAGGAGACCTGGAAGAAGCTTCTGGCTTCAGAAGGGCTTAGCTTTCACCATTGAAGACATTTGGTGAGTGAACCAGTGGAGGATGGAAGACCTCTGTCTGTCTGTCTCTCTCTCTGCCACTCCCTCTCTGTAACTCTTTCAAATAAATAAAATAAATATTTAAAAAAGAGAAAGGAAAATATAATAATGAACAAAATGGAAATTTCAGAAGAAGAAAATCTACTCAAAGAATTATCTTCTAAATTTGACATATATCAGATCTAATTAGAACACAGCAAGTTGCTGGGTTTCAACACATATAACAGAGTAGATGTTAAAAAGAATGAATGACTATCTGATAGATTATATAACAAGTGGTTTCTTACCCCAACAAGAAAAAAAGAATAATGAATTTGACCATTAATCACAGAAACTTGTGTATTTATCGTTACTCTAATTATTTATTTGGGTATTTTGTGCTGTTTCTCCTACATTTTCAAGGTTTCTTTCCTTCTTTCTCATCTGATTTTGATTGAGAACAGTTTTAACCACTTTTCCTCTGTGCACGTGTGCTAGTAAGACTAATTCTCAAAATTTATGACTATGTGAATTAAATATGTATCCTTTTCTTCTCAAATTCTGAGGTCAATCAAGGCCATTATTTCCTTTCTGAATAACACATATATGTTGTATAATTTAAATCTTTTAGAATATTTAGGGAAATACTAAAAAGATTGTAGCTGATATATTTTAAATTCTTCTTTGTTCTTTCTCTTTTGCTCCAAGGTTTCTTCAGCTTTTCTTACTCTATTTTTTGTATCCATTTCTCTTGAAATTTATATCTTGTGCTTCTGTACTGAATTCCAGACACTCTGGCTTCTGCGAGCCCCAATTCATTCTCTTTTGCTTTCTCTGATTCATTGCAGTACATGTCAATTGGTTATTCAATTAAATTCTTCTGTTTCTAGAATTTCTATTCTTCTTTATTTTCTTATCCTTGTGCATGTGAAGGTTGTTCTTTATTTAATATAGTTAACACTTTCTCTTAAAAAAATTTTCATATTTATTTGAAAGGTAGAGAGAGTAGTGAGAGGTCTTACATCAAGTTGTTCACTCCTCAAATGGCTACAGCAGCTAGGTCTGTGCCAGGCTGAACTTAGGAGCCAGAAACTTCATTCTGGTCTCCTGTGTGGGTGGCAGGGGCTCAAGTACTGGGGCTGTCTTCCCAGGAACATTAGCAAGAAGCTGGATCTGAAGTGGAGGAACCAGGACTTGATTCAATACTCTGCTATTGCATGTGGCATCACAAGCAGTAACTTGACCCGCTGTACCTCAGTGCCAGCCACTGGCATTTTCTTATTTACATTTAATTATTTATTTTAAGCATTTTGAGGGCAGAAACAGATGGACAGATGAGGCAGAAAAAGATCTTCCATTTTCTGGTTCACACCCTACATGCCTACCACAGCTGGGGCTGGGCCGGATGGAAGCTATAGCTGTAATTGAATATGGGTGTCCCATGTGAGTGGCAGGTTCCCTAGTACTTGAGCCATCATTTACTGCCTCCCAGGGTGCACATCCGGGGGAAGCTAGAATTCGGAGTGGAGCCTGGACTGAAACCCAGGCAGTGCAATGTGGGATATGGGCATCCCAAGAGGCAGCCCAACCCATGCACCAAATGCATGCTGCTATTGGTTCATTTTAATTTACAATGTTGGTCTGATGTTTTCAATGTTTAAAAGTCACTGCATGTCTTTTTTCTGCATGTTCTCATTCATTTTGCCATTTGTAGTTGTTTGTCTTCATGTGCTAATCTCTGCCCTTCAATAAATGTGCCAGTTTCCCAAGGCCTGGAATGAATATACTTTTTTACAAATAAGGAAGCAAACAAAAAAAGAACTTGTTACCTTACCCTGTTGCTGTGGATTTGTTATGAGAGGAGAAGCATGGTGGGGGCAAGAGGTATGGAGTCACGACACAGACTCTGGGAATTGGGTGAAAGCTGGCTAGAGGCGAGAAGCTCGCAGACTCATTTATATCAGTTGGTGCAGCAGCCTATAGGGCTGAGGCAGCCAATCCGGTCAAGGGGCAGTTTATGCCGTAACCAATCACTGCCTGTTGCCAGGCAGGCTCCTTTGCCAGATGGGTTCTGAAGCCATTTCCTGAGTAACTGACACTCACTTGCCAGTGGCCATCTTGGCATGGCCTTTTCATTCCACCATGTTAACCTACTGACTATATAGTGAATTATATTCACAGTCATAATTATGTAAATACTGCTTAGTTATTTTTGGCACTTTAAAGCAACATCTAAATAATGGTACAAAATAATGCAAAAGCTTATTAAAATTACAAAAGAAAAATGAACCATGACCAGTATAAGTGGGAAGGAGAAGGAGACTAACATTTGGACAGTACTTTTAGATGCCACTTGAATTGCCTGCATGCCCCTTCAGTGTGTTTGAATTCAAGTCCCAGCTGTGCGTCTCATTCCAGCTTCCTGCTAAGGCACCCCTAGGAAGCAGCAGATGACTCAAGCAGTTGTATGCCTGCCATCCACATGGGAGACCTTGATGAATTCTCAGCTCTTGGATCTTACCTTTAGCCTGGTGCATACCTGGCCATTGTGGGCATTTGAGGAATGGACCTGCAAATGGGCGATATCTATCTCTGTTTCTCTCTCTGCCATTAAATAAATAAATAAGTGAATGAATGTGATTAATTAACAACAATAACTACAATTAGAGGGAAGGGAAAGTGTAAAGAAAAGCAGAAACACAAGCTTCTTTCTCTTACAAAGTAGTCTTAACTACATATGACAAAATTTTAAGTATATTATTAAAAGTCCAACAGGAGGCACAAAAGGATTGCAAATTATAACATAAAAACAAAGGGTTGGGTAGGAAAGAAGAAAACAAATCTATTCTAGCAGAAACACAATATGTAAGAATTAATATTAATGAATCAAGAAATCACCAATAGATGTAGAAATAATCACTAGAAGAACTAAAAGGAAAAAAAAATAGTTAACAGTGGTTGCCCCTGGGAAGCAGCACGAGGGAGGGAGGCATCAGCCGGGATCATTATTTTTCATTACACTTTGGTGCCACTGTTATTAACACGCCTGTGTGCAGCAGTGTATTAGCAATGGAGAATTACCTACTCTTTATCAAACTTTTTAAAAGTCATAGAATCTTAATTATAGCCTTTCCCTTATGGCATTAGAATGAGGTCGTGCCTTAAAAATGAGATTCACAAAAGCTTTAAAAATTGTTTAACTCTGTATTTATATTTTAATTTGAATATCATTTTACTGAATTGAGGGAAGTAAATTATTTAATATATTTGGAAGAGTGACTATATACTTTAATATATGATCTGTATGCTGTGAGTCATCTAATACTTTTTTAGGTAGTAAAAACAATTTAAATTTTATTTTCTGAATTGAGCTGTCGGTTCACTTCCTTTTCTCTAATAGTAAGTAATAAAATGTTATTAAACTATAACAAATCCAATTTTATATTTACATAGAAAATAAATGTGATTATATATTGCATATATTATATGTGAATGTATATGTATATATGTATATACATATACATATTTATATATACACATTGCATTGCCTTCCAAGAATGCATTCCTTGCCTTTTCTTACTTTATTTTTTAACTTTTATGACTGCAAACTAGACCAGCAACTTTTATAATGGGGATGTTCAGACTAATCCAAAGGGCAGTTTATACTTAACCTTTTTTTAAGGGAATTCCCTAAGCAGGATGTCTCAGTAGCTCATTTACAATTCTTGCTACAGACAACAGACTACAGCTTGTCTCCAGAATTGGCTTTATGAATTGTAACCACAGGAGTAGACAGGAAAGGGTTTGCATCCATTGCATCTTGGCAAAGGGATTCTAGCTCAAGCAGTTTTCCCTGGAGTCCAGTCAAATAGAATCAGGGGTGAGGAAATTGCTGACCTTTTTCTACTGAGCTGCCATGAACCTCCTGCAAAGAGGCCCTTTGCTGAGGAAGGGCAAGAAATGACCAGAGCGTCTTTCCCTGACCTATAAAGAAGTCTCTCTTACTGTCTCTCTTACTGTCTTTCTGTCCTTATCATCTCACTTAGTCCTATCTATATGTATATAATATGGAGTAGTGACAGAACATATTGGGGGGCAACATAAGAGCAACGTATTTCTTGAAAATTCCTGATCTGACAGAAACACTGGGCATTATTGTCTTCCCCCAGTAGAAGTTTCTACAGCAGCATCCAGATCCTGCTGCCCTTTTTCAAAGGACTTGCTACTTTGACACAAAATGAACTAAAGAAAGCAAATGAATCAATGAAATCTCGAGGTAATTACAGGCGCATAATAAACATTTAATGGAGTAAGGATGGATGCAGCTGGGCACAGTCCTTAGAACCCACAGGAAAACAAATGTTAAATAAAACATGATACTTTGAGACATTAGGCCATTAATTCCTAGGGATGATTAATAGAGAAGTTTTTTCACTGCCAGCATTAGAATTTGATCTTAATTTTTAGCATGTTTAGAATTACAGAGAGGAAATCTAGTTTGAACTGAGAAATATTCCACTTGAGAATTGCTTTCATCTATTTTGTGCCTCTTTTGAAGACTTTAGACTGAGCATTTCATGAACTGCAATCCCATAGTACAACTAAAGTCAGCCTGGGTTTCAAATACCAGGTAGATGTTCACCTCTTCACTGTTTGAAGTTAATGTCCTGGTAAACTTTATAGATCTTCATATATATAAAGTAATTAAATAAATGTTTAAGATTTCACACCCATTTTCTCAATTACTTTGTTTCTCAATTTCTAGAAAAATTTGAGGTGGGAAAATCATGTTCAAATAATAACATATATCATGGGAATGTGTATCACTGAGTCACTGACTCATAGTAGGCGCTCACTGCACACATTATTTTTCAAAGGTATTTTGAGCATCTAGAGATGTTTTGTGCAGCTCTACTTGTATTCTTTGAGAAAGGAGGAGTGAATATTTTCAAAGTATCAAAATTGCTTTAAGAAAAATGGTACAGAGAACAACAGGAAAAATATTTTCAAAACACATTATATGCTCTCCTTTGGCTATTAGAATTACACAATTTTGGTAGCAAAAGGGCTTAAGCCGTGCAGCTATTCCATTTATTTATTGAACTTCCTCATTTAACCAGTGGATCTTGGGAATTACACTACTATTCCCGTATTCATATGTATGACATATATTATTAAATGAGACACATAGGTACACCCAGACACACACAGGTGAAACAAGGTCTTATTAAATACATGATTAAAACCCCTTTCATGGTAACTCATATTCCATACATAAAATTCAAACTCCTGTGTTTGAATGCCACACAGTAGAAGCTTTCACACATTCCACATTCACACACTAAAACTGCCATTCTCACAAAGAATGGGTCTTTGTTTTTGACAGGTGATGTTTGGGTTGATCATGTGCCTTGGAAAGTTACTAGCTACCAAAATGGGAAGATGTCAGTTACCTCTAAGGGAAGAGATTTGGGAGAAAGGAAGGAAGAGACAGAGACAGAGACAGAGAGAGAGAGAGAGAGAGAGAGAGAAGAGGAGAGGAGAAAGAAGCCAAGAAGCCTTTTTCCTGATCCTCCAGGGACCTGTCAGGTACAGCAGGCAGTTGCATTGATTGTGCATGGCCCTCAGCCCTGCAGGGCTGGGAGCCAGAAGCTGCTTAAATGTTGTTCTCTATTCCCCATTTCCCAGTGAAAACTGATGAAAGTTTTCATTTGTCTCCTCCTAGAAAGGACATGACCTGACTGTTTGGTAGTTACTTTCCCTTATGTTGTATAAGGATATTAACTCTCATATAGTATATGTTAAGGTTTCAAATCATTTCTGGAAGTAAATTACCTAGGGAGGTAGATTACTGCTTATATTACTATTACTGAACTTATACATGGAAAACAAGATGTAAAATATTATAAACTACTTTTGAGGGCCTAAAATAATCTCATGGATAATCTCATTTAGCCATTATTAGCTCCCACAGTTTAGAAGATTCCAGACTCAGTCACATATATTATCTTCACCATCGTAGAAATGTTATTCTACTAATGGCATGAATAACCTCTTTTGCCTGGTATCAACCGAAAAAAAGAAAAATCACACTTAGAATAGTGTGAGAGATTTTCTTTATTCCAGCAAAGATAAAGCCAAAGTCAAGACAGATCAAAGTTCCTGGGCACTTTGCCCCTGACAGTTTCTTGGTTTGAAAATAATCATGGTATGATGCAGACGTCAGTTTATATTTTCTGCAAAGTGAAGACAGTCTACCCAAGTACATACCATATCCCTCCATAGATATCGTAGGTATCAGAATTACCTATCCGTCAGACACCAATGGGGAAGAACGTTTCGAGTTCCTTTTGAAAGATAAAAGAAAACTACTCACAAAGTCACCCTGGCATGTCACTAATGCCTCGGAGGAGCGCTTGCTTCCCGGGTCCAATAAGGAGGGAAAACCGGCATTAGTTGAAATAGGCTCTTCTGAAACTTTCCTGCTAGGTTTTAACTACGCCACATAAAGGTACTTGGGACCCCATTAGCGCATCTTTTCACCTCTGGAGAAGGCACATTCGCTGGTCTAATTGCCCAGTCTAACAGCACCCTCTCTAAAAGTTCCTTTTAAGTGGTGATCACCTCTGTTCTTACTTCTGATCAGTCGACTTGGAACATGAACTCTGCTACTTTCTGTCCATCATGAAGCTCAACCATCTTCTATGCTTTCCTATGTGAAAAACCTACAAGAACTAATGCGAATGTAATGGATTTACTAACTTTATTAAAACACCTGCTTTTACAAAAGGAAAGTCATATTTGCTGTCAATCATATTTGAGACCAAAAAGATGGCATGATTCAGTCCCTCATTACTGGGCCGTTGTTCAGGTGACAGCATGGTGGGAGCCTTTTTTGAAAAAAAAAAAAGTCTTTTAAATACAATTTTAATGGAACAAACTGCTAGTGATGTGCCAGGAAAATTGTTCCCTAACATTTGCCTGCAGGATCGTGACCCCTAATGTCTTTACCAGGCTGATAACTTCTGGGCAGCAGAATAAGCCTGCATTCAGGAAATCTCCTGGCAGCTGCGCTGCTGGAGGGGCGGCCACAACCATACCATTTGAGAACTGCCAGTGGTGAGTGCTGTTCTATGTAAATTACCGCAGGTACATTAAGAGAACCTAATGACACCTTTGTTAGCTAATGTGTTTCACCTGCAAAAGTAACTGTTACATTCTCGATAGATTTGGGTGGACAGGGAAAACTAAGCTGTTCTGCTCCCCTGTTTCTTGTATACTATTTACACAATTTGCATTCTCTCAGGCATGCATCTAGCCAGGTGAATTAGCATATCTCAGTCCCACTCATCTGTGTTCTCTCACTGAGCCCTGGAGACCCCACACTCTAACTCCCTTCAACTGTCTTCCTATGAACAGGGTGACTTATCATTGAAGAAAACACAGTCATCTTTAGAAATTGACCAGTATGGGAGGAGGACACTGTTATTGAAATAAGCCCTTTTGGTCGTTTGGCTAGCTTTTGGGATGATGAAGCAGATTAGATTTTGGATGTTGTCAGGCTGCAGTTAGAGTGATAGGAGTCTCCCACATTGGCACTGCAGTGTGTTAGCTCCCTAAAAGCCTGTGTGTTCAAGGGCAGACACCGTGGCACAGGGGGCTATGCTGCCTCATGGGACACACAGTACCCATATCCAAGTGCCTGGTTCCAGTCCCTGATCCTCTGCTTCTGATCCAGCTGCCTGCTAATGTGCACCCTGGGAGACAGTAGATGATGGCTCAAGTACTTGGCTTCCTGTCATTCATATGGGAGACCCAGTTGCCTTGCCTTGCCCTGGCCATTGCAGGCATTTGGGGAATTAACCAGCAGTTGGGGAGATCTCTCTCTCTCTCTCTCATTAAATATATACTTAATGAAAAAAACAAGAGTGTGTGTTTGGATCCTTTCCCTGATTTCATGTTGAGCACATGAGTTAAAGTACTTCTGTAAAACTCTGTCAAGTGAAAGAATAACACATGAGGCAATCCACTAATCACCTGGACATTGCATGGGTTACTGACACTGCATGTAATGTTTGTCAAACGGCAACTGTTAGGGGTTTTCATTCTAACCTCTGACAATTTCCTGGACAGTTCTCTTAGCTTCGACATGGAACACTGCAATTCAGAACACCATGGGTGTCTCCTCTGCTATCTTGAAATGGTATGGTAATTATCTCTTGAGAATGTAAACTTTTGAAAGTCAGTGCTTTCCCTCTTTTAGCTTCTTAAATTAAATTTAGCTTCTTAACTCTTGAAATCTGCCCCCCCTCCAGATCACTTACTGTCATACAGATGATATGACTCCATCTGTGTTACCATCCCTTTCTGAGATTATTTTTTAATTGATTGACTCCTGGCTTCTGAATCTTCTGCAAAAGAAGTGATGGATGCATTGGTATCTGTCCCTTTCTACCCTTTTAATCGCAGTCCTAGTTACCTGAGGTCCACAGGGGATTCATTTTCACTGCAGACACACATGGAATGTCGGGAAGCAATTGGAACATCTTGTGCAGTTCTTCTATTTATATGTTGCTATCATGCAAGTGAACTTGCTCAAATTTTCTGCCCCTTTCTCTGGAGAAGATGAGAACTGGAAGGGTTGATTATTTTCTACCCTGGGTTTGGGTTTAAGAAGATGAGGCGTTTCTCATTTCCAGCAATAGGCATGGGTTTTCAACCTGTCATTTTCTCTTGTCAGCCAAGCTCACACAGAATGTGCAGTCAGCACTGGGGGAGGGATTCTGGGAATAGGAGCAATCTGCCTCATCTGGCCTTGAGCAGTGGAAGCACTGTGGTGTCTCATTAAAAGGTCTTCTCAACTTCGGGTTTCTTCCAATAGTGCAGAGGCAGATTGGCTGTATTAGCATTGCTCTTCTGCTTGTGGCGGGTAGAAACGGATCTTAACTTGATATAGATGTGTACTGTTTTCTCTGATAGTTGTCATTTCCAGAGTGGTTGCAGCTGTTCCCGATGCTGCTACAAAATACCTTTTAGCCAAGAATATTGCTGATTCCCTGCTGTAAGCAACTGTGGACAGATACGTGATTCATCAGCTGTAGTCTGTGACACGGTGGAAATAGAGAGTAAAATGTGAATGCTTCCTCTCTTTGATTCCATTATGGGATGCTGCACCAACTCACAGCTGGAAACAAATTAAAGTTGTTTTTCCTGATAATACGATGAAAGTGGTTTCCAAGTAAAGATCCTATTCAAATTATTCAGACTACTTCCCCTTCTAGGAATATGTGTTTTTATGGGCTAAATTAGCCTGGCTTGCTTTCTAATGTTAATAACAAAGTTCTTGTATTAGACACGCTTGGTCAAGGTGATGTACCTATGAAGTTATTCGTACCCACCGCCTGGTAGACCATCCTTCATTTATTTATTGGTTTTTCAGTAAGTCTTCTTTTGTTTTGAATTACAGGAATGTTTAAACACCTAAATGACAATCTATTCATTTTAAAAAATTTAAGTGTAACCCCCTTTTTTGCCTAGAGATGCATTTCTCTATTCTCAAACACACTCTTCCTTTTCTCCTATATGTCAAATGTCTATTTCTAACTTTGAGAATTTTCTGTGATTCTTTCACCACACATGCTTGAAATACAATCAGGTAAAGCAAACACTTCTTACTCCCAAGAGGTACCAAGGCCTTTCCATTTGATGCATATTTCTGTGTTCGGTCTGGAGCTTTTGTGTTATTTTTTCCTCTTTAAATTGGAATACAACCTTAAAATCAGCCCCTTGGTAAGATCGATATTGCCTTTGCTTTCTTTTATTGGTTTAAGCATTGTACTGACATTTGATAACACAAAACACAAACAAGGAACCTCATCTGTCCCTTAGAGCTATCATGCATTTGTCCTTTATGCTAAGAGTTTTAATTTTTGCTCTTCCAGAAAGCATTGCTAAGAGGGTACAGAGGCTATTGAGAAATAGTTTACTTCCCTTCTTTTCCTCAGTGAATTTAAAAATTGAAATGGGTAGTTGAAAGGACTCCATCAGTTTCCCTCCCTCCCATATAACCCCGTTCCCACATCCCTCTTTAGCTTGGACTTTTCAGAGTAGTGAGAGTAACCCTGGTCTGATCAGGCTCAGATATGTGTGGATGACAGGTGAGTGAGGGGTTTGGAACAGCTCACCCGAAATAGCAAGTCTGGAATATTAACTATTTTGAGTTAAAGGCATTTGGAAAACAGCAGGTACAAAAAGAGAACTCTGATCTCTCTGTTTCATAAAAGCAAAAGAGGAAATTCCCATGTGAAAGATGCCCTCTCTACATCAGAAGGAAAATAACGTTCATTTTTAAAATATTTTTTTCTTTATTTCAAAGACAAAGTTAGAGAAAGAGCAGAGGGGAGATCCTTCTACCTGCTGGTTCAATCCCCAAATCACCTGGAGGACCAGGGCTGGACCAGGTTAAAATTGGGAGCTGGGAGCTTCATCTGGGTCTCCACGTAGTTGCTGGGGCCCAAACACTTGGGATAGCTTCTGCTTTCCCAGGTGCATTAGCAAGGATCCAGATAGGAAGTTGAGCAGCTGGGACTTGAATAGGCACCCTTATGGTTGCTGACCTTGTAGGCAGCATCTTAACCAGTTATGCTATAATGCTGGCCCCAGAAAATAACATTCTTATCACCAAAGATGGAAAATTGAGGCCAAGGGAAATCTGTACAGATATTGGTGAGACAAGTCCTTATCTTTTTAGACATATCTCTACTCAATTTCTATAGCCCAACCCCTGTGCATTATGGTATTTTTATGACTCACTACTTAATATATAAGTATCTAATTCTACCTGCAATTTTGGGTCTTCATTTCCTGATGAAGGACCCTTTGCCACGTTAGACTTTTGTTTTTCTCCTGTTGATTTGTCTTATGCCAATTTAATGCTCAGACCCAGCTATGAATAACCACAACACCCAAACCAAAGAAAACCATCGAATAGGATAGGTAGAATGTTGCCTCCTCTACAGGATGCATGTTTCTATGAGCTGCATTCCCCGACCACAGACACCCATACTGCGCATTTACATTTCAGGAGTGTTGCCAGGGTTGACAATTTGCTGGACGACTAAGGGCTTCACATATATCCTTTAGCTCATTTCTGTTGTTTTCTGTTGAGCAACTTAGTTCTGCCCAACCTAGCCCACTACAAACAGTAATTTTGTTTAAAGAGTTGAAATTATACTACAATGATCATAGATTTTGATCTCCAATATCTCATCAAGCTTTGTTTCCTAAGAAAGGGAAGAAAGGGACACACTGACACCCTGGTATCATTGCTATCATTTCGGTTAGAGAAATTTAAAGGTGTTTGTTAATTGGTTTTATGATTAAGGAATCATAGGTAAAGTGAAATTTTATTTTATTGTTGATTTTACTTATTCAATTAGATGTACTCCATTAAGCTAGTAAAGCCATATGTTAGATGTCATTTAATAGCCTAGGGGAAGGATTGGTGGCCAAGACTGGAGTTCACATCTCATTATTCTTTGACTCCCAGTCAAACAGGGCCATGTCTGAAATTCTCCATGTTGGCTGATCAGTGACCCAATGAAATGAGTTGTGGAAAACATCATTCCTGTTCACAGGAGCTGTGTGTATAATTCATAGTGTGAATGATTGCAAATAGTGTGCTGGCTGGCAGTGTCAGACAAGAGGCCAATAGTTAATGGTCCATAGAGATTTAACTACCTGTATGCCCAATGGTGCTCCTTGTCAGGCAGTGATACATACTTTAGGAACTGGCATCTCCACTGTTTCTCTGCCTATGGAAGTGAATAGATGATTTTATACATCTGGCTTCATATTTTACAGTCCCTCCCCTTTCCCTCTTGTGAAAGTACTTGTGTGTTTACAAAATATTGATCTGTGGGGACAGTGCTGTGTCACAGCTGGTAAAGCCACCACCTATGATGCCAACATCACATTGGGTGCTGGTTTGTGTCTTGGCTCTGTCACTTCTAATGCAGTTCCTTCTTAATGTTCTGGGGACAGCAATGGAAGATGGTCTAAGTGTTTGGGCCCCTGGCTCCCATGTGGGAGATCCGGATGAAACTCTTGGCTTCAACCTGGCCCTGCACTGACTGTTGTGGCCATCTATGGAGCGAAACAGTGAATGGAAGATCTCTCTGTCTCTCCTCCCCCCACCCCATAACCTTGACTTTCAACATAAATAAATCTTTGTTTAAAAAAATAGTGACCTACATATTTTTCCCTCCATTAAGTGCTGATATACTTTCTGTATATCTCTGTACTTATCTAGAAGTACTTCATCATGCTACTTCAACTAGAAGAGTCAGAAAAGTCTTCCCTGAGAGGTGCCATGTGAGTTGAGATCTCAGTGAGATTTGGGGAAAACTGGTGAAGAAATATATTATTAGAATTAGGAGCAGAAATAAATTGTACAGCCGCCCTAATGTAGGAACTAGCCTGCAGTGTTTACAGAAAGGAAAGAAGGTGGCTGGACATCACAGATCAAAGGAAAGAATGAGACAAGAGTAATAAACAGGCAGGGTTCAGCTCCTCGAGGCACAAGATGGTGGAATGTTGGAACACCTCTGTGTGAGTGATCAGCACATGGGCCTCATTCTTCCTCGGCTGAACAATGTACAGGAAACAACAGGAACCTGGGATTGAGGAATCCAGTTCTTACACAGAGCCCTGCAGCTGACTCACATTGTGTTCTTGGAACACTCGCTTACCCTAATAACTGTACTATAAACATTAAATAAATGGTTTCTAAAACTCATTACATTAAAACTCTATTTTATAAATTTCCAGGAGCATCACAAAGTGTTGGGAGGGAGAATATGGGGGATATAGGATCTTGTGATATTATTCCTGACCTAGGGCACTTGGAAAGAATTTCCTTTCGGGGTCTTTCAGAGGCAGTTGGTTCATGTTTCTCCATTTGTCAGAGGAACTCACACACAAGTAGACACCAAGTAGCCAATAACTTTTCCCAAGTTTTATAAATGTTGGAGGCAGCATTTTGCCTAACAATTAAGATGTCCTTGTCCCACAGAATTGCTATACTGAATTCCTGGCTCCTAACTCTAGTTTTCCACCAATGCAGACCCTTGCAAGGTTCCTGCTACCTTTTTGGGAAAACTGGATTGAGTTTATGGCTCCTAGCTCTGGTTTAGGCCAGCTCCAGACATTGTTGGCATTTGGAGAATGAACCATTCAAAGGGAACTTATTCTCTCTCTCTGCCTCTGTCCCTCTGTCTCTCAAAGAAAAAAAAATCTCTCACACACACACATACACACACATATATATGTATTCTCTGTATTCATATATTTAAACCCTGTAGACACACTGTTTAGTCAAAACTTTCCTCTAAATGAGTACTTCTGAACTGAATTCTACAATAGTTCCAGTGTGCCTAATTATTCCAAAATAAAATTAATTTTAATTCATGTAAATATCTATAAGCTAATTTTATTATTTAGGGTCTTATTACAGCAAATCACAAAATTAAAAGATAAAAAAGTTTATAGAATTCCAGATACATTGAGACTCATTTTATTGCTATAAAAATATACTAATGTGTAGTTACCATTTGCTAAGCAAAATATAGTTATGAAAGTATCTGAGTTTCATTTCTGCTAATATTTGTTTCTAATCGACAATTTCTTATATTAGTATATTGAAGTAATTTATAAAACTTTATATGAATCAATTGATTATCTTTGCTAGACATAAAGGCATGCGTTTTTAATAATTTTGCATGTTATATCCTTTATAATGAGTCTCAATTCTGTCATGTTTCATAGGATATTAAAGTAACAATGTCAAATGGGATTGAAGTTGAGAAAAATTACCTGAGGGCATTTTTGTTTTGTATTTAAATTTTATTTTGTCATTTATTCTTATTAGCGATCATTAAGCAATTTGATAATTATAAGCTCCATTAACATTTTAATGAGTCTAGTGGCCATTGCTAAGTGTAATTAAATTAGTTTTATTACATGATATTTTGAAAACTGTGATTAAATTAAGTTTTACTGTGCTTAGAAGTAGAAACCTATGGAGAGATTGCTATTCACCAAATATCCTATTAACTTATAAGGTACTGATAGATATTAGTGGAGCCAGAAACATTTATGATTCCCTATTGAGTTTATTCACAAGGTAAACCTTTAATCATTTGAGTTTGGAATCAATCTAGTAATGACAATATAATTTTATTTAAAAGTACTTTTTAGGTTCAGATGTAGGAAGGGAGAGAAAAGGAAAATAGGGTTTTTTTTTTAATGTCTTTTCCCCCCTACTTCCTGCAGGGACAGGTTTGCAGTAATAGGAAAAGATAAAAACTGACAAGCTAATGACTTTGGAGTAGATATGTGTAATTTGACATTGAGTTATTTGGCACCAAATAAAAGCTCATATATATTCACTGATTAACTTGGAAATTTAGGATAGACATAGAAAAGTCAGTTTAGTTTGTTATAAAACAATATCAAGCCTATTGCTGCATAATGATCACCAACAAAAGAGATTTTTATGTTAACGATTTCTGTTAAAGATTTGAATTTCCAAATGGAGCATTTAGTAAATACCATGTTTCAGAGAGAGAAGGATCCAAGTTGACCCTTAACAGAGCTAAATTGACTCATTGTAGTCCGCTTGCCATTCTCTATCTCTGTTCTCTCCCCCAGATAATCTTAACTCTTCAAATTGTTTTAAAAAGTTCTTTGGGGAAAAAGTTAATAAAGTTTATGCTGAGTTGAAGATGGTAATTCTGGGCACTTGCCGGCTCCTTGGCTCTCTCTCAGATATTCAGCCCTTTCTGGTTCTGAATCTGGCCCTCTCCACAGTAAGTGGCAACCCCATCTGGGAAGCGTCTCCAAGCAGAAGTCTCAATGTCACATTGATTTCCTCCTTTCCTCCTACTCCCATAACACGCCCATCGCTCTATTTCTTCCTTCAGTGCTGAATGTTTTCTTTAAATCTTTGCTCTGTTTTCCTCTCCCCCGTCACTGAGTCCAAACCACTGTCATCTCTTATGCAGTACTTCATAATTCAGCCCTGACTACCACTCTTTCTCCCCTGTACTCATCATTTTTTCAGCAGCCACAGGAACCATTCAACTTCTAAAAACAGTTACCTTGCCATGTTTCTTCTCTAATTCAGTCTCTCTCTGTGTCTTCCTGTTGTATACAGAATAAAACATTTACTGAAAATGATGTTTCATTTCTCTACAAACTGTTTTAGAGGGGGCTGAACTTCATCTGAAGATTACTACTGAATCCTCAGTACCTACTGTAATCTCTGGTAAACAGTAAATACAAATACCTGAATCTCGTTGTTCATAACACTAGCTCACTTTCATTCCTAAGATCTTAGGGCCTGTGTTGTGGTGTAGCAGGTTAAGCCTCTGCCTGCAATTACAGCATCCCATGTAGATGCAGGTTTGAGACTCGGCTGCTCTGCTTCTGATCCAGCTCCCTGTCCATGTTGCTGGGAAAGCAGCAGAAGGTGGAAAAAGTCCTTAGGCTTCTGCACCCATATGGGAGACATGGATGAAGCTCAAGGCTCCTGGCTTCAGCCTGCCCTAGCCATTGCAGCCATCTGAGGAGTGAACCAGCAGATGGAAGATATTCTCCTCCCTCCCCCTGCCACTCCCCCTCCCTCTGTCCCCTCCCCCTCCCCCTCCCTCTCCCCTCTTTGACTATTAATCAGAGGAGCATAGATGCAGTTCCAGCCTCCTGGCTTTGGGCGGTTTGCACCTAGACATTGTGGCCATTTCAGGAGTGCACCTTCAGATGAAACATCTCTCTATCTCTTCTCTCTCTCCCTCAAACTCTCCCTCTCCC
Organism: Sylvilagus floridanus; assembly: GCA_949820135.1. Taxonomy (NCBI): domain Eukaryota; kingdom Metazoa; phylum Chordata; class Mammalia; order Lagomorpha; family Leporidae; genus Sylvilagus; species Sylvilagus floridanus. Next base: position 59,560,386 of record OX463242.1, read on the forward strand.
TTTCTCTCTAATTTTGCCTTTCAAATAAATAAAAAATAAATCTTAAAAAAAAGATGGGTTCTGGGAGGTAGTGGTGGTCGTTCCAGTATTTGGGTTCCTGCCACTCACATGAGAGACCTAGGTAGTGTTCACGGGTTTCAGCTTCAGCCCTGGCCCCGAAGTGGCTGCTGCTGGCATTTGTAGAGTAAACCAGTGAGTGGGAGCTTTCTTTTGACTTGTCTGTCTCTGTCTTTTCCACTTATTTAAATATATAAATAATAGATCCAATTTTTAGAAACACGTCCCCTAATAATCCTATTTAGAATACCTTCTTAAAGCATTTAACCTTTGATCGTAATATGTTGTTGTATTTCCTTATGCACAGGTCACAGACTGTAAGGGTTCCCTCACTATAACATATGCTTCTTTAGGACAGATACTGTATGCATTTTGATCATCAAGCACCTAACCTTCGCACCTATCTGTGCCTGACAAGTCGTATGCATGCAGAAATATTAACTATTGTCAGCCAAGGCTTTAATATTTTTTTTTTCTTTTTATTTAGTGTGTGGGCTGTTCAACTGATAAGCCATGGAGGCGAGTTTCCTATGTAAAATTTATTTTCTCCTCTAAAAAATAATCATGATGACCTTTACATGATAACTGAAGGCAAGTTTATAAATCTCATCTCTTGATGTACACCATTAAAATCCCCATATTTTAAGTCCTGAGAGCCCATATTTTAGAAGAATAACTTTAATAATTAATAGCTTATATTTATTAGTTTCTATTATGTGCCAGGCTTTATTACTATGATCCTCTCAACCCTATAACCTTTAAAAATATCTATGACAAAGAATACTATCAGCTTTATTTGGGAAATTAGGGGCAAATATAGTTTGGTAAATAAATTTGCAGACCTGGTACTCAAACTCAGGTTCTGAACACAGGGCCTATGTTCTTATTTACTAACTATATGGTCTGAAAGAATACTGTCCCAATAAGGCAAGTTACATTTAAAAATGACTATTTGATATTCTAAGATTTAAGATAAAAATACCTAATGTAGTTTTTTTTATTAAAGTGCATTGTGTCATTATTCATTGAATTCATTCAATAGAATACAGCATTTTAATATATAAACATGATAACACAAAAAGGAAATACTCAGAGAAAATACATTTTGAATATTAAAATCAAGTAGGCATTTATGACATGCTCTGCTGTGTTTTTCCCCATCACTGGAACAGTTTATTTTTAAGTGTACAGTAGTCAAGGCCAAATAAATGTATGTATGGCTATTTATTGATATATAAGCAAGTTAACTTATGGGAATTATTTAGTGGTTGAAAGAGATGCAAATGAAAGCTTTGCCAACCAGTGTCAGCAGCCTGTGTCACAGCTCCTTTGCAGAGCATTCTGTTCATTTCTCATAGCTTTGTTTCTTGGCATTTGTATTGGTCAGAGTGTGGAGCTTAAGGTTAATGCCCAGTGGACAGGTCCAAATGTACATTCGATACCATCATTATGAGCATGCTTACTGATAAGACACAGAACAGATGAAAGTTCCACCTTGCCTTTACCCAAGAGCCCTCAGGAAGATGGAAAAGGATGAATCAGTCCCTTGTTTGCAAAAAGGGTGACATTAATCATCTGACATCGTGAACCACTAGACAGGTGTCATTTGTTTTTTAAAGTTATGCTATGTTGTTTGTGGAGCTGCATAAATCTTCAGGTTCTTTTAAAATAGTCTCTGCAGGTACAGCAAATGGGAAGTGAATCTGTCATTCTTGAAAATGTTAAAGATCAGCAAGTGCAGAGTTACTGTAGAGCTGACCTTCCTCCTTCATTACCGACTGCCAGCACTGTAAGTGGAGAAAAGATTGAGGACATAAAGACAATAGAGTGAACTTCATATCATGTCTGGAAAGGGTCACACTCATAAACCACAGCATTTATTTAGGGATGTTTCTTGCAGTGTGTTTGGGAGGACCAAATAATGTGGGTTTTCTGATATTTCATGTAAAGGTATAGATTGAGATGTCATTTTCTGAGTCATTTGGTATACAGTAGTGCTTTGGTGGTTCACGAAAGCATCTTTAATAAATGAAAAGAGCAAAAGTTCCTGAGAAGAAAAGCTGACTCAGTTCATCATTATTTGTTTTAATCACTGTGTGATTTCAGGAATGTTCTTAAATAGCCTTGGTTCAAGTCCAGAGCACACAATTGTCATTTGGGCAGCAAGTGTTCCAAATGTTGTCACGGTGACAGGGTTGCAACTACTTGTAAACCATAATATTAAATTTGAAAATAATGTTTACTTAGTAAGAAAAGGAATTGAAGAATGGATTCCCAGACAGTATAATAGCCAACTTGGTGGACCAACTTGGTGGAAAGCGTGCAGTGGGGCCTATTAGTGTGTATTTTGCAGAGTCTTCTAGATAAATCTAATTCCTTTCTTATATTGCTAAAGTACATGAATGAAAACTACAGCTCAATTATCTCATCACAGATTAAAATAACCAAATCTGTTTTTCCACTGAGATGAAAAGCCTGGCAACTCCTTTTTTACAGTGTAGTTAGCAGCAGCAGCTAAGGTCATCATCCCTGAAAACAATTTTCAATATTTTTTCTTTCAAATTTTGTCATGTACAGATAAAGCTCTGTTCATCACAATGATATATATCTTGTAGGACAATAGGTATAGAATTTCTTCACAGCTTATTTTATACTGAGATTAGCAGTTGCTATGGCTTGATTATCCTCTCCAAAGCTTCATGTTGAAATTTAATTGCTAGGGTAGTTGTTTGGGGACAGGGACTGTTTAAGGGGAGATCAGGTCCTGAAGGCCCCTGCTTCGGCTTGGAAGAGTGGATTCCTGATAAAACTTACGGTCAGGCTCCACCCTTCCACCTTTGGCTCCGTGTGCTTGTCCTTCTGCCACAGATAGCACAGCACAAAGAGCTCTGCCGGATGTGGCCTTTTCTACCTTGGACCTCCCAGCCTCCAGAACCATAGCCAAGTAAACTACTCTTGTTTCTAGCTTACCCAGTTCTGGGTATTCTGTTATGGCAACAGAAAACGGGCTGAGCAATCCAAGGAACTCTGAGTTGTTTTTCCTCTGGGTTTGTCTGTTAGTGAACTGTGGGCTGCAAGTTATGGAAACACCAACTCGAAGGGGCTGAAGCAGTAAGGGGGTTTATTGCGCACTTAACAGGAGACCCGGAGATCAAGTGGGCTTTAGGGTGCTTTAACTCATCTACCCAGTGATGCTATTGTGTTGTTTCCTTGTTTCACTTTGCACTGCTTGATGTTTTGGTTCTATTCAATCTGAGAGCAAGGTAGTAGCCGTAGATAATAAGAATCATCCAATCATTCTAGAAGAAAAAGCATTTCTTCTTGTTTATTTCTCCTAGAAGGAAATGAAATACTCATAGAATTCCCCCTGGAGAGAGGGGAACCTTTTGTATATCATAGGTAAAATTTCTGTCACATGCCCATTCATAAGTAATGACTGACAACAGGTAAAAAATTAACCTCAGCAAAATCAGGAACTATGCTGAAGTACGAACTGCAATTAGTTTACTTATACATTTGGCTGCATGGGGAAAGAGTAGAGATTCAGATATAATAAGAGATTTTGTCTATTTCCATTGGAAAAAAGGATTGGATGGAAGGTAAGCAGATAATAGTGTTCATTATCTAAGGTAAATTTCATTGGTCCATATTAATGTGTGTATACACACACACACACATAAAATAGAAGAGAATATGGTCATCAAACTTGAAATACATTGCAGGATCATACTAATTATTTCTGTCTATGTTAGTCTCATGAGGTTTCTTACTTGATTTTATATATGAAATAATGCTGTTTATAAACAGTAGGCATACGAATATAGCAGTCTGGTTAAATATAGAGTAGGGAACCAACGTGCTGGTCACATTGAGAGAATTGCCTTCTTCCAGCACCATTTCATCCCCTCACCACAGGTGGAGGGACGCCAGGAGGACAGCCACTGTCTCAGGCGAGAAAAACCCATCTTAGTTTCCTCCCCTTGCAGTATACACCCACAGCAGAGGAATCCTGGCTTTTCACCGAAAGTTGATCTTGGTCAGAAAGCTCTGGATGACCCAGAGTCTGCAGTATCCAGGGGACCCGGTGCTAAGATGCTTGACAGAGGGGAGGAATGCCTTTCTAGATGTGCACAGTGAAAGTGATCCCTGACCAAGCTAAAGGCCCCTAGTCCAGAGTGCTTCCAGCTCCCTCACTGTGGTGTAGGATGGCGAGTAGAGGCAAAAGAGGCCCCTGTGTGAGCATCTCACACTGAGACAACCTGCACTAATGCCACTGCTACTGAAAGGACTTGGGGTGTGAGTGATTCTGCAGCGATTCAGAACTGGAAGGATTGGGCGGTGCAGGAGGAAGTCCTGCCTGGAGATTAAAGGTGCACCATCATGCAGGAAGGTTGACTGGTTGTTATCAATTTACTGTTTCCTTCAGAGGATTTCTGTCTCCAGAGGACTAAAAGGCCAAGGGTTTCCCTGTGTATTGATGCTTTCCATTGCACATGGAGACCTCGGTCACCACTTGAATTTAGAATTGCAACTCATGCTTCCTAGCTCCTTGCTTGAACAGCAACAACTCCACACCCTCTCCCCGTCCTTTCTTCTTTTTTGCATTTAAAACATTTGTTTGATATGGATTATTACTCTTGTTTGATTTATTTTAGTTCTGGACAAAGGAAGAAATAAATACCACTATCCCGGAAACTAAGAGACATTTGTACTTCTAGAAATAGAAGCTATTAGATAATCTAGATAGCTCCTTCTACAAAACCACAGAAATGCTGCTGAGATTGTACCAAATGCTTTTAATGGCATTGCTGAGTTTCAAGAATGAAAAGAAAATTTCCCAAACCCCAAATGACAAGGATGCTTAAAAGCAGAAGAAAATGCTGCAATTGTGGCTGCCCTGAGGGGCATGTGCCAGTTGCTTTAAGTGAGCAGCATAATTTTTAGGGCTAGTAAAGAAAACATGCAACTGCTTAGACTCTTGCTAAGTAGACAGGAGGGACTGAGAACTCCACATGTGCAGACTCTAGAAATTTCACTTTTGAGGAAACATACCTGAAAGTAACATCATGCTACAAAATCAAATGGTGAAGATAGGTGTCTGCTTGTGCTCTAACTAGGGAAACTATTTTTTTTCCACTTTACAGAGTACTCACTGCCTTGAATGGAGTTTAGATTTCAATTTACCATGACAGTGTCCAGACAATATTCAGAGAAGTGAATTTAGGGGGTTTCAGGTTAGCAGCCCTAGAAGAAGCAGATTCAAATATTTTCAGGAAGAACATGTACTCGGTCAAACTTTCGCAAGATATCCACTATAGAAACACAGACCTGAAATATAAAATCACCTAACATAAGTAGTCAGCATATATGAAATTTAGCAGAAAAAAACCAAAGCCAAAAAGATACTCCTAATGTCATTTAATGAATGATTTTAATTTGGAACAAAAATACTTATTTTAGTAATAATTCAAGAAATAAAAAGTGAAATGGAAAATAAGAATAAACAAAGTTTCAGCTTCTAAAACTCATCAGAAAAACAGCAGTTCCCGTATGAAAGGTGGTATCTGTCACACAAGTAATTAGTAAAACAACGAGAAAAAGAAAAACCACTATATAGCAAAACATACATGTGTCAGTTTTACAAAAGCTCAAGCAGTCAATATAATTCAGGAAAGATTTTCAAGATTATTAGTAAGACGAGGAATCCAGTAAAATCGCAAGGAAATATTTGACTCTAACGAAATTGTGCCAAAAGGAAAATTCAACGATAAAATGTTCTACTGTATTTTAAAATTTATTTTAGAGACAGAGTTACAGAAAGATAGAGGGACAGACAGAGAGACAGGTCTTCCATCCACCAGTTCACTCTCCAAATGGCCTCAACATCTGGAGTTGGGTTGATCTGAAGCCAGGAACCAGGAGCTTCCTCCAGGTCTCTCATATGGGAGCAGGTGCCCAAGCAAGGAGCTGCATCAGAAGTGGAACAACCAGAACTCAAAACGGTGCCCATTTGGGATGCTGGCACCACAACAGAGACTTAACCTACTATTCCACAGCGCTGGCTCCAATAAAATGTTTTATAAGGATGTAGAAGAACAAAAATTTATTCTAGAGTTGTCTGATAAACTTTCAGTGGAAGATGTGAACAGATATGTTCAGAAAGACTAAATTTTAATACTTAAAATAGAAATAATACAACTACATGTTGACAGAAAAATAGACAAGTTGCATTTATGTAATAATATACTATACAGTAGTGAAAATGAATTATTACTACCTATATCAATAGGGTACAGTCTCAAAAGCAAATGTTAAATAAAAGAGCAAGTTGAAAATAAATGCACATGCTGTTTTTACATAAAAATACAAAAATTTAGGGGCCAGCCTTGTGGCACAGCTGGTTCAGCCATCAGTTGCAATACTGGCACCCATTTTGCTGGTTTGAGTCTGAACTACACCATTTCTGACACAGTTTGCTGCTAGTACATCTGGGAAAAGCAGTGAAATATGACCCAGATTTTGGGCTGCAGCCACATACATGGCAGTTATTGGCTCCTGACTTTGGCCTTTTCCTGCCTGAGCCTCTAAGTCCATTTGAGGAGTAAATCAGCAATTGACAGATCTCTTTCTCTCTCGTTCTTTCACCTTGCCTTTCAAATAAAAAAAAAATGAACCTTTGAAAATACAAAAGTGCTCAGCCAGCGCCACAGCTCAACAGGCTAATCCTCCACCTGTGGCACCGGCACACCGGGTTCTATTCCCAGTCGTGGCGCCGGATTCTGTCCCGGTTGCCCCTCTTGCAGGCCAGCTCTCTGCTGTGGCCCAGGAGTGCAGTGGAGGATGGCCCAAGTGCTTGGGCCCTGCACCCCATGGGAGACCAGGAGGAGCACCTTCAGATCAGCACCGTGCGCTGGCCACAGCGCGCTGGCCGCAGCGGCCACTGGGGGGTGAACCAACAGAAAAGGAAAACCTTTCTCTCTGTCTCTCTCTCTCTCTCACTGTCCACTCTGCCTGTCCAAAAAAAAAAAATACAAAAGTGCAAAGTAAAATATACATGATTATGGATAAAGCCATATATATACCTAGAAAAGGAAGGAAATGATGGATACACAATTTGTAGCACAGTTACCTTTCTGTTAGAACCAAGGGAGTAAGATTCAGGAATATTGGTGCTTTCTATTTTTAAGACACATGGCAGTGAACATGGGTTTTTAAAAATAATTTTAAACATCTTAATTGACATGTAGACATTTTACATATTTAAGGATTACCATGCAGTGTTTCAACATGTGTGTATATATATATATATATATATATATATACATAATATTCAATTGGGGTAAACATTTATATCTCAAACATTTCACTTTTCTTTACAGCAAAATCCTTGAAAATCCCTTCTTCTAATTTCTTTAAGAGAAATAGAGAAACATAGTATATTGTCATTGTCTGCAGCCACACTACTATGCAAAAGAACACCAGAACTCACTACTCGAACCTGCCTGCATTTACTATCCATTCAATCCCCTTTCCCTATCCCTTTTCCTCTCCCCCTATTCTCTGCAGCCTCCAGTAATTACCAGCATCCTCTTCTATGAGATTGATGCTTTCGTATTCCTCATGTAAGTTCCTGAGATTTTGTAGAACTTTTGGTTCTGGGTTTGGCTTATTTCACGTAACATGATGACATCCAGATTCCTCTGTGTTGTGAACGATAAGCTTTCAACATATCTAAAGACTAAATAGTATTCCTCGAATATATGTACCACATTTTCTTGATCCATTCCTCACTAGATGGACACATAGATCATTTCCATCTTGGAGCTTTTGTGACTAATGCTGCAATAAACATGGGATGCAGATGTGTCCTTAGCAGATTGTCTTAATATCCCTTTGATTAAGCCCAGGAGTTTGCTGAATCATACGATTCATTGTATTGTTTTTAGTTTTTCTGAAGAATGTCATACTGTTTTTCATAATAGCTGTACTAATTACGTTCCCATCACAATGTGTATGGGTTTCCAATTTCTTTACTCCTCAACAAAACTAGTTTTTTTTTTATTATTTTTAATAATAGTCAACCTAATTGGAGTGAGGTGATAGATGACCTTTGTGGGTTTTATTTGCATTTCCCTGATGATTCATGATATTAAATATTTCTCATAGGTCTGTTGACCTTTGAGAAAAATCTATTTGGATTTATTACTCATTTTTAAAAATTAATTTAAATTTAAGGTAAACAAATTTCATATGTTTCATATATACAGACTTAGGATACTTCCATTCTGGTAGTGATACTTCCCATCCTACCCGCTCTTCCGCCCTTCCTCCTCTTTCATCTTCCTTCCTCTAATTTACTCTCAGATTTTTATAATTTTTACAATTATCTACTGTCACTTTATACTCAGAAGATTAACCCTATACTAAGCTGAGTTTAAAAAATAAGTACCAAAAGAAAAAAAAATTGCTCCTCAATGGTAGAGACAAGTGCTATAAAAAGTGCTATAAACAAATCTCACAATTTTAATTTCACTCCTATATGTGACATTTTTTAAAAATTCTGTTACCACAGATCAGGGAAAAACATATGGTATTTGTCTATGGGGGACTGGCTTATTTCACTAAGTATAATTATTTCTAGTTGCATCCACTTTGTTGCAAAAGACAAGCTGAGTAGTATTCCACACTCTGTGTGTGTGTGTGTGTGTGTGTGTGTGTATACCACAATTTCTTTACCCAGTCGTCAGTTGTTTGGAAATCTGGGGTGATTCCAAAGCTTAGCTATTGTGAATTGAGCTGCAATTAACATGGGGTACAGATAACTCTTTCCTATGCCAATTTCATTTCCTTTGGGTAACTTCTCAGAAGTGGGATTTCTCGGTCATATGGCAGGTCTATAATCAGATTTCCAAGATATCTTCATATTTTCTCCCACAGTGTTGCACTGGTTTACATTTTCGGCAACAGTGGATTAGGGTATCTTTTTCCCCACATCCCCACCAGCATTTATTGTTGTTGATTTCTGTGTGAGAGCCATTCCAGCTGGGTTGAGGTGAAATATCATTGTGGTTTTGATTTGCATTTCCCTGATGGCTAGTGATCCTGAGCATTTTTTCATGTTTCTTGAAAAATACCTTTTCAAGTCCTTTGCCCATTTCTTAACTGAATTGTTTGCCTTGTTGTTGAATTTCTTGAATTCTTTATAGATTCTGATCCTTTATCAGCTACATAGTTTGCAAATACTTTCTCCCATTCTGTTGGTTGTCTCTTTACTTTGTTGAGTGTTTCCTTTGCAGTGCAGAAGCTTCTCAGCTTGATATTAATCCCATTTGTCTATTTTGGCTTAGATTGCCTTCTTTTCCAAGAAGTCTTTGCCTATCCCAATGTCTTACAGAGTTTCCCAATGTTCTACTCTAGAAATTTTATGGTATCAGGTCATACATTTAGATCCTCAATCAATTTTGAGTTGTATTGGGCTTGTTTCATACTTCTGTATTTCCCAGTTTTAATTAAATTGTTTTTTGTTTTTGTTATTGAGTTTTTGAGTTCCTTTTATATTCTGTTTTTAATTCCTACTCAGATGTATAGCTTGCAACAACTTTTATTTTCAGTTTGCAGGTTGTTTTTTCTCTCTGCTCATTGTTTTCTTCACAGTGCAAAAGCTCCTTAGTTTGATGAAGCCACATTTTTTTGACAGGCAGAGTTAGGTAGTGAGAGAGAGAGAGACAGAGAGAAAAGTCTTCCTTTTTCTCTTGGTTCAGCCCCCAAATGACCGCTATGGCCAGCGCGCTGCACTGACCCAAAGCCAGGAACCAGGTGCCTCCTCCTGGTCTCCCATGTGGGTGCAGGGTCCAAGCACTTGGACCATTTTCTACTGCCTTCCCAGGCCATAGCAAAGAGCTGGACTGGAAGAGGAGCAAACGGAACAGAATCTGGAGCCCCGACTGGGACTAGAACCCAGGGTCCTGGCACTGCAGGCAGAGGATTAGCCAAGTGAGCCACGGCGCCGGCCAACCACATTTTTTTCTAATTTGCTTTTTTGTTTCTTGTGCTTTTGGAGTTTAATCCAAAACATCCTTACACACTCCAGTGCCCTGTTTTCATCTAATAGTTTCAAAGTTTTAGCTCTCAAATTTAGGTATTTCGTAAATTTTTTTTTGTTGATTTTTGATGTTAATTTTTCTTTAAATTTTTGGTGGACTTCAGTGTAGTCATCAGATCCTGAAGTTTCCTTTGAAGGTATTTTTTTGTTACTAATTCAGAATCACTACTCATTATTTGTCTGTTTTGGTATTTGACATGATTCAGCCTTGGTAAGGAAAGCCTGTACAAAAATTGATATATTTCTTTTAGGTTATTAAATTTGTTGTCACATAATTGTTGTCAGTTGTGAGATCCAATTTCACTTATTTGAGTGATCTTTCTTTTTGTCTTAGTTATTCCAGATAAGGTTTTGCCAATTTTATTTATATTCTCAATGAACCAACTCTTTGTTTCAGTTATTTTTTAACCTTTTGGTTTCTATGTCATTTATTTCTGTTCCAGTTTTAATATTTATTTCCTTCTACTAAATTTGGGTTTGTTTTCCTTTTTTGGTTGTTTATTGTGTGCTTAATGTACCTAAAAATGCTGTATATTTGAGATCTTTTCTTCTTTTTTTAAAGCATTGATAACTATAATTTTTCCTTGTATTTCAGTAAAGTTGTATTTTTTTATTCAAAATACAAAGTTATAGAAATATCTTTGATCCATGGTTTACTCCCCCAGATAGCCAAAATGGCTATGACTTGGCCAGGGTAAAGTCAGGAGTTTCTTCCAGGTATCCCACGTCAGTAGCAGGGGCCAAAGCACTTGGGCATTCTGCTGCTTTTCCAGGTCATTAGCAGGGAGCTGGATTGGAAGTGGAACTGCTGGGACACAAACTGGTGCCCATATGGGATGCTGGCGTTGTAGCAGCAGCTTTACCCACTATGCTACAGAGCCAGCCTCTATAAATTTTCCTCTTAATATGGATTTTGCTACATCCCACTGAGATTTGCATGTTATATTTCCTTTTTTAGTAAAATACTTTTTAAAAATTGTCTTCTTAACTTCTTTGACCCATTGATAGTTCAGGAGCAAGTTGCTTAATTTCAATATATTTGTACAGTTTCCACAGTGTTTCTTATCTGATTGCATGTTTTAAAAAAATCCTGAATATGTTTTTTGTGTGTTTTGTGACCCGCCTTGTGATATAGCCTGAAGAATATTCCAAATTCTATTCAGAAAAATGTGTTTAGTGCAGCTGTCAGATGGATATTTCTATAGATGCCTGTTGGAACCATTGATCTAGGATGCAGTTTAACTCTGCTGAGTCTGTTGATTTTCTGTCAGAACAATATGTCAGTTTCTGAAAGTAGGCATGTTAAAATCCCTTACTGTTATTGTATTGGAATCTATCTCTCCCTTTAGGTCTATTCATATTTGCTTTATGTGTTTGTATGCTTACATGCTACATGAATATCTATTTACAAATGTTATTTTCTCTTGCTGGTGAACCCTTTATGATTATATGAACTTCCTTGTCTCTTTTTACTGCTTTTCATTTAATATATATTTTGTCTGAAGTAACTATAACTACTCCTTTCTTTTGGGTTCCAGTTGCATGCAATATTTTGTCCTTTCACTTTCAGTACATATATGTGTCCATCAAGATGAAGTGTGTTTCTTAATAGCAATAAATAATTGGGCCTCATTTTGTTTTCTTTTTACTCATCAGTCACTATATGTGTTTTATTTGGAGAATCTAATCTTTTTATATTTACTGCAATTATTGATAGACTACTATTGCCATTTTAATACTTGTTTTCTAGTTTTATTGAATTTTTTTATGTTTTCCTCTTTTATTATCTGTCTTTGTGGCTAAGTGATTTTCTGCAGTAACATGCTTTGATTTATTGGTTATTATTTTTGGTAAACAATAATCTATTAGATTATTGCTTTGTGGTTACTATGAGGCTTGTGAAAACAAATTTTGGTTGTTAACAAGCAATTTTGAAATTTGTCATTGATTACAAAGTAATGAAAAGAAACAAAAAAGTGAGAGCTAAAAACACTACTAAAAAACTTTGCAATGCATTCCCTCCTACATTTTGCATTTTTGATATCCCATTTTACATATTTTATATTCTCTGTCTTAATAAATTATTTTAATATTTATTATTATTGTTTTTGGTAGCATGTATTAAAGATATGAATGGGTTATATGCCAAGTTTACTATTAGGACTTTCTGAATGCCCCTTTATAGTTGCTTTCCTAAGTAGTTTTCTACCCTCTTACATTTCCTTCTTACTGCTTAGTCTTTCTTTCTTTAAAGATTTTTCTTCAGCATTTCTTATTAGATGGGTCTAGGAATAGCAGTTCTCTTTCAGCTTTTCTTTGGGAATGTTGTCATCTCTCCTTTGTACCTTAAGGACATATTTGCCTGGCACAGTAATGCTAGTAATATTTTCCCTTTAATACTATGAATATCTCATCTGATTTCCTCCTGGTCTGTAAGGTTTCTGCTGAGAAGTCTGGAGTCAGGTGAATTTCAACACTGTTTTATTTATTTTCTCTTGGAGCTTGAGAATCCATTCTTACAATGGATTGATTATAACATGTCTTGATTATAACATGTCTTGGGGTAGCCTTGGTTAAGATGAACCTGACAGATGACCTCTGGCTTCCTTGTATCTGAATAGCTGCATATCTCTAGATTGGGCATATGTTTTTATTCTCTCTTTGAATATAATTGTGAAGCCTTTGGCATTCTTAAGTACCTCTTAAATTCAGATGACTTGGGTCTACTTTTCTCTTTTAATGCCGCCCCAAACTCTTGATGCATTCCTTCATTTTTCTTGATTCTTTATTTTCTTATCTGTCTGTATATTTTCAAATAACTGATCTTCACGCTCACTAATTCTTTCTTCTGTTTGAACTGTTCTGTTGATGTGTTCTATCAGATTTTAAATTTTGTTAATGTGCTGTTTGGTGGAATTTTTTTTATATTTAAAAATCCCTTTCATCTTTCTGTGAATTTTCTCTGTATTTTTTTGAAGTTGTTTGAGTTTACCTGAAACAACTTTTTTTAAAACTAAGGTTAAAATGAAGTTCATTACTATTTTTGATTTTGTTTTTGTTTTTCATTTTCTTAAAATAAAACTGTTTGTGAAACAGCTATTTCATCTCCATGGCACAGTGACCCCTGAGAGACGTACTGATGAATGAACCCTTTCCTAAGACCTAAGATTATTTTTTTCTTTAAAACTTTTTTAAGTTTTAAAACATTTTTCTTAACATTAACTTTAAAACATTTTTCTTCTTTCTTTAAAACTCAGATATTTAAACATTATACAATTTATAGAACAAAACAAAATATAAAATATATATATACACACACATATATATATCACATAAACACACACACTCTCTATATATAGGTATATATAGAGTGTGTGTGTGTGTGTGTGTGTGTGTGTGTGTGTGATTAGGAAAAGCACTCTTTCCTTCTATGAAAATGAAAACAAAATAAAAAAACGAAGTTAAGTTAGTGTTCCTGGTCAGCTTAAGCCTAAGGCAGACACTGTTCTGGCAGCAGAAGCCTGGGCCTAACTCCTATCACCAGGGTCCCTGTAGATCAGGGCCCAGCTGCCTGAAATGTGCCACAGATGCTGAGGACCCCAGGGATGAGTCTTCTCCTGACTTCACTTCACCTATTGCTGCAAGGCTGTGGGTGCACGACTGGGGGCCCTCAGGATTGTGAACAACCACAGTGACCCAGGACACAGCCATGACATCAGGGCATCTGCCAATTTCACCCCCAAACAGATCTTAAAGTTTTAAAATGATAATAAATAGTGTTTCTAAATGAGAAAATGTTTGTGTTTAAATATCATTTTCCCACCATTGCAAATATGAACTGTCCCTTCTTCCCTCCCCCAAAACCTTCCCACTTTGAGACAAAGTGTAGTAAATCACACAGTTAGTTCATCTGCCCTTTCAACCCGGGGTCTGGCATTCTTTGTATCATGTGAGACAGGCAAAAAAAGTCATACACTTGCTGCCCTGCATATAAGCGGAGAGTTGGTAGCTCAATTTTACATTTAAATTTCATGGATATTGGAAAAAATTTGGAATTCTTTAACTAGATAACTTAAAATAGAATCAAAAGGGATAGTGCATATTTCATTTCAACCAAGTCTTTCTGGACTAAAAATGCTTGTATACATATTTCTCATTTTAATTCTCCCCCATGCTTTCCCTTTAATCCCCCCCACACATACACACAGGCACACATTGTCATTATGAAGAATGTGGCTTGTATCTTTTTCTTCCTCTGGTACCACTGTTTTGAGTGTGATGTGAGAATTTAGGAGGGAAGTGCTGGCGTAGGCAGGCCCATAGGGGTGCAGCAGGACGTGGCTGCTGGATGGGAGGAAGATTTCCATTCTGTCAGAAGTCTTCACCACCTTCTCATCTCCACAGTTTCCCCTGTGCTGTCTGTCCTTTGGATTCCCACGAGCACACTGGCCCTGGCTGCCCTGCCCTGTGCTGAGGCTGCTTCTCTCTGTCGTGTTCTGAAAGTGGGGATAGGGCACGGGAGGGGAGGCTTATGCTTGGGGTACCTCACTGAGAAGTCCTCATGTAGCAAGCAATCTGTATCAACAGCACACAGCTAATGGTATCAGAAGGAGCAGCCATCATTGAAGCAACCCAAGATGCTGCCTGCCTCCTGGAGTGGGAATATTTTATGAAATAGTTGTTTTGAATTCTCATCAAGATTCCCCAGATGTCAGTTCCTAGCTGACTGGTTTCTGGCTTTTTGTTTTTCTGGTTACTTGAACTGACAGTTCTCTGAACATTCTTGCTGCTTATTCACATATGATGTCTGTACAGTGAAGGATTAGTTGTGTTTTTCAGTCTTCATTATCTGGCTTCAGTAGTGCTTATCCTTCCAGAAATTCTAAGGCATCTGCTTATTATCTCCCAGTCAATGGATGCTTCTGATGTCTTAACACTAGATGGCTCCATGATTTGAGGTTTGCTGCAAGTTTACTTTTGGTGTTTTGTCACTGTTTCAGTCCTACAGGATGCCCAAACCTAGTTTTGTCCCATGTCTGACATTGGTGTGTTGTTCAGAATAAGCAGGGGAAGTGTCCACAAAGGGGTAAGTTGTCCCTTGGTGCTTCCATCTGGGGCTACAGTAGGCCCAGACGCCTAGTTCTGAGTCAGCAGTGCTTACTTACTGCAGTGCCAGATCCCATCTGGAGCTTACAGGTCAATCACTTGAGCAGCACCAAAAGCCACAGTGCTGCACCTGTCTGTTGCTGAGATGGAATCACAGCCTGGGCCACTGAAATGAACCACTGGTAAGGCTGGTTGGGGTCCTTCTGATAAACTAGGGCCAAGAGACTTCCCTCAGCACTGGGAAAGATCCAGAGTATCTGTTTGCAGGCACCAGCCTAGGACTAAGGGTCATTATGATCTGCCTTGTATTGGATTTTACCAGCACTGAGTCCATGTACACAGGCCAATAGGTTTTTCTGTTTGTTTTGTTTTTGCCTTTAGAGCATGGGTGAGAAAGGTGGTTTCTTGGCCATCCAAACTGTCACTAAGCAGGGTTACAACTGGTCTCACAGTCACCAAGTCTTGCATAGATTAAGGAGTACCTTCTGGGCTGGTACTGATATACTACAGAATGAGTTTCTCCATGGGGACATGATTTTCTTTTTGTTTTTAAAGATTTTATTTGCAAGTCAGAGTTAGAGGGAGACAGAAGTGGGACAGAGAGGGAGATCTTCTATCTTCTGGTTTACTCCTCAAATGACCACCATGTCTGGACCAGGCTGAAGTCAAGAGCCTGGAACTCCATCTGGATCTCCTACATGGGTGCAGGAGCCCAAGTGCTTGGACAATCTTCTGTTGTTCTTCCAGGTGCATTAGCAGGGAAGTGGATCAGAGATGGAGCAGCTAGGACTTACCTGAACAGGCAATCATATGGGATCCAGGTGTCCCAAGCAGTGGCTTAACCAGAAATGTCACAATGCCAGCACCCTAGGCAGGCCGTGTGGGCGGCTCAGCAGAGCACAGAGGGTGGCTGAGGGTGCAGTCTTTGTTCAGACTCCCGTTTTGTTTTTGTTTTTGTTTTTTGACCGAGTTAGACAGTGAGAGAGAGAGACAGAGAGAAAGGATTTCCTTTTGTTGGTTCACCCCTCAAATGGCCGCTACGGCCAGCGCTGTGCTGATCCGAAGCCAGGAGCCAGGTGCTTCCTCCTGGTCTCCCATGCAGGTGCAGGGCCCAAGCACTTGGGCCATCCTCCACTGCCTTCCTGAGCCACAGCAAAGAGCTGGCCTGGAAGAGGAGCAGCCGGGACTACAGCTGGCTTCCTTAAGGGATGCTAGCACCACAGACTGAGGATTAACCAAGGCGCCGGCCCCAAGACTCACTGTTTTTAAGGGAGTCTCTTTACCAGCACCCCCAGGACAAAGGATGGGGAGCCCTGTCCGAAGGGTTTGTTGAGTGAAAATTAGCAAATTCTTCCCCAGGTTTGCTAGCACAGGGCAGAGCAGAGGGGCTTCACTTAGGGTGTCTCTGAATGTTTTTTTTTTTTTTTGGCATCATGTTACCAGATCAGGTAACTCATTTGACTCATTTGGTCCTGAGGAGAGAGAATCTCCTGGGAGCTTTCCTTGTGGGAATGGTTGGGACCACCTGGGAGGTTATCAGGGTCTGAGCAGGACTTTTAGTGCAAGATGCTGGGCTTCTGGAGCTTCCTCAGTAGGTGCTGGTCTTCAGGCCTTCTCACACACACAGAGGCTAATTTCTAACTTCCTGCCTAACACAAACACTAAATAATACTTAAAATATGAACAGAAAGCTACTGACGACATTAAAAATATTGGCTGGAAACGTGTTACTGTCCTATGCTTTATATTGAGAACATTCTGATTCATGCTTCAGCAAAATGATCAATTGTTATCTTAACTGAACTTTCAGGCAGGGACATAAATTGTTGAAATATTTTATATGGTAAATAATGTATATTAAAATATAAGGGGTGTGTTATAAGGATAATTAATGAAAAAATAAAAAACAGTGAAAGTTACCCTTAAACCACTCATATTCTATTTAATTTTTCTTAGAAATAAAATAACATTTGCCTGCAGACAACATGTTCATTATTTATTTAAATCCTTACCTATATTGATGTGCCAACATAGTTCTTCTAGATTTATAAATAGTGAAGTTAAAAGGATGCTAGACCAGTAGAGGGGAAAAGTTAAAGTCAATGTCCAGACTTGTAACTCTGAGACAATCTCAGCAGGTTGGTGGCAGCCAATATCACACTGTTCCCACTGTGATTAGAACAGGTGCAGCATGAACTCCAAACACTGTACATAACATCTTCTTTAATCAGACAAATTAAATAATGCGGATTGGCAATAAAGGTAAAATTTTATTAATGAATGCAAGCAAATACATGTCTTTGCCATCATGGTAGCAAGTTTGTTGTTCCCCATTGTAAGTGTGACACTGCCCACTGGCGTCATTGTTCTCAGGAACACATTTCCTTCCTCAAAGCCTCTCAGTGCCCTGTGGCACAAAATCAAGAAGTTGGTAAACCATTCTCCATATAATTCCTCCACAAATCCCTCCTTAGAGAATTTCACTGGCCATGGAAAGGAAAATCTCTTTCTACTTCGTGGAAAGAGCTTTCTGCTGAGAACTGTTCATCAACTCTCTTCCCAGGACTATTTCTTGAAAAGCCATTCAGAAGTTACAAGTTAAAAATCACGTGAAGCAAGCAGGTATACAGTTGGACTGGACTTGTTTCACCCTGAAATATGAAACTAGTAGTAGGAATGAGTAAAAATTGGAAGATTCAAGAGAGCCTGAATCCTTGAGGAATGTAGGATTTCAAGCATTCTTTCTTGCAAGGAAATAATGGAGTCTTCAACACAGCCAGCAATAAGTTCCATTTAGGTTGGTCCTGTGTCCAGGCAAAGGAACAAGAAATTCCTTCTTAGTGCAGTAAAACTGGATAAGTGATTGGTTTACAGCCAAACCAGACAAATGATTAATGGAGAGTAGGTATTTGATCATGCTTAGCCCTGCTCTCCAAGTTAATGTTTGAAAAGAGGATTCTTTTTTTTTTTTTTTTTTGACAGGCAGAGTGGACAGTGAGAGAGAGAGACAGAGAGAAAGGTCTTCCTTTGCCGTTGGTTCACCCTCCAATGGCTGCCGCGGACGGCGCACTGCGGCTGGCGCACCGCGCTCATCCGATGGCAGGAGCCAGGTGCTAGGTGCTTCTCCTGGTCTCCCATGGGGTGCAGGGCCCAAGCACTTGGGCCATCCTCCACTGCACTCCTGGGCCACAGCAGAGGGCTGGCCTGGAAGAGGGGCAACCGGGACAGAATCCGGCGCCCCGACAGGGACTAGAACCCGGTGTGCCGGCGCTGCAAGGCGGAGGATTAGCCTGTTGAGCCACGGCGCCGGCCTAAAAGAGGATTCTGACAATCACAAAAGGGCTGTAAGGTAGAGGAGGCCTAAATAGAATCCACCTAAATAATTCATAGATAAACAATATTCCTGGCTAGAATAATATTTCCTATTCAAAGATGACTAAGTTGGAAAACACACAAAATAATAATATTATGCATTGTGTATTTGATACTTCTAAAAGTTTTTGAAACATAGCATCAAAATGTATGTTTATTTTGATTGCAAAAATTTTCAAATTAGATATACAGAGCAATATATAGTGAAAGCAGAGGAATTTCATTTCTTCATTCCTATCCCTTGCTCTATTTCTGTTTGATTTTGTGCTTTTCCTTATTTATAGTTTTAACTTCTGCTAGGTTTGTATATGCTTTGTCCCCTAAAGGTTCATGGACTAGAAATGTAGTCTCCAATCCAATGTAACTCTGCTGCTAACAGAGTTTCTGAGATGATCAGATCATAGGGATGCCACCCTAGAAGAGATTAATCTAGTTATTTCGGGACCAGGTTAATTTCCACAGCAGGCCGCTGTTAAGTATATTTTTTAAAAAGTGAACCTTGTCTTTCCCCACTCTCTTGCAGCGTTGCCACTTCTGCATGCAGCTGGCTGCCTTTTCACCTCAGCTGTGTGTTTTGACACAGTCAGATGGCAGAGCCATGCTGTTTGGACTTTCCAGCCACCAGGAAAAGGAGCCATTAAACCCCTTTTGTTTAAATCTTACTCAATGTTACAGCAACACAAAACTGGCTATTGATTTTCATTTATAAAAGAAGAGAATTCAGTTCGTCTTCATTTCCGGCCTCCCAATGTTTGATATTTCTATTATCACTCCTATTTTGTCACACTGTTAACAGTGTGTCTTAATACTTGTGTGTGTGTGTGTGTGTGTGTGTGTGTGTGCCCTTGTCCTTCCTCAATCATTGTTTCCTTCCTTAATGTCTCATTGTGACTATTAGCTTTCAGAGTTATTCAGTATACATTCTGTCTGGTTTTAGAGTATGTCTATTTTACTTTTGATTTTTACATTTATTTGTGTATGTATATGTATAAAATATGTGTATTCTGTGCACATAGCCCCTAAATCAACATAATTTATATTACTAAGAATATTAATGTATTATTCAATATCAGGATAAATAGTATATTAAGAATACATTACATTTCCCTGCTTCCTGGTCTCATAGCGTGACTTATAGCTCATTCACACTTTAACTCATGGAACATACTTTTTTGCTCCATATATGAATGGTGGCATTTGTGTACCATTTTTCTCCTTAAATGTTTAAACTACAAGTAAATGGAATGTGAAAAAAAACTAAGATAATGTCTGCTATAAAGAGAATAAGACATGACTAGGAGAAAATCAGTGACTGATAGAAGGGCTGTTTGAGGTGGAGTCCTCAGGGTTAGTCTTCCTCACAAGGTGGCATGTTGGTTGTTGACATATCAGAGGAAGCCAACCATGGCAAGGTCTAGGGTGTTAAAAGTAAAGCGATTCATGACATGTGTTCCAGATGGTAAGGGAGAATTTATTCTAGACTGGCGGGATTAGGGGAGGGTCATAATGATTGGCCTAGGGACTGCTACAACAGGATCTTGTAGTGGACTCAACTCAGATCCCAACAAGAACAGATGGGGATTTACAATATTCAAGGAGGAAGGCAATCCCTGGGGATGACAGGGAACATGAAAGATAAGAGGTTTCTGGCTAAACTTACTTGCCATGATTATTGCTGAAAGCAGGCCAAAGTTATTAGATATCACGGGTGACCAGAAAGGGCAGGGGATATTTTTAAATTTTAATTTACATTTTGTTTGATAGAGAGACTGGCAGCTAGGCTGGGCCAATCCACACCTAAGAGAACAAAATTCCTTCTGGGTCTCCCATATGGGTGGCAGAAATGCAAATACTTGAACTATCATCTGCTGCCTCATAGGGGTGTGGGTTAACAGGATACTGGATTGGAAACAAAGTGGCCATGAATGGAACCAGGTACTTTGGTATGGGATGTAGGCATCTCAAATGGAGTCATAAGCTGTTGTGTCACAGTCAAGAGTAGGAAATTTTTGATAATTGACTCAGCAAGATTCCCACTCAACTTGAATTATGTGAGTGCAGAAGAGAAAGCCTGGTCGTGAAGGACTGAGGGGCCTTCCCAGAGTTTAGGTCAAAAAACCAAGTCTTTGTTAGGGATAAGGATCTTCCAAGCTGGGAAACAACTGAGATCAGATGTGGAGGTAAACAAGGATAATAAAGATGATAAATATTTTTGCTTGAGTGATTGGGCCAAAACGTTGTCAGAGATGAGAAAGATTTGTAGAAACACATGTGGGCCTGGAGGTAATAAGAGATTCATGAAAATGGAAATAAACTTAGATATCAAGTGGAGGTAAATGCAGGGAGTTAGATATGCACCTGTTTCAGAGGAACAGTGACAATGAAGGCACACAGCCGAGAATTGTGAATATGAAGATCTAACTCAGTACCATGGGGGGAATGAGATAACCTAGGGAGAGGGTATAAACATAGAATAGAAGAGGACCATGGCTGTGGAACTTATATATTTAAAGATATAATGCAGCTTAGATCCAGAATGAACAGTCAAGGGAAGGCATGTGTCCTAGCAGTTTAAGATGATGGTTATGATGCCCATGTCCCTTATTGGAGTTTCTGGGTTCGAGTCCTGGCTCTGGCTGCTTACTGTAGTTTCCTGCTCATGCAGACCTAGGGAGACAGCATGTTGCTGCCATCCATCTGAGAGGCCAGGATTGGATTCCCAGCTCCTGTCTTCAACCTGAACCAAGTCCAGCTGTTGCCTACACTTAGGGAGTGAACCAGTGCATGGGAGCTCTCTCTTCTCTCTGCTCCTCAAATAAATAAGAAAGAAGTAGGATTTTTTGAGAATTTTGGAAGTCCTGCCTCTTCTGTGAAGTATCAGGTCAGATGTCTTTCTTTTTACAATATTCCTTTGTCTTTTCTCTTTCCTAATGCTAGCTTGCTCCAGGCCCAGCAGTTCTTGGTCGTGTATTTATAGCTGAGACAGAAACACCAGGTGGCTGATGTGAATTTCCTCTACTGCATAAAATCAGGTCTGTTGTCCACTTGAGGGCAATGTGGGACACAGACAGTGAAAGCCTTAGGAATCAGTTGCAATGGTTATCATATGGAAGGGTCCTGAGCTAAACAAATCTTCAGGGATTCAGAATAATTTTATCCTAGTAATTCTATTTCTCTGGTTTGTGGGATATCTTCATAAATGTTTAGGTTTCACCTTAACAATTTTGGAATTTGAATTTTTAAATAACTTTAAGATAAGAAATGGTTTATTGATGGGGAAACAAAAACTTAATTTCATCTATTATCTATGAATACCTGGACCAAAACAATGATTTTTAATCAGCGGTAAGTTGAATAAAATAGTAAATAAAGCATCAAAGTTGCAGTTGATTTCATTCGCTGATATTTTACAGTCTTCCTGATAAAGATGTAATTCAAATGATTTCAGTATTCTGCTTTGATTCTGAAGGTGGAAATAAAAATATAAATGTGGAGAATTGCAAGTAGAGAGAATTGATTTACTCCTGTCGGCTTGCTCTATTTTCTTATCAATAAATTGTTATTTTATGGAAAAATTCATGTGTGTTTAAGGCACTGTGATAGAGTATCCAACAGGGAATTCCCAAACAGTCATTTTGAGAATATTCCGTTAGTGCTGTTTTTCACAGAATCATGTGTCCAGTGTTGATCTTGCCTACTGCTTTTATTGCTGTCAATCAACATTTATCCCCTTCTCTTTTTTTCTTTAAAAACTATTCCAAAATCCCACCTTCAGAATAAGTACAGTCTTTAGATTCTGAAATTGTAAACTCAGATGATTATAAATTTCAAATGTGTTTTAGATGAGAATTAATGCTTTACTGACAATGTTCATTTAGAAATGAAAGCCTTAAAACAATCATCGTGCAAGCGTATTTCCACCCAGAGGATTATACCTGCCCGGATACACGAATGAGAAATAAGGGGGAACTTCTCTTTATACACTCAAACCTTTTCAATTTCAAAGTTGACCTTTTTTTTTTTTTACTTTTGGTTTTATATCCTATTGTTAAACAAAATGCAACATGCATTCAAGCTTGACTCATAGCAATAACAAAAACTGAAGGTGTATTCATTTAGGATATCTGAAATTTTGAAATACTTGTATGAGAATGCCTTGTTAAAATTTATCTCATCTAGCAAACCCAGGGTCATTTTTTTCCATACATTTTAATCTAGAATAATCAGTGATTTATGATCAACTTATTTTATTTTTTTATTAGTCTCAAATCCATTATTCATCTGTCAAAGACAGTAAATGGGCAGTCTGCAGACAAAATTTAAGTACAAATAAATCTGGGGCCAGTGTTGTGGTGTAGCAGGTAAAGCAGCCATCTGTGACACCAGCATCTAGTATGGTTACCAGTTCTGATCCAGCTCCCTGCTAATTTGCCTGGGAAAGCAGCAGATGATGGCCCAAGAGCTTGGGCTCCTGCACCTACATGAGAGACCAGGAAGAAGCTCCTGACTCCTGGCTTGGGCCTAGCACAGCCCTGGCCCAGCACGGGCCATCATGGACATTTGAGGAGTGAAACAGAAAATGGAAGATAACTCTCTCTCTCTCTTTTTCTCTTTCTCTCTCTGTGTGTGTGTTTGTTTCTTCCTACCTCTGTAAAGTCAGAGTTACAGAGGGAGAGAGACAAGAGAGATCTTCCATCTGCTGTTCACTCCAAAAATAGCCGCAACAACTGGGAATGGGCCAGGCCTAAGCCAGGAGCCAGGAGCTTCTTCTGGGTCTCTTATGTGGGTGCAGGGCCCAAACACTAGGACCACCATCTGCTGCTTCCCCATGAGCAACAGCAGAGAGCTGGATCAGAAGTAGAGCAGCCAGGACTCAACCAGCACCCATATGGGATGCTGGCACTGCAGCCGGCAGCTCAAACCATTAGGCCACAGTGCCGGCCCTAACAGGTAAATCTTTAAAAAAAAAAAAAAAAAGAAAAGAAAACTTATGGGGTCAGTTTTGTGGTATACAAGTTAAGCGGCCCCCTGCAGTGCCAGCATCCCATATTATATAAATGGGATATATATATATATATATATATATTAGCCTGTACAATTCATTATAAAATTTTGACACACCATCACATAAAATTCCAGATTTCTATATCCTTTAAAAAAATGAAAGGAACCAACAAAACCATGGCAAAAAATATTTGGAAGCAATAGCAGCTGCCTTTTTTCTCTAGAGTCCAACCTAATCTCCATGCTTCTTAAAATATATGCAGTGTTTAACTCACCTGTGCTATCAATCTGGCCTCTTGAGACATTTAAATTTGCCATCCTTGTAATTGGTCTCTGTGTTTCAGAGACCTGTGAATGAGAAAAGCAGGCTATCACACCCTCCTGGACAGGTAATATACAATGGTGAGACAAGGAAGATAAGGGCAAAGCATTTCCCTACAGGAAAGGAAGGGGACGGGAGAGACACCCACAGTCACTAGTGCAGAAGTAAAGAATCCGTGGGCTGGACCTGCAGAGGTTCTTTTGACCTGGTGGAAGAGAAAGTTCCTTGATTAGACCCTAATTTGAGTACTCCAGACAGAAGATCTTGTGCATATTCTCAGCCTGGGGGAGTTTTTTCCATTTTAATTTTCTGCAGCCCTAACCATTGGTTGCTCTATCCCTTTCCTAAGTTCAAAACTTTCATAATCTTTTTTTTCTTTATGAAAGCGAGTCTGAAGCTGAGCTTAAAATTCAAAATATTTTAGCCTGGTCTTGTTTTTTTGTAATGTAATCACCTTAGAAACCTAGTACAACTGTTAACTGTGCTTCCAGTAGGTTTTCTGTGACAGTAACGGAACCCAACGTTCCTTCTCAGGCATCATCTTTGTGTCTCTGTCTGCATCTCCATCCCTGACATTGCAGCCCACTGGAGAGAACAGTCTTGATAGGAGTCAGCACCACCTTTAATCTCATTTGTGCCCCTATCAGTTTCCTGTTTCGAAAACTCTTTAATCCTAACGTCTTACTATTGGAGGTCCAAAACAGTTGGATTTTCAAAATCTTAAAATTCCTATCTATAGACTCCCCAAAATTCTTCACATTTCTAATTAAAGCCCATACCTTAAGACATATTTTTCTTGTAATTGTTTGCTAAAAACCCAAAGTAATGCCAGCACACACTACAACACTTTGACTTTTTTCATTCATTTCATACAGAACAACCTTTATTCTGCCTCCGAGATTAGCATAGGCCATAGGTTATCACAAGTTTGCCACTCTGCTGCATGCATCTGTTTCCAACTTCCTGTTCTCTGTTGAAACAATCATTTTTAATTTACTACACAATTTTAATATACCACTTTCTGTGTTGCTTACGATCTCATTAATAGCTGAAAATGATAATTCTGAACTCTGTCTTAACAAAACCAGAAGAATATTTTTTCATTTTGCAAAATACAAAGTAGCTAGCTCTGGTCATATAGGGACTTTCTGCCACATGACAATTTCAGGCAAAACTCTGTGCATCTTGCAGCTTTGTTGTGTTCAATATTTAACTTTCAGTGTCTTCTCCCTTATAACATCAAGCAGTTAGTGAGGATGGGCACTGTTTTTGTTTCCAGTGGTTGAGGTCTGCAAGCTCCTCCCCTTCCTCTTTTCTCCTTCTCTTCCCTTTATCTCTTCCCTTCCTTCCTGCCTCCCTGCCTATCCTCCTTGTTACCTTCCCTACCTCCTTCCTTCTTTTTAATTTTTGATATAACTTCTTAAAAATGTACATTATAGTCAAAGACTTACTGTTCTATTAAATACATAGTTCAGCACATAAAAAGTAAAAATACCATAGCAGAGCAGAAGTAGAAACAAAGTGTATAAAAATAACTAAATGAAAGGATTTCCATTTCATTCATATATAATAAATATTAAAATAATCACAGATTAGGGGCCAGCACTATGGCCTAGTTGCTAAACCTCCATCTGCTGCACTGGCATCCCATATGGGCACCAGTTCATGTCCTGGATACTCCTCATCTGATCCAGCTCTCTGCAGTGGCCTGGGAAAGCAGTAGAGGATGGTCCAAACCTTTCAGCCCCTACACCTGTGTGGGAGACCTGGAAGAATCTCCTGGCTCCTGGCTACAGATCAGCCCAGCTCTGGCCATTGTGGCTATTTGGGGAGTGAACCAGCAGATGGAAGACCTTTTTCTCTGTCTCTCCCTCTCTCTCTCTGTAACTCTACCTCTCAAATAAATAAATAAAATATTTTAAAAATGCATATTATTAAAACTATAGTATATATATATATAACATCTACATATTATGTATATATACATTATATATATATATATATATATATATATATATAGCAAATAAGAGAAAATGTGATATTTTTCTTTTTGGATCTGGTTTATTTCACTTAGCTTAATGATCTCCAGTTGCACCAATTTTGTTACATATGTCAGGATTACATTCTTTTTTATGGTTGAGTAATATTTCATTTGTGTGTGTATGTGTGTATAAAATATTTTCTTTACTCAAGGAGTTGATAAACATCTAGGTTGGTTTCATATCTTTACTTTTGTGAATTAAGGTGCTATAAACATGTCAGTGCAAGTAACTCTTTTCTGAGCTAATATCTCTCTTGGATATATTCGCAGGAGTAGGTTAGCTCCGTCATATGGTAGATCTATTTTCAGATTTCTGAGAATATCTATACTGTCTCCCATAATAGTTATACCAGTATACATTCCTACAATGTATTAGGGTACCTTTCCCCCCACATCCTCACCAGTGTTTGTTATTTTTTTGATTTTTGGATGATGGCCATTTTTATTTGGGTAAGGTAAAACCTTCTTTTGGTTTTTATTTGCATCTGCATCCTAGCTAGTGACCCTGAACATTTTTCTTTTTGGCTATTTCATTTCTCTCTTTGAAAAATGCTTGTTCATATCTTTGTCCATTTTTTTAAACTGGGCTGATTATTTTGCTGTTGTTGAGCTTCTTAATCTCCTTATATATTCTGGATAGTTATACTTTATCAAATAGAAAGTTTGCAAATATTTTCTCCCTTTTTGTCAGTTGCCTGTTCACTTTGCTAATCGTTTCCCTTGGTCTGCAGAAGCTTCTTAGCTCGATGCATTCCCATTTGCCTAGTTTTGCTTTTCTGGCTGTGCTTCCGGGGACTTACCTAAGAAGTCTGCCTAGGCCAATGTCTTGCAGTTTTCTCTGATGTTTTCCTCCAGTAATTTGATGGTTTCAAGACTTAGATTTCAGATCATTGGTCCATTGTGAGTTGTTTTTTGTTTGTTTTAGGTGTAAGTTAAGGGTCTTGTTTCAAACTTCTACATGTAAAAATACAATTTTCCCAACACCATTTCTTGAAGAGACGATCCTTTCTCCAGGCAGTGATTTTAATTCTTTAGTCTTCTTTTAAGGAAAGCAATAATACTGATTGTATTTATTTTGGTTTAGTCATGTGAAAACCTCCATATTTAACCTGTGAGATGAAAATCCAAGAGGTGTACATGTGGAAACATATGAATAGATTGACAAATTGTGTTAAAAATGTACTTTAAATACTGGGCACTTGGCATAGTGGTAATGACACTGCTTCAGTCGCCCATATCCCATATTGGAGTGATTGGGTTTGAGCCCTGGCTCTGCTTCCAATTCCTACTTCCTGATAAAGTACACTCTTGGAGAGAGCAGGTGATGACTCCTGTGCTTGGGTCCCTGCCACCTATATGGGACATCTGGATTGAGTCCTGGGCTCCTGGCTTTGCCCTGGCCCAACCCAGGCTGTTGCAGTCATTTCATGAGTGAACCAACAGATAGAATAGCTATCTGTCTCTGTTTCTCTGCTTTTCAAACAAAATGAAAAATATATAAAGCTGTACTTTTTTATTACTTTTTAAATATGTTAAAACAGGAGGATAAGTTTTAGTATTGTGAAAACATAAAACTGCCACTCATTTTGAGCTTTTTTAGAGAAAAAAAATCATTTTTCTTGAGAGCTGGAAATGTTCCCTGTTTTAAATTACTGTCAGACCATCAAGAGATTATTTAATTAGGACAATAATTTTCAAGTGAAGTCCTTGATTTAAAGTGTTCTTTTTAATTTTTACTTTTTCAAAGTATTCATACTTTCTGACAAATAAGGGCAGCTTTGAAATGGTCTAGAAATGTGTATTTATTTTTAGTTAATAAATCAGTTCTGGATATATTAAAATGGGATGAAAGAAGGCAGGGAAGAAAGGAAGGGAGTAAGGGGTGGTAACATATTATTTTAAGTCTGAGATGCTTTAGAAAAGGGAAAGAAGGAAAAGCTGGTTGAGAACCAACACCTTGAGGGTTATTCCTTATTTTCTAACACTTTTCCTGTGAGTGATTAGTCAGTAGGAGGTGAATATTAACTTGCAATAGACACATTGAATTTGGAGAGGCCATCTTACCCAAACTCCTGCATTTCTCAGAGGCCTAAAGAGGCTAAATATGTTGTTCAAGATCATATTTATTTTTACTTTGTACCAAATTGTACATTTTATTTTATTTTTAAACTGAAAATCAAGTGAAAACTTTTTTTTTTTCTAAATGAGCTCCAAAATGACCTGGTACTCTATTTAGAGATTTTGATTTTAATTTAGACATGAAAAATCTGTATCTACATTTAAGCAATCTGCCATTTTTCCCTCACTGAAGAATTCAGATTTCTAAAACCTCAGTGTCTACATGATTAACTGTACATCATATTTTGCATCTTTAAACAAGTGTTATAAGAAATCAGATCTACTGCTACTCCTGAGGGGTGAACATCAGCATGTAGTCATGGTCCAGACACACAGTGGGATTATTCCTAGCCAAGAGGAAGACTGGAGGAGCAGAACTGCCATGCAGAGGTTGTAAGATGTGGCTGTGATATGACAATCTGGGTATAGTAACAGGCAGTAATGCAGGAAAGGGCCTGCATATGGTAACAGAGCACTGTGAATGATTCCTCCACTATGGGCAAATACTCTTTGGATTTCCTAAGAGAGAATCATTATGAAATCCTTTCCTTAAATTAAGAAATAAGTATATTTTGTATTTGTGAGACAGTGTGTATTGGGGGAAGTATATCTCCCTTCTACTGATTTAATTCCTGGATACCTTTGATAGCCAGGGCTGGGCCAAGTGTAAGCCAGGAGCTGGAAACTCCATCCTAGTCTCTCATGTGAGTGACAGGGATCCAGTTACTTGAACTATCACCTTCTGTCTCCCAGAGTGCACATTAGCAGGAAGCTGGGTAATTAGCAGGGCCAGGACTCAAACTCAGGCACTGCAACATTGGAATCAGGGGTTCCAAGTGGCAGCTTAACCCCTGCACCAAATATTCACCCCGCATTCTTTCTGAGCTGATGTTTCTCTCACTCTTCACCCCATACTGTTGTTACATATTTTGTATCTCTCATCCCCAAGGCCATTCCTGAAACAGCAGCCTTGGCTAGTGACAGAGTCTAGTAGAAATAGTTATTTCCTAGCCCCTTCAATAGACAAAGGGAGGGTGCAGGGCAGGCAACAGATTTCTAGTTAGGAGGACTCTGCCAATATGAGAAGATAGAATTATGAGTCACCCATTACATTATTTTTGGTTCTTCATCCTCAAATTGATTGACCCAGAAGGTAAAGGAGTAAGGGAGAAGATAGAGGAGTAACACAGTAACAGATAACAACTTGTTGCTGCACACTTTTACTTCACTCTATCATTCCTACTCTTCCCAGACTTGTCTAAACATTGGGGGATTTTGGCACACTGACCCAGGCTGCTTCAGCATCTCTCTCACCTCTGAGTTCTTAAACGCTCACTCCAGTTGGCTGCAGAACAAGTCCGAGGCTGCCTCCTACAACCTCATAGTACCAAGATGGCTTCTAGAACCAACTTTTATCTAGTGCATATCACAGCAGTTTCACTTCATGGGCCTCCAGACATCTGCAAACATTCCTCAGGCTGAGTAAAAATATAAGCCATTAACTTTATGCATGTTTTACTATAGAATTAACATTTAATTCTTATGCGGTTCATGAAAAATGTACTATTTTACCTCCAGAGTATTCTATATATTATCTCAATCTTAATAGAAAGCAAAGGCTCTACTTTGTGAAACTTGAATCTCTGGGACACACACTAATATACAACTAATGTATGCTGTTGTGGCAGATGTGTTAAATAATTCAGATATTAGCAGAATTAAAGCATATTATTGAAAATTAGTATGTGAAGTTTGCTAACTTTTTGTATAAATAAAATAAGTGTGAGCAGTATTTACCTTAAACAGAACTTGAATTTATCACTTGAATTACTTGCAAAAGATGAGTATTTGTTAAAATAAATGTAGGGGCTATGTCAACAGTAAGGAAAATGAAAATTTTACATTGCTACCTGTCATAGCAGCTTGAACTCCTTTTAAGAATAAATAAGTAGCACGTTGTACTTGAACAACTAGGTGGCACTGGTGCATTATCCTTTCAGTCCCAGAAAAGGGAATTCAGAAATCATCTTGCATATTCCAGTTCAGTGGTGGAACAAGCATTTGATCCTCAGCTGTGCATTTCCACAGTAATTTAGAAGAGACTCATGAGTGAATACTGGAAGTACTGTCAGTCTACAGAGAACACTAACTGCTTGCTAGCTTCCCAGTCTCATGTTGTGGATATGGACCTTGAACTCACTATTTAATTTTTTTTTTAGATTTCCAGAAAAACTAGCATTTTTCTAATAGAGGGATTTTGAATTTTAAAAACATATTGTCTTTGGAAATGTGGGTGCCCATAGACACCAGAATATTAAAAGAGGTACTTCAAAAGCAA
Source organism: Sylvilagus floridanus (assembly GCA_949820135.1). Lineage (NCBI taxonomy): Eukaryota > Metazoa > Chordata > Mammalia > Lagomorpha > Leporidae > Sylvilagus > Sylvilagus floridanus. The sequence goes on from OX463242.1 coordinate 59,590,846, forward strand.
TTTTGTTACGATTATATGAAATAAAAATCAAATTTCCCAGCACATAGACAAAAAGAACATATTTAAATGCATAGATCTTATGTAAAGGCAGTATTTAGCATTTGAATGTAGATAGACAAAACTAAATATTATCAGATATTTATGCAATTCTTACAGTGTCAATCATTGTTCTAAACACTTTGCATATTTTAACACACTTATTTCCCACAACAACCTTTGAAGTAGACACAATGGCTAACTCCTTGTTTTGGATGAAGTTATTGGGAAACAGAGAGGAGTGGTAACTTGTCCAAGGCCATGTAGCTACAAGCTGAGGAACAGAATTTCAAATACAAGAATTTTCTATCTGAATCACTATGCTAAAGCACCTCTAAAAGAGCTTTCATTAGTGCCATATTAAAACTTTGAATATGATACAGATGCCTAAATAACAAAATTGAAATAAACATGAAGGGGAAATTGGAAGAATTGAGCATTTGTTTGGTATCAATAACTTTGTACTATAGAAGCGGTACAGAAATCAAACTTCTCTTGCAAATAATCTAGATATGTTAGAAAGAGAATGTAAGACAAGTCAGAAAGTATAACATCAGTTTGGATTGACTTAATTAAAATTTGAATCTCCAGAGAAAACCAGTGACAATGTCCTGAGCTCATGATCTAGACATAGTTTGAAGTTTGTTTATCTTCATTTTCATCATTAGGATCCATGACAAATAATGAAAAGAAACTTAAAATAAATAAATCCAACGACAGACATTTGGACTAGTGTTTTAGCCATTATTAGGAGCAGGGCCTTGTGCCATGGCAAGGTAACTAGGTTTAATTTCTAGCTCTGGTTCCTGGTTCCAGCTTCCTGCACTGAATACTGTGAGAGACAGTGGTGGTGACTGTAGCTGGGCTCCTTCCACCCACATGGGAATTCTGGATTGAGATACTGGCTTCAGTCTCCTAGCTGTTGTAAGCATTTGGGGAGTGTAACGAGTGAATGGTAGCCCTCTGTTTCTCTCAGTATCTCTCATTGTGTGTCTCTGCCTCTAAAATAAACAAACAATTTTTTAAACAAAAAATACAGACACTGAGGAATAAGTTCAATATTTCATGAACAAGTATTTGTTGAATTTTTATAATAAAACTGAGACCACCCCATGGAGGTCACTAGAACTAAACAGAACGTGGTGTATCAGTTTTCTATTTGCTGTTCAGTACATTACCATGCATTAAGCAATTTAAAACAATACTCATGTATGAGCTTGTGAATCTAGATCAGAAGTCTGATAGTCTTAAATTCTCTGCTTCCAGTCTTTTTATTTTTAAGATTTATTTATTTTTGGAGCAGCAGCTATAGAAAGAAGGAGAGGCAGAAATCTTTCATCTTCTGGTTTACTCCCCAAATGGCTGCAATGCCTGCAGCTGGGACAGGTGGAAGCCAGGGACCAGAAGCTTTTCACACATCTGCCGATGGGTTAAGGAGCCCAAGAGCTTGGGCCACCTTACAGTGCTTTCCCATGCACACTAGCAGGGAGTGAGATCGGAAGTGGAGCAGCTGGGACTCAAACTGGTACCCGTGTAGGTGGTCTTAGCCTTCTTTGCCACAGCGCCAGCCCCTGCTTCCAGTCATACAAGCCTGTCCTGGTTTCTTATCTGGGAGCTTGGAGAGAATGCACTTGATCAGTTTTCCAGCAGAGCCCAGCTCTTTTCATTTGGAGGAATGTGGCTCCTCTATCCTTGCTGGCTGTTAGCCAGGGATTGATGCCAGCTTCTGGAGGCCACTCCTATTACTTGTCCTGTGGTCTTCAAAGCCAGCAGTGTTGCATCAAATCCTCTTTTGCTTTGAATCTCCCTGACTTTCCTTTGCTCCTAACTTGTATGCCTTCTAAAGGATGTGTGTGCCTCATTCAGGAATACTGCAGTTGATCTCCATATGCTAAGGCCATCTGACTTGGAACTTAAGCTACAACTACAAAATAGGTGTAACATGTATGTTAGGGTTTGATTGAGTAACCAGGAGATAAGAACCTTGGGGAGTTATCTTTAGAATTCTATCTATCACCATGCTGTATGCACCATCAAGGAGCACATTTTGTTCATTGTATGATTCCTTGTCAGTGGACATAGTTTTCTAATGTCAAGGTGAGGAATAACATGTACAGTAAATTTGGAGATTAAATAAACCAAAATATAATGATAATCACCATGAATTAAGTACAGTGAATATGCCTGGCACCTTTAAATACATTTTCTCCTTTGATCCTCACATAACACTTCAAGAATAAAGCTGAGCTTCATAGACTCTCTGCAACTTGCTAACATCAGACAGCCAGTAAATGAGGAGCCAAACTTCAAGACAAGAACTGTATGAATATAGCATCTGTGCTTTTTGCAGCACAGCGTGAAGGAAAAGGGATCTAAGAGTCTTGTCCTTGAGAAGAAAGTTATGCTTCAAGCAGAAAGATTAAATAAAATTTGTTATGCAACATCAATATGATTAATGATTCATTACAGACAGCATAAAAGAGTTTTATATGTATGCACCTGAGATGCTGTATCTATTTTATCATAATAATTAAGAATTTTATGTATCTGTTTACCTGTAATGATTACTTATAAATGTATATTGTACATTATATAATTTAGAAATTAAGATTAATTCAAAGATGGTAGCATTTTTGTACACCACTTATTGAAATGGGACTTCGTCAAGAATGGAAAAACTTGAATAGGATTTGAAACATTAACATTTAGATTTACATGTAGATATGATTACTTTAGGTTTTCTTACTCCATCTTCAAATACCAGTTTAAAGGGAACTATTTTAAACCAGGGTGACATATTTGGGGCACATTCTAAAAAGAAAGCAGTAACTCACAACTACTAATCAACTTGTGGGGTAAGTTCTCTCATACTGATGGATAAACTGTGTCTTGTCAGATATATAAATCACAGAACCATCAATCTCTTACGAAAACAGTTTTTAGATTACTGCTAATGAATTTAATCTTAGTCTTCTGAGTATGTGGATCTTAAAACTATTGATGATGAGAAGATCCTAAAAGGAAAGAAATCCAGGAGGGAATTTAGGTTCTAGCAAAAATAGGAAGATGGTTCAATAGTATTGCTGCTAATAATTCTGTCATTTTTAAAGTAATTTTGGAGGTTAGTCAACTGGGTGAGCAGATATTTCTAAACCATTAAGTAAAAAATGATACTACACCTGTGTCTGAGTTGAAGAAAAGTAGGATTAAGGAATTACCATTTTTTTTTTATTTGTTAGGTAGTTATAGACAGTGAGAGAGAGGCAGAGAGAAAGGTCTTCCTTCCGTTGGTTCACTCCTCAAATGGCCGCCATGGCCGGTGATACACAGATCTGAAGGCAGGAGCCAGGTGCTTCCTCCTGGTCTTCCATGTGGATGCAGGGGCACGAGCACTTGGGTCATCCTCCACTGCCCTCCCGGGCCACAGCAGAGAGCTGGACTGGAAGAGGAGCAACCGGGACTAGAACTGTATGGGATGCCGGCACCACGGGTGGAGGATTAACCAAGTGAGCCACGGTGCCAGTCCCAGGGAATTACCACTTTCTGAAGCTCTCAGTGCCACCAAATGACAAAAGTTGTGATTCAGGGTGATTATTATTGCTGTTTCTGGGCTTCTCCTTGGTTCTCTCAACTCCAGGAACATTGGACATCTTGTAATTACACAGTAATTACAGTAAAATACACAGTTTGTGTATGACTTACCCAGGAAGTACAGAATGACTTTTTTTCTTCTTTTCATGCTATTAGTTTTAAATAAACCCAAGCAGGTGTGCTGTGTAGCCACTTGGTAGTGATATAATGCATCAGTAAATGAAGTTAGCATTTGGTAGTGAAAAATAAGTTTGTTTGTGTGAAACAAAGTAATCAAGTGAATGATCTTATCTTTTCTGAGCAAGATGCTTTTCCTTATCACAAAGCTTTGAAAATCATTTGTTGTAACAGAAAAAAAAATGTCATGAAATTGTTCCCTAGTCCTTAGTAGTTCCAAATCTAATTTTGGGTAATAAAAGCAAATCTGTTGAGAAAAAAATATGAGAGATAGGCACCATAATCTCTTAAATCAGCATGACAAACAAATATCACTTTACGACAGGTAACAAAAAGAAATTTACCTTATGTAAAAACAATAAAAAATTATCTATAACTTATACAAGTGACTAATTGATCAGTGGTTTTGTAAATTCATGGAATGATCTCAGGATAAAAATCTTTTTTAAAGATTTATTTATTTAAAGGCAGAATTACAGAGAGGCAGAGAGAGAGAGAGAGAGAGGGAGAGAGAGAGAGAGAGGTCTTCCTTCTGCTGGTTCACTCCCAATTGGCTGCAATGCCTGGAGCTGCACGGAGCCAAAGGCAGGAGCCAGCAGCTTCTTCCGGATCTCCCATGCAAGTGCAGGGTCCCAAGGACTTGGGCCATCTTCCACTGCTTTCCATAGCAGAGAGCTGGAGGATAGAAATCTTAACATGCTGATTTTCTGTATAATCTTGCCACCAACAATCAAAAGTTACAAAGAAAGCAACTGAATATGATTTAAAAGCTTTAAAGTATTAAGGATAAGACTATTAAAGAGAAGTAGTAGGGCACTGAGGAGCAGAGGGCTAAGCCACCTCCTGTGATGCCAGCATCCCATATCAGTGCACCAGTTTGAGTTTGGCTGCTCTGCTTTCACTCCAGTGCACTGCTAATGTGCCTGGGAAAGTGCTGGAGGATTACCAAAGTGCTTGTGTCCCTGCCAACCACATAGGAGATCTGATTGGAGTTCCGAGCTTCTGACTTGGCCCACTTCTGCCCATTGTGTCCATTTGGGGAGTGTCTCTTTCTCTCTGTGTCTGTCCCTTTCTGTCTGTTGTGTTGCACTGACTTTCAAATAAATACATACTTTTTTTTAAGAAGTGGTGAACTGTTGATTAACAAAGTGATAATGTTTGGCACTGGTTTTCTGTCATCCTCAACATACTGTGGCTTCTGAGATCCTTTTGATAGTTCAGTAAGCTCTTTGAAGATGAGTTTTGGTAGTGAACTGACTTCAAGGGGAATGTCTGTAGGCTCAGGGGAAGTGGCTATATTAAAGACACGGTTTGCAGGGCCACAAAGTTATCAGTTATGGTGAGTGGAAGAGGGCACCAACAGATTAGGTAGACAAAGGCCATTGTTGTTGTAAATATCATTGTCTTCTGTGCTTTATTCTCTTTTTCAAAAGATCTATTAATTTTTATTATAGACATCAATTTGAATGTTTAAAAGTAAGAGACTATTTCTTAGAGTGGCATTAAGTTTACAAAAAAAAAAAAAACACAAAGGAACAGAGCATACAGAGTTGCCATATACTTCTTCTTTCTCCCTCCTCTGTACTTCCCAACATAATTAATATATTACATAGTCATGTACATTCATTACATTAGGATTCTTTCTCTGAGTGGTGGAGTTCTCTGGGTTTTGCCATACGCCTAACATTACAATATCAGAGAGAGTGGTTTCAATGCCCAAAATGCCGTTTGTATTGTAGCTATTCATCCCTACTTCACTTCCCATCCCAATCACTATTTCCTGCTTAACTTTAACTTTGTCATCTCCACAATGTCATCTAGTTGAAGTCATATAGTGTATAATATTTTGAGACTGACTTATTTGATTTGGAAATGCACATTTAAGATTTTTTTAAATTATTGAATAATATTCTAGAATGTCTGGAAAACAACCATGGTCTGGTTTGCCATTTACCTATTGACAGACACCCTGGTTTCTTTAAATTTTAGGCAATTATGCATGAATCTATCATAAATATTTATGTGCAGGTTTTTGTGTTTATACAAATATTCAACTTATTTATGTACATAAATAGGAATGAAGTTGCTGGATCCCAAAACAGGACTGTATTGAACTTTCTAAGAAATGGAACATTGTTTTCCAAAGCAGATGTACCATTAAAAAATTCTTTATTTCTATCTAATTAAAAGGCAGAGTGGAAGACATGCACACACACATACACACACACACAAATCTTCCATCTGTTGGTTCACTTCCCAAATTCTTGCAACAGCCATGGCTGTGCAAAGCCAAAGCCATAAACCAAATTTACAACTGAGTCTCCCACATGAGTGACCAGGGAGACAAGTACTTGAGCCATCATCTGCTGCCTGCTAAGAAGCTGTATCAGAAGCAGAATAGCTGGGATTCAAACTGGCAGGCTAATATGCGAGGCAGATGTCCCAAGTGGTGGCCCAACAGGCTATGCCACAAGGCCTTCCCTGACTGTGCTACTTTGCATTGCCATCAGCAGTGAATGAGGCTTCTGTTGCTCTATCATTGATCGTTTTTAACAGAGACAAATCTAAACCAACCCCATATTCTGGAAGTTATCATCCACTTATTGATATGGAAAGCAAAGAAATATCTGCTTAAATAGTCACAACTTGATGCTTCATATCACCATGTCATACCCAAAATTTACAGTAACATGATTATTTTTCTGTTCTCAACTACAGGCTTTTAATTTAAAATAAGCTGACAAATGGAAAAAAAATAACAATATTACAGGGGCCAGTGCTGTGGCATAATAGACTGAGCCTCCTGCCTACAGTGCCAGCATCCCCTATGGGCACTGGTTTGAATCCCAGCTGTTCCACTTCTAATCCAACTCTCTGATATGTCCTGGGAAAGCAGCAAAAGATGGCCCAAGTGCTCAGGCCCCTACACCAGCGTTGGAGACCCAGAGGAGGCTCCTGGCTTCAGACTGGCTCAGCTCTGGCCATTGCCGCCATTTGGGGAGTGAACCAGAGGATGGATGTCCTTTCTCTCTGTCTCTGCCTCTGTCTGTCTGTAACTCTAACTCTCAAATAAAGTCTTCAAAATATAACAATATTACAATATTTAGTGTTACACATATCTCAAACATTCAAACATATTAGCATACATAACACAATTGATTTAACAAATATACAAGGTGGTGTTGGTAAAAGGGTTTACAACTGTGAGTAATAACTTTGGTAGTATCATCTATAAACCATGTATATTAAAGCTTTCATGTATCAGCCAAATCCAGGAATCAGGGAAGTATATTTGCTGCAGAGTGAGAAGTCTGTTTTATATGGAAAGGACTCTTTTGAAAGAATATTTCTGTGACATGTCCTAGCCATTGTTCCAAAGAGTTTGGCTTTTGCTTATTATTTTATGGAAATTTATTGGGTTTTAAAGAATTTTCTCTTGGGAAAAGGCCTCATCAGAGTTTACTTAAAGATTGCTTAAGAATGGAGAAAAAAAATCATTGAAAGGAACAATGTAGTCTGGCCTTAGACTTGTGCCATTTCTAGTCTGCTGTTTCTTTCTGGGAATTAGAAAGATTTCTTTCCTCAAGACATCCTGGACATCTTCTGGAGAAATCTTGATAACCATAATGTGGCTGACACCCCAACAGGTTGTACAGAGAACAACAGTATAGTGGCATGCAGGAGTCATTTCCTCAAAACCTAATTACACCCTCTAAAATTTAATAACGCAGGCCTGCCATGCCTTGATCTTTGTTTATAATTTCTCTTATAAAATAATTTTTCTCTCTGCTCCATTTATTTTTTTAAAGATTGATTTATTTGAAAGAGTTACACAGAGAGCGGAAAGGCAGAGAGAGAGAGAGAGAGAGAGAGAGAGAGAGAGAGAGAGAGGTCTTCCATTGCTGGTTCACTCCCCAATTGGCCGCAATGGCCAGAGCTGAGCCGATCCAAAGCCAGGAGCCAAGAGCTTCTTCTGGTCTCCCATGTGGGTGCAGGGGCCTAAAGACTTGGGGCATCTTCTACTGCTTTCCCAGGCCATGACAGAGAGCTGGATTGGAAGTGGAGCAGCCAGGTCTCAAACCAGTGCCTATATGGGATGCCGGCACTGCAGGCCAGGGAGTTAACCCACTGTGCCACAGTGCTGTCCCCACCCATTTACTTTAAATGTTACCTAATACAGGTATGTCCAAAAATCCTTATCTCTGCTTCCTAGTACCCCCAACCCTGGTCCTTTTGGCATTATAATCAACCTACTGGACTTTCCTTCAATGATTATGCAATACTTTAAGAAGTAACTAGGGGCCAGTGCTGTGGCTCACTTGGTTAATCCTCCACCTGCAGCACCGGCAACCCATATGGGCACTGGGTTCTAGTCCCGGCTGCTCTTCTTCCAGTCCAGCTCTCTGCTGTGGCCTAAGAAGGCAGTGGAGGATGGCCCAAGTGCTGGGGCCCCTGCACCTGTGTGGGAGACCAGAAAGAAGCACCTGGCTCCTGGCTTCGGATCGGCACATTGATGGCCATGGTGGCCATTTGGGGAGTAAACCAAGGGAAGGAAGACCTTTCTCTCTCTCTCTCTCGCTCTCTCCCTCTCTCTCTCTGTAACTCTGTCAAAATAAATTAAAAAAATTTTAAAAATTTTTAAAAAAGATGTAACTGATTCATTGCTGAGTTCTCTGTCTTCTAAACTCCAAGCAGCTTTTCCCAACTACCCTGTGTGTGTTAACCACTACATCTTACTTCTAACCACTGAGGTTTCAGCCCAGAGTTAGTAATTCCTCACCTTTGCTTCCAGTATTCAGCATCATTCTTCATCTTGGGCAGGTTTTGCGCTGCCCAAACCTGCATCATAGGGCTTGTACATTTATATGACTATTATGACAATTTTCTTATAGATGGCAGCACATGTTTTTATGGAGAGCACTGTTTTTCACTGGCATAAAGGCCTTGTAGGTGTAGGTGACAGTGTTGTAGGAAGGCTGTGAAGAATTCTAAACAGGGAGAGGCAGCAAATGTGTATATGGTTCGTGCTTCAAATATCTGGTAGTCAATAACTGCAATCCACGGCTGCTAGGGAAGATTGTAAAAATCTAAGTATAGTAAGACTTTTTATGATTGATGAACATATACCTAGACAGGGTGAGATAGCAAATAATTCAACATGCAAGGATCTGGGAACCCTGCAAGAAATGGTTTCATGTCATATTGATTTGCTGCTTAGCCATTCCCCATTCTGAAAATTTTTCTCAAGGACAGAAGTCACATAGAGACCATCAGGGGAAAAAGCATACTTAGACTATGGTCAAGGGTCATGGCTTGTCCTCCCAGTTTTGCTGGATTATATGAATTTTGCAAGAAGTTTGCCCGAGGACAAATGTGGGAGCCATTTTCCTACCATAGTGTTTTTAAATCAAAATTGTAAATGATTGGAGTTGATTGACAGCTATCATCATATCAGCACATGGGCTGATGGCACTGAAAATAACATTACCACTGCTCACACGATTCAGAATGTTTCCCTGCACACACCATTAGTTTATCTCCATAGTGTTCTTGGGGGAAATTTTCTGCTGATTTAGTTCTTTGAGTGGTAGGTGCTGGCAGTTGCTGCTGCCTCACATTAAGCACAGATTGTTTCACATTGCAGAAGCAGACGTCACCCTATAATGAGCCTGTAAAGACCAGTTCATCAGTGTGTCAGCAAATAGAATTCTGTGACAAATGGGTGAGGGTACCTGCTGAAGGAGGCTACATCCTCAGAATGTCAAACATATTACCCATAGTAGTTGTGTAAACCAACAATATTTACTCCTTCATGGTTGGGATTATCTTGATCAGCGTAATTCTTATCCTAGTTGCTTATGATTCTATACTTATTAAAACAGTCCTACCTCTTATTTTAGAGCAGTGCTGTGTGCACAGAGTAAGATGTGTGATCTCCAACATACAAAAGAGGCAACTGACACCAGTGAGACAAAATTAGGGCAGTACTATTAGGAATGAAGAACTGCACATAGATTTTTGCTCCAACCCTGGTCTCCTTTAACTATGATATATGGCCTTTTAAAAAATAATTCTTTGGCCGGCGCCGTGGCTCAACAGGCTAATCCTCCGCCTTGCGGCGCCGGCACACTGGGTTCTAGTCCCGGTCGGGGCGCCGGATTCTGTCCCGGTTGCCCCTCTTCCAGGCCAGCCCTCTGCTGTGGCCCAGGAGTGCAGTGGAGGATGGCCCAGGTGCTTGGGCCCTGCACCCCATGGGGAGACCAGGAAAAAGCACCTGGCTCCTGGCTCCTGCCATCGGACGATCGCGGTGCGCCGGCCGCAGCGCGCCGGCCGCGGCGGCCATTGGAGGGTGAACCAACGGCAAAAAGGAAGACCTTTCTCTCTGTTTCTCTCTCTCACTGTCCACTCTGCCTGTAAAAAAAAAAAATAAATAATAATAATAATTCTTTAACTTACCATTGAAATAAGAAAGACGACAGCTCCCACCATATTGGTTTAAAGATCACAGTGTCAAGACCACATGAATTCACCTTACTGACATCAGGCTGTTGATAGAGTGCATTCTGATGCAATAAACCAGCTTCTTATAGGTCTGCCACATGAATGCAAGGGCCCAAGGTGCATTCCCAGGTGCATTAGCAGTGAGCTGGATCAGAAGTGGAATATCCAGGACTCAAGCAAATGCCCAAATGGGATGCTGATGCTGCAGACCAGGGCTTTAACACACAGGGCTGCAGCACTGGTCCCAGTTTTACATTATTAAATCCACAGTTTGCAAACTAGGAAAATAAACCTTCCTTAATGGGATTGATGTGGACAACTTTAGTTCTAATCAATATCTCCTCTGGGAATGCCAGAGCTAGTAGAAGTTTTCTGTTCTTTGAAGAACACCAGAATCTCTCTTTAAAACCAGTGTATAGATAAAATTGTATAAGTACTTTCCTACAACAGTATTATTTTCATTCTTCTGTAATTAAATATCTTTGAATGGAGTCCAAGGTGCACACTTCTTCCCTTGCCGCAGTCTCTTCCAGAATTCTGTCTTTTTTCTTATAAAGCTTTTATTTAAAGAATATAAATTTCCAAAGTACAGCTTATGGATTACAATGGCTTCCCCCCCCATAACTTCCCTCCCACCTGCAACCCTCCCCTCTCCCTCTCCCTTTCCCCTCCCATTCACATCAAGATTCCTTTTCAATTCTCTTTATACACAGAAGATCAGTTTCATACATATTATGTAAAGATTTCAACACTTTGCCCTCACATAGGGACACAAAGTGAAAAATACTGTTGGAGTACTAGTTATAGTATTAATTCATAATGTACAGCACATTAAGGACAGAGACCTACATGATTTTTTTTAAAAAATTGATTAATTATCTATGCAATTTCCAATTTAACACCAAGATTTTTTAATCATTTTCAATTATCTTTATATACAGAAGATCGATTCAGTATATACTATGTAAAGATTTCATCAGTTTGCACCCACATAGAAACACAAAGTGTAAAATGCTGTTTCAGTACTAGTTATAGCATTACTTCACATTGGACAACACATTAAGGACAGATCCCTCATGAGACTTAAGTACACAGTGACTCCCGATGTTGATTTAACAATTTGACACTCTTTATGGCGTCAGTGATCTCCCTAGGCTCTAGTCATGAGTTGCCGAGGCTATGGAAGCCTTTGGGGTTCACCGACTTAGATCTTATTCTGACAGGGTCATAGTCAAAGTGGAAGTTCTCTCCTCCCTTCAGAGAAAGGTACCTCCTTCTTTGATGGCCCCGTTTTTCCACTGGAATCTCACTCGCAGAGATCTTTCATTTAGGTCTTCTGTTTTTTCCAGAGTGTCTTGGCTTTCCATGCCTAAAATATTCTCATGGGCTCTTGAGCCAGATCCGAATGCCTTAAGGGCTGATTCTGAGACCAGAGTGCTATTGAAGACATCTGCCATTCTATGAGTCTATTGTGTATCCCACTTTGCATGTTGGATCATTCTCTCCCTTTTTGATTCTATCAGTTAGAATTAGCAGACACTAGTCTTGTTTGTGTGATCCCTTTGACTCTTAGACCTATCAGTGTGATCAATTGTGAACTGAAATTGATCACTTGGACTAGTGAGATGGCCTTGGTACATGCCACCTTGATGGGATTGTATTGGAATCCCCTGGCACGTTTGTAACTCCATCATTTGGGGCAAGTCCTATTGAGCATGTCCCAAATTGTACATCTCCTCCCTCTCTTATTCTCACTCTTATATTTCTATCTTAATGTGAACTGTTTTCCAGTAAGTTTTTTAGTGTATGTTACTTCTGAGATAAAATATGCGTACTATAAGATTTTCAATTAAGTTCCTATCTGAATTAACCTGACTCTGGTAGATATTTCTGAGGCACAGTTGCAAAAAAGTATAGTATATTCAGGTTCCTATTTGGATTAGGTTAGACCTGTGTTTGCCCACAGGACCAGACATAACCAATCTATTTTTGGGATTCCCTAAAACATTTCTGTGTGTGTGTTAAGGTTTTCAGAATACACCCTGATACTGATTATTTGTATATGTATGCATGCATAATCTACATTGCATCATTATTATAAAGCTTCCATTTTGAGCTAATATAATTATACATACATAAACACAACTTGTATGTTTTAAAAAGGAAAAAAAGTTTTCATTTGCTGATTATCTTGATATAAATTAGCTTTAATTATTTTATTAATTATTTGCTTTATAATCCCTAAAGAAACAAAACAGATTTTTCTTTCCTATATCTTTTATGTAGTATCTAAATACTTATAATCTTTAAAATAAAGCAATATTTACATATAATACAGTATTGCTATAAACCAGAGAAGTAGACACACAAAATCGCTAGGTGTAGGTGAATGCATGCTAAGGCGTATTGAATTGTCAGTGCACAAATCTGTAATTCATTATCTGATGAAATACATCTAGGCTATTGATTTCCATAAGATGAAGACTTTTGGTTTCTCTAATCATGTCCATTAGTTTCTCTAGACAGATTAGTAATTTTTCACAATTGCTAATGGCGATTGTAGGCATTTAATTTTGCTTTTACCCTTGTGTAGTTGCTTCTTGGCAGCATATTTGTAGAGTAGTAGATAAAAAATAATCCTAAGGCGATAAAACCGTCTCCATTTGTTTAAGTACTTTGTTTGCAAAAGCATCATTATAAGCACTTCAAAGTAGAAAAACTTTCCACCTATTCTTTCTTTAATTAGCAATTTATTTTAGACTTTAAGATAATTTTGTTACCTAAGGGACCAAAAACTGATTTTAAAAACTAATGGTACCCAGAGAAGATGAACTTCTTTATTTTCCTGTTACTGGTAAATCTGTGCAATGTAAAACTGAACAGTGCCTCTTTTGTAGAGAATTACAGTTATTTTAAAATCCATATTTAAAATTTGTATTGGTTCATACAATAGACATTATTTTTTATTGTCTGATTCTGTATGATTTAGGGTAGTTGTTGAATCTGACATGCATTCTTTGAGAACATCTTTTTTCTCTACAATTATTTTAAATTAGGCAAGTCCCCTCTCAGGTCAATTGAATGGCATTCAGTTGCTGAAGGATTGATTAATTATTTTGGAGAGGTTTCTATTGTGACGCAGACCTCCAGATAGATTTCTGTAGAACAAAACTTGAAAAAGTTTTTAAAGCTCACAGTAAAATTATTGATTGCAAAACCATTTCCAACTCCAAACACAAGCTTTGATTCAAATGATAATGTCTTCCAATTGCTAAAATTACATTCAACTTCCATCATACATAAGCATAAATCGTTCTTATGCCTATTAATACTGCCTAATATTAAAGGAGTTTATTGGTAAGGTGACTATAATAAGTTAACATATCAACATTCCCATTGCCATAGTGCCCAAAGAATCCTTAACAGGAATACAGCCAATGTGATATTAAGGAGTTAGACTGAAGCCGAAGACTCCAAATATCCTGGTGGAGAAAAATAGAATGATTTGTACTATATATGATATTGAGACTATTTAAAACTCCTTAGCATATAAAAATCTCTGAGAATATAAGAAAAGCAAATTAGCTTGAACCTTTTTTCTCTTCCTTGTCGATCTTGTACTTATAATTTAAGTAATTATTTAAGACTATTCCTAGTTAATAAGTACCTCACAAATTTATAGTGGCAAGAATTAGCATTTATATGTGGGGAAGATTAGCTAGAAAGTTGGATGGGAAAAATAAGATCTATTAATTAAAGACATTGAAACAAATTAAACAAGTCTCATTTTATGTTTTGTAGAGCCAGTAATACTTCTGGGGAAGTTAGAGTATTGGACGTGACACTTAAAGTACAGAGTTAGCCTAGAAAGAGAGACCAGCGACAGTCTTGAGTAGAAATTGAGACTTGCTTGATGAGGACCTGGAAGAGAGTGGGGTCAAACAAAACAACGGGCACAGGATAAAAAGAAGGAATCTGGGAATTTTCATGGGATAAGGGGAAAAGGAATATTTCTGAAGCTCTAAGCAGAGGCAGCTGATAACATGGACAGATTTAAATGTTATAATGCATAAAGTGTCAAAACAGGTGAAAATATGTGTTGTTATTGTCATTAGTTTTTTATGTTTGCTGGGTTGAAAATATTGTATTTTTTTCTTTTTAGAACTTAAGTTCCTTCTCTTAAGTTGTACTACTAAACTTACAGTTATATAGATTTGTATTTAAGTTATGTGCCATGTTTAGCATCCAAAATGCTTTCATTCATTCTGCTAGCAGGCATCAAGTGCCTACAATCAGTATGCACTGTGCTAGGCTCAGATTAGTTAATGAAAAACAAGAGAGGGGGGCATTCAAGAGCGCAAGTGAAAGCAGAAAACATTCAGAAAGTGTCACATATTTAGAAGGGAAAATGGACTGTTTGGGGCTAGATTGCATATAAGACATGAATGAAAGACATTTCTAAAGTTCATTAAAATGAAGATATTTATAGTTCATATCTTAATATATCATTTTTCTCCTTTTGACATTTATTTAAAAAATTTTGGTTAGATCATAGTTCCTAGCTGTGTGTCAACCCACTTGTTAAAACTTGGAATTAACAAGGTCCATGCAAAGAGAAATTAAGGGCTTCAATTGCCTTTAGTGTCTACACCAGTGACTTCCCTGCCACAAAGGTACCATGGCTGTGGCATTCCTGGCTGAAATAACGAAGTGGACAGCCCCTCCGTGCGATGTTAGGATTTGCAGCAGGATGAGGATCTGAGACATTTTTTTGTGGAGTTACTGTTCAGACTTGCGGTATAATGATAATGACTGCAGCAGAAAGGAGATCCATAGCTAGAGTTCTATTTCTTAAAAAGTTCAAGAAGATTCTAAGCTGCTGCTGCTGCTGCTGCACAAACATTTTAACGAAACTGGACTAGATGATCAAATTATCGCTGGTGAGAGTGAGTAATCCTAATCAGAGACAACTACAAATGTACAAAAAAAAAAAAAAAAGAAAGAAAGAAAGAAAAAAGAAAATAAAAAAGCAAACCATGGCAGTACCAGGATAGAAAGAAAGCATGATGGCATTGGGTAAGGGAGGGATCACAGCCAGGCCAGATGATAACAGAGTTTATGATTTTTGGAGGATGTTGCAATTCAGTGATAGCTTAAAATGCAAAGAAAAAAAGAGAACATTTTATGTAAAATACAAAATTGTAAGCAAAGGCAAAAACAGTGAAAAGTACTGCATGTGCTTCAAATGGAAAATAGCTCATTCTGACTACAATTCAAACTATGTGTATTTTAGGTATGTTAGTTGATACCAAATATAGCCTGTGAACTCAATACTGGTCACACAGTTAGGAGACCTACCAAAAGGAAAAAAAAAAAAAAAAAACCTGCTGAATGTGTAATTCCCAGTTGACAGTTGACGACACCCTCTGCCCCCACCACACACACACACACACACACACACACACACACACACACAGGCACACATCCTATATTTTCATTTGCAGACCCATGCATTTGAAGTGGGTTGACTGTATTGTGAGATGAGTCATTTATGTTGTGTTATAGTTAAATTAGTTAAATCAGTGGTAATAAAGCGTTTATTAAGAATGATTGCTGGGCCGGCGTGTGGCACAGTGGATTAAGCTATCACTTGGATGTCACCAGCATCTCCTATGAGCACAGTTCAAGTCCCAGCTGCTCTGCTTCCAACATAGCTCCCTGCCAGTATTCCTAGGAAGACAATGGAAGATGGCCCAAGAACTTGAACACCTGCCACCCGTGTGGGGAGACCCAGATCGAGCTCCTGGCTCCTGGCTTTGACCTGGACCAGCCCCAGCTATTGTGGCTATTTGGAGAGTAAATCATATATGGAAGATCTCCTTCTCTCTATTTAACACTCTGCATTTCAAATAAACAAAATAAATCTTATAAAAATTACAAAGACAGCAAATTGCAAAGACAAAAAGAAGACACAAAAACAAGAAACAAGACAGAAAGGAATTCACAACATTCCAAAAACAGTGGAACAGGACGAAAAATTAATAGAATTTCCAAAGGACAAGGCCCATACCTTCCCCATGTCTGGATTCCTTAGCAACATTTAGCATAGTATCACTCCTATCATAGTCATTACATATGCAGAAGGGCTCCTGCCTAAAATACCCTTAAATTACTGGAATAATCCATTTTTAAAATAAAATGCTTATACACACACACACACACACACACATATATTTGTGTAGCCGATAAAATGACTACCAGATTCACCTAAAGAAAAAAGTCGGTGTGTGTCTTTTGAATGATTTTGAGTAGAATGATTTTAAGTAGTCAATCAGACTTGTATTTGACAGTTTGATATCATATCTGCATTTTTGAAATGAGAAAACAAATCACTTCATACACCTAACAGATATGTAAATTATTCATATATAGCAGATGAATAGCATTTTATTTATTGTGCATTTTTATTTGAGGTGCACAGAGACAGACACAGAAAGGGAAACCGAGACAGAGAGCGCTCCCACCAGGCAGTTCACTGCCTATATGCCCGCAACAGGTGTGGATGGGCCAGGGCTCAAGCTGAGAACCATGCACATAATCCAAGTCTCCCATGTGGTGGCAAGGACCCAACTACTTGAGCCATTATCTGCTGTCTGTCATGGTCTGCATTTGCAGGAACATTGAAACCAGGTATTCCCATGTGGGTTGTGGGCATCCTAACCAGAGTCTGAACTGCCAGGGTGACACTCACTCCAGAGCAATATTTTTAAATAATAAATGTCAATATCATTTTTCTTTATTCTTTTTGAGAAGGGTACTGTGCAATGACAATCACAATCATAATTTTGATCATCTGTTGTTGAATAGAATAGACTTGTGGGGGTCCATTTTGTTCTCCAAGAATACTTATTCAAGTATCCTCATCTCCCTCATCCTCCTATAATTTCTTTGAACTTTTGTAGGAAATAAGAGGTCAAATTAAGATTCTGTGGCTAAAGATCTTAGTATTTTTCATAATATATTCTTATATGCATCCAAATATCTCAGAATGACTTTGGAAGCACTTCATTAGAATTATTGTTTTGCTTTGTTGTGCTTTGTTCCTAAGTCCTTAATATAAAACTAGCTAATAAATGAAATTTATGTAAATATACAAATTCAAAAGGGAAAGAAAATGAGCTTTTGCCATACCATTTTATTTTATGTGATTCAGTTTTGTTATGAAAAATATGTCTTTGTGTGAACAACATAAAATAAAAGATTTACTCTAACATTACCATTGTTTATTTCCACTTTTTTTTTTTTTGCTAATGGACTAGGTACTATGTGCTTTTTACTTCTTTAAAATGGACAAATTATTCAGATTTACTCCTCTCTAAACAAGTTTACTTTAACGCCACTAATAGTCTTATTAAAAAAATTGCTTATCTTTTCTCACACAGGAGAATTGATGGTGGGCAATTAATTCCTCTTTCTCCTGTTTTGTTGCTATTTCAAGTAATTATACATCTTTTACCTAATTTTGAGGGACATGAGACACAATTGATTGTTTAAAAAAAAAAAAAACTTGCATACCAGATCTTTTACTGTGGTATCAGATTGGCAATGCATTGCACAGGCCTCAGCTGGAAGGATGACACTATGATTACTACCCTTCTTGGTTAAATGTTGCTGATTGATGTTACTGTCTGTATTAGTGCTCTTCAGAAAACTAAAACCAGCAAGATGTGTATGAGCATAGATAGATATATTTCAAGAAATTGGTTCATGTGATTATGGCAGCAAGTTAATTCAAAATATGATAGCCTGGGCTGGCAGGCCAGAGATGAAGGGAAGAGTTGCAGCTTCAGACCGAAGTCAGCTAGGGGAATTGATTTTTGCTTGAGGTAGGTCAGCCTTTATTTTATGAATGCCTTCAGCTGATTGAATGGGCCCCAACACAATTTGGAGGACTGTCTGCTGCATGGGTTTAAATGTTAATAAATACAAACATATAGGATAAATTTTTACCAACTATGATATACATAGAAAGAGCCATCTCAATAAATATCTACATTTTTTAAAATTCCAGGTTCTTGCTAATTTGCACCCTGAGAGGTAGCAGGTGAGACCTGGATGGAGTTCTGGATTCCCAGCCTCAGCCTGGCCCAGTTTTGTCTTGTGGGCATTTGGGGAGTGAACTAGCAGATGGAAAATCTCTTTCTGTTTGACTATGTCTCACTCTCTTTCAAATAAATAAATTAATTAAATAAATTAACTATCTGATCGAACATATCTCCTTCATTAGCACACATTTGTTCTACTTATAGAATTGCTACTCTTTTCTGTTTCCTAGATGTTTACCATGCCCCCCCAAGTGTTATTAACATTTATGTTGTTAATAATCACTACCCCTCCAAATTATTATCACAATTACTGTTGTTACTGGTTGTGATGAGAACTAATTGCTAAATAACTTCAATATGATTTGCAATGAAAAATGAGGTTTACTTGCACATTTAATTTGTAAAACTCATTATAAACATTTTGTAGGTGAGGATCCTGGGAATCTGTAGGATTAAGGGACCTGTCCAAGGCCTTACAAGTCAGAAGTGGCCAATCAGAGTTAGGATTCCATCACTCACTGTCTGCTTTAAATAAAGACATTATTGTTTTGCACACTAGAGCATAACAAGTCAGCTATTAAGGCTTCACAGTGACAAGAGAAGATTTAAATTAAAGCAAGGACCATTAAATAAGGTATATAAACAGGTTTTGTCACGAAAAGCCCCTTCATCATACATAACTATGAGAGTTTTTATAATATTTGATAGAGATTTTTAAAGCAGCTATTTATTTTGAATTATTTCTAGACTGATCTTAGCTAGAAAGAAGAAAATTGAATATATTAATAATTTTCTCCCCCCTCTGTAACTTCTGTCTCACTTTCCATGAAAACATTAGGGGTGATAGTGAGAAAATTCAGCTTTGAGTTCCTTGGTAAGGATTAGCAAGATCCTCACTAACGAATTTAGATTTGTTTCATCAGAATAGGTAGTGTTATAGAGTCCAGAGAATGATCATGGTAGAATCAAATGGACCAGAAAACCCCTATCATGCCATAGTAGCATGGCATTTTATTCCTGAACGAGTCTGTTAATGCCTTTTACATTATAATCCACTGAAATGTCCTAACATTGTTTTATGTCCCAGCAATATTTCATGTTAAGACCCTAAAGATCTTTTATTTCTAAGCAATATTTCTTAATCACAGTAAGTATATCATTGGATCCAGGAGTTTTATCTTTCGCTCACAATTATACTGGCTTTGAAAAGTGATAATCACTTTTTAAAATATGTTTATTCATTTTTTAAAATTATTTGAAAGACACACACATACAAACAGAGAGAGAGAGAGAGAGAAAATGGTCTTTCATCCTCTTGTTCATTTCACAAATGCCAGCAACAGTCAGGTCTCGGCCCAGAAGCCAGGAGCTGGAAGTCCGTCTGGGTCTCCCATATGGGTGGCAGAAATTCGGTACTTGAGCCACCATCTGCTGCCTCCCTGGCTCACTAACAGGAAGGTCTATTGGAAGCTGAGGTGGAGGCAGGACTCAATCCCAGGCACCCTGGTATGGGTCATGGAAATCCCAAATGGAGGCTTAACCCATTGTACCACAGCACCCACCCTGACATTACCTTTTTGAGATTATACAATTGAGAATATTCTTTTTTAAAAAAGATTTATTTTATTTTATTTGAAAGACAGAGTTACAGAGAGAGGTAGAGACAGAGAGAGAGGTCCTCCATCTGCTGGTTAACTCCCCAGATGGCCACAACAGCCGGAGCTGCACTGATCTGAAGCCAGGAGCCAGGAGATTCCTCCGGGTCTCCCACGTAGGTGCAGGGGCCCAAGGACTTGGGCCATCCTCCACTGCTTTTCCCAGGCCACAGCAGAGAGCTGGATCAGAGGTAGAGCAGCTGGGTCTAGAACCAATGGCCATATGGGATGCTGTTGCTCCAGGCCAGATTTTTAACCCGCTGCGCCATAGCGCCAGCCCCGAGAATATTCTTAATATTATGTCAGCCTTCTTTCCTCGTAGTCACAGAACTCACAGAACGCCTTTCCTGTAGTCAGAGTGATCACAAAGGAGGCTTCTGCGGAAGCATGCTCGAGTCTCCAGCTATGGAAGCAAAGGAGCTGTACATGTGCAACATAGAGGCATGAGATGTTATGTACGCAAAATCCTCGATTTTGATACAATATAAGTCCTCTGCTAAAAAAAAATTGGTTTTCTTACAACTTTACAGAATCTTAGTTCATAATTACGTCTGTGTCTTCAACAGGATAGTTTTTCTCTGAATTTTAAACAACATTGACTTGTGTATTTTAAATCAAACTTGTTTGGGTGGATAGAATTATTCATTTTATTTTGGTATGAATATCATAATGCAAAGCTATATTACAAGTTAGAGTAATGCAGCTTTTTTTTTTTTTTTTAACAAGCAGAGTTAGACAATGAGAGAGAGACAGAGAGAAAGGTCTTCCTTTCCGTTGGTTCACCCCACAATGGCCGCTATGGCCGGCGCTGCGGCAATCCAAAGCCAGGAGCCAGGTGCTTCTCCTGGTCTCCCATGGGGTGCAGGGCCCAAGCACTTGGGCCATCCTCCACTGCACTCCTGGGCCACAGCAGAGAGCTGGCCTGGAAGAGGGGCAACCGGGACAGAATCCGGCACCCTAAACGGGACTAGAACCCAGGGTGCCAGCACTGCAGGCAGAGGATTAGCCAAGTGAGCAGTGGCGCCGGCCAATTCAGCTTTCTTTAAAAACATTTTTATTTGAAAATGTTATTTTTGCAATTTTCATTATTGTTTTCATTTAAATAGGCCTATCTGCCACAACAATATTAATATAATCTTTAATATTCCTTTAAACCTTTTATAAAAAACTATAGAGTTGATCTGGGAATTAGAATTCACATTCAACATCATTGGAAAAAGTTAGTAAAACTAATATAATTTCATATCTGAAAAGTATTGGGGAGCCTGACTTCCAATTTGTGCTGGTTGGTTCATTATGGGAAACTACTTAATATTTTAAATCTTAAGGGCGGGTGTTGTGACACAGCTAGTCCACCTCTTGGGACACCCACTTCCCCATACTGGAATGCAGGTTCAAGTCCCAGCTGACTCTGCTTCTTATTTACCTACCTGTTTATGAGTTTTCGGAGGCAACGGATGATGGTCCAAGTATTTGGGTTGCTGCTACCCATGTGGGAGACCTAGATGGAGCTCCTGCTCCTGCCTTTAATTTGCCCCAGCTCTGACTGTTGAAGGAATTCAGGGACTGAACCAGTAAATGGAAGATCCCTGTCTTTGCCTCTGTCTCTCTTCCACTCTGCCTTTCAAATAAATGAATAAATAAACCCTTTAAAAAATATTTGTCTGAATAATGTATCCAGAACTTTACCTACACATAACTGACACTCAAGCACGTAGTAGGTACTCAGTTGTTACTGGGATTAGTTTTGAAATTATTTTCTTTGTAGTATGGAAACTGTTCCAAAGGGTTTACTGTAGAGTCAGAGCAGTGTAAAACAGTGCCTATCCCTAAAGCAGTTTACAATCCTATAAAGGAGACTAGTCCCAAGGGCCAAATTACACTTTGACTCTCACCAAAGCTATCAAATCACAGGATCAGTTCACCTGCCCTCATTTAAAAATGATGCATTTGGCCAGCTGCATTGGCCTGTGCCGCAGCTCACTTGGCTAATCCTCTGCCTGCGGCACCAGCACACTGGGTTCTAGTCCCGGTTGGGGCACCGGATTCTGTCCCAGTCACTCCTCTTCCTGCCCAGCTCTCTGCTGTGGCCCGGGAGGGCAGTGGGGCATGGCCCAAGTGTTTGGGCCCTGCACCCACATGGGAGACCAGGAGAAGCACTTGGCTCCTGGCTTTGGATCAGCGCGGTGCACTGGCCGCAGCGCACCCTCCGCAGAGGCCATTGTGGGGTGAACCAACGGAAAAGGAAGACCTTTCTCTCTGTCTCTCTCTCTCTCACTGTCCACTCTGCCTGTCAATATATATATATATATATATATATATATATGATGTGTTTGAAGTATAATTAGGCTTGCTTACTGGCTGAGAAAGGACCCCTTGTTCAATGCCTGAAGGCCAGTGAATGCACTAACCTACACCATTGTTGCTTTATATGTCCATGTCAGCTCTTAGATTTAATTGTTCTTCTTTTATTTATATTTTATTTATTTGTAAGGCAGAGAGACAGAGCAAGATGTTCTACCTGTTGATTCCCTCCCCAAAGAGCCACAATGGCTAGAGCTGGGCCAGGCTAAAGCTAGGAGCCCGGAACTCTGTCTGGGTTTTCCACATGAGTGGAAAGAGCTCAATTACTTGGACTGTCCTTTGCTGCTTTTCCAGGCACATTAGCAGGCAGCTGGATCTGAAGCTGAGCAGCCAGACTCAAACCAACACTCTGATGTGGTTTTGCAGGTCGTGGCTTAACCTACTGTGACAATGTCAGCTCCTTAGGCTTAGGTTTTAATGGACTATTTTCATGATTTTTAAAATATATAGGCAGAAAAACTAATAGTATTCATCAAATGCTGACTATGTGGCATGTTCTGTTCTAGATGTTTTTCTCGCTTGGTGTTTTATGGAATTTTTAAAAGTTATTTTCATTTGTTTGAAAGGCAGAGAGAGTTAGAGAGAGAGACCTTCCATCAGTAGATTCACTCTCCAGATGTCCAGGACAGCTGCAGGCCAGGCCAGGACACAGCCTGAAACTCGATCCAGGTCTCCCAGCTGGGCAGCAGGGACCCAGGTACCTGAGTAATAACCTGTGGCCTCCCAGAGTATAATATTAGCAAGAAACTGGAATTGGATGCAGAGCTGAGACTTTAACCCAGGCACATCAGAACAACTGTACATGTAGAAAAAAAATTTAACTCCCTCATTATAATGATGAGACTAAGGATGCCAGAGGTTATTTTACCTGAGTTACTAATGGTCAGTAGCAACAAAATAGGAATTTAGAGCTGAGTCTTATTCCAGGGTCTGTGTAATTACTGTATGACAATCTTGCCTCTCCAGTAAATAAAGATGATTGTCATCAAACAGCAGAAGCAATTAGGGCCTCATTTGTTTTAGTTCCAGAAATGTTAAATTATCTCAGTAATTTAGGGTAATTGGCAGGTGTTAGTATTCTGAATATTTTTAAAAGATGTGTTTGTTTTCAAGACAGGGTGCAGAGGAAGAGGGAGAGACACAGAGAGAGGAATGGAGAGAGAGAGAGAGAGAGAGAGAGAGAGAGAGAGAGAGAGAGAGAGAGAGAGAGAGAGAATCTTTCCATTGGTTACTCTCAGAAGCCTACAAGCCAGGAATTGGGAGCTCCATCTGGGTCTCCCAGGTGGGTGGCAGGTACTCAAGTACTTGGGCTGCAATCTGCTCCCTCCCAGGCATAGTAGCAGGAAGCCTCATCAGAAACAGGTGGGACTCGATCCTCGGCCTTCAAATATGAAATGCAGACATCTCAAGGGGCAGTTTAACCCAATGCCCCACAATGCCCACCCTTATTTTGAATTTTTTGAAAAATGATTTATGGATTTTAAAAGAGTTAAAAAGAGGGAGTGAGACAGAGAGACAGATATCAATCTTCAATCCACTGATTCACTCACCAAATGGCTGCAATGGCCAGTGCTAGGCCATGCCAAAGCCAGGAGCTTTACCCTGGTATCCAGTATGGCTGGCAGGGGCCCAAACACCTGGGCCATCAACCACTGTTTTTCCCAGGCATTAGCAGAGAAATGGAGCAGCTGGGACACAAACAGGTGCCTGAGTGGGATGCTGGCGTCTCAGGCCACAGCATTACCCACTATGCCAAAATGTTGGTCTCTGTTTTGAATATTTTTTTATTGAAGAATGAGAAGTTGATTTTTGTTTTTCCTCAAAACCCAGAACAAAATGATTATGCTGTTTTGCATTAATTTTGATTGATTTATGGTTTTAGATTTTACTGGCCTGCTTATTGTTCCATCAACTTGTATTCCGTTATATAGACAACATTATGATTATTTTGATATCATTAGAATACAAGCCACTATTACTATAGATCTTTACAACTTTAAAACGAGTATATTGATATTTCCAAGTGGGAATATAATTTTTTTATTTGGAAAGATACTACAAATTAATATGAACCCCATTCCTTGGCATTTATTTTTTAAAATAGATTATATTTTCAAGAATAATTTTAAGTTCGCAGGATAACTGATAGAAGATTTCCGTAAATTCATTGCCCCTACATATGCATGGCCTCTCACACTGTTTGTCCCACCACAGTGTACCCTTATGTGGTTTTGTGTGATTTGTTATGATCCATGAGCCTACAATGACATAACATTATCACCCAAAACCCACAGTTTATAGTAGAGTTCATTCTTGGTTTTACATTCCATGGACTTGAAAACATGTGACATATACCCGCAACACAGCAGTTTTCCCCAAATATCCTCAGTACTCTGCCTATTTATCCTACCAACTCCTTAGCCCCTGGCAATCACTAATCTCCTCACTGTCTGTAATTCTGCTTTTTCTAGAATGTCATATAGTTGGAATCATCACACAGTATGTAACCTGTTCTGATTGGTTCTTTCACGTAGTACTAGACATTTAGGCTTCCTCCATCTCTTTTCATGGCATGGAGACTTGTTTCTTTTAAGACCTAAGCATTATCCCATTGTCTAAGTACACTTCAGTATGGTTTTGCATTCACTTGCCAGTGGACATCTTGATTACTTCCCAGTTTTGGCAATTATGCATAACTGTCTTCAAGAATCGTGATATGGCAGAATCCTTAAATTTTAAGATGCTTGTTATGGATTTTATTCCATCATGCTTTTTTATATAACTTACAAAGGATGGGAAACTTTGATTTTGTCAGCCTGGGATTCCTCTGAAATTCTAATTGTATTTTCCCCTGTTTATGTACAGTTGAAATGTATTACCCAAAATTAATATTATATCAAAGCAATCAGAAGCATAACACAGTAAAACATAAACACCTTTGTCATACCTGAACAAATTTTCACAGAGAAAAAGCAAATGTTCTGTTGTTAAGTATATTTGACAACTTTATTACCGTACTCTCTCATTCACATAACTGCCTTCTGTTCCTGCCTGCTTTCCAGTTCTATTGGATGGGGATCACACCGTGTTTATTTTTGTATTCTAGCAATTTAGCACAGGGCAGGCATTTGGTAAACGTGGTAGAAATTAGGAAAGAGTGAAAAACAAAAGTGGAAAAGGAAAGGAAAGGAAGGAGAAATGAGGGACTTGATGTTACCTAAAAGATGCATTTTCTTACTAGAGCATTATTTTGCAAATGACTTTTTGATTAGAAGAGAGGCCCTTTTCTCTGAGATTTCTACACTTACATTAAAACTATGTTAAGTCCCAAATTGCATCCATTTGAATTAGGGAAGGTAGCAACTAAATGAAATATATATGTATGTATATATATTATGAATATACATTATATATATATATATATATATTCTTTGTCCCAACAAGAGTTCGAAAATTTATTAGTGTGAAAAGTTTGTAAGAATTTAATGAATCCCTGAAAGAAATGGTAAAATAACTTAGGAGTAAAAAATTAAATTAAAAATGATAGGCTGGGGCCTGTGCTGTGGCTCTCTTGGTTAATCTTCCACCTGCGGCGCTGGCATCCCATATGGGCTCCAGGTTCTTGTCCCAGCTGCTCCTCTTCCAGTCCAGCTCTCTGCTGTGGCCCAGGAGGGAGGTGGAAGATGGCCCAGGTGCTTGGGCCCTGCACTCTCATGCGAGACCAGGAGGAAGCACCTGGCTTCTGGCTTTGGATCAGCGTAGCTCTGGCCTTAGCGGCCATTTGGGGAGTGAACCAACAGAAGGAAGACCTCTCTCTCTCTCTCTCTCACTAACTCTATCTGTCAAATTAAAAAAAAAATAATTTAAAAAAATGCTAGGCTAAGATAATAACAGTAATAAAGGGGAGGAAATGTGTCAGAAGTTTCTCTGTCTCTCTGCCTTTCACATAGTTAGATTCTCCACCTTCTAAAGCTGCATGTTGGACTCTCACTAGGTGGGCTCTTGCTTTGTGCTTTCTTTTTCGAGTGTCACTCATACACCCCATGCAAAACACAGTGGAGGCACTGAAACTCCCTTTTTTTCTCCCATCCAGGAGGAACCAGTGGATTGACCTTGTCCTTAAAAAAATCTTAGCGCCACTCTCCTTACAGATTTATTTCACCCTCTTTACTCTATGAGCCAGATAGTTGAACTCTAGAGAAATATGAATAATACTCTTCCCTTTTTCTGAGGGTTCCTTAAATATCAGCAGAATTGGTATTTTGGATAATGTAATTATTTATATGTGTATGTGGGTGAGAGCAGAGCTATCTTTTGTATTATAGGATGTGTGGCAGCATCTCTGGCCACTGTACACAGGATATCAACTGTATCCCTCAATTGTGAGAACAAAATTGTGACCAGACATTGTCAAATGTCTCCAGAGAAGCAAAATTATCTCTGATTGTGAACCATTTCTCTAAATAAAGGTTATACTTATTTTCCCTCTTCATTCAATAAAATATCATCCAGTATGCTATGATTTATTTACCATTTTGCTTGGTGGGCTTGGCTTGATTCTTTCTCATTCTCTCACTAGAACCACAGGAAAGAATTTGAGGGTGGGTCAGTTTTTCATTCTAGACCCAGACAGTCCTCCAGGAGATTGACCCAATTACTTTTGAATTCATTAGCAGATAAAGATTTCATAGGATTTTTAAACTGCCCCTATTGCACACTACAAAAAAATTAATAAACAATTCAATAGCAAAAAATAGAACATGTAGTCAAACTCTAATTATGTGTTATTAAAAATATAGTTGGAAATAGCAAAAGGTATGGGACATTTTTCCACTGAAATAATATTGGAAAGTATTATTGAAAAACAGTAAGGCTTTTTTTTTCCTTTACAGTATGAATTGTAGTTATTTCAGACACACTTTGCCTCCAAAAATGACTATACAAAGAAAATCGTCAGAATCTGGAAATTTGGAGTTTTCTTTCTCATAATGAGATATTACATTCCTAATCCATTCCCCAATCCAAATGGTGCAAGATAGGATTGCTTGATGTATCCGTTTTCAGGCAGCCTATTTTAAGCACCAAAGTTTGATAATAAAGAAGTTAATGTGGTTTCCAGTAGTGCCTAACTTACCCTTAGGGAGTAGCTCATACTGGGAGAACCGGAATCATTATGGATTATTTTGTAGCATCAGTCATGCTATGAGGTGACAAGGCTTTATAAGACAAATATTATGGATCAACCTTCAGAGGCCAGCACTATATGCAGCCAAAAATCCTCATTGGCAGAACAAAACCGAAAGCCCTTAATGAATTCTGTTACCGTGGCAGCATACTGTCAAATTATGCACTAATAGCAAAAGAGCTAGAAAATCATACCAAGAAACCAGCATGCATTTTGGCAAGCTGGGAACCCGGGTCTGGTGTTGAGCTTCTAAACATTCTAAAGGAGAGAATTAGCATCGAAGTGAGCCAAAATCCTTGTCCAAACTCCCCATGCTTTTGGGTGTGAATCCTAGAGCAGCTACTTGGATATGAGTGTTGTTTTCTTCGTTATTTCTTCCTCTTTTTTCCCATCCAAATGTAATTAGATATTAGTTGGTTTAACAATAAAAGGGCATGCCAGAAGGGTAATGACTGTAGCTGGGACAGCATGCAAATTTCTGGGAACAAGTTCTGTGTGAATCAATTCCTAGACTGTATCAGTCTCTGTAATTTAAGATATGGGAGAATCTTGAGACAATTAGCATAACATTAGGGTGACCAGAGCCCTCTACTATGCAGTAGTGATAAGCCTGCATTGTTTATTTTCCTTTGGAATAGAGCTGTATTAAAATCTTCCTCGGATTGAAGCATGCAGATCTTTTTGCAAGTCACCAAAAATATCAGAAAATCAGAGATTAAATTATTTTACACATTTGTACCTAGGAAAATGAAGATGTAGAAGTTGTTTCTAAAGTTTGTTTGCTTGTAGTATTTCTTTCCTCTTAAGCACCTCAATTTTAGGACTCTTTTTGCCAACTAATTTCCTAATATCTTGACACACAACATTGCAAACCTCACCAAAATCACTATTCTTCCCTTTAATTCTTTTATTCTTACTCAAAATTTTTCTTTTTGATTTCCCTTTACTTGCTTAGCAAACTTCAAGCTTCTTAATTTTCTTCCAGTGTATTTTGAAATGAAAGAGAGTATAGAAATGGAGAATTGATTTCATACTTAGCTCCCTGGAAACCTGGAGGTCTCACCAAGGGGCTTTCTGAGCAACTCACAGGGAAGGGAATGCCAGAGAGGGAGAGGGGGCTGTGGTCTCCCCATTCCAACCTCATGACAGCACTTTCCCAATAACAGTTCATTGAAAAAAAAAAGAAAGGATATCTTCATCTCATGTCATTCAAGAGTAACAGAACACACAATGCTATCAGTAGACAGCACTGCTAGGGCATTTAACCAATGGAAGAGCAGCCATACTGGATAGTAGAAGTGGGGGAATGCTGAAGGACTTAATCGTGGGTGTTACATGCTGTGATTAATCTTCCTTCAACCACCTTGAGGACAACAACGTAGGTCCAAAAAAGGCAGAACTGTTGTTTCCTCCCATTTAATTGTGGCTACCACTCTCCAAATATCTCTAACAATAGAGATATTAATATCTTATGCATTCTTAAAAGGATAATGTATGTAGTGGCAAGAATATTTCCTTTGAGCTGGAAGATTCTACTTTCAACATGTATAAAATGCTGAAGATATAATTATGTAGTGAAGCAAGAAAAGCACCTAAAATGATGTCTCTATCATTCAAAGAAAGAATTACTGTGGGTAGCAAATTATTTTTATGGGAAGAAATAAGCTATCTTTTAATCTTACACATATTTTGATTTCATATAGCGCCATTCTTTTTTTTATTTTTTTTTATTTTTATTTTATTTTTTTATTTTTTTTTGACAGGCAGAGTGGACAGTGAGAGAGAGAGACAGAGAGAAAGGTCTTCCTTTTCCGTTGGTTCACCCTCCAATGGCTGCCGCGGACTGCGCGCTGCGGCCGGCGCACTGCGCTCATCCGATGGCAGGAGCCAGGTGCTAGGTGCTTATCCTGGTCTCCCATGGGGTGCAGGGCCCAAGCACTTGGGCCATCCTCCACTGCACTCCTGGGCCACAGCAGAGGGCTGGCCTGGAAGAGGGGCAACCGGGACAGAATCCGGCGCCCCGACCGGGACTAGAACCCAGTGTGCTGGCGCCGCGCGGTGGAGGATTAGCCTGTTGAGCCACAGCGCCGGCCATATAGCGTCATTCTTAAAATAAAAATTACACTTTATGTCTATGTATTATAATATGCAAAGTTAATTCTAGAATGAAAAGTAAATTTATAACAATAAATTTCAGCTATTTGTTTTGCATTATTTAAATAAAATTGAGGACATTGTCAAAATGCATTACTCCCTAAAAACAATGTTAAAGGATAAAATTTATGGTTGTTAATTATTTTTATGTAAGCTCTTTAGGTTTAACCTGAAGTTATTTATTAGGGTATTTTTGAATAAGACATTTGTTGGCAAATCATTTATTACTTTAGTCTTTTTCTTGAGCAACTAATTCTTATTATCCTAGCATCTTTTTTCATATATGATGCAAAGCTATTTCTTAAGTTTATCATAAAAATTTTCTTAATTTTTTTTCTTTTAAATAGTTTTATTTTCCCCAAGTCTAGACTGTATGATTTTTTTAAAAAAATTCTTAACTTACAGGGATATGAAATGAAGAAACATTTTGGACTTCACTATGTCAACAGATTTTGATTACTCAAAAATGAAAAGAAGTTTATTAAACAAAATAATGTGCTCCCAATTTTGAGTGAAATAATACCTCTTCCATATAAAGCAGAAAATGATTTGGCCAAATGTAATCTTTGAAACTGACATTGAGCATATACTGGGAAAAATATTCCAGAAGTCAATTAACATTGACTGGAGGAGGACAAAATTAAACAAGATAAACAGAGAGAGTGGAAATGCATATAACAATAATATATGTCCGAATAAAGTTTCAATAATTACCATATTTTTAGATGTTTTCATAGAAAAATATTGTATTGTCTCCTTTAAGAGTAAAATGTGTTTTATTAAAACATTCTCAAATATTTTGTTTCTGATTATAGATATCTCATGCAAACCTTGTCATCTCTTTCTGTGTTTGGTACATTAGGTACAGGAAAAGTAAAATTAGCATTGGGAAAATAATTCAAGAAAAACACTCCTCTAGTAATATTTGCCCCACTGAACTGGATGATTCTTGAAAATTAAACACTTTCATCCTGAGTTATTTGGATAATTATTTAAGTTCTTTATTTCAGTTTGAATATTCAGATACAACTCAATATCAGGCACACAATACATGATTGATTTAATTTTTGTGTCCGTAAATGATCAATTATTGAGTGCAATAGTGTGCTTGACATGTATACTGCATCATGAATTCTCTACTTGTTTGGAAAAAAGTGCCCGGATTTTGGGATGTTTTTTCCTTTAGGTTATTTCAAATTTATTTGATGGTTTAATTAAGATTTGTCAAATCAGACAAACATTAAAACAAATCTCTAATGAGAATGAAACTCAAACTATTTTTTATTTACTCAATAGAAACCAATCATCAGATTACATACAAATATTATGGAGAAAAAAATAATGCATTCCTTACTACAACTAGGGTGCTTTTGTTTTTTGTGTAATTGAAATTTTATTTTTCTTCTCAGTAATATTTTTGACTTATGTATGTTGAGAAATAATTTTCACTTGCCTTTTGTAGTTTTAATTTATTTAACTATAAGAATAATAGTTATGGTATTTCTTATTATAAACATAAAAGAATCTTATTAACTATTACAATTTAGAGTTTATTACATCTTAAATTAACATTCATTTTTGTGACTTTTTAACAGGCAATAACTTCAAGCTCTTGTTGTGGATATAGATTTTTCCTGCATGAAGATAACAGTAAGTGTTTATGTGCAATATTTTGCTAAAAACTACAAAATCTCAATATATGGAACTCCATTATTTCTTAAAAATACATGAAGAGGGTTACTATGATTATTTAAATTCGATATAATAATTTTGATGAAAATTATTTGCTCTTATGCTCTCTCATAGAATTCTAGTATATTTTAAAGTCTGATCATTTTAATAATGAAAAAAATAAGCTTGTGGCCAAGCCTTTATATTTTGTCCACTGTCTTTATGTCAGTTTTAATATTTAAATTTCATTTATATTTCTATGATATTTATTTTCTGTTTCATTTGCTGATTTATACATTGTCTCATTTTTAACAGCTAATGTTCAAACTTTGATTGTGGAACACCTATTTTGCACAATAACTTCTTTTAGAGAAACTGAATTCTTTAATAATTTTGCATGCTTAACAGTTGTCATGCAAATAGGAATCAAAACCATTGTATTAATCACAGAAGGTAAGAAGGGGTACCTTTGTCATTTGGAGTTAAATGGAAAAGTGGGATGAAATAATTCTCAGTTTTTCTGCAATGTAATTATCATGATCATTTAATTCTTATGTTTATTTCAAATGTGAACATAAATAACTTTAGTTTTACCTCCTGTCCTGGATTATCTTTGTCACTTCCTTTACATTGATGTAATTACTTAGGAATTATCTCTACTACAAATTGAACAGGGAAATATCAGCCTGCTGCAGGCTCTTTTCTCAATCAGGAATAAAAACAATTTAAGATGTGAGGTTTTAAATGGAAGCTTTGTTGGCATTTTTAAATTCTAAAGGTAGTCTTATTTTGTAGGAATAATTTATGTTTGTTGGAATTTTTATCTTGACTACAAATGTTCTTTTCTCTAAACTATTATTAGGGAAAAAAAAACTCACTTGCTGAGGTATCTGTAACTGACACTCATAGAGAGATAAAAATCCTGTGATATTTCAAATTCTTGATTTTCTAAATGGTTTGGATTCCTAGTATCTTATTTACACATACAGAGTGTGGTGTGCTGTCCACTCCAGGCCGTATTCTGCTAGTGCCCTCACTGAGATTCCCTGGGCACCTTCCTGACTCCCCAGCTGAAGTGTGGGGCAGTGCTTTTATCTGGTGATCTTCAACTGCACATTGCCAACTCATGCATTGCTTTGTCTTTTTTGAATACAGTAAATACTGTTATTTTTAGAATGAGCAATGATGATTATACTTATAAAATACCTACTGGCTTGTTCATAGATAGGTGGCATTATAAAAGAAATTATTTTTTATTTCAGAGATTCCAATTTTATTTTTGATTAATATGATTGCAGATAAAGTCTTTGATGAATAAACTGTTTTGGTTTTTTGAAAGTATTAAACAATAGTAGCTTTGTGATAACCTAAATTAGGTGTAAAATTATTGATTAAATAATTCAGTGGATTCCTTTGTCCTGTAGTTGGCAGAGAAGAGGAGAAAGGGCAGGGAAAATGCCCTCATGAGCAAGAAGTTTGAGTAGGCTATTTTCCTTGTAACCAAATAGTCACCTTAGCAGGGCCACATATTTTACAAATGCGTGGTTCCAATACTCTTTTCCTTAGATATTTCTGGTGTATTTTATCTTCAATTCATGTTTATATTCTTTGTAAAGCTAGTCAAATTTAAATATGTTTATACATATGCAGCACATGTATTTTATTTATCTTTTTATTATTGTAATTTTCATTTTGTCTCTGAATGTTCAATCCCTACTGTTATTCTTCCATTCATTCATTGGTCAAGCCTAGGGTTTGACATAAGTGTATGGTTTTAGACAACAGAGGTGTAGGTAGGAAAGTTGAAATTACTGAAGAAGATATAAATGTTTCCCAAGAATTTCGGGTCACTGGAGTAGACATTGTGATAAAAATCAGGATACAGTGCTTAGGAAGCAGAGAGCATGATATCTAGCTCATCCTTGAGGGCTAATGCAGGGTTTACCTGGCAAAGTTTTCTCTTCAGGTAACTGAAGTGGTGGTGTTAGTGGTGGCTGTGTGTATGTGTTAAAAATAGAGGGTAGGGATGAGGGGCAAGGATCTGGAGGAAGAGCCTATAGCCATTATCCCAGGCTATATAGGAAGAGAAGGCTTTATATCCAATATATAGTAAGACCAAGAAGACAGGAGAGCATTACATGCTCAAGGAGCATAGAATAAATGTTGCACAGTGGCAGGAAATGAGAGACCCAGAGCACATAATTACATCTGCAACTGTGCTGAACTGTTTGCATTTTATTTCATTTTCTCCAAGAAAAACAAAAGCAGGTCCTTTACACTAATAACAGACATTAGAATTGCATTTGGAAAACCAATGAGGAACAGTTTTGGAGGCCTGGGGAAGCTGGAGAAGAAGCAGTAGAAATGGAAAAAAGGAAACCCAGTGAGGAAAACACAACAGTAGCTCCAAAGAGTACAGGATGACTAATGTGTCAGTGGGAGAGGCTGTTGGAGGTTGGGTAGAAAAAAATGAAAAACCTAAAAAAAAAAAAAGAAAAAAACTCTAACTTTGGACCATGAAGACAAGGTTCTATGTTTGACATTATATGTCCTATGTAAAGAAACAAACCTACAAGGATGACTGGTGATTGGAAAGCCCCTGCAAATGAAAGAGGGTTAAGATAGAAGAGAGCTCAATTTAAAATTTAAAAAAAAAAAAAAAAAAAAAAAAACCTCTGAACAGATAATATTGACTACTAGATGCTGGGAGGGATGAGAGGGCTAAAAGGTTTTTGGATTTTAAAAGAGGGACAAGCTGGTATGTTAGTTCATTCATTGCCACAAAGATAATATGAGATAAGATAAGAAAAATGGGGAAGGGGTATGTGAGAAATCTTTGTATTACTACCTCACAATTTTCTTTTGGAAATGTAAAACTATTGTCAAATGTTAAAAAATTGTTGGGAAAGCAGAAGTTGTAGTTCTATTTAGGATACTGACCTCTTTCTCTCATCCCCTAGATGTAATAGGAAATACTACACAGCCCAGGTCAGAACCCAGGCAGAATAAGTTAGCTATCATGACGAGGGCTATGTGTTCCATCCCCTAAATTGCACCCTCTACAGTGACTACTGCAGTTAAGATGAAATGATTTACAAATGTAGTTCTGCAGTTGCACTTGTCATGTTTCCGATGCTGAATTACCACAGGCGGTAAGAGACTACCTCCCCAGCTAGCATGGATATTATCAATTCACAGTGAATGGTGATGTTCTAGATTTCAAAGCACTCTGAAAAGAAAAAGAATCACAAAACAAAACAGTTTAATTTAAAACAATTAAAGTATGTTTTGGCAGGTGCACCTTCTTAACACTTTTAGTACAGAGCCTTCCTCATCTTCTTACTCCATTTTCTGTCTGGTAAATAGCATGTGAATTTTAATAGAGTGAGAAAAATTTAAATTCCCAAGCCATAATTCAATGGTATTTCCTTTACATTGGTAAGGGACACGAAAATTCACCCTTACTCTTGTAGAACTGACAAAGAGCCTATGATACCAAATCAAAGGGGCTCCTGTAGGACAAGACACTTTTCTCAAAATATCTTATTTTTAATGCTTTTCCAGAATCATAAATTCTATCTTTAAATTCATTACTACATCTCCTTGATGCCAGTACTCACTAAAAAATGATAACACTTGGAATTACAGGATCTTATTAGAGTTCAATTTCCAGTGCTCAATATGTAAAACATAGTGCACTACCTCTGACCTGTTAAAATGTATGAGATGCAGAAATCTGAAACATCAGCCTTTAATTACAGTGTTGCCAAATGATGGGATATCTTATTTCTGAGGAGGATATGCTTTGATCTTAGAGGGAAAAGTAAAGTCACTCTATTTTAATTGCACACAACCTGAGTTCATTAAATGTGGGCTGTAGGTTAAAAGATGTTTCAAACCTGGTGGCGTGTTCATTATAAACAGAGTTTCTGATCTTCCTTTGCCATTATTTGCAAATGAGATATTGAAGGAGAAGTCAGTTGGAAAAGCTGTCAGAAAGGAATGGTGACTAGCTGGAGTTCATTTAACTGCAGCTCTGTCCTGTTGGTACAGAACCCTCCCTGTGCTATCCTTTACTTGTCTAACACTTAGAATTCTGTATGTATCACATCATCTTATGGACCAAACAAGTCTGTACTGAATATGCTATTCTAACTGAAGCAGTATGTTACAGTTCTCTTGTCTAATGCAGTTCCTCTCAGTCCAAAATTATTTCACGATTGGTCTCTTTGTCTATGTGTGTTTATTCTTTCTGTTGAAATTAGTCTGAAGCATCATTCTGGTCATATCACCATTTTCCCCCTTAAAATTTTTCCGATGGATATTTAACCTTCATAATAAAATCTTACCTTTAGCCTGATATTCACAGCCCTTGCTATCTGTCCCAGGCAGCAACAACTGTAACCCACTGAAATTTTACTTTAACACTCTTCCCTGGCAGAGGCCATCACTCTCCTCCTGTCTTCCTTGGCCTGTCTTTATTTTCTCTAACTCAGTACCCTTCATCCTGCAGATTATCTTCTCATGTAGCCTTGTTTCCAGTGGTGGCAATTCCATGCAATATTCCTCACTTTCACAGAATTTGTTAATTTTACATCTATATGGTTCCTAGTGACCATTCTTAAAATGAAATGTAATTAACAATAAAGACTTCTTTAAGTCTGGTCGTCATGTTGCTGTTAGCTTGCATAAGAGAAAATGCCATGTAGTAAACTCATGAGGTTAAATTGAAAAATTTGTACTGCACTTGTTGCTTGAGAATTCAAAGGACAAGTCCCTAAAAACTGCATGCCTGGTCAGCCCCCTGACTCACACTCACCAGAGATGCACTATAGCTAGAACTAGAAAATATTGTGTGGTTTTCATTATGTTCAAGAAAGCTAGAACAATGGATTTTCATTAAGTATCCAAAGGGATTCAAAGGTCCTTAAACAAGGAAACTCCATATGTCTAAAGATCAATCTGTTTCTAGAAGAACATTTATGTGTGTGTAGCTAACTTTGAAAAGAATTTTGATTTTATTTACCTGTTTGTACACACAAATTAACTGAAGTAATTAATATGATTTATGCTACTACATTATAATCATTTAATTCAATGAGAATGAAAACATATTTATTAGTATGTTTTTAAATATTGATTTTCAATTAAGAATGATTTGAGAAACCTTATAGCTAATGAAGATACCTTGAGGAGATAACTTTAATGTTTTCTAAAAAAGCTTAACTGAGAGTAACTTAATGTCTTTCCTAATAAAAAATCCCTTTTATCTACATTTTCTTTTGAAGAAACACTAATGGCTGAAATTCTTCATGACCACTTTGATATCTTTGGAAAGTATATCTAGGAGATACAAAAAATGATCCAACTGTCTCATAGATGCATCATTTTTTTCTACCATTGTCACTTTGGGTATTGAGTGATCCTTATGAAATGGGACCATGACAGCCATGTTTTGATGGAAGAATGACAATCTAGGTCTGGAATAGGAAATTATTCCAAATAGAAATACAAGATTTCTCATTCAAGATGAGAAATGCTCAATATTATCAATTGAAAGTAGTAAGGAATTTTCAAAATACAAAGAGGGAGAGTGTCAAAGACAGATTTTTATTAAGTACAGTTATCTGAAATTTAATCTAAGTTATGAATTTAGAACAAAAACTATTATAACATTCACATGCAAAAATGTGTTACCTGTATTTGCCAAATGTAATGATAACACAACAATGGTATTTATTTTTTAAAATGACTATTTATATGTGGAGATTAAGCTACTTCAGTTTTGTGAGATTTTACAAAATCATATTTATACTCATTAATTCAAAACAAAACTTCAAATTGAAACTAATTTTTTCCTTTGAATGTGTCAGCTCCGTTTAAATGGGAGCTTTACAACTTCATTAGGATTTTTGTGTCCATGTCTCTAGAGGAACATAAAATAAGTGCTTCAGCCCTTAGAATTAGGGGAATTTCTACTATTAGTATGTAAATGGATTGCTCCTGTGTAGGTCATGAGAGTAGAAAAGGATTGTTGGGATAAAGTAAAACTCAGAGTAATGAGAGAAAGAAATGTCAAGTATGCAGGAGATAAAATGAATACCAGGAAGAGTTGCCTTAGAGCTTGGCCTTTAGGTCAAAACCAGGACTTTTTTAGGAAGGGCAGGCAAAAGGAAAGGACCCTGCCAACAAAGAAAGGGTGAAGCTAGGATGGAGCCCAAAGGAGGTGAGGCAGCTGCATTGTGACGGGAAGAGATTTAAATGCAGGCAATTTAGCATCTTCTGTCTTGAGAATGTTTGGCTTTGTCTTCCTTCATACTGTTTCTTGGATAGTTTTCTGTTTTCATGAGTTGATGTCACCTAACAATCCAGCACATCACTTTGATTTTAACTGACAGCATAAATTAGCCTTGTTTCATACACTTGTCAGGAAATTTTATCTCTCAATCAGTACCACCTGTTTAGAAAGGGGAGAAAAAATACACTGCAAAGGCACTATATTTATAGAGATGCATTTCTTTAGATTGAAACTGGCCAAGCAAAAGAGAAAAATCAAAAAAATTATTCTGGATAATGGGAAACCAAGAAATCATCCTTCTGATACTTTACTCTGCTTTCTACTGTATTCACGTTGCCTCTGAATTATGCTTTGGTGTGAAATCATTATTTTATATGCATGTACAAGAAATACTTCAATAAACTTATATTCAATATTTATTATGTAGATTCTGGTTAAGAAAAGAGAATTAGAGCCAGACATAGTTTTAAAATCTGTCTCTGCTATTTAACAGTGGTGTAAACTTAGGAAAATAAGGCAGATATTTTGAGCCTCATATCCTTTCCTTATTAATAATAATTATCTTATAAGTAGTTAGAGGGATCAAAAAGTTTCGTAGACAGAGCAACTTAGGAACAGGTCATTAGACAGTGAGTCCTCAACAAGCCTTCGATGAAGCTATTGCAGCACTTGTTGGAGACATTGTTAACCTAAGAGAACCTAGACTCCTGATTGTTCAACCAGAGAGAGGCATGCTACTCCTGATTATCACTTTTGTTACTGTTGGTGGTACCGTGACTCTATCAATTTTCTATGATTTCCTTTTTGCTTGACTCCTATGAAGTGCGGAACCAAATTTGTAATTGTATCAGAACAACAGCAGAGAACTCATAATAGGTAACTGTTTTGTTTTTTTTCTCTTTTCTAAAATTTGATTTTTTTCTTTATGTGTCTACTGGTTGACTCTCAAGTTTACATTATGAATTTTCTAATTATAATTTTAATTCTGTTTTGCTGAGTGTGTTAATAACTCTAAATCCTTTATAAGTCTGAGAGTTTGGAATGTGTATAAGAAAGTGGATCCTTACCAAAAAAAAAAAAAAAGTAGCATATTGATTAGAAAAAATAGGCATGATTCCCTAGTTAGAATACAGCTAGGTAAAAGTGTGGATTACAAAATATTTCCTTCCATCTGCTGGTCAACTGAGGGCTCATATTTGTTCTTGGATTAGTTATGTTGATGTGTTCTTGATAATCTACAGAGTTCAAAATCTGCAAATAGATACACACAACCTCTGAAACATTTTAGTCCCGCAATTCAAAGAGATGTTTTCTTCATTAATATTCCCACAACTGTGGTCTGTTTTTGTATTCTTCTAAAACATAAACGATGGGGCTGGCACTGTGGCACAGTAGGCTAAGCCTCTGCCTGCAGCGCTGGCATCTTATAAGGGCACCAGTTTGTGTCCCAGCTACTCTGTATCTTATCCAGCTCTCTGCTAATGGCCTGGAAAAGTGGTAGAAGATGGACCAAGTGCTTGTCCTCCTGCAGCCATGTGGGAGACCCAAAAGAAGCTCCTTACTCCTGGCTTTGGATGGGTGCAGCTCCAGCCATTGTGGCCATCTGGCGAGTGAACCAGCAGATGGAAGATTTTTCTCTCTGTCTCTCCCACTCTCTCTCTGTAACTCTGCCTATCAAATAAATAAATAAAATCTTAAAAAAAGATGAATTTATTGATAGTACCCACCAAGGTCTGAAATTTCTATTATGTGTTATATAGTCCAAGCAGCTATGTTATATTAGCACTATTTTGCCCTCCTGGTTTCTTGTACACTGATAAGAAGTATTGTATATATAATGACAAATGATAGTGATATTTTGTTAAACCATTAGACTGACAAGTGATGCCAACTCAGTGTGAAGGACCCCTAAATCGGGAATCCAACATGCTCGGGTGGTCGCTCAAAGACCCAAACTCCAGACCAAGTTGATGCAAAAACATGAGGATTTATTAATCATTTGTACAAATGGGCTCCCCCTTCAGTAATGGCGAAGAGAGAGGCCACGAGCGGCAGTCTACAGCAGTTTTTAAAGAGAAGAACCACAAGATTAGCATATTTCGCGCGCTTTGGTTTGATTGGCCAGTTTGAAGGTTACCAAGAGTACTCATTGGATCCTTTAGATGGGGGACGTGGCTATCCCACGTGGGCACCTGGGTGGGAGTTACAACCAGTTTTCTTCCTGGGGAAACCGGAACTGGGGAGTGGCTAACCTGGGGGGGAATTCCTCGGGTCTTTCAAGTGTAATAATCATATTAAGATGCTTGTCAGTAATCAGTCAAATATAGATCTTGGTAACGATTTCTGAACCTTAGAAAAATGTAAATACTTTATATTGACCATATCTCTATGAGAAAAATGTCAATAATTTTTATGTAATTTGATTATGTTTTCTACTTTAGAGTCTTTTTAATAGACTATACAAAAAAGATTCATAATTTTATTATATTTTAAGTATGTTTAGAAACCTTATCAAAGGATATTTCAGAGCATGATTTATGAAATTAAAGCTGAAAGTTATAACTCCCTTTAAACATTTCACTTCAATATTTTTTTTTATTTTTTTATTTATTTATTTATTTTATTTTTGACAGGCAGAGTGGACAGTGAGAGAGAGAGAGACAGAGACAAAGGCCTTCCTTTTCCGTTGGTTCACCCTCCAATAGCCGACGCGGCCGGCGCACTGCAGCCGGCGTACCGCGCTCGTCCGATGGCAGGAGCCAGGTGCCAGGTGCTTTTCCTGGTCTCCCATGGGGTGCAGGGCCCAAGCACCTGGGCCATCCTCCACTGCATTCCCGGGCCACAGCAGAGAGCTGGCCTGGAAGAGGGGCAACCTGGACAGAATCCAGCACCCCTACCGGGACTAGAACCCGGTGTGCTGGCGCCACAAGGCGGAGGATTAGCCTGTTGAGCCACAGTGCTGGCCCTTACTTCAATAATTTCTTATTTACACTTTTAGAATTCTATGGCAGAGGTCATACTGGTACTAAATAAGTTGTTGGAATATTATCGTTTAAATTATAAATTGAGTTTTAAAATAAGAAAAAATAATTATATGTGAAGGCATTTGGCCAAGAATAATTCTGTCTCTGTTGCTTAGGAAATCAAATTTCTTCAAGTTTTAAATGTCAGTCTTTGTAATTAATGATTTCTTTTCTTTCTGGTAACATGATCTTCATTTGGATCTTCTTTAGTGAAGGTATATACATGGAGAGTTTGGTTTATTACATCATTTATATTTCTTGCTTTATAATTCAGTAATTTTTGTAGCCTTTATTTCTCCAATTTCACTAGCTATTATCTTAAAATCCATATCTTTGTACACTGAGTACCAATATACAACGAAAAAATATTCAAATTGGTACATTTTAAGTATTAGATTTGAGATAGCATGTACTGCTTATAGAATACCAGATTTCTAAAAAGAAAACTTGCCACAAAGTAGGTAGCATCTTCTCAGTTCATAATTGGATAATTTTATTATCTGTAGTTTATTTTTTAAAAAGATTTAATTATTTATTTGAAAGCCACAGTGAGAGAGAGAGAGAGAGAGAAAGAAAGGGAGAGATCTTCTATCTGCTGGTTCACTCCCCAAGTGGCTACACTGGCCAGAACTGGGCCATTCAGAATCTAAGAGCCAAGAACTTCTGGGTCTCCCACATGGGTGAGGGATCCCAAGCACTTGGGCTATCTTCCACTGCTTTCCCAGGCCTTTAGCTGCGAGCCGGGTAAGAAGTGGAGCATCCAGGACTCCACTGACACCCATAGGGGATGCCAGCATCCCAGGAAGCACCAGCCCGTCTGTGGTTCTTTAACTGCTCATTCACCCAGAACCTTAGCTCCACAGTCCACTGTGCCTGGCCACATCACAGATTCCATGGGTCAACTATTTAACTGTGATTGTCTTTAACTTTGTTAGCATGTTTGTTTCCTTGATTACCTTCTTTCACGTCATTAGCCATGTCCTTTCTTCATGTTTCTTCTTTCAAAAATTAAATTCTACTACCCCACGTTTTAGAAGAAATGGACAGTTTCTAAACTTGCAAACAAACTCGCCTCATTCTTATTTTACTATATTCAAGTCATGGCAGATCTGTAAACTGTCTTTTGTTTACATGTCTTCCCATAGTCTCAGGAAACCTCTTGTCTAATTACCCTCTTTGTCTTTTAAATTTCATTTTGCTGACCTTTTGTAATTATCTCTTGAACTGATGGAATAAATTCATTTCCTGTCTTACTTGTCTCCAAGTCTCAGTTTCTTTGTTTTGAATAATAAAGGGTTGCCTTTGATACAGTTAAATTATATTTTATGAGGATGATAAAATTTAAAGCTTACTTGTTGTCCTTAACTAGGCAAAAGATCTTTATGCTTTAATATTTTTTGCTGAGTATATATGTTTTAAACAAATCTCTCTTCAAGGGGACATTTGCAGAAGGTATCCGAAAACTTAAATATGTATTTAGTTCATACTTAATCACCTTCCCATACATAAAGTATTCTGGAATGCTGAATTAACTTACAGAAGAAACCTCAGTTTGTTATTTATTCATAGGTTGCTTTAAAGCCAGCTTTAAAAATTATATGTAAAGTAGCATTTATGCAAATTTATTGAAAATAAGATTATTTGTTGTAAATATCCATGTAGATGATAACTTTAATTGCTATTTTAAAAATCTGGGGCAATTAGATTTATTTTTAAATTCATATTTCCTGTGTGTCTAATTTCCAGAAGAAAGTTTGTTCTAAATTTAGGTGGCAATTTCTTGCACTTTGGTTCTAATTATAAATGTACTAAGGGTAATAATGTAACATAACTGAACAGATTTGGATTATTATGATTATCAAACTGATTATAAAAGGAAGTATGAGAAAAATGTGATGGTGACTTGGTATTTGGAGTAAAATTGTTCAGCCCTTTGTAGTCATGAACTGTAGTAGTGCCCAGGTTCCATCCACACATACTCTATCACAAAAGAGCTGAAAAAAGTCATAATCGATCTGTGAATTTGTATCAGCTGAGACAGATGACAGATCTGAAATAGCTTTTCTCATACAAAGCTTAAGATACAATATATGTACGCGTCACTTTAGTCATAATGAAAACTGACTTTGTAACCTCAAGTAATCTTGCAAGGATATTTCCATGGAAGACTAGGAAATTGCAACCTTATGTAGAATGGGTTAAATTTGCCACGTTTCTTTTATT
This sequence comes from Sylvilagus floridanus, assembly GCA_949820135.1. NCBI lineage: Eukaryota > Metazoa > Chordata > Mammalia > Lagomorpha > Leporidae > Sylvilagus > Sylvilagus floridanus. The sequence continues at coordinate 59,633,829 of OX463242.1, forward strand.
CATTTTTAGAGAATGGATTCAGTTATGCTATTTGCATTCTTATTTAAATTTTTACATGAGAATGAGGTCTTGGCATTGGAATGTTACATATCCTATGTGAAATTTTGTTATCTCCTCTATCAGCTTGACCTTCTGCCACTCTGTATATTTATTAGCTGGACATTTTATCTGTTACTCTTAGTTTAGTAAAGCTATAAATAGAAAGAAGAAGTAGAAAGGTTAGCCAATCAAAATTCAGAATATAGATAAAGGTCAGGGTGGTAGGGCATCCAATTCTAATTCCCAGTATATATCAGACAATAAAAATCTGACACCTCATTCTTGTGGCAAAAATTGTAATAAGGGAATTGAAAATACTGTGCAAATTATTTTTTCATACAAGACTGAAGAGTTGAAATAGAATAATAGCATTTGTCCATTTTCATTAAAGTTTTAGAATTATGCTCTGATACTTATGAAAAAAACCATATGTACAAAATAGATATGCGACACATATATATCCAAAAGTTCTGGATTTTTGCACATTTCTTCTTTTTTAGTGCATTATAATCTGAATTATATATTGGCAAAAAACACACATGTGAGATAAGTCATAGAGACTTAGAAATCCAAACTTGAAACCTTAGGAAAAATATTGATAATGGAATTAACAGTTTTTCTTGGTAAGTTCTTTAATTTATTAAAATATTTTATTTTGATTTTAATTAGTTTTTAACAGTTTCAGTGTGACCTGTAGATATAGTTCTAAAAACATAGTAATATTCCCTTCCCCTCTTCTTTCCTTCCCACTCCCTTCCTACCTTACAATATTTACAGATATTACCTATCTGTGCTTGCAGTCAAAGATTGAGGAGTAGGAGAAACCAAATAATGGCTCTTCAAAAGTTATCGGCATGTTATTTGGAATCTGTGGTTGGTACCTTGCATGACAAAAAAGAAACTAAAAAAAAGAAAAAGACTTGATATAGGGAGATAACAAGGAGCCTGAGATTATCCAGTATCCAGGTCAATCCTAAATTCAGTCTCATTATCCTTATAAAAGGGAAGCAGAAGGAGACTTTAAAAACAAGCATACTAGGATGAGTTTACTTGACCATGAAGGCCGAGATCAGAGTGATGCTGCCACAAGCCAAGGAGAGCCAGAAGTCACTGGAAGTTGGAGAATTCCAGAAATAGATTCTCTCCTAAAGTCTCTGAACAGATCATGGTCCAGGCAGCACTTTGATACTGTGCCAGTAAAAGTGACTTCAGATTTCTAATTTTCAGAACTGAATGAGAATGAGTTTATGATATTTTATTCCATTAAGTTTATGTTAATTTGTTAGAGCAACCATAGAAGTGGGCAAAATATGTAATTCGCACATTTTTACTGAAACAGTATCCCTTTCAATTATATAAAGAATGAGTTATGTAGGTAGAATCACAAGTTGCTCAACAATAGCGGAACTTAAAGCCACACAAACATGGTGTTAGTAACTTGACCAGCTTATTTCAAGATATTTCATTACACAGCCTTTGATGGTGAATGAAAAATCATAAAATGAACCATTTCTTGTAATTGATACATCCTCTGCTTAGCCCTTCGTAATAGTATGAATACTTCAGGTCAAACATTTCAGGTTATCCTAATATGTATTCATGAATTAGGTAAGTTATTAATTATCCAAGAGCACTGTGGCTTGAGATCCTCATTATGAGATCATCATAGTGCAGAGAAATAATAACTGAGGGGAAGGGAGGGGCTGACACTGTGGCGTAGTGGGTAAAGCTGCCGCCTTCAATGCGGGCATCCCATATGGGCTCGCACTCACTCACTCGCTCTCTCTCTTCCTCTGCCTCTCTGTAACTCTGCCTTTCAAATAATAAATAAATATTTAATAGAAAAAAATTAAGAAAAAAGAACTGAGAGGGGAATGTAGAGGTCTGGGAGTGCTCCATGGCTGGCAGATAGGCTGATCTTCCTTGCTCCTTAATTATCCCAAGTGTTTCAAGGAGGGCAGAAGTGCTGCACGAAAAATCTCTCCCAATGATTCATGATAGTTAATCCATTCAGACAGTTCAAAGGAGAAGGGGTGGCATCTTGGTGAGAATATTGAATATTATCAAAGTGTGGGCATCTGGAATATGCAAATTTAGAGCAGTGATTATGGAGGATAAGGAATAGATGGGGTAGAAAAGTGCCTCAAGTATAGTTTCATACTATTTTTAAAAAACATACCCTATCACTCTGTGTGCCCATAAACCCTAAATATCATTTACAGCTTACAAAAGGAATGCACACTGAACAGAGAAGCAATTTACTGAAAATCTGTGGGAATTCTAACCTCTGAACTCGAGAGATGAGAAATAGCCAAGGGGAACATTAGTGAGAGAACAGAATTAGGAAGAAGACCAGAAATATCTGGTGTCCTGGACATACAATCAAAAAATTTTAAGGTGGAGACAGACATCATTGATACAAAGTCAATGGGTCAAGAAAGCTAAGGGTCAAAAGTTAACCGTTGATTTTAAGTCAGTAGTCACTGGTGATCCTTATAGAATGCATTTTAGTAGAGTTATCTAATTGCTAAGTTACTGTATCATGAAACAAACCTATTTTGAACTATGAGCAGTCTTCAGATAGTTCATGGCTATGTATTTTGTGAAAACACCCAGCATGGATTTCATTTCAAAATTTTTTATATCAAAATGAACTTATCTTTTAATTCCATTTTCCATTAACTTTTTTGAAGTACCTTCATTTTTGCACAAAGTAGTTCCACAAGTTTGATACTCTTTGAAACTCAATGGTGTTCCATTGATTGTCTTAAACTTAAGGTAAAAGGGGCATTCAAAAATTTCATGAGACTAGAATGAAAAGATAAGCTAATTTTGATTGCAAAAATTTGAAATCCATATGTTTTTCATAATATGCATACCCATAATGTTTTTTGAAGGCTTTGTATATCCCTTGAGTTTCTCTTGCCTGAAGAATCTTTTTCCTAAAATCAGGAAAAAGGAAGAGGAAGATGTAGAGGAAAATGAGAGGCAATTAGGATATTCAACTTTGCTAGGTTTTCTTAAACAGAAAAGATAAATTGGGTGTTTGCAGGAAGAAAAACTGAATCAGGAAATATTATTTCTTCTTTTAATATGGGAGTAATAACCAGGTATTTATATGGTAATGAGAATGTCCAGATACAAAGGAAAAATTGTATTGATGCTCAAGAGGTAGTAAAGGAAAGAATTTCAGGAGCAAATCTTAGAGAAAGAAGAGGATGGGGTTAGGAAAGTTGACTAGAGTGGGGCAAGGGTGGTGGCATCAATTCTGTAGATCCACCAATCAATAAGAGGTATAGGAGCAGTGGTATTGGAGGAAATGACAATGACACTAGAAGCCAAAACATGCAATTGAGGAACTAGAGTCACCCAAACATAAAAGGAACATTTTCACCAAGAAGGTGCAGGTTAGAAAATCTAGGGCCATTAAGATGCAAACCTGACTTATTTCTTAATGATGTGGAAGTATCGGATGAGCACAGAAGATGCCCAGGTCACTTTGAAGTAAAGTGATAGGAGATATGTGTTGGTTGGGGGATTCACACTACAATTTAAGAGGGCTACAGCAGAGTGCTGTCTTTGGCAGAGGTGGCATAATGAACATAGTGATCAGAGAAGTAGATGAAGTACAGGGTATTGTGCTAATCATTGGTCATTAATTCCAGAGGGCTCACTGGAAGAGTTTCTAGAGTTGGAAGAGGAGGCAGATGAGGGCCACTAAAGGGAACTAAACTAGATGATCTGGCCTTTGTGTCATTACAAAATGTAGTAGAAGGCATGAGGTACTTAGTCCTTTGGTTCTCAGGTAGTTTGTAGTACAAGGCTATGGAGGATGTAGAGAAGAGTCATGAGATTCACAAAGAGAAGGCAGAGACCTAGGGCCCCCAGGTAATTATTAATTGTATAGAGCTCTCTGCTGAAGTCATCTTGCTGCAACTTCACTAGACCCCTAAGGGGGCTGGTGTTGCTGGTTAAGCTACGGCCTGCAGCGCCAGCAGCCTACATGTGCATGAGTTCAAATCTCAGCTGATCCACTTTGCATGCAGCTCCCTGGTAATGTGCCTGAGAAAGCAGTGGAAAATGGCTTAAGTCCCTGGGCCTCTGCACCCACTTGAGAGACCCAAATGAAGCTCCTGGCTCCTGACTTTGGTATGCCCAGACCTGGTCTTTTCAGCCATTTGAAGGGTGAACTAGTGGATAGATGATCTCTCTAGATTCTCTCTCTCTCTCTCTCTCTTTCTCTCTTCTTCTCATTCTCTGTAAGTGTGTCTTCTAAATAAATGAATGAATGAATAATAAAAAGGAAGATTCCTATTATCTGTGCGTGCAGGTGAGAGGATGGTGATCAGATGACTCCTGTGCCTCAAATCTGAGAGTTCCTACTGCATCCTTACTTAAAGGAGAGCATCCTCACCAAGTATACATAATTAAATCATGAGAGAGCATTTAGATGCAAGGTAATTGAGATCAATGCTTGTTATTGATCCTATACTTGTATCAGGGCCATAGAATTACTAAAGATACTCATAACTCATAGAATGGGCATGATGTTAGAGTAGTATAGCATATTCATTGTTGCTCAATGGTGCTATAGTTAAAGCAAATTAACAAGTACATTATCTTGTGAGTTAACCTTGAATTAACTTGCTTATGACTAATAACTCTTAAGAATTCACAAGCAATGCATAGCAATATAACTTTAGCAGAGGGGAGATATAAAATTGTACTTAAAGATTTACAACTAATGTAATTACCAATGCTGGAGCTTTGCTCTCACAAACCACTACCTCAACAATGGTTTGGATTAGAGAAAACAAATTGGTATATTCTTTTGTAATGCAATACTTAAGAAAGTTGTTTTAAAATAATGAATGTTATTGCTATGCTTTCACTTAGCATTCTGTCTGTCATTATGAGAAAATATAAGCCAAGGTACATTAACTTAAATTTCCAAATAGTTCAAAGCCTAAGCACACACCTGAATACACACACACCACACACACACATACACACACACACACACACATGTAGCAGCAGAGAACACAGGAATTGATACCCTAAAACTGTTTGCCAGCACTCTACCTCGGCACTTATTCTACTGTTATTTCAATATACATTGATAAGTATGCAGATTTCTTTACATTCAATTTGTTGAAAAAAATCAGTGTCTAGCAGTAGTCCAACAGTTAAATTGACCTACTATACAATTTAAATATTTATTTATTTGAGAGGTACATAAAGACACAGGTCTTCCATCTGCTGGTTCACTAACCAAGTGCCTCCAATTACGACAACTGTGCTGAATGAAGCCTGGAGCAAGAAACTCCATCCTTATTTTCTATGTGGGTGGCAGGAACCCAAATAGTTGAGCCACCACCTGCTAACTCCCATGGTCTGCATTAGCAGGAATCTGTAATCAAGAACCTCAGCTGGGTCTCCAACTTCAGGTACTCCAGTGTAAGATGTGAATATCTTAAGTGGTGTCTTCATCAAATGCCTTCCTGTGGTGACATAATTTTTTTAAAAAAATCTTTATATTCAGATATAGATACCAAAATTAGAGATTATTGTTCTTATTTACAATGGAAATCTTACCAAAGGAGAATTTCAAGGATCCAAGGGAATTAGTAGAGTTAAGGGGCTACCCTGAGTGGAGCATCAACAAATCAGACCAATGTTTGCTTGCTAGCATTTGGTCACTGTGACATTATCACTAAATCAGGAGATAGGTTTGAATAAAAAGCAAGATTACCAGCAATGTGTTTCATATTAAATTATCCTGAAAACTTACTGAACTGAATGTTACCTATTGATAACTGTGTTAAAAATCGTGGCTGTAAAGTAGCAGGATAGTATTTCATTTAGAAGAAGGCATTTAGTTGTTTTCACAGTGTTTAAAATCTGAATACTAACGTGCTTGTAATTTTGTAGTGTTGGAATTTATAAGGATCTGGCAGGTTTTCTCTAATTAGGCATGCAGAAAAAAGGAGAAATGAGAAGCAAACTAATAAAACAAAAATTATATAATTTCTCCACTTTGGGAATTGCATAAAAAACTAACAAGGAGGGAAAATATTAGAAGACTTCCCCAAAATTAGTAGCTGAAAAGTCAAATAACATGGAATGCTGGTGAATGGTGATGAAAATGACTTTGCTGAGTCTATAAAATATTGATAATAGGGGCTGGTGTTGTGGCATAGCAGGTTATGCCACCACCTGCATTGCCAGCATCCCATATGAACAGCTATTTGAGTCCCAGCTGCTCTATTTCCAGTGCATTTCCTTGCTAATACACCGGAAATGTAGTGGAAGATGGTCCAAATGTTGTCCCTGCACCTCCATGGGAGACCTGGATGGAGTTCCTGGTTCATAGCTTCAGCCTGGTCCAGCGCCAGCCATTGTGATCATTTGGTGAATGAACCAGTAGATGGAAGATCTCTTTCTCTGTCTCTCTCTCTAACTGCATTTCAAATAAATAAAAATAAGTCTTTCAAAAATATATTGATAATTGATAGTTGTAAAAATCAGATTTTAAAAGGGAAACATGTTTTATTCAGTGTCCCCACCTCGAGTAAAAATAATAAAAGGTAAGATACCAAATCCTGATGTTGCTTATGATAAAATAACATAAAGTACTAAAAATGGATTCTAAAATTATAGAAACTCAGTGATGTCAAGTCTCTAGGACATAGAGAAAGCACTACATGGGTAATACATAAAATATTCAAATAATATTTCAGAATATTGCATATTGTTCTGAATGTATTTTAATTGCTCCTATTTTAATATAAAAACAAATTTAAGTATTGCCATTAAATTTTCTTATAATTATACCAAATAATTTTGTTAAGTAGTCAGGATATAAATAAATAATCAAGCATATATTTAATTTATATATTTATGGTATTGTAGTCAGAGGATTTTTGTAATAATATCCAATAATGTGCTTATCCATGATCTTATCTGATCTCAAATGAAAACACTTTATCACAGCAGACTTTTAGGTCATGGATATGTCCCTTATTCTTTATATTTTGTTTTTTGTGCCACTGTTAAGGTAGAAGTAAAAATAAATTATATTTTGTTTTGTAAATATTTTATGAAAGTTTCAAGTCATTTAGTTTTAAATTAATACACAGTATTTATAATTTTGTGTGAAGAATTCTATTAAATAAAAAAATATATGAGGCCAGCAGTGTGGCAGGTTAAAACCCCAGCCTGTAGCATGGGCATTCTCTATGGGAGCTGGTTCTAGTCCTGGGTGCTCCTCTTCTGATCCAGCTCTCTGCTGTGGCCTGGGAAAGCATGGTCCAAGTGCTTGGGCCCCTGCACTGGCATGGGAGACCAGGAAGAAACTCCTGGCTCCCGGCTTTAGATCAGCACAGCTCCGGCCATTGTAGCCATCTGGGGCGTGAAGCAGATCAAAGACGTTTCCTCTGTCTCTCCTTCTCACTGTCTGTAACTCTACCTCTCAAATAAATAAATCTTTAAAAAATATTAAAGCTATGCCTATGGAGAAATGACTCATGAGAATATGAAAGAGTCTTTTGCTAATCATATTTGTTGAAAATGTTGACCTGAGGTTAAATTCAACATATAACTCGGAATGGAAGAAGCCATAGAGACCTGAGCATTTCATAGATGTGAGAGAAGAGGGTGGTGAACAGCCAATGAGAAAAGGGGAAAATGTTGTAGGCAAAGTTACCATGAGTAAAGAATGTACAAAATGAGCTGAGTCCGAATTGATTTCTAGATCATATATGTTCTGTTGGAGACATTTCTGACCTTGTAACCACAAGAAGATTCCCCTCACCCCCCAAAAAAAGACAAAAAAGCCAGGCAGAGGTGGGAATGTAAGAGAGCTAGCTTCTCTACCTGATTGTTTATATGAGCTTTGAAGAAGAGAGAGAGAATATCAGGAAAGACCATGTTCAGACAGATACCTCCATAGAGGGGGGAAATTCTCTTTCTCTGTTTTTGTGAGGTTATGAGCATCCTTGAACTTTTTTTTTTTTAACTACATGCATCATTTAATGATTTCTCAACATCACTGCTTCTAAGGCCAAAGCAAAGTGGTGGAAGTTGAGATTAAAAAAAAAAAAAAAAGCTTTTGCTGCTGATCACACGAATGACACTTTTCCAAGGATTATCAATTACAGAAGCAATTCCACTACATAGAAAAACTAGTCAGTTTTACAATTACTCGAGTCCCAATATCTGGACTCACTGCCAAGCTTCTTTGCTTTCTCTTTTTTGGATGATATTTGCTTATTTGAAACATCATGACCTTATCTGATTGTAACCAAGATTTGAAACAAATTTGAAATAGAGACTATGCCTTGCTGGAAAAATTTTTAACAATCACAAATGAAATTACCAACTCTAAGACATCTGATTTTTGTTTTCAGATACCAATAGGACATGTATATTTTCATTTGAGTTGGAAAGCTCTTAAACAATGTCAAGAAAAGAATTAGAACTTAGTAGCTCAAACTTACCATATCAGGACAATGATTTAAGTTTATTTCTGTAAAAATTTATTTTCTTTTTGTAGCATATAAGCAGGGAGCACATAGATTCCTTATCAGTATTGCTTGGTAGATAAAGAAAGCCTGAGTGAGAAGAAAAATGTAATTGGAAATCCAATAAATATGAAAAAGTAAGCATGGGCCCTCTTCTGGTTCACTGCAATTTATATTCATTAAAATCATTCAGATCAATAAGCTAGCTTTTTTCAAATAACAGGAACAAATTGTGGAACTGGCAATATGCTCTTTTTTTAAAGATTTATTTTATTTGAAAGCTACAGAGAGAGGTAGAGACAGAGAAAGAGGTTTTTTTTTTTTTTTTGGAAGATTTTATTTATTTATTTGAAACGTCAAGTTACAGACAGTGAGATGGAGGGACAGATCTGTTGGTTCATTCCTCAAATGGCCGTAATGACTGGAGCTGCGCTGATCTGAAGCCAGGAGCCTGGTGCTTCTTCCCAGACTCCCATGCGGTTGCAGGGGCCCAAGCACTTGGGCCATCCTCCACTACCCTCCCGGGCCACAGCAGAGAGCTGGACTGGAAAAGGAACAGCTGGGACTAGAACCAGCGACCATATGGGATGCTGGCACCGCAGGCAGAGGATTAACCTACTGTGCCAAAGTACTGGCCCCAAAAGAGAGGGCTTCAACTATAGCTGAGCCAATCCAAAGCCAAGAGCCAGGAGCTTCTTCTAGGTCTCCTACATGGATGCAGGGGCCCAAGGACTTGAGCCATCTTCTGCTACTTTCTCAGGCACATTAGCAGGAAGCTGGATCAGAAGTGGAGCAGCCAGGATTCGAACCAGCACCCATTTGGAATGCCAGTGCTACAGGCAGGGGCTTTAACCTGCTGAACCACACACTGGGACCCTACCATTATATTCTTGTCCAATTAGATAGCCATTTCATTCTTATGGTGATGGAAATAGTGTCCTAGATTTGAATGATTATCAAATTTTGTGATTTGTAAAGCAGTAATGATCAAGGTTCCAGGGGTTAATTCTTGAACAGTCCCTCACAGTCACAGACTGTGTGGTCTAGAATCCACATGCAGCCTTGATGAAAGTAAGTTTCATCCAAAGTTGCACAAAACAGTATGAATTGATATGGATCAGTTCTTGCAGAAAAGATGATTTCAAAACCCATGTTTGACTGACAGGAGATCAGCCTAGTTCTCTGTATATAAGTCAAGCTCAACATTTGACAACTGAACGAACGTCCTTGTTAAAAGTAACTTGAGATATAGCAAGCAGAGCCTTCATTACAGGGCTATTCTGTTTTCGGTAGGTATATCTCTGATTCAACATAAAACATCCCTTTGGGAGTAAAAGGCAGAAATGGAAAGCACACGATGCATTCAAGGATATGTGCCCATGGCTAAATTTCCAATGAAACTTGTTATCAGTTTTTAACTTTTTACATCTAATACGAAGTAGGCATTATTATTACCTTCTCTGCCCAGATAACAGAGCTTTCTGTGATTCCTCAGCCAGAACAGAAAAGAACCTCTATTTCTTATTTAGTAGCATTTCATTATTTTTTTTTCTCTCTATGTATTTAGTTTTCATAGCCCAGTGGCTTTTGTGACTTAATCAAAGGAAAATTCCAACATAAACAGATAGCGGTAAAGCCTAAATGTGCAGCATGGAGTACTTTAGCACATTTGTTCAGTCACAAAAGAAGCATATACTGGTGGCTCCTGGTATGGTAGGTATCTTACTATTTGCTGTTGATTAAAAAAAAAAAATGAATAAGCCACAAATCACGTTCAAACAGGACCAACGTCTTTAAAGCTACACTTAAGGTATTTTTAATTTAGTAAGCATTTCTAATTTTTAATTTAATCTTTGGATCAGCACAGATACATGTTTCAAGTAGCTACTACAGACTAAGATGCTTGGGAAATAGGAATTTTTTTTTTTTAATTTGTATTTATGGTATATAAACTTCATGCTTTTCATATACACAAATTTAAGATCATAGTGAGTCTCCCTGCCCTACCCTATTACCTGTACTCTGACATTTCTTCCTCCTCCCTCTCCTATTCCCATTCTTATTTTTTACAAAGATGTGTTTCCAGTGAAGTTTATACTCATAAGATTAACCCTACACTAAGTAATGAGTTCAACAACTAGCATGAAAAAAAAAAAAAAAGTTTCCCAACAGTGGAGACTATGAACAATGGTTGAGTCTCAAACTTTCAATTTCACTTCTATAGATTACCTTTTAGGTACTCTATTAGTTACCACCGATCAGGGAGAACATATGGTATTTGTCTTTTGGGGACTGGCTTATTTCATTAAGTATAATGGTTTCCAGTCAATCCATTTTGTTGGAAATGGCAGAATTTAATTTTTTTGAGCATTGTGTAGAATTCCACAGCGGATCTGTACCATGATTTATTATCCAGTCTTCAGTTGATGGGCATCTGGGTTGGTTCCATATCTTGACTATTGTGAGCGAGAGAGAGAGTGAGAGAGTTGCCATCTTTTGCTTCACTCCCCCAAATGGCCACGACAGCCAGAGCTGACTGTGCTGGAAGCCAGGGGCTTCATCTGAGTTTCCAACATGGGTGCAGTTGCCCAAACACTTCTCTCTGTTTCTCCCTCTCTCTGCCTCTCTAAGTTTGCCTTTCAAAAAAATTTTTAAAAGCAAGAAATTGGAACTGAGATTCTCTGTATTCTAGTCCTGGTTTTTCCACTTACTAAACTGTATGCTCTTGGCCAAGTTATTCATCTTTCTTGTGCCTTAGTTTTTTGTTTTTTGTTTTTGTTTTTTTTTTTTTTTTATCTGTAAAGTTGGGAGAACAATATTTTCTTACTTAAAGAGTTGTTTGAAACTTCAGTGAGCTAGAATAACATGAACTAGTATAAAATGCCTAATTTAGGGCATGCATTTTCCCTAACCCTTAAGATACTGCTTGGGATGTCTATGTCCCATTTAAGTGCCAGGGTTTGAGTTTCCACCACACATCTAATTTCTGCTCTTACTAATGTGCACCCTGGGAGGCAGCAGGTGAGGGCTCAAGTAGCTGAGTTCCTATTACCAATGTAGAAGACTTGGATTAACATCTTTTCTATTGGCTTTGGCTAGATTCAGCCTCCGCTATTCATGGGTATTTGGGAAGTGAACCTATAAATGAGAGGATGGGAGCTTTTTCCCTATTTCTCTCTCCCTATCTTATAAGTAAATAAGTTATTTTAAAAATAAAATTCCTGACTCACCGAAAGTGTTATGTTAGGGTTAGTGGCAGTTGTTTCTATTATTATTAATTATTAATATGTATAAGGTGGAAATCTTTTATTTACTTTTGCTTTTATTTTTGCTTTTATCCCACTGAGCTATAGGTTGCCAAATTCAAGGAGATGCTAAGGTATCAAAGTTGCTGCTTAAACATTTTTTTAAAGATTTATTTGTTTATTTGAAAGGCAGAGAGAGACAGAGGCAGAGAAAAAGAGGTCTTCCATCCACTGATCCACTCCCCAGTTGGCCGCAACGGCCAGAGCTGTGCCGATCTGAAGCCAGGAGCCAGGAGCTTTTTCCGGATCTCCTACTTGAGTACAGGAGCCCAAGGACTTGGGCCATCTTCCATTGCTTTCCCAGGGCATAGCAGAGGACTGGATTGGAAATGGAGCAGCCAGGACTCACGCCAGCACCCCTATATGATGCCCATGCTGCAGTTGGTAGCTTTACCTGCTATGCCGTAGCATTGGCCACGCTGCTTGAACCTTTTAGAAATAAACCCAGGGAAAGTTGTGGTAATGGGAAAATCCTAAAATGACTAGTAAGAAAAAAAAAAGTTAAGACACTACTTGGGATGCCCACCATTCTGTATTGGAGTGCTTGGGAATGCTGGCTACTCCTCTTTCCACCCAGCTTCCCGCTAATGTAAACCTCGGGAGAAAGTCAATTATATCGCAAGTGGTTGGGTTCATGCCACCTACTTGAGACCTAGGTAGAGTTTCAGGCTTCTGGCTTCAGCCTAGCCTAGTCCTGGACATTGCAGACATTTAGAGAGTGAACCAGCAGTTGGAAGATCTCTCTCAATCGCTCCCCTTTTTTCCCCCTCCATCTCAATCACATCCAAATAAAAGAAAATGAAAATATATATATATATATATATTTTAAAAACTCTGATTTTCAAAATTCTCTTTTTGAAGAATCTTATAAGTTTATCAAACAGTAGTTAGCTACTACTAGCAACTTTCTATTTCTGTTAAGCTTAATATACAAATAACAAACTATGTAAGTCAGCTCAGGTTGTTATAAAATACCATGGGCTGGTAACTTAAACAGCAAATACCTCATTCTCACAGTCCTGGAGGCTGGTAAGTCCAAGATCAAGGTAACATAAATGTTCAGTCCACAGAATAAGCCCATGTCACCTTGACTCCGTGTATTTATTTTGAACACCCTGTACACACACCACTTGGCTGGGGTCATTTTCAGAAAGAGCACTGGATAAAACAGAATCCTGTGCCTGTCATAAAATCTGTGCCAGTTCTTCAGTCTTAACCTCAAGTATCTTACTTTTTTTTTTCTATCTTCACCTCCATTCCCTATTTATTTTCTTTTCAAAATTAAATGTTGCAAAGAAGAGTGATACTAAGAAAGGGATTGGGAGCAGAGGTGTACATTATAACTGAATCTGGCTCATTATTGCATTTCTGGTATCACATTCTTAGAAAAGACAGCATATGGCAGAGAGGAGAATGACTCACAAATGATATGCAATCCAGCTGTGTCTGGGTGATTTTTCTTCATACAGGATTAAAAATAAATTCCTGGTCAGATTTAAACTTTATCAAGAAATATAAAACCTGTGTCCCAGATACATACATCTTTTTATCTGAACATATACAAGTATTTTCTTTTCTTTGTAGAAACAGAATCTGAAGACTAACTTAACTATGTAGGAATAAATGAGTTTAAATTAAAAATAAAAATGTGACAAGATGAATTATTAGATTCTTCACATTGAAGGTAATATAACAAAATAAAATTAGATTCATTTCAAAACAAATATTATCACCCTCTATAATTGACTTAGACAATATAATTGCAAAACAGAAAGAACAGATTCAAATAGGTAAGTAGAATACACCTTTATTAGCTGTTTATTTACATTAAAATTCATATTACTTAATTTTAAAATAAAATATTATTGAATAAAAATTTCCAAGTGATTTTTATACAAGAATTTATAAGAAGTTCATGAATATATTTTTATGGGATTACATCATTGAACCTTAGTTTTACAATGTCTTTATGTTGTCAATTTTAATGTATAGTGGAAAAAACATTTTATTAGTTTTTGGGAAACTGCTTTGTTCTGGTTTGATATATTATGTTTATTAGAATTATTCTTTAAAATAAAATATAGGAAAACTAGAAGAACATTGCATTAGGACTAAATCCTCAGCTGGAATGTAATTAGATTGAATTTTCCCCTTCATTAAGCATATGGACAAATCAGATGTGCATTTTCATTTCAAAAGTTTATTATGGAGAAAACACATAAGTGTAATTATAAGCATTCTCATTAATTTACCTTTGATTTCTTGCCACTCTGCATGTATGTCCAATTTCACATCTATGCAGGCCGTTATCTGGAATTGAGTTTCTGCTTTAGGGGATATTGCCTGTTGTTATAATTGGAAGGCTTTCTGTCACTTACAGGCAAATGTTCACAAAAATAACACTAATACTACCCCAATATTCAAAAACAAACGTAATGAAGTGAGCAAGTACCTAGGAAACGTTTTGAAATTGCTCATTGTAATTTACCATTATAAATCCCTTTCTTAAAAAATGATTATTTTCATCTACTTCAATGGCAGAAAGAGGGAAAGAAAGGGAGAGAGACAGAGAAATAGAGAGAGATCCACAGCTGAGAAATCTTCCATTCACTGAGTTCACTCCCCAACTGTCCACAAAAGCCAGGGCTGTGCCAGGCTGAAACTGGGAGCCTGGAACTCCATTTGGGTCTCTCATGTGGGTGACAGGAGCCCAAGCACTTGAACCATCTCCTACTATTTCTTAGAGTGTGCTGGGGAAGCCGGAAGCTGGATTAGAAGTGAATGTGCCAGGCTTGGATGCAACCATCTCAAAAAAAGGGCAGCTTAACATTGTGCCACAACACCACAACACTTTTAATTACCAGCTTCGGTTGTATGGCTGACAACCAACACATTGCTGGAAAGAAGATGTTACTTTTATGTGAATTCTACTACTAAATATATTGGTTTCAAGAGGAATACCTAATTGCTTTTAGGAAATGCTGTTTAATTGAAAGCAGAGAACATGCATTTTATGTTAGCCTCAGTATTGTTTAATAACATATTAGTGTACAAGGTAGTTAATTAAAACATGCTTATTGAAAGCAAAATGCCATAAACTTGAAAATCATACAAGATTATATTCCCAAATATTGCTGTTGAGCTTGTTCTGGCGGAGTGAGAGTTTTTAAGTTATGCATGTCTTTTTAGTCAGAAGTCCACTTTTTTCCCCAGTAATACTTGTTTTAGTCAAATTACTCTCAACAAATAATCATTAATGAACTAAATAAATATGGCCATTGCCATCAAAAATTAGTCTGGTCATATTAATCAAATAAATATATGATTACAAAATCTTGTAAGACCTTTCAAGGAAATTGAAAAATTCTGTAAGAGGGTATATGCATGCATATTTCCTGGTAGCACCTATGTAACATTTTTGTAAGCAATGCACAAAAAGACTATTATTCATAGATCCTACTGATATGTGGAAGAAAAACACCATGCCTGGCATTGATGCATACCAGTACTGAGTAGATCTACTTCTTGGGATGAAGGAAAGGGGAAAGAAGGCAAAGTGTGACATTATCTGTATTTTAGTTTATATTAACAGCAACACTGAAAGTGAAACTATAGATTGTTAAATTCTGTCAGATCTGTATAGTGTCTGTTCTACTAGTGAATTGTGAGATGTTTTGTAACAAGCACATCCTCTTTTATAGAAGGAAATTTATTTGGGGTGCAATCTAAAGGATGAGTAAAAAGAAGCTGATGGGGATAGTCACGAGAGAGTCAGGGTGACCCCATGTAGGGGAAATGGGAGAATTGTTATTACATGACTTACGTACATGTAGAAGGGTATACATGTGTATGTGTGGGCATATAAATATAGTTATGTGTTGTTTATAATGTACATATACAGTACTTCCTTGAGAAAAATTTTGATAAACGTCCCAGCTTGAATGATCAATATATAATCTCCTTACAATGTTTATTGGTACAGCAAATCTGTATTATTCACTATTTGCATTATTTTGAATTGATTGTTTTACACACTTGAATTTACTAAGAGCATTGTGTGGAATAGCGAAATATCAGGCAGGCATTTGTCCAAATAGTTAAGACACCAGTTAGGACTCCCACATCCCACATGGGAGTGTCTGGGTTGGTTTGTTCCCAGTCTTCTGGCTCCTGCCTCCAACTTCCTGCTAACGTAGATCCTGGGAGGCAGTTTTGAAGACTCAAGCAATTGGATTCCTGCTACTCTCATGGAATTACTTGCTTTGACTTCCTGGATCCAAGCTTTGACCACATGGCTGTTGTGGGCATTTGAAGAGTGAAACAGCAAATGGAAAATCAATCTCTCTCTCTCTCTCTCTCTCTCTCTCTCTTTCTCTCTTTCTCTCTTTCTCTTTCTATCTGCATCACAACTAAACAATTCAGAGAAATAATCAACTCTGCAGTTTTACAGGTTGAAGTATGAAGACCAAAGCATTGCATAGTTTTTCTTCTTCATAGTTTTTAATATCTTCACATTGATGGAGTTTTCTATGTTGCGTAGTTTTCCACTTAGATGTGGAGTTAATTTATTGCTAACTACAATTTTGTGTATGTAAACAGGTTATGGATTGAAGTAATCTTTGCATCACTTGCATTCTACTTTTTAATCATTATTTGAATTTATTTCACACAGGAATGTAGGATTTGTCATGGCTTAAACTTTCCACAACTACAATCCTTTTGTTTTAAAGACTTATTTATTTGAAAGGCAGAGTTACAGACAGAGAGGGGGAGAGAAAGAGTTGTCTTCCATCTGCTGGTTCACTTCCCAAATGGGCACGATGGACAGAGTGGGCCTATCTGAAGCCAGGAGCCAGGAGCTTCTTTCAGGTCTCCCACCTGCTTGCAGGAGCCCAAGCACTTGGACCATCTTCCTCTGCTTTCCCAGGCCATTAGTAGGGAGCTGGATCTGAAGTGGAGCAGCCAGGACTTGAACTGGTCTCCATATGGGATACCAGTGCCACGGGCAGAGACTTAACCTACTGCACCACAGTACTAGCCCCTACCATTCTATTTTTTTTTTTACTCTCCAAATTTATTTTTCTATGATTAAAAACATGTTTTCTAATAAAATACAAGGCATTAATTTCACAAGTGCAAACCATTATAAGCCCAGATAAATAAATATTCACAGGTTTTAAGTACCTCATGATGCATGTGGAGGCTCTACAATCCTTTTTCAAATGTTAATAATTTATCTGTTATTGAGAATAGACCATATCTACTACATGAGTAGGGAACAGTCTTTAAATTATATTTAAAGCTTTACATTCTCACATATAATTTCAGCTTAAAGCTATTGTTAATTATCAAATTGCAAGTAAGCAATAGATGTCATACAAATCCAAAGTGGTTCTTAGAAATGACCATATTAAAATTGCTTCAAACCTTTAATGCACACATTTCAAAAGATAATGAGTTTATGTTACCAACACAGTGTTAATGATTCTAAAGAAAAAGAATAGCACTTTCTTGCCCTATTAACTCCTAATTAGTTAATTAGTTAAGTATACTTACAGATCTCAGCCTTCCTCATCTGGCTGATCACCTGAGATTCCAAATAAAACTCCTAAAATGCACACTTTTAATTGTGACATGACTTACAATTTAGAAGAAAAAATTAACACGCAGTGTTTGGAAAAAATAAATACTTCTTAGAGTAATGTGAAGTGGTTTCCTTTAAAGTCACGCTTGTAGAAGTGGCTGTAAGTTGGACTAGGGGAGAAGTGGGACTCATCAGGTATCCATGTCATCCTTCCCATGAAGTTTTTCTGCATCTTATGAGACAACAGTTGAACAGCGGCAACCCTGCTGTTTTTCATATAAGTATGGGCCAGCTGCTAACCTTTTCAAGCCCCATTTCTTGTCTGTAAAATAGGGACTGTCTTGCCCCATTGTTGGAGTCTATAAGAGGATGGGTTTAAATCAGCTGGCTTGCATCAGTGAGTGACAGCGTGAGTATTCACTCAGGGTCGTTTCCTGTCTCCTACCCTCTTTTCCATTTTGTCTTTGAAAACAGACTTGCCATAGATTTTCCTCCAGTGTGCTAGTGCATGCATGTTGGTAGTATGGAGTTGGTGGAAAGAAATAATGTCTTAGTTCATGGGTGTCTTATTCCATTTTATGTTGCTATACCTGAATACCACAGACTGGGTAATTCATAAAAAATAAAAATTTATTCAGTTCACAGTTCTGGAGGCCCAGGTGCTGCATCTGGTGAGGGCCACCTTGTTGGTGGGAGCTCTTCAGAGTCCTGCAGCAAACACAGGGCATCACATGGTGAGAGGGGTGCATCTAATGGAAAGAACTGCAGTGGATTTGGTAATACATCTGCCCTTGACATAACTCATACACAGCTCATTTTGTTGTTGTTGTTGCTGGTTCATTAATCCAAGAGTGAATTACTCCATTTAGGATGGCACAAGCCTTCTGCCCCCTGGACCTCTTCAAGGTCCCACCTGGTCCCAACTCTGAATTCATCACAATGGGGAATAAATTTCAACATGAGCTCTTCATTGGGCATTAAAACCATAGCACCGGGCAGTTTATAAGAACAGATATTTATTTTCTCACAGCTTCGTAGCCTGGGAAGTCAAAGGTTTAGTTGCCAGCAGGTTCAGTGTCTGGTGAGGGCTGCTGTCTGGGCTTCCAGCATAGCTCTGTGCTACTGTGTCATCCCGACAGCAGAAGCATGGCATGCTGAATGCTACGTGAAGCTTCTTTTACAACGACTTTATTTATTTATTTTTGACAGGCAGAGTGGACAGTGAGAGAGAGAGAGACAGAGAGAAAGGTCTTCTACTGTTGGTTCACCCTCCAATGGCCGCCGCAGCCGGCGCACGGCACCAATCCAAAGCTGGGAGCCAGGCGTTTTTCCTAGTCTCCCATGCGGGTGCAGGACCCAAGCACTTGGGCCATCCTCCACTGTACTCCCTGGCCACAGCAGAGGGCTGGCCTGGAAGAGGGGCAACAGGGACAGAATCCGGCGCCCCAATAGGGACTAGAACCTGGTGTGCCAGCGCTGCAAGGCAGAGGGTTAGCTTATTGAGCCACAGCGAAGGCCCTTTTACAAGGACTTTAATCCCATTTACAAGGCATAAACCCTCATGGCTTACTCACCTCCTGGAGACATCACCTCTTAATACTTTCATATTGGCAACTAAGTTTCAACACTTGAATTTTGGAGGGAACACATTTTAACCATAGGATTAGGAAGACTGGATCCTATCACTGATGTGACATAGGTCAAAATATAAAATACTGCTATGGTAATTGTTATCCTGTGGAAAAAAAATCTTGCAAATTTCAATACCTATTGAATATCACCTGACGGAATATCTCTGTCCCGTCAATCCACCAGTTTCTAATGGCTCCAGATAGATGGTAATGGAGCCAATGAGTTAAAAGTATTGGTACCGTTGAAAATGCTTTTTCCATTCTTTAAATCCAAAATAAGTATCCAGAAAAAAAATAATGATCTGGAAGTAATACAAGAATACATAGAAGGAGGAAATTATTTAGTGCAATCATGCATTATGTGTTTACTTTATGACGGGTATCATTTAAGTGATTATTATTAAAAATATTAGAATAAAGATTTGACACATATCAAGCACTAAAGTTATTTTAGTTATATTTACTATAAGGAGCTGAGGAACAATGTAATATTATTGGAATAGAAAAGGAAAGCAGGGGCCAGTGTTGTGGTGTAGCAGGTGAGGCCTCTGCCTGTGTGCCATCATCCCATATGGGCGCCAGTTCAAGTCCCAGCTGCTCCACTTCTGATCCAGCTCTCTGTTGTGACCTGGGAAAGCAGTAGAAGTTTTGGGCCCCTGCACCCACGTGGGAGACCAGAAAGAAGCTCCTGGCTCCTGGCTCCTGGCTCCTGGCTTTGGATTGGCACAGCTCTGGCTGTTGTGGTCATCTGGGGAGTGAACCAGTAGAGGAAAGACCGCTCTCTCTCTGCCTATGCCTCTCTGCCTCTGCCTGTGCCTCTCTGTAACTTGCCATTCAAATAAATAAATAAATCTCAAAAAAAAAAAAAAAAGGAAAGGAAAGCAGAAGCTTCATGGATATGTGGATAAAGTGGGCAATGAATAGTAACTAGCTATCCTAAGAATAATGAGAAATTCAACAACGAGGCATTAAATGCTAAACAGAATTTCCATATGATCCAAGATTTATATATGTATATATATATATATATATATATATATCCCCAGAAGAATGAGGAAGAAATTCACAGTTACTTAGACGTCAGGGTTCATAGCATCATCATTCACAATAGTCAAAATATGGAAACAATCCAAATGGTCATTAGCAGATAACTGTGTAAACAAAATATTGCATATACCTACTACAGAACACTATGAAGCTGTGACAAGGAGTGAAGTTCTAATACATGCTATAACATGGATGCTGATTAATATAAGCCAGGCACAGAGATTAACATTGCAGACTTTCACTTAATATGAGTTGCCAGGAACAGGCAAATCCATAGAAATAGGAAGTAGGATAAAGATTACAGGAGCCAGAGCAAGAGGAAAATGTGGAGTGATTGTTTAATGGAGACAGTTTCTGCTTGGGATAATGAGAAAGTTCTGGGAATGGATAATGGTTTTGGTTGAGAACTATGTATGTTATAAATGCCATTAAATTGTGTACTTACAAGTGTTTAAATCTGTTAAAGAGTGACTAGAAGAATAAGGTCAGTTAAACATTTAAATTTACCTGATGATGACCTTCCATATCAATTTTCTAACTCTGGTATGAGTTATGACATTGGTGGGGAAGCAGCACTATAACTTAGTGGTTAACATGACCACATCCCACATGGAGGTGCTAGGTTTGATTCCCGGCCCCGGCTTCTTACTGCAATTTCCCAGCAATGCAGACACAGGAAGCCTGTGGTGATGACCCAAGTAACTGAATGCCTATCCCTACATGGGAGACCTGGACTGACTCCTCACCTCACCCAGATACACTGCTTCTCAATACAATTTCTAAAACTTAATTTAAAGAAGGTATTGTGAAATGGGAGTATAAAGCATGGGAGGGTATCAAAAAGTGGTCATTCAGATGTGTTCACAGAGTAACAAAAGGATAATAGAGGTATCATATTTAAACAGATTTGATTAAGATTTTGTTGGTGCCAGATAGACAAGAGTTCAGATTTCACTTGCTTTTGAACCTTGGGCAAGTTAAATTTTCTTACTTCAGTTACCTCATCTATATAAGTGGAATTATAAGGTAATTATTGATATGTGATTAAATGAGAAAATTCTTGCAAGTGTTTAACATTGTACTTGATATTTGAATAGTGCTCCAATAATAAGTGGTACAGTTAGTTGACATTACCTGACCTAAGTTCTGAGTCACTTCAGACCTGGGGATTACTAACATCACACAGCAGTGGTTCTTAACCTGGGATGTCCATAGCAAATAAGTTAGATAACATGTGTGTTCGTGTTGTCAGTCATTTTTTCTGGAAAGAAAGTTCAGAAGTTAAGAGATTCTTTAATCATTTTTTTCTTTTAGTGGCACTGTGAAGAAGATAAGTCATAGAATTGAGCCAGGAAACAGAATACATTTGTATGAATAGTTGATTCTGTGTTTGAATTGACAAAAATTGCAGTGTTGAAATATATATTTGTGTGGAATGGCTACCAAATCAACTAATTAACATGTACATTAACTCACGTATATTATTTGTGATGAGAATCCTTAAAATCTACTCTGTCACTGATTTTAAAGAATACAGTACATTGTTGTTAACTGTGATCATGTTGTACAGCGGATCTCTTGACCTTATTCCTCCTGTCTAACTAAAATTTGTATATTTTGGTCAGCACTTCCCCAGTCCCTCCCAACCTAGCCTCTCGCAACCACCATTCTGCTCTCTACTTCCATGAGTTAACTTTGTCAGATTCCACATATAAATATGAACACGTGGTATTTAACTTCTTGTGCCTGACTTATTTCACTTAATGTAATGTCCGCCAGGTTCTTAAGAATACATGAGATTTTTAAAATAGTCCAAGACCTTGAAATATTCAGATTCATGCTCATAGAAGCATATTTAAGTCTATTGCCTTATCCTTTAGGAAAATTCTACTTATTATCTAGAATTACTGAATTTGCCCATTTTAAGTGTAACTGAACAAGAGTAAAGTTATTTAGCAAGCAGACAATAAACTGTATCATTGGAAATGCTTTCTATTTCCTAAACTCTTTATCCTTAAGATATGACACAGTGCTGTTTCATCTTGATAATCAGTATCGAGTTCTGGAAACTCAGTGAGAACCCATCAAATACTTGACTATCTCACTAAAGTTAAAGTCGTCCAGCTAGCTCTGAGAGATAAGAAAGATCAGGAAAGTTTAAACCCAGGGATGCTTACAAGAAGGTTTGCGTGCACGTGTTGAAGTGTGGGAGAAGTCTGCATTTTCTCTTAATTGTTCTCCTAGGTTCAGTAAAGTAGCACAGGTTCTTTGCATTTACTTCCCTCATCTGTAAGGTCATAGGTGCAAGTTATTAGAATCATGAGTTATTAACACATGGCTTGATATTTTAATTAAGTAAAATTAATACATTTTAATTCGCAAAACTCCTTAGTGACAAGGTAAATAAGGACTTTGAATACCATGTTAACAAGTTTGGGATTGGGGAAAAGTGCTTCCACTCCCTAGGTGTGTGACTTTGAGCATTTATGTAAATATGGCCTCTTTGGGCCTCATATGTAGGAGCTGAAACAAAGCAGTGCATGGGAATGCTTTTAGGAAAGACTGGTGCATAAAACAAATACAACTACATCTTTCTGCTTCTAACATCTGTAGTTTACCTTCTATTCCCCATCTAGTCACAGGGGTAGTTTTTAACTAATTTTTTTAAATGAAACATATTTTTTAAAATATTCAGCTAAAGATATGCTGAGGGATTGTTAGACTATAAAATTCAACAAAATGCAATGGCTTTATCCCCAAAAGTGTAAATTTGTAAACTGTATTTTGAAATTCACATGTCTACTTGAATCTCTATCTGAAAACACTCTATCTTGGCAATTGTGTTCAAATTCCCCAGTACCATGTGGCATTAGACTCTAAACAAGAACCAGCTGTTTAAGACATTTAGATTCCTGCTCTCAATAACATTTCCTGGACAGACAACATTAAAGGATGAAATAAAGAGTTATATAATAATAACAGCATGTATGAGTGCTTTAATAGAAAAGAAAGTTTTATCTCTCCTGAGTTGATGAATAAGAAAAAATGATGCAGGTCTCAGAACTGGGCATGCACTTGTCAGCTAAGCAGAGAACCTAAGTTACTCTCTCTACATTTACAGTTTTACTCACTGGAGCATCTGATAAGAATTACAATCAGAATGGGTGACGCTGTGATAAATATGCAGTAATCTCCCCCTCCCTTTGAGTCCTCCCTGAGCCCTCAGGTAAGCTTGTTGCTTACCTAAATCTACTACTGTAACAAAAAAATAGTTTATATAAAATACACCCTCCCACTGAATACAGATAGATGATCAGAATTTCCCTTTGTTAACATAATAAGAACCTGCCAGTTGTGAAGATATCAAGAATGTGGGCATGGCAACATAATTGTTTAACTGGTGGGCTTGACATCTGCAACATAGGAAGTGTTCTAGCTAGAGAGGAACAAGCCACCCCGTTTTAGTATCTTACTGTACGCAGTCATTTGTACACATACAGTGATGCCAAAGAGAGTTGTCAGCCTCATATCTTTGCAGGAATGCTTCAAAATCAACATGGTGTAATCAAACCTGTTGTTATTTTAGATATGAATCAAGTAAGACTACCCCACAGTTATGGACTTTATGCAGATTGCTTGCTGAGAAGTATTCATGTAAAAATGCTCAGCTTTGACTTTATTTCATCTGTCTTTCTAACAGTTTGAACACACAATAACCTTCTTTTGTTGAATTCCCTCTGTTCCTCTGTAGTTTACCACTTGTTACGAGAAAGATGACTTAAGAATCTACTCTATGTACCTGGTATATTTAAGTGGTGCTTTATTTGATTTATTTGGTTAAATTTTATTTATTTATTTGAGAGAGGGAGAGAGAGAATGAAGGATAAAGAGAGGAAAGGAAGGAGAGGAGGAGGGAGAGAGAGAAAATCTCTTGTCCATTGATTCATTCCCCAAAAGTTCAGGGAGGCAGGGCTGAACCTGAACTGCAAATTCAAATTGGCTCTCCCACACAATGACAGATGACAGGAATGCAATTCCTGGAGTCATCAGTGCTGCCTCCTGGAGTCTGCACTGGCAGGAGACTGGAGTCAGGAACTCTGATGTGTGATACAAGTGCTTTTTTTTTTTTTTTTAAGATTTATTGATTTTTATTTGAAAGAGTTACACAGAGAGAGAGAGAGAGAGAGAGAAAAAGAAAGAGAGAGGTAGAGGTCTTCCATCCACTGGTTCACTCCCCAATTGGCCGCAATGGCCAGAGCTGCGCCAATACGAAGCCAGGAGCTTCCTCTGGGTTTCCCATGCACTTGGGCCATCTTTTACTGCTTTCCCAGGCCATAGCAGAGAGCTGAATTGGAAGTGGAGCAGCCGGGTCTCTAACTGGCACCCATATGGGATGCAGGTGCTTCAGGCCAGGGTGTTTACCCACTGTGGCACAGCAGCGGCCCTGTGATGCAAGTGTTTTAACTGCTACATTATATGCCCAGTCCTGGTGCTTTATTTTAAATGCATTTATTTCATTTGATATTAAATTATTTTTGTAACAAAGGCACTTTTTTTATTTTTTGATATAACATATTTTCATTATAGTCAAAAGTTTAATGTTCTGTTAAATAAAGAGTTCAACAAACAGAAAACAAACAGACCATAGTTCAGCAGGAACAGAGGCAAGGGCCCTAAACAACAATCAAATACAAAGATGTCAACTTCACCCATATCGAGCAAACTTCAAGATAGTCACGGATCATCAAACCATAATAGTATATAACTCCTAACAATTTGCCTGACAGAGATTCTGAGCAAAATATAGTGACAATACACTATATTTGCAACAAATTTTCAGAGTACTTCTCAGGAAAACATGTAAAAGCTCCCTTTAAATTTTTTTCATAGGAAATAGAATCAAATGACAAGTTTACTTTGTTGCAAAACAATTGAAACCTAAGTGGAATTTTTTTTTCTAATATGCACTTTCCATGAAGTTTTTGAAGTCTCCCCTCACATAAATCAAAGAACCTCCAAGTATTTATACATAAGTTCAAGATATTGAAACTCCCAATTTAAAAATAATTTATGGCATGTTTAGTTTTTGAAATAAGATTTTACCTATTTCTCTTCTTCATTGACTCTTTGAATTATGTAGATATTGAGGAGATTATTGTAGCCTGCATAATTTCCATGAAATTTTCTTTCTTATAGAATAAACATGCAATCATAGACTTTTCACATATATATCACGTACACCCTAACTTGTGTCTGTCTCATTTTAGCCATTTCAGAAGAAAATACTTATCTAACATTGTGTAGTAACATTGCATCACCCAGATTTCAGCCACGTCACATAGGCATATTATGAGACTGAAATCTACACAATAGCCTCTTGCTCTGTTACATCAACTCATTCAGAGAGGTCTAACGTGCATCTCAGTCCCGGGAGCTCTGCTGCTTCCTCACGTCCCTTTGTGTCCACTGCTGTCCACTCCAAGACTAAGAGAAAGGACTGCATAGCTAATTATTCAGAGATGAAAATAACATTAAGAAAGTACACCAAAGTTATTCTCATTATGACCTCAGGCGCTAAACAATGTAAGCAACTCTGTGGCAAGAGCAGATGGTACCTTCATTTCTTTAACGTAATAAACATGAAGAAAAGTATTCCTGAGGAGTCTCGTCCCCAGGAAAACAGTCTTGTGCATTGTCAGCATTGGGAAGGATCCCAATTCTCCACACATTTTCAAAGTCCAAGGTTGCTATGAATTGAACCATACTGACACCTTTAATCTATTAGTCATAAATAACTATAATGCATTTGTCATTAACAACCTGAGGTAAAGTGCACAATGGGGGAATTACATATCCCCATCTGTTTCTTGGCTAACTAAATTTTCTTAAGAATAATGTGCCTAAATGGATTTAGGTATAAAAAAGGAGATACTATGAAGGTGCTGGGCACTTTAAGACTCCGTGGATCATACTAAGGCTATATAAATTAATCAGGCAGTGGCTTTCATTTTCCAGACTTTGGTCTCTGATTAGCCTTGTTTTCAGCAAGAGTGAATGACAGTTCCTGTTTTATTGCTCTTTTAACCAAATGTCAAGTCTCACAGCAAAATCTAATTCAAAAATAAAGTGAGAATTGCTATTTCTTTTCTTGATATCTGCTTTTAATGGTATATTGAAATAAATGTCTAAAAGTAGTTCAACAATGAAAAATTAAACAAATGGGTATATTCTCATCAGTGGAAGGCAATCATGTTGATAAAGTCTGAATCTTTCAGCTCACTGGGATTTAAGAGAATAAAAATATAAAAGGATGCATTTACTTTGATCAACCCCAGATTCATTTAGTGCCAGGTTAGGGTAACACAATGTCCCCATTTGTCATCTCTTTCTAATGTTTTATTTTTGTGATTTTATAATAACACTTCTGTCTGAATTGTTATTTAACCCACAAATCTGATTAATTTAAATATTTCTTGGGAAAGTGCAAAATTTACCTCACTCATCACAGCAATCAACATATAGTAATAGTCAATTCATGCTGTTTCCTTTTGTTTTTGCTTCCCCTGACCTGAGAGCTGTCAGAGCTCCCTGTATAAGGTGCTCAGCATTTATTAGATCCAGGTTGATGCTGCTGTCAGGAAGGAGACGAATCTCAATCACTGTGATTTTCATCCACTTCTCTGGGTATCACTGGCTTCCTTCAGCACCACAGGGAGCTGTTTGGTTCTGGGTTGTGCTAGTTTTCAGCTATAAGCATCCTGCCCCTTTTAGATTTAAATCTGGCATCTGGTGACCTGTAGACAAGATAAGAGTGACTCTGGACGCCAAGAATCCTTGCCCTCTATCATTCTGTTAACCATGATTCCAGCTTCTGGAACTGCCTACCTTACCATTTGCTCTAGAAGCACACCCTGCCCTTGTCCTGGACAACCCCATATGCCTGGGTCATTTTCCCTTGGATGCCTGCATCCCCACTAATTCTCCATCCTCATTCTGCTTTGTCTTGGGTCCTGGCTTCAGAGCCCACACCACCAGCCAACTCTTATGTTGGACTTCCACACTGTGGGCTGTGATACAACTGCCCTGCTTGCCACGAGGCCGAAACAAGACAACTTGCCCCAGGGCCTGCTAAAATTATTCCAGTTAACCTTAAGGCTACGTATTCTGCCTTGTTCATTATTTTTTCATCAAAACTGTGGTAAAAATTCTTGCCCACAGACACCCCTCTCAACAGTTAGTGCTACCCTACGTACCTGTGCCTCCACCCCTCAAGGGGTGTGTCCCTTCCTTTCTGGAAATGTTGTAACTCATCTGTTTAATGACAACTGTTTCCTGATCTGTTGACCTTGCTCTACATCACATTTTCTATTAATACATCATATTTTAAACAAATATATACATATAGAAGAATTAGATACCTGTATGTTGGTAGTTTAACATTTTGATGGCTATCAATCTGCTAGCCTTAAAAATTATGATGAAGAGGAAAGCTATAGAACCCTAGAGTCCAAGAGAAGCCTTTGCCATTAGAATCACATGAATGATTTGTTGCTGGGTTGCCAGGCTTTTTAAATCTCACAAAGGCCCACCAGAAGCACTGTACTGAAGACCTCTGGGCACACTGTTCACCTCAGAGTCTTTGTGAATGGTGGCCCCAGAAGGTACTGTATTCAAACTGCGTAGCTCTATGCTTTTGTTCTGGAGCCAGAGCAAACCCAATCTAATTCCTCAAACTTTTAATGAAACTTGTACCTGAGTACTGGGTTTTGGTAGTGTTCACATACAGTGTAAGCCAGAAAGATAGTAGATTTCCTCCCAGAGCATGTGAAGAAATCCATCCTGGCCACCAATCCAAAGCACCTTCATTCCAACAGGAGGTTCCTAATATCCCTTTCATATTTCTAAAAAAGTGTTATCATGCCATATGTTTATGTCTCTTAAAGTTTAAATTCAAGTTTCTATGAATGGGAATATTATGGAAACAGTCATATTAAATTGCTATTTATTCCTCATAGCTGAACATGTTAGCAGAGCAGAGACCTGGGATTATGAATGCAATTTCTGAAAGCATGCAGTAGCAACTGGAAACATTTTTCAACACTTTGGGAAATTGGATTGACTATATCATAAAATATGGCAGTTGTATGGAAGCTTAAAGATTTTTAAGTGTGCTGTTTTTAAACTTTGCTAATTATGTTCTTATATGCTCATAATTTGTTTTTGACATGTGCATACCCAGAGTTATTGAAATTTAAATTTCTTCGGTGCACTTTTATAAATGTGTGTTTCTGAGAGCTTATTGCCAGACAGAGCTGAGCTAGGTTGCACAGAATAGAAAAAAGCTCTTCGTGGAGCATTACTAAGGATTTCTGAGGCTGGAGGTACAGCCACACTGTAAAATTTAATGCATAAGTTTATGAACGAAAAATGCTAACATTCAAAGTCTTTTCAAGTAGCTAATGAAGAAAATGTGTTTCTAAAGAAAAGCTTTTTAAAGAGGAATTTCTCCTTTATATCACAAATCTGAGACATCCCATTGAACTTTTGCATATCCAAATATGCAAAGAGTAGAGCCCTTGGATAAATTTGACTACAAAGCCATTACATCCCACAACTCCAGTTTGATAATGAATACATTAGGAAGTTGAAAGTTTCCATACATATTCAGTCTTTTTATGGTAAAATGATCAAAGAAAATATAGTAATGGTGTCCTCACCAACACCTCATCAAATACATAGTGACTGATCATAATTCTAGAATGGATTTGAAAATTTATCTAAACATGTAGCTTGTTCTCATCTAAAATCATGTCTATGATCTCACACACAGACTTATCTTCTTGGGAAAAAGAGTCCAGAATTCTGCAAAAACTTATTGGAATAATATTTCAGAATTAAAAAAAACTAACAAAAACTAATTACAAAAATCTTTAAAAACAAATTAAAGTACAAGAAATTAAGTATGGTGCCTCTGATGATTGATAAGTAGGCATAAATATTTAAAATATTTTGCCTAAAGCATTATAATGTTGATAAAGAAACAGTTTGAAGGCCGGCGCCGTGGCTCAACAGGCTAATCCTCCACCTTGCGGTGCCGGCACACCAGGTTCTAGTCCCGGTCGGGGCGCCGGATTCTGTCCCGGTTGCCCCTCTTCCAGGCCAGCTCTCTGCTGTGGCCCGGGAGTGCAGTGGAGGATGGCCCAAGTGCTTGGGCCCTGCACCCCATGGGAAACCAGGTAAAAGCACCTAGCACCTGGATCCTGCCATCGGATGAGCGTGGTGCGCCGGCCGCAGCGCGCCATCCGCGGCAGCCATTGGAGGGTGAACCAACGGCAAAGGAAGACCTTTCTCTCTGTCTCTCTCTCTCTCACTGTCCACTCTGCCTGTCAAAAAATAAAAATAAATAAATAAAAAAAAGAGACAGTTTGAAGTATCCTCATTTTAATGAAAAGGAATGGGAGAGATGGAAAGGAAGATCATTAACAACTGTAGAAGAAATGTTGAAGCACTGACTTTAATTGTGCCAAGGGCAATCCTGTTAGGTGGACAGGAATTGTAGGACAGTAGTGACACCGCCTTGGCTGCCTGCATCTCATATCTGAGTCCCTGAGTACCTGGTTCTGCTTCTGATCCAACTTCCTGCTCATGCTCACACTGAGAAGCAGCAGCTGATGACTCAGGTACTCAGTCTCTGCCACACACGTGGAGACCTATACTGGGTTTTGGTATCCTGGCTTTAGACTAGACCTGTACAGGCTCTTAGAAAACCTGGGGTGTGAACCGGCATAGGAAAGATCTCTCT
Source organism: Sylvilagus floridanus (assembly GCA_949820135.1). Taxonomy (NCBI): domain Eukaryota; kingdom Metazoa; phylum Chordata; class Mammalia; order Lagomorpha; family Leporidae; genus Sylvilagus; species Sylvilagus floridanus. The sequence continues at coordinate 59,663,759 of OX463242.1, forward strand.
GTGTCTGCCTCTTTCTCTATTGCTCTGCTTTTCAAATGTGTACTCTTGGCAAACTATGAACACCAATCAACCCAGAGGCAACAATTGTTTCTTAGGTTAACAGAGACACCTGGAACAGAGGTTCTTGTCTTCTCATCGGAAAAAATTTCAGACATCAGAGATCAGCAGTAAGGAAGGCTATGACAGGTCATGAAGACAGTACACCTGGCCAGCCAGGCGGGCATCTCAGCAAAGAACTCAGAGCACAGTCTGCATTGAAAGAAGAGTTTTGATGAGTTTGGGCCATTGCTTCTCCTCTCCCCTCCCACTTCTGGGTTGCTGCTCTGCTTTCTGGCCATGGAATTTGTGAGATTCTTCAAGGGCTTCAGCAGCACAGTGTTATTGGACCAAATAGTGCCCCTGGTTGCAAGGCTGGGAAGAGTCAGACATACTACCTACTTCTTATTAGATTAGGCAAGACTTTTATTTTTCATGATTTACTTAGTTTATTTATTTGAAAAGCAGAGTAAGAAAGGGACTGAGAGAGAGAAAGAGGGAGAGAGAGAGAGAGAGAGATCTTATACCTCCTGGTTCACTCCCCTTATGGCCACAATGGCTAGGGATAGGCCAGAAAGAATCAAGGAACTAGAACTCTGTAAAGGATCTTTCATGTGAGTGACAGGGACCCAAGTACTTGGGCCACCTTCTGCTGCTTTCCTAGGCACGTTAGCAGGGAGCTGAATAGGAAATGGAGCAACTGGGAATCCAACAGGCGTCCATATGGGATGCTGACATTCCAAGAAGCAGCTTAATCCACTATGCCAATACACTGGTCCCATGGGCAAGACATTGATGCGTAAATGCTGGGCTGCTTCCAAAGCATGCTTTTATGTTTCTTTCTTCATTCAATCATACAACCCATTATTTTTATTCTTCAGCCCCTTTCACACACACAGACTAATGTCAACCTTTCTACCGAACACTTATGGACTACCCTCCTCTCCCCAAATATCCTCTGCTTTCTAGTCAATGTAGATTCAGGTTCTACAAAGTGTATGTGAATACTCTTAATTCTAGGTCAGGCAGAAATCTCTAATTGCCATCTAGGCTTGCTGCTGGTAATTTTTCCAGGATTTGATTCTTTTTCTAGGTCGCATTTATATTGGTTCAATAAATCCTTTTATTTCAGAGATTCCTTTGTCTCAAGAGTTTTGGTTTAGAACTGTGTAGACTTCATACTGGTTTTATTTATTTTTTTTAAGATTTTTATTTGTTTATTTGAAATGAACAGTTAGAGGCATAAAGAGATTTTCCAGTGGCTACAAAGGCCAATCAGAAGGCAGAGCTTCATCTTGGTCTCCTATGTGGGTACGGGAGCCCAAGTACTTGGGCCATCTTATGCTGCCTTTCCAGGCAGATTAGCAGGGAGCTGGATTGGAAATGGAGCACCCGAGACTTGAACTGGCACACATATGAGATGCTGGCACTGCAGGTAGCAGCTTTATTCACTATGCCACAGCACTGACCCAATGCTTTTATTTTTAAAGATTAATTTTATTTAAAATGCAGAGTTACACAGAAAAAGAGAGACAAAGAAAGAAGGAGATTGCCATCTGCTGATCACTCTCCAAATGGCCAAGGCATCAGGGGCGAGTCCAGCCTGAATCCAAGATCCAAGTCTTTCAAGTGGGATGCAGGGATCCCACAACTTGAGCCATGATCAGCTGCTTCCTAGGCATATTAGTAGGGAGCTGATCAGAAAGGAGTAGCTGGAGCTAAAACTGGCACCCCAATATGGATATAGGCTTCCATATCTAGCAGTGGCTAGACCCACTGAGCCACAATACCCATCCTATCCTTCATATTTTCTTAATTTCTGCTCAGTAATTATTTATTATCAGTTCTAGACTTTAAGTGTTTCTCTATTGTGTTTATTTATTTAGGAGTCCAATTAAGAGCACTTTTCTGGTGGCATTATGGTACACCAAGTTAACGCACTGCTTTCAACACCAATATACCCTGCAGGCAATGGTGGAAATCCAGGCTGCTCCACTTCTGATCCAGTTCCTTGCTAATGTGCCAGGGAAAGCAGTGGACGATGGCCGACTGTGGGAGACTTGGATGGAGTCTGGGGCTCCTGCCTTTGGCCTGACCCTGCCCCAGACCTTGCAGCCATTTGGGGAGTGAGTGAACAAGCAGATGGAAGATACTCCTCTCTTTCACCCTCTGTGTTTAACTCTGCCTTTCAATTAAATAAACCTTTTTTTTTAAAGAGTACTTTTCTTCCTGACCCAAGTTCTAAACATTTCTAATATAAAACAAGTATTGGAGGTGAGGGTGGAAATATCTTTAATACTGATAAGGACTCTGTTGGAAAATATAACTTACAAATGCATGCAGAGGGCTCATTAATACTGAGCTCCAAATTAAACAGCCTGTGCCCCTGGCAGTCAGTGTTTCCTTCCTCTGGAATTCCTTTCTTGACAATTTTAAATCCTGGGTGAATGAAAGAAAACTGTCGCTAGCTGTGTGAAAAGTCACTCCCAAGAAGACAAAGGCAGGACTCTAACACTTTTTTCCTGTTCTCAACTTACTAATTAAATTCAGTCATTTTCCCAGGAGAAGGGGATGTGTGGTAAGATGGAGAAGCCATGAGTGTCAACTAATTACATGACTTCCAGGAGAGTTAGGAACTGCCAATGAAAATGCCACCCCTCCCTCACCAAACACAGTATTGTTTTTAAAACTATGTAATATTTTATTATACAAATATCACAACAATGTCTAAATTAATCCTTTCTTATTGGGCTCTTTAATTGTTTCCAAATGTTCACTACTAGACACAGTACTCTGTTATCTATCTTTTGGCTTATGTTTTTGCCTTTTTTTTATCATTATTGAAGATTAATTACTATACCTTGAGTTGCTAAATACTTATTAGCAAATTTCTCTGCAGAAAAGTAATCACCATTCAAATGCTCATAAATGGTATATGGGATTATCACATCCATAAGAAATTTTGGATTCTTATCAACCTGAACATACCATTTAGCCTTTCCACTTAGTCTTCATAAATTAATCATTTTAATAAAGACAAGAGATGTGTATTTTGTCATTTCTTTGGTTGCTGTTGATATTTAACACCATTTACATGCCGGCTTCTGTGAATTACCTTTATAAGTTAGTCTTGTTTATCATTAAAGAGTTAATATGCTGTTTTGTTAGGATTATCAATATATGATGCTATATATAGTAAAGGATTTTGGAAGTTGTGGAATGCTATTTAAAGATTATACTAGTAATTCATTTTTATAATTCTTAAGTACAATGTGTTCTATTTTTATCTTCCATGCTGAAAGTGCTTATTTATAATTATCACCTTTAACAATCTTAGAGTCAATTTTTCAAAAATGCATTTGAAATACTTCACAAACTAAACTTCAAAATGAGAGTAATTGTAAGAATTGCCCATTTTAATTCTTAACTGATGAATTTAAATATACAGAGGTTTTCATGATTTAGGGTTTTGTGTCTGTAACTTTTTAACCTCTTGTAGCAATATTTGCTTCAAATTATCTGATTATCCCTCCCAAATCTGAAGCCAATTTTAACACATCAGACTTGAGCAATGTGTTCCACTGGGAACACAAAATACTGTGATCATTCCACTGGGTCCTTGAACTTGGAGGTGACACAGCTTGTGGGAAGTATAGTTTTGCTTTCTATCCATTGAGCAAAGACCTTATTTATGGTTTCCATCAACCAGAAAGCTCTAGATCTCTTTCCTTCTCACATCAAAAGTAAATATTTCTAAAAGCATTGCTCATCATTGAGTTGAGTCCCCTTTGGCTACCATGGTAAATAACACTGCCATTTCAATTATATGTGATCTGACATAACATACCTACATTAGTACATGGCCTCATTACAAACACTAAACATTTTGTTTCCTCTTTAATTCTCAGTGGTGCACAAATATATTAACCCCTGACATTTTTCATAATAGCGATTAAAGAATGGATGTAATGTATTGAACCTTACATTAGCATTCAGTGTTCCCCTTTGCTTCAAAAGGCAAGTAATAATTTTGTAGAAGTTTGTTGTTTTTGAAAGTTTTCATGGGAAATAAAACTATGCAAATAAATACCCGACTCTAGAACAATTGTTACTTGTGCAATATGGCTGTTGTCCCATTTCACGTTTGTCTTTTGAGCAGTAGTTTGGACCAAAGGAGTGAGTTTCCTCGGGGAAGCACAGACAGTGCACTTATACAGAGGTGGGGGCACCCAGAACACATATTCTAAGCCAGCCCACCTCAGATGAGTACTTTTATGGATAAGACAAAAATAGGCAAAAAAGCTATTTGGTCACCAAGCAATTTAGGAGTATACAAGATCTGTGTCTGCCATCACGTGTGTAGAGCTAGGCTTTGAAATATCATCCAGTTTCTCTTTCCATCTCAGTCACTGGCTGAGCTACCAGGAGGAAAGTAATACTGATCTCTCTGAGGCCTTTGGGGCTTATTCATTCTTTTAAAAGTGGGAGCTTTGGAGGAAAATCATTAGTCATTGCCTGAGTACTAAAGAGAGGAAACTTCATCCACTAAACAATGACCATTTTACTGTTTGCAATGAACCATTCGACTGGGGATTTGCTGTTGTTGTTTCTTTGAGCTGAATGAGGTTATTCATCACTTTATCTCCCCCCAGGGCTAGTTACTTGGGAGCTTACTGAATAAAAGAAAAGAAAGAAGTAAAAGGGAGGGAGAGAGTGGGGTGTTTTCACTAGTCTCCTAATTATAATGATTTGTGAGTTACTAAACAAAAGTATCAGACTTATGTGCTCCATGAGTCACTATATTAGTTTTGAGATGGATTAGACTCTGTGTACATGAACTTTGGTCTTATAAGTGGTAGCTATGCACCAGTGATTTCATATTCCACTTAAAATACAATTCATTCACAATAGTACAGGGCCATATGTATTCTGGCCCCTCGCCTCATTTCGCTCACCATTCCAATTGCACCACATTTTCTGTCGTGAAATAAACCAACCATATATCGACTGAAGGCCCCTTCTTAGAAACACATCTCCCTTGAATTCATATATCTTGGATCTAAGTTGTCATTGGATGACAAAGTCTTCCATTAGGGAGAAAAGCCTTCCCTGCCTGCCTAGTATGTAAATGCTTCCCTCCCAGATTCTCTATTGCAACAATGGTTTCAGTTTCTTTCTGTTGCTATGTTTAATGATATGTGTTTCTGTTCATTGTCTCCCTAACTATTGTGTAAGTTCACAGAACATGGAACATATCCATCTTGTCTCTACCATTTCTCTCTAGCACATATAAGAGTGCCTGGTATGTAGCTGAATGAGCAAATGCTTGTCCAACTACACAATTTTATTATGGGGCATGGACTATATTTAGACCACTGCTGACAATTGCAAGAGATCCCAGAAAAATAAATCCTATTGCTGTAACCACATCAAAATGTCCAATCCAAGATGAATCTGACAACCTGAGATTCAGGATTGAATTCTGTCCTTTTCCTAGTGATTTATGTTGAATTGAGTATTATGTTTACCCTGGTGCTGAAGTGATGACCAGACAGATATGCTGTTTGACGTAATATCACAGTGATTACAATCCCAAATTAGTAACAAAGAAATAATTAAGCATGAAAATATATTGTAGTATGAGAAATTCATCAAAAAAAGCAAATAGAGTTCAGCCCTAGACAAAGCACCAAATGCAGTTTAGGAAGATTGGGAAAGACCTTTCAGAAAATGTCTCAAATCACATACTATGATGATCTCCATACTTTGAATGGGTGAAGAAGGCAGAAAAGATGAGGCTGAAGAAACAAATTAGAAGTACTTACATATTTAGGAAATGAGAAGTGCTGTAGCATTTTAAGCAAAGGAAGAGGATGAGATTGTTTGTATTTTAGCAAAATCTTTCAGTTGCATCTCAACAAACAGAGGTATTGAAACAGTCTGGCTGGCGCCATGGCTCAACAGGCTAATCCTCTGCCTTGCGGTGCCAGCACACTGGGTTCTAGTCCTGGTCGGGGCACCGGATTCTGTCCCGGTTGCCCCTCTTCCAGGCCAGCTCTCTGCTCTGGCCCGGGAGTGCAGTGGAGGATGGCCCAAGTGCTTGGGCCCTGCCCCCATGGGAGACCAGGAGGAAGCACCTGGTTCCTGCCTTCAGATCAGCCTGGTGCGCCAGCTGTGGCGGCCATTGGAGGGTGAACCAACGGCAAAGGAAGACCTTTCTCTCTGTCTCTCTCTCACTGTCCACTCTGCCTGTCAAAAACTAAAAATAAAAAAAAAAGAAAGAAACAGTCTGAAGTAGAAAGACGCTGTTGCTTCCAATTAGAAGCTGATGCAAATATCAAGGAAGCAGGTGACATGATTTTAATCATTGAGTGGCAGTGGAGAGACACAGATGACTCATGTAGAGGGACAATCAATGGGGCTTTAAAACTCTTTTAAGTGATGAGCCTTTTGAAGAGAGGACAGATCAAAAATGCACTCAAATTTCTGGTTTGTACATCTAGGTGGTGGTACCTCCTATTCTCTGTTTCCAAAAACGCTTACTAAGCACTGATTTTGAGATAACAAATATACAGGCATGGATATATGGCAAACATATAATGCACAAAGTCTTAGGGTAACAAGAGGTTAACTATCTAGTGTGACAGAAAACAATATGTGTCCTAGGAGAAAACAGGATAAAAGTAATAAAGTAATCAGGCTGCTGAAATTATCAAAGAGGATATATATGTTTATAAATTATATTCATACATACATATCTAAATATATAAAACTAATGTCATTTGAACAGACCTTGAGAGGTGGAGGGCCATACAATTTGGTAGATGATACAGAAGATAATTGAACATATGCCAAATTATTGAAATTAATTCCTATAGATCCCCTCTGTAAATTCTGGCATTATGATTTTATTATCCTCAGTCAAACCTAATCTGAATTATCCTGCTACAGGTCATATTTGGGTCAATATTAGACTTTGCAATCTTCAAATGGGAGAGCTTCCTCTATGAGACCCAGGCAGTCGGTAAGACCTGCAATAGCTGCATAGTTTGCTGTCAGGTTCCCACGTGCCCATGAATGCTGTTATAAAGATCTTCTGACATTATTTTCAAATAATGATGATGTGGCCTTTCATACTGGAAGAAGGCCTTCAACAGTAAAAATATTCTGAAAGGAAACAAACATGCGGTTTGACCTGGGCTAGCCTTAAGCAGTATTGACAAGTAGTAAGATATTTCCTTGGATACTTCTCCTTCCTTCAGATACACTTCTGTTTTCCGCTTTAGGTAGTTTCTCCCACTGTTTTCCTAGAGAAGCTCCCCAGCATAGTGCTTACGGCTATTTTTTTTTCTATGTTTTCCGTTACAACCTGAAATTATATGTTCAGTTCTCTCAGTATACTGATGTTTGCATTCCAATGTGAAAGCTAGCCCATCTGATAAATTTATCTCTTCGATTTCTTCTTTAAAGTTTTACTTATCTTCACTTTATTTCAAAGGAAGAAAGAAAGTAATATTTAGATGGGAGAGGGAAAGAGAGATAGGGAGATAGGGGGAGAGAGAGAGAGAGAGAGAGAGAGAGAGAGAGGTGTCTTCCATTTGCTGGTTGCTGATTCAATTCCCAAATGCCCACAACAGCTGGGACTGGGCCAGGAGGAAATCAGGCGCCCAGAACTCCATCTGGGGTCCCCCGTGGGATGGCAGGACTTGAGCCATGCTTTGGGCCTCCCAGGGTATGTGTTGGTGGGAACCTGGAATGGGAAGCAGAGCCAGGACTGGAATCGAGCCACATCTTAATTCCTGTGCCAAATGTCTGCCCCCATTTGTGCAGTTTTACCAGTGCAAAAGGCTAACTCACGGTTTTCCTTCTTCTTGTGTGTAATATATACAATCTTTCATGGCTTCTTTCAGATAATTATTTTTTCTACTGACATTTGAAAATTGAAGTGTCATATAAAATCCTTGTGCGGTAGATGGTGTCTTATGAAGCCTTAAGTAGAAAAGGAGAGACTTCTGCTTAATCTGTTTAATACGAGAACTGTCCCTTTCTGTGGACTTTCTCAGTGTGTTCATGGAACCTACTTGAACTCAAACTCAGGGAGTGGGCAAAAAAGAAAGAGTTACACTCATCTGCAAAGAAGGTAGTTAAATAATAGCAATCTGGCCTCTGTACAAAGCTCCAAAAGACTTCTCTGCTTATCAGAAAAGTTGAATCTTAGCTGATGGCTACTACATTACTTAAATAAAGTTCTTACTCAGCCCTCTTTAAACAACATCAAAACCAAACCAAATCATTACATCAGTCTCAGTAGAGACCAGAGAGTGATCAGACCATCATAATCAAATTATATAACAAAGGCCGTGAAATATATCTCATTAACATGGCATTGTTTCAAATTGTTATTCTTTGTAATGATGAGTTTTTACTCTTCATGTATTTAATTTAATTCATGTATTTTTGTGTTTTTATATGTGTTCCCAAAGGCCTTCAGGCAATGAGTACGTTTTTAATGAATTGCATTTGAAATAAATAAATAATAGTGCTTCATTACACTGAGACTTACTGTTTTCCATGGTAGAATTAAAATGGATGAATATTTAACACTATTATTTCAGTCATTCAAGTATGAATTTGTGGGTTTTTTCTTGAGAATGATAAAATTATGAAGTTCTCATCTTCTTTAGATAGAAAGATTTTCTTTGAGCATGCTTTTCTTTCAGGTTATTTTGGGATAAAAATATATGTTGATTAGATTTTTTAAATCAAAAATTTCTACTATTTTTCTGTTTTGCTGAAACAAGCAAATGTACCTGAAAAGCTAACATTCACAAGAAGGTTTAACTTTAATGTAATTAAATATGGAAATAGAACATTAATGATGAATAAGTTAGCCTCAATTTTTACAAAACTTTTCTAGGGCCTTAGCAATAATTTTCTGTTCTGTCATGATTCAAGATGATTTTTATGCCTCTTATTTTTCCTCCTTTAGACAATTAATTTTGGCATAGTTTCTGGAATAAGTATTAAGTAGACATAATGCACACTCTGAAACATTAAGATAGACATATCTCCAACAACGGTTTCAGTTTCTGAATACCAACTATACTTTAATCGCTCATTAACAACGTTTTAAACTGTCTGATGCATGCATATTGTGGTGATATTCTTAAAATCATTTTTCATTATAGCAGCTAAGTGCTATAGCAGTCCACTTAAGATCATCAAAAAAGCATTAGATAAATTTTAAATAGATGTATCTTTTTGGAATAGACCTATTTATCATTATTATGTATAAATATCAGGTTTTATATGTATTATGCATAGTTTGATATGCTTATCAACATTATACACAATTTCCAGTATTAAATATGAGCCAAAATAGAAACTGAGGTTCCATTCAAGGACATATCAAGTCAGATATTGTGGCTACATGCACCTGTGCAATGTTAATTGATTACAATATCTTTATGGTACATACATGCGAATGATACACTTCCCATTATAGGAAGAGATGACATATTATTTCCAATCTTTGTAAACTAGGTCTCATTATAGAAGTTTTGAATTTAATATCCTATGCTTTTTACCAGGTATGTAATTGATTTAAAATTTCTATTCTCAAAAGCAAACTCTTTTTCTTAATGATTGTTAGAGGCTAATAGAATTAGCATTTTTCAGTGATAACTGGGAAGAGCCATTTTTATTTTCTGGACTTTTTTATACAAGTGAATGATTGTAACCAGAGGATAACTACTGTCAGTTTATTAAGACATCATGGATGTGTGTGTACTGCCCTCTGCGTTCAGATTAGGACTGTTCTTTACCTTCAGAGAACTTCTGTTTTATCTGGTGCATCTAGACACAGGCCATGCAACTTAGGACCATTGTGTAAGTACGTTTAGGTCTACTATGAGTTTTGTAGAGGGATATTGTCAAGATAACACACATAAATGCTGCAGAATCAGCAATAGTGTGAATCCTGGTCACTATACTTTCTGTTGTAAACCCTTAACAAATCTATTGTGTCCCTCTTTTCCCCAGTTCCTTTGGTATAAAATGAAGCTGAAACCATGTATTTAATGAGATGAGTATGAATCATAATAAAACAATGTGTATAATAGGCATTCAATAGTAATTTCTTGCTCATTGTCACCACATGCTCCAGTGAGGAAAGAGTTATCACAATAGTTAAGTGAATGGTTAAATTATAGGGGTTTAATGTAAGATGAGACAATTCTGGAAGACACTGATTCACGGGAAAGTAGATGGTTAGTCCCCAAATGGGAAAATTTAAGAAAGGTCAGCCACTAATTCTTCCTATATTTTGGTGAAACCAACAAATGTGTGAAAGTATGGCCTCCTTGACTACTGTCCTGGGATAGTTTGTAGTATGCAAGCAACTGGGGAAGAAGCCATCTCACAAAGAATATTTGAACTCTGTAGACTCCCATGTCCACAGGGAGTCTGTGTCATAGCCAAGGAGAGGCTGTTCCAGCGGTGATAAAACACTTGTTGCAAGAATTAAATGACTTAGTACGAGTAGTACTTAGCACTAGATCTGAAATATGGTAAATTATGCATGGTGATTACTTCAATTATTATTCTTGATGTTACAAATTGTAGCAGAAATCAGGACATGAAGACATGTAAAAAAGATACCATGTTAGAATATGTTGCATGTCAACAGACTTCATAGCAAAGGCAACAACATGGTTGAATATTTTTTATAATGAGTAAAAGTCAAATCTATAAGATCTAGATGCATGTTCTGGGCCCAGAAGCTAGTTTTAAAGCTCCCTTCCTTCCTGAAATTCTTTCAAATGCACTTGAATAGATGGACACTTTAATGGATGAATAAAACTCCTGAAATAGAAAAGAAGGTTAGACTTATGAACCCGCTCATCCTTTCTGAGAGCTAGGCAGATTTCATGAACCAAGTCTTGTGAAGACAGGAAGGTAAGTAGGAAGCCTGCCTCTGCAGCACATTGGGTTTCCTGTTGGTGTGCCCTTCTGATTCCCAGGGGACCTACAGCACTCTCGGCAGCAAGGGAAGGCGTGTGAACAGCCTTCTCCGCTCAGAGTCCAGGAGAGTAGCATTGACTCCATGGCAGTTATCATTTATTAGTCATTGCCCATGGGGTCAGATAATTTTTAAACGGGGTAAAACTCTCATTGCCTTGGAAAGTTGGTTTGTCACATGGATTTCTGTGGAAGGGTGATTCTGATGTTAACATTATTCTGAATTTAACATCTGCATTTTCCTCTTGGAATTCAGTGAGATATGCTTATTTCCTTATATACCATTTATTTTCAATTTTGTAATATCAGAATGGACTTGGTACAGTAGAGAAACTGCCTCTGGCTGTATTCTAGTCATCTGATTTTTTTTCTCTCAGCTGCTGGACTGCCTATCGATCTGGTCACCTAAGGTGAGGGAAAAAACAAGCTCAACAAAAATTGTATTCAAAGCTCCTGTGATCATTTCTTCCCCTTTTGTGGCGGCAGGAGGACGGGGGGGAGGGGACATTTCTTCCTCTCACTGGGGAAAATGAGAAAATCACAGCCACATACAATTTATGTAGGTCATGCTACTACTGAAAGGAGAAGACGTCTATGTCCATTTCCTATAAAAAGAAAGCAAAATTGGCCCACTCCAAAATTTAGTCCTTTGTCTATTTCAAAAAACACCCTACCTAACAAAAATCAAGCTGTTTCTGTAATGTAGTGTTGGATACTAGGATTTGCGCAAATGAAAAACCAATGGAAAATAGACAATACTTTTATTGTTCCATTGGCAAATACTTTAGGCAGACGAGGAAATGATTGCCATGGATAGCCACGAATTTTTAAAAAAGCTGAAGTTAGGAAATTATCAGGAAAGTAAAAGCATTGGATAATTGCTTAATACTACAATTAATAATGTATTATTTCTAAGTGAAATTTTACTTTGAAATATTTTAATTGGTATCAATAAATATATTACCATTCTTTGTTATAAACTTATTTCCCAAGTCGAAATGATAATGTAGTAATAATGATAGGAAATTGAGAAAAGATGTCCTTTGGCCTCTTTTGTGACATTGTCTTGGGCTCAGCCTCCTTTCTCCCTTTACTTTTCTTTTTCCTAAACTTATTTTGGATAAAATGAGATTATCTTCATCCTCTTCAAATGGAATCTTTAGCTTTCTCTCAGACGATGGGGTTAAAGGTCAGGACAGAAGACAGTAGAGAAATAAGGATGTGAGCAGCAAGCCCCAGAGGGAATGCCTAGCAGACAGAGGGCACGAAACTAGGGTGTTCAGAGGCGCTAAAGAAGACAGAGAAGGTCATGGGATTCAAGCTGATAGCACCAACGCGGCCCAAGAGTGCAGCAGTGAGACAGGACGGGCCAAAGAGCAGCTCAGGAGGGCTCAGGGCACCACACTGACACTCAGAACTGGAGAAGGGATTACAGTGGAAGCAAAACGGGACGTGTGTGGTTTGTGTGTGTGTGTGTGTGTGTGTGTGTGTGTGTGTCTCATAATTTTTTTCTCTCTTGCCCAGGACTTGTAGCAAATCACTCCTTCTCTTTCTGCCTTTGCAGGAAAAATTCAGGCTGTAGGAGGAAAGATTCTCTCAACTCCATGCCAAGCTTTGTCCAAATCTTAAATATGGGTACACAGCCCTGTATTACTCCTCTTTGTCACAAATCCCTCTGTGCTCTGAATCCCTGCAGTTCTGGCCGTCTCTGGGGCTTTATCCCATAGATCTTACTTCTCTTCTGGACTTTCGGCTTCTGCTCTTAACATGGAAGTATGCCCAGTCTCATAAAACAAACAGCAGACAAAGAATAAAAAGAAAAAGTACAACATGATAAGCTTGTTTGTCTATCTCTCTCGTTCACCTATGGCCTGTTATTTCTCTCCTTCATAGCTTAACTATCTCCACAACCTATTACCCATCCCCACAACCTCACTTTTTCCTGACAGATCCTAATTTTTTCATCTTTCTACTAGACTCATCCTCAGAGGTGGATTTTATCTAATAGCACCTGGATTTCTTTTGCTTATGGTTATTTGTCCAGGGTAGATGTTTTGTAAGTTTGGTTTTAAAAATTGAAGGACCTCTTGTAAGGTTGGTTTTAAAAAATGGAAGGACCCATTACCTCTATCAGGAGTGTAAATAAAGAGACTGGCTGCAGTCTGTATCTCAGCCACAGGGGTCCAGTTTTTTGGTAGAGGCCCTGCGGAGATGGCAAATCTCAAAGAGAAGCACCCTTGTTATACAAAGGGACAAATTAGATTACTCTGGGGCCTCCACTGCCTTCCATTACCTACTATGTAATACCATAGCCTTCCTAAACCAGAAGCTTTTTTGAGTTAGATTTTTGTTGCTTTCATCATAAACTATCTCAAGTTACATGTGGATGTCAGTGGACCACACTTCCATTTCTTATTCAGTCCATGCCCATTCCAAACTACCGTACAACATCTTAACTAACAGTTTTGGCTGAGACCCACAGTTAATGTTTGCTAAGTCTCTGATAGGGTGATTTCATCTTCTATTAATTGAATCCTTGACGCTGCTTCCTCTTTGAAATATTACATTCCATTTAACATTTGAAAACATAGTTCCTGGTTCTGAGGCTTGAAACTGTTGCTTTCTCTTAACAATTCTATAACAGAGAACTCCTCCTGGAGCCCAGGTCTTTTAATCCATTTTTCTGTCTACTTGAATGATTCTCAGTATCTTAAAGTTCAAGGTCCAAAACTGAATTTATCATGATTCTCCTCCTGATGCTGAATCTCAGATTATCCATATATATATACATATATATACATATGGAAATAGATATATATCCATATATCTATAATAGTTTATGTATAATATTTATGTTATATATTATATATAATTTCCTAATTAAAAAGTAAATCAAATAGCACACAGTGTAGAATATTGCACATAATAATAATAATCATTAATTAATTGAACAAATGCCCTTGCTAAATGCTTGTGATATATAAGAAGGAAAAATCAGTCTTCTTCATTCATTTTTTCAATTCTTTCCAGTTCTGAACATTTGGGGCATAGAATGTTTTCACGCATGGTGCACTGCATTATACTTATCATGCAGAGAGTTATACTGGCAAAATCCAAGACAGAAGTCAGAAAAGTGTCCAGGCAACTGCATTAATAATGATGTTCACCTCTGTGTCCCTGGATCTCAATTGTAATTCTACTTTATTCTGTCTCCTAGTTGATTGTTCTAGCAATGATTTAACTACTTAGCATAGAAACCTGTCATCTGAAATTCCTGTCTCCTTTTCATCCCCAGTGTTCACTAGGTACCTGGGCTAATTAAATGTCTCTCAAGTTATCTTATTTTTCGTAATACTTACAATTTTTCCCAAGGACAAATTCTATGCCTGCTTTTCCTAGACCAACACAGTAACCTGTAACTTAGTTCCCAGCCTCTTTTCCTATGCCCTTTTGAACTGTCTTTCATCATGTTTCCAACTAGAGCATGTGTTATAAATCAAAATATAATTATGTTGCTTCCTCTTCACTGAAAATATCCATTCACTTGCTACTTCCATGAGTGTGGGGTCAACATTCACTATTACTTTTAACAAGAATGCAGGTGACATGTTTTGTCACCTCCACACCAACCACACAGCTATGCAAAGCACTGCTTTACTCATGCAACTTTTTTTTTTGTTGGAAATACATTTTCCTTGAGTCAAATTAATAAATTCTTTCCTTGATCTAATTTTGCTTCAGTAAAGTCTTCTTTTCCATCTCTATTATAGTGTATAACTCGTAATATTATTTCCACATCTTCTTTCTTGCTTGAATGTAAGTTCCTTCAGGAAACTGAGTCTTATTCATCACTGAAATTTTAAGTAAGTAAATGTGAAAATATTGTTTCTTCAGGAACATTCTGTCAGTCTCAGTAGTTTAACATGTGGGTCTGTGCCATCTTCTAAATGAAAGGACTTGTATCCCACAAAACAATTCTAATCAATGCATAGCAACTACTTGGAACCCTATGTGGGGAGGGATTTTAATATGTCATGGTCAATTAGCACTCATGTGGGAATTCTTCTTGTTCTCTAAAGGGTTTTTTCTTCCTTATATGGCTAATCATGTAGCTAGTCTTCAAGGTATGTAGCAGAGCTGCAATAGATACTTACTTTAAATTTTAGAGTAGGGAGTATAAACAATCTCCTTGAATTTAGAGTTAGAATGACTTCAGAGATAGCCATGTAAGAAATCTCAGGTGCAACCTGGAGAAGATATTTTTCTTGTGGTGATATAGTCAGACTATAAACCAAGTTTCCTGATATCCAAACCAATGTCATATTATAACTGCCCATTA
Organism: Sylvilagus floridanus; assembly: GCA_949820135.1. Lineage (NCBI taxonomy): Eukaryota > Metazoa > Chordata > Mammalia > Lagomorpha > Leporidae > Sylvilagus > Sylvilagus floridanus. The sequence continues at coordinate 59,679,153 of OX463242.1, forward strand.
AGAAAAGCCTCAATAAAATATCACACTGGAATCTTTGAAACCTTGAACATGACTCATATTCTGGGCTAAAAAAATCATTAGGTGATTGCAAAATATTAAATGATTTATTCCTTATTCAAGCGGATTCCTAATTGCTCCATCTCTTAGTGTAAGGTGTATTAATTATGTGAGTCACTGATGGCTACATGACGAGGATCTGTGATAGAGGAGAATATGCAATTTGCTTGATGTAATTGATAGTGGTTGGGACAGACTCTCAGTTTAGTTTCTCCAGTGTAAAGATTTTGTGACCTTGGGATAATTGCCTATTTCTCTTTGTTTCAGTTTCCCACCTGTGTCCATAAAGACAAATGACTTTTAAATGTAGGAAACCATAGTTATCTCATAAGCTTGTTGAACATATTCTTTTCACACATGTGAAATGCTTAAGGGGACTTTAGTTGGAAACAGTAGGTATTTGATTCTGAGAGACAATTCTTCATGCATTTATTGTGTCTTGCAAGCAGAGATACCAACAACATCCTGGATTATTTTTTCAAGAATGGTTGTATAGTGAAAAACTTCAGAAACAGAGATAATGCCCACCTCCAGTGCAGAAAGGTTTGCTTACTTTCCATTGTAAGATATTCCACTTCTCTAAGTTCATGGTTCCTCTCCTGTAACACAGTGCACCTCTTGAGCAGATATCACCTGGCTACTACTGTTCATGTGAGAAACAAACTATCCTTTCTTTTAGCTCTATAAGCCTCCTGTCTTCTGCTGGCATCCTTGAAAATGTGGCACACTAGCTTTTGGCTAGCACATGTGGTCAAGCGTCAGATCCTTGCCAGGTGTTAACATCTGGCTCTTGTTTATGTTTTTAATGTATACTTCAATATTCCATTCATTTCAGTGAATTCTTCATTTTAATAAATGGTTTCTCTGCCGGAAGAGATCAATAACTTCAGTTTTTAGATTATCAAGTCTAATCGCAAAAGACCCAGGATCAGTCAAAGCTCTCACACATTTACTTCTATAATCAAGCTATTAGTTCTTGATTAAACAAGGGAAATTTGTAGGATTTTTTTTAAACTAAACTAAGAAATTGAAAGGCTGACTGAGATATTTTGTTTGCGTTTCTGTGGCAGATGTTAAATCAAAGGCAGAAATATGAAGGGTTTCTATGGGGAAATCAACATTTTGAAACTAGCCATTGCTTACATTTAAGATCTTCTTTAGCCTCAACCCCTCAGGAAACAATAGGATCTCTCCAGACCCACGGTGAGCATTCCATTCTCTGCCATTTTTTCTGATCTTCAGAGTCACTAAGAACTTGTGCTGTGCCCCTACATATTTTACTTTTCTAAAATACAGCATAGACTACAGAATTACAAGGACCATTTGAACAAGCATGCTAAATTATATCTATTATGTCCACGCATTTCAGGCAGTCAATATATGTCTGATAAATATTATGAAAACATTCCTTATAAATGCTGTAAAGTTATCTATTATCACATGCCTCCCTTTGTGAAATATATCTAAAGTTTAGTAGAATTGGAAAAAGAGGTGAAATTCCTTATTATTCTATTCCTAAGATTGTAAATCCAAAATTGTGTTGCAGCGATAAGAATGAAAAATGTAAACATTTCCTATTCCACTTCTTGATTCAATTATATCCAATTGTATATTCATGCAAGGTGGAAATCTCAATAAATGTTGCAATTCTCTAAGATATGAAGGGAAAATATCTATATTTTAAATTTAGTTGTACTTTTAGGTTTACTGTGGATGAAAGATTGCACACAAGACTGATGCCGTGACCCTGGGCAATGAGGACTCCTGAGACATCTTGGAGGAAGCTCCATGAGCTGAGTTTTATTAACTTACAAAGTAGACCATGACACTCAGCCCTGAGCTCCTTTCCTAAGGCTATTCCTTTGGCTATGTTGTAATAATAGTGCCTCCTTGCCCATACCAAGAGCTGGACAGCTCTCATCCATGTTGCTCACAAACATTTCTAACTGGAAGATAAGCATTACCCTAGGCCTTGCCTCATAATGGGTGTATCATGGGATGAGGAACAGATAACATCCTCTACTCCTGTACCTACAGAATGATAGTTTTGGGGTCCCAGATAAGAGGAAAATCTGGGTCACTAACAAGTTTATGCATGGGTGTCTTCAAGAGTTCATTAAAGCAAACTTTTCTTAAATCCATTAAATGTCCTAATAGCTCTTTTCTCACCATTTGGTTGCTGTAAGGATTGATATTCAGAAAAAAGATAAGGATTCTGAGTAGTCCTTAATCTTGCTTTATCTCTTTTTATAAACATTTATCAAATAAATTTCCTCTATAGTAAATAATATTTACTGAACCTGATGAGGTACAATACATATGTAGGCCATGTCTTAAAAAAAATAATGTTATGATTAGTGCCAAGTATTGGGGTAAATATTTGAGGCTATAATACATGCCTTATGAAGTGGAAATGTGGCAAAAAGTTATCCCATAAAATGAAGATTAAAAGATATTGTTGGGGTTGAGGTTGTGGCATAGCAGGTTCGGCTTTCGCCCACAATCATATATAAGCACCAGTTCAAGACCGGCTACTCTACTTCTAATCCAGCTTCCTGCTAACACACCTGGGAAAGCAATGGAAGGAAAAAGTGCTTGGGCCATTGCACCCATAACAGAGAACTGGAAGAAGCTTCTAGCTACTGGCTTCTGCCTGAACCAGCCCTGGCTGTTGCAGCAATTTAGGGAGTGAGCCAGCAGATAGAAGATCTCTAAGACTTCTCTCTCTCTCTCTCTCTCTCTCTCTCTCTCTCTCTCTCCCTCCCTCCCTCCCTCCCTCCCTTTTAAATAAAGAAAAACTTTGAAAAAAAGAGGAGATATTATTTTTACATATTGACATGAGAAAACACTATGAAAATATTTGGAAAACAGTTAATTACTAAAGCAATCTGATGAATGATCGAAAATGATCGAAATATGTATTTGGAAATTTATTTTATAAATTTTTCTGTATTCTAACATTTACAGAAATATTGCTAGACAAATATTGAAATTCAGTAGCAATTTGAAAACTGGTATTTCATCTACCAAAGCAACCAGAGTGAAGTTCCGCATGGCCAGTTGATAGTAGGTGATCATAATTAACACTAGAAGACTTACCAATGTGGAAAAACTGCCAAGTTACCAACCAAAGCTGGTGAACTTAACTCAGTGAGCAGTGAAAAATCTCTGAGGCAAAAATGATTCATTTCCCCATCATTGATTTTCACTGTCCATTGAACCATGTTTCTTAATTTATTTTCTTTCTATTGCATTTTCCTGGTTGTGGGCTGCATCCCTCAGGCAGCAGATCCTATGTTGTCCTCAATTACTCTAAAATTCTGGAGAACTAGTATTCTTGGATCTGTAACTTAGTATAAATACATGGATTGCATCTAGCCCTAGGGAAAGATTCTTACTGGGGTAAGTTTTAGAGCTTATATTTATATTATTGGGACTATTTAAGAAAATATTTTGGTTTTATGTCCTGTAGCAGGCGTATTTTAGAATCACATAATACTGATTGGATTTTTTCCTCATTGACTTTACTATGGCCATGTTACTGTTCTTATCAACAAGCCACATAGAAACTCAGAGAACCCCAAACACTGCTTCTCTCTCTCTCACTCGCTCTCTAGCTCTCTTGCTCTCTCTCTCTCTTGCTCTCTCTCTTTAGGTTGATTTATTTATTTAAAAGTCAGAGTTACACAGAGAGGTAGAGAAGAGGTGTCTTCCATCTGCTGGTTTACCCCCAAACTGGCTGCAATGGCTAGAGCTGTGCCAATCCAAAGCCAGGAGCCAAGAGCTTCTTCTGGATCCCCCACGTGGGTGCAGGGGCCCAAGGACTTGGGACATCATCCACTGCTTTCCCAGGCCACAGCAGAGAGCTAGGTCAGAAGTGGAGCAGCCGGGACTTGAACTGGCACCATATGGGATGGCGGCACTGAAGGCGGCGTTTTTACCCTGCTGCACCACAGGACCGGCTCCTATCTTTTGATCACCAACTAGAAGAACCAAAGAATCCGGGGGCTGGCACTGTGGTGCAGTAGGTTAAGCCAGCGCCTGTGGTGCTGACATCCCAAATAAGCACTGGTTCGAATCCAGGCTGCTCCACTTCAGATACAAGTTCTTGGGCCTCTGCCACCTGTGAGAAAGCCATAGATGCAGTTCCAGCCTCCTGGCTTTGGGTGGCTCAGGCCCAGACATAGCAGCCATTACAGAAGTGCACCTTTAGCTGGGAGATTCTCTCTCTCACATACACACACTCTCTCTCTCTTCTTCTGCCTCTGTAACTCTCCCTTTCTGAGAAGTCAATCAATCAATCTTAAAAAACTAATTGTTTTTGGCCAGCGCCACGGCTCAATAGGCTAATCCTCCACCTGAGGCACCGGCACCCCAGGTTCTAGTCCCAGTTGGGGCATCGGAATCTGCCCAGTTGCTCCTCTTCCAATCCCACTCTCTGCTGTGGCCCGGGAGTGCAGTGGAGGATGGTCCAAGTGCTTGGGCCCTGCACCCCATGGGAGACCAGGAGGAAGCACCTGGCTCCTGGCTTCAGATTGGCGTAGCGGCCACTTGGGGGTTGAACCAATGGAAGGAAGACCTTTCTCTCTCTCTCTCTCTCTCTCTCTCTCTCTCTCTCTCACACTGTCTAACTCTGCCTGTCAAAAAAAAAGTAATTGTTTTCAATAGTTAGGGAAGAAAGGCAAGGAAATCTTGGAGCAATTCTTTCGGATAGATGTAATGAAAATGGAGACAACCAATAAAGTTCAAGAGACAAGAGCAAGCGGCTTCCCTCTCTAAGTAAACCTTGTTATTGATCATAAATCGATCCTCAATTAGAGACTTTTATAGCGCCATCACAACCATCCCCACTGCTACATAGTTAAATTCTTTAGGATAGCAATTTTTTATTCTTAACGGTAGTCAGCAGTATGAAGCAACATGCCCAGAATATAGCTGCTTGTCAATCAGTACTAGTGTAAAATGTGAATAAAATTATTAATCCATGGATGTATGAACTGAATTAGAGCAAAAACGTAAATCTCACCTAAAATGTTATTTGTAGATCTTGATTAAAAAAAAGAAATAGGAAAGTTTGCCAAATTATTAACACTATCCCATGCATTACTTCAATTAATATGTGTCTGTGTTCCACAAATCATCTGGAATTATAAGGAATACACACAAACTTAGCATGGAGATACTCATGCATACACATGCACACATGCAACTGACATTTGGTTTTAGCTTTTATGATCTTACATCTCACCAAGAATTTTTACCTAAATTATTTCATTGACAAAAAGCATTCTCTTTCTTGACTGCCTCAAACAGATAAAGTCCTACTTAGAATATTTGTTGAATATACCAGAAAGTTGCTAATGTTTAGATCTGATAATGCTTAAAGCCATTTTGCTCTGTATGAAATTGCATCTTAAACTAATGTTTATAGGAATTGCTGTATTCACAACAGGAACGGTATGCATCTTTTTGCTAAGCAGGCATCTGTACCTTTTGCTTTCATATTTTAAATGATGTTACCTATTCAATTTTTATGTCATTGCTTCAAAAGGCTATGTAAAAGAGATTTCAACATGAGCAATGTAGGATAGAAGATGGATTTGACAATTGTTCAAGTGAGGAAAAATGGGAGTGGGAAAATTAGTTATTCTACATATATCTAAGTATTGGAAAAGCAGCTAACATTGTTATTATGCCCTCAAGAAGGTAGTGTTCTGACAAAGTGAAACATCTCTTTGGCTTCCCTGTTAGTATAGCTTACATCTGGAATGATTTATGCTCAGGGCAAACTGGGCAACTGGTTTGCTCAACCAGTAGAGGTCTGGCAATGTCTAAGGGGTACTGTTGGTTTCTCATGAGTGGGAGATAGGAACTGCTAACATGAACACCAAAATGTGTTGGACAATTTTCCACCATAAAGACATAACCAGCTCAAAACGTGAATTGTGCTGAAGATGAGAAACGTTGGTTTAGAATAAGCCTTGGCACACAGTAGCTCATGTGCCAAAATTGACCTATCACCTATGTTGGTGAGATCTATGAAATAAGGGTGATTTTTGTTATATATAGATGAACTTAAACTTCCATTTGTATATTTTATGACAAAAAATTCCATTTATGACATAAAATATACAAATGGAAGTTTAAGGTCATCTATATATAATAAAAGCATAGAACATAAATTTTAGGGTCTGTAAATAAAGTTTTATTTGACCACAACCACAGAAATGTTCTATGATGGCTTTTTGCCTTAACAGTAGTTGAGAAGTTTTGACAGAGACAATGACCCACCAGAATTAAAATATTCTTTGACTGGCCCTTTATAGAGAAAATTTTCATCCTCTCTGCTAGAGAATGCAACACACACACACACACACACACACTCCTAGTAAATTGGCCAGGCTATTTAGCGATCTAAATCTCCGAGACAATGACATGTTATAGCACTTTTACTTCATTAATTTTACTGATAAAATGAAGTTGAACTTTGCTTTTCTGTATTTGCATGGAATTCAGTATTTTATTCATCTATTTTAAAAATTTTACCAGGATTTGTATGACTACAGAAACCTTTAAAATCTCCACTAATATTACACTTTTTTAATGGAATGTTCCTGATATATCTGACTATTCCAACACATACAACATGCTTAATCATCCTATTGCTCTTTTTCTTTTTTTTTTTCCATTTCAATGATCCTTGTTTTCTTTGCACCTCCCAATCCAGTTGCTGGATTTACATTTCATAGTGGAGTGAAAACCCTTTGGGATAAGTTGTGAATCTCATTTCTCTTTTTCTACGACATGGAAAGACATAGCTCTTTGAATGAAGAAAGTTCGTAATGGAAAGAAAAACAATTGCTCCATACATAAAACTATGTCTATCCTAAGGAAATATATGTAATATTGCATATTAATTTTGTAAAGAGATTAAACTTTCTCATGTATAGTAGAATGTGCATATTTCAGTGCCCTATGTGATTCATTGTTCTGCTAGGATTAAAAATTGAGTGAAGATATAATTCATTCTGTAAAGATGTAGTGAGTAGGTGTAGTGTATAGAAGTAAACATTTTTTTTTCAAGAAAAATGTTTGGAAAACATGTATCTGTCCAAAAAATTTGCAGTGTTATTGGTAAGCAAAGTATAAACATAAAAGAAAAGGGAAAATGTATGAAACAGATTATAGTTCTTCATACAGAAAAGTAAGTTTATCAAGGAAAACTTTTCTTTAGGGGATAATTTTGAATTAGCATATAAGAGAAATGATTGGCATTTGTTGCTGAAAAAGAAGTGTGGAAGTCCTTTTACATGATGGAAAAGCTATAAAGAAAGACCATGATAAAGAGGATCATTATTAAGCTATTAGTGTTCAATGATTGTGTTTGCGAATTGTGCAAAGACTATTGGTTTGCTCACCTTATATGTATTAACGTGTGCTGAAACAAAACTTCCTCTTGGCAGCTAGGACTCTATGGAAGTTTAGATAATCATCTCTGTAGGCAATCCAAGAGCAACTTAGAAGAAAGAGTATTCAAAGTAAGTTGTAGTGTACAATTAAGTGCCAAAATTAACTTTATTAACAAAATGAAATATATCAGCAAGAACAAGAACTCTGATTACATTTCCTGGAAAAAGTAATCTAATGAATTTTTGAATATTTTTCTAATGAAGAAAATTTAATTTTCTATGAAGAATACTATTAGAAAGCTTGGGTGGTAGCGATGATGAAACAGAATACTGTTGGTGAGCCAGTGGTGTTGCATTGTTTGACTTAGTTTAAAGTGAATTCATTATTATCTAAGCATTGGAGCTTCTTGGACACACCAGGGATATCTGTTCTGACATAGTTGTGAGGTTTAGTTAGTTCTTATATGTAAACTTTTCAGCAGGTAATTCACTATATAGTACACACCAAGGAATTTGGATATTGGTTATTAAAATGAAATGGTGATGATTATCATGATGGCTTCAGAAAAGAAGAGGAAGACAGAGAAGAACTAGCCGATGGGAAAAAAAGAGGAGGAGAAAGAGCTGGAGAATTGAGGAAGAAGAGGAAGAAAGATTTATATTTTTATAAAACATACCCTTTCAGATTAATTAGATGAAAATGGGAGAAAGGGATAGCAAATAGTAGAAATCTATGATAATCAGGAGAAAATCTTAGGCAATAGCTGAAAAATGGGGAAGGGGTACATTTGTCAGAGTTTTCAAAAAATATTTGCTGACCTAAATATTCAATTTAGATAACACTACAGTGAAGTCATCAGGGAAAATGGCTAAATTTGAATGAAGTCACTTTGGGGACTGAGAACGTAAAAGTTTGGTGCTGTTTAAAGACATGGTGATGTGATAGAGAACATTAACCTGGGAAAACCTGTAAATGCCTGGAAACAGATAAACAAAGTTTACATTACATCTTGTCATACAGATTTGACACAAATCAAGTGTTACTACAACTCAAAAATAGAATGAATTTATAGAAACAGTATGGAGCAGGATTGTTCTTTTCTGCTTAATTCTTCTATAGGCAACAGTTTTCATTATAAACTCTTACTCCAATGGCAGTACCCTCCTCCACTATAGGATGTAGAATTGCCAGCCTTGTCCAGTAATGAAGTACTTGATATACACACATGTGCACACAAGAATATAAGCTGTGTTTATTGAGAAGCTGCATGTGAGATGCTGTGGAAAAAGTGGATTCTGCGTCTTCTCCACTGACTTGCTTTGTAATCGGCTGCAAAACACTTGTTCTCTCTGAGTTCATTCTTGTGTCTGGAAAAACATTCTTATTAGCAAACTCAGTAGTGAAGGAATTGACATTATTTATAGAAAGTGTTTCTGCAGCTGTGAAGATATAAACAGAAGGCAGTTGTGGTCAGGCCCATGGAACAACTGCAGACATCAGTCATCCACTCTTGTCATTGGTCCTTGACCAATTTCCTCCTGAACAAAAACAAAACAAAGTAGTTGATTTAAATGTTTTGAAGTCCTGTTTTTGGTCTTATCCAGTTGACATAAGGCAAAGATACAACAACATAAATAGGGAACATCATTTTTTTTTTAAATCTTTTGTTTAATGAATGCAAATTTCATAGGCATAACTTTAGAAATATAGTGGCTCTTCCCCCAATACCTGCCCTCCCACCCCACCTCTTACTCCCTCTCCCATCCCATGCTTCATTAAGATTAATTTTTAATTAACTTTATATACAGAAGAACTTTATACTAAGTAAAGATTTCAACAATTTGCACCCCTCCACACACACAACATATAAATTAATGTTTAAGAACAAGTCTTACAGTAAATTCTGAGAGGAAAGTACATCCTTCTTTGGTGGTTCCTTCTTGCCACTGGGGTCTCACTCACAGCCATTCTTCATGTAGGATTTTTTTTTTTTTGCCACGATGTCTTAGCTTTCCATACCTGAAATGCTCTCATAGACATTTCAGCCATATCTGAATGCCCTAAGGGCTAATTCTGAGGACAGAGTATTACTTAAAGCAATTGTCTTTCTTTTTTTTTTTTTTTTTTAATTTATTTTTTTTGACAGGCAGAGTAGACAGTGAGAGAGAGAGAGACAGAGAGAAAGGTCTTTCTTTTGCCTTTGGTTCACCCTCCAATGGCCACCACAGCCGGAGTGCTGCAGCCTGTGCACCACGCTGATCTGAAGGCAGGAGCCAGGTGCTTCTCCTGGTCTCCCATGGGGTGCAGGGCCCAAGGGCTTGGGCCATCCTCCACTGCACTCTCAGGCCACAACAGAGAGCTGGCCTGGAAGAAGAGCAACCAGGACAGAATCCAGCACCCTGACCAGGACTAGAACCCGATGTGCCGGCGCCACAGGCAGAGGATTAGCCTATTGAGCCACAGTGCCGGCCTGCAATTGTCTTTCTATAAGTCTGCTGTGTGGACTGCTTCCCATGTTGGACATTCCCTCCTTTTTAATTCTGTCTCATTATTACCAGATACTTGATGCTATTTATATGATCTCTTTAACACTTAATCCTATCTATATGTTCATTTTAACACTTAATATGATCACTTTATTTAACAATTAAGATAGCATTTTACCCCAATTTTAATGGGATTTGGAGTCCCATGACAAGTTTTTAAACCATACCCTTAGAAGTAAGTCAGTAGGACTGTATGCAGAACTATATGGCTTCATAGTTACAGACTTCCTCCTCCCTCTATTATCCCCCCTCTTATTTTTTACTGAGATCTATTTTCAACTGACTTCACATATGTATTATTAACTCTAAGTTAAGCAAAGAGTTCAACACATAGTATGAAGAGAAAAAATTAAAAAAATAAGAAATTGTTCTTTAATAGTCAAGACAAGGGCTGTTTAAGCCATTGCTTCTCAAAGTGTCAGTTTCACCTCTATAGCTTTCATTTTAGGTGCTCTATTAGTTATCATAGATCAGGGAGAACACATAGCATTTGTCACTTTGGGACTGGCTTATTTCAGACATGAAGTTTTCTAGATTAATTCATTTTGTTGCAAATGACTGGATTTCATTTTTTACTGCTGTGTATTATTCCATAGTGTGCATACCCCATAATCTCTTTATCCAGTCTTCGGTTGACGGGTCTTTAGGTTGGTTCCATGTCTTAGCTACTGTGAATTGAGCTGCAATAAACAACATGGAGATGCAGATAGCTCTTTTGTTTAGTTATTTAATTCCCCTTGGGTAAATTCCCAAGAGTGGGATGGCTGGATCATATTGTAGGTCGATATTCAGATTTCTGAGGTATCTCCATACTGCCTTCCATAGTGGCTTTATCAGCTTACATTCCCACCAACAGTGGACTAGGGAACCTTTTTCCCCACATCCTCTCTAACTTCTGTTATTTGTTGATTTCTGTATAAGAGCCACTCTAATGGAATGAGGTAAAACCTCATTACGGTTTTGATTTGCATTTCCCTGACAGCTAGTGGTCCTGAACATTTTTTCATGTGTCTGTTGGCCATTCGGATTTCAGGGAACATCTTTATAAGTCAGAAATCCTGACCTCTTCTAAATGACTAAATGCATAAATATCCGGTTTATGGAAAATGATTATAAAGATTATCTATAACCTTTTATGAGTAGATATGGCAAAATCACATTTATTCTATGACTGTGCCATATCAAGAGTGAAATGTATGTTTCTTATTGTTTAATCCTTTAACTATGGTGAAACTTTTTTTTTTTAATTTAAGGAACTTTTCCATGCTATTGACCAGTATGAGTTTATTCTTCATCCTAGACAGAAGTTCTTTTAAATAACACTGATTGAGTGGCATCTACTGAAATTGACTCTTTGAAAAGAGATACTGGAGAGATAACAGTGTGTCTTTCCTTAGGGAGTGTGTATTTTCTTTGTTCACCTCATTTACATAGGATGTTATCTGTATCCATTTAAAACCCACTTAGACTTTTTTTTGTTATATTTAAAATGTTCTGTATTAAATTTAGATACATAAGAATTTAAAAAAATCATCTTTTTCAATCATCTTTCCAATAAAATTGATGATATTGATCTGTTTAAATTTTGTGCTTTATATTTTATCTCTTTTTCCTGAGATAGTGAATTGTCAGGTAGAATTTTGGTGTTTCCTAAGTTAGATCACATAAGATTTGGTTGAAGTTAAGAATTTCCTATCATAGAACAAAAACATGTCATTTGCTATATTTAATGAGCCTAAATTGAGAAAGCAGCTACCATTCGTGAAGACCTAAAGCACTATAGTCCTATACATTATCAATTTAACATACTTTGAGCTCTAGAACAGTTAAAAGTATAAACAGTTATTTGAAAAGATCCATGGATCTTTTGGGGGACTAGAGAGAATAGACATTTTATATGAATTTCTATTTCTCTTTCATGCTTACCTAAATTATTAAGCATGCAATTTAATATAAACTGGAGAAGTGCTTAAAATTACATAGGCCTGCTAATCATGGAAAAAATACCTTTCAAGGCAGAGATGATAAACACAATATTTGAGAATAGCTTTTTAAAATTTTATGTCACATTTCTCAAAACAAGTGTTGCAATAAAGTTTTTATTGCAGAAACTTAATACAGAATTAGGTCATTCATAAATCTGTTGCAATTAATGTTTCAGGACAAAATAAATAAAAAGATCTATTGTTCTTTTAATAAATGCCTGAATTATAAAATACTTCAGCTATAACTCTGCTCTTAATGGCAAAATCTTTTATCAGTCTATAAACAACCATCTCAGTAACATTTCATATTTTTACCAAAAGGTATGTTTACTCAAGTTTCATATATTTCTCATAAAATCTCTTAGATAGCTAAAATAAAATTTGACATTTGTAATTCCACAGCGTTCGTGATAAGAAGTTCCATTTAAAATACCCCCTGCATTGTAATACACAGAGTAACACAACCTATCTCTGTGTTCCCACTAGCAGAATACCAGAGACTTTAGCTATTGAGTTTATGTTTTTAATGAATAAATGTATGAAAAGAATGAATGAAAGAACATGAGTGTTGCGAACAAATGGAAAGTGTGCACTGTATTGGAATGGTTATGGAATATGCATTTATTTCTAAGCTCTAAAGCCAATGTTCAAGTACCATATTTATAAAAATTAATGATTATATTGGCAGGCGCCATGACTCAATAGGCTAATCCTCTGCCTAGCAGCGCCAGCACACCGGGTTCTAGTCCCGGTCAGGGCGCCGGATTCTGTCCTGGTTGCCCCTCTTCCGGGCCAGTTCTCTGCTATGGCCCGGGAGTGCAGTGGAGGATGGCTCAAGTACTTGGGCCGTGCACCCACAAGGGAGACCAGGAAAAGCACCTGGCTCCTGGCTATGGATCAGCGTGGTGCACCGGCCGCAGCACGCGGGCCACGGTGGCCATTGGGGGGTGAACCAATGGCAAAGGAAGACCTTTCTCTCTGTCTCTCTCTCTCACTGTCCACTCTGCCTGTCAAAAAAAAAAAAAAATAATGATTATAGAACAGGATGTTATTTACAATCTGATGAGCTGACTGAAATTTGAAGTTGTATGATAGGCTTCCTCTATTTGCCAGAAGGAACTTACCTGAAATGTAACATTATACTGTGTAAAAGATTTTCCAACCCAGATTTTTGATATGCTTACAAAAGCAATTTCAATGTCTACCCCATAGGGTTAATAACTTTTGTACATGCATCAAATTTTGTAGTATCAGTATATTTTATATGTCATCTTTCGTCTTGTCAGTTTCCTGATCTGAACCGTAACACTCCCTTTACTAATACCTGTAATTGGAAGGCTGTGTGAGAAGCAGGATCTGAAGAGTTATCTGCAAGTGTCGTGAAAGAGCTGATGGTGGGCTTTAGCTTAGATAAGAGATGGATAAGTCCAGAATGGATTCTATGGACTGTGAAAAGGAAAAAAAAAAAAACTTATAAGGCCAAAGAGAACAAAACTAAGTAAATGTTTTAAATAGAAATAACCACTGCATTTTTTTTTTATCTGCATTGCTGTTTTCCCCATCCTCTATTGGTCCCACTCTGCTCCCAGTCTTGTTCTTGTTCATGGTGTCTGCCCCCCTCCGGATCCTGCTCTGTTTCCTGGTATCTCTCCCTACTTGACCAATGTCTTCAAAAATGTTCATGCCGGCCTCAGGAGGTTTCTTCTCTTCCAGCTTCCCTTTGTCCTGTTTGAGCTCCTTTTCGATGGTGTGAAAGGATTTGGGTGAGCTTGCTGATGACAGCGTCATTTGTGGTCAGTGTGGTCTGGGCCTCTGTGCTGGAGCAATGGCCTTGCAGTGGGAAAGGCAGTAGAGATATCCATGTCAGCATATCCATCACCCAAGTCTAGCACATGGGCTGTGTGGCCTAGCCAGCAGGGTTCATTCTGCTCCTGTGCTTCGCTTTTGAACAGGGTATGGTCAACATTGCAACCAGACGTGCTTTAAATTCGGTTTTGATTTCAGGTTCTTCATCTTCCTTGTTTTCCTTTGGGAGTTTTTCCATCCATTCCTCTCCCTCATTCTCTTTGCTGGCAGTCTCAGTTGGTACCTTTTAAAGCAGAGAAAAATCCAAGCCTTTCACCACATGGATGTGTAACACTTTTTATCTGCATTTTTATCTGAACTACTGCATTTTTTATCTGAACTGACATTATAAGATGTTCTGTGTGTGTATGTGTATGCGTGCATGCATGTGTGTGTGTGTGTGTGTGTGTGTGTGTGTGAGAGAGAGAGAGAGAGAGAGAGAGAGAGAATGAATGAATTTCCCCTTAGGAGAACATACTGAATTTTTTTAATGAGTGTAGAAAGTTTATTTAAGAGATTGCTTGAGATCCTAGGAATTAACAGTAGGTAGCTCAAGTAGGCAAGTACACGTTACCAAGCCAGTTGCCATTCTGTATGGCTCAGCTCTGACATGATGGGGACCTCTGAGAGACAAGGCAGAAGATATCTCAGAGATTTTCCTGAACAAACCAAAGACCCGGGATATTCCGGCACCAACTCTGTGTCTGCCATTGGCTGAGGGCTGCTGCCGATGGCACAAACATGTTGAGAGAGCAGACTCCCTCTCAGAGGTTAGGAAAGGAGGACTGGGGGTGTGTCACATGTGTTCACAAGGAAGCTGTGGTCAGACTGTGGAGGTGGTTTCCAAGAGAGAGTGCCGGGGGGAACCGATGGTACTGGCTATGCAGACAGAGGGGCAGGCGAATCGTGCTGCAGTATCACGATGTATGTTCTTCTGCCTCAAGCACAAAGCCTAGAAAAAAAATTTTCACTATCTTTCTCATTTGAGACAGTTTGGTGTCATGTCTTTTTCTTGTCCTTTCTTCTTTTTTCTTTGTGGCATGCATTTTGTCTGTTAGCACACTCAATGTCAGTATATTTAGGCATTGTATTTAAATGCTTTATGTTTTTAAGTAATGATTTATATTACCTATCTTTGAAACCTTATAACGATATGCCAAATTATCAAATTTATTATACTTGGATACCAATCTGTTATACTTAAATTTGTCACGTCCCTCCCTAAAACATGAAAACTATTTTTTGTTTTCATTCAGAGAAGGTTTTACTAGCATTGCATATGCACAGTAGCAGACTAGCTAGGATGTCAAGTGGTAAGAGATGTCTAGGACTTACTTTCTACCTTCAAATGTGTCTCAACTTCAGTTGAGAGAAAAGTCATATTCATTCAACTAAAATGCTATGTAGTATGTGATAGGTACATAAAGATACTACTATATGAATGGTAAGAAAAAAGTGTAAAAAATTAGAAGAAATCATTTCTCACTATAAAATTTAGGCATGCACAACTGAGAAAGTGGTGCTGATCTTTGGGCTTAAAGCATAGATAGAAGTTGATTGCTGGAAAGAGAGCTTTCTAAGTAAAGATGAGAGAACAAATAAAATCATGGAGTTTTCTCAAAGATTTGTTAATGATTAAACTGATGAAGTGACATCATTCTGTTGAGTTCTTCTTTCAAATTTGTAGTAATAGAGTTTTGTTGTGGTTGCTATAGATAAATTTGGTTTGTTTTCTTGTCTTAAGAGTGGTTGTTTTCTTTTTTACCTTTTCCATGGTTTTCCCCATGAAAGGGACTTAGGGTTAAACCAAAAAAATGTCAAGAAAGAAATTAATGAGTAAAACTTTGCCAGAAGTAAATCTAGAGATAAAAAAAAATTTTTCCTATACTCATGATGGCATCCTCAAAGTATACCACAATTTTGGGAAGACCTGAATTCTCTCAACTTCCTTGTATAGAAAACCAAAGTGGCTGTGTATCCTAACAGTTTACATGGTCTCAAAATCCCAGAGAGGTTAGATCATATATCAGTGTGTATAAAGGAAAAATATAGGAGGATCTTTGTTAGAAGTCAAAATGTTTAAAATAGAAAAATTGGTTAAACATTTTTATTATTTAAAATATGTGTGTCTTGCATTTATTTAAAAGAGTCGGAGAGCTCTCTGCTCATTCACTCCCCAAATGTCCATACAGAGCCAGGGCTGGACCAGGAGGAGCTCTGGAACAGGGAACTCAATACAGGTCTCCCATGTGAGTAGTAGGGACCCAACTACTCGAGTCATCACCACTTCTCTTCAGGGTGTGCACTATCAGGAAGCTGGAATTGGGAGCAAAGCTAGAACTCAAATTTAGGCACTCATATAAGATGTATGGTTCCCCTGGGAGATGTATGGTTCCACAGGGAGTCTTAACTGCTGGGCTAAAAGTCTAACAGTCCCTCTTCAAAAGATGATCAAAATATTTGTCTTTTTTTTTTTTTTTTGACAGGCAGAGTGGACAGTGAGAGAGAGAGAGAGAGAGTGAAAGAGAAAGGTCTTCCTTTTTGCCGTTGGTTCACCCTCCAATGGCCGCCGAGGCCAGTGCGCTGATCCGATGGCAGGAGCCAGGTGCTTCCTCCTGGTCTCCCATGGGGTGCAGGGCCCAAGCATCTGGGCCATCCTCCACTGAACTCCTGGGCCACAGCAGAGAGCTGGCCTGGAAGAGGGGCAACCAGGACAGAATCCGGCACCCCGACTGGGACTAGAACCTGGTGTGCCGGTGCCACAAGGCAGAGGATTAGCATAGTGAGCTGAGGTGCCGGCCTAGTATTTGTCTTAATAGCAAGAACTAAAGAATAGAACATTACCTAAATATAGAAGGTTAGAATGTTTTATCACATGTATTGAAGTAAATAAACAATATGTAAGAGTACATATGACTTAAAAGAAATTCTGAATGTTTATATTAATTATCTTTTCAGGTTCATATGTGGTACTTTTCCTATTAAAATTGCTTTCTTTCATTTTATATTCAATAAAAGATCATTATTTTCTATGTGGGAGCAAAAGATACACATACACACACACACATACTCACACTCACTCACTTTCTAATGCAATAATTTTAGTAGCTATGTTAGAAGAAATAACATAAACAGAAACTGGTTGTTTTCAAATGTACCTATCCCTCATGCAAAAACCTAATTTTCTGTAACATTTTCAGAATACTGTATGCAGAAGTATATGATGCATGTTTCTGGGGAAACAAGTTAATATTAAAAGTTACAGATGAATAAACCTAACCATGAGGATGTGAAAGCTATTGCTTGCACATGTTTCTTACAAGAATTCTGTTTGATATTTTGTACTTTAGGGATATATGCATCATATTATTATGTTATATTTAGAGTTAAGAAAATGCCAGTGGTCTATAGAATAAAATGTATTAGGGAAAAATGGTAATAAATAAGATCATTGGCATTTGAGTCGGGACTGAGTGATGGAGTGATGCACTGACATGACAGATCACTAATTCAGGAAAGAAGAGAGAATTTTAGTTTAGGCAGCATCAACCAAGAGGTTGCCCGTAGAGATTGAGCCTAAATTTTCCAATTCTGATTAACCTCAACTGTGAAAGGAAAAGGTTGATTTATTTCTAGGATTCCATTTAGCTTAAATCTATTTTGAGACTGCTTTGACATGTCTAAAACGGTTTTGAATTACCAATTGGAATCTGTGTATCTCGTGACAAATTCAAAACATTTTATATATAGGCACTTGAAAAGTAGTTACAGTTTGAATCGTGTTCCATGGTACTTTATAAAATATCCAGCTGGAGCCGGCACTGTGGCATAGCCGGCTGGTTCAAATCCCTGCTGTTCCACTTTCGATCTAGCTCCCTGCTGTGGCCTGAGAAAGCAGTGGACGATGGCCCAAGTATTTGGGCCCCTGCACCCTTGTTGGGAGACCTGGAAGAAGCTGCTCGCTCCTGGCTTCAGATTGACACAGCTCTGGCCGTTGTGGCCATTTTGGGAGTGAACCAGTGGATGAAGACCTCTCTCTTTCTCTTTCTCTCTCTGCCTTTGCCTCACTGTAACTCTCTTAAATAATTAAATAAATCTTTAAAAAAATCTAATCAGTATTTTCAGCATCTGCGGATATTAATACCTAACAATATCACTCTTAGATATAGAATCATGTCTATTGTACACCAAAGTACATTCTAAGACAGTTTTACTGATTCTTGTTTTGAAAGAAAAAAAAAGCAGCAGTATTTCTGAAATAGCTAGCTCACATTGCTTCCTAGTCACACTAAGGTTATAAGATGCTCCCAGTTATTTTTGGCCAAGTACCTATAGAGGCCTCTTTTTGAGTCAGTAGTATACGTATATTTAGGGAAGCACCATCTCATGTTTTCTCACAGAGTAGTATCATTAGTAATTTACCACTCTCCCAATTTAAAACAGAAGCATATAGGGGCTACGAAATCAGTTGCCCCAAGTCATAGAACCTGGATCTCTCTCTCTCTCTCTCTTCTCTCTCTTCTCTCTCTTCTCTCTTCTCTCTCTCAAAGCTCAGGACTTATTGAGCAGAGGGTTCAAAAATGACTCATTTTAAGCATGAACAATTAGAAAGATGATCATGTAATAAACAAGGATGATGAATACCAGGTTTCAAATGGAACATAATTTTTTTTTTCTGTTAAATCTGTTGATATAGAGCTTTAGATGGAATGTCTAAGAGAACTCCTATAGGGCATGAAAAATTAAAAAAAAAACTGATTAGGATAAGAGAAGAAATCAATTTACAAGTATAGTTTTCAGACCATTCTTATTTGTAGACTTCAGTAAATCTGGATACAATTGGCAGGTTTTATTGAAGAATAAAATGAAATGAAATACAGCTCTCATCCTTGGTAAATAACTGCTTGTTGATTGCCAATGTGAATAAAATTTATTTTACTGAGCGATCTGTCCCTTAGCTTAAGTACCTGAAAACCTTCATTATGTGCACAGAGCAAGATTGGTTCTATTACTTGAAGCTGGACTTCCATTATTTAAAGCTTATGAGATTGATATATACACTAGAGCAACAAAGTATTAATTTTAATTGACCAAGCCATACTTACCAGGTTGGTTGTATCTGGATGAGAAATACGTATTTCCCTGCAAACCAGTGAATGAGGAAAAACATGTTTTTAAAAATTTAGAGTTTATTCTGGATATTATTAAAACGAGAAAGCTAATCAGACATTCAAAATATTTAAAAATCCCATTTTCATTTCCACAATGCTGTATACTTGCCACAATATACTAAGAGCTCATATCCACTAGCAGGTAGACATTTCCCTAGAGAGTTCCTGAAAATATGCCTTACAGGCGCCTGCATTCAGGTTTTGAATGTTTGTTTGGAGGCTCCAAAAGCGGGGTAGTAGTTTCTCACATGCCATTGACTGAATAGCTTCTCTTTGGCCAAGAAACTCTTATTCTTTAATCTAGAATTTAATTTATTTAGGGTGCAACCTAAATCAGCCAGATCAGGCAACCAGAATCTCCGTCATAAAGTGAATGATGGATGCTGATATCCAGAGAATTCCGTCCAATTTGATTCTTGCTTTTTGTCCTTTATCATAATGCAATATCACTCATCATTGTTATCATCATTGGTAATAAATCTCAATTTCTTATTCTCAATTCTTATTCCACTGTTCATTCTATCATTATATTTTGTAAGTATATGATCTCATCAGTGTGTGTGTGGGGGGTGCAAAGATCGGGAAAAGATAGGCTAATTCTCTTTATTTCCATTTCTCAGATGCTGTCATCTTCCTTTCCTAACCAAAAACTGACCAAGTACTAAGCAAAGCTAATTGATGATACCTAATAATGAATTTATGTAAAACAAATTGCTTAAATCTAATGAGAAAATTACCAGATTTGTTCATATATTTTCATATCTTGTTTGTTAAACAATATTTCAAAAATATGTATTTACTCTCATATTTGTAAGTGCTAGGGAAACCATGGGAGAAAAATAAGAACTGTAAATAAATATATTACAATTGTATTAAAGAGTTCCTGTGTGTAAAGAACAAATGTGAATTAGACAAAAGAAATTACAGTTTGGTCCTCAACTGATCAGATAAGTAACATGGAATGGTAATTTTGGTGGATCAAAAACGAAAAAGAACACCATAATCCAGAATTGGCAGGGAAGACCTAATAGATGAAGAGAATATATTTTCTTGCTATTTCAATTCTAACTAATAGAAATTTTACAAATTATAAGGAATAATTCTTTACAAATTTCTCTCAGTTTCATTGTGTGTATAAGTAATATAATAAGTCTAGTGGTTGTTTCTGTGTATGAAATTAATATTTAAAATAGCTTATATTTATCAATTAAAGTATACTTATAATATTTTATAATTTTTAGTGTAGGCTTTTAAAAATTGTAATTTTGTCATTATACATTATTCTTGAATAAGTATGAGCATTTCAAAAATGAATTTTAAGAGATAGAATTAAATTTTTTTAGATTTATTTATTTGAAAGGCAGAGTTACAGAGAAAGGAGAGAGAGAGAGAGAAAGAGAAATCTTCCATCCGCAGATTCACTCCTAAAATAGCCACAACTGCCGGGGCTGGGCCAGGCTGAATCCAGGAGCCAGGAGATTCATGGGAGTCTCTCAGATGGGTGGCAGGGAACAAGTACTTGGGCTGTCCTTGGTTACTTTGCTGGCAAATTAGCAGGGAGCTGGATCGGAAGTGGAGCAGTGGGACTCAAACTGATGCTCATGTGGAGTCCCAGCATCACAGGCAGTAGCTTAACCTGCTGTACCACAATGCCAGCCCCATAAAATTGGATTTAAACATAAATTACTGATTTCTACTTTTGAAACAAGAATATGGCTACATAGATTATAATAATTTTCTTTATAACTAAATAAGATTATCTCCAATTTTTTATTCATATCTTGTCTTGCATCCCTTCAACCTATGAGTTATGAGGAGTACCAGGAAGAAAATGTATAGCTAGTTTTAGGATACTCTAAGGATTATAGTAAAAAACACTTTCCATGTAAAATTATTGTGCAGGTGGGAAAAAGGAATTCATTTCTGTTCATTATTGCATCATTTTTTAAAAATTTACTACATAGGTTGTAGAAATAAGCTATAAAACTTTACACATTTGCAATTGTTAAAATGTTTTATTAAGACATATATTTGGCATGCTGCCCTCATTTTACTTTAGTCACTGAAACTGTTGCCTGAGAGAGCAGTCTGCTTCTCCAACTAGGATTACTTTCTAGTCGTTTCCTGAAAAGTGATGGAGGGACATTGCCCCCAGCAGGGAAAAGAGAGAATAGATACAGAGATAGATACAGAGACTTAGTTTAGCAATTCATCTAAAGAGGTAATGAATATGAGCATATGAACCTGCACACATTGAGAAGAAATAACTTTAAGAATATGCATGGAGTATCATAAGCTAGTGAGTTCTATTCTCAATGTTTATATATTTTCAGACAAAAAAAATCTTAAAAATCACTGTAGACAATACTAAAAAATCAAATGAATTTAAAATTATTTTAAATAGTTCATAGATGACATTTATGCCCAAAACTGTTTCATAGCACTGTTTTATAGCAATTAAAAATAACATAAACTTGTTCTATATTGTGACATATCAGAACTGGGTACAAGCTCTTAACAGCTCTTACAGTCATTTTTGGCCTCTAAATCCTATGACATTGTACTGAAACATTGTGGCACAATTACACTGGGAAATTCAGAATTTATGATGCATTGCATAATTTATTGCCACATTTCGGGCTGACTTTTTAGAATTTTTTAACTTACAGAAGGGGTGAACATTTTGAGGCATTTTCAGATACAGGCTCCCAAAGTTATTCTTTTTCTCTCTCTGGCCTGCTCTTCTCCTCTCTGTCTAAAATTGAGAACTTTTGAACACCTCAGTGTCTGTGACGAGATTGAATTTATGTATGGTTGACATTTAAAATAAAATGTTATTGCAGGAAATGTCAGAAAGTGTAGAAGTTAAGTCATCTGTTAGAGGAACTTAATATACTTTATAACCTTGTAATTTTTATCAGATTTAAAAGATTTATTCTGTCATAAATAAATGATGTTATCCACAAACTTGAACTTTCTCTTGGAGTAAATAATAGTGACTGAAGAAAATAAATTGAAAGGTAAAGAATTTAAATAGTCTCTTTAAATACTCCAGGACTGATAATATGACTATTACTTTAGTTATAAAGTTTTTAGAAGTTTTAACATGCGGCAACATCTACTTTGATTTAGAATAACTAAATCGTCTACATATCTTCTAGTGGAATAAAAAATACGTATGTGATGAAAACACTTTCTTTTGCTAGAAATTCATTTTTGTTCTCCTATACTTGAGTTGTGTAAAATAGTACACTGAAAAGGAGCACTTTTGAATTACTCTGGACATCCCACATAGAGAAGCTTTGCACTCCTGTCACTGTCCTTAGATAAGGGGAGATGGGACAGACTGCATACCTTCTTTCTCAAATTACTTAAATATCTGGTAGGGAAGATAAAACATATACAGAAAACAAATTTCTCTACGAGTCATCGAAAATAACATATAAAATACTAACTATATGATGATTAAGTACACTGAAAATAGATCATGGTAAAAATTAAGAATAGGAATCCGAGAAGGAGGGGAAGGAAGGGCTGAGAGGTAGAAATCCCACTATGTTCCTAAATCTGTATATATGAAATATATGAAGTTTGTATAACTTAAATAAAATTAAATGAAAATAAACTAAAATAAATAAAATTAAACAAAAAATTGCATGTGAATCAACAGTTATCTCGGAATAAAATATTTTAAAGTTAAAACTAAATTGAGATTAAAAAATATTACAGGCAATGCCTAGAAACCAAAGAAATAATTGAAAAACAGGATTTAAGTTTATAAACCTTGCAAATTATGATTATTTTTTCGAATTTGTTGTCATACATTTTGTAAAGGAGATTGTACATGGTTCCTTTATTGACTCAGATATTGAAGGGGTAATAAGAATAACTTTGACTTTAAAATTCAGTGGATGATTTTGAAATGGTTTTGAGTAATAACACTATTTAAACGTTAAGTAATTCTTTAAATGGCATTTATTACTCTTTTATATTTTCTATAAATGAAGATAAACTTACCTTAAATTTGTCAAGATTTATATTAGAAGGCTATACACATGTGTCCATCCATTTGCAGTAAATCCCATGAAGACTGGTGCAAGGACTGCAAGACAATAAGTCTGTTGTTAGGTCAGCTTATACTTTACGCTGCTATGCATCTCCCCACTGCCACTCAGCTTCTGTGATATCGCTGGCATGAAAACAGAGACTCCTGGTTCAACGTACTTTGGAGCTTTGAGTTTTGTAGCAAATTAATGGACCTCTCAGTACCTTCATTTCCTCAGATTCTTACCTAGAGTTAATTCTAAATAATGGAAATTATTATAATTCTCTGAATGAACAGTTTTGACAACCTTCTAGCTAGGGATGGAAAGACTGTGTGAGGGGCCAACAACACAGAAGCCCTTAACATGAAGGTGCTTCAAAAAGTTATGGGAAATGAAATTGAAAGGCAAGTTTATCTTAGAGCAAAACATATTTGAATTTCATGCATAGTTTCTATTATGTGTATTTTCCATAAACTTTTTAGAGATCCCTAATATGCATGGATACCAAAATAATTTGTGCTGGAATAAACTGATTTTTTAACTCAAGTTTCTACCATCTTTTCAAGTATCATCTTATGTTTTGGAGCAGATAGCAAAGGCTATTTTTCAGTCACTGCCCAATTAGTTTATAGGAATTATGCAATCAACTTTATTCCTGAGAGAGAGAGAAACTGCTAGCTGGTACTTCCCAGCAGCTGGTTCACTCCCAGGTGCCAACAACCGCTAGGCGGGGCTAGTTTAAAACTAGAAGCAAGGATGTCAATCCAGGTTTTCTACATGGGTGGCTGAGCCCAATTACTTGAGCCATCACCTGTGCCTCACAAGGCTTGCTCTGGCAGCAAGGTGAGTAAGAGGACAGAACTGAGAATTGAATGAACCCAGACACTCCAATGTGGGACATGGGAACCTTAATTGCCAGACATAATGTCGGTTCCAAGATGTTTTTAAAATGAAATTTCAAAATTTATTTTGGCGCTACATAACACCTTACCAAAAGTACTATGTTGGTGTTTTTTATTTAATTATGTATTTGAAAGTCAGAGTTACAGAGAGAGAGGGATAGACAGAGAGCGAACTTCCATCTACTGATTCACTCCCCAGATGGCCTCAATGTCTGGGACTAAGTCAGGACAAAGCCAGGAGCCAGGAGCTTCACTGGGTCTTCCCAAACACTTGGGGCATTTCCTGCTGCCTTTCCCAGGCTATTAGTAGGGAGTTGGATTGGAAATGGAGCAACTGGGACTTGAACCTGAGCCCATATGGGATGCCTGCATCACAGGTGGTAGCTTTACCCTCTAAGCCACAACGCCAGCCCCCAAAAGTAACATATTCTTGTACCTCATAGGGCAGCAGTTTTAGGTATGTGTTAAGAAGGAAAAAAGAGGGAAAATAAGTTTTGTGAGTCATCATTCAACAATATTGCACATACTTAATTAAAGGTGAAATTTCCCTTGGCAGTGATACATTTGTGGGGAAGAGAACTTTGCCCCTAATGATTGAAGAATGTTTGAATTAGGATACCACAGCAACCGCCTGTGAAATCTTAAAGTGTCCAAATAAATTTCTAATTATAGAAAGAGTCTCATTAAATAGTGAACATGTATAATTACCGGAAGGTTTTCACTTAATTAGAATCTCATCAGAGCTTCCATCTGCATCGAGATTTTGATAATAGAGGTCAGGACCTTTTGGGGTTGTTGGGGAAAAGTAGGTCAAAATATGAAGGAGTTGTAGATTTGTCATGAAGCTTTTGGCATAAATAATTTTTATTGAGTTCTGGAAAAATTAGAGGGAGAATAAGTGTGGTTGTAAAATGCAGAGGGTGGTGTCAGCATGATCCACATTGAGGATACCTGCCAGTGATTATGCTCTTAGCATTACACCTGTGGAATTGTACATAGTTCCAGGTAAGAGAAATTGCAGTAGTGAAAGGAAGCAAAAATGTTGAACTCACAAGCCACAAAGTTGCCATTTAGTGCAGGATTACATATATGGAATCAGTTATTCTTCTCATAAACTTTAGATAGTAATTCCCCAGGAAACCATGAAACAATTTGAGAAGAAAGCATCCATTGAATGGTATAAGTTTATACTGCATGCTAATTATGGCAATGCACACAGATCTAATTATTACACCATGGGCAATAGACAGCTGTATTTGACGCTCACTTGCTTTTATATATAATGACAAAATAACCTTCAGAAATATCCTGCTCCATACTTTGATAACATTTTAAAGATGTTATCTAGATGGCTTCCTTAAGGCACAGTTTCAACAAAGATAATTAACTAAATGTTAATTCTAGAAGAGAGAAAAGCCTGGTTACATACCAGGGATTCTTCTGGTCAATGGGAATACAGTGCAGTATAAGCTGGAGTCCTTACCTCAAGGAGGTCGACGACACATGACTAAGTAATTAGTACTCCACATTATAAATTATAAAGCAATGTAGAAGACTGTGGAAAGAGAGTCATCACTTAGCTGTGCCAAGTACACAAGAATGGAGAATTTGTTTCTGAAGCTCAGTATTTTCCAGACCCAATGCCTTCTGCATCAAATGGGTGTATGCACTCCATATCTTGATACTTGGTAGCCCAATATGATGAAGTCATCCCATACAATTGAGAAGAAATAGTTAAAACTATTCACTACTACATATAATTAACTTGCATGGACACACATTCATTTCCTATGAATAATGAAGAACTCTATAAAGGCCTTTAATCACTCTTTATCTTTGTGAAACATACTGGTAAATAGTATTAATTCAAATCAATAAGTACTTATTCAGTGAGCAGTTTGTTCAAAGCACTACACTCATCTCTGTAGAGAAACAGAACATGAAGATGTAGTCCTTGCCCTGAAGGAATTTAATATTGAATAAGGAAATAAACATGTAAATAATGAATCTGAACATAATAAAATATGTTAAGTGCTAAATCAAGGTGTAACTAACCAGCCGTGGTAGAATAAAATGTGCCCTGTGTTCTCATCTCACTGGCTACTTAATTGTTTAGGATCCTGTCTTTCTAGGTTGACTTGATTCAGTGGGCTACCAATTGTCCTCTCTTACTTTCTTCAGTTTAATTCTCTTCACACTGGACAACTCTTAGAGCAGACATATAATTTACTGTCCACACAAAGACAAATCTGAGAAAGAAGTAGGGCAACTAATAATTAAGCTAATTCAATGTACATGCATCAGAACTGTCCCAGGCAAATAAGAATGAAAGGTGATCCTATGCATACCCCATCCTACTAATGCTTAGGTGAATATGATGCAGCCTGGCTATGATGCACGCTTCCTAAAAACCACTCACTAATGCTCCCTGCCTAGGATGATGAAATCCAGGTCTTTCACTGTGGCAAAAAAAAAAAAAAACATGACCTAAATGAAAGATCTCCGTGAGTGAGATCTCAGCGGAAAGAGGGGGCCATCAAAGAAGGAAGTACCTTTCTCTGAAGGGAGGAGAACTTCTTCTTTGGTTGTGGCCTTGTCTAAATAAGGTCAGAGTTTGTGAACTTAAGAGGCTTCCATAGCGTGGGCAGCTCATGACAAGAGCCTCGGGTGATCACTGACATCATAAATAAGAGTGTAAATTGTTAAATCAACAACAGGAGTCACTGTGCACTTGCTCCCCATGTAGAACCTCTGTTCTTAATGTGTTGTACTATGAGAATTAATGGTAAAACCAATCTTCTAATAGTACTTTATACTTCGTATGTCTGTGTGGGTGCAAACTGTTGAAATCTTTACTCAGTATAGAGTTGACCTTCTGTGTATAAAGATAATTAAAAATGAATCTTAAGAATGGGAGGGGAGAGAGAGTAGGAGATGGATGGTTTGCAGGTGGGAGCGTGGTTTTGGGGGGAAGAACCACTATAATCCAAAAGTTGTGCTTTTGAAATTTATATTTATTAAGTAAAAGTTTTCTATTAAAAAATCCAGGTCTTTGTCTTGTACATAAAAATATTTTCATGATTCTTTGCTTCCTGCTTAGACAGAGTGTCTGCTCATCACCTCCAACCTCATAGGCTGACCATTATAAATCTCCTGTTTCCTTCTAATTTCTCCATTTGTAATTATGTGTTTGGAA
Organism: Sylvilagus floridanus; assembly: GCA_949820135.1. Taxonomy (NCBI): domain Eukaryota; kingdom Metazoa; phylum Chordata; class Mammalia; order Lagomorpha; family Leporidae; genus Sylvilagus; species Sylvilagus floridanus. The sequence goes on from OX463242.1 coordinate 59,706,311, forward strand.
GTTCTTTTAGGAGGGTAGTGAATTTTTCAGGTATATATTTGTAATTCCTCTTAGATTAAAAGATCCTTTAGCGGGGGCTGGTGCTGTGGCACACTGGGTTAATGCCATCCCATATGGGTGCCGGTTCTAGACCTGGCTGCTCCACTTCCAATCCAGCTATCTGCTAAGGCCTGGGAAAGTAGTGGAAGATGGCCCAAGTCCTTGGGCCATTGCACCCACGTTGGGGACCTGGAGGAAGCTCTTGGCTCCTGGATTTGGATTAGCACAGCTTGGCTGTTGCGGCCAATTTGGAAGTGAACCAACAGATGGAAGACCTCTCTCTCTCTCTCTCTCTCTCTCTCTCCTCTCTGTGCCTCTCCTCTCTCCTTGTAACTCTGACTTGCAAATAAATAAATAAATCTCAAAAAAAGTTCCTTTAGGGAAGGAATATTTTCCATCCTTCCACTGTGTTCAGTGATGAACACAATGCTTGACACATTAATATGTATTTAGTTTTTATTTTTGGACAGATAAAAAACCAAGTTAATATATACTTGTTTTATGGTATAGGTTGAAAGAGAAAGGTAATACTCAAGATCTCATGGATAGAGAAGTAGAAAGTAGAATCATGGTTGCCAGGAGCTGTGGGGGTCACCAAGGGTTTTAAGATGTGCTAAATAAAACGGGGCAGCATTGTGGCGCAGCAACTTAAGCCCCATCAGAGTGCCTAGTTGGGGTCCTTGCTGCACTGTGATTCTCATCTATCTTCCTGCTCATATGCCTGGGAGGATAGCATAAGTACTTGGGGTTTCTACCACCCATGGAAGAAACTCAGTTTCCAGCTTCTGGCCTCTGACTGGCCCAGTCCCAGCTGTTGCCAACATTAGGGAGTGTGTGGGAGTAAATCTACAGACAAAATAGATTCCTCCCCACTCCTCTGTGTGTGTGTGAGTGTGTGTGTGTTTGCCTTTCCAATAAATAAATAAATATTTAAGAAATTTTTTTATTGAATGATGGAATTCAAACTGGGCTTAAAGGAAGGTGCTTTATTGCAAAAAAAGAGAAAAGGGACATTTTAGGGAGCGGAATGATTGAAAGCATAGGCTAGAAGAATGATTTGCTTTTCAGGAATATTTTCAAAATGAAGTAAGTTTTGAATACATTGGTAAAAAGTAGGAGGTTCTGAAAAATGGTGTGAGTCTATGAATGCAAAACAAGTGGCATTTATCTCTGTTCCAGGATTATTGCAGGTGCAAATTGAGAAACGATCTAAAATGTCTCAAAATTTCACAACTTTTATCTTGATTCTAAAGAGAAATTATTTTGTAAGGATGTGCACAATGGAAGGTAAATAGGTCCAGTCAGCCTCTGAAGCTGCAAATGCTGGGAATACCAAAGGTTGCTCAGTCATGAAGAGCAAGCCAAGAAGGAAGTGAATTAATGGCTTCCCGCTGTCCTCTGTTCATCTACCTCATGCTTCTCATGCATTAATCAAAACTCTTTAAAAGATCAAACTACATAACATCCAATTGAATCTTGCTTGTACCAAAAGGATTTATGCCATATTCAGCATAGCTAGAATCATAGATTTAAAAATAACTGTTACTCTCAGTTTCTTTCCTTCTTGACTCTTTTACCTGCTGGTCTCACTCTTGGGGAGACTTTCTCTGCATAACTTCCATAGATTCTGATCTACCAAGACAGTCATTCCATTCCACATATTGAACCAAAGTCTTGGGCTTAATTCTTATCGATCTAAATTGGGCGACACTCCTTTCTTCCAATCAATCACTGTAGTTAGATCTATGTAATCTTCAAATTGACCAACTCTAAATCACATAAGCATATCAGAACAGGAGAGAGCCCAAGCTCCACCCAAGGGACTTGTTCTCATTCTGTACAAACATGGATACTTCAGATACTGATGGATGCAGGGCCGAGCCTTGAAAGCTATGAATATCCACCACATCTTATCACCTGCCCCCCTCTTCAGCCTAGTGACAAACTAAACTTCCCTTGTTTAGATACTTTTTAAAGATTTATTTATTTATTTGAAAGTCAGAGTTACACAGAAAGAAAGAGATGCAGAGAGAGAAAGAAAAAGAGGTCTTCCATCCGTTGGTTCACTCCCCAATTGGGTGGAGCTGCACCGATCTGAAGCCAGGAGCCAGGAGCATCCTCAGGGTCTCCTACATAGGTGCAGGGGCCCAAGACCTTGGGCCATCATCTATTGCTTTCCCAAGGCCATAGCAGAGAGCTGGATCAGAAATGGAGCAGCCAGGTCTGAAACTGACATCCATACGGGATGCTGGCACTCCGGCGACAGTCTTACCCGCTATACCACAGCACTGGCCCCTAAATATTTTAACATCTTACCTATCAGGACCTCTCAGTGAGACATTATGATAAAACTATTTGACATTCTTTTCTACTCCTGACAACTCAAAGATGATGAATCTCTAGAGAAGAAATCATTTCTAAATTAATTTCAAATTTCATTTCTGATGACTGATTTTTAAAAAAATCAAAATATTACTTTCTCAGGTTCATTTACTACTAATAAATAATTTTGTGTGTAGGAATATACAAAAATGGATTATTGGGTCTGAAAGAAAGTTCACCCTATGCTGTAGAGTATGAGAAAATCGATTTTGAGATGGATGAAGTTCTTCAAGAAGGTCAGAGCGTGCTCTGTAAATAAGCACATGTGGGGGTAGTGGTAAACATTGACTATTAAATGCAGTTTTTCCTACCCCTGCGTTCTTTGACCAATTTCCCAGCTTCCCAAATCATATCAAAATTTTATGCTGAAATTTACTTACAGGTTGAAACTCATAAATTGCCATTTTTATAGGGCAAGTGTCAGAAATTTCATGGAATTCATCCTAATATACAATTCAACTCCAAATTCTCAACTGAAGTTCTACGTCTGGGATGTCCATAAGTGTTTGCAATTATAAATGTTGAGAAGTGGATGCATTATCTTTCTTCCTGCTAGTTTATCCTGCTTTATTTGGTATAGGGGAGAATGACATCCAAGCTTTTGTAAGACAAGAAATTCTAGAAACATCCTAACTCTATATAAGCTATGTAATTTTGTAGTATTAAACAAAGTTACTTCAAAAAGTTCGTAAGAAAATGGAATTAAAGCATTATTTTCATGCAAAAAAGTGAAATAAATAGCTTCTTAATATTAAATATTTTCCATGAATGTTTTGGAGACTTATTTATGTTAGGAAAAATATGAATTATACAAATGTTGACATTTGTTATTGTTCTGACTCTCCATAGAAATATATTCAATTCTGGTGGAAATAAATGCATTACTTTGTTATTAAACAAAATATTGAGATAGTTTATAGGTAAAGTTATATTAAAACATTGCCAAGATATTTAAAAGAAATACAAATATCAAACTGCCTCTGTGTATGATATGATCGATTTTGTTGCAGGTACAAGCACTTACACAGTTAAATGCAAAAAGGAACTTATGTCTTTCATACATATTCACATATGGTTTTCCACATATGTTTAGATCTGTGTTGATAATTAAACAACAAGTGAAATAAACCCCTTTAAAATGGTCTTTTTGAAAGCCGTAATTATTTCAATGTGTAATAAGATCCATATTTAGTTACTACTACAGGGCTGGTAGTGAAAATTATATTCATGAAGAGGACAAAGACAGTTTTGTTTTCAAAATCAAAGTATTCCTTAGAGAACAGCAATCTAAAATGTGGTTTTATGATTATAGAAGGAACATGTATGCCAGAAATAAAACATGTACTCTGTGTAGTACAAAGATTCTTTTCAAATAAGATTACTTTTTTCAAAGCTCAGCAACAGAGTTTTGATAACTTTTGGCTGCCAATATAAATACCCTTTGCACATTTACCTAGAAATTAAAAAAAAAGAGAGATTCAACTTATAGTATCTTGGAGGTTTAGTTAAATCAATAAATCTCACTGTAGCATGAAAAAATTATGTGCAGGTAAACTTGGAGACTTCAGGAAATTAGCTGTTTCTCACACTGATATCAGAAAGATGTAATCTAAAACAGGATAGACAGCAATGCTCACCTACTTGAACACGATTCAAGACTGAGGATCCTAAATTTCTTTGTGGGCAACCTATGTGTTTTCTTACATTGCATGTTGGGAAAATGGTTCTGAAGCTGGCCAAGTTTTAACTTGAATTCTTTTTATAGCTCTCTATATACATATCATAAGCAAAATGCTTGACTTAAAGATTTATTTATTTTTATATGAAAGGCACAGGGAGAGAGGGAGAAACAGAGAGATCTCTCACTCTCTAAATGGCTGCAACAGCCAGGGCAAGGTCAAGGCAAAGCCAGGGTCCAGGAACTTCATCTTGGGCTCTCACTTAGTGGCAGGAGTCCAAGGACTTGGGCCATCTTCTGCTGCTGTCCCAGGTACATTAGCAGGGAGCTGGATCAGAAGCAGAGCAGCCGGCATTTGAACCAGCATTCTATTATGAGATTCTGATTTTACAAGTGAAGATTTACCCTATTGTGCCACAATGCTAGACTCTGCTTGAACTTTTTATTATTTATTTAAAACGCAGAATTACAGAGAGAGAAGCTGGGGCTTGAACTGGTGCCTATATGGGATGCTTGCATTGCAGGTGGTGGCTTAACCTCCTGCCACAATGTAACTGTCTCCTCTTTGACATTTTTAACCCTTGGCTATCCAGTTTTTAAAATGGAGCAATTATTCTAACCACACAGGATTGAAATGTGCTCTCCCTTAATACAGTACCAGCCGCACACTACACACTCAGTAATGGAACCTAGTACAGTCTTTGGGAAATGTTTGTCCTCGTTTTAACACCCATGATCAGAACTTGGCTGTTTTAGGTTTTTTAGATTTTTATCAAATAAAACCTTTATATGGCATATTTTCATGTTCCTCCTCATCTTTTCTTCCTTTTTTTTTTCTCAACACTAAGAAAGAACAACTCTATGTTTAATGTAGTATAGCTAGTGCGTACTTTTTCCTTTGACCAAAGTTGAGTTCATTTTTCATTAATTCACTCACTCATCTTTTCATTCCTTTAGTAGTATACTCTGAACTCACTTCTTTTGAAATGTATGATACTCAGTGATGTAATTATTTTATCTATTTAGTTAATTATATTTTATTTATATTCATATTTTTTGGACAACCAATTCACCAGTTTGTCCAAGACATTATACATTCTCTAGGTTCCAGAAACCCTGATGGATTTGGACTCATCTTCAAATTATGTTTTGTATCCTAGTAGTTGAGATTCTCCAGAATGAGCAAGATAGTACATGTACTGAGAGAGAGAGTGTGTGTGTTTCAGTTTACGGCATTGGTTTGTGCACTTGTGGAGTAGAATATACAAAGTCTGCAGGGAAAACCAAAAGGCAGGAGACCCAGAAGAAGCTCCTGGCTTCGATCCAGGCCCAGCTCTGGCCATGGCAGCCAGCTGGGGAGTGAACCAGCAGATGGAAGACTTTTATCTCTCTGCCTCTCTGTAACTCTGCCTTTCAAATTAAAAAAAAAAAAAAAAAAAAAAAAAAAAAAAACTTTAAAAAACAAACAAAAAAGAAATCATGCTCTGAAAAAAATACAAATACAAAATGTTTGCTAAAATAATTGTTGAACACAGTAAAGCTTTGAGTGACATTTAAATCCTAACATAGATATTTATATATTGGTTTAGTAGACAAAGAGGTAATTTGGGCATCAGAAAGACTTGAGTTGGAACCTAAACCTTATTATTTACCTGTTACAAAATTAAAATGGTATTTTAGCCTTCTTACCTTAGTTGTATCAAAAGGTATTTTTAGTTACAGAGATGTTTTAATAGCAGCTCTTTTGTTACATTTTTATTAACACAAAGAGAACAGATTTCAAAGGTACACTCTTATGAAGATAATCATACTTCTCTCCCTTCCTCTTTCCTTCCCCCAGTCCCCCTCCTTCTTTCCTTTCTTTGTTTTCCCTAGCTAAATGATCTGTTAAATCATGGAATCTCTCCTGAACTGGCAGCAACAGGAATGGCGATCCTGAGACAGGTGTTTAGTCTAACAGTTAAGATGCACACAACACATATTGGCATCCCTGGGACACAGCTATGACATTTCAAGTGGTTGGGTTCCTGCTACACGTGAGAAAACCAGTCTGATTTCCCATATCCCAGCTTCACCCTCTTCTCTCCCCGGCCACAGTGGGCATTTGGGGAGTAACTCAGTAAATGGGAGTTCTATCTGTCTCTGCCTCTTGGATATTTGTTTTTAAAATTTAGACCAGAAAATAACAGAAATCCATGAATTTTTATTCTATGATCTTGGGTTCTTATGTGTTCATTTATATTTACTTGTTTATATGTAATTGCTGTCAGAAATTTTTAGAGATTTTTCATAAATACTATTTAGCCCATACTCTTTTTCTTTCTTTCCTTTTTTTTTTTTTTTTTTGACAGGCAGAGTTAGAGAGACAGAGAGAAAGGTCTTCCTTTTTTTTTCTCGTTGGTTCACCCCCAAGTGGCCATTATGGCAGGCGCACTACGCCGATCCGAAGCTAGAAGCCAGGTGCTTCCTCCTGGTCTCCCAGACGGGTGCAGGGCCCAAGCACGTGGGCCATACTCCACTGCATTCCTGGGCTATAGCAGAGCTGGACTGGAAGAGGAGCAACCGGGACAGAATCTGCCGCCCTGACCAGGACTAGAAACCAGGGTGCCGGCGCTGTAGACGGAGGATTAGCCTAGTGAGCTGCGGTGCCGGCCTAGCCCATACTCTTTAATATATTAACTCTACTTCTTAAAAAATCTTAGAAGCTGAGTAAAAGAACTCATTTTAATGTATTACTTCTGGTGGCTAGAGTCACTTGATTCCTTTCCTTATTTTTTAGGGGTACTGTGAAAAACAGAGTCAGACGGCCTCGAACATAAGAATGCTCTCATGTTTATATCAGTAATTGGCTTTTTTTCTTTTACTGTAGTCAGGATCAAAAATACTTTTTGTGCTTTTCAGGAACGCTGGCATTTTATTTTATTTTATTTTATTTTTTAAAAGATTTATTTTATTTATTTGGAAGTTGGAGTTAGAGAGGTAGAGACAGACAGAAGGTCTTCCATCTGCTGGTTCACTCCCTAGATGGCCACAATGGCTGGAGCTTTGCCGATCCGAAGCCAGGAGCTTCCTTTGGGCCTCCCATGAGGGTGCAGGGGCCCAAGGATTTGGGCCATCCTCCACTGCTTTCCCAGGCCATAGTAGAGAGCTGGGTCGGAAGTGGAGCAGCCAGGACTAGAACCTGTGCCCACATGGGATACCAGCGTGTCAGGCCAAGGCTTCAACCGGCTATGCCACAGCACTAGCCCCAACAATGGCATTTTTAACATGTGTAGGATGGCCACTTAACTTTGTCAGTAACATGCCACTTACAACTCCTGCATCACAAATCAGAGTGACTGGTTTCAACACCCAGTTCTGGCTCCTGACTGCAACTTCTTTTTAATGCAGACCAGGAGAGGCCATGGTGATGGCTCAAATAATTGGGTTCGTGCAACTCCCTGAGAGACTTGGATCGAGTTTCCAGTTCCTGGCTTCAGCCCAGCCTGGTCCCAAATATTACAAACATTCAGTAGTAAGCCAGTGGTTGGAAGCTCTCGCGCTCTCTGTATCATTCTCTCTCAAATAAATCAATAACATTTGACATTACTAGATGTATCTCAATGTATTGACTACTTGAAAACCTGGAGCCAAATGTGATATCTATACATGCTAATAAAAATAATGTATATACAATATATTATTGTATTATATATTATATGTTTATTTATTATATATATTATATATATATATATATATAAAATCTCTCTCTATACACACACACATGACTACAAAATCCACTACCATAATCATCTTAAACATTTATTGTATATTAGGCAATCTGCAAGTCTTATAATGTATAATTTTCTTTAATTCTCCCTGAAGCCCTATAAAAATAGATTTGATTAAATTATGCTTCACTTTTTTTTTTTAATTCCTGGCTCCTTGTGAAATCCATGTTTTTCTTTTGTACCATTTTAATTAATGCTATTTGTTTGAAGTTTACATAACTTCGTAATGCTTAGATATTTTGTAAACTCTGGCCCACTAGAATGCAGATTTGAGAGGAAAAATATGTCACCTATTTGTTTACTACTGTATCCTCATTATTTAATCCAGGTGCTCAAAACAAGCTTCCTGAATTACTAATTGAGTGTCTCCAAGTGCAAGTATAAGCGGATGTACACATTCACCTCCATGCACAGCCAGTTGAATGACGTTGAATTCTTTAGTGTTCCTTTAAGAACATTGAGACAATGAGCTCTACAGAAGTGTTCCAAGAGTTCATTGTGTAGTTAAAGGCTGGCATACAATAGGAGCACAATAAGGTGAATACAGAAATGTCTGTAATATATTGTCAATGGGAAAACATGGAATAAAAGTAAATATATGTCTACTAAATTATTAAAAGATTGATAGCAGTGTCAGGGATGAAAGAAAATAAGGCAATAATTCTGAAATAGCCATCACAGGAAGAATATAGTGGGGTAGGGTACACATAATTTGTGGTTTTCTAAAAATTTATCAAATTTATAGTTAATAAAACATAATGAAAATGATAAAGTGATGCAGGTATTATTTCACCCAAATTCATAGCATACTTTTGCTTAACATATTATTATACTCATGGTTCTTTGTTTTCATGTTTGTGGATTCTAGACGTTCCATTGATGTTGCACATGCAAATAGGAACCTATTGATACTGCTTTGTTGAAAAAGGCAAGAAAAATAGACTGAGACAAGAATGGAAACAGCTTGTAATTTTTTTTCTGCAAATAATATCTTGAAAATCATACCTGCAAGGCAGGGGTGCCTATGCCTCATAGGAGGAACTATCTCAAAGAAAATATTATATTGGATTAACTGTGATCTTAGTCACTCAGGCATGAGACAACACCTCTTCCCACCACCACCCCCTGCAAGCTCATAATTTAGATGTCCTTTAAAGCAGATCACTGGCCTAACAAGATGCATTCAGCAAGAGGAAAATACATCACTGAGATTGAAAGTCATTTTTATAAAAGAATTAAGATAGTGGAATTCAACCAGACTTGTAAAAACAAGATTTTACAACAGACATTACATTTGAGGGATGGGAGTTGATTTCACGTTAATGTGGATTTGGGTTCATCGTTTGCCAGCAGAATAGGGATTATTTAGTGAACAGTGCCCTCTGTGTGTGCAGTCTCTCATGTGACAGCTTTAGGCTTGCTCAGAAAACAGATGTGGACAAAAGGAAATTCAAACAAATTAGTTTAAATTTGCTAAGCATTTTTATGGAAGAAAAATAAATCTACCAATAAAAGACACACTATAATTAGTCCTTCTAATGGAAAAGTAGGGTCTGATTAAGAATCTCTCGCTAATGCACTCTAGAGTTAGTTATAACCAAATTACTGAAAATGTTCAAAAAGCCTTTCTATTATTACTTGACTTGCTTTGTCTCATTTGTCAAAGGACTTCTGCAACCTTTCTTGCTGAGCAAATGTCCTTTTCACAGCCTCACATTTCTGTGTGGGTCTGAATTCCTCAGTCAGTAGTGCCTGATCACCCAGCAGGCACAATTAAGCAAGTGCATTAGTTCTTCAGTAGATAATAGGAGCTCTTAAGGAGCTTTCTTTAAGAGTCCGCATGGCATATTTCTATATTTTCAAGTCAGCTGGATTCACTGTTTAATAACCCGAACAGCTTGAATAATTTGAAATCACAGAAATCAGAGGAAGACAGAGACAGAGAGAGTGAGAAAGAGAGAGAGAGAAGTTGGCTAACATTCTTCTTTACCTCCTACTATACATTATCCTTTCTGTATATATGAAATAAATGGGAAGATTACATTTAAACACCAGTAGTACAAGCTTATTTATATAATATGAATGTGAATTAACTAAAGATGATTCTCTTTATATGCACAGTTTAGTCTAATCACTCCAAAGTAACTACATTGGTAAGAAATAGGATGAATAAGAGAGAAACAACAAATCAATACTAAAAAAAAAATGTTGGTGATTTTTCCATCATGTTGGCAAACAACATTATAATTGCAATAAGGGGGTAGTTTGAAAAAAATGCTTTACAAATTAATAGAACAATAATGAATTTTCATTTATCCAAGTCCTAGATGTTGAAGGTTAGATATTTTCATCACAGGAATATAGAATACCACAGATAGCGTAAGATCTTCCTCAGTGTTTTGTTTTTGCAATGACTGTTGTTCCACAAACTCACTGCATGATCATCTTTATGTGGGGTGGCAGAGATGTGCATCTTAGCAAGAACCATAGATGATGACTTTATGTATAATACAATTTGGAACTTAGAACACTTGATACGCAAGTTTACCTAGTTATTTGGTTCAATGCAATTAGACATACAGACGTGGCCTAACATGTGAAGGAATGTGAAGTTTGTGGATTCCTGATGTAAACCTGCTTCACAAAAGAAGCAGAAATTAAGATGAATCTTTGTTGCCACACTTTACTTTTTATATACACATATATCAGTACGTACTGTTTGGTTTCCATTTACTCTGGAACACTATATCATACTCTGGAGATACAAAGACAAAAACTACTTAGTCCTTCCAAGTAAGAGCCCAGAGTCTTGCTTGAGAAGCAAGTGAGTAAAAGGAACGTTAAGTGAAAGGAACATTAAGACTTTGTAGAAGGGTGGTAATGAGCACAGTCTGTAGTAGCTGATGGGCATCCAGAAGCACATGATACCCAATTGTAATGTGTACTGAGAGGAAGGAAGGCAGGTGATAGACATATGTGCGGAAGTATAGGTGGGAGCAAGATCTGAAAGAACGTAGCATTTTATATTCTTAACTGTGGATTTTATCCAATAGACAATAAGACAACCCTGGGCCTTCTAAAATAGGAAAGTAAGATGTTTATGTCTGCATTTTAGAAAGGTCATGTAGGTGACTGTGTGGAAGATAGATTAAAGGACTTACTTTATACTAGAAGCAGTGGCCATATATTCTCACCTGCATACTTTGTAGGCATTAGAGTGAATGGATCCTATTTTAAGACTACATGTTTCTAGCATGTGATTTTTCTAATGAAGATTTTCAGAATTTCTTTAAATATACTTCATGTAGATCGGTTAATTATATAAATGGAGCTCAAATGTTTATTGAGATGAATTGAAAAAATACAATTTTGAATGTAAAATGTCACAGATTGCATTTATATTCATATCATTTTTCAATGAAGGTTAAGAAACCAATTCATCAATGTTCATCTCTATAAGGTTATTTTTTAGCTATAATAGAAATAAGGCAAAAGAATAAGACATGAAACAAAGTCAAAGTTAGGTACATGGCCCACATTTCAAGTGTATAGCTATATAACTTCTTTGCAATAGTTTGATAAATTCTGCATTTAACTTAAGCAATTAAAAAAAAGAGTAAAAGTTGCCAGACTTAGGTTCTAGACTCTACATATATGGACAGTAGAAAGTTTCCAGACTTTCTACAGTTCCTGAATCTACATGAGCTTAAGTTGTTCCCATTGATATCAAAGATATATTTAGACCTTCATCTAAGAAAGTTAAGCAGTTAAACATGCCTGCATGTGTTATATGCAAGCATAGTGTTTAGTACCTCAGATTCATAAGTAGAGGTATGAGGTTACCCAGCTATTCAATTTCATTTGGAAGCTGAAATGCTTTCAATTTTAAGTTCAATGTTACAGATAGAAACAATGACACTATGTTTTCTGAATGTATATCAAACATTTAGTTGTGCATATAAGTCTGAAGGAGTTTCTTTTAGTGATCTTTGACAAGAATTATTTTGTGTGAACTATCAGTTGAAAATGTAACACAATAAATCAACACAACATTTTTCCTTCATTATAAAATATTCTATAGATCCCACTTAGTAATCTACATGTATATATATATATATATATATATATATAATCTTTATATTTAGCTTCCCCATTAAAACAGAAAAGGTATATACAACTTGAGTGAATATTTGTGAATGAATGTTTGACCAGATCTATTATCTAATGATTACTGATTAGGAGAGACTGCAAGCAAAGAAATGGTTATCCTTGGCATAAAATATTTCAAAGTTATTAGCTAATATGGCCTGGAAATTCTCCATTTTTTAAAGTAATTCTGATAGGTCTCCTTAAGTCCTTGAATGAAATAAAAACAACAAATGAAAGAAAATATAAAGAAAATTCACCTATAATCCCACAGAGCAGCATAATCCTCTTTCTATGTGTTGTGTTAATTTTTCATTTATCAAATACATATATGCATATGTACATTTTTAAATGTAAGTAGTGGGGCTGGCCCTGTGGTGTAGTGAGTAAAGCCACTGCCTGCAGTGCTAGCATCCCAGTTGGAAGCCAGTTTGAGTCCCGGGCTCCTCTTCTGATCCAGCTCTCTGCTATGGCCTGGGAAAGTAGTGGAAGATGGCCCAAGTGCTTGGGCCCCTGCACCTGTATAGGAGACCTCAAGAAGCTCCTGGCTCCTAACTTCACATCTCAAACCAGCTCTAGCTGTTGCGCCCATTTGGGGAATGAACCAGCAGAAGAAAGATCTCTCTCTCTCTCTGCCCTGCCTCTCTGTAACTCTGCCTTTCAAATGAATAAATAAATCTTTACAAACATAAAAAAAGAAAAATAGAGACTGTAAACTATGCACACTAACCTGCTTTTGTTTATTTAAAAGTATATTTCTGAAACATTTCATGTTTCTGTACAACATATTAAAAAGTGTTGCTGTGGATTTGTTCTGAGAGGAAGAGCGTGGTGGGGGCAAGAGGCGTGGAGTCACCACACAGACACCATGAGCCGGGTGAAAGTGGGCTGCAGACTCGTTTATTTCAGTTGGTACAGCAGCTTATATAGCCAAGGCAGCCAATCGGGTCAAGGGGCAGTTTATGCCCTAACCCATCACTGCCTGTTGCCAGACAGGCTCTGTTGCCAGGTGGGTTCTGAAGCCATTTCTGAGTAACTGATGCTCATTTGCCAGCACCATCTTGGCATGGCCTTCTCATTCCACCACAAAAAATCTTTTCAGTTTCCCATTTTTAGGATCACCAAAGGTAATTTAAGCAATTATCCATTGTGTTCATTAACTTTATTTCTTATAGTTTTTTCCTACATGATACCATAAATCTAGTTGTTAGATTCTTGCATGTGTCCACAATTTCCTTAGAATAAAATCCAAAGGAAAAGTCTGAGTTACAGGATAGTGTGAGTATTTTACTAGTTACTATGCTCATCAGTTACCAGAGGTCATGCACATCCCAACCCTCATTTTTTATTTGTTTGTTTGAAAATCAAAGTTAGAGAGAGACACGCACAGAGAGAAAGGTCTTCCACCTGCTGGTTCACTCTAAGGATGGCTGCAGCAGCCATGGCTGAGCCAGACCAAAGTCAGGAGCCAGGAGGTTTATTTGGATCTCCTATGAGAGTGGCAGGGCCTAAGCACTTAGCCATCTTCTGCTGCTTTCCCAGGGAGCTGGATAAGACGTGAAGTAACCAAGACAGGAACTGGAGCCCATATGGAATGCTGGAGAAATAGTGGGTAGCCTCACCAGCTATGCCACAAAGCAAGCCCCAATCCCTGGTATCCTTGAAAACAATGGATATCTTCAACGCCCTTTCCCAAAGTGTGTTTTGAGGAAACCCTACATATAATGGAAGTTAATTATTATTCTAGAATTTAACATTGAAATGGTCAATAAAGTTTGGGAACTATATTGTGAGTCTTTCTTTTGGTGATTCCTGTTGTACCTTATGATGTTAAAGGCTACACAACGTACTGATAGAAATATAGCAGTGTAAGCTCTGTTAACTCAGGATTTCCTGAATCTCAGTGGTCACAGAATCTTTTATAGATAGAATGCTTAAGAAAGTACGTTAAGACATCAGTGTTCCTTGGAATGCAGTCTCTAAAGCATCAGTTGTCCATTTTGAGGGTATACAATTGCCGTTATGGAACAAGCTGTGCATTTACTACAAAATTTCTATGCTTCTTCTTTGCCACATGGTGTTCAGCACAGTAGTGCCCAGGAGAAATCACATTCTTTTAACTGCCCCCACGAATGTCACCCAAAACAATCCCAACACCTGAGAAGTCCCTTTAATCCCTTGTCCTCAGGTCCCTCTGACACTTCTCATTCCTCAGTTTTAAAGACTTGAGCTGCTAGGTTACTATGATTTTACCCATTTTAATGCATATTGCAAGATAATTTCAATATAAATATAGATGATTCAAAATTATCTAAACATTGCTGCATCTTAATCTTATCTCAGTCGCACACTCATACCCTGATTTGGTTGCTACCAACATTACAAACACTCAGTTGTCTCAAATTTGGGTATGCTACCTCTCAACAGTCACTTCTGCATTCCAATGATGCTTTAACTCTCTGGGAACCCATAATCTTCAATTCTGACACCTTTCACTCTCCCTCTTCTTACCTAACTGATGGCATCTCCTTCCTCCTGATCTGGCTTAAGATTTGACTAGTCGGCGGGCACCACGGCTCAATAGGCTAATCCTCCGCCTGCAGTGTTGGCACACTGGGTTCTAGTCCCGGTCGGGGCACTGGATTCTGTCTTGGTTGCTCCTCTTCCAGCCCAGCTCTCTGCCATGGCCCGGGAATGCAGTGGAGGATGGCCCAAGTCCTTGGGCCCTGCAGCTGCATGGGAGACCAGAAGTTCCTGGCTCCCGGCTACGGATCAGCATGGTGTGCCGGCTGCAGCACACTGGCCACAGCGGCCATTGGGGGTTGAACCAACGGCAAAAGGAAGACCTTTCTCTCTGTCTCTCTCTCACTGTCCACTCTGCCTGTCAAAAAATAAGAAAAATTAAAAATTAAAAAAAAAAAGATTTGACTAGTCATTATCATCACTCTGATGCTTGCAATGTTAACCCCCCCCCCCCCAATCCTTTTGTAGTTCCTGAAACATACTGGGCTGAACCTTAAAGGTTAAGGTTCAACTCTCCCTAAGCCTACCTCCATTCAGTCAACTGAAAGCAATGTGAATTAGATTCTTTGAAATTCAAAATTATTACATTAAATGAACTCTTAGTGCTCTGTAGACTTCAAACTACATGTGCCCATTATGGAATTTACCACACCTTTAGATAACTATGTTTGAGGTACTGGTAAACTCCAACTTCCTCCTTTCCAAATCTCTAAGTTTCTCTGCAATTTCCATTCCTGCTGATAACATTGTGTTCTAATGTATTGAAAAAATGGAAACAATTAGTAGTTCTTCTCACCATGTTCATCCATGTGTAAGCACATATTTTAAGTTACTACCATGTCTCCAGCATATTTTACAAGAGTCTTCTAACTGATTTCCTCGTTTCTCTCCCTGTCCATTGATTATAGTCATTACTGAAATACAGATGTGTCACTTGGAGCGATAGCGCCCAACTTGAGGACAAAAACTCATACAAATGAAGATAGTGGTATTAAATTTTATATTCATTGGACACATATTTCAGTATTTACCATGTGCTTGGCTGCATTAATGTGGGGCTTCCACATTGGAGATGATTGATAAACAGAAACTTTTCTCTCTTTACACAAGTGAATATTAATCTGAAAATGTAACATTTGTGGAGGATTTATTTCTATTTTTTTTGTTTGCTTTGTCTGGCAAGTATAAGGATACTTCAAAAAGTTTATGGAAATGGAATGTAAAAATTTTGGTGGAAAAAAAATGAGATCCATGTGTGTGAAAGGTCTGTAAAAAGTTCAGGAAAATATTTTTGCAGAAAAATAAACTTATCTATCAAGTCCATTCTCCTTTTTTAAAAAAAGATTTATTTTTTTATTTGAAAGGCAGAGTTGCCAAGAGGCAGGGCGGGGGGAGAGAGAGAGAGAGAGAGAGAGAAAGCCTTTCATCAGCTGATTACTCCCCAAATGGCCTTAATTGCCAGAGCTGGGCTGGGATCCGGAGCCAGGAGCTTCTTCGAGGTCTCCCACATGGGTGCAAGGGCCCAAGGACTTGGGGCATCTTCTACTGCTTTCCCAGGCCATAGCAGAAAACTGGATCAGAAGTGGAGCAGTCAGCACATGATACGGAGCCCATAAGGGATGCTAGCATTGCAGGCAGCAGCTTTACCCACTATGACATAGCACTGACTCCTTTAAGTCCATTTTCATTGAACTTCTTGAAGTGTTTTTGGATGTTAAATAAGAGATTAAGCATAAGCTTAACTTACCCTAGTCTATGCATGAAGTAATTCTTCCAAATGCAGAAGCACCTTTGTGAAACTAAAACCAGCCTCACTGGAAATTGGAGACTATTTCCGGAGAATAGCATATGCATCTCTTTCTCTTGCATAGCACATAGCAGATAGCATTCTACAATTGAGCAATTGTTCCTTGTCCTAATTCAGCAAGAAGAAATTAGGGTCACCTAAGCAGAAGTAGCCTTCTTATTTGTTTAGTTAATGACCCAGAGTCAGAGTTGAGCTGCCAGAAGTTCTACTTCCAGAGTTAGAGGGCAATATGACAGCAACTTGAGAGGTGAGAGCCATGATACCTTGGAGAAAAGCAGCTTGGGCAGGGTTTAAATAAGAAAATAAGATGTTGTATAAATCACAATTTATCTTTGAGATACTAAGTGGAGATTTGTTCAGTTTTCAAAATTAATGTAAAAATGTTAAGTTTATAGGAATTACTATTCCTCTTTCATAAGGTTCATGGCTACAGTTGTTAAAGTATCTACTATTATGGAAAGGATGATGTAGTGTGGATTCCAAATTTTGGCTTGAAGACATCAGGTAAATGTGCAGCTCTGGTGTTGGCCACTAAGCAAGGCAATAACAAATTTTCTTATCAAGTGTGGAAACTGTAGACATATGAGCCCTGGATCCTAAAAAGCTTCTAAACTGATAGATATTGAATGATTCTGTTCCTAATCATATGTCATCCACTATTTCAGTAGCAAATAAATCCATTAACCTATCTATATTGAAACACTTGTTATAACTCAATCTTAGATTTCTTTGGATTCATATGAGAATAACTGCAAGAGGACTATGTTTTCCCACCAAAACATACTTTCTGGATATTCTCTAACCAATATTTAGCAGAGTTCCTGGTTCATAAAGGATAAATATTTAATTTGTGTATCCTGATAAAAATGTGTAACTGCAGTAGTGCTTGAAAATCATTTGAGATGATATACTAACAAGTGCATTGGTATAGCAACTCAATCCTGAAAATAGCACTTTTTTCTTAATTTTTTTTTATTTGACATAATTATAGACAGTGAGAGAGATAGAGACAGAGAGAAAGGTCTTCCTTCCCAAATGGCTGCTATGGCCTACGCTGCGCCGATCCAAAGCCAGGAGTCAGGTGCTTCTTCCTGGTCTCCCATGCAGGGGCAGGAGCCCAAGCACATGGGCCATCCTCCACTGCCCTCCCGGGCCACAGCAGAGAGCTGGACTGGAAGAGGAGCAACCAGGACTAGAACCCGGTGCCCATATGGGATGCTGGTGCCACAGGCGGAGGATTAACCAAATGAGCCATGGTGCCGGCCCCAAAAATAGCACTTTTTAAAGTAGTAGATGGATTACTTCATCTTCAAAAATATCGAGTTTGCAGGATCTCCAAAAGATTCATGGAAAGTAAATTTTTGCTGGGAAACTTAATAAGCAAATGAATTAAAATATTTGAAAAATTGGAAATTATGATTGAGGATAGGGATTTTTTCTTAAATTGTGTAAAGTGGAAACATTTCTTTTCCATTTTGACTGAAATAAGATAATTATAGGTTGAATTTTAGATTTATCTCACCTTACATTATCATTCTTGGCAGAGAGTAGATTTCAGGAAAAACAGACCCTCGAAATCTCAGAGTTCATTGTTTTCTAAGTGTCTACAAAGAGATAGAGATCATGCGGGCCAACATTTGCAGCAATGGTTAAGACACTGGTGGTATTGTGAGTTAACCTTATTAATTATTTTAATATTAGTATCTTGAAGGTCCTTGCCTTCTATTCAGATAAGAATTTTGAATATTGGCTTGAATAAAACAGGTGACATGGTAAGTTTTAGCATTTATTTATTGAGAGAAATCCAGAGGAAGGGGAAGGCTTTATTTAAGAGAGAAAGGAGTCTAGAGGCATAAGCTGGGTCCATACCAGGCAAAGAACAGGCTGGGAGCCACATGGGAGAAATCCACAGGCTAGAACCACGTGGAGCAGTGAGCACTTAGGAGTAGCTGGAGTAGCCACAGGCAGTGTAGCACAGGTAGGAAAGCAGAGGGGGGCACAGGAGAAGATGGGCGGGGCCCAGCATGATCCATGCCTTTCTTCCTGCTTCCAAAAGGGGCGTGGTCACTCAGTGGGCATATACAGGTAAGGTTAGGTAGGGGCGTGAGATCACACAGGGGACAGGGAGGGGGCGTTGTCTCCAGCTCATGAATCTAATTAATCCCATCTGCCTGCTCATATCAGATGGGACATGCATGTCCCACATTAGACTACCTGGGTTTCAGTCCTGGCTCTGCTCCTGACTCCAGGTTCACGTTGCTGCATGTTCTCGGATGTCTCTAGTATTTGAGTTCCTGCCACTGACAAGGGAGACCTGGATTCAGTTTCAGGTTCCAAACATTTGGGAAATTAAACCAATGGATGGCAACTCTGTCTGTCTCGATCACTCTACCTGCCTCTCAAACTAAATAAATAAATGTTTTTAAAAATCGGTGTAAATCTTGAAAGAAATATTTTACCAGCAATATTATAAGTACGTCAGATTGTGTTTCTTATGTATATATCTGTAAGAATTTGTGAATGATATTTTTATTTTCTCTTTGTTTATTGATTCAACTTATTTTTTATTTTATTTTCTCATAAATAAGGACAAATTTTTTTTTTTGAGAAAATACGACAGATTTTCTTTGGAGAGTTAGAGAATGAACTTACAGCTATGTTGGAGTACCATTTGTTTTAACATAAATGGGACTCATAGGTGACAAAAAATTAAGTTCACCATAATATGGTCTTGCTATATTATATAAATAAGCATAAAGGAAATATATTTCCCGGTGGGATTTTTTTCAAAGAGGAAGCTTTAAAAAAGTTAATATAAGAGAGTCTTATTCCAGAGAAATTTAATCAGAAGTCTCATTATATTTGTATGGAATTTAAAAGAAAATGAAAGGATAACATGGTAGGTGCATATATTATTTACTGCAAATCCTAGATTAGTTTAGAAGAACCTTATTCTTGATAAACCCTCCAGCTAGTCTTTGCCCCAGGTAGCAAAATTTATTGGAGAGGAACATGATTTTCTTAAAACTCTGTCATTTAATTTATTTGTGTTAAACTATGCTGTGTAATTTAAATCCTGCAGTTAATATATTCCCAAGTATTTGATTCCTTGGAGGTTCTCTATAAAAGGAAGGAATTATAGTTGGTGAGATAACCTGAATTATTTCGTTTAGAACTGAAACGTTTATTAAAAGCTCAGAATATATTTTCCTTTTAAAATATTTGTGTGGAAAATTGTAACACATAAGTCACAGCTTTTAAAAATATTTGTTTTCTTTTTTAAGAAACCATGTACTTTCTGTAATCATATAAAGTATTGTACAGTGGTTAAAAGTTCATGATCTGGAATCAAGTAACTGAATTCCAATGCAAGGTGTTTCACACAGGTAAAGTATCAACTTTTCTTTATTGATACCTGCTTCATAAGGTCAGTGAGAAATTTAAATGACTGCAGTAATGTGCTCAGACCCATATATCTTTAGAACTCAGTGAGTGACCATCCTTGAGATGTCTCTAAGTGCAAATGAAGCAGGAGACACAAAGACATCTTTCATGAATTTACAGTCTAAGAAGGGATGAATTCATTCAACAAAAGGTTACAATGTGTCTCCTCTGTAGCAAGCATGAGAACACAAAGTGTGATAAAGTAAGACCCTGGAACTGAAAGGTGGGAGAATTTGTGGATGATGACAATCCAGGGAAATGAGATCGAAGGCTGAGGTTTGTGCAAAATTGGATGGTAACAGAATTCAGAAGTAATTCTGCCATCTTAGCAAAAACAATAGAAAGGAGATCTGCATGAGCTGAATCTTAAAAGATTTTTAGAGATCTGCCAGGTGGACAAGAGGAAGCTGAGTGAAGAGAGAATAGCAGCAATGAAAACCGAGATAATCTGGGGTCAAGGATCTACTGATAATTTAATGAGTCAGGGTCTGTGGGGTTCTAGTAGGACCAGACACTGGAAAATGAGTTGTGAGGGCCATGGTTTGGAAGCTGAGGGGCATTAAGCTAATGCATTAGGCACCAGGAAATTAATGAAAAATTTCCCATGTAACAAGTGGTGAGATAAGTTTTTTGTTAAAAATACATCTAACTGCAGTGTGAAGATGGGATTTAAAGGATGGGAGGATGGGAGGTAATATGCCAATTAGGAACCCATTGTTTCAGTCTAATTTATAAAGCCTATTCTGAGAAGGAAACATGCGTACTAATTATTTACTAAGTTCTAAACACAATCTTTGGTCCCTTTCAAACATTGTCTCATTCACTCCTCACCAAGATCCTACAAAGTAGGTGTTGCTC
This sequence comes from Sylvilagus floridanus, assembly GCA_949820135.1. Taxonomy (NCBI): domain Eukaryota; kingdom Metazoa; phylum Chordata; class Mammalia; order Lagomorpha; family Leporidae; genus Sylvilagus; species Sylvilagus floridanus. Next base: position 59,726,958 of record OX463242.1, read on the forward strand.
TCCAGTTATGGTGATTGAAATAAGACAAGACTGAAGCTCAGAGAATGTCAGCAGCTGGATCAGGATCATATAGCAACAGTTTGGAGACAGATTTGGAATCGTGGTCAGTCTGAGTCCCAGCATCTTGCTCTTTCCACTACATCACTTGCCTCCCTCACTATCATAATAGGATGAGAGAACCAAAAAATGAGTTTAAAATATATTTTGAGTTTGATTTTGTTAAATTCAGTGGCAATGTTAGTATTGTTATTGAACATGTGGATCAGAAATAGGAAAGAGATCTGTAACATCAGCTTCAAAACATATTGAAACTAAGAGTGCAAAACATTGAAAGGAGTAGGGAAGAGAAAATGTTTAAAATATCCACATTCAAGGGTTTGTAGAAAGAGTTTAGTAAAGGAGATGCCAAGAGAAAAACAGGACAGCTGTGTTCTTATAGAAGCCAAGAATTACAGAATGATGTGGTCACATGATGTTATACAGACCAAAAGGTTTGCCATGATAACGAATGAAAACTGCCCATGACATGTTAACAACGGAGAAATGATAGAGTTGTTCATTGAACAGTGTGAGGTGGTGGCCAGAAAGAACACTAGACTCTAGTGTAGGCATGAAAGAATAGATCCTGGTCCTATTTCAACAGCTCTAGCTGTCAAAAGGATAAAAGGAACAACTTAACCGAGAGAGCTGGTGTGTGCTGTGGCATTTCTTGAGTCTTTAATATTTTGTTGCATTCACTTTACATGTAGACAGTATATACATACACACATAAGCTATTTTTCTTGAAAGCAGAGATACTAATATCACAAAGTAAGGGGTTCATTAATGATGATAATGTATGGGAAACGGGTACATTGTCATGCACATGGTATAATTCAGGGAAGCAATACTTATAACAATATACCAAATGATATGACATCCATACAATTTAAAAAACATGGTGCTTGTCTTTCTGGGTCTGGCTTATTTCATTTCCTTAAAATATGATGCATGAGCAAAAGTAAAGAAGCAACACAGGGACACTCCTCTATGAAAGAAAGAGAAGAGGGTAAGGTTCCTTAGTAGTTTGAGTATAGAGAGATTTTGATGATGTTTTTGTCTCCACTAGCCTTTATTTTCTCTGAAATATTAAATAAGCCTAAGTCATCATAAGAATGAAGCTTTAAAGGGTAATTTAGAGGCTTGACAAAGGGACAAGATACAGCGCTTGATAAAGGGATAATTTTAAGATAGCTTGTAGAAAATGATGAACTTGTGGTTATAACTTTAAGAATCTTCCTGTCCAATGTCACAGAGCTTATAATGAGTATAATTCTGAACCCATTACAGAACCTAAATCCTTAATTCCACTAAGAGAGCTAGAATATTTAAGTAAGAGAATGCTTTAAAAAGATTCATGAGGAATTGAAATGTATTTATTTTAGTACACAAAATTTTGAAACTCATAGTTCTTTCATAATACACAGTTCCACAAACTTTTTGAAGTTCTCTTGTATTTGTAAACAAGAAATTCTACTCAATTTTGAATTGTATAAGTACCAAAAAGCATTTTAAATGGTTCTGGGGTTCAAAGAATAAAGAAAGCATATCTAAAGTTAGTGGCTAACTGATGCAGTTAAAGACATAAGTGTGCTTCTAGGATCTAATAATAATAAGCACAGACAGGTAAATATTGCCCACTGCATTGCCCATTCTATACAATTCTGATTATATCCTTTGCAGTGTAATAATTCTTTGACTTCAGAATAGGAAAGGAATATGATGTATTTGGAAAAGGCTCAGAAGGAATCCATAAGTGAATATAAGCTTGTGTGTCAAAGTCTTTTATATATGTATAATGATTTGCTGTGCAGGTCCACAGAAAATATAAGTAAATAGGTTTAAATTTATGCAGAGGGACTTAGATTTAACATAAGAGACAATTTTTCAATTAGCTGTTTTGAATGCATGATACTTTTGTTTTGAAGAAATCTCTGGAAAAATTCTGGGTCTCTTTAGGGAGGCAATAATTGTGGTAGTTAGGAATAGTTCTACTATTTGCTCTTTAACAATTTCTTAAAAATTCTGTGTTTCTCTGTTTTATTTGAAAATGAGAAAAGAGTATTTAATAATTTTCTAGAACTAAATAAGCTGAATTATTTACTGTGCAGAGCGTAATATTTGGCCAACATCATCTAATGTAAGTGATTCCTCCCTATTCTTATTATTACTATTATATGCTAAATATGTATTTTTTAATAAATCTTCCTTTATACATATAACAACCATTTAATTAGTGCTCAGAGATAATAAATATGCCCACTTTTAGGATAAGAATTTTTATCTTATAGATATATTCTCCAACATTGATGATATGATTGATAAACCAATTAGTCTTTAAGAAGATTTGAATTTAAGTGTGAAAAAATATATTCACTGAAAGCAAATGGATGATTTTTCAAGTGCTGTAACTGATTATATGCACATATTTTGATTGTATTTTATAATTTGAATGACTAGCTTGTTACCATATGGCTATGATAGAAATATCTATTTTATGTTATTCATATGGAATAGTTGGGAGAAATTATTCTTAATTTGCAAATTTCTGTTGATACTTTGCGATCGTTACTACAGTAAAGCTGAAGCATCAAATTCATGTATAAAGATCAACGAAACTATACAGTAGGGTCTGTGCTTTGTTGTGACTTCTGGGTAAAAACCCATTGTAAATTAAGAATTATGATGAGAATAGGGATCAGGAAATATTCTATTACTCAATACTGATAGCTGTATTTACAAATACAATGAAAATTAACTTTCAACTTACATATATTTTAAAAAACAAAATTCTCCATCAATGAATAATCCAACACTGGTTAAGTTCCTTCCATATGCTTAGCACCTTCCAAGCCCCATATATTGCCACAGAGCTGTAGGCTATATGACTGTTGGATTATGGGAAAAATATCATAGAGAAATTAAGATCATTGAAATTCTTCAGGTATAGTTGAAATTCTTCAGGTATAGTTGAAATTCTTCAGGTATAGTGTCTGAGACATTAAAGAAATCTCAAATCCATGAGTGTCGCAATAGCAACAATAGCTATCTTTCCTTAAATATGGTGAACTGGAAACTTTCTGAGATTCCCTTTGGAATCTGCAAGAGTTGCTTGTATTTAGTGACCTGAAGAGGACCTACAAGCTTGAATGATATGTTCTAAGTTGTGCAGGGGTCCCAGGCTCTGTCTCAAGACAAATGATTGTTCCTGCACATTAGCCCACCACAGTAGCTAAATTCATGTAAAATTAAAACCATGCACATTATTGATCTTGAGGGTCAGTCTCACCAACTGATACTGTTAAGATAAGATGAACAAGATTTTCTTCTTTTCTATATGAGTACTAACTATGAGGTTAGAAAAAAAAAATAGAGAAAAGCGTGAGCACTGCAAACTTACCTGTGGAGAAACGTTCACAGAAGCATGGGCTAGCACCAGCACTCAATGCCATGATCATACAATTCTGAATTTGGCAGCTGTGGTCCATTAATTGTGCCAAGTTGTTAATAAAAGCAGTGATTTTTTTCCTCCTGTCTTTCAAAATGAAATTATGGAACTGGGTAAAGTTTCCTCAGCTTAAATGTGTTTCTCTACAGTTCTCTTAAACCTTTGGCACTTGTTCCTACTTGTCTGCTAGCACAAGCTAACAGATGATACAATGAATAAGAAGCAAATGGATGTTAACACAAAACCCAAAAGTACCCAAACAGCTTGGCTATATGTAGACATGTGTGCTAGTTGTTGTGATTCTACGTTGGATATATATATATAATAAAATCAGATTTTTCTGCTCTTGATTTTTATGACAGAATTAGATTCATCAACATGTCATGATGCTCCACAGGGGATGCTCATTTTCAATAGCAGCATGATTACTAGACTTAGCAGCATCTGAAGAAATTTAGGATCAGGGAATCAAGACAGGGCAGGGAGCAGTGGGAGGAAGAATGACGTTCCAGGAATCAGTCATAGTATTCATGAAGGTACTGCACTTGTATATGCCATATGTGAGGAAATGGTGATGCCTTTCACTGGGGAGTAGAGAAACATTAAAAAAAAAAAGATGATCCAAGGTAAAGTTCATTCCTCTTTTATGGAATCGTCTTTCCTGTATACTTTGTAATGTATCAATTTTAAGCAATGTACAGGAAATCTGTTTAGTATCTCATATTAGAAATTTAATTTGAATTTATCCAGGTGCTTAAATAAATTGCTTGAATATTTTTACCCATATTGTTTTGGCTGAACTCCTTCATGTCTTGGGGAAATCATGTTGCTATTCAAAAGCATATGGTAAAAAATTGCTACTCTACCTCTTTGCATACTGCTACTTGCCCAGTAGGATAACCTTAAAGTCAGATGTACACACAGGATTGACACAATCATTGTTCTCCAATGAGAAGTCAGTGAAGGAGACTTAAGAAAAAAAATCCACTTTACTGATATTTTCCTAGTTGTCCCTTCTTGTCTTGTTACTACATTCCTACCAGATTTATTGTCATTTAGTTTGCAGGAATAGGTATCAGAGAAATTTGTGAAACTAATGCCTTCTCTTTTGTTATTTAATATTTCTTATGTCCATCTATCTTTCACTTTCTCCCTGCCGTCAACCTCCTTCAGTGTCCTGATTTTTTTTTTCAGTTAAATTTTGCCTTGAGTGAATGAAAATTCATAAACCTATTGAAGTCAGATATCACGCTCTCTAATGTGTTGCTTCTCCAGCGTAGGACATAGAGTTCACAGGATACATGAATTTGTTGAGCAAATGTGTGAATCAAGGAGTTGAATGATTCAGGGGGATTCACAACCATTTGAAAAGATGTAAGAGTTTGAGTCCTGTGTATTCCAGAGACACACTTAAGAATTTAAAACAAAAGCAATTTCATTGTTGGGTGGATTAACACCTGCAAATAAAACAAAAAGTATTTTCCAAAGGAGATTGGAAGGTTCTAAGTTGAATTGGATTCTCACAGTTATATAAAAATTATTACAATAGCCTTGTGGCGTCTCTTGCCTTGGTAGATGCTATCTCTGTAATCCATCCTACACTTCACAGCTAGATTAACTTTCTTATGACACCATTTTATTGTTAGTTTTCTGTTTAGAAATATTTGATCATATTGACTATCTTCTTATACATTCTTTTGTTGTGTTATTCCTGTCATTCCAATACATGTTTTGCAGTACTTGGGGGAAGAATTTACTGTCTTTTTTTCTATCTCTGCTTATCTGTACACATGCCTGTTCACACAAATGAATCAAACTCACCCAAGTAGGTTTCATTCTCCCTTAGATTTTCTATTACAAGTGATAGAACATTCTGAATCTGAACTAGTCATAAAAGTGTTTTTAATGTTTTTATTTAAAAATTTCCATTCACATGAACGGAGATGCAATCTGATATTTTTATAAATTATAAACCAATTTTATATGTTGAAATATATAGTTAGATTATAAATGGCCTACATTTTCAAACATTGACTATAATGGAAGAGACCGTTTCTGTTTTTAATAGTAGATTTAATGCAGTTCATAGTTCTAATAGTAGATTCAATGTAGTTCATACATAGAATTCTAAGTCAGTATTGCACTGGGCCTAAGTCATGAACTCAAACTGAGACTCCCATGCGGACAGAAGGAGCCCAAATTCTTTTTGTTTTTTAAGATTTATTTGATATTATTTTATTTATTTACTTACTTATTTAGTTAAAAGGCAGAGTTAAAGATAGAATGTATTGACCCTTCCTTTCCTTTCTCCCTCTCTTCCTCCTTTCTCCCTTCCTTCCTTCTTTCCTTCCCTTCCTCCCTCCCTCCTTCCCTCCCTCCTTCCCTCTATCTCTCTCTTTCTTTCTTAACATTTTTAATTTACATTATAGCCAAAGGCCTAAATATTTCACTACATAAAGAGATCAATTGTATGAAGACCACTGCTCAGCATGAATATAGACAAAGGCTATAAACAATAAATAAATCAAAATATGTCCATTTCATTCATATAGAGTAATTTTACACTCTGTCTATATATTACCTTCCACAAATCATGGAAAGCAGGTGTTTATAGCTGTGCTTCTCTAGAATGGCCCCCAAATGGAACTTTTTCAACTGCTAAATGTACTGCTTCCTCCTAGCACATTCATTCCCTCTTCTTTCTTGATATATTCGCTATTTTGTAGTGGATATGATGTCCATCTTACTCCAAGTCTTAGTAAGTTACTCACATTCATCTGTATTCTGCATCTAATACTAATATTTCAGTCACAGCTTGTACATACCAAAGATTGCATTAATAACCTGCAACGAAGCACACCACCCTCTTCTTAAGTTTTTCTTAGAGTGGATTTTCCTACTCCTCGTAACTGCTGTTCTTTCAGATTCAGTTTTCATGCCGCTGCTGCTTTCAGAGTGCCTCCTGAGTGGATCAGTAGCATGCCCGTGGCATTGTTTTTCAGATTGTTCCTAGATGTCTGTGGACCAAATGCGAGCTCCTTGAAGACAGAGCCCCGCCTTCCACATCTCTGATTCCACAGATCTTCTCACAGAGCCCTGCGAATACTGTACAGTTAAGGAATGTTTGTTGCTTATTGAGGTGTTTGCGTTTCAGCTTTAAGGTTTCAAACATTCTAGTAGGACAGTGGGGTGTGTGTGTAGAAGAGATCCCAGAGAGAGGAATGTTGATGTCTAAATTCTACCCACTAGCGCCACTAATTCACTGAACACTTTGTCTGAGCCACTTTTTGGGCTTCAGTTTTGTCATTTGGAAAATTGGGCTGATGATGGAAAGAGAGTACTAGATACCCTGTTGTGTCAACTGAAACCAAAAGTGCTTTTTCTTCATATTCATCAATGTGTGCCAAGGCAATGTAAATTTAGGCATTTGGATGAAAAAAGCTTGCTGGAAACAAACAAAATTAGGCATAAAGCAAAGGAAGAGAAATCCCAAAATTCCTCCCTATGTATTTCAGAGTTTGTAGACCACCCATGAAGACCATGTATGTATATGTAGAAGCATTCAATTGCTTACTTTTCGTCTTTGGATTGGAGAGAAGCAGATGGCAGATTTGTAAGATGACGGGCATTGCATTAAGCAAGTGTAGGTTTCAGCCCAGAGTCTCACACCAATTAAGTGACCTTAAGCCTTGATCCTTCTATACTTTAACCAGCTGTAAAACATAGGAATAGTTACCAGAACTGTCTTTATTTGTTTATTTTTAAATATTTACTTATTTATTTGAAAGAGTTACAGAAAGAGAAGGTGAGGTCTTCCATCCGTTGGCTTGCTCTCCAAGTGGCTCCAACATCCAGGGCTGAGCCAGACCAAAGCCAGGAGCCAGGAGTTTCATCTGGGCCTCCCATATGGGTGGCAAGCACTTTGGCTACCCTTCACTGCTTTTCTCAGGCCATCAGCAGGGACATGTATTGGAAGTAGAGCATCTGGGACCCAAACCAGCAGCCGTATGGGATGCCTGAGTTGCAGGTGGCAGATTTACCCACTATGCCTCTCCATCAGGATTGGTTTTAAAGCAATTAGCAATTATAAATAAAATATACAGTATGCATAGTGCTTGATGAATAGCAAGCACTCAATGAATTATGGCTATTACTATTACTATTACTAGAACTGAAATTAGTGCCGCTGAGACAATAATTCTATTTGAACAGTTCAGCTATAACTAAAGACACAGAGGAGGAAGGAATAAAGAAATGATTAACTCTGTTAACTATCTGAGAAATAAGAAAATTCTGTCTCCAACCCTCTGATGAAAGACCAATTTGCAAATTTTTGGTGTTCAAAGATTATTTTTATTCTGACATTGTTCTCATCCTACTTAGGAGCCCAGTTCAAAAATAATCATTACACAGTGACTATGCCTAATGATGCTGCACATGTGTAAGCAGAATTTAGGGAATCATGGGTTTACATTAAATGAACAAATAAAAATATATCAGTCTGCCAACTGTAGACAGGCAATGTGAGTATAACTCAGCTCTACACCCAATTAAAATATTGGTGGAGTTACTGAAGACTCTAATAGATATTTACTGCATGCTTCAGTGTGAAATGTCCTGATCTGCAAAAATTGTGGGATACATTTCCCAAAATAATATTGTTAATAATTTTTAGTTGCTATATTAGTCATCATAAAAAGAACTTACTATATTAAGATATTCAGTGTGTAATTGAAAAAGATGATCATGTTCGGCTCTATTTTATAGTGTTCTAGCCATAACTTGTGACATTTACTCATATTATAAAACCATCATCAATTAGACCATATGTTCCCTTTTCTCCCCTCAGCATGGGACTCCATTTAAACTGTATGTTGTAGAGAAATGTGTGGAAATCAAACACAAGTAGCTCATTTCTCCCACAAGTTTTGCTTACTGTTTATTTTGTTATTATGCAAGAACTGAATTATTTCATAAAGAGACACATTTTTAGGCAATTCATATAGGTTATCTTTTTCTGTTTGTTTTGAAGATTAAAATCTTTAAAGAATTCTGAGAAAATTTTTGGTTTGTGATTACATTCTACAAATTGCTTGCTAGATATTACTTCCTAGGTAGATATATTTAAGATGAAATATAGATGTTCAAAGCCTTAGTTGTATTGCATATGTTATCCTTCTTTACTAGAAGTAAAGCTAACACATGAGAACAACTTAAACATAGGCTTGCTATATCAATGCCTGCAATTCTAACAAAGCTAAATATTCTTTATATGAATATTTCTTCAGTTTAAATACCAGGTTTCCATTACTGCTGTCCAATAAGATTTTAGCTTCACCTACTTTCAATTCCTTTTTTAACATAAAACATTTAGCCTAATCCAGACAGAATTGATAATCTGCTATATTAAAAACAAGACATTTTTAAAAAATATGGCAGAAATAGCAAGGCAGTGACTTAATTAAGTCACTAAGTTTAATTTTATATTCTTCACAGTAATTTGATTCAGACACTGAATAGAGGCAAGTTAATTTCTGCAAAGAATTCTAGTTGTCATTAAAATTTTATAAAAGAGGTTAAAGAGAGTTTCTAGAAATAACATAGTAAAACAATATGAAAATAAACTGGAAAATACAAAATATACCCATCCATCATAGAAGTCTACATCATCTCCTTAATTTGTCCCCTAATGCCTTTATTCTTACTTATTTCTTTTTCCAAAAGTGCAGACTATTTAGCAATTAAGAAACAACTATTGCACTATTGCTTTTAAGGGCTATTTGGAGCCCTAACTGCTGCTTTCCTTTGATTGAATCATAGAGTCAGTCTTCTGATATGGTAAATACTATTGCATCTTAGAGATGAAGAAAACTATAGCTGAGAGAAGGTTACCTCTTCTTGATTTCTAATAGTTCTCTAGGTGATATCCCCATGCCAAACTCTCCTTACATCATTTTCCCTTTATGCTGTTGCTATGGTTGTTCTAAAACATATCTATCTGTGTTACTTGCTGGCCAAAAACTCCATGGTTGTCACTTTGACAATGCAAATCCCTATCTTGGTTCATTAATATTCTTCCATGGGTTCTGAATTCACTTCCCAACTCGTTTCTTTCCTTTGTACTTCATGATCCTTAAAATCCATTCACACCAAATCACACCCCATTCAACAGGTTCATCCTTTTCTTTAACAACTTCATAAATCCTCATCAGTTCTTTCTCCCTGGAGTACTGCCACGATAGCCCCGTTTCTACATGGGGAGACCCTAACCACGCCTCATATCCAAACTTAACTGCCACCTCTTCTGCAAAACCCGTTACAGGTCTTGTAAATCTTTTGATCTCTAGCAATGATTGTCCTCACTCCTCTCACAGCACTTACCATAAGTTGTTGCTATAATATCATACTGTGCTCTTTTCTGTATGTTTACCTGCCTCTCAGCACTTCAAGCTCTTAGGGACTACAAGTGTTGCTTAAACATATTGGTATCTCCAGTGCTTATGTTAGTGTCTAGCATTATAGACTTATGTGTTGACCAGCTCAATGAATTAGCACCCTTGAGAGGCTGACTTACTGAGAGATCTTATGTCTATTTTAAGAAGAAAAAAACTGTCTTACGTAGCTGGATTGGAAGTGGAGCAGCTGAGACTTGAACTGGCATCTGTATAGGATGCCAGCATCACAGGCAATGGATTAACCTATTGTGCCACATTGCTGATTTTTGTTTTATATAATTTTTATAACATTTATTAATTTTATTTGAAAGGCAGAAAATGTGACAAATGCAAAGTTTTCTCAGCCAGCATTTAACTCCCCAAATGCCCACAGCAGCTAGGCAGGGCTAGATTTACTCCAGAAGCCTGGACCTGAATCTAAATCTCTCACATGAGTGGCAGAGACCAAGTACTTGAGCCATCACCTGCTTCTTCCCTTGTGGCCATTGGCAGGAAGCTGGATTATAAGTGGAGCTGGAATTGAACCCAGGCACTCTGATGTGAGATGTGGGCATCCCAAATGGTGCTTTAACCACTGCATCAGACAGCCATCTCATGTCCTGTAACCACTGCACCAAATACCCATCCCACATCCTATCTACTTTTTAATGTAAGTTACTTAACAATTGCTAATTAAATTAAATAATTTACCAAGTGCTTAGATGCTTAGAATGTTTATAAAAGCCCATGAGAGTATTTCAGGCATGGAAAGCCAAGACACTGTGGCAAAAAAAAAAAAAAATCTAAATGAAAGATCTCTGTGAGATCCCAGCGGAAAGAACAGGCCATCAAAGAAGGAGGTACCTCTCTGAAAGGAGGAGAGAACTTCCACTTTGACTATGACCTTGTCTAAATAAGATCAGAGTTAGCAAACTCAAAAGGCTTCCATAGCCTTGGTAACTCATGACAAGAGCCTAGGGTGATTACTGACACCATAAACAAGAGTGTCAATTGTTAAATCAACAACAGGAGTCACTGTGCACTTATTCCTCATGTAGGATCTCTGCCCTTAATGTGTTGTACTATGTGAAGTAACGGTATAACTAGTACTCAAACAGTACTTTACACTTTGTGTGTCTGTGTGGGTGCAAACTGTTGAAATCTTTACTTAGTATATACTAAATTGATCTTCTGTATATAAAGATAATTGAAAGTGAATCTTGATGTGAATGGGATGGGAGAGGGAGTGGGAGATGGGAGGGTTGCAAGTAGGAGGGAGGTTATTGGGGGAAAGCCACAGTAAGTCAAAAGCTGTATTTTGGAAATTTGTATTTATTAAATAAAGGTTAAAAAGAGTTTGCTCTCATGAACAACACACTTATTATTGCATTATAAAGCACCAACCATGCCAAAGGAGGTGGGAAGTAGGGCACTGGCAGCAGGAATGTAGCGCAGTCTCCCTGGCCTTGGGAAAGCTGATGGGATGTTGAGAGTGACATCCAACTTCTGATGCTTTCTTCTTTCCTTTCATTCCTCTGGATTCTCAGTTGCTGGATCCCTGTAGTTATTTTGCCTTCATTCTGTTTCCACCTCAACTTCCATGTCCAGGATTATTACTGTTTCTGGGACCACATATTAATTAGCATCAATGTTTGCTGTTCTATGAGGTATGGGAATGAAGAGCAGTGTGTGGTATGTTAATTTTCAGTCTGCTCTGGTTGCTATGACAAAATTCTACATATCGGCTGGCTTAGATGGCAGGAGTTTGTTTACTTACAGTTCTGGGAAAGGATGTCCAAGAGCAAGGTATTAGGAGGGTTGGTGGCTGTTAAAGACTGTACCTGGGTTGAAGATGGCTATCTTCAAGTTGGGTGCTCACATGACCTCGTTGCTGTATACGTGTGAAAAGGAAGAGGACAAGAATAAGCTCTCTGCTTCCTCCTCTTTTAAGGACATGGATCTTGTTGGATAAGGGTCCCCTGTAAATGCATCTTTTAATGTTTGTTTCTTATTCCAAATGCAGACATGCTGGGGTTAGGAGCTACTATAAATGGGCCTGGTTGTGGGCAGACACATATATTCAGATCATAATAGTATATGATTTTAAAATTAACTGACTGAAAGTTTCAGTACAATAAAAATTTCTGTTGTGTTGTAGAGTTTAGGAGCAAGACAGACTTGCTTTGAACAAGCAGAATTTTCCAGGAAGTTGTAGGTGTGGAGGCTCACCAAATTTTTTATGCATAACCCTCTTTCTTCATTAAGGTGACTATGTAATCTTTTCCTTCTAAAATTGGAAGCAGCTTCTCTTTGCACAATTCATCTTTGTCAGACTTCTGCTGTCCAAATGCTTTGTAGCCACTTTGATTAATTCTGGGGCTTGATGTTCAGAGTGTTATGTTGATAAAACCTAGAATCCTTTTTGTACGAAGCACAAGGGCATTTCTTGTATTTGTTATGGCAACAAGCTTTAAAATTACCTTTTTCTCTGCCATCCCAAATATTCTCTTAAGGAATAAACTTATTTGTGGAACATTATCCCATTAAAATTTTGGATATGGGTAGATGATGAAATGGATTTCAAATCTCACTTTTTTACAGATTTCCTATATCAAAACTGTTCTCATTAGTCATGGGTTGCAGGATTTTCAGATCATATTGCCCAAAGCCATAGGGGTAATAGTTTCTGAAGGTACTTACTTATTGCTTCTTCAAAGGTATAGAAGTTTTAGAAAGTATCACACATTTCTAAATTATTACTCTGCAGCCATGCCAAGTAATCTCTTTGTAAGAACTCTGGTAACTCAGCTTCATCAACGTGATCCAGAGTGCTTTGTAATTTAAAAATGTTAAATTTGTTGTAGTATTCAAATTGTAATAAATATAAGAGCATGCATGTTATAAAGTAACCAAGATGTTATCTTTTATTCTATTGAAATAAGGCTAATATAGTTCTATTCTTCCTTCATGATTCAACTGGTTTGTGTAATAAATCTTTAAATTGTCAAAGTATCATAATCTTTTAAAAACACAAAACTCCTCTTCTGTCAACTTGCTTTTTTTCAGAAGTGCTTTATAGCATTTGGTATTGGGCAGTCTTTGAGATCTGCTTTAGTAACTAATGAACCAGTTACTAAGGGATAGTACAACTCCTCACATTGTTTATATTTAGCAATTACAAAATTAAGTTACAATATTGAATATATCTGTCCCTTATTTATTTATTTTTTTGACAGGCAGAGTGGACAGTGAGAGAGAGACAGAGAGAAAGGTCTTCCTTTGCCGTTGGTTCACCCTCCAATGGCGGCCGTGGCTGGTGCGCTGCAGCCGGTGCACTGCGCTGATCCGAAGCCAGGAGCCAGGTGCTTCTCCTGGTCTCCCATGGGGTGCAGGGCCCAAACACTTGGGCCATCCTCCACTGCACTCCCAGGCCACAGGAGAGAACTGGCCTGGAAGAGGGGCAACCGGGACAGAATCCGGCGCTCCGACCCGGACTGGAACCCTGTGTGCCAGCACCACAAGGCGGAGGATTAACCTGTTGAGCCACGCGCCGGCCTTGTCCCTTATGGTTTTGTTTGATACATACATTTCATCTGTTTTAAGAAAAAGTTTCAGTTGTGTTATTTAAATAGAAACAGTAAAGGAGAATATGAACTGTCAGATCTAGAAAACTATTTTAAATGTTGAACAATTTCTATTATTATGGTTAATTGGTTACATATGTTCTTAGTTTGAAAAATGTTTTCTTTAATAGATTTTATAGAATAACTTGCAACTTGATAAACCCTCAGGCACAAAATGAATAGGAGCATATTACACATTAAGTGAAGGGAAAATATAATTTTCATTTTTTATTTTTAGTAGAACAAAGATTATTTGAATTTATGTAGACTACACAGAATAGGTTTTCAGGAAATTATCACTGATCAAAAAAAAAAAAACACCGTGTAGATCAAGGCTTATATAAAAAGGATAGATTGCTGTATGATTCGATGAAAAACAGTGTGTAATGTTTTAATGATTTCACCTATTGTTAGCATGCAAATCTATAAAGGAAAGTAGTATTTATTATTTTCATATATTCAGATACAAATTGAACCTTGAAAAAACTATCAATTTAAAAGAGACACAATTTTCATTAGATGTACCATAAGTACAAAATAATTATATAGTAATTTTTTTTAAGGATGTATTTTATTTATTTGTAAGACAGAGTTACAGAGAAAGGTAGAGACAGAGAGAGAGGTCTTCTATCACCTGACTCACTCCCCAGAAGGCAGCAATGGCTGGAGCTGTGCCAATCTGAAGCCAGGAGACAGAGCTTCCTCCGGGTTTCCTACATGGGTTCAGGGGCCCAAGGACTTGGGCCATATGTTTCTGCTATCCAAGGCCATAGCAGAGAGCTGGATTGGAAGAGGACTAGAACCAGCACCTATATGGAATATCGGTGCTTTAGGCCAGGACTTTAACCCGCTGCACCACAACACTGGTCCCATACATAGTAATGTTTAAATGCAATTGTTTTTTTTTATTTTTTTATTTAGTAAATATAAATTTCCAAAGTACAGTTTATGGATTACAGTGGCTTCCCCCCCCCACCATAATTTCCCTCCCACTCGCACCCCTCCCATCTCCCGCTCCCTCTCATTCCATTCACATCAAGATTCATTTTCAATTATCTTCATATACAGAAGATTGATTTAGTATATATTAAGTAAAGATTTCATCAGTTTACACCCACACAGAAACACAAAGTGTAAAATACTGTTTCAGTACTAGTTATAGCATTACTTCACATTGGACAACACATTAAGAACAGCTCCCACATGAGATGTAAGTACACAGTGATTCCTGTTGTTGACTTAACAATTTGACACTCTTGTTTATGGAGTCAGTAATCACCCTAGGCTCTAGTCATGAGTTGCCAAGGCTATGGAAGCCTATTGAGTATGCCGACTTCGATTTTATTCCGGTAGGGTAATAGTCAAAGTGGAAGTTCTCTCCTCTCTTCAGAGAAAGGTACCTCCTTCTTTGATGGCCTCATTCTTTCCACTGGGATCTCACTCGCAGAGATCTTTCATTTAGGTCTTTTTTTTTTTTTTTCCAGAGCGTCTTGGCTTTCCTTGCCTAAAATACTCACATGGACTTTTCAACCAGATTGGAATGCCTTAAGGGCTGATTCTGAGGCCAGAGTGCTGTTTAGGACACCTGCCATTCTATGAGTCTGCTGTGTATCCCGCTTCCCATGATGGATCGTTCTCTCGCTTTTTGATTCTATCAGTTAGTATTAGCAGACACTAGTCTTGTTTGTGTGATCCCTTTGACTCTTAGACCTATCAATGTGATCAATTGTGGACTGAAATTGATCACTTGAACTAGTGAGATGGCATTGGTACATACCACCTTGATGGGATTGAATTGGAATCCCCTGGCACATTTCTACCATTTGGGGCAGATCTGATTGAGCATGTCCCAAATTGTACATCTCCTCCCTCTCTTATTCCCACTCTTATGTTTAACAGGGATCACTTTTCAGTTAAAATTTAAACACCTAAGAATAATTGTGTGTTAGTTACAGAGTTCAACCACTAGTACTAGAACAAAACAAAGAAAAAATACTAAAATGGATAAAGTATTACATTGTACAACAACAGTCAGCACAAGAGCTGATCAAGTCACTATTTCTCATAGTGTCCATTTCACTTCAACAGGTTTCCCCTTTGGTGCTCAGTTAGTTGTCACCAATCAGGGAGAACATATGATATTTGTCCCTTTGGGACTAAATGCCATTGTTTTTAGATTGTATCTTCTTGACATTTATGTATTGTTTAACCTGCATTCTGCTATGTGAAGAAGGAAATATATTAATGTGTTTATATAGAATATATTTTGGTATGTATTTTTCAGGTCTGCTACCCTTGGTTGAGTCACATTAATAAATGAGAGAATGGTTTTATTTTTTTTTATTTTTTATATGATTTCAGAATTTATTTATTTATTTATTTATTTATTTATTTATTTATTATTAGACAGGCAGAGTTAGACAGTGAGTGGTTCATCCCCCAAAATGGCTGCTATGGCTAGCCGGCACTGCGCCTATCCGAAGCCAGGAACCAGGTGCTTCCTCCTGGTGTCCCATTCGGGTGCAGGGCCCAAGCACTTGGGCCATCCTCACTGCCTTCCCGGGCCACAACAGAGAGCTGGACTGGAAGAGGAGCAACCGGGACTAGAACCTGGCACCCATATGGGATGCGGGTGCCACAGTGGAGGATTAACCAAGTGAGCCACGGCACCAGCCCTATTTTTTTTTAATTTTTTTTTAACAGGCAGAGTGGACAGTGAGTGAGAGAGAGAGAGACAGAGAGAA
This sequence comes from Sylvilagus floridanus, assembly GCA_949820135.1. NCBI lineage: Eukaryota > Metazoa > Chordata > Mammalia > Lagomorpha > Leporidae > Sylvilagus > Sylvilagus floridanus. The sequence goes on from OX463242.1 coordinate 59,743,246, forward strand.
AGGTCTTCCTTTTTCATTGGTTCACCCCTCAATGGCCACTATGGCTGTCGCACCGCACTCATCTGAAGTCAGGAGCGAAGTGCTTATCCTGGTCTCCCATGCGGGTGCAGGGCTAAAGCACCTGGGCCATCCTCTACAGCAGAGAGCTTGACTGGAAGAGGAGCAACCAGGATTAGAACCCAGTGTGCCAGGGACGCGGGCATAGGATTAGCCTATTGAGCCCCGGTACTGGCCATATTTTTTTTATTTTTTTAAAGATTATTTTATTTATTTGAAAGACAGAGTTACAGAGAGAGGTAGAGAAAGAGAGAGAGAGGTCTTCCATCCACTGGTTCGCTCCCCAGATGGCTGCAATGGCTGGAGCTACGCCAATCCGAAGCCAGGAGCCAGGAGCTTCCTCTGGGTCTCCCATGCAGGTGCAGGGGCCCAAGGACTTGGGCCATCTTCTGCTAACTCAGGCCACAGCAGAGAGCTGGATAGGAAGAGGAGCAGCCAGGACACCAACCAGCGCCCATATAGGATGCCAGCACTTTAAGTCAGGGCTTTAACCTGCTGTGCCACAGCACCGGCCCCAAGTGAGTCACTTTTTAAAGATTATTTGCAAGGCAGAAGGATAGATGGAGAGATCCTCTATCCTTTGGCTTTCTTTCTCAAATGGCTACAACATCAAGATCTCAACCAAGTCAAAGCCAGGATCCAGGAATTGCACCTGGATCTCCCATGATGGGTGGCAGGAACCCAAGCACTTGGACCATCCATCTTTCACTGCCTTCTCAGGTACATTAGGAGAAAGCTAGTTGGGGATCTGAAGAGGTGGGACTTGGACTGGCACTCTATATGGTTTGTTAGCATTGCAAGCTAAGGCTTAAACCACTGTGCCACAATACCTGCCCCAAGAAAACCATTTTTTTAAGGATTATTCTTTTCTGCCCCAGCACTACACACCACCCCTCGCCACACATACACACATGGGAATACTTACCTCCTTGTGTTCTAAGAGTGTGTTTACAGGGTCCCTTTTGCCTTTGTGAACTGATGAGCATCAGTACATTTTAGATAGAAGTATTAAGGGAACTGCCTGAGACAGAAGCATAAATGAGTGAAATGTGTTGTGCTTTGATGGAGTATGTTGCAATGGAGCATGCTTAGGGGAAATATGTTGTTCCTGGCAATTAAATGAATGGGGCTGATGCATTCTACTCCAGATATGCCTAAGAAAGGACAGCTTTTTATTTACCTTTGCCATGCAATCATGCTGCAGACATATTTTTCTTTCCTTGGTCCTTTCTTTTCCTGTGACACTTCTTACATTGCGTACCATTAGTGATACTTGTTATATGGATCTCTAGATCATTGTTCTCCTGCAGTTTTGATTGAAGGATCTATAGTTTTGTTTTGTATTATGTTCTGCTTGTCCTTACCAAAATAGAAGCTTTATACTGTTTTTTGGTTGCCTCTTAAATTCATAAGTAAAAACTTCAGCCTCATAAAAATCTTTAGGACAAAAACTAACTTGAAGTCTGAAATCTCTGTGTCAAAAAAAAGTAAGGCTGCTTTTGTTTTATCCCCATGGACCTGAATTTGAAATGAGTCTCATACACTTATTCGTTCAAAAACATCAACTACAGAAACCATGCTCTCCTTCCTGTTCAGTATTAGGAGACAGTCTCTTGAATTATTCTGAATATTTAAAGTAAAATCCGTTATATATACCTTAGAATAGTGGTTTTCAAAGTGTACACAGGGGAGCTCTGGGGATCTCTGTGACACTGAATTATCTGGGATATTACAATTACTTTCATAATAATACTATGATGTTGTGTGTCTCTTTTCTTTTATGAGTGTGGACTGATATGCTCCAGAGAATTTTTAATATGTGATGGTGATATTACTCTTATATTCCATGAAATAAGTGTTTGTGTTTTCTTGCCTTTCCTAGAATGTTCTAAGGTATTAGGCATAAATTAATGAACTTTTCAGAGAATAATTCCAATTGTTCTCAGTACATGTATTACAGTCTTAATCACTATAATACTTTTTTTCTTATACAAAGATTGGCAAACTTTTTTTGTAAAAAGCCAATTGGCAACTGCATTTGATTTTGTGGACCATACAGTCTTTCACAACTTTTCAACTCTGCATTTTAGCCACAAAGAAACCAGAGACAGACGGAGCGTGGTTGTGTTCAAAGTAAACATTAAAATGTTTGGCTCATATAATGTTATATGTCATGAAATGCCCTGATTTTTACAAAAGAAATTATCTATGCCTTTATTTGGGAGGCACAGAGATGGAGACAGAACTCTCAACTGCTAGTTCACTCCTCAAATGCTGCACCAGCCACGGTCAGAGCTGAAATGCAATCCTGGTCTACCATGCACGTGGCAGAAACCTGATTACTTGAGCCCTCACTACTATATCCCAGGGTGTAGATGGAAGTGGGAGTCAGGAGCCAGAGCTGGGTGTCCAACCTAGGTACCCAGCTGGCATCTTTTCTAGGCTGACCGCCTACCCTTTATTCTTTGAATATTTTTTTCCAGTCATCTAAAAGTGTAAAAACCATTCTCAGCTCATGGACTTTTTTTTAAGGTTTAATTATTTATTTTGAAAGTATCAGAGTTGGGAGAGAAAGATCTTCTAACCACTGGTTCACTACCCACATGGCTGCAACTGTCAACACTGGGCCAGGCTGAATCCATGAGCCAAGAACTTCTTTCAGTTCTCCTACATGCCTGGCAGGGGCCAAATACTTGGCCATGTTCCACTGCTTTTCCCAGACCAGCAGCAGACAGTGGGATCAGAAGTGGAGCAGCTGGGACACAACCCTCCCTCCCCCCGCCCGAATATGGGATCCGTCCTCACAGGGACAGATTTACCCACTACACCATGCCAGCACCTCAAAGACATTTCTAACACTTAAAATGCTGCCTAACCTCTATCTAATAAAATGTTTGTTTTTGAAATACTGAAATTTTCCTTACAAAATACATGAAATCTACAAGTCAAAACATTTTATGATTTTATCTTGTCATAATGCTAAAATTTCTTTTCAAAGATAAATTCCAACTTAGACTTATTTTACAATTTAATATTTTACTCTAAAATAAAACTTTATGTTCAAGATCAATAAACATGTATACAGAAGTTCTTGGAGCCACCAACACTTTTTTATGTTATGAAACTGGATCTATTAATAAAATGTTGTGAAACTGGATCTATTAATACCAAAAAGTTACAGAATCATTGCTATGAAGACGTCAGAGGATGGCCCATCACTCCACTTCCAGACCAAGGCACTCATTGCCCCAGCTGCCATGTTGTTGGGGCTGTATGAACCATCTTTCAAATTGTCGCTAGGCGAAAAAGAGTATGTAAGTTTCCGGCACTTCCATAGAAAAATACCACAAACTAGGTATCTTAAAACACCAGAAACATTTTGTGTTGTTTTCACAGTTCTGCAAATTGGACATCTGAAATATGTAAGTTGGCAGGGCTCTACTCTTTGAATACTTTGGGGGAGGTTACTTCCTTGTCTTTTTCAAATTCAATTGGCAGCTACACCCTTAGCATTCTTTGACTTGTGCATGCATCACTCAAATCCCTAGCAATACCTTTACTGAGTATTTTTCCTGTATGTAGGTGTCCAAATTTCCCTCATCATTTATTGGATTAGGACCAGTCAAAATCTAGGATCACCACATTTGCACTTTATTATATTGGAAAATATCCCATTTCCATATACGATTATTATCATAAGTACAGTTGGTTAAGAATTCAACGTATCATTTGGAAGGCATACGATTCACCCAATTTGAGAGTCGCTTCACTCAAAGCCACAGACTTCTGCAGGGGCAGAACATTTCAGAGGGCTGGCATGTGCAGGGAATCTGACACGTCCCACCTTGCCTTAGGTTAGAACAACCCCAAAGGGCATCCCAGTGCCAGAGCTTCCCGTAGCATCAGCTGAAGGCTCTTACTGCAGTCTTGAGGTGCATCCTCCCTCTGCGCAGTCTTGCTTCCTCCTTTCTACCTGTCGCCTCCTGAGTGTCCTGCATTCACATTTCGGAGCCTCAGGGCCTGCTCATTGAGAAACTTACTCAGTGACACATGCAGGCCAAGACATGTGCCATTAAAACTGATTCTTAACTTTCATTTTTGATGGACTTTTGCCCATAAAGATTTGATGTTTACAGTACTTCTTCATTGTGAAATTAGAACTGTTAAGATAACTCCAAATAGGTTTAAAGAACAGATAAGGGAGGACTGGTGCTGTGGCTCACTTGGCTAATCCTCCAAATGTGGCGCCGGCACCCCAGGTTCTAGTCCCGGTTTGGGCACCGGGTACTAGTCCTGGTTTCTCCTCTTTCACTCTTCCAGTCTAGCTCTCTGCTGTGGCCTGGGAGGGTAGCGGAAGATTGCCCAAGTGCTTGAGTCCTTGCACCAACAGAAGGAAGACCTCTCTCTCACTGTCTATAAGTCTCTGTCTCTCTCTCTTCCCTCCCCCCCCCCCCCCAGTCTAACTCTGCCTGGCCAAAAAAAAAAAAAAAAACCAGAGAAGGGAAAGTATTTAGTCTTTTCACTCCTGCCTTATCCTCTCATTAGCTTTAATGGGTTTCATTATTTATTTTGAAACAGTTAATTCTGATATTTTTCTCTTAGCAGAAATCAAAGAATAGCAAACATAATCTTGTTGTTATCTATTCAGACCTTTTTCAATGAATGGAGGCTGTTTTCAATAATATTTTGGAGAAGGGGAAGAAAGGATTGTCACAAGGAAACATTGTGACAAAGATGAGAGGTGAAAGAGGAAATCAAGGGGAGGGACTTATGGAACTCCTTGTATTACTACTGTACAATTTTGTTTTATAAGTTTAAAACTATTCTGAAATAAAGTGTTAAGAAAAAAGAAGTCTATGGCCACACCAACCACCCTGAACACATCCTATATTTTCTGATCTCAAAACCTCAATAAGGTTAGGCCTGATTAGTAGCTGGATGTGAGAATGATGAAAGATATGTAGTGAGAGGTTTCTCAGAAATAAGAGGGAGAAAATCCAAGGGAAGAATAAAGGCAGACTTAACTTTATTATCAAAACTACAGGTAGTTTGCTGGAGTTATAGGGATGGTGGTTTGATATTTGCTAAGAGATGACTGTTATTTTAGACACCATAGAGATTTAGACTTTAACTTCTAGATGATATGGAGCCACTGGAGTTTTAAAAAGAAGAGTCACATGATCAACATAGTGTGTATGATAGACACATACATGTGGACTGGGATAAAGCCAAAGAGGCAAATGTAGATAAAACAGCAGGAATGCATCCACTTATCATTCATTCAGCAATTTTATGAATTGTCTATTATCCAGGAACTAAGTTAGACACTAAGAAAACTATAAAGAGTTACATACACTGTCTGTGTAAAGCTTGCTATATTTTGGGTTTATCATCTATTCCCTTGTCCTATAAGCCTCTTGATTTCTCTTTAGAAGGTCCATCCCTTTCCCATGGCCAATTTGCTTTGAGTTCAACTGTCATTATCTCAGACTACAGGAGAAGTGGATGTGTCTGGTCCTTAAGCAGTTAACATATGTCACTCTCATAGTGATTCGTTCAAGGGTATGTACATTATCTAACATAACCCATTAAGTCCAACTTTTCAATTCTGTGAGTATATCGATGAAATTGGCATGGTTTCATAAAAGCAGGTTGGAAATCATAATCATATAATTAAGAATGAAATCAGATTATCCTATAAACGGGACATAGGGAAAATATAGTATCTTTTCTATTTGTAAGTATAAATAGGACATTGGTCAGTGATGATATCCTTTCATACATTACATAGTATACAAAGAAGTGGCTTTCATGACCTCTTCAATAATTATTTTTAGTGAAGAGGAGCAATACTTCAGATAAAAAGTTACATCACATTTTTGATAACATATTACCAGTTTCCAATAACATTGCTTATTTTGGCACAATTGTTCTTGCCATTTGAAGATAGTAATGGCTTCTCATATCAAAGCTACTATCTTGGACAGTAGAAATCTGGGAGTATCACACTTGCTTTCTTTTTTTTTTTTTTTTTTTTTTTTTTTTACAGGCAGAGTGGACAGTGAGAGAGAGAGACAGAGAGAAAGGTCTTCCTTTTGCCGTTGGTTCACCCTCCAATGGCCGCCGCGGTCGGCGCGCTGCGGCCGGCGCACCGCGCTCATCCGATGGCAGGAGCCAGGAGCTAGGTGCTTTTCCTGGTCTCCCCATGGGGTGCAGGGCCCAAGCACCTGGGCCATCCTCCACTGCACTCCCGGGCCACAGCAGAGGGCTGGCCTGGAAGAGGGGCAACCGGGACAGAATCCGGTGCCCCGACCGGGACTAGAACCCGGTGTGCCGGCGCCGCAAGGCGGAGGATTAGCCTGTTGAGCCACGGCGCCGGCCCACACTTGCTTTCTCTGGATGGTTTCTCATTGCATCATTTTAGGTATGCTAAGTGGATGTCTCTTTTGAAATCCAACAAATTTATGAGATCTTCCTTGTCTGTGTTTACAAATTTGTGAATAACCCATATATTTGTGAAACATATACCAATTATTTGAGGGAATGAAGGCCAATACCAATTTTTTACTTCAATTAGTATAAGACCTGTTTGGAAGAAGTTGGAAACCACAGGTCACAACGTGTCAACAAATAACCACAATAACAACACATTAAAGTTTGTATGACAGCAGTGAAGTACACTACCCACTAATGTGCGGTGTGCATTATCCCAGTTTCCTACTTATAGGATAGCTATTGTGAAACACTGATAACTTGAAATAGAATGCACTCCTCAAAATAGAAAGACAGCCCAGTTCTAGAAAATATGTTCATTAAGGCTTTTCTTATATTACATATCAATTATGTATATGATAATTTAACATATAGCTAAAGTAGCTTTGTAGGAAAGTTTATAGCAATTTTTTAAAGCTTTTATTTAATGAATGTAAATTTTATGGGTAAAACTTTAGAAATGTAGTGGTTCTTCCCCCTATACCATCCCTCCCATGCCCACTCCCGTCCCATCTCCTACTTCCTCTCCTGTCCTGTTTTCATTAAGATTCATTTTTAATTAACTTTCTATACAGAAGACCAACTATATACTAAATAAAGATTTCAACAGTTTGCACCCACTCATGCATACAATGTATAAAGTACTGTTTCAAAACAAGTTTTACAGGTAATTCTCATAGTATAACTCATTAAGGACAGAAGTCCAACATGGGGAGTAAGTGCACAGTGACTTCTGTTGTTAATTTAACAATTAACACTCATATTTAGGACATCGGTGGTCACCTGATTAAATTGGAAATTGCATAGAAAATTAATCAATTTTTTTTTAAAAAATTATCTTGTACGATCTCTGTCCTTAATGTGCTGTACATTGTGAATTAATACTATAACTAGTACTCCAACAGTATTTTTCACTTTGTGTTGCTATGTGGGGGCAAACTGTTGAAATCTTTACGTAATATATGCTAAACTGATCTTCTGTATATAAAGAGAATTGAAAATGAATCTGGATGTGAATGGAAGGGGAGAGGGAGAGGGAAAGGGGCGGGTTGTGGGTGGGAGGGAAGTTTTTGGGGGGGGAAGCCATTGTAATCCATAAGCTGTACTTTGGAAATTTATATTCTTTAAATAAAAGCTTTAATTAAAAAAATGTTTAGCTTACCAAAAAAAAAAAAAAAGAGAGAGAGTTTAAACAATGGTATTATGAAGAAAAAAATAAAAATATTAAAAAAATAAAAATAATTAACTGTTCCTCGACAACCAAAACAAGGGCTGTTCATGTCATTACTTCTCAAAGTGTCAATTTCACTTCTACAGCTTTCATTTTAGGTGCTCTGTTAGTTATCCAGATCAGGGAGAACATATGGTGTTTGTCCTTTTGAGACTAGCTTATTTCAGTAAGTATGATGTTTTCCAGATTCATTCATTTTGTTTCAAATGGCCAGATTTGGTATTTTTTTAACCACCATGTAGTATTCCATAGAGTACATATTCCATAGTTTCTTTAGTCTCCCGTTAATGGGCATTTAGGTTGATTCCATGTCTTAGCTATTGTGAATTGAGCTACAATAAACATGGGAGTGCAGATAACTCTTTCATATGCTGATTCATTTCCCTTGGGTAAATTCTGAGGAGTGGAATGTCTGGGTCCAATGGTTGGACTATATTCAGATTTCTGAGTTATCTCCAAACTGTCTTCCGTAGTTGTTTTACCAATTTGTATTTCCACCAACAGTGGGTTGGGGTACATTTTTCTCCACATTGTTGATTTCTGTATGAAAGCCATTCTAACTGGGATGAGGTGATACCTCATTGTGGCTTTGAATCGCATTTCTCTGATGGCTAGTGATCCTGAATATTTTTTCATGTCTGTTGGCCATTTGGATTTCCTCTTTTGAGTAATGTCCGTTTAAGTTCTTTGCCCATTTCTTGACTGGGTGGTTTGTTTCCTTGTTGTTGAGTTTTTGATCACTTTATATATTATGGTTATTAATCCTTTATCAGTTGCATGGTTTGCAAATAATTTCTCCCAATCTCTTACTTGCCTCTTCACTTTCTTGTTTCTTTTGCAGTACCGAAGCTTCTCAATTTGATATAATCCTGTTAGTTAACTTTGGCTATTATTGCCTGTGATTTTATGGTATTTTTCAAAATGAATTAAAGAATAGTTTCAAATGCTCTAACCATTCATGTATTACTTTTCTAAAAATAATAGAACTCTAAAAAGGTGTGATGTATTTCAAAATTACCATGTGTTGAACATTTATTTTTCAATTTAAATATTAATGTGCCCTATATATATAGAATGATGACACAGAATGGGTTAATCCATTTATTATTAATTTTTTTGCATGGTCCAGGAAGGCAGTGGAGGATGGCCCAGGTGCTTGGGCCATGCACCTGCATGGGAGACCAGGAGGAAGCACCTGGCTCCTGGCTTCTGATCAGCGCAGTGCGCTGGCTGCAACGCACAGGCCATAGTGGCCACTTGGGGGTGAACCAACAGAAAAGGAAGACTTTTCTCTCTGTCTCTCTCTCTCACTGTCTAACTCTGCCTATCAAAAAAATTATTTTGCTTAATATCCAAGGATAAATAATAAGTTTTGGTGTTTGATCTGCAGTAGGAAAAATGTAAGGCAAGAACTGCCATCACTATAATGTGTAGTCACTGACTGTTTTGGTTCTCCCGCATGGAAGACAGGGATCCAAGTACTTGACCCATCATTTGCTCCACCCCGTCGTCTCCCTCAACAGGTGCAGTATCAGGAAGTTGAATCATAAGCAGAGGAGCCAGGGCTCAAATCAAGCACTGTGTAATGGGCTGTAGGCCTTCTAAGCAACAGCTTAACTGCTGTGCCAAACATTTGCCCTCAACAAATTTTACTAAAGGAATTGTATGTAAATTTTTTAAAGAAAAATTGGCTGTGGAACCCCTGAAGCACCTACAAATGAGGAATTTGTACTTTACATTTGTTCTCTCAAGTGCACTGGTTATAAGCCAAATGTGGCTGTCAGAATTGAAATATTTAAATTTAAGTTAAAAAGGATCTTAGTCAAACTAGACACATTCCATGGCTCAGTAGCCACATCCACAACATTGTACACAAAGTGGAATAACAGCATTGAATGGATGAAACTGTATCGAATATGTATATCCTTACAGAAAGTTTTATTGAACAAAACTGTTTTTAGCAAATGAAAACTTACCACTGTTACTATTTCATTAAGTGGGAGTTTGTATTAAAAACCTCAGAAGGTAGATGCTGTACAGCAAAGAGTAGAGGAAACACTCCTGACAGAACATTATGATGCAGATAAAAAGTAGATGAAAAATTTGAAAACACCCTTTAGGTTGTAAATTTGTATGTAAGTATTCATCTAAAATATTTAAATGATATAAAGATGCAGATGCCACAGCCTTACACCCCAGGCAGATCTTGTAGGGAGAAAGACTGCATTGTGCATAAGCAGTAAAGCACAAGGCAGACTCTTTAGAAAGACAAAAACAAAGTATTAACAGAATGCTAAAACAGGAACCATTCATCCTAAGGGGTTCAAGAAAGGCTTTTGTAGATAAGTGAGTGCCAGGGTAGCTGGTAAAATGGACAGTGAAGTTGACAGCTAGACACTGATACAAAAGGATTGGAATAGTTTTAAGGAATAGCTGACAGTTCAAAGCTCCTTTTAACTCTCTTCTTATTTGAATTTTTATGATCATTTATATCCTACTAACATCATTACTCAGACCATTTAATTATTCATTTTAGAAACCTTACAAACTACTCCCACTTTCTTTTTAAAGAATTTAATTTTTCTTAAACTCTCACTGAGCTATTTACTTCCATTTGGTGAATGATAAATTAGAGATTGTGTGCTGAACTGTTAAACTGATGAGTGAACAACTAAATGAAGATAAGAAGCTTTAAACTTAATACTTAGAAAATATAACATTGGGATTATTGAAAGGATGTTGTGGTAGAATCATTTATCCAACTACAGCTGTGACAGTTTATGAAGTCCCCTCAGAACTCTTCAGGGTAATATCAGCCAGACTGATGCGTAATTTTTTAACGTAAATGTCCATGTAAAAACTGTTTTCTTTGTTCGGTGGTAAAGCTCAGTTTTACATTTAAAATTGAAAGACAGAAGAAGACTTCATTATTCTAAAGCTTTGGTTTACTGTGATTGATTGGATTATTATGTGAGAGCTCTTCCGGAAGTCTTTGGGAGATCCTTATTTTTAGATAACTATGTATGAAGTTCAAAAAAGTTTTGCACTAAATTTGTTCTTTTTTAATTCCATACTTCCACAATTTCTCTTAAATACCTTTGTGTTTCTTATAGTTAATGAGTAAATTTTCAATACAAAAATTGAGTCGATTATCTTTTTATAATTTTTTTCAGATATAGGTTGTAAAAATGCAGCCAGATAGTAAGAACATCATTAAAAGCTAAATATCCCACATTACTATTAAGTACATATTGAGAGAGATTTTCATTGGGTCCTTTAGCAAAAATGCTAAAATACTCATGTTTGTAATCTATAATTTTAGTATAGATCAGAAATTATATTAAATAAAACATGACAGTGACTGAGGGGTGTGTGTGTGTGTGTGTGTGTGTGTGTCTGTGTTTGCTTAAAAAGGAAATTAGGATTTGTGTCTCAGTTCTTTCCCCAACTCTATTATATAGTGTTAGGAAATAGCTTAACTTCCTAGCTGAATTTCTCCATTTGAAACAAGATGTGTGTGGTTGAGTTGTATTCTAAAACACTGCAATTCTCAATCATTAAATATAACTATGATTGTTATCTCTTAGTCTAAAATAATATCGCTTTAAAATTATTAAAAGAAACATTAGTAGCCTTTCCAACATAAATACAGTTTTAGGAATGGGGAAATTGGAGTATACATCCAGATTACTCTCTTTTCCACAACCTAAAAGGTACAGAAGTAAAAATATTCTTTCCAGAAAGAATTTATTAAATATGACATAGTATTTGTTTATCTCTCATTGAGAGAGAGTTGAGTGAAACTGTGTAGGAGGTAAAGGACTGGCATATTTTCAACATTCGAATGTTCTCTAGGACTCAAACATTTTTCATTGGCACTAATCCCAGGGTGCTCTTAACACAACATGATACCGAAGGCACTATGGTGACATTATGTGATACTGGATTTGTGGCAGTTGATCGTAGCAGTTACTGAAAAGTGTACAGGATATGCTTTGACATTATGTGATACTGGATTTGTGGCAGTTGATCGTAGCAGTTACTGAAAAGTGTACAGGATATGCTTTAACAATAAAAGTTTATTATAATATTTGATGGTGTGAGAAATGTGGAACATTAGACTCAATCGAATACAGCTCAATAAATGAAAAATATGGAATAGAACAAATTTTACTGTGTACTTCTTATAGACAGACAGTGCCCAAATCTTTGTTCTTTGATTCTGTTTTCTTATATTTGTAATCTAAGTAAACAATGTGTAAGTACTTGGAAATTAGGATAAAACCATGTTGTTTCCACTTCACCATGGTGACAGGAATTTCTGGGTGTTCCTCTTATATGTCTGGTATCTGCCAATCACCAACATTGATACCGTTACTGTTTTCCTTCCTCTGATCAGGGATTGAAGGAACGGTGTCCTGTGTGTTGTGAACCATATGCAGTCTGACTTCCTCGGTGAATTCAGCTAGCATTTATAATACCTCTCAGAAATAACTAATTTCTCCCTCTGAATTGGATCACCCCCATCTCCATAAACACACAGCTTAACATTTTGAAAGACTTATTCCAATTATTTGAAAGGCAGAGAATGACAGACACACACAGAGAAGGAGAGAGAAAGAGAGAAATAGAGAATCTTCCATCTGCTGGTTCACTCCCCAAATTGCTGAAATGTTCAGGGCTGAACGAGGCTGAAGCCAGGGACCCATGTACTTCCACTGCCTTATCAGTTGTGTTAACTGGGAGGTGGGATGCCAGCTCAAAGGCAGTGGTTTAACATTCTGTGCTGCAACGCAGACCCTAGGTTAACATTAAGATGTTTCCCAGTCTCATCGCTTTAAATCCTGTCAAGGCTCTCTTCATGCCTCAGAATCTGTAAGTTATTCTATTTCCCACTGACATGTCAGTTTTTGGAAAGTATCCATTGTTACCTAAATTTGATACCCTCTGCTTTCTGTTTTCAAACCGTCAATGATCAAGTACACATGAACTAGAGCTCTTGGCTTCCCAGACTGAATTCATCCAGGCTTTTGACTTGAATCATCACAATGCATATATTTCTGAAATTTGTAACTTTAACTTAATCCCTTAAACTCAAGCATCCTCATGCAACTGAGACTTCACATCAAATCTAACTAAAAATAACCCTCAGTTCTGGCTTTCTCCTCAAACCTGGCCTTCCTGCAGTCTCCGAAAGAGCACTTTCTCAGATCAAAACCTGGGGATTATTTTGTACCAGGGATCTTCAGAAAGTTCATGAAAGATATATCATTATGAAAAAAAAAAAAAAAAAAACTAGGTAAGGGTTAAAAAATGCACTAACTAAATTTAACTTTTTCAAAAGATTTATTTATTTTGAAAATCAGCGTTAGACAGAGTTTTTATCCACTGGTTCACGACACAGCCAGCACTGGGCTAGGTCAAATCCAGGAGCCAGGAGCTTTATCCAGATCTGCCATATGGGTATATGGGTGGCAGAGGCCCAAAGACTTGGGCCATCTTCCAGAGGTTTTCCCAGGCCATTAGCAGGGAGCTGGATCAGAAGTGGAGCAGCCAGGACACACACCAGAACCATATGGGATGCTGGCATCGTAGCAGGTGACCTTACCTGCTGTGCCATAATACCAGTTCCAGTAAATTTATCTTTTAATTCTACTTTCCAAAGAGTTTTTGTAATGGAGAAGGCAGAGCTCTCTTCAAGGAGTTCAGATTTAGTGAACAGATAATTAACTAACAATGGCAAGTCATACCTAAGCATATCACAAGTATATTCCCACAAATACCATCTAACTGAGCTACCATTAAGTGTATCTTTGTACTGTTGCCGCAAGAGAATCTGTTATCACCTTGCTTGCAGCTCCAGCCACCAACCTTTCATTTCCCACACAGCAGAGGGCACGGTTTTGTTGGCTAATAGAATTAAATATTTGCAAGACTTGACAAGTAGAGTCATATAGAAAATACTCTCAATATCTCTTTCATAGAATTAAATGATTAATATTTTGTTGTGCTTATTGCATATCTTTATGTTCATGGAACTGAAATAGTATTTTAAAATTTAAATTTTCCTGACTGCTTGCCGTTCTCCTCGTTCCACCCATATTCCCTCCAAGGTAGCTATATTTTAATCTTGATAGGCTTCTTTCTTAATTATCTTGTTGTATGCTTATGATATACATAAATAACACTCATGTAGTTTATGGCTTATCAATTAATGTGTATGTGTGTTTGTCTTCTCAAATAAATTTTCATTTTAGTGTTGAGTGTTTAGTCTAGTGGGTAAGATGTCCATGTTCCACAATGGAGTACCTTATCTCAATTCTGGGTTCTGGCTCTTGACTCCAGCTTCCTACTAATGTGGGCTCTGAGAGGCAGAGGTGATGGATTAGGTACTTGGGTTCCTGCCAGCCACTTGGGAATACTTGGATTACATTCCTAGATCCTGGCTTCCATCCCAGCTGGCGCAGACACTTGAATCAGTGGATGGTCACTCTCCTTTCCTTTCTTTCTACCTTTCAAATAAATGAATGTGAAAAAAATGAGAAAGTTTTGTTTTCAGGCAGTTGAATTCACAACTGTTATACTATATGATGTTTAATTTATTGATCTTACTTAATATTGTTTTGTGATCCCAAGGTAGAGAAGAGTTTTTTTTTCCCAGATTCCTTATAATAGTTTGAAATTTTAATTTTGCCATTGTTCTTAATACATTTAGATTTCTTTTTAATATGTGGTATGAAGTAGACAACTTTATTTTTTTCTCCTTGTTGACAAGCAACTGTCCCAATAATGGTTGGTAGACCTGAAATGTTGCATCTGTTAAATAACAAATTCTCATAATAGTGGGAGCCTATTTTCCTTATTTTGTTGCATTGAGCAGTCAGGTACATTACCACACTCCTAACTGCTTTAACTTTGTTATAAATCTCAAAGACAAAACCCATTCTCCCCCAAACGCAATCTCATTATTATTTTCTTACTCATGATCCCTTACTTCCTAACTGCCATTGCCCCTAAAATTCTTCCATTACTGATCACCCACTGTGCTTCAGGTACTTTTCTTTAAAAAAAATATAATATTTAATTTTATTTTTATTTGAAAGAAAGAGTTACAGAGAAGGAGAAAGGGGAAGAGAGAGAAACACACACACACACACACACAGATATCTTCCATCTGCTGGTTCACTCCCCAAGTGGCCTCAATAGCTAGAGGTAGGCAGAATAAAGTCAGGAGCCAGGAGCTTCTTCCAGGTCTCCCACAGGGTGGCAAGGGCCTAAGCACTTGGGTCATCTTCCACTGCTTCCTAGGCCATTAGCAGAGATCTGGATTAGAAGTGCTGTTCTCCGCAGACTTTGATATGTTGTGTTTTCAGTTTCATTTGTTTGAATAAAACATTTTATTTCCTTTTTAAGTTCTCCAATGATCCTTTGGTTATCCAGTAGCATGCTGTTTAGTTTCCATGTATTTGTAAATTTTCTGCTGTTCTTGATGCTTATTTCTAGTTTTATACCTTTGTGGTCTGAGAAGATACATAGTATAATTTCAACTTCTTAAGTTCACCTAGACTTGATTTGTGCATAATATGTGATATGTCCTAGAAAGGTTTTCCCAGTGCTATTGAGAAGAATGTTTATTCCATAGCTGTTGGTTGAAAAGTTCAGTAAATGCCCAGTAGATGCATTTTCTAAGCAGAATGACTCAACTTTGATGTATTTTTGTGGATTTTCTATCTGGGTTATTTGTTCATTGATGGCAGTGGGGTGCTGAAGTCTCCCAATCTTATTGTGTTTGACACTCTCTACTGTTTAGATTAATAGTATTTGTGATTTAAATCCTTCATCTGATATGAGTATAGCTACTTCTGCTCATTTTTTGCTTTCCATTTGTGCATTATATCTTTTTCTAGTCCTTCTCTTTCAGTCTAATTATATCTTTACCTATACAGTGAATTTCTTGTAGGACACATATAGTTGGATCTTGTTATTTTTATCTGTTCAAACAACCTTTATATTTTGTTTGAGGGTTTCAAGGTTAATATTGATCAATAGAAACTAACTCTGGCAATTTGGTGATTGATTATGGAGTATATCTGTTCTGTTATTGAATTTGGTACTGTCATGTGTTCTCATGTTTTTTCTAACATTGTATACTCCCTTAAGGATTTCTTATAAGGATGATCTGGTGGTGATGATATCTTTCTTTTTTTATTTCTAGCAAATTTTTATTTATCCTCTACTTTTAAAGAGCAATTTTGCTGTATATAATGTTCCTGGTCAATGTTTTCTTTTTTTCAGAACCGTGAATATTATATCCCACGTTATTCTGACTGTAAGATTTCTGCTCAGAAGGCTAATATTACTCTAACTCAATTTACTCTATATTTATTGTTGTCTTTAGAATTCTTTCCTTGTCTTTAACTTTTGACAATTTGACTATAATATGCATTGGAGAAGTTTTTTTTTTGTTTTTTGTTTTTGTTTTTGTTTGTTTGTTTGTTTGTTGATATCCAGGGCTTTATTTTGTAATGCAAGATTACTTTGAGCTTCCTGTATCTAGATGTCCATATTTTTTGAAGATTCGGGAAACTTTTAGCTATTATTTCCTTCAGTATGTTCTCAATTCCTTTTTTTAAAAAATTTATTTTTTCAAAAGTCAGAGTTACACAGAGAGAGGAGAAGCAGAGAGAGAGAGAAAGAGAGAGAGAGAGAGAGAGAGGTCTTCCATCTGATGGTTCACTTCCCAATTGGCCGCAACAGCCAGAGCTGCACCAATTAAGAGCCAAGAGCTTATTCCAGGTCTCCTACATGGGTGCAGGGGCCCAAGGACTTGGGACATCTTCCACTGCTTTCCCAGGCCATTGCAGAGAGTTGGATTGGAAGTGGAGCAGCCGGGTTTCGAACCGGAGACCATGTGGGATGCCGGCACTTCAGGCCAAGGTGTTAACCCACTGCACCACCACGCTGACCCCTCAATTCCTTTTCTTTCTCTTTTCCTTCATATATCCCTATGATGCACATGTTTTTCTCTTAATGTAACCCATATATCACATAGATTTTCTTTATTATTTTTAATTCTTTTCTTTTTATTTGAGTTATTTCCAAAGTCTTGTCCTAAAAATCAGATATTCTTTCCTCCACTTACTCTGTTCTGCATTTGAAGCTCTCAAATACATTTTTATGTCATTAATTGAAGTCTCAGCTTCAAAATTTGTTTGTTTCTTTTTAATAATGTGCATTTATTTATTGAATTTTTTATTGATGTTGTCTATTTTCTTCTCACTTCCTTAAACTATCTATGTTCTCTTACATTTCATTGAGTTTCCTTAGGATCATTATTTTGAATTCTTTTTCAGGCATTTCATAGATTTCTTTCACAGGATCTGTTTCTGGAGAACTGTTGTGTTCTTGTGGAGGTGTCATGCTTCCTTGCTCCTCTGTGTTTCCTGTGTCTTTACATTGGCATCTGCACATTTGGTGTAATTTTCCCTTTTTTTACAGTGGAAGTTTTCCTGGAAAAGCCTTTTTAGGTTTAGATAGAAAATGGGATGTGGTGGGGTCACAAGAGCTGTTGATTCGGCTTTGGTTATAGACAAGCCCAAAATGCAAGATCTGAGTGATTCTGCATTGTCTACAAGAAGCACTGTTGTCTAGTCTGCAGCGGTTTGGAGAGGTAATACCATGGTTTTGAAGTGGATGTGAGCTTTCAGGTGTGTGTCTGTAGTTCATGAACAACTGAGTGTCAATCATGAGGGGTTTTTGATGGATGTAGTCATGTTTCTGGTACTGTAGGACACAGAGGATGCAAATATTAACGATGTCAGGCTTGTGACATCAGTAACTATGGCCCTCAGACTGGATGATGTGTATAGAACCTTCCCAAGGTCTTGCTGTATAAGCTTCACTAATATTTTGGAGTTTATAACACCAAGAGCTCAAGTCCCAGTCCTGGGAAATATAGGAAGACCTAGCCCCAGTTCCACAGGTTGAGCACAGGTTATGCTGAGGATTGTTCATTGGCTGGTGTGGATCTGTAGAACTGAAACACAGGTATTTTCTTCCCTAGGTCTTACAATTGATGTTCCGATGACTTTTTTAAAAGATTTATTTATTTATTTGAAAGGCAGAGTTATAGAACCAGAGGCAGAGAGAGAGAGAGAGAGAGAGAGAGAGAGAGTGAGAGAGAGGTCTTCTGTCTGCTGGTTCATTCCCCAAATGGCTGCAATGGCAAGAGCTGTGCTGATCTGAAGCCAGGAGCTTTTGTCAGGTATCTCACGAAGGTGCAGGAGCTCAAGGACTTGGGCCATCTTACACTGCTTTCCCAAGCTGTAGCAGAGAACTGGATCAGAAGTGGAGCAGCTAGGACTTGAACTAGCAGCTATATGGGGTGTTGGTGCTGCAGGTGGTGGCTTTACCCGCTGCACCACAGCGCCAGCCCCTCTATTGACTTTATGCTGTTTGAAAATTTCATCACTTGCTTACTGAAGACTTTGCCTTATTTATTCTCATCAGTTCTAATATTTTTATATAAAATATTTTTTTAGATTTATTTATTTTACTTGAAAGTCACAGTTACAAACAGAGAGAGGGAGAGGGAGAGGGAGAGTCATAGAGAGAGAGAGAGGTCTTCCACCCGCTGGTTTACTCCCCAAACGGCCGCAATGGCCAGAGCTGTGCCGATCCGAAGCCAGGTGCCAGGAGCTTCTTCCAGGTCTCCCACATGGGTGGCAGGGGCCCAAGCACTTGGGTCATATTCTATTGCCTTCTCAGGTCATAGCAGAGAGCTGGATCCGAAGTGGAGCAGTCAGGTCTCGAACCGGTACCCATATGGGATGTCGGCACTGCAGGTGGCAGCTTTACCCACTACACCACAGCGCCGGTCCAGAATCATTTTTCCAATAAGATTTCATCCCCTCAGTCAGGAAGCCAATGTAAGACTCGTGGACAGCAGCAAAAGGCAGTGGCAGAAATGGGGCTATGCTTTGGTTTTCCTTGTTTCTTTGCTTTCTGTTTCTGTTCATTTTGCAGTTTTTGTCACTGCTTTACTGAAATTCTTTCTGCTATACACCGTGAGTCTAATATTTTGTATATAGAACCTT
The DNA here is from genome assembly GCA_949820135.1 of Sylvilagus floridanus. Classification (NCBI taxonomy): domain Eukaryota; kingdom Metazoa; phylum Chordata; class Mammalia; order Lagomorpha; family Leporidae; genus Sylvilagus; species Sylvilagus floridanus. The sequence continues at coordinate 59,762,122 of OX463242.1, forward strand.
TTTCCCAGCAACATGGTGTCTCCAGGTCAGAATGTCATGGTGGAAGCTGTGGCAGCAGCCAGAGTAATGGCACACATGTCTGACACTCTCTCTCTCTCTCTCTCTCTCTCTCTCTCTCTCTCTCTCTGTGTGTGTGTGTGTGTGTGTGTGTGTGTGTTCATTTGCAAGGTCTACATGCTGTTTGTAGTTCCATACCATCTTAACTAAAGTTTTCCCTCAATCTTCTGGAAATGCAGTTCCTCCCCCAGTGTTCTGGGAACATTTTTCTGGCTGAGGTAGATGCAGATCCTCTCTATTCAGTTTTTGATCTTTCTGATTTGCCTTTGTTTCCTTGTCATCATTTTCAGTGCTAATGCTTGGCTAACACAGGAACATATCCTATGCAGTGGTATTATAATTGCTTTAGGACATTTGTGTTGACCAGAATGCCATCGCCTTCTTTGTGTATTTTAAATGGGGCTGTCAGCAGACCTCCCTGAGCAGTCCTAAATGGATCTCTCCTACCTTGTCCTTGCTCTTGGTCTCCGTGTACTGTGAGTCTACTCAAAATATGCGCTCATGGCCCATTGTGAATATGAGAGGTGAGTAAGGCTACAAAACCAGTGTGCATACTGCCTCTGTTTAGAGTGAAGGTGCACCTAACTGAGCATTGCAATCTTTAAGAAGTCTAGTGAACTTGACGGAAAGAATATGTATATTATACACCATGGTTCCTTATCTCCGCCTCTTGTAACTTGCACAGTTTCTTTATGAAGAGCACCATCAATCTATTATTCTCCAGTTTTTGTTTCACTCTTCTATCCTAGTAAACTTTACTTCCCACTCTTCATTAAAAGAAATGCTTCATTCTGCAGCTTGTTCCCCCTCTCTCACTCTACCATTCTCATCAAGCAAACTATGACCATAACTACACGTCCTCACTCCCTGCAATGCATTTTCCTAAATGAGTCTTTTTATTCCCAATCATTATTTTCACTCAAAAAATCATCCAAGATGCACATATTCCTATATCCTTTCATCATTGCCAGTCTGTTTTTCTTGTCTTTGCTAGTATTTGAGTCTTTTGATACATCTTCTTATTTAAACTCTTTCATTTGCTGGCCTCATAAGGATGTTACATATCTCCATATTTCCTCTTGTTTTCATTAATAACTCTCACTCTGTCCTTGACTATATATATTCTTCTGACTTGGCCAGTGTGAAATATTTCCAAAATTAAATCCTAATCTCTTCCCTTTTCCTCATTTATTCACACCTTACAGAATTCCCATGAACTTCTTATTGCTATTCCATGCTGTGACTTCAGAAAGATTGTGGAAAATGGAATTAAAAGATAAGTTTATTTTGGTATAAAACATTTTGAAATCCATGCATATGTTTTTCATAAAATCATTTCCGTGAACTTTGGGAAAAACCCTCATGTACCTAACTTCCACATTTTTGTGTTTTACCACCCTTTCTCTCCAGATCTCTAGTTCTGCCTTTTTCAAGGTGTGGGTTCTTTTCATGTCAAATATCCTCTATCTTTATTCCTTGTGTTATGCTTGTAATATAAACTCCTGTCACCTCACATCATATTATCTGGCTCTCCAATCCATATTCTTTGTCTATTTATTTCATATTCTAATCTATTCTAACCAGATTGTTGCTCCTAAAACATGATTAAAATTATGTCAGTCTGCTACTCAAAAATGTTCAGTTACTCAATATAGTTTAAAATGATAAAATGTTTAACCTTGTATTTACATTTTTGGTAGTCTGACTCAAGTTGGATTTTTTTTTTCTTTTTTCTTTTTTTTTCTTTTTTTATATATGAAGCTTTTATTTAAAGAATATAAATTTCCAAAGTACAGCTTATGTATTACAATGGCTCCCCCCCACACAACTTCCCTCCCCCCCCGCTACCCTCCCCTTTCCCGCTCCCTCTCCCCTTCCATTCACATCAAGATTCATTTTCAATTCTCTTTATACACAGAAGAGCAGTTTAGTACATATTACGTAAAGATTTCAACAGTTTGCCCTCACATAGAGACACAAAGTGAAAATACTGTTGGAATACTAGTTATAGTATTAATTCACAATGTACAGCACATTAAGGACAGAGATCCTACATGATTTTTTTTAAAGAATTGATTAATTATCTATGCAATTTCAAGTTGGATTTTTTTACCTTTTCTTCACCTATTCATTATTATCATTATTAGTAGTAGTAGTAGTATTCTCTGATAATTTTTCTCTTTCCAGGATATTTCTGGTACTTTAAAAATCTTGGCATGTTGTATAAATATCTATGACAGATTAATATAAAGGTAGTGAGTTCATCAAGATGAATTATGATGCAAGTTATTTCCTGCAAACAGTAAATCCATAAGGTAAAAGAGACATCTCTTGAGCTTTGATAACAGTAACAATTCCTCTATTAATTGTTAGCTTATTCAACCAAAATTAAGTTTTTCCTGTTTTTGGTTACTTTCAAAGTCCTATACTTATTTAAAAGTTTATTAAAATCTTACTTAGGGGCTGGCACTTTGGCACAATGGGTTAAGCCAGTCATCTATGATGCCAGCATCACATATGGGCACTGGTTCAAGTCCTGGCTGCAACACTTTCCAACTAGCTCCTTGCCAATGCAACTGAGAAAGCAGCAGAAGATGGTCCAACTGCTTGGACCTCTACCCCACATAGGAGACCTGGAAGAAGCTCCTGGGTCCTGGCTTTGGCCTGGCCTCAGCCTTTGTGGTCATTTGAGGAGTAAACCCCTGGATAGAAGATTGATTTCTCTCTCCTTCCCTCCTTTCCTCCCTCCCTCTCCGTCTCTGTCTCTGTCTCTGTAACTCTGACTTGCAAATAAATAAATCTTTTAAAAAATGACATAATATGGGCCGGCGCCATCGCTCACTTGCTTAATCCTCAGCTTGCAGTGCCGGCACCACATATGGGTGCCGGAGTTCTAGTCCCACTTGCTCCTTTTCTAGTCCAGCTCTCTGCTGTGGCCCGGGAAGGCAGCAGAGGATGGCCCAAGTTCTTGGGCCCATGAACCTGCATGGGAGGCCAGGAGGAAGCACCTGGCTCCTGGCTTCGGATCAACTCAGTTCCGGATGTTGCAGCCATTTGGGGATGAACCAACGGAAGGAAGACCTTTCTCTCTGTCTCTCTCTCTCTCATTGTCTAACTCTATCTGTCAAATTAAAAAAAAATGATATAATAGGCTTGTGTACAATTGTAGGGTAGCCATTTTCTAAGTTAATGACTACATACGTGGTGAAAAGTTGAGGATCAGAGCTGGTGTTGCAGTACAGTGGGTAAAGCCACTGCCTATGACTCCAGCATCCTCTATGGGTGCTGGTTCATGTCCTGGCTGCTCCACTTCTGATCCAGCTCCCTGCTAATGACCTGGGAAAGCAGTAGATGATGGCCCAAGTACCTGGACCCCAGCTACCAATGTGGAAGACCTGGAAGAAGCTCCTGTCTCCTGGTTTTGGCCTGGCCCAGCACTAGCCATTGCAGCTATCTGGAGAGTGAACAAGCTAATGGAAGATCTCTGTTTCTTCTTCTCTCTGTGTAAACAAACAAACAAACAAACAAACAAACAAAAAAGTCTCTCCCTCTTTCTGTGTAAGAAAACCTTCAAGGTTTAAAATAAATTTTAAAAAATCTATTTTGAAAAAATGAAGAAAAATTTAAGGACCATCAAAATCTGCCTGGGAAACTTTGTTTCCTTTGATAAAATGTAGAAGAAACCTCTACAGAAGTAGACCAGAAACCAATAGAGCTGAAATTACTTACAAGTATTAAAAGAACAGAAATTTGCCAGGAAGTACAAGAAGGGGTTCTTTTGTATTATGCCTCCCAAAGCCATTTAGAGGAAATATTCAGAAGCATACGGCCAATATTTCTATTTTTTAAAAAAATTACTGCTCAATTAGTGTATCAATGTGACGGTGTGTTAACATGCTGGACTCTCTTTGTTAGAATGGTTATGTTTAAGCCTTCTACTCCAATTGCAGCTTGGTAATACAAATAACAAGTAGAATATTAATACTTTTATTTACAAAAATCAATTTTGAATGACAAATTCTCCATTCTCAGATAATGATTGTAAAACTGTTTAGATTTAGGAAATAACGATCCTCATTGCAAGCAGCAGCTGTTTAAGAAAAATACAAAGAGCGTGTACCTTCCATGTGGGCAGATGTTTATGAGGCAGATGAAAGTATTGTTCTGAATATCGCTCTGTGCACCAATTAAAACAGGGAAAGAGAAAACTTGACAGTTTAAAAATATATGCTAAGAATATCAGCATCATAACTCAACATGTTTTATAAATGTTAGAGACCTAATGAATTTGATTAAAGCAGTTTAATTAAGGTATAGACTGCTGTGTTGCAACCCCCTTCCAGACAAAATAGCTTGGTGAACAGGTAGTGCGTCCCTAGTGAACTGTGAATATCAAAGTCAAGGAAAATTCTTCATTTTAATGAGCTGCATTTTCTGAGCCCAGACCTCTCCCCTGACAGAGTGGCTGCAGGAGGCAAAAATGAAAGTAGTTGTTTTCCTTTGAGACATTCGCCTGCTAAATGCTGTGAATGCCAGAAATTAAAATTGTGGAGCTTAGATGCTTTATGTCTGTTCTGTCTGGCACTGGCCCTTGGGCTGGAAGCTATTGTTAAAGGAACAGCCCAACAATCAAGAAATTTTTCTATATTTAGTAAATTATTACTACTCCTTTGGCCATTAAGAATCACTGCTTTTATAAAAATTATAGTCCTTGTTGTAGAACAGCTCCATATACATAAAAATATTTGAATGCAACTTAGTACTTCTGTTAATTAATAGTTAAATTTGTAATGTGAATACTCTATAATTGGAAATAAAAATTTCACTACTTAGAAAACTCACTTGACATGAAGATTGATATTTTCTGAATGCATGACATTAAATATAATTAAAAGATAATACATTCAATATTATTTTATCTTTTAAAATTTCTAAAGACATTAGAAAGTAGCCATTTTGGTGATTACTTTTTAAATATTGAAACCAGGTATTCCATCATAAGATAACTGTTAATATGCAATTTTTTGAAGAGTAAGCATTTAAATACAAATAATGATACAAAATCTTCCCACATTATTTTGTTGGCAAGGAAAGGAATCCCTAAGTAATTATGCTTATTTCCATAAACAGGTCATGAATGTTGGAAGGAAAACTAAACATGGTTTCAAAGAAGTTCATTCCAAAAGAAATAAGTATAATTACCTCAGTTAGTTATAGGTACTTCTAGTGCTCTGGATTTGCTCCAAGATACATGTAAATGTCCATGCCCAGGACAGCAGTTCATTACAACCATTACAGGAAAAAAAAAAAAAAACTACAATGATTTATAGCTACACACATTAAAAAGGACTGAAGTTGCTTGCAGAATCCTTGATTCCATCTGATTCTCTATGCAGGATATTGTCTTAGAAGTCCAAATGATTTTAATTGTGTTCCACGTCAGTGGAAAATTTTCTTAGAAAGTTATATACAAAAATCTCTCAACTTACTACTAAGTGCTAAAATTAATATGTGCTACTGTGACTTTATGCAAAGTACATTAACTCCTACTTTAAGTTTATTATTTACTTGTTTTTCTTCTAATATACCTTCCCATTCTTTCGTCTTTTCCAACATCAGATCGCTGAACAAATAATTGTAATTCACACAATCTTCTAATCTAGGATATCAAATAGATTCACAAACGTAGTGTCTCATGTTGTTAGAAAAGTGCTGTCACTTTAAGAAGTAATTACCTGTTCTGCTATTGACAATGTCCATCAGTCATTCAGGGATGTTGAATATTAACAGCATAACAGTGAAGGTCAAAGTCAAATAGACTTATAACAAAAGTTCTAATATTTGTATTTGAAGTTTTTCAGCTGTATGTAATTCTATTACGCATGGCTAGTTAAGATGCTCATTAAAGTTTAGACCAGCAACATCCTGTCTGTGCTATCCGAATATCTATGGCATTGCAGATAATATTTAGTCTAGTAGTTATTTTCTGAAAGATTTATCTTAAATATGAAATCCTTACTTGATGGTAATGGCAATGCTTGAATACCCACAGTCATCTGCACATGCGCCCCTTACACCATGGCATGTAGGTCTGCTCCTACTGTGTCTGCTAAATTATATGATAAGAGTAGGGGCCGGTGCTGTGGTGCAGCAGGTTAACGCCCTGGCTTGAAGAGCCAGCATCCCATCTGGGCACCGGTTTGAGACCTGGCTGCTCCACTGCCAATCCAGTTCTCTGCTATGGCAGGGAGTTAGACATAGAGAGGAGAGGCAGAGAGAATCTTCCATCTGATGGTTCACTCTCCAATTCTCCAGAATGGCCAGAGCTGCGCTGATGCAAAGCCAAGAGCCTAGAGCTTCTTCTTGATCTCCCATGTGGGTGCAAGGGCCCAAGGACTTGGACTACCTTCTACTGCTTTCCCAGGCCATAACAGAGAGATGGATTGGAAGAGGGGCAGCTGGGACTAGAACCAGCACCCATATGGCCAGGGCATTAACCCGCTGCGCCACAGTGCCAGCTTCTATTTTTATACTCTTTTCAAATGTAATTCTCTTAGACAGTGGATGATTCTTTGGGCTTGTATCCATTTTTGTCTTTAATTTTCTGTATATCTGTTTCTCTTACAGTTTGTCATGTGACCAACATTTTCAAAACCTGAATGGATGGTGGCTCATTAGAGAATAGAAATAGGGTTATACCTGATGATCTTGTAGGCTATTTGCACTGTTATTTTTATGTGGGTTGACTGTATCATAATATAGTTGCACAAATAATACAAATTGACTCAAACGAACAACAGTAATCATATTTGTTTTAGAAGCCAAAACTCAGATTTAAAAAGTACTTCTCTTTTAAAATCATAATTTGTGCATCAAATCTTCCCAACAGCTATAGCCACACTTTTAAAAAATCCATATATCTTATCTAGAAAAGAAATAATGAACAACCAAAAACAAAACAAGATACTGAAAAGAAATGAATATAGAATGGAAAATTTCTTACTATGAAAAATATTTTTGATATTTGAGGGAACTTTGAAATATGCCATCTTATATATGGTTGCAATATAACTATATCTGTAATGTAATATAGCTTTGTTGGTTAAAAATAAACAAATTTATTGGATTTATCCCAGGTCTACCAGTTAATTATTATGTGACAGTCAAGTGGATCATATTTATTATTCTCAATTTGTTCATCTGTAAAATGGGAATAATAAAAATACATACTTCATGGAGCCATTGTCTAAATTAAATGTGATAGGGCCTACAAAATACTTAGCATGTTTCCTGGCTGGCAGTTAGCATTTAATTAATGCTGGCCGTATTATGTTCATTGAATTACAAAGGACTGAGTTCTTATATAGTTAACTTATAAGTGTATGTTTTATAGAAAATAGTTTAAATAGCTCCCCAAATTAAATATCTTCATCATTGTACATGTGAAGGAAAGCCACATATTTGAAGTTATTTATTTTGATCCTTGATATTATGCCAGAAGGTCAACACCATTAAATATATTTACTCTATCATTCTGTTCTTTGAATTTTTCCTTCAATACACACACACACACACACACACACACACACCTCTGATAACTGTATATATAATGTAGTAAGTTTTGATCATCATATAAGGTAGAAGGCAGAATTATGAGAACCTTCAGCTCTTTCATATAAGTAGAAGAATTGTGGTAAATATTCAGGAGCTAGGATTGAGTCATAGAATTTCTTGAGGAATTTAAATCTATTAGTTTCTCTATCTTCTAATTTGCAGTTGTCAAATAAGGAACAACAGTAAGCCTTTGCTAAGCTTACAGAAGTGATGTGTATATTCCAAGAGATTTTCCTGATGCTTGGGTCTACTATAGATTGATCTAAAACTCAAGGGTTCAAAACAAATGAACCAAAACATGTAATAATACAAATATAAAAAATAAATAGTTTTGTTGTGAATGTTCCTCCATTTTCATCACCTACTGGCTGGACTGTGGTGAGAAAATTCCATGGTGCACACCGTGGGTGTAGAAGTTTATCTGGGACAGGAGACAAGGTGGGAGTCAAGTCAGCAGAGCAGGAGTGGTGGAAGTGTGCTGGGATAGCGTGAAGAGGCAGGGAGAGTTGGGTAACAACAGCAGAAGCAATGTTGAATTTGTGCCTAACAAATCCAGTATTTTTTTTTCTGTCCATTGCTCCCATTTGTCAATAGCAATGTAGGAAGAATTTAACCAAAAGAAGAAAAGTTTAAATAAATATTGAAAAAGGAAAAGAAAGAGCTTGCATTGTGGTACAGAGGATTAACCTTCCTCTTACAGTGCCAGCATCCCATATCAGAATGTGAGTTCAGTCCCAGCTGCTTCCCTTTCAGTCCAGGTCCCTGCCAATACAGCTGAACAGGCACTGGAAGATAGCCCGACTACTTGGGTCCCAGCCACACACATGGGGGACCTGAATGGAGTTCCAGACTCCTGGCTTTGGCTTGCCCCAGCCCTTGAAGTTGAGACCATTTGGGAGAGTGAACCAGCAGGTGGAGATGGTGGAATATTTTTCCCTCTTTCTCTCTCTCATTCTTTAAAATAAATTAATAAATGCATCATTTAAAACAAGGGACTTGAAAGAAATATAAGGAAGAACTGCAAAATGTAAATAAAGGTGTCTAGTTGATTTTATTATTAAGACCATGTAAAGATGAGGGATGTCAAAATATTCTGAGAAAAATTTTTCTTCAAGTGTATAATGGACGTAGGAAGGAGGAAATTCAATTAGATGATCTATAGATAGGTATTTTGCTTTCATATGCTAGTACTTTAAGAACGAATCAAGATGATTAAACTTAAAAGGTGGATGTGTGCATGTGTTTCTCCTTCAGAAATAATGAACATAGCTTTGCAACAAGACAGTCTGCAGAATGTACCCAAGTCACTAATTCACTTCAACTGAGCCGAAGGGGATGTGTTGGCTTTCATTTTCAAATGCAATAAAACAGGCATCTGCAAAGCAATAAATAGACTGGACTCAGAAAGAGCACCGCAAGAAGGTCGATGGGGTATATGGAGAGCTGTGCCTTCTATTTAGGAAGTCAGGAATGCAGATATGCAGAGACACTCTTCTCTTCAGCAAGGTGGTGTATGTGGAAGATTTAATGACCTTATTTTCAATATGGTTTTTCCTTTTTAAACACTTTCTGTTAAAAACAGAATGTGAGTTTAAGAATTTAAATAGTGTAACATAAAAGAGTAAAATAAAACAGACTAAAACTAGAATGAATTAGCTACTAAGAGATTTGTCAGTTTATGAATCCTATGAACAGTATACACACACAAACCCACACAGTTATAAGGGATCTTCAAAAGATTCATGGAAAATACATATTATCTTCTATTTCAGAAAACTTCACACAGAAATAAGTTTATCTTTTAACTCTATTGCCCACAAACCTTTAGAAATACACACATATATATTCAAAGCAATGAACAGGTTAAACCACTCTATATAGAGAGAGATATAGATATAGATATATATAAAACATATATATGTATTCATGTATGTATGTGTGTCATATCTGTATTTACATCTCTGTGTGTATGTAGAGCTATAAATATTTGAACAAATCACTTAAATCAAATGAGTCTGTGAAAAGGAACAGTGCATCAGTTGTGGAGAACACGAACGCAGCAGTACTTCCACAAGGTTTGTATGTAAGCTTCGTGTGGAAAAGAGCCCTATCTATGCAAACTGGTTAAATGCATGTCATCAGAAAAGTGAGGAAGGCACAGCTGGGATAGACTCACGCATTCAAAATGAAAGAAGGAAGACAAGTGAGCATGCAGTACCATCTTCTATGGAGGCAGTGGCATCTCCCAGGATGGAGGAGAGTGGGGCATTGAGAGACAGCTTCAGAGAGGGGGGGATAAAGCCCATGGATGTGAAGCTATGGCAACAGCAAAGGGAGAAGGGACTCCTGATGAAGCCTGGGAGGAATGGGCTTCCAGTAACCAAACAGCAGGGAGAAGAAAACCCTTGAAGGAAAAATAAAAGGAATCAGAAAAACTTCCTTCAGAAGAAATAGTTTTATCTAAAATCGATAGCAGAAAGTATTGAGAAATTAATGGAATAAATGACTAAAAAGAATGAAAGTAAGAGATCCAGTGTGGCTGGAAGCAAAGTCTGAGAAAAAAAAAATTACAGGCATGGGGAAGAAACACAGGAGTTGAGATTAGGGGAAGAATTAGAACATCGAAAATCAAAGGCAAAAAGAAGAGACGGTAAGAAAAATCCTCAGAAGGATAGTAAATAGAGGAAAAGCAAATTTAAGGTAGCAACATAATGCCAGGAGCATAGAAAGGAGGGTATGTGGGCCAAAGGAAGCTCTCCAATTAAAGGGTGAAGAAGCAAATGATTAAACAGCCTACGACAGTCTCTAAGAGGTACCCAGTGTGAACGACTTTTTGAAGAATGAGAAGAGCTGACTGCTGATAGTTGAAACGACTAGACATCAGCCCGAGGGTTGTTGTTTGAAAGGAATAGGTAGGGATAAATGTTGTTAGGCAAGCACAATGGAAAAGGAAGGGTTGACAATGATATTTTTAGAGTTAGAGAGTACTCAACACTGGAGGGCACCGAATACAGATTATAAAATTTTTGTTCAGGAATCTTCCATCAAAGGCTGATCTAGTGCTATAAAGACAGGTACCCCTGAACGGCTGAGACTGTTAAGAGGAATCACACAACTTACTCCAGGAGGGAACGGGCAAGGATGGTTCTCAGATTTGGCACAGGAATCATGCCTTAGTGTGAGGCAGAAATGTCGGATATTGGGTAAAAACTGCAGGAAACTCTTACTCATTCCTCATTTCTCTCTATAAACATCTGGGAAAGTACACATGATCTTAAAGGGAATGTGTAAGTTACTTATGCTTTTCACATCAGACCTCTTAAAATTTGTCTCCACATTTGTTAATATTCAGAGCAAGAAGAAAGTCACATGAAATGTTAAGATACAATTTCCATCGATATGCCTTCCTTCCAACAGCTGATAAACAAGATCATTGCCCTGATGTCTGAGCTTGGATATATTATTTAAGCCATGAGTCTCTAGATCTGCAAAGTCAGAATGAAAACTAGTAACTTTGCCAACATTTTGGAGTATTTATTGATCGTAGGTTTAGATTTTCTAGTGTACTAGTGTTTCCAAATATAATGCAATGCCATGCTAAAAATAATGTAGTTTTATTATGAGTATTTAAAAATCTATCGAGTGCTACCACATTCCAGGCTTCTCTAAAGTGTGTGTGTGTGTGTGTGTATCAACTCCAAATATTCTCACAATAGGGATTAGTATATTAACATATGGATGAGAGCACAATTAATCCTATAGCATCCTGTCTGAGCAAACCAGTGTTTGCTTTTACTGTTTTATCTTCAGTACATAGTAGGACAGTGTTCTATCCTCTAATGCAGAGTAGATCATCAATAAATATCATTTGAATGAGCTTGGGACACACAGAAACAAGTCCATTCTCCATTGTAATGAACAAATAGAGTGCAAATGCTTATATAGCACTAGCTGCACTGAAAAACCTCTTTGGGATCTAAGCACCTATAAGGATGCATTCCTTTATAGTTTAATGATGAATACAAGTAAGATACAGAAACAATAAGTTAAGCATAAAATTCTTTATATTTAATATGTATGAGTCACAAGGGAAAACTTGATAAAAAAAATGCAGCATTTTGGAGAGATTGCTTTAGTAGATCTGAGGTAAAGTCCAGGAATCTACATTTATAAAAGCGGAGGTATCAGGGACTGAATTGGTTTCTTACCACGCTCCATAAATAAATAGGTGAATTGTCAAAATATGTACAAAGGTTCACTAATATGTCTTCGTTTTTATTTTATTTTACTTGTTTATTGCTTTCCATTTTATTTGACAGACACAGCTCTTCCATCTGCTGTTTCACACCCCAAATTTCTGCAATAGTCAGAGCTGGGTCAAGTTGAAGCTAAGGGACCCGCACTAAATCTGGGTCTCCCAAGTGGGTATCAGGGTCCCAAATGCTTGAACCATTATCTGCTACCTCCCAAGATGCACAAAGTTGGAATTAGGAATGGAGACAGGCCTCAAGCGCAAGTACTCTGATGTGCAATGCAGGTGTTCCAAAAGACAACTTAATGCTACACCAAATGCCTACCCCAGGATTCACTGTAAAAGAGAGTAGGATCGATAATGTCCTTTGTGCCCTCTTCTATTTGAACAAATAACTGCTAAGCACAAACTTCCCTGCATTTTTTAAAAAATATTAATTATGAATTGAATTCTTCATACATGTGGGAGCTGGAGTGGATTTATTTTGTGTATAATGCTTTATAGGTAAATCTTGTTTTATTGTTCCCCTTGAAGATATTCTGTTTGTTACAAATTGAAGAATTTTGGCTACTCTGTGGAGTGACTCTGTCAGTGCCATTTTTTCTAGTTGTTCACACTCACTTCCTGTCTCCGTGTCACAGTTGGGTAATTCTTGCAACAGTTCAAAAATTTTCAGTATCATAAATATGTTCTGATGATGTATGATCAGTGATCCTTTTTTTTTTAATTTCAAGATGTCTGTTTCAGACTAGTACATTACATTTCATGTATTCTATTAGTTAATTCGGATCAGGGGAAACATAAAATATCCGTCTTTTATGGATTGCTTATTTCACTAAGTATAATGGAATCCAGTAGCAACCATCTTATTGCAAGTCAGGATTTCATTTTTTTTTGACAGCTGAGTAGTACTCCATAGTGCATATATACCATAATTTCTTTATCTAGTTGACAATTGATAGACATCTATGTTGATTCCATATCTTTGCTATTGTGACTTGTGCTGCGATGAACATGGGGTAGAGATCACTCTTTCATATGGGATCAGTGATCTTTTGATGTGACTAATGTAATTGTTTCGGGGCACTGTGAACTATGCTAGTAAAAGATGGAAACTTCATCAATAAATGTTGACTGTTCTACCACCTGGCCATTATTTTCTCTCCCTCCTGGTCTTCAGACATCCTTGTGTCCTGAGATACAACAATATTGAGATTAGACCAACTAATTACATTAGCTGAACTAAAGGAGTCGCGAATATTTCACTTTAAATTAAATCAAAGCTATAAATAATTAAGTTTAGTGAAGAAGGCATGTCAAACAGTGAGATAAGACTCTTGCCCAAAGAATGTGTCAAGATGTGAATAGAGAAGAAAAGATCTTGAAGGAAATTAGAAGTGTGACTCCAGTGAATGAAGGAATGGCAAGAAAGTCAAACTGCCTTGTAGCTGAAGTGGAGGAAGTGTTGACCAGCCACAACATCACCGTAGCCAAAGCCCAATCCAGAACAAGGCCTTAACTCTCCTCAATTCCATGAAAGCTCAGAGAGGGGACAAAACTACAGACAAATGGGTTGAATCCTGACGAAGTGGGTTCCTGGAGCTTAAGAAACAAAGCCATCCCTGTAACACTGGAGTGGAAAGTGAAGTAAGTGCTGCAGGTGAACCTATGGCAAAACCTGTGGCAAAAGCTGAGATAGATCCAGAAGATCTAGCTAAGATAATTGGTGAAGGTGGCTACATTAAACAACAGTGTAGACTAAGCAGCTTTCAAATGGAAGATGTCCTCTAGGACATCAACAGCTGGGGAACAGTCTATGCCTGGCTTCAAAGCTTCAAAGAACAGGCTGACTCTCTTGTTAGCCGCCAAGGCAGGTGGTGACTTGAAGTTGAAGCCAGAGCTGCTCCGATGCCATTCCAAAAATCTTAGAGCTCTTAAGAATTATTCTAAGTCTACCGTTGCTGTGTCTCTAAGTTGAAAAACAAAGCCTGGATGACAGCACATCTGACAATATGGTTTACTGAATATTTGAAGCCCACTGTTGAGAACTGCTGCTCAGAAATAAAGATGTCTTTCAAAATACTGCTGCTCACTGAGAATGCACCTGGCTACTCAAGGGCTCTGATAGAGAGAAATGATGAGATAATTGTTGTTTTCATGCCTGCGAACACAGTATCTCATGGATCAAAGAGTAATTTCGACTTTGAAATCATTGCTTTTGAGAAACATATTTTGAAAGGCTGTGGTCGCCATGGATAGTGATTATCCTGATGGTTCTAGGAAAAGTAATTGAAAGCCTTCTATAAAAGGATTCATCATGCTGGATCCCATTAAAAACATTAATGGGATCTGGTGTAGTGGGTTATGCTACTGCCTGCAATGATGGCATCCCATATGGGCACTGGTTTGTGTCCCGGCTGCTCTACTTATGATGCAGCTCGCTGATAGTGTGCCTGGAGAAGCAACAGAAGCTGGCCCAAGTGTGTGGGCCTCTGCCACCCACATGGGAAACCCAGAAGAAGCTCCTAGCTCCTGACTTCAGCCTGGCTCAGCCCTGCATGTTGCCATTACTTGGGGAATAAACCATAAAATGCATGATCTCTGTCTCTCCCTCCTTCTCTGTAACTATGCCTTTCAAATACATACATAAAACTTTAAAAAAAAAGAATAATTATAATTCATGGGAGTAGGTCAAATATTAACATTAGGGGAGTTTGGAAGAAGTTTTGAAATTTATATTTATTAAATAAGAGTTTTCTATTAAGAAAAAAAGGTTCCAACCCTCGTGGGTGACTGAAGATTTTAATGGAGAAATTAACTGAAGATATGGTATAAAAAGCAGGAGAATGGGGGTAGGTAGGAAGAATCACTGTGTTCCTAAATTCATATGTGTGAAATTCATGAAGTTTATATACCTTAAATAAAAGGTTTCTAGCTAAACAAAAAATTCTAATTAGAATTATTAGAATTACAGCCTGAAAATGTGACTGAATTCACAAAACGTTAATAAATGAGGAATTGGTTCTTATGTATGAGCGAAGTGGTTTCTTGATATGGAAGCTACTCTTGGTGAACATGCTCTGAATGTTGTGGAAATGACAACACAGAACTTAGAATATTGCACAAACTTTGTTGATAAAGCAACAACAGGGTTTGAGAGGGTTGACTCCAGTTTTGAGAATTTTGCAGGACCTAAAATTCCATCAAACAGCATCACAAGCTACAGAGAAATTGTTCCTTAAAAAGAGCTGATCAGTGAAGCAGCTTCATTGTTGTCTTATTTTAAGAAATCATCACAGCTATGCAACTGTCAACACTCACCACTCTGAGCAGTCAGTCATCAGTCATCAACATCCAGGGATGACCCTTAACCAGCAAAACGACCACAACTCACTGAAGACTCAGATGATCAATCACATATATTAGTACCAAGATGTTTTAAATTGAAATATGAACTTTTTATATGTAATACTATTGCATCCCTTATAAACCTTAGTATAACATAAATATAGCTTTTATATTCACTAGAAAACAAAAAATTCAAATGACTTGCTTTATCATGCCATTTGCTCTATTGCAGTAGTGTGGAATTAAGCCCATAATATCTCTGAAGCATTTCAGTACTTGGACGTTAACTATCTGCAAAATTATTCTTCATCACAGGTTAGGGAATCTTCAGGAACTCTGTGGGCCTGTGTATGAAACATAATTTCATTACTCATGGTCTAGTATCTTGAATGTTCAAGGGTTCTTCAAAATGTTCATTAAAATATTTGTTATGGGCCGGCGCCGTGGCTCAACAGGCTAATCCTCCGCCTTGCGGCGCCGGCACACCGGGTTCTAGTCCCGGTCGGGGCGCCGGATTCTGTCCCGGTTGCCCCTCTTCCAGGCCAGCCCTCTGCTGTGGCCCGGGAGTGCAGTGGAGGATGGCCCAAGTGCTTGGGACCTGCACCCCACGGGAGACCAGGAAAAAGCACCTAGCACCTGGCTCCTGCCATCAGATGAGCGCAGTGCGCCGGCCGCAGCACGCAGTCCGCGGCAGCCATTGGAGGGTGAACCAACGGCAAAGGAAGACCTTTCTCTCTGTCTCTCTCTCTCACTGTCCACTCTGCCTGTCAAAAAAAAAAAAAATTAAAAAATATTTGTTATGAAAAATTACACATATATTTCAAAAATTTTTGCATAAAAGTAAACCAATCTTTTAATACCATTTCAATGAACTTTTTAAAGAATCCATATAGTCCAGTATCTCAAAAAGGCTTTTTGGTGGTCGTGATGTATAACTCATGTAAATGCCTTTTCACCCATGATCATCCTCCTGAAGTCAGTGAACAACATACAACAGACATGATTCTTGCCTGAGTGGGGACTATGAGACTCTTCAGAGTACTATGTCTAAGTTATACTAAGTTAAAATGCAGTGATATTTTCAAATATTGGCAATTTTATTAATCTAGGGAGCTACCTGTCACTAATGATGAAAGCCTGTACAAATGTAAGTTGTCCTTTCAGTTATTATTCTCTGAGCAAAGTGCTTTAAAGATGCAATATGGCATGCCATTTATTCAATTCAACCACCTTGCTACATCATAGAATCTCTCTTTCTCCAAAACTATAGGGTATGTGACTTACCTAAGGTAGTTCTGTTACCCTGAAAATAATAATAAAACCAATATGTATCAGGTGAATGTATTGAATAAAGAACTAAACCATCCAATAGCAAATAAAGGAGTAAAACCAGAAGCTAAAAATTCAGCCACATGAATACAACAAAGCAAGGAGCTCTAAGATGCTGTAGGGAAGAACTGGTGATCAACTCCACCCTACATAGCCCACTCAGTCCTGACTTCAAGCTTATACTAAATTAGAGTGGAAATTTGCTGCTAAGTAATGACAATTCTAAGGTATCAAAATAAAAAGGAAATTATTGTACTTTGTTAAGGGAACAGCATAAATTCTGACTTTAAGAAACTAATCTAAATGCCATTTAAATTTTTCAATAAAGTATGGCCATTTTCCCTAAATTTGAAACAGAAATAGCATTTGTGCCATTCAATACATGATAATAAAGATATTTTAAAAATTATATGATAAATATACATTCTCAAAACAAAAAAAAGATTTATGCAAGCATATTTCCTTTTTATCCATGGATATAAAGACCAAGTTATGAAAATTCTTGAGGGATAGAAATCTTATGACCATACTGAGCTCTGTAATTCACTGTCTCTATTGCACAGTATTAACTAAGAACATGTAGAAGAAAGCATTGTCTGCACCAGTCATTTAATTATAAAACATCTTCATTTTGAATTCAGCTCTAGTGGTAATGTATAATCTCTAAATTAAATATTTTGTATTTCATGGGCCACTAAGCAAAGTAACAAATCTTGAATTCTAAAATAGCCATTTACCAATTTTATTTTCTTGAGACAAATCATGGTCACTTTTTTCTTCGTTTTTGAAATGAGATTGAGATGTTTAAGTTATATTTAGAATATGAGGTATGAATATGGAATAAAAGTACAATGCAAATGTAATATGGACTTCCAATTTAATTTTTGGAGGAATAATTGTAAACACAGTCAACTTCAAGGCAAATAGCTTAAAGTAAATTTTGTCATTGACTCCCTTATTTACTTTTCCCATTTTTATTGATACAGTAACATTCCTTTGTTATCCTACTACTAGGAGATGTGTGAGTTGATAGATAAACACATTTCCTAAGTGTATTTAAACACAATCTCTCAAAAGACAACTTCTGATAGTACAATTCTAATCTAATGTTAACATTATGTGTTAGGGTATATTTTGGCTTAGTTCTGCTTCCCCAAATTATAATATCAACCTGCAATCTCTAGAAGAAAACAGAATATTTGCTAAACTTCTACACAGTGCCTGGAACTATTCTACACACGTTTGCAGAACTTGTCTCATTGAATCCTCCTAGCAGTACTGTAAAGTGAATCTTTAATGTTTTATTCATAGAAAAGTTCACTGAGGTTTATAGAGATGATGATACCCTACCTCTCACAGCATGGTGGGGATTTGAATTCATTTGCCTCTAAAAATCTGTACTTCTCGCTTTTTCCTGGTGAATAGGAAAGTATCTATACTCTTTTAAAGCATTCTGCCAATGACCCAATCCTCTCTGTGACCCAACATTTTGGAATCATCTTTTATTTTCCCAGCTCTTCTAAAAGTCATTATACCATTCAAATGGTTACATTAGTTTCTAATTTTCTGTTGGTCATTGTTCCAGGCTGAGTTATGTAATCCCCCAAATCCATATGTTGAAGTCCTAACCCTGGTACCTCAGAATGTGGCTGTTGGGAGAAGGTTCTTAACAAGACAATTAAGTTACAATGAGACCATATGCGTAGGCCTTAATCCAAAGAGATGATGTCCTTATAACAAAAATTTGGACTCAGAGAATAGAGAAGACTCAGGGAGAAGGTAGCCATCTGTAAGCCAGTAAAAGATTTACAAGTGAGTAATTCTAGGGACATCTTAATCTTGGACTTCTAGCCTCCAGATTTTTGAGAAAATAAATTTGTTTTTGCCACCCAGTCATCTATGGTACATGTTATGACAGCTCTAGAAGAGTCAAACAGTAATCATCTGTTAAATTCATGTCCTCTTGGTCCGTTTGTTCTGATGTTAGTGAATCCATAGCACTTTTCTTATGTCAAGTGCAAACTAGGCACATTTCCTGTAGTAATCATTTTATCGTCCCTAAACCTTAGGGACCATTATTATGAAGCTGTGATTTCAACACAGCTAGTTCAGCTCCAGACTTCGAACTCCACTCAGTTCTGTGATTTCAACCAAGACCTCTGAATTTCTTTCCCTTTCTAAAATGTCTCCCTTGTCCTGTGGTCCTTTCTGACTCAC
Organism: Sylvilagus floridanus; assembly: GCA_949820135.1. Classification (NCBI taxonomy): domain Eukaryota; kingdom Metazoa; phylum Chordata; class Mammalia; order Lagomorpha; family Leporidae; genus Sylvilagus; species Sylvilagus floridanus. The sequence continues at coordinate 59,780,939 of OX463242.1, forward strand.
TTACTAATCTTTATATTTGAATTAGTCTTCTACCATAAACCCAAGTTATAACAAAACTAAATAGCAGTCGTTTAAAAATGCTTTTTTCACCTCCCTGCTTTTGACTTTGCTTTTATTACCACCTTTCGAAATTCCATTTGTTGTTGCCACTTCACTTACCATCTCCTCCATGAACTCGTGCACCAACCCCATGTTCCCTCTCCCTCCAGTGAACTCCTGTAGTTCTTGTTAACCACATATGCATCCTTGCATTTTGACGTTTATGCTTTTCTGATGCCAAAACAAGGCTGCAAGCATTGACTTACAAGCTATGGGTTATGCGTCTTGATGATCCTTGCACTTTCTGTTGCTTTGGCTTTCTGTATTAGCTTGGTACTGCTGCTGTAACAAAATACAGAGGAGTTGCTCAAACAACAGACATTACTTTCCCATGGATCTGGGTGGCTGAAAGTCTATTATGATGACAGATGACATATTTGATTTCTCCTGCGGTTCTTCTCTCTGATTGGTATATTGCTGCCTTCTAACTGTATCCCCACATGATCTTTCTTCTGTGTAGAAGCATCCTTGGTGCCCATTTCTCTTTCTCTTCTGATGAGGACCCCAGCTAAATTAGATTGGAGACACCACCCTTATACATGTTTAACCTTCATTAATTCCTTAAACATCATATCTCCAAATAGAGCTACACTGAAGGTTTAGGGCTTCAGTATATGCCCTAGAAGAAGGATGTAGTTCAACCTGTTACAATCACAAAATGCATTAAAGAGTATTTTTTGAGTTGAATACTGATCAGTTGTAGGACATGGTATGCTGGTAAGTGATAGCTGGTTCTTGGAGAAGTTCTGATTTATAGACTTTTTTGTTGTTATTATTTTGACTGTCCTGATGTAAGTGAACACACCATGGTGGATTTCAAGCTATCAAAAAGTCAACTAGAAAGCAATTTTAAAAATTGACACCCTAGGGTCCGTGATGCAGGGTTTGTATGCCCCAGCCTGCAGTGCTGGCATCCCCTATGGAATCCCCTGAGGGTGCCAGTTCGCAACCTGGCTGCTTCTCTTCCAATCCAGCTCTCTGCTATGGCCTGGGAAAGCAGTAGAAGATGAACCAAGTACTTGAGCCCCTGCACACATGTGGGAGACCCGGAGGAAGCTCCTGGCTCCTAGCTTCGAATCAGCTCAGATTTGACCGTTGTGGTCATTTGAGGAGTGAACCAGCAGATGGAAGACCTTTCTCTCTGTCTCTACCTCTCTCTGTAATTTTCTTTCAAATAAATTAAATCTTTAAGAAAAGTGACCCCTGTAAACTAGCATGAATGGGTTTTAGCATCTGATGTAGACCCAGGATTTTCAGGAATATTGGTAAAGAAAATGTGAAAAATGAGACATGTGCTGTGATTACTCCTTTACCTCTTTGTTAATCTCCCAAAATGGAGCCTCCAACTCAGAAATTAAACTGTCTTAGAGGAGAAAAATTATATTATAAAATATGAAATTTTATACCAAAATTCATACTTACTGCAGTATCTGTTTTTCAGAAGATATTTATCTTTGTTTGGGTGCCCAGTAAATTGATAAGAGGATTTTAAAAAACTTCACTAGGTGACATTTTAATGGACAGCACATTAAATTAAGTCATTAAAAATTGAATCCCCAGTAGGCAGCTTAATCATTATAATTAAACCAAGTAGTTTAAGTAAAGCTTAACCCAATCAGTAATGTTGCTTTCAAGTGCTTTGTGTGTTTTGATAAGTTGTCATTAGGAAAAATTCTCATTTAGCACCAGTTAGTAGAATAAATGCATATCTTGAAGAAGCATATTCCATTATTTTCTAAATGCTGTGCTTAGGAACACAATATATATATTCAGCCATCACTGAGGATAAGGAAGTGATATACTGCATAATGTTTGGTATAGTCATCGATCCAAAAGTGTACTCTGTAATAGTTTGCTGGGGCTTGAATGCCTTGACCAGAAAGGGTGGTATAAAGGTTATCAGTTACTACAGGCATCCATGAAAACATGTGTCAGGGACAACTTCTTTATATTGGGATCACTGACTCAGAAAATCCCACCAAAATATTTTGGTGTCTCCTGAACAGTTTAATTAATATAATATATAGAGTATAAAGGTTATCAATTACTGCAGGCATTGCTGAGAGTACTTTTATCTTCATTGATACTGATAAAAAAAAACTGTATATATTGTCAAACAATCTGTAGTACCATAGGCTTTCATACTGGATATATTGGGATCCAGCCATTTCCCTTCAGTTCAGGTGAATTCCACAGCTTTCTGGCATGCAAGTACTGATCTCTGCAAAACAACTTCTTCTTCTACAAAGAATAGTTATTTTAACGGTCCAAATGAGAGCATAAATATTAAAATAATCTATTCATTTAAACTTTTCATTTAATGTCATTTTTATGAATGAAAACATTCCATATACAAACCCTAACACTATATGAGGTCATTGGGTATTAGCTGTCCAAGTCATTATTTTATAAATACAATCATAGTTAGGGTATACAGTTTGAAAATGTATTTATATGATAAAAATGTGAAATTATATCACATTGATAATCATATATGTGATATTACTGCTTAAGATATTCTTATTCCTAAACTTTGCAATATAGTAAAGTAACTTGAAAATAGTAAAGAAGAATTATGCTGATCCTAAATGGGAATCAGTCAGTATTCTATGGTTTTGTGGGTTATAGGACCTCAGCTTCTCCCTAGTGTCTGGGATTCCACTATTAGAGAATCATTACATTATATATAATCTCCCATTAAAATAGAGTAATCTCTCCCATCACTGCTTGAAGTTATCAGCAGTTGAAAAAATTCTTTGTATAGTTAAATCTCTCTGACTCTTTCCAAGTGATGAGTGGTGATAGGTGAAGGGAGGTTTTGATTGGAGTAGGAAGATAGGATAAAGGTAATTAAAGAAAGTGCATCAAAAAAGGAAATCTGTATGGTGGGCTCTCGGTAACCAGATAATATTATGACCCATCACTGTAAATCAAATATGGACAATTCATGATATTTAAAATTTGTGTTATCCAACTCTAGTCATCATTGCTTTATATACATATACATATACACACACCAAGACATACCCTCCCGCACCTGTTTTTTTTCAAACCTATAGGAGAATGTGAAATACATATTATGTACAGTGAATGTGTCTGTCAAGTTTCAAGGTTTTCATTGGCATATATTTGAAATAATACTTTAAATATGTTCTTCATGTATGCACTGTAGCTCTCTTTTCAAACCAATGCCATATGGACCCATGAAGATTGAAAACAATGAGGTAATATATAATAATGCGTATTACAATATATTTCATAATATAGTGGGTTCTTTAACAAGTGGACTTTACCTTATCACTTTTATTCACTGTTTTCCTTCTTCCTTACTCTCTCATATTCTTCCCTCAAAAACTATTCCTCTCCTTGTTCTACTTTTTCATTCGAATTACTGATGTATGGTGCCCCTAATTCACTTATATTTTACTTCCCATATATCTTTTTTTTTTTTTGACAGGCAGAGTAGACAGTGAGAGAGAGAGAGACAGAGAGAAAGGTCTCCCTTTGCCATTGGTTCACCCTCCAATGGCCGCCTTGGCCAGCGCACGGCTCCAATCTGAAGCCAGGAGCCAGGCGTTTTTCCTGGTCTCCCATGGGGTGCAGGGCCCAAGCACTTGGGCCATCCTCCACTGCACTCCCGGGCCACAGCAGAAAGCTGGCCTGGAAGAGGGGCAACCGGGACAGAATCCGGCACCCCGACCAGGACTAGAACCCGGTGTGCAGGCGCCCGCAAGGTGGAGGATTAGCCTATTGAGCCATGGGGCTGGCCTATTTCCCATATATCTTGTACTTTTTATGTTTCTCATATCCAGTAGTTTGGATTTTTATGTCCCTGAATAATGCCTATGTTGAAATTCTAACTCCCAATATTATAGTAATAGGAGGTAGTTTCTTTGGAATTTAATTAGTCAAGAGGGTGGAGCCCCCACATATTCAATTAAGTGTCATTTAAGAAATTCCGGAAAGCACTCTCTTCCCCTGTCTGTCACATGAGGACACAAAAAAAGTCAGCAGCCTGTAACCCAGAAGAAGGCCTTCAAAAGAACCTGACCATGCTAACCTTGTTCTGATTTCCAACATCCAGAACTGGGAGAAACAAATGCTGTTGTGTCTAAACCACCCAGTTAATGGTACTTTGTTATAGCAGCCATAACTAAAACATCACGTCCATCATATTTCTCATCTAGGAAGCTGTTTTATGAACTAAGGCTTTGGTACTTAAATATAGAAGTAACTCGTGACTCCTTGAACCTAGGGGAGTAACTGAATTTAATTTAGGAGATTCAATAAACTTTATACTTCGCAATAGATTTTTGCATTCCATCTCTTTATTATGATCCTCTTTAGGATTTACAGAGTGAAGAGAAGAATAGTAAATTATAGTGTATCATGAACAGGACTGTATTATGTAACTACTTTAACCACAGCACAGATAGACATATAAACTGTCCTATGAAGTGGTGGATTTCCCTTGCTTCAAAGGTTTGTAAGTGAATGATTTAATCTGGATAGCCACATTCCATAATCCATAATATGCACAAAATGGAGACAGTAACAGTTACAGTGGTTGATTCTTTAATAACCATTCTATCAAAATAAATATTCTAAGCAAAACATTGCCATCCCAATCCTCTTACTGGTTATGATTTTAGTTGGGTGTGTAGTACAGTCCTATGTAAAGATTAGCATTCTTTTTAAAAATTTATTTATTGTGAAAGAGTTACATAGAGAGAAGAAAGACACACACACACACACACACACACACACAGAGAGAGAGAGAGAGAGAGAGAGAGAGAGAGAGAGCAACAGAGAGAGAGAATGAGAGAGAGAGATTCCATCTACTGGTTCATTACATAGATGACTGTAATGGCCAGGGCTGGGCCAGGTTGAAGTCAGAAGCCAGGAGTTTCATCTTAGTCTCCTACATAAGTGCAAAGGAACACACACTTGGGTCATCTTCCAGTACTTTTACCATACCATTATCAAAGACTAAATTGGAAGTGCAGCAGCTGGGACGTAAATCCATGCCGATATGGGATGCTGGCATCACAGGCAATAGCTTAACCTGCTGTGCCATGGTGCCAGCCCCAAGATTATCATTCTTGATTTCTTCTATTCCAACAAAGACATGGAAGGGGCTGACATTGTGGCATAGCAGGTGGAGTCAATATCTGCAATGCCAGTATCACATATGAACACTGACTGCTCCACTTCCAACCTGGCTCCCTGCTAATGCACCTGGAAAAGAAGCAAGACAATGGCCCAAGGACTTTGCTCCCTGCTACATATGTGGGAGACACTGATGAAGCTCCTGGTTTGCAGCCATTTGGGGAGGGAACCAGGAAATGGAAGATCTTTCTATCTCTCGCTCTGTAACTCTGCCTTTCAAATAAACAAACAAATCTTTACAGAAGACAAGAGAGAGAAATTTCTCCAGCTATACTTTGCTGTTTCTTTGGGTGATATACATATTTGTTTCTGAGGTTGGCACAAAAAAACACCACGATCAGGGTAGCTCAAACCCATAAAAATAGGAGTTGATTTACTGGCACAGCAGATTGAACAACTTGTGATGCCATTATCCCATAGCACAGCACTAGTTCAAGTTGCAGCTACTCTGTTTCCAATGCAGCTCCCTGCTAATGTGCTTCAAGAGGTAGCAAAAGGTGGCCTAAGTATCTGGGCCTTGGAAAACCATGTGGGAGACCGTGATGGGATTCCTGGCTGTTGGCTTCAGTTTGGGTCAGCACTAGCCACTTGGGAAGTGACTCAGCAGATTGAAGACACATCGCCCCCGCCACCTTTCTTTCTCTCTCCCTCTCTGTCTCCCTCTCTTTCTCTGTTTCTACCCTTATGTCACTCTGCCTTTCAAGTAAATAAATAAATCTTAATAAAGCAATGGAAATGTATATTCTCATGCTTTAGGAGTCTGGAAGTCCAAAATCAAGTGCTGGGTCATGAGCCCTTCAAGCTTCTAAGCAGAAGATCCTCCCTTGCCGCTTCCAGCTTCTGGAATCCCCAGGCATTCTTCAACTAGTCGCAGCATAACTACAATCTCAGCTCCTGCCTTCACACAGACGCCTTCCTGTGTGTCTTTGTCTCCACATTTCAGTCTCCTCTTGCATGTCTCTTTTTCTTTTTCTAAGAAATCCAGTTGTGTTGCACTAGAACCTGCCCTAATGACAATGTCTTAATTAGATTACATTTACCTAAGACCGTATTTCCAAACAAGCTCACACTCACAATTACAACAAGTTAGGAGTTCAACTTACCTACTTTGGGAATACCATTCAATCCATTAACAGGAGCCAACTTGAAGATAACTTCATTTTAGGTCAAAGACACCCTTCAACCTTTCCAAAATCTCAGGGAGGATGGAAGGGAGAGGGGTCGAAGGGGACTTGATGCTAGGTGACACTGTGGAGACAACCATGACACCATCTATACCATGTGGACTTCTTGTAAGATAGCAAATAGCTTTAATTGAAAAAAAAAAAATTCTGGGTTTGGATTTCTGTTATTCATTGGTAAAATTCTTTCTACTGGCACAAGAGAACTGACTCATATTGCTATTATAAAAATTAAATGAACTAGGCCCGCGCCGTGGCTCAACAGGCTAATCCTCCGCCTTGCGGCGCCGGCACACCGGGTTCTAGTCCCGGTCGGGGTGCCGGATTCTGTCCCGGTTGCCCCTCTTCCAGGCCAGCCCTCTGCTGTGGCCCAAGAGTGCTGTGGAGGATGGCCCAAGTGCTTGGGCCCTGCACCCCATGGGAGACCAGGATAAGCACCTAGCACCTGGCTCCTGCCATCAGATGAGCGCGGTGCGCCGGCTGCATTGCGCTGGCCGTAGCGGCCATTGGAGGGTGAACCAACAGCAAAAGGAAGACCTTTCTCTCTGTCTCTCTCTCTCACTGTCCAACTGTCCACTCTGCCTGTCAAAAAAAAAAATTAAATGAACTAATACCAGTTTCATAGGAAGCATAGTATTTGTGGTAAGTCATAAGTGTTGGCCATTATTATTTGTAGAATGATTAGTATTATTATTTGGTAAGGTCAAAATTATATATTTTACATTTCTTTCTTCTTGAAAAAAACATAGTCATAACTCTACATATTGATACACAGATTTTATTTTTTACTAACTTATAACATAGATGAAATCTATTTTGTAAGCTGCTGTTGAGTTTGTAAATGTAATTAGATGGTGAGATCAGCTTTCATTAAGGGTTTTAAAAAATCCAATAAAAGGCAAATAGTTATTAAAGAAATAAATAAGATAGCATAGTGAACTTAGTTTATAAAATTCTGACTCCCTCAAGATTGAATTCATGTGTAAATAATTAACTCAAAATCCTATATTGAAGCCACAAACATCTGTCAGTGTCACTGTGGCCCGGCATTAATTTCTATGATCATCTATATTGTAAAGATTTGGGCTTTGTTTAATATGAGAGTATGCATATTTCTGGATAAGATTACCTATCTTTGTACAAGAAAAATACATTGAGTTTCTAGTGCTGTATGTAATAGATAGTGCCTCAAAATTGTATTGCAGTTGGAAATTTCCTGCCTTTGTTCTTTAGAAGAGCTATTTTATAAAAAAATTTCTCGCCAATACTTTCCTAGTCATTTTTAAAAAATATCTAATAATTCAGTTTTGGGACTTAAGTCAGCAGAGAATTCTAATAGCTTCAGAATTCTGAACTAATGCCACATCTTCTGTTTATCATAAAAAGCAGAATTTATTCACCCTGGGAACCTTATATTAGAACATGCCATGTAGTCAACATTCATAAATGCTCAACATTTATGTATCTGTTTTATTGTCAATTGAATATAAGTAAATCTATTATGATAATGTCTTCAATCATAGCTGTATAATCTGTGTTCATATTAAAAACCGGTTTTCACTTTTTTCCCTGTCTATAGACACAGATCCCGTTTTTTCATTTTTGCAAGGCTTTCTTACAAAATCAACACTTTTCATTACATACACATTCATTATATTGTAAAAAAAAAAAAAGTACCTGTAGCTAGGATAAGGTAAATTGGTAGCATTAACAAACTATTCTTTATTGTGCTATGTGAGAATCCACATTATTGGTACAGTTGCAATAAAATTTCATCTTTTTCCATACCCCACAGAGTTCCCACAGACATCTGAGAATGTTCAACTTTCATATATGCTCTGAAGTTTGCTTCATTTTTCTTTTAGATGTAGGTCAACACCATTCCACAGCTCTTAAGCAACTGAGTGTTTTGAAGTTATTTGATTTCTGTGGTATTTCTTGTAGAATCTTTGTATATGCAGGTACTCGCCAAGAAATACAATCCTCTCTTCTTTTCTGCCCCTTAACTGTATCCAGCTAAGGGGAAAAAATATTTGACTTGGCCCTAATAGGTATAATGAGAATTGGGAGACGATCATGCTGGTTTACTAGACAATGGATACTTTAACACAAGCTCACTTGACCTCTCTGAGACTTTAAATATATACTATTGAATCTACAGTATCCAGCATAATAATATCAATTACATAAAACATCTTAATAATATTAATTAAGGTTGAACTACATCATAATTATGAGAAAGGCAAGAAAAGAACCAATTTTAGCAAACTGTATCTTTCACCCTCTATTTTCAGTCTTAGGTCATCAATTAGTGGGAAGCCATTCTTAAATAAGCAAATGGGTAAACCAATAGGAATCCTAATAATGCATTCCTCCTATTTTTCACAAGGATGTGAGAAAAGTGTGTATAAATATGGATGCTTGATCATATGATTCTTATGATATTTTAAAGGATCCATAACTGCATGTAGAAAAAATGTACTCCTTAGTCCACTCAAAAAATATAAGAAATAAAGTTCTTTGGTAAGCAAAAGATAAAACTGGTCACCACACAGCCAGAAGCAAGAAGCTATTTTGTCCCATGTTACAGTGAATAGGCTATAGTTCACAATCATGTATTTTGTGTTTTGTAGTCCACTGGAACGAAGGATCTGCTAGGCTCCAAACACAAAGAAAAGATGAGTCCATTGAAAGGTTACTTGCCTGGTTTGATTGGTTTACTGTCTGTATATGTATTAGTTTATTGCTCCATATTCCATAAAAATGTACAAGTGTTATATGTTAATCAAAAATTGGTGGGAGGTAGATGTTTGTCCCAGTCATGAAGATAACTCTATCCTACGTAGGTCACACAGAATACCTAACTGAGCTTTCTGCTAATACTGACCATGGAAGGCAATGATTATGGCTCAATTAGTTAGGTCCCTGCCTCCCACGTGGGAGACCTAGATTGAGTTTCCCAGCTCCTGGCTTTGACTGGGCCAAGCCTTGAACATTGTAGGCATTTAAGGAATAAATCAGTGAATGGGAGCTCTGTCTGTCTCTAGTTTTATTTATTTATTTATTTATTTATTTATTTATTTATTGAGATTTTTTTTTATTTGAAAGGCAGCATTACAGAGAGAATCAGAGAAAGAGATCTTCCACCCACTGGTTCACTGCCCAAATGGCCACAATGGCCAGAGGTAGGCCAGTCCAAAGGCAGGAGTCAGGAGCTTCTTCTGGGTCTCCAGATGGGTGCTTGGGACCAAGAACATGGACCATCCTCTGCTGCTTTCCCAGGCATATTTGCAGGTAGCTAGACTGAAAGTGGAGCAGTTGGGAATCGAACCATGCCCAGCAGCACTGCCCCCTGCCTCTCTTTCTGTCAGTCTGCCTCTCAATAAAATTTAAAAAATAAATAAGAAAAAAATTTAAATAACTTGAAAAGATAATCGCCAAAGATATATTTAGGATTAGACAAATAATTAAAGTACTTTTTACAAAAAATAATTTTGAGGTTAGAATATCTGAGTTCATATCCTTATTCTGATAGTTCCTAGTTGTTTAATCTTAAGTGCTTTAATTTTGTCTCAATTTCTTTATCAGTCAAATAGGAATAATAAAAACACCTACTTCAGAAGGCTTTGTTAGAGTTAATGGATAGAAAATTTGGACCTAATATCCATCCTGGCAGAGTGACTGACAAATACTAACTATAAACTGCTGGGGTGAAATTAGATCATTTTAAGCACAGAAAGTTTCTCAAATTTTTTGAATGAAAATATCTTAGGAGGTAGAGTTTCCACCTGGCAGAGTTTTATATCTGACAGCTAAGAAAATGCAAATTAAATAAAATCGATGCAATGTCTTCTACAGAGTTTCGGTCAGCATAAATGGGTTTCTTGTTACTTATTACTAGCTATGAGAGCATCCTGGTGTGTTGAAATCATTGCAATCATATTTTCATTCAAAATTATTTTCCAAGTCCTATCTTCATTATTGGTTAATCATAGAAAGTCTGATAGTACACTTCCCTTATTTGGTTAATCATAGAAAGTCTCAGAGTTCACTTCTCTTGTCCCCCAGTAGGAAGAATATAGATCAATAGTTTGTTGTTCCCATTCATATTAGATATGCTGCTTCACTCTGTTGGTCAAGTAACGGGGTGACAAGACTGACATTTTTTTAAATGTACCAGAATGATGTGATGTTTAAAAAGCAAAGTCCATCAGGCTGCCACTGGATTGGATGAGGCCTGGTTACTTCAACAGCTGACAGAGAAGCACAGTACATTTGCTTCAGGGACCACACCTCTGTGTCTAATGTGCCAGGGAAGGTTGCTGTCCATTGCGGCATCCTGGAGCACGTTTCCTCATGACCCTTATGGTTGGCACTTTATCTCCACCCAGAAACAGCTTTGGATGTGTATTGTAGCATCCCAAGCATTCTTGCCAAGGTTTTGCACAGGTTTTTAATAATTTATATAATGATAAATATTTTAAAAGTTCAAATTCTTCTCTTGACAGCTTTTGTTTTTCATACTTTGTAATACTGTTTGTAAAGATATTGTGGTTATCTTTTGCATGATGACAAAGATGCTTCATGATCCCTTTCTTATAACAGTGTGGCATAGCTATAGAAACATTCACAAATTGAGGAACTCTTGATGCAGGAGCAAGGGGGAGAATTAGATGAGGAGTGCAGGAGAGTTTATACACTCAGTTACTGCTAATGTGTTTAAAAAAAAAAAAAGAAAGAGGAGGAGGAAAGAAACATGGCTTTTCATTTTTTGTGCAGTTGTGAATTTTGCATCTTCTTAGTCATTCTCTCTCCAAGTATCTTGAGACCAGAAAGAGAACTATAGTTTAAGGAAGAGATACTCTCTGCTATGAAAACAATGCATAAAATTGGGAAGGTATACATATTTTATTAGTTTTGAATTATAGACATGGCTGGATGGATTATGCCATTTCTCACTTGGAAATTGAAAAATAAGTCCTTTTTGTTTTTAGTACTCTCATTATGAGTTTACTGTTATGACACTACTGGCTAATTAGTATATAGTTATGGTAGAAACAGAATGCATGATTTTATTTTAATAATTTGTAATCATAATAGTCAGACCTCAATAGACAGTTCTCAAAAGAAGAAATAGAAATGGCCAACAAATATATGAATAAATGCTCAACTTCACCAACCAACAGAAAAATGCAAAATAGCAGTGACATATGACCCCACCCCTGTCAGAATGGCTTTTCTCATATTCTGAAAAGATATTACTAAGTCCAAATAGAAACAACTGCTTAAAATTAAATGTTAAATGTTTGATGTTCCCTAGTTTTCATTACTCTCTCACCAATAATTCTTTTCTTTTTTTTAAGATTTTTTTATTTGAAAATCAGAGCTACACAGAAGGGGAGGCAGGGCGAGGGGGAGAGAATCTTCCATCAATAGTTTCACTCTCCAAATGGCTGCAATGGCTAGTGCTGGGCCTGACTGAGGCAGGAGCCGGGAGCTTCTTCCAGGTCTCCCACGTGGGTGCAGGGGCCCAAAGGTGTGGGCCATCTCCTGTGGCTTTCACAGGCGCATTAGTAAGAAGCGGAATCGGAGCTGGAGTATCTGGGACTGGAACTGGCACCCAAATAGGATACTGGTGTTGCAGGCAGCTGCTTTATTTGCTACACCATAGAACCAACCCCCGATAATTCCTTCCATCCCAATAACCCAATGTGTCATTTTCTTCTTGAATCTGACCCAAAATCTTCTTCATTATTTGTATCTCCAATTATAAGAAAATCTTCAGACAAAAGAAGCTCAACAGAGTTTATTTGATCAAAAGATGAGTCATGAATTGGATAGCACTTAACACCAGAAGAAGTTAAGAGAGTTCCATTTTCACAGAATGAGAAGTGGGCTTTTATAGGCTGCCAATGGAATCAAAAAAGTAATTGAGTGGTTTACAACTGAGCATTTTTCTTGTTTGAGTATGACCTTTCCATAAGCCTCCAGTTAGAAGTCAGTTGGTAGTTTCTGATTCAAGTCTCTAGCTTTGTTCCTCTAATTATATTGGACTTTGCTTATGTTAGAAAGCAAAGTGGCGATGCCATTTCAACCTATGTTCTCCCTGTAAGGTGGCATGTACCAATGTCATCTCACTAGTCAAAGTGATCAATTTCAGTTCATAATTTATCATAATGATAGGATTAAGAGTCAAAGGGATTACATAAACAAGACTAGTGTCTGCTAATACTAACTGACAGAATTAAAAAGGGAGAGAATGATCCAACATGGGAAGCAGGATACACAGCAGACTCATAGAATGGCAAATGTCCTAAACAGCACTCTGGCCTCAGAATCAGCCCTTAAGGCATTCAGATCTGGCTAAAAAGCCCATGAGAGTATTTCAGGCATGGAAAGCCAAGATACTGTGGTAAACAAACAAAAAAAATGACCTAAATGACCAATCTCTGTGAGTGAGATCCCAGTGGAAAGAACAGGCCATCAAAGAAGGAGGTACCTTTCTCTGAAGGGAGGAGGGAGCTTCCACTTTGACTATGGGCCTTGTCTAAGTAAGATCAGAGTTGAAGAACTCAAGAGGCTTCCATAGCCTTGGCAGCTCATGACAAGAGCCTTGGGTAATCATTGACATCATAAATAAGAGTATCAATTGTTAAACCAGCAGCAGGAGTCACTGTGCACTTACTCCCCATGTAGGATCTCTGCCCTTAATGTGTTATACTATGTGAAGTAACAGTATAACTAGTACTCAAACAATACTTTACACTTTGTGTGTCAGTGTGGGTGCAAACTGTTGAAATCTTTACTTAATACATACTAAATTGATCTTCTGTATATAAAGATAATTGAAAATGAATCTTGATGTGAATGGATTGAGAGAGTGGGAGATGGGATGGTTGCAGGTGGGAGGGAAGTTATGGGGGGAAAAGCCACTATAATCCAAAAGTTGTACTTTCGAAATTTATATTGATTAAATAAAAGTTAAAAAAAGAAACAAAAAACAAAACAAAACAAAAAAATGTGATAAACTGGGGTATGCAACTGCAAAAAAAAATATTTACTTTCTTCTTCTCGACCTCTCTCTCAAGAGCTTCACTTGGAAACTCCAGATTTTTCTACTTGATTTCACAGAATAAATTTCTCCTTTTACACATCCAAGATGTGCGCAGGTTACTTCTTCTAAATAGTTCCTAGGACTTAACTTCATTTGCTTCCAAAATAAGTCAGAAACATATTTGCCTCCCTCCCTTCCCTTCCAAATAGTTTTGCTTCCTTTCTACTATAAGCCTATTAGATTCTCAGCAGGTCTTTCTCCCACTAAAATCACTGCATCAGCTCTGGCCCCAGTTCTCTGCTGTCTGTGGGGGCACTTCCTTCTCTTGCTTGCTACTGCCACCTGCTGACTGGCTGTGGAAAAAAAGTGGAGTCCCTACTCTGACCTTGGTACAAATAAGTGAGTCTTTTCCTTTGCAAATTTCTTTTTTTTTTTTTTTAATCCTGGTGACTAATAGGGCAGTAAGCAGAGGATAAAAAATATTACAAATAAGATCAAAATACTATTTACAACTACTATCCCTCTGCAAAGAACACAAAAATCTGTTAAGAAAAGTCAAGTTGGGCCGTTGCCATGGCTCACTTGGCTAATCCTCCTCCTGTGGCACTGGTACCCTGGATTCTAGTCCAGGTTGGGGCGCCAGTTCTGTCCCGGTTGCTCCTCTTCCAGTCCAGCTCTCTCATGTGGCCTGGGAAGGCAGTGGAGGATGGTCCAAGTGCTTGGGCCCTTCACCTATGTGGGAGACCAGGAGGAAGCACCTGGCTCCTGGCTTCGGATGGGCACAGCGCACGGCCCTGGCGGCCATTTGGGGGGTGAACCAACGGAAGGAATACCTTTCTCTTTGTCTCTCTCTCTCACTGTCTAACTCTGCCTGTCAAAGAAAAAAAAAGTCAAGCTATTACTCATTGTTGAAAAAGCTACCACCACTTGGAGAAAAATCTTAGTAATATTTGACAATTGAGACTAAAAGATCAGATATCTATTAGAGAGGTTGAGATGTAGCTTAAATCAAGTCGTGCTGGAACCTGATTGGATCTCAGCAGTGTTTGTGCTATAGCTGAAGACTGGTGGTCTCAGGAAGAGGGGATTTGAAATAAGTCTTGTTGAATCAACAGTCATTTGATAAGCTGAAAGTTCACTTATTTTAACAATATATTGTCCTGAGAAGACTAATGTAGGAATCTAATCTGTAAATAGATGCATTTGCAGGATTTTCCTAAAACAAATATTTTGTTTACAACCATATCTTCATGGGCAAGAAATTTGTAGACTCTTATAGTCATAGTAATGTAGACAGTTTAGTTCTTCATCTAGTTAAGTGTTTGGCTACAGACAAGCTATTCCTGCCGCAAATAACTGCTGGGTGTATTTTGTTCTCTGTACTCTGAACCTCTTACGGCACAGACCATCTAATTCTGCATCCACTGATTTTGAAATGTCATGGTCACTCTAGTAAGTGTTCAATGGAAATGACTGAATAATTCTGTTGGCCAGTTTTGTTTTCTTTCCCCTAATGCATTATCATAAATGCTGCCTGGAAGTTGTCCTTAGATATCTTCCTTCCCTTTTGCTGCTTCTCCCCATCCTTTCTCCAGTTCTGCACCTGGGAGCCAGGAACATCTTTTAAAATCATAAATTGCATCATGACATTCTTTTCATTTAAAACTTCTAGGGTTTTCTGTCACCTTGAAGACATTTTGAAGCTCCAGTCTATGCATTGCTTAGTCCCAGATGGGGACACTCCTCTTCAGCCTCCTCTCTCACCTCCTCCCCAATTCTTCACACTTAATTCCCATCTAACTGACTCTCAGACAAAGCAACTCTTCCATCTCCGAGGTCTGCCTCCTCGCCCCTCAGTGAGAAACACTCTATCCTAGGATCCTCTCCTGCTTGGTGCTTCCTGTCACCGTGTTCCTTGCATGCTGTTTACTCAGAGCAGTGTTCCCCTACCACACAACATGGTCTTGCCTCTACTTGTGTACCTCTTCTCCGTGGTAGGGATGCCATGGTATGAAGACATCTGTGAATGAGTGAATAAACCAATCAATATACATTGTTGAATTAGGTATTTAGAGAATAGAGGTATTAAGTTTCATTTAGGTCAAGGTTCTTAGTAAATAATATCTCATACAGTTCTGAATACTCATTGACATTTTCACTCCTTAATTCAGAAGTAAAGATGTCCCTACATCTTATTTGTATCTCAATTTGATTCTTGGAGAAACTCCAAAAGATCATTTTTCTGAACACTTACCTTTCACTAGAATCATATTTGGACAGGCAGAGTGGACAGTGAGAGAGAGACAGAGAGAAAAGTCTTCCTTTGCCACTGGTTCACCCTCCAATGGTCGCTGCGGCCGGCGCACTGTGTTGATCCAAAGCCAGGAGCCAGCTGCTTCTCCTGGTCTCCCATGGGGTGCAGGGCCCAAGCACTTGGGCCATCCTTCACTGCACTCCCGGGCCATGGCAGAGAGCTAGCCTGGAAGAGGGGCAACCGGGACAGAATCCGGTGACCTGTTGGGGACTAGAACCCAGGGTGTTGGCGCCACAGGCAGAGGATTAGCCTAGTGAGCCGTGGCGCCGGCCAGAATCATACTTCTTGAGTGAATTTTTCGAGGCCCCAATCCTTTGCAATCTAAACTTCACCCCACCACAGTACAGTAGCTCAATACATTCCTGTGTTCTCCTTGACAGGATAGAGGTGAAGAAGGCAAGAGGTGCAGGAAAATAGGGTGAGAGGTATTCACATCCACACCAACAATGAATGAATTAAACATCATGGATTAAATGTCATTTTAGTACTTTCAACACTTTAAAGGACTCTCTCCTTTTTTTAATATGCAAATACCAATATAGTTTTTGTGCTACTGGATAACTTGATTTGTTTCCAATTGAAAAACATGCATTATAAAGGTCTTTTATGTCCAAACAATTTGCCCTTTATATTTAAAGAATTTATTAAGTTTAAAATATTTTTACAATCCAGCCTAATAAAAAATCAGTCTACATATTTCCTCATAGTTTGTATTCAGGTTAACTTTCTCCCATTATATAGACATGAGATTGTATGGTCACGGTGGAAAGATTTCTTAATCAAAGCTGTCTTCTCTGAGCACAGAACTGGGGTAAAGTTCTACATTGTCAGTGGAAATATAGATCAAAATAACTAATGAGCACTCCTTTTCATTCCTATTTGCTTTCTCTATCAAGATGGAAAAAGATTTATGAATCGTATTTCACAGGGCAAGTATAGTTTTGCTGTGGGCAATGAATTTAATAAATTTTAATCCATCCTGGTTGGTCCTCTTCCAGTCCAGCTCTCTTCTGTGGCCTGGGAGGGCAGTGAAGGATGGCCCAAGTGCTTGGGCCCTGCACCCACATGGGAGACCAGGAAGAAGCACCTGGCTCCTGGCTTCGGATCGGCGCAACACCGGCTGTAGCAGCCATGTAGGGGGTG
Source organism: Sylvilagus floridanus (assembly GCA_949820135.1). Classification (NCBI taxonomy): domain Eukaryota; kingdom Metazoa; phylum Chordata; class Mammalia; order Lagomorpha; family Leporidae; genus Sylvilagus; species Sylvilagus floridanus. The sequence continues at coordinate 59,797,899 of OX463242.1, forward strand.
AAACAATGGAAAAAGGAATACCTTTCCCTCTGTCTCTGTCTCTCTCACTGTCTAATTCTACCTCTAGCTGTCAAAAAAAAAATTTTTAATCCAAGTTCTTATCTACAGCAGAGACAGAAGTACTAAGTGGAGACTTGTATTGTGTGCAAATAAAAACAAGTGTATTTGGCGCTGGCAGAATAAACACACATTCATACACCAGTGTGGGCTACCCTATACAGAGAAATACACAACATAAATGGGCCATAGTTGCCAATAAACTAGGGAGAAAAAAAAACTGACAATGGTACCTGTCTGTCTGAGAATAGGAAGGCAGGAAAGTGGAAAACTCTGTCTAAGCACTGAAAAGAAGGACACAAAACCTCCAAGTGAGGTCCAAGGCAGAAAGAGAGTTTTCTCCTGACTTCTATTTTCTATTTCCTTTTATCTCATATGTGCAGTAGTCTTCGAGGCAGCAGATGCACCATGGGAAGGTGGATGTTTTGATTGACAAATAGGAGGCACATGGCGGGGAGGGGCCGTGACTTCGTGACTTCTGGCTCCACACATCTTACTAGCTGCCTTCCTATCCATTATCAGTTTTACTACATAGATTTCTTATAAGCTATTTTTCTTCATGTATATTTCTGAAATAAGGATAGTACTTATAAATATATATACATTAAAATAGCTTAAATGAATAAATTAATGTATCATCTATATTATTTAGCTAATATTAAAGCCAGATGTTCATTCACAGAATGTATTCTCACATTCACAGAAATATAAGAAAGTAAAAAAAGATACCCACAAATAAGAATCAATAAATATCCTGGAAGCTGCTGAGCGTTGCTTAATTATTCTATTAAATTGTATAGATACCATTTTTCACTCAAGCATTTTTGAAGTTATTTAAATGGCATGCTTAATTAACATGTATAAACTAAAAACTATAGGAATTCAGTATAGAACAGCAAGGCACATATAAAAGAGGACCTTTTCATTTATTTAGTATATAATTTATTTTTAAAATGCATTTGCGAGACAAAAACCGAGAGGCAGAGTTCCCATCTGCTGGCCCATTCCTCAAAGGGCTGCAATGCTGGGCCAGTCAGGAACTAAGAATAAAATCCAGGCCTTCCACATTGGTGAAAGGTTACCCTCACCAATTACTCCAACTACTTGAGCCCTGACGGCTGCCTCCCAGAGCCTGTAATGTTAGAAGCTGGAATCAGAAGACAGAACTGGGTATTGAATCCAGGCTCTCCAATGGGGATACAAGTATTTTAACTACTATTTATGCTCACACCTACTATATTTTTAGAAGCACTATCTTGTACTAGAAACGGCAATATAAAATCATCTTTCTGTAAATGGCCTTTTAGTAAATGAATAGCCATCAAACAATATCATTTTCATAAATTTATATGTCTAGACGTAAACATTTGAAAAGGAATACCAAATTATTATGAAAATCTTTTTGATTTCTTCTACTAGAAAAAAATTTTTAAGACCCTATCAGTTACCAAAAAAAGAATAATGAGGCAGCTTTAAAGCAAATATTAAGTGGAGGGGAGGAAATGATTCCCTAGATCTTGTCATATTTTTGGTGTTTTCTGTTGTTCTTAGATTAATCTCTCTGTTGAAATCTCTTCTGTGTGCTTATTCTCAGAATTTTCCAGAGTCTCCTAAAAGTTGACTAAGTTGATATCACAAGCGAAGTGATGAACAGGATGGGATGTTACACTTTAAGGATCTATGATTTTTACAAAAAAATAAAAACTCACAAGTAGATGGTCTTATTTATCATAATTTTGATGTGCCTTACCACTAATCAGTTTTCTTTAATGAAACCAACCCTGGATGCAATCATTGGTCAGCAAAGTATACTTCCAATGTACCTTCACTACTCTGTTCTACTGGCCCACTTCTGCTATCACACAATGCTGTGGCATATCTCCAGGAGAGACATTTGTGCATGTCACTGTATTTCCTGAGCCACTGTACTATCTTAATGTCTGCTAAAGGCTGGGTCAGAGTGTTCGTTAGTTTCCAAATCTTTAATTTCTCTCTGTTCCAATTCTCCACTAGCCTTCCCAGGTAGGTCTACTAAAGGCAGATGATTCCAATCTTTCCTAGTATCCTTTTTTGCACCTGTTGCACAGGCTCTTTTATTCTTCATATCTAAAGAGTTATGGTTTGTCAATTTGGGGCCAGATTTTTATTTTCCTAATTGTCCACTTAATCCATAGACTGCTGGTTGTAAATCTCACTAATAATATCCTCATTTGAATAATTTTTCATCTCTTCTAGATTTTATAGTTGCTTATTGGCTGGTTTCCTGGCACCAACTCTCCCCTACCCCTGCTTAACCTCATCCCCCCTCAATTATACTCAGATACTTAAAAAAAACTTTAGTGTTTCCAGTGTAGAGTGGAGGTCCCCAGCTGGATTTATTCTAACTTCTGTCTCTGCATGACAGATGCATTCAAAGCAGAGACATAGATTAGGGCAAGAATGAGAGAAGGATTTATCAAAACAATTAAAGAGATAATACACATTCAGACGTGGATGTGGGCAGCCTTTTTCTTGAGGACAGGGGTGTTTGCTAGCCATGCTGCGGCTGCTGCTGCTGCTGCTAACTCCTCCCCCAACCTGCTGAAATTCAGGTCCTCATTTCACTGAGTAATGGAGTGGTCCCCTATTTGAATATACAAATGGGATGGAGATTGGGCGGGACGTTAGTATGCGTGGTAATCTCTGGGAAGGTTTCATCACATCTCCCTGTGGAGCTCAACATGCACGGGGTTATATGATGTCCTGTGCATGATGGCAGGGGAGGCTCAGGTGCAGAGGCTACAGCCATGTTGAATAGGCTTAGGAAAGGGCGGGGGGTTTAGTGGTGTGTGGCTAAGGCACAAAAACTCCTGGCAGTTTCTCAGCTCCTGTGCTCTCACTAGCTCCCTGGCTAACTTGTGTCAGCTCCCCTTTGCTTATGGACCAAAACACAATCTCCTTTGTCTTAAGTATCCACACTTTACCACTTGACTCCCTCCAGATCTTATATAAGGAGCATTTTTTGCATGACTTGATAATACAGGGTTTGAAATCTGATAGTCATCACATACAAATCTCTTCTTTTACCTCCATTGGTTGAAATCTTGTACAAATGTCAAAAACCATCTGAAATTCTATGTCCTTACTGAATGCATTTCTGATAACATTAGGAAACAGACTGACCCTGATTTACATTCTCACAGCAAATTTTTACATATGTAATTCTTTAAAACTTTTTAGTTTTAATATGTTAGCCCAAGGGAGTATAAATAAATTACAAGGCCTGCCATTGGGTTTTGGCCTATGAATTCTCTTTTATAAGAGCTAATATAACTCTCATAAGAGTTAAATTTTAAGTGAATTGGAGACATTATCCATCATTTTTACCATAGTCAATCTTCATGACTGTATCTTTTCTATCTCAATTTTCTTTTTGGTCTTAAGTTCCTAGGTATTTAGTGTCTGATTCTTATTTTTTAAAGTTTAGATACAATATATGAGATTAATTTCAAAAAATAAGAAACATGTGTGTATGCAGCACAGTTCAAGAAATGTAGCATTACCCATCACATTTGAAACCCACTGTGTTCTCACCCCAACTTGTGACCATGCTCCACCCTTAGCAGACTTCCATGTACATTTATGGAGTTCCAATGTCTCTTCCTTAGCTTGCAATTCCTCTGTAAAGCTGAACTCGTTAATGCTGTAGCCCAATTGTCCTTAACCTTAACAGTTACCAACTCACTTCTGGCATCAGTTCTGAAAGCTAGGAAGAATTCACAGGCCAAACTCCCAATGGCAGACCATGAACTTCACTGATAACCCCTATAGCTAACATCCTCCTCTTAGACAGAAATTGAGATGTTTTCCAGGAACTTCAAGCCTCTATCAAAGACAGTAATACACAATTTACTCCTTGACCCAGAGAGATGGTAACCTACCTTTTACCAGCCCAAAGTGAACAACCCAGCCCCTATTACTGACCCGGTTCCAACCCCATCTTTAGACTATAATAGTCATCGCCTTTACTCACTTTAGGAGCAGAGGCATGGAATAACAGCTACCTGTCTCCTTGCTCTGGACACTGCAACAAATACTTAACTTATTTTTTCCCACCAGCTCGATGTCATACTGCCCATGGGGCAAGCAGACCTAGTTCTGGGATTCTGTAGTAACTCCTCCAACGACGTTTAGGGTTTTTCTGTATCAACTTCATAATGCTGAATATAAAAAGCTATTGTACTAGAGGCTTGATTTTCAAGTCCTTGATTGATATAAAGCGGGCATCTCAATTTGCATTAGCCATTATGGTCATTGTCCGTAGAATCATTTTTCACATATTTTGACCTTTTTCTTATGTCTTTTTTAAGAATGTGTTGATTGAATATCTTTTTGTTTTGTAGATATTATGTTTCAGTACATTTGCCCAGAATATCTTCTGCTGGTATGTAACTTGCCTTTTCATGTACTTTTGACATCTATTGATAAGCAATGTTAGAGTAATAAGGTTTATCATTTACTCTCTGTTGGTGAGTAATTTCTGCATCCTGAAGAAGAAATCTCTCCCTATTCTGAAATCATGAAGATAAGATTCTCTTTTATTCTAAAAATTATGAAGTTTTGCCTGGTAAATTTTGTTTTGTTTTGTTTCTACCCAGAACTGCTTTTAGAATTAAGGTGTGAGGCAAAATCAATTTTCGTCGTCTTTTTTTCAAATAGAAATTGCCAAAACACAATCGAATGTCTTATACTTTTCTACATTGTTCTTCAGTGCGAGTTTTTATCATGCAATAGAATGTGAACAAGAACACTTGCCTGTTGTCACTAATAACACACACCTACAACCAACCTTAAAAACATTCTATAAACAGTTTTTAAATGAATATGCATGAGTCTGTTTCAAAGTTCTCAATTCTCTTTCATTGGTTTATTTATCTCAGCATGAAAATCATATTTGCAAAATTTACATAATTTTATGTGTCTGTGCTTGGAATTTTGTTTCTCGCATAAATTTTGAATGAAGCTTGAAAGTTCTACAAATAAACAAACACTTGTTCTAACTTACTAAGATATCACTTGGAATATCTTGTAGTCCACAGCTAAATTTGGAGGGTATTGACACCTATGAGAAAGACAAAGAAAGTCATAAACCTGACCATGTTCTCTCTTTCTTAGCTCTTTTAAAATGATCTCTAAATATATATAAGGAGTAATTTTCTTCATTAAACTGTTAGTAGTTTTCTTCTTCTCAGTATGTTGTGTATGTATATGTGTATATGTGTATATGTCATGTGTGTGTATAGCATTACATGTGTAAAATTCTTTGTTCTTGATGCTGCTTATAACCAGAAATGTGATTTTTGTGTTAATTTTGTACCTAGAAATCTTAACTCACTAATTCTACTAATTTATATAGTTCCTTAAGTAGATAGCATTGTTATTCTAAATAAGAATTTTTATGATTTCTTTCTGAAAATTAGAACTGTTATTTTTTTCTGTTATTGTGACCAGAACCTGTGGGATATTGAATAAAAGTGGTGACTGTAGACAGTCTTGTTCCCAATATTCAACTGACAACTTTTACCATTTTGTAATTATTTATCAAAGTGTATGAGAGTTTTCTAAACATACCTGTTATTGATTTTTGAAAGTTTATTTTGCTTTTTATGTTTTAACAGGTTCTTTTGATTTTGTGCATTACATTATTTCATCAATTGACATAATCTAGATGTTCTCAGAGACATTTAGTCTGTTAATGTAGCAAATTCCATGAATAACTTTTAAAATATAGAAACTACCATAATCTTGAGATAAATTTACCTTCATACTATGTTTCTAGAAAACAATTTTTATTTCATTTGGCTAATATTCTTTTGAAGACTTTTGTGACTGTGTATACAAGTGGGAATGACCTAAAATCTGATGTTGTCATAATGTTCTTTCTTAGATTAGTGTCAGCCTTACACTAAGCTCACAAAACTCTCTGGAAGGGTTTGTACAAGATGAAAATTATCTTTCTGTCAAACATTTTGTGAAACTGGCTTATAAAACTTTTCTAGCTTGAGATTTTAATGTTCTGACTTAAGCACTGAAGGAATTTCTTCAGTGAGCATAGGAGTAGTATAGTTTTCCATATCTTTTAAAATCTATTTTGGCAATTCATGTATTTTTCAGATTTCATTTTCCCATTTTACCTGTCTTCAAACTTACTGATATAAAGATTTTCAAAATATTCTTTTACTGGCTTTTAAAATGACTCATATCTAATAAAATGTTCATGTCTATTCCTAATAGTATTTTTTTTTAGAAATTATTTTCATTTATTTGATTGGCAGAGAAAGAAAGTCATATAGACAGCAAAAGATTTTCCAACTATGGATTCATTCCCAAAATAGCCAGGATGGGCCAGGCTCAAGCCAGGAAAGTGGAATTCAGTTCAAGTTTCCCAAATGGGTGGCAAACTCCCACGTACCTGAGTCATCATCTACTACCTCCCAGGGTGTGCTTTAGTAGGAAGCTGGAATCAATAGCTGAGCCCTGACTTGAACCCATACACTTTGATGTGGAATGTGACTGTCCCAAGTAGAGATTTAACTGCTGAGCCAAATGCCCCAGCCTTGGCACAAATTCTTCACTGAGTAACTGTTATTGTTGCTTCTCCATAAGAACATACTTCTACACAATACATAATGTGCAAATCTGATTTGTACAGCGATCATACTCTTGGAAGTCAAACAATGTCAAGTGGTATGAAACTTTCTAAGTGCTTGCTTTTAGTTTCTGAACTTGTTTTGTCATGGATTGTTAACAGAGGCCATAAATCAGACTAGCACATGAACCACAATCTGAGCAGCACTAACCTAGAACATTTAAATGTTCCTAAGTGCCAGAAACAGTGTATATAATTCAGCTATTGAATCCAGAGTTCTGTATTTATTGGTTTGATGAAACATACTATAATTCAAACCTACTTTCATTGATTTCTGCTGTGCTTACTTTATAATTTTTTAATGTTTAAATCTTCTGCTGTGGTGGTCAACTTGCACAGTTCTTTCTCATAGTTGTTCCCTCTTTTGCTTTATATATTTTGAAATTATGTTGTTCTGTTTTTAAAGGCTGTGCTTGGGGAAAATACTGTGACTCAACAGATTAAGCCACTGCCTATAACACTAGTATTCCATATCAGAGCGCTGAGAAACCAAAAACATTTTTGGATAATGAAGTTCTCTCGATGAAAAGATTCCGGGTTGTTAACACAAGGGTTCTAGGGCAACTGTGTAACTATAGAAGTGACCTTAGTGAATATGATCCATGAAACAACTTAGGCACGGACACCCTTATGGTGCCCACTCTCCTGACACCACTTAGGGGCCATTTTTACTGCAGAGTGAACAAGTCAGCATCCAATACACTTGGAAAGCATTTTAACTTTAGCATATCAAGTTGTCTTCTTGATATTAAGTATGTTTAATGGTGATTATAGTGGACTGGGAGTGGTGATAATAGAGGATGCTCCCTACTACCAATGCCTGTAGTGTTTGTGGTAGCCATTGAAATATTGGAGCACAGACTATTATAGCATTCCTCATAAAATTATGTCTCAAATGTCATAGTTCTACAAAAACATAGAGCTGAGTACTTGATGAATTATTGAATAATGAATAGTTTTCTTCATCTTGTACATTGCTGTATTGAAAAATTTGGTGGCCTTATTCATTGTGGAGTTTCTATATGGCTTTTTGCATGTATATTTTTAGGTCTGTCTTTTCTAGAATTTATTTTTCTAATCCCATGACACGAGCTGATATTGTCAAATGTGCATCTCAATTTATTTGCTTAAAACTATTTAAACTTGCCTGGGGAAAAATACATTATTTTAACAGGAAAAGGAAACACATATTTCTAAAACAGTGCACTCACTGGAAACATAATGGAGATAGTCGCAAAGAATTAGACTACACTAAATGTTCTTAACTCTAAGATGGTTAAATTTTAGTTTGTGAATTCTAGAAAAGCGAATTGCTATAATGCTCTACTACATAGAGATTATTAGTGATTTTTAGACTTCTTTTCTGATAATAAATATATGATTGTTTTATTGCATTTGAAAATCCATTGGCTTGATATTAAAATTGCCCATAATTTACTGTACTTATGTAAAAATATTTTTCTTTCCAGTCTTTTTTCTATCTATTTTAATAGAATCCAGAGTTTACTGTGTATTTAACCTATATGTGTTTATAAAAACAAATGTATAAACTAATATATAAACTAAATAAATATCTAGATAAGTTACCCATACAATTCCCTAACTTTGTAGGAATTCCCTTCATGGTGCTAAAATTTAATATTTCTCTAATTCTTTGTGACCATGCAATCTACTAACTCTTTGTTTTGACTTTATAAACAAATAAGTATGCTCATGGTCACAACTTACATTTTATTTATTCTACAAATTGTTCTTCCTTTTCCAGAACCATTTTTTCTACCCCCTCTAGAGACTAAGGGCAAAGTTGCTATTCTATTGACAAGATTCTAGTTTCGGACCATGCAATGATTCACTTGGGTGTGGAATTATTTCCCTTGAAAAGCAACAAGGGAGTGCTAAGATGGTAAAGTAATAATTACTTCCTTCAGCAGCAATGGTTTAGGGAAAAGCCCGAAGACATATGGGCTGAATATTTAGCAGACAGTGATAATGGTGAGGTCACAGATATGACTCTGTGGGATGCTAGCAAAGCAGTATTGCAGGGAAAATTGATTGAAATCTTTGCCCAAAAGAAAAGGGAAAGGCAACTACAAATATCAGAGTTAGGGACTAAAATTAGGAGCCTCCAAAAGGAGCATATTAAGAAGGGTAAGGCTAAAACTAATTGATTTAGAAAATGCCAAGGGGAAACTTAATAGGATTCTAAATGAGAGAATGGAGTATCTAATAAAGCTCAATAAGAGCAAGTTTCCCTCCCATGGCAATAAAGCAGATACTATCTTGGCCTGCTAACTTAGAGGGAGAACACAATTGAGACTAATTAGGGAAATTAAGGGACAAAAAGGGCCCCACTCTAACCCCATTGAAAGAAGAACCAGGGTTGTTCTTTATTATTCTTTCATAGACACATATAGCATTGCAATTCATATGTTATCTTGGAATTGCCAGACTCAGTGGATATGATAAAATGTAATCTACTTCATTCAGTGTGCTGTTGGTATCTCTGTACGCCTATAACATTTCAGTGCCTTTTTGGGTAATGTTGTGTGGAGTTGGAGACAGGATGTTAAAAGTAATTTGATACTGTGGAAAGGCTGCTGGTCTAGGAATTGGGGTCCTTGTGTCTAGAGTTAACACCACCCTCAACTAGTTGTATGATTTTTTCTAAGAATCTCTGTAAAAATCAGAGCTCCTGACTCTCCCCACTTGAATTTAACAAAAACAACTATTATATCCTTCCAAAACTATCAGAAGATAGAAAGTGAAGCAGTCAGGATTGCAATACAATTTTCGAAGAGATTTTCTACATCAAAGCATTAATTAGAAAAAAATAAAAGAACATAACAATGGAATGATTAAATCTGATCAAATAAGATGGCTTTCTAATTGCCATGTGATGATACAAGGATACTTTTTAAAGTTCATATAAAATGGAATTAAAAATAAATTTATTTTGGCACAAAAGTTTTTGAAATGCATTCTTTTTTTTCATAATACATGTTTTGTGAACTTCTTGAAGTACTCATTAATAAGCTAAAATTAATGGAGTACTTGTTTGTACTAAAAGTCTGTTGTTAGAAGAGATGTCCTCTTTCAAAAATGGTTTTGGATCAAATTACAGAACAACAAAATGAAAGACATAATACCGAAGTCAATAAGATGTTGCCATTAATGATCAGTGTAAATTCCACACATTTTACATGTCCTCAATTTCCTTGTGTGAAAATAGAGGATAATAATACGATACTGAAGAATTGCTCTGATAACTGAATTAGAAAATGATTTGTAACTCACCTAAAAAATACCAAACAATAACTTTAGTTGTGATTATTTTTATCCATTTTCTCACAAGCATGTATCTCTTTTCCAAGAACTTAAATTTTTCTCTCACTTATGGATTCATGCAAAATTTTTCCTTAGTATACGTAACAAGAAAATCATTTTCCATTAGGATATTCAAGTTAATAAAATAGATATAGAAAGACAAATCACTTAGATATGGAAACCAAAAAAAAAAAGTGTTATCATGGAAAAAGAGAACAGTTAAATTGCCACCAGCAGCTACAAAAGGCAGGGGTAGAAGGACAGAAGAAGATTTATAATGGGTACAAAAATGCAGAAAAGAAGAAAAAGCTCTAGTGTTCTACATCATAGTAGGGTGACTATATTTTTCTATAGCCTACCATACTATTCTAAACTATACTAGTTCAGAAAGAACTATAAGAGAGGAGTTCATATGCTTCAAACACAAAGAAATAATAAGTGTTTAAAGATGAAATGCTAATTATCTTGATTTGACCATTACATATTATATACATGTATCAAATTATCTCATTCCTAATATATAAATTATTATGTCAATTAAAGTAAATTTAACAAAATATTGTTTTTGCTAGTGATACTGATTTTTTAAAAACAATGTATCCATATTGAGCTAAAACCACTCTATTAGGTAGACATATTATTAGAATTTAAAAAAAGAAGGGAAGCTTAAACTAGAAGAGAGGAAAAATAGCAAAAAAAAATATATATGAGTAGAGGTTTTCAAGGTTAAAATGTTCCCCTTTATTGACATCTATATGTATGTCTGGAAGTACATACTTTTGTGATGTATGCATTATTCCCTGTGAAGTGGGTGAACAAGTGCATTTGCTAGAGTGTAACTACAATTCATCCAATAAACATTTGCCAGACACAAGTAATAGCTAGTAGAGGAAAGGAGACTTCTTGGAGAGAGTCTAGTGAGAAACAGGAAGGAGAGATGCCTCTGCCACTTAGTGGGGAGAGTGTGAGTTATTTGTATTGTTGCAACATACTACCAGATGGTGGATACAGCAGTCTACCCTCCCAAACCAGCGGACCTACCAGCAAGGTATCTGGGAAGTCCTGCTGCCACATCAAGCAATAAACTGAACTTAGTCAATATGGTGTTTTGTCAAAATAGACTTTTCTCTGATTTGTTGACTACCTGACCTTAGCATTCTTTCAAGGGTGAAGTTGAGGATGAATCTGGGGACTGTTAAGAAAAGAGTTAGTGTCCCATGTGAGGAGGCACAAATCTGTAACTCTGTTCCTAACAGAGACAAACACTATTTCTTTTCTCCTTTTTTCATCAACCACTCATGTTACTGAAGTGTGGGCAGCTATCTATGCTTCTGGGCAAGAAGTGTAATCAAATATATCGTGGTCAGACTACCTTAAGAAGTGAGAAAACTAGGCAACCTGTTATATGTTATTGTACAAAAAGATGTGAAATATGAACTAAGCCCCCATTTTAGTATATTAATTTCATTTCATCAAAAGATGCTGCTATTACCCCAATATTTTTTGTTATGATACGGCTGGATTTTATCATTTATTTTGGTCTCTATCATGTCATGTGCTTTATTTTATGTAGATCTGAATTTCACCCAACTTCTATATGTTAACTTAATAAACCATACACAATTCTACATTATTAGTAGAACATTTCTGGGAAAAATTATTTTAATTTATTCTGACTGATATTTAAGTTATGTGAAAGGTATTTACATGAATTTTTGGGGAAAACCCCAAAACATGTATTCCTTGAAGAACTATACTGTATTAATTATTCTAAATTATCATGAACATATTTGAAATTTTTTAATTTCAAATTAAAAGCATTATATTGGACTGTTTGAATACTTTAAACATTGATTTAGTTTCCAAATCATGGAAAAGTCTTAGTATTTAATAAGATTTTTAAAAAAATTTTATTTAGTTGAGAGGCAGAGCAAACCATCTGCTGATTCACTCCCCAAATGGCTGCAATGGCCAGAGCTGGGCTGATCTGAAGCCTGAATCTAGGAGCTTCCTCCAGATCTCCCACAAGAGAGCAGGGGCCCAAACACTTGGGCTATCCTCCACTGATTCCCCAGAGCATTAGCAGGTCACTCGACTGGAAGTGGAGCAGGGCTGGCACCATGGCTCAATAGGCTAATCCTCTGCCTGTGGCGCCAGCACACAGGGTTCTAGTCCTGGTCAGGGCACCAGATTCTGTCCTGGTTGCCCCTCTTCCAGGCCAGCTCTCTACTGTGGCCCGGGAGTGCAGTGGATGATGGTCCAAATCACTGGGCACTGAGTGCTCGCATGGGGACCAGGATAAGCACCTGGCTCCTGCCTTCCGATCAGCGCGGTGTGCCAGCCACAGCGGCCATTGAGGGGTGAACCAATGGCAAAAGGAAGACCTTTCTGTCTCTCTCTCTCTCACTGTCCACTCTGCCTGTCCAAAAAAAAAAAAAAAACAGGAAGTGGAGCAGCCAGAACTAGAATTGGCACCCATATAGAATGCCAGCACTGCAGGTGAAGGCAATAGACGACTATTGCCACAGTGCCAACCCCTAATATCTTTTCATTTTATCTGGTGACAAGAGAGATACAAGACTATTGACTTTCAAGTTTAGTTTCACAAAATCAGACAGTGATGGTTTTTGATATATGATTAATTTGTCTATAAGTTTGTCTCTGCTTATGTTAAAGAATTATCAGCAGACTCACCTTAATGTGCTTCTCTGTTATAAATTTTTTATTGTGTGACCTAACTCCTAATTTTAGGTTCTCAAACAGCTAAAACAATAAAAGCATTCTGTTGAGTAAATTAAAGATTTAGAGAGCATAGAGAGGTCAGGAATTTATTGTGAAAGAAGATGTTTATAAAAAATATCCAAAAGTATAATTATATTATATATTTTTGAAAAATGAATCCTGCAAAAATATTATGATGCAGGATGCTTGCTGTAAGATTTAGAAGTTTCAATAAAGCCTGAACAAAGTTTACCTAGAATCTGTGTACAATATTTAATGCAATCCAACAAACACTGAATACCTAATATAAGCAAGATGCTTTGCCTATTATAAAACATCTAAAACCCTATGAAGCTATCAGTTTTTATTACAATGTGTGATGAAGTCAAAGAGAACACTTTCTTATATAATTTTAGTGCTAGCTAGGTCTATTGAACAGATGCAATCTAAAGAGATCTCAGGAATGAAATTGCCTCTTAAATATCCCTTAACTTATCTACTACACTTTTTTAACCATTAAACTAAATAGCCTTAATTGATCCACTGATGTCTTGTTCCTAGAGATCCTATATCCTTTATCTCTAACATGACCATTTTCATTACCTATCACATTAAGAATGTCAGGAAGAACTGACTATAGAGACTATAGAAAGTGTGAGGATAACTCAGCTTATTGACTATGGCCATATCATTCAATCAAGGGGTGTGGGTGCTTGGTTTTGTGGGACATTGCATTGTGTTGGGTTTTAGTGGATAACCCATGGAAGTCCACTCTTACCCTTAGAAGCTATAATTTAAAACAGGAAGATAAATTGACAACCTCATAATGTAGTTGAGCAATTTTAGACTAAAATATGAAAGGATAGTAACAAATTTTGATATAGATTCTTTATCAAATACGAAAAGAAGTGCAGATATAAGTAAATGAAATGACTGAGCCTGGAATTTTCTTTTTTTAAAAAAAATATTTATTTATTTATTTATTTATTTATTAGAGAGAGAGTTACAGAGAGAGAGAGGAAGACACAGAGGAAAGGTCTTCCATCTGCTGTTTCACTTCCCAAATGGCCACAACAGCCAGAGCTGGGCCAATCTGAAGCTAGGATCCATGAGCTGCTTCTGGGTCTCCCACAGGGGTGCAAGGGCCCAAGCACTGGGGCCATCTTCTGTTTTCCCAGGCCATAAGCAGGGTGCTGGATTGGAAGAGGAGAAGCTGGAACATGAACCAACACCCATATGGAATATTGACATTGCAGGCAGAGGCCTATCCTACTAGTGTTGGCCCCAGCCCGGAATTCTTAAAACAAAACATGGAGAAGGGAAGAATCCAGTAGGGTTCTCTGGTCTGCTTGGATGTGCTTTAGGACAAAGGTGAAAATTTACCTGTTTAGAGAATGGAAACATTTTTGATTTCTTTTTTTTCCCTTTTTTCTTCTTTTTGTAGTCTTAGGAAAAAGAAATTGTATTGTATGTAAAATCACTACATGGAAAATAATACTTTCAGGGCCAGCGCTATGATGTAACAGGTAAAGCCACCACCTTCAGTGCCAGCATGCTATATGAGTGCCGGTTTGAGTCCTGGCTGCTCCACTTCTGATCCAGCTCTCTGCTATGGCCTGGGAAAGTAGTAGAGGATGGCCCAACTCCTTGGGCACCTGCACCCTCATGGAAGAAGCTCCTGGCTCCTGGCTTCAAATTGGCACAGCTCCAGCCATTGCAGCCAACTGGGGAGTGAACCAGTGGATGGAAGACCTCGCTCTCTCTCCCTACCTCTCCTCTCTCTGTGTAACTCTGACTTTCAAGTAAATAAATAAATCTTAAAATAAAAGCTAAAAAAGAAAAGCTTAAAATAAGCATCAAAATCATCATCTGTAAAAGGTTGTTAACAGAATTGTGACCTCGGATTTTTTTTTTTTTGCATTAGCATCTACTGAGTGATTTTGTTGTCCAAAGCATTCTTAAAAAGTTCTAAATTTTCTTTTTTCTGAAAAATTACTTACCTAGTTAAATGAGAGAAATTCATAGAAATAAAATATTGAAAGAATACTTAAATATATTTATAATCATGTAAGATCATAATAGAATATCTTAGCAAATTCTCAGATAATTAAATTTTTCAGTGTAATACTCATTTTTTAGAGCAGAAATCAAATTCAATAATTCTAAAAGCTTATTCTCATATTGATGTTACATATTTTGCACACTTTTCTTTACTGTTTTCATCCTTGGAATTTATTAGTTTTGAATAAGAGACACACCAAATCAGCAATTATAGTAAGTGTTGGAATTTTGTGTCGCAATTATAGTAAGTGCTGGAATTTTGTGTCCAATCATGTTTTCCAGTATTAATCACATGATAAAAAATGACAACTAAACCTTACCAAATAAGTCACGAAAGTACCAGTGAATTCTCATATTGTCTTTTGTCATATTAACAGACGAAATTAGAGGATTAAAAATTTTAATGACATATATTTTTAAATTTTGGCCACTGGGGTCTTTCTTTCTTTAATATTTTAGTATGGGAAATATTAAATCCACTTCACATCAACCTTTAGATAATACATGTCTATTAATACACGATTCTAACAGACTTCTATGTCCTTTATACAAAAAAGCACAACCAAGTATCAAAGAACCATCAACCTCTGGGACAGCTCTTTGTTTTAAGTGATGTCGACAAAGGCTCACAAACTCTTTGGGCAAAAAAAGCCAGTGATGATCAAAGAGCCAACAGGGGAGCTTCCGATACATAAGAACAATCTCTATATTATTCTATTTCAATTACTCTTTGAGTAATAGGTGCAAGATAGGATACCTTTTGGCAGCCTGCACAGAGTGTGAATTGTATAGATTAAATTTTCAAGGACAACAATTTATTATTATTAGATAAATATCTATGGTTATTTTCCTTCAGCACTATGGAATTTGGTTTAAACAGTGCTTAACCAAGAATGGATTACCAATGCTGTTGTGCACGCAAAGATTCCAGAACCTGATAGGTGTGCACCCATCACAGCTCTGGTCTGTGCTTTCCAATTTTCAGGCTGACATGAAAAACCGATTGGAAATAGAACTTACTAAGAATGGAGCTTACCACATCCTCTAATTATCCCTGCCTTCGTCCTTAAATGAAGGGAAGCCTTGAAGATGGAGTCAGTGCCAAGAGTTTCTAGGTTTCAAGTTGAAATTGACTTTCTCTAGGGAGCTCTGTCTCTTTTGGTTGTATTTGTCTAACACTAGCAGAAGTAACAAGCAATTTGAAGGAAATGGGTGTTTTGACAGGATAATGGGAAACTCTCTGCCTTAAGGAATTTTAAGAGAAAGAGTGACAAACTCAGAAGTGATAGAAAGACACTGTTCAATCAGAACATCTTTCCCCCAAACAGTATCTTTACCCATACTTACCTGCCTCAGTGAGAGGTGCTGTGATTCGTTCACCTGCTCAGCTTCCCCACATTCCATATTCAAATAGTTACAATCAGCAATTTCTCTCCCTCAAATCCATTCTCCTACCCCTTTCCATTGTTGGAGAACTGGATGCCATTGTCTGCTCCCCCCAACATTGCTGCAGCAGAGGCATAGTGTCTGCTGTGCTTGGACTCCAGCTTCACCAGCCCTGATCCACTCTTCTGTAGGCTCTGGTGAAAGAATCTGAAATCCAGGCACTCATTACATGGTCTCTCCCATCTGAGCCCTTCCACTTCTAAAAGACCCTTTCCCCACTAATAACGTATTACTTAAGGAGAGCAAACCTTCCTAAGTCCATCATATCTGAACATCACCACTTGGCTATCAGTTGTCAAATTTTCAAAACCAAATGATACGAGTTGTGCCCTCTGGCAGCTCTTCCCAACCATATGTACCCCTGTGCTAGCACTGAAGTCAGGATTTGCTTCCTGGCTTCTCTCTCCTGCTGTCTTCCAGTAGTTTCTCTGAAGGCAAGAGTGTTTCATTACTGTCTTCAGTGTGCAAACCATTTTTAAAATGCAGTGACAACTTTGATAAAGTAGGGTTTGGTGGAAATGGTGAAGAGCAATGAGGATAGTTAAGGAAAACCAAGTAAGGGCGTGATAACAGTAATATAGGAAAAAGAAGGTGAGTCCTTCCTTGAATATGCTGGGGAGAAACGGCCTGGAGCTGATATCTGCTATGGAGAGAAGCTCCGGGATGACTTGATAAATCATATAGCCAAGGACACCAAATGACAGGCAAATAATTTGCAGCTCCAAGTTTCTTCTCAGAATATGGTGAGAATGACTGTTGGGCTACCAACATAGTATGAGGTTTGGATAACAAGAAGTTTTAATATGGAATAAATTGAAAAATTCTCAAATAAGCACAGTGTATTAACAATGTTTCCTATTTAAAAAAAAATCATTTATTTGGTGGTCAGACAGACAGAGGAGTGAGAGAGAGCTTCCATGTGCTGGTCCACTCCACAGTTATCCAGGCTGGGTGAGACTGAAGCTAGGAGCCAGGAACCCGATCCAGGTGTCCCCCATGAGTGGTGGGTGGCAGGGACTCAGTTACTTGAGCCGTCATTGCTGCCTCCTGAGGTCTGCATTAGCAGAAACCTACAGTCAGGATCTAGTGCCAGAATTTAAACCCAGTCACTACAATGTGAAAACTGGGCATCTCCAATGACAGGCTAAGCATGCATTTTGGGAATATTAATAATTATCATTTTTTCATCAATTGTGAGATTGATGTGTAAAAGAGAGTTGTAATTTTTGGGCATCTGGATGCCAAATTGGGCTTTAAAGATAAATAATCCAGATTTCTTAATGTACTTTTTAAAGAAAATTTAGGGAACATATTTTGATTCTCATTATAACCATGGGAACATACAGAAGAAATTGGAAAAGAAAGTAGGACTGGATTCATCACCTAATAACCTGTGTTTTTCCCCTGACCACATTAAGGCCAGAATTTTCAGTTAAATATTTGAATTATCTAGAATGTGAGTGTTTCTTGTATTTCTTTTTTGTGAGGAAAGAGTAAGCACTTGCAGCAACCTTGTCATCTATCTAACATATGTGGGGTAGTCATCCAGTACCTACCTAGAGGTAATGATGGCATAGCTTAGAGAGCCCATTTAATACAGGAATACTCAATAGAGTTTCAGTCCCCAAGGTGAACACGCTGTATGCTGTTCTGTCAGCTAACAAGATGGCTTTCTCTTAACCTTTGGTTCCTTTTGAAGTTCTATTCCTCACCATGCCCACCCCTCCTCTACCTCTGAATTTAGAGAAAAGTGATTGATGTTTAGGTTCTGTCCATACCTCACAGGAGAGTTCCTTTAAATACAAGTTGATTGCGGGTGCTTAAATATTAAAAACAATAATGATAAAACTTCAAAATGAAAAAGACATGTTTAATGTAAGATTCAACCAATCTCTAAATTTTTCCACTTTGCTTTTAGATTTGATGTAGTGCTAATCTTAAAGTTTACTCTCTCCCCCATAAATATGCATTTATATTGTATTAATATTTTAAATACTTTTTGAGCTTCAACCTGTTGGAACATTCCACAGCTGACCTTCTGTGACAGGTAACAACCAAAGGCAAACACACAAAATATCATACAAAATTACTTTCAGGATATGTGTATAAGGTGAGTTTGAAAGAAACATAAACGTATTTCATATTTAGACTTGAGACCTCTCCCTATTTCATTACATAAGCAAATATTGCAAAATTCCCAAAAATCTAAAATATGAAATACTTCTGGTCCCAAGCATTTCAGATAAAGGATAAGGAAGCTTTAATACCATTTGAACTTTGAATCTATAGAGCAGGATTTTCTCCTCTATGTATTACTTTTTCAGTTTTCCCATTTTGAACTGATAGGACTGAAACCAAGTGGCTACAGTTATGATGACACTTAAATTAAACCCTCATAGAAATTAGTTTTAATTCCTTATTTTGTTAAAAACGGATAAAAACATTTGATGTTCTAGTATCTATACACACGTTATCAGATTACCAAAAGCTGAGAGGGATCTTCATAAACTATAATTCAGGAAAAAATTGATTTAAATTTTTGATGCCACAATGACCTTATCTTGAAATAATCAATTTATCAAGTATTTAACTATGCATAATACCATGCAAGTTTTGTATTAAAAAAAACTCTTGATATTAATGAAGGAACCACACAGATAATACAAAATGATCCTATATTTTGAATGTATGAAGTTATAGAAGGAAAAGGAAACTAGGAAACAAAATAAAGCAACCTTAGCACATCTGTAATTTACAGGAAAGATAAAGGATTTTCTTTGTATTTCTAAGGGATTGTATTGTCCTTTGCATCATTAAGAGCAATTCCACTGATCTATTTGAATATAATTGGTCACATGGTATCTTTGGGATGCTTGGGTTTGTCTAATTTGGCTTTAAACTAAATAATAAGCTGAAACCATCTTAGAGTTTTTTTTAGAATATTTTGATTTACTAAAATATATGGGCAGTAATTTTAGAAGAAACATTATTTTAGTAAAAAAAAAAAATGGGCTTCTGCTACTTTTGATTTGGTTCTTAGAATTTGGAAGGAAAACCAATTTTCAATTCCATCAGATTATTTTGTATTGCAAAAAACTGGAGCAACTTACTGTGGTTTTTAAATGATAATTTAGACTTGGCATCTGTATACAGAAGGATATTTTTAGAGAAGTATTCCAATTTTAACATCAAAGAATATTCCTGGTCTCTACTGAACATTCTACTACATAAATGGACTGTGCTAATGTGTTTGACTAAGAGTTATGGTTAGAATCATGCTTAGATCCGTTCTGCTGCTGTACAAATAGATAGAGTCTTAGGTTCTTTTATGCCTCACCAAATATTACTAGTAAAATTCCTTGTGTTATTAATATATCATAAAATAATGTTTGCTTTGAAGTCCTGTGTATTCAAGAAACATAAAAACTGCACTCCCTCAGATTTAATTGACCAGAGCGTAATTCCACATTGATAAAATCTGAATTATGGAAGAGTGTAAAAGAAATGCTCTTAGTGCACCCTACTGCAGACCCCTAATAAATTATTTAAAAGAGGGGGTATGACTGATTTGTCATAAACTTTGCTGTAATAATGTCCTTGAGTTCATGCCATGGAAATACCTTATAAGTAAGGCCAGGGTAGGATTGGATCATGCGGCGACTTAGTGATGAAATCATGTAAAGAGTGCCCAGAAAAGTGTGCCTCTTTTTCTGCCTCTAATGGAAAAGAATAAATGAAGTTTCCAGTACCTGAAACTTGAAATTTCTCTTCCTTTTAAGCAGTTCTTATAACCTGTTGAAAGTTTTAAACCTTTCCCTCATAAGCAGTAAATATATTTATTTAAACCTATATCATATTAAATGATCACAAATATTATATTTTGTGTTTTAGAAATGAATAATATTAAATTGCATCACCCTCTAAACATATCATATGTCAGACTCCTTTAAAAGAAGTTAACACGTCAACTGACATTCCCAGATTACTCTCCTTTCCAGTGAAATCCATCTTAGATAACATGAAAGTCTTTATAAGTTCTTTCTTCTGTGTTTTTGAAATATTCATAATGCCATTATGACCCAGTCCTCTACATCATTATATATTCATTTTTCAAACAACATGAATGAGTTACTTACCATTTAATACTTTATTTTCCCCTCACCAAAAAAAAAAAAAATCCACAAAACAAACCAACTATAAAGTTAATATCTCTCTTCGTAAATCAAAGTGTGAGCCTTAGACTCACCTCCAGGTCCCCAGCTGACTTAGGACCTCTGGTCGAGCACATTCTCTGATACAAACCTCAGAATTCATCAGGAGACATCCCAATACTGCTCTCTTCCTAGACATGAGAATGTTGACCCCGAAAAATTAGAAGCATTGTTTATCCATTGTCTCCTGTCTCATAGGGCTAACTGGCTTATGTGAAGATACTTCTAATAGTTCATGAGAATAAAGATAAATTTATTTTGATGTAAAAATGATTGAAATACATGTCTGGAGATTTTTCATAATGCGCATTTCTCATGAAGTCTTGAAGGGTCGCTCACATGTTGGAAACTCCTTGCTGTTATAGAATTGTACTTTTTTTTTTTTGGTACAGTGTACACTGAAGCACACCACCGCTGTGTGAAGACATCACTCTCCCATATTACACAAACTTTTCGGGAGTTAGTGAGGGGCAGTCTCTCTTTCCCTAGTGCCCAGAACAAGTTGGGAAGAAATTTTGCTTCAGCTTGTGCAGCTCCAATGTAGTGTTCTTTTAAACAGAACTTATCATTTATAGTCCTGTGAGGGAGCAAAGATGTGATAAGATAAAAAGAAATGAAGCTTCAAGTTATCTTTCTAATCCTCATACCTGGGATTACTTTCAAAGAGTGCGTTTGCTCTTATCTCAGGGAAACTGCCTCTTCCCTTGGACTACAACATCCTGGTAAGGTATTTTAGAAAACAGGGTATACAGTTTGTGAAGATAACAAAAAGTGTCTATCTTTTGAGGGTCTCTTACATGGAATAATATATCAAATATATTATTTATTCTTTTAGCCTGCTTCTAGACCCCTGCTCCTTTCCCAAAGACAAAGTGTCAAAAGAGAACAAAGAAATTTTTCTTCTCTGTGCTCAAAAGATGGTCTGAGGTTGGGCTTCTCATTACAGTTTTAAGATTCTAGTCTAAGCTTTTATTTTCTGTGTCGCTAACGATTACCAATACAAACACGGTTCTCCGATGGAAAGGCCAACTACTAATCAGTTAGCCCATTAAGCACATTTTTAAGCTTATCTTGCCTTTAAGTAAAAGTATTATATAGAAAGAAATGAATACATGGGTTATCTGCAAACTATATATTTCAAACAAAAATCAATTTTACCATGCAAGAAAGTGGTATCCAAAGGACTAAAATTATATATTAGTTTACTAATCTTAAAAGAAGCAAGGTGTGATACAAATATCGCACCATTATACATAACAGTAAAGAAAAATGTGAGCTTAAAAATATCAGAAACTTAATATTTCTTTAGCAGTATGCAACAGAGGCAGAGTTTTTAAGAGTTTCAAGGACAAAGTGTGTGTGTATATGTGTGTGTCTGTGTTTAACTCTGAAAAAGAATAAAAGAAATTTCTCACAGCTGGAGCACTGTTTGGTTGTAATCAACAGAAAGATACAGGAAATTGAAGCAGGTTTTCATTTCTAAGTCACTGAACTATGTTATTTTTAAGTTTTAATTTAATATCAGGTATATTTGTAAATGTGGAAATCAGATTCCTACAAACTTTTTTGTAGGGTATAAATATATGTTCTGCCAACTCATATCATCATTCTCAGTTGAAAGTTTTAAAGGAATTGAGTGAGAATCAGATATGTAAATAAAGATTTTCCCTAATCTTATCAGGTTTTCAAAGAAAAATGCTGCTTGTTTCTATTAGAAACAATTAGCAAGCTATCCTGACTGAATACTGGTGAGTTTAGGATCTCTGTTATTTATAACAGCTACCTGAAACATCTTTATCTAGTGCCTGAAAATAGGCTTTATTGTGAGTCAAGCCCTGAAGTTGACTTGCTGCAGCACAGCCAAGCAGATCGATTCTGTTAAATATAATTGGGAGATATTGATGGATTTGTTAGTACTTTGTTTAGACTTTACTTTAGTGTATTATCCAATGCTGATTTCACATTAATTGGTATTTTATTTTTATCTCTGGCTATGGGATTTTAAAAATTATACCTCAATTTATATGCAAATTTTGAACCAAGAATGTAAAAGTGATTCTAAACTCTAAATGTTTTCCTTCACACAACTTCCAGAAAAGTAAATCGCTAAAATTATATGTATATAAAATTATGTATATAAAAATATATGTATTAAAAATGCATCAGAAAAGATTATTTCTTTTCCAAATTAAGATGAACCAAAATTATGTTAAATGTGACTTACAGAAAAATAAATAAATATGTAAATCATCAATGTATGCACTACCTAAAATATGTTATTTTCCACTTAACAGATATTAGGTATTTCTTCTTAGAAGTGTAATACTAGCTGCCATGAATATAAAAGGAAGAAGTGGCCCCCTAACAGAAGTCATTTGAACAGTTAGAGTTGATAAAGAAAAGACACACACACACACACACACACACACTCACGCATCCGCACAAATATTATAAGAATGAAAGGAAATATGTTAACAAATGACTTGCTAAGACAGTAAGCTCTTATAAAGGTAGATTAAGATACATTCACATTGGGCCGTATCAGTCAAGAGAGACCTGGAAAATGTAAGCTGGCCATGAATTATGTAGGACAGAGAGAAGATATGAAGCTGATTTGTTGCCAGTTGTGTGCTTGGAAGCAGATGCTAAGATGGAATTTGGGGTTCAAAATTCTTGATTGAAATGCATATTTTTAAAGATTTTTATTTATTTATTTATTTGAGATGTAGTTACAGACAGTGAGAGGGGGAGCCAGGGAGTTTCTTCTTGATCTCCCATGCAGGTGCAGGGCCCCAAACACATCTTCCACTGCTTTCCCAGGCCGTAGCAGAGAGCTGGATCGGAAGAGGAGCAGCTGGGACTAGAACCGGCGTCCATATGGGATGCCGGCGCCGCAGCCGGAGGATTAACCTACTATGCCACGTTGCTGGCCCTGAAATGCATTATTATGAAGGAGAGAGAGGGCAAGCAGGATGAGGCAGAGGGGAAAGATAAATTATGACACCCTCTGAGGAGCCTCCACCGCCCTGGAACCTCAGCCCCACAGCAGGCTGTCTACAGCTAGAGATGCCCTTTGCAGCATCCTGCATCACACGAAAATGGAACTTAGCCCTTTCTCAATTGGTCACCAGGAGTGAGCAGGCACTGACTTGGGGCAGGAGGCCTTTGGCAGCTGAGGCTGACTCTGATGCTGCTGAGACCTGAAGGCTGTTTGTTGACCACACTGCCCGCAGACGGGCAGCAAGTTCTTATCTGAAGGGAGGTGTGGGTGATGAATCTGTCTTGCCATTCCTTATGTGAGGAAGAGCTTAAGTAAAACACTGGAGGAGAGGGCAAGGAAGTTGTGCCTGGGATGGGTGTTCACTAGAGGTGACGTCCTGGGGCTGAGGGTCATGACAGACCAGTCACGAGACGGAGCACCATGCTGGGGGGCCTCTTGAATGTCATCTGACAGTTTTGCATTTCATAGGGGAAGATGTATAAAATCAGTGAGAATATGGTGTAATAAAAGCATTTTGGAAATATACCGAATGTACTTTTGAAGGCTGTGTGTCCATTAGGGAGATGTGCAGAGGTAGGGGAAACAGGGTGTTAATTCTCATAAAAAATGATATCTGCACACCGTGAGAAATGGTATTATGTTAGAGCAAAACAATTGCAAACTGCCAAAGTACTTCATCAAAAGTTGTGTGAATTAGTGAGTTATGCAAAAGGTCTTTTAATCAAACACATTCTTTTTTAAAAAATAAGATTACATGCTAGAATCTTTTTTTTTTTTAGATTATTTATTTATTTGAAAGTCAGAGTTACACAGAGAGAGGAGAGGCACAGAAAGAAAGAGAGAGGTCTTGCATCCGATGGTTCACTCCCCAGTTGGCCACTAAAGCCGGAGCTATGCTGATCAGAAACCAGGAGCCAGGAGCCAGGAGCTTCTTCTGGGTCTCCCTCGCAGGTGCAGAGGCCCAAGAACTTGAACCATCTTCTACTGCTTTCCCGGGCCATAGCAGAGAGCTGGATTGGAAGTGGAGCAGCCAGATCTCGAATCAGCACCCATATGGGATGCCAGCGCTTCAGACCTGTGCGTTAACCCGCTGCACCACAGCGCCAGCCCCCAAACACATTATTAAAAACAAACTCTTAAAAGGATCATATTTGCTCTGCAACCAGCATTTAGCAAATATTTTATTTGTCCAATTATTGTCAAGTGTCTCTTCATTTATCAAACATTACTGAGTGCCTACTATGTGTTTTAAGGTAAATGAGATTTATCTTCTGTTTTGGGTAGCTCACAATGTAGTGAAAGAGACAAAATGATGCAGGCCACTTGTACTATAATATTATCAGCACTACCAGGAGGCAAGAGGGGGTGGTGCGGGGAATGCTGGAAGCATGCAGAAAACAATGAAAACAACTTTACGCAAAATGACTCTGAAGCTAAAGGCCTTCTGTTTCGTGATAACGTGAAGAAGAAACATTAAAATGAATTATATTTCTGCATTTATATTTCAGAAAGGTTACCTGGTAAGAGTTGGAAAATGGAAAACCAAATTGGAAGGATATCTCAGGAGCCCCAATAATACAGAAAAGATGACAGTTAATTAAGATTTATCGAGCATTTACCATGTGCCCAGCTCTGTTTTAAAAGATACATTTACAGTTTAATCTTCATTGTAGTAAAGTTTTCATTGAATAACTCATTATTTAAAATCTTTTAATTATGTCAACACGATGTTAACTTATAACATTGGCACATGTAGGTAATTACAAAATGTGATATATATCCAATTTGGATATATAGCCAATATATCCATCCACTCAATATATGTCCAATATTGCTCTTTGTAAAAGAGTAATGAAAAGTTATAACCTAAATAATGAAATTTATTTAACAAAATAAATGCTTTAAAACATACACTAATTTGAGAAAAATATTAAGTGGACTTTTTGAAAGATAAGAATCACTAAGAAAAAGGAGATGATGGCCGGCGCCAAAGCTCAATAGGCTAATCCTCCACCTGCGGCACCGGCACACCGGGTTCTAGTCACTGTTGGGGCACCAGATTCTGTCCCGGTTGCCCCTCTTCCAGGCCAGCCCTCTGCTCTGGCCTGGGAGTGCAGTGGAGGATGGCCCAAGTGCTTGGGCCCTGCACCCGTATGGGAGACCAGGAGAAGCACCTGGCTCCTGGCTTAGGATCCGCGTGGTGCGCCGGCCACAGTGCGCTGGCCGCGGCGGCCATTGGAGGGTGAACCAAAGACAAAAGGAAGACATTTCTCTCTGTCTCTCTCTCTCTCACTGTCCACTCTGCCTGTCAAAAAAAAAAAAAAAAAGAAAGAAAGAAAAAGGAAAGAAAAAAAAGAAAGGAGATGACATAAGTTGATAGAGAATTTTTTTATAAATTAGAAGTTAATTCTGTTTGTGATTTACTATTTTTGTGCAAAATTTAATTCATCCATAAAAATCATAAACTGCGCATCATGTATATATATACATTTATATACTCAAATTATTAAAATGATAATAAATATGGAAGGAATATAGTAAGCCACAGCCTGCTTGACCAATGATCAATGGAAATATATTTATAGAAGGAAAAAACTTAACGTAAGAAAAATACCATCAGCCTACTTGCAACTCCCTGACATAGGCACAACCAGCATCCATCTTGCTTGCTCTGTGTGTGTGTGCTTGATTTTGTTTATGATCCTTTCATAGGAAAATTAAACAATGACAGATACAAATGAATTAGTATTTGTAGCAAATGCAAACACATCCAGTAACACCCACCCATCCTATCACCTCTTACTGACCCCGTGTTCCATTCATCTCTAACATATAACTACACAGGTGCTCCTTGATTTGTGATTGGGTTTCATTCCATTAAAACCCATCGTAAGTTGAAAAAGCCGCAAGTCAAAAATACACTGAGTTTGTCTAATCCACACAACATTATAGCTTAATAGCATAGCACATTGTAGAGTGTCAGTTGCTTCCCCTGGTGATCACATAACTGACTGGGAGCTGCACTTGCTGCAGTTACACAATATCACAAGAATACTGCACTCTTAATACTAGTCAGAGAAAGATCAAAATTCAAAGTACAGTTTCCACTGAAGGCATATGACTTTTGCACCATCATACAGTCAGTAAATTGCAAGTTGAACCATTATAAGGGGGGATCTGTCTGTGCACAGGTATCCATGCATATATACATGTATATTGCAGCCCTCTTCACTCTCCCTACCTCATTAGAATGTAAACTCTATGAGGCTGGATTGTGGCATGTTCCAAACTGTGTCCCCAAATAAAGTGTCTTGGCACATGTTAGATTCTCAATCAGTCTTTATCAAATCTTGAATGAATGAGATGCACGTTACCTGTTTATAAATATGTATATATGTACGTATATATGTATGATAAAAATGAAATTCAGTGAGATTTTATTACTTGCTTAAGTTCTCCAAAGAAGGGCTAGCATTATGGCATAGTAGTTTTTTTTTTAACTCTTATTTAGTAAATATAAATTTCCGAAGTGCAGTTTATGGATTACAATGGCTTCCCCCCCATAACTTCCCTCCCGCCCACAACCCTCCCATCTCCCACTCTCCCATTCCATTCACATCAAGATTCATTTTCAATTATCTTTATATACAGAAGATCAATTTAGTATGTATTAAGTAAAGATTTCATCAGTTTGCACCCACACAGAACATAAAGTGTAAAATACTGTTTCAGTGTCTCTTCATTTATCAAACATTACTGAGTGCCTACTATGTGTTTTAAGGTAAATGAGATTTATCTTCTGTTTTGGGTAGCATTACTTCACATTGAACAACACATTAAGGACAGAGATCCTACATGAGGAGTAAGTACACAGTGACTCCTGATGTTGATTTAACAATTTGACACTCTTGTATATGGTGTCAGTAATCTCCCTAGGCTGTAGTCATGAGTTGTCAAGGCTATGGAAGCCTTTGAGTTCGCCGACTCTGATCTTATTTAGACAAGGTCATAGTCAAAGTGGAAGTTCTCTCCTCCCTTCAGAGAAAGGTACCACCTTCTTTGATGGCCCCGTTCTTTCTACTGGGATCTCACTCGCAGAGATCTTTCATTTAGGTCTTTTTCTTCTTCTTCTTCTTCTTCTTCTTCTTTTTTTTTTTTTTGTATAGCATAGTAGTTTAAGCTGCCACTTTTGACATCAGAGTGCCAGCCTGGCCCCGATCTAGCTTTGCCATTTAAGGAGTGAACCAGTGGGTAGAAGATTCTCTCTTTCTCTCTGTCTCTCTCTCTCTCTCTCTCTCTCTCTCACTTTGTTTCAAATGATAAATCAGCAAAAAGATCTCCAAACTGTGGAGTCAATTTTTCAGCCAGGTTCAATTACTTTAAAGCTCATATTCCTTGTTCCACAAAGCATTGCCTTTTGAGATATTAAGCAACCATATCCCTATGAAGTTATCTTTAGATGTTTGGACTTGGTTTTGTGTAATATATGAAACATTAAACAGGGCGAAAATGAGTATCTGTGTCCATTCAGGCTGCTATATCAAAATATCATACCCTGGACAGTTTAAAAACAGCAAAAATGTATTTATCACATTTCTGGAGTTAGGAAGCTCAAGATTAAAGAATTGGCAGTTTGATGCCTGATGAAAGTTCATTGTGGTGCCTCCTAGCTGTGTCCTCGTGTTTTGGAAGGGACAAGTGAGCATCTCCAGAGTTGTTTATAAAAAGCTGATCCTCTTTAGGGGGACTCTGCCCTATTGATATAATCATCTCCCAAGAGAACCACCACCAAAAACCATCATCTTAAGGGTTAAAATTTCAGCAAGTGAAATTTACAGTTGGAGGCACTAATATTCAAACAAAAATGTGCCAACTGATACTTTTTTAAAGATTAAATGAAAAATAAATTCTTGGAAAGAAATTGGCAATATGCATCTTTTCATCTTGCCAAATGATGATGTCAATAATATTTTAAAGACTTTATATATATATATATATATATATGTATGTATGTGTGTGTGTGTGTGTGTGTGTGTACATTATAGTAAACTTTGTGCTGTTACAATAGTTACAGAAAACAGTTAGTGGATTTTTACTTTCCTGGAAGTCAATCTTATTTATCATCATTTTCTCGATGAAACAATCAAGTGATAAGACACAGAGATCTGAAGATTTTTTCTGGTCATTGTTTTTAACATGCTGGGAAAGTCAGTTTATTATCTCTTTTCATGACTAGTACCAAAGTGAAACACTTGGCTAGCTTTTCTTGGATGTTAGAGAACAAACACAGCTCCTGTGGTCTTAACACAGGCTGAAGAATACCATTAATTTCTCAGTTCTTTAGATAACCTGAAAATTGATGCCAGATGCATCTATATATAATCATCTTACTTTTGCCAAACACTTGATTGGCAGTAATCACTTTAGCTGAATCGATAATAAGACAACCAGTGTGCATATGAAGACAGTTTTAAGGTATCCATACAATGAATCATGGTTTATTCATCTTGCACATAAAGACATGAACCAGGTTTCTAAAAACAGTCTCTGTTTGCTTATATTGGCTACTGAAATTTTTGGAATTATTCCAATGTATTAATGGCCACATAGTATATTCATAATTGTACTAAGTTTTGAAATCAATTCCATGTTTGTTAGTGTGGCCATTGTTTTATTATAATAAAGCAGAAGAAGGAAAACTATGGGTTAAATTATATTACCAAAAGGCTTCTTGCATACTTCCTCATGATTTTAATGAATGAGAAGTTGCATTCTCATTTATGTCATGTCTAATGTCTCACAAAGAATTTCATGTAGCCACTAAAGAATATGTCATTTCATGAGTTTATCTTATGCAGTTGCCTTTCAATGGATTTTTTAAAATTATCTCTTAGTTGTGATAATTTCTCTTCCTTTACCCAGGATTTGGTTTTTTTCCTGTTCAGTAAAGGGACCTAATAACATGGGTCCATGTGGGTGTCCTATTTTTTCTCTCTTTCTATTTCTCCTACATATTATTCTTTTTCCTTTGCACTCATTATCAGTTAGTGCATGTTGACTATGTCTAGTATTTCTTCCTGGGCTGTTATACTAATTTATGAAGTATTGCTGATATTTGCAGTACTTGCTTCTATAACTGGTTAACACTGGACACCAGGATTTATTTTCTTTGTAAACATGCTTTCTGCCCAAACACATTTATGCCTCTATTACCAAGAACTTATTGAATGATATTTGGTATCATTATATTTCATAACCTAATAAATATGAATTATTACTTCTTTTCAATGTCACTGGCAATCTGTGTCTACTATTGCTTAAAACACAAAATGGACTTACTGCACTCCTTAAATAATTTCTGCTTACATATTCTATAAGAGAATTTTCAAGTTATTTCTTCTTGCTGAGACCAAGTCTTTTCATTGTGAAATGCACGTAATAAAGATTACCTGTGTCAACAGGCTATTATTAGAATTTAATAAAGTAATGTATGCAGTACCTGATCTGTAACTTTAGTCCTCTCTAGTCCTTGGTAGTAATTTTTAAGATCTCTAAGTTTTCAAAAACAGAAGTAGTTGACACCAAAAAGTTCTAGTCTACAACTCAGTGCCATGTGTATTTGTCCAAATTCAGATTATTGATTATTCTGCTTGATTGCAAAAGTAAATAGTAGTTTTTATTTTTCCTGGAATTCATTGGATGATGAGAGATCTTTCTTTCAATATCTTACTAACCTCTTAACCCGTGTCCAAAACATGATGCCGTCCCAATCTGGCTGCTTCACTGGGTCTACTTCAGAGCTGCAGTGCCTTTTCCTTTCATTTAAGCACAGCGGTTACTAAAGGGGGCTCTTACGTGGTATTACTGGAAAAGGGGCAGAAAGGAAGATGACTCCGTATCCTAATTTACCTAGGATACAAAAATAAAAGAATAGACAAAAAAAAAGTGTAATGAATTTAACTTTCCATTGAGTTCAGTCCTTATAGATCAGACACAAAGAGCTCAGTCCTTTTAGATCAGACACAGTAGAACCTCTTTTATCCCCTTCTGTCATTTCTTTCCAGAAGCAACAAAAATACATGCTTAGCTACAGGGAAGAGCTGGTTTCCCAGAGCTGGCAGCCTGCACAGCTGTCGGCTCCAGTGCACTTCTACACCTATTTTAGAGCGAGAATTCTGTGTATTTCTTGGATATAAGAATGGATAGTTTAAAAATTCCTTTCAAGACAGCTTTACAAGCTCCTTCACTCTGCATAAACCCACAGAGAGATTTCTTCTCCAAGTCTGTATACAAGTCCCTTAGCTGCTATGCGGTAGGGAATCAGGTGCAATCTCTCTCTCTCTCTTTCTCTCTCTCTCTCTCTCTTTCTCTCTTTCTCTTTCTCTTTCTCTTTCTCTTTCTCTTTCTCTTTCTCTTTCTCTTTCTCTTTCTCTTTCTCTTTCTCTTTCTCTTTCTCTTTCTCTCTCTCTCTGTGTGTGTATGAGAGAGAGAGAGAGAGAGAATCTGTTGTACCACAAACCTATTAAACTGATGCTATAGGACTAAAATCTGCACACAAACTACTTGATAAATTAATCATCAGAAATATTCCTTTATACTTTGTTACAGTCAGTAATAGTAATTTCTCTGCAGTGACATATCTCACGTAACTTTTATTACAGTTGCTTTTTCCTTTTTATTTCTTGTCCTTTTAAAAATACTAAAAACATGAATTTACATAGTAATTCCTGATGTGGTGTCTTCCCCACCCTACCCCTTTTTAAACTGGGATTAGGTAACAGGATTATGATTCTGCTGAGGGCTTTGGGCTGTGTGTTGGATCACATGGATGCATGAGCCTAGGACCTAAGAACAGACTCATCTATAGATGAGCATTGCCACACTGTTAAGTGCAACGATAAGTACAGGCATTGTGGGAGTACTAAATCAGCCTGGATTTGATGGACATCTAATGCTATGCATGTGCAGCCACTTCCCCTGAAAATTTTATGCCTGAAACCATCAAGAATCGCCTTGCTGTTTCTAAGCTGTGGACAGTTTTTCTGTCTAGTTTCATTCATTTAGCCACAATAACCTTCACTCTGCTTCAAGGCTGCCCTGAGGCGCCCTATATCCAGCTTGTGTCAGGATGTCTTGATGCAGCTTCTAAGCATGAATTCTTGCAGCCTCCTGGAAGCTTGGCGAAGACAGCCGCAGGTGATTAGATGAAACAGACAGCAATACCTATAGTAAGTGCTTGAATTCCATTCCTCCTCCAAAATGCATGTGCCCTAGGCAAGAACCCAATTTGCTCCCCCTAGGGCCAACTTTGAACAAGTCCTTCCTGTACCTTTATATTTGGGTGGAAATGTTGGCACCCCAGAATCTGCAGTAACACCATGTCTCATAGGAGATCATTTGCACTTATTTAAAACTACTACAGTTTGTAAGTACCTTAAATCAGTCACATTTCTCCCTTAAATAAAATCATCAAATTGCATTGACACTGAATTCAAGGTTTCAGTTTGCCAACATTTCAGTGAGTTACGTGAAGGAGGGTGAAGATGTTGCACATTTACAGTTAATTCTTTATTTTTAACTAGCATAGTTAGGTTATAGACCTGTAAGCACCATGGTTTCAGAACTATCTGCAGTTCAAGATGCAATATAAAATGTATTCCACTTAATGAGCTCCATATTGCATTGACTGTTGAACTATACATCAATTGCATGCCCCTTCCTTTCAACATTCAAACTGTTTAGTTCTCACTAATAGGTACATTAAAAAGAATCTTACTACGAATATGAACGCAGGCATCATAGCTCTGTGCGTTTCTGCCTATGCTCACACTTTTTTAAAAGCTCCTAAGAGAAATCTTCACAAAGATAAACTGTAACCCTTTTTGTGCTGTGTTTGCTAATGGAGAAAGACATGACACGCATTTTTTTTTCTGTGTGTAGCTGAACCAGATAATCAAGATGAGATCTACTACAAAACAGAGAAAGGGTTGTCATCATCACTGTTTTGTGGTGGGTGTAGGCAACTGGTGAATTGTGCAGCTTCCTGGATGTCTCTGAGCGCCCCTGTTGAAAATGTGTGAAAGGCACACACTGAACATCGTAAACTGAAACACAGTGCTGTAATAGTACTTTGAAAATAAAGATGCATGTACTTTACAAGAAAGGAACCTAAAGGAGGTTTGAAATATTACAAAGGAAAATCAAATTCATAAGTAAACAGTAAAGAAACTTGTAAGAAAAACTAGGGATGCACCTTTTCACATGCTTGTATTTCAAGTGATTTTTGAATATGCATCTATTAAGAAAGAGAAAGATATCTGAACTCCAGAGTAAATTGCCCTGAATGCTATCCATTGATGTAAGGAAAAAATGAAAGAAAAACATTAAAGACGTTTCTAAAAAAAAAAAAACTCACTATTTATGTTTCCTAATAGAGAATGCTAAAATATTCTTGATTTTTATTGTTTGTAGCATGTTCTTGAAAATACACCATCATAAATAAGTTGAAATAGGGACTTAACAATGAGCATCCCTTAAAAAGCTAGGATGAGTGGTGTGTTTGGTTGTGCATTTAGAGAAAAAATAAATGTTTAGTTGAATGTTAGTAACTAGAGAAAATCACAGGAAACTATATTTTTTCTTGACTTGTCTCAAATTTTAGTATGTTTGAAAGCAGTTTCCAAACATTCTTTTTGCAAATAGATTGGGAGAGCATTTTGCCCATGATTACCCTTACCTCTTATTAGTTATCCTTTGTGAGCAAAGAAGAAAAATTTAACTTCTGTATCCCCTGAGTGAAAGTCAATGTGTTTTCTATCAAGATTCTCACAGAAATTCTATCAGCTGCATACCTGTGCTGAAATGCAGCCTAGAACTGTGGATGAGATTCCTACTGAGCTTTTTGGAAGTACTGATATTTCAAAGGAATGTACTTCAAGTGTCATTTTCACACAGAATTTTCCTTCCTGGGATTCTAGATGGGTATGCTTTCTCTCTCGTGTTCTTCACTCTCCCCACATTGCATGCAAACACACACATACCCACACACACACACAATTTCTCTACAACACAGCTCATTGGATTAGACAAATGTTTCACACAAATGATGAATGAAAAGGTGACTTTAAAGATTATTTGCGGTGTGAAGTTATTTATATTTCTTTAGCATAAAATCATTTAAAACCTCCAAAATAAAGAAGTTAAATCATATTCTATCTGATCGCAAAACCATTCATTTATTCTTATTTTTAGTACATTGTATACTGTATGATACTCCATATTGGACTTTGTACTTCTTTGGCGGCAGGTCAAATATTTTGTATAAAATTTTGAAAATTGAGTGTAAAAAGCATCAGATAACTATGTGTTAATACATCTGCCAGTAACATATATCATATAAAATGAGAATATTATGCAAATGGTGGAATTTTAGTTTTCTCAGATTTAAAAAAAAATCCAGAATTAGTCATTAACATTAAATGTCCTTCCATCTAATATATACATGTAGTCATATTGTTAATTTCACACAAAAATCCATGATTGTTATGCAAACACCTCATGAATCATGTAAACTAATGATTTCTCCTCATTTTGCATAAATTGGATAAACAATTGGATTTTTTTTTTTGACAGGCAGAGTTAGACAGTGAGAGAGAGAGAGAGACAGAGAGAAAGGTCTTCCTTCCGTTGGTTCACCCCCCAAATGGCTGCCACAGCCAGTGCGCTGCACCTATCTGAAGCCAGGAGCCAGGTGCTTCCTCCTGGTCTCTCATGCAGGTGCAGGGCCCAAGAACCTGGGCCATCCTCCAGTGCCTTTCTGGGCCACAGCAGAGAGCTGGACTGGAAGAGGAGCTACTGGGACAGAATCCGGCGCCTCGACTGGGACTAGAACCCAGGGTGCCGGCACTGCAGGAAGAGGATTAGCCTAGTGAGCCGAGGCGCTGGCCACAATTGGATATATTTAAAAATTCATTTATTTGAAAGGCAGATTTACAGAGAGTGAGAGGCAGAGAGAAAGAGAGAGAGAGAGAGAGAGAGAGAGAGAGAGAGAGAGAGAGAGAGAGAATCCTTCATTCGCTGGTTCACTCTCCAAATGGCCGCAAAGGATAGAGCTGTGCCAATCTGAAGCCAGAAGATAGGAGTTTCTTCCTGGTCTCCCATGTGGGTGCTGGGGCCCAAGGACTTGGTCTGTCTTTTACTGCTTTCCCAGGCCATAACAGAGAACTGGATCAGAAATGGAGCAGCCGGGACTGGAACCAGCTCCCAAATGGGATGCCGGCACCACATGTGGCAGCCTTACACGGTATGCCACAGTATGTGCCCAGAGCTATTGGGCTTTGTAAGTATAGACCTTCAATGTAATCAGATACCCTTTTAAATGGTTTGGTTTTTGAAGTCAAAAACTAATCTTACACTATTGCACGTATGTTACTATTATTGGCTTCCCTGCAAGGTTGAACAAACAGAAAATAAAATGAAAACATCTGCAGAAAGTGATCCTGGAATGAAATATTGCCATAACATTTCATTGCAAACAGAATCAGTGTTTATTTTCAATATTAAGACCAGCAGTAGGTAAGACCACTGGCTGAAAATTAAAAGCTAATCTATGGAAAATTGTGGCCAAGGGATGTGTAGTCTGTGTTCTAAAATTTGTTAAATAAATTATGAAACATAAGAAACAGTCCAAACCCTTTCCGATAGCCTTGGATTTTATGTGCACCCTCATGCCTAGAGCAGCGGGCTGCTCTTCTCACGGTAGCGCTGTTTTGACTGTCCAGTCCCATGTGAGCTCATCAGACAAGCCCGTCTCACTTACTTAGCCAATGCCTTCTGACGCTCCAGTCATTGTTTTTAAAGAGCTTTGAGATTCCTTTCGCAGTAAAGTTGATTTTACATTACCCAGTTCTGTGTTTTTTGTAAAGTACCACTCATTTTGGCTCTTTTGGACTTCTTCTTTCAGAATAAAACTGCTATGAAGCCTGTTTCAATTCACACTGCAATTTGATGAATTACCGTCTCAGGATTTCATTATAAGTGTGTTTTAAAGTGCTACTGCGGAGACTGAGGTGTTTTGAAATAACAAAGAGTCCTCTGCAAATGAAACGCTGTGCATCTAACTGCCTTGGGTGTGAGTGCACCAGGGAGTAGCTCCCCTCATTCCTTGGAGAGGGCGTTTATTGCTTTATTAATGTGAGCAGGGCTATTTCATGGTTAATATAAAGTGGAGTGTTTCTGTGCTGGAGAATTCCACTTCAGAAATGCTGCAGACTGACCTGGGAGCCAGCCACCAAGTCCGCCAGGTCTGCTTCGTGATTAAGAGCAGTGACACCTGACATCTTGTGACCATGTGGTGAAGTGGGGTGAGCTGACTGAGCTGGCCGACTTCATTATTGCATAATCATTTCTTCTAAGGACTTCAGAAAAGCCAAGAGAGAATAGATGTAAAGAAATTACATGTGGGATAAGTTGATTTTCCATCTCAAAGCCGGTTTGCCAGGGTTCAGTTTTGCTTCCTGGTTCTTCCTAGTTGATTGGCTTATCCTAGTACATTCTTGTAAATGCATTCTAGTATATCAGTAATTATGCATCCATCTGCAGGGGACCATAGAGTTTATGTTAACAAGGAGAACAAGTCTCTCATCCCCCTTCACCTAGGTTGGAGTTCTTAGGACTGTTTGCTACTTCAGTATATTAATTACCATCAAAAATGTCTCATGCTAGTGAAATAACATCACCTTTCGACTTAAAAGCTCTCAAATATCGACAGTCTTGTGATAGTGTTTTAATGCTTTTGGAGTTCCAGCTGATCATCAAAATCCGATTGACAGTATAAAGCTAAACAGGCAATTTGACATAGATTTTAACTTGTCTGATTTATTAATAGGATCATCTGCCTCCAACACTGACTTCTTTGCATCATAGCTCTGCATATAATGCACTGCATCCATGAAACCAGAACACATTGGTGCAGGTCGTGTGGTGTAGAATAAGGGAACGATCTATCAGCAGCAAACATCTACTGGAATGTTCTGTAATATCTTGACTATGGCAGACTGCAGGGGAGTCAGTGTGTCACCCTTTGCCCTACTTTTGATTTAGAAGAGAAATAAAACCACAGCCCAGGATAAAGTAGATCTTATTATTTTCTTGCTAAACCAATAGATCAATGGATTAAGTGGTATGTTTCTTTCTGGAAAGTGATTCTGCATAATTCATATCAGGTATACTTTTAGTTAATAGATTTTTAGAGGCAGAAGTAAATAAGTAATTATTTGACCTTCTTTTTGTTGTTGTTATTCCTTTTTTTTAATGGATGATGATGTCAGTTATCAGACATATTTAGTAGACCAAGACAAAAGAGCCAGAGAAACTTTCAAACACAGAATTTTTTTACTCATAATCCAAAGTACTTCTTTTCATTGTATTAATTTGTCCTATTTAAGACTGTTCAAGGTTATTTCATTCTTGAGTATGACAATGAAAATACCGGTTAGAAGTGAGTTTTTCCTCTTTTGTGTTTATTAGATATCAACAATATTTTTTGAAATATTTTTAAAAGACTTTTTAAAAAATTGCTTGTATTTTATATAGCAGAGTTTTCATTTATTCACTCAAACACACAACAAAGGTTTATTAAAGTATTTGAATGGATCAGGCATGATTCTAAGAGCTGGTAGACAATAATAGATCCAATAAACATAGGCATGTACTCATCATGACAAACAATGGAATCATTGTCAGCATGAGTCAAAAACTAGGAGCTATCTTTTGAAATGAAGAAGTTATGAAAAAAGAAATAAAGTGATATTCTGTGTTGTTTTGATCCTTAGAAGTTATAAATATCAATTTACAGTATTATAACCTATTATCTTTATCATAATAATTTATAACATCTAAAACACTTTTAAATTGTGGGTCCTATTGGAGGGTGAATTACAACAATAAAATGTCACATTAAAAAATGACCAGACTTCAACATTTTCAGTTATTGTGTGTAGCTATGTTATCCAATTGATCACAGAATATGTCTTCCCACTTCAAGAGATGAAATTTAGCTTGATTCAGAAATTTTTACTTCTCTTGTAAATTTAAATATATTAGCAAACCTGCATTTTTAAAATTTTATCATCAGCAAGTTAACAAGTTCTAATAAATGGGAAAGATCAATCAATAAGTTGTGTTTTGCTTATCTTTTATGGCTTTTCATAAAATTCAGAATGATAAAGTTTAAAGACAAAAGTCTCATCAACATTTTATGCATATATGTCTGTTGAGCAAATCACTTACATAAATAAATAATAAGTACTATTATTAACAACTATTATAATACCTATCTGTTATTATTTTCAGATATTCTTTCCCAATTAAGGTAATTTTTAGATTCATACACCGGGGAACTCTCAGTACCTCTTCTGATTGTAAGAGTTCTCCAATTCAGGGCCAGCGCCATGGCTCACTAGGCTAATCTTCTGCCTTTGACGCTGGCACCCCGGCTTCTAGATCTGGTCAGGGCGCCGGATTCTGTCCCAGTGCTCCTCTTCCAGTCCAGCTCTCTACTATGGCCGGGAAGGTAGTGGAGGATAGCTCAAGTGCTTGGGCCCTGCACCTGCTTGGGAGACCAGGAGGAAGCACCTGGCTCCTGGCAGCCACTTGGGTGGTGAACCAACGGAAAAAGGAAGACCTGTCTCTCTGTCTCTCACTGTATAACTCTGCCTGTCAAAAAAAAAAAAAAAAAAAGAGAGAGAGAGAGTTCTCCAATTCATGAGTTGTCTTAGTTCAAATAGGTTTTAGGAATTTTAAAATAATAAAAATAGCTAAAATAAAAGAAAAATATACTATATTAAGATAAGATCAGTAGTTAAGCAAAAGTAGCTGAAAATAATTGTTAATATGAACTTAGAGGAGTTTTGTCTTTTGTGAGTTTCTTCAACTTCTGTGATGAAGATTGTATTTCGAAAATATTTTTACTTTATGTAACTGTGACACAAATACTGGTATAAAAACAACAACAAATCTTAAGGTTAATAAACTTTTAACATATATTAAGGAACACACTGGCCAGCCACCATATCTAAAATGGGCCTGATTGTAACCAATGCAAGGACTGGAATATGTTTACATACAGTATTCCACGCGACTTCCTCAGACTCCTAGAGCCTTCAGAAGGTGCACTTCCATGAAGCCCAAGTCCCAGAGAGCAAAAAAAGTGATTTGCTTTTATATTTTGGTTTTTAACCTTAATATTCAGTAACCATAAGCCAAGTCCCTGGCAATCACACCAAACATTTGCCTACTGAATATTTCTACACGGATTCTGTTAAGATGTATTTGGACCCCTCCACAAACATCAGGAATGGTAGGAAAATGAAGTTAATAGTTACATAATACATTCTTTTATTACATTTCTACATTATTTTGATCATTTTTAAGGGCAGAAAATGTTAAATGCTGAAGGAAAAATAGTTCCTGATGAAACTTTTCAAACAATAAATTTGTATGGACATATATTAATACAGATTAAGATATTTCAAATGAAATCAACTGTTTAATGCAATGCATTTTATTGTCAAGGAGGTATTCAAAAGCAGCCAGCAACCAAGCAACCAGGGAATTTTTCGCTGAGCTTCTAAATTTATTTCATTTTAATTTACCATGCACAATAAAGTAATCAAGGCAATTGCTGTTTTCTTGTTTATCTATTTAAAGGAAGTTAAATGTAGCACAGAGGCACACATCCTCAACTCACTGTGCATTTCAGCGTATTTGCTATTAAACGCACAAATACTGTATGTCTTAGGACCTCAAGATAACTTGGAATAAATATGAAGTATAAAACAATAAGTTTTGATGTGAAAGCCATAATATCTTGAACTGTGAATTCTGAATGTTAGTTTTAAGTACCTTATCTCATGTACATTTTACTTACTATTTCAAAAACCCATCCTTTTAAATCTGACCCAGCATCAGTGTTTAATTTCCCCCGCACTGTTTCTGACTCTTCCTTGAGATTCAGCTGCTTGGAATTTGAAAGGAATACGGGATTTTCTTATTGTCTTGTACTGCAGACAGAGAGTGCAGGATGCCACAATGTGACTTTGTGAAACTCTCCTCACATTGCAGGTGCATGGGCTCTACCTCATGGCCCAAATCAAGTGCACTTTGTAATGTGAATGGATTTGTTTTCCCCTTTAAAAAAAAAAAAAAAAAACTAGAGCCAAATCTACTGGCATTTTAAGATAAATTTGCCTGGTAACTACCATAAATATTTAGGGTTATTTATAATACAATACTTTTGTATATAAGTTTTATAAAATCCATTTGGTAAATAAATATGTTTATGTGAAGCCTAGAATGACATTTAGATGGTCCATTTGAAGAAAAATGTCATGGTATGCCATCAATATGTTTTTAACTTCCCTGTATGGACAACTATTTGCTTTTTGTATTGTAACTATTTTTACCCTTTTATCTAGTCGTGTTGCTTTAATTCTCCCTAAAACAGTTTTGACCTGTAAACCATTAATTTTACAAGTTTTAATTTGAAAAAAAATGGCAAGAAGTTGAAAACTGGCTTTCTGAGCTAAAATTGCTTTCTTAACATATTTTTAAAGAGGAAAATTACTATGACAGGTTGATTGCAATTTAAAACATCATCTTTGGTGGATTAGAGGTATTTTAAGCCTCATAATTTCCATAATCATTTTTGCCTATAAATGTTTGAAATTTAATTTGAAATAACATCTGTATTAATTTTTATCATTTCAAATGAAAGTTGCTTGTTTCTAGAGCTTGTAATTCTCTGAAGAGTTGCATATCAAACTGTGCTCTCTACAGAATTTACATCATAAAATAAAATGTGCATGTTTCCCCTGCAGGAATTCTGTTTGAATCAAGCCCATCTTTAATTCTTGTCAGACTGCACCATTAATAATTTATTAACATTTATTGTAGTTTATACTTTACACCTTAATACACCTTAAGCTGTTTTAAATATGTATAAATTACTATTTGAATATTATTTTATACTGCTTCTCCAGTGCTTGATTCATACATTTGAATAATCTCCTCATTGCACTGGGCACTGTGAGATACTACTTGCAGGAAGAAGGTTTAAGTGAGAGAAACTGAAGTCAAACTGTTAAGTGCATAATTACCCTGGGATATGCTCTTCTGTGATTGTATGTCTGTTCATTTGCTTTAATTAAAGGCTATCAGTCTTTAGAATCTTTTTGGGTAGCTAGATGAATATGTAAAGGTAAATTTCTGAATGACTTCAGTTTCAAGCTCAGAAATAGTATAAAATGTAATACATTCATTGCAATCAGAACTAACAATAGCTTTTGCAAGAAAGGAATCTTGGGGGCAAAGTTAATTTCAAAAGGTTATAGTGTTGTCATTCTACAAAATTGGGAAATGGAAATGTATATTAAATCCATGACATTTCGTCAACTCATAAAATGGCAAATGGTTAGCTATAGAATAACTGCAAATAACACCTCCTCCCTCCTGACACTCTAAGACATCCGGACACCATTAAAACCGAGGATCACTAAGGCTGAGAAATTATTTTTGCAATCTTCCTACATTACAGAGCATACTGCTCTATTCAATAGGTTTCACACCTGAAGTATTTTTCCCACAGAAAATAAGATAAAACACGTATGTGTATATATATGTATTTATTGCATTAATCTAAATATATGCTACCTATATAGGTATGTACATTTATATTTCCATACTATTTTCTGCAGATATGCACATTCACACACATGCATATATATACACATATGAATTATTCTGAATTACTTTTGAATGCTTGCTGCATGTTACTTACATAATTAGGGCCATCTGCTCTGTTATTACCAACTTCTGAGGATTGTGGCATTCTGTGATGCATTTGCAAATCATTAAGCAGCATGTTAGAAGCATAAGCATGGATTTTATTTCTAAGAGAGCCTGAGAAATCTTGCATGGATATAATATAGGATCTTGAAGAAGCCATGGATCAATGAATTCTGTTTTCAGAAAAATCTATTGTTGAATGTGATGCAACATTTTATTTATAAATAATACCTCTTTTCAGAAAATAAATTTAAATTTAGGAGAATCTGAAAATACAGCTTGCTTTGTTTTAGGAAGTACATATTTAAAGAATAGTATGAACATCGTGAGAGTGTCGTTAAAACACCCAATATTGACTTTATGACTCATGTGAAGGCAAGACAGCTGTCAAGACTTTAGAATCAAAATACAAACCAAATGCATTCCTTTGTTGTTGACTTCCAAAATGATTAGTCATCCTTATAAACTGAGTCAGTTATAATGATAGCTGAATTCTGAATTTTAAAATTTAGAAGGTGAAGGTTTTTTTAAACAGTTTGGGAAGCAATAAAAATTTAACCTTGGTCTAATTGCCTTTCGGCTTTCTTCTTATTCCAGTCTAAATACACTTGTGTACATATATATGTGTGATATAGTAGTCCGAATACTCAAGTTTCCGCATTTGTTCATAATTTATAGAAGCAGAATTGTATGTATTTTAGTGTTTCCTACTCTTCATATTGGTGTTGTGGCATACAAATTTAAGAAATGTTAAAAAGGTGTATACTTCATGATAACATCTCCTTTTAAACTGAGATGCACTTCTTAATCATTCTGGTGTTCACATTGCAGTTAGATTTTTCTTTGAGATTATCTATAAGATGACCTTAAGAAACAGAGAAATTTCTACTTTAAATATTTACTACTTACTAGTCTGTATGGTAAAACTAAGAACAAAACAAATGCCTAAAAAAACAGATGCACAGGCAACTAGCAGGAGGATTTTTGGTGTCTGAGATGTCGACAAAGTGCATCGGGCTGGTTTGCTGATCTCAGTTCCGTACCCCCTAAACAGCAATCCCAACCCTGCCAACCGTTTTGCAAATGCAGGGCACTTGACTCAAGTGGGGCCTCACTCAAACATCAAAATATCAGGAAATACTTCACCACATCTACTAAATTCCAGACATCACCACTGTAATTTCATAGGAGGAGCTAAAAAAAAAATCCTATCATGTAGTTACTCTTAATCTGGAATAGCAGACTATTGAATACTGAATAAATGCATTTCAGAATTCAAATTTCAGATATCTGCCTTGCAGTTTGTTTGAACATTGTATACTAACTAAGATTTGCTGAGTTATAAAAATAATGAAGAGACATATTCAATGCAGTTTATTGGAGATTAATTTTTTCAATCAGGACAATGAAGCACTATCAAAATATTCTTACTTTCGACCATTGCTGTGACACAGTGGGTTAAGCTACCATTTGCAGTGCCGGCATCCCATAGGGGCGCTAGTTAGAATCCCGGCTGCTCAACTTCCAATCCAGCTCCCTGCTAATGGGAAAGCAGCAGAAGATGACCCAAGTGCTTGGACCCCTACAACTATGTTCAAGACCCTCAAGAAACTCATTGCTCTGGGCTTCAGCCTGGCCCACTCTAGGCCATTGAAGACATTTGTGTAGTGAACCAGAAGATGGAAGATCTCTCACTCTGTCTCTGTAACTCAGCACTTCAAATAAATAAATGTTTAAAAAAATAGTTTTGCCAACTGCATATACTTTTCCAGAATAACATAACAATTATATCACATTTCCTATAGGATAATATCTTAGCTTATTTTAATTGTAAAATCATATTTCTTTTTTTTTTAAAGATTTATTTGTTTATTTGAAAGTCAGAGTTACACAGAGAGAAAAGGAGAGGCTGAGAGAGAAGTCTTCCATTTGCTGGTTCACTCTCCAACTGGCCGAAACAGCTGGAGCTGCAATTCCTACTTAAAAGGAAGAGATGACATGAAGGCATGAATGCTAGGAGACAGGGACCACTGGGAGTCATATAGAGACTGCTTTCCAGGTCAAAACTTAATGGAACCGAGTACATTTCCTGAAACATATATTAATAATAGCATCATCCAGTGAAGGTAAACCAGTCTTAAAGTGAGACTCAACTTCATTGTTTTTACTAATTACCTTGCAGTAAGAAAACATTTCACTCTTTGTTCTCCAGGTTCTTACTAACTCTTATTTATGTAATAAGATGACAATTGCCACATATAACTTACTCTTTCATATTGTTTAGTTCATAAGTTTTATTCATTTTTAAAATTTCAGTATAGCAATAATTTAATATATTATCTGAATACTTGTGCAACTCTTTTCTATATGCTATATCTGTCATGGTAGCTTAGAGATAAAGAATACCCATGCATACCAAGAATGCTTTGTTTTGAATGCCAGCTCTGCCACTCACTAGTCATTTGCTTAAAGTTATTTAACACTTTGCTCTCTGTTCTTCACTATAAAATTAATATTAGCATGTTATAATATTTTTTGTGAGGATTAACTGTCTAGCACAGATAAACATTTGAAAAGATGCTTATCATTGATTAAGCTGTCAATAATGTATTTTATTATTTATGGAAATTCTACAAGTAGGAATTGCGCCAACAGTAATAGTGTTGGCAATACTTTGGGATCAGAATTGAGATAATATAAACTGTCAGTATTAACCTAATAATTGCACCATTTTATTTTTAGAAAATGATGAAAGTTCTTATATACCTGACATTTTATTAATGAGTTCCTTGAAATAATTTTGACCTTTTTTCCCCTGAGAATAAGATGATAAGGTACAGGAGAAAATACCACCTACTATGTTACATACGGCAATTAACTGTCAGCTAACCAAAAGCCAGCTCAGGGGACTACATTCTTCCACAGGGCTTCCTAGAAGAAGGATAACTTTAAATCCAAGTGCCCTGCACAGGAGGCCCATCCTATAGAAATCTGTGATGGACAGACAATAAAATGCCTCTCTATGGAGCT
Source organism: Sylvilagus floridanus (assembly GCA_949820135.1). Classification (NCBI taxonomy): domain Eukaryota; kingdom Metazoa; phylum Chordata; class Mammalia; order Lagomorpha; family Leporidae; genus Sylvilagus; species Sylvilagus floridanus. The sequence continues at coordinate 59,842,282 of OX463242.1, forward strand.
GAGTCTGTAGCGTCTCTGTTAGCAGTGATACCTGAGAGGGAAAAGGGGAAAGGGAGTTTTATTTTTAGCTTTGGTGACACTTAATGAGAAGTCATTGATATTTTTTATGAGATCTAATAGCATTTAATTGATGAATTTAACTCTTCAACATAAACAACAGCTAAGGTGACTGGGGAGTTGCTGAGCAATGCCTAAAACCTTGGAATTAGCTGCTGTTCATTACAAACTGTGATTGTGACTTTTCTAATAAGAGGATTCATCAATATAAACATTATCTTTATACAACAATAGTTGAAATAGTTTATTACAACGTAAGACTTTTTTCATAATTTATCTCATATGTGTTCATGAAACCCATGAGAATATCCTCTGGTTGTCTGGGTTAGCTAAGTGTCTATAGTGAGTAAAATCACAATAATCTACAATTAAAGAAAGTTTCAAAGTCGTGGCTTTACCATTGTGTAATATAAATCTGTATGTCTGGAAATGCAGTTTTCATTGGCACTCCTTAGTGATTCAACATCTCCACAGTACACTCAAGCAATAATTCCCTATTCACATTTAATCGAGGCCAGATTGGAACTACTTTGGGAATAAATATAACATTTTTACTTGCTTTTTCTTTCCTTCTCAAATCTAATTCCATATGCAAAGAGTATTAACTTTGGTTGATGAAATGGCAGGGCATGATTGCCTGGTAAACTAGCACAGTGTAGCCAAGTTATTGAGAATTTAACTCAATGCGGCCATTCAAGCAAAGATCTAAGACTAGGGAATTTGGTCTCTTTCACTGAGCTATAATTGAAAGGCAGGGAAAAATGGTTGACAGACAGCTGTATATAGTGTTACCTGGATAAGAATGGGATCCAATTCAATATTAGTTCATCACCCTCCTCCAGCAATTTCTGTAGCTTTGTTGCTACAGAATTGCTTATCTCTCTGGGTGTGTTATATAGATTTTATGGTCAAATAAACATAGTCACCACTGAGATCTACAGAACTACAAATTGGTTCATTTCTTAGGAAAAAATTAAGAACTTATTTTCAACGAAATATTGTTTCTCATCAGCAGCTGTGATAGATTAATGGATGTAAATGAGTCTGCAAGGAGAGAGGTCTTGCTATACTTTTCTTCCATCTTTATCAATATCCCAACCTCCACACACCACTCTAAACATCATATCCACCAAACACATAAAGTGTGGTTGTTTCTTACTTTGGCTCTTTAAAAGTTTTGATTTTGAGTCTGCCTTTCCCTCTAGCTGGAGATCAAGTCAACCATGAAAAATTTTTAGCTCAGCCTTCATAGTAAGACTTTATAAATCCATTATACCTCAAATAATCTTCCAAAGTTATTCTAGGTTGACTAAGGAAACGTGCTATATTAATAAATATTCCTTTGTCATCTCTAGGCCCTTGAATTCTTTTTGACATTCTAACTGACACATCAAGGTGGTGAGTTTTGCTGTCCAGTGGCCATGCTTCTCTAATGGCCTCGGGGATGCTCTGGGCCCCCTCAAGGGCTACTGTCAAGCCAGTAACAATACATAAACATTCCACAAAGACAGTATCTCAAATACTTTGCCATAAAGGACAAATTTGGGGATGTCACCTGGAACATTTTAATTTATCCTTTGGTTGTAGTATGTCATTCTTCTAAAATTTAGAAAATTATAGAATATGAAATATATAATATTTCCTGAGATATACAACATCTAGCAATTTATAAAATTATATCTATTTTATATTGAGGAAATCATATGTATTTCATTTGACTAAATTATTATCATTAATATGTTGCTATACCAATGAGAAAACATTTCCACAATTACCTGAATGATGATGATGATAATAAATCCTCTGCTGTTTTTGAAGAGGAACTAAAGTACACATGTAAATTAAGTTCTCTTATCATAGTGATCACAGAGTGTGTTTAGACTACATAGTTCTTTCAGATTTAGAAACCTGTTAATTTTTTCTAAATATGTCAGACATTTCTCATGTCACTATAAAAATCACAACATATCAGTTAAGCCTTTTTTCATAAATCCCCTGTAATTCCAATGAAATAATGCCAAATACATGAATAAGCTATAATAAACTAAAAGGAAGTACTGCTTTATAACACTGCTTGTTTCACAAAAACATACAAATTTCATCATGTTTTAACCTTTCTAAACAACTCTGCACGCAGGTAAGGAGGGGGTATTGTCAGGCTGCAGGATGTAAAGTTAGACCCTAGGAAGTCAAGGTCTCAGAGACAGCCCTTGGCGCCCCCAAAGCTTAGCACATTTCCAAGGCCACTCTGCTCTAGAGTGGCACAGGCTTGGGTAGTTACTGGGTGTTTGTCAAACATAGACACAGATTCATAAAATGGACTCAGAACTTCATGAAAATTTAGGAAGCCAAGGAAAACACTCCAAATTTAGTGAAGAAAATTTGGTAATCTTCAGTCACAGACTTCCTTTAAATAAAATTAGGAATGTCTCAAGTGCAGAAAACTCCCATCTGTCTGTCTATTTAGGTTTACATTTTTATTTACATTTGTGATTTTGCAAAATACACTGAGTTATGAATTAGGTCACATAACTGGGTCATGTTTAACTGTGATGTCACATAAGCAGTCATCAAAAACTTGGACAAAGCTCTAATCACACTCACTCCTATATAAAAGGGCACAGTCTACCCTTGCCATTAAGCAAAAAGCAAGTACAACTGTAAGAATTAAAATTATATTGTGGGCTAGATGAAGAAACTCTTCCTTTGGGTAAATGAAAATTTGTTATACAGTGTTGATTATTGCTAATCTTAAATGAGTTAAAAGGCATAAATTTTCTTGATATTTTTCTATTAGCTGTAATGTACATATTTATAGTATTTTTCTGTGACTCACTTAGTCTTTGATCCTTAACCCTATTTTTTCTATTTTGCAATAAAATGTTATGTTTCTTTTGAATTCCCTGTTTACAGGAATTTCATGCTTAAATTGTTCTCTTAGGAAAATTAGATGCTGAGAATGCTGTATTAACCTTTCCCTTCTTACTGGGGGGTCATGTCAGAAGACAGATCATTTTCTCCCTTTCTGCGGAAATTGTGGACCTCCACAAAACTAGTGCACAATATTGGATGTTGTGATCAGAACCAAAAAGGGAAAATGCAGGGCTAAACACAAAGAAATGACAATGGCAAGGAAGGAAGGAAAAAAGAGAGGGAGGGAGGGAGGAAGGGAGGAAGGAAGGGAGGAAGGAAAGGAGGCAGAGAGGGAGGGAGGGAAGGAGGGAGGGAGGGAAAAAGGGGGGAGGGAGGAAGAGAGAGAGAAGGCAGAAATGCTCAAGCTTGTCTTCTGTTGCAAATATTGTGTTTTGTCAAACTTTGTTTTAAATATTGGTCCAACAATTGGATAGGATTTATATACTGCAGTTGTAGGTTTTTCTTTCTTTCACATTTTTAGAAATGTTACAGCTCGTTTGTGTGATAGCTCGTACTCTCCATCAGATTCTTTCTCTCATGAGTAGGAACAAGTAGGCACATGGAAAAGGAAGCGTGGGCAATGTAAAGGAGCTTTATTTGAAAAGAGAAAGCAAAAGCAGAGAGAGGGGCTGGCACAGAGGGTAAAGCAGCTGCCTGCGATGCCAGCATCCCATATGGGTGCCAGTTCGATTCTCGCCTGCATCCAGCTCTCTGCTATGGCCTGGGAAGGCAGTAGAAGATGGCCCAAGTCCTTGGGCCCTTGCACCCCCATGGGAGACCTGGAGGAAGCTCCTGGCTCCCGGCTTCAGATCAGCCCATCTCCTGCCTTTGTAGCCATTTGGAGAGTGAACCAACAGATGGAGGACCTCTCTCTCTGACTGTCCCTCTCTCTGTAACTCTACCTCTCAAATAAATAAATTAAATTAAAAGAGGCCAAGTCTAGGTGATTTTTATATTTTTTTTTAAATGAGGAAGCTTGCCTGATTGGGTGCTATATATACTAATCAGGTGAAAGCTTTGAACCACTCAGGTAGCAGCTGCCAGAATCAGCTTTTTCCATAGATTTATTAATGAGATGAAACTGGAGCCACTGAGGTCAGAGCTGGAGTAACTTGTTTTGCTTAGGGAAGCTGACAGAGTGCTCAAACAGATCCATGATGGTGAGCGTCTGTGGCTTATGTGACCTCATCTGGTGATTCTCTTCATTATGTTTTTCTTTCTCAGGGCCCCTTGTTCCCCTCTACCCCCCTGTATTAAGAACCTGTCTCTGTCTTCCCTCTGAAGAGACGACCTAACTGCCACTAGGGAACAGCTGCTCCAAGTTGGAAAGGGATGGTATGGGAGCCATCAGTCAGTTTCCTCCAGAGGTCTATCTAGGAGTGCCCTGTAGAATGAAGTCTACATTCAGGGCTCTGAAGTTTGATTGATCCTAGACAAGAGGAAATGCGTTGGTAAGATAGCTTAGGACACATGAGTGGGAATCCAAGGAGACCATCCAGCAGAGGGAGAGGAGCGACCCTAATCAAGGGTTCCCATCCTTCATATTGACTTGGTGGTAGCTGCGGTCAGACCTCCCTCATGCAGGCTGCAACTTCTAAAGTGTGACTGACTTTTAATCTGTCTGGAGTCATTGACATATGCAAGGCATGCTATGTTAAAGTGCTCATGTAGACCTACACAGTTGCCTCCTTCTGAGGCAAGGAGATAGTCTAAGGCCATTCTATTAATCATGATGACATTTTTCAGAGGTTTTAGAGAGTTCTATAGATCTAAAATGTTCAAAGCTGTTCCATTAGCCAATTATTCAATGGCCCCAGTTAAGTCTGTCAAGATCTACAAGAGGTCATAGGTTCCCTTGAGCAGTTAGGAAGACGTTTAGGGAACTACTTTGACAAGGACAGCTATCAGGCAGTCATGCATAAGAATTCTTTTTCCAGAACCTCTTGGCTTTATTTGACTTTGTTTAGGGTTGACATCAGTGATTGCATCTTGATTTTATTCTCTCTTTGTGATCAAGACCCTTTGTTGAGCTCATCACTCATTTTTTAATTGCCCCTCATTGCCAGGCCAGACCTAACCGGGTTGTTGATCCCGTCTCATGTAGAGAGAAAATTCCTTGACGACCAGGAGTCAGTGTCAGTAACCTGTTAGCCACTTTTGAGTAACAAAGAGGTCATATAAGGAGTGACTTTTGCCTATTTTACCTGGACTTTATGTTAATCTTAGAAAGTTAGGCCTGCATTATCCTGTTGGAAGTTGTACTTAGAATTTTGACAGGCAATAAGCTCAAAGCTAAAAAAAAAAAGGAAATATATAACAAAGCTAAGGAGAACAAAACAAATAAATCAAGTTTGTATGTTAACAATGAGAAACAGGGTTATATGGTAATCTCAGAGCTAAAAATTCACAAGGTTAACAAGCCTAAAACAATGAACTGTTACATCCTAAAAGCAATAGTTTGTTGATTGTATTAAGTATAATAACAAAAGTTGTTTTAGCATAGATATGCCCATGCTTTCAACCATGCCTTGTTACAGGGAGAACATCTTTTTATTGAACCCATGTAAGCAATTACAATGCTGTGAGAATCTAAAACACCCTAGAGAAGATTTGAATTTTAGACAAATTATGTAAAGGAAGAGGTAAACATTTTTATCTGTTTATAAAGCTGTCTCAAAGCCCTGAGAACTATAGAAATCACAGTAAAACTCTTTCTGAACCTAGAGGAAGAAACATTTAAATACACCTTAAATTAGTCTTGAATTCTCATTTATGTAACAACTTATGAACTCAAATAATCCTTTTTCAAGATTTATTTTATTTATTTGAAAGACAGAGTTACAGAGAGAGGTAGAGGTCGTCCATCCCCTGGTTTACTCCCCAAAAGGCCACACAAACCGAGGCTGTGCCAGGCCATAGCCAGGAACTAGGAGCCTCTTCCAGGTCTCCCTCATGAGTGCAGGGGTCCAAGTACATGGGCCATATTCCACTGCTTTCCCAGGCACATTAGTAGGGAGCTGGATTGGAAGTGGGGCAGCTGGGACTTGAACTGGCGCCCACATATGGGATGCCAGCACTGCAGGCCAGACCTTTAACCCACTGCGCTACAGCAGCAGTCCTCGAATACTCCTTTTTATAGAATTTAAGATGCTGAGTACTTAAGATGATTTTTAAAAATATTTACCTCTTTTACTTTTACTCAATTTATACCTAGTAATTATATATAGAAGACTCTTAAAAAAAACTGAGATAGTAGACATAGTTATTAAAATTGGTTTCTTGCTCAGATCAGTTCTGGACACCCAAGGTGTTTTAAAGAGGGAAGAAGTGAAAGGCTCTCAACCTTTGTAGCAAAGGGAAGGCCTAGAATCAGAGGGAAAGGGAGACATAAGTCCCTCATCTCTTCCGGTAACAGGTGCAGGGTTTTCTGAGAACAAAGACCTTCTAGCCTGATTAGGGAGTCACCTTAGCCAAAGGCCTTCAATTATCTTGGCTGCAGGTATCACAAATGAGAAGTTTGGAGGATAATGTCTGCCCTATTGGTGACAATTGATAGGCACAGGTAACAACATAAACCTGTACATAGATTTTGCCTTGTTCCTGGTAGAGGCTAGATGTCTTCTAGGCCACGATCTGGTGGTCCTGTCAGAGGCATCTAGGGGCAGATGCCCTATCAGCATTTAACTGTCCAGCCTGTGTCTGCAATGAGGCTCTAGACAGATCAGAACAATGAGAGGAAAGGAACATGCCATGTGAGAAATGTTGCCACTCCCCAGAAAGGGCTTAGACAGCAAGTGTAGGCAGCCAAGTTCTACTACAGCAAGCGAAGTACACTCCATGAGGAGAGTGGAAGTGGGGCCCTGGAAAGAACTCGGCTCAGAGCCTCCTCCCAGGGCCACAAAGCCAAAGCATGCTGGATAAGGCTGTAGGAGTGGGCCTCAGAGAGCCCAAGACTCCAAGTTCATTTGGACTGGTGACTTGATGCACATTTTTTCCAGAAGGGAGAGGGAATCATTGCTAGGGAGACTCCCGCCAGAAGTCCTGGGTGGAGGAATGCTGTGTCCTGGGCAGATATAGCCTTGGGAATTTTGGCCAGAGGCAATGTCTTCCATGTTTTTCAAGAGTAGCATTAGCTGCTTTCTCTCTGGGTTGAGCCTGGTTATCTTAATTGCATGCAAGTCGACTGTCTTTGAGCTAGCTGTTTTCTAAGCTGGCATTTTTAAGCATGTAAAACTACCGTAGCTTATTTTTATGTAAAGACTGAAGAATCCCAGTGTCATGCCTGAGATGCCTTACTCAGGGCTTTTCCCAGTGCCCACTGAGTCTTCCCTCGAGTTCCTTGACTGTGGGAGCATCCCGGAGCCCACAGGAGGGAGAGGTTGGAAATTAGGAGTAGACACTCTTACCTGCACCTCCACCTCTTCCCTGTTGTCCCTGGGGCCCTTGATCTTGTACTTGATGGGTCCGTATGTGCCTGGGCACTGGTGATCAAGGGGGTTACGCCAGCAGTTGCAGTCACCCTTTCCTGAGCCTAGTTTTGAGCCTCCTCCTTGACTTTCCCTTAGAACTTGTCTATTTTTTTTATTTTTTTGACAGAGAGAGACAGAAAGAAAGGCCTGCCTTTTTCCATTGGTTCACCCCCCAAATGGCCACTATGGCCGGTGCTGCACTGATGATCCAAAGCCAGGAGCCAGGTGATTCCTCCTGGTCTCCCACACAAGTACAGGGCCCAAGCACTTGGGCCATCCTCCACTGCCTTCCCGGGCCACTGCAGAGAGCTGGACTGGAAGAGGAGCAACCGGGACAGAATCTGGTGCTCCAACCGGGACTAGAACCCGGGGGCCAGTGCTGCAGATGGAGGATTAGCCTAGTGAGACATGGCACTGGCCTAGACCTTGTCTATTAAATCTGCTGAAGAGTGCCTGCCCATACCCAGCCAGCATATGCCCACATCTGACAGCAGGCTTCCTGAAGGAACAGACAGATGAGACGCCTCAGGATTGGATCTCCTACATGAAATACCTTGGCCTAATTGCTCCATGAGCCTCCTGGACCCAAATTTCTCATCCTCCTGTTGTTCAGACCTCCATTTTTGATCTATGTTCAGCCCAGCAGTGCCTGGCTATTTGCAGTTTAGTTAGCCTGTGCCTTTGTTGGTCCCCTTTAAGAATCCAGCCTGGTTACCGAGCCTGCCAGCTTGGCCATGGTAAAAGTGTCATTTGCCCTTTATTTCTCATTTCTCTTCAGCCAGCTCAGCTGCATGGCTGGAATGACATGTGTGCTTACCTGTTGTGTCTCCAGGCAGTTTCCTATCCCCGATGTGGGTGCCCTGCCCAGGGGTAAAGACTCATTGCTGGACCCCAGTACAGATAGGGTGATATCCTATACGTCCTAGGGAGGGGGTTAACCCTTAGTGCCAGGAAATGCTGGGTACCGGGATGGAGTGGGAGAGAGTGGTGAGCAAGGACTGCAGTGCAGGGGGAGAAGGGAAGCTGTCTCAGCACTGACCAGGCCCTGGTCACATAGGACAAGCTATCTGATAGAACTCCAAGGGGGATGTGCCCACTCTGGAACCCATCTCATTAACCCCAGACATTTATATAAGCACAACCTAAGTGTGGCATCATTTTACAACCTTACAATGCATTTTATAATCCGTTTCACCTAAGCATTTTAATCACAGGTGTGGGCCAGATCTAACTAGTTAAGATAACCACTCAGATAATTAAAAATAGGCAGATAATGCCAACTCCTTTAAGACTCAGTTCTCCCAAGCAATTGGGACTCAATAAAGACATCAGAAAGCACATGAAACATTCCCTAAAGACAGAACACTCTCATTACCTAGGTCAGTTAGATACATTATGGAACAAAGAGGTAGCGATTCAGATAATCCTGTTGTCAATAGCTAGGGAAGGGTTCCTCAAACATTGTGGTGTAGCAGATTGGGCCACGGCCTGGAACACCGTTGTTCCTCTGAGTACTAGTTCCTGTCCCTGCTGATCCACTTCCAACCCAGCTCCCTTCTAATGTGTCTGGGAAAGCAGTGGAGGGTGATCTCAGTCCTTGGGCCCCATACCAAGGTGGGAGATTCAGATGAAACTTCTGGCTTCTGCATGGCCCAGTCATGCCTGTTGTAGCCATTTGGAGAGTGAACCAGCGGATGGAAAAATCAATCTCTCTCTTTCTTTCTCTCTCTCTCTCTCTCTCTCTCTCTCCCTCTCTCTCCATAACGCTGCATTTCAAATACAATGAATGAGTGAATACATAAGCTGGGGAAGAAGTCATCAACAAAATGTAAACTGCAGAGAAGGGAGAAAAAACTATCAGATTGAAAGAGTTCATGGGCTAGGCCTCTGTCTTGCTAGCTTAGGTGGGGAACCCTGTCCAGCCAGCTGCAGCAGGAGGCATTCCCCTCCCCCATTTTCCTGATATTTGTGACGGAGGGAGGTGGGATAGTGAACAAGAAGGAGAGCGGGAGGAGTGCCTCTGTCTCTGAGACATTCCTGCCAGTGGGATTATCCTCAGTATCACAGTATAAAAACGTGACCAGGAAAGCCTGTCCAGAGATCTGGAATGTCTGAAAAGAAAAAGTAGGGCCCAGCAGGTATCACTCAGTGTTGGGCTGTGGCACAGAGGCAGAAAGGAAAGTTTCTGGGAGATGATTTCATTGACGGAGAACGGAGGGAATCTGAGGAATTATCCTGAAGACAGCAACAAGGATGACCTGGGGGAAAATGAAATCTTGGGGAAGAGACCAGGAGAGTGCCTGGGCACAGAGAAGGAGCTGAAGCCATAGTTAGGCAGATCAAAGTGCGAAGAATAGAGGGCGGCTGCTTTCCAGCACCAGAACGTATAGCCAGCATCTGGGAGCAGCCAAGGGGCCTTCTGGTAATGGTGAAGGGTCCTGCGGCCAGAGACCCCCGGCTGCTCAGAGGCTCAGTCTCATGCTTCACAAATCTTCCACGGAAAGGAAACTGGGGCAAGACAAGGCCACCATTCCCAGTGCCTAAAGGCAAGGTGGGACGGAGCCAGTCTCCCCCAGTAAGCTAGTCCTGTGAGCCCAGAGACCTGCAGCGGGGCTGGTCCCTTGCAACTGGCTGACAGAGGGCCTTGTTTTAATTGACAGCGGACTGCGGTCAGGTTTGGGATCTCTGATGAACAAAAGGTGAGAGCAGTCCATCTGACTCACCCCTCTGACGACCCCGACATTTCTCCCAAGGAATGTCGATTGTTGGTTCTGCCAAATTTTTAGAAATGCCACAACTTTTTTGTGCTACAGCTCTTACTCTCCACCCGGTGCTTTGTCTCAGAACCCACAAGAATTAGGCACACAGACAGGGAAGTGTGGGCAGTGTGCAAAGAGAAGCCCAAGTGAAGGAGAGAGCTCCTGACAGCATCAACCGGAGACCCGAGGTGGCTGGAGAAGAGGTTGTGTCTAGGCGGCTTTATGTTTTCCAGTGGGGAGCATTCCCTGATTGGTTGCTTTATACGCTAACATGGTGAAAGCTTTGAACCACTCAGGGAGCAGCTGTCAGGATCAGCTTTTTGCACAGGTGGGGTAACAAGGTGAAAACTTAAGCACTCCATGTGAGCTGCTGAGGTTGGAGCTGCAGCAACTTGTTTTGCCTAGAGAAGGGGACACATGCTCAAACAGGTCTGTGGTGGACAGGGCCTTTGGCTGATGCTTCCTCATCTGGGATTCTGGTTGTTATTCTTGCTTGGGGCCACTGGTCTCTCTCTACTTGCCTGTATTAACATTCTGTCTCTTGTCTCTACCACTAGAGTTATACTATAGTATTAATGATTTTGTGATTATTTTACAAATTAGGTTACATGAGTAAAGTTGAACATCTTTTCATTTTTTATAGTCTTTGTCTATTTTCCTGCCAGACTCTGATTTTTCAACTTCATTTTTTGAACTCTTTAAGATGGTATCTCAGAAAATGAACTATTATGTTATTAAAAAAAATGAAAAGGGGAGGGAGGGAGAGAGAGCAGGAGCATGTAACCAGTGCTGATCCCATGCTTTGATTGCGCCTGTTGTCAGCTGAGGTCCGACCATGCCATGTCAATGTCAAAACCAACAGGTGAGACCCCATCACAAAGTTGTGTTTGTAAGAGATGTCTCACCATTCCTCAACATGGCAGATTTTCAGGACCTGCAGCACAGTGACTCTGCCTCTGGATGAAGGCCTGGGAAGAGTTTCCCAGCTTAAGAACCACAGTTAATGGCAGCCTGGCCACACTCCCTGTGGCTTTATCTTGGTCAGAAGTTGTCCCATCTGCAGTCTTAACAAACCACTGCAGGTACCAAGAGACAGAGACTATGAAAGTGAAGGACTTGACTTGGAGTTCTGCAAGTTGTCCTGAGATTGTTAGGTCAAAAGGACACTCTTCTCTTCTTTGACTATAGGATTGTATAAGCATACACATCCTGTATATGTCTTCATAAGACACACGTCTGTTTAGGCTACTGGCTTGGCCACCAGGCATTCCTCTCACCCCCTGAACTTTCTAATATCCTAATTTATTTATTTTTAGTAGTTCTTTTTCCGGTAACAGCAAATGCATCTGTGACTTTTCAATTCTTTCAGATTTAGAATTTTACATATTAATGTGTTTCTATTAGATGAAATATCAATGGATTTTTTAAGCCACCAGAAAAGTGCTCTTGATTTGAATATACTTTAAATCCCACTAATTGCATTATTTTGATTAACAAGAGGAAAAGGACCAGTTTAGTGCAGACATTCAGACATAATATAAATTTGAAATGTTAAGAAAGCAAAAGTGAGTAGTCACTTAAATGAAATAGCCCATTATAGATGTAGATGATTAATCTTGCACTTAAATAATCAACTAAAAGCAACATCTGAACTTTATAATATGCATGCAGATTATATTTCCTGTGTTTGAACTCAATGGCAAGAACAAAATTGGAGAAAAATATGCATGGGGGAGAACTTCTAAAACAAAATACAGCCTCTTGAAAATAATACGCATTGTAACCAGGAACATCTCAGCAAATATGCAACCTCTACTGACACAATAGAGTAATTTTATATATTTAAGACAAATAGGTAAAAATGATTGATGAAAGCAAGTTTGCTAAATTGAAATAATGGCCATTACCAGTGACTGTGAAACAATGAATCTTTGCCTAAAGCAGTGAGTGCAATAAGGCTTTTCATAAGTTTTTGTATGCATAGTAAAGACTAAATTTGTTGCAGCATCCGCAGAGATTTAAATTAATTTCAGAAAGAAAATTATTACATTAATTTGTTTTCATCGAATATAATTTAGAATTAGTTATTCAGTAAGGGTTTTCCCAGTAGCCTTTAATAAAATGATAGAGATGGGCTTATGGGGAGAGAATCTTAATTGTTCAGCACTCCATTTCTGTTTGACTCATTCTGGAACTTAGTTATTAGTATGAAGCAGCTTCTGTAAACTGGTGTTTGTAAACTAGAGTCCCTGGCTCCCAGCTCAGCTTTCATATTATTAGTACCTTTAAAGAAACACACACATGCAGAGATCATTTTAGCCCATACCATTGGAGGAGTATTACCATTGTTCTCCAAAGCATAAAATAACAAGAAGTGATTTTAAATGTGAAATTCATAATTAACAAAGACACATCCTATGGGTTCTTAAGTATCTCCCTAGATACAGAGTGGACAGCTTGAGGAGCTTGCAATAAGTCTTTAGATTTTTCTGATTCTGCTCAGTGAGCTATGACCCCTGTGGACCAAATAAATGACAGCCTTACATCTGACGCAGTTAATGCCCCACAACTTGGATCTGAATAAGCCTGTTCAGTGGAGACTGGCATGACAAGGATAGTCTAATGACAGCGAGCGTACATTTTAGGTTTTTCACTGAGGTGTAGCCGTTAGTTGAAGATGGGCTCAACCAAAAATAAGGCATGGTGCAAATTCAATACATTTTCTCTGAGTATGTGCTAAGCTTGATACCCTTGTTTTCCAAAAGAAAATTATGCTTATGCTTCTGGCCTTCAGGAAGCTATTTGGTTGGTATAAGAAATGCTTGTACAGATAGAGGCGACGATAGGCAGTCCATAATCACCAATAATTGAGAGCAGCAGTTAAGTGTAGCAGTAAGGTGAGTAAGTACTAGTAGAACAAAGTGGAAGGAGAGTGCCTCAAGCTAATGTAATAAGTTGAGATGTCTTGGATAGAGAGAAGCTGAAGAAATGATGCAGACCTGGAGAAGCAGCTGCCAGTAAACATGGCAGAGTGCATAAAGCTGCAGAAGCATGTGATGTGCTCGGGGAATGCATGAACCACAGCACAGCTTTCACGTGGCAACTAGTACACTGATGTACAAAGAAATGACTGGATTACAGATGTCTAGAGTTTCAGATTAGAGAATTTGAATTTGATTTGACATATATGGGAATCTTTGGAAATGCAGGAGCTGTGAAAATGAGTACTTGACCAACATGAAGTCGGATGTGTGCTAGTGAGTTGAATTCAAGGTCTTACAAATCTCCAAAATGAAATGTACCTATACCATTATTTCCCTAATGTCATTTACCCTAAACACATTGGACTGTTTAAAAACAATCTTAGAAAATTAGTGTTTCTGCAAATATATTGAGGAAAAAAATGGAACAAGAGACAGTGGAAAAAAGTTTATAATGAGCCTCTTGGTTTGTAAGTAAAAGTATGGTCTAGGTATTGGGGGACACAAGATAAACTTGAAGAAGTAACCTTCATATTTGCCTTGAGAATCTTCACTTGTGCTTTGAGTTACTATTTTTAACATGTAGGGTAATATTTAACCTGTAATCATTATATTCAATCACAAGTTAGACCAGTTTAACTCAACCCTCTTATAGTTCAACATGTTTACATATTGTTTTCAATCAAAAATGCATTTCCTAACGTATTTAGAGAGAGTCAATCCTTTGGAATAGTAGTTAGTTTGTGCTTTTTATTTAAAGTATGGTTGGTGCTATCTATATACAAGGGTACTTTTATATGCAAGTATAGTATGTTGATTTCTTTTGAAATCATTATAAACTGGTATGAAAAGTATTTTACTATGTACTTAAATAGGCAGCTTTATAACAAGAATTTGTCAGGCATATGAAAAAAAGCAAGCTATTTGGCATTTATTCTATCAGAAAGAATAATTTGGTGTATCAAGTGCATGATCTCTTTCCTTAAAAGATCTTGCTGCTTCTGATTTTTTTTTCTGAAATTTCCAATATATTTGATAGTGCTGATAATAAACAACATATCTTCTGCCTTACTTATATTGAAACTATCTTTCATCATCAGTTATACATACTTACAATAATATTAAGATATTTCCCCTAGTCTACAAAATTGTGTCACTTGACTTTTAAAAACTAACATATTATATTGATATAGTTTTTAATAACGATGTTTATTTTAATTTTAATGTTCAGTACATTTATTTTATAGATGGCACTAATCCATTAATGGCATCTCTATTCATGTTTATTGGTGTCAATTCAGTTTTACGGATATTCATTAATTGTTAACAAAAAGTATTTGAGACCAAATGTAGCATTAGGCAGTATTAATAATGCATGCAGTATTAGAGCACCCATTAATATTTTGAAGACTAACTTAGCTATTTCAAATGATTTTAGATATAGGCAAGGTTCCAACTGACATAAAATTAGAATTCCCCCAAATAAAGGGAGACTGAAAATCTACTCAGCTAATTAAAGAAGCTTATGTTAGGGAGCAAGTTCAGGTTCAAATCAGAAGACTGAGGATCATACCAGTATTTTAAAAATAAATCATAATGGATAATTTGGGGGCCCACATTATATTTGCACACAAAATTTTCAGTCTATAAATTGCTTCAGTTAGAATATTGCCTCTTTAAACTTTGAGGTTATTATTCACTTTGCCAAATCAAGAAACATTAGCAGTACTTAGAAATTCATGGGTAGTTAAACATTTTATCTACTTTCTATTTCTCATATGTTGGAATTAAATCTTTTCTTTCTTAGCTAATCATCAGAGCTTTCCATGTCTGCATCAATGGTATGATTACTATAAATTAGTTCAGAACCTTTAGCTAGATGAATAGTGATTTGGGTGAAGAGCAGTAATAAATCTTATGAAGGTAGCTTTTTTGATGTCTTCATTTAGGGGATTCTAAGAAAGTATAGAGAGAATGATTTCACCTTCCTAGGTAACTTGGTAATACAATATCGATTTTCATGTCTGTCAAACATATATATTAATTTCTATCACAGGATATGAGTAAATATGCAAATTACTTATCATATTCACTTATGTTTAAATCTCACATTCACATTTGCTGAAATAATTATGCCTACTTCTAGAATTTCAACCAGAGCTATTTACTTCATAAATTGAGATAATTAAAGAGAGTGACAAAAAATAACCTTGGCTCTATTATATAAGTTAATCAAATTATAATTAAGCATGATTTAATTTGTTACAAATAAAGCAAACAAATAAATGCTTGCCTTTTAAATCAAGCCTTTTTCTCTCACTTGATAATCTGCAAAATTTGAGCATTCACAAAGGGCATCTTTCTCATTATCACAAATCCACCAGATGTGCCACATAGGGCTGGGAGAACTTGGCTGGCAAAATATGGCCAAGCCTCAGAACAATCTTTTTCTGCTTTTCTGGTAGAGATGTATGAAGGTTAATGGGTTTTGGTCAGAAGTACTTAAAGCAATTTTAAAAATTACACTTCAGAACATCCCACCTGACCTATTACTTGTCCTATTAGACCTAAAGTGATGAGAACAAAATCGTGAAGTCATAACCCACCTCCCAGCAAGTGCCAGGTATGATGCTGCTATAGAAAGAAATCTTTAAAAGCCTCCAGCATGAGACAATAATACCCCCTACCTAGAAAATGTTAATGATGTAGGGACTGATTGAAGCAGAAAGAGAAGAATGAAATTACAATGGTACTTATTCCTGATCCTATTTTTAAAAAGATAGACCATGGTTGGGTTGGTATGAGAAAGCGTGTTAAATCCTCAGCATCAACCACACTTTATACATCTGGGCTACAACCACATTAATGTGATTATAAGTAATCCATTCAGATTCATGAAGTAGGCATTTTGTAATTGCCTGCTATAATTATGTTCAACTGCATCTTTTTTTTTTAACTTGAGCCTTTATGATTTTTTTTCTCTTTCCTTGCTTTTAGAGCTGAATTTACATAGTCAAGGTGTGACTTTCTGACTTAAAAAGTAACAACCAGCAAGATATAGCCCTTCAGTTACTAAGAGTCATTGGATCAGTCAGAGCTAATAAATAGCCTTAGATTCACGGCCCCGGACAGAGTGAGATAATCAATGGAAAATGGGGAAGATATGAAAATAATGTATTTTTTGTCAAAGAATATGTTTACATTTGCATAGACCAACGTAAAATAGTAGCATAAGTTCTGTAATGTAGATAAAATTACATTAAAATTTGTAGGAAAAACAATCTATAAGGCTAATGACTATTTCCTTATATATCTATATGTAATAACCTAAACACTGTAGGAAATATCTAATATTTAAAAGTGATTTGTCTACTTTTTTTTTGTAATATGTCCTTTAATTAAATCAGAATTTATTTATACTTGTTCGACTTCTTAAAAAGCAAAATTTTCTTACTCTATGTATTGATCGTTCAACCCACTTTTTTCTTATGAAATAACCATTCATTAACTTTCATGAAATTTATGCTTTAGAAAACTTTTAACACACTTCCAATTTAATAGTGAAAGCAAATGTTCAAGTTGTCAAAATTAATGATGCCATGTAATGGATAATCTTCCAAGGCTCAACCACAGCCAGTCATGAAACTTATCACATCCCTGCTCGAAATTCACAGCTATATCTTTGGCACATTGTACCTTTCCCCATTGACATTTTCCAAACAAGGTATGAAGTTCAGATGTCCAATTACTTTGTATTTCTAAACTCTATATTAATATTTTTAAATCAGAGTTCTTATTTTCATATTAAAATGCATATTTAATACAAAGTGAACAACATTATTCATTTTTTTTTCTTATTTAGAATATAAATTTCCAAGGTACAACTTGTGGATTGCAATGACTTCCCCACCCATACCCCCCCCCACCCTTCCCCCTTACCCACTCCCTCTCCCCTTTCATTCCATTCAGATTCATTTTCAATTCTCTTTGTATACAGGAGTTCAGTTTAGTATGTGTTAAGAAAAGATTTTAAACCATTTGTTCTGATTTGTCTACTTTTAAAGTCTGAAACAAACATGATTAACAGTCCAGTACCTCCTTCTAGAAATTCGATTATTCTGTTCCTAGAAAAGAAACCAACGTGTTTCTCAGAGTTCTGGATCCTGGGAAATCCAAGATCGAGGTGTCAGGTTCCTAAGCGGCCATCTTGTGTCCTCACAAATCGCATAGGGTGAGGCGGCCTTCCGGGGATCTTCTCCAAGGACACTCATCCTCCCGCAGGAAGGCTCCGCCCACATGACCGAATCACCTCTCAAAATCCCCGTGGTCAGTACCATCACACTGACGACTGTTGCCACACACGAATCGGGGATGGCACATGTGTTCAATTTATTGCATTAAATATAGTCTAATTAAACATGGCATTGTCTCCAACTCTGGCCTTTTTTCTAAGATCTCAGCTTTCTGAAAACTCACCTTCTTAAACTCAAGACAGAGACTTTCAACTTTGCTAGAAACCGACATGTCCTTCCCTGTTTCTGCTCGCGATGAAGCTTTCGGTTTTTGACGTCCAGATAAAAAGCATCTTAATTTTGCTCCTCTGATCCTTTTCCCCTCCTCCATGAGGTTAATAGCCAAAGGCTTTGAAGTGTGCCGCCTTTAGGTGTCCCTCTCTTGGATTTATAATGATGTTGTTATGATTTCCTTCACCTTGTCTTTCTAATTCAGAGATTCCTGTCAAATCCGCTTCACTTATTCATTCTCTGATTTTCCCAGACATTTATTAAGAATATAGTGTGTGTCACATTGGTCTTCTCTCTTCACAACTAGTGCTTTGTGCATATGCAAGGACTCTTACAAGTTTCGATGCACAAAAGAACACCTGCGGTGTCCCCAGGCCCCTGCAAATAGATTGCTGTTTCCAAATACACAGAGGGGGAAGGAGCTGTTTAATCACACCTTCCTTTTTCAACTATGACAGTGTGCCTTTTAGGTGTAGTTGCATTGCCCTGAGAATTCCGCTCATTGCTCTCTACAAGAAAAGGATGCGTTTCAGAAAAAGAAAAGAAGCATCAGTGGAATAACTCGGTATCTCTTTGATTACACGATAGTAACACCTGGGCAGGAGGAAGGCAGACTTACAGGAAATGTTCTCTGCAAGCATCTGCGTGGCTCTGTTCCTCCTAAAATCAGGGCAAATTTCATGCCATCACAGACAATGCCATTTGATTGCAAGGGCAGGTATCATTAGACTTCCCATGTTTTAATCTCATTTGATGAAATAAGAGTAATTCAGTATTTTATGCCCCATTCTTAAACTTTTAAGGTAAGTCAGTTGTTTTATAGAAGATTTTTTTTTTTTTTTACTTTTCCTATAATTCTGTAAGCTCTCTCTCTCTCTGGGTATGCATAAGAGCTTGGGGAAAAAAAGATTTATGTAAAATCTCCTCTGTATCAGCAGCATAATCCTCTTGTGAATTAATGAATTAATCCTATTCCCCTTAAAGTAACTTGTTACATGGTCATTTAATAGCAGTCCAGTGACTTAGTCCTAGTCAATGTTCTAAAATGTTGGCATGACAAAGAATCCCCGAAGGAGCTTATTATAAGGATGGATTCATATGTCCCTCTCCAGACTTTTTGAATATTACTTCCCAGGTGTGCTCCTTGATATTTTTAACAGGTTGTCTTTAATTTTGAAAAATTCTAAAGATTTATCCAGATTGTTTTCCCACCAGAAAAACCTGCTTTGCTGATTGATGCTGTGTTTATAATCTTGTTAAATACTTCTAGGTCATTGCTGGGAAAGAAGGATATTTCAGTAATAAAGAAAATCCTTAAATTTAACAGCATGATAATTTATAAATATAAATAATTAATAAATGGTTATATCGTCCCAGAGATTGTTCCTTACATTTTACTTATTGAAATAATGATTGCATAGCTTTAAAGTTGTGACTTTAAAGTTTTAAAGTACAAATACTAATCAAAGTAAATAAACTTTTTATATAAACATTGTGTATTGGGATTTCAGGCAAATTACCAAACCAAGGAAATTGGTTTTTTCAAGAAAAATCTCTGAGAATGTAGTATAGTACTACTGATTAGCTAGGGAACCAAGATTAAGCAATAAAATACTTACGCACTTGGCATATCAATATATGAGAAATTGTTAAAAATATTCAAGGATATTACTAATATACTTTTTCCCAGAGTAATAAAGGAGGTCTCAGGTGCAGAATATGAACCTAATCTTACTGTATAAGTGATTTTTTGGCGAAAGACATCAAATGCATTTTATTGAGGAGAGTCTAAAGTAATTACTAAGTCTAGAATATGAAAATGAGTGATTATAAGCTAATACAGTAACCATTCAGTACATTCACCAAGAAAAGTAAATGGCAAAAAATTATTTTGTATGAATTATTGAACACTTGATTTCAGGGCTAACCTCAGTAAAATAGATGAATAGAGGAACTGTGTGGAAAGAAAGAATTGTAATTGATACAGGAAAAAAAAGATTTTCCAAATGTAATACCCAGTTAAGTTTTTTGGTGGTGGTTGTGCTTGTTGTTATAATTGAATAGAATTGAAAGAATGTACAGGAAACACAAACATTTCTTGGATTGATTACCTTTCAAAAATTGCTTGAGCAGGACTTCAGATTTATTTTTATCTGATGGCTACCCAGCAAATCACTGCTCTGAACAAAGAATTGTGGGAAAGGAGAGCGCACTTTAAGGTGAGACTATGGCAGGCAATACAGTGTATTAGAGCAAACCAGGGCATCTGAGGGAATGTTGTCTGCACCGATCTTTAGGGAGACAACTAAGGAGAAGCCTGATTATGTGCGGAGTGGGGCAAAGGAGAGGGTCTCACTGAAAAAGTTCATGTAGAAGAACTTACCGCATTGTGAATGGTGGCTTACCATTGACTCCAAAAAATGATACTCATAATAAATGTGGGGCAGATTTTCACTAAAGCGTGTGTGGATACTTCATCAAAATTATACCAGGAGTAGACTAGAAAGAGGTTTAAGTCAGTCTTGACTTTGACTTTCAGCAAGAGTTGCACTATGAAGTTCAGTCAATTATGTTTCCAAATTATTTGGTACCAAATCTGTCAATTTTTTCTTCACGTCAGTTGCCACTGCCTCAAACCAAAGTACCACCACGTCTTACAGTAACTACTACAATTTTCTATTCAAGTCCCACTTGCAGCCTCGCCCCCCTACAACCATTGCACATAGAATAAGCCAGAACCTGCATGAGGCAGGCACTGCCAACCACTCATTTCCACACCCCTCTCTCACTTTGTCAACCAGTGACTCCTTCTCTCAGCACTTCTGCCTTTTCAAGTGGTTTTCTAAGTATCCTCCTATTAGACTGATCTCTCTTACTTTTTTTTTTTTTTTTTTTTTGACAGGCAGAGTGGACAGTGAGAGAGAGACAGAGAGAAAGGTCTTCCTTTTGCCGTTGGTTCACCCTCCAATGGCTGCCGCGGACAGTGCGCTGCGGCCGGTGCACCGCGCTCATCCGATGGCAGGAGTCAGGTGCTAGGTGCTTTTTCTTTTTGTTCAAGGTTGGACATTTCTCAGTGAGGCCTCCCCTGAATATTCCTTTTAAAATAAGTTACCATTATTTCCTGTCATAGCATTTAACCTTTTTCCCTTTATATTATATACCAATCCACAATTGGATATATTAATATGGCCATAAATTGTGCCCCATTCTGGGTAATTTCACCAATGTATCTTCTAATTCATAACATTCTCTCATTTTATTTAATGTGTTTAAACTCACCCATTGCATTGTCTATTGGAATTGATTTTATCCCTCACATTTATAGAATGTTTCTTTTTTCAAATTTGTCCATTTAAGTCTGCAATTGCCTTTCTTGAAATCATTATACTACATATGCCATTATTTTAAACAGAAATATTTTGGATGCTGCCATCTCAGGTTCATGTTGGTTCTAGTTCTCTTGATTTCTCCTGTGCTGATCCCCTTGGTCATTTGTTTCCTCAAATAGTTAAAAAAATACTTTCTGGCTGACGCCATGGCCTCGGGTTCTATCCTGGTTGCTCCTCTTCCAGTCCAGCTCTCTGCTGTAGCCCTGGAAGGCAGTGGAAGATGGCCCAAGTACTTGGTCCCTGCACCCCATGGGAGACCAGGAGGTAGCACCTGGCTCCTGGCTTCAGATCAGCGTGGCACCGGCCATAGTGGCCATTTGAGGGGGGTGAACCAACAGAAGGAAGACCTTTCTCTCTGTATCTCTCTCTCTCACTGTCTAACTCTGCCTGTCAAAAAAAAAAAGAAAGAAAAGAAATAAATGCTTTCTGTTTTCTGGGACCTTTTCTCTAGTGATCTTGTTCCCTTTGTCAAAAATATGTAGAAAGAAATTTTGTAATCTTTTCCTCTCAAAAACCCAGTGATTTCACTAATCTGGGTCAAGTTTTTAGGTAGCAGGCTCACTTTAGCAACTTTTACTCCATAATTCCTATAAAGTGCATTTGGATCTGTATGTTTCATGTCAAGTTCTTGTTGCTTCCCGGAGTCTGTTGGGGGTGGTCTTGATCCTCTCTTTTAGGGAGACCTGCTGGGACGTCAGCTGCACTGAGGAATCTCCCTTCCAGTTCCCTGTCTGGTTTCTCCCTGTGTGGCCTTTGACACCTCAGCTTTTAATCAGCTGGGCCTATATACTATTTGTTCCCCCTGGTATCACCCTCTGCACCTGCAGTTCTGCTGGGAGTTTCTGCCTTCATTTCCAACACATAGAGATGTTTCGTTCTTTCTCCAAGTTTACCTAAGTATAGAAAATAGGTGTGTTTGGCATTTTATCCAGCATTTCTATGTAAGTCAGCCTCAGCTCAGTCTGCCATGTTGCTGTAAGTTCCGAGACAACTTTTTTTAGGTATGTCTACCTCGTATCTGGGGAGCCTGCTGTGAAGTAGAAGGTAGGGGTTGTCTTTTTTCCTGGTATCTTGGGCAATGGAAGTTATGCTGGAATGTTCAGATTTCTATTCTCTTTCTAAGGAGTTATTAAAAAGAAACAGTGGAGATGGCAGCCTCTGTTTTTGCCTTCTTTAAAAAAAATCCTTACATTGAGTAGTCAGTAGTAAACACATATTCTAAAGGTAAAAGGAGTAGATCTAGTTCACAGTAGCTGGATCATCTTCTCTTGCAACAAAAACAAATGCATGACAATATGGAAATAAGCACATAAGCCATGTCTTATATGATATATGTTAAAAGGAAATCTTAGTTTTTTCCTTTGCTAATTTAACTACAACTTTTCAGTGGGGAAATTTTTCCCTGTAAGATTTTCGGGTAAGGAATGCATGGATAAATCATGGCTGTCTTAGTAGGCTACTGTTTATAATGTTTTCAAATTTAAGGTTGTGGGACATTTTTCACCTCCTCCTGATTTTTCTTTCCTGCCTCAACAAGACTTATACCATCTTACCTATGCAAAAATATATGGTCAAGTCCACAAGTCTGGACTTGGGCTTACAAGTGAGCAGGTGCAAAAGCAGGGAAGGTAGGTGCATTTCTGTATTCTTAAGAGAAGAGCAGTCATTCTATTTTCATCTGAGTTCTGGCTTAAACTGGAAGTACAAGAGATGGCAGAAAATGTAGACAGGAGACAAAAGAGTGAGTGAAGGAGACCTAATATTAGGTTGGACTTGCAGTGTCTTTTAGAAGAGAGGTTTATGGGTAAAAAAAAAAGGAACTGATTATGGGTTGACAAAATTACAGGAAATAGGTGATGTGAAATAAACTGATGCAGCTTGAGCTCTTAAAACCATTTTGACAGGCTATGTCATAAACATGTCATAAGCATGGTCCATTCCACTGTGGTGAATCCCTAAATGTTCCCCACATGCCCCGTAAAGAATACTGATTTTAAAGAAGTTAAGGAAAATATTGACAGGAGCTCTTTGTGATTCCTGAGTTGTGTCTTTGCTGTACACTGCATTGAAGTGTTGTCCACTTGAGGACACATGTGCCACATGGTAATTAAATTAGAAATGAAGCTGTAGAGATATAGAAAGGAGGAAGAATTAGTATGTTCACTATCCATGACCAATTCATAATTATTCACAAAGGGGGAAGGGAGAATGACATTTAATGAACACCTATTATGTGTAAGGTATCATCTTAGGTCATTTATAATGAGACAATAGATACTTAAACCGATAATTAGAGTCTCCCCTTACAATCTGGCTTCAATAATCTGAAAACCACTATACTCTTCAATATTCATATCACATTCTGTTGAAATGCCTATCGTATTGGAGGACATAAAAGATAACTGATTACAGTAGATTTTATCCTTTCATTTATTCATATTTATACATGCTTTAATTTTAAGCATAATAACTACATGTTTAAATATTTGAAAAGAAAAATTTCATAGCCCTATCACACAACACGACTACTGTAAAGGAAGATTTTATCTGCGTGTCTATTTATAATATTAAGCATATGATCATATTTTAGTAGAAAGTTACTCAGATTTTTTTTCAGACTCCACCTTTGTGGTTCCCATTGATACATACATGGAATGGACAGGCACGACGATCACTTACAAGGCTCGCATGTGCTTCTTGGGGAATCTAGGTCATCTCTCAATTTCAGGATGCTAAATTGCATATAAAGCAGGTCAGCTATACTGCACCGCTGATTTACAGCACTATGACAGCCTGCTATTTGCCTTTTAAGAGTTAAATTGTGTCTGCTAATCCTAGCTTTTAAGCAGCTACATCTGACATTGCTTAATTTACTTGTAACCCTTATAACAGACTTCTAGCAGAGGGTATTGGTCTTTGTACCAGATTGAAAACTGGAAGTCCCATAGGAAATTGACTAAAACTATTATCATAGTTAAGGTTGCCTATCATTCTAATTATAATTCACATCCAATAATGAACACCTTGTTCAATAATATTTAATTCAAATCATGATGCTGAGTATAAAATTACACATCGAGAGAATTCATTAGAAGTTTCAAAAGTAAGCTGAGTAAATGTGCCTCGGAGAATGTATTTGATGAATTTGTAAAAGTATTTAAATTAGATCTGTAAAGTATTATGAAAAATCCACAAGGGATGCACAATTAGGCGAATAAGCTCTTCAAGGCCAGGAGCTGCTGGGCATTCATTGTAAAATGCTTTCTGATATATTGTTTATGCAAAATAGAGGTATGGGAGGGGGAGCTATAATATACAACAAAGCAGAAACGCAGCAGAGGTGACGCCAAAAGTAATTGAATCAAAAGTAAGTAATTCCCTCATAATTAGTTCTCTAGCCTTTGCCTACATATTATTCATATGCCACTGAAGTATTTTAATATGGGACAAATGGTTATTTAATTTATGCATGTTTTATAAAGTCCATAATGTATGAGCTGCATGAAAAGCTCATTCATAGGAGTCTCTTTCCAAGCGTAGTGTATAGGTTCAACAATGCTGAATATACATATGTAATTTATAACACTGAAACTGGTTATATCCATAGTGATTTTGCCTTAAGATCCTGATGATATATGATATTTCTGTCCACTTTAATTTATGTTGTGGTCATTACCATGAAACTCTAGTAAGTTTAAAATTAAGTGTACCTGTTGCTTTGTTCATTCATTCATTCATTTGTGTATCTATTCTGTTTGTTCTCCATTTACTGAATGATAACTCTATTCACCAAATGCTATGTTTCTTTGGTGGTCCTAAACAAGAATCAAGAAAATAAATGGTCCATCTTTTAATGGAGTATGTTCTCATAGAAGAGGGATGCATTTTATATATAGCCTACCAAGAGGCATACCATTGAAAATTAAAATATATTATCTGAAGCAAGCATTAACAGATTTTTTTTCTGTGAACGGCCAGATAACAAATATGTAGGCCTTCCTGGCCAGTATCTCTGTTGTACTCTCCTGTATTCTGCAATGATAGGGCAAAGAAGTCATAAACAAAACAAA
The DNA here is from genome assembly GCA_949820135.1 of Sylvilagus floridanus. NCBI lineage: Eukaryota > Metazoa > Chordata > Mammalia > Lagomorpha > Leporidae > Sylvilagus > Sylvilagus floridanus. The sequence goes on from OX463242.1 coordinate 59,867,443, forward strand.
AAAAAAAATGAAGGCAACTGTGTTCTGATGAGAACTTTGTTTACACAAACAGTTGACATTCTAGATTTGGCCCATGGCTTTGAGTCTGCCAACCCCTGCTCTAAAACAGAAGTACAGTCCTAAGCAAGCACTAAAAGTGAATTTGCTCCACAATGAACAAGGAAGACTTAGTTACATTTTGAGCAGGCATGTGATATCTGACTAGATGTGAACAGCTAGTGGAAGATAGCGAGATGAGGTGTGGGGATTAGGCAATATACAGGACAGTGTTCAATAGCCAGATGTGCAGATAGCCACAGAGCAGGAAGTGGACGCCTAACCCATGAGGCACATGTTATTATTCCCAGCTTGCAAATGAGGAAATCAACAGTCAAAGAAGCAGAATGACTTCCTCCCAGAAAAGTTCAGATTCCAATCTGGCTTGCTCTCATTCCAAAAACCTTTCCTTTTTCCATCTGACCACACTCTCAATGTGTGTGACAAAGAGACACAATGTACACATAATCCTTTTCTTACCCTAGACTGCAATCTATTTCAAACTCTTTTCGACTTAAGTTTGTAGGCCGAAGTAAAATTTTAAACTTATTTTTGTCAAACCTTCATAATTTCCTGAAGTGACAAGGACCAGAAATAGATTCATGAGGGAATGTTCACAGGAAACTTTCTAAAACACATTTGTTATATCCCAAACCACCAGCCCTGCACACTTAATATATCACAAAGCAAACTTTAGAGAGGCACAGAACCCCGCTGGTTATTTTAAAATGGGCCTTGAGCCTTAATGTCTAGAATGTGATTTATTGATTGCTATAAAGCAGAACAATGAGAGATTTACAGCATTGAGGTAAAAAGAGAAAAATAAGTATGTCTTGGCTAGCAACAGTATTAATACCCTGGAATAAATATACTTACATTTTCTTTACTTTTTAAGTAATTAAATATTTTTACAAGTATGAAGATACACAGGTATGAGTTTGACTGTTTCTGTTTGAATTTCGCTTTCTTAACTCTACATACAATAAATTCTTTATGTATGCTGAATGGCTTGTTCAAATTGGACTAAATGTGATGGTGCAAACATTTTTGTGAACTCTTTCAAATGTGTTAGGTAAGATTTTTATCTCAACATGTAATTGAAACAAAATGCACATCCTAAAAGATGCAAAAAAGAGCTAAATGATTTGTAAATATGTTCTGTGTTAAATTACATTTTAATATAGTTTCTTTAGCTGACAAATTGAAAAAGAAGCATTATATCTTGACAGAATCAGGAAAAACCTGATTTCCATAATTTAAAAAAAATGGGAAAGAAGATAAGAAAATGCTTTTCCTTTCACAGTGTACAAGCTGGCCTAAATACATGCTTTGAATGAAGTTGGATTGGTTTTAAAGCCCACGATGCTTTTATTCAATTTGATCAGAAAGGGTTTAGATGAGTTTGGACACAAACTAGGAGAAGAGCCATAAATTCCAAGAATTGTCATTTTCTAGTTAATTCTCTTCTGAAATGAGATTTTTCTTAACTGTTAGGAAAGAAAAGGGGCTATTAACTAGGCATTAACAAGCAATTTCCAGTTCAATTTTGCAGATAAAAATGTTTGATTAAAGATAGTGTCTGTAGATATTTAGAGGCATTACTAAAACCAAATGTCAGACTTACAGGGAATCTCCTTTGAGCACTTTTCTCCTGTGCACTACAGTTTTTCATGACATAGTTAGAACTTCTTATAGACATTTACCACAGAAGAGAAGTACATTGAAGTGTTGAGGTAGGTTTTTCAAGGTGGATATTTTATCCCTAACCAAAAGGAAAATATTCTCAGATATCTAATATGTATGAAATGCAAACATACTTCGAAATGTCAGTACCACCACATGTAAGTTTATGTGAAAGAAAACTATTTTATTCCATTTTCCAAATACTTGCCACTTTAGAACAAGTATTTGGATTAGACTTCTGATGAAGACATTTGTTGCTAGCGTGATTTTTTTACAAATATGGTTTTATTAATCTAGAAATGCTCCATTGACCAACTTGAGATGTTTTCCATTGGTACTAATGGAATACTGATTGTTTAAATGTCCTCGTATTCTTCAGAAATTCTGAAATTCTTAGTAATGCTTCTGGAAACCAAATTGGCTTTGGAAAAGCAAAATTAAAGGAATTATTTAAAGTTTTCGAGCACTTTTCCCAAGCAGCTCATGAGATCCATGAAAATTATGAGAAATTCTCTTAAATATTGATGGCAAAATCTTTTATAACTTGCAATATACAAAGCATTAATCTTGCTTTTAAAAAACCCACCTCTCTCAATAGGTTTTATCCTGATATATTTCATTCTTCATGCTTCTCTGGTAGAATTTCTTAACTGTATGACGTAGGGTTAGAGCCAGCCATAATAGAAGGGTCAGCAAAGACAGTGAGATATTTCAGGAATGAGCCCATGGCTTGCTCATTCATTAGACCTGATACTTCTCACTGTGCCGGGCACATAGGTACCATCAAACACCACTGTCACAGAATAGATGAATGGATGGACAATAGATGAGCTGCCTTCATAATGTCATGAAGGATTTAAGTTTCTTTCAGGGAGATTGAGTTCTGCTAACTGCAGTGTTACACATCTGCTAGTTTGTTTTGTTCTTGTTGCTCAGGTCACATCTAATAACTACTAGCTGGCATGGTAATAATAATGATAATATGAGTCATAGTAAGCGTGATAATAATAGTATACTCTGTGTGTTCAAGAGACAGACTTGGCCATCCTTCATTCTTGCAGTGAAGATTACATTGGTCGTGTTGAAGGTGCTTAGGAGACTATCCTTAATTAAACATTGTGGTCCTTGATTAAATGATAGTTGGAAGTTATTAAAAGAGCTTTCCTGGCCGGCACCGTGGCTCACTTGAATAAAACTCCACCTGTGGCGCCAGCACCCTGGGTTCTAGTCCCGGTTGGGGTGACGGATTCTGTCCTGGTTACTCCTCTTCCAGTCCAGCTCTCTGCTGTGGCCCAGGAGTGCAGTGGAGGATGGCCCAGGTCCTTGGGCCCTGCACCCCATGGGAGACCAGGAGGAAGCACCTGGCTCCTGGCTTCAGATCGGCGAGGTACACCAGCCACAGCGTGCCAGCCACAGTGGCCATTGAGGGGTGAACCAACGGAAAAGGAAGACCTTTCTCTCTGTCTCTCTCTCTTTCACTGTCTAACTCTGCCTGGCCAAAAAAAAAAAAAAAAAAAAAAAAAACTTTCCTTTGTAATTGTACCCTTTTGCTAACTATATCATCAATGTCACTTTGTCAATTTTGTAGAAAAGTTAAACAAAACAATGAGTCCATTTCTTTCTTTGAAATCAAATCTTTAATCCCCCAAGAACAAAATACATGTGGTGATCACTTGATTTTTCTCATCTCTTCTCACTCATGTAAAAGTTGAAATAAGTTAAAGGATTTCAGAATTTTTTCAGTTTTTTTCCATATTGTCAGGCTAGATGACTCCTACCCTGTAAGTATCAGAATAATATGATGACATATTGTCATAACCTGGTATATTGGTAGCCAGTGAATGATACTTCCTAGTGACTTAGAACCATGTAGGTATGGTAAATTAGACATATCTTTGTGTAGGGTTTTTTTTTATGTATTGGAGAGGTAGAGTTACAAACAAAGAGAGGTGGAAGCAGAGAAAAAAGGTCCTCTATCCATCAGTTGACTCCCCAAATATCCACAATGGCCAGAACTTGACCAATCCAAAGCCAGGAGCCAGGAGCTTCCTCCAGGTCTCCTGTGAAGGTGCAGGGGCCCAAGCACTTGGGCCATTATCTATTGCTTTCCCAGGCCATAGCAGAGCTGGATCAAACGAGGAGCAGCCAAGATCCATATGGATTCTGGTGCTGCAGGTGGAGGCTTAGCTGACTACATCATGGTGCCAGCCCCCGTGTAGTTCTTATAACATGCTTTCACCAACAGAATGTACCAGATGTGACACTGTGCCACCTTTGATCCTCAACTTTAAAAATTTCTAGAATCTTCTGCCTTTGCCCTCTTGGGCTCACTAAGCCACCTTGTGAAATATCCTGCTATCTTGAAGTCTCAGGCACAAGCAGTCTTCCTGACTAAATGTGGCCACATGAATGGCTATAAGACTACCAAGAGAGCCTCCTGACTGAGTTCAGCACAGATTGATGACTTGTGATGAAATAAAATGATGTTTTTTTTAAGGCAATTTTTTTTATTTATATACAGTGAAAAGATTTAATGGATTTCATATATACAGATGTAGGAGCATTGTGATACCTCCCACCCTAACTTCTGTCCCACACACATTCCCACCTTCCTTCCTCCTTCCTTTATTATTCTTTTTAATTTTTACAATGACATACTTTCAGTTTATTTTATAATCATTAATTTAACCCTCCACTAAGCAAAGAATTCAACAAACAGTAAGAAGAAAAAAACACTGTTCTTCAATAGTAGAGACAAGGGCCGTAAATAATCATCAAATCTCAAAATGTCAGTTTCACTCCTATACATTGCATTTTTTGGTACTCAGTTACCACAGATTATAGAAAACATATGGTATTTGTATTTTGGGGCCTTGCTTATTTCACGAAATGTAATGGTTGCCAGTTGCATTCATTTTATTGTGAAAGACTGAATTTCATTATTTTTTTAATGATTGAGTAATATTCCATGGACTTGGCTTGATTCCATATCTTAGCTATTGTGAATTGAGCTGCAGTAACATGGGGGTACAGATAATTCTTTCATGTGCTAATTTCATTTCATTTAGGTAAATTCCTAGGAGTGGGATTTCTGGGCCATATGGTAGATCAATTTTCAAATTTCTGAGATATCTCCAAACTGTCCTCCACAATGGCTGTTCTAGTTTACATTCTTACCAACAGTGGATTAGGGTACCTCTTTCCCCACATCCTCACTAGTACTTACTGTTTGTTGATTTCTGTATAAGAGCCATTCTAATAGGGGTGAGGTGAAACCTCATTGTGGTTTTGATTTGCATTATGCCTGACAGCTAGTGATCCTGAGCATTTTTTCATGTATCTGTTGGCCATTTGAATTTCCTCTTTTGAAAAATGCCTGTCCAAGTCTTTTACCCATTCTTTAACTGGATTGTTTGTTTTGTTGTTGTTGAGTTTCTTGAGCTCTTTGACAGTGGGGGGATGAGTGGTAGATAGTTGAAGAGTTTTAAGGGTGAAGACTGAGAGGACATGGCATTTTTCTCAAAGAAAACAATTTATGCATAGTTCCTGGGTGGGCAGAGAAAGTCAGATACTTGAGTAAGTAGGGAAGAAAGGAAATAAGAAAGGGAGAGAAGGAGGAAGGGAAGGACAAAGGGGGGATAGAAAAATGAAGAACAAGGAAGAGCAAGAAGGAAGGAAGGAGGAGGGGAGAAGAGAGCAAGAAGAGACAGGACAAGATCAAGCAAACTGGTTTAATTAGTGAGAAGAATTGCTCAAGATGAAGCTAAGAAATAGCAGTGTGATGCAGTAGAGTTGCTTGGACTGTGTTAAGTACTTTGAATTCAGAAGCAGTTGTAGTGTTTTAAGCAGAGGAAGGAACCAAAAGCATCTTATGACTTGAGTTACCCTGTAGAAAATGATGGGAGAGGATTGAGGATAAAGAGAAAGAAACAAGTAAAAAAAAAAAATACTGCAATGTTTCAGGTGAGAGATGACAGTGACTCGAAATATAGCTGTGAAGGTAGGTAATGTAGACCTGGAAAAAATGTTCTGGAAAAAAATCAGTGAGCTTTATTTTAATGGATTGAACTTGGGTGATGAAGAGAAAGAAGTGTCAGTGACACTTTGATTACTGGTCTGGGCAAATAGGTGCATGGACCTGGCATTTATTGAAATACTGGGCCCTAGAAAAGAAGAGATCCAGGGTAGTTTTGGCGGAAGGGTGATTCAGAGTTGAGATTTAGATATGTTGGCTCTATTTGAGATATCTGAGACATCAAGTGGAGATGCCAAGAAGGCACTTGGATGTATTTTTCTGTTGTTCAGAGAAGAGATCTGAGGTGGAAATATACAAGTAGATGGTATTTAAAGGCATGGGAGTTGAAATAATGCCCTAGAGGAGCATGCACAGTACAAAGATGAGAGGATCCAAGCTTAAGTCTGGAAGAGCTCCTTTTACTGGTGATTAATTTGAGGAAGAGGAAAGAAAAAGAAAGTAAGCCTAGAAGTAGCGATGTGAGATGAGGAAATATGAAAGAGTATATCATGAAAGACAAGGGAAACGTGTTCAGGAAAACAGGAGCTGCTTCCAACATGTTAAGTAAAAGCAAGGGTTTCTACTAGCTTTGTAAATATGATGTTCACTGCTGTCTTTTTTAGAAGAGTAATTTTAATAGAGTGATGGGGGAATGGGGAAGAGGTTGGAGAGAAGAGTAGACTGGTGATGGAAAGAGAAGGCAGCTTGAACAGATAAGTCTTTGAGCAATCTAGCTATAAGAAGGTTGAAGAGCTATGTCAGGAAGCTAGAAGGGAGAATGGAGCTAAGAGGTACATCTCTAAATATTCAAAATACTATTTTTAATATTGCTAGAACTCAGTTGTGGGAAGAGTTTGAGAATGTAACCAATGGAAGGAGACAACCAATGCAATAAATAAGACAGAACATTTGTAGAAGGACTGGTCTTCCATTTATCTATTTGCCTCTGTGTTCTAGAACTTTCCATGACTTTCAAAGGCCACATCCACTTCTACCTTAGGCTCATGCACTGGCCAGGCCTGCTTCCTGGAATGCTTTTCTCTGAAACCTACAAGGTTAACTCTTTCCTATCCTTTTAATACTCACTAAACATTTTCTTCTCAGAGAGTCCCAAGCTAGCCACCCTACTTAAAATTTCCAATCATTTCCCTCTCAAGTCTCCCAGTCTCTCTCACCTGATCTACCCTTTCTTTTTCTTTCCCTTGCATTGATCACAGTCTGTGATGCCATTAATTATATGTAATTTGTACTATGCTATCATTTCCCTATTTACTATATTAATATTCCCTCTTCTACTAAAATCTAAGCTCCTGCAGGACAGGGATATCTGTTTTCTTCATTGAAAGGATCTTTCCAGTTTCTGATATGCTTCTCTACTCTTTTCTCTACTCTTTCATACCTTAGGATGCCATCTGCTTGGTCTTCAGGAATGTGGGTTTGTCTGGCGTGAGTGTAGGGGAAAAGTGGTATATCCTCACTTTGTGTATTATTTGTCGTGACTCCTGTCTGCATTGCCCTCCCCATAGCCATTCCATTTCTATGCCTTAACTTTATGCCTCCTGTCCCCGCCCACCCTTTCCTACTCACACTCCAAAGACCTCTCCTTTATTTCCCTTACCTCTCTTAACCTACCTCCATGACCTTCCAAGGGGAGCATGCCTCATTCTAACCCGAGTCTTCTGTGGACTCTTTTTGTACAGAGAATTTCAGCCCCAGAATGGATGACTCCGTTAATCTCTCAGGTGGGGGCTTCACATTCTTCCCGTGTTTTCTCTGTCAGGTCACCTGCCAGGATGCTTACATTCACTCAGGAGTACTTGAGAGACTCTTAAAGTTTCTGCCGTACCTCTTATTAGGTACCCCAGTAAAATGGAGCATGCATGTTTAAGGAGCTTCTTCTGACTCATCTGTGAACAAACAAGTGCCTTAATATTATGTGTGTGTATGTGTGTGTGTGTGATGGGAAAGCTTTAATGGCCATATTAGCCACATTCTTAAACTGTGAGTGCTATTCAAAATTATGAAATTATCAAAAGCGACCCAAAGGTAATGACCATTTGTCTTCCCTCACCTGAAAGAGAGATAATACCAAAAACATTTCTTTCTTAGCATAACTGATTCCTTCTGCCTCACAGCTTCTTACTTCTTTATATACAAAGTTTTATTGCCAAAACAAAAACAAAAGCAGGCCGGTGCCGTGGCTCAACAGGCTAATCCTCCGCCTTGCGGCGCCGGCACACCGGGTTCTAGTCCCGGTTGGGGCGCCAGATTCTGTCCCGGTTGCCCCTCTTCCAGGCCAGCCCTCTGCTGTGGCCCAGGAGTACAGTGGAGGATGGCCCAAGTGCTTGGGCCCTGCACCCCATGGGAGACCAGGAAAAAGCACCTAGCACCTGGCTCCTGCCATCGGATGAGCGCGGTGCTCTGGCCGCAGTGCACCGACAGTGGCAGCCATTGGAGGGTGAACCAACGGCAACGGAAGACCTTTCTCTCTGTCACTCTCTCTCACTGTCCACTCTGCCTGTCAAAAAAAAAAAAAAAAAAAACAAAAAAAAAAAACAAAAAAAAACAAAAGCAGAATGCCAAATGTTAGGCCTGGAATCTTGGGATAGTCAATCCTCATCTTGGCTGACTTTGTTATTTTCTGATAGTCTAGGCTAGAAAGACACTGACCATTTCCAGTTCCATATAGCTTTAAAGTGTGTGTGTGTGTGTGTGTGTGTGTGTATGTGTGTAAAACAAAGGGGTGTAGGATAATCAGAAGAGTTTTCTTGAAGTGTGTCTAGTGCAGTGTAAGTGAAGATGTTCTGACAGTGGTCTAGAACAGAGCAAACTTACTGAAATGCACAGCTGTCCTTGACCTAATGCTGAAAAGAATGCATCACTGAAATGCGTGCTCCCGTTGTGCAAATCAAGCTGATAAATTAGAACAGGCATGCCTGAGTTCGTTTCAGCAACTGTGTTCAAAATTTCAGGAGTCTAAGTAGAAAAAATTTCTTTTGAGACTTTCTTTTAAGGAAAATAAGGGCAAACTAATAGAAAGGAAAAAAAAAAAAGGGAAACAGGTGGGGGTAGGGATAGACTCTTAGGGAGTCATTTATAAAAATAAAAATGGCAATTAGAAAATATGTGTAAAGTGGAAAACTCTATGGGGAACCATAGAACCTAAAAGCAGAAACCAAGGAAAGGCAAATGCAAAAGCCTTCTCACAGGCATTTGGGACTAACCATCTACCAGGAGGCCAGAGGGCTGAAGGGAAAAAGAGCATGAGCCTCTAAATACACTCGTTTGCAGGGCAGGAAGGAAAGTCATCATTGAGATGGAAGAGACAAGAAGGGACTCTCTCTTCCGATTTGAGTAGATTTGTCGTCTCATGAAACTCTTTTGGCTGCTTGTCAAGCAATAAATTTTCCCACGGAGCTGAGAATGTTCTCTTTTTAAAGCGTAACATAAGACAGCATCAAAGCTTTTAGGGTGAATGTGCTGTTTTCAGGAAGCCATCAGATGGCGACCAGGGGCCTGTGGTTTTCCGGGTCCCCAACTGGAGTCTGGCTGGGAGTTGACTGTTGAATGAAGGGCAAGAGGAAAGAGCTGCTTAACTTCTTTTGGCAATGGTGAAACGCCACTTGGGAAGAACATTCCTGGGAGAAGGGACATGTGCTTCTCACATCATGTGGATCTGATGAACAACCAGCCTGAACCCAAAGAGCCAATTTCTCAGTGGCTGAGGGAGGGCCTTTCCTCAGCTCTGGGACAGAGAATGTTTCAAAGAAGCCAAGAAGTATTGTTCCTTCCCCTTTCCAGACTTTGTTCTGTTGTAGAAATAAAATGATCAAGAAAGCTGGGAACATCTGTGGCTGCTTTGCTGAAAGAACCAGACTCAGTAAGGGACAAAGCAGGCAACAACTTAATTATGCTCTGCACTGACATCGTAAACTCGCTCTGTTCAATCATTCTTTCAGATCACTGGACAAAGCCTTGAGTAAGATCTTTTGGTTCTTGTGCTCACCTTTAAGTTTTAAACAAACAGTATTATGCCTGATCTAAAGGAAACTTTGATAATCTTATTCAGCTTAAAATGTCTCTCCATCCCCAGCTTTGGTTCCCCTCAGGCTCCCAGGAATATGTTTTGGGCACAGGCACTGAAGTCAAGTTCTCTCTGTCATGTTCTCCTCTCCCTACCTGGGGCTCCTCCTGGGATGGAGATGGGAGAGGAAGGAAGCACTGGGGAGCTCCACTCCTCTGTCTCTGGTTGGGACGCTGCCCACTCTGGCTGGCTGGGACTCCTTCCTCGGTCTTTGCAGGTGGGGGCCTTCCCCCACAGGCTATTTTCACATGGATCTTTAACTCGGGGCAGGTAGTCTTTTTTGACAGGTCCCTCTCAGGACAAAACAAGAGCAGCTTCATTTCCTGACATCCACTTTACCTTGACAAATTTGAGAGGTGTGCAGCTCTGTCACCCTTGCCCTCTTTTTCATTTTGTCAACATAGGGAAATCTAACAAGCTTTTTGCCTGTGCAAGTTTTTCCAGGGAACACCAGATTTTAATTGTTTTGAATAGCTTGAGAAGAGTTGAAATTTGTTGTTCTTTACATGTCTGCTGGAATCCAGCAGTGAAGCCATCCGGTCCTAGGCTGTTATTTGTTGGGAGGGTCTTTTTTTTTCAAAGATCTATTTATTTATTTGTAAGTTAGAGTTACACAGAGAGAGAAGAGGCAGAGAGAAGGAGAGAGGTCTTCCATCCAATGGTTCACTCCCCAATTGGCCACAACGACTGGAGCGGTGCCGATCCGAAGCCAGGAGCCAGGAGCTTCTTCCCGGTCTCCCCTGTGGGTACAGGGGCCCAGGGACTTGGGCATCTTCTACTGCTTTCCCAGGCCATAGCAGAGAGCTGGACCAGAAATGGAACAGCTGGGTCTCCAAACGATGTCCGAAAGGGATGCTGGCACTGCAGGCAGCTGCTTTACCTGCTAAGCCATAGCACTGCCCCCTGGGAAGGTCTTTATTACTGAAGAAGCAAAGTTCCAGAGGGAGAAAGAGAGACTCAGATCTTCAGTCCACTGGCTCATTCCCCACAAGGCCATGACAGCCAGGACTGAGCCAAGACAAAGCCAGGAGCCAGGAGCTTCTTCCGAATCTCCCATGTGAATGCAGGGGCTCGTGCACTTTGACCATCCTCTGCTGCATTCTTAGGCACATTAGCAGGGAGCTGGATTTGGTTATGGAGCAGCTAGGTCTCGAACCAGCTCATATTGGATGCTGGTGCTGCAGGCTGAGTCACAGCACTGGCCCTAGATCACTTTCTCCCTAACTCTGGGTCGTCAGCCAAGAATCACAAACATGAAATTCCTTGTGACTCTTTCTGCCCTGCTCTAATATATACTGGGCATGCTTAGAAGAAAACCTAGATGAGCACAGCTTCCAGTCTTCCATGGCTTCCAGGCAGGGGGGATCTTACTTTTCCAAGCCCGGGTGGGTAGAAATGGAAACAAAGATATATGTGTTTGAGATCCAGAGTGAGCAGGGGCACAGATAGGTGACTGGGCTTGGGAAGATTGGATGAATGTCATGAGGGCAGAAAAAAAGAATTACAGAAGGCCAAATTAGGACAGAAAGTAGAAAATGAAGGGCATGATTTCTTTGGCAGGAAAATTGCATGAGAGAAACAGTGACTTAGGAAGATGACTAAAGGCCTTACGAGGGAAGAGAGCTCCTGGGTTTTCTCACCATACACTTGGTCCCAGTTCCCTGTATAGTTTTTTTAAAAAGATTTATTTATTTATTTGAAAGGCAGAGTCACACAGAGACACACACATAGGAGAGAGAAAGAGAGAGAGAGAGGGAGAGAGAGAGAGAAAAGGCCCTAGATTCCATTCTCTGGTTCATTCACCAAATGGCCAGGACAACAGGGTTGTGCCAGGCCAAAGCCAGGAGCCAAGAGCCCAAGCACATGGACCATCTTCTGCTACTTTTCCAGGCTATTAGCATGGAACTGCTTCAGAAGTGGAGCAGCTGGGACTTGAACAGGTACTCATATGGGATGCTCGTGCTACAGGCAGTGACTTAGCCTGTTATACCACAGCACCAGATCCCCTGCACATTTTTTTTAAAAATTGATACAAAAAATAAATAGGTTCCAAGATAAACAGCTTCAGGTGACTCCAGTGCATGGTGAGCGTGAGAGCCGTGGTGAAGTCTCCAGGAGGTAGGGACCTGTTCTGTCTTCTTTGCAGATGTCTCCAAGGAACCTTGAACAATGTGTGGCCAATGGCAGATATTGAATAAATGTCGACTGAATTAATATGAATGGGTTTGGTGACTGGAGTTTTGAGGCATGAACATCAACTAAAAGGCTGTGACAGCATTAAAGAAGCAAGTGTAGAAGATTTCAAAGCAAGGTTGGAAGAATATTGAAGTGACTGAAACATACAATTATTTTAATCCTTCAAATACTTGTATAACTCAGAGAGTTAAGAAAAGAATTTTATTTAAGAGTTTTTGTCAGATTTAGAAATAGCAGACCTAATATTAAAGTGGGTGTTTAAAAGATGTATTAATTATTTGAAAGGCAGAGTTACCCAGAAAGGGAGGCGAGGGGGGGGGGAGAGCAAGCAAACAAGTGCTTTCATCCACTGGTTCACTCCTCACATGGCAGCAATGGCTGGAGCTGGGCTAGGCAGAAGCTAGGAGCCTAGCACTTCATCTTGATTTCCGACTTGGGTGACAGGGACCCGAGCCCTTGAGCCATCTTTTCTGCTTTCCAGGTTCATTCCCAGGGAACAAGATTAGAACTAGAGCAGCCTGAACTTGAACAAGTGCCCATATGAGATGCCAATAATGTAGGGTGGCTTAACCCCCGTGCCATAATACTGGACCCAAAGCACATGTGTTCATACAGCTAGAAGCATATGATTAGATTACAAATGAGATCCTTGAGGCTCACATATGAAGATCTGGAGAACATGAATGCAGAAATCCTTGAAACCAGAAGACATATTTTAAAAAAAAAAAATGTTATTCAAGATTGGACTGAAATAAAGGAGAGCAAAAGAGTAGGAAAAATTTTTTGTCCGCTATGTTTACTGAACATTCACATCAATGAATAATTATCTTCATATATACAGACTAATGCCATCTTTACAATAAACTTATAGTAATGACCAACATTATCCCCTTTGTTCAGAAAAAGCCATGAATATTTTCTCCCAGGTCATAGGGGAAGTCATGTTTGGTCCTAGCCAGTCTGACTGAGGACTGGATCCTAATCCACTAAACTTGGTTGCGCTTGGCACGTGCAAGGAATGCAAAAGTTGGAGAGGAGAAAGAGAAGGAGAAGGAGGAGGCTCAGTCATACCAGGAAGAGAATACATGAAGATTCAAATCATGTTCAGGAGAGAGTTAAAAGGAATAAATAATGAGATGATTTGAGTCACACATTCAAGGGCCGTTAGAGGGAATGAATAATGAGAAAAAGACCTGCTATGTCAATAAAGTCATTTGGAAGGGCTTCTTCAGGAATGCTGGGGGAAGACAATGAGCTTGTAGATGGTTTGCCTTCTGAATCATTGAAGAGCAAAAGGGAGTTTGGAAGATGCCATCCAAAAGACATACCAGAAACAAGGGCATTTTTTCATATTTTCCAAGTGAAATATATTTGAAATCTCAGTGATGGAATCTATAAAAAAGAAAAGATTCAAAAATGCTAAAGGGCAGAGAGATAGCTACAGGGATAAGTCTTTGAAGGGATAGCATGTGATGGAATCCTAAGGATTGATGGAAATGTGAAGAAACTGTGTCAAAACTTTTCTGATACATCAAAAAAGAATTCCAGTCGTTCAAACAAGCCTAATCTCAAGGAACAAATCTAGATCAAAGCGATTAATGACAAGAAGAAAGCCAAACTGGAACCACAGAGCTCCACATAAACAGTGTCGAAATGTGAATATCGTATCCTGATGACAGCCTTGCATGTAGAATTTCAGATCTTACTGTGACACATAAACTATCTGAAGCCCAACAAAAGTTCTCCTAATCAAACTCCCCTTCACCAACCCATCCAATTCTCTACTGCTCTTCATCTCCTCTGATGATACCTCTTAAATTAACTGTCCTGTGCCAGTAAGTTACATCAAAGAATGTGCTCACACTTGAACTCCCACATGTTGACTGGAATATTGAGGGAGAGTCGGTTGTGAATTTCTCAAATCTCTTTATGTAAGATATGCTTGAAATTTCAATTTAGTAATTTGGATAACTGTTCCATAACAGTTAAATATACGTGTGACAATGGTTGTTAATACTTTCTAAAGATGGTTGAGTTTGAAGATTCTTTAATTCCCAAGCTAGCACATGGGAGTTATGCACATAGAGATTAAAATGCTAGTGTTGTTACTACTAAAACCAAGATTGTGCCATCAGAGGTAGCTCTGGACAATTTCATACCCTTCCCCTTGGAGGTGGACAGCATTGTAGAGAGCCAGAAAATGTGTCTGTTCTGTAGACAGCTAGGGTTCACAAGTCAGAATGAGATGACCTTGTGCAAGCCAGTTCAGCTCCTTCTACCATACTCAATCATGTTGGTTTTTATAACCAAGAGTGGGGAAAGGGGTCAGTAAGGGGGGGCGCACTAACTGTGACTTGAATTATTTCAGGTAGAAATAAGGCAAGGAAAATGGAGCTACCCTCCAAAAAATCCAAGTCATACATGCATACATATAAAAATTCTGTACATTATGTATAGATGGGCAACTATCAAATATTTAGAAATAATCATTGCAATATGGCTTTGATTTGATTCACACTCAGACTGATGTTCCAGTTCAACTTTAAAGGATTCACAATCATGGTCTACATGTCATGTTTTACGGGTGCTTTTGTTATGCAAGAGAAGAAAATATAAAAAGCCTATTCAGTGAGCTCCTCTCCGAGAAAAGCTCTTGATTCTATGAATCATTGGCATACAAATGCATATGAATATATTTCTATTGTATTAAAATGTTAAGATGGAGTTGTATCAAAGTGTTAAGATGTGAATCATTTTTGTGATTTTCTTTTTAAATTGACTTTTCAAAATTAAACAACTATAGTACTAGTTCCAATCATATTGGACAAGAGGGCTTCTACTGTAACTTTCCCACCCATCAAAAAGCACAGTGTCAGCTGGCGCTGTGGCTCACTAGGCTAATCCTCTGCTGTGGCGCTGGTACTCCAGGTTCTAGTCCCGGTTGGGGTGCTGGATTCTGTCCCGGTTGCTCCTCTTCCAGTCCAGCTCTTTGCTGTGGCCCAGGAAGGCAGTGGATGATGGCCCAAGTGCTTGGGCCCTGCTCCTGCATGGGAGACCAGGAGAAGCACCTGACTTTGGATCTGCGCAGTGCGCCTGCTCTAGTGGCCATTTGGGGGTGAACCAACAGAAGGAAGACCTTTCTCTCTGTCTCTCTCACTGTCTAGCCCCACCTGTCAAAAAAAAAAAAAAAACGCACAGTGTTTCCTAAGTGTTTTGTGGCAGTCATAAAAAGTTAGCCAAGTTAATATATCACCTTTAACTATAAGAGAAAACATTGCTGCATGACCAACTCTAGGTTCACTTATTCTTTCAGTCACTCTTCCAAAACTGTTGAGCTGTCATGTTTTGCCACATATCAGGATAAATAATGGAATTAGCCAGACTTAACCTTAATCTTGAGTCTTTCACAATTTTGAATTTAGATAAGAAGTGTTTATTTAGTAAATCATATTGTGCCAGGGTATTAGTCCAAGTCTTCTGAGATGCAGATACTAACATGGGTAACACGTGCATGGATTTTTATTAGGGTAAATACATACCCCTAAAAGAAAATGGGAGAAAGTGCAGAAAGTTAAGAGGGTTTTCCGACTTCCAGTCTAACCCACAGTGAAGGAGAAGGAGGAAGCATTTTACAGTCTAAAGAAGTGTCACTCAGGCTGCTGGGGGTCAGAATTCTTCATCAGCAAAGCCCATGTCTCCCAGGAAGTAGCTGGTTTTTGTGTCCTACCCTTGTCAGTGGTTGGCTGGGAGCCACCAGTAGGAAGTGTGTCCTGGCTGCTGAGTCCATGATGGATCTCAGAGCTCAACAACTGAACCCTTGGTCAGTTACGCCCCCAGCAATTGGAGATCTGAGAGTTGCATTCTCATGGCCACTGCTACCAGGTCCAGAACAGGAAAATGTAAGATGCTCAGCTAGTCCATATTTATTTGCCAAAGTTAGAAAATACAAAAGCATATAATGATTTTCTTGCTTCCTTCCTTCTCACCTTTAATCCATTTATCTCATTATAATTATATATATATGTGTGTGTGTGTGTGTATACATATATATGGTTCAAATCCAGTCATTCTGTATATGCCCCTTTGCCCTGAGCAGATCTCAACCCCTCGCTCACAACCTTCTCTCCAGCCTGCAGCCCTCCCTTTCCCACGTTTGCCTGCATTGCCATCTGTAGCTCTCTGAACGCTCTGCTCTTTCCCCTACCAGTGGATTTCTCAACACTGGACTTTCAAGGCTCACGGAGATGTCACCTCCTCTGAGAAGGTGACATCCTCCTCTTCTTTCACTTCAGGTTTTTAACCAGAAACTGTCCCATGCATTGCTGTAGTCCCTTAATTGACTCCCTTGTCATGACCTCTACTGTGTCTCTAATTACCTGGGTCCCCCACTCAAGTCTGTGCACTCCTGCGAGTAGAGATGTGTTTTCTTTACTAGGACTTCTAGCACCCAGCACAGTGTTTGACACATAATAGATGCTAAGTTACTGGATGATGGCTAAACAGATGAACAATTGTAGGCATGTATTATCCCTGCCCGCCTAAGATGACAAGACTTCACTGCATGGAATAGAAAAGAAGTATATCATTTATTGATGCTGGTTATTATTCCCACTTTGTCAGTGAAATAAATTATTCTGGCTGTAACAATTGGCAGTCATGTTCAACTTTTCCTAGAGAAAAACAAAGTTGATGTACCTCTGCACTTTATGCCTATGCCGTAACATTTCACCCAAACCCTCCCAGCATCACTCTGATGACCTAACCCCCCTTCTAGTGGAGCCTGTGTGAGTTCAACTTTCACTGTCACGGTGAGGATGGGTTCCTGCCGTGCTAGGGAGGGGACTGAGGTAAATGACAGCCGGGCGACTCCACAAGCCCTGCTGTTGCAGTGGCAGATCCAGTGTTCATGCACAGCCTCCCAGTGTCCTCCCTACTCTGCCTTCCACACCTTAACTCTCCAGTGTGCCTTGGATGGGAAGGAACTACAACTGATGATGTGACTCCGTCCTCTGGATGAGAATGTCAGTGGTGCTCCTGCACTTGGCCCATCACCATGGAGTAACAGAATACAGGGTTGGAGGAGGCTAGGCAGGTAAAAGCACACTTCTGGTGATATGATGCCCAGGAAGGGCGATTTTTATTTTGAATGTTTCAAGGGATCCTCAATTACTTTTACAAAATTCAGCACATTGTTTTTAAAAGTAGGTTTGGCAAGTGTATTTTACTTAATGGCTCCATTAAATTGTTTGGATGTACCCTCCCTGTCCCTATTCCAAAGTAGATTATAGGGAATCATACCTCTCTGTGTTAAAAAAAAATCTACACCTCCTTGATTCTTTGAAATATTGACTACATGGATAATTGTGGTGTGAATGTATTCAATAGGCAAACATTTGTCTTTGGGAGGGAAATTAATGATATAAAATCATGATATGTTGAGTGAATTTAATTTATTCATCTTATTACTTTCTCACTTAACAGGGATAATTTAAAGTCAATAGTAGTTTCATTTTAAAACCTGTGAATTATCAAATCTTCTAATTTAATTATGAAATTGAAAGAGATGTCAAATCATTTTGAGTTTACATTGGTTTAAAGTAAATAATGTGGACATGACCAGGTTACTTAGTGACATGTCTCTCAAGTATTTCTAATTAACTTCATTTTCACAGTTTCAATCTTTAGTCTCAAATTATGTAATCATTAATATCATATTTCCAGGATAATAGTATCTGTTGGTTTGTGTGTATTTTTTCTACCCTGTTCCTACAGCTAGAAAATCCAGGCTGTTCTGTTGTAAACTTTTATTGGCAGGGGTTCATAATTCAGCTGTAAAATTTCATGCTGGGCTGCAATGCAGTGCACAAACCCTGTGCCCTGAAGAGCTTATGTTACTACAAAAACAATTGTAAAAAATCCATTATTTTTCTCTTTTTAGGTGGACCAGAAAAATGGTACAATAAGAAATATTTTCCTTATAAAAAGATACTTTCTAAAAATAAGAGTTAGTAGATGCAATGATGTACTTGGTACTCGGCTGTCACCCCTCACCCATCAAAATATCCATGCCTTACAACAGGTAATTACAAATAGTTTTCACTTACAATGAGTGCAGCTTGCTCTATGGTTCTCAGAGTGCAACAAATGTCAGCTTTCTTGATTTTTTGAAGTCAGATTAAATCTGGTGTGAGGTCACTGCCATCCAGGTTGACAAGAAATCCAATAAGAGTCAACTTGGGTGCCCTCTCCCCACCCTTGGGCTGTAGTGG
Organism: Sylvilagus floridanus; assembly: GCA_949820135.1. NCBI lineage: Eukaryota > Metazoa > Chordata > Mammalia > Lagomorpha > Leporidae > Sylvilagus > Sylvilagus floridanus. The sequence continues at coordinate 59,885,726 of OX463242.1, forward strand.
GACTCCTTGGCTTATGTAGTCTAGTTAGCAAGTGAAGGGCACAGAGCTCTACACATGGTGGCTTTTGACCCGTGCCTGGGAAGCAAGATAGATTGGCGGAATCACAGTCAGTCCTGCCTCCCAGGCCATGCTCAGCAATGGGAACTTTGCTCCAAGTTCATGGTTTGCAGTGCCATGCCCTTCAGAGACCTTGGCACTCAGTGCAGAGTTGAAGAATGCCATCCCCTTTGGGGTTCTCCAACCCTCAAGGATGCCGAACACCCACCCAGACCTCCACACACATCTCTTCATGCCTCTCCCACTGCTCACTGTTCAACTTCCCCTTTACCTGGTTTTCAGTTTGTGGGGAGGCTTGATAAATACTTGATTTGGGGAAATAAAGAGGTGGAAGATGATGTCAGTTTTCCTACTTTTTCACACACATAAAAGAAGAAAATGCTGCATGTTTTGTTCTAATAAAATCACCCAGCTCCACAAATTTTATTTTATGTTGACATTCTCAGCACTGTGATAAGTTGTGCGAGGTAGATAGTGGTTTAAAAATTTCGACTACTTAAGCTCTTATCATTTAGCATGTGAGTGAAACTCAATCACATTGTCTTCATTTATAGAATAAGAAAGTTATCTAATTCTATAAAAATAGAAAAGCACCTATTCTACAAAATTTCTCCCTGTTCTAAAAAATTCTCATAATTTATGAAGTAAACTAGAGCCTACTAATTTCTGAATTATTTTTGGTATTCAGTATTGTTTTTATTTGGAAATTTTTTATTGTGTGAAAATGTGAATGCAACATTTTTCTGACTTTCTGATGAACGCGCTTCAGCAGAGCAATGACACCTCTGTGGTGATCTGGCGTGTCCCCTCTGCTTGGGGCCCATCCTCCTGAAGATCATGCTGTTGGTGTCTGGATCTGGAAACTTGAAGATGTTGATGATTTTCCCTCATTTAAGTAGTCAGTGCACCTGTCAAAGCTATGCTAATTTCCAAGAAGACTATAGAGACTAGAGATAGAGAAAGAGATAGAGATAGAGATAGAGATAGAGATAGAGAGATAGAGATATGGACACAGAGAGAGATAAAGAGAGAGAATGGACTCAATTACATCTGAGATGCTCTTCAAAAAGTGAGAGACAGGAAATGGCAAAGATTATTTAACCTTAATTTATCATGGTGAAACCTCAAATTTCTTGTCTGTGATAAGTGACAAATGGTCATGCTGTACTACTGGCAAAACCAGAAACAGAGCTCCTAGCATATCTTCCTGGTGCACCTTTAGACCAGGAGATAGAGCAACACTGGATAAAAGTGGTGGAGGTAGCTGAGGATGGGTATGTGTCCATCTGAGAGGCAAGGATGGATAACAAATCATGGAAAAGTCTTGATGTGTCCCATCTGTTGGTATTTCAGCACAATGATTATCTATACATTTAATCTTTTGATCTCTCCGTGATTGCATTCTTGCCCAGAACTAGGAGAAAGATGCGGGCTGGAGACAGTGGTGGATATCTTCTGTTGGCCCTTCTACTTCCTCTTAACACCTTTCTCCCCTGACCCGTGCCCTGAGGGGTGAACTTGAGTGGGTTTCCCTGTATCTGCTTTTCTGCGGGGTTGGCCAGTGAGGAGCTCATGGAGCTCACGGAAAGATTTGTGCCATCTGCAGGAGTCACATGCTTACAGACCAGTTCTCCCTAAGGTCTCCTGTCCCGGGAGAATGAGGCAGTACTTCTGGCATTTGGTACTATTATCTGTAGGTCCCTATACCATGTCCACCCCTATGCTCAAGTTTTTTTTTAATGGATCTATATTCGAATGATCTCATTTTAGTGTACCTTGTGTTTCAACTGACGTCTTGATTGGCACAAGAACTGGGAAGGCTTTCTGTAGGAACTGCATGATATATGACATCTGTGGGAACTACAAGAGTAGGAGAGAACTGGTTGGAATGAAGAGGAGCAAAGGAAGGGCCGGTGTTGTGGAGAAGCAGGTCAAGCCACTGCCTGTGATGCTGGATCCCATATGGGTACTGGCTCATCTCCCAGGGGCTCTACTTTTGATCCAGCTCCCTACTAATGGTCTGGGAAAGCAGCAGAGGATGGCCCAAGTGCTTGGGCCCCTACACCCACGAGGGAGACCCTGATGAAGCTGCTGGCTCCTGGCTTCAGCCTGTCCCAGCTGCCATTGTAGCCATCTGAGGAATGAAGCAGCTGATGGAAGATTGTCTGTCTGTCTGTCTGTCTGTCTCTCTCTTTCTGTAACTCTGAATTTCAAATAAATAAATAAGTCTTACAAAAAAAAAAAGAAAAAAAAAAAAGAAAAGAAAAAGAGGAGTAAAGGGAAAAAGAGAAAACAGGAGTTTTTCAGCCAGAAATAGCAAGGTTTGCCACAAAGGAAAAATGTTGTTTAGGTGACAAGCAAAGGACAATATTTACTGTTCCATAGGCCCATAATAGGCTAGTGACTTACTGTTGGTCTTTTCAAGCATATTGCCCATTAGCAAGTCCTTTGGTAGTGAAAATATCCAATTGTGATCTCTTTATGTAATGCTACATAAAGCAACCCACCAAATTCCCACCAGGTGGCGCTCATGCTGTAACTTTGAACACCAACAAGCAGTGACTTTAAAAAGCTGCATTGGAAATGTTACTGTCAAACAGATGTTCTTGTCTTTGATGCTGTATCTAAGTTAAGGTAGGAATGATGAGGTCGGAAAGGCTAATAAATTTATTATGTGGTGGAAAAGTTATTTCTCCTTGCCCATGAGACAGAAAAGCCATTATTTTGAAAGCATAATGCTAGCTCTGCTTTGTTCACTGTGACACAAAATTCTCCTAATCCTCCTCATACTTTTGTTATTCTTTGTGTGATATGTGTCTTTGGTTATAAGTAAAGAAGAAGGGATTATAGTAGTTGCTATAAACTGACTGCCTAAGAGTTCAGAAAATTTAAATTGTGGCAGCACAAAACAAAAATGCTTTGGACACTGATCATCCAACAGTGAATAAAAAATGTAGACAGAGCATTAATGCAAAGAGGCAAATGATGTGCAAGAATGACACTGCCCATAAACAAAGCCGACAGATTGACAAAAGTGTTTTTCCCCCACTTTGATCAAATAGACCAGAGCATCTTTGCATCCAGCTGTCAAAGTACGGGATCTGTTTTCCATCTCTGTCCCTACTCTCGCCCAGTCCTGTCCATGTTTTTTCCAGGGTGGAGACCTGGAATAAAGTAGGTGGCTAGTAGATTGCATTTGGGGGTACCTAACTCTGCAGATAACAAGAAACAAGACGGAAAAGTCCCAGGTCCTTCTTCTTCTCTTTCAGCTTCCTCTTCCTCAGCCACAAGATTTTTACACTTTCATAGGTAGATTGTGTGACAGAGAAGGGTTGACAAAGAGAAAGGGGCCAGATGACAGCCCAGGCTGCATCCTTCATGGATTGTTAGTGGGTTTGCATTGCACACCCAGGAATTTGGTTCCTTCTCCAGCATCACATGAGACACTCATGTGCATGACTGTGCATTTGGGGAATTCCAAAGCAAAAAAAGAAAAAAAGAAAAGAAAAGGAAATTATTGGTAAATGTCATCCAATTCACATGGCTAACCTCAGGAAATACTAATTAATCCAAGAAATTAAGTTTATCATTGCCATTTCACAGATGACAAAGAAATGAATTGAAAAGGAGGTGAAGGGGTTTGCATAAGATCTTTGGCTACAAGGAAACAGAGGCAAAAATTTGTAGGCTAATTCTCAAATGACTGATATGGAAATCAAAAGAGGCATCAGATTGAGTAGAAGTGAGTTATTTTTCAAAGATCATCCTTTCTAGTCTAAAGATATTTAGTAAAACTGACTGTGTAGCCAAAACACATTGTTATTTAAGTAAAGATTTATTGTGAAGGGGGATTTGCATGAGGCCACAGTGATATCCAGGGGCTGACCAGAAGGCATCACATTCACCATGTCTTCTGGTGAGTGACATCTGCCAGGACAGGAACTTGGGGCAATTGCACACAAGCCTGACTTGAAGGGCTCTGAGCTTGCTTTAGTGTTCTATTAAAGCTGCATCAAATTTCTTAATAATTTTTAAACAAGAAGTGCTGCCATTTCATCTCGTATTGGGCCCTGCAAATTACACAGTTGCTCCTCTTGATGATAACTGTTCTCTTTTCACCACTGCTGGATAAACACAGACACATTTTGTTCCTTCTTAGCCCATTTTATAACCTTATAGACTGATCCAAGAAAGTTCTCCTAGCAAACAGGTCATTTGGGCTGCAACCCTTAGATGGTATTTTACATCACTGTCCTTTGAGTAGTGACTTCCTTTGGTCATTGGACAAATCTGCATGGAGCACTCTGTGTGATGCACTCGCCAGGTTGCTGGTGATTCCCCCATGCTTTCTATTCCCACTTTCTTCAACTTCTCTAAGAGAAGAGAACTTTCTACATGTTCGTACTCTAATACCTTCTAGGTTACAACTAGATTTCCCTCTTGGAGAGTGACCTTCCATGATCTTGTCCCTCGGCACTGACAGCATCTTCCTAATTCTCCTTTGTATCACCTACAATTACCACCAGCGGCAGCTACAGCACTGCCATCTGAGAAATGATCCCCTATGGAAATTGCCATCCTTGCCCAAGGCTAACAGAGTTCTCTGGCAGGCCCTGGTGGATTTGTGAAATATTAAATATGTTCCATATTCTTTGTACATTAAAAAAATCAAATCGGTGAAAACTCCTTATGTATTAAGTATCAGTTTCTACATGATGTTACACTCAGCTCTGTTCATAAGGGTTTAGTTACAGCCTTTTTTCTATTATAGACTCTGTCAAAAGTAGATCATGCATCTAAAAATATCTCAATGTAAAGACAGTATGTAGAAGGGCAAACTAGGAAGACTATGGAACAATGGAAAATAGAGTGTGTACTTGGTGTCCATTTCAGGAGTAAGTACATTAGCAGAGTGGTGAAGAGCGAAAGAGCCTTAAGTGGCTAATGCTCACACCGGATGGTACAGAGAGAAGCTATTAGACCTTTTCCAAATAGTTCTGGAAGGCTGTGTAGAGGAGGTGGGATTGCAGGAGCTATTTGGATGATAGAAGAGAGAGAACTTGGCAGACAGAGAGAGCAAGCATTCCAAGAATATGGCAGAGTTTGGAAAAGGCTTGTGTGGAATGACTGGATGATGGAGATACTAAGCCAGTTGGCTTGAATTGACTGGGGGCTCATTCCAAGGAAGGATTTCAAATTTGATTCAAAACAAAATAATGACTTTTGGTGGCATTATTATGGCAACTAACAATAAATTATTGAATCCAATGTGTGCCACACAAATCCAGACCAGGTCATGGAATCCTTAGGAAAGGAAAACTGCTAAGAGTAAGACAAGAGAGGAGGAAATGTCAGCTGCCCTTCAAAGCAGGCATAGCAAACTTCATACACTGTGTTCCTTGGAGCAACAAATACCCAATAGCAAGGGTTAGTTGAACAGAAGGGAGAAGGGGGTTTGTCCTTGCTTCATTGTTATGAAAAAGGAGAACATGGGCACCTGCCTTGACCTCCCTGCTACAACCTTTCATTGTGATGAGCAATTAAGTTGGAAATGGAGGGCTCAGGGGCCTGGACCTTTGGGAAGAGGGCTACTGTCTACACCTGCCACATGACTGACTTGAAGACCTAAGTGAGAATGTGTTGATCCACTGTCAAAGATGATAAAGTTCTAGGAATGCTGCTCCATTTAAGAAGCTTATAGATTAAATGAGAAGAGAAAGTATGCCCAGTTGAAAAGTTAAATAAGGAAAAAATTAAGTAACCATCACAAAGAGACTCTAGGCAGCTAAATGATTAAGGTTGACAAGAGTGTGGAGGAAGGCAATGTTACTTTAGCTTGGAAAGACTAACAATGACCATTAGAAGTGCTTAGTTATGGAATGTGTCTTAAAGAACAGGTAAAGCTTATATAATTGAAGAGGCAGGACTGAGAACTATGAGAAGGCACAATACCTTGGAGGAAAATGATGACAGCCAGAAAATGTGAGTCATGGTGGAGGACTGTCCCCAAGCTGTCCAGAGCGGAGGGCTCCTAGAGGAAGTTAGAGGGAGATGACGAAGGAGAGGAGGCAGGAACTGCGTAATTGATAACGGGATGTTGAGTTGATTTTCTCTGTTGCTGTGAGAGAGATGATAATCAGAGAATAGCACTTTTTGTCCAAACTCAGGGGAAGAAGTTCATATTTAGAAATCATTCAGTAAGTTTATTCTTCCCTTCCCTGACACAGTGTTGGGTTGCCAGTGCGTAGCAGAGGTAAATCATCCACCCTATACGATGATTTTGAAAGCACCATCTGAAGAGCTACCAGATAATTTGTCTTTGTGAAAGGCCGTAAGCATATTCTTGAGCTCTGCTACTGCTACCAGAACAAGCACCTTGTGGAAGGGCCCTGGAGTGCATCATTTGGCACATCCTGCTGCTCTGGCCATCTGCTGCACCTTACGACGTGGTCTGGCAATTCAGGAGATGGCACGGGCAGCCCGGCAATATATCCATATGTTATCCTCCTCTTTGCTTGAGAGACAGAACAGCCATCTTCAAGACAGCACCAGGAATTCCAAGTCATGTGACTTCCTTTGTCTCCCCAAGACCAAAGCGATCAAGATTTATTTTTAAAATGGCACAGATAGCCTGTCACTCTAAACAGAGATCCGAGACGGTGTTATTAAGAGTTAGTCTCAGAATATAGGAGCAGGAACTCCCATTGCAAGACAAACAAAAGCAAAGAAAGCCACCTGATGATAAGCAGTCATGGGTGGCTTGGGAGAAGTAGTTCCCTGGCATGGGAAAGATTCCACAAAATTGTGTCAGCATCACCAAGGTTTGCCCGTGTGCACAAGATGGCGTAATCCAAATCCTTGCCATCCAAGATGGTTCATGGGGCAGCAGCATCTGCATCACCTGGGAGCTTCTTAGAGGCAGAAGCTGAATCCCTACCCCTGACCTCCCAAACAAGATGCTGTATTTTCGCAAGGGTCCCCCTGTGATTCTCATGTGCGTTCAAGTTATAGCTGCACAATCTGGAAGATGAAACTCAAAACAGCTTCTGATGGTATAAAGGCAAAGACTCCTGATGGGATGAGTGAAGTAGGGTGCCTCCTACCCCATCGAGGAACGTATGCGGGGCACTTACAGAGATTGTTCTATCACAGATTTTAAGCCCTGAATAAACATTTGTGTCAATAACCCAGTGCCTAGCATTTCTCATAGGGATCCTCAGCATGAAGAACTGAAGGGATGTCCATTGTGTCAATTTAGAGGCTCTCATTTCCTCCTCAGGAGACATTTCTGTTGGGGATCTTTGCTCCCGTCTGAGAGCCGCACTGACTTCAGCGCTCGTGTCCCAGGACACTTGCATCTCTTCTGATGGGCTTTTTAAAGAGGCTGCAGACTTACTTGGTAGCTTCTGAGCACTGTGGCTGGGTCCTGTAGTCTGGGTTCCAGATGTGGGCTCAGCATCTTCCACACTGGTGCCTGCTCTTCCTCCTCGGCTAGCTGAGTCTGCTTGCACACTCCATTAATGAGGATTCTCAACCCCCTTTGGCAGGGTAGAGTCTCTTCGCTCTTGGAGTTTGAATTGAAAATGAACTCCCTATTTGCACAGTACCATGACACTTCACATAATATCATTTACCATCCCCCCGGGCAGCAGTGGTTATGGACAGTACTTCTGAAATGCCTGATGCCCAGTATCATGTGGGTTGCACTTGCTCAAATGGAAAGGAAAAGGACAGTTTAAAACTTGAGCAAGAAGAACAAAAATGCCTGCTAGGCCTCCGAAATGTCCACCTAAGACTCAGCTTTGCACAACAGAAAAATGACTATCAGGGACCATGTTTTTAAGTCACTAAAAATATATGTGTTTAAGTGAAGACAATAAAACAAGACTTAGGAAAAATTAATTCTATCTCTTATGAAGTGATTAAAAATTGAGATAACAAATTGTCAGTTAATGAATCACACAGCCTGGAGAGGAGAGATCAAGAGTAAAACATGGATTATTCAGAGTATTTTTTTTAACCGAAAATGTGCAGAAAGATTTTGAGCCTTGGTCAATTTGTGCCAATAGTGTTGCTACAAAATAAAAAAAAAAAAAAAAAGACTTGCTTTCTTGAAGCCCAGCACACTTGATGGCCTTGGGAGCAGCCCCAGAATACAGGATCCAAGGCCTCAATCACTGAGCAAGTCAGTCTTTACCTGGTGGTCAGAGGTGGAATCCTAAGGATGGACTTTATGTTTTGTCATCTCATCATTCAGAATACTTTTAAGCAATCTGCACAACATGGGATCTATAAGTACAATTTTCACTTGTGTTTCCCCTCACCAAGTGTTTATTGGATACATCTTCTATCTGAGGCATCATTTGAGAGTCCTGAGATGGAATCACTCAGCAGTCACACAATCCTACCTTCATGGAGCTTACAATTTAGTGGAATCAGTGTGCAAATAAATGACCCACAAGATAATTGCCTTACAATGCTGACAGAGATAATTGGCAAAAGAAAAATTAGCATTGCAGAGAAATATGTGTTAACATCTGGAGAATAATGAAAGTATGGGCAGCTAGCATCAAGGAAATCATGCCAAATTTGAATGATGGTTGCTCTTGGTAAGCTTCCAGAAGTAACTATTAAAAGAACATATTAGCCTTAAACCCAGTGTGTCTTCAGTGTCGGCTGCGGCGGAGGCTGTGTCGTGCTCCATGCGTAGGGGATGGACAGGTGCCAGGGGATTTCACGGGAACCTAATTGTTCTTCCCTGCCAGGAAATCAGTGCAGCATGACAAAAGTCCCAAGGATCAAAGGGCCTGAGGACAGGGACTCCTGTGGCAAACCTGTATGGCCTTCAGATTGTGTGATAGATCACCCCAAGTACCCTGTGGTTGCCAGTGCCCCTGATGGGCTGCTGCATCCCCAGATTCACTACAGCTGTCTCCGTGACCTTGGAGATGTTGCTAATACCTTTTAACCTCGGCTTTGTCATTTGGAAAACCAAAGTCAGGATGAAAACATCAACACGAGGTTCCTGAAGAGAATAAATGATAGTTTACAGACATGTAGATAGCCAGTGAGGTGTAATGCCTCAATTTCACACCCACATTAGGATTTATAAAGGTCAAATATACGTCACAAGTTAGCCCAAACTTCAACATTTTACGTTGAGAGCACTTGTGCCCATTAGATCCTGCCTCCCTAAGATGTATTTCTTGTGAACATTTGGAATTTTGTGCATAAACTGATGAGCAATCATTTCGTGTCTTTTTTAAATTTTGATGAGCGATCATTTCAAACCCTTCTCCCTGGCTCCCGTCAGCCACCAGTTCCATTTCATCAGCTCACCCATGCTTATCTACATAGCAGTTCCTGTTTGTAAAATTACTTGACTATTTAATTACATGTTGTACTCATTTAGGAGAAGGCACGGAAAGCTGAACTGGGAAAGGTTAGAGACAAGCTAGCGGAATAGTTCTTTGGATAAAGACGATGCAATCAAACAAAGGCAGAAATGTCTCAGTACACTGGAAGGGGAAACTTAGGAGTCAGCTTCTCTTTGGAAAAAGATATAATGACAACAACAACAAAAAAAAAAAACATAGAAGGAGACTATTAAAGAGCATATGCAAAATCTTGGATCAATATTGAAATTATATCTAAATGTAAGCTCATAAAAGGGGATACGTATTTTTAACATTGCTGAAAAAAATGAACTTTCTAGTCTGTGAATCTGTTTGTCCTTTGCATATGGATTTTAGACAGCATCACATGTAGAAATAAGAAGGTGTCGATATCTGCTCGCTTTTGTTTTATTTTTGTTCATTTCCAACCTTCTACAAAAAAGGATGTGAAGAAATAGCAACTTTTTCTACTGTTAATATCCATCCACTCTAAGCTAAGGTACTACAAATATTTGCTGGGCTTCTCCTATCTTGCTGGGCTTCTTCTATCTTGCAGGCACCATGTTCTTTAGGGCATATCCACCACTCGAGTTAGCATGGCGATCTGGCAGTAGATTGAAAAATGAGTAAACTAGGAGGTCCCTGGATCTCAGACTCTGACGAGAAATCTTTTTGTTGAAGCACTCCAGCCTGATTCTCTCTCACATATGTATGGGCTGAGGCTTTCTTAGAAGTAATATCGAGGAAATGAGGTTCTCCTTCTCAAGGCAGAGCTGTGTGATTCTCTGTGTACACTGGCAAGGACTGCAAACCTTGGAAGGAAAATGTGGCTGAGCGCCACCGGAGGCTCGCAGGCTGTTTGTAGCTGCCAGGCATAAACCCCTTCCTAGCTCTGGAAAGCCTGCCTGGTAACATGCTTCTCCTCCACAGCCAGGAGCTAAATTAGATCCTTCTATACTCACTACTCGATCCTGAAATCTTTAAACCCTGACCGCTCTTAGAAGTTTTCCGTGGGCTCTTTCCTATATTCCCTTTGAACGTTTGCTTGCTGATTTCTTCATGAGACCTCAAACTCAGTAGGCTAAAACTGAAATCTATCATTACCGCTGCAATGAAGGATTACTGCAGCCCAGTGGATCTCGGGCTGAACTCCACATTTTCTATGTGATGCAACTGAAACCGGGAGTAAGAGTGACACAGAAGACAGCAGAGATGAATGGCACCTGACCTGCTGGCAGTGCAGTCCGAGCTCTCCATTGTTCAGCAGGTCTGGTTCATTGCATTAATTAGTGACATCAGCAAAAACTCAATAGACCAGCTCAACATGTCCTCTCTATGCCATGTATCTAAGAAGTTAGAAGATCTTGTCAAAACTCTGAAATATTTTGTTCAATCTTTGCTTCCTCTTATTTATTTCAATTAGTCCGTTTCATTTTTTGGTCTCCCCAGAAGCAATGATAATAGCAGTTTGGCCATCCTCTCTTTATTTTCACTCTCTTTCTTAAATTCCATTCAATGCACTGGGAGCAAAAATGCCCTTCAGAGGTTGGGTGGTGCACTCTCATACTTTTCAGTACCCTGTGCCATGCCTGCACTCGCAAGGACTCCATACTCCATAGCATGGCCTTCCTTCTTGCCTCAGTGCTTCCATCCATTCTAACTGTGCCTCCCCTTTCATCATCTCACTGCATTCTCCAAAGTGCATCACTCTCACTTGTCTTGCGGCTCTTGCCAGTGAATTTTTTTCTCGAGTAGTTCAGTTTACCTGAAGCACTGCTGCTGCTGTGGATTCATTCTGAGAGGAGGAGCGTGGTCGGGGCAAGAGGCGCAGAGTCACCACACAGACCCCGGGAGTTGAGTGAAAACAGGCCAGAGATGAGCAGCCAGCAGACTCATTTATTTCAGTTGGTACAGCAGCTTAAATGGCCAAGGCAGCCAATCTGGTCAAGGGGAGGTCTATGCCCTAACCAATCACAGCCTGTTGCCAGGCAGTTTCCGTTGTCAGTGGCCATCTTGGCATGGCCTTCTCATTCTATCACACACTCCTCTGATGAGCACTCCCTTTCAAAGTTCCATTCCAAGTTCATGACTTGGTTGAGTCTCATCTCTGAGCAGCCATCCTCAGTGAGAGTGGAAGGATGTGACAAATTCTTTATCCTATCTGTCTCCAATCCTCACGTACTCCTTTGCTGTTGAACACATGACATGCCAGGTTTTACTCCCATCCCTCCAACATACCCTTCTTGGAAAAGTCACTAACACCCACTTCTTTGCGAAATTGTTCCACCCACAGTTCTCTTCAGACTCTGTGAGCAACATTCCCCACAGATGCTCAGTCCCTCCATATCTTAATATCTTCACTTGGTACCCTGGATGTGACTCTGTTATGATTTTCCTCCTACCTCATAGTCCCTCGTTTTCAGTTTACTTTTCCCATTCCACCTCTTATCTCTACACTGTAGAGTATTTCAGAGCCCACTCCTTAAATTCCTTCTCTGTGTTGAGTCACATTCTGATTGGGAGTATCTGGCCTCATGGCTTTAAATTCCATTTAAGCTGAGGACTCCCAACCTCCCATCTACAGCCTGAAGTTCTCTCTTGAAGCTTAGATTCATAGATACAGCAATATATATGATATATGCAGTTGGAAGGCTTATAGACATCTCTTTGACTTTTCTCAGTCACATCCCAATCCTTACCACTAGCCAGTCCTTTTAGTTCTACCTCCAATTTGGTCCAGCTCCCTATCACTTTTATATGCTTCCTGGTTCAAGATACCATCAACTTTTTACATGATTGAAATAACCCCTTAATTAAATTTTTGCTGATTCTTTTTCATTTCTACAATCAGTTCTACAATAGCCAGAATATCTTTAAATTGTTACCTCACATCATTTTACTTCTCTGTTCAATACTTGTGGGTGGCTTCACATCTTTTTCAGAACAAACCAGTCTTTGCTATGGTCCATAAAGCTCAGAGGGCCTACCTGTCCCCACATACCTCCTCTCTCTATTGTACATTCTCACCAGATTTTCTATAATTCCTCCCCTCATTTTCATGGCTCCTTCCATACATATTCTTAGAAAATTCTGAGCACATCTCAGCTCCAGGGATTTTTTTTTCCTTTTCCTTTAGTCTAGAACAACCTTCCTGCATAAGTTTACATGACTCTTTATTACAATCTCATCAGTCATCTTCTCAGATAGCTCCTATCACTGAGACCTTGTCCAAGCACTCAAAAAATAGTAATCCCACTCGGTATACCCCCTTTATCCCTTCTTGCCTGGCATTATTTTTCTTCATAGAATTTGTCAAGTTGACACAATTTGACATTCTTCATCTGTTTGTCCATCTGTCTATCTCTATTGATTTCTGTTTGTGTACCTGTCATATCTATGTATCTATTTTTATTGATTTATCTATATATTTCTATCTCTCTTACATCTTTTATCTCCCTCTTCTATCTTCCTATTAGCTGATGTGTTATCTGTCTTTCCTCACAATAATATGTGATCCAGGGACTGGCAGTGTAGCACAGTGAGGTAAGCCTGCACCTGCTATGCTGTGATGCTATATCTGAGTGCTGGTTCAAGTCCTGGCTTCTCTGCTTCCCATCCAGCTTCCTGCTCATTTGCCTGGGAAGGCAGTTGAAGACAACCCAAGTACTTGGGCCCATACCACCCATGTTGGAGACCCAGAGGGAGTTCCTGGCTCCTTCTTCTTCTGCCTGGCCTGGCCTGGCTTTTGCAGCTATTTGGAGGGTATTCCAGAGAATAAAAGATCACTCCCACTCTTGCTCTTGGCCCTACTAATAAATAAATAATTCTTTAAATGATTAAGAATATATGATCCATGTGTAGTAGCTTTGTCTATTGCAAAATGCCTGATTTTTAGAATACTGGCACATAGTAGATGCTCAATCCAAGTTACAGAAAGAATGGTTAACTGATAATTGACAATCTGTTGCCAGCCTTGCCTCCTGTGCCAGAGTCCCCTTCCCCAGCCCCATGTCATGTGCTTGGGATCCAGTAGTGCAGGGCACATGACAATGGGAATGTTGAGGAAAGCGTCTAAATCTCCGAGCACAAAGGGTGATTGGAATGTACCCTGTCGTCATCAGCACTAGGAAACCTGAGAGAAATTAGAGCTATTAGCTTGTATGGTGAAAAAGAAAAAAAAAAAAAAGCAATGCACCAGAAGGCAGAAGGCATGTATTTGGATTCTGAATCTTATTACCTGTGGAATCCTGAGCAAGCTGCTAATCCTATTTGGCCTCCATTTCTCATCTCTACAATAACAGTGATGGATTAGCTTGTCTCTGAGAGCTTTCCACAACTAAGATATTTTTTTCAATTCTGTAGGTGTCTGAGCAAAGAAGAAAAAAAAGAAATACTGAAAAAAAGAATGGAGGAAAGAAGATAATCTTTTGATAATTCATATTCCTACTAAGAGTAGGAAAAGTATAAGGAAAATTACATAGAAGAGATTATTTTGATATGACTGCATTACATAGAAAGAATTTGGTTTTACAATTTGGTATCTAAACATTCTGGCAAGAATATTGTATTTACACTAATTTCTACATTATCTGTTGTTGTAGTTGTTTTTGTTACTCATACCTGTTCATTTTGCCCAGAGCTGGAGTCATGCTTTCTGGACGTGATAGCTAAAGCTATGGTCTTGTGTACAGTGTATTGAATAATTACGAAAATATGAACTGCCCTGTGTTTTGTTAGAATAGTTTAACACCATCCCCTCTGAACATTTTCATATTTTCTTTAAACATTGCCTGTTCAAGTTCTATCACTACTTAAAGGAATTCTAATCAGTAACTGTTAATGAAATTATTTTAATATGTTTAACCATAATCAAGAATATTTTCTAAAAAGCTGAAACATTTTAACATAGCAGAGATACAGAGTTTTTCTTACTCATTATCTGCCTTTGAAATTTAATGTAAAGATGTCATTTTTCATGGCAAGTATGTGTTATTTTATATCAGTTGAGTTCTTATCCATGGCTGTACCCTTTCATCTATGATCATGGAAAGTTCATTATTGTACTTAGCTAGCTATTCTGTACATACTATTGGCTCAGATAGGTATCTCAAGGCAGAATATGAATTCCTATCTGTACCTAACAGGGATATGACATTGTGCCTCCTCAAAGCACAGCCACCTTTGGTGTCAAGATAATAGCTCAAAACTATGGCCCAATTAACTGAGAACACTGTTGAGGAGGTCAAAGATCCCATAAAGACTAGTAAAGACACAGGAGTTAGACAATCAAAAGAATCTGAAGCAATGATCTGGGGTCATAATGATTACCTCTGGAGCCAAAGAGAGTATTCAAGAAAAAAAGCTCAAATTGTCATGTAGAAAGCTTCAAGCCCAGTCAAGTTACAAGGCAGAATTTAGACCCTAATAAAATCCGCCACAACATTTCATTCTTTATCATTGGTTAATTATTCTTTTTTTCAGAATCCAGGTAAATAGGGCTAGCTGATGTCCTGCCCCTTTGTTGGTTAATTTTGAAATTGGGAAACAGATTTGTAGCTCTTTTTCAGTTGCCTTAAAATGAATGGGCATGCAATGACAGCCATTCATTTTCAATGAAAACCAAACCATTTGACATAGTGCAGCAAAGGTAAAGTAGAAAGTACATTCAGCAAAAAGGATGTGGGTGGAATATGAGACACATGGCTGAAACTCCTATTCATATCTTGAGGTTTAAAATCGCTGAGTGGGTAAGATCCATTGCTGTGGTTCACTAAAGGACAACGACCTGTATTTGAACCAAGGCTCACTTCTCTTGACTTAAAAATGTCATGGTAATAAACAACTCACAGGGAAGTGGTAAATCATAGTCATTAAACAAACAAATCATTGAAGACTGTCAGTTTCTGCTTGGAAGAGTATAGGCATCCTCACAATTATGTAACCCAAAAGCACCAATCCCTTGCAAAGAGACTCGTGGAAGAGGCCACATATTTCCTGGTTGTCACACAGTTCCCCCATTTCCACAAGACTTTACTTTGCATGAGAATTTTTTTACAATTTAGCTTTTGATTTTGTGCTGCTCTGCCACAATAGGTGGCTACTATTGGAAGAGATACATCTCAGATTCCTTTTAGGTACACTAAGGAATTGATGGGACAGGTGTTTGGCATAGCAGGTGAAACCCAGCCTGAGACATGCATCATGCAAAGGAAATCTTGGTGCAGCTCCCAATTCCACT
Organism: Sylvilagus floridanus; assembly: GCA_949820135.1. Taxonomy (NCBI): domain Eukaryota; kingdom Metazoa; phylum Chordata; class Mammalia; order Lagomorpha; family Leporidae; genus Sylvilagus; species Sylvilagus floridanus. Next base: position 59,901,416 of record OX463242.1, read on the forward strand.
TTCCATAAATGCATATCCTGAGGGGCAGCAGGAGAGAAAGGTCAAGTCATTGGGTCTCTGCCCCTCACAGGGGAGACCTAGATCGAGTTCATGGCTCCTGGATTCAGCCTGGCCCACCCCTGACTGTTGTGGACATTTGGGGAGTGAACCAGCAGATGAAAGATCTCTTGTCAGTCTATCTCTCTTGCTCTCTCTGTGACTTTCAAATAAATACAATTTTTAAAAAATGAAAACCCAAGGAAATGAGAAAAAAATTAAGGAAATCAGTTGAATTCAAATAAAATGTCACACTTGACATGGAAAAATCATATCTTTACCTTAAATTTCAAATGCAGATAATAACAAAGAAACCCATCTCTACCACCTATTTCCTAGATTATCATCAGATTCTAAAGTACACTAAGTCATCATCTCAAGCTGTACTCCATGCTCACGGGTTTGGCGTTGCCACCCATTTTCCCAGGGATAACATCACGTGAACGCGCTGTGCTTTGGTTTGCTCCTCTATTTGTGTTCCGAGTGACCTGCGGCACGAATTGCAGTGCCCTCACAACGGAAGGTGGCGATCCCCCACTGCTTATGATTAGTGAGGTTCTCTGAGGCAGGGCTCACAATCTCAGATAAACTGTGCCCCTCAATTACAAGGGCTGGTTGAATATGATCCTTGCTTTACAAGTACCTTATTTTCCAATATGCAGTGTCTACATTCAATTATCAGGCATTATTGGAAACACAAAGGTCACTACTTACATCTCAAAAGCTCTTAAAGCAAACATGTTATTGCTTCCTGTACACTTTGGGCTTTAAAACCTTTGAATTCACTTCAGGAGACTATTACCATCATCTCTGTTCTTTTTCAACACCATCATATAATGGAAAAAAATCCTGGCCCAAATACTGAATAAACCAACAAAGCCATTCAAAAGGAAAACACTGTGTTTTAAAAACTGCAAAACAAAATGAGTGGTTCCATTCTCCATCTCCTTCATCCCTACTCATCACTCCAATGTCAAATGCTGGGCCAACCCTTTGCTAGCATGAAGACTTAAAGTGAGAATAAGAAGCCAGTCATTATTTTTATCATTCATATTAATTATAATACTAATAGTCATGATGAACTAATGTTGCATTATGTTGCTTTCAAATGTATTCCCAAAGGACTTTGATTATAATTTGCCATTTTATTCATGTTCAATTATTTTAAAGTGTTTCTGAATTAACAAGATCCACTTAGCCTTAATCACTACTTACCTCATCAGTTTATAACATTGACATGCCTGGCTTCTAGAGATGATCGGTGACAGAATGAGACTGGAGCCGTCGTGACTACAGCTGACATCCACACTCAGTTGTGTGGGCTGCTTTTGGAGCAGGCACCACTCCAACATTGGTGATTATACGTGTGCCAGCATGCAGGAGAAAGAGAGGATGGGTGGTATTGGCTACTGAGAACTCCTCTCAGGCTCTTAACCAAATACTTTGTCAGCCTCTGGAACTGTTTGATGGAATATTCTGTATGTTCGTTTGTTTGTTCTTTCTTAACAGATTTATTTATTTGAAAGTCAGAGTTATGCTGGGGGCTGGAGGAGAGACGGAGTGAGAGAGCACAGGCTCTGCCACCTGCTGGTTTACTCCCCAGACGACCACAACAGCCAGGGCGGGATCAGGCCAAAGCCAGGTGCTAGGAGCTTCATGCTGGTCTCCCACAGTGGGTGGCAGGATCCCAAGCACTTGGGTCATCTTCTGCTGCATTCCCAAGTGCATTTAGCTGGCAGCTGGGTTGGAAATGTAGCACCTGGGACTTGAACCGGCGCCCATATGGGATGACAGAGTCACAGGTGATGTCTCGACTCACTGCACTGCAATGCGGATACCTGTATGTTCTTCCTGATACACACCAATGCTCATAGCTCAATTCTCCCTCTTAGGTCATTCAGTGTTTTGTTTTTGGTTGTATTTTTAGTGAAACACACTCTGCTTAACTGCTACATGTCTCTGATTATTGATGTCAATTCTATGTATTATTTCTATGAGTGTCTTACCTTCCAATTCCAAAGCTTCATTTCCTTTTCTATACTCTTTATATCTTTTAAAAAATATTTATTTATTTTCATTTTATTTGAAAAGCAGTGAGAAAGACAGATCTTTCATCTGCTGGTTCGTTCTCCAAATTCCTATAACAGCCATAGCTGGGCCAGGCCAAAACCAGGAGCTTGAAACTCTACCAAGATCTTCCATGAGGACCCAATTACTTTAGCTATCACCTGCTGCCCCCTCAGAGTGCCCATTGGCAGGAAGCTGGATTGGAAGCAGAGTCGAGCACTCCACTTAGGCATGTGGGTATCACAAGCAGCGTCTTTTTTTTATTCTTTAACTTTTATTTAGAATATAAATTTCCAAGGTACAACTTATGGATTACAATGGCTCCCCCCCCCCTTACCTGCTCCCTCTCCCCTTTCATTCGCATCCAGATTCATTTTCAATTCTCTTTGTATACAGATCAGTTTAGTATGTGTTAAGTAACGATTTCAACCATTTGCCCTCACATAGCAACACAAAGTGAAATATACTATTTGAGTACTCGTTATAGCATTGAATCACAATGTACAGCCCATTAAGGACAGAGATCCTACATGATATTTTTTTTAAATTGATTAATTTTTTATGCAATTTCCAATTTAACACTGGCTTTTTTTTCATTTTTGATTATCTTTATATACAGAAGATCGATTCAGTATATACTAAGTAAAGATTTCATCAGTTTGCACCCACACAGAAACACAAGGTGTAAAAATACTGTTTGAGTACTAATTATAGCATTAATTCACATGGCACAACACATTAAGGACCGATCCCACATGGGACATAAGTACACAGTGACTCCTGTTGTTGATTTAACAATTTGACACTCTTGTTTATGGCGTCAGTAATCTCCCTAGGCTTTAGTCATGAGTTGCTGAGGCTATGGAGCCTTTAGGGTTCGCCGACTTCGATTTTATTCCAACAGGGTCATAGTTAAAGTGGAGGTCCTCTCCTCCCTTCGGAGAAAGGCACCTCCTTCTTTGGTGGCCCCATTCCTTCCACTGTGGCTTTCCATGCCTAAAATACTCTCATGGGCTCTTTAGCCAGATCTGAATGCCTTAAGGGCTGATTCTGAGGCCAGAGTGTTATTTAGGACATCTGCCATTCTATGAGTCTGCTGTGACTCCCACTTCCCTTGTTGGATCATTATCTCCCTTTTTGGTTCTATCTGTTAGTATTAGCAGACACTAGTATTGTTTGTGTGATCCCTTTGACTCTTAGACCTATCAGTGTGATCAATTGTGAACTGAAATTGATCACTTGGACCAGTGAGATGGCATTGGTACATGCCACCTTGATGGGATTGTATTGGGATCCCCTGGCATGTTTCTAACTCCATCATTTGGGGCAAGTCCAATTGAGCATGTCCCAAATTGTACATATCCACCCTTTCTTTTTCCCTCTCTCGTAATTAACCAGGATCACTTTTCAGTCAAAATTTAAACACCTAAGAATAATTGTGTGTTAATTGCAGAGTTCAACCAATAATACTAGAACAAAAACAAACAACAAAAAGAAATATTAAAATGGGTAAAGATCTACATTGTACATCAACAGTCAGCACAAGAGCTGATCAAGTCACTGTTTCTCATAGTGTCCATTTCACTTCAACAGGTTTCCCCTTTGGTGCTCAGTTAGTCGTCACCAATCAGGGAGAACAAAAGATATTTGTCTCTTTGGGACTGGCTTAATTCACTCAGCATGATGTTTTCCAGATGCCTCCATTTTGTTGCAAATGACCAGATTTCATTGTTTTTGACTGCTGTATAGTATTCTGTAGAGTACATGTCCCATAATTTCTTTATCCAGTCTACTGTTGATGGGCATTTGGATTGGTTCCAGGTCTCAGCTATTGTGAATTGAGCTGCAATAAACATTAGTGTGCAGATGGCTTTTTTGTTTGCCAATTTAAATTCCTTTGGGTAAATTCCAAGGAGTGGGATGGCTGGGTTGTATGGTAGGGTTATATTCAGGTTTCTGAGGAATCTCCAGACTGACTTCCATAGTGGTTTAACCAGTTTGCATTCCCACCAACAGTGCGTTAAGTGTCCCTTTTTCCCCATATTCTCTCCAGCATCTATTGTTGGTAGATTTCTGAATGTGAGCCATTCTCACCGGGGTGAGGTGAAACCTCATTGTGGTTTTGATTTGCATTTCCCTGATTGCTAGTGATCTTGAACATTTTTTCATGTGCCTGTTGGCCATTTGGATTTCCTCTTTGGAAAAATGTCTATTGAGGTCTTTGGCCCATCGCTTAAGTGGGTTGTTTGTTTTGATGTTGTGGAGTTTCTTGATCTCTTTGTAGATTCTGGTTATCAACCCTTTATCTGTTGCATAGTTTGCAAATATTTTTTCCCATTCTGTCAGTTGCCTATTCACTTTCCTGACTGTTTCTTTTGAAGTACAAAAACTTCTCAATTTGATGTGATCCCAACAGTTAATTTTGGCTTTGAGTGCCTGTGCTTCTGGGGTATTTTCCAAGAAGTCTTTGCCAGTACCTATATCTTGCAGGGTTTCTCCAATGCTCTCTAATAATTTGATGGTGTCGGGTCGTAGGTTTAAGTTTTTAATCCATGTTGAATGAATTTTTGTGTAAGGTGAAAGGTAGGGATCTGGCTTCATGATTCTGCACGTGGAAATCCAATTTTCCCAGCACCATTTATTAAATAGACTGTCTTTACTCCAGGGATTAGTTTTGAATCCTTGATCGAATATAAGTTGGCTGTAGATGTTTGGATTGATTTCAGGTGTTTCTATTCTGTTCCATTGGTCTATCCATCTGTTTCTATACCAGTACCATGCTGTTTTGATAACAACTGCCCTGTAGTATGTCCTGAAATCTGGTATTGTGATGCCTCCGGCTTTGTTTTTGTTGTACAAGATTGCTTTAGCTATTCGAGGTCTCCTGTGTCTCCATATGAATTTCAGCATCATTTTTTCCAGATCTGAGAAGAATGTCCTCGGTATCTTGATTGGTATTGCATTGAATCTGTAAATTGCTTTTGGCAGAATGGACATTTTGATGATATTGATTCTTCCAATCCATGAGCATGGAAGATTTTTCCATTTTTGGGTATCCTCTTCTATTTCTTACTTTAAGGTTTTGTAATTTTTATCATAGAGATCGTTAGTGTCCTTGGTTAAATTTATTCCAAGGTATTTGATTGTTTTTGTAGCTATTGTGAATGGGATTGGTCTTAGAATTTCTTCCTCAGCCGTGGCATTGCTTCACAAACAGCGTCTTAACCACTGTGCCAGACACCAGCCCCTTCTTGAACTCTCTTTATTGGATCCTTCCAGCAGGCTTTAACTATCAATTGAGATTTGGGGGCTCCCTTGTAATTCACACACGATTTCCTCATTTCCTTTTGTTTTGTCTTATGGATTTATAGCAATGGTGTGCCAAATCATTAAAAAGTAACCAAGACTTGTAGAGTGGCTGTTTACTCTGAGATCCTATAAGTAGTGTAGTTTAGCACTATGACTGTATCATACTGCCACTGGATGTGCAAAAGTAACACGAGATGTTATGGTAGATCCAGAAAATTACACACCCTGTGCCAAATCAACTGCCATCGTTGTGTAAGATCACTGGAAAAGTAGTTATGCTCAAAACATAGTAGATGCTACCCCCAAATCCCCAGATTTTATCAAGTGCCACCTCAGGGTGTGAAATGACATTCATCAGCATTCTAGTCAGCGGTGTTGAGGAGCAGCCATAAAGATTTCTACAGTTTTGAGCCGGAATTCTATATATGGGCCTTTTAACTGGTTGACATTATAACTGAGAAGTTCTCAACCATTCTGTCTCCTACTTTCTGACTCAAGGATTTAATTCAAAAGAAAAAGTGAATTAAGATGGCCTGCAGCAATGTTCTCCTTTTTATCTATCCTATCCATATTGTGCGATTTAAATTTACTATTCTCATACCAAGAACCTGCTTAGCAAGTGGGACTGTGGCCTTTAATATTGCTCTGAAAACTGATAATGAACAACTTGAGCAAGAGATTTTTAGGTTTTCTGTAATCGCAAGAAAAGGATGATACATTCAATCAAGACATGAAAATACATGTATAAGCCCCACTCAAAGCAATGGCATTTTCAGAATAATAGTCAGAATAAGAGCTTTATAAGTAATCTTCATACATTTTATTGATATTACATATGTAAATATTCGAGGGTACCTCAGAAAGGTCATGGGAAATGGAATTATAAGTAAGCTTATTTTGGGTGCAGTGTTTGAAATCCATGCATAGTGTTCTCATATGCATTTTCCAGAAATTTCTTAAGACCCCTCATACATATTTACACTCTAAATGTGTTCATTAGTGTTCTTGAAATGAAACACAGTTATGCAGAATCATGCGGCTTGGATTGTAAAGTTATTAATAACTAGTGGTAGAAGTAATGTTACTAAGTGCTGAGCATAGTTCCAAGTGCTCTGTTGGTATTAACTTCTTCCATTCTCATAATGAGTAAATGATACAGATTGTTATCCTCATTTTACATTTGAGTAACTGAAGCAGTGAGTGATTTAATTGGCTTAATGTCACACAGCTAGAGATTGATGGAGCCAAGCTGTTACTCTTACTTCAGGGCGACTTATGTTCTGCACCCCAACACACTTCATTGCCCGGGTCTCCCCTCAAAATGATACCCCCAGTTTCCTTTAATGTAGCCATAGCCATGGGCTTTATTTTTCTTTCTTCCATTAGTCTGAAGTTTCTTATGTTTTTTGAAGATCATTTTGCCAGAAACACTGAAAGAAAAACTTATTTGTAGGTTCTTTGTTTCATTGTTCCAAAGCTGGGGAGAGTTGTTCCTTCGAACAATTCTGTTAATGAATTTACAGTATATTCACTACCTGGATTAAACTTTCTGCCAAAACTCATGATAAAATTTGTATTCATCCAACAGGAATTTGGAAAAACTCTTAAATTAAAGGAATCCATGACACTGCCAGGTTCTGGTTGCATAACCTGTGTTGCTTCCACTTTAGTGAATCCTTCCTTGTAGAAATCATTGGAATGGCAGTTGGAGAGCAGTCGGACCTGCTCCCTGGCTTCCCCTTCCATCATCTCTCTCCAGGAAGTGGCTGCAAGGATGACTTTCCTTTCTCACCTCTCTAATGCCGCCCTTCCGCCTCCTTGAATCCCTTCATTGCTTGTCCTTTTTGATATGACCTTCTTGTACCTTGAAACACCTCCCCCGGTTCAAAAACCTCCATTAACTCTATATCCCTTTGCTCTATCCAGGCTACCAGTCTGATTCTCTCATTTGCTTCATTGTTAGGTCTTCTCTTTCACTGTCAGGCTGCTTGAACAGCACATCTCTTAGCAAGTGTTAAACTCTTCATTTCATTCAAAAACAAAAACCAGAGATGCGTTTTAAGGAGTGTTCTTGTGTCACTGTGATGAAGTAGCATGAATAGGATCCTAATTAATTTTAGCTCTGAATGCAGCAGCCTTCTCAGTAGTGTTCAAATTGATCCCACATGTTCTATCCCACTTATCACAACAATTTGACCTTGGAAATACTGCGGAGAACAAAAATATTTTAAACAAGTGTTTGAGTGGCGTTGTAATTACCATCTTGTACAGAGCAAATGCCAATGGTAACAAGATAGCAAACATTAGTGCTGCAGGAGGTAGAAAAACATGGTAAGGAGAGTCATCTTGAATCATTGAAAGGCCACAGGAGTAGCTGTCACACCAAAGCTTCTGTAGAAATGAGTATTCTTATACTGTGGATGGGAGTTGGCACTGTCAGAGTGTATCGCCTTCTAAATGGGTCGTATGTTAACCCAAATGAACCAACATTGCTTACAAAACCTTGCCTTATTTTTTCTATTTTTAATTTGTTTTTTTAATTTGAGAAGCAGAGGGACATAGAGATGGATAGTAAGAGAGAGAGAGACAGAGAGAGAGAGAGAGAGAGAGAGAGAGAAATCCTACCTGTTGTTTAATTTCCCCAAATGCCTGCATTGGCCAGGGCTGGGCCAGGGCTGGGCCAGGGCCAAAGCCAGGAGCCAAGAACTCAATCCAGGTCTTCCACATGGGTGGTTGGAACCCACTCTCTCAAACCACCTCACTGTAGAGTATGAATTAGCATGAAGCTGGCATCAGGAGCCAGAGCTGGGAATTGGACCCAAGTGGGATGGGTACTTCCCTAACTAGTTTGTTGTTTGCTAGGCCAAATGCCCAAACCTGCATTATTCTTAAAGCATCAAATTGTTAAGAGTACAAATAATAAATGTTATTATTTGTATTGATTGCATGTGTCCTTATGTATTTAGTTGGTTTTAATACTTTGACATTCAACTGACGTTCATTAATGATAGGGATACAAGAGAGATATTACCATTATTTCATTTAAAGTAAATGTTAAAAAATATATTTATAAACTGGAAATATCTAACATAGTCCTTAAGTGATTTGTATGCTCATCAGTACGATCATAGTCTTGCCTCTTGCCCATATAGTTTCAACGATAGATATATCTGGCCCGCTTCCCACATCATTACAGTCTCTGAAGGGGCCAATTTTTAAAGTCATATATTAAAAGTATCATTTGCTGATTGCAGACATGATAGAAATTTTAGAAGGTGCAATTATGTCATTAACAAATTATCCAGTTACTAAGTTGACTCATTGAGATTAATAAGGAAAACTCAATGCTATTTTTAGAGAAAGAAGCTTGTATTATATGAAGAATATTTTCATAATTTAAGTGAGTCTTATAAATATAACCTTTGCAACTATCATCCTTTAGGTACTGAATACAATTTGTATTTCTAATCATTTAACATAAATGAAAGGAAAATGAGAAGCTATGGAATTGATGTTTATGATGACCAAAATAATCCCAACACCAGAGTGGGTTATATTTAAGAAAGTCAGGATGGGCATTTGCTGTAGCAGTTAAGATGCCAAACAGTACACCAGAAACCCATACTGAAGTAATTGGGATTAAGTCTTTCTCCATTCCTGATCCCAGATCCCTAATAATGTGCACCCTAGGAGGAAGCCTATGATGGGTCAAGTAGTTGAGTCTCTGTCACCTTGTGGGCAACCTGGACTGAGTCACTGGCTGTTGTGGACATGTAGGGAGTGAATCAGCAGATGATTATATATATATATATATATATATATATATATATATAATATATATATATTTTATCTCTCTCTCTCCTTCCTCCTCTTTCAAGTCAAATTTTAAAAGAAAAATCAGCAAAATTTTTAAAACAGAAATTCCACATTGCGTGGTATTGTAAACCTTCAGGTCATTAGCACTGTTAGTGAAAAGAAATGTAATTGTGGTGCTAATATTGACAGTGGTACCATTCAGACCGATATACTTTACCCAGCTTCCTTGGTAGCCTCTATCCCCTGCCATCTGGAGTCTTAGCAAGGGATGATTTGTGCTATATTAAACTTCCCTGATCCTTCAGATTTGGAAACTTTTCTATTTTATTTTGTTCTGATGTAAACACAAATAATGATTATTAACTCAAAGGGAATTTGGCTCAAACTATAGAGTCTCAGACTTGCTTTTACCTTGTTGGAAAATACAGGTAGGTTTCTGCATGTCCTAAAGTAGAAACTGTGAATGAGAAGATAAAGCACATGATAAAAGGGACTCATATACTAGCCTCTTTTAAAACACAGAAGAGCATTTTCAAGTAAAGAACAAACTTTTCTCCCCAACTTCCTTCTGATTTAGGAATTCATCCTAGTTTCCATTGTGTTGGCTGATGACTTCAAATTGAAATGTTACTGAATTATTATAAAATATTTTAAAACATGCAAAAATTGCTTCAAATACTTAATGTGCTAGTATCTTCTAATCATAGATAAAGGGAAATACACATATGTGCATATGTACATTTACATACTGCTGTGTTACATTGTATTTGCTATGTGCACAGTGATGTGAACTCAGAGCCAAATTGTATGAAGAAGCATGAGATATGTGTGGTGGCAAGCACTGAGCACGTGGTCAAAAAAAGTGAGTTCTCATCTGTTTTTAAGATTTATTTTATTTACTTGAAAGTTACAGAGAGAAGTAGAGACAGAGAGAGGTCTTTCATCTACTGGTTCACTCCCCAAATGACCACAACGACCAGAGCTGAGCTGATCCAAAGCCAGGAGCCAGGAGCTTTTTCCAAGTCTCCCACGTGGGTACAGGGGCCCATGCACTTGGGCCATCTTCTACTGCTTTCCCAGGCCATAGCAGAGAGCTGGATCAGAAGAGGAGCAGCTGGGACTAGAACTGGCGCCCATATGGAATGCTGGCGCCCCAGGCCAGAGCTTTAACCAGCTGTGTCACAGCACCAGCCCCAGTGAGTTCTCATCTTGATATCACTTCTCAGTCCTGGTTCTTAGAACAATTTGTTGAACCATATTCATAAAAGGGGGTAACCAAACAATCTTGTATCTGAAAAGATTTAGCCAAGGGGACGGAATGGTGGCACAGTTGGTTAAGTTGCCATCTGTGACACCAGCATCCAATAGGAGCGCCAGTTCAAATCTCAGCTGCTCCACTTTCAATTTAGCTCCCTGCTTTGTGCCTGAGAAAGCAGTGGATGATGGTTCAAGTGCTAGGGCCCCTGCCACCCATGTAGGAAACCCTACAGGTGGAATTTCAGGCTCCTGGCTCTAGGATGGCCAAGCCTTGGATGTTTTGGCCATTTGGGGAGTGAGCCAGCAGATGGAAGATCCCTCTGTTCTCTCTCTCTCTCTCTCTCTCTCTCTCTCTCTCTCTCTCTCTCTGTGTGTGTGTAACTCTGCCTTTTAAATAAATATAATAAGCTTTTTAAACAAAAAAAGAAAAAATTAAAAAAGAGATTTCTCCAATAGTAAACACAATAATGACTGAGACAGCACTTTGTTAACCTCATAGCATTATAGCACTACACAGTATTGTTGCTAGTTTTGTTATGTTAGTCAGCTAGAAACATTTGTAGGTGAAGCATTAATACAAAATTACTAGCAAATCAAGTTTAGGCTGATATATTTGGTTGTGAAATTATTTTTGCTTAGCATTCATATGGAGATATTGACTTTTTTAGGACTCATGATTATTTTTTATTAAAATAGACCAACATCCAGAAAATACCCTAAAAGTTATTTTAAAACTTCAAACTAAGAAGGTTTAAGGAAAGCTGTAATCACATTGAATAATTAAAGTGATAATAATATTGATCCTCACTTCTTCTAATAATAACGTCATCAAACATTTTGTAAAAATTAATTAAGTCTCACACTTTCCTTATTTGAAAATGAATTAATAATTCATGGAATAATGAGACCTGCACAATCAACACCATTAACTGGTTCTTAGGATGAGCTTAATCCCTTAGTCTTTTAATTTAATCACTACAAAATTCTTTCATCTTTTATTGACTTGTATTTCAACTGTCCTCATTTTAATTTCTAATAAATACATCTTGATTATTATTTAACAACTTATATAAACTTTTAAAATAATCCTACTTCTGTGAATCTATGAAATTAAAAAGGGAAAGGTTTAGATATAGTGTCTTTCATCCACAAGAAATCACATAAATAAGGATAATTTAATTGGTTCATCTTGAAGTGGACAGAATTATTTCTAAAAACTTATGAGAAAGATAAGAAATACATTTCAGATGACATAAATTCACAATATACAATCTTACAGTGCTTTCATTAAAACTTTGTGGTCCCACTTCTCACTATGTAAAACTCTGAGCTGGTTTCAGCCTTCTCCTTTGAAAGAGGAGAAATGGATCTAGAGTGGAAACCTTTTCCAAGATGGAATGGTAGGATGTGCTGTTACTTTCCCAGAAAGCTAGCAGGTTACTTTGGAGTTAGATAACTGTAAAAATGAAGGATGAAAATATGGTGAATGTATTACTTCTTTGTAGGTTTCTACATTTCTGTACAAAGAAGAGACCCTTGTAAGGTTAATTCACAATGATAACGTGTCATAAATAACCATGTCTTCAAGTCCCTGGAGTACTTCTGAAGCCTCAAAAATGATAATACTCAAATTACCAAGCTTCTTCTGTTTTTCTTAGGGTTTTTTATTCTTTAAATTTGTTATTAACGTGAAGAGAACAGATATCATGAAGTTCATAGATACAATTCTAAGAATATATTGATAATTTCCCTCCTTCCTCCTTCCTTCCTTTCTCTTTTTCTTTTAAGCAATTTTTTTCTTAATGGGAAAATCAAGAGGCCACCAGGACAGTCTATTACCCTAACATGCTTCTTTGATGAAGCTCAAAGCATACCAGTGGCACCCTGACCAATGCTGGTGCCCACTGAAACAGCAGAGCAAAGTCCCACTCAGTGCCTACCTGTTCCAGGCACCACACTCAGCATTCAGGAGGTATATCATTGCCTTAAATTGCCATAAAAATGCTATAAAGCAAGTGTCAGTCTCTCCATTACACGGATAAGGATGCTGAGGTTCAGGGTGGCTCAGAAACTTGTTGACAGTTGCATGGCTAGGCGGTGGCAGAATTGTTTTAAAAACGAAGTGGTTCCAAAAGGCAAATCAGGGGGAAGGTTTCTTTGAAGAACTCTTTGTTCCGTTATTCTCTATCATAATGTAAGCATCCTACCATCATGACCTCACTGTGAGGGAAAAGCAACAGTTAATTACTCAATAATATTCCTTAGGTGTGTTTTATTGTACCTTTCTTCTGTGCATAGGGTAAAGTGATAAATCCAGAGGGTGAGTATTGACTATATCAGGCAGTCCTGTGAGACCCCACTTGGAGAGGGGACCTGAAAACATGGAGGCAGTGTATGACTGTGAGAGGCAGAGAAGGATGAGTGTGCTCTCAGATGAGCTCCACCTACTCACAGGGAACCGTGACTGTGGGCCAATTCCCCTCTTCCTTTCTGGGCCCAGTTTTGTTACATGAATATACACACACATCCTTCTGCTCAGAGTCCATGGTCAAAAGCAAGTCACATGAACCTACCTGATTCCAAAAGGGTTGGGGAAGAGCACTCTTCCATGAGCCCAGTATTGTTGAATACCTATTGAAACTACCAAAGTTACAAATATGGGAAGATAGAATGAAGCCGGTCTCTTCTCCTAAACACAAAGCATACTCTAATTTAAAACATAAACATGAAAGATAAGATTTTAATGATTTTAGAAACTATAGCAGAATACCTTTTATCATTAGGATAAGAGAGGATTTCCTTAAAAAGAGAAAAGTAAAATGGCCCCATAACTAATAATATGTGCAAATATTATTATATTAGGATAAAATAGCTTTTTTTGCAAGATAAAATGTTTTTACTTTTTTTTTAAATTTTATTTAAGTTATACAAGTTTAATGTATTTCATATACGTAGATTAGGAACATGGTGATACTTCCTACCCTGTCCCCCTTCCTTCCTATGTTCCAACCCTTCTTCCTCCTCCCCCTCCCATTCCCACTATTAATTTTTACAAAGATCCACTTTCAGGTTACTTAATGATCATAAGGTTAACCCTACACTAAGTAAAAGAGCTCAACAAATAGTATGAAGAAAAAACACTGTTCCTCAATAGAAGAGACAAGGGCTACAAACTTCATCATATATAAAATCATCAAATCTTAGAATATTCATTTCACTTAAATACATTGTATTTTAGGTACTCTATTAGTTACCCCAGATCAGGGAAAACATATGGCAAAAATGTTTTTAAAAAAAGTAAAAATTGTAAGCCGTACCCCGGGACAAAAGAAACCCATTTAGCCAGTAACCATTTAGTTTCCAGGGCTTATAAACACTTCCAAAAATCAACAAGAAAAAGGTAACTAACTGAATACACAACTAGGCAATAAATATGAACAGATCACCCATGAATGAGAAATGAGGAGAAGCCATAATGACATGTAGAATGTTCAGCCTCATCTATAATCAGGAAAAGTAAAATGCAAGTGATGTGCCATTACACAGTCATCTGGAGGCAAAAGTTCAGAAGTTTGATAAGACAAATATAGTGAAGACATGAATGAATGGATCACTTAGAATCATGATGGGTGTGTAAATTGAGCCTATTCACTTTGCAACTTAGATTTCTGTAGTAAATCTGAACATATACCTAACCTACAACTCTAATACATTCCTCTTCCTTTCATTCTCTTCTCAGCACGTACACAAGTAACAGTGGTTAATATTGTTCATCATAGCACTGTTTGTCACAATAAAAACTTGAAAACATTTACAGAAGAAAGGATGCAACCATCAAAATGTATTCCCTGTAGATAAGTCTCACTCTAGCTGCCCCTCTCTGTGGTTAACTGCTTTGTCCTCGCCACCTAGAATGCTGCCTGGGTTGTAGTGAGTGCTTAATAATACATTAAATACCTGAAGAAATGAATGATGAATTATTAGATTGCTATTAAGAACCTAAAAGTAAATGAATCAAATGACATGTATCCACACCGACATTCCTGGAAACAATGAGTGAGCCAAAAAAAGCTGCAGGATAGAGAAGTATAAAATCATTTACATGAACTACAAGTCACATAAAATTCTGCCTATTGCTTATAAAGAATAATAAAAGTATATACAAATATGAAAACATGACAAGGACAGATAAATTCAGGAAAACAGTGACCCCTGGATCGAGGAAAGGGCTTATGAGGTCAGATAAGAGAAAGGCGAGTATAATTGCATTTGTATGTTTTTATTTGGTTAAATGCCAATGGTATAAAATATTAGTATTTTCTTTTTTTCTTTTCTTTTTTGACAGGCAGAGTGGGCAGTGAGAGAGAGAGACAGAGAGAAAGGTCTTCCTTTGCCATTGGTTCACCCTCCAATGGCCGCCACGGCCAGCGTTCTGCGGCCGGCGTGCTGCGGCCAGCGCGGCCGGCGCACTGAGCTGATCCGGAAGGCAGGAGCCAGGGACTTATCCTGGTCTCCCATGGGGTGCAGGGCCCAAGCACTTGGGCCATCCTCCACTGCACTCCCGGGCCACAGCAGAGAGCTGGCCTGGAAGAGGGGCAACCGGGACAGAATTTGGCGCCCTAACCGAGACTAGAACCTGGTGTGCCGGCGCCACAAGGTGGAGGATTAGCCTATTGAGCCGGGGCGCTGGTCATTAGTATTTTTAAAGCCTGAATATTTCCATGTATCTTGAGTGTTAAAACATCAGTTTCTCTACCTCTCTTGGGGTTAAACTGTTCATGATAAAATTATTCAATAAGCCTATTCAACATAACAATATTAAAAATCATGGAGCAACTCAGCAGGCAAATTTGTTTCTTAATAAAGTATGATACTACATTGTACTTTGATTTTCAGTAACTTAGTGACTTATTTTAATAATTTACTAATTCTAACTATTCTATTCAAATCCCACCAGTTTAAAGCATTGGTATAATTTTGTGGTTGAGGAGCACTGAACTGTGCTGAAGAAGTTCATTTCTGTCCTCTACAGTCTCATACTGGCTTTTACATCAGACAGTAATTAATTAATAAGTACTCATGTACAAATGACAATGTACTGGCTACAGTACAAAAGTCTCCTATCCCTATCCCTGCCTTTTAGAAGCTTCCTGTTTAACTGTAGAAAAGACTTTGTAATACACAAAAGGAAACAGCTATATTAATGGCATTATTTCTTATAGCTTCTGTGGCTTTATATGTACTCTTTGTTCTGCTGCACTGATAGCTCAATTCTTCTGGGCCAAGATGGAATCTTCTTCAATATTTTCTGCACTCCCAAGCATACTGCTCATACTTCATAAATAATTTAAAAATCACAATATTTAACCTTTCATTATAGTTGCTCTTAGCTATTATAGTCATGTCTTTATGACTTGCCTCTAATTCATCTTAATGTCTTTAATGACCATTTTAATTAAACAAAACAATTCTGCATGGCTGTAGTTATGGATTATGCTGAGAGGAATATACATGTATAACAAAATTACATATATTTGTGACTTTAAGACAATCAAGGCTGTTTAATCCTTATCAGTGACATCAGCACAGACCCAATTAGCACAGTTTGCAGCCACTTCATAATTCAAAAGAATGTGATCATTCAGCTGGAAGCACATTTGACAGAAACTCCATAGTCATGAAAGTAAAAGCTTGCAAGATCACCCACTAGGATGGAGAAGCTGTCATTCTTTCATCAGTGCTGTTGAATACTAATGTCAAGGTCAGAACGGTGTAATTTTAGGCTGCCAAAATATTGCTGGAGTTGATAATACCAGAAGATGTTTAAGAAAGTAAAGAAATACAAGTTTGGAAAACTTTCCCAAGATAGTTTGCTATCGCTCGTTACTACCTGGAGGCAACTTTCCATTTTATCCCTGTTTTACGACAAAGCCTTCTGTTAGTTCTCCTGGATAATGATTTCAATATTCTTCCTTTCTTTTGTCCCTTATATAATTAAATTTATATCTTGGCTAAGAATTGTAACTATTGTAAAACTCTACTCCTTTGAGATTCTAATTTTAAAAGAAAGCCTGCTTTTGTTAAGCTTAACATTCACTCCCTACTTTCTGCCACAAGTAAAGTGAAAGTATAAGATAAATTTAATACAAGTGCAATTTTCTAAAAAATGTCATTTCAAACACGTTTCTCTCCTCCTAGAATGTACACAATAAGAATACAATACATTGAGAAAAAAAGTTCTAGTTACATTGGATTTCCAAGACTGTAGTCCATTCTAATTAAAAAACAGTAAAATTGTCAACATTGTTTCTCAATACTATTTATCTGTGAAACACTTGCATTGTTTCTGTTGTTTTCCTGTGCTTTGGTATGCATTGTGCATGTTGTTTGATGCTTAGAATCATTCTGTGGAGCATTTGTTGCCATTGTTTTAGACACCTGAGGTTTTAAATCGCTGGTGACTTTCTAAAAATTGACTGGACGTAGGAGGAGATCTTGGCCCTGGAAACCAGCTTCCGGGATATTTGTCAATATCCTTATATCGATAATGCATTGGCCATTTGTTGCAGTCCTTTTTAACATGACACCCAAAATTTGTCTCCAGATTTCCTGCTCCTCTTTCTTTAAAATTTTAATGACAAAATAATAGGCAGAATGCACTGCACATTGATTTTTGTATTTATTGAAATTTTTCCAGACTCCATTCACTCAAAGAAAAAAAAAAACTCACGGTTGTCCTGATCTGATTGATTTTATAAACATAAATATGTCAATGAGCTCTGCCAAACAATAGCTCTGTAGGATTGCTTTCCATATTCCAGACACACTTTGAAAGATGTCTAAAATGACATGTTTGCAGTAAAATATCCATGGCCCGGTGAACCTTCCTAGTCTTATCTTGCGCCTCAGTAACTCTACAGAGAAAGTAAAATCTTTTCTTCTGCATCAGACATGTTTTTAAAATATTTAAATGTTGCTTTCAAACATTCCATACCCTTCATATACATACTGTGTACTTTTAACAAATTTCTCATTTAAATTTACTCCTATGGGTAGCTGCCCAGAGCCTAGAGGCAGAATGCCATCGCCTTAGTGAGTGTCTCTTGGTGGATATTTTCACTGAATCGATTTTATTTACATTAGAACATGCCTATGTCTAGCTTTAAAAGCAATTCATCAGCTTCCCATTGTACATTAAATCTTCTAAGATGATTATGTACTGGCACCAAAAGCCTGCTCAAAGTTAAGCATTCTTTAATGATTGGCATATAAAATACAAATTGATGCCCTAATTCAGTGACCGACAACTTGGCATCAGAAATCACAGACTACAGGCTGCAATGACCCAGGCTAGGCCCTGCCTTACCCAACGCCAAAGTGTCAAGGACACATAGAGCTCAAATTCTAACAGTTGGTGTTTGAAAAATACAGGGTATCATCAGAGAGGTAGGGAGAAAGGAGGTTGAAAGTTCAGCCCTACTCAGGAACTGAAATATGAGTAGAAACACTGTATTTTTCTATTATATCTCTTGTCTTAGTCTAATAGCTATTTTCTGATTGTCTCTCCATATAAAGTACTTGTATTAAATCTGAATAGTGTTAATCAGATAACCTAACAAATAGTTTTCTAAAGCCCGTCAGGCTCTGTGAACAACCCTAAGGATTCATCAATAAATAAAATAAGTCTGTGTTCTCAAGAAGTTCAAAGTTCAGGGGAAAGCAGTTAAATTAACCCCTCAAGGACAGTATATTTGTATTCCATGACTCTCTTCAAATTCTACTGACCAAAAGGCCAGCGTTGTATCTTAGTTAGGCTAAGCCTACACCTGTAGTGCTGGCATCCCATATGGGTGCTGGTTCATGTCCTGGCTGCTCCTCTTCCAGTCCAGCTCTCTGCTCTGGCCTGGGAAAACAGTGGAAGATGGCCCAAGTGCTTGGGATCCCGTTCCCACTTGGGAAACCTGGCTGTTGCGGCCATTTGGGGAGTGAACCAGAAGAAGGAAGATCTTTCTCTCTGTCTCTCCTTCTCTCTATCTGTAACTTCACCTCTCAAATAAATACATAAAATCCAAAAAGGAAAAAAACTCCACTGAGCAGGCCTTGTTTTCTGTGGAGGAAATTAAAGGCATCTAAAATATTAAGATAGGTACTAAAATAACAAAAGGAGAGTGTGACTATGTCACACTAATGAGTAAATGTGGTAGTCACCCTCTATTAGGCCTATACCATTGAACTGGTTGCCAAAGTTATACAAACCCGGTAGGATGGTTCTTGTGCAACAAGTAGTCGAAAGGTATGTGGCTTTCCTGGGAATGCCATGCCCTGCTAGGAAAAATATTTTATACATTGAAATGTCCATTCCCTACCTGTTTTTTCTCTCTAACATTGCATCTTGTGAAACCAGCTCTGCTCTTTGATTTCAAGGAAGGCCCGAAGTTGAGCCTATGTCAGCAAGTGTAGAGCAATGGCAACACAGATCTGCCAGACATGTGGACCTGGGGATTTGAACACAGGGCTTCAAAGTTTGATAACTCATTTGAGGATCTCATGAATTTGATGGAATTCTGTAACCTTGGCAAGCCTCCATTTCCTCCATTTTAGCTTGGGAAAATAAGTACACCTTCCTTAAAAGTTACATGGAAATTAAGAGAAGTGAAACCAGGGTCCTCCCACCTGGTGATCGGTTCTCCCTTTCTTCCTTCCTCCTTTCCTTCCTTCTTTTATTTCTGCTCCTTAGCCACCTCCTTTGCAAGCCACAGCCCAGTAAGAACCATATCTACAGAGATGTGAAAGAAAATACAAGCAACTGTGGTCTCTCAATATGTCTCAATAAGTGAAAATATCTGTGATTACAACAAAGGCAGAAGCTTGGTGGAAAGATTAAGGGAGAAGATGCAAATAAAGCACTTAGCACATAGTAAGTGCTCAATAAATATCAGCAGCTGATAGCTGTAATACAGTCTAGTTTTACAACAGATGTGGAATGGAATTGCTAATTGTGTTAGGGTTGAATGAAATAGTGCAAGCAGAGCACTTAGCATATACTAAGTGCTCAGTAACTGTGAACTGCTATTAGCTGGGTTTTTACTACATGAGTCAGAGCGGAACTGACAAAATTATCCTAGGATGCAGCTTCTGCTGTTATCCTGCACCCTGCAGACAGTCTTTGACGGGAGCAGAGGACACCACTTGATCTTGCAGCTGCCAGAGAGCAGGTGACTGGACAATCATTGCACTGGCAGAGAACTAGAACCCAATGCTGGAAAGAGAAAGAGGATGAACACTCCCTTCTCTTGAGCTCAACAGGGCAGTTTCTCATTCACCAGAACCAAAAGGGGAAAACAAGACAGAAAACAGTCCTTACATTTCCACACTAGATCTAAATCTTAATGAGCATAATTTCACCCTGAATGCTTCTCTAATCCCCTCATTTGGCCAGATTCACAGGATTGCCTGCATGAACATTAAAATATTAAACTTACTATTTTAAAACTCTGTAAATCTTTTCAGAACGCTTTTGCATAAATCATCTTAGTTCCACAATAAATACCATAAGTAAACATTTACCTGCTACATTGCATTCAAATCATTATCATTTTAAAAAAGTTTTATAAAGATTGCAAGGAAAATATCAAATATAATGGGGTGCCAATGGTCTCATTTTAAATGTTAGTTTCCGTGGTTGTGATTTAAACTATTAACCTTGAATTTGAAAAGCCAAGGTTCATATCAAGTTTTCAGGAAACACGTAACATTTGTTGCTGTGAATCACAATAAACTAAACATCACTTTGAGTTTTGGCTTTCCTCTTCAACTTAAAACCCTAAGCACACATTCAGGGTTGCTTATGTATGTTAAAATATTCCATAGAAAAGTTGCAGAAAGCTGATGGGTGAGCCTACATGTCCCGGTTATCTTCTCAACAAAGAAATTCAGTTGAACAGCTCAGCATAAAAGCAAGGCTTTCCAAAGCAACAACAAAAAAAGTCTGCTAAGTCCTAAAATAAGTCTCTAATACTATATAATTTGATTTGGGATCCAAATAAATTAAGAACAAGGCCCTCTTTCATTAAAGCGGTGACCCATTTTACGGTGCTGGGTTGTGGCTTATTCACCTCTTTATTGGAATGTGACTTATGCTAACTAATGGAGTCCAGGCTCCGCCATTTCTAATGGGGGCACAGTTGTGGCAGTTGGAAGACTGAGCTGGTTTTTTCCATTCAAGCCTGATGTTTTCTTCTTGAATCGTAAAACTTGAGAAATACATGTTGACGTTCTGTATTCGCACTGTGGGCATTGACAGGGCATCACCGTAATTGTCAGTGACAGACATTCTTTTACAAAGAGACGTTCTCACCTAATTTGTGTGAAGCAGTCCCCAAAGAATGTCATGGTAACAGCCAGCACATGTGCAATATTGCTTTCAAATAACACACATGTGCCAAATGCCAAAATGCGAATTTGTGGAAATGACATCTACAATTGACAAAAATACACTTCCTAAAAACCATGGAGGAATCTGCCTTTCTGGGAGTTGTTTTGGTCAGTGCCCTTTTAATCTAAAATGACTATTTTATCACTCTTCGTGTGAGCTGCCCTGTGCATCTTAGCAATGAGGCATGAGTAGAGCTGGGTCATGCAAGGGACATCCCCCAGAGCGGCATGTGTAGAGCCACAGCTGCTGTAACCACACTCAGGATTGACATGGAAACTCTTGGTGTCTCGGAACTGCCCACATCTAATGTGATTTACTCATTTGATGTTATTAAGTCAGGTTTAGCAAAATCATCTACAGAGAAGAATTCTTGGAGGCATATTAGCAATAGTTCACCCTATATGGTACTTGTCATGTACTAAGTAATGTGCATATATTAATTCATTTACTCCTCCCAGTGGCTGTGTGAAGTATGTATAGTTGTTACTCCTATTTTAGAGTTAAGGATTTTGAGGCATTATGTTTAAGGAAGGTGGGAGCTGGTGTCTGCACACAAATTGGCTAGGTACAGAGTCTGTGTTCTGAACAGTATATTATATAACAAAGGAATGTTTGTTTAATTGAATATTATGAAGTTAAATCACTTGACAAACAGTATTCAGGCAATGCGTCCTATTTTATTACTGCTGCTACTGTCATCATTGTCACTCTGAACTCTGCACTCAGCACTCTCATAGACAGCATTTATCTGGATAAATCGATCAGTCTACATAGCAGCTTTGGTAACCAGAGCGCCCCACCGGAAATCATTCTCCTCCTCCATTGTAAGGCTCTGGAGATAAATTGCATGGATAATTTCTTTAGTAACCAACTTATCTTTACCCCTGCATATTATTACTTGGAAAAAAATATTTGCAATTGTGTAATGTATTAATGATACTGGGAGTTGTTTATTTTTTTCAGCTTCGACTCAAAAATATTGCTTCCCTTTCCCCACTCTGCTTAATTCTTCTTGACAGCTTTACTGAAAATGTAAAACTTACAAGCGCGCCCTTTCCCGACTTTGCCCCTCAGGGAGTAGAAGGTGGTGAGACACTCAGTGAAACTCCCCTTGACCTGTATCTGCATCTGTGCACGCGATGAAAATTCATGAGCTGCCTCTTTCTTTGAAAGTGAGCAGGATCTTCCAATTTCTGTTTGTGAGTAACGGCGAGAAGAAGCCTTCCCCTGGGTGTAGGGGGAGAGGACACAAGTCACCGGCATAATGCGGCGTCGGAAGGGTGCTCTGCTCACAGGAGGAGGCAGCCCCAAGCCTGCAACCATCCTGTTCAGGCCTGTTCTGGGTGCTGATCACAGTGTCAACTCAATATGAGCTCCAGGAAGGACATCATGTTCTGTGAAACAAGTCAGGCACTGAAAGACAAGTACATGTTCTCTCTCATGTGTGCAAGCCAAGGAGAAAGTCGATCTGAATGCAGAATAGAGGTTACTAAACGCTGGGAGAGGGGTAGAGGAAGCATGGATAATGGATACCATAACATAAGTTAGATAAAAGGACAAGTTGTAGTGCTCTACAGCAAGTTTTTTTTAAAAAAATGCATGTGGATAGCAATGCTGACTACCCACATTTAATCATCACACATTGGCTGCTTATATTCCACTCACACACCATACACTGTAAATATTTATTTAAACAATTAAAATAGTTTTCAGAAAGACAAAGACACTTATCTCCAAGAGACGACCATAAATGTTTATTAGCTCTACCTTATTCAGTAATAATAGTACCTGAAACATTTTTTTAATCCAACACTTAATGAAACAATGTTTAAATTAAGACAATCTGAGACCAGAGTTTGGAATGAATCGATTATTGTAACCCTGACATAAATATATTCAGTAAATATAATAACAATGGTTGGAAATAATGGCAGATTTACTCTAACATTACTGAAAAATTCTTCTTCAAAAAGATATGTTGATGAAATCTCAAGGGCTAAATTATCTTTTTTAAAAAAATTGCTTGGGATGAAATTCACATAACAAAATTAAGTATTTTAAAGTGAATAATTGAGTGGCAATTAGTACATTTAGAGTGTTATGCAACCACCACATCTACCTACATCTAAAATATTTCCATTCTGCTAAAGTAAAATCCTTGCCAGTTTAGCAGAGTGTCCCCATTCTTCCCAAGCCTTAGGAAATGATCAATTGGCATGGTATCCCTGTGGGTTGATCTATTCTGGATCTTTCATAGAAATGGAATCATACAATATGGGATCTTTTCTGTCTGGTTTATTTCACTTCATATAATGTTTTAAAGGTTCATCCATGTTGTAGCATGTATCAATATTTTTCTATGGCTAAGTACTATTCTGTTGTAATTGTATGTGGTATGTACATATACCACATGCAAATATTACAGTTTTATTCTCTATTCTTTTACTGAAGGATGTTCAAGTGGGCTGCATTTTGGCTGCTCTGTGACTTATGCAACTCTGAAAATTCAGGCACATGGATTTGAGTATCTGCTTTCAATTTGGGAGGTGTATAACTAAGAGTAGAATTTTAATCATTAGACAATATTTTTATTTAATTATTCATGTTCATGTTCTGTATTATTGCCAAATCAACTACCACAATCCTTCACCACATGTGTGAGTAGCTTTCTCGTCATTACTTCCCTTCCTTTCATCTTTGCAAGCTCAGCTTAGGCATCATTTTGCAGGACTCAGAACGTTCTGGGTGTGCTCTGTACCATCACACTATTTTATGATGATAATCGCCAGACTAGACACAGGGCAAATCCCACATGAAATACTGCAATGGAACATATAATACAGGGCTGGCGTGTGGCCTATCATTAAGGCAACATATCCCACATCAAAATATCTGTGTTCAGTTCTTGTCTTCAGCTCTTGACTCCAACTTCCTGCTAACATAGACTCTAGGAAGGAGTGATGATGGCCCAAGTAATGGGATTCCTGCTACTCATGTAGGAGACCTGTGCTGAGTTCCTAGCTGCAGGCTTTGGCCCGGTCCAATCTTGGCCACTGTGGAAATCTGGGAGTAAACCAGCAGATGGGACCTCTATTTTTTCTCTCTCTGTCTCTGCCTCTCAGGTTAATAATTTAAATAAAAATTCTCACTTTTTAAAGATATATATATACATGCACACACACATATTCATATGGTAACTCAGTTACTCAACAAACATCACTGTGTTGCTTTGACCTGTGTTAAGCACTGGGAATACGAAGGTAAATGAAATAGACATAGTGTGCAGATTCATAGAGTTTTCAATCTTTAAAGCAAATAAGTGGAATGAGTTTCTGTTATCTAGGTCACGATTTCATTTCCAAAGCCATTCATTGTACTGCAGCATTTTCAAAATGTGAATTGTTTAGTCTCTTCTTGCTCAGTCTTCCTCCTTCCCTGATTAGTTCTACCTTTCTGTCCTGGCCATGTAATAACACGAGGAGTCCTGCATGGTCACAACTGTGCAGTGACACACTGGCAGACCAAATGAGAAAACCCCTTCAAATGCTGAATTTCAGTCATGCAGTACAATCTATGGACCTCATCCATATGACCATATGACCCCATATATTCACCTACATTTCAGTGTTAAAATAATAGAATCTTTGTTTGCATTTAAGGTACATGAAACTCAAAACAATAACAAATTTAACAATTCAAATAAATGCTTCAAAGGAGTATGATTTGTGATGTCAGCAAACATCAGACTTAGCTGGTTCATGATCCAGAGGGACATATTAGGTATAGACCAAGTGAATTCCAATATAGAATGATTTGAATGAAATAGAAGATTATGAATTTTCATGCAAAAACAAGAGCCAATAAGAATAGGATGCTTTCATTTCTGGACTCAAAGTGGCTGTTGCAACTCCATACAAATTATCTGCATCCCAACCAATTGATTGAATCCAGTGCAAGGCAAGCCCATTCTTTTCCTGGAGTACAACCTGTAAAAGCATACATCGCATCCATTTGTATTCTGTTAGTCATGATTTTGTCAAGTGGCCACATTTTCAAGGAGGTTTGAGAATGTAGACATGTAATCTAAACTATATAGCTCTAATATAAAAAAGAAAAGAATGTGCATGAAGAACAAGCTCTCCCAATACAGTGGATTCTCTGAAGTACAGAACGTTCAGTTTGATAAAAGTAGATTCCAAGCTAATAAAAAAGTAATCTTTCTGAGCTAGGGTCTAGAATGAATTTTTAGCTATTTTTTCAATAATCAAATCAATATGGTTTAGAGTAGCAGTCCAGAAATAAGAACCTTATAAAAATATATTTTAGTCAATAAAGCAATCTCTATTCATTGGCTTTAGTTTGACTTCAACGATGTGAAACATACTAGGAAAGCCTCAGTGAAATTCAACATTTCTTCAGTAATAAAACTTTCCTTATTTATGTTATAGATCACTCTACGTAGAAAGCACCAAATATATGTGTCTATTTTCCACTTTTGGATTACCTTCAACATTTGCAAACATAATGCAATATCAACATATTTTTGAGAGTTTGTAAATAAAGTATTTTTAAAAATTTGATTCAGCAAATAAATGTAATTTAGTATAGAAGCGCAAAATCTGTTTCTTTGAGGAATCTTCCATAAAGATACATTTTACACTTGAAGTTAAACTTTTCAATAATTTATTCCCTCTCCAGGCTGCCTGAAATTCTAAATTGCTCAAATTACTGCTTGGGTGCACGGATGACCTCGTACCAGGGCACACCTGATGGCAATTGTTTATATATAGAACACAATCTTGATCAATCTCTGACACTTACTACTGACTTCCTGCTGCTCAGAAATGTGTACTCTAATAGCATTTGTATGTTTTCTTTTCCCTCAAGGTTTCAGATTCTTTCTCTACAAGAACACTGGAAATTAGAATGAACACCACAGATACCATAAAAGAAGTAGCACAAGCAATTTGGTTGAATTTTAAGATACTTGATTTGCTAAGTAAAAACATCTTATCTCTCTATAAGGATACATCTATATAAATGCAGGAATATACAAAGATTTACTTATGTATCTATTTTTGCAGATTTCAAACTTTTAAGAATTCCAATCATTATTATCACTTAATAAGCAACATAGTTTCAAAATTTCAACCCAGAGTAATTTTCAAATACATTGAAATAATTTAAAACAAGTTTCTAAAATTACCAGAATTATTCACCCCAAAATACAACAATTTGGAGGATAACTCTCTATATGTTTATTATTCCCATAAAATAGCAACTCTAATATTAGTAATTTTTAAGGTGTTTGAATCATTACAGTAATCAGTGATTAAATGTATACTGAACTATTAATGAATTTTAAAAAGAAATAGATAATAAAGACTTTGATCTGTTTTAAACACAAATCTATTTAAACAACTTCTCAAAGAATTTGTTTAATTGGATTTGGGAATCATTTAGGTTTGTATCTTTTTTTCTTTTTTAATGTTTTCAAGGCTAGCCAGAATCTATTCTGTGCTGGAGGCAGAAGGAAGAAAAGCATTTTATGAACCTGGTAATTTCACTGCTATGATACCAGTAAGTTAAATGTAGATAGAGGACATAGATCAGTGTTAAAAAGCAATAAATACTTTTAAATCCTGGAAAAGAAGAATGCCAGCAAGATGATGAAGAGTCTGGTAGGAAATTCAACTTGGAGATGACATTATGAGTGTGCAAACATTCATACAAGGGGCAAGCATTTGGTGTAGCAGTTAAACCACAGCTAGAGTGGTCTGTATCCCACATTGTAGTGTATGGATTTGAGTCCTGGCTCTGCTCTCAATTCCACCTTCCTGCTCATGTGCACCATAGGACATAGCAGGTGATGACTCAAATACCTGGGTGCCTGCCACCAATGAGGGACATTTGGATTAGATGGCTTGTTCCTTGTTATCTGAGGGATGAACAAACAGATGAGAGATCTCTTTCCATCTGTCTCTCTGGGTGGGTGAATGTGTGTGTGTGCATGCCTCTCAATTATAAATAAATAAATAATGTTTTTTAAGATCATGGCAAATGGAAATAAAAAAATTAAGTTTGTATTTGTGCATAATATTTTGAAATCCACATAAATAGTCTTCAAAAAGTTTATGGAGATATGCATTAGGAAGCAACTCTGCATGCATGTCAAGTTTGTACACCAAAATATGCTTATCTTTTATTTCTGTGTTTCTATAAACTCGTTGAAGTACCATTGTCTATGGTCCATTCCTAAACGGCTGACTTCTAGTCACTCAGGTGACCTCAAATGTTTTTTCCTCAACAAACCTTTCCTAACCACATTTGTCTAAAGACATTTGATCTAAAGTAATTGCCTGCCGCCTACCTTCCCTGTATTATCTGAAATTATCCTGTCAGTATAGGTATTTGTTGTCTTTATCTACCCAAGAGAATATGCATTCTATTAGATCTGGCTTTAGTAAGATTGTCACAGCTTTGGCCAAATTTGCTTGGCTAATAGCTGGTAATCTGTAAATATTTGTTGAAAGGATAAGGGAAAGACTGAGTGCCGCTATTGGAAGTATTTGGTATTTCTAAAAATATTTTTTAAATACTTAAAATATTTTAATAATTGTATACAAATTCTATCATATCTTCTAAATCTGCTGCTGTCACTGGCTCCAATGGTCTACCTTCTCTTGATTGAACATAATAGACTCCTGACCCAGCACCCACTGAAATATTAACTCCCATAAATATTGCCCAACCCTCAAGTTTTCAAGAGGCAAGTTGATTTTTGTTTTGCAATGCAAGTGCTTGCATAGGAAACTCTGACTTAAATCCCTTTACATTTTGTCAATCCTGTTACAGTTGTATTTTTAACTGGTTCTCTATATTCTTGCTGCGTCTGGCTTCAGCTGCCTTTTCTAGATCCTCTCCAATGGTGTCCCCTTTTTCTCTGCAGTCCAGCCATCAAGTTCATTCTGCAGCCTGCCTTTCTCAGAGGATTTTTATTTGCTGTTATGACTGTCTAGAATACTTTTCCTCTTTTTTTTTTTTTTTGTCTTTTTTGTCTTGATTTTATTTGAAAGGGAAAGTGACGTAGAAAAGGGAAGAGACGTGGAAAAAGAGCTTCCAACTGATGTTCCCTACCTAAAGGCCCTCAAGAGCCAAGACTGAGCCAGGCCAATGCCAGGAGCCAGGAACTCTATCCAGATGTCTACATGGGCAGCAAAGGCCCAAGTACTCCAGCCATTACCCACTGCCTCCCAAGCACATTAGTAGGAAGCTGGATCTGAAGAAGAGATGGAGACAGAACTCGATACTAGACACTCTGATAGGGGATGCATGTTTCCAGATGAACCACAACACCTGCCCTAGCTCATTCTACTGGCTAGGTATTGTATTAGCCATATGGCTATAAATACAGGGTTCAAATCACTCCACTTCAAATCATTCCACTTTAGCTGCATGTTAGTTCAGACATGGGTTATGGGTGCTAAGTTAAGGAATGCTAAGCTTGTAGTTCCTTTGGGTTGCTCCCTCATTGCTTCTTAAAAAGGAGAAAGAATGAGATTTGGTTAGAGGGGCTCTTTCTTCTTGCCCATTATGGTAACCATGGCAGATGAACTCAAGCTAATAACCTCTATAAAGTAGAATGTGATTAGCCTAATTATGCCCCTTCTTTTACCTAAATTCCAAAACCTTAAGAAGGTAATAAGATTGTAGCCGCTTTGTCAAACATGTATATATTCATATAGTCATTACTTGACAGATACTTACTGGAGATCAGTATGTGCCAGAGACTGAGCCATGAACTTTCAAGACCCTCTGTTCATGTTGATCCTTCCGTTCGTTCTATATTTTCTCAATTTGCTTCCATCTTTTCAATGTCCTTATGTCCCTGGTGAAGTTCTCTTCTTTCATGGCCCAGTTGAAATGTGACCTCTTATCTGAAACTTCTCTGAACTCCTTCAGGCTGAATTAATTGCTCCTTTATCTGTGTTCCCAGAGGAGTCAGTTCATACATTTGTAAAAGCACTTATCACATTGCATTATAACTATTTGCATATCTGTGTCCTTTCTGGACTCTGCTTCTTTGTGGCAGGGACCATATCTTATTCCAAAATCTCTCATCTCATACTTACATCTCACACTTACATCCTTGGCTCTCATCATAAGGCTCAGTTTGTGACAGGCACTATTTAAATATTAGTTGTTGTATAAATGCCTAGGGTTTCTCAAACATCTGTGGATACCACTTTCAATGTTACGATGTAAACAATCACAGGCTATACTTTATGATCTTTTCTGGATGGTTTGCTAAATAAATCCTCATGGCATTGTTGTTTTTCAAGAGGAACTTCCTCCATAGCCAAAATTCCCAATGCACAGAAAAAACTGAAACAATAGAAAAATACAAACTTTGCAAAAATCAGGGCAATAAGAAATCTGAAAAGCAAGTGGGAATGCAACTATCCTTGGAAATTAGGCTAGGTCACTGAGGATGAATCCAAAGAAATAGCACAAGAGTGTAGGGACATATTCAAGGGGACAAAATACAAAAGAAACAGAAATATATTATTCTAGAAAAGCAACATAAAATATCGCTAAATAATATATATCAAGTCAAGTTTTTTGACAGTAAATAAATTTAAAAATAAAAAAGTAAATCATGGAAAATAGCACTTTAAGAGTAAAGAGTTGAACACCACCCTCAAACTCATTGTTCTTCCCTTGAGTTTACTCACATCATCTCTGAGATTTAGTTAAATTTGTTGATTTTTCGTACCTGAGGGATCTTGGAGAATAGACATGTTTAAGCCTACTACAAATTATCAACCCTCTGCAAGGGACTATTGCAATTATGTAAATGAACTGAGAATTCTCTGTGCTAAGAGAGCTCTCTGCAACTCTGAGATTCAGACATGTTGCTGAATGCTCCTTGAAAAATGTATCCAGCCTAACCTGGAACCCTCCAGACATCTTCAAGCAATTTTGAACTAGAACAGGATTAGTGGTTTTGAGTTTTGCAATGGAGGTAGCTTGATTATACTCTCTAGATCTCATAACATGCGTGTTTCAAAATAGTCTTTGGCATATGTCCATGCTGTTGGTGCCTGGAGTTGGCTAGGTATGCCCCTTGGCTGTGGAAAGGGAACCTGATAAGGCAGGCTAGAGGCAGAAATTTACCAACCATCTGAAAAGATAATCAGAGCCTAAGTCTTGCTCCTCCTTTTCACTATTAATACAGCTGTAGATTCACTTTCACTTACCCTTTACTCAGACTAGGTATCATTGACCCTTTGGATGCAAAGCAAGTAAAAATGGATTACATCCAGTCAAGGCCTGCCCTGATGGAAGGGATAGAACTCCACATATGCCACCAAGGGGGGTGATGACTTTGCAAATAATGTATGCGAGTTAGCAGGACCCCATGATGGAAATCACATTGAATAATTAAAGTGATAATAATATTGATCCTCACTTCTTCTAATAATAACGTCATCAAACATTTTGTAAAAATTAATTAAGTCTCACACTTTCCTTATTTGAAAATGAATTAATAATTCATGGAATAATGAGACCTGCACAATCAACACCATTAACTGGTTCTTAGGATGAGCTTAATCCCTTAGTCTTTTAATTTAATCACTACAAAATTCTTTCATCTTTTATTGACTTGTATTTCAACTGTCCTCATTTTAATTTCTAATAAATACATCTTGATTATTATTTAACAACTTATATAAACTTTTAAAATAATCCTACTTCTGTGAATCTATGAAATTAAAAAGGGAAAGGTTTAGATATAGTGTCTTTCATCCACAAGAAATCACATAAATAAGGATAATTTAATTGGTTCATCTTGAAGTGGACAGAATTATTTCTAAAAACTTATGAGAAAGATAAGAAATACATTTCAGATGACATAAATTCACAATATACAATCTTACAGTGCTTTCATTAAAACTTTGTGGTCCCACTTCTCACTATGTAAAACTCTGAGCTGGTTTCAGCCTTCTCCTTTGAAAGAGGAGAAATGGATCTAGAGTGGAAACCTTTTCCAAGATGGAATGGTAGGATGTGCTGTTACTTTCCCAGAAAGCTAGCAGGTTACTTTGGAGTTAGATAACTGTAAAAATGAAGGATGAAAATATGGTGAATGTATTACTTCTTTGTAGGTTTCTACATTTCTGTACAAAGAAGAGACCCTTGTAAGGTTAATTCACAATGATAACGTGTCATAAATAACCATGTCTTCAAGTCCCTGGAGTACTTCTGAAGCCTCAAAAATGATAATACTCAAATTACCAAGCTTCTTCTGTTTTTCTTAGGGTTTTTTATTCTTTAAATTTGTTATTAACGTGAAGAGAACAGATATCATGAAGTTCATAGATACAATTCTAAGAATATATTGATAATTTCCCTCCTTCCTCCTTCCTTCCTTTCTCTTTTTCTTTTAAGCAATTTTTTTCTTAATGGGAAAATCAAGAGGCCACCAGGACAGTCTATTACCCTAACATGCTTCTTTGATGAAGCTCAAAGCATACCAGTGGCACCCTGACCAATGCTGGTGCCCACTGAAACAGCAGAGCAAAGTCCCACTCAGTGCCTACCTGTTCCAGGCACCACACTCAGCATTCAGGAGGTATATCATTGCCTTAAATTGCCATAAAAATGCTATAAAGCAAGTGTCAGTCTCTCCATTACACGGATAAGGATGCTGAGGTTCAGGGTGGCTCAGAAACTTGTTGACAGTTGCATGGCTAGGCGGTGGCAGAATTGTTTTAAAAACGAAGTGGTTCCAAAAGGCAAATCAGGGGGAAGGTTTCTTTGAAGAACTCTTTGTTCCGTTATTCTCTATCATAATGTAAGCATCCTACCATCATGACCTCACTGTGAGGGAAAAGCAACAGTTAATTACTCAATAATATTCCTTAGGTGTGTTTTATTGTACCTTTCTTCTGTGCATAGGGTAAAGTGATAAATCCAGAGGGTGAGTATTGACTATATCAGGCAGTCCTGTGAGACCCCACTTGGAGAGGGGACCTGAAAACATGGAGGCAGTGTATGACTGTGAGAGGCAGAGAAGGATGAGTGTGCTCTCAGATGAGCTCCACCTACTCACAGGGAACCGTGACTGTGGGCCAATTCCCCTCTTCCTTTCTGGGCCCAGTTTTGTTACATGAATATACACACACATCCTTCTGCTCAGAGTCCATGGTCAAAAGCAAGTCACATGAACCTACCTGATTCCAAAAGGGTTGGGGAAGAGCACTCTTCCATGAGCCCAGTATTGTTGAATACCTATTGAAACTACCAAAGTTACAAATATGGGAAGATAGAATGAAGCCGGTCTCTTCTCCTAAACACAAAGCATACTCTAATTTAAAACATAAACATGAAAGATAAGATTTTAATGATTTTAGAAACTATAGCAGAATACCTTTTATCATTAGGATAAGAGAGGATTTCCTTAAAAAGAGAAAAGTAAAATGGCCCCATAACTAATAATATGTGCAAATATTATTATATTAGGATAAAATAGCTTTTTTTGCAAGATAAAATGTTTTTACTTTTTTTTTAAATTTTATTTAAGTTATACAAGTTTAATGTATTTCATATACGTAGATTAGGAACATGGTGATACTTCCTACCCTGTCCCCCTTCCTTCCTATGTTCCAACCCTTCTTCCTCCTCCCCCTCCCATTCCCACTATTAATTTTTACAAAGATCCACTTTCAGGTTACTTAATGATCATAAGGTTAACCCTACACTAAGTAAAAGAGCTCAACAAATAGTATGAAGAAAAAACACTGTTCCTCAATAGAAGAGACAAGGGCTACAAACTTCATCATATATAAAATCATCAAATCTTAGAATATTCATTTCACTTAAATACATTGTATTTTAGGTACTCTATTAGTTACCCCAGATCAGGGAAAACATATGGCAAAAATGTTTTTAAAAAAAGTAAAAATTGTAAGCCGTACCCCGGGACAAAAGAAACCCATTTAGCCAGTAACCATTTAGTTTCCAGGGCTTATAAACACTTCCAAAAATCAACAAGAAAAAGGTAACTAACTGAATACACAACTAGGCAATAAATATGAACAGATCACCCATGAATGAGAAATGAGGAGAAGCCATAATGACATGTAGAATGTTCAGCCTCATCTATAATCAGGAAAAGTAAAATGCAAGTGATGTGCCATTACACAGTCATCTGGAGGCAAAAGTTCAGAAGTTTGATAAGACAAATATAGTGAAGACATGAATGAATGGATCACTTAGAATCATGATGGGTGTGTAAATTGAGCCTATTCACTTTGCAACTTAGATTTCTGTAGTAAATCTGAACATATACCTAACCTACAACTCTAATACATTCCTCTTCCTTTCATTCTCTTCTCAGCACGTACACAAGTAACAGTGGTTAATATTGTTCATCATAGCACTGTTTGTCACAATAAAAACTTGAAAACATTTACAGAAGAAAGGATGCAACCATCAAAATGTATTCCCTGTAGATAAGTCTCACTCTAGCTGCCCCTCTCTGTGGTTAACTGCTTTGTCCTCGCCACCTAGAATGCTGCCTGGGTTGTAGTGAGTGCTTAATAATACATTAAATACCTGAAGAAATGAATGATGAATTATTAGATTGCTATTAAGAACCTAAAAGTAAATGAATCAAATGACATGTATCCACACCGACATTCCTGGAAACAATGAGTGAGCCAAAAAAAGCTGCAGGATAGAGAAGTATAAAATCATTTACATGAACTACAAGTCACATAAAATTCTGCCTATTGCTTATAAAGAATAATAAAAGTATATACAAATATGAAAACATGACAAGGACAGATAAATTCAGGAAAACAGTGACCCCTGGATCGAGGAAAGGGCTTATGAGGTCAGATAAGAGAAAGGCGAGTATAATTGCATTTGTATGTTTTTATTTGGTTAAATGCCAATGGTATAAAATATTAGTATTTTCTTTTTTTCTTTTCTTTTTTGACAGGCAGAGTGGGCAGTGAGAGAGAGAGACAGAGAGAAAGGTCTTCCTTTGCCATTGGTTCACCCTCCAATGGCCGCCACGGCCAGCGTTCTGCGGCCGGCGTGCTGCGGCCAGCGCGGCCGGCGCACTGAGCTGATCCGGAAGGCAGGAGCCAGGGACTTATCCTGGTCTCCCATGGGGTGCAGGGCCCAAGCACTTGGGCCATCCTCCACTGCACTCCCGGGCCACAGCAGAGAGCTGGCCTGGAAGAGGGGCAACCGGGACAGAATTTGGCGCCCTAACCGAGACTAGAACCTGGTGTGCCGGCGCCACAAGGTGGAGGATTAGCCTATTGAGCCGGGGCGCTGGTCATTAGTATTTTTAAAGCCTGAATATTTCCATGTATCTTGAGTGTTAAAACATCAGTTTCTCTACCTCTCTTGGGGTTAAACTGTTCATGATAAAATTATTCAATAAGCCTATTCAACATAACAATATTAAAAATCATGGAGCAACTCAGCAGGCAAATTTGTTTCTTAATAAAGTATGATACTACATTGTACTTTGATTTTCAGTAACTTAGTGACTTATTTTAATAATTTACTAATTCTAACTATTCTATTCAAATCCCACCAGTTTAAAGCATTGGTATAATTTTGTGGTTGAGGAGCACTGAACTGTGCTGAAGAAGTTCATTTCTGTCCTCTACAGTCTCATACTGGCTTTTACATCAGACAGTAATTAATTAATAAGTACTCATGTACAAATGACAATGTACTGGCTACAGTACAAAAGTCTCCTATCCCTATCCCTGCCTTTTAGAAGCTTCCTGTTTAACTGTAGAAAAGACTTTGTAATACACAAAAGGAAACAGCTATATTAATGGCATTATTTCTTATAGCTTCTGTGGCTTTATATGTACTCTTTGTTCTGCTGCACTGATAGCTCAATTCTTCTGGGCCAAGATGGAATCTTCTTCAATATTTTCTGCACTCCCAAGCATACTGCTCATACTTCATAAATAATTTAAAAATCACAATATTTAACCTTTCATTATAGTTGCTCTTAGCTATTATAGTCATGTCTTTATGACTTGCCTCTAATTCATCTTAATGTCTTTAATGACCATTTTAATTAAACAAAACAATTCTGCATGGCTGTAGTTATGGATTATGCTGAGAGGAATATACATGTATAACAAAATTACATATATTTGTGACTTTAAGACAATCAAGGCTGTTTAATCCTTATCAGTGACATCAGCACAGACCCAATTAGCACAGTTTGCAGCCACTTCATAATTCAAAAGAATGTGATCATTCAGCTGGAAGCACATTTGACAGAAACTCCATAGTCATGAAAGTAAAAGCTTGCAAGATCACCCACTAGGATGGAGAAGCTGTCATTCTTTCATCAGTGCTGTTGAATACTAATGTCAAGGTCAGAACGGTGTAATTTTAGGCTGCCAAAATATTGCTGGAGTTGATAATACCAGAAGATGTTTAAGAAAGTAAAGAAATACAAGTTTGGAAAACTTTCCCAAGATAGTTTGCTATCGCTCGTTACTACCTGGAGGCAACTTTCCATTTTATCCCTGTTTTACGACAAAGCCTTCTGTTAGTTCTCCTGGATAATGATTTCAATATTCTTCCTTTCTTTTGTCCCTTATATAATTAAATTTATATCTTGGCTAAGAATTGTAACTATTGTAAAACTCTACTCCTTTGAGATTCTAATTTTAAAAGAAAGCCTGCTTTTGTTAAGCTTAACATTCACTCCCTACTTTCTGCCACAAGTAAAGTGAAAGTATAAGATAAATTTAATACAAGTGCAATTTTCTAAAAAATGTCATTTCAAACACGTTTCTCTCCTCCTAGAATGTACACAATAAGAATACAATACATTGAGAAAAAAAGTTCTAGTTACATTGGATTTCCAAGACTGTAGTCCATTCTAATTAAAAAACAGTAAAATTGTCAACATTGTTTCTCAATACTATTTATCTGTGAAACACTTGCATTGTTTCTGTTGTTTTCCTGTGCTTTGGTATGCATTGTGCATGTTGTTTGATGCTTAGAATCATTCTGTGGAGCATTTGTTGCCATTGTTTTAGACACCTGAGGTTTTAAATCGCTGGTGACTTTCTAAAAATTGACTGGACGTAGGAGGAGATCTTGGCCCTGGAAACCAGCTTCCGGGATATTTGTCAATATCCTTATATCGATAATGCATTGGCCATTTGTTGCAGTCCTTTTTAACATGACACCCAAAATTTGTCTCCAGATTTCCTGCTCCTCTTTCTTTAAAATTTTAATGACAAAATAATAGGCAGAATGCACTGCACATTGATTTTTGTATTTATTGAAATTTTTCCAGACTCCATTCACTCAAAGAAAAAAAAAAACTCACGGTTGTCCTGATCTGATTGATTTTATAAACATAAATATGTCAATGAGCTCTGCCAAACAATAGCTCTGTAGGATTGCTTTCCATATTCCAGACACACTTTGAAAGATGTCTAAAATGACATGTTTGCAGTAAAATATCCATGGCCCGGTGAACCTTCCTAGTCTTATCTTGCGCCTCAGTAACTCTACAGAGAAAGTAAAATCTTTTCTTCTGCATCAGACATGTTTTTAAAATATTTAAATGTTGCTTTCAAACATTCCATACCCTTCATATACATACTGTGTACTTTTAACAAATTTCTCATTTAAATTTACTCCTATGGGTAGCTGCCCAGAGCCTAGAGGCAGAATGCCATCGCCTTAGTGAGTGTCTCTTGGTGGATATTTTCACTGAATCGATTTTATTTACATTAGAACATGCCTATGTCTAGCTTTAAAAGCAATTCATCAGCTTCCCATTGTACATTAAATCTTCTAAGATGATTATGTACTGGCACCAAAAGCCTGCTCAAAGTTAAGCATTCTTTAATGATTGGCATATAAAATACAAATTGATGCCCTAATTCAGTGACCGACAACTTGGCATCAGAAATCACAGACTACAGGCTGCAATGACCCAGGCTAGGCCCTGCCTTACCCAACGCCAAAGTGTCAAGGACACATAGAGCTCAAATTCTAACAGTTGGTGTTTGAAAAATACAGGGTATCATCAGAGAGGTAGGGAGAAAGGAGGTTGAAAGTTCAGCCCTACTCAGGAACTGAAATATGAGTAGAAACACTGTATTTTTCTATTATATCTCTTGTCTTAGTCTAATAGCTATTTTCTGATTGTCTCTCCATATAAAGTACTTGTATTAAATCTGAATAGTGTTAATCAGATAACCTAACAAATAGTTTTCTAAAGCCCGTCAGGCTCTGTGAACAACCCTAAGGATTCATCAATAAATAAAATAAGTCTGTGTTCTCAAGAAGTTCAAAGTTCAGGGGAAAGCAGTTAAATTAACCCCTCAAGGACAGTATATTTGTATTCCATGACTCTCTTCAAATTCTACTGACCAAAAGGCCAGCGTTGTATCTTAGTTAGGCTAAGCCTACACCTGTAGTGCTGGCATCCCATATGGGTGCTGGTTCATGTCCTGGCTGCTCCTCTTCCAGTCCAGCTCTCTGCTCTGGCCTGGGAAAACAGTGGAAGATGGCCCAAGTGCTTGGGATCCCGTTCCCACTTGGGAAACCTGGCTGTTGCGGCCATTTGGGGAGTGAACCAGAAGAAGGAAGATCTTTCTCTCTGTCTCTCCTTCTCTCTATCTGTAACTTCACCTCTCAAATAAATACATAAAATCCAAAAAGGAAAAAAACTCCACTGAGCAGGCCTTGTTTTCTGTGGAGGAAATTAAAGGCATCTAAAATATTAAGATAGGTACTAAAATAACAAAAGGAGAGTGTGACTATGTCACACTAATGAGTAAATGTGGTAGTCACCCTCTATTAGGCCTATACCATTGAACTGGTTGCCAAAGTTATACAAACCCGGTAGGATGGTTCTTGTGCAACAAGTAGTCGAAAGGTATGTGGCTTTCCTGGGAATGCCATGCCCTGCTAGGAAAAATATTTTATACATTGAAATGTCCATTCCCTACCTGTTTTTTCTCTCTAACATTGCATCTTGTGAAACCAGCTCTGCTCTTTGATTTCAAGGAAGGCCCGAAGTTGAGCCTATGTCAGCAAGTGTAGAGCAATGGCAACACAGATCTGCCAGACATGTGGACCTGGGGATTTGAACACAGGGCTTCAAAGTTTGATAACTCATTTGAGGATCTCATGAATTTGATGGAATTCTGTAACCTTGGCAAGCCTCCATTTCCTCCATTTTAGCTTGGGAAAATAAGTACACCTTCCTTAAAAGTTACATGGAAATTAAGAGAAGTGAAACCAGGGTCCTCCCACCTGGTGATCGGTTCTCCCTTTCTTCCTTCCTCCTTTCCTTCCTTCTTTTATTTCTGCTCCTTAGCCACCTCCTTTGCAAGCCACAGCCCAGTAAGAACCATATCTACAGAGATGTGAAAGAAAATACAAGCAACTGTGGTCTCTCAATATGTCTCAATAAGTGAAAATATCTGTGATTACAACAAAGGCAGAAGCTTGGTGGAAAGATTAAGGGAGAAGATGCAAATAAAGCACTTAGCACATAGTAAGTGCTCAATAAATATCAGCAGCTGATAGCTGTAATACAGTCTAGTTTTACAACAGATGTGGAATGGAATTGCTAATTGTGTTAGGGTTGAATGAAATAGTGCAAGCAGAGCACTTAGCATATACTAAGTGCTCAGTAACTGTGAACTGCTATTAGCTGGGTTTTTACTACATGAGTCAGAGCGGAACTGACAAAATTATCCTAGGATGCAGCTTCTGCTGTTATCCTGCACCCTGCAGACAGTCTTTGACGGGAGCAGAGGACACCACTTGATCTTGCAGCTGCCAGAGAGCAGGTGACTGGACAATCATTGCACTGGCAGAGAACTAGAACCCAATGCTGGAAAGAGAAAGAGGATGAACACTCCCTTCTCTTGAGCTCAACAGGGCAGTTTCTCATTCACCAGAACCAAAAGGGGAAAACAAGACAGAAAACAGTCCTTACATTTCCACACTAGATCTAAATCTTAATGAGCATAATTTCACCCTGAATGCTTCTCTAATCCCCTCATTTGGCCAGATTCACAGGATTGCCTGCATGAACATTAAAATATTAAACTTACTATTTTAAAACTCTGTAAATCTTTTCAGAACGCTTTTGCATAAATCATCTTAGTTCCACAATAAATACCATAAGTAAACATTTACCTGCTACATTGCATTCAAATCATTATCATTTTAAAAAAGTTTTATAAAGATTGCAAGGAAAATATCAAATATAATGGGGTGCCAATGGTCTCATTTTAAATGTTAGTTTCCGTGGTTGTGATTTAAACTATTAACCTTGAATTTGAAAAGCCAAGGTTCATATCAAGTTTTCAGGAAACACGTAACATTTGTTGCTGTGAATCACAATAAACTAAACATCACTTTGAGTTTTGGCTTTCCTCTTCAACTTAAAACCCTAAGCACACATTCAGGGTTGCTTATGTATGTTAAAATATTCCATAGAAAAGTTGCAGAAAGCTGATGGGTGAGCCTACATGTCCCGGTTATCTTCTCAACAAAGAAATTCAGTTGAACAGCTCAGCATAAAAGCAAGGCTTTCCAAAGCAACAACAAAAAAAGTCTGCTAAGTCCTAAAATAAGTCTCTAATACTATATAATTTGATTTGGGATCCAAATAAATTAAGAACAAGGCCCTCTTTCATTAAAGCGGTGACCCATTTTACGGTGCTGGGTTGTGGCTTATTCACCTCTTTATTGGAATGTGACTTATGCTAACTAATGGAGTCCAGGCTCCGCCATTTCTAATGGGGGCACAGTTGTGGCAGTTGGAAGACTGAGCTGGTTTTTTCCATTCAAGCCTGATGTTTTCTTCTTGAATCGTAAAACTTGAGAAATACATGTTGACGTTCTGTATTCGCACTGTGGGCATTGACAGGGCATCACCGTAATTGTCAGTGACAGACATTCTTTTACAAAGAGACGTTCTCACCTAATTTGTGTGAAGCAGTCCCCAAAGAATGTCATGGTAACAGCCAGCACATGTGCAATATTGCTTTCAAATAACACACATGTGCCAAATGCCAAAATGCGAATTTGTGGAAATGACATCTACAATTGACAAAAATACACTTCCTAAAAACCATGGAGGAATCTGCCTTTCTGGGAGTTGTTTTGGTCAGTGCCCTTTTAATCTAAAATGACTATTTTATCACTCTTCGTGTGAGCTGCCCTGTGCATCTTAGCAATGAGGCATGAGTAGAGCTGGGTCATGCAAGGGACATCCCCCAGAGCGGCATGTGTAGAGCCACAGCTGCTGTAACCACACTCAGGATTGACATGGAAACTCTTGGTGTCTCGGAACTGCCCACATCTAATGTGATTTACTCATTTGATGTTATTAAGTCAGGTTTAGCAAAATCATCTACAGAGAAGAATTCTTGGAGGCATATTAGCAATAGTTCACCCTATATGGTACTTGTCATGTACTAAGTAATGTGCATATATTAATTCATTTACTCCTCCCAGTGGCTGTGTGAAGTATGTATAGTT
The DNA here is from genome assembly GCA_949820135.1 of Sylvilagus floridanus. Lineage (NCBI taxonomy): Eukaryota > Metazoa > Chordata > Mammalia > Lagomorpha > Leporidae > Sylvilagus > Sylvilagus floridanus. The sequence continues at coordinate 59,941,917 of OX463242.1, forward strand.
GTTACTCCTATTTTAGAGTTAAGGATTTTGAGGCATTATGTTTAAGGAAGGTGGGAGCTGGTGTCTGCACACAAATTGGCTAGGTACAGAGTCTGTGTTCTGAACAGTATATTATATAACAAAGGAATGTTTGTTTAATTGAATATTATGAAGTTAAATCACTTGACAAACAGTATTCAGGCAATGCGTCCTATTTTATTACTGCTGCTACTGTCATCATTGTCACTCTGAACTCTGCACTCAGCACTCTCATAGACAGCATTTATCTGGATAAATCGATCAGTCTACATAGCAGCTTTGGTAACCAGAGCGCCCCACCGGAAATCATTCTCCTCCTCCATTGTAAGGCTCTGGAGATAAATTGCATGGATAATTTCTTTAGTAACCAACTTATCTTTACCCCTGCATATTATTACTTGGAAAAAAATATTTGCAATTGTGTAATGTATTAATGATACTGGGAGTTGTTTATTTTTTTCAGCTTCGACTCAAAAATATTGCTTCCCTTTCCCCACTCTGCTTAATTCTTCTTGACAGCTTTACTGAAAATGTAAAACTTACAAGCGCGCCCTTTCCCGACTTTGCCCCTCAGGGAGTAGAAGGTGGTGAGACACTCAGTGAAACTCCCCTTGACCTGTATCTGCATCTGTGCACGCGATGAAAATTCATGAGCTGCCTCTTTCTTTGAAAGTGAGCAGGATCTTCCAATTTCTGTTTGTGAGTAACGGCGAGAAGAAGCCTTCCCCTGGGTGTAGGGGGAGAGGACACAAGTCACCGGCATAATGCGGCGTCGGAAGGGTGCTCTGCTCACAGGAGGAGGCAGCCCCAAGCCTGCAACCATCCTGTTCAGGCCTGTTCTGGGTGCTGATCACAGTGTCAACTCAATATGAGCTCCAGGAAGGACATCATGTTCTGTGAAACAAGTCAGGCACTGAAAGACAAGTACATGTTCTCTCTCATGTGTGCAAGCCAAGGAGAAAGTCGATCTGAATGCAGAATAGAGGTTACTAAACGCTGGGAGAGGGGTAGAGGAAGCATGGATAATGGATACCATAACATAAGTTAGATAAAAGGACAAGTTGTAGTGCTCTACAGCAAGTTTTTTTTAAAAAAATGCATGTGGATAGCAATGCTGACTACCCACATTTAATCATCACACATTGGCTGCTTATATTCCACTCACACACCATACACTGTAAATATTTATTTAAACAATTAAAATAGTTTTCAGAAAGACAAAGACACTTATCTCCAAGAGACGACCATAAATGTTTATTAGCTCTACCTTATTCAGTAATAATAGTACCTGAAACATTTTTTTAATCCAACACTTAATGAAACAATGTTTAAATTAAGACAATCTGAGACCAGAGTTTGGAATGAATCGATTATTGTAACCCTGACATAAATATATTCAGTAAATATAATAACAATGGTTGGAAATAATGGCAGATTTACTCTAACATTACTGAAAAATTCTTCTTCAAAAAGATATGTTGATGAAATCTCAAGGGCTAAATTATCTTTTTTAAAAAAATTGCTTGGGATGAAATTCACATAACAAAATTAAGTATTTTAAAGTGAATAATTGAGTGGCAATTAGTACATTTAGAGTGTTATGCAACCACCACATCTACCTACATCTAAAATATTTCCATTCTGCTAAAGTAAAATCCTTGCCAGTTTAGCAGAGTGTCCCCATTCTTCCCAAGCCTTAGGAAATGATCAATTGGCATGGTATCCCTGTGGGTTGATCTATTCTGGATCTTTCATAGAAATGGAATCATACAATATGGGATCTTTTCTGTCTGGTTTATTTCACTTCATATAATGTTTTAAAGGTTCATCCATGTTGTAGCATGTATCAATATTTTTCTATGGCTAAGTACTATTCTGTTGTAATTGTATGTGGTATGTACATATACCACATGCAAATATTACAGTTTTATTCTCTATTCTTTTACTGAAGGATGTTCAAGTGGGCTGCATTTTGGCTGCTCTGTGACTTATGCAACTCTGAAAATTCAGGCACATGGATTTGAGTATCTGCTTTCAATTTGGGAGGTGTATAACTAAGAGTAGAATTTTAATCATTAGACAATATTTTTATTTAATTATTCATGTTCATGTTCTGTATTATTGCCAAATCAACTACCACAATCCTTCACCACATGTGTGAGTAGCTTTCTCGTCATTACTTCCCTTCCTTTCATCTTTGCAAGCTCAGCTTAGGCATCATTTTGCAGGACTCAGAACGTTCTGGGTGTGCTCTGTACCATCACACTATTTTATGATGATAATCGCCAGACTAGACACAGGGCAAATCCCACATGAAATACTGCAATGGAACATATAATACAGGGCTGGCGTGTGGCCTATCATTAAGGCAACATATCCCACATCAAAATATCTGTGTTCAGTTCTTGTCTTCAGCTCTTGACTCCAACTTCCTGCTAACATAGACTCTAGGAAGGAGTGATGATGGCCCAAGTAATGGGATTCCTGCTACTCATGTAGGAGACCTGTGCTGAGTTCCTAGCTGCAGGCTTTGGCCCGGTCCAATCTTGGCCACTGTGGAAATCTGGGAGTAAACCAGCAGATGGGACCTCTATTTTTTCTCTCTCTGTCTCTGCCTCTCAGGTTAATAATTTAAATAAAAATTCTCACTTTTTAAAGATATATATATACATGCACACACACATATTCATATGGTAACTCAGTTACTCAACAAACATCACTGTGTTGCTTTGACCTGTGTTAAGCACTGGGAATACGAAGGTAAATGAAATAGACATAGTGTGCAGATTCATAGAGTTTTCAATCTTTAAAGCAAATAAGTGGAATGAGTTTCTGTTATCTAGGTCACGATTTCATTTCCAAAGCCATTCATTGTACTGCAGCATTTTCAAAATGTGAATTGTTTAGTCTCTTCTTGCTCAGTCTTCCTCCTTCCCTGATTAGTTCTACCTTTCTGTCCTGGCCATGTAATAACACGAGGAGTCCTGCATGGTCACAACTGTGCAGTGACACACTGGCAGACCAAATGAGAAAACCCCTTCAAATGCTGAATTTCAGTCATGCAGTACAATCTATGGACCTCATCCATATGACCATATGACCCCATATATTCACCTACATTTCAGTGTTAAAATAATAGAATCTTTGTTTGCATTTAAGGTACATGAAACTCAAAACAATAACAAATTTAACAATTCAAATAAATGCTTCAAAGGAGTATGATTTGTGATGTCAGCAAACATCAGACTTAGCTGGTTCATGATCCAGAGGGACATATTAGGTATAGACCAAGTGAATTCCAATATAGAATGATTTGAATGAAATAGAAGATTATGAATTTTCATGCAAAAACAAGAGCCAATAAGAATAGGATGCTTTCATTTCTGGACTCAAAGTGGCTGTTGCAACTCCATACAAATTATCTGCATCCCAACCAATTGATTGAATCCAGTGCAAGGCAAGCCCATTCTTTTCCTGGAGTACAACCTGTAAAAGCATACATCGCATCCATTTGTATTCTGTTAGTCATGATTTTGTCAAGTGGCCACATTTTCAAGGAGGTTTGAGAATGTAGACATGTAATCTAAACTATATAGCTCTAATATAAAAAAGAAAAGAATGTGCATGAAGAACAAGCTCTCCCAATACAGTGGATTCTCTGAAGTACAGAACGTTCAGTTTGATAAAAGTAGATTCCAAGCTAATAAAAAAGTAATCTTTCTGAGCTAGGGTCTAGAATGAATTTTTAGCTATTTTTTCAATAATCAAATCAATATGGTTTAGAGTAGCAGTCCAGAAATAAGAACCTTATAAAAATATATTTTAGTCAATAAAGCAATCTCTATTCATTGGCTTTAGTTTGACTTCAACGATGTGAAACATACTAGGAAAGCCTCAGTGAAATTCAACATTTCTTCAGTAATAAAACTTTCCTTATTTATGTTATAGATCACTCTACGTAGAAAGCACCAAATATATGTGTCTATTTTCCACTTTTGGATTACCTTCAACATTTGCAAACATAATGCAATATCAACATATTTTTGAGAGTTTGTAAATAAAGTATTTTTAAAAATTTGATTCAGCAAATAAATGTAATTTAGTATAGAAGCGCAAAATCTGTTTCTTTGAGGAATCTTCCATAAAGATACATTTTACACTTGAAGTTAAACTTTTCAATAATTTATTCCCTCTCCAGGCTGCCTGAAATTCTAAATTGCTCAAATTACTGCTTGGGTGCACGGATGACCTCGTACCAGGGCACACCTGATGGCAATTGTTTATATATAGAACACAATCTTGATCAATCTCTGACACTTACTACTGACTTCCTGCTGCTCAGAAATGTGTACTCTAATAGCATTTGTATGTTTTCTTTTCCCTCAAGGTTTCAGATTCTTTCTCTACAAGAACACTGGAAATTAGAATGAACACCACAGATACCATAAAAGAAGTAGCACAAGCAATTTGGTTGAATTTTAAGATACTTGATTTGCTAAGTAAAAACATCTTATCTCTCTATAAGGATACATCTATATAAATGCAGGAATATACAAAGATTTACTTATGTATCTATTTTTGCAGATTTCAAACTTTTAAGAATTCCAATCATTATTATCACTTAATAAGCAACATAGTTTCAAAATTTCAACCCAGAGTAATTTTCAAATACATTGAAATAATTTAAAACAAGTTTCTAAAATTACCAGAATTATTCACCCCAAAATACAACAATTTGGAGGATAACTCTCTATATGTTTATTATTCCCATAAAATAGCAACTCTAATATTAGTAATTTTTAAGGTGTTTGAATCATTACAGTAATCAGTGATTAAATGTATACTGAACTATTAATGAATTTTAAAAAGAAATAGATAATAAAGACTTTGATCTGTTTTAAACACAAATCTATTTAAACAACTTCTCAAAGAATTTGTTTAATTGGATTTGGGAATCATTTAGGTTTGTATCTTTTTTTCTTTTTTAATGTTTTCAAGGCTAGCCAGAATCTATTCTGTGCTGGAGGCAGAAGGAAGAAAAGCATTTTATGAACCTGGTAATTTCACTGCTATGATACCAGTAAGTTAAATGTAGATAGAGGACATAGATCAGTGTTAAAAAGCAATAAATACTTTTAAATCCTGGAAAAGAAGAATGCCAGCAAGATGATGAAGAGTCTGGTAGGAAATTCAACTTGGAGATGACATTATGAGTGTGCAAACATTCATACAAGGGGCAAGCATTTGGTGTAGCAGTTAAACCACAGCTAGAGTGGTCTGTATCCCACATTGTAGTGTATGGATTTGAGTCCTGGCTCTGCTCTCAATTCCACCTTCCTGCTCATGTGCACCATAGGACATAGCAGGTGATGACTCAAATACCTGGGTGCCTGCCACCAATGAGGGACATTTGGATTAGATGGCTTGTTCCTTGTTATCTGAGGGATGAACAAACAGATGAGAGATCTCTTTCCATCTGTCTCTCTGGGTGGGTGAATGTGTGTGTGTGCATGCCTCTCAATTATAAATAAATAAATAATGTTTTTTAAGATCATGGCAAATGGAAATAAAAAAATTAAGTTTGTATTTGTGCATAATATTTTGAAATCCACATAAATAGTCTTCAAAAAGTTTATGGAGATATGCATTAGGAAGCAACTCTGCATGCATGTCAAGTTTGTACACCAAAATATGCTTATCTTTTATTTCTGTGTTTCTATAAACTCGTTGAAGTACCATTGTCTATGGTCCATTCCTAAACGGCTGACTTCTAGTCACTCAGGTGACCTCAAATGTTTTTTCCTCAACAAACCTTTCCTAACCACATTTGTCTAAAGACATTTGATCTAAAGTAATTGCCTGCCGCCTACCTTCCCTGTATTATCTGAAATTATCCTGTCAGTATAGGTATTTGTTGTCTTTATCTACCCAAGAGAATATGCATTCTATTAGATCTGGCTTTAGTAAGATTGTCACAGCTTTGGCCAAATTTGCTTGGCTAATAGCTGGTAATCTGTAAATATTTGTTGAAAGGATAAGGGAAAGACTGAGTGCCGCTATTGGAAGTATTTGGTATTTCTAAAAATATTTTTTAAATACTTAAAATATTTTAATAATTGTATACAAATTCTATCATATCTTCTAAATCTGCTGCTGTCACTGGCTCCAATGGTCTACCTTCTCTTGATTGAACATAATAGACTCCTGACCCAGCACCCACTGAAATATTAACTCCCATAAATATTGCCCAACCCTCAAGTTTTCAAGAGGCAAGTTGATTTTTGTTTTGCAATGCAAGTGCTTGCATAGGAAACTCTGACTTAAATCCCTTTACATTTTGTCAATCCTGTTACAGTTGTATTTTTAACTGGTTCTCTATATTCTTGCTGCGTCTGGCTTCAGCTGCCTTTTCTAGATCCTCTCCAATGGTGTCCCCTTTTTCTCTGCAGTCCAGCCATCAAGTTCATTCTGCAGCCTGCCTTTCTCAGAGGATTTTTATTTGCTGTTATGACTGTCTAGAATACTTTTCCTCTTTTTTTTTTTTTTTGTCTTTTTTGTCTTGATTTTATTTGAAAGGGAAAGTGACGTAGAAAAGGGAAGAGACGTGGAAAAAGAGCTTCCAACTGATGTTCCCTACCTAAAGGCCCTCAAGAGCCAAGACTGAGCCAGGCCAATGCCAGGAGCCAGGAACTCTATCCAGATGTCTACATGGGCAGCAAAGGCCCAAGTACTCCAGCCATTACCCACTGCCTCCCAAGCACATTAGTAGGAAGCTGGATCTGAAGAAGAGATGGAGACAGAACTCGATACTAGACACTCTGATAGGGGATGCATGTTTCCAGATGAACCACAACACCTGCCCTAGCTCATTCTACTGGCTAGGTATTGTATTAGCCATATGGCTATAAATACAGGGTTCAAATCACTCCACTTCAAATCATTCCACTTTAGCTGCATGTTAGTTCAGACATGGGTTATGGGTGCTAAGTTAAGGAATGCTAAGCTTGTAGTTCCTTTGGGTTGCTCCCTCATTGCTTCTTAAAAAGGAGAAAGAATGAGATTTGGTTAGAGGGGCTCTTTCTTCTTGCCCATTATGGTAACCATGGCAGATGAACTCAAGCTAATAACCTCTATAAAGTAGAATGTGATTAGCCTAATTATGCCCCTTCTTTTACCTAAATTCCAAAACCTTAAGAAGGTAATAAGATTGTAGCCGCTTTGTCAAACATGTATATATTCATATAGTCATTACTTGACAGATACTTACTGGAGATCAGTATGTGCCAGAGACTGAGCCATGAACTTTCAAGACCCTCTGTTCATGTTGATCCTTCCGTTCGTTCTATATTTTCTCAATTTGCTTCCATCTTTTCAATGTCCTTATGTCCCTGGTGAAGTTCTCTTCTTTCATGGCCCAGTTGAAATGTGACCTCTTATCTGAAACTTCTCTGAACTCCTTCAGGCTGAATTAATTGCTCCTTTATCTGTGTTCCCAGAGGAGTCAGTTCATACATTTGTAAAAGCACTTATCACATTGCATTATAACTATTTGCATATCTGTGTCCTTTCTGGACTCTGCTTCTTTGTGGCAGGGACCATATCTTATTCCAAAATCTCTCATCTCATACTTACATCTCACACTTACATCCTTGGCTCTCATCATAAGGCTCAGTTTGTGACAGGCACTATTTAAATATTAGTTGTTGTATAAATGCCTAGGGTTTCTCAAACATCTGTGGATACCACTTTCAATGTTACGATGTAAACAATCACAGGCTATACTTTATGATCTTTTCTGGATGGTTTGCTAAATAAATCCTCATGGCATTGTTGTTTTTCAAGAGGAACTTCCTCCATAGCCAAAATTCCCAATGCACAGAAAAAACTGAAACAATAGAAAAATACAAACTTTGCAAAAATCAGGGCAATAAGAAATCTGAAAAGCAAGTGGGAATGCAACTATCCTTGGAAATTAGGCTAGGTCACTGAGGATGAATCCAAAGAAATAGCACAAGAGTGTAGGGACATATTCAAGGGGACAAAATACAAAAGAAACAGAAATATATTATTCTAGAAAAGCAACATAAAATATCGCTAAATAATATATATCAAGTCAAGTTTTTTGACAGTAAATAAATTTAAAAATAAAAAAGTAAATCATGGAAAATAGCACTTTAAGAGTAAAGAGTTGAACACCACCCTCAAACTCATTGTTCTTCCCTTGAGTTTACTCACATCATCTCTGAGATTTAGTTAAATTTGTTGATTTTTCGTACCTGAGGGATCTTGGAGAATAGACATGTTTAAGCCTACTACAAATTATCAACCCTCTGCAAGGGACTATTGCAATTATGTAAATGAACTGAGAATTCTCTGTGCTAAGAGAGCTCTCTGCAACTCTGAGATTCAGACATGTTGCTGAATGCTCCTTGAAAAATGTATCCAGCCTAACCTGGAACCCTCCAGACATCTTCAAGCAATTTTGAACTAGAACAGGATTAGTGGTTTTGAGTTTTGCAATGGAGGTAGCTTGATTATACTCTCTAGATCTCATAACATGCGTGTTTCAAAATAGTCTTTGGCATATGTCCATGCTGTTGGTGCCTGGAGTTGGCTAGGTATGCCCCTTGGCTGTGGAAAGGGAACCTGATAAGGCAGGCTAGAGGCAGAAATTTACCAACCATCTGAAAAGATAATCAGAGCCTAAGTCTTGCTCCTCCTTTTCACTATTAATACAGCTGTAGATTCACTTTCACTTACCCTTTACTCAGACTAGGTATCATTGACCCTTTGGATGCAAAGCAAGTAAAAATGGATTACATCCAGTCAAGGCCTGCCCTGATGGAAGGGATAGAACTCCACATATGCCACCAAGGGGGGTGATGACTTTGCAAATAATGTATGCGAGTTAGCAGGACCCCATGATGGAAATCCTTGTTGATTTAGAGAGGAAGCAGATTATATTTCAGCACTATTTCTAATATTAGAGTTTTCAGTCCTTATGAATAACAAGAAGTTTGAACTCTAGACGAGAGAAAATATCATATTCAACCTTAAAAGCAAGAGAAAAGAATGAACCTTTTGGATAGATCAATAAGTTAACCTTAGTAGTTGGCTAGGTACAGAAATATAATATTAATTTGTGAAAATCTCCAGGAGAGCAGCAGATGCTGCTAATGACCGTGATGACTAGGAATACCAGACCAGTTTGCTTATGTGACAGATTGTATATTTGACAAAGAAGCAAAGGAATGAAACTTCTGACTCTGTTTTGTGTAAGGTTTTCTCTGCCTGGAATCCCTCTGTCCCCCTCCTCCGCCCCCCAACATAAACGCTGTCTGTGTGGAAACCTCTGACTCACCACACATCTACTCATCATGCAGCATGGCACCAGTATCATCTCCTGTGACCTCTTCTTAGGTCACTTTGACTTCCTGTAAGTCTGTGGTAGGTGGATTAATTCTTCCCCACCACCAACACATACAACTCCTAAAATCCTTGGAGCCAGCAGCAGGAGGAACCAATGCAGATTCCTGGGCACAATCTTTCACTTCTCTGCAATGCCTCCATGTTGTCGTGTGAACATCTCCCAGTACCGACTTCAGTTATTGTAACTATTTGTGGGTTGCCTTCTCACATGTTCCTCCCCTGACCACTAACCTGAAATCAGTGTCTTCGTCCTCTTTATTCCCTTTGTGGCTACCAGAACACTGAATGGGTCAAACGCCCTACCAACCTGCCTCTGGAACTTGAAAAGGATTCAACACAGGTTCATTGCTCTTATCTCTCCCTCTTTTCTCTGTTTCAAGTCACTCCCCCATGGATTTCCCATCTCTTTGCTCTGGACTCAGTCTCTGAACTCCAGACCGTGTGTTACTTTGGCCAAACATGGAGACGCATGCCTCTGGTTCTGACTTTGGACACTATTTTACTCATCCCAAGCCATTCCCTTGAGATCCATGTCAATAGGGATAGAATCTCTTGCTCTCCCAGTCACTCCTTATTTCTCTCTTTCTCAAAAAGAGATTGAATTTATTTTATTATTTAAGATTTATGTATTTGAAAGAGTTACTGAGAGAGTGAACATGAGAGAGAGAAAGAGGGAACTTCTACCCACTGGCTCTCTTTCTCAATGACTACCACAGCGGGACCAAGGCCAGGCTGAAGCCAGCAGCCAAGAACTTCATCTGGGTCTCTCATGTAGGTTGCAAGAGCCCAAGCACTTGGATCTTCTTTCCTAGCTTCCCCAGGCTGCTTAGCCAGGAGCTGGGTTAGAAGTGAATCATCTAAGACTTGAACCAGTGCTCATATGGAGTGCTGGCTTTGCAGGTGGCAGGTTAATTCTCTGCACCACAAACAGGTCACATGGCTCCTCTCTCTTTACTAGGAGTAAATCTGGCATTTGAAACAAGTTAATGCTAAGCAAATTTCGTTATCTAAATAGGCAAATGCAAAGTAGTATACAAATGACTTATTTTACTAGGTGATCTAAGCAGAAAATTACCAAAAATTCCTATTACCTTATGAAGCTATAATATACAAGATGAAGCTGGGGGGTTGCAGATGGTTTCTTATCCAGAAACACTTTGCCAATGATGAGAGTTTGGGATTGTCGAGCTTGATGCTAAGCAAGTTTGTAGATAATATTTATTTACTAAAACCTGGAAAGAATTATGTATAGCAGTCACAATACCATATTCTGCAGTAAATGTCAATGGTGAAGCTTTATTTCTGTTTCTGTTTTTGTTTTTGTTTTAAAGAGGTAGTGAGAGGGCCGGCGCCGTGGCTCAACAGGCTAATCCTCTGCCTTGCGGCGCCAGCACACCGGGTTCTAGTCCCGGTCGGGGCGCTGGATTCTGTCCCGGTTGCCCCTCTTCCAGGCCAGCCCTCTGCTGTGGCCCAGGAGTGCAGTGGAGGATGGCCCAAGTGCTTGGGCCCTGCACCCCATGGGAGACCAGGAAAAAGCACCTAGCACCTGGCTCCTGCCATCGGATCAGCGTGGTGCGCCGGCCGCAGCGTGCCGACCGTGGCAGCCATTGGAGGGTGAAACAACAGCAAAAGGAAGACCTTTCTCTCTGTCTCTCTCTCTCACTGTCCACTCTGCCTGTCAAAAATTTAAAAATAAATAAATAAATAAATAAATTTAAAAAAGAGGTAGTGAGACAGAAGGAGAGCTTCAATCTGCTAGTTCATTCGCCAAATGCACAGGATAGCCCTTTTCAGGGCCAAGGCCAAAGTCCAGAGCCAGGAACCCAGTTCTTTCAGCTATCACTGCTGTCTTCCACCGTCCACATGAGCAAGAAGCTGGGGTCAGGAGCCAGAACTGGGAATCAAATTGACAATCCCCCAGGGAGCAGGCATCTTAACCACTAAGCCAAAATACCCATCCCTATTTTCTTTTCGATCACTGTCAAATATATTAGAAAATTGATTTCATTTGCATTAGGAGAACATTCTTTCAAAGGGTACATTGCATCCACCCTGGCAGAAAGAAAGAATATTCGAGAGAAAAACAATTTCGCCGGTACTGCAGCTCAATAGGCTAATCCTCCACCCTTGGTGCCGGCACACCAGGTTCTAGTCCTGGTCGGGGCACCAGATTCTGTCCCGGTTGCCCCTCTTCCAGGCCAACTCTCTGCTGTGGTCCGGGAGTGCAGTGGAGGATGGCCCAAGTGCTTGGGCCCTGCACCCAATGGAAGACCAGGAGAAGCACCTGGCTCCTGGCTTCGGATCAATGTGGTGCGCTGGCCACAGCATGCCGGCTGCTGTGGCCATTGGAGGGTGAACCAATGGCAAAGGAAGACCTTTCTCTCTGTCTCTCTCTCTCTCACTTTCTACTCTGCCTGTCAAAAAAAAAAAGAAAACAAAAACAATTTCATCAGCAAATAATGTAATGGTAAAATAAAATTATATACTGCATTTATTTGAAATATTACCATACAGAAGATATGATATAGCAGAAGAAATATTAAATGACAACTCAAAATGTCTTTATATTATTCACAGTTCTGCCAGTAACTTCGAGAACGTCCTTTAGTCCCTTCTTTTTTTGACAGGCAGAGTTTACACAGTGAGAGAGAGACAGAGACAGAGAGAAAGGTCTTCCTTCCATTGGTTCACCCCCCAAATGGTTGCTGCGGCCTGCGCCAGGAGCCAGGTGCTTCCTCCTGGTCTCCTACGAGGGAGATTAATCCCTTTAATCTTCAGTTTCCTCATCTCCACATGAAATATTTGGAAATCACTCCCAGATGTAAATTCTTTGATCCTTAGTAACACACAGGATTCAGTATGCCACAGTTAGGAACCGTCCTTCCAGCAGTCTTCATGTTCATCCACAGACCAAGGGTGCACCGAAGCTCAAAAAACGATGGACTCCCTTGAAAGAGCCAGGAAAGGGGCTCTTGCTCTGGGATAGCAGGCTAAGCCACTGTCTGCAGTGTGTGCTTCCCATACAGGTTCTGGTTCAAATCCCAGCTGCTCCAATTCTGATGCAACTCCCTGCTAATGTGCCTGGGAAAGCAGCAGAAGATGGCCCTAGCCCTTGGGCCCCTTCACCCAAGTGGAAGACCCAGGAAGAAACTCCTGGCTCCTGGCTTTAGCCTGGCCCAATCCTGGCCATTTTGGCCATATGGGGAGTGAACCAGCAGATGAAATACATTCCTCTCTCCCCCCCCCCTCTGTAACTCTGCCTTTCAAATAAATAAATGTCTTTTTTTTTTTTTTTAAGAAAAGAAAGAGCCTGGAAAATAAATACAATAAAAAGCAAAATTATTGTAAAGTAAGCTTTATAAAGGAGGCTAAGGGAATCAGTGTTACTTTGTTATTAAAATAGGTTTAGAGTAGACAATACTGATTTCTAACTCCATGAGAACTCAGTGGGGAGATGGAAGGATAGCCTCACAAACACACAAAAGCAAGAGCAGAAGCCACGATCCATGTGCTTTGGCGCTGTTTGGGTGCTCCCATGGTGAGTGTGGTTCTTTACAGTTTTCTGCAAAGCCTCTACCATAAGGCCAGGCAAACCTGAGCAGGAAATAATCTAATCTCTACTTATAATTCACAGCTCATTTGGTAGGCAAACTGTGTGTGTGTGTGTGTGTGTGTGTGTGTGTGTGTGTGTGACAGAGAGAAACGAAGAGAAAGAAGGAGAGAGAGAGGGAGAGAGAGAAAGAGAGGACAGAGAGATCTATTAAAGAGATACATTTCTTTCTGAAACTTAGAAATTTCCCTCGTGGAGTCAAAGATTATTTTTCTGCAGGAGTTAGAAAAAGAATCCTGAGGTTATTTTTCGGTTGGTAGCATAACCCGTCCCAAATACTCAAATCCATGTGTACATACAGGTTTCAATTACATTTTACCATTTAGATAACTTGAAAAGAAGTATTGGTTATAGATGAGTCCTCCATAGATTCTTGCACTACAGATTTATATTTCATTTGCTTTATATTTCTGAAGGTTTATCTCAGTACTAGTTTTTGGAAACTTAAATATAAGAGCAATTTTGAATGTCTAGACTGAAATTCAACAGAATTTTGGGAGAGATTATGATCCTTACACATGAATGAAAATATTGCATAAAATACATGTCTCTCATGTATTATGCTGAGATTTTTTTCTCACAAGACTTTCATTGTTCTTTAACTAGTAATTAAAACTAAGAACTGAAACTACATTTTAAAGCATTGATTAAGTGGGAGCCCATGTAGACGACGGAGGCACAGGTTTGCTTGCTTCCAGAGGGGTTACTGTTGCATGTGAGCACAAGGTAGATCTGTTCTCCATTCTAATAGGCCTGGTGGCTGTAATATTTTACTCATTTTCAGCTATAATAAGCTTTTGAGTATCTGAAGCTACAAGGTTTGTATTTCTCATCCAATTTGTTTTATTGCAAGGGCACGCTGATGGGGCAAGCTATGAAATAGTTCACAGGAGACTTTCAATATTAGTTTCCTCACACCTGCAGTTTTTGAAAAATAGTCTTTTTTTCTCCTAAAAATAAAAATGAAATGTTTACAAGGACCCAAGGAACTGATTTTTACCCCCGTCTCAACCAATTTAAAGCACTGAGCTGAGCACTCTGGAAGCAGGGGGTAAAGCAAAAACTTGCTTTAGGAGAGTTAACAAGCATTTTCCGATGGAAGTATATTTTGATTCATTTTCCAATGGAAACATGTTTTTGTATATTTCCCCTTTCTTGAACGGCTTACTGAAAAACTCATTGGTTGTGATATATAGATACTTGGAACAAACTCTTTCTTTGCTACTTATATGGTATTACTCAAAGCTTAACCATAATGCTCAACTTTTTCACTGGCCCATGGCTTCCCTTATATTTAATATTACACTACTTTGTTCAGATCATCTTAATTGGTGAAAGTGGACATAACTGGCCAAGGATATGCCACTTGGTGTTAGCTAACTGCCCTTTCACATATAGGTGACATCTTGGGTCTCCTTTCATCTTAGAATTTAATGCCTGGATAAGTTGCCGAGTATTGTCAGTCTAGGACTTGCGACACCAATCCTGCATTTTATTTGGTGATTCCTTGAAAAATCTGCCACAGTGCTCTGGAAAACCTAGGGATCCAAAGGGCCTAACAAGGCCCTGTTTCCCAAATCTATAAGTGTTCATAAAGTCCAGAGTTCTCATTCAAATTAATGGCATGCTCCTTGCCTGTCCAAGATTCTTGGAACTACAAGATGAAGTTGCCTTATGTCTTAATGTGTTACGTGTCCAAAAATTCCAGTGTTCACTTTCAGTCTAGAGTGAAGCAGAAGCAAAACATGTAGAGGCTCATTCGTAACATTTATTCCTGGATCCCTATCCCCTGATCTTTAAAAATATGATTTCAGGCCGGCGCCATGGCTCAATAGGCTAATCCTCCTCCTAGCGGCGCCGGCACACCAAGTTCTAGTCCCGGTCCAGGCACCAGATTCTGTCCAGGTTGCCCCTCTTCCAGGCCAGTTCTCTGCTGTGGCCCGAGAGTGCAGTGGAGGATGGCCCAAGTGCTTGGGCCCTGCACCCCATGGGAGACCAGGAGAAGCACCTGGCTCCTGGCTCCTGCCTTCGGATAGGTGCAGTGCACTGGCCACAGCACGCCGGCTGCGGTGGCCATTGGAGGGTGAACCAATGGCAAATAGGAAGACCTTTCTCTCTCTCTCTCTCTCTCTCTCTCTCTCACTGTCCACTCTGCCTGAAAAAAAAAATTTCATCATTTTTAATATGTATTTCTAATTGGCTTAGAAGTAAAACTGACATGAAAGCATGAGTGTGTAGTATCACACCTGTTGCTTGGTATATAGATGTAGGAAAAATAAGGCCATGAATCAGTTCCCCCAAAATTCAGTCTCACTGAGATTAGAAGATTCCATACCCTAAAGTATGAAGTAGTGTTTCTTAGGTTTCTATCCTGTTTATCCTTTATGGTATGACTAAGCCTGATGGTTTAGATTAATGTAAGAGATCAAAAGCTATACAGTTTTCACTACCTTCATGTTAGATCTCACTCATCAGGTCCTAAGAGTAGGCAGCATGCTATGCATTCATCATCACAACAAAACCATGCAGGGGCATTTTCCATTATTGTGGTGAGTGAGGACTTAAACATTTCCCATAATATCAAAGTAATGAAGTGCTGGGAACTGTGAATTGCATTGTGATTTATGGGGGAAAAAAGAACCAAGAAAACAAAAAGAAGAGCACATGTAATAACACTTCAACCCAAATCAGTAATTGTGACCTAATTATTAATGCTTCATAACACAAATTGCAAATAGATAAACACAGAGTAATTAGACAAATAGTATGTCAGTATACTTGAGTTGGTGGCACTAAAGAACTTCTAAAATAGTTTTAATGCTTGCAGCCAAAGGTAAAAAGGAAGAAAAAAATAAGGAAACTATGCAAAACATTCCTGGGAAGTGAGGGGAGGGAAGAGAAGTGCAAAATCCCCATGGCTTAAGCCTACAAGGGTGAGAAATTGTTACTTGTGGAGTGTTCAGTAGTTTGGAATCTGATCTCCTCTTATTGAGCCTTTAACAATTAGAATTTATCCATTGTTGAAAGAATTGTTTCATTGAAAGTTGGTTGGCCCTACTTTATTTTTATTTTCTTACAAATGAGTTTTATTTGCATTCTGAGACCCTACTTTATTGAACCAATATTCTTCAGTGACACAAAGTTATCGTCATATTGGCAAGAGAAAGTTCCCATTTTGGTGTCCCTAACAGAACCATTTTCTCCGTTGCTCCCCAGCCCAGCCACCCACTTCCTCCTGGGCAACTTTAGCTCAGATGTCCACGTAGAAATTTGCATGACAGTCACAGGCACGGAATTCCTGCTGCATTTGACTAGTGTTGCAGAGAGACTTTTTAATTACCAGGGGATTATGGTAGGATATGCTAGGGCCTGAAAGCACCTTTCTTGTAACTCAAGAACGTATTCAGCAAAAAGAGTCAGCTGGGAGGTGAGGCAGGAGTGTCTGAAAATGTTAAGGGTTCAAGTAGAAGGCCTGCCTGAAACTCCTAATTAAAGAAGTAAAAATCGCTTTTAAAGAATGTCAAGGACTGTCATTTGTAGTCTTCACCAAGAAAAGAGTCTCCAGAGAATTGCAAATGAGGTGATGGCATTGCCCAAATACCCTGGGTTGTCCTTTTTTATACTCCAAAAGTAATGAAAATGGAGTTTAATGGTACATAAATAAAAATAATTAAATGGAAGATAGTGGTACTGGTGCATTACCTGAATTAATATACAAGATTAAGAGGCCAATAACCCAGAAACAACTTCGTTATTTTGGCATCTCACATGAATTAGACAAATCTCTCAGAGCAGCATAAAACATAGCTTTCACTCTACCATTTTGATTCCAGATTTAAAAACAAAACTTTTTTTTCCAGAGTATGTTTCTGGTGTTCTCGTTGACATATGGTTTCAGCACATGTTCTTATTGAAACAAGCCAGATTATCAGTTCTATACGTACATACTTTTTGGTATGTATGTCTCTTTAAATTTAAATTTAAAACTGATTCATTTCTCTTATTGGTATCATAACTAGAATCAATGATCAATTTATATGTGTTAATCTTAAGTTCTCAGGTTATTACTTGTAGAAATTTTGACAAATGTGTGGAGCAACAAGCCATGTAACACTGAGAGCTCATAATGATTTGCAAAGCTCTTTCAGATCGGGTGATTTTGTGGAAATAACAGGGTAAATTGAATTCAGAAGAGCGAATTAGGCAGAGAGAACTCCAGTTGTGATTAACAAACATTATTTCTTTGTGGCTTCCTAAAATGTTGGGTGTTTAGTTGAGAACATTTAGGTAATAGAGATTTAGAAGGAAAAGCAAGGGAAAAAATACAGCTCCCATTTGTTATAGTCATTATCTTTTCTGTGATCATAGGGAAGCCAGGTTTCTCATAATTGCCCTTTTTAATTTTTTCTTTTCCTTTCCTCAGCTTGGCACTGATAGTAGTGACATCCTGTCCTTCATCCTTATCCCATCCAAAAGTTCACTTGAAAGCTTTAGCATTAGACTTTCTCCAAGTAGTGTAGGTCACGATGAACTCCCCCCTTTGTGAGCTTCTTCAGAGATGCTGTTTCTTTTACCAAGCACTCCTCACTTAAGCAGATACCTGGTCAGTGTCTCCCATGCATTAACCTCCTCTTACAACCTAGCAAAGACAAAAAACATGTCTTAGATGTCTTTGATATTTTCTAGAATAGCTTTGGCCTATAGAAATAAACTGTAAGCCACATGGGTAATTTAAAATTCTCCAGGAGCTCCATTTTAAAAAGTTAAAAGAAATAAATGAAAACAACTTCAACACTTATTACTTACATTAAATCTGACTTCAGTATATAATCAATGTAAAATTATTAATAAGACAGTTTACATTCTTTGTATGATGTCTTCAGAATCTTACATGTATTTAGTGTTTGGTACATCTCAATTCAGAGGATCCACATTTCAGATCCTCAGTAGCTGTATGTGCTTACTGACTACCACATTGGACAGCACAGTTCTACAGTATCACTCTTTCAATGAAGCAAGTGAGATAATTACATAAATATTTAATTCTGATTAAAACAGTGTTATTGACATACCAATACACAAAATAAGTGTTCCCTTCTTTAAGCCATCTAGATGTTTGTTTGGTAAGTTCACTTACCAGGGTGGGAGTTCAGCCTAGGATTAAGATACCTCTTAAGACACCTACATCTTGTTTTGAACAACCTGGGTTTGATGTCAGGCTTGAGTTTCTGATTCCAGCTTTCTACAAATGTAGACATTGGCAGACTGCAGTGATGACTCAAATAATTGGTTCCCCCCACCCATATGGGGAACCTGGATGGGGTTTCCTCCCTCCCAGATTTGGCCTGGCCCACTGTTGGTTATTTGCAAACTTTTAGAGGGTAAAACAGTGCATAAGCGTTTTTTGTCTATCTCTGCCTCTCTTTTTCCCTCTGCCTCTGAAAGAAAAAAAAAAAAAGAAAGAAAGAAAAGAAAGAAATCTTGTAAGTGTCGGAGAAAGGACATTATTTTAAAAAGAGCTTAGGTAGCCTGTCTAGATATAGGCTGAAATTAATCTTATTGTTTATGCCTTATATGAGACATTTGTTTCATTAACCATTTTAGAGGTGCATCAGCATTTTAAAAATAATCTGTTTATCTCGAACTTTAAAAAACAAGATTTAATGTTATATCTCTTTTGACAATTTAATTTATATGTGTTCTGATGCTGAAATCTAATATCATTACAAGTCAAAGCTACGATCTATGTGAGCCAACCCAGCTCCAATGTAAGTGCCTTGCAGATAAAGAAGCACTGTGTCTAAAGCCACCATGAGCAATGGTAAAGACATGACACACAGCAGTTAGAAGATGAGTCCAGTGATTTCCAACCCAGTCCTAGACCCACCAGGAATGTAATATCTGTGATCTAGTCACTCAAGCTCTCTGAGCCTCAGTGTCCTTGCAAATGGATGATAAGAATTCTGAAGCTGTTGTAGAGATCAGGGATAATAACATACACAAAGGTAACTTATAAGTATAAACCATAAGACAAGGGGAAATATTATTGCTCTGTTTAGATACTGCTAATATTGCCAAATATAAGCAGTAATTTGGGCCCTGCATGGTAACAGGCCTTCTCTTCTGTATATTTTTTCCCCACGAACATTTTATTTAAGGTATACAAACTTCATGCATTTCATAAATAAAAGTTTAGGAACAAAATAATTCTTCCAAGGACATATTTTTCAACTTTCCCAAAATTCAAAGGAAAGTTGATTAATTTTTAGTGGATTATTTTATTAAGACTTGCCACTACCATGTCATCATGGATCTGAATATATATTAAGATAGAGAACAGTAAAGATAAATAACATATACAAACTATAGAAATTACATATTAATTATAAAATTATGATGTGCTTTGGAACTTGTAACATGAAAACTTCACCTGGGTTCTTAGAAAAAAAAAAATGTAGCTATAAAGCCTTTTGGAAAGCTCTGTGCAGACATTAGTAAAGTGCTTCATTTCCAAAAAACAAGCTTGTCAAAATGCATTTGGGAAACTTCTAGCATTATTAATAACTTCACTGTTTGGCAGAGAGGCATCATGATTAAGAATCATTTCTAAGTAGTATAAAACTACTTTCCATGATTCCCATGGAAAGTCTAGCCCTGAACTAAATGTGTTTCTAACTTAGAAAGTGATGCCAAGCTTTGCACAACTTCATTCTGTTGTTGGGTTAAGTGAATTGCAATCACTTGGAAGCTATCCAGAAGCTACACACAGGGCAGAATGTGGGGTCGTTTGGCTACTGTGTAGCTGGGAGCTGCAGGGAGCACATGGCATCAGTGCTCCACAGCCAGCACCGCCTGCCTCCTTGCTTCTGAGTGCAATAGGCTATGGTCTATAAAGCACTAAATGGTTGGGCCTCACCACTTAGGGATCAGCCTTCGTCCCTGGGCAATGTCAGGGCCATTGAGATCAGCTGGAGTGCTGCTGCCCCTCTTCCCCAGTTTCTGTCTACAGGCTACCAGAGGCAGGGACTCTTCCAAGAAAGGCCCTTACTGAGGGAGTGCCTTGCCTTCCATCAGCTGACCAAGATCTAATCTGATGATCTTCAGGGCATAGTAGAAAGTCTCCGCTGTAGACAGAGTTGAACAGAGAGACATTCCAACTCTTTAAAAAGAATAGTGCATACAGCAAGAGCTCTCTCAAATTCATTAAAGCCTTACGATAAAAAAAAAAAAAAAGACAGTGCAGCTCCTCTTTTCTTGCCTTCAAGTCCCCAAGGTTCCCAGGTTTACTAGTGTAGATCCTTTTTGACCAGTTTCTTGCTGTTGTCCTGAGAGTGAGAGAGTTGGTGAGGAAGACATTCAATGCTCCATACTGCTTTTGATGTGTTCAGTCTGAGATTTGACCTACAATATATGCCCTTGTAGATATTCATTTATATATCCATCCAGCAACTCTAAATCAGATGCCTATTATATACCAACACTTATTTAGTTGTTTTGGATATTGTAGGAAACAAAACAGAGAGCCTGCCTTCATGGAGGTCTATTTAGAAACACAAATTAATAAATACATGTAATATCAAAAATAAGTCCTGGAACAAAAGTAAAGCAGCATAAGGAGTGAGAACTTTAACTTTCAGAGAATAGAATGATCTCAGCTGGTTTCCCTGAAGAAGTGATATTTGTCCATAGGACTAAATGAAGTCAAAGATGTGAGCCAGGCAAATACACAGGCGATCACCGAGTGCAAAGGTATGAAGACAGGCATGTTTGCTATGCTCGAGCAAGGGCAGGAAATCCAGCATCATCAGAGGGGAGGCAAAGGAAAGGAGGCTCCAGAGGAATTAAGTTAGGATAGGTCAGGAAAGTCCTACAGACAACAGTAATAAGTCTTATTTTAATCTAAGCGGAAAGCCATTAAATCGTTTCAAGTAGGATTGGTGATCTGGTCTGTGATGAAAATAATCTTTGTAGGATGATCTGCAAGTATTGCAAACCATAGGCCGCTGGAGCAGGGCAGGTAAGAGATGGCTCCTTGGTCTGGGGGGATGGAAAGTAGTCAGAATCAGGATAGATCTTAAAGCAATATGCAACTGGATTTGTTGATGGATTAGATGTGGGATTTGAGGGAAAGAAAAGAGTAGATGCTTTCAAACTTTTTTCATGAAATTAGTTAATATTCGTGGCAGAGCTATTAGACACTATTATGTAGATGTACTGGGAGCTAAGTAATTTCAACTTATAACAATGCTTACAAAAGAGAAATTTGGGGTTACTATTATCCAATTTGCAATAAGAATCACCATACAATTCCTTTATATAGCAAGATCCTTCAGTGCAGTTAAACTGTGATTCAATTATTATAAAATACATTTAGAAAGAATTATCAGGGACATAAGTAAAATCCACTTTTATTAAACATTGGAAGAAAATAGCCAAAGGCATGCCCTTCCCTATCATGTAAAGGCACATCATTAGCTGAGCCACAAATAAATGTTGGCCCCAAGACAGGTGCCTGTCCCCTTGGCACAAATGATACAAACACCATTTTGCACTCTTAAAAGTGTCTGGGTTGAAACAACAAATTAACAGATGATATGCCTCTCCAATACACAATCTAAACATGGACACTAAACACATGAGCTTAAATTATCTACTATGCAAAAATCTGAGATTCAGGGGACATTAATATAAACAGGAATTAGAGGCAAAATGTTCATTGTGGCCTAATCCCACCAACAGAAGGTTAAGGGTGGCAAAGAATACATATATTTATTGCTACATGTAAATACTACACTATTCTGCTGTTCAGACATGAGCCTATAGAATTCATTTTTTTACCCCTGATCAATTCAGAATATTTTCCAAAATAACTCTAGCCACACTGGAGCATGTGACTCTATTTTCAACCAGATCCCACTGGATCTTAACCAAGAAAGGTTAACAATCCCATTGATTATACCTAAGAAGCAGAATCATAAAGATAGCCCTGCTACATCTCAAGTTGTTTAAAAAAAAAAGAAAAAGGAGTACATAAATAAACAAGTAAATGAAGTTACTGTGTCTGGTCTGTGAGGGTTCAGACCTCTGCCCAGGTACTCTGCACTTTCAATTCCCAGTCCTAATATTTGTGTTGTTGCTTCAGATGCTGACTTCTTGCTTCAGATGCTGATTTGTGTTCTTGCTTCAGATGCTGATGTTGCCAAGTCTTGATGATGCGCCTTGAGTCCTATCAGTAAGCCAAGTTTTTAACCCCTGGCTTAAAAACCACTGTGAAAGCAGGGGAGTATGCCAAGGTCTACATAATCATATTACCATTATTACTACCAATAGTTATATTACAAATACTGCCACCATCATCAACATCAACAATTTTAATAGCTGTATACCATGGAAGAAGAAGAAAGAAGGGGGTGATTCTGTTTTTGATCCTAAAGAGCTTAAAATGTGCAAATAGTCACTGCTCATTATATTTGATTGATTCCCACTCCTTAATGTAAGGGAATTTAAAATTATAATTAAGGCTTACAAAAGGTCTCATTTTTAGACAAGTAATATTACATGACATTTTGTCTTTCAGCTAGGGATTTCAGGGAAGTTTATAAATATTACCTTGATATACTTCACAAATGCACTCTCAGGTTGTGTTTATAAAACTAATTTACAGACAGTTAATAAAAAAGTACACATTGAGATCCAGTGACCTGCCCCAAGTCATCAGTGACTTATAGTCCATTTCAATTGAGCATAACACTACCAACCTGAATGGGGGACAGGTTGTCAAGATAGTTTCTCTCCACTGGATAAGTCAAAGATTGAAGCGACTAGAGAGTGTGCCATCTGACATGTTTCCCACAGTTACTGCGGGGATTTTCACTGCAGTCACATGTACAGCTGGGTGGTTTCTTTGGGAGAGACCTGGAGTTCAAACAGGGCGTATTCTCTCTCATTGCGTTGTCCAGGGCACAGGCTTGTGACCACCCTGAAGTTCCAGGAGAGACTGATAGTCTAGCAATGTATCCAGAAAGAAGAAAAAAAGCACACTTTGTTGGTCTCCACTTTGTTAAATGGGGGAAGCTGTTCTCAGGGTTCATTTTATTTATCAACAGCATCTCACATTTTACTCATCCTTGTTTAAAACCCTGTCTAGCACAGTATACCTCTTGCTTCTCCAAATGATCTTTTTTGATTCATTTGATTTTCTTTCTATTTTAGATTGGAATGCTCACTGTATTTGGTGTATAGACCTGTTCTTTTAAGTCCCTCTATCCTTGATTTATCCAGTATCATTGGATCTATGCACTGATAACTCCCCAATTTGTATTTAGATCCCCGGCTTCTACTGATAATCCAGACTTGTTTACATCAAGTGTGTTGTCTGCACTTGAAATATCTAGGGGTCTGGTGTTGTGATGTACCATCCCAAATGTGCACAGGTTCAAGTCCTGGCTGTTCCACTTCTGATCTAGCTCCCTGCTAATTCGTTTGGGAAAGCAGTGAATGATGGCCCAAGTACTTGGACACCTGTCACCCATGTGTGGGAGACCAAGATGGAGTTCTAGGCTCCTGGCTTTGGTCTAGCCCAATCCTAGCCATTGTGGTCATTTGGGGAGTAAACTAGCATATGAAAGTACACACACTCTCTCTCTTTCTCACACACACACAAACACACAGTCTCTCTCTCTCTCTCTCTCTCTCTCTCTCTCTCTCTCTCTCTCTCTCTCCCTCTTTGTAACTCTGCCTTTCAAATACATTAAAAAAAACTTTTTAAAAAAGAGAACTATCTAACCAGCAAACATAACTATAGCCTCTGGAAGGGTGTCCTATTATGTCCTCCCTACCCCAGTGTAATTCTCAACACTCCACTCGGAGTAATCCTGCCAAAATGGAAGTGGCTTTCGTGCTTAAAACTCTCCAAAGACATCTGGGCTTACTGTTTTTGTTGTTGCCATTTGTTTTTTCTGTTTTATTTTGTTTTTTTTTTTTTTAAAGCCAACCTCCTTGATAATACCTGGAAGTCCCTCCATGATACGTCCCCATATTCTCCCGTTCTTATCCTCTATTAGTCTCCTGCTTGTTCACTCACTCACTGGCCATCTAATTTTTGTGTTGATTTGTTTCTTAATCCTCTGGGCTTCCCCCATCTCACCCCACCCCTTATATTCACGGACTCATTGTCTTGCTTTATGAAGTTTTCGTCAACTATTACTTTCTCAGTGAGAAACTTTCTAGACATTACCTCTACAACTGAAACCTGTGCTCACTTATTTCCATTACACTTACTTGCTTTGCTTTCTTCCTTGGAATTTATTGCTATCTAACATATTATATATGTATCCATCCAACTGAAAGGTACAGAGGAATTTATTTTTAATTTAAAAAGTCATCGTCTAGACAAGTGGCAGACAGTGTATAATGATATTGAATGAATGAATGAATGAACAACTCTACGTAACAATGTTTCCAGTTTCTTCAAACTTCTATACCTCTGTATCAATCATTTGTGATTTAGTCCTTAGTTTACCTTGTTGTCCCATTTCCTGAGAAAACATCTTGAATTCACAATTTGAAGGCTAACTCTTACATAAAAGGATGGTAGGAACTTCTCTTAGTCAATATCGCCTACACAGGGATGCACACAAAGGTAAAGGAGTAGATAG
This sequence comes from Sylvilagus floridanus, assembly GCA_949820135.1. Lineage (NCBI taxonomy): Eukaryota > Metazoa > Chordata > Mammalia > Lagomorpha > Leporidae > Sylvilagus > Sylvilagus floridanus. The sequence continues at coordinate 59,966,631 of OX463242.1, forward strand.
ATGGATGAATGAAAGAATGGACAAGAAGTTCATCAGACAGGCATAATGAAGTTGATGAATGATGGGCTATGAAGTCTGAGAGTGCAAAGGAGTAGTAAAGAAGCCTGAAATCTAAGAAGGAAAAGTTACAGTTGAAGATTAAGGCCAAGGAGTCATAGGCACTTCACATGAGGAGCCCTAAGTGTGTTCTGCTACCTATAGGCAATGGCGTTGCCATTGTGAATCCAGCACTCAATCCACAGGCAAGTTTCCCTTAGTCTCCTGTTTGTCAGAGTTATATGTGCTGACATCAGACAACATTCTGCTAATTTTAAGAAATGGAAACAATCTAATCAATTGAGACAAATAACAGATCACAGAACAATTGTGATGTTTCCTCCACTACAAAAAAAAAAATTTCCCACTGAATCAATTCTTATATGTCAGAAGGTTAGGCAATATGATTCTGAAGCAGAATATAAACTCAGACAGGTTAATTTCCAAGTGCCTTATTCTAGAATAATAAAACTTAAAGTGCAATCCTAGTATATTTAGTTTCAGGAAATACATTTCAAGTATTTGCAGAAATTGATTTATTTATGTTGGGTCACTATTTGCAGGCTATCTCATCTCTCTCATGCCATCTGGTTTAGCAAACTATTCAGGGGACAAAAGTATATGGTCACATAGGTGTGTGGGAGAGGGCTTGGGAGAGTGAGAAGATAGAAGAATAAACAGGAACAGTGCTCCTCTTAATCAGGCAAAAGCATAGACCACACTGAAAAGAGCTGGTTTTTCTGCAGAGACTTCTGAACTGGTAGTGTGGGCAGGTTGCTAAGAAGCTGCACAGAAAGGATGTAACAGAAGAAGTCAGAAAAAGGAGAGGAATTGAGAGTGGTGTGATGAGAAATCAGGAGTGTACTTTGTTAGAATAGAAAACTCAGGGACGTTTCAGGAAGTCTGGTGACATGGCCTAGCATGTCGAGCCACGGGCTCCACAGCTGTCACTCCAGTCACACTGCCCACCAGTCACCAGAGGCATGGTGAACCGCCTCAGTACACCCAGAACTTCAGCATCATGCATTGGGTTGCTACTTCAGAACACTGTGAGTTAGGACCATAATAACAAAGATTTCAATGCTCAAATGATTCCCAAAGTGAGACTTTGCAACCTGTGGCGCTCCATCAGGCTGCCATATATCCAAAATAGGCTATCACACCATCGTCACCCCTAATGTTGAGGTTGACACTGATTTGTGGCATGTTTCCATGGCTATCGGTGTTCTCCTAAAATCCTGTCATTTTCATGTACCCCTCAGACTTGTACATTCACCTCTTATCTCAATTGTAATGCTCAGTGTATCTTCTGAAACTTTGTCATATATAGACTTCTCATCTGGGGTAAGGAATAGCTCTCTTTCCAAGGAAATTATGGTGTGCGCTGGTCTCAGAATTGTTGGCCCCACCTTCAGATCAGCATTTCCAAGAATCAAGCTCATTACTGACTGCTCTATTCAACGCCATGATTATGCCCCTATTCTCTCCAAATCAATTTCTCTTCAGCTTCTGTTAACTGTAGAGGGTTCTTATGTCTCCATTCTCAGATGACTCTCCTCCTCCTCACAGATCTCATCTGAAAACATGAATTTTCCATCTTTTCTGTGCCTCTTAATGCTTCAGCCTTCTGTTATCTAACTTTACAATTGTATTACTTAACTCTGTCAAGTATGTTGACATACAGCGTGCATGAAATCTGCTATCCATTTACAACCTCATCTTATTTTTGGAAGGCTCCTCCTAGACTAAACATCTATAGCTATTCTTTGTGCACCAGCAGATTCATAATAGTTTCCTGGATAAAGGAAACAAGAAATGTATCATAGTCCAATGTGAAGTTTTCTGATAATATGGATAAGTCAACCCAGAGATATTATGTATTACAAATATCCAAGTACAGACACGTTGAAATGCATGCCAGACAATACTCTCACAGGAGATGGTCTGCAATGAAAATACAGAATCTTCAATAGAATTTGTCTTTTATCATAACATTATTATGTACTGATTATATTATAATGTAGGAAAGAAAAGATAGTGAGAGAAGAAAAACACCTGAACCTAAATGCTCTATTTGGCCCTTAGCCATGTGAGTGTTCAATCAAGACCACCATGCTGTTTTCACACCAGCTCTAGGATTGCCAATCAGTGCGGGTGACACTGGTTCACTGCCATCCAACCCTCCCTTAACCATAACTCTTTTCACCCACGCTTTGAGGCATTCAGACTCAGCTCTGAGTCACTGAAGCAAAATTGGAGCATCTGGGTACAGTGTCAAAACAGCAGAGCTGACATCAATGCGACGCCCCAGAGGCTTAATGCAACCCAAACTACAAATGTTACATCAGTTGCTGTTGAAGGGACTGTTGATTCTCTTATATTAGAATCTAGATATGAAGACTTGTTAAAGCTGGTTGGAAAACCACAATGACATAATGTATCATTTTCTCTGTGATCTTAACTGCTTTTCCAAATATGTGTTGATGCTTGTTGAGATTACAGTTCCACTCTTTTAAAAATTCTCAATTACTGTATTAATCTTCTGGCTGTTTTCCCCAGCATGCATGCAATCAGATTGACAGCTTGAATTGCCTAGCATGTGGAAGAACGGTGTTTTTTAAAAAAAAGGATATATTTATGATATGCTCCAGTTTAAAATTTGAAAAGAAGAGTTGGGGTTATGACTTAATATCCATTGATGCTATACATGCAAATTACTGAATGATAAATAATAATATAATTTTTTTATCTTATCCAATCAAGTGGCCTAAGTACAGTAATATTGTCTCAGGTTTTGTTGTTGTTAATTTGCAGGCTGGTGATGGACTTTCACTCCTTTGACTTCTAGATTCCCTGTAAGTAAATATATGACCTTTTTCTAACATTGAGAGCTGCTAACACTTATTTTTACATAAAGAATAGTATTAATTGTAAGCAATACTTTTTCCTTGAAACTTCCTCATTTTTGCTGAGATTTTTTTGTCTATTATACAAATTTGTTAAGAAAATATATTCCTTGAACATCAGTATCAATAAAATAAGCTTTGATAGGCTTTGTGACAGCCAGGCTTCTAAAATATTTTAATAAATAATGGTATTTATCATAAATATACTGCTAATATAATTTAAACACTAAATGAATTCAGGTTATGAAATTTTAAATTTTGGGTAAAAACTTTACTTTTTATCTGCATTTCTACTGCCATTAATTCACTTGATATTCACAAATTTATACCAATTATAAGGAATTTCCTTGGTATTTATGTGTATAAATGTCCTTTAAGGAATACTATTGAAATTTGGTAATAATTAATGTATACACTAAGTTAACTATTTAGAACCCAATTAGATCAGTATAGTTATACATTCAAGAACTGTGTTTTTGAAGCAACATCACTAAAGATGCTGTTTATTAAAGTGTTGTGCAACCTGCCTTAAGTTGTAAAGTTGATGGCCTTGTATTAATGTGAAGTCTGTATAATCAGTCAGGTATTTATTTTGTACTAACTGCTGGTTGGCTGGTACTCAATACTGCGCTTTAACCACTGACCTTTCTCGGGGTCTTTCTGTGGACGGTAAGAGAAGCAAATCATTGCATTCTCCATGGTTTCTTCTTCCTTGGGTCATGTTCTGCCTCCTGGTGGCAATAGTGAAGAGAGTTAAAATTGAATCTTAAATGCTAGAAGAGATAGGAGCCTACTGACGACTAAGCTTGATGGGGATTATTAAATTGAATATAGCAGTTGTATTTATATTAGGTTTCTATTGTTCTTAGCATTCAGTTTACTCTTGTCTGCTCTAGTGTGCTGGAAGCAATGTGAATCTGTTATCTCCTGGGCTATATCTGCTATTTCAATTTCAACTGAAAAAGAGTTGATCAGATCAAGAGCTTTTAAAAGGTGTGGGTGGCTCTGAAGAGAGATCAGAGAGCCTGTGCAGCTGAGATCTTCTATGGAACTAGCATTTACTTATTTCACTGTTTGTGTGCTTTTTAATTTTCTAAAATAGACATTATGTCCATGGGAATAACACAAACGGACTCTATTTAGCATACCAAGAAAGTGTGATTTTTTTTCTGGATAAGCAGCTCGTCATGAAGCATAAATGTATAGAATTCCATACACATTAGAAAAAAAAGCAAACATTGAGTTTGGGTAGTGTTAACACATTACCATGGAACTGGATTCTGTACTGAATTCTTAAAACACACAGGAGTGTCCCTATCATGTAAGCATGCACACTAACATCTCAAGACATTTTTTGGCAACAAAGGAGCGAGGAGACAAGGTAGGTTGGGAAAAAAGTCAAGTTAACAATGTGCTGGGAGTGGCAGAGATGGACATTCAATACTTTTAAAACAAGGAGGTTCTTTTCAGAAGTAGAAAAACCAAGTCAAGAAACATACAACTTGACATGTTATTACCTTGAATTAATTTCCTAGTCATTATAGGTGTAGTGTCATAGTTCTGATTGTGATAAATTTGTTTGGAATCCATGTTGTTTAAACATTTTTTTTAGAAATGTTTTTCACTTTAAACTAATTAACCAATTTCCTGATTTTAATGAATTTACTGCTTGGAATCACTAGCTGTAAATTTGTGAGACCAACTGAATGCAGCTGCCCCATGGAGGGTAATGCTAAGTATCCCTGTGAGCATTGCAGGATATGAGTTTGTGTTTTTAATGCCTGCCTGCTCTCAGTCAGTGGGGTGTTATTTTGAATGCTTTGCTTAAATATCAAGGCCTGTTCTTTCTTCAGTGAAATTGTCTCTTGTCAATCTCATGCTTTCAAGAACAATCCAAATATGTCTCCACTGTTTTTCTGTTCATCAGTCTATTCCTCTTCCCCCAGATCTGGGGAGTGTCCTTACAGATTATGTTCAGTGCACTTTGTTTCAATTGCTATTTATGGTTACTTCAAAACAAATCATATGCAGAGATGCTCCAGGTCTGATACTTTATAGTATTTCTTACCTGGTCAGGGGTTACGACATCTCTGATTTTACCATATCCCTGTCATTTTTTCTATCTTCTTTTGAGCCTATTCCCAAGAAGTGTGACCTCTCACCCTCTCAAAGCAGAATTAGAGCTTGATAAACAATGTTATACTAATGCTCATTCAATGTGCTATTTTTTGTTTTTTGCAGAATAGTTTCCCTACCTTCTGAATCTGTTCAAATCATACTCATCTTTCAAGTCTTCAGCAAGCATGAGGCTTTTTCCCATGAAATATGACCTTATCAATATTAAGTTAGCTTTTCTTTCTTTTTCTGAGTGTGAGAACATTCTTAAGAAATTTATGTATCACAGTTTGCCTTTTATTCGGATTTGTTGTTCTTTGTTTAACTAATTATATTTTCAGTCCTGTTCGAATAATCTAATGTGTTGTCCGTAACACAGCAGGTTCTCACTGGAGTCATGCTGGCTAGACTGTAACTGAAAGAGGCCAATGAATTGTGCTGTTAATAGATTTTTGGAATGAAGTTGGGGAGTAGAAATCTTGAGATGAATAAGGTTTAAGAAAGTGAATACTATGTATGGACCATTTTCTAAAATTTTTTGCTGAGTGTTTAATTTTGCTCTCAATGTTCTGTGAATGTGTCAAGCTCTCAGATAATAATAGAGTCCTTTCCAAACCAGCAATACCCTTTTTGCAGGAACCAGGAACAGAGAGAGATGATAGTTGGATTTATCCAGTATTGGAGACTGACATTTGTCAAAATGTCACAGAATTATTGAAAGTTATCAATCCCAGAATGCAGCCTTGAGAAGAACAGAAATATTCACCACACCAATTTGTCTTTTTAAAAATTGTCCCTGAATAAATGCAATACTGGTTTTTGGTTATCTACTAAATATAACACAAATTTATTATTCCTCCTTTCTACTTCTTTGCATTGCCATAAACCTAACTTCTGGCATCCTTTTTAAATACAACTCTACCAAAGAATCAAAGAGAAATTTATTCCTTATTCCCTCGAGAATGGAGTTCTTGTTTTTATGCAGTTCCATCTGACCAGGATGCCATTTACTAGAATATACTATGCATCTCTTATTTTCTAGCTCAATGGCATCTCTTTCAGGAAAACTTTTACAATCACCCTAAAGCTTAAGTTACCCTTCCCTCCTCAATGAACAAATGTGTGGCGTGACATAAGATGATGAAGGCAGGCTCCTTCAAATATTTATAGCTCCTTCAACTGAACAGAAATCTTGCAATTTAAAATTACTTGAAAGGCAGAGAGAGGTGAAGGGGTTTACTCCCCAAATGCATGCAATTACCAAGCTACACCATGGCCAAAGCCAGGAGATGGGAATTCAATCCAGGTCTCCAACATGGGTGACAGGAACTTGGGCCATCACTGCTGCCTCCCAGGGTCGGCATTAGCAGGAAGCCAAAGCTGGGAATTCAAACCCAGGAACCCCAATATAGGATGCAAGCATCTTAACTCTGGGCTAAATGTCCACTCCTGAAAACTTTTTTGAGTATGAATAGTTTTAAGCCTTGTTTTAACCTTTCTTAGATGAAGCATGTTAAATACATCTCATGACGTATGATTTTCCATGCTGTAGGTGGTATAAATAAATATGTTCAGGTAAGGAAATAAATGAATTTGTCAGCATGTCATGAACCACCATTATTAGCCTGTTGCATCTTTCTTTAAATCATAGTAACTGCACTGGACCAATTATACTGTTTTTTTTTTCATTGCTTGAAAGTGAATGTCAAATAATTTTTATAAGTTAAACTCTAACAGAAATGAAACATTCACATTGAAACTTTAGCTTCTGCTTCTGTCTCCACAGTACCTAGTATATATTCAAGTTTCTCAGCCATCCTGGGTGTTTTTTGACAGAAGCTCCATTACTTTTACAAGTACCATCAAAATGTGTTATTTTTGATCCAGTTCTGTCATTTGAAGGTCATATTATCAGAGCAATGAGAAGTGCCTCGCACAAAGCTGCTAGAGAGGCTGGCATACATTCATGATTTTGCTTGATTTGCAAAATGGAAAAGCATCTTTCTGCCTCGTAGGTTTTAGTTTAGTAGATGATCATATTTCAGAAGTGAAATATGAAACAAAAACAGAGGCATTTGACTGTAAAAAGTCCAATTTTATTGTGCTTTATTCTCAGAGAGTGACATGTGCAAATTAAAAAGCCCTATAAAATGGAACTTATCGATCATACTACTAAACTAATTGTATAGCACCGTATTTAGACAAACTTCCAACATTATCCCCATAGAGGTGGTGTACTCTTGCCTGATTTAATGACTTTAATGATTGGTGTGTGTGTGTGTGTGTGTGTGTGTGTGTGTGTGAATGCAGAGGAGACACAGGAGAGAAGAATTATCTGGAATTCAAAGAAGTGAAAATAATGAAATATGACATGTGCTTTAAGTGTACATCACAGTGCTTCAATCTCCCATTTCCTGCCCTCACGTTAAGCAAAATTCAAGTGTAATAGGACAAAATTTAAGTTTCCACACAAAAGGGAAGTTATTCCTTCTGCTAAGAAAATACAATCTGTTGTTTATAAATGAAGTCTACGTGTAAAAATTGTGATTGGAACAGTCAATATTGTCTTGATATTTTAGTTTTTATTAGTACCTGATGAAGTGGATGCTCAACTAGCACTCTCCTAGTTACACTCTGACTCTCATCTCAATTGAACTAAATGGAAAGAGTGATAAAATGAAGACATAGTCTGCTTCGTGCATTCTTCTCCTCCTCTGGAATCTAAGCTTCGCATGGAACATCACTACAGAAAGTCATCTAAGAGTTTCTCCATCTTTAGAAATCAAAGAAAAACTTCTAAACCCACAGAGTTGGGAGCTTACAGTTATTTGAGCTAGTCTAATTCACTGGTTCTCAACCCCATAGGACTCCAAGCTCCCTTTTAATCCAAATAGTTGATTATACAAATTTGGTGAATTAATACTCATAGAAAATAATGAACATACTAGGATTTTTTTCGAATGTAATGTAATAGCATAGGTAGTCAAGGGAAATGATTTAAAAGAATATGTATTTCAATGGAGAATCATGTGAAATTACAATAGAAGGCATTGTGGACATGTTACATCTTGCATCTACCTGTCCATTGTGACACAGGAAGTACATATCCATAAATGCAGTCTGGCAGATGATTGGTAAATTAACCGCCAGGAATAACATCACCATTAATGGTACAATTTCCTAAAATGGTGAAGAACTTTTAGTAAAATTCCAAGCAAAGCAGAATGTAATCTTACATTTTGTGAAAATGTTTATATATATCAAAACTGCCCAAAATACTTTGTTCATAATTAGATGTTGCTATGTTATAGGCTTGAGTGATTACAAACAAGATTTTCCTGTGAGAGATTTAAATTTGAAACTTGTACACAATGGGGGACTCCTCACCCCATCCCCATGTCCTATGCATTGCTGGGCATTTAGCAATCCCGACTTTATCCCACCAGATGATTTTACTGCACCCAAAGAGCAGTAGACCCAAAGTTGCATTTCCACTAGTTTCCAAAAGTTCCTAGGTCCTTCGTGCCTGAGTTGAGAACCACTGTCTTTTTTTTTTTTTAGATTTATTTATTTTACTTGAAAGTCAGAGTTACACAAAGAGAGGAGAGGGAGAGAGGGAAAGGTCTTCCATCCGATGGTTCACTCCCCAGTTGGCCACAACAGCCAGAACTGCACTGATCCGAAGCCAGGAGCCAGGAGCTTCTTCCAGGTCTCCCACATGGGTGCAGGGACCCAAGGACCTGGACCATCCTCCACTGCCATCCCAGACCATAGTAGAGAGCTGGATCGGAAGTGGAGCAGCCGGGACCCGAACCAGCGCCCACATGGGATGCTGGCACTTCAGGCCAGGGCGTTAACCCGCTGCGCCACAGTGCCAGCCCTGAGAACCACTTTCTTATTGGAGACCATTATTTTATAGATGAGAGAACTGAAGACTAGAGAGTCCAAGTAACTTAACAAAAGATTACACAGTCATTACCGAATACAGCCAACACAGATCCACTGCCAACACAGAAACTGGGATACAGACAGTGTCAAGTGGGATAGTGTTCTTGGGAACAGTGGCTGCACCCCAGCCTGGAGTTCTGTATGTGAGGGCTAAGACGGACATTTCAAAGGACCAGTTAATTTCTTGAATTCTTATAAATCAAATCTGCACCCTCTGTTCACCATAACCCCATCCATAGTCTTAATATCTGCTTGTTAAATCTTCCTTCCCCTCTTGGAAATAGATGTCTTTCCAACTGCCTGAAGTAAGTACCCCCTTCTTTCTGATAAACACATTATTTCCAAACTGTATTGTCTCTAAGTCTTTTTTTCATTTTTATTTTTCCATAAATATTTTCTTTTTATGGTACTTACAGAATTTCATGTTTACCTACTGATGATTGTACATCTTTGTGTGTACTCCCTTTTTCTTTTGTAATTTTTAAAATTTTTAGTGGCTTTTTCTATTCTGTTAGTTGCTAAAACCTGAAGAGCAGCTACTAATTCCAAGCACCCAGTGTCACATTAACTACCCTGTGGCCACTCCACAAGTAGTTGGCTGCTTTAGATCACACCAAAGACTGATTAGCTATAATTCTAGTAGCTTAATATATGCTATAAAAGATGATTAGATTATGGAAAATGTAAACATTTATAGAATCTTCCATATAAATGCTAACTAACAAGCTCTTCTTTGGAATGCATTTTGTGACAGTTGATTATTGAAGTTCCTGGAAGTATGACTATTCTGTCCTGGTTGCTATGGGCCATCTCCAGGGAGATTTCCTGTAGCGCTCTTCACAGTAGAAACTGATAAGTAGAGGGGTCATCCAATTAGTTCCTATGGCTCCAGGCAGAACTATACCTAAACTGTCATCAATTCTTAACAATCTTCAGAGAGAGAGAGATCCTACAACCCCAACACTAACCACATGAGTGCCTAACAGTCCCTTATGTCAAGAATTTAGTCTATCTCTATCCTTCTCAAAAACACACTTTTGGTTTAAAATTATTTGTTTTTGTTTCAGCATTATTGGAGAATAGCAATCTTAGGTCAACATTATTAATATGAAACAATTAATGAACTTTAAGATATTAAGCCACCCCTAGTTACTCACTTTCACTGTGTTAAAAGAGCAGTAACATTTCACTTTCTAATCTTACTCCCTCGTCTACAAATTAAACCACTGTACACTGAGTTATTGTGATTATTTATCTGTGCAACTGCCTTCTGTTCTACCTATTGCCATTTATTCAACAAACATTTATTGAGCATATCCTGTTACATAAACCCAGGGCTAAGTATGGGGAAGTTAGCAACACTAAAAATGTACTCAGAACCTCAAGGGCCAAGTCTAGAACTAAATGACAGATATGATTAAGAATTTCTTATCAAATTAAGGCAAAAGTGCTTAGTAATATTTAAAGTTAGGGCCCATACATGAAATTGTACAGAACTCTTATCAGTTCATCTATTCCCTTGGTCATCTACAAATGCCCATTTCCATAGTTTATTTCATATCTAGACACTGGAGTCATCATAGCAAGCAAAACATTTCCAATTTTGTTCACAGAATTTGCTTTTTTATAAATTATAAGGTGTTGTGAAATACATTAATAATGGTATAATGTATGCCATGGAGTAATTATGGATATCTGACTGATTATATTAAGGAGTAGTGAGGTCATTTCAAATGACAGTATGTTCTTTTAAAATGATCTATTTATTTATTTATTTATTTTCATTTCTTGGAATGCAGAGTAAAAGAGAGAGAGAGAGAGAGAGAGAGAGAGAGAATATCAATCTTCCATCTATTGATCCACTCCTCAAATGGCAGCAACAACGGGGGCTGGACCAGGCCAAAGTCAGGAGCCAGGAACTTCATCCAGGTCTCCTACATGGGTGACTCAGACCCAAGTAATTGAGCCATCATCTGCTGCTTCCCAGGATGGTAAAACTGATATTGGAACCAGCACCTTGATATGGGATGCTGATGTGCCAAGCAGTGGCTTAATCTAAGCTCCATAAAGCATAGCCCTCAAATGAAAATATTACACCTAAACTTTGTAGGAGTTAAATAGGTTAAGATAAGAGAAGGCAATAATTCAGATTAAAAAAAAAATGTGTGGAGACCAGGAAACAATGAACAATTAAAAATCAAAAAGCCATGTGGAAAGCAAGAAGAAAAGGATTCTGAGTTGGAATAAATGTTAGGAGCTTATTCTCTTATTCTCTAGTGGAACATATTAAAAATATGCTTCTCTGCTAAGAAAAATGGAGAGTCAATGAAGACTTAACCCTGTTTAGAAAATATGTGTTCCTCTGCCTTGTGGAGGATAAATTGAAAATTTATCATACTACTAAACTAAACTACTACTAAACTACTACTACTACTACTACTACTACTACTACTAAACTAAACTACTACTAAACATACTACTAAACTAGTGGGGGCCTGCACTGTGGCGCAGCAGTTAAAGCCCTGGCCTAAAGCGCCAGCATCCCATAGTGGTGCCAGTTCGAGACCTAGCTTCTCCTCTTCCAATCCAGCTCTCTGCTGTGCCCTGGGAAAGCAGTACAAGATGGCCCAAGTCCTTGGTCCCCTGCACCCACATGGGAGACCTGGAGGAAGCTCCTGGTTCCTAGCTTCTGATTGGCTCAGTTCTGGACGTTGTGGTAATTTGGGAGTGAACCAGCGGATGGAAGACTTCTCTCTCTGCCTCTCCTTCTCTCCCTGTGCAACTCTGACTTTCAAATAAATAAAATGATTCTTTAAAAAAAAAAAAAAGAAAAATGCACAAGTGAATGCAGGTAGCAAAAATGAAGGAACCAGAATTCCATATGAAAAAGGAATGCAAATGAGAGACAGAGGAAGAGAGAAGGGAGAGAACAATGTTGAAATACTGGCAGTCTAAATAGAATGAAGATTGGGAGGTGATAATTTACTTTAATCATAGAAACATTTTAAAAATCATTTTGTTACAATCAGTAGAATATAGTGATGATAGTGGAAGTGAGACTGGAGTAGAGTAAGTAGCAAGTGGTCAGTGAGAAAATAGAACTGATAGATGTAAACCATTTTCAGAAAGATAGGATAATAAGGTTGGAGGAAAATGGTTCAAGGAGAAATGAGTGTTTTTTTATGTTGATGGGAAGATCCCTTTATAAAAAAGGATGAAGATAGAAGATCTGGAACAAACAATTAATAAAGGTTTCCTGAAAAACAGAGGTTCAGTGGAATCAGAGTGCAGCTGACATACATCTCAATGACTATTGTTGTAGAAACGTAGGGAAAACTGGATCCAAGTGCTTTTTGACCCTGGAAAGCTCAATGAGTCCCATCCGGCGGCTTCTGTTTTCTCCAAGTTTGATGGCCATCGTATCTGCTGAGAATGGTGAGGAAAGAAGGTAAAGTAAAAGTAAGCAGAGCTTTAGGAGAGTCAAAAGGCTCTAAAATATGAGGCTACTTCAGAAATCTGGAGGAAAAATAGAATTAAAAGATTAGAGTCCTTTTAATGCAAAAAAAAATTGAATCTATGCATAAAATGCATTTCCATGATCTTTTAAAATTACCTTTGTGTGAGTTAAGCAGACAAATGTCATGATTTTTAAGAGATGTTAAAATTATGCAGTCCTAATCTGAAATCCAGAACATTCCCAAATCTGAAACTTTTGGGTGGTCACTGATGTTATACATAAGAGTGTTAATTTTTAAATTAACAACAGGAGTAACTGTGCACTTGCTTCCCATGCAAGACCTCTGTCCTCAACGAGTTGTATTATGAGAGTTAACTGTAAAACTAGTTCTCAGTTTGTGTGTGTGTGTGTAAATTGTTGAAATTTTTATAGTATAGAGTCGATTTTCTGTGTACAAAGTTAATTGAAAATGAATCAATGGAGAATGGGACTAGGAAGGGGACAGGGAGGAGGACAAGGGATGGAAGTCTGGGTTGGAGGAGGGGTATGGTGGGAAGAATAACTATATTCGTTAAGTTGTACTTGTGAAATTTGTATTTCTTAGGAAATTAATTAATTAATTAATTAAATATGGCCCATGAAGCAGTCCCACTCCAAACTCAGAATTGTTTCTCTCTTGTTTTCCACATGCAAGAAGACTAGCCTTTTGTCTTCCAGCTGTTCATGGGTTTTTTTGTTTCCTAGATTTTGCACATATTGTTTCCTTTCCTGGGCTATTTTTCCCGCCCATCTTCTGATAATTAACTTACCTGGACTGATACTAACATGAAGTCGGGATAACCTCAAAAGACCCTTACCGTTGAGTATTCCAAATAAGTTATTTTTTAAAGATTTACTTATTTATTTGAAAGGCAGAGTTACAGAGGCAGAGGCAGAGAGAGAGAAGTCTTCTATCAGTTGATTCACTCCTTAAATGGCTACAATGGAAGCAGCTGGGCTGATCCAAAGCTAGCAGCCTAGAGATTCTTCTAGGTCTTCCATGTGGATGCAGGGGCCCAAGGACTTGGGTCATCTTCTGCTGCTTTCCCAGGCTATAACAGAGAGCCAGATCAGAAGTGGAGCAGCCAGGACTCGAACTGTCACCCATATTGAGTGCCGGCAAGGTAGGCCATGGCTTTACCTGCCACCATGCCAGCCCCAATAAGTTATTATTAAATGATGCATTTATTTCGATGTTTTTTTTCTGGTGAAGTCAACAATCTGGAGGCAGCCATGGAGAAAATGTTACATATATTTATCAAGTTTAGGATAAAAGGATTAAATTTAGATCATCAGCAAAGGACTCAGTGAATGGGCCTTGGAATATTCAATGGATACACAGGGAAACCAATCAGGAGGGCAAACAATACAGAGAACAAAGGTAGAGGTATCTGTATTCTGGCAACTTAGAAAAATTACAGAATGGTTATGATGGAAGTTCTTTAATGATTAAATTACAAAGTCGAGGAAGTTATGACTGAAAATAGAATGCCTGACTCAGTGATTTTACTGAAGGGACAATTTTTAAAAATTTTTTATTTATCTTTTGACAGGCAGAGTGGACAGTGAGAGAGAGAGAGACAGAGAGAAAGGTCTTCCTTTGCCATTGGTTCACCCTCCAATGGCTGCCGTGGCCGGCCAGTGCATTGCGCTGATCCGAAGGCAGAAGCCAGGTGCTTCTGGTCTCCCATGGGGTGCAGGGCCCAAGCACTTGGGCCATCCTCCACTGCACTCCCTGGCCACAGCAGAGAGCTGGTCTGGAAGAGGGGCAACCGGGACAGAATCTGGCGCCCCGACTGGGACTAGAACCCGGTGTGCCGGTGCTGCAGGCGGAGGATTAGCCCATTGAGCCGCGGCACTGGCTGAAGGGACAATTTTTTTTTTTAAGGTTTTATTTAATGAGTATAAATTTCCAAATTACAGCTTATGGATTACAATGGCTTCCCCCCCCATAACTTCCCTCCCACCCGCAACTCTCCCCTTTCTTGCTCTCTCTCCCCTTCCATTCCCATCAAAATACATTTTTAATAAAAACGAAATTCTAGTTTTACTCATGTAAGGAGTTGGTAAAGGAGAAAAATTCATGAATATGTTCTCTATTCTTGAGTTGTAAAGTGATTTAGAATATGAGTCATAACCTTAATTGTATGGCACATGGAATAAATAGTATATACATATTTGTTCATGATACATACATGAAAACAATATTCTGAGCCATATATCACATGGAACAAATGAAATAATATATATTTATTAAGTTAACTTACCTCTAATTTATCCTTACAAATATTATCAATTATAATGATGTTAGCACTTTAATATATCTGTTCTTTAAGACTATTGCAAAACTCTTAAGACAGAATCTAGAAATTTGCATTTTTATATAATAAAAAGAGAGAAGTCACTACAATTTTTAACTCTTTTATTAATCTAAAAAATCATTTCATTAGTTCAGTGCTGTATTCAGACTAATGATAATGGCAGAAATGACAACAAAACAACTCCTTTCTCGAATTATATATTCATAAATAATAGATAAAATTAAAAAAAAAACTTTTGTAGAATAAAAGGAGTTTGTACATTTGATTGACAGTAATTGTAATTAGGCAGTAGTGGCATTATTGAGAAATCATCATACTTACTGCAATAATATACCGAACAAAAGAATGACATATATTATGAAATGTCTACCAGAATTACTACTATTATTCTATTATTAGGAGAGAAAAAAGTCCCAACAAATCTCAGTAAGAAGTTCTTGTGGTCTATTCTATTACTTCCAATTTCACACAAACACACACAAAAAATGTGAATCAGTCCCACATTGAACTGACCATGACTAAAACAGTCAGTGCCAAGATAACATTTTCACTGGATAAATGAACTCTTTCCTGATTTTCCATTTAGGGAATCTTTAGTTTATAATGACTTATTTAATAGTGAAAAATTCCAAATGTGAGCTCTATTAATTTTCACAGTGATTGCCACATGTAGAGAGTAACTCTTTTGAGATACCCATTTTTTTAAAAAAAGAGTTATTTATATATTTGAAAGTCAGAGTTACAGAGAGAGGAGAGGCAGAGAGAGAGAGAGAGAGAGAGAGAGAGAGAGAGATAAACAGAGAGAGAGAGGTCTCCGATCCACAGGTTCACTCCCCAATTGGCTGCAATGGTTAGAGCTGTGTTGATCTGAAGCCAGGAGCTTCCTCCATGTCTCCCACGTGGGTGCAGAGGCCCAAGGACTAGGGACATCTTCTACTGCTTTCCCAGGCCATAGCAAAGAGCTGGATCAGAAGTGGAGCAGCTGGGACTCAAACCGGCACCCATATGGGAAGCTAGCACTGCAGATGGCAGTTTTACCCACTATGTCATAGCGCCAGTGCCCCATATGTTTTTTAAAGCATGGATTGATAATTATGTTGAGATAAAGGATAGATAAGTGAAAAATACCTGTGGGTAAATGTCAAAGGTTAACATAAAAAGCCCCTGAGGTGGATGTTTTTGCTGTAGTTAAGACACCACTTGAGATGCCCAAATCTCATGTTGTCATGTGAGGGTTCAAGTCCTGGCTTTCTTCTGAGTCTGGCTTCCTGCTAATGCACCCTGGGAGGCAGCAGAGGGTGGCTTAAATAATTGGGTGCCCGCCACCCACATGTGAGACCTGAACTGATTTCTGGCTCATGGACATTTGGGGAGTGAAACAGCAAATGGAAGTTAATTCTCTCTCCTCCTCCTCCTCTTTCACTGCCTCTCAAATAAATTTTAAAATTTTTAACTCTATTGTAATTGCTTATGATTCTGTTTTTCTGGTGGCCAATAGTACAGTGGTCCATGTGTCCCATAATCTAATTTCAAGTAAGTACTGGATACTAAAATGTGTTGTTGAAGGTAAAAATGAGGTTAATTTCTTGATTTGAGTTGTGATTATCAACCTGGATTTTCTCAATTTTATTCCAAAATGTTATACTTCTTCATGATCTATATAAATAGTAAAGTCAGCATCAATTAACCGTGCACATCCAGTGTGAATCTTGTGCCTACCACAAAGCAAAAACTCAGAAAGATTTGTTGTTGAAGATTTTCAAGAATGACCTCCCAGATACAGAAAGTTTGTATCAACTCTGCAGCTCAGAAGTAGATAGTTATAATAATGGTCATTTGTCTTAGCAGAGTTTTAATATATTCCATTGCATTATACAAATATTGGACTAATATTTTATGATAGTAAAATGAAGGACTTTTCTTTCCCGTGTCAAATAACATATCACAAAACATTATACCTGGAATAAGGGTAAAAAAATTAATCTGTTCTCATAGAGTTTCTTATTATGCCTTTCAAAGTTTATATGAAAATTTTAATAGAACTCTGTGTCCCAAATATGAAGACCAGACACAGGGTGAATAATCCGTTCCATAGCTTATAGATTTCAACAGTTAGTTGTAGTTAACTGTCTGACACCATAACAGATAGATCTGATTGCTTCTCCTTTTAATTTTTAAACCAGATATTTAATTCTATCCCTTATATTATACAACACAGTAGCAGGCAAGATCAACAACAATATGGGGAGAAATGCCAAGAAAAAATGTCTCTGGCTGTGTGAAAGAACCATTCTGCTAATGCTGCTTAAATGATCATTCAACATGCTACAGCACCCTAATGTGTGCAGACCCCGTCAGATTCAGTTAGGGAAACAGAAGGTGGATGGCTGCTCCTCACCAGTCACTGCAGGTGATCCACATAATCACACAGACCACAGGGACTTGGGCTATTACTATTGGTTTTTTTAAGCAAAACAAAACTGGTGATTAAATGTACAAAACATCATTCCTGCAGATCTTTCTTTCAAGGAGACATCTGGCAGCGCATGTATCTATCCTAACTCAATGTTTCAAACCTCCTGCAAATGGTATTCATGGCAAAATAAACACCATCAGGCTTACCTGAATGATATTAGTGAGGAAAGCTCTAGAAAGAATCATGTAACAGGCATGATTTTAAGTGAAGACATTTTAATTTTCATGACATGATGACAGGTTAAGCCTTTTGACATCCTAATATTCTGATCATTTTTCTTGTCTGGAATATCATTATGCCTGGGCAGGCAAGAGGTTATGAACTATACAAATTAAAAAGTTATTTTATCTACTAGGCAGAGAAATATTGGTCTTTATCTTACTGTGTTACATGTGCATTTATGAATCCAATAAAAAGCAAGCTATCCATCAGCTTTAAATTAAAACTGGTGTGGGTATTGTGTAACCCCCACATTATTAATGATTATCAATAATTAGGCAAGTCTTTTTAAGTGGCTTTTTCTGCCTCTTCAATTGCCCCAAGTTTTTCATTCTAGTTTAGTGAGAATCCTGATGTACAATAAGTGTGGGTTGATTGACTGATAAGTATTACAAGGGCAGAGAAACCAATTCAATAGAATCTGAGAAAGAGATATCTAGGTATTTCCTCTCATTCCAACTTGGCACAGAGTCATTAGATGTTTGTTAAGCTTTAAAGTCATTTATAAAGTTACCTCCTAAGTTGACATCATAAACATTTGACATTTTCAACAGTTTGGGTTTTTTTCAGCTCTTTGATGCACCGGCCAACATGTTTTGCATTGCTGGTCAAATAGTGTATTTCTTCCTATTATACTGATACTCCAATCATTATGATTTACTTTTTAAAGATACTTTGTATGAAAGCACACAGACACACATAGCTAGTAAAATTTCAATAGTGATTTGTCCTTAAATATTCATGCCCCAGAAATGCATAGTTGTTTTGAAATTTCTGATAAATTCATTCCCTTCCAGTCCCATGGAAAACAACTGGAAGATTTTATATACATATTTTAATATTGTTCTCTTTGAGTTATTTCATCCAAAAATGTTCTTAAAATTATAAATTACTTCACACTAATAGATGCCTCCACAGACTCTAAAATATAGTACCTTTAAACTATAATTTCCCTTTTTGTTTGTTTGTTATTATCAGACATAACTGGAGGGCTAGTGCCATTAGTGTACCTTTACTAAAAACACTATAATCAAGGAGTATTGTACAGAAATCTTATTAAGGCAATTATCCTTCCACCTCAAAAGTTTGTGATTGAATACATGAACCAAAAAATAACTATCTCCCTTGTCATTAATATCCCTGCCTAATGAATTGCATCCGAAGTATTATTGTACTTTTCTCTAGATTTGTCCTTTAGGAACCAAAACACAAAAACACATACTCACATGCATTTCTAGTTGTAGTGTTTCACCACTGACACCTTGGATGCCAATTCTGTGTCTTATTTAGCATTTAATGTCAAACATGCTGATTTTTAATATAAGAACCAAACTACCTATGTATAACTACCGATGTCAAAACTTCACCATTGTGGAATGCAAGGGGGAATGAATTGTAGAACACAGAAAAGCCTGGTGGGTGTTGCAGACCTGGTGATCCCTTAGCACGGCTTGAATAGGGCAGGAGGTGTAACATGTCTTGATCCTCCAGAAGAGACAAAAACACTTCTCTCTCTTCATGCTGAAAATCTCATTCCTTCTTATTACTCTGCAATATTCCTTAAACGTCTTCCTATGTGATACAACATGTAGCTTTGTTAGTGGTGTGCTTCTGTGTGCTCTAATCCTTACAGAAAGGAGTCCCAACTCCTTTGTAAGCTGTGCATAAATTGGTGCTATTTACTCCTCTGGCTTTGATTCCCAATAGGAGCTATATCCTCCCTTTACTGGAAGGGAGGCCTGCAACATACTCTCCTACTCGCTTGGAGCCTGTGCACCTGCTATTTAATCTGTCAACAAGACCATAGGTTTCTGCAGACGGCCTGAATTGCTCTTCTCAAACATAAGCCTATGGGCCTAGTCTAGAGCTCTCCAATATCTCTGCATCCTATCAGTTTCCAAAAATTATCAGAATGGGCAGTTACTGTGTTAGTCTCCTCCAGTAGAAGGTAAGGCCCTCCATGTCAAGACTACCTTATTTATCTTCCTGTTCCGCAGGCCTTGGTTCATTTATAAGTTAGATCCATGCCTGGTTCCCAGGATATCCCTAGTTAACATTTTCTGGATTGGACCATTACTCACACTCAAGGCAGATAGAGCACATTTATTTCACTCAGGCCAGCTACTCCTGTGATCGTTCTTGAATTTTTTAATGGCATTGAAATGCTCCTTTAGCATTACATGTGTGATCTCATTTGTTTCACCCAACACTTCCATGCAAAAAATTGGAAGAACCGAAACAGAGAGGAGGAGGTGATTTCTTCTCCCATCATCCATCAACACAGAGCCACAGCCAAACTTAAATCTGCCTCTCTTCCTGTTTTCTCTTCTCTCTCTTCCTTCTTTCTTCCTCTATCCTTTCAATCCTTATGAAGCCACCCAGATCTGTTGAGGGCTCTATTAACACAGTGTATACATGAATGCAATCACCACATTGTACCCTATAAACACGTGCAATTATTATTATGTTGATTAAAAAATAAAAAGCTAATCCAATATACACTTTATATACAGTTTAGCTTGTCTGTTACACATTCATATGGCGATTACAATTAAAAAAATTTTAAGTAGCCCTTAAAACAATCCCTTAAAGGATGGTGGTGGCAGCCTTCCAGACATTCGCCCACCCTCCCCCTCCCCCGGAGCGTACTCATGCCCCTCCCAACATGCCAAGTATTACACTCGGTGGCAGTAGCAGTTTGGAAACTACGCCTACCTAGAAACATTTTGAAATGCCAAGTTGTTTTAAACTTGTATGATTAATTCAAATAATAACCTTTCACTAATACCATCAGCTCTTGATTGTTCACAAGCCATTATGAAAGGTGTGAGCTCTCTTTGTCATCCCTTCCCCCACCCCTCCTCCAGGCTCAGGGCTGCTCTGCCAGAGGGAGGGCCTTGCAAAACAAAGAGCTGTGACTTAAAATCAATCCATTGTTCCACATGTTATCAGCTCCGAAGAACGTTTTGCAGAGAAAAATGCTGCAACTCTAACTTAAAAATATGGCTTGAGAATCTCAGTGGAGTGTATCTGTCCTCCGCTCTTGCTGATTCCTATTTGCAATCCAGGGGTGAAAATAAAAAGGTAATGTTGAAGGGGAAAGGGGCTCTGTGGATACCCAATCACAGCTCTCTGTTCTAGCATTTGATCTATTGTTAATTCTAAGCCATTAGAAATCTCTTTTTCCATTCTCTTCAAATTTTGTTCCCTAAAGAGCACGTCATACCATGCCGACCCTGACTCCTCTGGTTTTGGAAAAGCCTGACTGATTTAGATCCAGAATTGCTTGAATTTTTGATCCCATAACTAGAAGAGTATCAAATATTGAAACAAAAGAAGATTTCATCCCTTATAGAGACCCTTCCCCTCCTTTCAAGTTCTATTTATTTATTTTTATGTATTTGAAAGGCAAAGAGACAGAGGGAAATCTTCCACCCTCTGATTCACTTCCCAAATTTCTGCAGCAGCAGGGCTAGGCCAGGAAGAAGCCAGGAACCCAGAACTCAGTCTGGGTTTGCCATGTGGGTGGCAGGTGTTAGGAAAATGGCAGTTTTATCTGTGGCACGATCTATACCCTGACACCATCCTAGGCTCTAGCCCCTGGGGCCTTTGCTAGAAGCCAAGTGGCCACATGGCCCAATCACCAGAGTCAGCCCCACCCCCATCCTAATGGGATTCACTGCTCCTGCCTCCCTGCCCGCCATCTGGCAAAGTTTTGTTTTGTTTTGTTTTGTTTTTTTGACAGGCAGAGTTAGACAGTGAGAGAGAGAGAAAGGTCTTCCTTCCATTGGTTCACCCCCAAAATGGCCACTATGGCCGGTACACTGCGCTGATCCAAAGCCAGGAGCCAGGTGCTTCTCCTGGTCTCCCATGCGGGTGCAGGGCCCAAGGAACTGGGCCATCCTCCACTGCACTCCTGGGCCACAGCAGAGAACTGGATTGGAAGAGGAGCAACCTGGACAGAATCCAGCACCCCAGCCGGGACTAGAACCCGGGGTGCTGGCATCGCAGGGGAAGGATTAGCCAAGTGAGCCCCAGCGCCGGCCCTCTGGCAAAGTTTTAAAAGGGCCTGTTCCTGAACACGTGGCTCTTGGCTCCTCTCCTCCTCTCGTCCCTCTTCTTTTGCTCTCTCTTCTCTCCTCACTAGCTCCTCTCCTCTCTCTCTCTCTCTCTTTCTCTCTTATACTCTCCTCTCCCATTTTCCCTCTTCGCCCCTTCCCTACAGTCTGCTGGATTTTCCCCAATAAACCCTTTCCTTTACTCCAGTGTTTGGTGTGTTTCGTGACGGCCTAACAGCAGGGATCCAAGGACTTGAGCCATCATCTGCAGTCTTTACCAGAGTGCACAGAGTGCTGGATGGGAAACAGAAACTCAGGACTCAGTCCCAGGAACTCTGATATGGCATGCCCATGTCCCTAGCAGCAGCTTAACCTACTACACCACAACGCTCACCTCCACCCCTCACTGCTTTTAAAATAAACTTGAGTTAGGATGGGACCCGGTCCAGGTCAGACTTTCTCTCTGTGATGTTAGGTCAAACTCAGTGTGCGAGGTCAGCTACTGGAAGAACTGGAATGGGAGCGAGGGTGTCCACATCCTTCTGCAATACTTGGTGCAAAACAGCTACATTTTAGTGTGTGGACCATTGTATTCAATTTAAGCAACACTCTATTGTCCATAATTGTCTCCTGCTTCTTAGCAACATCTTAGAAAAATACTGCATTTCCTTGGGAAAATATTGCATGTTTATTCTGGTCTATTTCACAGAATGAATTGTACAGGTGCAGTTTGGGCAATTATTAAAACTCTTTTCTTCAGACTCTTTTCTGCATTGCTCATCACCCTCACTAGGAAACAGTCACCCCCTTTTCACTGTTTCTTTTATGCACAGGCTTCCATATATTATCTTGGAATCGTAAATAGGTTCTAAGGCTCCCCACATGTCCAGCTCATCAGGTGTTAGAGCAAATGTTAATATTGGTATCCTTGTTCTTTTGGAGAAATGATGATGTGCCAAAAAATGCTAGCAAGTTGAAAGTGCTTAGATATGCAGAACTCAATATTTTGCAAGGATAGCTCTCTCTTTAAATCATATCCATAGCACTTTTATTTCCTACATCTATCCGGCAGTAATTTTCCAAGAGAAATATAAATCCTGAAATGAATTCATTGGTTACATTGGTTGTTCTAAAACAAAAATCAAGACCTAATGGAAATAGTAGTGATATGAAATGCTTTGTTTCACCTTATGAAGGAATCTTTGCTCAAATTAGTGTTAAGCATGAAATTTCCCATGGCTAGGTCGCGGAATAGCAGCAATAAGGCTTTTGTTTTAATTTTATAGGATTCCTTCAGTGAATTCAGTGAGAAAAATACAAATTTAGCTTCCGTTTTTTTTTTTTTTTCTCACAGAGAGATTGAAAGATAATAAAGGTGCTACTTAAGCTAGTACAGATTACTGTTGGAATTATTCTCAATTTCAGTGGTAAAATCTCTCTCTTTAATTGTAGGTATGGTGGGACCTTTGCCTCTATAACATGCCAAATTTCCCTCTACTAATCTGCAGAGCTAAGACACCATCCTCCTGCTCTCAGTATTGTGCTTAGCCCTGAGTCTGGCATTATACCAAGCACAGCAGAAATAAAGCCTCTGAGATACTCTGTGGGCAGGATCTTCCCTAAAAGTTGAGTATTGCCAGAAAAAAACATCAAGGCGGGGGGGGGGGTGGCACTGTGGTTCACTTGGTTAATCCTCCGCCTCCAGTGCCAGCATCCCATATGGGTGCCAGTTCTAATCCCAGTTGCTCCTCTTCCAGTCCAGCTCTCTGCTGAGGCCTGGGAGGGCAGTGGAAGGATGGCCCAAGTGCTTGGGCCCCTGCTCCTGCAAAGGAGACCAGGAAGAAGCACCTGGCTCCTGGCTTCAGATGGGTGCAGCGCCGGCCATAGCAGCCATTTGGGGAGTGAACCAACGGAAGGGAGACCTTTCTCTCTGTCTCTCTCTCTCTCACTGTCTATAACTCTACCTGTCAAATAAATTTTTAAAAAATCAAGGAATACGATTTCTTGGCTCTCAACTATAACGATATGATGGTAACTTGGAATAGCCAAATCTCTATATTGATCCCATTGTATGGCAGTTTGTCTATAAATAAGTTTCTCTGGCAAATCCCAATTTGGAGAACGGTGAAAATGCTGACAACATGTTTCAAGACTTGGCACCAGGAGAGTAGATGACCACAATTTAAGCTCTTTATATTTAAATGATCATATTTATAATTTATAAATGAAGGCCAGAATTCTCTCTCTGTCAGGTGGAGGCAAGCATTTTTTCATTTCTAAACACTCACATGTATGTATCAATTACTTGTAACAATGATTGTGATGTCTACAAAGATGGTGGTTAAGAAAACGATTTTCTCTGTGTTTGGATAGCTACAGGAATATTCCATGCAAACATTTTCTGGCAATGCTGTTTTTCTGGTTCCTGTTACTTTCCTTTTCTAAATGAAGCAAGGGGACACTTAAGGAAGGACAGGGCCAGAATATTATTGGTCCATTGAGAGCCAATCACAAGGCTTTGACTGGAAAACTCCAGTCAGCATACCAAATAGCATGGCAGGCTAGTGCATATCATAAAATCACCTTTCCTTCCCAATCTCATTTTTTAGCAAAATGATAAAAAGCAGAAGTAGAGGAAAATCTAAGCGTGATCTACCTAGATGGAGCCTCAGGGAACTGTCTTCTCCCATCCATTTCTGAGGCTGAATACAGCACAACCATTAGTGACGATAGGTTTAGACAAAAAAGACAGGACAGCCCTCATTTCTAAATACAGTCTACAGTAAGACTTATTTATGTGAATTTCCAAAGAATGAACAAAATGCATTCTTTTTAATGTTCCCCTACTGCTCCTGAAAATAAATGACTCTGCCAAGATTTGCAATGGTGCTATCCATACTCCAATGATAGGTGCTTTGTTGAACTGCCTCACTCGCTAGCATAACTTCCAGAAGTTAGGCTTCTAAGCATAAAATATTCTATATTTGTCCTGAATATTTTGCAGTGTGAGACAAGCTAGGTACAATTTATGCTGCAATGTGTCCTACAGCAACTGAGATGTCATGTTGCACAATACTGTAGGTAAATCTAGGATAATTTATTGTATACCTTTACAGTGGGTTACTTTTACCTTTAATGTTGTTAAATTGTTCCATTGCCTCAGAGGGATTATTTGCATATATTTAACAGAATGCAGACCTGGCCACATTTGTTTCTAATGTCTAATTAGATGTGAAGGAACTTGACTTTAATATTATGCTTTAAATTTAACTCCGGTGAACTGTGACTGAAAATGATATTACAGTCTATTAGGTATGATCTGGAAAAATAAGCATGTAATTTGTCGTATTATTATTACAACCCCTTTTACTGCATGTGTTTCAAACACTATTATAAAATGAATGTCACTACCATTACAATTTTGACATTTTAAATGAAACTGGATGAGGAGTCATAAAATTTAAATAAAAGAATATTCTATACTATTAAAATTAAGGCATATTCACTTCTCCATAAACTTGAAAGTCTGTACTTAATCTGTTTAGCTAGTTAACTTACTAGTTTTTGTTAATGCTGAGGCAGATAATTTTGCGTGGTATATGAAGCACTTTGTATTTAGTAGACTAACTGCATTTGCAATTAAATGGTATTCTCCTGCACAACAGAAAACTTGTATTTGCAGTTTTTAAGTGTGAAAGAAAATATACAAACATCATAATTTAACATACAAACATCACCCAAAGTTTTCTAGTTCCAGTTGTACCAAAAATACTGCTAATATTTTCCATTTCATATTCAGTTTTCATAGTAAATATATTAAATGAGCTCCTAGAAATGCTCTAAGATAATTAGAGGGGACATACTAGAGATTTTCTGCAAGAAATGCAGGAATAGTAGCTGGGAAAGGACTTGAAGTGGACACCCAGGTGCGATAAGTGACTCAGGCATTTGTAGGAATAGGATTGATCCTGATTTCTGAGTTACGCAGAATTTATACCATTGGACTAAAAAAGGAAGCAAGGAAGGGAGGAAGAGTTGAGACAATTTCAAGTTAACATAATAAAGTGATTCATGAGATGTTTTTATGTCCTAAAACATTCCAAGATACTATAAATGCTCAAAAACATCTCATTCTGACATGAATGGCATTTGATATTTTGTATTGACAATAGTGGATAATTTGAAGCTGAAACAACAAAGGTGCATGTTGGAAAATCACTTTCATCAGTTATGTGAGCAAAGTCTTTGTTGAAATAGACAATGCTTTTCTGATTGTGGAAGACTTTCCTCAGGTTTTGTTATTACTTTAAATATAATGGCCATACACTTAACCACACCTTAAGTATAAGCTACATTATTAATATTTGCCCCATTACTTATGCTAAATCAGGAAGATCAACAAAATAGTAGATCAAGTCCTGATTTGTAGCATTTGCTAATTTCCATGGTATAAATATTCCCACCAAGGCCAATTTTAAGCTATTAATGTGATACCACCGAAAATGGAGTTGGGAAGAGATTTGCAGTAGCCTGCCATTATATATTATTTATACCATGCAGAGAAAGGAGATATAAATAATCTCTAAAGTTTAGATAATAGTAAAATATGTTGCTACACTAAAGAAGTGGTGAGTTTTGAGTAATTATGTTCATTTTTAATATAGCTTAGTTGTAAGTACATGCAATTTATTTCTAATAATTGCTGTGTTTAACAACTGGCTTGAAAAATCTGAAAATCTAGCAAGCTGAGATGAGTGAGCCACCACTCCCAATGCTATGTGGGAGAATGGCTTTTGAGAGGCAGAATTCGAAGCAGGAGGCTCTGATGATAAATGATTTGGGTGAAAGGTGGTAGGGATATCAGTTTGGATGGAGGTGTGAAGGTAATAAGGAGTAACACAACTCTGGCTCTGCTGTGGAGAAAACACTGGAGGAACTTCTCAAGGAGTTGGGTGTAGAAGTTGCCCTTAATGCCTAAACTTCCCCACGTTTGAAGTTGGATCATTTTATATTTTTATCTACATCTGTAATTATGTGTCTGTCACTTTTAAACAATGCAAACAAGTATCAAACAGGTGAGTTTATCTAGCAACATTAATCTTACAATGCCATTAACACATTATTCAATCTGCAGATGAATAAGCCCAGTTAGAACAGCTTCAGGGATTTGTAGAAATGTAGATACTGGTCTTCTGTTCTCAAGATTCTTTCCTTTGCTCTCCTTTTAAGAATACACCAACATTAGATTAATAGTGGGATTATATTAAATGTACATAATCAGTTATTTGGAACAATGCAGCAGTTTTGCAAATTTGGGGAAGGTGTACTTCTAAAGGAATAATGGAAATGCTTACAAAGAAGACTTTGTTTTCTCCTTACATGGGCAGAACCATCTCATTTCCAACTATAATGCACATTTTAGCACGTGGTGCATGATTTCTTCTGGGATGCATGTTTGTGACTGAACAACATAATTAAGCCATCACATAAAGAGAGAAAAGTTAGCACAATCCACATTTATTTTAAGAGAGTAATTTAATCACAGATCTATTCTTCAGCTTGCATCCTGGTACAGTGTTAGCAACAGAGCCCATGTCTTTTCAGTAATTAAAGGAATTATTAACATCTGCAAGGCTCTGTGATGATGCCCCACTATCTCTGGGTGGGTGTTAGAACATTTCGATAAGTTATGATTAGATTAGCCCTCAAATTACAATGCAAGTTAGAAACATTATTGATAATTGTGTTTATTATTGCACTCGAGATAAGTCAGCTTATTTTCCTCCCTGTTGTGATTTGATGTAAGGTAGGATTGATTCCACCAGTTTAGTGAACATTTGTTTTTTAAGAAATTAAGATTGAAATTGACTCCCTGGTTTAACTAAATAATGTTTTCACACTATCAGTGCCTTATTGAATGTTTAAAACTTAGGAAAGTTGCAGACTGCAGATCGATGCCTCTTTCCTTTGCATTCTGGATGGTGTATGTATTTGAAAAGAGTAACTGATGGCTTCCCAGAATAAAAATGCACTTTCATTAGTGCACTTTGCCTTATCAAATGCATTGTGTTCTCTCCTTAAGATATTTAGTTGACAATAAGTCAGTTGTACTCCCATTTATTATCCAGTAAGATGGGGGGCAAGGCGGGAAGGAGGCACACCCTGTGCTGCAGAGACAACAGCTAAAGTCTTAGGCATTTGACTAGCTACATGCATAATCCTCAATAAATTCTAGTTCCAAAGTTTCTTATCAGTAAACATAAGGGAGTAAATTTGATGTTTAGGAACTTTAAGATTTACAAGATGATTCTAGGATTTTCCATTCATTATCATTTTAGTTTTCACCTTCCATATGAAGAGGATGAAAAATATCAAGATGTTGTTACTAAACAGTGCATCATAATGTGCTTTTCTTGACTGTATATATTAATTACTTGAAAAAATGCCTGGCTTTAATTGCATAAAACCAGTTCTAATAACAAGAAATTAATATGAAGCGGTTAGAGGTAATACCCAGTGCATGCGTCTGAGTTGACTACTTTATTTAATGGAATGTTCAGTGAACTTTGCTATTTTTCCAAAATATGAGTTTTTGTTGGTGGTGCTGGTGGATTTTATTGTCTTTGTAAAAATAATTAACAGAGATCTATTTCCCTCTTACTATAGTATAGAGTCATTGATGAAATATGAGTTATTTGAAATTATTTATAATCTCCAATTAACTTCTACTACCACTGAATACACTATTATCTTCTAGTACAGGTTTCATTTCTGTTGGGTCTCCTAAAAAGAAAACAGATATTTGTAGAATTGAGATTAATTAGGAGAAAGGAGTCAAAAGGATTAAAAAAAAAAAAAGAGTAAACCAGAATAAGCAAGTAGTATAAAGCAAATATAAAAACAAGACATATCAGGGTGTGCATGCATCCAAGCAGTTGAACCACCACTTAGGTGCCCATCTCCCATATCAGAATGCCTGAGTTTGATTCCACACCCTGGCTCCTGACTCCAGCTTCCTGCTAATGCAGACCCCAGAAGGTAGCAAGTGATGGCTCAAATGATGGGATTCCTGACACCAGCATGGCAGACCTGGAATGAGTTCCCATTTTGGTTTTCAACTTGGCCCAACCCTGACAGTTCAGACATTTGGAGATTGAACTAGTGGGTAGCAACTTGCTCACTCATGCTCGCGCTCGCTCTCTCTCTCTCTCTCTCTCTCTCTCTGCTACTAAAATTTAAAATATAGATATACTCTTTTACATTTTGCATCATTATTCTCCCATTCATAGCCCATCCTGAGCTCAGCTTCCTATCCAATTTTCCCCTCCAGAGACAGAGGTTGAACTTCCACTTCTAATCTTTTATGAGTCCCAAGATCTGTCTTGACTGTAACCACCTTGCAAAATCAGGAGGTGGGAATGACTGAGAGCTGGTTACTTAGCTCCTACATTTCTGAGCGATTTCTTCCTTGCACCCCAACAGATTCCTGCCACTTGCTGTTCTTCTCATCATGCATCACTTACAAAATTGCAATTTAATTTCCACATTCTCCATTGACAACCTATTCATTAAAATTAAAACACCAAGGACACAGCCCTCTGGTCTTGACACAAACTTATTTTTCTGATTGTTTATTTTTCCATACATACCTTATCACACTCACTTCTTTTTTTGGCAACTGCTCTCCCTACACAACTTATTTTCATTGCCATCCAATTGCCTTATTTAAATAATTGAATATTTATTCAGAAACAAACAAACAAAAAACTTATGAGTACATATGCATTTGGATATTTCATATGTGACTTCTAATAAGACAGTGCTGGATTTGGTTTTAGTTAAATAGTCATGCTCATTGACCAACTGACATACATGTTTTGAAAATTCATGTTGGACTTGAGTCTGGTACACTAGATCCTATTTTTCATATACATGAAGACTGTGCCCCTGCAGTGTAAGCACATTAAGGAAATGTTCTTGGTCGCCCATTGGTACATCCATTTCATTACTCAAAATTCATAATAACTACTTGTTAAAGAGTTAGAGAGATAGGTGAACTTAGAATTTCTAACCATTCATAGCCAGGATTCAATGTTTGATTCCCCTCTGATCACCACCATATGTCTCTGCATCTCTCTGATTTCCTTTTCTGCCAACTTACTCTTCATCCTCATCATGATCTCTGTTTAATCAGGCCTCCATATTCTTCCAGGTTGTCATTTTTGCCCTACTTTCCCTCGACTCCTTCCATAGTCTGTGACCTGTGGGCAGGTGTCACAGAGATGCATTAAACACCATCCCAACACTTTGCTCCAGCAACTCACCCACTGTGCCAGTTCCTGTCTCTAGAGAATCTCACTTCCAATTCTATTTTTCTTCCCAGTGGCCAAAGGTTATCAAAGAAACTCAAGAAAATATCTGTCTATCTATCTATCTACCTACTGCCTGATGTTAGCTGACCTCACTGCTGTTTGCAATCTTTTTGTCCACATATATTGATAAAATATCAAAATTCTGAAAAGTCCATTTGGACAGTCACAAAAGTTAATGGGTTAGTGTGTTCAAGCTCATGGAGTCAGAGAATGGACAAAGTAAGCCCTGGAGCAGGCTGGTCTGAGACAGGAGTGACAGATAGGGCTCAAGAGAGTCGGGTCAGAGGAGAGCCCAGAACAGCCCGGTTGGCAGGAGTGGTGCTGCTATTTGCACATGCTCGAATGTCTGTGCCCAGAACTGACAAAGATAAATTCCACTGTGGTTGAACAAATAGGCTTTCCTCATCCTCAGCCAATAAATATCCCATATTCTGAATAGGCTCCCAATTGACTTCTTGGTCCAATTTGAGTTGATGGTCTGCACAGCTGTGTAGAAATGAGGGCTTGGGTTACATCACAGACAACCTCTCTGACTATAATTGCCCCATTACAGGAGTGATCAACTGAGACATCATTGCCAAAAGTCCCTCATTGTGAACTCCCCGAGACCGGATGCAGACTGTTTTTGATGGAAGGCCAATAGCTCAGGGATTTACTGCCGTTAGCGGTTCTAGGCAAGGCAATGGGGCTTGCTTTCAGGGCACAATGAGGAAACCATCTGTTGGCTCAAACCTTTGCCTGAGTGCAAGCTTCATAGTCCCCAAGGGTTTTGTTGATGTTGTTGTTATTGTTATTCTTCATTATTTATTGATCATCCGAATACATAATGTGCTGGGAGAGGATAATGTTCATGGGAAATATAGTTTATGTATATGAAAAATGCCCCATCTAATATACTTTATATAGTGCTATGAAGAATAGTGCTTCTTGCTTGATAATTGACAAACTGGACTCTTTGGGGGTAGTTAAGATTTTCTGTTTATCTTTTCAGCAGGTGTATTTAAAACATAAACATACAAACTACTGGAATCTTTATCTAAATTATTTAATATGTGCTTAGTGTACAGAACTAGTTACTCAATCTGGATTGGTTCAGATTGCCGACATGTCCCTTTCGTTTCCTCTCATCTTGTTTCCTTTCCTTCATTCATATATCCAAGAAATATTTATGAGCATGTATTATGTGGCAGACATCATGGAATCAAAAATTAATGAACTACTATCATTATCTCAAAAGTTTATCTTTTTAAAAGGAAGCTATGGCAATTTACCACATCACCTTCCGATCTGGGTAGAAGTATACAGATGTTGCCCTGAAGATTAATAACCTCATAATTAGTATTGTGGTTAAGATCATCAATAGCACAATTACATGAATATTTATTATTTATTATATGAATGACATTAAAGGGAAAATTTTTTTATTTCCTTACCAGAAAATTTATTGTATTCTAAATCTAAATTTAGGTATACAAGTTGGGGAAGATTTTTTTTGTTTTGTTTCTGGCCAAATGGCATTATTTTTGTTAGTGTTTTGTCTAATTGTAACTTCTTTCTGAGAGGTTATGAGCTTTCTATGGGATTCATCTATATACAAGTTTCTCAGCACAATTTTGTAAGATTTAAAGATATACGTCGAGACCAGCACCATAGCGCCCTTGTGAAACCTCTGCCTGCAGATGCCGGCATCCCATATGGGTTGCTCTAGTCCTGGTTGCTCCTCTTCCAGTCCAGCTCTCTACTGTGGCCTGGGATGGCAGTGGAGGATGGCCAAAGTGCTTGGGCCCCTGTACCCGCATGGGAGACCAGGAGGAAGTACCTGACTCCTGGTTTCAGATCGGCGCAGCTCCGACCATTGTGGCCATTTGGGGAGTGAACCAACAGAGGGAAGACCTTTCTCTCTGTCTCTCCCTCTCATTGTCTGTAACTCTACCTGTCAAATAAATAAATAAAGTCTAAATAAATAAATAAATAAAGATACATGTAAATAATACAAATGAACCATCAAGTGAAATAGAACTAATCATGTCTTAGAACATTATGTTTAAGTGAACTAAATTTAAAAGTTGATTTATTTTCCATAATTAAAATGGCTATTACTATGCTATATTCTAAATATAGTACCATATTTTAGAATTTAGTTATATAGAAGATTTTCTGATTCTGCATCTGTGTTACCAGAAATTTTCAGTAGTTGGGACAGTGTATTGATGTTTGTTTTCTGTGACCTTTGTAAACATTGATGTCTTTATAGAAGTTCAATATTTTCTTTTGAGTACTGTGAGCTCAATGGAGAAAATCTTACAGACGACACAATCCATCTTTCTATACATGCCTGTGTACACAATTCTTTGATTGGCCTTTATTCTAATCATAATAATAGTTATCCTTCAAGCAACTTATTTATCACCATGGAATTAATATGAATGGCTAAAACTGACCAAAGTTTGTCTATCACCCATGAGGTAGGCTAAATCCATTCATTGAAGCTGATATGAATTCAGAAAACAATTGTGATTTGAATGTTGTCTTAAATAAGCATCTATGAGAGACGAGATATAATGTGGGGAATTTCCCTCTTTAATATTATAATTGTAGTATTTTAAAATAGTTATCTATCAATTGTCAAATTGCATAAAAAGAAAATCCATTAATTAATTGTTCTATATATGTGAATTCCACTGTGAAAGTTAAAAATTTTAGAGATGCTTGATGCATGTTTTATGATGTATTTATTTATTTGAAAGCAGAATGACAGAGACAGAGTGAGAGATAGAGAAAGATCTTCTAAACTAGCCTCTGGTTCACTCGCCATATGCCCACCACAGCAGGGGCTGGGCCAAACAGAAGCCAGCAGCCAAGGACTCCTTCTGGTTCTCTTGTAGGTAGAAGGGACTCAAGTAATTGAGCCATCACCAGCTGCTTCCTAGGCACCTTAGCTGGGATCTGACTTGGAAGCAGAGTAACCAGTTCTTGAACTAACACTCCAATATGGAATGTAGGTGTACCAACTAGAAGTTTAACCCACTGTGCTTACAGTGCCCATCCTTACCCTGTGCTTTTTTGTCTGAGAGCCATGAATCATTTCTTGATATTGGCAAGCATTTCTTGGGCTAATATGTTTTAATTGCTCCCAAATAAGATTTTTGTTCATAAACTAGCCACATAACTTCAATAGGATATATTTGTTGTTCAAGCACTCAGTTCAATCAATAAATAATTAACTCGTAAATAGCAAGTGTAATTCATAGTACAATATGCTGATGTATAGGAGTAAATATTGCCCTGAAACTGTTTTCCTGCTATTCAGAATTTAGTGAGGACTAAGGTATTCAGGCCAGCTCTAGCCTATTCAGGGTCTTTAGGAGTTAAGTTTCAAGAGGAAGCTCCTTTGAACCCTTCACCAGGCATTTTATTGCAGGAAACAAATTTCCTCTTATAGATGGCCATCTCTAACTTATTTTATATAACAAATTGAGGACCAGGATGTGATTAACTCTGCTCCCGAAAAGACAGACAATAAAGGTAATTTATTTGCACAAAAATCTAACATGGGTGTCCCTGCAAATCAAGGCTGCTGGGCAGTTTTCTCTAAGTGATCTCTTAGGAACCAGTCTCCATCCAAAGTGTAAGAGTTCCCTCCTAAGACTCCTAAAGATCTTAGAGATCCTTTTCATTCAGCAAGTAGATGAAAAGAACTGACAAATAGGTATTGGAATTAGGAGGTTGGAGTGGGATAGGCCTGGAAATAATGCACACCATTTCTTTCCCTCCTGCACTGGCCAGATCCTAGTCACACAGCATCAAGTAACTGGATGGGCACTGGGAAACAGAATCTAACTGTGTGCCACAGACAGGAAAAAGAAATGCTGTGGTCAACAACCTGTCAGTTTTTGCCATGTGGGACATGGAGTGATTGGACAAGGATAGGGTAGGATGAGAAAAAGATTCCAGACAAAGGAAACAGCTCCCTGGGAATTTGAAGAACCTGGCATAAGGAATGTCATGTCCAAACACTCATTGTCTCTCTAAAATGAATAAAGAAGTAATGTGGAAAACAGGAAGCTAATTAGGAAGAAATAAAACGTATGCCTTTTAGAAATGTGATGATTGCCAAACACTAGCAAATTTTGAGATTCAAAAGTGTCAATGCCAATTACCCAGGTTAAGTTCTAACAAAATATTGAAAAGCAGAATATTCATGCAAGAAAGTAAGTCAAACCATCTAGAGTATTTGATTACATTTAAATGAAAACTGGTTCTTTAAGATAACATTTCAGCGCTCTTCCGAAGGAGAGAATTAAAATCCAAGAGCCTCTTTCCAACAACAACAGTGTTCACTAACAAATAATTTGGCTGTCAACACATGACCAGTATTGTACATTTTATATACATATTTTGATTGGCCAACCCCTTAGTGTCTTTGTACTCTGATTTCAGTTTTCCTTGCATTCGTATTTCATTCTAAGGAATTTTAATGTGTCATCCAACAGAGGATAAATTTGACTTGAAGCCTTGTAAGAGAGTAGAGAGATTTGCATGAAATAAGGTGGAATTTGCATTGTCTATGATATTGCATTTCTGAAGTTAAGAATGTGCTTATTTTCTTAGTTGTGCTGGTGGCAAATGAAAAAAACTAAATCCAGAACATTCCTTTATGTCCATACACTTAATGATGAATCATTTTATTACTATGGTTCATTCTTATTTGTAAAATCAGAAAATGAAAGACAAAATATTTTATTATAGCTTCTATGTCATTAAGACATATTTTTAAATAATTTAAAAGATTTTTAAAAACTATTTTCAGCACATCTAAAATATCACTCTTAATAACAACAAAAAGTGGTGAGCCCAAGATTCACATTTTGCAATACATCCAAAGAGTAGAATTAAGGGTTTTAATGGAATCTGTTTTATTTTAAGTCAGTGTTGGGGAAAAATGGCCAGTAAATCTTTTTATAAAAGAAAAAGATTTATTTATTTATTTGAAAGGCAGAGTTTTGGAAAGACAGAGGCAGAGAGAGAAAGAGAGAGATCTTGCATCTGTTGGTTCACTTCCTGGATGATCGCTAGAGCCAGAGCTGTGCCAGTCTGAAGTCAGGAGCCAGGAGCTTTTTCCTGGTCTTTCACATAGGTGCAGGGGCCCAAAGACCTGGGCCATCTTCTACTACTCTCTCAGGCTTTAGCAGAGAGCTGGATCAGAAGTGGAGCAGCCAGGACTCGAACTGATACCCATAGGGGATGCTGGCACTGAAGGCAGCAACTTTACCGTTATGTCACAGTGCCTGCCCCTGCCCCAAATCTTATTTGAATTTGAAAGATGAATAGCTGTTTCGTAATGAATGGGAAATCTGTTGTTCCATTTTTTTTATTTGAGATTAATACTTTGGAGGAAAATGCTGAGATTGGTTTGGGCTTACTTTATCTTTTTTTTTTTTTTTAATTGTTTATTTTATTTACAAGGCAGAGATGTTCCATCTGCTGGTTCATTCCCCAAATGGCTGCAAAGACCAGAGTTGAGACAGGCCAAAGAAAAGAGCCTGAAATTCCATCTGGGTGGGTGGCAGGGGCCCAAGTACTTGGGACATCTTTCATTACTTTCCCAGGTACATTAGCAGGGAGCTGAATTGGAAGCAGAGCAGCTGGGACTCAAACCAGTGTTCCAACATAGGATACTGGCATCACAGAGAGCAGCTAAACCAGCTTCGCCACAATGCTGGTCCCTTACTTTCTTTTTCTTTTTCTTCTCTTTTTTTTTTGACAGGCAGAGTGGACAGTGAGAGAGAGAGACAGAGAGAAAGGTCTTCCTTTTTGTCGTTGGTTCACCCTCCAATGGCCACCGCAGCCAGCGTGCTGCGGCTGGCACACTGAACTGATCCGAAGCCAGGTGCTTCTCCTGGTCTCCCATGGGGTGCAGGGCCCAAGCACTTGGGCCATCCTCCACTGCACTCCCAGGCCACAGCAGAGAGCTGGCCTGGAAGAGGGGCAACCAGGACAGAATCTGGCGCCCCGACCGGGACTAGAACCCGGTGTGCCGGCGCCGCAAGGTGGAGGATTAGCCTATTGAGCCGCGGCGTTGGCTGGTCCCTTACTTTCTTGTTTTAAAAATGCCTTTGCCTTGAAAAAGATCACTATTTATATCTAAGTGATTGAAATGACATTAATTTTCAAACAATTTGGTTAGAGAAAAAAATTTGAAATTATACCAGCACATCAGTCTATGATGAAAGGAAAGGCACTTGCCTTTGGGGTGTATCCTGGTGTTTCTTGTTGGTAGTTATGTAACTGGGGACTCCTTGTATGCCACCTTTATTATGCATTTTCTGACCTAAATCCTGCCTGTGTGATTTTGAAAGTGTCGCCTTTCCCCTGGGATCCATGGACAGAGAGCAATTCACCCAACTGGGCAGGGTGATCCTGCACCAACCATATCTGTCTCATACTAATAGGACCAAAGAGAAGAAAATTCTCTTGACAATTGCAAAGTGTAGTACAAATATGAAGTGCTGCCAGAGGTTTCAAGGTGTTGTAAAGGGCAGGATAGTCAATGTCTTCTTCCATCTTTGCTGACCACAGTATCTCTGTTACAGCCATTCAACCCTATGATTATAGCCCAGAGGCAGTGCCAGACAAAATGTACACCAATTGGTACAGCAGTGTTCAAAGAAAACTTCATTTATGGACTAAAACTTGAAATATGTGTAATTATCGTGAGTCACAAAATATGTTTCTTAATTTTTTTCCCAAATGTTTAAAAATAGCAAAAAATATTCTTATTTCCCAAGCCACATAAAATGAGGCATTGGGCTGAATTTGGTCCACAAATTACATAGTTTGCTGCGTCTTGATCTATATCACTTATCCTATTACCCAAACCACCTCAAATCGTGTTACTTGGAGCATGGTGCTGGGGGCTTCTTAGAAATGCAGGAACATAGCCCTCTACTCAGATAGAATGGGAATCTGCATTTTTAGCTGGGTTTGTGATTCCCATGCTTGTTTACATTTGAGAAGCCCTGACTGCAACACAGTTATGAATAGGAAGTGGTGAAAATAACAAGCTTTATGAATACAGTGTGTAGCACAAAAATCACATATTAAGGGATGTGTAAAAGCTATTTAGGTCCTCTCTCAAAGGTACACATATATACCTATATATGGACTGGTGTTTGGTATAACAGTTAAGATATGGATTGAGATGCCTGCATCTGCACCCATTATCAGAGTGCCTGTGTTTGAGTCCTGGCTCTGCATGCAATTCAACTTTCTGCGAATGCACACCACGTGAGTCAGCAGGTGATGGCTCCGACAGTTGGGTCCTGCTCTCTACGTGGAAATCCAGATCGAAGTCTTATCTCCTGGCTTCAGCCTGGTCGAGCTCTGCCTGTTGTAGGCATTTAGAGTTAACAAGCAGGTGGGCGATTACTTTCTCTCTCTCTCTTCCTTGAAAATAAAGAAAATTAATAGAAAAATGAGAAAAATATTATATATCATATATATCATATATATATACAACATATATGAAAGTACTTCAAACAGTTCATAGAGGGGGAAGGCATTTGAGCACAGTGGGTTAAGCATTTGTTGGCTCACACACATTCCATATCAGAATCTAGTCCTGCCTACATTTCAAATCCCGCTTGCTGCTAATGTGCACCCTGGGAGGCGGTAGGTGATTGCTGAAGTACCTGGGTCCCTGCCAACCAGGTGGGAAACCCAGATTGAGTTCCTAGCTCCTGGCTTTGGCCTGGCCCAGCTGTAGCTGTTGCGAGAATTTGTGGCAGTGAACCAACAAATAAAAAATATCTCTGTCACTCTGTCTTTCAAAAAGAAAAAAAGAAAGAAAGTCATGGAAGTGGTGGACATCTGGTGAGGTGGTGAGTACAGCCACATCTCAGATTGGAGTGTCTAGGTGATGATTCAAGTACTCAGGGCCCTGCTGCCGACATGGGAACTCAGACTGAGTTCTGGACTCCTGGCTTCTGACTGACCCAGCCATGGCTACTGCAGACATTTGGTGAGTGACCAAGCAGAAGGAAGATGTCTTTGTCCATCTCGCTCCATCACAAAAAAGTATAAATAAATAAATATTGTTTTAAGTTCATATAAATTGAATTAAAAGATTTTTTGTGTCAAATGTTATGAAATCTATGCATAGATTTTTCATAATGCACATTTTCTGTGAAATTTTGGAAGCTCTCTCACATGCATGATATACACTGTATACACACATCTGTATATACAGTCTGGGGATATGTATATGTAGTCTAGGTTTGGGTTCCTGTTCCACTGCAGATCTAGTTTGCTGCAAATGGGCAGTCTGGGAGGGAGCAGGTGATGATTCAAGTACTTGTGGATTTTCAGTCCACAACAACTCGCAAGTAGGGGATTTTGCTGTAAATGGAGATCATTTGATAGTTACAAAAATATTATCTAAAAACCTGAAATGGTTTTTGAACAAAATCAAATTAAAACTCTGAAAGATCAGGAATCTGAACTCACTGTGTCAAGTTGGACAGTTGTATATGCACTCAGTCATCCCTGAGGGCATCATCATATTACAGCAAAATGCAGTAGCTGATGTTCATAGTGATAACCCCAGGGCATCAGAGAAAGGTTAAATTATGTTCTCTGTTCTCTGTTTAAGCAGACTGGGACATGTCCTTGCAGTTGTAGATTTCCATTACAGGTGGTTAAAATGAAAGGAATTGTTTAAGCTTAAAGAAACGTACCTTCAATTATTTGAGCAACATTTTTGTTTAGAATGGCATTGTCTACTGATGCTTAAATAATTTTTTTATTATTTAATGTGTTAAAGTTCATTTACTGTTCTTGGGGGTAGGCACCCCAAATCTTTGATATCATGCTCCTTTGTAGATTTGAAAAGAGGTAAGATCATGATTGTTTTGTTTTTGCCTTTAATTGATTAAGGTGAGAAAGCTGTTCTTACAAGTAAACAGGGAACTGCAGGAGTGAATAGATATTTTAATTTCCTCATTTATAGTCATTCCCTTCTCCAGTCCCTAACCCACAGACATTTAAAAATATTTAGCATATTTTGACTTTTTTAAAAAATTATTTATTTGAAAGGCAAAGAGACAGAGACAAACAGAGATCTCCCACCTACTGATTCACTCCTCAAATGTCTGCAATAGCCAGGGCTTGGCTAGGTAGAAGCCAGAAAGTGGAACCTGATCTGGGTCTCTCCTGTGTAGATGGCAAGCAGTCAACTACTTGAGCTATCTCCTGCTGCCTCCCAGGATGTGCATTAGCAGGAAACGAGTTGGAAGTGAAGCCAGGCACTCAGATATGGGCTGAGAGTATCCCAAGCATTATATAACCACTATACCAAATGCCCAGACTATGCCATTCATCCTCCAACTTTTAAATTTATTTTTAAATTTTTCTTTTCCTTTTAGTTAGATAGATAGATAGATAGAGAGATAATTATGTTATCCTATGAACCTCTTCTCCAACCTGGCATCTGACATAACAGAGATAATAAATAGATAATACAAAGACATGCAGAGAGCTGAGTAAGTAGAGGTAAAAAATAAAAAGAGATTTCAGTAAGTCATATACCCAAACTAAGCACTTCTATCCACTGAAGGATCATGAAGATCTTACTATTTCTTAGAATAATACATCTAAGGGAGCTGAAATCTGAATGAAACCTGATTACAGAACCACCTGTAAAGACTGTAAATTAGGTGTTTCTTTCACATCCTATTTTTTTTCCTGTTAGATGATAAGGTGAGTAGGGACAAAGGGTTAGAATCAGGATGTGTAGAAAAACACCAGTAGAGAGAAGAGGAGAGACTGTGATAGAAGAAATTCTGGTTCCTCCCAGGAAATTCTCATTGAGAACTCAGGGCATGGCAGCCTGCAAAGGATTCCACTTCTTTGAGCTATGGTCAGGCCTGTCACTGATATGATATCCAGTTCCTAGGCAATTCTCCCCTGTATGCTATATTTAAAATTAAATGGCAAAACGATCTGCATTAATGAGGGCCCAAAGCACTGTCAGTACACTAGTAAGAAAGTCATACTTATGGTAATTCAGTTTCAATAGGTTGGTCATGTAAAGAGAATGGCTGACAGCAGGTTATCAAAGCAATTTCCAAGTGGGCAACTAAAGATGGGCATTCTGACTGAATAGGGACAAAAGAAATGCTTCAAGGACGTAGTGAACATACTTTGTAATAATGTGGGAGAGCCAGCATTAACTCAAAAGCCAAGCAGCACAGAGCAGTCAACAGAGAACAAACACGAGGACTGAGTAGTAAAATATGGCTCTAGGTAGGAAGTAGCTATCAACAGGTCCTCAAGTAGACAATTAAAAATCATAATTGGTATATCAAAATACATGTGTGTCCATATGAAATAAGCATAATACCACATATTAGTTTGCTGTAGTGTCCATAAACCAAAAAGTCACATGCAAAAGAAAATTAATGCTGTTTGTGTTTTTTCTTCCAAAAATTAGAAAACACTGTTTTTTCTGTTATATATATAATGCATCCAGTGTGTTTGACATTCTGTGTCCATTGCTAGGTATTACAGGTGCTGAAGGGAAAAGGACAAGCCCAAATCCTGCCCTCATGGAGCTTATGTTTGAATTCTTGAGTAACTCAACAGACTGTCTTTTCTGACTATAAAAATACATTAGTGTTGCTCTTACAGTGATACAAAAGTTTTCCATCATCTCATCATATTCTTTCATAGAACTTTAATGCTTTATTTATTCCTTTATTTGAAAGACAGAGTGACAGAGAGAGAATGAGCGATGAGACAGAGAGAAAGAGTGTTTTCCATCTACTGGTTTACTCCCCAAACACCCACAACAGTCAGATCTGATCCAGGCCAAAGCCTGAAACCAGGAACTCCATCCTGGTCTCTTATGTGGGTGGCAGGAGCCCAAGGGTTTGGGCCATCTCCTTCTGCCTCCCCAGGCACATTAGCAGGAAGTGGGGCCGGAAGCAGAAGGGCTGGGCATGGAACCATCTCTCCAAAATGGGATAAGCCATTTCAAGTGGTGGCTTATCCCATCGTACCACCTTGTTAGCTCTCAAATGAGAATCTATTGAGGGAGGTACCCCAGCTACCTTGCTGCTGGATGTTCAAGGCTGAGGACAAGAGTTTGGTCCCAATCATCTCCTCATGCATTTTACACAGAGAAGAACTGAAGATAGAGACAGTGTTTTCAGGGCCGTAATAGAGTAAAATGAACGAAAGTGTGTCCATCTCTATGTGGAGAGTTAAATGTGACCAGGAAATATGCACTGGCTGTTAACAACCTTTCACTTTGTGTACGTAAGGACTCAGTGTACACAAGAACTTCAGGAGACAGGGTTCAGAAAGAATACTTCCCTGCTGGATGGCTCAGTAGCATCAGTTCCACTCATAGCAAAGATGGCTTCTGATGTTGATTTAGGACCTCACAGGGCGTGGCAGCAGAACTGAACACCTGCCCTGAATTTT
The DNA here is from genome assembly GCA_949820135.1 of Sylvilagus floridanus. Lineage (NCBI taxonomy): Eukaryota > Metazoa > Chordata > Mammalia > Lagomorpha > Leporidae > Sylvilagus > Sylvilagus floridanus. The sequence continues at coordinate 60,008,062 of OX463242.1, forward strand.
GCCCTTATCCTGACTCCACGCAGATTCTCCACTAGGCCGTGCAGTTAAAACTGACACTGCAGAAGAAATAACTGCCTGATGTTAATGTAGATTTTATCCAGGTACCACAGAAACATTGTCTACTACAAAGCTGGGAGCATTCTGATGCTTGATTCTGAATTTCCTTAATCTGTTTCATAGAATACAAAAGCCAATAAGCCTACCTTTCTTTTGTTCCGTCTTTTTGGTTGATTTCTTCCTCTTTTTTTTTTTTTGCTCATTGGAGGAGCAATTCCTCTAACACACAAAGAAGTTAATTTTGAAAGTGTGCTCCTGAGATGATATGAAAAGCAGTTTAATAGAAGAGAGATGGTTGCTCAGTCAAGTTGAAAGAAGCCTGCATTCATGCATTTGCATAAAGCACTGAGGATGGTGCTATTTGTTAAAGTAAGCTGAATAGATACTATTTAAATTACGTATAAATGTGTGTTGTTTTGAACTGTTTATGTCAGTAAAGTAAATCTAATGACACAAACATAATAATACCTTAACTGCTTTTATAACCAGTTTACAATATTTATCGTGTGTGGAGCACAGCTAGTGTTATCTGCAATTCAACAGTAATTTTCAATCACAACCTCAAAATAGTTAATGTTAAAAGGAATCAATATGTACCACATTTTATTACATACCCATGGGCAATAGCTCCCTGTTAATGATCACAACTGCCAGCTTATATCTATCACAGTAATTTTTCTCTTCATAAATTAAATGTAGAGAAGTGTGAAATAAACTCTAAGATCAAGCTCTGATTTTTCAGTATCTCTCATTTTTTAATTTTTGTTTTTTACTTTGGCTATGCATTCCATTACTGGGAATTATTACCACTATGTGCTTGGATTTGTTATTAGTATCACTCACAGAAGGAATACCAAGAGGCAAGTGTGTTCTAGCGTTTTTAGTTTTTTGTTTGTTTACTTTCTGTTTTGTTTTTCTGATACTTTATTTTTTCAAGTTTATGTAATACTAATACAAAGAGAATAGATTTAATGCAGTTCATACCTACAATTCTAAGAATATAATGATATTCCCTTTCTCATTCCCACCTTTTCTCTCTCTCCTTCTCCCTCCCCCCCCCCCCTTCTCTCTTCCCTAGACAAGGGCTGAATGTTCCGCGTAATAAAGAAGTCAACAAGAAAAATTCCCTAGTTTAGCTCTATATTTGTATCACATCTTTAACAAGTCTTAACTTTCACTGTGCAATACTTTGGAAAGTTTCTGACATTTTGCTGTGTCTTGCTGTGAGAACCTCAGGCCAGGAATGTGACTCACTCCAAGCACAAGCGAGGTGACTTTGGACTTCTACTCTGGGTGTGTTGGAAGTATGTGAATGAGGGCTTCTGTCTGTCCAGGAAGGTCTATATTGCACTGAGAGAAGTGAAATACGGAAAACACCCCTGCCTCTTAGTCTCTGTGATGAGCAAATGAAGGGCCCTCTTCCTGTGCTTGATCCCAGATTTACAACACAATGTTTTACAAATTCACGTACATCTTCACCTTGGGACCCCCACCAACAGCTGCAAAGCTGAGCTGGGCAGACTGCACCCAGGGGCCCCAGTGGAGGATGTGTAGAGGAGGGAGGGGAGTTGGTCTGTTCCCTCAGGGCCATCACTCAATTCTTTGCCAATTGCCTACATGCTTATTTCAGATGCCCTGGGAATAGGCCTGCCTCCAGCTTTCTGGAGGCAGTGTTAGCATCTAGGTTATGGTTATGATCTAGGGTATGGGGATGGGGATAGAGTCTTGGGTTTAAGTCCAACTCTGCCATTCACTTTGTATAATGTCTCTGGCTCAGCTTCTTCATCAGTTGTAAAATGGGGAAAAATAATAATAAAAATGTGTACTTCACAAGGTTGCTTCATCAATTGTAAAATGGGGAAAAATAATAATAAAAATGCATGCTTCACAAGGTTGTTGTGAAGGTTAAATAACATAAAGAACTCGGAACCACGTTAGCTTAATAACACAAGCATTTGGGGCCCACAATGTGGTTGGGAGAACCTCTTCCATAGATCTGAGTTATTTTTGTGATAATGCTAAGGATATATTTCAATTTCTTTTTCTCATTCACACATGAGTGGACTGAGAGGTACAGAAGCTAGAAAGCCTGTGATTTCACAACAAATTGAATACAGAGGTAGGTAGGGAAGTCCAGCTGTCTTCTGTTAATCCAGACAGTAGATACTTGCAAGGATATGAAAGCAGTGCCGGTTTTCTCAATTTTGTTTTTGTTTCGAGAAATACAGTATTAATATGCTATTTATGTTCAAACAATCTATATTTTTATTTAAAGTCAATTTATAAATATTTTTTCAATTTCTCAATTTAAATGTCTAAAATGTAAAAACTGATAAATGTAACTCACACAAAGCTCTCTGGGGTCTTCGAATATAAAGGGATCCTAAGACAAAAATATTTAAGAATTGCTAATATAAGCAATTGTTGCCATCAGCTTCTCCCATTCCGTTTATCTTGGGGTTTTCTTCTGCCAACATATAGTTAGCCAAATGGAATGGTGGCTGACTTTTTTCTCTTTTCTTTTCTCTTTTTGTTTTCTCTTCACTTTTCTTTTTTCTTTATCTTCCTTCTTTCCTTTTTTTTTTTTTTTTTTTTTTTTTAGCTTCCAGACATAACCAAACAAATTTATTTACAATTCTAATTCCTGGATCTGCATGTTTGACCCCAATTTGATTCTGAGATCTTTCCACAGTGTTAAGGGCAGTATCATCCCAGGAAGTCCTTGGCCATCTCTACAGATCCAACATAATCTCTGCATTCAGGTTTCCCTGCCTCAGTCCAGGCTTATTCCCCTCTCTCAATGAAGGATGTGTGGCCTTCAGAGCAGGCAGACGCCATGAAGAGGAACTGCAGGAGTCCCACAGCCTTCTCTGGGCAATTTGCAATATCAAGGATCGTCAAAACTCTGTGCCAGCTTTCTAGGCCTCTGCATAGGCCAGTGGTAATTAACTTTGTGGCTCTTTCAATGACAGTGTTCTCAGGGTTAATTTAATCTGTGAGGATGAGGGAGGTGAAAGAGGAACTACAGAGAAAGGACAGGCCATAGAGGAAGGTGGAGAGACAAGTATGAGTCCAAAGTCAACTAGCTGGTACGTGGAGGTGAGGCATATTCTTGGCCTGAGGTTCTCACAGCAAGATTTTAATTTATCTTTTGGAGTTGAAGGGCAGAGAGGAGAGACAGGACAAAGAATCAAAGCTTGCAGCTGCACATTTAAGTTGCCAGGTTTATGACTGATCATTGATTATGGCAAATTTATATCTGTCAATTACTTGCCAATGATCAGAGAGGTTCATGCATGAGCATATATTTACAAGACATCCCAGGACTGGTATGTGAGGGTCTATGTCTTCAGCACTGTTCTCCAGTTTAATTTTCTAAATAGTGGCTCTCTACTGTACTCAGATTGATTTGTGACTGGTTATGAAAGATCCACCAGAAAAAGACATATTAATTCCAGAGAAAATTTACAAAAGGAATCCTGACCAAAGCCCAGTATCTTTCCCAAGAAAAATGTCATGAAGCTACTATCACTTAATGAAAGCCCCAACTCCTTCTTCAGCCATCATCCTCACTCACTACAATTTTCTCTACATCAATCCTTCAGTTATAACCATGTGCCCTTGGATGTATTACCATTTTTATTAAGTATTTTCATGATTCCATTTGGAAAGCAAATGAATTATTTCAGAGGAAAGCAAAACAGAATGGGTACATCAAACAACCAATATAGTTAACACACAACGGCTCAAAATACATTACAAGGCCTTTATATACCAGTCATGATCCTACTAAAGCTTAGAGAGAATTTTTCCACCAGCTCAAAATACAGTATTAATTCTACAAGGTCAGAGGGTACCCCGTGAACAAAATGTGTTAGTTGATTGTGTTCACAGGGACTGTGGCCATAAGAAAGACTTAAGAATGTGAAACCTCTGAAATATCTGCCTGTGGGGAAGATATTTTACCATCTACTAGGGACTAATACTTCTTACTTTGAAAAGGTCATTTTATTACTGCATAAAAAAAGGAGTTTACGGTGAGAAATTGAGGCAGGGAAATTTTAAGTTGTCTTTTAATAACCAGTGGTAACTGAGTCCCATCTCTGCTATTAGTTTCATGGTTATTAAAGCAGGTCTTATTGATTTGAGTTGAGAAACACAAAGGGAGAAAGAGACAGAGAGCTTATGTTTTTCTGTTCTTTGGCAATTAAATATAAATAACATCATGAATAAGGCATTCCATTGTGACAATTACTTCTCACCTTGATTTCATCATTTAGGTAATTCCTAGCATTTGATGTTAGTTTATATTAAATGAGTGAATACACATTCTGAAGGGGAATCAGTATACTCCACGTGCTAATGTTTCTCAAAGCTGAGACAGTGGGACCCTGCCTCCCTCCTCAGTCAAAGTTCTCCAGGGCAACAGAGCCAATGGAATTTATTGAGGGAGTTGGCTCACATTCTATGGAGGCTGAGAAGTCCTAGTACAGGTTATCAGTAAGCTGGAGAACCAAGGAAGTGGATCTGATGGCTCAGTACAAGTCCATAGGCCTCAGAAGCAGAGGTAAGAGTGTAAGGATAGGTTGGAGGCCAAAGGCCTGAGAACCAGAAAATTTGCTGGTCCAAGTCGTGGAGTCTAAAGATTGGGACACCTGGCATTCTGATGTCCACAGGCAGGAGAAGATGTATGTCACAGTGCTAGAAGGGAAGAGTGGAGAGAGAGAGAATGAGAATGGATTTGTTTTTCCACTACCTCTGTGATCTGTCAGGGCTCTCAGCCAATTCCCTGGCCCTCTCCTACATTGAGTAAGGGTGGATCTTCCTCAGCTAGTCCACCAATCACAAACTCACCCAGAAATACCACTGTACCATCTCTACTGGTATCCCTTAGTCCAGTCAAGTTAAACATCAAACCCCATTTCTGCAACAGGGATGCATGTTTAGTTTCTTCTGTGTTCCCATCATCATTTTGCTGCTCATGTGGCTGTTATCACACACACTCATGCACCCAACTGTACAAAAGTTTGCATGTGAGTTTTGCAAACTTATTGATGGACATATAATAGATGGGACAGCAGAATTTAGATTTAGACAAATTCATTCAGCAAATATTTATGAAGTATTTACTATTTGTTAAAAAATGTCTTTGGGACTATGGATTCTGTGGGGGACAAAGCAGAAGTAGTAGACAGTAACCAATAAACAAAGCTTTAAAATGCATATTTCAGTTTTAGTAGGTGTTACAATATATACGCCTACTAAATACACTAATACAGGGTGATGCAATAGGGAGTGAGCAGGGGGTAGGGAATGATTCCAAATTAGCTCTGGAAAAGAAACATTGGATCTCTGAGAATGAGGCAGGGGAAAGGGACATGTGACACTCCTTGCAGTGAGAACAAGCCAGGCACTCAGGCACACACGGGCAGGAACCATAGCTGGAGAGCAGTGGGACGGGACGTGAGGGTGGGCAAAGACACAGACATGAACATTTTCTGCCGTGGTTGTGAGTTAGAGATTTTATTCTACTTAAAATGGGAAGTCTTCGGAAGGTTTAAGCTGCATGAGAGTTGATTGTCAGGAAGCTGGTGAGCAATATTTAGAAAATGGAACATCCTACAGCCGTGCTGATCCCTAGAAAGGAGAATTTCTCCTGGCACCCTGAGGCTCATTTGTGGGGCTGTGATCCATCAGGAACACACTGGATAAATCCTGCCCATTTCCAAATTCCCACAAAAGCAGACACCTCGGCACATGATAGCTCATTTGGAAGAGCAGGGATCTCAGGATTGTAGGGTACTGTAAACAGTGGCAGCAGCCACACACAATGGAGTGAACCTGAAGTCCTGTGTCAGAGCTTCCCGCCTTCCTTGACATACGGAGAACAGTCAGCATCGGTGGTGTCATCGCTGCAAACTACAATATGAGGCTTGCAGCTCCGGGCTTAGGTTGTGACATTTACTTCCCCTGAGTGTAGCAGGCCCCTTATCTAAGACATCTGTGCTTGTGACAGACCATGGCCCTTATGAGTTCCCGCAGGCGATGGAGGGTGAGTCAGGAGCCAATTTATCAACATCGATGACTTGCTCTGATTTCGGTCCTATCACGGCTCTTGGGCCGACTCATACAGCTGGCAAGCAATTAGCTGGTGTCCTCTCTCCAGCGGTTCATTCAGGTAAAGCAGCAACAACTTTGCAAGCAGACTGAAAGAGTTCCATGGGAGATGGAACTCAGCAGCAGCCCTAACCCTCCCCTGGCTTGATTGCTGTGGGAAAAAGGAATTAGGGGGTATTCGCCTATCAGCTGTTGACCAGAGGGTGATTTAGCTCTCTGGCAGTGTCAGTTTTAACTTCCTACAACTTGCTGATATCTGCAGCTGCTGTGTTGTAGTAGGAGTCTATTTTTGGCCAAAGATTTCGGAGGCAGTGGTAGTTTTGAAATGCCTAAGGCTTCTAAGCCAATTTGGAAAATTCAGGGGATTTGAATTGAATAAAGTCCTATAGATAGAACTCATCCTACGAATATTTTCATTGCAAAGGAAAGACCTAAAACCTATTTCTCTCAGGGTTTCCTCGTCTAGAGCATGTAATAACTTATTCATTGGTCTGACTTGTGTGTGGCAGCTGCAATTTTCACACGAGGCAGCTCTACAATAAGAAATCAGTTAGGAGTTTTGGGGTGATCTAGGCTCTCCCTTCAGTGTTTTGCTTCTGGAAAATTGGAGGCAAGAGCCAGAGTATGGGTACCTGTATAAATACCAACTCAGTGAAGGGAACCCAACCAGAGGTTGGGTGCACCTGCCAGCTGCAATGTGGGCTTCCAATTTGTCCCTTGAGATCCATTGTTCACCTTTCTGCACCCTGCTTGGTGCCCTGAAGCCTGACCCTTTTAGATTCCATCAGTGGGCTCCCTCCATCTCTAGCTTCCGTTGGTTTTAACCTATGGGAGACTAGTCAGACCTCACAGGGAGGAAGGAGATTATGTTTGGGATATGTATTCCCCAGACCTGTCCCAAGTGGCCTGTGACATGGCAGTAACCCTCTGCTAAGACCACAGCTCCCTTAAGGTGACCCTCTTCTACAACTGGAGTCACTTTCTCTTAACTATCACAAAATGTCCCATAACTTTTGAGGTCAGGAACTGGTTTCCCTCAGACCTGCTCATACCTTTTAAAACAGTCCTTGAAGGATGGGTATTTGGCATAGTTGTTGAGATTTTGCTTGGGACGCCTGCATTCTATATCAGCATCTGCTTGCAAGTCTAACTTCCCACTAATGTGTACCCTGGAAGACAGCAGGTGGCAGCTCAAGTAGTTGGGTCCTTTCCATGCATGTGAGAGATCTGGACTGAGTTCCAGAGTCCTGGCTTTCACCTGGCCCAGCTCTAGCTGTTGTAGGCATTTGGGGACTGAATGGGTAGATGGAAGATCTGGAGATCTCTCTCTCTCTCTCTCTCTCTCCCTCTCTCCCTCCCTCTCTCTCTCTCCCCCCACCCCCACTCCTAAATTTCTGCTGATTTTTAAATACAAATAAAAATTTAGAAAATACATAAATAGCCCCATATTAAACTCCCCTCAATTGTTCCATATGTGTCACCAGTTTTTATTTCTCATATTTAAATAATCCATGGCTAATGTTTACAAAGGAATATATTTCTATTTATGACCTCTAAGCTCAATATCCACTTAAATAGCCAATGTATCAATCTCAAGTTACATTCCAGACACAACTGGTGGACGATCAGAGTCACTTGGAAAGAGGAAGGCCTTGGGCATGTATACCTTGGATATTGCTGACTGTAAGCTTAGTCATAGTACTGCATTCAAAATCACTGTCAATAGTCATAATCATTGCATGCTGATCAAGAATTGCAACTTGAAGCAATTGACATTCTAACCTGATAATTCCTTGCCTATATGCACTTTGCTTGTTTCCATTACCTTATGGGAACCATTGGATAGTTTGAGTTGACATGATCAATTTTCGCAGGTAAAATAGTTGGAAAATGGGCTCTTAATGTCTCCATGCACAACGCTTCTTTCTCAGGAAAAGATTCACGACATCAGGAAGGAAATGCCTACACGAGGAGGAAATTTGTTTATAGTAACTCAATGTCCAGCTTCAATTTCATTATGTGTTGAGTAGGAATAATGATAACACCTACCTCATGAAATCGTGAGGTTGCAAAATAATGTGTACCCACCCAGGACCCATGTGACTCCAGTAAATGTTACTTGCTATTGTGTAGACCAATTCATTCTTCACTGGTTCTCAAGTGGAAATTCTAAAATTTTTAATTCGTATCAATTTACTTGGATGGCAAGGTGAGAGAAAGAGAGAGAAAATGTGTGAGTTCTCCAAATGTCCACATGCCTAGGGTAGCTGGGCTGGGGATGAAACTGGGAGCCAGGAACAAAATCCAGGTCTCCCATGTGGGTGGCAGGGACCCAGGTACCTGAGCCATCACAAATGCCTGCCAGGGTGCGCAGTAGCTAGCTAGAGTCCCAATTGCATTGTGGGCAGTTGGTACAATGGCCACAGGAAGCTGGAGTCACAAGTGACACAGCTACTCTGATGTGGGGTGTGCTGATGTAACCACTAGGCTAAACACCCTATCCCTCAAGTGGAAAATTTTATATTATCACTTACAGGAAAGTAGAAAATATTTGAGGACATTGTGGTTATGTATGCATAGGTGTTGTTGTACCTTTGTGGTAAATGAAACTCAAAGATGCTCTTCCTTTTTCAGTTAACTTTTTTGGCAGAGACATCATGAATCGCTTTAACCAAGGTTTGACTTGGCTTTGTTTTTTCTATGTGTGCTTGTTAAGGAAATAGAAGGACCACAAGAGAAGGAAAAACTATCAAGAAAGTTTGCAGTAATCACAGAGGTCAGATTGCTAATATAATTAAGAAACTAATGGTTGAAATTTAATGTGGGTGAAATTATTAACAAAAGATACAGGCATATTTTCATTTAGTGACCTCTTTTGTAGTCAGAAGCCACATTTTAAATAAATGTTCACTGCTTAAGGTGCATAATAAATGAGCGGACAATTTTCTTTATGTATTATCACACAGCTTGGGGAGAAGCCTGAATACTTTAGGCCAAGGTCAAGGAAAATATTCATTTAATACCTTCTTCATTTCTTTGTTTATTTTCAATTTTGTTCCGTAGAAGAGTAATTTGACATGTTAACATTCATTTTCCCCCATATTTTAACACTACAATATAGAGAACAATAACATATCAATTAACTTTAATTACCCTCTAGCTTGCTTCCTCAGGTACCTGCCATTGTAAGCAGTGCGCTTTTATGAACAGCTACCTGACAGCAAAAACCTCGGAAGGTCTATAACTCCTTTTACAATTTCTGTCCAGGGCCTCCCACAAAAAAATCATTTAATATATTCTTGTATGTTGCCTCATGTCTCCAATATTCTCAGAAGTCAAGATTTTATCATTTGTAACTGGATGTTAAAGATAGATTTACAGAGTCAAGAATGGGAAAGACCCAGCAATAGTAAAATGAACTCTCATTGCCCACGCAAAGAATTGTCTGTTCCATCAACTCCTACATTTGTACTAAACTAGGACTCACAGGTGAGGGGGCTGCTCCCTGTTTCACGGTTATTATGAAACAAGCAGCTGAGAAGGCAGCACTGAAAACCAGCTGTGCTCTTATCTCTTTCTCATATTTCCAATCAAGCATACAATATCTTCCCAGCAATTCAGCTTTCATACTTAGATTACTGTTTATGGCAAAATATAAACAACAATACAATTAGCCATGTGAAAAATATGACCTGAGGGGGTGAGGACCTGGTGCAGTGGTTAACAAGTTCTGGCTCCTCTGTTCCTGATCCAGCTCCCTTCTAATGCACACCATGGGAGGCAGCAGATGATGGCTCAAGCACTTGGGTCCCTGCCACCCACATGGGAAAGCCATAATAAGCTTGGGGCTCCTGGTTTCGGCCTGACTGTTGAGGGGCATTTGAGTAGTGAACCAACAGATGAACTATCTCCCCCTATCTGTCTATCTCTGTCTGTCTTTCTCTGGCTATTTGCTGTTCAAGTACAATGAGAATTAAAAAAAAATCGCATGCTGGATATTGTATAAATTCTAAGATGAACTCTGAGCAGCATTGGGCATGGAATTCACTTCCTGAGGGACTTTTCCAATATGTGCGTTTCCGTGTGCTAGTCTGTACAGAGACATCCCATGTGGTCAGCTGGCTCTCTCAAGACTGGTCATGAAGCAGGAGGCCACACTGTCGTGAATCATGCATGCGACCGTTCCCCTTCGCCCTGTCTCATTCCTCTTCTCTCTCTCTTTCTCTCTCTCACTCACTCTCATCCTTGCTGCTATCGGATTGCACCCACCAAATAAAGCATTAGCAACCAATCGATCAATAAAATATCAACAATCAAGGCAGTTTCTTGAATGTTCCTACTTACAATAAATACTAGAGCAGCTCCCCCTTTCCACAGTGTTGCTTTCCAAGTTTTTAATTACCCATAGACAACCTTGCATGGTGCCAAGCCTTCTACTTGAATATGCAGTATAACAAAATTACACTACAATAAAATATTGTGAGAGAGACCACCTTCACATAACTTGTTACTGTAATATGCTATTATAATCAGTTATGGTTATATTACTTACTAATTACTAATCTATACTGTCTATAAATTGTAAATCTATCATTGTTACAAGTATGTATGCATAGAAAAAAATTCCTATGGGGTTTTGTGCTGTCTGTGGTTTCAAGTGTCAACTGGGAGCCTTCCAACGCACCTCTTGAGGGTGAGAGGAGACCACAGTGTGTTGTGGCTATTGTGTGACTGGCGATTTAAGCACAAGACTGGCTCTGTGATAATGATCCTATAACTTAGTTTTGCCTTTGACCCCCAACTTGGGACAGTCCCACTCTTCAATGCTTTCCAAATTCTGTTCAATCCCTGGCTTGTAGGTAGCTAATGAGCTCATTCTTCCTTTAACACTCCCAGAATTAGTTCATAAATTAGGACACATTAATAGGCTAATACACATTATAAACCCAATGTGTTACCCTTTCCAACAGCATTATGGTTTGCAGAAGGAACTTGCTTTAAGGACAGTGGTTAACCCCAACTAATTCATTTCTAATAGTAAAATTTCAGGCACAATGGTATATTAATCATTATGGGAATAACTTTGGATACAAAAGAACTTTTTTGATGTCATTGAAATCATACATGTCCAGTGAAAAATTTAGGGTTTGCTCACAAGCCCTGGGCTTGAATGTCAACTTTGTTCTTTTTGAGCTGTGTAATATTAGATAATTCTCTATGCCTCAGCTGTAAGATGAAGAAACACTGATACATACATCATAGGCTCTTGATGGTACAAGCCAGTAGAAACATTCAGATGTTAAGCAATTTAATGTTTGCAATCTAATAGTAAAATGTCTACAATCTGAATATTCGTATATTTTATAGGAGACAGTGATGAAATACCTATAATGAGGCAGTATTCTTACAGTCTTCTGAATAAAGGCATTGGCATTGCTCTTTATCTGAGAGTAAGTACTCAACAAGCAATGAATTTGCCTCTTTCACATTCTGAGCAACTTTGGGCAGGTGTGGGGTTGAGGCCAATGCTTGTGGTGAAGTAAGCATCCATCATGCAACCAGCATGGTATCAATTGCTTGAACGCCTACATCCAGCAAGATAGATGAGGTTACACTTCAGTAACAGAGGACCCCAGCTCTCGGACTACAAGTTCATCTGGGATCAGATGGGGGCTGTTTGCTTTGCCCCCACCGCAGAATGCAGGCTTATGGAACCAGCACATACTGGCAAATCGAATGAGAAAAGTGAAAGGTGTCTAAACCCACACCAGCTCTTAAGGCTCCCACTCATATTTCAGTGGTCAGAGTAAATAGCATGGCCACTTCTACCTTTAAAGAAGCAGAGGAAGGGTGTTTTATCACAGTCAAGAACTGGAGCAAAAGACTGGAGAATAACCCAGTGACTGCCATGATGAGTGCCCAGTTGTTTTCATCCCTTGTGCTTTGTTTACCAGGACCAGAAAAGATATCCTATGTCTAAGATATTTACTATGCAGTAAAGACACCATATTAATAAAATTAAAAAAGAACTACTCTATCCACAGTTAGAAGGCGTCTGAGTTATGGTAACATCAGGTGGCGTTCACATGTGCTTTTTCTCTTTACGGTTTCTAAGTGCTCTATTGTTGGGTAAAGAACTACCCTGACACTTAGTAATAATTAAAGAAGCCCCAGGGATTTGCTCAGGATTCCACACCTTGGACCAGGCTCAGCACTTCCACATCTTGGGCAGGCTCAGTGCTCAGCAGGAGAGTCCTCCCTTGATCTCTGCTGAGCTCACTCATGTAGTAGCAGTGATGGCTGGAGAGTTCAAGGTGGCCTTACTTCTCTGCCATTGACCTTGGCTGGTGGCTGAGCCTCCTTTTCCAAGCTCTTTCTTCCTCAAGGAGTCTATTCCAGGACGCTTTATCCAGTAATCTCAAGACAACAAGAGGGAAAGTATGATAGCAGAAAATCTTCATGAGAAGCTAAGAATAACAACATGAATTTCACTGTGTTCTGTTCACCCAACCACCCCAGGGCCAGTGATCGAAGGGAAGGGAAATAGGCTGTGGATGAGTGCGAGAGCAGAGTCCCTCACTTGGCAAAGCGGTGTGATCCAGGCATGGGAGGAACTGTTTGGTCCATCCTGGCAAGCAGCCTGCCATACTTGCTGGGTGTGGGGATCAGCAGAGATTTTATGCACTGACCAGACAGTGGATATCCAGCCCAAAAAGGTACCACAATTTTTGGGAGACTTCTCAACAGGTTTGTTTCTGTTACAAAAGACTGCAGTCTGGAAAAATAACTGCAAATGTGGTTTCCATTTGTGGGAAGTGAGAGCTTTTCCCGTGATTGCTTTTGTACGTCCTGTGAGCCAGCTCATTACGCCAGCCCTGCAACTCGATCTGCCTCCTTGGTAGCATAAGAGTAACCGATTTTGTTTTTATTTATTTATTTTTTTGCAGTTCCTAATTCTGTTTTTTCCTTTTGTGATAGTATTTGTAAACCACCTGAAAAATTTTGTGGAGTGGGAATCCAACCCCTTCCTCCAATTTAAACAGTGATCAGCATCACCTATTTTGAGGATTGGTGTTTTGTTTTTTGTTTTTGTTTTTTGTGGTTTTTTTGCTGTGGCCATTTCTTTTCTGAGGTCTATATAAAAGTAGAGACATGAATAACCAAACCCATCTGTTTCTCTGTGACCTCATGTGAGAGAGAGAAACAGGAAGCCAAAGCCATTTTTGCAAATTTTTGCCAAGTGAGCTCATTCAATTTTTGGATCACACCTGGTTCTGCCGTAATTGGGTGAACTGAAGAAGCATACGGATGGAGGCAGGCAGAGATGGAGAGGAGAGGCAGTGGCAGAGGGGATGCTGTGTGTGTGTGACAGCTGTCAGGAAGCCATGTATTACAGGCAGAGAGCCAGGGAAGGGCATGGCGCTGGGGCAAGGACAGGAGCTGAGCACAGGGACAGCTCTAATGGACAGTTCCACCAGCTTTGGGCTTTGACCCTGGGAATTTATCCTGCAAATATTTCAGCTGGAAAGCGCCATAATCAGAGACATATTTAAAGATCACTGAAAGTGTTATAAGAAAAATAAATCAATCCAGGACGAGATGGAAGCAGAGGAAGCCTAGTGTCTGGAATCCAGGGGTGAGATACTGGTGCTGGGAAACTAGACCAATGGCAGAATCTATGGCTCATTGACACAATAAATGTGGGAAGAGAGAAAGGGTCAGTGAAAAACCTTGAAGTCCCACCTGACTTTATTGGATGATTAAGAAGGGTCAAGCACAAGAAATTGTCTAAGGAAAGTTTTACAAGTTGGAGTACCAAGGGGTGCTTAATACATTGGGGCATAGAAAGAGTATTAAAACGACTATGCACGTTTTGCTAAAATGTAAGAAACTTAGATCTTTTACTACTTAGTATTAAGATGAATAGTAACATGCTATAAATACTCATACATTAAAGTATGCATGAACAAGTGTTTTTATGGATGGGGTTGCTGTATTAATTTTCTCCTGCTGCCTAGTAAACTGCCACTTCTGCAACAGCTTAAGACAGCACCCACTTGTCTATGCACTATTTTGTAAGTCAGATATCTGAACACAGGTCTGTGAGTTCTTGGAAATCCAGGAGTAAGCCAACTGTTGTCTTTCTAGCTTTAGCTAAGGATGCATCCATTTCCCTGGCAGCTCTTGGGCTGTTGGCAGAAACCATGTCCTTGTGGTTGTAGGCCCTTTAGTGTCCTCTTGGCTTGGGGCTAGAGACCACCTTCAGTCCAGTGTCAGCTCTTCGATGAACTTCCCATAGGCTCTCTCAAGTTCTAGTCTTTTCCTGCAGGAAGAACTGAATCTCTTCTAAAGGCTCACCTGCTTAGGTCAGGCCAACCCAAGATAATCCCCCTTCTGATTAATTCAAAGTCGGTTATATTGGTAGCTTAATTGCATCTGAAAAATAGCTTTATCTTTGCTATATAAACAATCTAGTCATTATATTCCCAGGCCTATTGTGTCAAGGGGATAGGATTACACAAGGCATATGCACTGGGGCGTGGGAGTTTAGGGAGCCATTCCAGAATTCTGCTTGTCACAGGTGTGTGTCCAAAAGGTGTGATATTCACTACTCTAATCCATCAACTCTATGGTGGATTTTAAAGAGCCTTTCAGCTCTGTGATCATGTAGGTGTCCAGGAGAAAACAAATTCCAAAATAATTAGTGCATACAAAAGAGTTTTATAAAATAAAACCTAAAAATTAGTTTTGAAAATAATAAGTGAAGTAGTTGTCAATATTTTAATTTGGGTACACAGAAATACAGGAAAATTAGATCAATATAGTAATGGAAAGTCAGAGTCTTTTTTTCAAAAAAGATTTACTATTTATTTATTCATTTATTTAAAAAGCAGAGTTCATGGAGGGAGGAGAGAAAGGGAGAGAGAGAGAGAGAGATCTTTGATCCGCTGGCTCACTCTAAATGGCTATAACATCCACTGTTTGGCCAGGCCAAAGCCGGGATCCAGAAGCTGCATCTATGTCTCCCACTGAGTGGCATGGGCCTAAGCACTTGGACCATCAAACACTGCTTTCTCAGGTATATTAGTAGGGAGCTGAGTCAGAGTGGAGAAGGTAGGTCTTGAACCAGAGCTCATGTGGGATGCTGCTGTTTCAGGCAACAATTTAACCTGATATGCCACAACTCTGGCCCCCAGAATCTTTAGATCTCCGTGGGATCCCCATTGTGTCTCAGTACAAATCATGCATGATCCCAATTTTAACAGCTATTTCTCCAATGTACTCTAATATTCTTTGGTTTACCTCATTCTTAGATGTTACCTTCCCCAAATGTCGCCTTATTGAAAGCTCCCCGGTTTAGAAGTAGACGATTCAGAATATGACAGCACTGTAGCAGCAGGCACTCCTCAGGCAAACCAAACCACATCAGCAAAATAAATTAGTCCTACAACTGATCCCAGTAAGGATCATTTTGGGTTTGTCCTGTTTCCCTGACTTAAGGGATAAGGAGATGCTAAATAATAGCTTGAGCTGAAGGCACTCTCTATTGCAGTAATGGCTTCGGATTCCTGTCCAAAATGTAGCTATCCTTCAAAAAGTAGCCCAATTCCTCTTCCCTGGGAGGAAGTTGAGAGTGAGCCAGCTCCATTTACCCCGCATGGCTATTCATCTCACACGGCTGAGAACTGTGCCGTTACCACTCTGAATTACCCTCAGCAGCAATCTGATAGTAGGCTGGCTCAAAGCAAAGTTGGTTGATTCATGGATCAATATTAAAAAATTCAAAGGCTGGTTGTCTGAAGGAAATCACTGAAGACATGAAAGCTTATGGAGGCTATGGTTGCCAGGTAGGGTAAATAATCTCTAGTTCAGCACCTATTTGTGATCCTCAGGTGCAAATGAGTTACAGTTCACATGAAGACTTATAAATGTGGGTGGTAGAGCACCTGACTTTATTATTGTCTTTTTCCTTCTTTTGTGGTCAAGTGCAAACAAGTCCCTGGAGGAATCACACTCCTGAAAGTGGAAGATGCTTCCACAACTATTATGGTCTCTGTGCTTTCCCAGGATGTATACTCCATGTGCCTAAGCCCTAAATAAGAATTACGAAGTTGTCATAGTCCAGGGCTAATCTGAAAGATGTCTGTTGATCTGATTTTGTCTAGGACTGGAGGATCATGACTACAGGGAAACATTTAGGGGAAAATGGATTCTGTAGACTCTGAACCAATGTCTGAAGGCACATTTTCTCAAGAGATTTCCTCCGGAATGAGTTTTTGGAATTTATGCCCAGAACATTTTAACACATGGAACATAAATTTGGTTTAGTAATGTTTGCTCCCGCCCACAACCAGGTTCAGCAAAGCATGCAATTGTCCACTTTGGGGTACTAAATCGAGGCGTGCCAGCCTCTGCAAGACACTAAACTATGCTCTTTATCAATTCCTCTATGCAATGTGCTAGTTTATATTTAAGGTCATGCTGCCATTTTATCCAGAGAAAGTGAAAAATAGCTTCTTTTTTTTTCCCTTTCTTCCATATTCGTGATTCACTGTTAAAGGAAAAAATATGACTTCCATCTTCAATTCAGCCACATTGATAGTCTCAGTCTAACACACTGATGGTAGGTAGCATTTGGCAATGATCACATTCAGTTAACAGATATTCTGTCTTGTCACAATTTAGAATGCCTGATGTTTAGAAGAACTGTAACCTTATTTACATATTTGCCTTTGCCAACTGTAAATTTCCCTTTTATCGTTGTTGGCCTTATGGGGCTGTAAACATTTGCCATTTGCTCCTTGGAAGCTCACTACGGGTAAGCAATATTGAAGTAACAAATGTGGCCTTGTTTCTTCAATCTTTCGAAAAAAAGTCAGTCTTTGCAAAGGATCCATTTTCAATGTGCATGTTTGTCTCATTCTTTTCTTTTTAATTCAGTTTTTTTCCAAGAGGCTTTCTTTCCTTTATAGCCATTTATAATTGAGGGGAAAGGTGTGAAATACTTGTTTCGCACAGCATACCTTGCAAATGCAAGCCATATGCTATCTGTTTTCCTATGTATTTTGTATCGCTAGTACCATATGCCTCAAGTGATTGATCTTACCGTTGTGAGGAAGCTGAGGATACATATATTTTAAGTCTCTCTTGTAGGAAATAAGATATCCTTCTATTGCTCTTTCAGATTAATGTGCTAAAAGCCTCTTCTCATCTCTAATGGATGATCCATAATTTACATCAAAATTTCAATCACTTTAAATTAATATAGCCATTTCCTTAATGAGTCTTGTTATTAGAATCTGCTCTGATTTCCACAAAGCAATCCAGTCATGGCTGCTTACAAGTTTTTGTTGATATGAAATCTGAAGTCACAGTATTTTATTATTTTTGAAATTAATTAATAAATTACTTGCATTATTTAAAAATAAATATCCTCCGTATAGTCCCTTATGATTAAAAAACATTCTATATTCATCACCATCATTTTTTTCTTCTACTGGATTTCACAAGAAGCATGAAAAGAAAAAAATACATATTCTACTAAAACTATTATAAAAATATTATGAAAATCATCTCTAAGCATAAGATTGTTTATTATTGTGCCCATGAGATTTGTAAGCATAGGTCACGTTAATTCTGCTGGGATTTAGCAGTCAAAATTTTCTCTGCATCAGCAGAAGAATGTGTGTGGGCATAGCAAATTAGAAAGTGAGAGATGAATTTCTGTGACCTAAATTTTTATCGTAATTGTTCCATAATTAAAATTGCACCTTTATACTAGTTCAGCTAATTATGGATATAAGTACCTGGTGTGTTTACTCCATAGTGAAAATGAACACTGATATACTACTAATCACAGCAAACACGGAGTTGAAAAACTAATCAACTATCCTGAGAGTCTTCAGGACTCAGTATGTAGCAAATGACCAAGGTTCATGTAAGAGGCTGTCTTAGCACAAGCTGAGAGAAATATGGAAGGAAGCAATGTCACTCCACTGAGATGGACTAAGAGACTAAAGGTCTTATTTAAATGGGAAGCATGAGCTTCACCACCTAGATTCCCCTATGAAACCTGTTCGGGGGTTTCCTTCTGTAACACAGTGGCTTTCAAACTGGCTCCAGGAGCCACTGGGGTACCATGGAATCTTCTAGGGGCTGAGGGTAGAAAGGAGCAAGGCCCACCAGCCCTACCTCAAGCTGGAGCAGATCCTCTCCTTCAGACTGGTTATCATACTAGCTGTCTTTGTAGAAAGGGCTCAAGAGCTTTTAAAAAACAGTTATGAAGCACTGTGATTACATGGATCTCTGGATGGAGCCAGGGCATCCTCAGATATACAACACCACCAGTAGGGTCACCGTCAGGGCTGCAACAAGTTCAGCCACTTTTGTAGCTTGGAGGATTCAATGCCATGTGATCCTTCTTCCCTGCTAATGTGAGTATTTAGCTACATATACATACATGCTGCACACAAGCATAGACACATACTTACTATACATATGCTCACATCTGTGTATTTCTATGTATGAGGGTACTCAAATAGCTTGTGGAAAATGGAATTAAAAGATAATTGTGTTTTTGCACACAAAATTTGAGATCCATATGTTACCGGAGAAGCAAAGGGTCATTGTCTTCATGCAGGAAAGAATTCAGGCGTGAGACAGAGAGTAGGGAAAAGCAACAGAGCAAGATTTATTAGGGTAGGGACATCCATAAGAACAAATGGGCACCTCTCCAGACAGGACCTGAGAGAGTGTGTAGTTCACATTTAGGCTGGAGATTTTAAGGGGATGGGTCTTGCCTTCCCTCCCCCTCTCCTTCTTGTTGGATGTAAATACTTTTCCCATTGAAGTTATCAGACAGGGGAAGCCTGGCTGTCATCGCCCCTCCTTGGAGGAAGGATGGTTATCAGGTAGAAGGGGCAGGACCCCCTGGAAGGTCATCAGGATCAAGGCAGGATTTTTGAAGTGCAGATACTGGGCTGCACCTAGAAGGTTATCGGGATGACTTTGAGATGCGGATGCTGGACCGCTGTAGATGTCAATTCCTTAGACCTTTGTCACACACACATAAGCTCATTTCTGACTTCCTACCTAACACATACATGTGTAACTTTTTCACAATAGGCATTTTCCCTGAGCTGTTTCCATGAACTGATCCCTCACATCTACATGAGAGAGGGAGCGAGGGAAAGAGAACACCACATATTATTAACCACCTGTTGTGTCCCTGGGGCTGTGCTAAACAGACATGGTACCTCCCCCAACAGAAAGGAAAACAAAAAGTAAACAGTAAGCAAATGAACTGAGTAGTTACAGATGCCGAATCCTGGTCTAGATAAAATGAAGACAGGGCCATGATAGATTACAGGGATTGTGGGACTGGTTACATGTGGAATGCTATAAATGAACACACCCACTTGAAAGAATGAGGGAAAACTAGAGATGTGAAGTTCATAGTTATGGCTTTGGTGGCCTGGGCCACAGAAATATTTTAGAAAAAGTGACTTTCACTCTGGAGGTGGCAGGGACATTACTGAGTGTGGTTCACACTGTTTGAAACTCAACTCACCTAAGGAGCCTTAACTAGATGTAGACATAGGAATCTCCTTTAAATAACTGAGGGAAAAAAAAATGATCCTAAGATTTAACCAAGGACCAGGCTAGGACCTGCCAAGACACATGGATATTGAAACTTCCTGAGAGCACTGGTTTTGTGGTTATTTCCTGAAATTGGAACCAGAGTCAGTTGTTGTGATTTTGGTCTGCAAAGCAATCTCAGAAGTCATTTAAGCAAGCAGGAGTCACAAACTAAACATCTTCAGCTGAGGGGGCTGGCCAAGGCCTGGGGCAGAGAAGGACACTGAGGACACACCCCTTGTAAGGACACAGCCATGCTTGCCCTGTGGGAACACAGCAGCTGTTGCCAGATGTTAGGATTCACAGAAGCTAGAAATCCAAATGTTCCCATCAAAGTTCCTCATTTTTAAATGCTGGCAACTAATAAAAAGATTTACACTGTGGGAAACATCTTTGGACTAGATTCACATCATGGAACTCAAGTTCATACATACTACCTCATTTGCTCAACAAACTCAGTCCTATTTTCCAACAAGTGAGTAAAGTAGAAAGAGATGAGGTACTTTCCTTGGAAGTAGACACACAGGGACTGGTAGTGATAAGTCTAGAGTCCTCATCTCCCAGCCTCCTATAAGGTTTTTGTCTTGCCATTTTCCACTGTTCCTAGGGGAGAAGTCTACTGCTCACACTCATGGAATGAGAACTTCCCACTCAGTTTGGGAACCATCTCTGACTTTCTCCAAAACCCCCAGCCAAGAGGTTATGAAGACCCAAAATGCACAGACAGATGTAAAGAAAAAAAGCAGTTGTGGTGGAGGATCTCACTGGCTCTTCGGAACAGGGACGTGAGGGAATGAAAACAGTTTGATCTGTTTGCTTGTTTTTACTTCAGTATGGGAAAGGTCAGATACCCCCAGAAGTGTAGAGGATGGTATAATGAAATTGTACATACACATCACCTCCACTTTAAAAATTATCAATGTTTTACCAGTTTTGTGTTGCTTATGCCCTTGTCTTTTGAGGCATTTCACCTGTAAATATTAATTCCGAGGTTTTTGAGGTTGTTGAGCTCCGTCTCCAAAAACAGGGAAGTCAGAAAGAGATACCTTTGTGTGTGATGCTCAGCCAGGCAGGAGAAGGGCGGGAAAGCAGGAGGCACTGAGGGGCAAAATGTTATGACACTGACTCTAGAACAAGAGTTGAGAGTGGAAGATGTCTGGACTGCAGCAGAGAGCTCAGAAATGCAGATCCTATCTGCAGTACATCCCGTAGAGATACTAAATGAAATTATCAAACGAAGAAAGGGCAGAAAGGCGAGGCGAAGGAAGAAGGGAGAGGGAGGAAGTGATAAAGTTACAGAGAGATCGGGGAGCTATGGACCTCTGACACCACCCAGGAGCTCTAGAAGCTGCTCTCCCTGCACCTCCCACCTGTCCGCTACCCCTGAGGGACTGATTGGCATCTCAGCCCCACCCCTACCCTCACTGCAGGGCAGCTCTCCCCGCTCTTTGAAAGGCCTACCAAGATTTGGTTTCTTAATTTCTCCTCTGGTTCGCATGTGAACTCACTAACACCAGGCTTTCCCCTGCATCACTGCAGTCACTCACGTTTGTGCCAGGCATAGGGGGCCCAAATGTGATTTCTGATTCTCATTCCTCAGTCCTTACCTGACCCACTGGGGCTATCTGAACAATGCATCATCCCCTCCTCCTTAAAGGGCATCTCCCCTTGGCTTCCAGAACGCTGTGCTCTCCAGGCTTCCTCCTTCCTCACTGGCTATTCCTTCTCAGTCTCCTTTACTCGCTCTTCCTTATCTCCCAGAGGTTAAGGCTGGGACATCACAGAGCCATGCAAGTCCTCAGACTTTTTCCCTTCTCTGCCTGCATTCACACCCTGCATGTTCTCATCTTCTGTCTGGGCTCTAAGTCAGCAACCTGTTGTGTGCTGGTGGTTTGTGAACATACAGCTCAAGTCTAGACCACTTTTGCATGTCAAGCTTCTGTATAATGAGCGATTCAACATCCCCTTTCAACCCTTACTAGAAACTCAAACTCAACATGCCAGACCCGCCTCCTCGTCCCTGCACCTTCCCCATCTCCGTGAAAGCTGAGCACTTTAAGTTGCTCAGGCCTAAACCTATCTTCCCTTGCTGCCTGTATCAGTCAGGATTCTACAGAGAAAGAGAACCAATAGAGGAGAGAGGGAGAAGGATGTTGACTTTAGGAAACTGGCTCATATGATTGTCAGCGCTAAGTCTAAACTATATAAGCCAGAGCAGGTCAGGAGATAGTAAACTCAAGTGAGATTTCTGTGCTACAGTCCTGAGGCAGAGTTCCTTCTCTGAGAAACTTCAGAAGAGGCTCACTCACGTGATGGAGGGTGATTCACTAAAAGTGACCTGATTGTAAATATTAGTTACGACTACAAAATACGTTCACCGCAACATCTAGACTAGTACTTGGCAAAAAATTGGACAACGTGGTCCAGCCAAATGGACACAGAACAAACCAGCACCATGTCCTGCCAGATGCCTGTCTTCTTCTCACATACCCAGCCCGTCCATGCAGTGATTCTTCCAGGTGTAGCCACCCTGCCCACTTCTCCCTACTTTTGCTTCAGCCCTTCTGGGACAGGCAACCATCATGTCTTATTTGATTATTGAAATTGCATGTCACTAGTTGTTCTTCTCTTTGCTCTTTTGTCTTCAATATATGCGTGTTACAGTAGCCAAAGTAATCCTGCCAGTGAAGTTGGATAATAACACTCCTAAGTTTAAAACCCCTGAGGACTTCCTATAATGCTTAGACAAAAATCAAAACTACTACAGTGGTTACAATGCCTAGCATAATCCACCCTGGCCCCCATACACAAACCTCTCTGACATCAGCCCCCACCTACTCTAGCTTATAGCGCTCCAGCCACCTGGCTTTGCTTGATGTTCCTAGTGAACCTCCCCTCACAGACACTGCACTTTCTGTTCCATCAATCTGAAAGTTTTCCCCAATAGATATCCAGATTGTTGGTATTTTCTTCCTTCCAGTCTGTTTTGAAAGTCATCTTTCCAGGAAGAACATCTCTGGTCATGTTGTATAAAATTGCGAATTCCCTTCAACTCCAGCAACTCTTTTTACTTCTGCCAGAATTTAATTATGGGAACCCTGGTTTTTATAACAGCAACAAACTATCAGTGCCCTCTCAAAATAGAAATGTATTTCTTGCATTCGTGATTTGCCATGACTTTCCTCCATTTGGTGATTAAGAAGCATAACACATCTTTTCCTTCCAATCTTGGATTTGAAGTCCAATACATCCGACACATGGATAAGTACATGGAGAAGTTATACCCACTTCTTAAGCCAGAATATGACATGTGCCACTTTTACACACATTATGGTGGCAGCTTTTTCAAATGTTCCTACTCAGCTATGAGCAGGACTGAGAGATATAGCCCTGAGATAGGCAATTATTTCCCGGTGACATCCCTGCATTATAGGAAGAAGAATTAACTTTGGAAGAATAGATTACTGTCTGAAATGTCTCATAATTTCTTAAGGTATATTCCCAATAGTAATGCCTCCGTTGGTTTAGGGCTGCTATAAGCAAAAGCTGACATAGACAGAGTGGCTTATAAACAATAGACACGTTTTCTCACAGTACTGTAGGCTGGAAAGCCCAACATCAAGGCACCATAAATTCTTATCTGGTGAGTGGCCACTTTCTGATTCATAGACCGCATCTTCTAGCTGTATCTTTACATGGTGGAAAGGGCAATGAAGCTCTCCAGGGTGTCTTTCATAAGGCACTAATCTCACTCATAAGGCGAGAATCCTCATGACCTAATCCCCTCCCAAAGGCTCCTCCTCCTGCTACTATCACATTGAGTGTTAGAACTTCCGCATATGAATTTTGGGAAGAAACATTCAATCTATAGCAAGCACTTAATAAATTCTAAAATATTGTATTTTTACTTATTTAATGTCTGCCACTCCCACTAAAATGTAGTTATCTGAGACATTCATTTTTGTTTGCTTTAGTCATATCTCTATTTCCAGGATCTAGAACAGAAATAGATAAAATGTTTAAATATTCATTCAAAATAGTAAATTTTGAATGAATAAATGGATGGATAGATGAGTTGATGGATGAGTGGGTGGATGAGTAGTAACAACAGGGTACAAGCATCTCAGCTGTGGTTAATTTAAATATGAGGGTTTTGGACCCCAATGGGTCATTTTAATGGTCAAGATGAAGGGGAAAAGCAAGAGGGGAGAAATGCAAAGGACATATTTATGCTTGTTGACTTTATCCCACTCCTTTTATCTAGTAGTTGATGTTTATGAATATGTGACTTTTTAAAACTGGCTTACTCAAAACTGGGACATGGGTATCAACGTAGTTAAGCTAGTTGTCAGTTATAGGATCTACCTATTCTATGCAACCTACCATAGTGCCTAGATTAAGAGACACACAAAAAATCGTGGCAGAATAAGTAGCTAAATCATGAACAAATGGTCAGGGGATTAGGTTTCCTTCAGCATAAGCACCAAGACTCATTAATTTTTCAGCAATTACAAACAAATAAGGCTTTGAAGCTGAAGCTATATAAAGTAATATTGTCTCAGTCTTTTTTTTTTTTCCTGCTGCTGTAAGACTGGGCAATTAATCAACAGTTTATTTGGCTGATGGTTCTGGAGGCTAAGTTCAAGAACATGGCACTGGCCTCTAGCAAGAGCCTTCAAGTTGCATCACAGCATGGCTGGCAAAAGGGTAAATGAGCAAAGATAAGACAGAGAGAACACAGGGCTCAACTCATCCTTTCTGTAACTAACCCTAGCCAACAATAACTAATCCACTTCCATGATGATGGTTTTTTTTTTAAAAGATGTATTTATTTATTTGAAAGAGTTACACAGAGTGAAGGAGAGACAGAGAGAGAGAGTGAGAGAAAGAGAGGTCTGCCATAAGCTGGTTTGCTCCCCAATTGGCCACAATGGCCAGAGCTGCACTGTTCCTAAGCCAGGAGCCAGGAGCTTACTCTGGGTCTCCCACGTGGGCTTGTGCCATCTTCTACTGCTTTCCCAGGCCATAGCAGAGAACTGGATCAGAAGTGGAGCAGCTGGGACTCACACCGGCGCCCATATGGGATGCTGGCACTGCAAGCAGTAGCTTTACCTGCTTTGCCACAGCGCCGGCCCCTGATAATGGTTTTAATCCACCCGAGGGCCACCTCTTGAAGGACTCATCTATAATACCAGCACAGTAGCAATTAAATTTCAACCTGAGTTTTGGAAGGGACATTGAAACCACATCAAATACATACTGTCTCACAGGATTTTCAGATAATTTTACGTTTCTTTCATATATTTAAAAAATGATAAACATCACTTTTTCTATGTCCCTGCTGTCACCACTGTTGTTTCATTTCTAGAACAAATCCAAGTAAGAAGTAGAAATCTTGAAGTCCAAAAGTTTTGTGTACTCTTTTATTGTTTTTGAACCTTAAAAATTCATCAGGGAAACAAGTAGATTTACTCTGCTTGTTGCTATAGTATTCCATTTTTTCTTTAGCAAAAATGTGAACTCTCTCGGAAAACATTATACATCAATTGCAATTATTATCGTAGTCTGAGAGAGTGTTTTTTTTCAAATGCTACTTCACTGAAAATTACCATGCATTAAATATGCAAAGATACATATTTCAGAATAACTTGAAATGAGCAGAGATGCACCTACATATTTGGGTCTCACATATGAAAAAAAGGGCAATTAGCTTCTGAATTAACACATCCATATATTAATAACTGACATTTTGTAGTAGCCCAAAAGGTCATATTGAAACATTCTGTTCATGCATGAAACTAAAGATCTTACTCCAATTATGCTGTGCCTAATGGGTTCAAGATGATCTAACTGGCCAAATTATTAAATAAGTGTGATATGGAATGTATTTTGAGGTATATTTTTCTGATTGTTTGAAGACTCTTCAAGTACATTCCTACCATCACTTGTTCTTACAGTAATCCATGACTTTGACATAATACAAAGTTCTTTTAGATCCTTTCCTTAGATACTGAGAGCAATAAGCTATAGAAAATCCTCTATGACAAAACAAAATAGGCACAGCAAAAGGGTAACCAAGCATAATAATCCAAATGAAATGGTAAACAGGATCTCAGAATATTGATTTAGAGACAGTTTATTCATTGAGAATTTCTTTTTTAAGGACAATCGAGCCCACCGAACCCTAGTTAGTTATCCAAATGGACAGTCTGAAGGTGACCATGTAAATGCAACTGCATCTAACTCCATGACCCCCCAGGAGCACTGTCAACCTCATACCATGACATTGTCCTGTTAACACTGTCCTTTATGCTCTGATGGGGCTCAACTGTGTTAACCGCTGTGATACTACGCACTCCTGGTTTTGGTCCTGTCTTTCAGTTAATGAGGGCTACCATGATAGGTGAAAGGAAGCTTCAGGCTCTACAGCAACTGTGTCATCATGGATTGATGAGGACCAAGTCTTGTGCTGTGTCTCTTTGTCATTTATTATGTGTTGCAGTAATACATTTCCATCTGTGATAACTACCAAAAGATATCCGAAGATGTCATTCATGTCTTTTTGGCACACACCAAAAAGCACAGTTGAAGAGAGTTTAAAGAAGAAGTGGGAAGGGCTAAGAAAAATCTATAAGGTTTTGTTGCTCTTAGTGAGGTCTCTAGACCACCAGCATCAGCATCATCTGGTTACTTGACAGAAAATCAAATTCTCAGTTTCTACTCCAGACCTGTGTCTGAATCTCTGGGGACAGAACTCAGCTATTTGTGTATTAATAAGCTCTCCAGGTGATCATGATACATGCTCAAGTTGGAGAATCCCTGAAATATAAGATGATGGCAGGTAATAGGCATAGAAGCAACTGGAAGGTCCAAGGAGAAAGTCACCAAAAATCCGGCAATGGATGGAGTTAGAGGAAAGTTTCCCCAGCAGTTATGGCTACTGGGAAATGACTGCATCCAATGCCAAACTCTGACCTCCTGCAGAGGAAGCCAGATCTCTTTCTTCTGGTGCTCCTGGATCACCTATTGGTGCTTCTCACTGGCCAAACCCAGTCTGAACCGAGAGGGCCACAGGGGCAAACAGAAATAAACATATAGCAACTGATGAGGCTTTACCTGCTGAAAATTAAGTATTACACAGTGTATGAATGGAAGGTTCCTGTTATTTGAGATAGCTTCTAGGAAGTGGCAGTGGAGGTACGAGAAGAAGCCTCGCATGCAATTAAGTAGAAGCTTGTGGAAGCATCCCAGCCATCACTACAGCATAGCAATGACTGGATTTCTGAGGTTGGAAGAGGTTTCAGTGAAAGGCTTGTGAAGAATCCCACAGAAACTATGATAGGGAGCCCCTGCCTGCTGCCAAGCTATTTCCTTTGGAAGGGTCAACTTCTTCCAGTAAGACTGGAGTGTGACAACATGAACTGGAAAACAGAGAAGTACACAAGTGACTGTCTTCATTCACCACTAAGCTTCTCTTAACATTCTTTTCACCTTTAAAAATACTCACAAAATTTAAAAACTGTATTATTTCTTCCATACTATTAGCTAAAAAAAAGTCTGTGGGTGAAAAGAATGTTACATTTTTTAATTTGTTGGAGGAGTACAATTGGTTGTGGTTGATAGGTCTATTTGGAAAATTCTAATTGGTCCAAATGCCAGCTGCATCAAATTAGTAGTGCTGCACAGAGTAAGTGTAGACCAGAAAGAAACCAAGATTTAGTCACCAAAAGTGATAGGGACAACTAATCCACTCACCTGACTAGCCTATCAGAGTATGTGCAGGGACAAAGGCTCCTTCAGTGGGTGTACATTGTTCAGAGCGGCACTGCAGAACTGTCCAGGGCGGACAAGACAGGCTGAAAAGAGATGGCTATGAAGGAAAACAAGGCTGACTCCTTTTGCTAGGCCATAGCATTCATAAAAAAGACATTGCTGGCTTTCCCAAGTGACTCCGAAATGCCTCCTTGACCTTGGAGTCTACACAAGGTTTCCTAGATTAGGTAGGAGAAAAACTGGTATGACGGAACACCTGGCAACCTAAGTTCTAGATGGAGGGAACTCCACTCTGACAGGGTAAGAAACGACTGTCAGTTCCGGATTTCCCTGTTGAAGGGGCCTCTCCCTTTTGAAAGGACTCCAGTGTACTTAAGTTCCAGCGTCTGCCCTGATTTCTTTGGTTCCTCCGGTAAAACTGTCTCTTCTGCGCATGCCGGAGATGTATGTCGCGATGTTTTAGGCTTTGTGTTTCCTCTGCGCACGTGCAGCCATGTCTTTAAAAAAGGCGAGGGGCGCTTAAAATATGGTCTGAGCCATTGTCACAGATTAAGACTGGGAATCTTTGAAGAAAAGAATGGGGAAGTGGAAGTGTTTGTGAGTTTGAGGTATTAGAGGGGAAAGCCTAATAAAGGGGCATTCCGATATCAACATAAAGATTAAAGCTCATCAAATTGATTAGCCCTCTTTTGTAATCTCTTTCACTGTTGTCTCACCCATGCCCTCCTCTCTGTCCCACCAAACTTAAAGGACCAGCACACAAGGTGGCTTCTCCATCCCCTCTCCCTCGACTCTTTAACATGTGGACTCATCTCTTGGGCTTTCTTCCCCTTATTTTTTTTCTTCCTTAGCCTTAACTTAGCATCCAGATTCTCACCTCACAAAGATGAGCTCAGGACCTGACTCAACAAGGAAAACCTTCAGGCCAGTCTTTCTCTACCTTCTGTCTGATTTTAAAAGCTGTGGAATGTACTAGAAGGAAGATGTTTCTACTTCAGGGCTGTTGAGAGATTTGAACAAATAAAAACTCCCTCTATGGAAAGGTAGAGAGGCTGGAAAGACATAAGAGATAGAAGAGATGTTATCTAGTCAATGTACATTATAGAATGAATGGACATTTGAATAATTAATATTCTAGGCACCTCCCTAAATAAGGATAATTTTCTTGAATGAACTGTTTTCCTGGAAGTGGCTACTAATGGGAAAATGACAGAGGATTTGCTTGAAATTGAAAATTCAGGATCACATTTTTCTATGGTTAAAAATGAAAATTATTCCAAAAAAGTCCAGGAGAAAAAGAACTTTACAACCTCCCAGGCGACCTCTTCGTAACAGAACAGTTTTGGAGCTGATTCTCCCCCTTGGAGCTGGCCATGCCTCTGGGCCAGCTATTAGCACAGTTTGAAGGAATCCTTCAGCCTTGGCCAACCCTCAGCTCCACTCCCACCCTCCCAGGCCTTTTTCTGTAGGGGGACAGCCTAGTCATCCCACCCCTCTCCCAGGGCAGTAGTCGCATTTCTCATATATTCTTAAACTTGTGGCAGAGCTGGGGTTACCCTTTCCTATTGTTGAAGGTGAAATGCTTCGAAATATGATAGGGGTGGGGGCTGATGGAACAGCTCAAATATTACATTGTAATAAATCATCAGCTAGGTGGAACTCATCCAAGTGATGTGAAGGAAGTGTAGAATGAAGTAGCTGTGCTACTAACAAAAATATGTAATTTATCATTTAAAGCAGCCGTTGAACTGGAAGACTGGAAGCCTGC
Organism: Sylvilagus floridanus; assembly: GCA_949820135.1. Classification (NCBI taxonomy): domain Eukaryota; kingdom Metazoa; phylum Chordata; class Mammalia; order Lagomorpha; family Leporidae; genus Sylvilagus; species Sylvilagus floridanus. The sequence continues at coordinate 60,037,415 of OX463242.1, forward strand.
CAAGGTGGTACCCATCTTTATAGTAGGACCAAAGGTGATCTCAGAAATTATACATCCGTAGGTTTCATATTGACCATAAGAGAAACATCTTTACAATTAAAATGAGCTCCTATATAGTCTGAACTGGTGTGCGTAAAAACTCAGGCTACAAAATTGTCATTAGGTCTAAAACACTGGCATATAAGTCACTCACATTAGCTTTTACAGAATCAACTTCTTCTTTATATAAGATATTTATCTTTATTTATTTGAAAGGCATAGCTAGAGAGAGAGAGAGAGGGAGAGGGAGCCAGGGAGAGAGAGAGAGAGAGAGAGAGACAGAGAGAGTCCCTCTGCTGGTTCACTTCCCAGATGGCTGTAGGAGCCTGGAGCTTTTTCCAGGACCCCACAAGGGTGGAAGTGTCCAAGCACTTGCACCATCTTCTGCGGCTTTTCCCAGGCCATTAGCTGGGAGCTGGATCAGAAGTGGAACAGGCAGGACTCCAACCGCTGCCTATATGGTTTGCTGCTGTTGCAGGTTGCACCTTTTCCCACCATACTACAATGCCAGCCCCAGCAGGTGGGAATTGTAGCCAGATGCACCTGATTCGAGCCCATGCCCTTTCTACCACACCATTCTACCTCCCTTAAGTACAATATAAGCACGATGGCAGTTTTTGTAACACTTCACAAATTTTCTGAGAGCTGTAATAGCAGCAAAAAGGAAAAACGATCCATGTATAATTTATTTAAACACTGAATAATTTTATGATACAGTCTTTCAGCAGAATCTGTGAAGGAAGTGGAGTCACAGAAATGGAAAGTCTTGTGTATTCAGTGGATGGGGGTGTATGAAGCAATTTTGTTACTAGGACAAAATGTCTGAAGCTGGTTACTTATGAAGATAAGAGGTTTATTTCACAGCTTTAGAAGTTTAAGGGCATGGCACTAGCATTGGCTCTGGTGAGAACTTCAATGCAGATGGTGAAATGGAGGGAGTAGGTATGTGATGGAGAGGTGCATTGTGACGCAGGAAGCCAGAGCACGGGGGTGGGCCTAGGCTCACTCTTTTATGACGATGGTCTTTGTGAAAACTCATCAGTTCCTTCCAAGGGCAATGCACTAGTGACCTAACCAACTCCCACTAGTTTCTGCCCCTTAGCGGTCCCACTGCTTCTCACATCACCGCTCTGGGGACATTGCCTCCTTCACGTGAACCAAATTACAGCAGGGAAAACTCATTATTTTAAACTGGCACATTTCCATCAGGAAGGCCACATGGGAAGTGGCCCAAGAATGCAGACTAAGCACAGTGCACATGCTGTGTGTGTGGATGACTCAGAAGATGTGCGATATTAAGTATCAGTATTTGCTGGTAATACACTTTTAGGATAAGTTACAAAGAAAAATATGATAAAAGTCTCTAAAGAACATCATATGAAAAACTTAAGAGCAAGCAACAACCTGACAGATAAATTAAATTTCACACAGACGAGTAAGTGCAAAGCAACCTATACCTTGAATATATGTATGTGAACATAGACCTTTCTTTTCTTTAATGAAACATTTAATAGCCCTGTATCTATTATGAATTTCAAATTATCCGTAAACTTCTCAGGATAGAGATACAGGCATCAGTTTTGAGAACTGAGTAAAAATGTATATTCCATATGCAGCAGTTATAGAAGGAAAAATGTGTATGTACGCTATGCAAATTGATATTAGAACATATTAATGGCCAGTGCATCGGCTCAGTTGGCTAATCCTCCGCCTGTGGTGCCAGCACCACGGGTTCTAGTCACAGTTGGGGCGCTAGATTCTGTCCTGGTTGCTCCTCTTCCAGTCTAGCTCTCTGCTGTGGCCCTGGAGTACAATGGAGGATGGTCCAAGTCCTTGGGCCCTGCACCCACATGGGAGACCAGGAGGAGGCACCTGGCTCCTGGCTTCAGATCGGTGCAGCGCGCTGGCCGTAGCGGCCATTTGGGGGGTGAACCAACAAAAGGAAGACCTTTCACTGTATTTCTCTCTCTCACTGTCTAATTCTGCCTGTGAAAAAAATATATATTAGGGAGTTTAGCAAAATGGTGTGATATGCCTAGTCTTCTCATGTACAGTTTTCTGAATTTGTTGTATGATCACACTTGATCCTGTGTTTACTTTTGTCACTCATTTCACAACTGGCACAGCAACAAGAGACAACAACAACAGAACAGTCCAGAAATGTGTCTTGAAATTTGCAAGAGCTGTGAAGGGGGAGTAACTCCTCAAGAAGAGGAGTAAGAGCGATGAATACAGAAACAGGGACAAGCCAAAGGACATGCCTTGGGATGCGCTAGGGAAATAAGGAACGGTATGAAGCGAGCAGACTGATACCCTTATTTTTTTTTCTCGGTAGCAAAGAAGCAGGAAGTCGTTCAGGGAGACCAAACAGCAGCAAATCTAGAGGGAGAGAGGGAAACAGATTCTGAACACAGTGTTTGCAATTCCATCGAGGTGCGTGTTTGGTTTCAGCTTGAGTCCAACATGTGAAGGAGGTTTGAGAAAAGGATTCCACGTTGCTATGAGCACCGGCAGTTTATTGTCAAGGATAAAATTACAAGGATGCTCTCCGCCACTGCTTCGGGGCACACGCTGCTGATCACCAGCTGGGGCCTGGGAGAAATGTGCCCCTGTAGTCCTGTGTTGCACAATTAGGGACATTATGGGAAGCTTTTCGTCTTTTGGAGCATGCAGCATTGGTCGTGTTGGAGACAGGGTATCAGACTGCCTGCTTCATTGGGCTGTTCTGGTATGGTAATTATTATGTCCACACACTGCTCTTTCGGGCTTTACAAGTTTCTAATTCACAGGAGTGCTGCTAAACACTTGAGTGGAGATATGGCTTGAATCCCGCTACTGCTGCATAGTTTGCACAAATTGTGGGAAAAAAAAAAAAAAGTCAGGTGTCCCAGCCCTGGGTTAAAGTTACCTGTCCCCTTCTCTGCCTCCTCTTCTTCCTCTGAGCCGTCCAGCTGGCCCACACCCAGCACATTAAGTCTCTTCAGCTGCCCATTCTTTACCAGCCCAACACCAAGTGGTCATCAAAAATCAATCAATAACTAGCACCACTACTGTGCTGGCTTTTGCACAATTTTGGGCTGCGACTAAAGCTCTCCATGAAAGTGTCCTGAGTGAGCTTGCTGGGTTTCATTTTGCATCTGGAGAGCTCTCTTTCCAATTTACAAAAGGATGCAGGTGAGGAAACTTGATAGTCTTCGCCTTGTTCCCGCACTGTGCAGCATGGTGGTACTGTGAAGGTAAATCCTGTCCTATCACCCCGAGGGAACTCATTCTGACCCTGTGTCTTTCCAGCAGTCCTAAGACTATGCAGAGCCTGAGCCAAGATTCCCCATCAAATAGAAATCCAGACCCTGCAGCCTTCCAAACTTTGGAGGAGCTGGGTGCATGAATTTGGACCGGCTGAGAGGCAAGACGGTGATGATAAGCAACTGGGGACTGCTGGTGACAGTCCTTAAAACACCTCATGCTCGTTTGTCAATCTTTTTTCTGTATCTGGAGCACTTCCAGAAGGACTTATTTATTTATTTAGCTGTGCCTGGGATTCTGATGTGGTGGCTGTGGGCAATTCGAAGCCTTTGCATTTAATGTCATTTTTACCCGCCTTCAGCTCCATTGCTGGCTGAGCAAGAATTTTTCAATCTTTGAAAATGCGTCTGACTGGGGATCTGAATAAACAGTTAACTGCTGCATGAAAGCAGTTTTCATTGGCTTCCTATTGCCAGGCCTGAGCCTCTTTTCCGTCGATTATTGAGGCTGGTGATTACAGTGACTAATGGGAGGCCTACAGCCATTCTCCCCCCTACGTCCATCAATACCGGTACAAGGCATATAAATGGGATCAGGTGAGAAAAGGCAATAAGTCATATTCAATGAAGGCCTCGCTTCTCCTTTTATTTTTTTCTTCTGAGTTGTCTTCTAAATGGCTATTGCTGTGTTGGGCCAGACTGGCTCTATCATGTGCTCTAAGGCCTCATGGGTTGACAAATTTCTATCAGCCTTCACATGCCTTGGTCTCTGGGCTAAAAGAGAACCCTTTAGGGAACTGCTCAACAAGAATGCGGAAGGGATAGGGAACCATTTTCAGAGCAGAATGGAGGGGAGGGGTGTTTTTATTTGCAAATGACATGGGGGTATGTTAAGATCTAAGAAAATCAGTATTTTATTTATCTTATAGTTGCACAAATTTAGTTGATCATGAAAATGCATTTCAGTCCCCTTGGGTGACTTTCATTCATTTTTCACGACCTGGGGATAAATAAAATTTGCCAGTACAGAATCTGGGTGATATTTTATAATAATATCAATGTCTGCCATCTCTGTTAAGTACAGCTCTTGTGGTACAGAGATAATGTGCCATCTCAATCAGCTTGGAACATGCGTGGATTGTGGGTCCTTAAAAAGTTGTGCCTGGGAGGAAATAGTAGCTGAAATTGACGGGAGTTCTGGTTTGAGTGATTATCATTGGGTGAGGGATTTTGACAGCAGAGACAAACTTTGTTTTTGGGAAGTCACTCATTAGACAAGTCAGGTAGACTTTTCGAGCACGTGGGCTTATGATTTTAAAAATCTGAGCAGATTTGATAGCAGGAAAGGAATACCTGTCACTCAAAGATTATGCACGATAGCCTCAAACTGGCATATCACTCTGGCTGTTTTTCAGTTCCCAGGATACTGCATTTCTTAAAACAGATTTACTAAAAGTTAAACCTGAGTCAACAAAGTCTCCTTTGTAATCCCACCAATTAGAATTTCTTAGCAGTCTGCTGCAGCTAAGGTGTCGAGAACTCAAATTAAAGAAGAAAGCCACAAAAAAGCTTGTAGGAATTCTGTATACAGGCACCTGCCATCTGCATTGTCATTTACTGCACGCTTGTCTTGTACTCAGGGGAGGTGTAGGGCTTGTTAAATCTGTCCTCCTCATCTAGAAACTTATACTTAGGAACACTCTTTACCCTCAGCCTCATTGTGTAAAGACTCGCTGTTCCTCATCCATTTTCCTTTCCTTCCTGTCTCAGTTGTCATGGCTACAATCAATTTGTTTCTTTGTCACCTATAATACTGCCTCTCCCCATTAGTAGTAGAAATAACAGATCATTCTAGCTTAACATATATAGAAGAATACATAGCCACTCAGTGAAGTTTGCAAATCCTGGATGTCGTCTCATGCTATTAACTGAGTAACCAAAATCTAGAACTTCTATAAGAGATACAGCATTAGAATGAGGAATAAGAGAAAGTTTTGAAAATACTCATGTGATAGCCCATTTAATACTGTTCAAGGGGCAAATGTCAAAATGTCGAATTTCTATTTTTTGAAGATTTATTTTATGTTTTTGAAAGGCAGAGTAAGAGAGGTGAGGTTGGGGGTTGGGGGTGGGGTAGAGCTTCCATCCATTGATTCACTTCACCAATGGATGCATTGGCCATGGCTGAGCAAGGCTGAAGCAGGAGCCCGGAACTCCTCCCCAGTCTCCCACGTGGGTGCAGGATCCCAATAGTTGGGCCACTTTCCTCTATCTTCCCAGGCACATTAGCAGGGAGCTGGATCAGAAGTGGAGCAGGCAGGACTCCAGTCAGTGCTCACATGGGGTACTGGTGTTGCAGGCTGCAGCTTGTGATGCCACAGCACCAGCCTCAAATCCCTAGTATTTAAATTGAAATGTTAGGCATTGGAAAGTGAGAGTTATTTTTTATTTGTACTTTGGTTCATATTTGAATTAAAGCGTATATTTTGTAAGCACACAAAAGGACAATTATCGCTTCATAAATATTTTAAAGAGTATCCAGCTTTTTCAACTCTTTGTTTTCAATTGCAATTTATTAGTATTTGAGAAATTTCTCCCACTTTTTAATGAGCATAATATGTGTCTTTGCTATCCAGAATGCCAAAGAAGTCACTAAAATTTTAAGAATAAAAATGATTAAGCTGAAAGAAAATATTTGCTTATGGTTATTGAGTATAGAATGGACTTTACAATTTCTATCAATGGTATACATTTAAAGATACTACAATTGAAATGCAAATTAATGTTAATTAAGTTTTCCAAAACTAACCTACATAGGAAAAGTAGTATATAATTCTAATGCTATATCAGAATTTTTGTAACTCTGAAAGTAGTACCCTATTAGTGTATTGTGAAAGATAGAAAAAATAAAAAACAAATGGCATTACAGTGAACAACAGGGACTGTTGAACTTTTTGACTTTCCAAAAGTAATGCACTAAGTTTGTATATATCTAAAATGTTATTTGAGCTTGTTATTCAATAGCCTAAGCAGAATAATTTCAATATTTGGTTCAAAGAGAATGTCCTTTCAAATCAGTCTGATCTTCACTTTAATTGACAAAACAGAAAAATGACTTTTGCACAAATGAACTCAGGTCACTCTAATTAAGATTTTCATTTCAAATATTGTATAACTATTATGTAGGGATTAGCTTTTCTATTTTCCTTTTGCAGATAAGTATGGTAGTTTTTCATTACAATAGTTTATACCATCTAATATAAAAGCATTTTTAAAATATATTATTTATCTGAGAGGTAGAGTTATAGACTGAGACTGGGAGAGACAGAGAGAAAGATCTTCCATTTGCTGGTTCATTCCTCAAATGGCTACAGTGGCCGGAGCTGAGCCAATCTGAAGCCAGGAGCCAGGAGCTTCTTCTGGGTCTCCCACATGGATGCAGGGGCCCAAGGACTTGGGCCATCTTCTACTGCTTTCCCAGGCTATAGCAGAGAGCTGGATCGGGAGAGGAGCAGCTGGGACATGCAGGTGGAGGTTTAGCCTACTAGGCCCCAGTATGGTCCCAAAAGCATTATTTAGTATGCATTTGGTTGTTGCATTGAATCAAATTATTTCTCTTCTTCCAATCCCATTTATTTTTTCCCTTGACAAACCACAAGTACTTCTGGGGAAAAGAAACAACCCAGGTTGTTGTATTCGTCTGTGGTGGACATGGTTGAAAGGAGCCCATTGTTCATTCTGACTTATGTTCAAAGGGAAAGATTTCCTAAGTCATCATGCTGGATAATAACAATGCTGCACTTTGCAGAAGACAGTAAGGCCACACTACGATACACAGACTGCTCTAAATTTCGAGTCTTTTCATCCAAAAAGTCTCTTCCTCGTCCTCTACACTCTCTGCAAAGGACCACATCTCTCCCTCTTTATTCAAAGGCCGGAGATGTGACTTAGGCCATCTTTGCTTTCACCTGAAATTTTTCCTGCATTATATTTATGTTCCTAATATCTCACACAATACTTGACGGTATGAGAGATGTCGTGTAGTAACTGGATAGACTGACTTCCATTTTGGACTACAAGCATTGCAACATTGTTTCAGGAATTAGCCCTTCTTTCTCATGCTTCTGGAGTGTGTCCAGAGATAACTATTGCTTTGACTCTCACCTTAATAAAAACACACACACACACACACACACAAACTTGAGAGGCAGACAAACAGGGAAAGTTAGAGAGAAAGAAAGCGAGAGGGAAGATGAAGGGAGAAGAGTGGAGGGAAGCAAGGGAAGGAGAAGGGAGAAGGCTCCCATCCACTAATTTATTCCTCAAATGCCTGGAACAGCCAGGGCTGGGCCAGGGACACAGCCAGGACCTGAGAACACTATGCAGGTCTCCTACATGGGTGTCAGGAACCCAATTCCTTGAGCCATCATTGCTGCCTCCCAGGGCCTCCACTGGCAAGAAACTGGAGTCAAGAGCCAGAAGCCAGACAAACCCAGGCATGCCAGTGTGGCATAAGAGTATCTCAACTGCCTGGCAAAATATCCCTTTCCCTTTAAAGATTCTTGAAAAACAAAACAAATAGTACTGTATACTTTGCTTTATTTTAAAACAAAATGAGTTCTTCCAAAAGAAACCCATCCTCCTTTACTCCAAGCATCATAATATAATGAATAATTGCCTGATTCCATGCCCAATCTTCACCACTCTGAAAGCTTGATCATGCTAAAGACTTTACTGTCTATACAAGTTTTCTCTTCTGTGGGGAAAAATTAGTTCATTGGATATTTATGATTCCTTCTTTATGTACATGCAAATGATTTAGCATGCAGCACAATATATGATACTATCTCACAATCTGGTAGCTAGCACTATACTCCATTCTCTGCTAAGTTGTTTATAGGGGCTTATTCCACAGCAGGCAGTGCCCTGGGCACTGGGAATGGAGTGATGGGTAGGATCGATGGGGTCCTGCTTTCACAGGACATTTAGTCTTGGTCAGTGATTCTCAGAATTCCACGTGCTTCAGTATCCCCTGCAGGGCTTGTGGAAACACAGATTTCTGGGCCCCACCTTCACAGTTTCTGATTCTTGTGTCTGAGCTGGACCCAAGAATATATATTTTTAACAAGTGAAGGTGAGCTTGTCCAAGAACCCCTCTCCAGAGGTCAGTGGTCTAGTCTATTAACGTCATTACTGTTATTGTGGTCCCAATACCTGTATCTCTTTTGATTTGCCACCCTATTCCACATCTGTCCAGCTGGGAAATAGAGTGGCATTCTTTATTCTTCCTTAATTCCTTACTTTCTCAATGCCACATTCTTTTCTTATCTCTCTCCAGGACTAATAAAAACCCATCTAGTTTCTTTCTCTTATAATTTTTCTGGTATGCTATTCCTAGATTAATATTCCTAGAAGAATGCTCAAATATGTCCATTACAGGGCAAGGGTTTAATCTAGTGGTTAAAAAGCCACTGAAGGCCGGCGCCGTGGCTCAACAGGCTAATCCTCCGCCTTGCAGCGCCGGCACACCGGGTTCTAGTCCCGGTCGGGGCACCGGATTCTGTCCCGGTTGCCCCTCTTCCAGGGCAGCTCTCTGCTGTGGCCAGGGAGTGCAGTGGAGGATGGCCCAAGTGCTTGGGCCCTGCACCCCATGGGAGACCAAGAGAAGCACCTAGCACCTGGCTCCTGCCATCGGATGAGCGCGGTACGCCGGCCACAGCGCGCCGTCCGCGGCAGCCATTGGAGGGTGAACCAACGGCAAAGGAAGACCTTTCTCTCTGTCTCTCTCTCTCTCTCTCTCTCACTGTCCACTCTGCCTGTCAAAAAAAATAAATAAATAAAAAATAAAAAAAGCCACTGAAGACATTTGCATCCCACATCAGAGTACCTGGGTCTGTGGATGGCAAAGGGCATTTGGGGGATGAATCAGCAGATAGGACCTCTGTCACCTCTCTCTCTCGCTCTCTTCCTCCTTCTCTCCCCCCTCCATCTCTCTCTCTTCCTCTGTCCTTGTGCCTCTAAAACTTTTTAAAACAATTATGTACTTTTTAAAAATCTATGAATTCTATCCCCAAGCCTCTTCTCTGATTCTTTCCTGACTTCAGGAAAAAGAGGAGGCCAAACCCACGACCCAGACATTTCAGGCTTCAGCGATTTGCTCTCAGTAACAACTCATATGGAATAAGTAAAACTCGAGAGAGTTTGGAGACATTTGGGCTTGATTGGAAGAAAAGAATAATATTACAGGATGTGCAAATGATATGTGTTCACTGGAGTGAAGTAGCATGTTGTATATTTGGCTGTATCAAGGAGTTCATTTTGATTTAACTAACACTTCTTAGATGTTTGTTACAAATACAGATTCCAGGCTGGCGCCGTGGCTCAACAGGCTAATCCTCCACCTTGCGGCGCCGGCACACCGGGTTCTAGTCCCGGTCGGGGCACCGGATTCTGTCCCGGTTGCCCCTCTTCCAGGCCAGCCCTCTGCTGTGGCCCGGGAGTGCAGTGGAGGACGGCCCAGGTGCTTGGGCCCTGCACCCCATGGGGAGACGAGGAAAAGCACCTGGCTCCTGGCTCCTGCCATCGGATGAGCGCGGTGCGCCGGCCGCAGCGCGCCGACCGCGGCGGCCATTGGAGGGTGAACCAACGGCAAAGGAAGACCTTTCTCTCTGTCTCTCTCTCACTGTCCACTCTGCCTGTAAAAAAAAAAAAAAAAAAAAAAATCTTGGTGTTAAACTGGAAATTGCATAGACAATTAATCAATTTTTTTAAAAAAAAAATCATGTAGGATCTCTGTCCTTAATGTGCTGTACATTGTGAATTAATACTATAACTAGTACTCCAACAGTATTATCATTTTGTGTCTCTATGCGAGGGCAAACCGTTGAAATCTTTACGTAATATGTACTAAATTGATCTTCTGTGTATAAAGAGAATTGAAAATGAATCTTGATGTGAACAGAAGGGGAGAGGGAGCGGGAAAGGGGAGGGTGGGGGGAGGGAGGGAAGTTGTGGGGGGGGGGGGAGCCATTGTGGTCCATGAGCTGTTCTTTGGAAATTTATATTCTTTAAATAAAAGCTTTATATAAAAAAAAAAAAAACAAAAAAAAAACAAATACAGATTCCTTCGCCTCACCTAGAATCTGAGTGGTCAGGACTTAGCAATTTGCATTTGTTTTTTAAAGATTTTTTTTATGTGTTTGAAAGGCAGAGTTACAGAGAGAGAGAGAGAGAGAGAGAGAGAGAGAGAGGAATCTTCCATCCACTGGTTCACTCCTCAGATGGCTGCAATGGCCAGGGCTTGGCTAGACTAAAGCCTGGAGTTGGAAGCTTCTATCTGGGTTTCCCCACATGAGCAGCAGGGGTCCAAGAACTTGGTAGGTCCTCCACTGATTTCCCAGCTACATTTGCAAGGAGCTGAATAGGAAGTGGAGCAGCTAGGACTAGTGCTGGTGCCCAAGTGGGATGCTTGGGTCACAGGCGGAGGCTTAACCCACTATGCCACAACACCAGCTCCAGCAATCTGCAATTTTAACAAGCCCTTTCAGCTCAAAGTAAGAAAACGAAAACCACTGGCATAGACTGAGATCAGGAAAGAGGTGAAAGGAAACATAAAGTGAGACCAATTTCAAGGTAAATAATTAGCTAGCTAACCATTTTCAGGTGTTTGCAATAGAGTTGCAAAGATGTTGAGGTAGATGAGTGTTGTCAGTTTTGTTCATGCTGAGAGCAAGCGCTGAAATTCCGGAAGACCAGCCAAGGGGAGAACTGTCAAGAAATAGCTACTGGAGTAGCCCAGGTAAGAGAAGAAAGATGGCAGAGGGAATTCAAGGCCAAAATAACTTAGGATGCATGTCCAAGGGATCCTAGAATTAACTTGATGTTCAAGTAGAATGACAAGAGGAGTAAGGATTTTTCTATTAATTTCCTATTTAGGGTAACTTGAGAGATGGAATTGCCGTTAACTAAGACATAAATCACAAGGGAGAAAACAGTCGGGGGCTAAGGAGAGAAGATAATTAACTAGGCCTTGGTCATGCTGAGTTTGAATTGAATGCAATACAACAGAGGTGTATTGAGGATCTATTATGTGCCAGACATCATGCAAAGCAATGAGGAACCAACTGTGTGCAAGATAGTGAGCCCCTGTGTCTAGGAAACCTACTTCACAAGACTGGAGATAATTAAACAAATAATTACAAGAATATTGAGTTGATGTTGCGGTTGGTGATGTACCACATGCACTGGGCGTGCACAGCGGAGGCCACTTTCCTACTTTGGAAGGGGGGGACATAGTCCACGAGGATGTCCCAGAGCAAGTATCATTCCACGAATACTCAGAGGAGCTACTGGAGTTCCAGGCAAAAAGGAGAAGGATACAAAAGGAAACATGGGGAGAAAAAAACAAGGAAAAAATATGTGCAAAGCCCAGAAATGTTAAAAGTGCATGGGTGGGGGCCAGTGTTGTGGCATAGCGGGTAAAGCCAACATCTGCAGTGTCGGCATCCCATGTGGGCTCTGGTTCGAGTCCCGGCTGCTCTACTTCTGATCGCTCTCTGCTATGACCTGGGAAAGCAGTAGAAGATGGTCCATGTCCTTGGGCCCCTGCACCCGCGTGGGAGACCCAGAGGAAGCTCCTGGCTCCTGGCTTCAGATTGGCGCAGCTCTGGCCATTGTGGCCAGTTGGGGAGTGAACCAGCGGATGGAAGACCTCTCTCTCTCTCTCTCTGCCTCTCCTCTCTCTGTGTGTAACTGTGACTTCCAAATAAATAAATAAATAAATCTTTTTTAAAAACGCCCAGGTGCCTTTGAGAAACTGAAAGTTCATTTGAGCTGGAGTAGAGGAGTAAGGTAGCAACTTTCAAGTGACAGACTAGAGGAGTAGCTATGCCTCAAACATTCAAAGCCCCATTAAACAAAGTGTTTAAGCATAATGGAAGTGTCTTTCCCCCTAATATCAAGGTGCAGAGATGAACAGATCGGCAGTGCTGGTACATTTGAATAGGCCTGCCGTCATTGATATGTGAGTGTCCGCCCTTGTGTCGAAAGCAGCTGATCCAGTTGTTGAGAGCTCCAGCCCGAGAGCTGCAAGATGAGCCCAAGTCAGGTCATCTTCATGGCAGAGCTTGCAAGCGGCACGCAGCACTAACCTGGACCTAGAGCTACGCAACACCTACCAGCCCAGGCCCAGCTCCTGCTAGTAAGATACCACCCTCAACAAAAGCCAGCCCAGGACAGGGCTTGTTAGCGATAATTGCAAGAAGTTCGACCTGTATCCTAAAGGAACTGCATGGATTTAAGCAAGAGTATAACATAAGTGGATTTGCAGAGAGCTCTAAAGTGAAGGATTAAGTGACAGCATGACATGAGGCCTGGGGACTAGTTAGGATGGGTGATGTGCAATTTCTAGCTAGAAAACTAACCAGGTAGTGGTGTCATAACCAATTGTGGAACACAGGAGATGTCACGTTCAGGGATGGGCCCAGGTGAGGAGGGAGACCTGAGGTCAGATTTTAAAGGATCCGTCAGGCCATTTTAAATACAGACCTGAGGGTCAGGGTGGATATTCAGAAAAAAACAAGGAATCACTGATAACTCATGTTTTCTGTGTTGGTCATCCAAGGAGGATGTGAAAACTTTTCAAGGTAGAACCATGAGCTCAATTTTGAAGGGGGTGGGGAGTCAGAGGATGTAATGGACAGCTGACCAAAAATAAGGGGTGGCAGCAGAGTCATATCTCAAGGAAGCCAAAGGAAGAGAGAGTTTCAAAAATGCAGGCTGGATCTATCTGACAGTAGGAAAAAAAATGTGTTTAGAACCTAGTAGGTGCCAATTGCATTGCTGAGCTCTTTACTGGCTTTCTCTTGTAACAGCACAGTGAGGTGAGGTTCTCTGATGGCCTCTGTTTTAGAGCTGAGGAATCTGGCACACCACGAGCCCGAGTGCTAAGGGATTCAAATTCAGGGAGCCCACCTGCATCATCTGTTCTGCTAGTGCAGTGAACAGAGAGGGGGAAGAAATGGCTGGACATGGCTAGTAAGAGAAGCTACGAGGGGATTTCATAAAGTTTATGAACAGTGGGGACAAAATATTTTGGTGCAAAAATGTAAATCATGCATAGTTTTCTGCACAATATGCATTTTCCATGGCTGTTTTGAAGATTCTTCATCTACCCAGCCACGTTGAGGACAGTTTAAAAGACCAGAGTTTCCTTAGGTGTGCTCTTCCCAGCACTAGCCCATGAGATGCACCAGGAAGACAGAATTCCGTAGTCAAATGAACTTGGGTAACACCCCATACCAAACCTTTCCCTTTCCTGGGAAGTTCTGATGCACACCAACTTCAGAAATACCTGAGATGCTGAGTAAAAAGAAAATAACATTTTTGTTTAACTCAGTGCTTTTCAAACTTCATTGATCATGGAAGCATTTTCTTTCCTACTACCTATGGCAATAAGAAACCACGTACTGAAAAATAGTTCGGGAGACTGGTAGAGCCATCACCAGATGAACGATGCAGTGGTGAAAACTGGAGAACAAACCTCATTATATCCAAGGGCTGAAGGAGGGCAGAGAGGCTAGGAGCTCTAGTGTCCTGGGGAAACTCAATCTTCTTTTAGCCTCTCAGCCTGAAGAAAAGGCCCTACTGGGCTGTCCGACCACATTTGAGACCCCACCTCACCCCACCTCTACTGAAATAGGGGTCTTCATAGATCACACTACCTGCTGCATACAATCTTATTCCCTGCTGGCTGCTGGCATGGTTCTGTCATAATGACTATCTAGCTGCCAGAGCACCATGAACAAGGGAACATTTATGAAATACACGTCATGTACCAGGCACTCTATCCAACTCTTCACATTCATTATATCATTGTATTTGTCTAACAAGTAGGTCATACAGTTACCCTACCTTGCAGATCAGAAAATTGAGGCGTAGGTGAAATAACTCATTTGAAGTCAAGGCTGGTGGGAGACAGAACCATGAGACTCAATGAAAGATCAGTATGATCTCCTCTCTGTTATCATAGCCATCATTCAGGGCAGAGTAGAATCCACAAGTCATTGCCTAAATGAGTAGATGAGTGAAGAAGCACAGGTTTTTGGCAACCTATGACCAATTTTCTGTGTATTTCCATTAAAAATGAAAGTGAGCAAGTATCCCTCCAAATGAAACCTCAATGAAAGTGTAAGGTAAATCTTCCCACTGCTGCTCTTTCTGAGTTCCATGACAGTTGCTCAGGAAGAGCATTGAAATGTTTCACCAGCTGCAGAAGTTCCTCTGAGCAAAGAGCTGTTTTTCATCTGCTCTTGAATATTGGTTCAAAGGCTTCCCCATAGCCCCTGATATTAAGGGAGCCACAGCTAAGCAATGGTGTGTTGACTAGGTAAACATCATATTTCCTTTTTATCACCTTTTCCCCCAAGTAGTACTGTATTGAGTTACAGTCTTATTCATTGCTTCTTCCACAGGAAGATGCTTTGAAAAATCAGGCCTTTGTAGTAATATTGACAACAAAAGCAGGTGTTGTCACCTCCCATTAGCATTAATTTAATCTATGATTCACTCTGTGGTGGGCCTTCCCAGACAAATAGGGAGTAGCAGAAATAAACACGATTGCAGACAATGTAGTGAGACAACCTTTTTGGGAATATGAAATGTAAGCTGTCTAAACATTTGCTTTCCTTTTATCAGTAATGAAAAGTTCCTAATTTGCTTTATATTGGGAAGACCAGTGTAGGAGTATAGTTAATTGGTCTTGAAAGACAATTAATATCTGTCAGGAACACATACAAAACACACAGGATTTGCAAACAGTCAGTCCCTTTGCCCCCTTTTTCTCTGTTATTCTGTTTACTGTGCCCAGTTAATGTGCTCTTTTGCCATAATAATCTCCAGCTAAATGGTAATTGCTCTATTGACGGCATTCCTGTACATTTTTGACAGATCATTATTCATACTTAACCACTTGACCTGGAATAAATGTTAAAGCAATTACCACTGAGAGCTTTTCTATGAGAAAATTGAGGCAAAGTTTAGAGATAATCAAAATGCAGAGCTGATCATGATAGCAATTGGAAAAATGGCAAATCCTATTAAACAGATTTTTATTAGCCACGTTGATGCCAGTAGATATTATCTGGTAATTTAGTCTTATTAAAAAGAAAATAAAGCAGCTAATTGTTTACTATTCTGGAACTTATTCCAGCTTGCAATTTGCAACTGAAATTAGGCTTTATGTGGCTCATCTATTTTGTCACATTGAAATATGAAATCGTTTGGTACAAAGCACATCTGCTTGGTGCCTCTTACGTTACTAGAAAAATCCCCCCTTCAATATGTTTTGTACCTGTTGAGGCATTATGAATGGATTAATTTATAGCAACCCGTATAAAAGCTAATATTCACTATATTTTTATCATGTCAAATACCTTAAAAGTCTGTATTGCTAAGGATTAAATTTTATCCCTGCTTTTCTTAGTTTATATTCAAACACTGACACAAATGATTTCTGTTTCCATTAAGTCAGAAGGCAACAAGCTCTTGAAAGCACAAAAGTATGCTTTAATAATGAGAAATAAGAAAACATCTCACAATTTGAACCTCCCACTTAGAGGTTACAATAGAAGCGAAGATAAATACTTTTTAAAATTTGGAAGCAAAATGCTAAATCAATAATATAATGTCGAAAATATTTAATGACCTAAAAATTGATTTTACTCTCTATGAGCACCATCTCTTCCTTAATCTTACTTTGCACTCTGTCAGCACATCTTCGTGAACTACTTAGGATGCGCTAAAATAAAATCTACAACTTGCCTTTCTTATTTCATTATAAGTGGCTTATTTCATTATTTAGTAGCTACTAGAAACACAAGATTTCAGGGTAACAATATTTGGAAATTTGTCTTTTCATATAAGGTTTCCATTCTAAGTTGATAAATTACCTGTAACAATAAAACTTGACAGAAATCCCATTTTAATTTCTGCAAAAAAAAAAAAAGAAAGAAAACCTGTTTTTCCCCCAGTTCTCAAAGGTTGTTTAGGTGAAAGTTTTGTGTGATTCAAATCTTTGGGCTAATATCTAGAGCAAAGCTGTAATCAAAAATGTGTACCGAAAGAGACAGAAAGTCTTAAACAGATAGTGTAAAGTTTTACTGGCCCCTACTGAATCATGAGCCCTGTTTGAAAACTATCATTAAAATTCAGAAAACCGATTACTGATATGCTGATATTGTTGTCCTGGGAGGAGCAGTTATCAGGGTCTGCTCCAGTTGGTTGCTGTAGTTTCTATATTAATAGAAATTTTTTTCAGTTAATGAAAGGAGAGACTTTCTTTTAATAAGTCCATAAAACATTAAGTAGATTTTTCCCTCTTTCTTGTGCCATTTTCTTCTCCCAAAAGAGTCCTTTTGAAAGTCCAAAAGGTACACATTTGGCAGTCAGATAAGGACTGGCAGTTTGTAAAAAACTCATTTTGCTTCTCTGTTCTTGGACTTGGCCTTATCACACTGATAGTGTTCGAGATAACAGACTGTAATTGTTTCAGAGTTTTTCCTGCAGTCACATCCCTTCTTTGGAACGGGACATTCCACACAAGCTTCCCAGGCCTTCTGTAAGTCAAAGAGCCAGAGAAGCCAAAAATGGCACCTCAGAGTGAAACACTTTGCTCTCTGTTTTTGGCTTACATTTATTCTTGATGGAGTGTATTTATTTGAAAATTTAAATAGAGTTTTTAATCCACTCTGGTTTATGGTGTGAATTATTTTACCTTAGATCTACATCCAAAGCTAAAGTCAAAGCTTTTTCCCACTATGTTTATTGACTTCTAAGTTTGCATGAGACTTGACACAAAGTGGGCCAGAATGACTGAGTTATTTTCATTTGGTTGTAATAATCCTTAACAGTCCATGGGTCTTTGTACTTTAATGAGTGTTGATTATTGCTGTTGGCTGTGTATTGCCTTAATAGAATATACATTCTGCAACCCCTGCATTATTCCATACGTACAGCTTTTGAGCCAATGTCTCTTGTCCCTTTCTCTTAGATTGGCATCCCAGGAATCTGAGTGTGGGACTTTCTTCCTGACCTTGGCCTGGGCATAGACCCAACCCTCTATCCTCCCATTGGGGCATCATGTCACAATTTTAATGTATGCTTTCTACTGAATAATTTGGGTATTATAAAGACAGAAGGCAGTTGAATCATATGAGTCTCATGTCAGCCTCATTATGAAAGGACTGAAGTTAAGTCCTAGAACAATAAACAACTGAGTGCTTTATGTTCTTCTCCTTGAAGGGTTTTTATACATCCATTCTGCTGAATTTATTCTGAGTCCTTTTTACCCCTTTAAGATTACTCTTTCACCCTCTTTTATTTTTCATGAGCACAGATAGGGCAGAAGTTCCCAGATCCTAGCTTAGGTACTGGCTGTGGGGCTGTTTCGAGAATCCGGGGAGTAAATCAGGAGGTGGGAGTGTGCTCCCTCTCTCCTATTCTGTTCACCTCTCCTGCACTTAGCTCTCACGTTCTGCTGGAGAACCAGGAAGAATCCTGGTGGTGATGAACAATATGCTTGCTCAGCAACTATTGTCAACTCCTGAAAGTCTTACGTTCCCCAAGGAATTACTATTTCTTTTTTTTTCTTTTTCTTCTTTTTTAAAATTTGTTTCTACTATCTATGTATTTGAAAGTCAGAATCACAGAGAGAGGGAGAGACAGACAGAGAGAGAGAGAGAGAGAGAGAGAGATTCCATCTGTTCACTGTTCATCTGTTCCACTGATTCATCTGTTCCATTTGTTCACTCCCTTAGATGGCCACATGGCCAGGGCTGGACCAGGTCAAAGCCAGAAGCCAGGAACTTCTTCCACATCTCTCACCTGGATGACAGGGGCCCAAATACATGGGCATCTTCTGCCACTTTTCCCAAGCCATTAGCAGGGAGCTGGACCGGAAGTGGTGCAGCTGGGACATGAATTGGCAGCCATGTGGAATGCCAGTGTTATAGCCAGATTTACTTGCTATGTCACAATGCCAGCCCCTACCTACTGTTTCTTTTTTAAAAATGAGATGATAATCTGACTGGTAGGTAACAGCTTATAATCTGACTGTTTGGTAACTTTAACGGACCTAAGCATTTGATGGGGTTTAACTCAGTTCACACTCAAATCAACTGTTGGGCAGATGCTACTTTTATTCCCATTTCATGAAGGAGAAACTGAGGCTCAGGCAGATGAAGCTGTACTTTTTTTTTTTTTTTTTTGACAGGCAGAGTGGATAGTGAGAGAGAGAGACAGAGAGAAAGGTCTTCCTTTTGCCGTTGGTTCACCCTCCAATGGCTGCCGCGGCCAGCGCGCTGCGGCCGGCGCACCGCGCTCATCCGATGGCAGGAGCCAGGTGCTAGGTGCTTATCCTGGTCTCCCATGGGGTGCAGGGCCCAAGCACTTGGACCATCCTCCACTGCACTCCTGGGCCACAGCAGAGGGCTGGCCTGGAAGAGGGGCAACCGGGACAGAATCCGTCACCCCGACTGGGACTAGAACCCGGTGTGCCGGCGCCGCAAGGCGGAGGATTAGCCTGTTGAGCCACGGCGCCGGCCAGATGAAGCTGTACTTTTAAATGTTGCCAACCTCACAGTCTAGTAGGTGGTAGAGTCTGCTTCCCAGACTCAGGTACCAAGATCCACAAACGGGACTCTAAATCACCACAGTATCACCTCTTTAGTAAACTGAACAGGTAGCTGGAAAGTTGTATGTGCAAATGTTAGATGATTTTCTATGAACAATTAAAGCAGTTTTTAAAATATTACTAAGGTAAGAGACAAACTTCTTAAAATGCAAAGAAAGCAGAAGACATAAAAGGACAGTTAAAATCTTTTCCCAAAGTCCAGTTCCCTAAGAGAAACATGTTAGTGCATCCTCCCAAAATGCTCAACGCATTTGCATCAAAACAATTTTCTTGTGTGTGTGTGTGTGTATATATACTTATTTGTCAATCAATAGAGCCAACGTGAATGTTCATCCATACACATATCCACTTTGTTATACACACATACATACAAATACATACACTAGTCTGCAAAGAGACATGGAGACCTAGCCCATGGGATAATCTGGAGACAATTTTTTAACCTACTATCCTTACTTGTGGGCATAATCATAATAACACATATATATAAAATATAAAACTAAGTAAAATATGTAGTGAATAAAGAAAAACTAATAATTAATTGATTTTTCTTTTAAGTGTAACTCATACCTAGAAATAGGTCTGCCTGGAAAAGTAGTGAATATTTCCATTTACAAGCACTAACTTCTGCAGTGTTATCAATGATTTTGCTTTGTTATGCCTGTCAGAAAGTATAGCCAGCTTTGTCAATGAATCTTTGCTCATTGTCAACTAAAGTACACTTTTAATTTTACTTCTGAAGCTTCCTTCACCTAAGACAATACATGTTCAGAAATTATAGAAAACTTTAAACATAAAGGAAGATCTGGATAAGATTCATAAAATCCCACTTAACAAAAAAAAAAAATCCAGAAATTGAAATACCATCCGTGTCTTTGTTTATTTGAGCTAAGTTTTAGCAGTATTCAATTATATGCACAGTTTTAAAAATCCCACTACAAGTATTTTCACCAGAAAATTTATTATAAATTTATATCACATTTTGTTAAAACTTCCAAAATTCTCAATGGTTCAGAATTGTTTAAACTCTCTTTGAAGCTTGTGCCTCCATCCCTACATTAAAACATAGTGGCTGAAAAGATAAAAAAGTGGAAATGGAGTTCTTGACTCCCAAGGTAAAATGTGTTGCTAAGTCAGAGGCCAACTCTGTAACTCGAAGTTCTCTGAGTCGATGTCTATATCAATACAAAGCTTATTAAAAAGTAGTAAAAATGTACTGACGAAATGCTCGTCTGAAGATCTTCAAAAAGTTTGTGGACAATGAGTGTCGAAGTTCTAACAGCAGAACTCATTTGTGCAATGAACATAAGGAAAGACTACTGTATAGTTTTTTTTGTTTGTTTTCTTTTAAGTGAAGAAAGGCTTTGCTTAAGGGTTGCATACTTTTATTGGAGTAAATCTGAATGATCCTACTCCTTTGGAGTAAAACTAATGCTTACCAGTTTCCAATTGTATTTAGCTTCTGGTTGGAATTTGAAAAAAAAAATGAAAACCTAAATAAAATAGGTGAAAGTTTCCTGACTATTCAGGTGAATACACACACACACACACACACACAAAAATTTGTGCAAAATGCTCATCATCTTTTACTTCATTTTTACATAAACTTCTCAAAGTATCCTCATCTAGTATTAAAACCCAACAGCCACTGCAACAATTGGTTCTCTAATTTTTATGTACTTATTTATTTGAATTTAAAGGCAGACAGACACACGGAGAATCTCCTCTCTTCTGGTTTTCTACCCAAATGCCCACAACAACCTGTGCTGGACCAGATAAAAGCCAGTTGTCTGAAGCTCAGATCTCAGTCTCCCATGTGGGTGGTAGGGACCTAGGTAGTTGAGCGATCACCTGCTACTTCCCAGAGTATGCAGTAGCAGGTAGCTGGAATCAGAAGCAGAGCCAGAATTTGAACCCAGTTGCTGTGTTACGGGATGATGCCATCCCAGGTGGCACCTTAACCTTTGCACCAAATGCCCACTCATCATTAATTGTTGCAAACTTGAACCAGCAATTTTTTTTTTCAGTGAGAGGTATTTGAACACTGACATTGGATTTGTCAATACCTGATAATCAAAAAAACAGGGCAGATTTATTCAAGTTCTTTATCATTTTTAAATACCTTACAGACAGCAAGAACATCCCTTATGCCTGGGTCTGAGGCAGGCACTCCCATTGCTCTGACCATAACACATCTACTGCTCCCACACCACTGCCATTTCATAAAACAACAGAGACCCCCTTTCATACCAGCACATGTAAGTGCACTTTATTCTTTTTCATGACTGCAGGCCTCACTGTGTAGATAGAGACATCCTATCATGGTTTAATAAAGTTTGAATGAGCACAGAAAGTGCTGTAACGTTCGTTCTTACACGTCCAGCTTACGCAAGATTCCCTCTGTAGGCTCTGTTTGTGGATGTTCGTCTCTTCTTGAATCCCATGTTCTTCTCCATCAGTGCCCCCACCCGAGAGCCCTTCCTTGTCGATACCTGTGCCCTCCTCCCTGTTGCTCTATGCATCCGTCAGATTGCTCCCAGCCTCTTAAATTTTGTCCTTCCCTTCATACCTTCTCATTCTATCCCATCCTGCATGTTACAGTGAGACAGGCCTTCTGAAATAACACTTTTGTCTCTTGACTTCCTCTATTCAAGAATCTTCCAGCCTTCCATCATTGCCATTTGTGGGTAACAGTGGCTCACAAAGTGTTTGCTGTGGTTCAAATGTGTCCTCCCAAAAGCATATGTTGGAGATGTAATCTCCATTCAGAGGAGTGACCTTTAAGGGGTGATCAGACCGTTACAGCTTTGCCTTCACGATGGAACTAATGATGTTATCATGGGGGTGGCATTGTTTCTCAGATGTGGGTTCCTAACAAGGACCAATTTGCGGAGCTCCCCTCCCCACAACACACACACACACACACACACACTCACACACCCACCCCTCTTGCCCTTGAATAAGGGCCTCACCAGATTTCTGCCCCTTGGTCTTGGATTTCCAAGCCTCTGAGGCTATGGGCCAATATGTTTCTGTTCATTATATGTCACCAAGTCTCAGATATTCTGTTTTAGTTGCATTAAGTGGATGAAGATTTTGTTCCTCACAGAGAGAGCTCTAGAACTTCTAAAGGCAGCAAGGCATCTCTCACTCAGGCAGTAAGGTGTGAGACAGGCAGGTCAAATAACCACCATGTCCTCTGTCCACACTGATACCACTAAGACAGGAATTTAATGTACTGATTTCAGAGATTTATTTATGTATTTTAAAAGTAGAGTGACAGAAGAGAACACACACACACACAGAGAGAGAGAGAGAGAGAGAGAGAGAGGGAGAGAATCTCCTATCTAGTAGTTCATTTCTCAAATGGCTGCAACCACCATGCGTGGGCCAGGCTGATGCCAGGAACCCTGCATCCATCCTGCTCACTCACATGGGTGGCAGGGACCAAAGTACTTGTGTCATTGTCCATTGCCTTGCCAGATACATTAGCAGGGAGCTGGATTAATAGCAGAGTAGCAGGGACTTGAACCAACACTCCCATATGAGATGTCACAGTTGCAAGCAAAAACTTAACCAGCTGTGCCACCATGCCAGCCCCAAGGCAGGAGTTTTTATTTGTTTGTTTGTTTATTTATTTATTTATTTATTTTTGACAGAGTGGAAAGTGAGAGAGAGACAGAGAGAAAGATGTTCCTTTTCCATTGGTTCACCCCCCAGTGGCCACTGCAGCCAGCACACTGTGCTGATCCGAAGCCAAGAGCCAGGTGCTTCTCCTGGTCTCCCATGCGGGTGCAGGACCCAAGCACTTGGGCCATCCTCCACTGCCCTCCTGGGCTGCAGCAAAGAGTTGGACTGGAAGAGGAGCAACCGGGACAGAATCCAGCACCCAAATCGGGACTAGAACCCAGTGTGCCGGTGTCTCAAGGCAGAGGATTAGCCTAGTAAGCCATGGCACCAGCCAGGAGTTGTTATTCTTTATGGTAATCTTGTTTTGGTCCCAGTGCCTCTGGGGATCCTACAACAGTACCTGACATATACTAGATGCTGTATTTTGACTAGATTATTGCATGCATATAAATGTATGTACCTAAATGCAGATATACATAAGCACAACATGTTGTGATAGAAAGTTGGCACGTCTCTGTGTGGCATTCATACTCCTCCATGTTGTTTCCACTTGAGTTTAGCTTACTGTGCTGCCTTTACACTAGTTCTAATCTACATCACATCAGTCCCCTGCATCTTTGTCTTAATGCCTGTATCCTCGCTAGGGATGCCATAGGAAAACGTCACAAAATGGATGGTGTAAATGTCAGAAATGTCAGTTCCAGGAGGCTGGAGGTGTGAAGCAGGGTGTGTGTCGGGGGTGGGGGCACGCGTCTTCAGTCGGTGCTGGGGAAGGATCTGCTCCAGCTGTCTCCCCGCATTCTGGCAGTTCTTTGCTTTGTGGCAGCACAGCTCCTGTCATGCCGTGGTGTCCTCATGGTGGGTATATCTGTGTCCAAACGTCCCCTTTTTCTAAGGACACAGGCATAACACCCTCGAGACCCACTCAACTCCAATAAGACCTCATCGTATCTGCATTTATCCTATTTGGAAATAAAGTCTCATTCTTAAGGTCCTGGGGGTTAGAGCCCTAACAAAAATGTTTTGGAGGAACACCATCCAACCTATATAAATCGTTTTCTCTGCCTTTGCTCTTTTGGTTCATTTCCCTGGAATACTCTTGCTGCCTTCTGCCTACCTGACTCTTACTCAAGGACTTCAACTCTCATAATACCTGAAAGTTAAACTTCAGTTATACTTTAATAGCTTGATCTCTTTTCATTTTATCCCTTCTCCTTGATGGCAAGGTCCTTGAAAATAGAATCATAGATAGATAGATAATATTCCCTATTGCCTAGTGGAGTGCTCAACTCAAAATAACTGCCAATAATAGATAAGTTATGAGTAATTGAGACTTCCTCACAATCCACAGCGTTTTCAGAAACAGAAAGGAAACCTGAGCACAGTTTTGCCAGCAGGGATCTGGCTCTGTTTAAACAGCAAGGGCTTGCATTCCTCACCTTGCAAAGAATAGTTGATGGTAACACCAACCACAATTTATTGAAGACCTACTGTGCTGGGCATCAGTCTGGATTCTTTATATCCTAAAGCACTTAAAATTTCCCCACAACCCTGGGAGACAGTACAATTATTATCCACCTTCATTTGACAAAGATCCTACACTGCTGAATGATTTATTGGGAGTTGTACCAAGGCTGAATCACTCGAGAGACTATGGACTCATAATCACCACCCCAAGTTCTGTGTCTTTTGAGGAGATACACAATAGGTCGTTAAGTCATACAGTTTACAAGGGGCATTTTTAACATAGAGGCATGGGCAGTTGGGGTTGGGGCTTCCTCTTCTTCCCTGCATTCATGCTTTCCCAGTGTTGCCGCATTCAGACTTGAGAATCACGTAAGCTGGGCTGCACTCAGACCACACAAGCAAGGACAATGGGGGACCGACTGCTTCTCTCCCTTTCTGACCTGCAGACCTGGAGACATGTCTGCCTAGTGCCTCGCACACCTGCCTGTCTGGTTGGTGGATTAGTCCAACCTTGACTTTGGAGTCCATAGATAAAGCCCACTCTGTTTGAGAATGTTATGACTGTGTTGAAATGCTTGTTCGATAGCACCTCTGGGGAGAGCTCAGGTCTGCATCTGCTTGCTGAAATAAATATTTCAGCATAGTAGCAACAAGTCAAAGCCTTTCAAAGAAAGAATGTAAAGGCCAGCTTTATTAGAAAGCTATTAGTAAGAACCATTTTATGATTATTGCATTAAAAAGCAGTTTACAATCTCTAATTTTGGATATGAAATTTGCTTTTCATAGAGTATCTCAAACTATGCCTTAGCCAAGAAAAATGCAAAAGATAAACAGCTTATAATACTACTTTTAGAAATTGATCTCTACACTCAAGGTAAATGGATTGCAAGTATTGATTAATACTTTGGAATGAGTATCATTTCATAATTTTTAATTAACCACTAGGTAATATTTAATGGAAACTACATAATGTAATATATATGAATTTGAAAAATGGGAAGGTAAAAGGGTTCTGTCCCTTAGTCCCATTGTGGTAAAAAGTAATTGCCAAGAGTGATCAGTTTGTTATCATGTTTTCTTGTCTGGTCATTCTGGATTATTAATGTCCCACAGCACAAAGTGATGCTGCTGAATTAATTCTCTTGGCCTTGAAATGATCTATAAAACAACTTAAGAACCATGTGTTTTGTCCCTATTTACAATTGATTGCTTTTAACCCAATGAAAGAAAGAAAAAAGACTAGGAAAAGAAGAAATTCACCCAGATGGATGATCTTTTGAAAATATTAGCAATACTAAATAATATTGGTTTTGCTGTAGCTCCATTGCCCTGAAGTAAGAGAGAAAAGAGTCACACTTGGTTGTAGAGCATTAAATACTGTAGGTACCATAGCAGCATGAAGTCTATAAGTAGAAATGGAAACAAAAAAGGTACAGTCTCCACATGGAGAACTATTAGAAGTACTGTGCGTGTTGCAGGAAGAGCCCAGAATTTAAATGAACCATTTATGCTTCAGCTGCCCTGGGGCAAGTGCAAGGTACATTAATAATGCAGTGTTTATTTGAAATATTTTATTATAACACACATTTATTACAAAAAATCTAAACAGCAGAAAAAAGCCAGCCTTGCACAGGTTCAGCATTCTGGACAAGTTATTTTCAAAATGGGATTCTTGGCAAATTGTATCATTTCTTTCAATACTTCACCTGTGACACTATAAATAATACATATTTATTTAAGGGTGGTATTATACACTGCTACTTGTGTTGTACATAATTTATAGAAAATGATCTACCAACATGGGTAGGTAATGTTCTCTATGAAAGTAAATAGTTAGAAGGTTTTGAAGAACTCCAAGTGTTACTGAATAGTAGGTAGAATAATTTGGACTCCTTAACAAGTGACTTCAAGTTTTCCAACAGTTATAGATAAGATGTCTCCTATTATAAATATGAAGTGATTATTATGATTGTTGTGAATAAGTTGATTCATGAATTATGTGCACATAAAGGGCTAGGAGAGTGTTATTCTATTGACACCTGTGAGGGTTGCCGTCCCTGAGCCATAGTGACTGGCACAGAGGCCCAAGGTCATCTACTGTCATCTGGTGCAGTGGGCAGGAACTGAGCTGAGGGTGATCTGGGCCCCAAGCAGACCTAAGGAGCTCCTGGCTTAACTGCTTAACTCATGTGTGATGGAGCAAGGTTTTCACCTCTCTGTTCCTGTTTCTGTATCGGAACAGTAACACCTGTCTCACACAGCCAGTAGAGAGAAACAGGGACACTGTGCAAACAACCTTAGTGCTGGGTACTCAACAAGCGCCATCTGATTTCCAGCAATGGTCCTTTTTGTTCCAGCAGAGCCCAGTAACTATTGAAGAGCAATGTAGCCCCTGATAACCTGATAATTTGTCTGTATTCCCCAGTAGGTTGGTTATTCCCAGGACTCTAACTTTATCTTTTTCATCTTTGCATTTCCCGTTATGAGCAAAGGGCCCAGCATCTGGTAGCGCTGGTCCATACATTAACAGGATTCCCTCTGGTGTGCTTTGGTGTCTCAGACAGGAACAGGAAGTGGCCTGACCCCAGGAAAGATTTCTCACACATCTACACACATGTGATAGATCCAACCCCAAGACAGAATGGGAATGTGTTTTTTCCATTTTGTTTTTCTTTAAACTTAATTGCAGAATTCCAAAATGTATTTCTTTGACAGTACCTTGGAATATTTGGGCCTGTCGAGAGGTCAATAACCACATCTGCATGCGGAATGTTCAGCTGGTGTTACGTGTGCACTGCTACAATGATAAGAATGCTCTGATAATCTGTGCAGAGTATGCTGCACTGTGATTAAACCAACACGCAGGACTCTGCTCTGGTCCCCTCTCTCAAGCACAACTTTCAACCTCTGTGAGCCCCGCTTCACTTTCCTGTGAAGTAAGGAATAATAATCCCAAATGCACCCTGGTTTTTCAGTGAGATTGAGTATGCATTACACTCTCTATAAATCCAAGGTTTCTTTTATTATTTCCATGTTTGGCACTGATACTAGTTTTCAGGAGAAAAACAGAAAATTAACTTCCATTAAACAGCTTCTAACTGTACCAGTTAGGCACAGGGCTGAGGGGTTGTTCCATGCTGTTTCACTTAAGCCCACATAGCTCTTCTGTCTGGGAAGGGATATTAATTTCCTTTGGACTCCAAAGAGGGGCAGATATTAGGCACAGCAGTTAAGACCCCATTTGGGATGTCCACATTCCATACTGCAGTGCCTGGATTGGAGGGCCGACCTTGCTCCATATATGCAGACCCTAGGAGGGAGCAGGTGATGGCTCAACTAGTTGAGTCCCTGCCACTCAATGTCCTGGGCTCCTGGCTTTGATATGTCCCAGCCCAAACTATTACAGGCATTTGGAGACAGACCAGTAGATGGGAGATAGCTTGCTCTTTCTCTTTCATGTGCTCGTTCGCTCTCTCTCTCTCTCTCTCTCTCTCTCTCTCTTCTCTCTTTGCTTTTTAAAAAGGATACAAATTTTAAAATGGCAATAAAATCCAAGGAAACTGGGTTTAGTGAAATTTACCAAGATCACATAACCAAGAAGAAATAACTCAGCCCAACTTTCTTCCCGCTTGTCACACTGTATAAAGGCTACTCAAATTACAGGAGAGAATAGTCTAGCTGTTGTCATGAAGTAGTTCAGAAATGATTATTGCTAATTATGTGTTACTCTGTAACAGATTACAAAAGAACCTTCACACCCATGATATATCCCAGCAAAAACAGCCTCTCTTATTGTGTGTCAGGAACTGTGCTGGTTCTTTGCATATAAAATGTAGTCAGTCTTTGAATAAACCTCATGGCAGGTATGATTCTTATTCTATCAAAGTCGAAAGAGGATCGAGGGTTCACCACTTTGCTCTTGCATGCGCGGGAGAGGAAGGGGCTGGCACCACAGGCTGGACTGCTGCTCCCTGTTCCTGGAGCCGCCTTTGTTTTCATTAGTGATGCCAACATACTGTGACCAATACAGTAAAGCAAAGAGACAGATTGTACAGTCTCCCTATTGAAGATGAGGACATCCGAACCCCCTGAAAGGAAAGTAAAGGAGTTAGAACTAGATCTCAGGGAATAGGTCCCCACTGACACATACTGGGCTACAAAATAGACTGTACAGAAACTTGGGTATACTACAGACTCATGAAACTTGCTGTTTTTTTGCTATATTCCTGTTAGCATATTGTAAAAAACCAAATCTGTTGTCAGTAGTGCCACAGCGTGTTTCCACTGGGAAAGAGATGTTTTCCCACGCTCTGCAAACATATAGTCCTGTAGTTTCTAGAGTTTCTCAGTCCACTGGCTTTTTTCTGTTTAGCTGTGTCTAAATAAAATTTGCTTTCTCAGAATATATGTTTAATAAAGTCTGCTTTGATTTAAAATCCACATGTCTAAGAGTGGAGTAAAATGTCATGTTAAAACAAAACAGTTCAATAAATATTAATGCTTGGTGACAAGAATTATGATGGAAATTTCATAGAATTTCTTCAATTTAGTAATTATGTATGGAATATCTACCTCAGTATAAATAACATGACATCAGAGCTCAGGAAATAGAACAATTACAAAGAAGTCAGTTTCTGTAAAGAGTTAGCAATTGATGTCACTTTTTAAAAAGGAACTTCTAGAACATACTGTCTCAAAGAGTAGTTTAGTACTAACAGTTCCTACTAAGTAGATGAATTACAAATAATAACAATAAGTATTCATCTATTGTTCTCCCTTACTATCGTTTCTTACATGTGTACCTCTTGTAATTTCATTCTTAATTCAAAATCCCTTGGATTACACCACATTCCATAGAGAAATTTTGACTGTAAGAGTGGCTACCTTGGAAAACAGAAAGGTGTGTGTGTGTGTATGAGAGAGAGAGAGAGAAAGAGAGAGAGGGAGAAAAAGAGAGAGAGAATTACAGCAAAGAGACCACTACATTATACTTTGTCATAGCAGTCTTGGAAACCAACCACAGCTCGGGTGTATGGGATTTCTACCCAGCACAAAATAGAAACTTTGCAAGTATCACAAAAATATTAATGTATCTAGCTCAGATATTCAAAACTGGAGTTGACTGGAATATCAGTTGATGGTCTAAGAAAAAACCACAAATCTATGGTTAATTATGTTTTGGAAAATCATGTTAGGCAAAGTCCAACAGGTTCCTTTTGTTCAGGACTTCTCATAAGCCTTAATAAGCCACAATGTAATATAAAATTCCAAGAAGGGAGCTCAGCAGGCAGCATTTCATAAAATTACTTGAATATGTAACTGTGACCACAGACCTTCTGTAAGTGTTCCGCAGAACAGAATCTTGGAAATGCTGCTTTGGAAGAATAGACAGTTGAGGCCACTGATGAATTTCTTGGCTGAGAGTTATTCCAAGTAGACAGTACTCTCTTCAGCAGGTCAATATGCATGCTCTATTAGTGCTTTGGACCACATTTAGAATAGCACTGTATTTCCAAAATGTCCTGCTCTTGTTAAAGTATACTTCAGAAATTAGATAGAAACTTACAATAGGGACCATGTATTGCATGGTCATCAAGTTTTCTCAAACTGCTATTACCTCATTTTGCACTCAAAAGTTGAATTAAAAACAGACTCTGTATCTCTAATGCTATCCCATAAATCTCTGCAACACCTAGTTCAGTGTTGTAGACACAGAGGTCCACTAATGAAATCTCTTTGATGATAAAGACTCACAGTCCTGAAACACTTCACATGTGGACCACCAGCTACACTGCTGGTGAGAGTGTGCTCGGCCTGACACACTTGCCTGAATCCAGGTTTATTGGCATCAAAGTTATTTCCCAGAAATATTATCAAATCAAAGAGTGCATAGAGATCATAAGATATAAGACTGAGGCTTTATATGGAAGACAGAGCTTTTTTAAATATCATTCATATTTTATAACATGAAACATTTCCCTAAAATTTGGAAAATAAGTTACATTGGCTTCTAGGTAGCAATGAATATGAATGTTTTATATGACCTTTTCTATTGTTTCAGAACTCAGCAATATACTTGAAGTTTTTTTTCACTTATGTCATTTGCAAGCTTTTATTATGATCATCACTATCCTCCACAATTTGTGAAAAAGTAATTAGATATAAAGCAAGATAAAATAATATGTTCAGAAATTTAAATGTGGCAATATATTTAATTATCTTTTTAACGTAGGTGCATCACGCGGTTACTATTCCAGACACTATGATTGACACCGCAAAAATAGTTATGACAGTCGCCATGTCTCCAAAAGGCTCCCAGAGTACTATTTCTCCTATGTGTTGCCCTAGAGTAGCAAGCTGATTTTCATATGGTACTTGAAAATTGTAATCATTGCTTTACAATCACAGCATGAGACATAAACATTTTTCTTAAATTTCTGGCATGCAAAATGAAAATGGAATTGGTGAAGAAATGTAGCTGGACTTTTTCTGTTCAATTATTTCAGATCCCATATTAACTGCTCCAGTTTGAGTTGGATTAAATTGGAAGGTTTGATAACTAAAGTCCCTTAGGGAACTATGAAAATGTCTTATGCAGAAAAATATCTTAGAAGAGAGTACATGGACAACAAAACTGTTGCATTGTAAATCGAGTTTCTTCTTCATCCATGATTCTCAACGTATTTTCTGATAGAACCATTACTAATAAGCTCCTTTAAAATGTTTTGTGGGGCTTGGGGGCTGTTTCCTTTTTCTACAGTTGAATTGACAACCATCATTTTCCCAGAGTCGTTTTGAGCTTCAAAGTATGATGTTAAATTGGACTTTCAAATCTGAATCAAAGCATATTACAATGAAATGTATACTGGTATAAATTACAATTGGTACTGCATCTATATAAAGGTTAGTTCAAAAACAATATACAACATGGAGACAAACAGCAGGCAGGGGAGGTGCATCATGAAGTCAATTGGGAAACCTGAGTGCTCTCTGAGACTCTGTGGATGAAAGGGCTAGGACTTTGGATTTGAACAGTAAATCTCTTTAGCCACTAAAATTTAATGAATCTCTAAGTATAAGTAAGAAGCTCATCAATGTAAAAGACCATAGATATGTTATAAAACTTTTTGGATTTATATGCATAAGCTATATAATACGAATCATAAATAACGAGGCCAAAACATTCCTCAATACACTCTATCTTATGTGTGCCCCCAAAATTCTACCCTAATAGCCCTCCCCAGAGGGGCCAAATGTCTTCCAGACCCTTAAATCTGGGAGGCATGTTTCCACCTGCCTATCTGTGACCAGCCTTGTTGACCACTCCTTTCTTCTTGAAGCCCTGCCTCACCTTGGCTTCAGTGACATGACCTATTCTATCAGTTTCATCTGTTTCTAAAGCCTATTTTGCTCTTCCTTATTAATCTTTTCATAGGCTTATTGATTTGCACTTGGTCCTTAAATATTGGGTGTACTTGACATCTTGGTATTAATACATTTTCTCTTCTTACCCAGTATTATCTCTCAAAGTGAACACAAGTATTTCCATGGTTTACCACTTGATGTCCATGACTCACAAATGTCATTTCCTGCTCTGATGCCTGACTTGTTAACTCATGTATCCAACTGCTTGCATATCATTTCTCTTGAACAGCCTTTGTCTTGACTGTCAAGGAACAGTTTTTTTGTTTTGTTTTGTTTTGTTTTTTCTTAATAGAGAATGGGACTGGGAATGGGAGAGGGAGGAAGGTGTGGGGTAGGAAGGTGGGTATGATGGGAAGAATCACTATATTCCTAAAGTTATACTTATGAAATTTGTACTCATTAAATAAATGGTTTCTTTGGGGATAAAAAAAAACAACATATTTTAACTAAACTCTTAGAGTTAGTCAGTCTTCTTCCAATACTATTCATCTACCAGAGTCAACGTTAAGAGAAGGGAATAAGCCAGTTGGGAAGAAAAGAAACATTTCATTGGAAATTTTCCTACCTTGCTTTACATTATCCATTGTTTTGACAAGTCCTCTAATCATGTAAACGCATGCCCTGACCAGCATGCCCACTGCCTCTTCCTTAGGCTAAGAGAGCCCTCCCTCTTACCTGAACAAGATAGTCTCCTGGTTGTTCTATCATATCTCCTCAAGTTCTCCATATCCATACTCAGCTGGAGATCATCTCAGGAAGTGCAAACCTGGTTATGCTTCTCCCCTGTTTAAAACCATCAAATGTCTCTTCACGTGTCTTTGTGTAAAGATCCTTGAATGCTCATCTAAGTCATTCAAGATGTGGCCCCACCTAACCACCGGCCTTCATCTCACAGCCCTAACTTGAGCCACATGCATTAGCTTTATTTTACTTCCTTGAATAACTACTTCATCCTACTTAGCAATTTTTACATACTGTTTCTTCTGCATTCCTCCCTTCTCCCAAATCCTTTCTCTGAAAAAGCATTCCCTCATCCTGTAGGTCAACTTTCCATTTTATATGACCTGAGAGTACCGTATTTCCTTGAAAGAGCACGTATCAGTCTGATATAAGACTGTGTCATGAATTCTTTCAATAAATGTTTATTGAGCACTTTGTGCTAGACACACTGTAAGTGACAGCAACATCAGTGAACACAGCACAGAAGTTCTATTGCCCCACCCCACCCTGAGCTTATAATCTAATAGCAAAAATAGAAAATAAACAAACTTTAAAAAACAAAAACATGGTGTTCAGTAAAAGGGAAGGAAAGATCTATGGGAAAATTTGCTTTAGGAAATCAGAAAAGACCCCTCTATGAAAGGATTTTTAATGCTGATATTTGAAAATGTGAGGGGCAGGGGGCTTCATAAAGGGGAAAGCACCTCTGGCACAAGCACTCAGGGGGTCTTGGGGCAGGAAAGCATTAGAATATGAGGGCACTTCAAGCACTTCATGGAACTGGGAAGTTTGCTGCAGCAGTTAAAACGTCGTGTGGGAGGCCTCCATGTCACGAAGAACCTAGGTGCTAGTCAGCTCTGCTTCCAGTTTCCACCTCCTGCTAATGTGCACTCTGGGAGACAGCACTGATGTCCCAAATACTTGGCTCGCCACCGCACATACAGGAGACCTGGATCAGATCTCTCTCTCTCTCTCTCTCTCTCTCTCTCTCTCTCTCTTTCT
This sequence comes from Sylvilagus floridanus, assembly GCA_949820135.1. Lineage (NCBI taxonomy): Eukaryota > Metazoa > Chordata > Mammalia > Lagomorpha > Leporidae > Sylvilagus > Sylvilagus floridanus. Next base: position 60,070,631 of record OX463242.1, read on the forward strand.
GTCTCTCTGCCTTTAAGATGAAATGCAAAATAAATACATTTTAAAATGAAAATGCATATTATAAAAAACTATGCATGGATTTCTAATTTTTTTAAGGATTTAATTATTTATTTGAAAGTCAGAGTTACACAGAGAGAGGAGAGGCAGAGAGAGAGAGAGGTCTTCCATCCACTGGTTCACTCCTCAGATGGCTGCAATGGCTGGAGCTGCGCCAATCCAAAGCCAGGAGCCAGGAGCTTCTTCCCGGTCTTCCACACAGTGCAGGGGCCCAAGGCCTTGGGCCATCTTCTACTGCTTTCCCAGGCCATAGAAGAGAGATGTATCGGAAGTGGAGCAGCTGGGTTTTGAACTGACGCCCACATGGGATGCCGGCGCTTCAGACCAGGACGTTAACTCACTGCGCTACAGCACCGGCCCCAGAATTTCTAATTTTTATACCAAAATTATTTTACCTTTTAATTCCATTTTCCATGACATTTTTGAAATATTCATAAACAATGACCCCCGTGGGGGCCTTTGTAGATCTGCCCTTCCTGGTAGCCCACGAGCTTTGAGAAGGGAGCACCTCTGTTTTCCACCTGCTACAGCTCATTTGCTGTTGTCTATCTACTGAAAGAAAATAGACTAGCACAACTCACTTTACAGAAGGAATTCACCCCCAAACAAACGCATAAAGAAATAAACCATTTCATAGTTACCTAATAACTAATTAAGAAAATTACCAAAATCACTGTCAAATTATCACACACATACATTTACTTAAAAAACATATTTGCCTAATGTTCTTTAAAATAGCTATTTCTTTATCTACATATATCATTTCTCTTATGTTATTATAATAGAAAACTTTCTAGGAAGATTTTCAATCAAACAAAAAGGCAAAACATAACTTTTGTATTGGCATTATCTACCGTTAAAAGCTATAAATAACAACAGTTCCATGATAATACAAATAGTATTTTTATGTTATTTTGGTTTGAATTTCTGCCAATAGCCTCAGTACAAAATTACAAACCTTCCTATTAACACAGTTTAAAATAAAATTTATGTTTATTCTTACATAAAGATCCTTAAAACAAAAAATTTTCCAAATTAGATGAGTTTATCTTTGTACTCATAATTTATGTTTTATAGTATTTGAAATACTTCAGTTATTTGAATCAATGTTGTAAGTAGAAATTCAATTAAAGTGATAGTTTTTTAAGCTATTTTTTAAAATCAGAGTTAAATTATTCTGAAAACAACCTACTTCTTGAAGAAACTGATTTAATTTACTTTGGAATTGTATACCTTCATGAACCATGACAAATTAAAACATTTGATCTAGCATCTTATTGTGACTGAATTATACAAAATAGTGTATATGTAATAGTAATATAAATAATACATAGTACTGAGTCTCTGTGTTGAAAATAAAGTGGGAAGTTGTCTAGATAATTTAAACATTCGCTTCTGCATTATTTATGTAGCTAGTTCAAAGTAGAGTTCAGGCAGGCTAAGTTTTCATACACAAATCATTGTCTGAATCTGCTGCTTGGTTTGACCAAGATGACAGAGTTTAACCTGGCAGATTGCTCATGTATATCATGATCATGTCTAATCAATTTCTTTTCCAAATTCTACATCATTCTTCTAAGTATCTAGATCTATAAAAACTGTCAGGGATAGCTTTCAGCTACACCTACCTACAGCTTGCTGCCACACTATATCATATATTTAAACATTCTATTTTATGTCTGTGAAATTAAACCGATTTTCTCCTTAAACCTCATTCCTGGGTTAATGCCCTCCAGAAATACATCTGTGCTCTATGATCTGTAAACTAACTGCGTTAACACTCCCTCTCTTTTTGTATGTAGGCTATAAATAATAAATACATTTAATGTGGTAATTCCTAAGGTATTTTGTGTTACATTTTTGTAAAAATTTTCCCAAGGAATATGCAATATTTTTTCATATTTCTTTAAAAATGTCATTTTTAATAATTGCTGATTTTTCAAAAACATTTTTAAAGTGAAATGGCCTTATAAATATGCTACAACAAACCAACCAACCTCTGTCAGTAGACGGAGGAAAAGCTTCGTTAAGAATGCAATTGACAAAGTGATTTGATAGATCCATGTGATCAAGAGCCTTTGGCTGCCACGACATTCATTAATCTTCCCATGACAGTTTTTTCCAAAATAAAATCCTAAGTTTGGTCCAAAGTATCCCATGGCTTATACTGACATTTTGTTTGAAAAAAGCATTAAAGATAAATCAGATTGGATATAAATTATTAATAGCTAGAATTTATGCTTGTAGTTTTGAAGATGTCATTCATTGACAACTCATCACAACATTTTGATGGGAATATCTTCTCATAATTAGCAATTACAAACCTTTATAAATGATGATGGCATGTATTTCAAATGGATAGAACCAAATATTACTGCCACTGATGACAAATTGGTGAATATTGTCCATTTATTTTGTGCTTTTAATTGGCCAGAGTGTTTCTCCACTTGGCCTCCATCTTTGAGATCTTTACTAAGATGTGCTTGTAGCTCAAATAAATAGTCAGAAAGTCATTAAAACTCCACATTGCAAAGATACTGCACATTATTTTAGATCTCTCTCCCTCTCTCTCTCAGAATTGTTGGAAAGACCCAAAGTGCTCTAACAACCCCGTGAAATGCTTGGCAGATCTGAGGCGCTGCTATTACTTAAGTCATTCTATTGTCATGCCTCATCGATGCATCCTGAATCTCAACAGTCTACATTTCTCATGGACAGAAGGGGTTCTTGCCTCAGTTATCCAAATAATGATGTCACTTGGCCATGAAAATAAATAGTGTATCATAAATAGTACAGAGGGCTTGTGGAAACAGAGCACCTTAAAAGCAAAACCAAACACTAGAAGATAAGCTGCATATTGTCTTTCTTTCCTTTTTGTTTTTCATAAGAAGTTGTATATGTGAAAGAATAATAAATGTTATTATGTTTAGACATTCTTTGGCTTAGAAGAACAAGCTAATATAGGAGAACTGGCTAAGATAAGAATGCTCATGGTAAGTGGAGATAGTTCAAGTGCAAAATATCCAATCCAGATAGAACAGAGAGCAGGAGAGAGAGGGAAGGGCTAGATGCATTTAAAAACACTTTGCAAGTCAAATCCCATAGTTTTCCAGGTTTCTGAAGTGGCCTAATTAGAAATAAGTGAAGAGATTATTGCATTTCAGTTTTTTAAAAAAATAAATACCTAATATTTAACTAGACCCTGTTATTTTCTTCTGTTCAAAAGAAACCATTTCAGTGCTTATATGCAGGTGTAAAATACACCAGTCTTTGTTTCTTCTGCTTGGTAGTCATTTCTCACTGAAATTGTTCAACTCTAAAAAGCCTTTGGGTTCCAGTTGGCTGTTATTGTATGAGTACTATTTTTGCCATCCACAACTAGACAGCATTTTTTCTTTATTGCCAAGATATGATATCCTTTCTGTATAAGTAACTTTACAATAATGTTAGCTTATGCTTACTCTGTCTAGTCCAGCATTTTTCTTCACTCCACAAAAATTATTACTTGAACCTCAAGGAATTACTAACTCATGATTATACATCAAGTTATACTTTCCATTTCAATGAAAAAAAATCTACATGCAGAATTTGGATTTAAGTAGACTCAGTTGCTTTTTCCAGTTGAGATTAAAGCAAGTTACTTTTTAAAATATATTTAAGATATTTTAACTAATTCCTTAAAATGTGGTAATATGATGGTGAAACAGTATACCTATGTTTCCAAAATTATCACTGTGTGTGAGATATGACTTGCAGAAATGCTCTAATGCATTGTGTTCTAACCTCATAATTTCATGCCAAATGAAAACTTCATGCCATTTATAATATATAATTCATGAAGAATCAACAGTTTCTTTCAACTGAACCTAGGAAAATATATTGTAATGATATTGCTCAGATCTTGAAAACTAGATGTAAATTGTCACACATTTAAATATAAATAACAGAAGGCCCCCAACGTGGAGCTACTATATAAGTCAAGTCCACTGCAACAGTTTGCAAAAAGAATTCAATAGATAGCACACAGGAAAGTCCTTGTGAGGGTGCCGTCACAGTCACAGCAGCTGTTTACATCATCAAACTACAAATCCCGTTAAACTGGCTAGAGTCTTCAGTGAAAAAATGAGAAAAATCAGTTGTTTTATCATACTGACTGGCTGATTTCTAAAACAGTTATCTCATGACCTCTCTACATTGTAGACACGGGCATTTTGTGTGCACCCAAAGATGATCTCTTTTATTTAAGTTATTGGATTTGGCTTTGGGTCTGACTTAACATTGTCAGGATGGGAAGAGAAAAATATATATATACACAGCAGGTCTTCCAAAAATTCATCGAAATGGATATTATAAAAAAACTATATTAAAAATAACTGCATGGATTTCAAAACTTTTTTACTCAAAAATAAACATAACTTGCAATTCCATTTTTGCCACAAAGTTTTTTTTAAGGGAGAGTTACAGAGAGAGGTCTTCCATCTGCTGGTTCACTCCCCAAATGGCCGCAACAGCTGGAGTTGAGCCTATCTGAAGCCAGGAGCCAGAAGTTTCTTCCGGGTTTTCCTTGTGGCTGCAGGTGCCCAAGCACTTGGGCCATCTCCCACTGCTTTCCCAGGGAGAGGAAGAAGAGCAGCCAGGAACCAAACCAGCACCCATAGTGGATGCCAGAGCCATGGGGGAGGCTTACCCTACTATGCCACAGTACTAGCCCCATCATAAACTTTTTGAAGTACCTTTGTAGGCATACAGATAGCCATTCATACATATGATTGACTTGGACCATGGAAAATAGTATCAAATGACCTTAGTAGATTGAAAAAACGATTAGGGGCTGGCGCCTCGGCTTACTTGGCTAATCCTCCACCTGCGGTGCTGGCACCCTGGGTTCTAGTCCCTGTCGGGGCACCAGATTCTGTCTCAATTGCTCCTCTTCCAGTCCAAATCTCTGCTGTGGCCCAGGAAGGCAGTGGAGGTTGGCCCAAGTGCTTGGGGCCTGCACCTGCATGGGAGACCAGGAGGAAGCACCTGGCTTCTGGCTTTGGATGGGCTCAGCATGCTGGCTGTAGCGGCCATTTGGATGGTAAATCAATGGAAGGAAGACCTTTCTCTCTGCCTGTCTCTCTCTCACTAACTCTGTAGGAAGGAAGGAAGGAAGGAAGGAAGGAAGGAAGGAAGGAAGGGAGGGAGGGAGGAAGGGAGGAAGGGAGGGAGGGAGGGAGGAAGGGAGGATTAGGAATAAGTAAAATGAGATTAACAAAAACAAAAAAAAAATGTTTAGGGCAATTCATTTGGAGTATGTGGAAGAGCAAGAATGAGCACAAATTCCAAGCATACTTGATTAAATGCTTAAGCTCAGGTGTCTGTAGAGCAAGGACTTGCTGGCATTTGGGTTAGGGTAGTAGAAACCCAATTGTGGGGCTGGTGCTGTGGTGCAGCGGGTTAAAGCCCTGGCTTGAAGTGCCAGCATCCATATGGGTGCCAGTTTTAGTTCCGGCTGCTCCACTTCCTATCCAGCTCTCTGCTATGGCCTGGGAAAGCAGTAGAAGATGACCCAAGTGCTTGGGCTCCTACACCCGTGTGGGAGACGGGGAAGAAGCTCCTGGCTTTGGATCAGAGCAGCTCCAGCCGTTGCGGCCATCTGGGGAGTGAACCAGTGAATGGAAGACCTCTCTCTCTGTCTCTTCCTCTCTCTGTAACTCTGTCTTTCAAATAAATAAATAAATAAATCTTAAAAAAAAAAAGAATCCCAACTGCATACTGTTCCTGTGGACAGATTGCCAGTCACAAGGGCAGGGGAGAATCCTCCTAGCTCAAGGGAGACTTGCACAGTGGAATTGAGTATGTTAGGACAGGCCATATCATCCAGGGTGTTGACTAGAAAGCAGAATAGGTTACTTCAACTTTTCCGCTTTGGCACTGTTTCATACCTTTGCATCATTGTTTTATTTGAAGTGCATGTGCACTCTTTAGGTAGCTGTATATATAATTACTCAGACACTTTTTATGTACAGTACAAGTGTGCTTCAGAGAGTTTGCATGGCTGTCTCAAGGCCACGGGGTGGGGCAGGGTTGATAGTGGAGATGATATCACATCTCCGGTTTGGAGATAAGACCCTGCTGTTCTGTACTCCTGCTTTCTCTGCACCAGTCACTGGGCCATGGCAACACTCTGGCTTTGTGAATTCCAGCTCCACAGGCTGGGGGATGGGCTTCACTAGAAGCAGACACTGGGGGAGGATTGGGAGAATGCTCTCCAGGAGAAATCTGCAAAGACGAAGGGCAGGGATGCTCAGGTCACTGTAGTCTCGAGCTGATACACAGTGGGCTCAAGACCACAAACCAAACCGCTGCTCCACTGCTGCTCCTCTGGTCTCCAGGCTTTCGGGTCAGATTTCTCTGTCCTCTCGTGCAGTCAGGCATTGGCTAGTCTGTCCAAAGTGGCTCCTCTCCTACAAATGGATTTGAGAGCCTAACAGCCCACACCCACGACAAGAGGTTGGTGGGCATGTGAGAGCTGCTCTGAAGAATCAGCACCCAACAGTGAGGTGTCCCTCCTGGCACACAGGAGTAGAATGAAGTTAAGAGATACTGTGCAGGGAAAGAGGCATCACTGGAATGAGAAACCAACTGACTGAAAGTTAAATTAAACAAATTTGTATTTGAGCTGAATAACCACGTGCTACCACTTATCATCACTGAGGTCTTCAGAATGCGATCAAAGTTTGAGGATCTGAGCATTGACTGCATAGGATTCGGTGGGAACAGATATACTAGGGAAAAAGAGGTACAACTCAGGAAACTCTGCAGTGCGATGCTGACTTGAAACAAAGTGTTGGGAGCAGAACTACAAAAGTAAAAGGATTGGAAGTAGAAGAAGAAGAAGGTGATGAAATGTAAGGAGTGAGGTCTAGAAGTGTTCCTGGAAGTGATTTATCTACCTGGTTGGAAGTGACAAACAGGAATGCTTCTAGTGGTAGCATGAGCATTGGTTCAGCGGTTAAGCCATTGCTTGGGAAGACCACATCCCATATTAGAGTGCCTGGGTTCAAGTCTGGGATCTGCTTCTGATTCCAGCTTCCCAGACACAGCAAGTATGGCTCAAATACCTGTGTCCCTGCCATCCAGGTGGGAGATGAGAATGGATGTCCTGACTCCTGGCTTTAGTCAGGCCCCGCCCACGCTGTTGTGGACATTTGGGCAGTGCACAAGTGGGTGGAAGTTCTCGCTCTCTCTCTCTCCCCTTCAAATAATGTTTTTCCAGTGGTAAAGGATAGAGACAAGGTTGGTGAAAGAAGGGGAAATAATGCGAGCAATGAAGCAGCAGCCCAGAGAGGCAGAGTTAGAAAATGTACTCCCTTTAGGGAAACACAGGGGATTTGATAACACTCTATTTAAAGTGGGAAACGGAAAGTGACAGACTAGAGAGTCAATAATAGTAACAATATAGCTACTATTTATTGAGCACTCACTGTATGCTGTGGACAGGACTATGGCTAATTTTTCCATGAAACCTGTGAAATAGCTTGCTGTGGTTTAGGTCTCATTTGTCCCCCAAGGCTTCATGTGTTGGAAGCTTGGTCCCCAGGGAGACAATGCTAGGAGGTGGGGGGCTTTTAAAAAGTTGGAACCTACTGGGAAGTAATAGGTCATAGACAGCACTGGCCTCAGAAGAAATTAATGCAGTTCTCTTGGGGCCCTGGTTAATTAGTAGTTTTGCTTAATTTTTATTTGAGAGAGAAAAAGAAGAAACTTCTATTTACTGGTTCACTTCCTAAATGTCTGTGACATTCAGGGCTGGAACAAGGCCAGAGCTGGGAACTCAACCCAGATAACCCAGCTCTGGGAGCCATCATTGCTTCACCTCAGGGTCTACATCAGCAGGAAACTGGAGTTAGGAGCCAGAGCTGGGAATCTATCTGTGTCACCAGTACAGTGTGCAGGCCCCTCACCCAACATCTTAACTGCTAGGCTAAATGCTAACCCCACCTGGTTCGTGCTCACAAGGGGGTTATTACGAAGGAGGCAGCTTGGCCATTCCCTTCTCTGGCTTCCCGTCTCAGCATGTGAGCCTCCCCCGCCCTCTCTCTCTCCTACATAGGATCTGATCCCCTTCCTCTCTCTCCTGCACATGATCTGATGCCACCCACCTGACGACATGCAGCCGGGGGGGCCTCAACAGAGGCACTGCCAGCCCTGCGCACCTGGCATTTTCAGCTTCTAATACGGAGCTAAACAAGCCTCTTTCAGGTATTTCATTAAAGCAATGAAAAGCAGACTAGTATATCATTCATTGCCATTTTACAGCTAAGAGAACTGAGATTGAATTGTGAATCACTCAGGCTCACAGTCAATGGAGCAAAGTTCAAATCAAGCTAACTCTAAAACTTACGTTTGTAACTACTGTTCTTTGCAGACTTCTAGATTCTAATCCTCAAATGTGGTTCTTAGGGGCTCACCTTCTGCACCAGACTCTCTTGGGAAGCTTGTGAAACACAGATTGCTGAGCCAACACCTGGATTTTCTTAATCCTCATCAGGTCTGGGGTTTGGCCCATGAATTGGTGTTTCTACAAGTTTCCAGGTGATATTGATGTTGCTGGTCTTCAGACTCCTCCTACCCCTGCTATTTGAGACTCTCTGCTCTGTAAGTCACAGGTGAAGCCATGCAATCAAAAGAAAAGCTATATGTGATGACGTGTTCTGTTACTCGCCCGGGTCAGTCATCCAGGAGAGGTGAAGACGGTGTGAGCTCAGGCCACGGTGGTCGGAATGGGGCAGTCTTCAGAGAGTGATGAACAGAACGTGTCCTGCCGACCACAGACCCCACGCTGATTGAACAGGTGATGAGACCGGGGATGTAGGAGCCCAGCTGGGAGGTCGGTGCTCTACCAGCTTGAGTGCAAAACTTGACTTGTGCCTCCCTTTCTTAAGATGAGATTAGTGTTAATGTCTCCTTCATAAGTTCTTGGTAAAAATCACATGAAGTAGGCCCACAAGGATTTTAGCATAAGGCCTAACAGGAGGAAGTGTTGAACAGATACTGTTATTTTTCCAAGGGGGAGAAGGAGGAGTCTGGGATAACTCCGGGGAGTTTCTGGCTTAAACATCTGAGAGAATGGACTTGCTTTGCTGAGTCTTCTAGAATCCTCCATGCAGGTTGTTACTTCTAGGTCTCCTAGTGTACTGTGTCCAGCTGTCCGAGTGTGCTGTGTCCAGCTGTCCATTCATCTGAAATTCCCGCACAGTATTACTCAGGAGTGCATGTGGGAGGAGAAGGGGTTCTGACAGGAGCTGAAATCAAAAGCCCAAACTTGTTGCCAAATCATTTGCAGATAAAAAGTTAGGCTTAGAAATCCACTTTTCTGAAAACGTGATTTATAGAACTGTCTTCCGTCTTGTTGTCTTCTTACTATCCCATTCCTCATCCTTCTCAGTGTATTAGCAAACTAAATCCTGTGACTTTGAATCTGTGGTCCTCAAATGTTTCTCCTTTAAATTCTCTCTTGAGAATCGGTGTGAAAGTGTGGGAAAATGGTTTTTAAATGAAATGAGTACAGACAATGTAGGATGAATTCTCACCCTTCCCAGGAATGAGCTTTTGGCTTTGCACATGTGAGTCTGTGGCCTATGGTGCTAGGACGATGGCATGCAATTAGTGAGTCAACTTGTTTGCAAAAATGTGTAGAAGTTTTTCAGGGATTATCCATGTCACAAGTCAGGATATGAGATCCCTGCACATTTTCTCCTCTACCAGTGGGTGTTTCTAAGAAACGAGTTTAATTGTAACTTCTAAAATACCGTTCTAAAGATATTGGTATTAGCTGTGTGCATTGTTCTGACATTTTAGCCGTGAGAGGGTGTTTTTGTATGGGAAACAAAACATAGGGTGACAAATGAAATTGAACCAAGTCTAATCAGCATGCGTATTTTTTTCTGAGTCACTGTGCCCTTTGCTAGACCTCTGACAAACTAGTTTTACTCAATTTGGTAGGAGAAAGACAATAACGAATGTCTGCACCATCTAGAAGGTAGAAGTCAGCAGCTGCAGAGAGTGGAATGATTCAAATACCAACACGTGTTACCCGGCCAGCCTGACAGCATAAATATCAGGAAACCAGGCTTTTCTATTGCGTGTGTTTGGCTCACACTGAGCTGCTTAGGTGAACGCGTTCCTTGTGATAATTCCTTATTTCAGAAAAATACTTTAAGGATCTTTTTAGTTTGTGGTTTAACCACTGCCCCTTAACTGTTGTTGACTCTGAAATATTTTTCTTTTCCCTTGATGAGAAAGTCTACAATTGCTTTCTCAGCTAGAACTTTGTATTTCACACTGCCTGTTTTTAACAAAATTTAAAGGACAAAAGTTCCCTGTAGCCTTCTTCATTTTTCCAATAAACCTTTATTGAGCCCAGTTAGGTGGAAAGCACCATACTGTGTGTTATGAAAATTCACAAATAAGATATGCATACTGCTCTTAGATAGACAATTTACCAGAGGGAATATGTACTTGAAGAGGAAGACAAAGGAGTTTCTATAGAATGAAAGCGATGTTTATAATTGTTTTTATCTTTTATGGAAGTCACTTAAGTCTCCTGTTTATAATGACTGTAATTTTTAAATTTTTGAATTTTATTTGAGACAGACAAGCAGGCAGAGTGAAAACAGGGGATTTCATTCACTCCCAAATGACTACAACACACAAGTCTAGGCCAGACCAAAGCCTAGGAGCTGCCAACTCAGTCCAGTCCCACCCCCACCATGAGTGTCTGGGACCCAGCTAAAGGAGCTGTCACCAGCTGCCTCCCAGGAGACAGGGCTGGAAGTGAAGGAGCCAGGACTTGAACCAGGAACTCAGACTGGGGTCTACATGTTCCAGACAGCAACTTAACTGCTGTGCGAAATGTCCAGTGAACTTACTAGTAAATAAGGAAAAAAATACCAGATCAAGGTTTCTGTACTTTTTAAAAGTATCTCCCACAGTATGCATCTCTGAAAATGCTATCTCATCTAGAACAAACTAGGTTTCTTTGTTCTTTGTTTTGAACTTTTTTTTTTGCATTCCATTGGTTGAATGAATAATTGTTGTCTAATCTCTGCTTTACCGTCTAATTGCTTCTATGCTGCTAGCCTAGGCCTCCTTATTAAAAAGGAGAAAAGCATCAAGTTTATATATAGAATGAGTGTTAGAAATATACCCTGCCACGCCAAATTGGTGATTTTATAGACCTTCAGAATAAAATTTTATTAAACCATTTAATAGTCACATAATGAAGGAAGGATACCAATTTAAATAAGGCTGACCATTACATGTGTTAGTACAAAGACATTAGGCCAGCTGTTGCTGAAAATGACTATTATTTAGTGGGTATTTTGTTCCATTTTGCATTGTAATGAAACTATTTAATCCCACACTCTAATGACTAATCTGTGGGATATATAGTGATTTCCATTTCATCAAAATTAGCTTTGCCAAAAAGTTAGAAGAAAACTCTTTTAGAAACTAAAACTAGTTGTTTTCTTTTTTTTTCCTCTTCCAGCTGCATATTCTTTTATTTATTTATTTACTTATTTATTTAGAGAGGCAGGGCAGTTGGTGGGGATGAGAAAGAAAGAGGGGGAAAAGGAGGAGAGAGAGAGAGAGAGAGAGAGAGAACAAACAAAAATGAACAAACAATGCCTGGCCAAAGTTGGGCCAGACGGAAGTGCAGAGGCTGGACCTCGATGCAGGTGGGTATCTCATGTGAGTGGCAGGAACCCACCACATACGACCTCTCCGTGTCTGCATTAGCAGGAAGCCAGAAACAGGACCAGAGCCAAGAATCCAGCCCAAGCACTGCGAAATTGATGTGGCCGGCCTAAGCACGAAGCTGGTGTTGTGCCATAGCAGGTAAAGCCACTGCCTGTGGCTCCGGCATCTGCTATGGATGCACCTGGGAAAGCCCCTGCCACCCCCGTGGGAGACCTGGATGAAGTTTCTGGCTCCTGACTTCCGCCTGGCCCAGCCTTGTCTTTGTGGCCACTTGAGGAGTGAACCAGTGGATGAAGATTTCTGTCTGTCTCTGTCTATCCCTCTTTCTCTTTAACTCAGACTTTCAAAATAAATTTTAAAAAAATTCACCGAGAACCAAAAAAAATTTTTAAAAATCCCCCATGAAGCCCTCGCCTCTTAAGGATGAAGTTGGGACTTTTTTCTGCTGTGGTAACTCAGCTGGTGCTTAAGACTGATAACAGTAGGTTAACTACTCCAAGACAGGCACAAGTGCAGAGCCTTTAGATTTCATTGACAGTAATAATTTTGTAATAGTGTGGATGAATGGGATCTTTCCATTGGTGACAGAAGGATTAAGCATATTCTATAAAAATACTAACATTAAGTGGTCACTTAGTCCAGACTGTCATAGAGTAAATGACATTAGCACAAAATCCAGCAAGGCAACCACTGCTCTTCAGACTCGGTCCTTCAGAACCCCAGAGAGTAACCCCTTACATTTCTCATGAATTGATACAGGGACTTCTGTAATCCTCTTCGTATGCTGTCTATATAATTGTGATAATTTTAAACCCATACTAAAGTGTAGGACTCAATAACCCAGAGTCAAAATTCATTGTACATCTGTTCACTTGGGTACATTTCTTTACCTAAGCCTAAAATTTTCTTAAGGTTTCCATGTCTTTTTTTCGAGATTTATTTTATTTAAATGAAAGAGTTACACAGAGAAAGAAGGAGAGATAGAGAGAGAGGTCTTCCATCCACTGGTTCACTCCCCGTATGGCCACAATGGCCAGAGCTATGCCAGTCCAAAGCCAGGAGTCAAGAGCTTCTTCCAGGTCTCCCACGTGGGTGCAGCGGCCCAAGGACTTGGGCCATCTTCTGCTTTCCCAGGTCATAGCAGAGAGCTGATCGGAAGAGCAGCAGCTGGGACTAGAACCGGCACCCATATGGGATGCCAGTGCTTCAGGCCAGGGCTTTAACCGATGTGCCACAGTACCGGCCCCAAGGTTTCCATTTCAGTTCTACTTATTTTACTAAGTAAGTTCAATCTTTTTAACACTGAAATAATAAGTAGGGAAAAATGAAAACTTGGTATTTTAGGCGCAATTTTTGTCTTCAAACTCAAGGGAGTTAAGTTTTCCTTGTAGTAGAAATCAATTCATGTGCTCTAGTTTGTGGTTTTAAAAATTGTTTTGATTTTGTTCAGAGATGGCCCTTAGGGTCTTGCAAGTTGGTGTCATTGTGTGTGGTGTGTCCTACTGTGAAAATCAACTTGCATTTGAATGTGCATCTTGACCCATAAATGTCACTGTGGTCCATTGAGCATCTGACTTCAACATTTCCTGTTGCAAAATGGACAATGGAAAAGAGTATTTTGTTCTTGCAAAGGGGGTTTGTGATAGAGTATGTGTGAATGCCCATGAGCGTAGCAGACAGGAGAGACTGCAGTAGTCACAGGTTAAGTGCCTATCTCCAGCTAGTGAGCAAGATGACACAAGACAACAAAGTTTCTGAGCAGCTTTTTGAAAAAAATGACCAGATTATCACTTGTGTTTGCAATTCACTTCTCTAATGAGAGGGCATTCATCTTGCTTACCCTTGTTGTCAAGTTTAACAATCTGCTTCAAAGTGAGGATCTATCAAGTTCTTTCTTCCCAAGCACTTTGCTGATTTCTCTTCCCCTCGATGTGCCACACACAAACTTCATGTATCTTTAAGTCCACATTTATTGTCAAGTTCACAGACTTGCTGGCCTGTGTTGGAACAGAAATGAATGAATGAGTAAGTACGCATAGGATCAGTGCAAGAGATGGTGCTGTCCCACATGGACTGTTTGGTAGAATAACAAGTGTCTATTTTTAGAACTCTAATTTCCTATTTAGTGTAAAGAATCTTAGGGTGATATTCTGGCACTTCATAATCAACAAATATCTGAAAATGAGACACATTGTCTTAAATCCAGTTTCTGACAGTGCCCGCTTTCATGTAAACACAACTATTAATTTTATTTTGACCTGAAATCTGGTATAAGTATTTCACCACACTGGAGATTTTATCAAACTAGGACAAACCGTAGAGGATAGTTCAGAAAGTTTGAAGAAAATAGAATTAAAAGATGTTTAATTTGGTGCCCAAAAAAGCACTGTTGAAATCCTATATAATTCTTGTTTTTTCATAATCTGGATCCCCATGGACTTTTTGAAGACCCTTCATCAACATGACAGTTGTTTCTCTGCTGGGCCTGCATGTCAAGGGGCAAGAAGGAAAGGAAATGAACACCAATGGAGGCAGACTCTGTACCTGGGTGCTTTCCCTGTGTGTAGAGTTCTTTTGAAAAAGTTTGATTTTGCTGGAACAACACTGAGGCAGCAGAGAGAGTACCCATCCAACTCAGGTTCCGCACTGGAGAATAATCCTGAATTTGGCAAAGGTTAAGTCACTGTTGTGTTTCAGAATGGATTCCTCTGTCATACTTGCCCTCAGCATTTCACTGGGTAGAGGGAGAGGGAAGAGATGAAGGAGAGAAGTCGTGACTGATAGGCAGTTTCACAGTAAACACTGGATGCACTGGAGAACAGAATTGGGCAAGATGTGCATCGTCTTCGTGGTTGTCACTGAGGTTGGTTAGGGTTAACATTCCCCGACAACACTGAGTTGATTGCTTAGATAACAAGTAGAGCATTTAGATATATCAACCTGGGACGCTGAGGTGAAATTTGTTAGTAAAAGGAAAGAAGCAAAGATCTGTGTGAACGGGGAGATGATTGGAGGAGGTAGTTTCAACTGCCTTTGGAAAGATTACCATGTGTGTGTTGGATGTGTCAATTCAAAATAAAATGTGATTCCCAGGCACCCAATACGGCAACAGAGTCTAGTTGATGGGGCTCATTAAGGCAGTTGGAAACATCTGCTTTCTCTGTTCAAAGGACTAAAATTCAGTGAGAGATGTGTTAGGCATTCACAGAGAGGGCAGGCCAGTAAGTATGCAAGAGCCAGTGGATAGCGCAGATGTGTGCGCACACACACACAAACACACACACAGGACGATTGGGCACTTTCTCTCACAGGAGAAGTAGACATCAAGATGTTCTGTGGTCTTGAATCACTCACACCAGGGCCATCCACTTCAGAGAAAAGCTCTGCGATTGTGTGGGAACAGCGCCCATAACCACGTCACTGTATCTTGTCAAAGCAAAGGCCATTTGTTTCCGGAAGAAATGCCTGGAACATATAACTGAGGTGCAAGGAGTTTTTAATGGAAATATAAACCTTTAAATAAATAATTCTTTTCTGAGCACATTTAAAAAAAACATATGTATAAAAATTCATGGTGAAAGAATTTGTACTTGACGAAATTGTGACACTCATCTAAAAAGCTTGGCTCATTCAAACCAGAGAGATTAATCACAGAAAAAAGATAAAAAAATTTCCTGAAAGAGAAGGGAAATAATTTAGCAGTAAATCATAGAGCAGGGCTAACATGAATCACAGGAAAAGGTACCAGGTCTTATGATTTAGGTGACGTGTAAAAAATGGCCCTCTGTGGATTGACAGTTATAGGGATAAATGATGAAATTATGCAGCAGCGGTGTGTTCTCTTCATCCCATTTGTCATTTTGCATCTGATTACTTGTAAGGATTTAATTAAAGGGGCAACACAACCATATAGACCTTTTTTGACTCTAGCAAGCCCATACCTTTTTGGGCCTTTTTAAAGCAAAATATATGGTTAGCCTATCCTTTGCTTTGTCCAGACTAAATGTGCACCTTCATGAAAGTTTTTTTTTTCCTTTATTCTATTTCCGGCTTGCAAGAAAAATTTAATAACAAAACATTAAGAATCAAATGCAAAAGTCATCTGTTATTAGCAGGAAAAAATTTAAATATACATTCATAGACAATAAGAACATCTGTTAAATTGATGTCTCCAAGTTTTGTTTTTGAACTGAAACCAAAGACAAATGTATTTTTTCTCTCACTCCCTAACTCAGTAAATGAGAAAGAATATGCAAGCTTGTGCGAGTATGTCTGTGTTCATGTGTGCATACTCAGCCCACAAACACAGTAAGACCATGCACTTCACATCAGCTTTTTTTTTTTTTTTTGACAGGCAGAGTGGAGAGTGAGAGAGACAGAGAGAAAGGTCTTCCTTTGCCATTGGTTCACCCTCCAATGGCCACCGTGGCTGGCGCACTGCGGTCAGCACACCGCGCTGATCCGATGGCAGGAGCCAGGTGCTTCTCCTGGTCTCCCATGAGGTGCAGGGCCCAAGCACTTGGGCCATCCTCCACTGCACTCCCGGGCCACAGCAGAGAGCTGGCCTGGAAGAGAGGTTAATGGGGACAGAATCCAGCACCCCAACCGGGACTAGAACCCCATGTGCCGGTGCCACAAGGCAGAGGATTAGCTTAGTGAGCCTCGCCGCCGGCCCACATCAGCTTTATATCCAGTTGTCTGGAGCATAACTATAAAGTAAAAGTGAGAATTCTGTGTAGAAGGTGAATGGCATCTTGTTAGAGTGAGTGTGAAATGCAGTTACAGCCGTGAATCGTGCTTTGACTTGGCCTAAACCGGAGGGTGTTTTTTTCTCGTATCGTATATTGCAATGGCATAGCAAGTGGGTTTCATACAAATAAATCCTGCAATACGGGCTTCACTGTCAAAATTCGTGTGAGGAAAATAAAAATAGTGAGAACTATTGTGACATTTCACAACAAAAGCATTCTGTTCAGTAAGAATACACCTGTGTGCTGCATTTTTATCTGCTATTAAGAACAGGAAAGTTACAACCCAACGTGCCATCACTTTAAAGTTTTGCATCCAAACAACTTCAGTGTTTTAACTGACTACATTAAGGCTTTTCTGCATTTCCCCCTGTCTCCCAGAGCAGAAATTAAATCAGTTTTAATTTATTTTATTTGCTAACACTGTGGATATAATTATTGCTGCCGAGTCTTTTTAATTGTTTTCAACTAGGTGCTTGTCTTTAAGTTGCAATAGACTTCTAATTCCACATTGTTGATATTCCCTTGTTAATTCTGACAAAGCATCATAAATCCAGGTATTTAGGTTTATTGAATTTTGAAATGAGGTGATTAGTTGGTGCATGGATGAATGAATTGATGCAAAGCAAAATGAATTTTATGATTTACTATAGTTTACAAGTTCCCTTGGAACCATTATGTGCAAATTGTAAAATGTATTAAGAGGTAAGATACCACATTTATAATCAACTTGGCAAATTTTGCTCAAGTAAAGATATTCAAGCATTCTGCAAAAGAGTCACTGTTGAATAAGTGTTTGGCATACACAATTAATTTTCACTGTGTTGTCTTATACTCTATCGTTTATAACTCTAAGAGGCTAATGTATAAGATGTTAGCAGCTTTATAATCAGTGTGAAACACTACGTGTGCTGGGTTTTAGGTTATAGTCTAATGCCTAAGGCAATTCCTAGTTCAAAGTTCCAAGATGCAAATAACAGCATTTTACTTAAACAAAGTTCACTACATACATCTCCTGACTGATGCAGGCCATCAGCATTCGATTTTACATGATTGCTCTTATTATATGTAATCTATGCATTTGGTTTGGTATCACATTAATTGTAGAAATCTGTGCCCTGGCATCCATCAACACAGCTAATCTAAGCGGTAAATGCTAATAGCACACTATTATGGTTACACCAATGATTGGAAGCAGGTCAGGATCTATATGCAGAATGAGTAGGCAGACATGCACTGGATGGTGGGAAGGGAATCAGAGGGCCCTTAGAGTGACTGAAACTCAGTCATTTGTAATTCATCTCTTTGTTTAAGGTACTAGCAAAACTCCAAAGAAAGTATCTGGCCCAGCGGTAAGGATGTGGGTGAAGGTGCCAGCATCCTATATCACAGCGCCTAGGTTCACTACCTAGATCTGACTCCTGACTCCAGCTGCCTGCTCATGCAGACCCTGGGAGGCAGCAGTGATGGCTCAATGGGCTGGGTCCCTGCCACCCACTTGGGAGACTTGCACTGGCTTCTCCTCACTTTGGCCTGGCTCAGCCCACGCCATTGCGGGCATGTGGGAATCAGCAGTTGGGGGTATGGGTGGAGGGAGATGTTCCCTGCCCCTGTCTGTCTCCCCTCCATCCACGTTCCCACCCTCCCTATCACCGTCTCTTTACCTATCTCTGCCTTCCACAGTGAAAACATAAACCTCCAAGGTAAAAAATCAGCTTTGGCGCAGCTGGCAGAGATCAGAGATGCTGCATTTACTGTTCCAGCTAGGGAAGTGAGGGCGTGGCAGCTGCATGAGGAGCTGGGTTCTGGAAGAGGCACTGCAGAGCAGCGTCCTGGACAGTCGGGGGAAGCTGAGGCATCTGTCTGCTTTGCCCTGGTCCCAGTCTTGGCCATGCATTATTGGTTCATAGACTCCTAGCTGCGGGTCAAACATACCACATCTTTCAGGCACAAGCAGCCAGTTCTTAGATCTGGTTTCTTAGAATAGTCATCCTTTAAAGCTGTCTTAACTGCACGTGATCCATAAAGAAATACACTGTGGTTAAAAGTGAACTGATTTTAGGGGCCGGCGCTGTGGCTCACTTGGCTAATCCTCCACCTGTGGCACCAGCATCCCATATGGGCGCTGGGTTCTAGTCTCAGTTGCTCCTCTTCCAGTCCTGCTCTCTGCTGTGGCCCAGAAAGGCAATGGAGGATGGCCCAAGTTCTTGGGCCCCTGCACCCACATGGGAGACCAGGAGGAGGCACCTGGCTCCTGGCCTTGGATTGGCATAGCTCCAGCCATAGCGGCCATTTGGGGGGTGAACCAATGGAAGAGAGAGAAAGGAAGACCTTTCTTTCTCTCTCCCCCTGTCTAACTCTGTCAAAAAAAAAAAAGTGAACTGATTTTAAATACCCCATCCCAGATTTGTAGGGTAGCATCCAAATATGTAAGGTATCGCCCAAATATGTAGGATATCGCCCAAATATGTTGGCTATCATCCAAAATATTCATTTCTCTCTGACTTGTCAGACTTCACATGCCTTCAGAGGTAACCTATCAGGTATATTTGTGTCTAATCAGATTCATCATCCATAATTTTATTTTTGTGTGGGGTAATTAACTCTGACAGCACACTCCTTGGATACCCAGTGAGCATGGTGCATTCTTACTGTAGCGTCTGAAGCATGCAGGCAGCCAGGAGGCGGGCAGTTAAGTGGTCTCCTGAGCTTGACTCTGGAACGGAAGTGGAGTCGGGAGTTATTTTTGTGCTCGGGGAAAGGAAAGGAACCTTCAGGAGTTTTTATTCTCAAGGAGCAGGAGCTCAGAGCGTGGGGACTTGAGTAGTGTCTGCAGTGGGAGTCGGCACAGTTCATTGGCCCATGCTCTGAGCGCTCACCACGGTGCCCAGTTCCACATCAGCATGTCCATCCCCGGAAATCCTACCTCCAGGCAGAAGGACTTCACGGATGTCTTCCCACTGCATAGCGCATGGAGAACAAGAATTGACTGTATTAATAGGCACCAGTAGAGATTTGATTGGCTAATTAGGTCTTCTTGAATATACCTATAATGGGCATTGCTATTTTATTCATTTGTGTTCTATTTTCAGAACATGATAATATTCTGGGGTGATCAGAGGAGAGTAATTAAGAACAAATAGTCTGCAGTCAGAGTGACTAGACATCTTGGATAAATTTCTTAATCCCCACTAAGCTTTTGCTTCTTCATCTAAAAATTAGGATAATAATAGTACCTTTTTCACAGGATTGTTTAGGGAATTACATGAGATTATTCTATTGTGTCAGTTCCTCTTAACAATGTCTAGTACATGTTAAGTCTTCAGTAGAGATAAGCTGTTATTATGACAGAGAAATGAAGAAGAATTGAAATCTGCTAGTTTCTGACCTATGGCACACAAAAACACAGCCTACAGGAGAATAACCTAGGGTCTGATTTCAGGTCCCCTACTGACCCAAGCTATCACTATAGAATGTCAAATCCAGTTACCAGCTAGATTTTTAAAAAATCTTTATTCAAGTTCATAACTGTGCATAGCAATAAAAACCTTGATTGAGCACTGATCCCCGTGCTAGATCTAAGGATAGAGAGGTGAAGAAGTCATAATTATTACTTTTAAGAAGACCATAGA
This sequence comes from Sylvilagus floridanus, assembly GCA_949820135.1. NCBI lineage: Eukaryota > Metazoa > Chordata > Mammalia > Lagomorpha > Leporidae > Sylvilagus > Sylvilagus floridanus. The sequence goes on from OX463242.1 coordinate 60,090,816, forward strand.
CTGGGTGTAGACATTTAAAAATAAATCAGTAGGAAAGTTTTAAAACAGTTAAGCTTAGCATGAGATAAAAGCACACATGTGACCCAGCCAGAGAGTAGGACAGAGCAGGGAAGGCTTGCCTTTGACACCAACTAATTGTGTGATCAAACTTTCTAACCTGATTGTTTTATCTGTTTAAGAGAAGTAATATGTTAGTCACTTTTTTGTGATTTAAGACTCTGCCATGCTGGTAAAAACAAAATTCTCTCTCAACTTCAGTATTGTGACAGGCATTTGCTACCTTAATCCAAGCCAAACTTTGTCAAAGTCAGTATTTATTCTCTCCATATTCTTCAACCCAACCCATAGATTTTAATGGGTTAATTTCATCTTGGTTTCAATCATAGGCACTTAGCTCACATCAGAAAGCATAGAAAATATAAATGTGATTAAAATGATTGTTTCCCATCATTCTGTTCATTATGATTGACTAACTGTTGTCAACATCCATGGAAATGGTATCTGCATAGTAATTAATTTTGCTAGTAAACTATTTGTGCAATTGTTATATAATACTCAGAAAAATATTCCAGAAATGACTGGAATAAATATACAGCTAAAGGTAGGTTCTCTGTCCCTCAAACTCTAGCACCATCTAATAAACCACAATTTACTTTAGGACAAGTTAGTAAATAGACTGGACTCTTGGGTAATAGACCTAGTGGGGGAGAGCAATTATGTGAACAATTCAAAACCATGAGTAATTCCCAAATTAATTAAATGTAGCTTCCAAATGTTTTTTATTAGTGATGGTATATTTGAATGTAATATCTCTAATATTCAAGGATTTCACAGAAGAGCAGGCAAAATATGAAATCCCTGGATTTTAGTTTGACTACTCCACTTTCTTTATTTCCACTGACACATCATATTCTAGTCCTTACTATGCGTGGAGAATGAGTGATCTCACTTGCTGAGCTGATGCTGAAGATGAAGCTTCCCTATACATTTGCTTGTTCACATCTCCTCTGCGGCAGAGAAATAAGCATTTGGGCTTGAGAGCCTTCCAGCTTTTGTGCCAGAACAGAAACAGATCCTTTTGCGTGAACAGTGTACTTCATTAAGCAGAACACTAACTTTGTGGGTTTTTGGAAACTTTTTTTGTTAAAAAAAAAAAAAATGGTTCTGTGGGGACTTGGCCGTAACCACTTGCCAGCTCACTCGGAATGAACTTATGTCAGAGAAACTGTATTACTGTTTGTATTGTTTCTATAGGGTAAGCACTGTCAAGAAAAAATATTTTCTTAATGTAAGAGGTAAAAACGATGTAGACAAGTCTGAATATATTTCTACTGTTTGGGAAATTTTATTTCAGGTACTAATGGGTAGCAAAGCCATGTGTAAATGAGACTTCTAATGTCGGACCTGTGTTTGCATTTTCAAAGACTTATGTTGGCATTTCATGACAGGGCAACCTGGTGGTTTTAAGACCAGTGGAATCACTTTCAGGTATCACTGTGCACTGTGAACTAACAGAATGAGAGATTTTAGCTGACAGAGCTTTATGGCATGTATAATAGAAATATTGGAATGATACAGTATGTCACCATTAGAATAAGAGCACACAGCCCAGATGGCAACACTTTTGCTGCCTTGGTACACCCTGTCCTCCCTGTCCTGCATCCATACCTCCTCTATTACCTGACATTTATTCTCCCAGGTAGTGAGCAAAGGGGAAATTGTCTCCAGAGGTCACAGTCACAGGCTGTGTACATGAACACTGTTTCAGCAAGGTCCCAAATCTCATCAATAACCTTATTACCGTGAAACATTTTGTCCATTCTAACACCACCTTTAGGTGTATGAACATACAGTCGTATATCACACTAACCTGCACAGACAGGCTTCCAGTAACCTGTTTGCATTTGTTCCTGGTAGGTGTCTGACTCAGGAGAGCTTTCAAGGTAGAGGCCACATTTGATTTATTTTTGTGTCCTCAATGTCTAGCAGAAGGCCTAGCTCACAATAGTATACACAATCAATACAGGGTCAACCAAACTGAACTATTTAGAGCTTGGTTTTTATGGATGAGGGGGCTGAAACTTGGGAATTTAAGCATCCAGAGGTAACATTTAGTGAGCCAAAGAACTGGGCCTGAACTCAGAACTTGAGCAGTTAGCGCTTGGTGCTTAGAGTTTCAGCGCTGGAAGCCTGTAAAAGCACAAGGAGGAGCATGTGGGTCAGGGTGTCCGGTCCCAGTGGGCAAGGCAGCCTGAAACAGGCAGTTGTAGGAGCCAGGCTTGATCATCATCATCATCATCTTGATTTTTTCCCTGTTAGAAACTTTCTGGGATCAACAAACTTTTGTCTTTGTGACTCTCACATTTGATTAGGAATCTAAGGTAATCTTTGATTAGAAAATCTGTTACTAGACATCTGTTTATCCAGAACAATGGCCTCAAGAATCTTCAAATAAACATATGCCTCTGCCAGAGAGGGGTATGGTCTTTGTTCTGGAGTGGGCTGTTGTGAGTGCCCCCAGGAAGTCAATGGAGGGTCTTGCTGCCTTAACTGGCCAACTTATTTTTTTCCAACTTTTATTTAATAAATATAAATTTCAAAAGTACAACTTTTAGATTATAGCAGCTTTTCCCCCATAACCTCCTTCCCACCCACAACTATCCCATCTCCCACTCCCATCACATTCGTCATCAAGATTCATTTTCAATTTTCTTTATATACAGAAGATCAACTTAGTATATACAAAGTAAAAATTTCAACAGTTTGCACCGACACAGATACACAAAGTATAAAGTACTGTTTGAAGACTAGTTTTACTGTTAATTCGCATAGTACAACACATTAAGGACAGAAATCCTACACAGGGAGTAGGTGCACAGTGACTCCTATTGTTGATTTAACAATTGACACTCTTATTTATGACATCAGTAATCACCCGAGGCTCTTGTCATGAACTGCCATGGCTATGGAAGCCTCTTGAGTTCGTCAACTCCAATCTTACTTAGACAAGGCCATAGTCAAAGTGGAAGTTCTATCCTCCCTGCAGATAAAGGTACCTCCTTCTCTGATGGCCTGTTCTTTCTGTTGGGATCTCACTCACAGATCTCTAATTTAGTTGTTGCTGGTTTTTTGTTGTTGTTGTTGTTGTTGTTTTGTTCTTTTGTTTTTTTGCCACAGTGTTTTGGCTTTCCATGCCTGCAAAACTCTCATGGGCTTTTTAGCCAGATCCAAATGCCTTAAGGGCTGATTCTGAGGCCAGAGTGCTGTTTAGGACATCTGCCATTCTATGAGTCTTCTGTGTATCCTGCTTCCCATGTTGGACTGTTCCCTCCTTTCTAATTCTATCTTAACTGGCCAATTTAAACTAGACGGAAAAGCTTTTCACTTGAAGCTATCAGAAAATGCATGAAGTGCATCATTCCAAAGTCATCTTTTCCTTGTTTTATAATATGGTATTTCAGTGCAAATTTCACTCCATTTGTATCATTAAAAACTATTGAGTAAAATGTGCTGAATAGTCAGATTCCCAGCAGATCATGTTAATATTTAAGAGCGAAGAAGAAATTCATATTTACCAGACACTAACTCTGTGCTAGGTAGTTAGGTGTATTTTCTGATTTTATTTTTGAAAAAAAAATAAAGACAAAAAGGTAAGATGCAATTTGCTGCATCTTCCTCTGTGAATGCGGACCCATAGAATCAAAGACATAAATTGGGCTCTCTGTCTAAAACTAGCAAATGGCTGTTGGTATTGATTTCAAAAATCTGTCATTCCCTCAGTGGTCAATTCTGGGTCTTCAAGGTGTCTCAAGTTATGTATTTTAATGCCAAAGAACTTTTATATACATAAATTGTCCTGTTGGCCATTCATTTGGAATCTTCATCTTAGAAAAATCAGTCTAGCATACCTCCAGTATAAAATTTTGAGATAGTGGAACCCTATTATTCAGTGATTCCATAGCCTTGGGACAATCATATTTTTGATTTCAGGATTACACACTGAAAGTCAATATGGTTAGAGTAGAGAGAAATCTTTAAAGAGTTTTTATAGAAAGAACAAATATCTTTATATAAATAACAAATCTTTTAGAAATTCTACTCCATAAAGCATCATGGAAACCAATAGATCAGCTTTCTGATTACTAACCTGCCAAAAATTGGAAGTAAGATATTGGCAAATTGCTTACCTGGGGCCTTGGTATCCATTCTAGTGTAATCAGGATGATCATGGAGGTAGCTTCCAATTCTAGAAGTTATCTGTATTTTTTACCATCTCATTAAAGGGTGATGTAATTTATTCAGTGTATAATTATGTCTTGTTGAAGAAAAAATTCCACAAGAACATCAATCATTATGTTCCCTTAGATATAATTCAATAACATTAACACTAAAGTACCTAAATGAAAATTACTAATTTATTTTCATTTTTTCCAGAAATAGTTTAGGTCAGACTCTCTTGCTGGCTACTGTGTGTTGAAGAAATAAATTTGACTGAGTTTAAGGTGCTAATGTATGGTCATGGTAGGAACTGAAAAGAATGAGTTAGTGTATTCACCCCAATGCCTGCCTGACCTCTTCCTCCAGCAAGATTCAGGGCTGTAAGCAACAGAGATAAGAAAATACTATAAGATGTGTTGCTGAGACATCGTTATATGAGACTACTTCAAAGAGTGTGTGGAAATGGAATTAAATGATAAATTTGGTGTAAAAATTTGAAATCCATGCATAAGAGGAGGTCTTCATAAATTTCATGGACATTGCATTTTATGAAAATAAAAGCTACGCATAAATTTTTACAAATGTCTGCACCAAAACAGACTTATCTTTTAACTCCATTTTTCTAAAAACTATAGGGAATAATTAGCTGAGTACTTGTTCACAGTTGAGATAAGTGCAAAGTATAACTATTTTTAATTTGAGGAGATAATCTAGGGCAAGAACTCAGATATTTTATGTATGCAGTTTCATTTTAAGGGTTTATTTTTTTTTTAAATTATTTGAAAGTCAGAGGCAGAGAGAGGTCTTCCACCCTCTGGTTCACTCCCTAAATGGCCACAAAGGCTGGAGCTGGGCCAATCCGAAGCCAGGAGCTAGGAACTTCCTCTGGGTCTCCCACGCAGGTGCAGGCGTCCAAGCACTTGGGCGGTCTTCCACTGCTTTCCCAGGCCACAGCAGAGAGCTGGATTGGAAGTGAGCAGCCAGATCTAGAACCAGTGCCCTTATGGGATCCCAGCAGGCGTGGGCTTAACCTGATACACCACAGCGATGGCTCCATTTTAAGGCTTTAAATCAGGGTTAAACCTATAGTCATCTCACAAAGATACTATTTTTTTGGTAGTAAAACAAATCTTTATAGAAACTGTTGAAATTCTAATTGCAGAAGGAAAATTGGATATGCCCTGTGAGACAATTAGCACCTACTAGTTTAACCTATACAATTAATGAATGGCTGCTTAACTAATGTGTACTTAAATTCAGATGAGGATTAACAATCAAGCCTTCTGAAGAGGATTTTTTTTTCCTTTCCTTTAAGTAAAAAGATCATTGACAAATGAGGGTAGTATAATCCTAATGAGATAAGTCTATTTGTTTTGTTCTTTTTAAAAATCTTCCAGGGGATTTCTCTGTAGAAATAAGGAAAATTCTCCTGAGAGGACAAAGTGATCCTCCGGTGTGACTGTTCCATCATTCACATTCAGAATCAGCGAGAATTTCCAATGAAGTAGACATTGACCGTGTGAAACAATGTTGCTAGATTGTGCGGACTGCATGTGGAAAAATAAAATGCTCGTGGAAATTGCCTCCTTGAAGTGAATGTCAGCATTTCTAAGTTTGATTTTTATTTTATTTCACAGTCATTTTTTTTTTTCCTGTGAGAGAACATTCCTAATAGAAGTGGGTGACAAAATGATAATTTTTTTACTCCTGAGGAATACATTTATTTCTTAATTTTAATCAAGTTTAAAGAAATCAATTGCTTCTAAATGGAGCTGTAAATATGATCCAAAAAAGAACTGATATGCTAAAATTTAGAGGATATGAGGGGAGGAGAAAATATATTTTGGTATGTGACCTTAAGCGCAGACTTCAGTTCTGGCATTTTTTCATAGTCAGTGCAATGCACTCAGTTCTGTGTCTCATTTCATTGCTACTCACTTGTTCATGTTTGTGTTTGCCAGTTGCAATTGAGACCTTGAGGAGAAGCCTAAACTCTAAACGAAATACTTAATCTCATCAAAGACGATCATCTTTCCCCCTTCTTCCATTCTTTGTGACCTACTTACACTGCTTTGCTTCAAAAAAAAAAAAAAAAAAAGAACCATTTTTGGTCACAAGAAATATATTTTTAAAAGTAAAGTTCCCCTAATAGTAGCAGTCACTATCATTTTGTCAGCCTGGTGCTCTTTGTGGCCACAAGGGAATAAAAGAGAAAGGTATCGCTGCTGCTCGTCAGCGGAACAGGGACAGAATAACATTTCTGATGTGAGCTAGACAAAGGCGACTATTGAGGCAAATCACCTGACGGGCTTGCACGAACTTGGATTTCCAACGGTTTGTTTTGAATAGAGAGTCATGCTATATCACATCTCCAATTTCTATACTTTACACCTTTCAATAGAAAAACATGTCATCTTTTGTTTTCCATTCCACCTGTACTACGGAGGTGAAGGCAGTGTCATTTTATTTAATTGGCTACCTGCCGTTCATTAGTGAGGGCGGCATCGTTAAGTCATCCTGGAGCATTTGTAGGAGCTAATCTTCCAGGCACTTAGCTTTCTCGTCGACCTTGTTAAAGGTAACGGAGGTCAGCTTTGGGTTCAACAGAGGCACTCTCTTGCCAAGGAGACTGGCATGACAAAGTAATCAGTGTGTGTCACTTTTCATTAATCACACCACTTTCCTTTTCATGAAATACCAGCAGATAATTGTTACTAAATGCGATTCGCAACACTCCCATGCAGTGGTTGAAGACCCAGAAATAGGCAAACAGATAAAAACATTGTTTAGCTTGCAGGCAGCAAGTGTTTGCTATTCAGAGGTACATCATGCATAAACATTGATTTAGCCATGAGCTGACACTTATAAAGCTTTTGCTGTTTGCAGAAAGCCCTGTGGTCAGGCTAAGTAATAGCCAAGGGCAAACGCTTTTACCTGTATGGCAAGGTTGCATCCTATTTAAATTGCTTGGCCTGAAATAAATCAGTTTTCCTAATGTTGGGCCACTGCAAGATTGCCATAGGTGAGAACCAAGTGCACTAAATAAAAAAGCTTGCCTTGATGGTGAGACTCCTAGAGGGCAGTTTGTTGATTTTGAATAAATATTTCATTAAGTCCTAGCTGATGCACGTAATTTGGAAGCTAAGGGTTTGTTTAAATCAATGGAGGTTTCCAGATTTTCTTAATAAATGGGTGTATTTCTGCACAATGAAGAAAACTTCTCTTTCTTGTTCTTCCAAATTTTTAAACCCATCCGAAATGGTTGGTGGTAATTGGGCTGGTGGGCACATGCCGCACTTGGCATGTGATGGTTTGTGATCGTCCTGCAGGCCGGGTACTTCTCCAGCTGTTCCCCATTAGTTAGCATAGGCTCGTTTCCCAGGAAGCAGCCTAGTTCTGGGAGACAGACCCACAGCAGCAGCCCTGGGTCTGGAGTACACGCACACAACCCGTGCTGAAGTTAATGCTATGCAAATAACCAGAGCAGCATGTCTGCTGCTATGCTATGGTGTTCCGAGCTCAGTACTGTGTGATGTGATGAGAGTGGAGAAGTAAGCTTCGGATATGAAGCTGGAACAGGACTGTGATCCATGCCTTCAGCCTGCTCCTCATTTTCCCGGCTTTCTCTTTGAGTTCCTCAGGTTTGGGATCAGTTCTCATGCATGATTGCCTTATATTTTTATTAAGATACAGAAATAAAATGAAAGAATTCGATGTTAACCATATTACCAACTGCCGAGAGAATTTTCTAGAAGATGATGAGCTGAAATTGGGGAAAAAAAAATCTCTTAAAAAAAAAGGAAGGACATTATCAAACCCAAATTTTCCAAGTTTTCTCAGTGGATAATAGTTGTCAAATATAATCTTGATGCTCAGTATAGGAGGAAAATAATTTTGGTCAAATGGGAAAAGTAATTTCATCATATATATACAGAATTCTTGTTTGTAAAAAATGCATTTTTACATAACATTTTGCAAATAGTTTATTGATTCTGACAAAGTGCTTTCACAAAGCAAATTAAAGTTTAAAATCCAACCAATAATAATGTATAATGTGAATGTATAAAAATACATTATGCCCCCTGCTCAAAGGAATGACAACATCCTCATTGCGTACGCAAGGAGTGTATTTTTCTGGATCTCGGGCTTCAGGATGTGCTCACCTCTGTGATTCAATCTTCCTTCGTATTTAATCTTTTTGAACATGGATCTTGGAGCATTTAAAATTCAGTGAAACTCACAAAAAATACCTAACACTTTCATAGGCAGTAATTATTCCAAATACTCCACCCATGACAATTTACTTAATCTTCCCAACACTCCATGGAGTAGGAGACCCCATCACCCCTTTTGTGCAGAGGAGGAAGTAGAAGGTGCAGAGAGGTGTGGTCCCTACAGAAGGGTGGCACAGTGAACAAATCAGCCTGAGTCAACGCTGTCACACAATGATGCGGTCCTCATGCATGTGCCCACATTCCAACTCACCTCGCCACGCGCCTGCCCCATCTCTCTGGATCTTATATGTGACAGCCACACATATCATCGAAACGGCACCATCTCTTTCGAAAGATTGTACATGTCTGCTGTTAGAAAGCCTTCTGTTCTCTGCTAAGTGCTTAGGGATTTGAATAACTTACCCTCAGGCTTTCTTTCCTCTGGTATAAAATATTAGTCCTAATATACATAAGTAAGATTGTATAGTTTTAACATGAATGGACGTGTACAGATGTAAGAGGAGAAATAGATAAGATCTAGTAACTGGATGATAAATTTTGTCTGTAACAAGGTGTGATAGTGATGCATTGAAATTTCCTCCTCCTCTGCTCTACAGCTTTCCTCCACTAAACTCAGAAAGCCTCTCAGGGTCACTCTATTTCCTGTTCTCCACAGCAGAGCAAAATGTGGGGGCTCCTGTGAGGTTGCTTCCTCTTTGTTACAGCTGAGCTGGCTAAGTTCACATTTCTTGTGTTGAGCAGGTGGAAGCGCTGCCTCTCTGCCTAGCTAAGCTAATTTTCCTTTTCCTCTTGGCGTCCAGGACTTATCTTCCTTCCTCTTTAATGGATGGAAGTTCTTTGGGGAGCTTTTTTTTTTTTCTCTTCTCTTCCCTGTGTAGGTAAACAGAAAAGCAGCGTAATGTTTTCTTCAACCTTATTAAATTGCATTTCACCCTTGACGAATGACCCCGTGGTTCAGGGACTGCCTGGGTATGAAATATGACAGAACACAGCGGTGTATAGAAAGCCCTTTCCCAGGCACACTGTCCAGAACTGGACTAGCCCCGCATTCTTCTCTCTGGAAGGATCAGCTTCTGCAAGAATAGATTGATGTGGTGCAGCACTGTAAAAAGCACAACTTAACAACAAACAATTTTTAAAAATCAGATTCTTCCTCCTCAGTGCTTGAGGCTATAAAGTTGTCCCTTAGGCCACCTCTTTGAACAAGCTGTCTTACGTTCTCCTGTTCATTAACCCGCCACTTCTTACCCAAATGGAAAACTCTCTACAGCTCTGGATTCCACTCTGGTTTTCTTTCCTCCTCCTTTCTGATTGTGCCTTGCCAAGGCAAGGAGCTATGTCTTTGCATAGAGGATCCTTGTCAGGGGAGCTCAGTGCGCCTGGAGATGAAGAGAAGAGAGTTCCATGTTACATGATATCTCTCACACACAAGCCGTCTCTTTCGTCTTCCTCCCCCATCCCACTGTAAGCCCCAGCCAATCTTGCTGAGATAAATATGTCTTCCTTCTGTTTGGCACCCAGGCTTCTAAACAGGAGCTGAAGTCACAATGAGTAGACACGTGGGGATTCTCCCATTTTGAAAGTCGGATTTCTTAAAAGTTCGCACTTTGTAACGCTGATACAGCAACTGCTATGAACTCTGTGTGTTCCTGCGGTGTGCTAGATGAGATGCTGGTATTAATGATCATGGAAAGACCCCCATCTCTGTCCTCATTGGATATAGGGTAGGTGGGTGGATAGAAAATGATCCAACATGGGAAGCAAGATACACAGCAGACTCATAGAATGGCAGATGTCCTAAATAGCACTCTGGCCTCAGAATCAGCCCTTAAGGCATTCAGATCTGGCTCAAGAGCCCATGAGAATATTCTAGGCATGGAAAGCCAAGACACTCTGGAAAAAAAAGAAGACCTAAATGAAAGATCTCTGTGAGTGAGATCCCAGTGGAACGAATGGGGCCATCAAAGAAGGAGGCACCTTTCTCTGAAGGGAGGAGAGACCCTCCACTTTGACTATGACCCTGTTGGAATAAGATTGAAGTCAGCGAACCCTAAAGGCTTCCATAGCCTCAGCAACTCATGACTAGAGCCTAGGGAGATTACTGACGCCATAAACAAGAGTGTCAAATTGTTAAATCAACTTCAGGAGTCACTGTGTACTTACGTCTCATGTGGGATCTGTCCTTAATGTGTTGTCCAATGTGAAGTAATGCTATAACTAGCACTGAAACAGTATTTTTACATTTTGTGTTTCTGTGTGGGTGCAAACTGATGAAATCTTTACTTAGTATATACTGAATCAATCTTCTGTATATAGATAATTAAAAATGAAAAAAAAATCTAGGTGTTAAATTGGAAATTGCATAGAAAATTAATCAATTTAAAAAATATATATCATGTAGGATCTCTGTCCTTAATGTGCTATACATTGTGAATTAATACTATAACTAGTACTCCAACAGTATTTTTCACTTTGTGTTGCTATGTGAGGGCAAACTGTTGAAATCTTTACTTAATATATAGTAAACTGATCTTCTGTATATAAAGAGAATTGAAAATGAATCTTGATGTGAAGCAAGGGGAGAGGGAGTGGGAGGTGCGGGTGGGCGGGAAGTTATGGGGTGGGAAGCCATTGTCATCTATAAGCTGTATTTTGGAAATGTATATCTTTAAATAAAAGCATTATAAAAAAAAGAAAATGATAGTGTAATCAACTAACATTGATATAATGAAATTCTTAAAGTTATGATAATAACTGCATGAAAAAATATAGTGGGCAAATAAAACCGCAAGAATGAAGCCTCCTGTGGAAGTGAGAAGGGGAGTAGCACTTACAGCAGAAGTTTTCTGAGTACGTGAAATGCACACATCCCAATGTTACATATAGGCTTTGGAGAACACAAATTTATTGAAAACTATGATTTTTTAAAATGCGCTCTCTTTAGAATTCATGGCTTCTACTGTAGCACACTCCAAAGAACAAGTGTGGGAACCTGTAAAGCAGAACAATTCATGTCTACATTGCAGCTCCCTTTTTGGACCATCATTTTTATTGATGAAGAAATGGCTTTTTTTTAAAGATCATATTTATTTATTTGAGAGGTAGAGTTACAGCCAGAAGGAGAGACAGAGAGAAAGGTCTTCCTTCTGTTGGTTCACTCCCCAAATGGCCACAATGGCCGGAGCTGCACTGATCTGAAGCCAGGAGCCAGGAGCTTCTTCTGGGTCTCCCACATGTGATGCAGGAACCAAGGTCTTGGGCCATCTTCCGCAGCCTTCCTGGGCCACAGCAGAGAGCTGGACTGGAAGAGGAGCAGCCGGGACTGGAACTGGCATCCATATGGTATGCTAGCACTGCAGGCAGAGGATTAACCTACTACACCATGGCGTCGGCCCCAGAGAAATGGCTTATTATATTTTCGCCACTGCTTTTCATTGTGGTTCATAGGCTAAAAACAATGCTGTTAAATATGAAGATCTTTAGAATTTAAGTTTCTGATTTTTCAAAACAACTTTTTTTTAAAGATCAACTTATTTGAAAGAGTTACAGAGAGAAGAGGAGGTGCAGGAGGTGGAGGGGGAGGAGGAGGAGGAAGAGAGAGAGAGAAAGAGAGAGAGAATCTTCCATCTGCTGGTTCTCTTCCCAAATGGCTACAACAGCCAGGGCTGGGCAGCTCTGAAGCCAGGAGCTTTTTCCAGGTCTCCCACATGGGTGCAGGAGTCTAAACACTTGGGCCATCCTCCACTGATTTCCCAAGTGTAGGGAACTCCCAGGTAGGGAGCTGGATCAGAAGCAGAGCAGCCAGGACTCAAACTGACACCCATATAGAATGCCAGCTTCCCAGGTGGCGATTTTACCTGCTACACAATAATGCTGACCCCCAAAACATTTTTAAGCTTAGATTTAAGCCTCTTTAATAATCATATTACTCCATGATTCCTACTGGGTAGGGATCAAGTTGTTGAAAATGTATAGCATTACCCCTTTCATGGAGTAGAGCCACTCGGAATCCTAAGCTTGCCTTATCTTGTGCTGGTTTTGTTTCACATGAATTGAAGTCATTTGTATAGTTTTCTAGGGATATCATAGCAAAGGACTGGGTGAGCTAAACAACAGAAATTTGTTTTCACATCATTCTAGAGGCTGATAGTCTGAAAATGAGGCTTCAGCAGGATTGGTTCTTTATGGGAGCCGCAAGGAAGCTTCTCACCTGGCTATCTTCTCCCTGGGTCTCACATCATCTTACTCTGTCCTTGTCTGTGTCTACATTCCCTCTTATCAGGACACCAGTCATATGGGATTAGAGCCTACCCTAAAGATCTCTTCTTAATTACCTCTCTTAATGACCCATTCTCCAAATTAGGTCACACTGTGAGATGCTAGCAGTTAGGACATCAATATATGAACTTGTCGAGGAGAAGGCATAATTCAGCTCATAACCTTCATCTTCTCAAAGTGTTCTGAACACTAGTTGTGATGAACAGTGGCATAGAACAGTTTTACTTTGCATAAAATTAAAATCAAAGACAACAAAGTTGTACAGAAGCTTATATAAATTTGCAGTCATAAGGTCATAATTTTATCCCATTAATTAGTGATATTCCCCAGGTAATATTTTATTGAAATAGATGAATATTAGCATTAATGTCATATATATGTATGATTAATTATGTTATACTGTGTTATGTATAATATTACATGCTAACGTGATAAAGTTTTAATAATGTTATATACATATTAAATGTAATAAGTGATGGGAAAAAAAAGAATCCAAAATGAAGTAAGGGGATTCTGCCTTTGTCACTGTACTGTATGAAAAAAGGTGTATTTCTGTTGCCTTTCCTAAACCTCAAAATATCACATATAGGACCTGAATTACAAATAGTGGAGGGAGATATGACCAAGCCTTGACTTCTGAGTGGTCTCCATTTGGGGGCTGTCTTAGTGTTCTGATATTTATTAGGCTATTCTTGCATTTGTTGCCATTTGATCTGGCTGCTGACCTCCTGAGCCCAAATACCATCAGACTAGCTATCAGGGAGGCTGCCTCTGCCCTGTCCTGGAAGGTACCAGATAAGGATGTTCAATGGGTTTTGCTTCTTGATCTCCCACAAGTGTCATCTGATTGAAGTGGGAGAGCATTGGCCGTGTCGTTATGTTCTCTGGGAGATGGACTAGCCACATGGGCAGCCTCTTAGTGTTTAGGAAAAGAGAACCTGTCTTTTTAGTACCTTTCTGACTGGTACTTTTGTTTGGCCCAGAGTCAGATTTGTTGGAGAAGCAACGACAAATTTAAATTAAAATTAACGCAGAACAGATGCACTATAGTAAGTCTGACAATGGAGAACTACCTTGTAGTTTCTGTTTTGTGACAAATTTGAATGATTGTTTTCTGCTGGACCCTTTATTGTAGGTTGAAAAGAATCTGGCATCTCAGAGACAAACAGGAATTCAACATGTTAATAAAGAGGGAAAGTATCTTTTGGTAAACAGTCTGAACCCCACAGATAATAATAAATAGACAACTTAATCCAATGAATCCAGAGTTCTTGGTAACATAATTTCCCCATTGGAGAGCTTGTTTTTCTTTTCTATAAAATGGCCTTTTGAAAAATCCATGGCTCAGTGTTCAAAAGTGGTATGAAAGTCTTGTGAGTGTCCATATGTGAGTTCTTCTGTGTAGAAAGTTTATAAAGTTCATCAGATTATCAAAGCACTCAGTGATCAAAGAATCTCAGAAAGCTCTAATACAGGCAATGTGGAGTGTATATTTTTCTAGCTCTATCATTCAATAATCGCAGTTTCTCTACTGACCTGTTTGCAATCCCTCTTTCAACTAGTGTTACTAAGGATTTATCAGGTACTGTTTTAGACACTACGGATACACTATTTTTTTTTAAAGATTTATTTATTTTTCAAAGAGTTAGAAAGAGAGAGATACATAGAGAGACCTATCCATTGATTCACTCCGTGGATAGCTGCAATGGCTGGAACTGGGCCAGGCCAAAGCCAGGAGATTATTTTGGGTCTCCCACATGCATACAGGGGTCCAACAACTTGAGTAATCCTCTGCTGTTTACCCAGGCAGTTAGCAGGCGCTGGATTGGAAGTGGAGCAGCTGGGACTCAAATGAGCACTTCTATGGGACACTGGTGCTCAGGTGCTACCTTTACCAGCTACACCAAAGCACCAGCCCTGAGAGGCATTGTTAATTTCATATAAGGTACTTGACTTTGGGCTGTGAAAGGCAACCCAGGATAAGGTGATAGAGAGATACAGAGATAGATAGGGCAGAATGAGATATTATGGAGATGAGTATTGAGAGAGTGCTTTCATGGTATTATTTCTGTCATACTTCATTCGTACTTTTAAATGCTTACGATTTGGTCAGACCAGCATTTTCCACAGAATACCAGTATTCTGCCCCTGGGATAAATTAGGTTGATCACAGCTTAACTGGGTATGTTAATGCATCTTTGATACACTATCTGCAACATGACTTGCTGGAAGGGCTCATGTGTCCTCAGATGCCCCAACTTAAGTGTCTTCTCCACAGGGCCTCTGCCAACAGTTGTCCACAGAAGACACTTTGGGAAACACACTTCTAGCACATGTGCAGTGAAAATTGTAACTTGGCCTAGCACAGGATGTGTGCTAACATTGTCTGAGGGTATGAGTGGCTCATAGAGCCAACAGGCATACTCTCCGAATGCAACAGCAGCAAGAAGGACCCAGCCCAGCTGGAAATATGACCACTACACATTTCCCCATTTTCTCTCCTTTTAGGAACACACTAACATTACTTAACTCTATGTCTTCCCCTACAAGCTGATTTCTTCTATGACTGGAAATTGTAACATAATTCTGGGATTTGTTTATAAAAATTTAAACATTGATAAATACATGAAACACTGTCCTTGCTCGTTTACTTTGCAGATTTTCAATGAATATTTATTGGGAAGTATCTATGTTTAAGAAATGTAGACACAAGTGAAATATATGTATTGCCCCTGAGGTTCTATTCTAAGAATCTTCATAAAGTGTTAAAATCTACAAAAAGATAAATGTTAGTTTCTGTTACAGTACTTAGAGGTGATGAACTCAATGGGTACTAACAATTTTTTAGCACTTTGAAAAATACATTCACAGAGAATGCTTGACTATTACTAGAATATTCTAGTTGAAAAAGGCACTGAGAGTTCCCAAAATGTGCCTCATTTATAAATCATTTCCTTGAATGTACATGATGAAGGTTCTGGAACCCCAGCGTTAACATCAGATCCTGTGCTCATTCTTTTGCAACAAGTTGACCCAAATCTTGCTATGCATCATTTGACAGCATTTCGGCGCTATTAACAATTCTTTGTGCAACAGAGTATAGACAAGGCAGCTCTATTCGCTAGGCTTCAGAAAGAAAACCATATTCTCTCCAGCTTTCCCCTTTCTTTTTTCTTTTCTGCCACCTCTTGGCTTCAGGTGGACTTCAGAGTGTTGTAATGAGATTAGGTATTACCTATTACTCTGAAATTAAAGATTTTTTGAGTCTTTATGCAGTATGACTTGCCTTCTTCAATTTTACCCAGTTCTATACCCATCTATACTTGAAAATCTTCCACTCTCATCAAATGCATGCCTCCAGTATCACATGGCTTTCTCTGTTTTAATCTCAGAGATGACTAGATAGGTGCTGCACTCTATCTTGCAGGTTGAGGTAAAAAAACCAATCACAGGAAGCAGCTTTCTGTAGCTTCCCTGCATCTGCAGGAGGACCTCCTCAGATGAGAAGTACCAGCAAGAATGGGAGCACCGGCTTCCATGTTAACAGCCTCATTTATCCCAAAACCCAGAATTCCCTGTCTCTCTGATTTTTTTAATTTTTGGATTACTTTGGTAGCATATGATATTTTAGTGGAAAATAATTTTACTTAATTTTCTTAAGATTAGAACAAAATAATATAAAATTAGACTATCACTGATTTTCTGTTTTTTAGGGGAAAAATATACAAGAAATAATTATTTCAAGCAATAAAGATAAATAATTTCTATCATAGTATGAACTATATTTCTTGATGCCTTTTAATTATGACATTTTGGATTACCAAAAATAAATTTTAGTTTTTAAAACTGCAAGGTATTATTTCAGCAGCAATCATTTGCTTCTGGTTTTTTAATAGGTCAATACTTTCTTGTAGGATTTTGTTTTTCTGTATGTAACATGACATTATGAAGAACTCTTTTCTATGGTCAATGTGCTGTAATTAATAATAACAGTAGTAATTTAGTTTAGGTCAGTATTCTCAAAGTTGGTACTATAGACTATTAAAATACGTTATTCAAGAAGGGGCTTCACGGCCAAGCATGTTTGTGAAACACAGGATAATGAAGTTTGTGGGGACTCTTTCTGGCCTAGGAATTCTTTTCCCTTTTTAGTTAGCAAAATACTAAGATGACACTATAGCAACGACAAAATGAAATGTTTTGTTATGTCTGTTTGGTATTGTGAATTGTGTAATGTGTTTTCAGGGGTTGCCTTATTGCGCATATCGATGGCCACATCGTCTATCCCTAGTCAGTGGAAACCTGTTCAGTTTGGTTGAGTATTTTGTGCTTGTGTGTGATTGTTTTGAAAGCTTCCTTACCTTCTGGTATGATGAGATGACTAAGCTGATCTAGTACATTTATATTCCCTGATGTGAGCTTGGTCGTGTTTTAGGGAGCAAGGGGTTCTCAAAAATTGTGGTAATGTGTTAATCATTGGTTTCTTGGCCTTTTTAGTGGACAATACAAAGAAATTATTTATCAGATATATTATAGATTATATTATAGGTTATTTTTCCATAACCATGATGTGTCAAGAGGACATACATCATTGTTCATAGTAATATTGCCAGTTTAAATTCACTATCAAAATGTTTGAACATAAATTTTATGTTATATTTATTTTTCTCTTTCAATGAAATTCTAAGTTTCTAATAAAATAATTACTTTATCCTATAAGATATATAATAATTTCAGAATTATTATAGTAACATTGCTAAAATTATAGGAAAGAATTATAGTTGATTTTGTTCTACTTATTTATATCTTAATTGAGTGCAATCAAACTACTATGCTTTAAATCACTAGAAAGCCCTGTTTCACTCACCATCTTAATACATTGGTTCATTTGTTTTGTGTGGTTTTTACAAAATTTCATGTGAATATGACATGGTTCTAAATTAAAGCCTACTAATCAAAGTATGTTTAAAGATGTCAACATTGATCTTTCCTTATATACGAGTAGCCATTAGTACAGTGTATTTATTAGTATTTATTAGTACAGTGTATTTATCTGATTTAGTAATTTAATCTTCTACCTTCAAAAAAAGCATATTATACAAATGTTTATATATAATTGTGTATGCACTTATGTGTGTGCGTGTGTGTGTGTGTACTACCTCTCCTCTCCTCTGATGAAGAACAGCAGGAGTGGTTGCACCTTAGCAACTGGAGGGCTTGTTAGAGCACAGACCACTGCCTCTCACCCTCAGTGTTTCTAGGACAGGGCCTCCTTATTTGCATTTATAACACATTGCAGGGCACTGCTGCTGGTCTAGAGACCACACTTGGAGAAGCAGTGCTGAATATAGTTTTCTTTATTTCATTTTCCCACTGAAGGTTGCATTGTGGAGATCATCTTGCAATACAGAACGAATTTGTTTTTCTAGCTGTGAACTTTCATGTTGTCAGGATGTACCACAGTATACATGTTTGAATTGTTCTGGATCTTTTGGCATTACAGCTAGTGTTGCAATGAATAGACTTATGTGTGCTTGTTTTATTTGCTTTGCCTATGAACTAATGAGATATATTCCTAGAAATGGGACTTCTGAAACCACATAAATGCAAATTATTAAACTTTGAAAATAATTTAAAATAGTTTATATATAATTGATTTTTATGAAAAAATCCATTAATTCCTTAATTTATTTTCCTTAACCATGTACATTCAAAATTTTGAGATCCTACCCCAAGAGCAAAGTAACTACTTTCCATGAAGAATACTAAAAATACTAATTTGGAATAAAAAGTTCTTTATAAACAGCAATAAAATATCAATAGGTAACATTTTTAAAGTATTTTCAAAATTAGATATTTTAAAATGCATTTAAAAATTCTAGAGTCAATTTATATTAAAGATAATACAATATATTGGCTGGAACATACAATCCAAGGTATTATTGATCAATTAAAACACTTAATCTTTTACTGTCTCTGTTACTTTGTGAAACAGGATTACAAAAGTAGTGACTACTCCAAAGACTGGTCAGTTTCAGAGATAAAATTAGTTAATCCATGTAAAGTACTCAACTTAATGCTCCCAGTCTCACTGGAACAATATCTTCTTTATTAAATTAATATTTTACATTGTCCCATGTATTCTCTAAAAAACAACACATAATGCCAACCAAGTACCTAGATAATTTTGGATGACTATTGCCCTAATCATCTTTTATATGAAGAGACCAAAAGGGAAACAATCATATAATAAAACAACATGTACGCTACTCATGTATGCTAGGTGATTGCAGACAACAAATCTCAATAGCTTAATGAAGTAATCAGATACTTGCAGTTAAACCATCTTGAATGTGGTGGCTGAATCTGTAACTCTAGAGCTAAGAGCAGCATTAACTTTCCTCACATAATTTCCTTTTTTTTTTTTTTTTTTTGGACAGGCAGAGTGGACAGTGAGAGAGAGAGACAGAGAGAAAGGTCTTCCTTTGCCGTTGGTTCACCCTCCAATGGCTGCCGCGGACGGTGCGCTGCAGCCGGCGCACTGCGCTGATCCAATGGCAGGAGCCAGGAGCCAGGTGCTTCTCCTGGTCTCCCATGGGGTGCAGGGCCCAAGAACTTGGGCCATCCTCCACTGCACTCCCGGGCCACAGCAGAGAGCTGGCCTGGAAGAGGGGCAACCGGGACAGAATCTGGCGCCCCGACCGGGACTAGAACCCGGTGTGCTGGCGCCGCAAGGCGGAGGATTAGCCTATTGAGCCGCGGCGCTGGCCCTCCTCACATAATTTCTAAAATGTCAAGAAACTTCTGTGAAGTTGTGATCAAGGAACAGTGTTTCCTGGATCACCATAGAACCTGACTTCCAGGAGAATCCAGTGCGTGTTAAAGCTGTACACAAAAATATTTAGTGTGTTTACATAAGGTTTTAGGTTGAAAGAGCTAGCCTGAAGTGATGATGAATATTTCATCTGTATGAATATCTGGTGAGATCCTTCATTTGGTAGGACTGACCCAAGACTTCTTGTAGCACTGATGCCTTCCACTAAATGCCAAGACCTCCCATCAATCAGTTGAAAACAAACCCACGAATTTCCCAAATTTCCCAGTGAGCAGTATCAGCCCTGTTAATGACATTGTAGCTTAGCCTGGTGTCTGACTTGCACATGCTTAATAGATATTAACAACATGATAATGACTTTTATTAGTGCCCATACGGATGTTAATAGGATGCCATTTATTCTTCACAACTGATCTTAGCCAAAAGGCCACCAAGTAATCACTTATTTTTCATACTATTGACCCTGTCTGACAGACCTAATTTGCTTATTGAGAATTCATTGAAAAAAAAAAAAAAAGAAAATGAAAAAAGAGAAACCTGGGGTAGAAACAAAATAATTTTACCATTTGATATTATAACAATATGAAATCTTTCTCCACCTCGCTGCCCCCAACCCATGCCACACAAATAAAAACTGTTTCCTATAATAATATTTCATTCAGTTTGGGATTATTAACACATATTCTTGTCATCTTTAGTGGATAAACAGAAGCACAGGATGTACTAGTCTTTCAGCCACTCCTAATACTGAGCCTTAGAGCTTTGATTTGATTTTGATCCCTCCCCATATATCATGTGTTAGGGAATGTATGGATTTGAATGCAGGAATTGCCTGCTGACTTCTAAATAAACAGAAATTTATATAAATAAGATCGTTCACATAATTATTTCATTGTTTGGCCCATCGCTGAATTGCCCATTAGAAGCCCCTGGAAGATCTAGGAGTTGAATGCGGATGTACGATTATTGGCAGGTTTCCATGCAATAGGACTTCTGTCCTTATTCCTCTGCCCATGACAAACTTTTTCATGTCAGAGAGAAAATTGCAGGAGATGGTCCTAAGGTTTGAAATGTCCCAGTAGAGGTTTTTTAAAATTTCCTTTTATTCTATACACAACAGACATTCTTTTATTTTCAACCTGATGGTGCCATTTTCTATTTTCCAGAAATGGTGACAGACACTGTAAGTAAACCAGATAATAGACTCTTAAAGTTTCTGTGTGCAAATTGAAAGAGCATATTATAGTGCTTGCCTTTCCTGAGGTCTTGCAGCCTAACCAATATGGTTTCTAAATACAACACCAGCAGAAGTTATAACAATAGTTTCTGTCAGCCTGTCTGAGATGGTTAGAGAATAGCAGTGGGGAATAGCACAGTAACCCAGAAATGTCCAGATTCTTCTGGCCCCTTTTATTGTGATAAATCTCCTGTTAGCTTCGCATAGAGGTATTGTTTGCATCTGGTGTATCTCTGCCTAGAGTATGGCTGCATGCATCCATTCCTCCTTACTGAGCTATCAGGTGCAAAAACCAATTGTATGCAAAAAAATGAAATATTGTGCATGAGGGGACTAGAGATTAATATATTTGAATAGGATGAATTACCTACTTTCTATACCATCATTCTATATTAACAGTGCTAGATTATATATATAAGATCTAAGTGTTCTCTTGTTATACAAGCAGAATAACTCTTAGGGATACTGGTTTATTGGCAAATAGATTAGATAACTTGCTGCTGAGAAAATTTGGGCTGTGCATTTGATGCAAATCATGTGTTCCTTAATAAAAGAACTGAGAGCAAATAATTACCATAAATGCTAGCAAAATATTACATTCAATTAAGTAGTTCTAAATGTATGTTTGAAAAAAAATTACTGAAGAGTGTAAAAGAATGGAAGACAACAATCTTAGACACTATGACAATCTCTCATGAAATAACATTCAGATTCTCTGTGATCTTTTTGATAATTTGTTCTTCCCTGAATGACACTTGGATAGCTGACTGCCTTTCGATAGCATACCATGCATTTTCCCTTCTTGGTCCTTGTTCATACCCAGATTGTCCTATTACAGTCCTAGTCTACCTAATTCTTACATGTCACCTAAGGACTTTGAGTCCCATCTCATCCGTTAAATCCCACAGCTCATGATTATACCTCATTTTACTTCTACAGTATTTTTGGAGAATGACATTTTAAGTACCTACTATATGCCTGAAGTTACACAGCTAGTAAATATGTGCAAAATATTGAGAATGATTGGGGGGGGGGAATCCATTGCTTAATAAAAATCTGATCTCCATGGAAATTGGTATTTAGATCCAGCAGTGTGAGATAATGGCCAACTATTTCAGAGTTTCCAGATTTTAATTGATTTTCTCATCTGTGATTTCATGTTTGGCTGTATTAAGTTGTAAGAAGAACGTGACTAACCACGCCACTGGACTTGCTGAAAGAAGCACTGGGGTTTGCTTTTTGTCTTTATGTGCTCAGCAGCAGGACTATAACCCTTAGCTTAGCGTTCATTAAAGGTTCAGTGAAACAAGTACTTCTCAAGACATGGCATACACCATACGAAAAATAAGTAGAAGTCCAAAGTCACACTGGAAAAGATTTGATGTTCTTATTCTGTTAAGGCTGCAAGGACAAAATACCATTAAAATGAGTAGCTTATCACAACAAAAATGTATTTCTTAGCCTTCTCCAGAAGATCTAGAAGTCCAAGATAAGCACCAGCAGATTCTACATTGGGATAGAGCTGTCTTCCCCACATAGACTGTACCAACTCTCCCTGCCCTTACATGGTAGAAGATGGATTTCCTTGGGCATCATTTAAAAGCGCACCAATCCCTTTCATAAGGGCTTTGTCCCCATGACTCAATTAGCTCCCCAAAAGTCCTACCTCTTAAGACCATCATATTGGTATTAGAATTTCAATATGGGAATTTCAGGGCCGTGGAGGCCACAAATATCTGTATTATCCCATTACCCATTTCTGACTACTTGAAAATAATGTGATATTTTAAGTGTTAGTCTATGTAATGCATTCAATTTACACAGAATTAAAATGCCTTCATGCTTATTAAACCTGAAATTGTGGAAGTGGTGACTCTGTCAATACCTTTGCTTCTCCTTGCTGATTCTCAGGTCTCCTCTCTAGTCCTTTTGATTCATGTTTGGTATTCAGCTTCATAACTATTTATTATGTGTCTCCTGCATGCACGTGTCATTGGTTCTATATCCATGCAACACCTGGACTATATGATATCCTCAAAAGGCCTGAAGACTCTAATATGCTATATATATATTTTTTTCTAACAGTTGTTTATGAAACTGGATGGTATACTTACTTTAATTTGCATCATATAGACTTAAAATGATCAAATATTTAGTAATAACTGTTTCATTATTTCTTATGTTTTCAAAACAAATGTTATTCACTGAAAAAATACTAATAAAAGGCATAATAATGTTGATATATAATAAGAATGGTCATAAACAGCAATGGATTAAGCTTTCATGTTAGTACTGTTATTATTCCCAATATTATCCTAAACCTGTATTATAATTCTCCCATGATATTTCCATTTGATAATGATGCTTATTTCATGTATTCCTTAATGTGATCATTTGGATGTGTAACAGTACATTCTAATATATGTGAGGCTACATTTTTTACCATATTTTCCTCACCTGCTGATTCAAAGAATTTATTATAGGATATCTATGTTCTGAAATTAAGAATTAACTTGGATTTTTAGTTTTAGAATTCCATCTTTCATTTGTTTATTTCATGATATTTTATTGAAACATACATTGAGTGGCATGTGTACATTTAAAACTATAAAGTACTTTGATTTTTTGAAAGAAAACATTCAAGAATTCTTACATCTAACAACAGTCTTTTGAATATTCTCAGTAGGAGGAAGTCTTTGTCCTTTTAAAACATACTTGAATTTTTTGATATAGCCAAAAGTTATTCAATGTCAAATCTGTTAAATAATTTCAGTGATCACACCAGGCAATACTATTTTTGAACGAGAATCAAGTGAGAGCAGGATGATAAATTTTCTTGTGTGACTTGTACACTGTTACTGAAGAAAATCTCTCCTGAGGAGTTCTGGTTAGCAATGCAATCTCACCACAGTTTCTGGGGGTTACCTTGAAGTCACTTTGATAAGGCTCTGAGAGAGGGTTGGAAGAACAGCCTCATGGAGACACAAAGGTAAAGTACTAGACGGAGGGGGTGATGGTCAAAAGAGCTTCCTCTATTGGGGTAACTCTGGAATTCATGAATGTTGACTAGCACTTAAACACTGAATGATGAGAGAGAAAGGCCATGCAAGAAGAGTGTTGTATACAAAGGCAGAGAGGCAGGAAAATGAGTAAACTGTAGTTCCATAAGGCTGGAGAATAAGGTTAGTTAGCAGTAGATAATGTTGAGGAGAGAGTCAGAATCAAGTGGAAGATGGAAAGGATCCCCAAGTTGGACATACTTTTCCTTCAGAAATTAGAAGGCATCATTTGGTTGCCATGTAGTATCCAATGTTGTAGCTCCAACGTGATGTAGTATATATGTCGTGATGTGAGGCTTAGATCCTATCCTGAAGGTTGAGAAATACCTGATTTATTTTAAGGCAGCTCCTAAACATGCTTGTATCTGCCATTCCAAAAGATCCCTCTGGTATTCTGTGGATGGGGAACAGGAGCAGTAAGATCTGAGAAGGGCAGAGTTGGGGCAGTAGTGGAATCAAGGGAGGTAGAAGTCAAAAGTAGGGAGCGTAGAAGGTGTTGTCACACAGAGAGCAAGAAGACAAAAATCAGGCTGATGGCTGTTGTTGCAATAAGGACCTATAAAAGTAAGAAATGCAAGAACCCTTGTGGAATCTTGTGGAAACTTGTGGAATTATCATCAGGATGGTCAATACTAGATCTGGAAATTTGAAAGTAGTCCAGTAGGAGGTACTATCTTGGGGTCAGCTGCAGGCAGTGAATGAAGCTGTCGAGTGACTGCAATTCCTGTATTGAGGGATTGTTAAAATGAAACAGAGAAGGTGACCTCGAAGAATCTCTAGGGGACCAGAATTATCAGACTACGGTACAGAAGTTCAAAGAATACACAGGAAATAACAGAAAAGTGGGAGAACTGGAGCTCAGATGTAAGAGAATCCAAGGGAACTGAATATTTTAAGGAGAAGGTGTGTCAGTGGTGTTGAAGTCTTGATCTTGTGTGGCACATAGTAATCACCCAATAAATTCAGGCTGGATGAAACTCCCAAGTGAAATAACACAAAGAGAGAAACCAGTGATGGCATTTGGCAGAATATTTTGTGACTTTATGGATAGAAGCTTTTCTTACAATATGTAGGAGTGGATGAGAGGGTTGGGAATATAGTCATATACTGTGGACCACTCTTTAGTGAGAACAAAGTAAGACAAAAAAAAAAAAAGGAAGGCTGTAGCTAGAAGTATAATTAAGATCAGAAGAGATTTGTTTTATTGAATAGTTGTATTTGCAATCTTCTTCTGATTTTAAAATTATTAAATGTTGTAGTACATACAGAAAATACAATAAAGTGTAAAGGTAAAATGGAAATCGTTCATAATATACTCATATTTGGTGTGTATGCTTTATTCATACAGTATGTTTTAAAACATTCTGTATTTATACTGTCCTTTATTCTTGTATCCTTTCTTCTTGATATTTTATTATTACTGTTTTTCTCTGCTCTAAAATACTCTTTGAACACAGGATTTTTAATGGTTGCAGACTACATAAGAGCACACTCCAGGGAAGCTGGGAGGGAAAGCAACAGACAAATCTCGGACTTGCCTGGTGTATGCATCTAAAAGGGCCATGAGGGGCCGGGCTAGATTGACAGTAGGAAAAGTTTTGCTTCTTGTGCTTACCACAGTCTACCTCCTCTCTGAGGACTGGATTATAGCAGAATATTGCTAAATTGTGTGTATTGATAAAGTGTATATATTCAACTAAACTAGAAACTAGAAAACAAGAACATGGAGAAAAGACCAGAAATGCCATCTACAGATAATCAAAATACAATATAGATTTAGATCAGACATAGCCAGGTATTCTGTCATTTATGTATTTAATTTAAAAAGTTTTTTCACTGTCCACAATTTAAGCAATTATACAGTGATGTTGGGTATGTAGGCAGAGTTAGCCCATAACACTGTCCCTCAAATCTCTTAAATCACTGCAATTCAAACTAATTGTTGTGTCCATCGTGGAGCCGTCTTTTTAGCATCCTCATTCATTACCCTCTTATGAAGTCTTGACACCTTTCTTCTGTGTTGGCCTTTCTGTTTCTTGGAAGCCATTTCTTCATTTCTTTGATTTTTTTCTTTTTAAGAATGCATTCTCCTATAGCTTTATCAGAAAAGAACATGGGAAGTAAAATTTTATTTACATTGGATATCTAAAAACACATTTATCCCACCCTCACCTGATGCCTCATTTAGCTGGGTATAGAACTCCAATTTGGAAATACTTTTCCTTCAGAAATTTGAAGGCATCATTTAGTTGCCTTGTGGTTTCTAATGTTGTAGTTCAAAAGTCATTCTGGCTTTGTGTATGGCCGGATTTTTTTTTCTCCTGAGAGCTTGTTGAAATTTTGTCTTTTTTACATTTTCTCACATTTCGCATTGATGTGCCCTTGTGTAGGTTTATATTAATTTGGTAGACTAAGGACCAAGAGAGCACTGGAAATATTACTGAATTTTTTACTGATGGTTGTTAGAAAACAATTCTCCATGGATTTCACATAATCCAGACCTGAATAGTGTACATAGACACTCTGAGACAAAAAAGCTTTTGATTAGCAAGCCTTGGAAACTAGACAGCATTTCTCTCCAGAAAGATTAAGAGACATGCTTCCCCAGAGACATCCCATGGTAGTTAAGTTAAAGACTTCTACTCCTTTTCTAAAAGTGTTTGCATTTGTCCCAGGAAATAAGCAATCTCTTTCTGAAAGGGAGTATTAGCAGATATGCCAATAGCCCATAAAAGTGCAGTCTTGTAAACTTTGGTATGTCTATCCAGCAGTGCACCCCACTGCTCACATAGGTAAAATCCAGTCTTCATCCTGTGGCCCTATGAGATTTGGAAACTAGGGAACCAACACAAAATTTTGCAGCTGCTGTTTTGCTTCAAGTAATAAATGCTTCTTTGATGCAGGGCCATTGTGTCGGTTGTCGATGTATGTATATAAATCTGTGGAAGGATAACTTGCTAGCTTTCAAATCGGTGGAATCTTAACACTTTACTATCTCTGACTTAATGGTTACTCTCATGCATTGTCTCTTCTTATTTTCTTGGTATCATATCTCCTGAATGCCTATCTTCCATCTCAGATAATATGAATTTTCTAACATTCTATTTAGTTTTTCATTTCTGCTGTCATATTCTAATTACCAAAAAACTCTTTGTATTCTTAATTTTCTTACTTTAAGTCACATCTTGCTTTTTCTTCATGCTTGAAATACCTTTGCTGATCTTTTTGAAGAAATTAATATATTTCAAATATTTCTTCTCCCTGCCAGTGACCATCTGATTTTGTCTTTTCCTTATTTACTTTGATTTCTATGAAGACTTCTTCATATATTAACTTCTACTTATCATTGCTTTATTGTTCACATTTACAAGTTGGAAACTAAAACACTAAACAGCAATTATGCCTATTTAGATAGAATATGTTGACTTTAAACTCTAGAAAAGTCTAGTTGTTTTATTGCTATTTGATGTTAAGTATTTTTTATTCTCTTCTAGGAGGTATTAGAATCCCTATAACATGTGGTATTCTTCTGTGTAGAAGGGAAACACCTGATTTCTAGTTCTAGGGAGAGGGAAAAGTGATGGGCAGGAAAGAGGTGAACTCAGCATCTAACATATGGACCGTATTTCCTTAACTTATATTTGATGAATAGTAACTCCGTACTGTCTGTTGTCCCACTGTCTGGGAATCCTGTATTTCACTCTTCAGAGGCAGTCAGCATTTAGAATATTAGAGGATATGTTTACTATATTTTATTAATTACCAGATACATTAAAATTTTTTCCAGTATAAGGAATAGAGAGTTGAGAACACAAGATCCATGAATTCATTATTAAGTATATTTGAAACTTTTCTTCGTGGTTCCCAAACCTGTAGGTATTAAGAACAAGTAAAATAATAAAATATATCTCCATGTTCTAATTAGATAGGAGCTCAACTCATAAGGATCAACTGACACAGGTATTTCATAGTTAGCCTTAATGTTAACTTCAGAATCAATCAAAAATCTACCATGTTTTAATTTGGTAGATGACACAGGATTTCATATTAAAAAGCCTAATAAATAATATGATCACTGAGTAAAGTTCAGGCATTATTTTTAAAATTGCTTGAAGATTTTCCCACCAAAATCAGATCAGTCTCATCTTTATATAACTAACAGTACAATGCAGCTAGAATTTATAGTAGTCATGTTTTCTTCTTTAAAAAATATCTAGAGACATTTAAAAGGAAATGGAGTTGCTGAATTCAGAAGCAAATTACTATTTCTACTTAATATTTATATCATTTAGTTGTGTCTAAATAGAATGTAAGGAATAACATTATTAGTTAGACAGCCTCCAGATAGATGTAGTCTTTACATCTAACATCATTTTGCAATTGTGTTGATTGGCTTTATTATTTAATGATCAGTAAGTTATTCTTTCAGTTTTACTGTATATACGTCTAAGTACAAGCTAAATACTGTGTTTAAAAAAACAAGATCTAAATCCTTCACTGAGAAGCCTTACATTTTAACAGGACAGTAGAGGTACATGTGTAATTATAGGAAGTCCCAT
This sequence comes from Sylvilagus floridanus, assembly GCA_949820135.1. Lineage (NCBI taxonomy): Eukaryota > Metazoa > Chordata > Mammalia > Lagomorpha > Leporidae > Sylvilagus > Sylvilagus floridanus. Next base: position 60,119,237 of record OX463242.1, read on the forward strand.
GTACAAATACAATTCTGTAGTTACTTTAAAAAGTAATTTCTAGTTGGAAAAGTCAAAATGTTGTTTCTAGAGGAGATGATATATTAGGTCTGAACCTCAAAAAATACTCATAGGCCATACCAAGATGTTGGGTGAACAGTGAAACAGAAGTGACACAATCTGTGAGCCCTAGGATTATTCATTAAGCAAAAGTCATGACTGCTGCTCTGCCCTCCTCCTATCCTTCCTGTGAGAAATGAGAATATAGTAGATGTCCAGTGAAGAGAAATTCTTAAAAAATAAAAGCTCAGAATGCCATCTTCTGCGGAGTCAGGAAATGTCACCAGATCGTTTTTACTTGTTTTATATTTCAGAATAATTTTTTAGGTCCGTATCGTTAACAGATGTAGTACAGTTTCAGTTAATGCATAGAGAAATCTCAAAGGTAGTATCTCAAGTACTGTAGGATGTGTTCCTGTTCCCTCAGGCAGTCCAGCTGGTCTAGACTGGTAGGGTTCCTCTTCTCTGGGTCACACAGGGAACCAAGGGGCTTTATCCCATTGCTCTGCAAGCCCAAGATGGTGCTGTTTTCACGTGCTCTTTTAGAGCAGAGTCACTCCTATATCCATCTTCGAGCTGCAGGCAATCAGAAAAAATCCAAAGCCGCGGCAAAGAACCAGCTCACGTAGTATTAGACTGAATTTAAATATGAGGCCACCTTACCTTCAAGAAAGACTGGAAAATGATCCCCTCACTAGATACCCACGCTTCCAGGAAGAAGGGGATAATGGACTTGGAGGAAGTGGTGAACCTGGCAGTCTGACACAATAGATTTTTTGTTGCCTTTTTTGGTTTTTATAATTTCTCAGTCTAGAAAACTTACCATTGAAATAATTTTAATACCTTCTATAATTTAATTTGATCTAGATCTTCAGCAATATAGAAAACCTCAGACTACAATTATGTGGTAGACCTTTAAGAGGTTTCTAGTATGACTATTACATGTGGCTAATGTAATTCCCAAAATTAAGTTGTGAGATTGAAGTTATGCAGGCACCAAAGTAAAAATGTGGCTCATGATCTGTTTCTGTGTTTAGTAAGATAAAATCTGTGAATCTCATATTTATGTGATGGTTCTTCAACAGTTTTCAGTATGCAAAATTGACATTTCTAAAGATAATATAAAGATTATAAAAATCCCATTCTAGATATTGACTTACAGACCACCAAGATAAAAGTATAAATTTGATATGCAGTGTGATTAGTTAAGCCATGTTTGCACAAGTGATTTACATCAGAACCACAACTTAGAGTCTGTTCATTTCTTGACTCTGATTGTATCCATTCTGCAATAGGGGCAAAAATGAAAATGCTAAGAGGTAGATTAAAAAGGAAAACAGGATAAAATACTTTTAAAGGTCTATATTATTTTACAAAATAGTGAAATGTGTTATTTTTAGGAATCCCTCATAAATTTTAGCATTAATGAAAATTCCTTTTAAAGTATGTGGAAGTGTTTTTAGTAAGTATATTTTATAAAGTTCATTTCAACTCACCAAGTATTTGTTAAACACTAGTCTTTGAAAGATAATGTGTGCTTTTAATTTAATGTGTTAGAATGTCTTTGTCGCATGGACTCTTTTTTTTCCAGAAGCTACTGATTAAAAGGAATAACCATTTTCTGTGTTGGGCATACATGTATTAAATATAATAAAGTAAATCTACCACAGTGCCTTGTACTATGTATCAACAAGGTAGTTAAGAGACAAATGAGCATTTTTATGAATAAATTTTACACTGAAAATGATTGTTCCAATAGTCCTACCCCCCTAGAGCCAGAGTGAGTTCTGTGACTTAAGGGTGCATATAAGATTAATGGGATATGGCCAAGCTGTATTTATTTATATATCAATCTCAAAATTACCTAAAAACCTCCAAGGCAGAAGGTATCTAAAATTACATGGGGAAGGAAAAAGAATATGAATCCAGGAAAAATAAAACTCCGCATATATTTTATTTATCAGGCACAAAATTAGTTATCAAGGTTTTCCCTTAAGTCAGTCTTCCAATTTGCTTTAATTGGAGTCTGAGGAAGGAACCCCGATACAGTAGTGATTGAGCATTGACTGGATGGGAGGTAGGAGAAGGGACTGGAATTGATGGCGGACTACAGCAAGGTAGGACGATGGAATTTAGAAGTGACCCCAGGAGGGACAGTCCACCAAACCAGTACACTAAAACCAGTTAATGAGATGACAAAGTCCCACCCACTTCCATGTGTGTTAGAGACATCCCTCAATCAACTTCATTCAGATCATTTTGATTTTATCTACCAAGTCATTTTTTTGAACGTATAGAAGTGAGTGATGCTTTCTGTCTTCAAAGATTCCAAGCATTAAAATAAAAATAAGATAAAATAAAAACAAAACGAGGGGCCAGTGTTGTGGCATAGCAGGTAAAGCTGCCCACTGCAATGCCAGCATCTCATATGGGCGCTGGTTCTTCACGGCTGCTCCACTTCCAATCCAGAAAGCAGCAGAAGATGGCGCACGCAGTGTGTGGGCCCCTGCTACCCATGTGGGAGGTCAGATGATTCTCCTGGCTCTGGCTTCTGCCTAGTTCAGCCCTGGTGGTTGTGGACACTTGGGGAGTGAGCTGACAGATAGAAGATCTTTCTATCTTTTCTTCTCTCTCTGTAACTCTGCCTTTTCATTATTTTGAAAATCCACTTTCCTAAAATGCCTTTTCCTTAAGAATGACTGTAATTAGCATAGTTATTATTTTCATATAATTACCAAATTCATGAGAAGTTATATAGAACAACCCTCATAAAGAGGGTCAAAAACAATCAAAGGACTCTGCCTTAGTATGACAGAAGCTTTGTGTTGAGGTGCAGATAAGTGAGACAAGTGGTAGGGAGGTGAGGGGAGTAATTCATTGGCTAAAAACTAAAGTAGAACACATGGCACCATTTAAGAACAACCAACTTACTTTAAAACCACTTGCAGACTATTGTATCAATGTTAGCTTATTTTTCAGGAGAAAAGTTTTGTATGTTAGAAGAGTTAAAAAGTCAGCAAAGACCTATTGTTGCTTTATCCATTATTTATTGAGAAGGAAATGAAGGAGGAGAGTGGACGCAAGTTAGAATCACCTCACTGTTCTGAGAGTACTCCCCAGTGCTGGGATTTTATATGGTCTGAAAATGCAGATGAAGATTGGGAGTTGTGTGTTTATCCTTGGACCTCTAGAATTAAAAACACTGTACAAGCATTTTCTTCAAGTTACAGTTACTACAATGCACTGAAAGTAGAGCTGTATTTATCCGTGACTTCTGAAGATAAATAGATAGATGTGAATAGATACAAACGTATAATTAAGCCCCATCTTCAGAAATCAATTCCTTTTAAGCTATGACCATAGCATGGGGGGATTTTTCTTCATAATCAGTTTAGGATCCATTTAGGCTGTGTCTGAAAGACTCACACAGTTTATATATTTCAGATTTCCAGCTGCTACTGATCTCTGCAGACAGATGTCATTTCTCTGATTATTTTATCAGGAATGGAATAAATGAATTCACCATATTGTCAAGAGAAATTATTAAGTCTTGCATACTCTTGTGCATTCATACTTTTTGGCTTACATAAAATTTAGGCATATTGAGGCATGTCAATCTAACAACTGATAGTGTCCCCAGGTGGCCACTTCTTGCGGGCACCACTTGGTTCATTCAGATCCTGTTACCAGCTCTGTGCTGGTCTGTAGAAGGCAGAAAAAGACTAAGTATCTCAGATCCATGGGACACAGAGTTGGGGCAGCAGAGACTCCAAATCTGAGCCAAGGAAATTATATCTTAGATTTTCAGACACCTGGAGCCCTTTTCCATTCTTTGTTTTTTTTCAGAACCTTTTGGATTATACTTGAAAAATTATTCACTTCTTACCAAGAATTCAGCCATTATACATTTTAAAAATGCAAAATCCATTAAATACTAATATGCTGTGACTCAAATCTTTGAAAGAAAACGTCCTTTGTTTGCGGTTTGAAACCTGCCATTCTATTTGATTATTGCAGAACTTCCCAGCAGGCATATTCATCCAGATTTAATTATTAAACCATAAATGTATCTTTGAAAATTCCCCTTTATATTGAATGCCTAGAAGTAATTCAGAATTGCTTTTTCAGTCTTCCTATGTGGGAAATCAGACTTCAATATGAAGCATGTTTTCAAATGTTTTGGGGAAAATGAACATCACTGAATTGACAATACTATGAGGATGCCATGGCAAACAAGACAGGTGGGTGTGGAGACCCAGTTGGTAGAAACATGCTGAGGCCTTATGGAACAGCTACATATGTGTATCTGCCAAAATAGAAGTTTAATGAGGGCAGGGTCCTCCTCTGTATTGCTCATTTTTTGTTTACCCGGAACATAGCATACTGCTTGCCATTTTGGGGCTCCATAAAAATTCATTGAATAAATTCCTGCATGAATGAATCCATCATGCTTCACTTATATCCCACACAGTCTCATCACATACACATTCCTTAATACTATCAACCGAAGACTTTGAAGATTTTTTTTTTGTTTGACATTCAATATATACAAGGGGTCTTCAAAAACTTTATGAAAATGTGTATTATGCAAAAATTATGCATGAATTTCAAAAATTTTTGCATCAAAATCAATTTATCTTTTAACTCCATTTCCCATAAACTTTTGGAAGTACCCTTGTGTGAGTGGGCATCCATGCATATTCACGCACAGAGAGTCAATTAAGGATTTGTTGTTTAGTTGATGCTGATGGCAAAAGACCTCTGCAAATGTTTTAAGATTTTACAAGAGAGTATAATGAGTTAAATGTAACCCAGAGCTATGAAAAGGTTTTCTCTACTACATTTTCCCCTTAGTTATCAAGAGTATGAGAATTGGAGATAGAAGTCTTCACCACTACAAACGGGAGAAATGGACTCTTGAATAACTAAAAATTCTCTTGAAAAATTCCCTGTGTGTAATTTCTACAGGGACTTCACAGAAAGGGCCTCATAAAAGTAAAATCTTGAGGTGTCCTGGCATTTTTAAGATTATTTGGAAATAATCTTGAAAATTGAACATTTGTTAATTACTGAATTATTCTTCTCTCTCAACATTCTTTAAAAGAAAACCATTTAAATTAATAAAGTTGCAGTTAAGAAGGATCAGTAGTAAAATAAGCCCATATATAGAATTCACAATGAAATATAAAGAGCTGAATGTGTGAAAAAATTTAAAAAGAAATAAATGTGGCTTTTCCTTACTATTTTTCACCACTGTGGCTTTACCTATAAAGTGTGTTTGGATAGTTTCATTAACTGCCAAATATTTTTCCAGGCAGGGCTGATTTTTTAATTTAAAAATTACTTTAGGCGGTTGGGTGTTAAGGCACCGAGTTGCCTGGGGTTACTGCATCTCATTTTGGAGTGCTGCTTCCTGTCCTACCTGCACTACAGATCCAGCCACATGCTAATGCATTCAGGAGGCAGCAGATGATTATCAAGTACTTGGGCCCTGCCAACCATGGGAGTGACACAGATGAAGTATCTGGCTCCCAGTTTGGTCCTGGACAAGCCCTGGCTGTTGCAGACTTTAGGAGAGTGGGCCAGTGAATGAAATACTTCTCTCTCGTTCTCTGTCTCTGTCTGCCACTCTGCCCTTCAGAAACATATGTAGTAAAAACTTCCAAAGGTACAATATGGCCTAAAGAGAGTATGTTAACTACTATCACCTCATTATTATTAAACTTGTAAAAGAGTTAAAATGATGTGGTACTTGTAGAATGCAATACAAAAAGATATTTGTGGACATCACTTATGTAAGGTAATGTCCATAACATTTCAGGTTTGTGTTCCCTATAATAATTTACATGTCAACAAAGTCACTAGAAACTAACCATTTTTCTTGGGTCAGAATTGGGAAAAGTTTTAAAAAATAAGAAACATACTACAATCTTGACATCAACACTAGACTAAATCATTTATTTACTATTCTATCTTATAAACATATCAAAGCAGAAAAACCTCTAGGCTCATGTACAATAAAATATCTCAGCAGTGAAATCAAATAATAAAATGTCAAAGATAAAAGACTTGGAACTCACCAGTGTCTCTCGAATATGGCCTAGAAAAAAAAAATCTATCCAAACAAGTAGATTTTGCACAGCACGAACCAGATGCATTCCCAGGATCTACATACATTCTAAGACTGTAGAGTAAGATTTGGTTTACCTTTACTGGGCGTTACTAGATTGAATTGATATCTAGAAAGTTTATTATATGGGATCTTATTAACAGAAATGAAGAAGTCTCTTATATCTCATAATTGCCAGTTTGATTCTAAAATAAAATAAAAATTGCTCTTTTTGCTCATTTAAGGACATTGAAGTTTCCATGTATGCTGTTTATGCTCCATGCATTTTTGAACTATATTTTAATTTAATATCTATATTTAATTTAATATCTATATTCCATCTTATAGCAGCTTCTAATATAAAATTTCTGTTCCTTATATTAGTATTTCTCAAAAAGAAGGGAGAAAATCAGACAGAAAACTATTCTTTAACACTTAGTCACCACTGATAAGACAACATAGAACTATATTATTTTGCCTGTGCCTTGTCTGTGGACACAAGCCCTATGAGTATTAAATATGTGGCAAATTAATATATATTATCTTAGTTGAACAAGATAGTGAAGTGTTCAAAAAATGTGGTCTTTCAGTAAAAAGCAAGTCTTTGTGGAGATGCGCGCTCTGAGCTTCTGTTTTCTGGACTCACTTAGCTTGCTGTCAGCATAAAAAACAAACACCACTTAGAAACCTCTACTATTGACTCTGTGTATGCTGCTTTAAAATAGTGAGTTAAAATTTGAATTGCACATACTGAGACTCCAAGGGTGCTGTTCTGAGGACTCATTGTTTTATAAACTCTCGGTTCATCAAGTTGATGCTTCAAACAACCTCTGCCATACTAGCAGGAAGTAGTGGTGGCTCATGACAATCTGAAGAAGCAAAGCCTTGTACTTTCTGTCCTGAACCTCCCACTGTGACTGCTAAAAGGGAAGGAGATGAGAAGCAAGTAGTTGGTAACACAAAATTACTCTTCGGGAAGAGAAAAGTCTTGGGCCAAGGCAAGGATCTGGTGGGGTCGCAAACTCCAATAATCCCTGAAACATGCTTTGAATTTTCTGTAATGGGGTGAGGGAAGGGGTAGTCTTGAGTTTCCCTCAGCTGCCATTCTCCAGAGACCAAGGTATCTCGATGTGAATATCATGATATCATGGTTATAAATTTCAAAGCCTAGTATGACTGCAACGTTCTGCTTATAATTTGACTTGAATTTCTGTTGAGCTGACTTTAAAAGGTCCCATGGAGTAGAGAGAGTTTTACATGGCAAAGCAAAAAATGCTCATTCTGGAGGCTTAGGTTTACATAAAATCCTATAGTTGGGTTCCTACAAAGCTACAAGTCATCCTTTAAAAAAAAAAAAAGCACTGTCTTAAGTGTCTTAATTTTCATGTGTTCTGTCCTTGGTGTGTTATAAAGATAATTAAAACATTACTTGGGAAACAGAAATTCCTGACACAGTCATGAGCCACAACTTTGTATATATGAATACTACCATTTAGATATCCTTAAGTATACTATTCCCAAGAGTTAATTTGACTTTGTAATACACATATACTTTGGCTTAAATGCAAATAAACTAAGCATTGAAGGACATAATGTATTCACATGCAGGGTGTTGTACATAAATTTACCAGTCACACAAGATTGGTATAATCAGCACAATAGCCAACTTTTATCTGGGGAGTGCCACTCTATGTATTGTGTAATAAACATTATACAGCACAAATAAAGGCAAAATAGCTGGGAAAACAAGTGCAGGGAGAGAGCTGAGAAAGGATTGTAAAATATCTTTAGGAATATTAACATACATTATTGGCTACACTTTTCCAGCTTTATTCTTCTGACACATTGTCTATATAGTAATGTTTTCATTGTTCGCTATCATTTAGGGACATAGTGCACAAGCCATCTACCTGTAAAATCTATAGTTTCCTTTGACAGGATTGTTGCTGTTATTCGGTGTGTGTCAAGTAAGTCAGTTGGGTGGTGAATTTATAGCACATACAGTAATTGGCTTTCCTAAACACCCTCCTTTAGAAAAACAGAATGAACTCTAATAGCAGTGAGAAGCACTGGAACACACGTTCTGGTATTCTGAGACAAAGAGCAAAGCTTTCTGAAACATCTGCCCATGTTATCAGTCCTGTTTCTTAGAAACACCCTTATGATGATTACCCCAAATTTTTTGGGTCATCATGCCTGGGGTTATCTCTCCAGACTGTCTATAGCCTTTCCTAAAGTAGAGATTGTGTACTTTTGTCTTTTCTGGTTACAATTTTTTGGCATATTTAGGTTCGGTAACGTACTCGTTATTTCTAAGACTTATTGCAGTGTTTTCATTGTTCAGTGCGTCCTCCTTTTGTTTTTCCCATTTGCGTTTTCCTTGATATTGGCAAATTCATTTGTCCTTGTTCTTTCAAGCATGCATTTTGAATGCCCCCTCCTTAATTATGGCGGGGGAGGGGTTAATAGCTATTAGTAGATATATAGCTATTAGTAGAATCTAGCTTTTACAATTTGTTTTCCCTCCCTTAATTTATAAATATTTTAATCAATAATGTATCTGTTATTTCCCAAGTGAGCCCTAAGGGGGATGTCTGATGGCCTCACACAAGCCATTCCAGGAGAACAGCCACTCTCAACAGCTGACACCAGTGAGCCTAGCTCGTCTCTCCCTCTCTGGAGCCCCTGTATTTTTAGGTTAGCCAGCAATGGCATACTCACTCCATCAATGAACCAATGAAATTGATGTGTTGTGCAAGTTCCCTCACTCCCTTTTGCTGAACTTGCACTGTATCGCCATTGCATATTCAGTCAGAAGCTAGCCTGGAACAAAAAGCCAGCCATCAGAGAAAAAGACTGTCTGTCCTCACCGTAGTAATTGCACTCGATCAGCATCAGCTCTGCATCAATAATTAGACAGGGGCCCAATAATTATGTTGGCAGTGAAACAACCTAGTCAAAACTTCAGTGATTTCCATGGAGCGCTTGTCCAAGGGTGGAAACCCACACTGAAGATTGATGCTCCCGCCTTCCTCACAGTATCACAGATGATTAAGACCTGGTGCCCTTTGCATTGTTTGCAACGGTTCATTCCAGTTGTTGCCTTTCTCACCAACTAAAGAACTACACTTGCTTTCATATATGACATACTTGGTTTTAAAAATCTAATTAAAACTTTCTTTTTGGTCCTTAGGTAGAAAGATGGCTCTGCTGAGATGAGCTCTTAATTAATGCACTGAGAGCCTGCGAGTCCCACCTCTCAACAGGAATGATTGACGTCCAAGGATACATAAATTACACTAATTGAGCTCTGCCTCCATGTAGGCTTTCCACAGCCAACTCATCAGAGAAGCTAGGTGAGTAGACCAGCATAAAAAGTTATCTCAATATGTTCTATGCTTTCCCAAAGGGGGGAAGAGGAACTTTCCAGACTGCTGCACATTTATTATCACAGAAGGCAGTTCTTTTCTCCAGTTTTAAGATGTAGGTTTTGTGTTGTAGGGTTTTTTTTTAATTATAAAAATTAGCATTTTTAACATAGCCATTTAAATTTAAATAATCACATTCTCTTCACAATTTCTAGGCAGCAAAACTTGCAAGCCAATTACAGTATGCAAAAATCACTTGGCATCATTTGTTGATAATAAATTGTGTTGCATAGCAACCAATGCATATGTTATAGAGGGATTGTTTGAAATCAAATCCAATCTTGGTCTCCGAATTTGGTTGTTAGAAATTTACCTCATTGTAAACACACCTAAACCTCAGCCTCAATCAAAGAGCACACTGAAATATTTATTTTTCTGCTTATTTCATTCAAAAAAATTTTACAGGTATTCTAAGACTCCTACTTGCTTGAAATTTAATATGCCATCTGGTATAATCTAGATGACCTATTACTATAAAATAAAATTTATGGCAGAGCTGTTAAAAATAAATACAATTATACTATATTAGATATCCCTGTTTATACATAAGTTTTCAATGACAATTTATTTTAATGCTCTAACAGTTATGAAAAACTTAATTATGTTCAGGAGGAATTTGAGAACTTCAGTATATTTAATTATCTATTTAAAAATATCACCAGAATACTTGTATTATTCAAGTAAAATATAAAATATTGCACTGAATTTTACTATATAAACTTTTCAAGTAAGGTAAGGCATGGAAACAATAAAAAAAACTATGTTAAGAAATTATAAACAAAAAGTGATATACAATATGAATAGAAGTAGTAAAAGCAAATGATGAAACAAAAGAAAAACCTACCAAGAAATAGAAATTACAGTCATAATAAAGACACTGAAGATAGTAAATTAGCAAACCTACACATTCCAAAAATCAGCACTAAACAAAAGTAGAGAAAAGGGAGCAACAGGGCACAAGACTAGATGCAGAAAATCCTTAGGGGGCCATCACGAACTGCTAACAAAAAGCAGGAGGAATTCTTTTGTGACTTTGGATTTCTTGAAACATCCAGGAAAACATGTTGCTCCCACACTCTCTTTCCACTCCACTGCACTTTGCTGCACCTACTGTTTCAAATTGGGAAAAATGTGGAGCCCCACTTAAAAAGAAAATCATAAGATGGCTACATTTCTATCAAAATAGTTTTATTATTACCTGTGAGAAAACCTGAAGTGGAGAAAAATTGAGAGATCAGAAAATCCTGAGCTTATAATGTTGTAAAAAATATAGAATGCTTTTAACATTGAGACTATCTCACTATGGCTGAAATGGAATAAAAATAGAATAGCTTCTTACCTGTAACATAAGTTTTGTAATTTGGTGGCTAACAGTAGCTCAATTTGATGTGTCAAGGCTATGGAAATATACATAATGTATTTACATTTATGTGTAAAGAATAATTTCAGTGCAATGCACAGCAAATATATACCATGAAAAGCTGAAGTGTTTACTTTTATTTCTGTCCTTGTGTGTTCATACCACATTCCTTCATTGTAGATTATATGCTAAGCAAGGTATGGTACTTCAGATGGTTTTCTATGAAATTATGCTTGAAATGACCTAAATCTATTATTATCTCTTGGGAATTTATGTGTTTAATAATCATGAAAAGGCAGTATCACTGTGTGCTTCATTAGTCTCCTATCTGTAGAAATATTTATTAGTAGGAAAAGTAACCATATGTTCAAAACATTGGCAAATAATTCTGCTTGAATTCCCTGGTTTTTAATGCACGTTCACATTACTCTTTCGATGAAACCTCAGTGTGTTTTAACAATACTGCTTTGGTAATACCTGAGGTTACAAGTTGGTGAAATGTACCTTCATTAATATCAACTTTTTTCTTCATATGTCCTGTGTAGTAATGAAAGTTCTGAGGCCTGACAGAAAACCGTAGGTCGTTACAAAATGGGGCACATTCTAGCCAGCGTGCCTCAGATGGAACCATTAATGTAATAATCCATCACTCAAGCCGAGAAAATCAGCTCGCTCTCCTGTTTCTGAATGTGGCTGACCAGAGCCAAGTTTCCAGTTATGTCATTACATCACAACCATGCTGTTGTTCACTGATACATGAACAGACGTGACAAGAGACCCACTGATCACCCTCTAGCTACTTGCAGTAGAAGAAAACCTCAGTAAACTCTTCTCTGATCTTCAAAACACAGCACTTATCATGCACTTACAGCTTTGATCGTTTGTTGGGGAACTTATATTATTTCTTCATTTAGCATTCATATAATTCTTCAGATGTGGGGCTATTCAGTTAGCTGGGCAATTTGTTATTCCATTACTGTTTGATCTCTGGGTTAATTACTCGCTTGTAACTTTAATAGCAACTTTAAAAAATGGGTGGGTTTATTTAAAATAATAGTCTTTACCTTGTTATAAAGCAAATATATAGAAAAAAAATGTCCTCTAATATCTGATTATCTCCCTGCCAATATAATTTATGTCATTATAATTTTCACTTATGAATAATAGGAAAGAAAAAGTTAGGAAAGAAAAACACAAAAATTGACAGCAGTTCCTCTCTGTGTTTTAATTACTAGTTACAGTTTCTTAATACTTCTTTCATAGAAATGCATGTCCCTTTAAATATCTATCTATTGTTTATGTATTCACTTGACAAGTATTCAGTTTTTTTTAACATACCAGATACTATTGTTGTACAAGGGTGATAACATTGAGCAAAGAAAATTTAAAATATAAAAAGATTTTCTGGACCTCAAAACGCTTATTTTCTTATGGGAAGAAATAGAATGAGTAAGAAAGAATACATGTGTCTGTATGTGTGTATTTGAGACAGAGGGAGGTAAATACTATGGAGAAAAATAAAATGGAGAACACAATTAGAATTGTAAATAAGGAAAGTCTTATTGAGGAAATGCTATCCGAGAGAAGACTGGAATGAGATGAGGGCAGAAACCCTAAGAATCTCTGGGGCAAGAGGTCGTAAGTGGAAATTTCTGAGAGCGAGTGAGTGGAAGGGAGCCGGGCTGATGGAGCTGGAATAGGCGGGAGTGTGGCCAGAGCAGGAGGGTAGGGGAGGCACACGGATGACTGGAGTTGCTAAGACATTGGAATTTGTAGTCCATGTGAGATGGGAAGCGTTTAAGGACTGTTCCCTGGATGTGGAAAGTTGGAGGGTGTTGGGGACAGAGCTGCCATGATCTGAGGTTTGTTTTTTGAGGACCTTCTTGGATGCTGTGTTGAAGAGACCAAAGGAGAGGAGCAGCAGATGGGGCTGTTAATAAGGAGACCATTGTGATAACCTGGGTGAGAAATGATGGTGGCTTGAACCAGGGTGGTAAAGAAGGAAGTAGTAATACGTGGTTTTACATCCCACATATATTGTGAAGACAGTATCACCAAAGCTGGTGACAAATTGAGTCTCAGGTGAGAGATCCAAAAGAGCCAACAATGACCGCAAACCTTTGATGCAAACCTCTAGAGCGATGGAGTCATGCTGCTACTGGGATAGGGAAAACCAGTAGGAACAAGTTGGCAGGGCTCAATTTGAACCTGTTATTTTGAGAAGCCTATTAGCTGTTTGCTTGGAAATGTGAAGTGAATCACAGATTATGGGAATCTTTTTGTGGGTCCTGTTTCAAGATAGGAATTTAAGAATTCTAAGCATGTAGGCATTTAAGTCACCTGATTGGGTGCAATCACAAAAGTGATTGTGGAAAGAGAAAAAAGAGTGAGCCATGGCTTGAACATGGGTACTTCCTCGTCTTGAAGAATTCAAAACTCTGACCAGTAGCAGACAAGTGCAGGAAACCAGAAATGGGTGGTTTTCTAGAAGATAAGAAGTAGCCACTTGTAAAAATCTGTCTTTTAATCAGGAATATAAAGACTGGATTCAATGAGCAATGTTAGTTCCTCGCTGGTTTGAGGAGAGAAGGAATCTAATGGAGTAGGCTCAAGAGAATGAAAGAAGTTGAGAGAAATCTGGGTTGCCCACGTTTTTGAAGGAATGGGGCTATGAATAGCGATTAATAGATGAGATGATAGCTAGTGGCAGAAGGTGGGGAATTGGTTACTTTTTAAAGGTAAGAATAGTGATAGTTGGCCGGCACTGTGGCTCAACAGGCTAATCCTCCACCTTGCGGTACCGGCACACAGGGTTCTAGTCCCAGTCAGGGCGCCGGATTCTGTCCCAGTTGCCCCTCTTCCAGGTCAGCTCTCTGCTGTGGCCAGGGAGTGCAGTGGAGGATGGCCCAAGTGCTTGGGCCCTGCACCCCCATGGGAAACCAGGAGAAGCACCTGGCTCCTGCCATCGGATCAGCGCAGTGCGCCGGCCACAGCACTGCGGCCATTGGAGGGTAAACCAACGGCAAAGGAAGACCTTTCTCTCTGTCTCTCTCTCTCACTGTCCACTCTGCCTGTAAAAAATAAAAAAAAAAAAAATTAAAAGTGATAGTTTTATATTTGTTCATGGAGAGTAGGAAACCCATGATGGAAGAAAGGAAGAACTGGTGATGTTCTTAGATACACCTTGGGATTGGGCCCGATGCAAATGTGGAGGGGTGAGTCATTGAGGAGAACTTGGTTTGAATTAGCACAAATACAGAATGGTGGGTGACAAGGATGGAACTCCTGCAGAATCTCATCTAGCTTCCTTCTCTAATTTATTTTTCATTCAATGAGCAAGGTCATTGGCTGAGACTGAGAGTTGTGGAAGAGATTAGAGGACAGAGCTAAGTGTATGAAGTAGTGATTGGGGAGACAGTATAAATGGAGTGGGGAAATAACCTGGTATCCTGGAAGCACAGAGGTACCATGGACGCTAGTGCTCACAGATGGAGGGTGAGAACAGTCCATACGGTACGCTGGCTGTGTTTGATGTGTGGAATTATAGAAGTGCAGGCACGGAGCAGAAGGACAAGTGAGTCTGTCAATGATGGGATGTTGCCAAAGGAAGCTTAGGGGGAACAAGGGAGTTGACAGTGTGTGTGTCAGGATGTGATCACAGTCTAGGTTTGTGACATTTAAACTGCATAAGCAGATAAGTGAGGTGGTGGGAGCCAGAGGAATGGCTTTGGAATCTAAACATTATAGGTATAGTTGTAGAATGAGTAAACAAGCTGGAATGGTAGAAGGAGATGTGTGTTAAAGAGTGTGATGCCAGACAGGCATTTGGTGCAAGAATTAAGATTCTGCTGGGGATGCCTTCACCCCATATTGGAACGCCTGGGCTTGAATCCCAGCTTGGCTTCTCATTCCAGCATCCTGCTGATGCACACCCTGGGAGACAGCAAGTGATGGTCCAAGTAATTGAGTCACTGCTACCCACCTGGGATACTTGGATTGAGTTCCAGGCTCCTGGCTTCAACCAGCCCTGGCAGTTGCAAGATTTGGAGAATGAACCTGTGGTGGAAGATACCTGTCTCTGTTTGTCTCTCTCTGCCGTTCAAATAAATTAGCAGATAATCTTTAATTTAAACAAAAAAGAATGGGAGGCTAAAAGTTAAAGCAATGAAGACAATTCAGTTATTCATAGTGAAAACAAAATCTAGATTTGTGGCCATGTAAGTGGTTAAAAGTAGAGCACAGGAACTTTGACACTCAGAAGTGGTGACCATGATATTAAAAATATCAGTATTGATATTCAGTCACCCAGAATTTTGACAGGAGGAATGTTGGAGAGATTGACAGTAAATCTGAATAGAAAACCTTTAAGAAAGTGTATATGTTATTGGGATGGGGGTGCTGTAGATGATTACAAATGGATATAAATTGTGATGTAGGCTAAGGATGTGCAACTCAAAAATGGGGTATTGGAGGAGAGAGAGGGGATTGTGGCCTCTAAGTCGTCATAAGGAACAGATGCGGGCACTTTCTCTTTGGCTGCAAACTCCCTATTTCTAGCTACTTAATTATCTATGTATTTTGCTTTACCTCAACACCTTTCGTTCTAGTTGATGATCTCTAAAACAAACAAAATCCCTATTTGTTTCTCTCTTTATCAACTGTAAGTCCCTGTTTCCTGACCTGTTCTCCTACTGATCAGCCCTTTTTTTTAAAAACTTACACAGTATAAGAGATATTTATACTTATTGTTTTGCATATTGCTGTTTCTTTTCTTCTGATGCATTTTATGAACACAGAGATATTTGACTCATTCCTTTTAACAGCTGCTTACTTATGGCTGTGCCAAAATTCATTTAGTCAGTACTTTTTTCCACTAATGTAGTCTTTCCTTTCAACTTGTAATCTCTGCCTGTATATATATATAAGAACTTGTGCTGCTATACTAAAGGTAATTCCCATTACTGGGTCAAAGATCACGTGTATTTAAAAATTTGCTTACGTATGTACCCTATTTGCCTTCTAATAAGATATTACAAGCTTAACATGTCCACCAACAATGAGTGAGGAAGCTACTATCTTCATACTCTCACTCTTACAAACATCACTGATTAAGCATTTTGATTTCCATTTTGGCAAAAAAGAAATCTTTCCATCTGTTTATTGGGCATTAGAATTGTTCTCTTTCTATAAAATATCCTTGCTATTTTTTGGCTCTTTAAAAGTAAATCGATCTTTTTATTTTGAAGTCATTGTAGATTCCCATGCAGTTGTAAGAAATAATACAGAGAGATCCTGTGGACCTTTTACCCTATTGCCCTGAATGTAAATGCCTTGCAAAACTTAGTGTACTATCACAACCAAGATAAAGACATCGATACCATCAATAAAATACTTTGCCCAAATTTGTGCCCATTTTTCTACCATGATCATCTTTTTATGACTGATCTGAATTGTTTTCTTGAAAGTTAAAAATTATCTTTTCACACATGTTAAGTGTATATATTCTGCCAGATTTTTATTTGCCTTTTCATTCCATTTATGGCATTCCTGGTAAATTTTTTTCAATTGTTTCTTTCCTTAAGATGTCTGGGCTCTGCAGCCTTCTTGGAAAAATCTATCACTTTTGTCAAGAAATTTGCCTTGTAGAACATGCATGGTTGTATTTTTCATTTTAAAATTTAGATTCATTTGAAATTTACTTTTGTGCAAAACATTAGGTAAGGGCCCAGATTTGTTTTTTCTTCAGTTACCCAGTTTTTCCTATTCCATTTATTTCAAATAATACTTAGTTTATAAGCAAATTTCCCTATGTGTTTGTGTTCATTTCTGAACTTACATTAATCCTTGTCATCCTCTTCCATGTCTTCTCAAGTATCAGCTATTTTGATTATGTACCATTGTAATCCACCTTAATACTTGATAAGACTTACTCCTCAACACTTCATTCTCTCCTCCCTAAGATTTCTTCTAGCAATTTTTAAATACTTATTTTTCATAATTATTTTTAATAATTATGTCAATTAAAAAACTGTTGATTGTTTAAAATTTGAATTATTAATAAATTTGATTATTAATAAATTTGAATTAATAAATTCTGAGATATATTTGAGGAAATTCACTATCATTGTACCATATGTATGATACATTTTACCATTTATTGTCTTTTGAGTTTTCAGCAGAGCGTTAAGGTTTTCTTACACAGGCCTTACACATTTTATATTTTTAAATACATGTACAAATGTATAGTCTTTGGCATTAATTTGATCAATAGAGAAAATATTAAACACTCAGATGTCATCCAACTCATTCCTCATTGCTTTACAGATACTGGACTATTATTCTTCTATCTAAGGCACTTGTTCCCAACATAAAATATTTTACCCATATTTTTGCTAGTGGCAATTTGTACAATAGCCAGAAGGTAAGTATAGGAACAGATTTTTCATGTTTTCAGAATAAGGTGTACCTGAAATGAGCATCCTATATACATGGGAAGAGTAAGTTGTAAAAATAAAATATGTTAGGTTGGATAATCATCTATAATGTTAACAGTCCAATTGCTTGTCATGTAGAGGAAGGTTGTGCTTTAATTAAGCAATAAGACATGACAAGGTGTGAATTATGGAGTAATAATTCTTGTCTAGTATATTGTTAGACAAGAGGCCGAGGGCCAGGTGTCACGGCGTACACCATGCATAAATTATTACACTGTAATTTAAATCTAAAACATTAAAAATAATTCTAAAATATTATTTTTGGTAAATTAGAAATATGAGTTAAATATATTTCTTAAGTTCTATGTTAGATGGTATCTACTATAATACTGTAAGGTCAAGATGCTTAAAGCATTTCCCTTCAGCAGAAGAAAGCAAGAAAACATGCTAAAGTTGGTTTCATAATTGATTATTCTCTAAAAATATTGTTACAGATGAGGTTTATAGGTAGAAGATAGATTAATTCGACTTTTCCCTTATGATTGGAAAAAGATGGTGGGGAGTGTGTTTTGAGAAATTTCAAGAGGGGTCCTCTTTGGCTTTGTTCTTCACAACGTAGCACTAACAAATAAATAA
This sequence comes from Sylvilagus floridanus, assembly GCA_949820135.1. Lineage (NCBI taxonomy): Eukaryota > Metazoa > Chordata > Mammalia > Lagomorpha > Leporidae > Sylvilagus > Sylvilagus floridanus. The sequence continues at coordinate 60,137,243 of OX463242.1, forward strand.
CTCTAACATAAATCTTCCTCAGGAAAAAAATGCGTCTCTACAACACCTTGACAAGATGTAGAGCAATTTTTATAGAATTTTGGGTTCTTTTAAAATCAGTGTGATTTGTAATCCTAACAGTTTCCCCTGTAACATACCGTTTCTAAGGTCCTCTTTTGTAAAGACATTAAAACAGATCTCTTATCACAAGAAAACACATTGTTTGAAATGCTGCTTTTTAAAAAACGAAAACTCATTTTCTGCCCATTCAAAAGAAAAATGTTTGAGGGCGAGTATGTGACTGTAATAAAGAGAAAGTCTCAACTTGCTTTTCATCTGCAGAGCACTCTGGCTAGAAGTGTTTCAAAAGACGGCTTCTTTTTAAAGTTGTTATATTTTTGTGCTTTCATTGCCAATATTGTACACTTTTAGGATGGTTGATGTGGTGGGCTCAGCTTCGTTTGTGAGTACTGGAAGATGAAAGTCGTATTACAACCTCAGACCATTGATTTAGTGTCACGTTCTCCTTTGTTTTTAAAGATGTATGTATGTGTGTATGTATGTATTTAGAAGGCACAGAGACAGAGAGGGAGAAGCAGAGAAAGAGAGAGCACTTCCATCTGTTGGGTCACTCCCCAAATGCCCACATAGCTGGAGCTGGGTCACACCCAAGCCAGAAACCAGGTGCTCCAACCTGGTCTCCCACAGGGGTGACAGCAAGCCAAGTACTTGAGCCATAATCTGCCAGGTGCACTACCTGGAAGTTGGATGAGACGTGGAGGCAAGACTGGACCCCAAGCACTGCTGTAACACCTGCTTCCTCTGGTTCCTTTTTAAATTAGTGTACTTTATTGTCAAAGTGTGATAACCTCAGGTAGCCTCATATACATATCAATTGTCCTCAACAAGGTGTTTGTACATTAACTCCAGAAATACCCCTGCCAAAAATATGTCCCTCAATATCTAACCATAGTACTATTAATGAGTTATTCCTCAAAATTAATACTTGTGTCTCTAATAGTCACTTACTAAAATAGATGTGCTCCCTTGTCAGTGACAGGGGACCGACCCAGTTATCAGTTATCTCTTGGCAGGGATTATCTTTTTCCCTTAGTCCATACAAAAAGCACAGAGGAAAAGGATGCAGGAAAGGAATGCTGTGTTGGACAGGAAAGAGGAAGAGTATGGCTATGAAAATTGCCCGAGATATTAAAGATCCTTAGGTACTGGGAGAAGACTAGAAAGCACATTTTGTTCATGTTTGAGGGGCGGAGAACCCGAAGAGGAGGAAACAGAACTATGAATTCTTTAAGGCAGGCATGGACTATGTCTTAGTGCTTGGTATGTATTCTAAAGGATGAAAAAGAAAGAAAATCGTATTTTCAGTTCTTAACAGTTGAAAACTCCATCACATGTGCTAGTCCACAAGGCCTATCACATTAGCAAACCCAAGGCAATTTTAGTCCCCTTTTTTCTGGTTTCTGTTTGGCAGAGCTCGGCAAGACTGTTCTACTCGGAGGCTTCAATTACTCCTTTTCTAGAGAGACAACGCAAAAGTATTTTGTGTCAAATTTTTTGTTGTGTCAAGTCAACCAAAAGAAAGTACTCATTCTACTTCATGCCAGGACATTAATTAGCCTAAAATGTTCACATTGATAACATCCAGAAGATTCCAGGGCAGGGTTCCCTAACCTGAATATCACCTATTAGGTAGAGAGCCAAATAGAGAGTCCATTTTTTTTTTCCTCAGTCCTTCTCTGAGGTTTGTTAGATGAGTCTTGGGGCCACTGCTATGTCAGGTGGTTGGTTAAAAGGGTGATGGTAGAACGATCTTTAAAGGACCATGATATAAAAGGACCATGATATAAAATCACACTGCTGGGTTGTCACAAGGTTCAGTGTGTGACCAGGGTAAGTGAAAATTACCCCCTCTTCAATTTTAGGACAAGGGTGTTCAATTACGTTGGTGTCATTTTTGTACTTGTGTGTCCTTAATGTAAGCCGAATCTGCTTCTACAGAGATGTAAATTATTTTAAAACATTTCAGCATACAATAATTTGTGAAAATAATCATTTCAGCAGTTGCTGCGTGTTCAAACTGGCGACATGGCTAAGTTTCAGCTAGTCATAGTAGCACTGCAGGGTGATAAGAATTGCTTTTTATAGGATTATATTTGTTAGGATAAATTATTAGCCCGTATTTTGTGAATTAGTTTCAATTCTGGAGATTTACTAGAATGATCTCATACATGTTAATAACAGTGCAGAATTAGGGTTAATTTAGAGACGCGAATGGAAGCACACAGACATCCTCAGCAAATAAGCGATGTGTCCAGTCTTTTAACCCAAGATTATGACTTGAAAGCCAACATTATTTCCAGTGAACCATATGTTTGCTGCTGAAGTTAAACTATTTTTAAAATTGAAACTAACCATTACTAAGGTCTTCCAAAGAACAAAACAAAGTAACCTGCTCTTTTCTCAACCTGCAATCCAAGACTTACATTTCTTTCACTATCCATTCTAGAACTGTCCCCTTATAGCATTGGCATGCACCTTCTTTCAGGTGCTGGTCAATTACACATTTTCAAAACTGCAAGAGCTAAAGGGAAGTGCTGGCGCAGCAAGCAGGAGCCCCGGCCACATCAGGACACAGCAGTCATTTCTGCAGAAAGGCTCGCCTGGTCTCAGCCAGAGAGTAGGAGCTGTCCCAGTCCTTCACCCAGCTTTGCTTTTACTCCATGTAGGTTAGTTGATATTATACATTGCATACTGGAACTGAATGGTCATTTTCATTGAGGACTTCCGTCATGATCCTTCTTGGGAGGCAGAGACTGACCTATAAATTAAGGACAGAGAAAAGAAGACACAGAGCCGGCGTCAAAACTGTCCTTTCTGTGCCGGAGCCTACCAGGGTGTCTGTTGGAATCTATTACCTTGCCTCTCCTCTCATTTCCGAACATCAAATTCCTGATGATGATTTCAATTACCTTCACCAGATTTCCTTTCTTCTCAACACTTTTTCTAAAAATCAGCAACCGAGACTCACATTCCTGGTTCTGTCTCGTACAGGCAGCTGTTTGGGATATTCTCAATCGCAGGCTGTCTCTCACCCAGAATGTACGCCCCATAGCGGCTCTGCAGAAGGAACACAGTCCTCATTTCTCACAAGATCATTCACCACGGAAGTTGCTCAGTCCCTTAGTACTGCATTTGAATTTACACTAGAATGCAAGTATCTGTCATGACCGAAACAGAGAAGGCAGTAGTACTTATCTCACACTGAGGTGGTCTCGTTTTAGATTTGGGAAAGAGAATCGTGAACAACATACCCCCAGTTTTATTTTCTCAAACTCCTGCTTAGACAGCATAGAGCAGAAAGTCAAATTATGAAAAAGCAGAGTTAACACTTGCTAGAAATTTCTTATTTCCAAAATAGAAAAAATTGATATGTTTAAAAATCATGATGCATAATGTGACCAAGAAGAGAAGCTCTGAAGCTAAAGAGAGATTGGTGGCAATTTATTAACTGGCAAGACTTAGTGCATCTGCTGTAAAGAATTTAAAGCCTTTACCTACTGCTACTCACACCATAGAGATTTAGTGTTCATTACTGAAAACCAACATTGGATACAAAAGCATCTGATTCTGACCGTGTGCAATGCATTTCTCTAATGTGTTGCACTATTTATTTAAAGGAAATAAGAATTCCCCAAGTTTAGAAGTGTAAAAAGTAGCCATGAAAGGCAGGAGAGAACTAAAATGCGTGTGTAGAAACAGCCTCGAGACACCTAAAGGTAACGAGATCTGTATCTAGGACTTGATGAACTATAGGTCAGGTGTTCATCACACAGAAATACTTTAAAAGTGAGGGTAGTTGGAATCCTGTATTATCAGACACCATCAAAGCATAAAAGAGAAAAATATCTCCCCCATGAAAGTGAGAGCAGAGGCAACCTATGCCACTGAATCCTTATCTCTTGGAATCCCCGCCCAGCTCTCCATAATTCAAAACAGGCAGGCAGCAGGCTGTACAGATGGAGACGCAACAGCCAGAGTCCGCATGGAGCATTATAGATCTGGCTAGTTGTCTAGTTAACAGTCAGCTATTTTTGGATAATACCCACAGTTGTTTTGCAAAAAAATAAAAAAGATGGATTTATCCCGAGTTCAGTATATAAAAATATTTGTAGAGGTTGGTGCTTGGATTGGAGCCATTTTTCACAAATTGAGACACTTCGCTGATTACTCAGAGTGACTTCCTCTGCAATCAACAGTGAGGAGACTTTGTTGAAATGATACTGTAGATCACACTAGTGGCATATTACACATTTTTAGGTCCCTAAAGAAATGTTTTAGGCATTGACTATCATGTGCCGGTAGTTTTTTACTTGGAACAAGCAGATGGCAGAGTGGTTTAGAGACTTTGTTGGATGTCACACCCTATGGTGCTAGGTACGAGGGAGGCACCCTGTAAGTATGTGTACATCAAAATGATGGACTGGGATCCTTCAACCAGCATGCAACTCAGGGGGAGCTCTCCAGGTAAGAGAATTTGGGAGTTTAATGAGGTTTGATTCATTTGGGTAGTGAAACAATGTTGGGAAACAGGGAGCCACAAGATTGGCAAGTGTGTTCCTGGAGAAAAAAAAAAACTTTTTATAAATGCAGTTGAGTTGGCAGACATTTAACCTATCTTAACAACTACACATCAGTTTACTAATCACAAATCTTCAGTGTAGTAACTAGACCAACAATCACACTAGCACCACAAAAGCAAAGCTGAAATTAGCTATGATGATTTCAACACCATTTTAAAAAAAAAAAAAACTTTATTACATTTAACATATTGCCTACAACTCACTGGTTACTATGTTCTCTCGTCAGTGATGTAGTAGAATATCAAATCCTTGCTCTCACATTTCTTATAATACAATAGGGAGTAAAAGACCGGTGTTAAAGGACAAATACATGCTTTAGATGTTTCAATTGAGAGTACAAATATATTTGAGTGGAGAAGTGAGGCAATGCTTCATGGATAAGAAAGACTGTGAAAGGGGTCTTCAAAAGATAGGTGAACTTTCAAACGGTAAAGAAGAGAAAGACCACAGCAGAGGGGATGAACATGCCCCAATCAACCAGTATGGGGCATGAGGCTTGTGACTGGGAGGTGAACGGAGATAAATGGAAAGGTAGGCTGTGCTGTATCCTCAGGGGCCTTCGATTGGAACACACACATGACTATAGTCATGACTTTCGGTTCAGAGTAAGGCAATTCAGAAGTTTCTAACTGTCCCATAACGATTCATGTCTGACATTTGTTGTCCATTGTTAGTCAAGACCCTTATTTAACATGACCTACAACACTCAGAAAACTATCATTGCACAGTGGTAAGGTTGCCACTGCCACTGATTATTATTACCTTTCCAAAGTCATTTTCAGCATCACTTTGTTTTGTTAGAAAGTCATTCTCATCTGCAAACCTGAGGGCCTCTGGCTGCCGGCGAACTCTTTCTGGTTTCTCCTGCCTCAGTTTGCAGCTTGAGCTCCATGCCCACTGCTTGGGCAGGTCTATTGCAAGATGGCCAGTTTGTTAAAGGGGTGGAGTCCTGGGCCATTGCACCTATCCCCAAAACCATGTTTTGTTTACTTTCTTTTATTCCAATGCTAATTAAAAGGGAAGAGAGAAATTCTTCCTAATCTGGTACCTACTTATTTACAGTTCAGTTATTGGCAGAGTAGTTCATTAATTTTTTTTTATTGTGACCTTTTTAAAGTTTCCAAAATACAAGTTTTTTAAAGAGTCTTTCTTTTTTTGGTTCTCTCTCTTTTTCACTCTTTTTTTTTTTTTTTTTTTTTTGCTTAACCAAAGAATAATGAAGAAATTATTTTCTTGGTATAAAATGATTCTGGGGAAAGAATTTAGATTGTTCTAGACACAAATAAGACATGTCCTTGATAAAATAAGTAGTTGGAGTCTAACAGTTTTTAAAAATTGAGTACATGTGCTAGGCTAGATGACTTGAAACTTAAACACAAAAAGTTCAAGTGGTCACTGAAGAACTAGACCACTTATTTACATTAATTGTGTGAAAACACTGTTTCTGGCCAAAGTCATTTAACTTCGAACTCAAACATGTATTCCAAAAGAGACACTGTGACATCTGTGGCTCAGTGACAAGAAGCCGTAACATTCTGTCACTTCCTTCTCACTACTGTTGCTCTCCTGCTATTCCTACTCCCTGTGGCTTGTTGTGAGGATAGACTGCTCTCTGAACTAAGAAGCAGTCAATCAGACTTGGCTGGGTCTTGTTGAGTTCTATGCTAGTTGTGCTTGCTAGGTTGCCTGGATTTCTTTTTCTTTGTGCTGGGAAATAATGGTCCTGATTGGTATGTCTTTGTTTAATAAGAATAGGCAGACTAATTATGTGATCCTTGATATCCTGTCCCCTCACCCCAAGCACAGGTGAGAGGCTCTTCTTGTATGTAGGGTGTACCAAATACCTAAATAACTCTTGGTGTCTCGGCCAGAGGAGTTGGCCAGTGACCAAGAAAGCAAGTAAACACATAGAAAAGCACACAGAATGAAGGGTGACCGGAGGGGAAACTTGCTCATGTTTGTTCCCATTGGCTTTCTTTATCTCATCAGGAAAGAACCCTAGTTCTCCTGGTGAACAGTGCAAGTGTCACTCTCTTCTAGCCTGACTGCATAAATAAGGCGAAACGCAGCTGCAACCTGAAAGCGAGAGAAAAGGCAGTTGAGGTTTCATTTGGATTCATTTATAACCAATACGTTCCAAGATTCTTTCTTCAGTAAATGAATATTTTCTTTGATTTTTTTTGCATCAAAACAATGCAGTTTATCACTTTATATTTAAATAAAAGAATGGGAGCCCAGGTAACAGGTGCTGTTGAAAGTATAAAATTGTAAGCAATGTACATCAAGGTGGCCTGTGCAGGCAACAGGAGTAATAGGAATGATTAAACCCTGTCGGATGGGGTTAGGTTTTTAGAGCTTCCTTGCCTCATGACAGGCTGTGACAGTCAAGTGGCGCTGAAGCAGAACAGACTCCGATGGCAGTTTGCTGTGAGCAGAGCAACTGTCAAAGCTGCTGTACAAAAGCAAACGTTAGGGATAACAACCAGCAAAGTTTGCAACCTGACTAACGCCGAGGCTGATGACTGGATGTCTCCCCCAAGTCAACTCAGGGTGATTCTCTCTGTCGGGGGCCTTTCACTAGTAGGCCCAGGATTGTCAACTTTGCATGTTATAACGAAGCATGCCTTCTCTGTAAAGGACTCAACATGGTTCACACAACTCGCATAGGGTGCCAAAGCTCATGGGCTACCATACAATGCCTATGTACTTTATCCTGTTTTGTGTCTAAGGCAATCACATGCAGTTCATAAAGAGAAACTCTGTCCATGTATGAAATCTAGTTCCAATTATGTCACCATAAGAATAGGTTACAGCACAGATGTAAACCTGCCATCACAAATAGGGTGAAATACTTCACACCCAAAGCTGAAACAGTGAACTTAGCTTTGTCACCAGTTTCTTGAAAAGTTGGAGAAAAAAATGACTTTACACCCATGTGGTTTCGCAGGTTTTTATTAGAAGCCACAATAGACACGTTTCAGCAGCAGTAAATGAGAAACCTTTCGTCACTGTAAAAACATGGGGAGAGTTTCTCAGCCTGTGTCATCCTGCGGGAATTTTCCCACCGACTTTCCATAGGTTGCAGGGAACCAGGAAATGGTCCCATATCTCTGTCATCCACGGACTCCGTTGTAGCAGTGCACTCTGTCACATACTTCATGTGTAGGGCAGACCAAAAGGGAGGCTGTGATTCAAGTCTGCAGTCCACAGGGTGCTGGTGTCTTCCCTTCGCTGAGGTCAGTAGGTTCCCGTGTAATATAAACAAGGAACTCTTCTCAGATCCTGAAATTGATTCTTCTAAGAAAGATAATGTGGACACCCTCACACATGTGTTACTACAGGCTTTAACAAGTTGGTGAGCTCAGCACAAATAATGTTGAGAGTAAGCAAAGGGGTTACCACTTACATCTGGTTGGTGAAAGCAGTGACTATTAATTTACAAAATATCTCGCGAATGAAAGATAATCTGCACATAGTGATGTGCTTCAAACAATTCATGAGACCTTTGATTTAGAAGTTTCATCTTCCTTACCTGCAGCTGAACAGGCAAACAAAATCATTCCACTTTTACTGTTAGGAAAGAGAACATACTTTTTAAAATGGTAGTAAATTAGCTTGTGCTGGAAGCATCTATTTTCTTGCCTTCATCACTGCCAACTCCCTCTGTTTTCTTTGATCTATGATTTGCAAGCTACTATTATTATTTATGTGTTCTACAATTACTACCAGTGACACCTCCCCTTCTCCAGCCCTAAGTCACAAATATGAAAGGAGTAAATGCTGTTTATTGTGACAGTCTGCCTTTTGTCTGCGGAACAATGACAAACTACACCACTGACAGCTCTGAGACTATTTTTACTACAGCCCCCACCCCTTCACTTCTCAAGTGTTCTCCAGAATGTGACAATAGATGGACTTGAATAAAAATGCTTAGTGAGAAGCAGTTGCATTCATTTACCTCCCAATGAGCTCCTTTTGGGATATCTCTTGAATGAAGAACAGAAAGCCCAGCACTGTTAAGAACATTTGAAAGTTTTCACACATCTTTGGGAAAGAGGAAAAGGATTCTTCTTACTTTACCTAACAGGGAACTCTACCAACTAATATACTCACCTCTTTCCATATGTTTCCTTTTGGAATCACAGAGTCCACAGGTAAGGCGAGGAGGGAATGCAGACCAGAGTCATTCATCAGTTTTGGAGGGATTTCCGTTTCCACAGCCTGGGAACTTTTAGCAAAGCTGTAGTTCTGTAAAAGGATTGGAAGGACCAAAAGGGGGTTGAGGTTTTCCACAAGACCTATACTAATTAGCTTTTTGAACTGTTAAGACGGCATGTTTACAGGATAATTGCATCTTATGGATGCAAGAGAGATCAATAAAGGATCACTATGCCCTTTTATACCCAACTATGAGCTAAACGCAGCCTTGTAACTAGTGGACAGTCAACCTGCTGTCGTCTAATGTCAGTCAGAGAAGAGTCTCCAAGCCAACAGCTGGGTCTGTTCTCCCAGAGATTGCGTTTAGGGACATGATTTTCCATTGCCTCTTGTTTTCCAAGGTTTGTGGGAGAAATATTCACCACCCTGCTCTGAAGTTCCCCTCTTACAGGGATACATTAAATAAATAAAAACTGTTTAATACCATTTCTCTCTATTGTTTGAAAAAAAAATTCTTCCCCAAACTGTTTAAACACTTCACCTTATTTTCATTCTTGGCTATGTGATCTTTTTTGCCAGCAGTGCTTAAATATTCAAAATACAGTTTAACCATTTAAAATCCATTGCACAGAATTTTACTTTCTTTGAAGAGAGGGAATGAATATGGGTGGAGAATACAAAATGAATTAATGTTGATATACCCTGCAAAAGTAAGAATAATGACATGAGAAAACTAAGCAATGTATCATGTTGGTTTATCTAACATAGGCATGAAAGCAAATCTGTTATGTGACAATAAATGTAAATGAGTGATCCAGTAAAGAGCCAGAGACTCTCAGATTGGGATGAAAGACAAAACCCAACAGCTTACAAAGAGCACATCTAAAATAAGGCATTAAAAATGTTTGAAAATCTAAAGATAAATATAATGTGCCTGGTGACTATAAAACAAATAGAAAGTAGGAGTAGCATTATCTATATCATCTCAAGTGGAATTCAAGGTTATATCCATTAAACAGGACAAAAGGAATACTATAAAAGTAGAAAACTTTATGTTCACAAAAATAAAAAATCAACTCTACCATGTAACTTTGGGGTCCAAAACACAAAAACTCCCAGAAGTCGGAGAAGACCAAATGATCATGCTGATTGTATTTGGAAAATTCTGAGAGTTATAATTAAAAGAGTGGGAAAAAGCAGGGATCTCAATAATAATAAGACTTGTACATATTCATATATGTTGCATGTGGATAGGTGGTAGAGGCATCAAATATTAGCTATTTAGTAAATAACCCCATCACGCTCACTACCTGCTCCTACTCTTCTGGGATTTGTCACGTGAACTCCTGTGCTCTCCACAATAGCCTTTTTTTTTTTTTTTTGACAGGTAGAGTTATAGACAGACAGAGAAAAAGGTCTTCCTTCCATTGATTCACTCCCCAAATGGCCGCCACGGCCGGAGCTGCGCCGATCTGAAGCCAGGAGCCAGGAGCCAGGTGCTTCCTCCTGGTCTCCCATGTGGGTGCAGGGTCCAAGCACTTGGGCCATCCTCCACTGCCTTCCCAGGCCACAGCAGAGAGCTGGCCTGGAAGAGGAGCAGCCAGGACTAGAACCTGGTGCCCATATGGGATGCCAGCGCCGCAGGTGGAGGATTAACCTAATGAGCCACAGCCGGCTCCACAACAACCTTTTTTACAGATAAGGAAACTGAGGCTCTGACTGACAGGGGAAACTTGCTCAAGGCCACATGACCACAATAGCAGAGCAGGATTTAACCCAGGTGGTCTGGTTCTAGGATCCATCCCATGCTGCCTCAGAGAATATATGCTCTTCTCCCGCTCCGTGGGAACACTTAAAGCTACTCATGAATTTGAATATAGAGATTTATAGACCACATTCTCTGTCCATAGGCCAATAAAACCAAAAATCACCACTGCCAACAATAGCAACAACAACAAAAAACCTCCCTTTCTTCCAAAATGGGTGGAAAAAAAAGAAAAAAATGCTAACAACTCCATCTGTTGATTTGAAAAGCTATTATAATTAATTTCTGGATAAAAAAGGATCCCCAAACTAAGATTAAAAATAATTTTGCAATAAAATTTGCCATAATTATACTTAATACATGACACTTTTCACTTACCACTCTATTATTTTTAAACTGCTCATAAAATTTCTAAATATTCTCCCTGATTCCCTTTATTTGCTCTAATCTAGTTACTGAGGTATATCTAGGTTGAATTTAATAGACCACAATTGGATAATTTCCCACTGTTAACACAGAATTAATTTTATACCTTTGTAAGTATATTTTATTTGTAGTTTAATTTCTCCTAAGTTGGATCTATTGTGGTTATGGTAGTGAGATGTCTAACCTAAAAACTCCAATCAGTTCCATTCCAGAAGTCATTTTATAGCTTCAAAGGGGAGAGGGGGCGATTTCTAATCACTACCAAGAAACTTAATAAGTGCGATACAGCACATTTGACCAACCAGCTGGTGTTCCTTTATAATTTGTCCACTGCCACCTTCTTTCCTCTTGATAATCGTGAGGTTGAAGATGAGGTCTTCTGAGATTTTACTACCTTCTCTATCCCGGGTCTTTACCCTTGTAGATTATTGTGTTTCTTTGATATTTTTTCTTTGATTATCTATCTCTCAACACATACACACACCTTCTGAGTACTTTGGCAAATATGATCTGTAAATTGATATTTGTGATTAATTAAGTTAATTCTTTTAATCGAATCACTCAACATCTCCATATTATCTGTTGTTTAGTCAAGGCAAGAGTTCACAGTTTTATTGATCTTTTTGTCTATCAATTATACTAAACTGGCTGGGAAAACAAAACCTCATCATTGTCAGCCTTCCAGTGTATTATCATTGGCATGGTTATTAATAGCTAAAATAAAAAATGTGTTCATACAGAGGAAAGGAATCATCTCTCATAACTGCCATATAAAGTCAGTAGCAAGGTAGAACAGTGACGCTTAGAAATGAGGTCCACCATAAACAAATGTGCAGCACTGGATGGACTTGGTTAGGTGACTGATTTATTTGTGCACAACAAGACAACCCCTGTAACTTGTGCACCATTGTGTACTATTAAAATGGAGAAGTAACACATTTGCTGAAACTTTTATCACCAACAGTGGACTTGCCAGAAAAACATTATTTGAAGCCTGGTTTTAAAGTACTCTTAATCTTCCCTCCATGATATTCCACTAAATTTATACATCTAAAACTGTATACATAATTCTGTTTGCAGCTAAAAATGAGTGGCTTTTAAATTATAAAATTATTTTATTATTCTCACAATTATATTCGAAACATCTTGACAGTCGCTATAAGATTTACTAAAATATTTTTAATTTTGTGCTGCTTCCTATCAAGTATTCCCAAGCACTGAGTGTGGGGTGTGTGTGTGTGTGTGTGTACATATGCCATATATTAGGTTTGGGAGAAGATTAGAGATAATCTATTTTAAAATGTCTAGCATATTCCCTGGCACATAGGATTTAAAATTTAAAGAAAGAATCTAACTGCCCAATATATTTGTAGGTTTTGGACTATAAATCTTCCATCATCTGCAATACCACTTCAAGAAAATACTTCTAGGTTGTAGTGACTCTTTATAATATCTTTATTTTCATTGTCATATTGTAGCAGTCACTTTGTGAGTTGCTTGGACTCATTGAATTATAAATTCTCAGAAGCAGTCTGAACAGCACAGGACACACATGAAGATTACAAGTCTGTCCTGTGAGTATCATAGCTCACTGTAAGCATTTTCCTCCCAAGAGGCAAGTAAGAGTTAAGAAGGGCCTCCTTTGAAAAGCTTCCAGGGTCATTGGGAAGTGATATTGGGGGTGGAATGTTCTAAGGACAGACCTTGAGGGGTTAGTCATAGACTAGACATCTTGGTTCCGGTGAATCTCTCCTGTGCTGCCAGCCAAGTAATGGCACAGAATAAAAACCTGAATGAATCAACACATTTTGTATTCATTTAAATGTCACCTGGATTTTCTCCTATTTCTCATTTTCACACTCCAAACCACCTCTCGGGGCATCAGTGTTTAGAACATCTTTCTTCCAGTTGAGCCCAGCTCACCATGGCCCGGAAGTCTCCATCATAATGGCCACTGATTTGCAATAACTAGTCTTAGGCAAGCAGGTCAGCTCTCAATCAGGCCCAACTGGACACAGGGCCAAGCGACTGACTTTAGCTGGAGGTCACTTTCCAGTTTCCTTAGTCTTAGGTGAGAAGCAGGGACAGACAGAAAACAGTAAAGTTTCCACCACATCAAAACTGATTAGGAACGTACTTCCACATGGTCAACAACTTATCCCCAGTATCAGAACCTCTTCCTTACTGGTGACTTCTACAACTTAACTTACAATAACTAGTAGAGGGGCCAGCACTGTGGCATAGCAGGTTAAGCTGCTATCTATTTGCAGTGCCAGCATCTGCCATGGTGCCATTTCAAGTCCTGGCTGCTCCACATCCAACCCAGCTGCCTGCTACCGTGCCTGGGAAATAGATGACCCAAGAGCTTGGGGCCCTGCACCCACATGGGAGACCCGAATGAAGCTCCATGCTCCTGGCTTCAGCCTGGTCCAGCCTGGCCATTGTAGCCATTTGAGGAGTGAACCAGCAGATGGAAGTCTCTGTCTCTCCCTCTCTCTAACTCTGACTTTCAAATAAATACACATTCTTTCAAATAAATACACAAATAAATACACATTATTTCAAATAAATGCACAAAAATAAATCAATAAATAACCAGTAGAGCAGATGTGTGAAGGATGGGATAGCTTGACACAGTACCCAATTTTTGGTAGCTTTCTGTTCACATTTGAATTAAAGTAGGGAAAGAAACATTTCCTGAAGGAATTTCAGGAAAAATCACAGGTAAATAGATATCTCTGCCCTATTAATTTGTAGATATTGGCCATTTGTAATCAACCTTCAGTGGAACAATAATATTATGGAAAAAGTCTGAAAGCTTGTGGAACAAATATGACAAATATAAACATTTCCTGTTAGCGTATCTCAGCAAGTGGATAGTAATGATTAGGAATGATGACAACTGCTTATATTTGAAATGAAAATTGGAATGTTCTTTTACTCAGTTCTGTAGGTAACTAAAGTACATTTAAAGAAAATAAAAGCATTTTACTGAAGGAATTGTATCATTGTAGCCATTGTTATTATCATCACATTAATCATCTTCCACATCATCAATATAACATTTATCAGGTGCCAATGCCTTGGCTCACTTGGTTAATCCTCCGCCTGCAGTGCTGGCATACCATATGGGCACTGGGTTCTAGTCCCGGTTGCCCCTCTTCCAGTCCAGTTCTCTACTGTAGCCCGGGAGGGCAATGGAGGATGGCCCAAGTGCTTGGAGCCCTGCACCCTCATGGGAGACCAGGAAGAAACACCTGGCTCCTGACTTTGGATGGGCACAGCGCTGGCCATAGCAGCCATTTGGGGAGTGAACCAATGGAAGGAATAGCTTTCTCTCTCCTCTCTCTGTGTGTCTATAACTCTGTCAAATAAATTAAAAAATATATCAAATATCCATAAAACAACTAGAGCAATTCCTAGACCTACAGGGTTGTCAGACTGCTACTCTTGGGTCAATAGAGCCATCCTTGTCACTTACATATTCTGTTTGCTGTTTTTGTTTTTATTTTTTTGTGTGTTTATTTGCTTCAGAGTAGTATGTACATTGCAAAGCCTAAATTATCTGCAATCTGACCCTCTACAGAAAAGGTTTGATAATCCTTGTCCTACACCATTAATATCTCTCTTAGCATTAACTTACATCAACTCAAAAGCAGGGTTAAAATTATTTGGTAAAATCGGGTTATGGTCTGTTGTAGGAATATTTAATTTGAGAACTTTAACTTGGGTTGTTATTAAATTGTGGAAACTTTCATGAACACAGAAAGCGTGTTGACATACACACTGGCAGAACTGTTATAGATCATTTCTATTATGATTTTCTATAGAGCCAGTGTTTGTTGCCTAGAGCTGATTTGTCCCACTGAAAAATATAAATGAATAATTGTTATTATTCTGTTTCCTTGGTTATAGAACAGTATACATCTAGTGGAACAATTTTAACTTGACTCAGGGCTATATTAAAACATTCTACTCCTCCAAAAGAAAGGTTTTTCAAGTGGAAAATTCAAATTAAGATTTCATTTGTTGTATCTTTTTTTTAACAAAAAGCTTCACAATATATATCAAATTAAAAATGCACTAATAATTAGAAAACTTACTCTAAGAGACCGTGAGAAGAGAGCTATTTACTCGTTAGTGACTGCCACACATGGTGAAATGTGTACTCTCTGAAGGCCTTTCATACTTTTCCTTGATTTACCTGCTTACAATTAATTGCATGAGGTTTCCTTTCAAAAGGTATTACTTTATGAAGTAAACTATCACATTATGAAATTGGAAGCAACAGATTTTTCAATTGCTTCATGGAATAACAACAGCAACAGCAAATACCTTGAATTTCAGAATATCTAAGCTTAGCAAAATTAGAAATTCTGGTCATCCTATGGTTAATAAGGTTGGTAAATCCACTATAATTTATTTACATTCACTACATAATTGTGAGAATAAGTTTTTAGCATCTATTCCACCAGCAGATGGCTATTTTATATTTATTCATAATATTTATGAATTGTTAGAATATGAGCATAAACATGTGACTTTGGACAAAATTCAGAATCATCCTGCTTCTTAGGAATGAGTTTCCAATTGAAATATATTTAGGATGTTCTTTTTAAAGAAAAACAGAACTATCACTTTGTAATTTTTTTCCCTATATTATTCAATTTGGAATGATGTAGCCGAGCTCTGTTTTTCCCAACAAATTTCTTTATTGTTATGTCACTATGTTCTTTACAAAATGCTTTTTACAAATCTTTTTTATTTGATTGTGAGGTCTGATCTCTTGGGAAGTATTTATTATGTATTATGTGTAAAGCTGACATATGTATAAACATAAAAAAAGCAGAGTCTGTGATATGAAGTCCTTTGAGTATTCTAATGAAAAAAAGATGGGATCATTTCTTACTTCATAAAAAATCATTTCTTTCTTGCTCATTTAAAAAGACATGAAGCATTCATAAAATTACCACCTTGATATATTAATGATTGGTGGAACAACCTTTCGTGAATCTCTCATTCCATGAATGAAGACTAAAAAAGAAAAAGAAAAAATAGATTGCTACATATGGAGGAACATTATTTAAGAGACTTAACAAATGTTGATTCAAGAAGCAGCAAACTGTTTTTGAATGACTTTGGGGAAAAAATATCTAGCTACTTTCAAGTCAAATCATCGTAATGCACTGTTAAGCTTTCCTTCAGTTATCAATGAGAATTGAAAAACACATAAAAAATGAGACACAATAGATACAAACGTCTATTGCAGAGGATATGAAATTATGCTCAGATTAAACCCCCAAACATCACGGCCTTGGAGGGAGAATTTTCAGAAAGAAAAATGTATGCTGTTGATTGTGTTATTCTTGGCCATGATTTAAAGAAATGGTACAGTATAGAAGAGGGCCTAATGTAGTTTAGAATACACCTCTGCATTTGGGGTTTATAAAGCGTTGAATTGTGTGAATATGTAAAAAAGTAGAACGGCAGGAAGTCGAGGAGAAGTGCAGAAGTGAACAGAAGCCTCCGCCTTCCTGACATCAGAACAGTGCTCTGTTCATTCATTTAAGGGAGAAGTGTGGGAATCCTCCTGAGGGGACTGGCTGTCACACATGCACGGATGCTCTTTCTCTTCACTTTAGGGATCCCTCATTCTCATGGCCAGATGCACCCCCAGCCCTGAACCTTAGCCTTGCCCTACTTCCTCCACCTTAGCCCTACTCCTACTTCCTCATGGCAAGGTTCTGATCCACCACCTAATAACAGAAAGCAGAGGCCTGGATTGATGTCTGTCCATAAACCCTCTTAAAAAGAAAGGCAGACATGGGTCGGTGCCATGGCTCACTTGGTTAATCCTCCACCTGTGGCACTGGCATCCCATTGTGGATGCCAGGTTCTAGTTCTGGTTGCTCCTCTTCCAATCCAGCTCTCTGCTGTGGCCCGGGGCCGTTTCGGGGGGTGAACCAATGGAAGGAAGACCTTTCTGTATGTCTCTCTCTCTTTCTCACTGTCTAACTCTACTTGTCAAAACAAAAAAAAAGCAGATTTAAAGGAGAGCAAAAAAATTGCCTTTTACCCATGCCTTTCATATGACTAGGTGAATAAACAAATTCCAACAGAGCTCCCACCACTGCTATTAGCGGGTGGATGCAGAGAATGGTGGAGGGAGGGTTTAAGTGACTCCATTGGAAAGAGAAACAGCACAGACAAAATCTTCCTAGAAAGTCTAACGCTCATTTTCCTTTTTCTAGTGTGGGATGCCAGAGTTGCGGGAAGGAGACTAATGCACTAACCCTCAGCAACAGCATCTGTTTCTTTCTTTCCTTATTTGATAAAGCAACAAAGAGAATAGGAGAGACAAAGAGAGATTTTCAGTCTACTAGTTCATTACCCAAATGACCACAAGAGCCAGAGTTGGGCCAGGTTGACGCCAAGAACTCTATTTGGGTCTCCCACTGAGGTGGCAGGGTCTCAGGCTCTTGGTCCATAATCCATTGCCTTCCCAGGTGCATTAGCAGGAAGTTAGATCAGAAGCAGAGTAGCCTGGACTCAAACTAGCACTCTAATACAAGACGCCATTGTAGCAAGTGGCAGATTACTCTGCTGTGCCACAATGCCAACTCCTGAAACTCATTTTCCAAATGGTAGACACAGGTCACAAACTTGGTAGTTCGCAGCACCAAGTATAGAGACGAGCTTGAGAGGGAGCTCAGCAGAGGTGACAGCCTTGAGGATGTGTTGCATCTGGGAGAAAAATAGATAATAAGTAGGTAGTAATAATCAGGCAGGTCCAGCCATGGCACAGTCATGTAAGCCACAGCCTGCAATGCCAGTATCTTATGTGACCACTTGTTTCAGTCCCAGCTGCTCCACTTCAGACCCCACTCCCTGCTAATGTGCCTGAGAGAGCAGCAGAAGATGGCTCAAGTACTTGGACCCTTGCCATCCATGTAGGAGATCTGGATGGAGCTCCAGGCTCCTGGCTTCTGCCTGGCCCAGCCTTGACCATTGCAGACATTTGGGGAATGAACCAGCAGATGAAAGACCTCTCTTTCTCTCCTTCTGTCTGTCATTCTGCCTTTCAAATAAATACAACTTTTTAAAATGAGATATGTGTAATGGCACCTCAGAAGAATGGGAGTGGAGAGAAAGAAGGAAGTCAGGGGGGTACTGATTCCCCAGAAGCATAATGAAAAAGAAAGCTAACCACTGACCCAGCAGAAGAGGATATGCCTTGGCTAGGAAGCTTGACGTGTGATACCTAGTAATAGCACTGTGTATATAAAGTAAAACCCGGTACAAGGACATCCTAAGGAGAAACACGTTATATGAGTCAAAACATTTTGACTGATTAACATTGTTTCCAAGAAACAACCGCAAACAGAAGCAGGTTCTGTACACAACACTCCGATTTGAGTTTAAGATCATCAAACAAGAATTTGGAGATAACGCAAAATTTAGAATCAGAAATTGAAACGAATGTCAGAAATGTAAAAAAACACAAAAATACGCAGGAAGAATTTGTTAAATTTAGAAAATATATTAAAAAACAACCATTTCAGAAATAAGGAGTAATTTAGTAGCTACCTAAGGGAGAGTATATTCAAATAAAGGTCAAATAAAGGACTTTAAAGGCAGGCTGGAAAGGAAATAACAGAATAGGCTGGCACCGTGGCTCAACAGGCTAATCCTCCGCCTTGCGGCACCGGCACACCAGGTTCTAGTCCCGGTCAGGGCGCCGGATTCTGTCCCGGTTGCCCCTCTTCCAGGCCAGCTCTCTGCTGTGGCCAGGAAGTGCAGTGGAGGATGGCCCAAGTGCTTGGGCCCTGCACCCCATGGGAGACCAGGAGAAGCACCTGGCTCCTGCCTTTGGATCAGTGCAGTGCGCCAGCCACAGCGGCCATTGGAGGGTGAACCAACAGCAAAGGAAGACCTTTATCTCTGTCTCTCTCTGTCACTGTCCACTCTGCCTGTCAAAAAAAAAAAAGGAAATAACAGAATTAAATTGAAAGAATGAAAAGGCAAAGAAGTCAGAGAGAAAGTCATTGAAAGGGAAGAGAAGACAAGAAAAAAAAATCCAAGATACATCTAGTTGGAAGACCTGATTTAAAGAAGTATATGAGTGGAGGAGAGTTAGTATTTAAAACTGCAATCCAAGGAAACTGTCCTAGAGATTAAAGAAATCTGAGCTTGAGCCTGTTGCACTGAAAGAGTTTACAATATACTCGGGGAAACTTCCCTGAGATAGTTAACTCCAAGACATACTCTGTTATTCAGCACCTTAAGGAAAAAAACAAAAAACAAAAAAACAAAACTCAGAGCCTGGAGACAAAAAGATCAAACTGTTTGTGGGGTTATGAATATCAAAATAGCATCATATTTCTCAAGAGCATTTTTCACATAAAGAATATGAAAAAATTTTATATCCAGCTAAACCTTCAAATATAAAGACTGTAGAAAAAGTTTCCAATGTGTAAGAACTCAGGGAATACTCAACTCGCAAGCCCTTTCTTACTTATCTACTAGAAAACAGGTTTCCTACAGCTGTGAAGCAGCTGAGGAAATGTCGCCAAAACTGATGGTAACTCTTCACTTTTTAATTGTAGAACAGAGAATAAAATGAATGAATGAAGAAACACTGAAGCACTGTATGTTTTGACAAATTGTGTAGCCTCTCTATATTTTTAGTTGAGTTTTGTGCCTGCCCTTACTGGATTCAAAGGCATGATCTGCCCTTTATTGTTCCCGTAAGTGTTTCCAAAAAGCTATGTAACCAAATGGAACTTTTGCAAATTCTTGTGATACTTAAGAGTACATTTCTCTGAACTTAGATTGAATGAAGATAAAAATGGAAATATTTGCATTTCTTAGTCTTCCTCAGAGACATGCAGAAATTCTAGGGTTTGAATGTGAGGTAGTAATTGTCACCTTATTCTTTCACCTATCAGAGATAAGTGGAACCACTCAGGCACTAAAAAATTCCACATCTTAATTTTTTTTATATAAAAATACAAAATTACAGTTAGCCAAATGAGTCTTGGGAGTAAGTTTCTAAAATATCTGAAAATTGGCACTGGCATGGAAAGAGGAACTGCAGCTGTTGGATCTTCGCATTCTTATTTCCTTTGAATTTTCAGATGTGTGCTTTTAAAAAATAAAAGAATTACTTGTTTAATGTAAATCAATTGCATGAATCTTCATAGACAAGCAACTAAGTTGCTTTTCATTGGTAATAGGCAGATCGACAAAGGCCTTTTCGCTTCAGTGGTACCTAGTACAGGGCAACCTTACCAAGGTACTCATTCTAACATTTAGTAAATTCTACTGAAAGATCTCTAGTGCTTATGACTGGTCAGTGTAAGATGGCTGGGATGTTTAAGACAGAGTAAAACTGGGTCCAATAAAGAGCAAATACATTGTAGTTTCCATTGTGTGACTAATGTCTGTGACATACTGTTTTCTTTGCCTCTGTAGCCCAAGTACATATCTTTTCAGTGTGGGGGCTTCAGCCTCACCTGGGAGGCTTCGTAAGCTGAAGATCACTGGGCCCTATTCCGGCGAATCTCACTAAGTAGGTCCAGGAAGGGCATAAAAATCCAGAACATTAAGAAGTGTCTCAGGAACTCTCAGTCAAATGACTCATGGGAATACAGTTTTTGAGAGACATGGGTCTGGGTATGAGTTTTCCAAGGAAACTTTGAAATTAAAATTTTAGCTATTCATGATATATTTTATATAATCTGTTGATCTAAATAAGAAATGGGAATCATATTCATCTAATGAAAAAGATGTAGCAAAGTAAGTGAATAGAAGGATATCTGTGAAAGTGGTTAGATGCCCTCAGATTTAAGAAAATCTATCCACGTAACTGATTATAAATTTAAATTGATGTATATTGACAAGTAACAATTTCAACACAAAAGCACAAGACAAATTCCTATTCAATTGGAAACTAGAAAAGGCAATTTCAATCATGGTTGGTTGCCATGCAGACATAAATATCAAATGCTAGTCAATTTGAAGATCATTTAATGGTGTTTTGGATAAAGGACATAAAGTATAATTATTTGACCTTTTAGACTATTACCTTAAAGTAGTAGTTCTCAACAAGGGGCAATTTTGTGCCACACAGGGGACATTCCCAATGTCTTGAGACATTTTTTGGTTGTCACAGATTGGGGAGGGATATGGGCTGTGCTACTCATTATGGTGATTAGAGGCCAGGGATGCTGCTAAATATCCTGCAAGTCACAGGCCAGCCCTTCACAATCCATTATCAAGCCCAAAATACCTGTGGTGGTGAGCAACTCCATCTTGTAGTTTTAATTATCGTTTGTGTAAAAACGATACTGTCTAATACATTCAGACTTCTTTACGTGTAGTCTAAGTAAAACAATCCATCTGATGTTTACAGGCAAAATTGAGATTATTCGGTCACAAGGAAGTTCTCTTGGATAAACCAAAGTCCCATGTACTTTCAATGCTCTTTTCCCGTAAGATTTTAGTTTTTTCCTTCATGAAGATGGTATTGTATTATAATTCCACTACCAATTTACATTACAGAATGCTGTGCCTTTTTTCTATCAAACCAAACATTATTCATGAGTATGCTTGTATTATTACATTGGCTATATTCCTATTATAGATACAAATAGCAAATGATTTATTATGATGTGATAGCAGGAGACATAAAATATTTATGGGCCTAGATGTTTTCACAATCTTATAGGCAATTAAAATATAAGAACAACATAAAAACATAAAATGCCTAATGAAGATGGGACCATCTCTCTCATTTACTTTATTCCCATTTCCTTTCCTATTTTAATCATGACTTGGAAATTTTGTTTGTTGTGAACACTTGAAAGCTTTCAAGATAATGAACTTCATTGTAGCTTAGTCCATGTTTTCAAGAGATTTTTTTCTCTCTCTTTTTGCAAGGAGTGTTTATCTGAGCTTTTTGATGTATGAATTTCATTATGAAATTGATAATTGAATTTATAAGGTAGCCACCATTTTAAACAGTTAATTTATGTCATCTTTGCTCATTATCTTTAAAACATATTCATGCAAACAATCTAACTTACGTGTTATGAAGAATCTCTTAGAAAATGCATAGCATCAGTCCCAGTGTGACTTCCGGTAAGCCTTGGTTCATCATTAACAAATTGTATGACCTTGAATATTCAACATCATGGATTTCAGTTTCAATATGCAAAGGAAATATTACTGTGTTTAAAATTTCAACTTTAGAGTCACACAGCCTGGGTTTTATATTGATAACCCAGGTATTAATTATGTGATCTTGGGCACTTTTTTTCTCTAAGCCCAAGAGTTATCATCTGCAAAATGGAAAAAGGTGATTGGTCCCTCAAAGGATTAAATAATATAAACCTGTTTCTTGTTTGAGCTATAGTTAGTGTTCATTGAAAATTTTGCAATTTTTATTAAAAAATTTCCTGGTTCTCAAATATAATTCATCAATGAATTAAACTATGAAGAGTAATTAGAAAACTTTGTAGGATATTGAATTAAAAGTTTAAATTGGAGTAAAAACAGTGGAAAGCCATGCATAGTTCTGTTAAATAGGTATATAAACCCACCAGGCATATTAGTATCTAGGCATAAATAAGTGGAATTGGCTCAAATAATTTGAAGGGATTCAATATGATCTCTAATAATTAATTCACTGAACTCCCTTTGCCTGTTTTCAATCACTTGTTTTGGGAATGAAATATTATTGAAATGTATTATTATTCACAGTCATAATTTATTAGAAGGATTGCATATTATTTTTGTTGTCTATTTATCTACTGTTCCCTTTTCTTAGAGACTATGTTCATAAACTTTGGATAATCAATGTAATAGACAGTTATAGATCCTAAAATATAGGGGAAACACGCCATCTAGTAATATTTCAGAATTTTATATCAGCTACAAGGTATGACTTTTGGAAAACAAAAGTACAGTTGTGTTAGTAGCCATGAGACACATCGAAACCCTTACTGGACAAGCCCAGTCAGCATGGGAACATGTAGAACTGAATAGTCTGACTCTTGAGTGTGAGCAGAATTTGGGCAGTGAGGAAGAAGATCTTGGAGGGAAAATCCATAAATGTGAATATTATTTTACAGTAAAGACCTTGAATACAAGGTTTTATAAATTATCACATGAAAAAGTTGAGTGTTATATATTAATAAATTAATTTATGCAGAAGAATGACTATACTTATTTTTTGAAAACAATATTAAAATTGGTTATATTCTTGAAAACACTGTAATTAGATGCTGTTAACTCGGGTTGACTAGAACTTTCCAAAACTCTTAAGGGTGAGGAAATTAAAAAAAAAAAAAAGGAGGAAGTACATTCATACAATTTTACTTTTGCACTCAAATTTAAAATCTGTTGTGACAGAAAATATGCACACATGTCCCCATAAACACTCTGTGGCATATACCTCAGGGTTCAAAGGTTGACACTCTTCAGTACAATTAATAACAAACATTGATTGACTACTGGTCATATACTACATGTTTTGTTAACCTTTTATCAGCATTATCTTTTAATCTTCGTAATAATACTTTAAGGAAGATACAGTGCAACAAATGATAAAACCAAAGACCCCACTGATTAAGAAACATGGCCAAGATCTCAGTTCCAGAAAGCAGTAGGTAGTCAGTCCAGCTAGCTGGAAGTTCCAAGCTCACAAACACTGGCATCTGTAGAGAGCACTGTGCTGGGGAGATGCCTAGTGGAGTCTCACTAATTCTGAGCAGGGAATGTTGCATGGTGACAACAGACTTCCACACGTAGCTGTGATGATGTGACGGTTTCCACAGAGATAGGGAGGAAGGAGGAATTCCAGGATGAGAAAAGGGCTGACACGGGCACATGGACTAGAAACGGAAGTTATGTTGAGTGCGCTTGTGGACCTGGAGTGTGTGTGGATGGTGGAAATAGATGTTCACCAAAATGTGATAGGCGATGCACTGGAAATGCAATATTAAATAGGCTCATATGTTATAGTACATTCTGGTATATGTACTTTGGACTGTATTGCTTAGGCCAGTGATTCCCAAGAGGTAGAGAAAGGCAGGTTTGGTGATGGTTTGTCTATCCAAGGTACCTGACATTTTTGCATTTGAGGGTCACTCTCAAAGCAGGCCAGTGTCAATGATGGAAATAGATCAGTCAGTCATGGAAAAAGAGAACTAAGCTTTCCATGTGATGCCCAGCGGGCATAGTCTACATCTCCTTCCTTCATTGTCTAGGCACCTGAGAGTCCCTCCGCGTAATGCTTCCAAAGCTAAAACATGCTTACAGACAACTGGATATCTTTTTTCAACGCAGATTCTGGTTTGGGAGGTCTAAGCTCTGGCATTTCTATCAGCAACCAATGCTGCCGGCTCACTACCCACGTTTTGGGAAGCAAGGCTTTTGTGTACAGCAGTTAGAATTTCTAGGAAAGCTGTTCTCTCAGATTCTACAGATGCTATACTCACCTTACGTAAAACAAAACCCATTTCTTTCCAAAATACCTTGGCCAAAATTCTGAAACAGTTTTTCCTGTGTTCTGTAAGGCAAGAAAGCAGCATAGCCAAGCATTCAAACATAATGGACACTTTTACAGATCCATTGAGAGGTTTCTTTAAATGATCAGGTTAATTGCATAAATGTCACAATGCCTACTGTGTAATGTGTCATGCATAGAAAATAATTTGGGGCTGGCATTGTGGTATAATGGGTTAGGCCGTCACCTGTGACACCAGCATCCCATATGGCCACTGGTTCGAGTCCTAGCTGTTCCACTTCCCAACTAGCTCCCTGCTAATGTGCTTGAGGAAATAGCAGGAGATGGCCCAAGTGCTTGAGCCCATGCCACCCACATGAGAAACCCTGATGAAGTTCCTAGATTCAGCCTGGCCCAGCCCTGGATGTTGTGACCATTTGAGGAATGAACAGGAGATGGAAGAACTCTCTCTCTCTCTCTCTTTTTCTCTCTCTCTCTCTTTCTCTCTCTTTCTCTCTCTTTCTCTCTCTTCTTTCTCTCTCTCTCTCTCTGTCTCCCCCTACCCCACCCCATAGCTCTTCCTTAAAAATAAATAAATCCTTTTTTTAAAAAGAAGGTGATACGGGTCTTTTCCTATTGAAAAAAAAAATAATATAAGAAGGTACAACAAAATGTTCATGGAAAATGGAATTAAGTTTATTTTGATGCAATAAAACAAAACCCTTATGTAATTTTTCATGATACATATTTCCCATTAGCTTTTTGAAGTCCTGTATATGCAGGGACTTAAAAAAATTTTCACCAAAATAAAATTCGCCTTTAATTCCACTTTCCATGAACTTTTTGAAGTATCCTCATATAAGACTACACCAATTAATAATTTTGGAAATAAAACATACTTTTAGATAATATAAACTGTCCATTAGGAAATATTAAGTGATGCCATTATAATTCCTTTCCTAAATGTATAATGGATATAATACATTGATTTTTTAAAGTTCATAATGAGTTATAAATGTTAAGATCCAGATGCAATTGCTCTAGTTTAGCTTCATCAAGGAATTATCAGTGTAGTCTCTTTTATTTAATGAAAATAAAAATACACTCTGCTCTGATGTTCATGGGAGAAATCCACTTCCCGATTGTTAATGCTGGACAGTGTCCTGAAAAATGCAGGTTGAAAAACCGAATCATAGCATCAGCCAGTGTTCCACAAACCTTGGTTATTCTTCAAGATGTACCTACTTTGAATTCCATATGTTATGCTGTGAATTTTCACCTTATTATATGGTAATACAGTGGGAAATATCAAGAGGTCATCTAGGACTGTCCTTATATCTGGCACAAGATGCCCTGCAATTTTTCTTAAAACCTTCAGACAAGTAGATTAATCAACATCCCCTGGTAATATTTCATTATCTCAAAGACACTTAGAGACATAGGGCATCCAGCGACAGCAAAACAGCTCTGCTTTCCTCTCTCTCAGCCCGTTTCTCTTGTTCTGCTCTCACTGGCAGCTACATGAGTTCCTATACCTGAATCTTATTGTTAATCCAGACTCTGCTTCTTCAGGTTAAACCTCAGCTCCTTAGCCTTCCTGCCAAAGCTCCTTAGCTCAAGAAGGAGTAGTTCTTTTATTTTTTACTTTAACATCAGATAGACTCAAAATTATCTATTTGCATTGACTTTGGAGTCCCAGATTAATCATGGATGTGCTACTATTTCTGCATCCAAGAATTCTTTTAGTGCAAGTCATTGCTGCAATCAATATTAGGGAGTTTAGCTTTCCTTTGAGGACAGGTATATTTGTAAGTTGATGGACCTGGGAACTGAAATCTACCTTGAAGGCCATCCAGTGCCAACAGTGCTACACACGAAGCCTTCTGAACTTAAATTGCTCGTTCTTTCGGCCACAAGGTTCCAAGGTGTTGAGATGGACACTCCCAGCTCTTGAAGTGGTTGGACTCATTGCCCCCATTTTCACTTGGCTGTGACTCTGCCTCGAATGCTTCTTTCCATCAGAAGAGAGAGGCTTGTTGTGTTTACTACTAGTTCGGTTTCCTAGTAGGATGTACTTGTAAAACGTTACATCTTGTAGATAATTGCCTACTTCTTTAAATTTTCAAAGTACTTTGAATAGCCATGACATTGAATGACAAATAAAACACTGAATCTTAAGGGGCATTTGACATACATCCTATCCAACTCTCAGCTGGAATCGCCATGCAGGATCCCCCAGTGATACATAGACATGGAGCACTGCCTCCACTTTACTCTAACCAGCTAATTTTATACTCAAAAGTTCCACTGAGGCTGTGTTTTGAGGTCATAATCCCCAAATGAACGCATCAATTCTCTGGTCTAAGTCCTGTAAAGTATGGTACGAAATCTGCACAGAGCCAGGATTCCACCAGGGTGGGACCGGGGCTCTCCTCAGCTCTCTTCCCTCTGGACCCTGAGATTCTATCTGGCACAGTGCCCTGACTGCAGTGAGTCTGACGTCAGCTTACACTTCCGACATTTTCTCCATAAAAGTCCTTCTTAAATCCTCTGTAGTAACAGCTCCCCCTGCTTTAGTATACAAAATGGTCACTTCTGTTGTTGGCATCTGTTTCTTTGATGATAGAGGTTCTACTTCTTATTTAGTGGGAGGCTTTTTGTATTTCGGCAGATTATCTGTATGTGCCTGTTAGAATTCAATGTATTGGTTACAACCCCAAATCTCAACCAGTTGTCACTTGTTTGGATCTTTAATTTGCTATAGAATCGAATAATTGCCTCATTTGACCTAACGGTATTAGGGAATTTAGTAAGCATAACAACTATGCTTTATAAGAAGCTATTGAACAATCGGACAGGAAGGACTGAGACGCAGTCCCACAGAGGGCCACAGATTCCTCTCCACGATGGAAACTTACCCATCGAGAGATCTTAGCTTAGACTGTGATAATCAGGACAATTGCAAATTCACTTTCACCATTTTGTTACTTAGCTGTATTTCCTCTGCAGTCAGCAAGATTATTTTGCAGGGCTTTGTCAGCCTTGATTTTTAAAAATGATTGGTTTATGCCCATAGTAACTCCACGATTATTTTGGGTGAACATAGACTGATTTTTGTTACTGATTTCATGGATGTCACTGAATATCCTTTAATGATGGCACATAGAAATGTTTGGATACTTGTGTCAAACTTAGGTCTGTAATATGTGAAACTTGAGTCTGTATGTAGGGAATTCTTTCTTCCCACTTTCCCACATGACAGTTGTCCATCTGGCAACTCACCAGCGACTGTGTGGGACTCCCAGGAGTCTTCTGAGACGACCAGTAGCTGATGCATAAACTCTCGGGCGAATTTTCTTCATACCCCAAAACACAATTTGTTTGGGACAGAAAACTTGCCTTCAAAATGAAAGTTTGCTTTAAAGCAGTCCTTGCCAGCACAGAAACCAAACCAGAAGCTAAAGCGGGGGGAAAAAAAATCATTGAGTTAATAATATATATTAAACTTTTATTTGATTTCAGGAACTATTCTGAGAATTGCATTTTTTTACTTAAACTTAGAATAAACCCATGGGAAAAAAATATCTGTCCTCAAGTTATATCCTCTTTTTAGCTTAATGTTTCCTTTAATAGTACTTGTTTAAAAAGCTGATAGCAGTTTTTTTTTAAGTATTTTCACATAAATTATCTAATTCAACACTGACACAATTTCTACTCAAATCACTCTTGTTATTTTTGTATGTAGAATCTGAGTTTCCTTGAAACTAACTGTGTTGCTATAAATCACAGAATACCACAATGGCCAAAACAAGGACGGCCTCAGGTCTACTATTTTCTTCATGACTCACACCTACCTGGTGAGTTTCTCTCTGTCTCTCTCTCTCTCTCTCTCTCTCTCTCTCTTTAAAATTTATTTCAGAGTGACAAAAGAGGAGAGACAGAAACCGAGATCTTCCAAGCACTAGTCCACTTCCCAATGGCTGCAACAGCCAGAGCTGAGCCACACCAAAGCAAGGAGTTAGGAACTCCATCCAGGTCTCCCACGGGGCCCCAGTACTTGAGCCATCACCCTCCATCTGCTGCCTTCCCAGCATTTGCAGGAAGTTTAATTGGGAGCACAGAGTAGTCCATCCTAGCACTCTGATATGCAATGCTGGTGTCACAAGTGGCCAATTAACACATGTCACAATGCCAGCCCCATTTTTCTTATTATTAGGGTTTTTTTTTTCAGAATTTTTCAAAATTTTCATTCTTAATTTTAATTAGTTTTTTAGCAATCAATGTTATTCATAGACACGATTCTAAGAACATGATGATGTTCCTTCCTCCCAGCCTCTCTCCCTCTATCCCTCCCTCCCCTTCCTCTCTCTGCTTCACCCTCCTTTTATCTCTCTGTCTGTGTTTTTGTTTTTGAGATGACATCTTCACATTTGCATTACAGTAAAAAGGCCTAATGCTTCACCAAATAAAAAGTTTAACAAGTAAAAAGCAAAAAGACCCTGATTTAGTGGGAATACAGACAGTGGCTATAAATAATAATTGAATGGAAAAATGACACTGTCAGCCATATACAGTAAAATTTAAAATAATCACAGATCATAACATCTGTAGTAGTGTAACATTCTTAACCATTGGTTTGACAAAGGTATAAAATAAAGGTTTACAAAACTATATTTGAGGATTACTGATACACATAAGTGTTTCTTTTGCTTTTTAAATTTTAACTCCCACATATAAGGGTGAACATGGGGTATTTGTCTTTCTGGGTCTGGCTTACTTCACTGAGCATGATGTCTCCAAGTTGTGTCGACTTTGCTGCAAAAGGTAGAATTTCATCCTTTTTTATAGCTGAATAATATTCTGTTGTGGATACATTAGCTTATTTTGTGTATCCATTCATCTGATGATGGCCACCTTGGTTGGTTCCAGTTTTTGCTATTGTGAACAGTGCTGCTATAAGCATAGTGATGCAGGTAGCTCTTTGATAACTTGAGTTCAAGTCTTTTGGGTATATACCCAGGAGTGGGATTTCTGCATCATATGGCAAGTCTATTTCTAGTTTTTTAAAGCATTCTCCACACTGTTTTCACCATGGCTACACTCATTTACCTTCCTGCCAACAGTGTAAAGTGTTCCCCTTTATCCACATTCTCGCCGGCATTTGTTATTCTCTGTTTTGGATTTTAACCATTCTGACAGGGGTGAGGTGACAGCTCATAGCGCTTTGGTTTTGCATTTCCCTGGTGGCTAGTGATGGTGAGGATTTTTTCATGGGTTGATTAACCATTTGTATCCTTGAGAACTGTCGAAGTTCTTTGCCCATTTTACACTTGGATTTGTTGTTTTTCTGTTGAGTTTTGAAAGTTTCTCATTTTCAGGGTATTAATCTTTTGTCAGGTAGTTCGCAAATCTTACTAGTTTAAATCAAGATTCACTAATGTATAAGCACTTGTATTACTATTAGTAATTTTACTTTAAGAAATATAAATGGTATAATGGTAACTTTATTGTAAAAATTTAATTTTTTATAAAGATTTATATATTTATTTAATGTCAGAGTTACACAGAGAGAAGGAAAGGCAGAGAGAGAGGTCTTCTATCTGCTGGTTCACTCCTCAGTTGGCCACAATGGCTGGAGCTGCACCCGTCTGAAGCCAGGAACCAGTAGCTTCCTCTGGGCTTCCCACGCAGGTGCAGGGGCCCAAGGACTTTGGCCATCCTCCACTGCTTTCCCAGGCCATAGCAGAGAGCTGAATTGTAAGTGGAACAGCTGGGACTCGAACCGGCGCCTATATGGGCTGCTGGTACTGCAGGCGGCAGCTTTACCCACTGTGGCCTCCAAAAAGTTAATTTTAAAAGTGGCCTATTCATTGACTGTCTACCATTTCAAATACTAACAATAAGAAAGTATACCAGCCTTTCATCCATTAAAAAAAGTTTTTTGTTTTGTTCTTGTTTGCTGTTTGGGACACACATCTGATCCTGTCCTGTTTCCTTGACTAGACTCAATGTCTTTGTCATGGATGCCTACTTTCTCATGTTACACTGCTTCCACTTCATTAGTAACAAAAAGTCTTTTCTTTCTCTATTCAGATGCCCTTAGCAAATACTGAATTTTCCAAGCCAAAAATACATATAGATTTATCTGACATAATTTCTTAAAGATTTATTTATTTGAGCGAATAACAGAAAAGGAAAGATAGAGACAAAGAGAGATCTTCAGTCTGCAAATGGTTCACTCTGCCAATGGCCACAATGGCTGGGACTGGCCAGGCAGGAACCAGCAGCCTGGAACTCCATCCAGGTCTCCTACCTGGGTAGCAGGGACCCAGGTAGTTGGGCCATCTTCTGCTGCATTTCTAGGCATATTAGCCTCTGGCTGGATTAGAAGTAGAGCAGCTGGGGGCTCACCTGCATTCCCAATACAGGATGCTGGCGTTGCTGCCCCTATCTGGTATAATTTTTTAAGATTGTTACTAGATGGCTGGAGTTGTGACAGCGGTTATTGTTGCTACTGTGAATGGGTCTCCATTTTCTAATTAATTACAGCCATTATTTTTAGTACATTGAATTTGTAAAACTCATTGAATTTTTTCATTGTTTCTAAAGGTTATTCAGATGATGCTTTAATTATAAAACCATGGTACTTTTAGATGTATAATTTCATATATTTTCTGTATTTACCCTTCAAATTTATTTTTCTTATTCTATTGCACTGGCTAGGACTTCCAAAACAACAAGGAATAATAGATGCCATTCTGGTTTAATTCTGTTTTTAATTTTTAATTCTTTTTTTAAATTTATTTTTTATTTAGTAAATATAAATTTTCAAAGTACAGTTTATGGATTACAATGGCTCCCCCCCTCATAATTTCCCTCCCACTCACACTCCTCCCATCTCCCGCTCCCTCTCCCATTCCATTCACATTAAGATTCATTTTCAATTATCTTTATATACAGAAGATCAATTTAGTATATATTAAGTAAAGATTTCATCAGTTTGCACCCACACAGAAACACATAGTATAAAATACTGTTTCAGTACTAGTTATAGCATTACTTCACATTGGACAGCACATTAAGAGAAGTAAGTACACAGTGACTTCTGTGAATGAAATCTGGTCATTTGCAACAAGATGGAGGAATCTGGAAAACATCATTCTGAGTGAATTATGCCAGTCCCAAAGGGACAAATATCATATGTTCTCCCTGATCGGTGACAACTAACTGAGCACCAAAGGGGAAACCTGTTGAAGTGAAATGGACACTATAAGAAACAGTGACATGATCAGCTCTTGTGCTGACTGTTGATGTACAATGTAATACATTATCCATTTTAGTATTTTTTCTTTGTTTTGTTCTAGTACTATTGGTTGAACTCTGTAATTAACACACAATTATTCTTAGGTGTTTAAATTTTAACTGAAAAGTGATCCCTGTGAAATATAAGAGTGGGAATAAGAGAGGGAGGAGATGTACAATTTGGGACATGCTCAATTGGACTTGCCCCAAATGGTAGAAACGTGCCAGGGGATTCCAATACAATCCCATCAAGGTGGCATGTACCAAGGCCATCTCACTAGTTCAAGTGATCAATTTCAGTTCACAATTGATCACACTGATAGGTCTAAAAGTCAAAGGGATCACACATACAAGACTAGTGTCTGCTAATACTAACTGATAGAATAAAAAAGGGAGAGAACAATCCATCATGCGAAGTGGGATACACAGTAGACTCATAGAATGGCAGATGTCCTAATTAGCACCCTGGCCTCAGAATCAGCCCTTAAGGCATTCGGATCTGGCTCAAGAGCCCATGAGAGTATTTTAGGCATGGAAAGCCAAGACACTCTGGGGAAAAAAAAAAAAAAAAGGAAAAAAAGGAAGACCTAAATGAAAGATCTCTGCAAGTGAGATCCCAGTGGGAAGAATGGGGCCACCAAAGAAGGAGGTACCTTTCTCTGAAGGGAGGAGAGAACTTCCAATTTGACTATGACCATGTCTAAATAAGATCAAAGTCGGCAAACTCAAAAGGCTTCCATAGCCTTGGCAACTCATGACTAGAGCCTAGGGAGATTACTGACGCCATAAACAAGAGTGTCAAACTGTTAAGTCAACAATAGGAGTCACTGTGTACTTACTTCTCATGTGGGATCTGTTCTTAATTTTCAAATCTTTAAAAATCTTTCTCTTTATTTTTAGTTTCTTTAGTTTTTAACAAATACAATTCTAATAATCTAATGAAATTCCCTTCCTCTCATCCACCCTCTTTCCCTTGTTCCCTTTTTCTCTTTCCTTTCTTCCTGCATTTTTGTTGCTCTTTGTTTGTTTTGTTTTGTTTTTAGTTTTTGAGATGTTTTTAGTTTCCACTACAGTCAAGGGTTTAATGCTCCACCAAATAAAAAGTTAAGTAACAAGCAAAAAGACCCTAGTTTAGCTGGAATGTTGCCAAGGCCTATAAACAATAATTAAATAGAAAGATGACCATCTCACCCATATACAGTACATTTTAAAGTAATCGCACTTTAAAACTAGGGAAATATAACATTCTTAACCATCGGCTTGACATAGATATAAAACAAATTTTGACAAAACTGTATTTGCACCAATACTGACGTAAACAGGCATTTCTCTTTTTTGCTTTGGTTTGGTGTTTTAAATTTATTTTTAATTTTTAAATTTTACCTTCTAAGTATAGGAGAGAACACATGGTATTTGTCTTTCTGTGTCCAGCTTTTTTGACTCAACATGCTATTGTCCAGTTGTGCCCATTTTTTTTTTTTTTGCAAATAGTACAATTTCATACATTTTAATAGCTGGATAGTATTCCATTGTGTATACATAGGACACTTTCTTAGCATTATATTCATCTGATGATGGACACCTTGGTTAATTCCATGTTTTGACTGTTGTGAATAGTATAGACATGATATTGCAAGTATCTCTTGGATACAATGTGTTCATATCTTTTGGGTATATACCCACAAGTGGGATCACATGGCAAGTAAACGTCTAGTTTTCTAAGAAATCTCCCTATGGTTTTCCACAGTGGCTGCACTAGTTTATATTCCCACTGACAGTGAATATGTGTTTCCCTTTCCCCACATCCTGGCCAGCTTTTGTTCCTTGTCTTTTGCAGCTTCACCGTTCTGAGAGGGGTTAGGGGATACCTCATTGTGCTATCCATTTGCATTTTTTGCATTTCCCTGATGGCTAATGATGTTGAGTATTTCTTCACATACTTGTTGGTCTTCATTTGAGAACTGTTTTTGAAAATTTCTTTTGTGAATCTGTATGAATATTAGGATTGTTTGTTTTTAATTCTGCAAAGAATGTCAATGATATTTTGCTAGGGATTGCAGTGAATCTGTAGATTGTTTTAGGTAGTACAGATATTTTAATATTGATTCTTCCAATTCATGAGCAAAGAATATCTTTCCATTATTTTTGTGTCCTTGCTGATTTCTTTCATCAGTGTTTGATAATTTTCATTGTAGAGATTTTTCACATCTTTGGTGAAAATTTATTCTCAAATATTTGATTTTTGGGGGGCTATTGTGAATGGAATTTCTTTCTTGATTTCTTTTTCAGTGAGTTCATCGTTAGTATATAGAAAAATTACTGCTTTTGTAAGTTTATTTTGTAACCTGCAATTTAAATAAATTGGTTTGTTCTAATAGCTTTTTCATTTTGTATTTAGGTTTTTCAATATACAACATCATGTCATATGCAAGCTTGGATATTTTGGTTTCCTCTTTTCCAATTTGATGTTGTTTATTTCTTTCTCATCTCTCACTGCTTTTGCTAAAACTTCTACTACTAGAATGAATAAGAATGGCGTTGTGTTATTCCAGATCTAAGAAGAAATGCTTTCAGCTTTTTCCCACTAAGTATGATATTCACTGTTGGTTTGTCATACATAGCCTTTATAATTTTGAAGTGTGTTCCTTCTATGCCTAATTTGTGGAGAATTTTTATCATGAAAGGATGTTGAATCTTTTCAAATCCTTTTCTCACATCTATTGAGATGACCATGTGGTTTTTGTTTTTAATTCTGTAGATGTGATTTATAACATTTATTGAATTGTACATGTCGAACCACACTTAGATCTCTGAGATACATCCCACTTGATTGTGATGTATGATATTTTTGATGTGTATTCAAATTCAGTTTGCTAGTATTTTGCTGAGAATCACTGCATATATGCTCATTAAGGGTATAGGTCTGTAGTTTTCTCCTCGTGTTGTATCTTTGTTTGGTTTTTGTATCAAACTGATACTGACCTCGAAAAAAAGTTTGACAGAGTTCCATCCTATTCAATACTTTGGAATAGTTTGAAAGTGTTGGAATCAATTACTCTTTAAATATTTTGCAGAATTCAGTAGTAAAGCCATCAGGTCCTGGACTTTTCCTTCATGGAAGATTTTTGATTACTGTGTCAAGCTCATTGTTTGTTTTCAGTATGTTTAAATTATTTGTGTCTTCTTGACTAAATTTTGGTAGGTTATATGTGTCTGGGAATTTATCCATTTCTTTTTGGTTTTCCAGTTTAATTATTTATTTCATAGTAGTTTCTTGTGATACCTTACATTTTAGCACTATCAGTTGTAGCACTTTTTTCATCAGTTGTAGTCTCTTTTTTCATCTCTAATTTTATTTGTTTTCTCTTTTTTCTTTGTTAGTCTGGCTAGAGGCTTACTTATTTTTATCTTCTCAAAAAATGGCTTTTTGTTTAGCTTATCTTTTGTATTATTTTTTAGTTTAATTTATTTCTGTTCTGATCCTTATTATTTCTTGCTTTCTGATGATTTGGGGTTTGGTTTGTTCTTATTTTTCCAACTCTTCAAGATTTATAATTAGATCTTTTATTTGAGATATTTCTCTTTTCTTAATGTAAGCACTTATTGCTATAAAATTCCCTCTTGGTATCACTTTTGCCATATCCCACAGATTTTAAAATGTGTTTTTCATTTTTATTTATTCCCAGAAAGTTTTTGGTTTCCTTTTTACTTTCTTCAATGACCCATTGACCATTCAGAAACATGTCATTTAATTTTAATGTATTTTTGAGGATTTTATTGTTCTTCCTGTAGGTGATTTCTAGTTTTGCTCCTCTGAGGTCTGAAATCATAGCATGATTTCAATCTTTTTAAATCAATTGAGATTTGATCAGTGGCTTAATCTATGGTCAATCCTAGAAAATGCTTCGTGTGCTGAGAAGAATGTGTACTGTTGGATGAAATGTCATGTAGATATGTAAGGAACATTTGCTTCATTTTATGTTTCAACCTCAGTGTTTATTGATTTTTGATCTGGATAATCTGTCCATTGATGAGGGTGGGGTGTTGAAGATATGCCACTATTATTGTAGTGGAGTCTATCTCTCCCTTTAGATCTAATGGTATTTGTTGTGTATATCTGGGTTGTCTTTTCTTGGGTGCATATGTATTTATAATTGTTACATCTTCCTAATGAGTAAAAACTTTTATCAAAATATAATATCCTTTCTTGTCTCTTTATAATTTTTTTTTTTTACTTAAAGTCTTTTATTTGGTATGAGGATAGCTACTCCTGCTCATTTTTGGTTCCCATTTTCCTGGTATAACTTTTTCTAGCTCTTCACTTTCAGGCTATGTATACCTTTGATTATGAAGTGGGTTTCTTGTAGGCAGCATGTGATGGGGGTCCTGGTTTTTTAATCCATTAAGCCAACCTAAATATTTTGGCTAGAGAATTTAATCCATTTACATTCAAAGGTAGTACTGATAGATAAAAAATAGCACCTGTTGTTGTTGACTGGGTACAGATTTTATCTGCTCTGTCAGTGATTTTGGTGGTAGCATATGTTTTGATGATGCTTATTTCTAATGCAAGTCTCCCTTCAAGATTTCTTATAAGCCTGATCTGGTGGTGGTGAATTCTATCAGTTTTGGATGACCTGGAAAATACATTATTTCTCCTTAACTTTTAAAGGATAGCTTTCCTGGATATAATACTCTTGGTTGCAAGTTTTTGTTCTTTTAAAACTTTGTCTATATAATCAAACACTGTCATCTGGCCTGTTGCATTTCTGCTGAGAAGTCTGTGTTGGTCTAATTGGTTTTACTTTTTTCTTGTCCTGGAGGTCAGAAATTCTTTCCTCCACTTGGTCTATTCTGCTGTTACAGTTCTCAGTCAAATTTTTTATTTCACTGATTCAAGATTTTATCTCAAATTTATACTTGGTTCTTCTTAATGATTTCTATCTTCTTAGCAATATTTTCATTCATATCACTCATTGATTTCTTCTTTTATAAATCTACCTTTATTCCCTTGCATCACCTTGTATTTCCTTACAATTATTATTTTTAATTCCACTCATGGCATTTCATAGATTTCCTTCATTTCTTGAGGACATTTTGTTCTTTTGTAGGCGTCATGCTACCTTAGTTCTTCATGTCTCCTATGTCCTTGCATTGATGTCTGTGCATCTGATGTAATCATCCCTTCTTATTTATGAGGTAAATTTTAATTTGAAAGAGTTTATGGTTACCACTTGGCTTACTGCTTTGGCTTTGATTCTACGTGAGCCTAGGAATGTAGTCTCTGAGTGATTTCTTTTGTTTTAATCCATGTCAGTTAAGTCTATAAGTGACACAGTGGTCTAATCTGCTATAGTTCGTAGGGATTGAAGTGTGACTTTGAGATGAATTTGGGTTTCTGGGGTATGTAAGTTTGGTCAACAGAGTTTGGTGTCAGTCTTCCTGAGGATTATGATAGCCAAGTCCTTGTTCTTGGTGCTGAGGGGGACAAAGGTAGCTGTCCCCTTATTCTCCTGGCAAACTTGAGTGATGCTGGGTTTTTGGTACCAGTTGTGGCTCTTGGTAGGATGATGCAGATAGGCCCTACCTCAGGTCCTTCTAGAAGAGTCCTATTGGTGTTATGGATTATAACAGCAACAGCTCTGGTCCCAGGACTAGGGTATGAATGGCACCCTGTCCAGACCTACAGAGTTAATATAAGGTATACCAGGAGATTTTTCTCTGGCAGGTATGGGTCTAGATATTCAGAATGCAGGTAGGTTATTCTCAAGGTCCCCCAGGCTGATTCCAATGCTGCTTAGGAAAATGAAACTAATTGTTATAGTTCCGGTGTTATAGAGTACAATGGGGTCATTGCCCAGCTCTCCCAGTGTGGGCGTGTTTTTTTTTTTTTTTTAAGATTTATTTATTTGAAAGGCAGAGTAACAGAGGGAGAGACAGAGAGATAAGTCTTCCCTGTGCTGGTTCACTGCCCAAATGGCCACAATGGCTGGAGCTGAGCCATTCTGATGCCAGGAGCCAGGATCTTCTTCCAGGTCTCCCATTTAGGTGCAGGGACCCAAGCACTTGGGCCATTTTCTACTGCTTTACCACACCATAAGCCTAGAGTTGAATTGGAAGAGGAGCAGCTGGGACTTAGCCCACCATGCTACAGTGCCAGCCCCAGGAGTTTTTTTGTTTATTGTTTTGTTTTTGTTTTTGTTTTGTTTTTATGGGCTGCAGCTGGTACTAGCCCCCAGAAGCTAATGGGAACCCTCCTGGCTCATGTATAGTGAGTGAGCCTAGCTCTGGACCTAATTCCCTAAAATGTCACAGTTGCAGGATGCAGGGGATCTGTCCTTACCTTCACAAGCTGTCCTGACTCTGGCTGCAATTGCTTCTGGTATCAGCAGAATAGAGGTCCACTGTGTGATTTCTTACAGCCCAGTCCCATGCTCTGAAGGGTAGGGAAGAGAGGGAGGAACTGTGCCTTCCCTTCCCTTCTCCTAGCCCAGTGGTTGTTCAAGCCCCAGGCAGCTCCCCAGGTTGGAGTAGAAGTCAGTGGATGACTGTGGAATTCTCTCTCTGTTACCGCTGCAAGTGGCAATGCATGCAGCAATTACTTCTTACCTTGACTTGGTAAGATGGCAGCTCTCAAGCAGCCGGCTAGAGCAGTGTCTCTGTCATCCCTCCTCTTGTCTCAGGAAGTCTTCTCTCTCTCATCACTTCTCCACTGGAAATTTCAGTCAGTCCGGAAACGTGGTGGTTCCTTTGTTCTTTTCATATCCCAGGCAGCTGAAGTCAGCTTAGCTACACCTTATTCAGCCTTCTTGGATCTCCCCTTTAAACTCTTTTAAAATATATGTTTGAAAGGCAGAGTGACAGAGAGAGAGGGAGGGAGAGAGGAGGGAGGGTGAGAGGGAGGGAGGGAAAAATAGGAAGATCGATCTTCTATCCATTGGTTCCTTCTCCTAATGCCTGCAATAGCCAGGGTTGGGCCAGGCTGGACCAGGAGCCTGGGATTCCATCTGGTTTCCTACATGGATGTTGAAAGGGCTCACGCATTTGAGCCATCATTTGTTGATGCCCAGGATACATTAGTAGAAGCTGGATTGGGAAGGGGAGTAGCTGGGGCTCCAACCAGCATTCCAACATGGGATATGGGCCTCCCAAGCAGCCGCTTAACTGCCTGCTGCACCATGCACTTTCCCCTCTTTTATTCTTATACATAGGACTGTTTCTGTATTTTTACCACTATGTGAACTGTTGTTTTCTGAAACAGAATGTTTCTTTTTATTTTCACAGGGGTTTTATTTTTATTTTAATCAGAAATGATTTGCAAGTTTTCCAAAGGCTTTTTCATTATCTGTGAAAATGATCATATGATTTTTGTCTCGACTTTCCTATTATATACTAATAAATGTCTTGATTTACATGCGGTCTATTTCCTATGTCACATAACCATAATATTTTCACCAATATATTGTTGAATTTAATTGCTAGTGTTTTATTTGTACTTTTTCTACCTTAGAGTCACAAGTAAGACAGTCAAATAATCTACAAGTTTAATTTTCTATTTTTTTTAAATATCTATTGTAGCCTTGTCAAAGGAATTGGACAACTTTCAAAATATCTGTCTTTTGTCCTTTGTAATTATTTCCTCCTATGAACTCTTGAACATCAAATTAATTTGAATTTTAATCTCCCAAAGACAATTATTTTTGTGATGGGATGATTTTCTATTATTCCATGTAAACACTTCCTGCCAGTGTTCCATGAGCACTGTATCATTTCAGGCCAAGAGGCATTCATCCCAATATGAAAATCCATGATTCAAAAATGCACATACTCTATTGATCCCTGACCTTTTTAATTTTATTCAGCTCACTTTTTCTGAGTCCATAAGGAGTAATGTAATGAGATCAAAGTTGTGAGAGACAGATTATGTTAAGGTAGCCTTGAAAGATGGCACCAGGCTAAACTAAAAATATTGTAGAAAGAACATGCCTTTCTGAAATAATTTAATAAAAGTACAAATAGATGTATTCATAATACTTCATGATAAAGCATAAAATGAGTATGGAAATGTGAGGAAGATGTGCCCAAGTGCTGAGTGATGAAAGTTAAGAGGAATTAGTCAGGAAAACCTGAAGAGGAGAGTGAGTTCTGTGCTGAATACCCGATGAGGGGACACTCGAGGCGTCAGGAGGTAGAATTTTCAATGGTGCATGGAAAGGCAGGAAAGTACTACTGAGCACATCCATAAGTGGATGATAGTGAATAGATAAGTCTTTATTAGCCTAGGAAGGGATCGCAGGAAGCTTAATAAATTCAACCTGAAAAGGTGGTGCTATGGCTACTCTGTTAGGACCGACAGTTGGGTTCAGTCCCTATCCATCCAACAAGGTCACTGGTATCTCCTAATTGTCTCCTAGTATTTCATTGTCTTTTGTTCCCATCGTATCAGGACCTGTAGCATACTTATAGAACTTGGTTCAAATTTGGCCTTGAAGTGACACACATTATCATCATGAATATGTATGGGCATATCGCACACACTTCCGTTTCTCAGTGGAGTAGGCTCAGTGTCTTAGTGTAAGAGAGGAGGAACAATTTGGCCTTAACCAGCATAACTTAAGTGTCACTGCATATAAATGAAACTCTGCCCAAGTATCAACTACAATATGAAACATTCTGCATGGTAGGGGGAAAAACTGTGTCTGACATCATCACATCAACGTTCAAACTCAGGCTTATGCCAAACCATAGGAAATGGTAATTACAAAGAAGGGAAGAGAAAAGAAACACATATCTGATATAATAACATCACTTTGGTGATTCCACACTTAACGCCAAGACATGAAATGTGCAAGAAAAGTTGAATTTTTTATTGAATGCTCAGAGAAATACCTTGCCCTTAAAAATCTGATAGTAATTATTAACTTTGCTTTTTACAAACTTTTAACAATGCCCCATACAAACATGGCCAACTTTGCACAATCACGTGACACCAGAGCACCATTTGTAGCTTTGAAGACCCTAAGACATAGCACAAGTGCAGAGATAAATCTGCTTTCAGCTACCTGTTGAACACAACGAGCTTTCTCAGTATTGAGGAGTGTTGTAACAAAAAAATTATCTTTGCCATGTGGCACAGTCTCCTTTTCTCCTTAAATTAAAGGCAGTTCTAACTGGGAGGCTGTATATTCTGAGTCCTTAAGATCCCCTTCTTCAGGTCTAATCTTGAATGATGACGATTAATACTGTATGTTAACTACTTAACACTGTGTTGAGGACTAAGAGCTTAATGAGCTGCAGATCTCTCACTTTCCTCCTCATCATCAAGGCAACCACTTAAAGAACACTTACGGGATGCCAAGCACTGATCCAAGTGCTTTACATGTGTCTCCTTATTTAATCTACACAACAACACAGTGAGATAGGTTACTATTAATGCATCACATTTATGAGTGGGAATTTGTCCAAGGAGACACAAGCTGATAAGCAGAGGAAGTACAATCAAAACTGATGCCATGTAGCTCCACTGTTGTACATTCTAGGTAGAGTGCTGAAAGCACGCCCATCTTTTAGTTCTGCCATGCTACTATGGCAGATCATTGACCAGATCATGTAGCATGGCAGCATTCAGGCTACCAGCTCCATCTCCACTAACAACTGTTAGTGTTTTTTTTTTTTTTTTTTGGACAGAGTGGACAGTGAGAGAGAGAGACAGAGAGAAAGGTCTTCCTTTTGCTGTTGGTCACTCTCCAATGGCTGCCACGGCCGGCGCAATGCGGCTGGTGCACCG
Organism: Sylvilagus floridanus; assembly: GCA_949820135.1. Lineage (NCBI taxonomy): Eukaryota > Metazoa > Chordata > Mammalia > Lagomorpha > Leporidae > Sylvilagus > Sylvilagus floridanus. Next base: position 60,178,831 of record OX463242.1, read on the forward strand.
CGCTGATCCCATGGCAGGTACCAGGTACTTATCCTGGTCTCCCATGGGGTGCAGGGCCCAAGCACTTGGGCCATCCTCCACTGCACTCCTGGGCCATAGCAGAGAGCTAGCCTGGAAGAGGGGCAACTGTGACAGAATCCGGCACCCTGACCGGGACTAGAACCTGGTGTGCCGGCGCCACAAGGTGGAGGATTAGCCTATTGAGCCACGGCACTGGCCATTAGTGTTGGTTTTTAACTACACAGTCTCTGACTTGGAATTTTTGGTGATGATGATGACTGATTGTCATGATGTTGTGAAACTGATACACGTTCAATAGAACTGCACTTTGAATTTTCAAGTTTTGTCTTCTGCTTGGCTGGCAATATGTGGTCCAATGTTGGAGTTCTCAGTCAGCCTGAAAATTATGAGGGCAAGGAACCCATACTCCATAGTTGTAGAGCTGTGTTGCTGAGTGAGTAAGTCCCATAGGTTAGGTGTATTACAGGCATTTGTAACTTAGGATGTTTTCAATGTAGGACTGGTTTATGGGGACATAACCTCATCTCAAGTCAAGAAACATCTGTACAACCAAGGCCTGGATGCCCATGGAATACTGGGTGGTGTGGTGTAATCAGAAATATACACATTTGGTCTTTGTGATTGGTTCCTCTTACAAAGCTTCTAAAACCCTTTTAATTCCCTAAGTGGTGGAGGCATTGTTTGTTATTCATAATGAGCTCCTTTGATAACCCTGAGTGTACATTAATGAAGTGACTTGCAGGGGTTGGGATGGGGAGGCCTTGATATCTCACGATAGGACTGGTAACCAAAAGACCAAATGATGAGAATTTTAAAGGGTTGGGACTTTCAGCCTTGCCAACCAACCTCTAGAACAGTCGGGAGTACAGGGCTGCAGATCAAACCCTGCAAAAATTCTTGGGCAAGATTTGGTGAGGTTCGAGGTTGCTGAACACAGGCTGGTGTTGGGAGGGTGGCATGCCCAGAAAGGGCATGGGAGTTTTGCCCCCAACCCCCAATCCCTTATCCTACACGTCCCTTCATCTGTGTGTGTTGAAATGCCCTTTGTGATAAACAAGTACCTGTGTTTCCTGGATTGCTTGTGTCATTCTAGCAAGCAAGCCAAAGGAGGGGATAGTGGAGTCAGATTTATATAACCAATTGATCAGAAGTGTAGATGATAACCTACTGCTGAAGACTGGCTCTGAAGTGAATGGGAGTCTTGTGGGACACCGCTGTCAAGTGTGGGATCTGATACTATCTCCAGGTAGATGGTGTCAGAGCTGAATTGGATTATAGGACACCCACTTGTGGCAGAACTGCTTGGCATATGAGGAAATACCCCCCCACACATCTGGCCTCAGAAGTGTTCTGTGTCAAGTACGCAAGCAGAGAGAAAAAAGCATTTTGCTTTTATTCTTTAGAGGTGGTGTATAAAGTTACTTCTTGTTCCCCACTCTGAAAAAACAATTTGATTCGCTCGACATTAGAGGAAAATTATTGCTTAATACATTTTCTTTTTTATTTTTTTTTGACAGGAAGAGTTAGACAGAGAGAGACAGAGAGAAAGGTCTTCCTTTTTCCATTGGTTCACCCCCCAAATGGCCACCAGAGCCAGCTGCACTGACTTAATACATTTTCAAGATTGTGCCTGCAATGTGCTGCTTTGTCCAAGCACACTCTGCCAACGATTAGAGGCACGTGATACATACTGTCAGTTATTATTTACTCAGCCTCTCTCATGGTTATGGTCAAGATATTTGGCGTTACAGAATATAACTCCTGGTTTTCCAGTTAGGAAAGGTACTGTGCAGAGAAACTTTACTGCTCCTGAGTAGAAACAAGACATTTCTTAGCAGAGAAGAAAATGGAAGGAAACTCATCCATCCCATCACATTCCAATTGGATTCAGAGAATGAGCTTCTCTCAGTTCATTCTCAATGTTTTTTAGTCAAGGACAATTAAACAGTCAACGACATTCAGTATTAAGGAGTAGCGCTGGACTGGCCTGGACTTTTCTGAATTTGTGCTTATGGAGGGTGAAAACAGAGGCTGTCTCCAGCCCTCAGCAGAATTTCCAGTTACATTTAGAGGCATGTTAGTTACCTCTCCCTGCTTAGTCTGTGTCAGATCCAGGGGATAGAATATGCTTAAACCTGGCTCCTGTTCTCCAGCAACAAAGAGTCTTATTGTGGGCACTGCTATATAAAAGATGATTGCGTGGCCACAGGACAAGTGCTTTTTAGGGGCATGTGTAGAATACACTGGAAACCCTAGGAAACGTGTGAACCAAAGATGTGAACCAATTTCCCTGAGAAAGAAGTCCAGGTGAATGCTCAGTTTTTAACTTGCTTGGAGAGTCTTGTGGTTCAGATATGGTTTGTTTGTTGAAGATTCATTTGCTGGAGGTTTGGTCCCCAGTGTGACCACACTGAGGTGGCAGAATCTTTAAGAAGTGAGGCTCAGTGGAAGGTAATGATGTCAGGGGACTCCCGTTCTTTGCATGGATGCATGCCTTCTCTTGGGAATGATCAGGTCTTCTGTGACTGCATTAGTCCTGCCCCGATAGTGTTGTTATAGAGTAGGGCTACCCGATGTGTTTGGCCCTTCTGCACTTGGATAGTTCCCTTTCTGCTTCTGTGCCTTGTTGTGACACAGCCAGGGACCAGGATGCTGGCACCATACTGTTTGAACCTCCTCTGATTAGAATCATGAGCCCAATAGACCTATTTATAAAGTGCTCAGTCTTGGTCATTCTTTCATAGCAATACATAACAGACAGTGGGCACCTAGAGTAAAAGAATCATGTCTCCAGCACAGCTGTTCATAGAAACATGGACCTCTCCCAGCTACTCCAGTTTTGGTCTCTTTACTCTGGGGTGTTTATTGTTTTTGTTACCATATTGGCATGATACATTGTATAAATTCTTGAAATACTTGTTATTTGTCTCACTTACCTAAATGACGAAAAGGTTGTAAATGATTGTTGAGGTCTCCTTTTTGATTTTACTCATAATAACAAAAATTGAAGTCCACACAATAATACAAATCATAATTTTTAAAAAAGAAATATGGTCTTTTAACTCATTATTTGTTGAACTCTTAGTGGAGCCATTAAGCCTTTGACTGTAAAGTAAATTAAAAATGTGATCTCAAAAATAATAAAATATTAAGTTAAAAATGAAACATGAAGGTGAGGTTAGGCGACTACAGTGGTTTTTGTAAATATTTTAATTCTTTCACTCACTGTGATTTCTGCCCATTTTTATGATCAAGTATAAATTTCAGAAAAGTAGAATAAAAAAAAGTAGCAAATACTTTTAGCCTGCCTTTAACCCCTAATGCTTTTCACCTGCCCAGAACACTGTAAGAAATGAGAGTGGAAATAGCATCCAGCAATAAGGAATTGGTTATCATTTAGAGCTATGCCGAAAGTGAATGCAATTTTACTCAATTAAGCCTTAAACAACTGATGCAGGCAAATATGGTCCATGCACTAGAGACCCTTATTATATCTAATATAAAGTAGTTAATTGCTTCCAAATGAAGCTCAAGTCAGACAGAGAAATGTCTATTCTGACTAGTACTAAAATAAAAGTAGGCAATGGGCACTGTTGTGTTTTTTGCTTGACTCTGTGAATTCTCAAGAATATTCATTTACTTAATAGGCAAAATGAAGGCATGTGTCCTCCAGGGACTGCCACTCTTAGGACATGTGGACAGAAATGCAATTTTCTGTGTAATTTCTTTGATGGATTCCATAAAGACCCCTATTAGTCTATATGATAACAGTGTTTCTTCGCAGTGTTGCCTACTGCTTTATAGTTTACGTATATTAAACACATTCAAATGATTGTATCAACTCTTCAAAATAATCATTCATATTACTTATTATATTACATAATATTTTTATTTAAGTAATAGGTTTAACAATATAATGTGATTTTTTTTCTCCTGAATTGTTATGTTTGGAAGGATACCCTGAAGATGAACTTTGTTAGAACAAAAACATTTCAGCTGCTTGTAAACAGGGAAGCATATAAAAATTCATATGCATTTTGAAGTTTTTATTTTGGCTCAAAAATGGAACTTAAATTTCCATAAAAATCAGAGAATGCTATAAGGAAATCCTCTCAACGTGTTCACAGTTTACTGTCCAGCTCTTCATAGTGAATTGCGTTTACTAAGTCTCAGAAGCAATATAATGGCAAAGAAGATAAAAACATAAATAAGCCTGCATTGTGGCATTAAACTAGGTCCTGTCACCATAAATTGATATAGAAAAAATTGTTTATTTTTTAGTATACAATTATGTTTCAAAATTTGATTGTTAATGGATTTCTGTATTCATATCAAGGTCAGATGGGCAATTGTTTATGAGTAATCTGAAATCTCATAGCCTCCTCCAGCAAGTTTTACAGCATCTATTTATGTCAGACATTTTGCCATTTCGAATGTTTCTCCCTCCAACTCTTTCCATAAGAGCCTCGAAATACATTTTGTCAAATTTGTACTTGTTTTCAAAACCCTTCTTTATTTGACTGGAGAGTTTGCAATTAACCCACTTCTCCCTATTGAGAAGCATCTTTGTAATAACAGCTTTCCTAGCCGAGCTTTTGTTAGGCAGATTTTTAAATCAAGAGCCCATAAATGCTGGAAAAAAATCCAGTCATATTCAAGTTCAGCAAGTCTCTTTCAAGGGCATTTTCCTTAAGGTTGTGAAGGTTTTCTTCCCGTGAAGAAATGCCCATTTTTCCATATAAAAAAAAATGTAAGATGCGCACTATTACCTGTTTGACCAAATGTTGTGAGAAAGGCTGAGGTTTGTACTTCTTCCAGTGAATTGACAAGGAGGGGATTTTCTGCTCGCCTGGCCACTTTGAAGCTTGGTGGTAGGAAGGGTGAGACTTCTGTAAACTGCACCACGGACTCATTCAAGCACAGGGCTGGCCAGCCATCCAGCTGCATGAAAGAGCTTAATAGTCAAAGGGCATGGTAATTCCCTCCATCTGCCTTTTCTTTCTTCTACAGGCAAAATCTTCACCTGGTGTTTTTGATTCATGTGTTCTAATTATGATGGCTGCCATCAGCAGCCCTGTGGGGTGACACCACAAACTGGCTGAGCCCACAGAGCATACTGAAGCTTGTTAAGCGACCATGTCAGCCTGATTTTCGGGCCCATTTTGCAGCTCTCCACAGGCCTATCTGAAAGCATCAGGAGTCTGGGTCTTGCAGGACAAGTGCATTGTCTTTCTAAATGTCTCTTCCTGATAAGCAAATCCAAATATGGTTCATTCACTGTGGCTTTGAAGGCACAGTAGGGAACTTGGCTTGCATGGTGGATACAACAAAACGCTTAATATTATCACTTGGTATAGAGCTAAAGAACTCAATTTCCAATTCCAAGATAAAAACCTTTGCTCCCCAGCTATGATCAAGAGTTTGAAATTTAAATCAGGAGTCTTGAAAGCTATTCTAACTCTCAAAAGGGCTGGCTTTCCCATACATACAAAGAAGAAAATGCTGTGCTTGCATTAGGATCTGAGTCAGGAAAAGCTCCCATCATTTTCAAAAATGTAATACTCGCCTCTTTCAATTGGAATGCTGTGGAGTATTCTCTGTGTTTTCAGTCCATTTGTTTTATTGTGCTCCCCATTATTTAGATTATGATTAGGGCTGGTCCTATCTTCCTTTGTTATTACTTTGTGCACCTCCTATTGTTTTAGTGTTTTCATACTCCTAGCACTTGGCAGCATCCTAAACCAATTTGATTTATTTAAATGTAAGTACAAAAGGAGTGTCAAAAATAGATGGAGCCAAGTCTTTAGCACTCCACCCCCTCTCTGTCATTATGTTTTACGTATGTTGAGGCCCTCTTTTTCTTCACAGCTTTGTGAAGGTATAATTGACAAATTAAAATGGCGTGCATTTATCATGTGCAAAGTGATGTTTTGATATATGTATACATTGTGAGAAGATTACCACAATAAAGCTGATTAGCATATCCATCACTTCACATAATTATCTTTGTGTGTGTGAGTGTGCTGAGAACTTACAATCACTCTCTTAGCACATTCTAAGCATACAATACGGTAGCACCAACGATGGTCTCAGTGTTCTACATTAGGCTTCCAGAAACTCATCCTGCGTAACTGAAACGCTCTTCCCATTGACCAACATCTTCTCATTTCCCTTGATGTCAGCCACCAATCTACTCTATGCTTGTGTGAGTTTGACTCTGATTCCACAAATGAATGAGATCATGTAGTATTTCTTCTCCTATGCCTGGTTTATTTCAGTTATCACAATGTCCTCTGGGTTCATCCATGTTGTCTCAGATGACAAGATTTCCTTTATTTTAGAAGCTGAATAATAATGCACTGTACATATATGAAGCCCATTTTCTCTACTCATCTGTCTATGGACACATAGGCTGATTTCATATCTTGCTATTGTGAATAATACAGCAACTAATATGGGAGTGTGGATGTATCATTAAATTAAATGTGAATTTTCTTTTATTATGTGATAGTTAGAAGAATTTTCCAGCTTTGTTTCATATTTGGCACCTGGAACCTAAAATCATCTCCAGTGATTTTCAAATGGTGGTGCAGGATACTTCAGAACAACTTTGGATAGGTTGTGCTATTTGGCCCTACCCCAAGTATCAGTCCAAGGATTCACAGCAGAAAACTTTTTGACCAGCTTGCAAAGTAATCTGGGTCGGCAAATTATTCCATAATTAACACCTAAACTTACAGGAATAACTTGTAATTCCTTCTTGAGTAGTCTGTTCTGATAGTTTGTTTAAATAGAATCATCGTTACCCTTGCATGCTTGCTGTTGGTTGTTTCTTTGTCTTTCAGTATTCCCTTTTGTCTTAGTTCAAACTGCTATAATGAAATACTCTAGACTGATCAGTGGCTTAAATGACAGAATCTCTTTCTCACAATTCTGAAAGCTAGGCCATCCAAGCTGAAGATGCTGGCTGCTGTGGTTTCCGTGTGCACCATCTTCCCGGCTTGCAGATACATGCCGCCTTGGAGTATCCTAACGTGGAAGAGAGAGAGATGATCTCTCCTGTGTCTGTTCTTACATGGGCACAAATCTCATTCAGAAGAGCCTCACCTTCATGGCCTAATTACCTTCCAAAGGCTGAACTTCTGAATATACATAACATTGGGAATTAGGGCTTGAACAAATGAGTTTGGGGAAAACATAAGCATTGAGTACTTACTTTAGCCTGAACAAAGAGCTGTGTGACGTGTTGCATCTGATCAACTCTCTTGGGGATGATTCATGCCAATTGATATGCTACTTAACCATCACCAAGAGGTGATGCAAACAAGTGTTTCCTCAACTGATAACTCAAAAGATATGTGGATGAATACTCCCTCACTTCCAAAATAAACAGTTGCTGTCCATTCTACTTCTTAAACATTTCTCACACCCATCCCCTGTCTCTTCCCAGCCACCACTACTCTAATGGAGATTTTCTTCTTTCCTTGCCTCAGAGTTGCTGAAATCTTCCAATTGATCTTTCTGGACCTAGTCTTTTCTGTTTAGATTAATCCCCCAAATGAGCTCCAAAGCAATTTGAACAAAAGGCAAAGCTATCATAACACTGCCCTTTAAAAAATCCTTCAGTGATCACTACCTGGCCCCGGCTGCCTTTACAGTCTCAGGTCTTCCTGTCCACCTGTGGCTGCTACACACCTTGAACTCCAACAAACTGAATGAGGCTGGTCTGGCTCAGACTAAATCAATCTAGTCTTTATTTTCTTTGGGTCAGTTTTATGAGTTCTGCTGGCTCCCATCAGTAAAGGCCATTAAAGTCTTATTGTTTAGGCAGTTTGTTTTCATGCAGTATCATATTAGCATTCATGTAGCAAACTGAGTACCCATTAAGAGATGAGCACTGTGCTAAGGCTTGGGTACTTAGACATAATCATATCCTCAAAGAGCACAAATACACAGCTCTAGTCAGGTATTTATAATAAATAAGGTACAGTCAGTGATAGGGAGGTCATAATGAAAGGACATTTATCAAAAAGGTGTTAAAATTATAGGGAATGGAGGTTTAAAGAAATACAAGGATAGCTTTGTAGAGGTGTGATTCTTAAAACGTGGATAGAAGGTAGCCCCAAGATGACCATGTATCATCAGGCATTCCAAACAGAGAGGGAAGTAGGAGAAAGCACAAGAAATGAACAGTGTGGCAAATAGGAAAGGAGTAAAATTTGGAGAGGAACCCAGAGAAATAGATGAGGGGCCGGCCAAAGAGAACATTATATATCATGTAAAATTAACTGTAGATGACAAAAAGCCATGGAAAAAAGTATAATGTGGCTATAATGTGGATATGACATGGATTAGATTTGTGGCTTAGATGGATCTCTCCGGTATCTATGCAGGAGAAAAATCCCATGGGCACAGCAGAGAAGCAAGGGCACCCAGTTTGAGATTATTGTAGTTCCCAGACAACAGAGGATAGAGGCCTGAATATGGAAAGGAAATGAGGTGAAGTATGAATGGGAGAGGCCAGTGCTGTGGAGCAGCGGGTTAAAGCCCCAGCCTGTAGTGCCAGCATCCCTATATGGGCATCGGTGTGAGTCCCAGCTGCTCCACTTCCTATCCAGTTCCCTGTTAATGCACCTGGGAAAGCAGCAAAGGATGGTTCAAGTCTTTGGGACCTTTCACCCATGTGGGAGACCTGGAAGAAGCTCCTGGCTCCTGGATTTGGATCAGCTCAGCTCCAGCCATTGTGGCCACTGGAGGAGTGAGGTCAGAAGACTGACTTCTCTCTGTCTCTACCTCTCTCTGTAGCTCTGTCTTTCAAATAAATAAATCTTTAAAAGACATAAATGGGAACGTTTTCAAATTGATTGGGCTATGAAAGAAAAATTAGAATTCAGAAATTGTTTGTCACAATGCTTCTAAAGCTATTTCATGTGGAAATACATGAAATTTGTTCACTTTATATAAATTTAAAAATTGTGAAGAAGAAATGGTTTATGGTTGTTGCAATGAGTTGCAGCTGCCACTAAGGTAATCAGGAGGAAGAGCGTATTAATATTAAGTACAGCCATTAACAAAATTTCTTATTGTCATACATGTTCCTTGTAGTCATTCCTTCCTTCCTTCTTTCATTTATCAAAAAGGTATTACTCAAGCTGGAGGTTCAACAGGAATTAAGGATGAGATGCTATTGAAGGAAGCCCTTAAACCCTACTTAGGAGATAGGCCTAGGGACTTACCCTGGAGAGTTTCTTGGCTGAGGAATCAAAAGGGTTGGCTGCTGTCACTGGCCAGGGCAAGAATGAATTTCTAGACCAGAGGCTTGGCCACAGGAAGGGAAGGGGTGGGGCAAAGTGAGGCACACAGTGTAAACTTAAATCAACAGCTTTAAATACTTGACCATGAGGGGCAACAGAGAGAGCCAAATGCATTACAGCCTGGACACGAAGTAGGATCAAGTTTGTTAAACAAGAATATAAGCAGTTTGGAACACATCTAGACCAATGAGGTTGGGTAGAAATTGATAACTACAGCTAAGACATTTTTCCTTCATTCTACAATGTAACTATTACAGAACTATTCGTTTTGTATCCATTATTATTATCCAGAGATACTAATCCACTTTTAACTCTTAGGAAATTTTTACATCATGTAAGGACAACTCTGGAACCTGTCCTTGATAGTGTTTGTAATAATTCTTATAAGTTAATCATTTCCATTTTGTTGCATAGTCTATTTTAGCTGACATTGAAAGGAGAGACCCTGGGGCCAGCGCCATGGCTCACTAGGTTAATCCTCTGCCTGTGGCAGCGGTATCCCATATGGGCACCTGGTTCTAGTCCCAGTTGCTCCTCTTCCAGTCCAGCTCTGTGCTGTGGCCCTGGAGGGCAGTGGAGGATGGTCCAAGTCCTTGGGCCCTGCACCCTCATGGGAGACCAGGAAGAAGCACCTGGCTTCTGGGTTTCAGATCAGCACAACTCCAGCCATTGCAGCCATTTGGGGAGTGACCCAACGGAAAGAAGACCTTTCTCTCTCTCTCTCCCTCTCACTGTCTATAACTCTACCTGTCAAATAAACAAAATCTTAGAGAGACCCACAGGTCAGAGTGTGAGCCCCTCCTTCAGTCTAGGACCTCCTCAAACAAGCTTTTATGATCTCAAAATATGTTCACTCCCCTTTCCATTGTATTGAGTTTTTAAATGTTATCAAAGAGAGGTTCTTTTGTTCTGATTTTTATTGCTCCTTTCATTCAATGCCAAGAGAAGTCCATGGAGATTGCCTCGCTGCTGACATTATGACCCCATTGCTCACCATGGTCCTTTTCCTTCTGGTCTTGAACTGCAGAAAACAAAAACAGGGCTGAGTACATGGTGGCAAAAAGGGACACCCTGAAGAACACAGAGAGGGGTGTGGACTCCAGCGAGAGTTCCTGAGACTGCCGTCCCCTTGCCCTCCGATGCAAGGTGACCTGTTCCTCTTTCCTCTCCCTTTCCTTTGGCCATTTTTTACCTTTGACTTAGTGTGGTAGACTCTGTTGACCTAATTCAGACTTTCATTACAACATATGAGGGTCATCAAAAAGTTCATGGGAAAAGGTGTTGTGAAAAAACTATGTATGAACATCACAAAATTTTTTGCACCAAAATAATATCTTTGAACTCCATTTGTTCATGGATTTTTTATTTCAAGCACCTTCCTGTGTGTGTGTGTGTGTGTGTGTGTGTGTGTGTGTGTATTTGACTCTACCACTACCTATCTTGTGCTATCACTCATACAACAAGAAGTTGTAGCCCTGTATAGTCTTAGCTCAGTTTCCAGGACCCCCTCTCCATGGTTTCCAAAGTCCTTGGATACTCAATTCCCTTATATAAAATGGTGTACTAGGAGCAGGCTTTTAGCTTAGCAGATAACACACCAATGTCCCACAATAGAGTGCCAAGTTTTGATACTCAGCTTCAGCTCCTAACTCCAGCTTCCTGCTACAAGAGATCTAGGGAGAAGGTACTGGTGATGGCTTAAGAATTTGGGTCCCTGTCACATAGGAGATGTGGACTGAGTACCCTTCTCCTGGCTTTGACCTGGCCAAGTAACAGCCATTGTGGGCATTTGAGCAGTGAGCCACTGGATGTGAGCTCTCTCTCTGCCTCTCTGTATCTTGAATAATTACATTTTTAAAAACTTTTCAATAATGTATTTCCATGTAAACTACATCCTCCTGTATATATTCAATCATCTCTACTTGACTTATAACTAATAAAATGTTAATGATGTATAAATGTGTTATACTGCAGAGCTTAGAGAATAATGACTAGAAAAAAATCTGTGCAGATGTAGCTTTTCTTTTGAAATAGTTTTGATTCAGAATTGGTCTATCCCATGGATGCAGAAGCGTAGAAATGGCCAAGTCTGTTGAGTTCAGGCTCATTAATAAGAGAAATTAGCAGTAGAACCTGGGCATAAGCAAGACATAACTTATCTGAAGTGTCTGAATATGTGTTTACAACTCATATTACAACTCATATATGGTGGCTTTGCAGGCACCATATATGTTTGGAGCTAAGCTGTAAATGGGTTGTATTGTTGCCCTACATTCCTTTGTAATAGACGGGCTTCTGTCTGGAACAACCATAAGATGGCCTAGATGATAACTTGTTAAGAAAGAGGCAGAACCCAAGGCAGTAACCCTGCCTGTGTTTTGTGACTGTGAAGATAAACTTGGAACCAGCGTTCTCTGTGCCTTTTTTTTTATTTTTTGGTAACTTTTTGTGATTTAGAGGAAGGAAGAAAAATGCATGATAGCACTCACATTTTTCAGCAGTTCCATGATCCCTCTTTTACCACATTTGTGATTTTTCAGTCCTCTTCCTCTCTTGAAAAGGCAAAGTTAAAAGCACATATTAAAATAGGAGTGTGTACCTAGCTTTGTCCTTTTTACTCTTAGGAGTCCGAATCATAGAACTCATGAGCTGACAGCAAAAGAGCGAAGTCTCGAACAACTCCTCATTTTGCAAGTGAAGAAACTGAGGCACAGCAAGGAGAAGCAGCTTGCCACCTGAGTGAGCGGAGGCTGAGTTGGCATCCAACATTCTTACTTTATTTTGGGCTTCCACCAGCATGACTGTGAAAACATCGCTGTGTCTGGGGAAAGACACTGCTGAGTTCCACAGGAAAAGATGACTCAAACATCCATCTTTCATGTGAAATTCTAATGTCATAAAGTGCCTTCCTTTTCAAAAGTCAACAATCAGATTCAGATTGCTTCACATAGCTCTGGTTCCCAAGTAATTTTTCTTATTTTGACTTTCATTTCCCTTCTTTATATATTTGGGTTAGTGTATATTATGTTGCCTTGTTGGGCTGTTTAATATACATCAACACTGGCATAAATCCAGATGCAACAAATTAGAAATATTGACTTTTCTGCTGAGCTAATAAAAACTATGGTAGGTGAGTTAACAAATGTAGTTTTAATTTTATAGGAAAGCTAACAGTGCCTGCCAGGGAGATCCCTGGAATTACAAGAAAACAAAAGCTTTCTAAATTCTAAGCAGCAGAAGCTGTGATGTTTAAAAGAAGGTCAACCTGACTCTTTTCATCATCAGAGCCTTCCTGAAACACAATTTAGACAGCCACTTATGTACTGTTTTCAGTAGGAAAAAATACATACAAATTGGAAGGCTTTCTTTTGCCCATAATAAATAGAACATCCTTAGGAACAATAATTCCTCAAGGGAGCTGGTATAACCACATTACTGATTTCTCAGTTTTTGAGCAGCAGCAATTAGATAAACTTGAAACTGGTGGCTATAATCCTCAAGGTTGGATCTGATTAATAGAGCAAGTGATAGCCTGCTGATTCTAAAATAAAAAGCTAAATAAATACATGTTGCCATTTTCAGCAATAAAGTAATAAGTAGTTTGCAGTAAATGTGATTGGCATAAAACAATGTAGAAAATAATGTCAAATACATTCAGGAAACAGCTATTGCTGTCAAATTTGCAAAATAGGATAGTGCTTGCACAAATGTATCTACAATTTAAAGCTATTACAGTGGGTTGACAGATATGCTAACAAATTATTCATGCCATATTTAAATTGTGTACCTAACTCCTCAATAGCGCATTTATTTAATCAAAGCATGATCATTTCTGACAATTACTTTTATAAACTTTTGTAAGATATACCCGAACATTATCTGCAGATGTGTATTACCTGAGTCATGTGAGCCGTAGGAAAGCTGACACACTATTCAAAACAGCAAAGGAACAGATCAAGTCCAGCATGTTAAGACACCTCCAAATGCTACCTTAGCTGATGAATGCCTGGGATAATAATAGAATAATACAAAGGAAAGTGTGGGGGGGTAGTGAATTACCCGGCAGGGATGTCAGTCTGTAGCGTTGCATGCTTTGACTAGGTCTATATGTTTTCCGGAGGAATCACAGCACAATGTGCCCTGTTTGGGTGAACAATTCAGGAGTTGCAAACTCAAAAGCCCTCAGGAGCTAGCCAGGCAATGCCAATGAGTGGAGTGGTCTGGGAGAGACAGGCAAAGCGGAAAGCCCCTGGCCATGGTAAAGGCAGCCGAGAGAACCAGTTAGCAGTTGCCAAAACACCCGATTGCCAGGGCCTCTGAGTCTTCAAGGAGAGCCAGAAATTAGGATTTTCTGTGCAATGCACGTATTTTCCCATTTGGCAACTGTGTTCTTAAAATAACAACAAGACCAGTGATGTGGACTTGATTCAGATGGGAGCCACCTGCTTGGAAGCTTTAGACCATACAAACATAATCATATAGCTAGGTTATATGTATTTGCTTTGTACCATGAATACCAGTTGAACAAATGATAGCTCATCCCGTTCTGAATACAGTTATATTAAGAATACCAAAATAAGCAGGATGCACATTGGGCTTCTGGAAAATAATATTTATTGGATTTTAAAATTGTCTTCATAGAGAATGGTGCATGGTGGCTGACTCCCTGCCCTTACCTTCGCCTTCTGTAAAGTAGGAACAACATTAGTATCTATAGTACCCACTTCTTAGGGTTGCTGCAAGCAATAATGAGTGATTTATACAAAGCATGGAGAATAGTACTAGCATATAGTGAGGTATTCAGTAAATGTTACTAGTTAGCACTCATTATGAATAAAATGGAGGTATGTTTTTTGAAGGTTAAAAGCAAGATGACATTTTCAGGAGGCGGCGACAACTCGGTGTCACAACATTGAGAATATAACTGTTGGCAGACAAAATAACAGCAAGATATCCACGTAATTGTGTTCTAGCGAGTGGGTACACAGCAGAGAGAGTGTAGTTGAAGGTTACAGGGAAGCACAGTTTCAAACCACGCTCCTTTGGACCGTGAGGCAATTATCGCAGCAGACGGGCTGGCTTGGCTTGCCGTCATTATGCTGATCTTCTAACGTGCAGGGGTGTGTGTGTCTGAGAGTGCGGACTTGGGGGAAGAGGGCTTTTCTTCTGTTTGCTTTCTGGGTAAAGAAATTTTTTCTCTCTCTCTCGAAGACCTGTTCTGCAAGACTGAGAGGCAGAGACAAACAGTGACAGGGCCTGCAAAGTCACAAAAGTTTAGAAGCAGGCGCAAGAGGAAACGGGCAGTCGCCTGCCTTCCGTTCCCAGCCTTGCTCCAGAGGTACCTTTGCCGCTGTTTCCAAGCACTGGTGTAAAAGCGGGAGATGCCCTCCAGACCATACCTGCAGGTGAATGTGGGCGGCAGGTACAAGAGATCAAAGAGATGTGCATCGTACTTGTATTAAAATTCACAACTGTACACACTCATATATATAGAAGTCAGGGGTGAACACCACAGCCTGTGGCTGGCCCAGGGTCTGTTTTTGTGAGTCTATCTTGTACATTTTTAAAGGATTTTTTTTTTTTTATAAAAGCAGGAATATACAACTGTGACCCTAGATGGCTTACAAAGCCTGAAATATTTACTTTCTGGCCCATTACAGGACAAGTTTGCTGACCTTTGAAAATAGTTTCTACACATTTATCATTTTCACCCACTATTAGATGAGAGGAACAGCACTGGTTTTCCCATATAACTTGGTGCAACAAAGCTATAATTTAGAGACAAGTCACCACTCCTATCCAGACCTTGCCCTTGTTCTTATGTTATTTCTTTTTAACCAGGTGGCAGAAAAATGCCCCCAATGATTTTTTTAATGTAACTTCTATTGTACCCTGTTGCCTTAAAGAAAATTCAGTTCAGTTATCCAAGGGAGACACTTCAGGGTTGACGGGTTATACATGCTGACTTACCACCGGGCTGGCCGGGACTTGCTTCGTCCTGAGATTATGGCACAAACACTCTTCATTGATCGCAATTTAACAGTCAATCAAGGCACAGCTTCATCCCCATGTTTGCCCTGTGCTTCTACAATTGACAAGAATAGCAGCTCTAATGGGTACTATTATGGCCATTGTGTTCCTACGAACTCAGAGACGGTGCTGAAGCTCGGCAAGTTTTATAAATGTCTGCAGCCCAGGACTTCACAGAAAGAATTACGTAACTGCACGCAATAGAAAGGTTTTTGCCATCCTTTTGCATTCATGGAATCCCCTCCAACCTGTGAATCTGTTGTGTCCTAGAAGGTGCTTTGTAACAGAATACTTCTTAGGGTGACCACAGTTTTCAGAGCCAAGAGATAGTCTGAGAAGAGAGAAAAAATTAAGCCTTTCACATCAAAAATTGGAATGGTTTATCTTTTAATAACTAGCATGAGGTTTGAAAGTGAATTTCAAATTTTCCATGATCAAAAATATTTCAACTTTTGATATTTTGGAGGCCCCATCTAGAGGCAGTTCCCCCTCTGGTGTCTGCATTGTCAGCAAGGCACTCAAACTGCATTGATGTTTTTATCCTTCAAATTTAATTATCTGTTCATATCTTTGTGAGTAGTCAAGCGAATTAACCCCCTGTTTTTATCATTGGAACTCTCTATGGTTCTTTTTTCAGAAAACAACCAGATTGCCAAAGATTCAGAAATATATATAAATCTTAAATTACATTTTATGCAGAAAGGAAGAAGTGCTTAATACACAGTAATATCAAATAACTTGCTTTGATTCCTTCTAGTATCTCACTTCCTTTTAGTGGTCTTTATTTTAGCCTTCTCAACTACCAATGGACAGTGTGAAATTTTTGTCATTTGGGTGAATCTATTAGAATAGACATTATTTTTTAAACTCGGTGCACAAGGAAGTAAGGAAGGTATATCTATTTCATCACTACAGATATGTGTTAGTAAGAACTTAAACTATTGGGTTTCATTATTAAAATCAGTTATTGTATGCACTTGTACCAGATTTCAACTGTTAAGCAACATCAGATGTGTAAGCCACACTAACTGTGTTGGACCAAATTGCATACAATACGATTTCAATCAGTTGGAACCCACCTTCCCTTTCCATGCTCACAGGTACTCCAAAAAAGTCACAAGGCTAGCTGTGCTAATTCAGTCAAGAACTTATCAGGCTTTTTATTTGTTGCTAGATTATGTTTGTATTTATTTATTTTGGAAATTGAAGTTTAGACCAAAGAGATGTTTGACTTGCCCCCCTCCCTCTAGTGAAAGTCAGTATCAATTACCTAAGATAATGCCCACTAAGAAATTTTTGGCATCTTGCTTTAGGTGACCTAACCAGTTAGTCTTAAAATAAGTAACTCAACACACCATTGTTGATTAATTTGTTAAATTCAGTAGGAATTCTCTAGGCCAGTGCCCAAACTCCAGTGCCTCCAGGGCCCAGGCTAATAATGAAAATTAATAGACAATAAGGGATGGGGAAGGGAGTGGCCTGAGGGGAGACCCCTTTTTACTCGACCTGATGGCTTCTGACTTTGTTTCTCCCCAGGGAAACTGGAAATCTGGATTTTTATGTAATTGGCAAATAGTGCAAAATGTTTTGTGGAGCCAAAATAAAATACTGCTATGGTAAACCTCCAACTGATTTATATGCTTTGGCATAGATAGACAAAATACACGAGCTGTCCCATCCAACCCTGTAGAGAAGGTGGACGCAAAGATAATAAACACAGGGAGACATGTGGTCAGCTTACAAATAGAGGCATATGGGTCATCAAAATTGAAATATACACAACATAGAGTGAGGAATTATTTCAAATTAGGTATGTTTCATGGAAGAAGTAGCATTTGATCTGGAATTTAAAGAATGCATCAAATTTTGAAATGAGAATACAGACGGAAAGGCAATTCAGAACAGGGTGAAACGAATATAGGGATGGCAGAGACATGGAGAATGTTATCTGTTGTCATGACAAAGTGTGATGACCACTCTAACATCCTTTTTTGGCTAAGAGAAGTAAAAACTGGGGATCAGGCTGCAACCTGGGGAGCCCATGATAGAGTCTCTGGAAAACTCATTCTCAACACCAGTCCAGCTACCCCCCACCCTGCTGGATCTTGGTCCCTCTCCTGGGCTCCCTCCAGTCTCGTGTGTATCTTCAGAAACACATGCGTCTCTGCATTCCTGCTGTTACCAGGCAGCCTAACCCAGGACTCGCAGTAGCCTCTTCAAAGTACTCCCTATGGTCACACTTTCTCCATAGTTGTCCGCAAATTAAAATCTAATGAGGTCAACATCTCTCCCTAATGAAACCTTTCCCAGCCTACAAACTTTGGTTGTTCCATGGTTTTCCATGACCATTAAGATAAAGAACGAAACTCTTTGATCCTTCACACAAAATTATTCCATACTCCATCCTGCTCTGTTCTCCACTCTTCTCTCCACGTGGTGTTCTTTACTCTGGAGTTAACTGCAAACCAATGTGGCCATCTCTACCTCCCTTCAATAGACACTGAGCCTGCATACTCCACCTTCATTCAAATGCCAGCTGCCGTTATCCTCAGGGAAACTTTCTGATCAGGCCACTAGCTCATGTTCTGAGTTTCTACAACATACAATTGACTGTTCCAAGCAGACAAACTGTGTGTGTGTGTGTGTGTACCCCTTTACGTCTCCCAGTAGACTAGCTCCCTCCTTGCCGAGGACTCAGAGGATAAATATTGCCCACTGCATGTGTAATCCATTTGCAGCAGCCCCTTGAGAAGCTCTGCTGCAGACTTTGATGGAATTGGGGCTTCATTCTGAAGCAGCATGCAGTCAGAAGTTTCCATTTTTAAACTCTCTCACATCTGGTTTCCTTTCTCCAATTTTCATTGATGACATTTACATTGACATAAAATTATCCAAATAAAGTTTCTAATCCTGACTCTCTGCCTATCTGACTCTTCATCTTTGGAAGAATAGCCTAATCTCTTTTCATCCCTTTTTCTGCAAAATGTGAGTGATTCCATCCAGATTCACATTCCCTAATATCAAACACACTTGAATTTTTCCTGAGGAAAATTATCTACCTGAGGATTATTTTAGAGGCTTTGCTTGGTTTCCTGAATCCTCATTTCTCTCATCTGCGAAATAAGAGCACTGTAGATTAAATGAAGGAATGCTGTCAAGAACCTCACACAATGCCTGGCATATAGTTAATAAAGAGCACTTCAAGTTTTTACCTTTTCAATCCAGCTATCCCAACTTCCCCAAAACTTTTAAATATTTTGTTTGTACTTAGGGAAAGAGAGAAATTATTTTCCATCTGCTGGTCCACTCTCCAATTGCCCATAGAAGCCAGGGCTGAGCCAGGCAAAGCCAGAGCCAAGAACTCCATCCACGACTTCATGTGGATGGCAAAGGACCCAAGTACTTAAGGCATCACCTGCTGCCTCACACATTATCAGAGAGGTGGATCAGATACAGAACCAAGACTCAAACCCAGGCACTCTGCTAATGGGATTTGGGCAAACCAACCAACGTCTTAACTGCTACCCCAAACACCTGTCCACAGGATCCATAAATCCCCATGTTTCAGTGAAGGCCCTGAGAGCTATATTGACACAAGTAGTCACATCAGTTGTCCTCTTATGTGTGTCTTGGACAAACCGGATCTTAATCCTGCCCATCCTTTCCTCCACCACTCTGTTAACTCTCTCTTCCACTTCTGGCTATGCCCACCCCCAGCTTAACTATCATATAATCGAGAAATCTTTAAATGAAGCCCTCTGGTTTTATGCCTTTATCACACCCTGCACTTTCTCATAGACTTATTGTATTTGTGATTCATTCCTATTTGTATAGATTCTGATTTAAGGTCACACTCCCCTGATGGACTGTATTTTCGTAGTGCCAGCACTCAATTAGTGGTTATCTAGGGTTAACTTCCATTCATCACACATGCACCTCTTCCCATTCATTCTCTCATTCCTTCTCTATCAGAAATAATCCCCTTTCAGATAACCAATGGTGATTTCCTTACAGCTCTACTTTATCCTGCATTATAGGCATTTGTAAGCATGTCTCTTCCCTCTCACTAAATTGTAAACTCCTTGACAAGAAAAAATATAACTTCTTCACCCTTCCACACTTTTACTATGTTTAGACAATAGCAGATCTTCTATAAATGTGGTTGATTGAACAAAAATTAAAAATATAACTTCTTAAATGAAAGGGTTACTGACCTAAGTCATATCATCAGCCTTGGAATACATCTATAGTACTTGCCAAAATAGGATTATTTTTTCTTTCATAATCATCAAAAGAGCATTCTTGGCAATAATGTTAGGTGTCAAATTAGTGTGTTCCCACCTGAATGAGAGTTAAAGTTACATGATAGGTGACGGTGTGCTGAGTTCAGATAATAATCGAGGTTGAAGCACTAAGTCCCTGTGGCTTCAGTAATTCAGTAGAAGGGTGTTCAGGTACTCGTGGAGAGCTATATCCTGTAATCCTCTGGGGGGAGAGACTCTATAAGACTGGGATACGTTTGTGGCTAACAGGATACAAGGAGCAGATTTTTCACTTCCTAATGTAAACAGGTTCAATCTAGGTATAGTATTTCCCATGGGAGCTCCCTAAATATTTTAACAAGACAACGAGCACAGTGAGGACAGAAAATCTACCACTGACTTCCAGTGCCTTACCACAGATAAAAAATTGATTACGTTTCTGTTGGTTTGAGAGGTTTCCAGATAACGATTTTTTATTTCTGAACTGCAGCAGGCCATTGAAATTGTAAGCTGATGTAATGCCACCTACATGGCAGTGAAGGACCACAGCAAAATCAATATGCTATATCACTTCATTCACAGATGTTCATGGCTTTGAGCCTCCAGATAATGAAGTTTATTTATTCAAGTATACACTGCTGTCACTAAATAATGGGTCTCAAATAGGTTTTTGCTGCCAAGTAGTTTGATGACATATGGCATTTTTAGATAGGTCGTTATATTAGTGATTATGGAGCAGAGTGATATTTAAAGAGAAAAAAAATTTAACCGAAGTATTCAAGTTGGTAGGCATGAAGAATATTACTTTCTAAAAAAGGCCTCATTGTTGATCTGAGGTTCCTACCTGTGAATTTTGTACTGCATCTACAGCAAGGCACATGCTCAAAACATATACATTTATTTTTCTAAACAGTTAGATGTCTGCCTACATATTCCCATAATTCATAAAGAAATGGCTTGTGAAAATGGGATACATGCCAGCAAGCAAGTGAGCAGCTCGGAAGCTGAATGTATATTGATATGAAATTTGAAAACACAACGTGGGTTGGCTCTAAAACACTTCTTTTTCCACAAACCACAAAATGGAATTCTATTACGATCACATACTGGATGCACACAAGGGGGTCTGTTTGCTTCTCACGGCTAATGGGCGTTCATCAGCAACGGGATATGCCTCGTCATCTTTTTTCCACTAACAGGTGAAGGATATTCTTGAGATGCGTGAACAATTGGACAAAGAAGTTTGCATTAGCATGTAAGCAATTTCTGTTTTATGAAGGTAAAAAAAAAATCCATGCCAAAGATTTGACATACACCAGAGAACTATTCAATCTGAAAGTTACTGTTGATGTGACTGATGAAAACATCTTGACATTTGAGTCTTCTAACTGCCAGTCTATCACATGAGTGGCTCCAGTGATTAGTTCACTTGAAGAAGCTAACAAAGAAGTCAAAGAGAGCCATTTTGCCATTCAGATGAGTTGGAGACAAAGTTAGAAACACAATTTTTACCAAAGAGGTGAGCTTTGCATGGGGAATTCTGACCATAAGACATTTACTTAAATTCAAAAAGAACCATTTCACAGCAAAGTAGATTAAATAACAAATTCCAATTTCCAAACCATAAAAGATACAGAATTCTTGACTGGTTCTACTCCATGAGTAGTGTCAAGTATATTTTCAGTTTTGTTTGTCTAGGGTTCAGGTTTTTTTTAAGCAGGTGTCTTTGTTTCTGACTAGTTGATTCAGTTATGTGTTAGACTGAGCTACCTACATAGTTGGAAGCCCTTGATTCAAACCCATATTTGTTTTCTAAAATTAAAGACAATTATTTGAGAGGCAGAGAGGATGCTCCCATCTGCTGGCTCACTGCCCCAAAGCCTGTAACACCATGGGTAAGGCTGGGTGGAAGATGGGTTTGGGGGAGGGGTAGACTCAATCTAGGTCTCCCACTTGGGTGGCAGGAACCTAATTACTTGCTCCACTGCCCCCAAGGGTCTGCAGCAGTAGGAAGCTACAGTCAGGAACCAGAGTCAGGGATCAAATGCAGGTCCTCAAACATGGGACACAAGCACCTTAACTTCTAGGCCAAACACCTGTGCCTTAACCCTGTTATTGGCCAGTAATTTTCCTGTGAATATACTGTGAAATACCACAGTGAACAGAGATCTTTTTTTTTTTACTAATACATATTTCAGTTATCAGGTGTGGGAGATTGAATAAAGATCTACCCCCCTCCTTAGATTCTGTGAATTTTACATTATATGGCAAGAGTTGAGAGAGGAAACCTATCCTGGTTTATCCAAGGGGAGCCCAATGTCATCACAAGGGTCATTATGATAGGAAGCTGCGAAAGTCAGAGGCAGGCCACACCTTTGTGAGGATACAAATTCAGAGTGACTAAGCCTTGATCCAAGTTAGACTCAGGTGTGATGCAGCCCTGATCCAAGAATGCAAGCAGCATCCAGAAGATAGAAGAGCAAGGAACAGATTCTGCCCTGGAGCCAACGAAGGGAACCTGCCTTGTAGACACCTTCCTTCACTCCTGTTGGACTTCTGCACTCTGCAACTGTCAGATAAGTGTTTGATGTTTCAAGTCGCTGCATTGTGGTATTGTATTACAGCAGCAACAGGACACTAATCCAAAGGGGCAACAAGAAAGAGTAAATAAACCACAGGGACTCTATTATCCCTTTAGGCAGGTAATAACAAAAAAAATGAGGGCAATTAATTTAGAAGCACCTGTGGTATGGTGGAAAAGCTGTGCTCTCTATATAGTTTTACAGAAATGGGTTCAAAATCCCTTGCTTTACGTATTAGTTACTTGTCCTTCAGTAAGTTACTTAACCTCTGGCCCTTGGTATCTGCAGTGATGAAGTGGGAATAACAAAGACGGCCATGTTGCCAAAGAAGCGAGAAAGCAGATTTCTGGCACCTGCACACCATCTGAAACATCTGGCACTGCTGAATATTGAGCCAATCCAAGCCTCTTCCTTTTCTATTTTAAAAATTCAAAATTATTGGATTTCTTGCAGATAGTTTCTATAATGGGCTTAGAAACAACAAATATTTTTGGTTAATTATTATGTTATTCACATAGGCCATACACCTAGTCTTTGAAGGATAAAGAGACTGTGAAGACCTAAACCCCAAACCCTCTGGCATGTGATCTGGCAAGAGACACATCTAATGCAAATGTACAAAAATGTAGATGGGAAGATGGTAATAGAACACATGAAGGTGCTTCAGAAAGTTTATGGAAAAGTGCAGTTAAAAGCTGAGTTTATTTTGATGCCAAAAAGTTTGAAATCCATGCATCTGCCACAAACTTTTTGAACTTTTCTGTCCTCACACAGACAAGGACAGAATTATTGTTTTGATTAGGAAACCCAAGGCATTTGAAGTGGGCTTGGAAGAAGGAGCATTGTTTCCTCCAGTAAAATTGCCTTGGGAAATTTACATTGCTAAATGAACAGTACAGGTTGAGGATCTGAAATGCTGTAAAATCTGCAAGTTGTTGAGTGCTGACATGACACTCAAAAAGTCTGAGTTTCGAGCATTTTAGGTTTTGGGTTTTGAGTTAGGACGTTCAACTGGTAAAGTCTATGCAAATATAACACAAAGCCAGGAATCTGGGATGTTCAGGGCCAGGCACATTGTGGGATATGGTTGGAATACAAGGAGTACAGGAAGATGAGGTAGCCCTCCAGCCTTTCCAGCTTGGATGACTAGATTGAAACACCAGTATGGAGAGAGTGTTAGAGGAAAGATGAGTTATGAGGAAAGAGACGGTAAGAGAAAATGGGTCCAAATTTGAATGAGTTGATTTTGGGAGGCTGGCAGAATGGCCATATGGGGATTTGCAGCAAGCAGTTAGGAATTTGGAGTGGGTTGAATTATTTTGACTCAAGAGATCTGTCTGCCAAACCAAATGTCCTTCCTATAACGATATGAATATGCACTACAGAATATTTTAAAGATAACAGCCTTGAAAATTGAAAGAATCACTTGACAGGCTATTTTTCCACCCTGGGAGTTGAATACCTTTCCTTGTAATTATTCTTATTTATGTGTCTTGTGAATATTTCACACACATTTACTGTTACACTTGTTATATATACCTGTTTCTCATAGCATTGAAAAATGTCTCATGTAGCTCTTCTCAATTATGCCCCACAGAAGTGATAATTAAGGCTGTATCTTTCTAGATACACTGGTTCCAACATTTTGGCCAAAAAGTTCTTTTTGGAACAAACTTATGAAAGAGTTCTGAAAGTACTTGCAACATCTAGAAAAGGCATCATGAGTTAAGTAGGCCTGAAAAATACCCTGGGTTATACTGTTCTGAATGTCTGGACTGTGAATTGCTTGTAGATCCTTAGAAAACCAGATTGAGCACATTAAACGTGCATGTTTAATGTTTCAGGCAAGTACTGATTTCTAATTATGCTGGTTTCTATCAACAATTTGTATCTGGCTAGAGTTAATATATTTTTGTTTGTTTCCTTTTTCTCTGTCTTCAGCCCACTTAGAACAAAGAAGCATTAAGTTCAAATGACACAAACCAGGCTGACCACCTTGATTAGTTGAAAGTGTCCTGAAAATTTCTTCATAAAGCAGGTTTTAGATATCATAATAGAAATTTAAAATATTAGTGGTAAATACACTAAACTTGTTTTCTTTTTTGCTATCCTATGGTAACACTTACTACACCATCTTACTTCCAAAATGTTGGAGTGTTTGTTGAGAATTATTTCAGGTCATTTCTAGGGATAAAAATCATGAATACAATTTTTATTAGTTTCTGAGTTGCCACTTTTAACTCTAGGAAAACTTTAACTCACAACTTAAGACTTTGTTGTAAGAGTTCAGCATTTACCTTGTAAAAATTATGTTGGCTATTTATATTTCCAGAAAATTCACCCCAGAAAAAAGATCTTTTTAAGGGAACATTTGTGTGCACATTCAAAAGCCTCACAGAGAAGATTTCAGTAGACAGTGACTGGACCTTAGTGTAGCTTAACTTTCTCTCCACTCTGCGTGCCAGCTCCTCTGCCTTTGACACTGGACTCGTGCACACATGGGTATCAGGAAGTTTGGATCCCTAGAGGACAGCGAGCTGGGTTCTTTTTGTAAAATGGCCTCATGAGAGGCTGGATATGACTCCCAAAATTGAGCCACGTGGACCAGAACTTGGCTCACCACAATGAGGTAGCCAATAAAAATGACTGTGAAATAGTCTTTCTGGCCCTAACAAACTACGAAGAGTCTACGGATGCAACTGAGATCCCCACACTGCCAGAGCAAGCAGATAGTGAGTGCACATGGGTTAGGGAGCAGGCACTGCCCTCTGGGACACCAAGCCAGTCCACTAGCACAGAGGACAATCCACCTTCCGCCTCTGGAAGGGCAGCTCCGGCTGTCTCCTTCAACATACCTACTCAGGTATATTGTCTACCAGGTGCTCCAAGAAAATAGGATAGACTGGGCTACTTGTAAGCAACATACATTTATTTCCTATACTGTTGGAGGCTTGAGAAGTCCAAGACTTTGGCAGTGACAGATTGTGTTTGATAATGGCCCATTGAATAATTGCCAGCAGCCTTCTCATTGTAACTTCACATGGTATAAGGGGTGAGCAATCTCTCTGCTGTCTCTTTTATAAGAACACTAATTTCATTCATAAGAGATGGGGGATATGGGACAGGGAATATGAAGCCAGAAAAAACAATCATATTCAACAGGAAAACAGAGCTCTTCCAAGAAACAGAATACAACTCTGAACACTTAAGCATAATAGAACCAGTTAAGAATCATTGCAACCCAAGCCCTCCAACAATACAACAAAACAAAACTTAAAAGGACTTTAAAATCTAATGAGTTGATTGAAGAATGAATCTAAATTTGGGAACTTAAAGACAGGTTTTGTCTTAAACCAGATCCAACATACACAAATGAAAACATGAGTTCCAAAGATCAAAATGCCAGTAAGGAAATCCCAGGGCCCAACACTGTGCTTCAGTGAGCAAATCTGCCACCTGCAGTGCCAGCATCCCCTGTGGGCTCCAGTTTGTGTCCTGGCTGCTCTGCTTTCGATCCACTCCCTGCTCATAGCCTGGGACAAGCAGCGGAAGATGGCCTAAATGCCGGAGCCCCTGCTGCCTATGTGGGAGACCTGGAAGAAACTCCTGGCTCTTGGCTTTGGCCTGGCCCAGCCCTGGCCATTGAGGGCATCTGGGGAATGACCCAGTGGATGGAAGACCTCTCTCTGTCTCTCTAACTTTCAAATACATAAATAAATCTAAAGAAAAAAGGAAATTTCAGAAAAGAAATCAATGTAACAAACTTTTTTAAAAAAATTCAATAAAATTTACAATTTGGGGATAATGTTTCCTCTGAGGAGGGGAGTGCAAAGAAAGAAAGCAAGGGAGAATGACAACCTAGTCTTCAGAATCCAATTGTATGGAGGTGCAAGACGCACAATTAGTATCCTGTTTTCAATAATAAGTAGATAAATATAATAAATACAATAAGTAGATAAATAAGGGTATAATAAGTATTGGGGAGGGTAAGAAACCTTAAAGCAAATATGAATGTAAAGTAGAACTTTGACATAATAAGAAAAAACTTGGGGAAGACAGTGGTAACCTAATGAAACCAAAAAAATTGAGAAGAAAAATAGAATATATCATATCATGAAGAAGGAAACAGAAAGGACAATTTCTGTACTACACATTCATAAAGGACTTTCTCCCTTTAAAAGGCAGTCTTTAGAGACAGGGTAAGAAACAAAATTCAGCTTCATGATATTTGCAGAAAACACATCTAACAGAGTGGTAAAGAAATTTGAAAATAAGAAAAAGGAAACATGTACTAAACATGTAAAAAGCAAGAATGGGAAAATTATGACATAGAATATGAATAGTGGACTTTAAGATGGCATAAATTATAAAAATATACAATATATTATGAAATTGGGAAAGGCAAAATTTACAAAGGAAACAATATAGTAGCCATAAACCAAGATGGACCATAATACTTAGAAACAAAGAAAATTAGAAATACAAGGAGAACTTAACAAGAACACAAACTTTGTTTCTATATACCTGTCTCTGAATGGGACAGACCAACTAGATAAAAAATAAGTGAGGACATTGAAGATTAAAGTAATACAATCAAGAAGTTTCATTTAACTGGTACAGATATACTTGTATAAGAAATAGGCATATTTAAATAGACTTTTTAAAGTATGTGTTTCTATATTTCTTGTTATGTGGATGAAACAAAAATATATGCTTTATTTGGGCAGGGCAGTCTTAACAGATTTTTAAAAATTTCATTGTTATTTATTTGAGAGACAGATTTCCCAACTACTGTTTTATACCCCACATGCCAGCAACAGCCAGAACTGAGCCAGGCTGATACACTGAGATCCAGGAACTCAATCCAGGTCTGCATATGGGTTGCAGGAACCCAACCACTCTCTCACCTGCTACCTCCTAGAGTGCACATTAGCAGGAAGCTGGAGTCGGGAGTAAAGCTGAGACTCAAACCTCAGTAGTCCAATGTGGGACATGGGCATTCTTAACCACTGTACCAAAAGCCAGCTCATTAACAGAGATTTTACAGGCAACTCCCCAGTCATAATCAAAATTAGAAGGTAACTTACAAAAAAGGTTCTGATCCCCCCAAATTGTGGCCCTATTTCCATACCAAATATTGGCAATATAGCAATAGTCATAATCAGGGGAGAAGCAGAAAAGAAAAAGATGAGAGAGAGAAAAGGAAGGAAGAGAGGAAAGAAGGAAATAATAACCAAAGTACAAAAACTTGGAAAGAATAAAATTTTTTTAAAAGTCCATAAAGATAATAACTGTTGCTAATACATGGAAAACACAAAACATGATTAAATGTTCGTAAAAAAAGGACCTTTAAAATAGATACCCACCCAACAGCCTGGTTAAGGGAATTAGGAAAAAATAGAAGGAAACACATCTTTTCAGTGTTAGGAATAAACAAGGCATTCCCAGAGACACAGAAGAGATTGGTGAAGACATTTAGCAAACACAACATAACAACAGTAGCCATCCTGAGGAGGAATAGAATAAGTGCATGATAACACAAGCAAAACGCAGGACACATGAGTGGAGAAGGTATCAGGAATGTATAGGTGACTGGAAATACAGTTCACCTTTTTAACTCTCACCAGTTGGGAGAGCTCCTTCTTTGACCACTCATCTGGAACACCAAGAAGCAAGCAGAAGGTAGAGGTTGCTTCATCCAACTTTTTGGAAACTCAGCTTCAGAGGACCTAAATTAAACATCAAATTGGTCTCATGTGTGCACTTTTGAATATGCTGTTCCCAGCCAAAAGTCAGTCTTGAAAAACATCGCAACTCTGAAAAACAAACCTACAATACCCCGCCTTTTCAGAGCTCTTCCTCCAAACAATATGCTTTCCATTGCTATTGGAATGAAAGAGCATCAATATTCAGAGACTAAAATGTGCCTCAGTAAATATGTTCCCAAAAACTTATGGTTAAATCAAAATTTGTTCAGTCATATCTTTCCATTGATTTGCATTATCATTTCACAGATGAATTAGCTTCTTCATTTTTAAAAACTGACAGTGCCTGCTAATACTGTTGTTTCAAATGTCCCTCGACTCCTTTGTTTGTGTTGCTAGTGTTCTATAAAGCATTTCCGTACACGGTGGCCTGGCTAACCTGTATTTAATGTACTAACTCCTCAGCATTGCTGGCAGGTCCCTTCATCACCCTGTGGACCTGAGCCCTCCATGCTTCTCCACCTTCTTCTCTTTGGGGAGCAGGTGAAACACCTCACAGACAAACCAACAACAATCAATCTTGCTAGCTCTTATCATTTGCCACTTATTACATCTGGCACTTTGCTTTTTTTAAAATCCCACTACTCAGAGTTGGAGTAGGGGTGGGTGTTGTGTTGCAGCAGGTTAAGCCACTGCTTCTGGCGTCCCACATCCTGTTTCTGAGTGCCAGTTCAAGCGCCGGCTTCGGAGTCAGCTTCCTGCTCATGCACCTGGGAAGCCAGCGGATGATGCTGCAAGTGCTTGGGTCCTTGCCACATGGGAGACACGGATAGAATTTCTGAGTCCTGGCTATGGCAGACATTAGGAGATGGACCAGTGGATGGAAGCTGTTTGTCTCTTTCTGTGTGACATTCTGCCTTTCAAGTGGATTAAAATAAATAGACATAAAGAGAATTGTAGTCAAACCGAAACTTCATCCCCTACAGTTATTATGGTCTTGAATAATTCACTTAGTCTCTCTGAGACTCAGTTTCCCCATCTTAGGAATATAAATAATAATGCCTGCCTTTCACTGGGTCATTACAAAGACCAAAGATTATTTGGAACAACATATGTGATGGTGGCTTTCAAACCATAAACATCTCCATCCTGCTGTCTTTAAAGCACCCAAGACATCACATATCAGAAACTGCGGTCAATATCTTCCTCCACAAATGGGGTTGTCTTTGTAGATTTTCTATCTCATGTCCATGACACCATCCATCCAATATTGTCATCCAGTCTTATCCTTTTTTCTTCCTTGTCCACTGGGCCACAAGTTTTTTGGTTCTAAGGAACACTTTGGAAAGGGAATCTCTTTTATTCATTGGTATTGGCATTGCTTAATTTGTCATCTGATCCTCTCTTGGCTAGGTTGTTATTGTCATAGCCGCCCAAATATTTTCTTGGGGTAAAACTAACTGACATGTATCTGCTGATATAATTAATATACTCAGTAACCCTATAAGAGGTATTTTCTTCATTTCACAGATAAGTAAACTTCGGTTGCATGAGGTTAAGCCTCTTGCCCAAGGTATCAGTGGGAGTAAAAATTCACAGTTGGCTTTGAACTCTGGATTCTCTCATTTGAATTCAAGTTTCTTGCACTCTACTTTCTTGCCTCTAGAGAAAACATAGATTTTGTTCTTCTTCTCTTTCTCCCAAGCTCTGTAGCTATTCAGTAGTAATTTAAAAGTTAGGAATTAATTTAGAGTATATATTGAGTGCATTCTGCCTCTATTGATTGCCATCCTCCAGGGTTTCTGAACCTTGGCACTATTGACATTTGGAACTGGATAACTCTTTTGTGTGTGGGTTAGTCTGTTTATTGGAGGAAGTTTCATCAGCATCTTTGCCATTAAATGCCAATAGCACCCACTTCCCTGAATTTGTGACAGCCCAAAATAGCTCCAGACATTGCTAAATGTCCTTTGTGGAGGAGGCAAAACTATCCCTAATTTAGAGCCTCCTCTCTATATTCAAAGGTCTCCTGGCTTCTATAGATGTACTTTGCATTTATTTATTTCCTTGTTTCAATTATTTATTTCAACTCAGAGACAGACATACATCTCCCATCTTCTGGTTTACTCCCCAAAAGGTAGCAGAAAATGTCTTGCCTTGGTAGAAGCCAGGAGCCTGGAACTCAGTCAGGATCCCTGTGTCAGGGACCCAGATACTTGGGTTAACATCTGCTGCTTCTCAGGATGTGCATTAGCAGGTAGCTAGGATGGAGAATGGTGCCTAGTCTCAAACCCAGGTACCCCAGGATGAGCTGCAGGTGTCTCCAACAATGACTTAACCACTGCACCAGTAACTTACTCTAGCTTGAGCATTAAAATCACACCTGAATATGAAGACTTCGGCTACTATCATTTTAATTTTCTTCCAGGACTTGTGTTTCAAAAACTACACCTCCAATGCAACAGTGTTAGAAAGTATGGCTTTTGGGAAGTGATTGATTTTTGAGGGCTTGCCTTCATAAATTAGGTCCCCTTAGGAAAGGGCCTGATAGACGTAGTTTGCCCCTTCTTTTGTTGTTCTGCTTTCTGCTATGTGAGGACAAATTCTTCCTCCCCTTTGGAGGACACAGCATGACAGATGCAACTAGAGGCAGAGACTGGATCCTCACCCAGCATTGCACCTGCCAGGGCCTTGATCCTAGACTCCCAGACTTGAGAACTCCGAGAAATAAATTTCTCTTTATAAATGACTCAGCCTCAGATTTTCTATTGTAGCAGAACAAGTGGACTAACATAGATAGGCATCAGGTAGGCAGGAATTTTATGAAGTTCAGTGCCTTTTTGGTGAGTTACTGCTGGGCTCTATGATCCTAACATCTGCTTGTTCACTTGATTCCCAGCCAATTATCTTTCTTGTTCCCTAGTTCAAATAACTATGTTCTTGACTCAAAGACGTACTAAAACACCTACATTATTTCCTCAATGAGCAGTGTTGTACCATTATTCCAGGAGTAACAGACATTCTGTTTTGCTTTTCTCAGGTTTCTAGATACAAATAGTAGTGACCAGCTTTGGCTAGTCTCTAGTCCCCAGCTATTCACTCAAACACTCGTCTAGGTGTTGTGAAGGTATTCATAGATGTGATTCAAGTCCAAAATCATTGTTTTAGGTAAGGGAGATTTTCCGAGGTAATCTGGATGGGTGTGACTCTGAATGCATTGGAAAGCCTTAAAAGTAGAGTTGCAGCTTCCCTGAAGAAGACATTTTGCCTGTGGACAGCAGCTTCAGTCACAGAGTCCCAACATCAGCTACAGCTCCTTGCAGTAAATCTTTCATTTTTTTTTAAAGACATATTTATTTGAAAGAGAGAGAGAGACAAACACACACACACAGAGCTTCTATCCACTGCTCTATTCCCCACATGGTCACAATAGCCAGGGCTGAACTAGGCACCAGGAGCTTCATTCAGGTCTATCATTTGTGTGCAGGAGACAAGTACTTGGGCCATCCTCTGCTGCTCTCCCAGGCACATTAGCAGGGAGCTTGACTGGAAGTGGAACACCCAGGACTGAAACTGGCATTCATATGTGATACCAGTGTTGCAGGCAGCAGCTTTGCCCTCTATGCCACAATGCCAGCCCCTGCAGTAAATCTCTCAATTTGTATTTCCTACTGGTTCTGTTTCTCTGCTTACGCTTGACTGATAGGTAAGCCTTGCCCATGAATCTTCCCTGTCCTTGGTTAGGGCTCAGCCTCTAGGTAAAAGAGCTTGCCTTTATCGCCTTCTACCTGCCTCTGGATCTTCACGTGCCCCTGGAGGTAGCCACTGAAGGACCGCTCCAACAGTTACCTGGCTGTACTGCTTCTCAACTACTTTGCCATTCCTTTTGATGTCGTTTGCACACGTACTGGTATTACCTCTGATACCTACTTCCCAAATCTGTCTAGATCACCACTTCTAAATGATGCATTTGTGCATTGTTATTTCCCCTCCCAATCCACCTAGATCTCAATCTACCACCCCAAATGAGATTCAACTACTAATAAATCAATTAATTAAGAAATGATAAAATTATTTAAAATGCCTTAGGGAGAATCAAAGACCTATTTCTTACTCAGTAGATTTCAGCACTGAAACAAGAGAAAAAACACAGGCAAAGAGAGATAGTTTTCTGCTAATCCATCTCCCTAATCATTGAGAACAGAGGTGTTATAATCTCACTGAAGCACCATGAAAATGATTCAGAATTTTCCCTGGAGAATCACATATACCATCTAGAAATAACTATGATTCTTAGGACATTTTTTTAACCAAAATAAGATTTGGGGCAATATTGACCTTTTAATTTCCCAAACTACAAAATTGGTAATATCAAAAACTATCCATTAATGAGTGTATTTCTTAAGTAAAATCATTTTTGATACAAAGTACATTTCTTAAAGTTATTTTGGCCATGTCTGTGTCTTTACCCAGTACAGATGCTCCTTGACTTATTTTGAGGTTATGCCCCAATAAACTCTTGGTAAGTTGAAGATATTCCAAGTTAAAAACACATTTAAAGGACCTACCCAACACCATAGCTTCACAACACAGTGCATGGTAAAGCATCTATCATTCCTCATGGGTTCACTTGGATGACTGGGAGCTGCACTTTTTACTTCTCCCCAGCATCATGACAGAGGATTGTACTGCATATCACTACCCCAGGAAAAAGACCAAAACTCACAGTACAATTTCTACTATGTGCAACTCACAGTATAATTTCTATTTGATGCAAATCACTTTCACACCATCACAAAGTCAAAAATCCTGCGTTGAACCATTGTACATTTTGGCCATGTACAGTTGATGCCTAGAAGTCATCCAGGGGTGACATGAGTCACATAGGGAAGTGGGCTCAGGGCAGATCAGAGCTGGGAGATCATCACCCTTGCTCATGCTTTCCATATAGACTGATTAGAGAAACTCCTCTAGCATTCAGGTGATCTATTTCCTAGAAAAATGGCTTTGTTTTTGGCTGATGGGGTAAACAGATAGTTTTCAAAAAAAACTTTTTATTCCTCTTAAACTAAGAAGCAAAGAACTCCAATCATTTTGGCTGTTTTCATTTCAGCATATACTTTCATAGTAAAGTATAAAATATGCCTGTATTTCCTTGGTCTCAATGACTAGTGAAGATAGGCATATTTAACTAGAAATATTCAGGGGGAAAAAATGAGTAGTTTTGGAGCAAATGCATTCACCTTCAACAACAACCTTAATCTTACTGTTTTCATTCCTCCATGTGCCATTGTTCACAAAAACATAAGTTAAATATTTGCAAGGAAAACGTGCAATCCCATAGCGAAAACACTGCTGCTGTAAATATTTTCATGTTCTAATGGGGACCTTGGGGTGTTGTTCCATGAAACAATATCCTTTTCTTATGTGCTAGTGATAGAAAACAAGAGGTTGAGACTTTTTTATTATTATTGTTATTGGTGTTGCTTTTCTTGAATGCCAGTGTCAGCACATGTTGTTCGGTGGCTCGTGTTTTTCCCTTAGGTATTTTATATCATTGCCATCTTTGATTCTTCCCTCCTGTAGAATTTTATACCTTATTCAACACAAGCTAAATTCCAAAGACAGCAAGATACAAGTATGTATTAAAAAAAGAGAGAGAGAGAAGCTGGCATTGTGGCACATCGGGTTAGGCTGCTGCCTTCAACACCAGCATTCCATATCAAAGCACACCAGGTCAAGTCTGGGCTGCTCCACTTCCAATCAAACTTCCTGCTTATGCATCCAGGAAGGCAGCAGAAGATGGCCCAAGTGGCTGGGCCCACGGTACCCATGTGGGAGACCACGATGGAGTTTCTGGATACTGGTCTCAGCCTGGCCCAGCCCCAATCTGTCATGATCATTTGGGAAGTAAACCAGTGGATGGAAATTCTTCCCTTTCCCTTTCTCTCCCTCTCTCTGTCACTCTGCCTTTCAAATAAATACTATGCATCTTAAAAAAAAAAAAAAACTTTACAGAACAGTGGAATGTAAATAGCCATAGTGGGATCTTTGTTTAACTTTTCCAGGTTGGGCAGTTCAGGACATTATCCTGTAGGTGGCCATGCTTAGAGGGCCAGTTGTAGCAATGTCTCATTGCTACCACTTCCTTTCAATTGTCTCACATGTGGGCCCAAATAACTTTCCAATTCTGTACTTTCTGGTACTACTTTCAGGTGTGGCTTTCCTCACCCTCTCAGTTAACTGATTTCTAGGACTTCCTGTTACACTTCGCATTCCTTTAGGGCTGGTTAATATGCCACTTAGTCCATAAAACCTTCCAGCATTCCACTAGAAGGTGACCATGTCTTCTCTCTTTGAATCTCCTTTGGCATTTTCTCAGAGTTCTCATTTCATGTCCTGCATTATGATCCTTTGTCTATAACTAGACTCTCTTGAAAACGTAACTCTTATGTATTCTTCAAAATTGCACAGTACCTAGCAGAGTGCTTAAGACTAGTGAATCAAAGAGTAAATATTTGTATGTTGAATGACTAAGTGAATTTGTAGCACAACTCACCCACTTGCAGCAGGCTTGTCGTATTGGCCAAGAAATGGTTTCTGCAGGAGAGAGATTTACACATCTGCCATAGTGAGAGTTCTAGGATAGCACAAGTTGAAGCAAGAGTGCTTCACAGAGAACTGGAACAAGAAATCAGTTTAATGAAATCCATCTCTTGAGGATCTACTATGTGTATAATGACAGATTTGGCTCAAACATCAATAAACAATAAGTAATTCTCATATACATGAGGGCACTTCAAAAAGTTTGTGGAAAATTGAATGAAAAGATGTTTCTTCCAGTGCAATTTTTTTTTTTAAATTCATGCATAGAATGGGGTCTTCAAAAAGTTCATGGAAAATGTATATTATCAAAAAATCCTGCATGGATTCTCATAGAGCTTGTTAGAACCTACATAGAACATTCCAACAGGCAAATCTTTTTTGGTACTTTTCATACTGTTACACAGTGGTAGACTCATCAGGAGAATCTTTGAAAGTGCAAAGCCACAACAGATAATGTTTCTGCTCTTTAAGTGGATTTTTTGAGTCAGAAATAATTTATACATCTCATGCAAAAAAAATTCGCTCAGGATCATTTTATACATCCCATAGTGAGAGCTAAAGAACAAGAAAGCTTTTCTTTGGTAAATGAAAGGAGACTGGAGAAGGTGTATTATTTTTGAAACCACAAATGTCACTTCATCAGTTATTTTTTTTCAGGTCTTTGATATCTTAGGAGAATTTTCTACCTCCCCCTCTCCACTTCTGGCTGTTCTCCAAATATTACTTGTCAGTGGAAATTTGCTCACACAGTGAAATAAAAACCCTAAGCAGATCAAGGAAAGGAGATAAATCACTTGCCAAGCTACATGCTTTAATAGTGAGTTTATTACCTCTTGTTTCTTTTTGATACTTTAAAATCTTCAAACTTTGTAATGGAGACTGCATAATTGATTGGGCTTTGTGTGTGTGTGTGTGTGTGCACGTGCACGCGCAGGATTTGAAATTAGAATCATGGAAATGGGGAATGTGACACTCCCCTGTAAGATTTCAAAGAAAAGGAACTTACTGAAGGGGCAAGGTAGGGTGTTATTAATTGTTGTCATCTCTACATATTTGTAGTTTCAAAACAGAAATTATCTGTTGAATTGGTCCTTTGTAAAGACCTAAAATAGAAATAAGGGCTGATGTATCAAACTAATGTATTTGTTCTCCATGTTGTTAAAAATGGTTAAAAAATATATAAGAATATTTCATAAACTTTACAGAAAAATGGAATTAAAAATAGAGTTAACTGATGTTTATTTTGGTATGAAAAATTTTGAAATTCATACTTTTTTTTCATAATACACATATTCCATGAAATTCTTGAAGATCCTTTGTATTTTTTTCCACTTTCCCATGAATGCTCTGAGTCAGGAGATTCAGTGCCCTATATTGACTGCACTGCTTAATGTATGGGAAGTGTGTGTGGTATTTTCTTCCTTTGAGGAGAAAGTAATAATGTTTTAAAATGCATATCCAAATTTATGGCATCTACTATTGGCAATTTTGTAGGCTACCTTTGCCAGCTCTTAGGAAGTTCTGGTTTCCCAGGTTTAATTTTAGAGGGAAGAAAGGAAGGCTATACCAGTGCTCCTACATAATTCAAGAAAAGATATTTCCCTCTAGATTCTATCTAAAATGAGTGATTCTTTAATTAGAGAGTTGACATACAATTGTATGTAAATAGGCAAGGCAATGAGTGTACCATCTAAAAGAGAAACGGAAAAGTCTCAGAATGCCGCAGAGGGATTAGCTGAGACAGGTGAGAAGTGATCAGCATTTTGCATCTTACAGGTCATGTTCAAAGTATGAAGTCAAACGTGACAGTGGCAGTCTGCAGATCCACGGGAAGGCATGAGTGAAAACGAGCTATTGAATGGGAATGTTTGGGCAACAGATCACTGACAGTGATTACCTTCTTTAGCCAGAGCTGGGCGACGTGAGAAAACACTGAAAACAGAAATCTTTCTTCCAGGGTAGTCCTTAATTACCTGCTTTGCCTTCCATCGCTGTCTCCCCACCCTCCCCACACTTGTAGGCTCCCATTTGGCATTATTTGGGCCTCTTTCCCTCTCTCCCGCCTGTTCTGTACAGTTGTCATAAAAGAGCTATTGTTGCAGTATGTGAACCATTCATATTGAGACCCTCCTCCCATCCAAAAGAATGGCCTTTTTTGAAGTAACTTCAAAACTATTCTATCCATCTGAAATTTGCTTTTTGAGTAGGAGTCACAAAGGCATCAAGAGGAAAATAGTCACTTAGATCTTGGTTTTGATTGGCTGAGCCCCTTTAAATAATTTATATACGACTGTAATCACAATATTTCTTGCCTGATGAGCTTCTATACTTGAATCAATGATGGGGAAAAAAACCAATACACTAAGTTGTTGATAGTAACCCCTGGGGAAAATATTTCTCTACTAAAGTGTTCTTACCATGACTATTGGAAATCTGGAAATGTAACAAAAAAATTGAAATTATGAAAGCACTGAAGGAAACCATTGCTTGTAATCGTCGCCGTCTTCCTCACAGCTTGACTTGATGACAGCTTGATAGGTTTATTGCGGTTGGCAATGGATTGCTCTGGCTCACTAAATGGCAGCTATCTCATATGCCCTTGATTGTGCTCAAATTAATCAAAGGCTTTTGGAGCGATGGCTTTTGTATACAGGGTGAAGCAACATCATTTTAAAGATTGTTGCATCTTAAAAAGATACAGATATATGAAGACACTTGAAGACGAAATTCCCGCTGAGCATGCTGCATAGGACAAAGGCCTTCTGACTGGGGCTTTTTCTGTCATATTTTTCTACTAACATCTGTTAATAGTACAGCAAGAATATTAGTCCAAGATGCATGTTGTGAATACAGTTCCCTCAGCAAACATTTTTTAATATGATATAAGATGACAGAAAACAACAATCTTAACTGTCTGGTTCTAAAGCCAGAGAAGTATATATACTTAAATGTCATAGCATTCCATTTTTATATGTCATGAGGGGGAAAGGTGAAAAATGACTAAATCATAACAGCATGAGATGCTGAGCAGGCCAAGCCTAAATATTCAAAGCACCTGCAACAATGGGGAAAAAATCAAAATTAATGAAAAATGATCTACTAACTTGCTGGGCTCCATTCTGCCCTGTGCCCCAGCCATGCTCTGATGGAAAGTAGATTGCTTAGGGAGGTACATTAATTATTTCAGGCCACTGGCTAACAATGCATTAAGACCATTCGGGCACTATTTGACATTTGAGGACAGACTTACTCACTGGGCACGTAGAGTCCATTTAATTGATAGTTATGTAAAGTTATGGGCCACCTGTCACATTTTTAATTCACTTCTCAGAAATGACTTCAGTGGCCTTACTAGAATGTATTCCTAATGTATACACTATATATAGTGTTTCTGCTAGCACTGTAAAAGTATTATTTTTAAAAAATACAGTGGATTCGTTGATGTTGATTTTTTTTCTCCAAAAAGAGTATGACACAATTAAATTAGGCCTTTTCGACCATTTTACTGGCATAGAAATTGAAGTGCAGGGATTTGGAAAGGTACTTCAAATTGTAGCACTGAAAGAAGATTGGAAAAGGCATTGCATTGATTTGATGTTGGAATATTTGGTAAACTTCAGAAAGGAAATCAAATTCAACAAATGTAGTGCCATATTTTATTGACAGTAGAATGCCCTCAATTACAAAACACACAGTTAACATAATAAGTGCTCTCAAAAGAACAAAATGAATGATTTGATTCATAAACATTCCTTTTTTTTACATAAAATGTGGAAGGCATATGCCTTAGAGCTCAATGAATATGATGATTTGAAGATACAAGACCTAAAGTATTTTTTGCTTATTAAGAAATGGCTTAAGCAAACTCAATGAAAAATACATTTCTCCTCAAAGTCTTTGTGTTATCTTCACAGCTACTGTTTGATACCAGTATCAGCGTTTCCCATAGGGAATAGTCCAGAGTATATACCTGTTTGCCTTCCCAGAATCTAGTACGGGAACTGACACATGAGAAGTACACTTGGCAATTAATGCATGTTGCAGAAGCCTTCTACACAACAGAAACAATGAAAATAATGTAAAAGGAATTTCTCTATAAATGCCCAGGACAAACTCTGCAGTAATGAGTTTATTTTTAAAGACACATAGAAGCATTCTAGCCTCAACCTGGATAAAAATCTAGAAGGGATTCTTCAAAGAGTAATGATATGTATCTGGGAATAGCAGAGTGTTGCAATGGGAATGAGCAGACCAAAGTGACTTTGGGTGTATTCAAGGAGGTTGAGACAAAGGAAAGCCTTTAAAGACCACAATGAGGAAGACTACATAACATACAGTTTTAAATGTTTTATTTATTTGAAAGAGATAGTGGGGGAGGGAGAGATAGAGAGGA
Organism: Sylvilagus floridanus; assembly: GCA_949820135.1. Taxonomy (NCBI): domain Eukaryota; kingdom Metazoa; phylum Chordata; class Mammalia; order Lagomorpha; family Leporidae; genus Sylvilagus; species Sylvilagus floridanus. Next base: position 60,217,744 of record OX463242.1, read on the forward strand.
TAGGGAGATCTCCTGTTTGCAGGTTCCCTCCCCAAATGCCGACAACAGTAAGGACTGGGCCAAGCTGAAGATGGGAACCAGGCTAGGTCTTCCAGTTGGGTGCCGGCACCAACTACTTGAAGCATCTACTACTGCCTCCCAGAGTGCACATTAGCAGGGGGCTGAAATAGAAAGTAGGGTGGGATCTTAAACCCAGGAACTCTAATATGGGATATGTATATCTATACTACACGAAACGCCTGCTCCATAAGATACCTTTTAAAAGATTTATTTATTTGAAAGGCAGAACTACAGAGAGAGAGAGAGAGCAGTCTTCCATGCATTGGGTCACTCCCCAGATGGCTGCAATGACTGGAGCTGAGCAGATCCAAAGCCAGGAGCTTCTTCCAGGTCTGTCACATGGGTGCCGGGACCCTGGGGACTTGGGCCATCTTCTGCTTTCCCAGGCCACAACAGAGAGCTGGATTAGAAGAGCATCCAGGACATGAACTGGCACCCATATAGGACGCTGGCACTGCAGATGGTGGCTTTACCTGATACGCCACAGTGCTGGTCCCCCATAAGATATTTTGAAATAATAATCCTGGACCACAAGATAAATAACAAAGGTGACAGTGGTCTGAGGTTGAACAAACAGTTACTAGGCATTTGTCGTAAGGTTGAGGGGAGCTTCATGCAAGCTTGTGGCTCTGGCAGAGACTTTATTTTTTATTTTTATTTTTTACAGGCAGAGTGGACAGTGAGAGACAGAGACAGAAAGGTCTTCCTTTTCTGTTGGTTCACCCCCCCAATGGTTGCTGCAGCCGGTGTGCTGTGGCCTGCGCACCCGCACCATGGCCAGCGCACTGCACTGATCCGAAGCCAGGAGCCAGGTGCTTCTCCTGGTCTCCCACGTGGATGCAGGGCCCAAGCACCTGGGCCATCCTCCACTGCCTTCCTGGGCCACAGCAGAGAGCTGGACTGGAAGAGGAGCAACCGGGACAGAACCGGCGCCCCAACTGGGACTAGAACCTAGTGTGCAGGTGCCGCAGGCAGAGGATTAGTCTAGTGAGCTGCAGTGCTGGCCTCTGGCAGAGACTTCTAAGAGTAGTCACTGTTATCTGGTGTACCTGCCTGATGTCCCATTCTCTTGGGCTCTATCATCCTGACTGCTATGATTTTGGTTAGGGTGCGCAAAGGCGACTCCATTATGAGTCTGACAACGTTCACACCAGTAACATATATTTATTCCTCTGAAGCTTTAACTGCTGATAACATTTCCCTCAGAATGGTACATATTCAAAAGCTAATTACTAAGTTAACGTTCAGAATGAATAAAGTTATCCATAATTACTTTTCAAAAGTAAGCAGGAAGAACCAACTACTAGTTATTTAATAAAGAAAAACAGTTGTTAGACGTTGATAGCACTCTCAATGATATGTGTTAATTTTCTGGTCATCGGTAGTAAAACTATTAAGGCAACTTAATTAAAAGGTGTGAAGGGATCGGAATGTTATTTGTTTAGCTCACAAAGTTTCTGGATTGACAGCTCCACTATTACAGATCCAGGCAGTAGAAGTGCAGCATTTCTTTGCCATCTCATCTGTCAGTCAATCTCCAGATAAATTTAAAGCCCCACTAAGAACGAAAGCCAGGGGCTATCTTCTGAGGCCACCAGCAGTGTTGCTGTTAGGATTTTTCATTACTACATTCCCAAAGTGGTTTAAAAATGGGAAAATGCAGTGAGGTTTTTTGTTGTTGTTGATTATGACTCTAAAGAAGCAAATCATAACCCCAGCTACACGTTAGAATCACCCAGGGAGCTTTTGAAAAATACACGTGCCTAGGCCCACCCATGGGAATTTGTATTTAATTGGTTTGGGGTGAAGTCCCAGCAAAGGCAGGCCTGAAGAGCTCCCCAGATGATTCTAATGTGTAGCCAGGGTTAAGAACCACCACTCTAAAGGAAGATAAAGCTTACAAATTGCTCATCCACACTGAAAATGGAAGATTTTATTTGGTGTTTCTTGGACATGCCTCTTCTTCCCCTAGGATCAAAGTGCAGTGATATAAAAATATAAAAATTTGGAACTAGGAGGCCTGGGTCAGTTTCCATTCCTATTGTTTCCTACCTAAGTACCATAGGACAGGGGAGTTCTGTCAAACAGATCTGGCAGTCCGGTCTCTCTCCTCCTACCCTCCAAGATACAGGGGCAATATTAAGCAATTCAGCTGTGGGGAAGCCCTATGGAAATGGCATAGCTGTTATTGGTCACCTAGACTTACTGTGTCTATTAGCCCAAATTGACATGTGTTATTATGACCTTGGGAGACCAAAACTAATTTTTAAGATCAATTTGGTGACTCTTCAAATGCTGTGTAATGTCAGATTATTTTCTCCTCTCCCCATAAATTGAAGGCACATGTATAAGTATTTGCAAAGAAGTGAACAATGTAGAGTTCAAGTTCAACTCAGTTCTTATCTGCAAGCAGTTGGAAGCACTCTGCAAAAACAGGAGCAAGTGTGGCTCACAGGCCGCCAGAGGTGTCTAAAGGCAGCTTACATGGAGTCTTTTATACTGACACAGCACTCGTCTGTCTACAACGCCTAGTTATGGGTTAGGTATTTGTTATAATGGTTGGAACACCTGCCTCCCAAAACAGGGTGCCTGAGTTCCAGTTTTGACTCCTCTCCCTATTCTAACTTTTGCTAATGTGTGTTCTGGGAGGCAATAAGTAATGACTCAAGTATTTAGATCCCTGCCACCCATGTAGGAGATTCTGGTTCCCAATTTTTGGCGTAACCCAGCCATAGCTGTTGTAGGCATTAGGGTGGTAAACCAGTAAATGGGATCTCTCTCTCTCTTTCTCTCTCACTCTCTCTTTCTCATAAACAAATAAGTAAAATTAAAATGTGTGCTTAGAACTTCAAACAGCTCAAAATCCTTAGAGACATACCCTTTCTACAAAGAAGAATCCAGTCAAAGCAGCACTTTCTGACGACCCCGTCTCCCTGATAGTCATTATCAACAAAGAGTATTGCTTCACCCATCAGCTCTTCAGTGAGGATGATCTGGGAGGGCCCTTTCCACCAGGTTTCATGACTAATGAGAGAACCCTCATGCCATAGTACTTCGCTCCAGGGACGAGGGAATCTGAACCAGGCAATGAAAGCCACCCTGACAAAATAATCGGAGAACAGGACAACACCTAACAAGGCAATAAAGCATTTCATAGAGCAACAAGAGAGAGTCATTGTTGAGGGATTATCTGTTTGTTGATTATTTTCAGGCATGAAAACAAGGGGAGACAAGACTGACTGTGTGGGTTTGGAACAGCAATAAGAACCAATTCATTAAAAGATCAAAGACCTCTCTTGCTTTTCCTTCTCTGTAAAGGATATCAACTTTGGTATTGATGCCCCCAATCAGGCTTCCAGAAGGAGAGAGAGAGCTCCCTGCTTGGAAACTGGTTTCTAGGAACTTAGATCTCTTCTTTGAACCTTTTTTTGTGGAGGGAAAAAGGCAGAGCTGTTTGCTCTGACTAAACCAAGCTTTCATGGGATCCTGATTAATGCCCTGGTTTCAGAGAGAAAAAGCTGAAGCAAAGGGGCTCCTGCCATTCTGTGGTCTTTGATGTGCTCCTTCAATAACTACCAAGGTTGCTGTCCCCTCCACCCAGCCCAACTGCCGTTCGATCCTGATGAATGGACCCTCCAGATGGTCCAGGCCAAGGGCTTCTGCACCAAGAATGCCCCCTTTTCTTTCCTTCGTGCTTGGAAGTTCCTAGATGGCATCCTTCTGGTTTCTCCCAATCCTAGTTGCATTTGTACAGAGCTCTAATGTTTACAAAGTCCACTATTTGTGTGAATCCTCAGAATGCCTCAATGAAGTAGCCAGTATTGTTCTAATTGATCAGTGTGGCAATCAAAGCTCAGAGAGTTCATGTTTCTTTCCTGGGATTGCACACTGTAAAGGATAAAATAAGACTTGAACCCAGGACTTCTAAATCTAAACCCTATCGTCCTCCCATGATCCCACCCTGTCTCTCCAGGGCCGCCTTGTGGTAACACAGCTTGATCTCTCAGTACATAAAAATACATCCTCTTTCCTTAGCCAAGGTGATTTTGACCCATGTCACCTTTCTCTTTCACCTCACACACATTAGATAAAACAGCAGCTTAAGTACCGTACATATATACACACAGACTTCTTATCTTAAACAGCGTCTTTTGAATTTATGTGGTGAAGTTTTGTTTCAACCTCAATTGTTTGTTAAAATCAGATCACTAACGGATGAGTTATTTCTATGTTTACATCTGAATCTAACACTTTCAAAAAGAGCCACAGCAGATTCTTCTCAGCTACTTCCAGTTTCTGTAAAGATCCTGCTTTCTGAATCTCACAGGATTTAAGGGGGTGGAGCAAGCATAGTGCTGTGTTCATCCAGAATGTTGCACTTGAGAGTTACTGCTGTGCAGAGAGAAACAGAGATACACTTGGCTAAATATGTGTTAAAAGGTATTATTGATGGCAGCTTCAGACAATTCACTGGTAAAATCACAGTTGTTGGGAGTTTGTTCCTAGACTTAAAATCTAGATACTCGGTTTTGTCACTGGGTCTAAAATTGATGAGGCTGAGGACTCACTCACTCTAGCCAGATGCGCAAAATATTGATTGATAAATCCAAATGACAGTCTCACTCAACAAACATCTGTTGCATCCCTCTTGTTCAGTAAGTTCCACACTAGACATGGATGGTTCTATAGTGGAAGCCGCTGGAGCCACTATGTCCCCTCCCCTACTACTTCAGTGCACTCTGGTCTGTCCTCTCAGTTTCGAGCCCCGTGTTCCTTGGCACACAGAAGCGATCCTCAAGCAAGGCCCTATGTGAAAGGGAGATCACCCACCTGGATGCTCAAAAGAGTGAGTGAGCCCCCATTGCCTGCAGCGGTGACCCATGGGACAATGCACCTGTTATTACATTGTCTTCCTTACCTCACTCTCCACTGACCAGTGTTTCCTTCACCTCCCACATAAAGCTGTGGAGCTTGTGCCATTGTCTTGAGGCGTGGTTCTGGAAAGACACGGTGCTTTCCTGCAAAGGTGCAGAAGGAAAGAGAAAAGCACACTGATGATTCAGACACTGGACGACAAGTTCTCGAACACGAGAGGCGGCTCCAGAAAGTTCATGGAAAGGTCCACTATCATAACTCCTTCTTCCCATGAACTTTGTGAAGCCCCTTCAGATGTAACCAAAGGATCCTTTAAGGCTACAAGGAGAAGGAAGAACACCTGTGTCTTCAGGGAGATTTTGTGTGTGTGTGTGTGTGTGTGTGTGTGTGTGTGTGTCTTTTTGAGTAGTGCTACACTTGCATGGCAGACTTTTATTATGTTAAGATTTATTTATTTTTTATTTATTTGAAAGGCAGACTTATGGGGCCGGCACTGTGGCGTAGTGAGTTAAGCCATTGGCACCGATGTGGAAGAAGCTTCTAGCTCCTGGCTTCAAATCAGCCCAGCTATGGCTGTTGCAGCCATCTGGGGAGCGAACCAGCCGATGGAATCTCTCTCCCCACCCCCTTCTCCCCTCACCCCTCTCTCTTCTCTCCCCCTCTCTCTCCTCTCTCGCTCCTCTACCCTTCTCTCTCTTTCTCTCTATGGTTCTGCCTTGCAAATACATAAATTAAAAAGAATTACGTAGAGAGGAAGAAAGACAGAGAGACATCTTTCATCCACTGGTTCATTCCCCATATGACCACAATGGCTGGGCTAGGCTGGGCCAGGCTGAAGTCGGGATCCTAGAGCCTCTTCTAGATATTATACATGAGTACAGGGGTCCAAACACTTGGGCCATCCTCTACTGCCTTCCCAGGTGCATTGGCAGGCAGCTGGATGAGAAGTACAGCAGCCAGGAATCGAACCAATGCTTATATGAGATGCCAGTGTCATCGCAGGCAGAGGCTTAGCCTACTATGCCACAACACCAGTCCCCCATGGCACATTTTTTTCACTGTACATGATTTCCACAAGAACTGCTATACTTAGCCTTCTTGTTTTTGCTACTCTCTCTCTAACCTCAGTTTTCTCACCTCCAAGTAGAGAGATAAAGAGTTATATCATGTTTTATATGTAAATTGCCTTGCATAGGTCCTGGCACTTAATAAACATCTGACTGCATTAATTTAATAAGTTTCCCCTCCCAGAAGAACTGGAATCTTTAAATGCTTAATAATCCTGGAAGGTCACTCCTGTGATGTTAAGCTGATCCTCACTGACTGGAATTTTTAGTATGTGTTTTCAGTTTCAGAATGGTGCTTCCCTTTTTCCCTATTTTCCAGGAGGTTTTTTCTGTAAGTCCTCACATGCCATTTCAGTTACACATCAGCTTAATTGATCTAAAATGACCTTATCATCTTTAAAAGTTTTCCTCTCGTACCCCCCAAATGACTGGCTTTTAATAATGTATGAAATGTTTGTTTCTCTGATTAAATATAAATGGCAAACATATAAGAAATAAACAATTTTTATTTTTCATATTGTTAAAAATAATTATTATCATTCACAATCTTTTCATTCTTATCTCTCCTCTAAAGTACTAAGATTTTATTGCCAAATTTGCTATTTTTCCTAGCTTAAATTTATTGATTGCAAAAATGTTTTTAAGTGTCTCCTGCAAGGCAATTCATCATGTGAAGGAATAATTCTAATAAGTCTGTGTTTGGAAGCCATAGGGTTTTTCACTTCACCACTTTTATTTGCTGCTACAGAAGTTATAAAGCTAAATGTTTTATTATTTAATATTGTCACGATCAGTTCTTTGACCCTTAGAGCATTAACCCATCATTTTAATTAACACGTGCCTAATGTGCCAGCAAAACTGATCTTGGAGAGTTCTAAAAGACATGACTTGCAGGAATACTGTCTGTATTGTTAAAAAAAAAAAAAAAGAAAGATGTCCTAATCTTTTTCAAGGATCTCTGATTTTAATTTCCATATTTTTAAAAATACCAGGAAATGTCATAAAAATCTGCCTCGACACACATCAATCACAGGACACAGGACAAAAAAGAACAAAGCTTTGTAGAGATGAGTCTGCAAGGTTGGTTGACTACCAGGTATAGTGCTGCCTGCCCTGCAACCAACTAATGAGCAAAGGATGACAGAGGGGCAATGAAGATGATCCTACAGTGAGCAGAAAGTTATTTAGTGGGAGGGATAACAAGAATTCCGAAAGGATCCCAGAGTTCATTCCGCAAACGTTGTGTTAACACTGTATGAAGCACTGATGATGTGTAGAGATACTCAGTTGGTCCTCAGTACCCCCAGCAAACTGGTTCCAGGGTCCCGCCCCTGCCCCTGTTCCCCTGCCACAGTACGCAAATCTGAGACTGCTCCAGGTCCTCACATAAAATGGCCTAGTATTTGCATAGAACATGTGCATACCTCATACCTTCCCCTATACTTTAAATCCTCTCTGGGTTACTTGCTGTACTGTAGCTGTTACTGGACTGTCTAGGGAATAATGACCAGGAAAAACATCTCTTCAGGATAGACGGGGTATTTTCCCTCTGTGGTTGGCTGGCTCTGTGCATGAATGGAAGGCTGAGCACTCACGTACAACCCAGCTCCGGCTTGCAGGCCTTGGTGGAATGGAGGCATTTCACGAGAAACAACCGGAGTGCCTCTGGGAGGAAGATCTGGTGTTCCTTTGTGTACTCTCTGGGGGCCAGATCCCTGAGCTCTCTGCCTTTCAGGCTGTCATCCTTATTTCGGATGGCCTCCCACAGGAATCCATGTCCTCACTGCCTTGAAAACATGACACGTCCTTGCTCCTGTGCCTCCCCTCGCCAGAATCGGAGCCATATTCTGCCTGTCATTTCATTCCACAGCTAGGCCACCACGCCGATCCTTTCCTTCTCTGAGTGGCCAGCTACTGTCGGGTGCTCGCCAAAGTGCCCATGCGGAAGTCAGGGTGAGCTTTGTGTGTTCCCTTAGCCGAGTGTCTCTGGATACGTTCACCTGCAACCCCATTAGCCCTCCCTGTTTCTATATCCCAGCTGCTTCCTCAGGACAAGAGCACTCTGGCTCTTTGCTAGCTTCGTGTCTATGAAGAGTCTGGCTTCAACTATTTCTCTAAGTGGAGTACGGAAGAACGTCCCACGTTCTCCCCGGGAAACCTCACCTGCTGCTCTTGGATCCTGATCAGTCTCCAGCCATTGGGGTGGGATTACTTGCAGATCAGTGGGAGGGCCCCTAGGGTAGACTAGCTGGAATAGAGGGACATGGTGGCATCCTCTGGTCCTTGGAGCTGTGTGGGGGGCGGGGCGCTGGCTGAAGAGGGGCCTAGGACCCGTGGGGAAGCAGCAGTGCTCACTCAAACTGCCCATCTGTGCCAGAAACACTGCTCCAGACAAGGAGGAATCTGCTTCCCACTCCTGGGGGAGGCCTTCACCCCAAGTCTGACCCAGACATTTGGAAAGCAGATGTGAATACGTGAACAAAATTAAGAGGCAAAGAAGAGAACAAACTCATTAAACATTTCAAGGTTTCAAAGAACGGAGATTATATAAACTAGAGGAGGAAAGTTAGAAACAGATGGAATCAATGTCTTCACCTATCAGGCAGGTATTAAAGGAATGCCAAGTAATTGTTTGCTGTTTCTCCAGAGGATTCAAAAATGACTTAAATAAGATCAAAGAAGATTATTATTTGGTGTAGGAACAAACTTCCCGACAATGGAGGTGAGACTCTAGGAGAGGCTCTGGGAGCTCCCTAGCACCTGGCCTGCCTCAACCCAGTTGGTCAGTAGAGTGTGTCTTCCATCTGGACTTTCTTTCCTCTTTGTCCCCTTATCCCCTCTTTCCTACAGCCACTGCTTTAACGAACACTACCACTTACGCCTGCTGGAATGGGCCATCATCAGAGCTTCCTAACTGGACCTGCCCCTGCCTTCTCCATGTTACCCTTAAAATTCCCATGCATCTAACTAAAAGAGGACAAAATATCTGAGCAGGTCACAGCTAGACTTAAAATTCTCATTAGCTCCTCGCTGTTTTGAAAATAGAATTCAGACTAGCATACAAGGCTCCTGGGACCCTTCAAATATGGCCCTAACGTTCATAGCACACTGAGCCCATTTCTTTGACATTTCAGCATGATGCATAGACACCTTTAGTTGGGAGGTGGGGAGAATCTCTGTTTCTGCACCTCCATGTCCCTTATTTTGCTATTGCTGCTGTTCTTCTATGCATGTCTACTACTTCTAGAAAGTTTTTCCTACTCTCCCTGACATAATTAGTGACATTCTTAACTGCTCACTCTGACCCATGGATGAAATTGGAATTCCTTGGTCAAACGTCTCCTTCCTCTGTACCCTCTCGGCTTCTCAAGGACAAGCTGTCCCCCTATCGTCCTCTCTTCCGCTGCCTGTTCCTAACACAGCACCTGGCACTAGGTTGAACATTTATCACATCTTGGTTTCAAAACCGAGTTAATTAAGGCAGCTGTAACTGAGAAAATGATAAAATGCAGATTTCTTTAAGTCTGCTTTAGATGTTTTAAGACCAATTGTATTATCCACTGACACACATGTATGATTCATATATGCAGGTAGAAGAAAATGAGACTTGTTAAGAAAAACAAATTTGCTAGAATTGGAGAAGGAAGGATGAAAGGGAAGTTTTATTGCCCAGACCAGATGCCCCTGGCACCTTACTCAGGGTGGTTGCTCGCTAAACTCTTGCTGAATCAAACCTTTAATTCTCCAACTCAGACATATGGCATTTTCAATAACACATCCTCGTGTCATGTCTGTTTGTTTTAGACTAAAGAGAGATGCCCAACTTATTCAACTAAATCTGTAAGGAAAGTTGTGCTGCTGTTTCAAAGGCATTGTTTTCTTGTCCTGTCAGTCACAAGCCATTTTAAAATATGGGCCTAATCACCAGTATTCCAGGGGGCATCCCACAAGAGGGAGTTGGGAGGCAGGAAGACTCAGAATCACAGCAAGTGTGGATCTGGGCTCCTAGGCACCAACTGGCATACGTGCAGCCTCCAGCTGGTACGCACCTGCACCTGAGATCCCACCTCACCATGACAAACTCAAGTTCCTGCCCTCAGCCTTGGCACAGGGCAGCAGGGGGTAGGGGTTGTCTGTTTAGCCAAACTGTAAGTGATGCTGTCACACATCCATGTACCAGACGCTCCTCATGAGATGGTCTAAAGAAAGGCTGGCAGGTGGTTACCCCCTTATCAGAGAACAGGGGCTGCACACTTCCCCACAGCCAGCCTACTGGGAACAGATTTTGGAGGTTGGTCTAGAATAGACTTTCTTTTTTAATAGGTAGCCCCAAAGAAAAGCATTTCTTATCTCGACTAGTAATTTTCTAGTGTCATCTTTCATTTCTAGTAGATTCGCATAAGCTAGAAATGTGATAGCTGCCTAAACAGATATCAACATGGAAAGATCTTTAATATTCAAAAAATTAAGTGTCCTTTTTGACCGAGTGCTCTGCTTCAGAAAGGACAGACATAAAACTGTAGAGGAGGAAGGGGACACACGGCAAGCCAGTAAGATCAACTGAAAAAACACTGGTGATCAGTAGGGTGGCTTGTCACAGCCAGGTCACCCTCAAATTCTAAAATGTGTCAACCATTAGGTCACCTTTATGCATTAATTTATTTTGGACTCAAGTAACTAACTAGATTTTCACATTTTCACATGAGAGCAGAGTTTTGTATATTCTGAGTATTCACTCCTGTATGGGGTAATTGTACCAAACTTACCTACCCATGGTTACCCTATCGTTAAATTCACAAATCATGAATATACCCTGTTGATATTATAATGTGGGCAACGACTTCTTACTATTAACAGAGTACCAGTTTCATTTTTGAAATTATTTTTGTATACTGGCCTTTCATGGACATACATTTGTACTTGTTAGTGAATTAATTTCACACATTTAGACTTCAGCAGTCATTAGTGTCATAATGTTTACACTAATGATACAGAAAATGAAGCTCACTGAAAGACAACTTACTGTAAAATGATGGGCAAAGTCAACCACTCTTGGTGACCAATGTAATTGGTTCCAAGTTGTATGAGTTTAAAGATGTTTTTCTGTGATTGCGGGGAGTATTGCATATTCAGCTAAAATTTGACACATCTAAAGATCTAGCAGTTCATTTATCTAATGAAGAATGTGAAGAGGCTTGCATGTTGACTAAACCTTGTTGTTTTCTAGTTATCAGTAGTAAGACCATTAAGGTAAATAATTAAAAGAATTAAGAGGATGTGTGGGTAATTGATATAAATACAAGTTTTCTTATTCAGTAACCAGTAATTACACTTGGTTAATTGTCTGATTAAGAATGCAGCAATGGATACATTTTTTTTATTCAAAAAGAGTGCTATGTGAGGCTGTATATTCAGGGGTCTATTCTAGGTGATGCAGAAATCTTTGGTGGTTTTGACCTTCTTAACGCTAGTTGATGAAATCCTCTCCCTGAAGAGCTTTAGACAGAGAAGATAAGAGTGGTGGTAAAGGTAGAGATGGCAAGTTAAATCCTATAAATGCTGCTGGTAGACAGTGAACTCCTGGGAGACAAAAGTGATTCTGATCCATCCTTCCCTCCCAAGGATCTTTTCCAATACCAACCATTCCAGTTATGTTTCTGTACTGTTTTTATACATACGCACACACACACACACACACACACACACCCCACATCCTGTTCAAACATACCCTGAGCAATATTGGTTTAGTCATAGTATCCTTACTCTTATTGGATGATTTCACTAAGTATAACGGCTTCCAGTCGCATCCATTTTTTTTTGCAGAAGATTGGATTTCATTATTTTCTTACCCCTTAGGTCTCCAGGCCAAACTCAAAGGCTGTGTAGTCGACGAGGCTCTCCCTTTGGCTGTATCACCAGTGATATAGGGTGCTTAGTCTGATCTCACCTTGCTCTTCAAAGCTGGTGTTTCCTCCAGCCCTTGGCTGCTGGGGTTGTACGTTGTGTCCATGCTCATTGCTGCACGTTGGCACCTCCCTTCCTGATCCATGGCATCCCTCTTCTTTCCATAGAATTCCACTGCAGTTTTCTCTCCAACTCTTCCCTAATAATGTACTTCCTCCACTTCTTTTCTTTTTTACTGTTTTCCTCTTGCCTAATGCAGTATATTCTTTCCCTATTCTGCCATCTTGGAATATTCCCAATATAGTGTTGAATGGAAGTGTTACTGGCACTTTCGTTAAAAACTGGTCTTAAACAGAATATTGCAGGATTTTGCTATTTTATATGATATTGTCATTTAAAAAATGCTTTCTAGTTGTTAAAAGTTTTTTTTTATATATATCATGAATGGATATTGAAGTTCATCATAGGATTTTTCCACATCTGTTAAATTTCTTATTTTTATTCTTCATCTGCAAGTTTGGTGAATTGCATTAGATTTTCTAATGTTAAATGAACCAAGCTGTAAATGTCAGTATAGGCTAGAATACACTACATTAATAATCATCACCAAAATCTCAGATAAAGCAATAATTGCTATATGGCCAATGGGTTTCAACAAGGAACCTGTGTGTATTTCAGTTGTTCAGGAACCTGAACTTAGAGATGGACTATCTTGACACATACTTCCACAATCCCTACAGCACAGGAACAGGTGGTGGAAAAAAAAAAAAAAAAAAACTTGTGGTAATTAAATACTGTAATCTAGAAGAGTCTCCTGTTGTGACCGCTCACAACACTTTTATAAAAACTGTTCATTTTGTGCTGTGCCCAGAAAAGTGAAGAACTCAAGGAACATTTTTAAATTTTAAACATTTTAAATACATTTAAATTTAAATTTAAATGTATTTTAAATGAATATTTTAATTTTAAAATATTTAAATTCAGAGAGTATTAGAAACCCCTAATATACTTTCTTCTCCAAAACAAGTATACTTTTTCTTAAGAATTACATTTCCACGCTTTATTGGATTCATCAACATTTTTCTTTTAGGATTTTTTGCAGTACATTCCTAAGGGAAATTGATTTCATAGTATTTGTGAGATTTTTCACATCAGGGATTTGGTAGCTTTGTAAAATGTGCTTCACATGGTCTCTCCTGGAATGAGAGTTGCAAGATAGGAGCTATTATTTGAATGGGTAATAGACTAACATGAAAATACACAGTACTTAGATTTTATTAGTGGAAAGGTTTATTATAACACTATTTATTAAAGATTTTATTATAACAGATTTATTACTGGAAAAATTTCTTACAACGCTACTAAGATTTTCCATTCTTTCTCAAGTAAATAGCATCTTAGGAATTTTCTCATTTCATGACCTTTCAAAATTTTTGGAAAAATCTATTGATGTGTATCCAATATTTGTGGCAATCTTTTTAAGAATGTTAATGTTTATTTTCTCTTTCATTCTTTTTATCCTGAAAAATCACCAGAAGTCTGGCAATTTCATTAGCTGTTACAAAAAATGTAAATTTATTGATTCTCTTTTGATTTTTAATTTTATTTATTTATGCACTCATCTTTAGTCTCTTCTTAATGTTTTTCTCTTATTTTGCTATTTTTTTTAACTTGTAAAAACACATGTTTCTATTCATTCATTCTTAGCCTTCTAATTCTTGTAAAGAATTTAAGAATATAAATATCCATCTTTAGCTGCATTCCACAAGTTTGGACAAATTGGTGATGAAATTTGGTGAATCATTTTTGTTTCTAATTGTTTTCTAATTCCCATTACAATTTGCTTTTTGACCTGTGAATCATTTAGAAACAGGTTTCTTAGTTTTTAAATATGTGGGTAGGTTCTATTCTCATTTTTAATTTTTGTTTTGTTTTTAATTTTTTAACATAATTTAAAATCTCTAAAAAGGTTTTAAGATTACAAAAAAACTCCCATATATCCTTCCCAGATTTAGAATTGTTAGTGTTTTTCTCTTCCCCGCTATCTCTATGTCTATATGTATGTTTCTTTGTATATCTATATACTCATACCTATATTCAATAATATACATAAATGTACTATATATTATATGTTTAATATGTAATGTTGCAAATATATGCAATATACACACATGCTTTTAGAATTACTTTTGTTGATGATATACAGTAGCCAACTTAAAGCATTCTAGTTTTTGTTTAAATATTTATTCCATCCCAATTTCTTAAAAATTAGGATTTTGGATTGAAAAGTCTTTGAATTTTTTTCCTCTATTTACATTTAAGATAGTCTAGCACTATCTTCTTTTTTTATTTAAAGATTTATTTATTTATTTATTTATTTATTTATTTGAGAAGTAGAGTTGCAGACAGAGGGAGAGACAGAGAGAAAGGGCTTCCATCCCCTAGTTCATTTCCTGCAATGGCTGGAGCTGCACCGATCCAAAGGCAGGAGCCAGGATCTTCTTCCAGGGCTCCCTTGCAACTGCAGGGGCCTAAGCACTTAGGTCATCTTCCACTTGTTTCCTAGGCCATTGCAGAGACCTGGATCAGAGGAAGAGCAGCCAGGGCTCAAACCAGTGCCCATTTGGGATGCTGGCACTGCAGGCGCCAGCTTTAGCCACTATACCACAGCACCAGCCCCTATCATGTCTCCTTAATCTGATGTTTCTGATGACAATTAACACATTGTCCTAAATATTGCTTCAATGAAGTTCATCTGTCTTTTCTCTCCAGCTACATCTCTGGTCTTCTCTTTGTCTTTGCTATCTTGCAGTTTCCCTACTAAATGTCTAGATACAGAGTTTTTCTTGTCAATTATTATAATTCATGGATGTGGGGAATCAGTGGATTGTGATCTTTCCAATAAATCTATAAAATTCTGGGCTGTTATCTCTCCAAATATTGCCTCAGCTACCCTATTTCTCTTCCTCTTCTGAAACTACAGCTAAAAGTAAATAACACCTCTGCCTCTATCCTCAAGGTCGCTACACCGCTCTTGAAAATTGCCTTATGTCTCAGAAATCAGTATATATTCTTTCATTTTGTCTTCTAAGTCACTTATGCTCTCCTCAGGTATATCTAAACTACTTTTCAACTCATCAACTGGAATTTTTGTTTAAATTACATGTTTAATGTTAAATGTTCTTTCCTTCATTATTTTTGACTTTTCAAGATATTTTAGCATGCTTATCTTAAATTCTATGGCTGATAATTCTAATATGTGAACCTTTTATGACCTAACTCTAATCTGATAGTTTATACTTGTTATTGCCTATGTATTATTTTCCTTTATGTCATACTTTTTGGATCATAGACTAATTGTGTGTGTGTGTGTGTCTGTGTGTGTGTGTGTTTATTCCTTGACAACCTAGAAGAGCTTGATTTTTTTCCAGAACAAATAGGCTAATTTTTAGAGTGTTACCTGTCTGGTTATAACCTAAATTTCTCTGCAGCTTTTAAGTCAGCCTCAAAATAATGAGTTGTAGGGAGTCAGTCTATAAACACTACTGAGGTTTGCCTTCTTTTTGTTTTGTTTTGTTTTGTTTTGTTTTTGTTTTGAAAGGCAGAGTTAGACAGTGAGGGAGAGACAGGGAGCGAAAGGTCTTCCTTCCGTTGGTTCACCCATTGATTCACCCCCCAAATGGCTGGTAAGCCATCTGAAGCCAGAAGCCAGGTGCTTTCTCCTGGTCTCCCATGCAGGTGCAGGTGCCCAAGCACTTGGGCCATCCTCCACTGCCCTCCCGGGCCACAGCAGAGAGCTGGACTGGAAGAGGGGCAACCAGGACAGAATCGGGCGGTACCGGCACCGCAGGTGGAGGATTAGCCTAGTGAGCCGCAGTGCCGGGCAAGGTTTGTCTTCTAACTATGAGTAATCAGGATACATTTCCAACCCAATTCCTGCCTAACTCCAAAATACAATATAAACTGTATTTCTTATAGTTTTCTAAATAAGGGATTATTTATATTTCCCTTTTTTTTGTAGTGATTGCAACCTTTAGGGCCAAGGCTACAATTGACAAAGATTCTCCTACTAGAATCCATACTTTACCTGAGTCTTATGTTTTGAACAGCTCTACTTCTAGTGGTTATCAGAGTACACATGCCAAGATTGTAATTTAGACATACGATCCCCAAAGCAAAGTCACACTTCAATGCCTCACTTTTCTGGATGCCACCATCCCTGAATCCCTAGCCTGAGTATTTTCTGGAATTACTGTGTGATATTTGTGAAATAAATTTATTTCTTTGTTTTCTGATTAAATATTTTTTTAAAATTTCTAATAATTTTGTCTTAAGCAGTGAGTGGTCAATTTGATTCCGTTTCTTTTCTAAATTTGGAGAGTGTTGTCACTGAGTGGGCAATTTGATTCAACCAGTTTCTCTCCTAAATTTGGAGAGTCTTTAAGACTAGAATTGTAATAAATTCTTATGGTATGTGGATACATGTGTCTAAGGGCTGAAGTCTATCCATTTTTAGTTGAATATCTTTGTCTCTCTAATTACTTTATAGTATTACTTTATACTATTTGATCATTTAGATCCTTTTCTTAAAATCTTCTTTCTTTAGAACCTTTTTCTTAAAAAATAAAATTGAGAGAGAGTAACTTGCAATAGCTCTTATTTGACTGTATAAATGTTGACATTTGCAAGTTAGATTTCTCAAAATGTGTCCCAGCGTCAGCTGCATCAGTGTACATTGGGGAGGTAATTAAAAGTGCATGCTTCTAGCCCCTCCTCAGCCCTCTGAATCTGAATCTCTTATAGTGATGCCTATAATCTCCATTTAAAATAAATAATGGGGGCCAGCACCATGGCTCACATGGTTAATCCTCCACCTGTGGTGCCGGCATCCCATATGGGCACTGGGTTGTAGTCCCAGTTGCTCCTCTTCCAGTCCAGCTTTATGTTTAGCCCGCCCAAGAGGGCAGTGGAGGATGGCCCAAGTGCTTGGGCCCCTGCATCCACATGGGAGAACAGGAAGAGCCACCTGGCTCCTGGCTTCTAATTGGCGCAGCACCAGCCTTAGCGGCCATTTGAGGGGTGAACCAATGGAAGGAAGAACTTTCTGTCTGTCTGTCTCTCTCATTGTCTATAACTCTACCTGTCAAATAAAATAATAAAATAAGATAAAATAAAAATGTTCTTTTTTCCCCATGTGTCAAAAATCATATGCCAGAGTACTTGTAGATTTCAGAAATACAGAGTTGAATTTATATACTTATTTTTCTAGGACTTAAATCTTTTGTTTATAGTATTTTAATTTTGTTATATTTTCATTCTTTAAATTTTTTAGCATTACTTCTTTTGATATAGAGCTTTAAAATATTAAGGGGAAACAATCTGCTTTTCTTTCCTAGTGATCATCTTATGCTTTAGTTTCATTGATTTTTTATTTTACTCTAAGACTCTTTTCTATTTTAAACATCTAATTCTATATCAGCCTGTTTAATTCATTCTCTTATTTTTAAAACAAGCTTTTGGATCAACATGACCTAAGCACATAACCAGCCACTTTCCTGTATAGCAGTTTTACAACAATTTCTTAAACTTAATGTTTGCATAACATCAGAAATATTTTGGCTAAACCATTCAGTATTTAATGTACTCCCTTTTGGCTAAACCATTCAATATTTAATGCTGAGGAGCAGCAAGTCATATTCATGAAGCAGGTGTTCTCTGGCTGAAGATTCCATAGCTGGGTCAATTAGCTAAAGATGTCAAGAGGTCATCCAAGCACAGTTAGGATTGTTTCATGGGAGACCAAGCCCAGTATCTTTAAGGTTACTTCCATTTCATGATATTAAGAATGCTTCAATTTTTAAGGAACTGAAATAGCATTGATAGTGTTGATCACTGATGATCATATACAGTATGATGGGTATACATGCTGTACACTTGCAGCATCTTGGTTAATTCCTAAACAGTTGCACAGGATCCTAATTCTGAAGGAAGCTCACAAGTGAACCATGGCAGGTAGAAAGGAGTGAAGGACAAACTCTATTTTTACTGACTCTACATCCCCAGAGTTCTGCTACAAATACTTTCCATCTTCTCTAAGTTCCTTTGACAAAAATCTTCTCTTCACTTTTAGGGACTATATTAGGTGAACTCGTTATGATAGTCCCTGTTGTATTAGCTAAGCTTTTCCTTCAGTAACGCAATTTATTTTTATCTTGAAATTAGTAGCAGCGTTATGACTTTTGACAACTTCATATCACCTTCAAACTCATCCTTACACTCACCTTTAGATATAAAATGTTCAAATTCAAACTATATTCTCTTTTGAAATACCAATTAATTTTAGAGGTGATAGTAAGGTAAAAATGAAAGTAGAAAACACTAGAGCTTTGCTTAATAACGTTATCATCCATCTCCATGCCTGGGGAGCAACTTACAATTGAAACACAGTCCTAACAAGCTCCTTCTAAGATGTTCAATAACTCGCTTCCCTTGAAGGGGTCCTAGGTAGTCCTGATATATACTTGCTTCTATATGGTATTGCATCTTGACTCTGTTTAGGATGCAGTATACAGAGGAGTTGAGTCCTACCTTTCAGGCATATTTTTAGCTTTCATCTAAACTAGGTGCTCTCTGCAGATTGAAGGAAATTATTTTTTTTGATAGGACACGGGTCTTTACCATCAACTGGAAATGCGCCATCAGGGGAAACCCCAGATCCAATGACTATTGTTACTAATAATGTGCTGTAAATTTTTCATTGCTTCAACTCATGAAGATTTGTATAAGGAATTCAGGTGATTAAAGTTCTATTGCTAAAGTTCTATTGCTAGTTCTATTGCTTCAACTCGTGAAGATTGGTATAAGGAATACAAGTGATTAAAGTCATGAGAGTTTCAGGTACAAAAGGCAAAGCATGAGCATCTCGTAAGAAGCTCTTTGGGGTCGGTAGAATCTCCTCAGGAACAAGTTCCCAGCTCAATCCAGCCCATCCATAAAAACATATCGAAATTCTCCTCCCTGAGCTCGCTGCTGACAATTGTACTTTTACATTATGCATGAGCCTTTGTTTGTTGCGTGAACACACCGCATAGTGTTCCATTAGTGATTTTCAATTTCATGCTAAGCTTTGCAATTTATTAATGTTATTCAGGCTAATGTACTATTATTTTGCATAGTTTATATCATTTGTTATTCATGCCATGTGATATTTAAGTATTGGGGATCAATAAGCCTTCTACACTATTTATATATTTATATGATCAAAGGCTAATTCAATTAAGTAGCCTACTGTACTTTTTTTCTGAAAACTATTTCTAAGAAGTGTATTCTTTTTAAAACTCGGTGTTATTTTTGATGAGTGAAATTTCTAAAAAAATATTTTAACACCAGTATTTGAATGTATGTATTGAATCTATATAGCAATAAAGTATACTTTGCATTTAAATTTTGAAATGCCAAGCGATGAGTGTGAGATAATTTTGTATAAACTTTGTTATGTAATCAGGAAATCCACTGAACATATATACTTAATTTTTCACATTTACTCATCATTGTCATGCTTTTTAAATGTTGAATTAAAAAACTTCTAGACAAATCTATTTTTATACTAAATTGTTAGTGACTAGGTAAAGAAATATATGAAGGTACTTCCAAATGTTTGTGGCAAAATTGAGCTTAAAATATAAGCTTATTTTGGTGCAAAAAAGTTTGTAATTGAAACAATTTTTTATATTCCACATTTTTCTTGAACTTCTTCAAAATCTCTCATCTGCTTAAATTTCAAGATTGTTTTCCACCAAAATGTTTAATTCCATTTTGCCACAAACATTTGGAAGCACCCGTATGTGTGTGTGTAACGTATCTTGTATGCACACACACCATATTTTAACAAAAAATTAAGTGTTTGAGTAGCCTCCCTATGTAGCACGTTTACTTCATGATTCCTGTCTGTCAATCATGAGGGTGGGTATAGAGATCCAGTTACATAATCTGTTCTTCCTTTAGTCTTAGAATCAAATGTTTGGTTAAGACCTACTTGGATTCATCCATTTATTAATGCTCCCTCCCTAAAAACAGGACTTGCATTAGTAGGAAACTTAGTAAGTCTCACAGTAAAAATAAACCATTCCTGGAGCGCTGCAAAGATCTATTAATCATGACTCCAGATTGCATCCTGTGTTTCTGATCTCCATTCAGACTGGAAGAAGGCAAATGGATTTCTCAAGGAAGGATTATTTATTTATGTGAGAGCCAGAGAGAGAGAGATTCAGTGAGAGAGAGAGACAGTTTGTTTTAGAAAGGGAGAAAGAGAGCTCCAGTTCACTGATAAAACTCCCCCACAGGCTCATAGCCGCCAGGACCATGCAAGGGCTAATGTCAGGAGCTAGGAATTGGAAATACAATCCAAGTCTCCCACATGCATGCAGGAACCCCACTACCTGAACCATTTCTACTGCCTCCCAGGATCTCCAATAGCAGGAAGCTGGAGTCAGGAGTAGGAGCTGAGAATCCAATCCAGGCACACCAGTGTGAGACCCAGATGTCTTAACCACTGGGCACAATGCCCATTCCAATTTTAAGTATTTAAAGGTGTTTTCCTACATGCCTTTTCTATAATATTTCAATTTTTCCTGTCATTCTTATTGTTTCCCTTATGTTAGGCTTCTTAGGAATAACCTTAAAATGTTAGAACTATTTATTGTCCAAAATTCATGAGTCACTTGAAGTTGGTCCTTAAAGAATAAAAAATAAACATATGAGAAATTTTGAAAGCTTTAAATACTATCTTAACTTTTTAAAATATAGTTTGGAAAATTATAGAATATTGCTAAGGATTTGAACTTCTCTGCAGGAATGATGTAAGCAAAATCTTCCAGAAAGACTTAGATTGTTTAGTAGAATATGTGATGTCTTTGAGGGATATCCCAAGGATGATTATTATAACATAAATTTTCCTTAAAGAGTTTCTTTCGAAAAAATATTTTTAAATTGTTAAAAGATTATTATTAATAATAAGATAGAATTGCTTGACTATTCAGCTTGGTTGATCTCTTGATTATGAAATAATACTTCTTTAGTGCTCATTAGTTCATTCTCTGAACAAACATTTATTGACTGAACTGCTTTATGTGAGGGTTTTTTTTTGTTTTTTTTTTTTGTTTTTTGTTTTTTTTTTTTACAGGCAGAGTTAGACAGTGAGAGAGAGACAGAGAGAAAGGTCTTTCTTCCGTTGGTTCACCCCCATAATGGCCACCACAGCCAATGGCCACCACAGTCAGCATGCTATGCCGAAGCCAGGAGCCAGGTGCTTCTCCTGGTCTCCCATGGGGTGCAGGGCCCAAGCACTTGGGCCATCCTCCACTGCACTCCCAGACCACAGCAGAGAGCTGGCCTGGAAGAGGAGCCACCAGGACAGAATCTGACACCCCGACCGGGAATAGAACCTAGTGTACTGGCGCCACAGGCGGAGGATTAGCCTAGTGAGTCGCAACGCCGGCCTGTGTGTGAGTGTTTAAATGATGAGGATATCAAGAGGTGAAAGTCCACCCAGAAAGTCTGCCCTGGAATCTGGGATTGAAGCCCAAGTATTTGTATGATAACAACCAGTGTAAGTGATTGTGACACCTTTAGTGTGTGGACTGCATGTTTAAAAAAATATTTTAGTGTACAG
Source organism: Sylvilagus floridanus (assembly GCA_949820135.1). Classification (NCBI taxonomy): domain Eukaryota; kingdom Metazoa; phylum Chordata; class Mammalia; order Lagomorpha; family Leporidae; genus Sylvilagus; species Sylvilagus floridanus. Next base: position 60,239,320 of record OX463242.1, read on the forward strand.
ACGTATTTAAACATAGAACTGGTAAATTATGGGCTAGAAATTAATCCTCTAAAGAGAGATAATCACTGTATTAACCTAAATGACAGCTAAAACCCAAATGAATTTTATTCATGGAAGCCAATTTAGGAGGTGCCCTCCCCTTCCCTACGTGCCACAGCTCAACAGTGCAACAAGCATTCGGTTTGCGGTGTCTTTGTGGTCCTGCGGTGAGGCAGAGCTGCTCTCCGAGCACCAGCAGCTGCGAGCTTAGTAGCAACATCAGGAGGAAATTCATGGCTCTACAATTTCCATATGGAAACATTGCAGATATGAAAAGCTGATCCATATGGAAGGCATTATAACAGGAATACAAGTGAATTAGTAATTCCACAGCTTTACATACCTACACCTTTAGCATTAAGGGAATTTTCACTGGATAAATTTAGAAAATAACGAAGTATACCTGCCTTGCTCCTCAGGTTTAGTATCTCGCTTTAGTAAAGGTAGACATAGTGCCCTAATCATATTCGAGGTGTCAGGTAACGGATTCGAAAGGTACGATGGGCTTTGCTTCTCTGTGAATAATTTCCAGTCCTACCTTATTTGTGAGCTTTATCTGACACACATTTTTTTCAGAAAAAGCTAAATAGATTTAGTAACTGCAGTCTTTGCCTTCCTTCTTCTCTTTCCCCCTTTTCTTGGATGACTTAATCATTAGTGTGTTTATTTTTTTTTTATTTTTTTTATTTTTTATTTATTTATTTTTTTTTTACAGGCAGAGTGGACAGTGAGAGAGAGAGACAGAGAGAAAGGTCTTCCTTTGCCGTTGGTTCACCCTCCAATGGGCGCCACGGTCGGCGCGCTGCGGCCGGCGCACCGCGCTCGTCCGATGGCAGGAGCCAGGAGCCAGGCGCTTTTCCTGGTCTCCCCATGGGGTGCAGGGCCCAAGCACCTGGGCCATCCTCCACTGCACTCCTGGGCCACAGCAGAGGGCTGGCCTGGAAGAGGGGCAACCGGGACAGAATCCGGTGCCCCGACTGGGACTAGAACCCAGTGTGCCGGCGCCGCAAGGCGGAGGATTAGCCTGTTGAGCCACGGCGCCGGCCCAATCATTAGTGTGTTTATAATATATTTGTTATCTAGAAGACATTTATACTTACTTATGAATATATACATGCAGATCTATTGATTATTATATAGAATATACACATTTTGACAGATGTAGTGATGTACACACTACATGTAAGTCTATGTGCTGTGTATGGGTACACAGATATGTAAATGATATTATTGGGCTGTTAACTTCCCAAACTTAAAAGTTAGAGACCAATACAGGATTTTTTTCAAAGACTATTCATAAATAAACTTGGAAGAAATCCTATACAGGCTATAGTTTTTCCAGTCAGAAACTTGATTCTGGTGTATATATAATTGGCAAACTTTTTAACGCTGAAAAGATCAAAATTCATAAGGTTAATCCTTGGTTATGCAATAAGTACTATTAGAATCTGAACTTTAAAAACTGGAGAGTTATTTTAATTAAAAAAAAAATAAAACATTGTTGGGGCCAGCACCATGGCTCACTTGGCTAATACTCCGCCTGTGGCGCTGGCATCCCATGTGGGCGCCGGGTTCTAGTCCTGGTTCCTCCTCTTCCAGTGCAGCTCACTGCTGTGGCCAGGGAGGGCAGTGGAGGATGGCCCAAGTGCTTAGGCCCCTGCATCCGCATGGGAGACCAGGAAGAGCCACCTGGCTCCTGGCTTTGGATAGGTGCAGTGCTGGCCATAGCGGCCATTTGGAGAGTGAACCAACAGAAGGAATACCTTTCTCTCTGTCTCTCTCTCACTGTCTACTCTATCTGTCAAAAAAAAAAAAAAAAAGTCCAGTCTGCTGTAGCTGCCTTTTAAAAAAACAAAAACAAACATTGTTAATCGGGTGCATAAAATATATGAAACAGTGTTTTTAAATTGTTCAGTATATCCCTTCTGTGGCCAGTAGGCACATCACTACATGCCTATTTTTAGATATCACGGGGTTAGAACCTCCTCCTAGAACTGAAGTGAGCTAAGAAACAGCCGTGTACTCCAAGACTTGCAGAGGTCTTTAACCCACATCCAAGTACACAGCAACTGGGCAGTTTGAAAATTTAAGTGCAAAGATTTATAGGTCATCTTATTTTATAAATGAGGAAACAGAAGTAAATAAATTTGGTCCAAGAAGCCAGGAGTGAAATCAAAGGCCTTGAAGTGCTGTCAGTGAGACACAACATAAACAAGATTTTCTAGAAGGTTTCACATTAAAATTTTCATGAATAACTTCATTACTCTATGAGATGGATAGGAGTGGGTGCTCAGCACATAACTCAGTCATGATTTATCCAGAGACAGAGTTCTGATTGCTTGTGCTAACCCTGTATATTAATGGAAAGCTGAGTGCTTTAGCATGACATACGTCAATCATCAAATCAGTGCAGCATCAAAATGGAAACTGAAGATTTTTAGATTCGTTTATTACCAAGATTCCTGATGATACGAGTAATAATATAAGGAAAATTGGAAATGTCCAAATAGTAAAAGATTGACTGGGGGGTGGGTGGAGGGACCGAGGAATTAAGAATGTGTTTACAAGAGAAAACCGTAGTCTACTGAATTAATTAGTTTCAGCCCTGGACAGTTTTCCAAAGGCAGAATGTGGTGAGGACCTGAAATGCGAGAGGAGCCCTGAATGTCTTCGGTACTGGCATGGTGGTGGAGGCTACTGTTGGAGATTGTGTGGGCTGATGCCACGATTCTAAGATGAAGACAGCAGATCCGCTTGAGTCAATTGGCTTCAGCATATAGGAAAACCCACACATCCATTTGTTTTGTGAGCTCCAGATGGATAAGCAAAAAATAACCATTTGGCACTAAACCTTACAGTTCACTTATAAACGGTACAACCAAGCATTCACATTTCAGCTTCAGAGAGGGGGATTGTCTAGATAATTAAATCAACACTAAAAAAATCAGAAGAAAGTGTTCAGTAGCTTTGAATCTACAACTAGAGGGAGAGCACTCCGGTCCTAATTCATGAATGGGAAGGAAATTAATAAATGTAATATAGCTGTGTAAGTCAGTTTCTTGATTTCAAAGGTAAAGAAATAATTCCTATCCTGAAAAAGATGTGAGGATCTACACAGGCATCTCAATCAGACTGTTAATTTTGTTGGTAAGTTTTCTGAATATAGCTAATAAAAATGTGTACACGCTTTCACAAGACGATGTTGTCTCAACTACAGCATTTTCAGTGATGTTGAACAAAGCCGTCTTCCTATTGTTGTCACAGTAAGATGTCTTTAAAAAACGAGTCTCTAGAGAAATGATTAATTAGGTTTCAATTATGCTGCAGGAAAAAATATATGCTTTACATACTCACACACTAAAAAGCATTATAGTGTTTCTTTAATGTGTTTAAAAATTCAAAAATGTTTTTAAAAGCCACTTAAAAAGTCAAAGCAAAAGCTAGCTAATGGAACGTGGTGTCATCCTTCAAGCTGATGCGCGTTGAGTTTCCTCAGGCCCCTCTGTATGACATTCCACAGACATTGTTCGTATTTTTCTGAATTATCTTTGAAAATTCTGAAATACCCATTATGGTACGTTGAGAGACACACAGACAATTTCCATAGCTCTGCTATGACATGAAGGAAGCACTGACATTAATGTTAAGTGGAAGGCAGATGGGGAAGAAAGAGCTGCTACTTTTGTGCGCATACTGAGATTAAAAGTCTCCATCTGTCCATCTGTCTGCTTCTGTCTTTCTGTCTCAACATATCATCAGTGACACACACACACTCAGACTGTGTTCCCCTTTCTCCATTGCCTTTTCTCTTTCTCTCCGTTTCTCTCCCTTTTCTGATTGCACTCTCCTCGCTTCTCTTTCCTGTATTTCCCCAGTTTGTTACATGAGTGTTTGTCCCTTGCTGGTCTCTCTTTATTTTTATTTTCACTTCTCAACTATCTTTTATCTAACCCTCATTTCCCTGTTGCCTCTCAGCTTCCCTCTCCTCCTGTAAGTCAGCACTACCAATACATTTCTAACAGCTTTAGCTACTTTGTTAGTCAATATGGTTTGATTAACAAGAGATAAAATTGTAATAGCACAGAATAAATCATCGTATATGCTGTTAATAGAAATTTGATACATTTTTGTATCAAATATGTCTAGAAATAAATTTTGGTATTTACTTCTTTCAAATGACATTTAAAATATTTTTAAATGACATTTGTTTGAAAAAGCCACATAGGAAGTTTATATTTCTCAAAACTTTCAAAGTTTAACAAAAATCCATATTTCTACAGTACAGTAATACTTGGTATATTGAGGGATTTTCAAAAATTTAAACTATAGTTCTTACAAATCTACAAACTATGTTACTATAATAAAAATATTATTTGCATGAATACATATATTCTCCATAAATGTTTTTTAAGTAGGTGAATTACTCCTTCTTTGTGACATGTCATTATATGTTCTACATTTTCAATTTTAATGTGAAAATATTCAAATTCAATAAGTGAAATATGTACCTTAGAATTCTGCCCCACTGGGGCAGGCATCATGGTGTAGCAGGTTAAGCTGCCCCCTGGGACACCCACATCCTCCAGTTCAAGTCCTAGCTGCTCTGCCTCCAGTTCAGCTCTCTGCTAATGTACGTAGGAGACACAAATGAAGGCTCAAGTATTTGAGTCTCTGCCACAAACATGAGCGAATTGGATGGGATTTCTGGCTTCTAGTTTCAGCCTGCAGCAGGCATGGCTGTTGTGATCATTTGGGGAGTGAACCAGTGAATGGAAGCCTATGTGTGCACATGCTCTGTCTTCCTCTGTGTCTGTGTGCATGTGTGTTGGTCACTTTGACTTTCAAACAAATAGTTACTGAGGCAAAATTCTTTAGAGATTATCTTCAAAAGAATTCTTTGTTTTATTGAACATTTTCGTACATCTCCCAAATTACCTTTTTCTGAAAATACTTAATAAGTGTATGCTCTCTTATTTTCAATTTTCATCCCCCCCATTCCACACATTCCTGATTGCTTCATTTCCAAAATCCATTGCCACTGTATATGGCGCAGTTTGGTGTCACAGGGTGAGCTCCTGCAGGATAGGGTGGATAGGATGCCCTGGGGAGAGCTACCACCAGCAAGCGAGCATGCTCCACTTTTAGTCCCAGGTCATTGCAACACAAGCAACCCATGGATCCGTGAGGTGATCTGGGAACCACTCCTTACTCAAGGAGATGGCTGAAACTCCAGTGCCAGCCTCCGTCTCCAATCCAAGGGTAGCTTCATTGCTGTCCTCATGCTGATTTGAGGACCACTTTCCCCTTGGAGAGCATTTCATTATACAAATGACCATTGTTTGACTTCGGCACTCATGGTAAGGCAGGACCATCTACTCTCTGCATGGTCCAATGCACAGTATCATTTGTGTGCCATACCCTCTAGTACCTCCCACATTCAATCTGTACAACACAGTCAAGTGTGTTAATCCATGTTGTCCTAGTTATCCAGACTAGAAATAAGCCCTTTGGTGCAGGATGATGGCTGTTAGACTAGCCAAGGAGCCTTTTAGCCCTCCCAGCCCAACAAAACTGTCTGGAACAGGTTCTTCCTTTTCAAGTGTGATCCTTATAAAGGTCTCCTCTATTATAGATAGGTACACCTGCTCGTTCTTCCTGGTATTCCAACAGGTAAGAATTGAATCAAGCACATGCATACACATACACTCACCCATACACATGGCTCAAATACAAACACTTTCCAAAAGAACATTACAGCAATATTTACCCATCTAAAGATGTACTTGGGAAAACATCAGTACTGTAGTACAAGGTTGGCACCCTTGTCATCATCCTCTGAATTCTAAACCTTGCTCAGAGGTCTATAAGGACATAAATACTTCCATTGCAGGGCTTTGTGGGTCCACAAAGCTGTGTGTCCCTTGAAAGACATCTTCTACAAACAAGAAAACCTAAGCCATTGATTTTAAGTGACCTTTCAGGCCACTGGCCTGTCTGTTGATCAGACCAACAGATTCGGAACACTGGTTCCTAGTACCCAAGGCAAATTTTTCCAGTTGAACCAAGAGAAAAGTCAGTTTCAAAGAATTCAAAGGGGTAAGCACCCACAGGAGTCCTTGGGCTTTCCTCTCTTGTGAGAGGTCTCCCTTGTGAGAGGTAGACTCCAGTAAGTCCATGTTGTGTGTCAGGAGTATAGAGTTTGAGGTCAGAAACTCTCAAGTTCTTCTATATCATTCATTTATTCATCTTTATAATTGGCCACCTCCTACATTGAGGTCAGTTGCTAACTCTGCCACTCACTGGTGCTAGGGCCTGGGTGAATGATAGCAGTTTCCAGAGATTCACTTTTCTCATTTGTCAGATCATAACACAAAAGTTGGCCTACTTGTTTGTTACATGGGGTTTTATGGTGGGGTTCTAATGAGCTATTTGTGGAAGCACTAGTAATACGTAGCATTTTCTATAAAATAAATGTGAGATATTCACATCCATAGTGATGTTCCAACTGGTATTTTTTTGCCCTTGAAAGAATTAGGAAATGCCTATAGTAGAAAAAGAAAAGGACTCAAAATAATAGGAGTATATATTCAGCACTTCTTATATACTGTGCAAGCTTAACACATACCATCTCATGGAATTTTCATAGAAACAGCATGAAATTGTTGTCATCGTACCCCTACTTTACAGGTGACACACTGAAGGTAAATAACAGCTTAAGAATAAGGAAGCCAGGTATAACAATGCTGGTTGTAGAGCACTGTGAATGCTCTTAATGGCACTCCATTGTCCTCTTAGAAGTGGTTGAAAGAGTAAATTTTATGTTGTGACTATTGTACTACAATAAAGGTAATAAATAATAAAATAGGAAGTCCAAGAATCAAAGTAAGGCAGGATGTAAATGCTGTAAGAGTTGAGCATACAGAGTCATCATCATTTTTTTGAGACCAATGAAGACAGGAATATTTCTAAAACAAATGGAAATTTGTAGATGTATAGTTTACTGTTTAGAGTCTAGAAAAGTTGAAGTTTATGTATTCAACATCAAGTAATTTTATTGTTTATTTGATCATTAGCTGTAGACATTCCAGACATGTGTTATGTATATAATCTTGTTAGGAGTATATCGCCGTGAACTGAATAAATAGAGTTAATAAAACGGATGGCTAATACTCTACTTTCTGATTCCAATCAAAATGCTTTGTGTTAACTTTAGTTAAACTTTTAAGTTGCCAAACTAGAATATTCATGAAATTCTTGAAACTATATAGGATTCCATGTATTTAAACTATGCTCGATGAAAATATAAATGATCCTATAACATTTGCAATCTAATCGTAATTCATTTTATAATGGCAATCTCAAAACACGTTTGTTAATTGTGTTAATTATATCACTCTCATTGACTTTCTCAGCTCACTTTCACTTTTAGTGAAGAGATACTTATGACATTTAGTGTTTAATGTCATTAGCGTCTTTTCTCAATAAGGATGGGAATATTGTTCAGCAGTTTTGAAATCTAACAGGAGTAAATGCAGGATATGGGATGCATGTGTTGACTATACACATGCTGAACATCAGGTTGTTAAGAAGTGACTGCGATCTGAAAGGGAGCACAAGGAGACTGGGGGAAAATGGTCCAGGAGGGTTATAAGGAAGTTCTCTGGCAGATTGCTTCACCCAGCATGCTGTAATATCTCTTTCCAAAGCATACTGGCAAACTACACTGAGCAATCTTGATAAGGGAGATTTAATTAAAATGCTGTAAGCATAAGATCTCTGCCTTTGTGCTACAGAAGATTTTGTCAAAAGAATTTTATTACAATCCTAGCAGGATTTTTAAAATGTTTTATTCACTTGTAGCCATCCCACTGATTACTGTACAGTTGGAAGTATAACACAACCAGTCGGTTCTTAATAAGGGCTTTTAAAAATCACAGCATGTTCTTCAGTCCCTCGGTACAGGATGAATGTGACATCGGGGACACAAATATCATTACCTTGATAAATTACTGACGGCATAATGATTATGGAAATCGTCATCGACTGATCATCAGTCACAATTTATTTCAAATCAATGTCTACAATTTGTAGCCTGGATGGAAGTTTTATCAAAACCCCCTCTGGTATAGTACAGCTCTTCAAGCTAACTTCCTCCTAAGAGCATTACAGCTTTGTCATGCATCATCTGCTGTTCATGAATGGAACCACTCAATGATTCTCTGGCCTCCAGCAATCCAAATTAGTAAGAAGAACATTGGGCTACCATGCACTCATAGGCAAACTCGTTCAGAAAAGCAGTTTAATTTAAGAACCAGCAAATGTGCCAAACTACAGAATCCCTCCCCAGACACAGAGTTTCCCATTTTTTCCCCTTTCCAACTGGCAATAAATGGTAATGTTTGACATTACAATGCTGTTAAATTGCAAATAAATTGTTGTAGAATCATGACAGAATAGGCATTTACATCTTTAAGACAATCTATGACAGGAAGCATAATTTGCATGCTTTGTCTGATTTGGTGGTGGTTCATTATTCTTTTACCAACATATTTAACATTTCTAGTAATTTTAGACCAGGAGAGTCCAAGCAATCAAACCCTGTGGGGTTATTATGTCATATTTTTCTAATTTTTAAGTTAGTCATGATTCATTAAGGGGCTCAAGTTGGCCTCTATCAATGATGAACTTACTAATGATGAACTTCCGTGAAGAAAACTTGGTCCCCAAATGTTGCCTTCTTTGGTTAGCATTATGGTCAGTGGAATACACATTAATCAGCACAGAGATTTGCTATGAATATAGGCAAGGCTGAGTTATTTTAAAGGCTGCCTTTTCTACTTTTGGAACTGAAATCATTTGTTGGGTATACACATTGGTTGGAATAGACCAGCTGGTAGAAGTGTAGCAGGTAATGAAAAAGGGCCACTGAGGCCAATGCCGTGGCTCAATAGGCTAATCCTCTGCCTGCGGCGCCAGCACACCGGGTTCTAGTCCCAGTTGGGACACCGGATTCTGTCCCAGTTGCCCCTCTTCCAGGCCAGCTCTCTGCTATGGCCCAAGTTCTTGGGCCCTGCACCTGCATGGGAGACCAGGATAAACACCTGGCTCCTGCCTTCAGATCAGCGTGGTGCGCCGGCCACAGAGGCCATTGGAGGGTGGACCAATGGCAAAAGGAAGACCTTTCTCTCTGTCTCTCTCTCACTGTCCATTCTGCCTGTCAAAAAAAGAAAAAGAAAGGGGCACTGAGTTCTATTTATAAGATAATGATGCAGCTTTTCCTTTTTTGCCTTGAAAAGAAAAAAAAGATGTTTACGTACATTGACCAACAGAAGTGGGTTAGAGTTACCTTGCCATTGTGTTTTGTTACACTATAAACTTTCCTTGTATTTTGGATAAAGAAACGTGGTAATGTTATTTATTTTCAAAATAGCACATGTAATTAGGCATTTATTAAATGCTGTCTGATAGCATAAGGTTACTAATTCAAGTTTGATATCAGCATGTACTTCTCTAAGCTTTATACAGCAGTTCTAAAAACCCAACACAAAACGAGTATAACTGAAGCAGAACTATTAGCGACTTATCACTGAAGTATCACGATTGAAGCATCCTGCTACATGTCCCAAGCACAGTATTACCTTGTGACTCTCATGAAAACTTACAAAGGTTGGTTTACCCCACTTTTCAAATGAGGAAAGTGAACCATCACTGCCGGAAGACATTATTCTTCTTTGCAGAAATTCTTGGAATCTGAATAATATTTAAGATATAAAAACTGGTGAAGTCTTGTTTTTGAACTTTCTATGTGACCAGCGTCTTTGGAGTATTTTATTCATAGCTGTCTATCAAGTCCTGTGAAGAAGAAAACAAGAAAAATGAGGCAGAGAGAAAGGGAGGAGGATATGGTTCCAGACCTTGAGGAAGTTAGTTATTCTTACCCCATTTTCACCTTCTTTATAACTTATCAGGGAAAATAGGATGTTGGACAGTTTTTTTCTGAGCATCAACGTTATACGAAGATCAATAATTCTAAGATAGGACTGAGCGTTGTCCCTGTCTTCCTCTGCTGGATGCCCTCTCCTTTCAGATATCCCAGATCTCCCAATGGCACCACAATCTTCCCATCAACCTGCTCGAGACTTCACTGTGGGCTTTCCCTACTCTCTCCAGTATCTGATTATTGAATAAAGTGTTTTGATCCACATTGTGTAGTGTACCCTTTCCATCCATTCTCTCAATTCTGCATGGCTTAGACATTGGCGGTAAAGGCTGAATTGTTTTTAACACAGTTCTAAGTGACCCCATCAGTTGTTCCTCCCCCTGACACTTCTGTGATGGCTTTCCAGTGTGGGATGATGTTCTGTGGTCACAGCGCTGAGATTGGCACAGACTGCTCTTCCCAGACTTGACAGGCACACGGGCTTTTTCTGTAACCTTTATGTAGGGCTCGGATCTAGGGCTCTACAGAAAAAGGCCGAGCTCAGCAATGAGGATGGTGAAATAGATGACTGCAGCACACTCAGCGCAGGGCACAGGCGGAGGCAGCACAAATTGGCTACAGCAATAGAAAGACTTGGGTTGCAGGGTTACCCCTGTCACTCACTAGCTCTATGCATAAAGTAAGTTTATTCTTTTTGCAAAGAATTATTGACCACATGTTTTCTTTCAAGCAATTTGGGAAGAATACAGTGTTAATCAATATAAACAAAATACTTAACTGGATCCAAGGTGTTTATTTTTTAGTGGAAAGTGATAGGCAAAGGCAAGTAAACATCTAAGCACATAAAGTTTTTTTGGACCCCACAACAGGCTAGTTAAAACAAACAGTGATATGACAATCAGGTAAAGGAGCAAGAGCCACTGAATATGAGTTTGATGAAAAGAAGGCCCCTGTTGAGGAAAATGTTTGAGAATGAACATAGAAACTAAACAGGAAAAGATCAAGGGCAAGAGATTTTGGTTCATGTGAACAATAGCCCAAAGAGGAGCAGAAGAAAGGGTACGCTGGTTGGAAGTTGGTGGGTGAGGACAGGGGTGGTATGGGAAGAGATCTGAGCAGTGGGCTTTGCAAGTCATTGAAAGAAATTAGATTTTTTTTAAGACGTGATGGGGTAATCATTTTAGTGTGTAAACAGAGGAGGGTCAAGGTCAGGATTTGATTAAAGGAATATGGCGTTCCCTCTTGTGAGGAGAAAGGATGACAGAGGACCAGTGTGGAAGCAGTGAGGCAGTTGTAACCACAGTCTTCTCCCCAGACTCTGCCTTCAAACCAAAAGCCAAACCTGGACTCAGGACTTCTGATCGCATGGGGCATTCATCTGCTCCTCAATATCCAAAGTATCTTTTTAGGATCATTTATGTGCATTAAAATTGTTGAGCTTTGGAATGTATTTTGATATGCAGTAAATTAAGCTTAGATATAGACTTCACAACTTCGGCCTAAATACATTGGACGCTTTATTTGCTGTTTGCCTTACTCTTACTTTAGAGAGATTGTAGGGAAATTTGAGGGGAAAAGTGATTTGTTTTGTTTTGTTTTGTTTCGTTTTTGCAATATGCTGCCTATTTCTAAATCACACAGGTGAAGTGCATCATATTCTGGGCTAAGGCTTTGTGTGTTACTGATTGAGAATCCCTTATTTGAAATGCTTTGGACCAAAAGTGTTTCAGATTTTGGATTTTTTTCAGATTTGGGAATATTTGCACACCTATAATGAGATTTCTTGAGGATGGGTCTCAAGTGAAAACACAGAATTCATGTATGTTTTATGTACTCCTTACACACTACCTGGGGTGATTGTGCACAGCTTTTTAGTGCACCTGCACCATCACAGGAGGTTAGGTGTGAAGTTTCCACTTGTGGCTTCATTTTAACACTCAAAACATTTTTGATTTTGAAGCATTTCAGTTTTCAGAATTTTGGATTCAAAATGCTCAACTTGTGTAATAACCACTGTTCTATCAGTGGGTAGCTGTTTATCAAGTGCCTCCCAATACAAGATAAGGTGCTTAAAAGGGTAGGAGATAGATCCCTGCTCCCACGAAGCTTGCAGTCTCATGCAGAGCCAGCATGCATTTGCAGAACAAGGAGCCATGCCTGACAGTGTGCTATGGTCCAAGCCGGCACTAAAGGGTGTTCCAGAGAAAGGAAGGGGGTAGGTGCCCCAGTCAGGGAGCTGCTGAGGGACGTCACAGGAAAAGAATAGAGTGTAGAGTCTTTTCAAAGGTGATAGAGTGGACTGGAGCAGAGAGTTCACATGGGCTGTTACATTTTAAGTGAGTCCTGGGAATAGGGCAAAAAAGAAGATTGGAACCAGATTGTAGCTTAATGCCTGTCTGAAGACTGTAGGCTGTGTACCATTGGTATTAGATAGCTCTTGAAGGGATCTGAGCAGGGGAGTGGCATAATGAAAACGTATTCGGAGAGATTCATCCAACCAGGACAGGCAGGGGAAGGTGAGTCAGGAGACAGCTGTTCCAGGTGATCTGGAGGGAAGGTGCATTTTGATTCTTTGTTTCTGGCTTTTTCTAAAAGTAAAACAACTTTACAAATATGAACTGTCTGATGATATAATAGCTTTTATCAAAAAGTCTTTTTTCTTCATAGCTCATTTAAATAAGTAGGCTCCCTTCTAGAAAAATGATTTGCCCTTTTCTCCATTATTTTCTTGATTAACACTGACAGACTTAAAACTGACAAGGAAATAGCAAAAGATGGAAAATTATGAAAACAAGCGGGTGTTTTGCTGAGGAAATGTTTGTTACTGTGGTTCTCATCATTATGAGTTAATTGTAGGCTCTCAGCAAATATCCCATTGTGAACTCCAAGGTGCAATATGTTGTATTTGAAAAAGTGAAATAGTGCTTTCCTTTCCAGTGTTCACTTGTATTTCCTGCTATTTTAAGAGTACTCAGTGGTACCAGTGTACTTTGACAACCAATTATCCCAGCATGCCTTTGCAGTGTATTTTAACTATAAAGCTTTTAAAAGCTTGAATTGCAAAAACAGAGTTCTGTCTTAATTGATCAGATGTGCATCTAGCATTGGCTGAACAATATTTGTGTAATAACTAAATAACTGATTTATATGAGCAAGACAAAAAATGTACCTGTTGGACTAAGACACACCAAACTTCCTTCGAAGTTATTGATGATTTCCCACCCCATCCCACCCCTGTCCCCAGACATTCTTTAACATCCAATTCACTCTTGAGAAACAATGATATGTAATCCTTGAGTCTGGTCAAAACAAAGAGTACAATGTGCCCAGCCCATGTCTGGGTGTCTGTGATCTGATTTTCAGAGCCTAGTCGCCAGCCATATGATGATTATAGTTACAGTCACTGCCAACTCACGCTTTGCCCACATCATCTGACTGTGGCCAGCTTGGTTCAGAGATAGGCACGGCACACAATCTACAAACAGGAGTAGGAATTCTCCATGTTAATGTTGGGGCCATAGTGCCTGTTAACTACAATTCATTGTTTAAAAGCTGACGTCTGTGATTGATTCAGGCACAGGGCCATTGCTTAATTTACTGTGGTCTGATTTTTTTTTCTTCACCCTCCCAACTGGCTTCTCCAGAGGAGAAAAGTCAGACAGTAGTTACTGCTTTGGAAAGAAAAGATAAGCTGAACACTTCGGAATGCATTTTTCTAACACTCCTTCGCCAAGTGTTACATGACTGTATCAAATTTCTTTAGACTTTGATAATGAGAAACAGACAATTCCACAGAAAATGCAACTAAGAGATTTGCCATAATAGAAGGTTTCAGAAATGCACATGGTTCTAAATGGCATGGGATTATGTGCTTTAGAATTCTGAATCTTTTATTTTCTTCATGTTTGAGTAGGCCCTATGGTTGGTTATCAGGTTGAGGAAGGGCAGAGACCCTGCCTGCTGATTATAAATGTGCATGTGTGTAAAATTTTCACACATAATATAATATTTCAAAGTTATTTTTATGGAGGCTCAAGGGTCCCAGAACTTAAACAAAACTCCTGATCATTGGCTCCAAGAAATACTTAAAGGAATCATAGTTTTTTTTACATCCTGTGGAGTCTTTTGCAGACTTTTGGGCTACAGATCACATAATGTTTATTTATTCAGCTGGCTTTGGAGATTTGAGCAATATTTGGAGACACATGAGTCTTTGCCTTGCTTAATAAAAAAGTATACTCAAAGGGATAGCTACAGCATTTTTATATACAAAAGCTGCTCTCAAGCAGGAGTTGATATCGACAAAAAATGTAATTTTGAAATTAAAAAGAAACAACAATCCCAGACAAAAAAAAATATCATCCAGCATTGTCTTTCTTAGGAAACATTTAGCAGATCCTATGTTTCCCTGTGCTATAAAGCTTGCAAATACATTTATTGTCTTTTACAGGAAAACTGTAAACTATAGCTTGCATTATTCTTTCTGATCATCTATGACAAGCAAGACCTGGTTCACCGTCGAAGAAAAATCATTTAACACAAGATGTAATTTCGTTGGCATTATTAGTAGAGCTTTGTGTCACAGAGTCAACTCAGTGTTTGCTGTGAGGAAGGTGGAATAAATATTTCATGGCTATGGCTTTTGAGGAACACTCCGCCTTTCTGTGTTAAGGCAGTCTTTCAACATATATGCCAATCAGAAGTCTTTAACAGGTGTAAAACACATCTTGTCTACTTGTCTTTGAAAAACATACGGGTCTCAAGATGCACCTGAAATATTCATCATGTGGACAATCCTCCAGGCAGGGCTGGAGCTTGCTGAGTGTTTCACTCACTACTGTTCACAGGTCTGTCTGGGGTTCTTTATGTTTATCTTTTCTTCTTTCTTTCTATCTTGAGTTTCTGTCCTTTTTCCAGTGCCCCTAATACTTCTCAAGTCTATGACCTGTCAAAACGCCTTTGTCCTATAATGTAGCCAGAGAAGTAAGCTCACTGATGGTGTTTAACATCTCTTTCTTTCTTTGTTTAGCTGAGTAATGGTTTCATGGAAGAATATGCTTTTGTGCTGTGAGTCATTTTCTTTTACTTGTATTTCTCCTCTTATTTCCCTTTGACCTACCTGCCCCGATTGTTGTTAGTAATCCCTTTGTGCCAGTTGCTCTGTGAATGTCCGATTAGTGCACAGCAATTCCATTGTCATTAAGAGAACTAAAATAATTTGTGGAATTTTGCCAATGTTATCTCTTTATTTTTCTCTTAGACCTCTGTGAGAAATGTACCCAACAGATTAACCCGTGATCCACTCCTGTGATCTATGCTCACCTCTTCACCATTGATTTGTCTTTGGTTTGGGTAGAAACTAATACATTCTGTGTTAATGTTAACACTTCATAGAAAGTGTCATTATTTAATAGTGTGTTAAAAAACACCGTTCTTTAAAAGGGTTCCTTAAAGAAAAAGTAGATATTTAATTTGATTTTCAAAGAGGCAGGGCATTGTTGTTTTTTTTTTAATTGGCACATAGTAATTGTACATACTTATGATGCACTGTGTTACATGTATACAAAAAATGTGTAATGATCCAGCCACCAGAATAAGCATTTCTATCTCCCTGTGCATCATTTCTTTGTGTTTAGAGTCTTTGAAGTTCTCTCCTAGTTCCTCCTGAAGTCTGTCCTAGGTAGTTTTACACTGTGGTCACCGCACTGTGCTGCAGGACACTCTGTGTAACTGTTTTCGTGCCATCTGACCTCCCTCGCAACCCTCGTCCCCCAGCTTTCCTAGGTCTAGTGGTCACTCTTCTGTTTTCATAGCGATCCACTGTTTCTGCACATGAGGGACAACGTGCAGTGCTTGTCCTTCAGGGCCTGGCTTATTTCACTTTGTGGCCTCCACTTCCATCCATTTTGTTGCAGATGACAAACTGCCATTCTTTGTATAGCTTGAGAATATTTCAGAATCAAGTTAGACCACACTTTCTCTACCTGTTCATCTGCTGTGGGACGCCTCAGTTGATCACCTTGGCTATTATAAATAGTGCCACAGTGAACATGAGAGTGCAGGCACTCTGAGAACTTGATGCAGTTTTCTTTGGATATTGGCAATGTGTTTTAATTATGTAAACCTTCTAACATACTTCCACCAAAAACTCTTTTACAAATACCAGGTAAAATAACAATAAATAGGAATAACTGCACATACAGTAGCCGGGAGTCATAGAAGACCATAAACTCTCACCATTCCCCCAGGTGTTACCATACTTCTTATGAAAGACAGGAAAGCAGTTAAAACTGCAGTAAATTATTTTATTTGATGACCTACTATTTCCCTTTTCCTTCTTTTTTTCCCCCTAGTATCACTGTTTTCTTTTTATTTCATGCAAATCTAAGCTTTTTTGAAACTATATTAATAGAAATTCTTCCCAGCAGGGAAGAAAAAAAGAAGTTTTGTCACAGACCAACTGCTATTAGAAGTGAGTCAAGCAAGAGCAAAACAAAATATATTTTCAGGTCTTAAGATGTGGGGCTGGCACAGCAAGTGAAGCTGTTGCCTGGTATGCCAGCATCCCATATGGGGGCCAGTGGAAGTCCTGGCTGTTCCGCTTCTCACCTTCTCACACTGTTAATACAACTGAGAAAGCAGAGGAAGATGGTCCAGGTACTTGGGCCTTGCCACCCATGTGGGATACCAGAATAGAATTCCAGGTGCCTGGCTTTGGCCTTGTGCAGCCCTCACTGTTGCCATCATTTGGAGAATGAACAGGGGATGGGGGATCTCTCTCCCTCTCTTTTTGTAATTCTGCCTTTCAAACAAATAAATAAATCTTTTTTGAAAATATGCCAGGTGGTATATTTTTATGTGTGTTTTTCTCTATTAAAATGAAATAAAATATGTCCTTTTTTAGAATTACTACCTCATTATATTATACATCTGAAACTATATTATATATATTTACTATTGATATGTGATTATTTGAGGAATGGACTACTATGTACACTTTGGATCAGTAGAGCAGTGTTTCCAAGGAAAAATGTATGTGATATATGAAAAGTAATTCAAATGAATTTATCTTGTTTATAAAATTGTATATCCCATGAGAAAAAAAAAATCTCAGTTCTCACTGAAGGTATCAGTGAGCATAAGGATAGGTGCAGACAAGGCCAATGCAGCGTAGACATCAAGAGGAACGCTCGTGTGAATAATGTGCTTCAAAAATATGCCAGTTAGTCAATTTGGGGTGTCTTTAAAAATCTACTCAACTATATTTATGGGTTGATTTCTACAAATCTTTGCCAAAACAACTTTTTAAAAATACTACATTAACCCTAGTTTCTTCCTGTAAGAGGCCAAAAAATGGGGACGAGAAAGGAGTTAACTATTCTGCAAAATGTATAATTTCATCCATGCAAAGATAAATTAGATGGCTTCTATGACCATGTTTTTTCCTTTGTTCGATTGTTTGTAGCTGTACATTGATACTTCTTCAAAGAACTGTAAGCAATGCATTTTTAACAAAATCACAATGACTGTTACTTTCATGAAGATTTATTAATACTGACTACTAAATAAAAATGTCAAAGACACAGTAAATATCATGCATAAAAAGCATAAAGAAACGCAACATTGGTTTGAGGACAAATAGGAAATGTAATTTACATTCTGAGTAGAAAATGAATTTCTAGTAATGTTAGGCAAAAAAAATTACAGGCAAAAAAGTTAATGGTTCTCATGATACTTGAATAAGAAGGAAAAATTGAAACAAAATCAGGTTCTCTGTGATATGCAAACAAGGTTGCCCTTGGACAAGGTTCAAATGAACTTCCTGCCCTTGATATCTCTTTCTTGGGTACTCAGTCCCTCCCATAATCAGGGATCTAAGAGTATCTGACCAAAATAGTAATAAGTATTTTATGTTCCCCACTCATGGTACCTTTTCTGGTCTATCTTCCATTCTTTCATAGCAATGATTCTCAAAACTTTTGACTATAGTTCACTGAGGAATGGCCACACCCCAATCTCTGTCTTCCTCCCTGAGAAGTAAGACTCATATAACAAAATATTTGGAGAGGAAGAAAATAAGAGTCAACATATTTGCAATACAGCAATTACACAGCAAAACCAAATGATGAACAAATTCAAAATCTAATAGCAGTGCTACAAGGTTGTTAGTTAATGTTTGTCTGCAATGAAGACCAACCCAAAACAGGAATAAAGATCATTTGTCCCAACCCAGATTTCAGAAATTGTAGCAATTATTTATGTGAATATGAATAGCCATAGCATTGCCAGACTTTCAGGCACTGAGTTGTAGTCAGATGTCTTTATGTAGTACTGGTTTAGAATTCTCAGTTAGTTCTAGTAACATGTGATATTCATTTGGCCACTTCCTTCTAGCAACTCAGCCTCTATGGAATGACCTGCTTTTCAACTGAAAGCAGCAAAGTTGAGTTTTATGTCCACCAGGATGAAGTTTGAAGTTCCACAGGATTACATGGGACACACTTTGAGCTTTAGCTAATGGACGAGGGGAAATATGGGGAACCTTATATCTCTGTAGGCCACAGAGATGTCTTTACCCTTCCAAAAATATCTCATCAGGATTTCATCAGCCCATGGACAGGGAAATGAGCAGAAGAAGCAACTTGAGTTAACAGTAGATTGGTCAGTGATCACATCAGAGATCAACAAAAATTAAAGAGGGTCTGGTAGGATGAGGATATACAAGGGACAATTCAAGGTGGTAGGTGAACCGCCCTAATGGATTTGATTTGAGATCTTGGAGATCCACCGTTGCATATTGAAAGCCTCAATGCTCATAAATCCCTTTACTGGAGCGCTCTGTGTTAAATGGTCCTTGCCCATTAAAGGCAGTGCTTTTGTGAGAGCATCCTCCATTTCCCAAGTCTTTGAAGTATCAGTGTCAAGCTAAGGTGACAGGTGACGTCTTCCCTTTACTGTTCTTCATTTGCTCTACAGGGAGGCAATTCTGTCTCCGATGAGGGTTCTGTGACAACTTGTCTGAACTTGTGAAGCCATCTGTACCAAGTGTATATTCTAATGTGAAATTACTGCTTTTGTCCTGTTAGACTCAATTATAGTATTCACTCACCACAAGAGTTGATTTACAAGCATCTCGCACTTTTATGTGGAGCTTACAGATAGGAAAAGTATTTCATAAAATGGCCTCCATAACCGTGTAGGCTGGGCTCCCAGATATATTGTGCAGATATATTCTTATGGAGCATAGGATTTAGGTCTGAATAGATAGAAATTAAGTTAAGGCTATTCTAATAAATCTTTAAAAGAAAGTTTTGTCCTGAAGATTTGAAATTTTATTTCCAGAAAAGCCAAGGACAAATGTGAATGTGGTTACTGGTTTGTTTGTTTGTTTTCTCTTTTTTTCTTTTTTGTGGTGTTGTTGATATTTATCACCTTGAAGGAGACAAGGGGGCAGAGAGACATAAAATGCATTATTTGGAAGTGGATTTTGACAGTTTAGGTTTTCTGATTAAAAAAAAAAATAGTAGTCCAGTTGACCCTGAATCTTCTCTATGTTTGGTCATAAACTCATTGGCAGTCCCGTGATCCACTTCCCTACACAGAGGCTGGTAAAAATGAGGGTTTGAAGCTTGCTAAAGCACTTTCCTCATTGATAAAATTGGCAGTGACCTTAATCAGTGACTCTCTAAGCTTTTTAGCACTGACAGAAATAACCATTTTTTTCCACTCTGTCTATTTTCATCATAGACACATTTTTCCTCTGATCCTCAGATATGATACACGTCCCTGTGTTTGTAGAGCTTAGAAATCTGGTCACTGTGCTCTTCTTCCATTTGTGTCACGATTCTTATCTGAATCCCCCAGAATATATATTGACGGAGGCTTGATTGGAAAAAAAAAACTCAGAATACAGAAAATATATATATATGAACATAGAGATCTGTTTAAGGCCAATTTAAGAAATCAGTTCAGTTGCCACCATTTTTAAACCTGCACAGAATATAAATCACTCTGTTGTAAGCTATATGCATTTTCTATAAATTCTCACATCATAGTTGTTTTTTAGATATTTGCAAGAATTATAAAGTTATTAAAAGCTGAAGATAGTTTTTGCAAGAGAAAAGTTAATAGTAAATGATTATTTTCATTTGCTTAATATTTGGAAACCTTAATCATGATTGCATGGCTAAACTCAACAGCATCCTTAAGTAGGTATTCTCCATGAATTAACGTGTTATTTTTATGCTCTGTAATTTTCAAGAAATCACAGCTTTTGTCAATAAGCTATAGCCGCATCACCAAGTCATAGTCAATCTAGAAGTTTCTCATGCCCTGCTGGCTAACTCTACAGTGATCCACCATGAGTCGCTCCCATTCATAATTAGGATGAATGAACCAGGGGTTCTGCCACTCCTGCCCCGTGTTGTTTCATTACCATCTAATTATACTTATTAACAATCTTACAATTTTGAAAGAATGAAAAGTCACTACAATTCTGTAGTTAGAAGAGATGGCTCAGGGATGGTTATTATTAGCCCTAGGAAAACTAAGTTCTGAATCGTTGCTTTATGTTCAAGATCCCTTTGGTGGAGAGGCTGCTTTTCAGAAAATAGGACAGTAGTTCACCAGTGATAGTAAATGCTGCGATTACTTAAATAACCACACTCAGCTCTAAAACTACCTAAATATAAGCAATGAAGGAAAGATTATATTGGCATATCGAGGAAAAATAATTATGACTAAAAAGCTATTGTGTTCATCTTGAAAATGGTGGGCCTCTTCATCAGTATCACTTCACTGTAGTATTTGAGTAATAAAAATAACATACTGAAAATCTTAATGTCAGTCATCATGAACACTGGAATATATGCTTATCGATGGGTATATAGATATATAAATATATCACATTTCCTAAGAGTTACAGAAAGTACAAAGTGTAAAATCTCCTCCACATCTCTGACTATGCTTGCCACTAATTCTAAATAGCTGGTGATAATGAAAAAACTTCTCTGAAAAAGTGAACTGCCAGAGGCCTCTCAGTGGGTTCTCTCTACAAGTGAGGTGCAGTGCCGTGGACAAGAATCCTTGCCTGTAGAAAGGCATCATGGTTTAGTAGGGAAAGCTTTGAATCACAGGACTGTTCTGAGGATGAGGGCAATCATGTGTGTGAAGCATCTTCCTGTGGGAGAATGTGGATAATATCACAGGATTCTTGACTGAAAGAATATTACATGATGTGCCTAGATTCCTGGCTCAGATTACAAAAGCCTACAGGGCCAGGCCACTGTGCCTGCCACTATTCCTCAGTATTACAGCCAAAGATGACACCTCTCAAAACCTATATAAGGGGATCCCGGGGCCACCTCACTTGTGAGGGTAGTGTAATCTTGCTAAGGGAGAAGGGAAAATGACCTTTAATCACCAGCAGGGATTCCTGATACACTAAGAAAATCTAAGTCGTTTTATGGGAATCACTGCCTACCCCAGCCTCTTATGTGACCCATTGAGAGTGAGGTCATAATTTGTAACAATGGCCCAGGCACAAATACAAGGGTTGCTATAAAAATTGGTACTGATGTGTGTGCAATGACCATATATCAGGCCAGCCCCATAGTCCAACAGGTTTGCACAATCACCCTTGCATCTACATAAGTGAGCCACCAGAGAAATAACCACTTTCCAGTATGAAGCCTGCTTGAATTTGCAAACATTCCTCCCTTGGGCTTAGCTGCCTCTCTGAAGCTTGCCTGGCTGCTCTCTCCTGGTGCCCAAAACTTCAGGTTGCTTCCTCCCTGCGACATGCAGGTGTCAAGACCTTCCCTCTGAATTACACACTCTGACCTCCACCCAATCTCATTGCTTTAAACATCGCTTCTCTGAGACTCCGAATTTTTTATCTGTGCCCTTGGACTGGGTTGGTTCCTCTCCCACAGATTCCTCAGTAAACCTCCTACCTCTGACCAAATATTATCATACTCCTTTGTATCATTTTTTCCCAACAAATTGGGAGTTCCATGAGGCCTGGATCATGCTTTTCTTTCTGATTGCTGAATCTTTGAGCTTAGCAGAGTGTCTGGGACATCATAAGTGACTCAGTATCTAGCAAAGAGCTTTCACCTGTCTTACAACCCCTCTGGAAGATGTGCCCAATCAAACTGAGATGCATTAATTTCCCCTCTCACTTCCATTATGTTAAGACTCTGGAACTTGGTCATTTTGTCCCATGCACCTGAAGCTCCTTCCTATCCATTCTTCCCTGATCCTGTTCTAGAGATCATGGGCATCCTTCAGCCACAGCATAAATCCCAGCTCCTTGACAAAGTATTACCCATGCACTCTCCCTTTGGAACTAGACTCTTCTAACTCCTAAATTGCATAATATTTGACCTGTACCTCTTTTATGTACTCACCAATTTGATACATTTATTATACTTCTTTGTCCACCTAATTTCCTTGAGGAAAAACTTTACATTATACAGCTACAAATCTTTTGCACTGCCTGGTACCTATGAAGATACTTAGCAAAGGATTGAATGTTAAATAAACAAGTTGATTTGTAGTTACCTGGATAAATACACTGCAGTATAGTCAATCCATACAGTTATGGCAAAATGAAGTCTTTATAGTATAACAGTTTTTCTATTTTGCTGTTTCTCCAGGCTTGTGCCACAACCAATATCTTTGCTTGGCAACTCTGACAAGCAAACTGTCACAAAACTGAGGGAGAGCACACGGTTTGGGTAAGCAGCATGTAAACTTCTGAATCTAGTGGTAGTCCCAAAGCTCATGTTTATGCCCACATTTTGTTTAAAGTTCTGTTTACTAAATGTTTTTTGTATTCTCTTATATTTGCTTGGAAATTTGAGGGGAAAAATGAGGAAAAGCTTTCAAGGAAATGGTGGTTTTCTAATAGACGTTGCTATAAAACCTTCTAGTTATGACACAATGCTGAGGAGAGTCCCTATATTTCTGGAAGAAAGGTATATCTTAGAGTAAATTTTTTAAAGTATAATGTACATTTAGAAACGTGTGAAATTTCCAAAAGCACAGATAATGAACTTCACCAAAGTGAGCACATCTGTATAACCAGGACATGCTTAAGACACAGCTTCCCATAGTCCCAGGAGACCCATGACCCAGCGCCACCACCCCGCCTCCAGCACCATCAGTTACACATAGTCCTGACTTCTAACATTAAAATCCATATCTCTGTATATAAACAGAGTGAGCTGAGATATTTTTTCAAATGACTTACAGCTAAAGGCAAGACTGAAAAACTGAGCAGGAAGGCCAAGTGATTGTCCTATTTACGTAGCAGCTGTTTGGCCAGATGACTGGACAGCTAATTGGGGCTGCATGGCTGTTATTCTGAAACCCAGCAAACATCACCTGCTTTAATCGAGGATCACTGCTGACTAAGCACTGTACTCAATTTTCCCCTCATATTTGGGCTCAATAAATTATAATCCAAGCTCAGGAAAAATATTCATCACATCAAACGTTCACAGTGACTGTGTTTTATCATTAGAGTGAAAGATTTTCTTTTAGCATTGACTGAAATTTGATAATTAACATGGGATGAAGATTTGTCATGGTTTTCTCAAAGGATCCAAGAAAACAGATGAGGATACACTTGAATCGGCTAAAGACTTAGTAACACATTTGTGAAAGGCATTACTGTATTTACCATACAAATGAGAAATAAGATCACGTTTATTTCAAGAAAGATAACTGTCTTTCCACTTATCTATTCCAGAGGCCTTGCTAACAGTCTCTTCACAATAAATGGCAATTAAATGCTAACATTTAAAATGATCCACTTAATGATTCAGATAGTATCTTATTGATTAGGATTCTGGCCAGAAAGATATGAGGGTCTCTACCTATCCTAAATTTAAAAAAAGTCACTGTCCATTTCTTGATACTATTACTAAACATTGTCATTTTCCCTCCTATGTTGTTAATTTTCATTTTAAAACATCTATTGCCCTTCTTAACAATCATTTCTATCACCCAAATCATCTCTCCACATTTAATGTCATTAATGACTTACAGATCACCAAGTAATATTTTATCTGATCTTGTCCATTTTGTGTTCATTATCTGTTACCCAGAGGAACTTCTTGACTTTGCTTGTAAACTATAGGATGCACTTTGATTTAGAGAAACTTATATCTGTATATCTACCTGTGTCACCTCAGCAGGTACTCAAACACAGGTTTAATCAGTCTTTAGTTACATGAGTGTGCATGCAAAACGAGCATTTAAAGTAATCATTCCTAATCAAGTTTTGAGATTATTCTATTTATCTTAAAGAATATGTCTAGGCTGGCAGCATGGCTCAATAGGCTAATCCTCTGCCTGTGGTGCCAGCACACCAGGTTCTAGTCCTGGTCAGGGCACCAGATTCTGTCCCAGTTGCCCCTCTTCCAGGCCAGCTGTCTGCTGTGGCCCGGGAAGGCAGTGGAGGATGGCCCAAGTGCTTGGGCCCTGCACCCCATGGGAGATCAGGAGAAGCACCTGGCTCCTGGCTTCATATCAGCAAGGTGTGCCAGCTGCAGCACGCCGGCCACAGCAGCCATTGGAGGGTGAACCAACAACAAAGGAGGACCTTTCTTTCTGTCTCTCTCACTGTCCACTCTGCCTGTCAAAAAAAAAGAATATGTCTGTTATAGAGCATTTAGTGAGTTGGAAAATTAAAATTGATATTAAAAGATATAATTCAACAATATCCCAACTGTTAAAAATGTTGAGAATTATAAAAATAGATACTTAGATTACTCCTATAAAGAGGTCTTCAAAATGTTCCTGGAAAATAGACACTGTTTTTAATCTCATTTGTGTGAACATTTTGAGTTAACCACTTAGCTGTTTTAATATGAATACATGTGAAAAACAAAGAACTTTTTTTTAAATAAAGACAAGGTCAATTCTACCCCCTCACCTCATTAGACAATCATTGCTCAGCCAAACCAGAATGCCTTAAGGGTTGATTCTGCGGGCAGAGTGCTACTTAAGGTGATTGTCTTCTGTGAGTCTGCTGTATGGACTGTTTCCCATGTTGGAGCATTCACTTCTTTTTAATTCTATTATTATTACCAAACACTTATCCTATTTTTATGATCACTTTTTTTAATTTTTTTTTTGACAGGCAGAGTTGACAGTGAGAGAGAGACAGAGAGAAAGGTCTTCCTTTTGCCTTTGGTTCACCCTCCAATGGCCACCGCGGCCAGCGCACTGTGGCCGGCACACCACACCGATCCTAAGCCAGGAGCTAGGTGCTTCTCCTGGTCTCCCATGGGGTGCAGGGCCCAAGCACTTGGGCCATCCTCCACTGCACTCCTGGGCCACAGCAGAGAGCTGGCCTGGAAGAGGGGCAACCAGGACAGAATCCACTGCCCCAACCGGGACTAGAACCCGGTATGCAGGTGCTGCAAGGCGGAGGATTAGCCTAGTGAGCCGCGGCGCCGGCTTTATGATCACTTTAACACTTAATCCTATACATATGATCTCTATAACACTTAGAATGTTATTTTTACCACCCAGCTGAAGGGGATTTGGGGTCCAGTGGCAAGCTTTTAAGCTGTACCCTTAGAAGTAAGTCCATAGGAATGTATGCTGAACTATACAGCTTTACAGTTACAAACTTAATACATTTCAGAATTATAACTTTAGGGTCATGGTGATTCTTCCCTCTGTGCCTACCCTCCCATTCATACTCCCACACCCCCTCTTCCCTCTCTTATTCTGACTTATTTTTAACTAAGATCTATTTTGAATTAACTTTGTACACATGGTTAACTATATGTAAAGAGTTCAACAATTAGTATAAAAAAAATGGATAAGTAAAATAAGATAAAATAAAAGAAAGGAGAAAAAATAAAAAATCCAAAAAGCAAAACTGTTCCTCAACATTCAAGACAAGGGCTGTTCAATGTCATTGTTTCTCAAAGTGTTAATTTCACTTCTACGGGTTAACTGTTAGGTGCTTTATCCGTTATCACAGGTCAGGGAGAACATATAGTATTTGTCTCCTTGGGACTGGCTTATTTCACTAGGTATGATATTTTTCAGCTTCAGCCATTTTGTTGCAAATGATCGAATTTTGATTTTTTTTTTACTGCTGTGTAGTATTCCATGATTTACATATCCCATAATTTCTTTATCCATTCTTCAGTTGACAGACATTTAGGTTGATTCCATTTCTCTGCTATTGTGAACTGAGCTGCAAAAACATGGAGGTACAGATAACTCTTTCATATGCTGGTTTCATTTCCCTTGGATAAATTCCCAGGAGTGGGATTACTGGGTCATAGGGTAGGTCTAGATTCATGTTCCTGAGGTATCTCCATACTGTTTTCCATGGTGGTTTTACCAACTTACATTCCCACCAACAGTGGGTTAGAGTATTTTTTTCCCCACATCTTCACCATCCTTTGTTGGTTGTTGATTTCTGTATGAAAGCTGTTCTGACAGGGGTGAGGTGAAACCTCATTGTGGTTTTGATTTGCATTTCCTGTTGGCTAGTGTTCCTGAGCATTTTTTCATGTGTCTGTCAGCCATTTGGATTTCCTCTCTTGAAAAATGTCTGTTTACATCCTTTGCCCATTTCTTAACTGGATTGCTTGTTTTGTTGTTGTTGAGTTTCTTGGTCTCTTTATATTATGGTCATTAATCCTTTAACAGTTGTATAGTTTGCAAATATTTTCTCCCATTTTGTCGGTTGCCTCTTCACTTTGCTGATTATTTCTTCTGAGTACAAAATCTTCTAATTTGATGTAATCCAATTTGTACATTTTGGCTTTGATTGCCTGTGCCTCTGGGTCTTTTCCAAGAACTCTTTGTTAATGCCAATGTCTTGTAGGGTTTCCCCAATGTTCTCTAATAATTTGATGGTGTTGTGTCATAGATTTAGATCTTAAGTCCATTTTGAGTAGATTTTATTGGAAAGTGTAATGTAGGAGTCTTGCCTGATGCTTCTGCATGTGGAGATCCAATTTGCCCAGCACCATTTGGTGAAGAGAATGTCCTTGTTCTAAGGGTTGATTTTAACTACCTTGTCAAAGATGAGTTAGTTGTAGGTGCGTGGATTGATTTCTGGTGTCTCTAGTCTGTGCCATTGGTCTATCTATCTGTTTTTGTACTGATATCAAGCTGTTTTGATTATAACTGTCCTGTGGTGTGTCTTGAAATCTAGTATTGTGCACTGCTAGTCAAACAATACCATATATCTTGTGCAGTTGTGTGAGTGCAGCCTGTTGAAATCCTTGCTTAGTATATACTAAGTTGATCTTCAGTATATGAAGGCAATTGAAAATGAAACTCGATGAAGGGCAGGATGGGAGAGAGAGAGGGAGAGGGGAGGGCCATGGGAGGGAGGGAGGTTGGGGGGGGGAGCCACAACAATACAAAAGTTGCACTTTGTAAATTCACATTTATTAAATTAAAAAACTATAAAAAAAGAAATCTGGTGTTGTGATGTGCCCTGCTTTGTTTTTGTTGTATAAGATTGGTTTAACTATTCAGTGTCTCCTGTGTTTCTATATAAATTTCAGCATTGTTTTTCCTATATCTGAGAATAATGTATTTGGTATTTTGATTAGTATTGCATTGAATCTGTAAACTGCTTTCAGTAGTGTGAACATTTTGATGACATTGATTCTTCCAATTCATGAACATGGAAGATATTTTCATTATTTTGTGTCTTCTGCTATTTTTTTCTTTAATGTTTTGTAATTCTCATCATAGAGATCTTTGACATCCTTGGTTAAATTTATTCTAAATTTTTTGGGGTAGCTATTAGGCATAGGATGGATCTTAGAAGCTTTCTCAGCTGTGGAGTTTTCTATGAATACAAAACCTGTTGATTTTTGTGTGTTGACTTTTTATCCTGCTACTTTTCTAAACTCTTCCATGAGTTTCAATAGTCTCTTAGTGGAGTCTGTTGGATACCCTGTATATACAATCATGTCATTTGCAAATAGGGATATGTTGACTTCCCCCTTCCCAATTTGTATGCCTTTGATTTCTTTTTCTTGCCTAATGGCTCTGGCTAAAATTTATCTATTTTTCCAGGACTATATTGAATAGCATTAGTAAGAGTGGGCATCCTTGTCTGATTCTGAATCTCAATGAGAATGATTCCTGCTTTTATCCTTTCAATAGGACACTGGCTGTGGTTTTGTCATAAACTGCCTTGATTGTGTTGAGGAGTGCTCCTTCTATTTCTAAGTATTTTGTCAAATGCTTTTTCTGCATCTATTGAGATAATCATATGATTTTGTTCATGTGATATTCATCACATTGATTTATTTGCAAATGTTGAACCATCCCTGCATACCAAGGATAAATCCCACTTGGTCCAGGTAAATGATCTTTCAGATTTGCTTTTGGATTAGATTTACTAGTATTTTGTTAAGAATATTTGTGTCTATGTTCATCAGAGAAATTTGTCTGTAGTTATCTTTATCTGTTGTATCTTTTTCAGGTTTAGAAATTAAGGTGGTGCTGGCTTCATAGCAAGAATTTTGGAGGATTCTTTTCCTTTCAATTGTTTGAATATATTTTGAGGAGAATTGGAGTTAGTTCTTCTTTAAATATCAGGTAGAATTCAGTGATGCAGCCATCTGGTCCTGGGCTTTTGTCTGTTGGGAGGTCTTTATTACTGAGTCTATTTCTATCTTGTTTATTGGTCTGTTTAGATTTTCTATGTTTTCATTGCTCATTTTAGGTAGGTTGTATGTGTCCAGGAATCTATCCATTTCTTCTAGGTTTCCCATTTTGTTGTCTTACAGCTCTTTGTAGTAATTTTTGATGATTCTTTTTATTTCTGTGGGGTCGGTTATATTTCTTTCTTCATCTCTAATTTTATTGATTTACATCTTCTCTCTTCTTTTTTTGGTTAGTTGGGCCAGTGGTATTTCAAATTTGTCTATTTTTCAAAAAACCAGCTCCTCATTTTGCTGATCTTTTATATTGTTTTATTAGTTTCAGTTTTGTTTGTTCTCTAATTTTAATCATTTCTTTTCTCCTACTAGTTTTGGGTTTGGTTTGCTGTTGTTTTTCTAGGTTCTTTAGATGCATTGATAACTCATTTATTTGGTGCCTTTCCAATTTCTTGATATAGGCAATACTAGCTATAAAGTATCCCCTTGATACTGCTTTTGCTGTATCCCATAAGTTTTAATATGTTGTGTTGACATCCTCATTTGTTTCCAAAATTTTTAATTTTTCTTTTGATTTTTTCAATGACACACTGTTCATTTAAGAGCATTTTATTCAGTCTTCATGTGTATTCATATGTTTTGGAGATTTCTGAATTGTTGATTACCAACTTCATTCCATTGTGGTCTAAGATGATACATGCTATGATTTTGATTTTTTTTTTTTACTTTGCTGAGATTTGCTTTATGGCTTAGCATGTGGCCAGTCCTAGACAACAGTCCATGTACTGGTGAGAAGAATGTGTATTCTATCATTGTAGGAAGGAAAGTTCTGTAGATATCTGTTAGGACCATTTGGTCTATAATGTTGGCTAACTCTGTTGTTTCCTTGCTGATTTTCTATCTCGTTGATCTGCCATTGCTGAAAGTGGGAAAATTGAAATCTCCCATTACTATTGAATTTGTGTCTTTATCTCCCTGTAAATACATTAACCTTTTTTTTAAATAGCCAGCTGCCCTCTAATTAGGTGCATATACATTTATAATAGTCGCTTCTGCCTGTTGAATTGATCCCTTGATCATTACGTAGTGCTACTCTTTGTTTCTTTTGACAGTTTTTGTGTTAAAGTCTATTTTGTCTGGTATTAGAATGGCTACACCGTATCTTTTTTGGTTTTTGTTAGCATGCAGTATCTTTTTCCATCCTTTCGCTTTTAGTCTGCAAGTATCATTACTGGTGAGGTTTGTTTGTTGTAGGCAGCAAGTAGCTGAGTTTTCTTTTTTATTCGATTCAGCCAATCTGTGTCTTTTAACTTGAGAGTTGAGGCTATTTATATTCAGAGTGACTATTGATAAATAGAAACTTTGCCATTTTTCCTTTAGTATTCCTATTGTTTATACTTTGGATTTCTTTTGTAGTTTTGCTGGGGGTTTTTCTGCCTTCACTTGCTTCTATAGTAATGACCATGTTTCTGCATCCCTGTGTGTAGCACATCCTTAAGCATCTTTTGTAAAGCTGGATAGGTGGTAACAAATTCTTTCAGTTTCTGTTTGTTACGGAATGTCCTTATTTCATCTTCATTTATAAATGGAACTTTGCAACGTATAGTATTCTGGGTTTATTTTTTTTTTCTCTTAAGATGGGAATATATCTGGCCGACGCCGTGGCTCAATAGGCTAATCCTCCGCCTTGGGCACCTGCACACCGGGTTCTAGTCCCGGTTGGGGCACCGGATTCTGTCCCGGTTGCCCCTCTTCCAGGCTAGCTCTCTGCTATGGCCAGGGAGTGCAGTGGAGGATGGCCCAAGTGCTTGGGCCCTGCACTCCATGGGAGACCAGGAGAAGCACCTGGCTCCTGGCTTAGGATCGGTGTGGTGCGCCGGCCACAGCACACAGGGCACGGTGGCCATTGGAGGGTGAACCAATGGAAAAAGGAAGACTTTTCTCTCTCTCTCTCTGTCCCACTCTGCCTGTCCAAAAAAAAAAAAAAAAAAAAGATTGGAATATATTTCACCATTCTCTCTCTGGCTTCTTTCATTTAATATGATGTCTATGAGTTTCATCCCTGTTGCTAAGAATAACAGTAGTCTTACATTTGCTTTTTACTGTTGAGTAATTTTTCTTTAAATTAATATTCCACCATTATTATCATTATTCCATTTGACATTTAGATTGTTGCCAAGGTTTTTTTTTAAGATTTTATTTATTTATTTGAGAGGTAGAGTAACAGACAATGATAGCGAAAGACAGAGAGAAAGGTCTTCTATTCACTCATTCACTTCCTCAAATTGCTACCATGTCCAGAGCTGTGCTGATCCAAAGCCAGGAGCTTCCTCCAGATCTCCCAAGAGGGTGCAGGGGCCCAAGTGCTTGGGCCATCTTCTACTGCTTTCCCAGGCCATAGCAGAGAGCTGGATCGGAAGTGGAGTGGCTAGGACTAGAATTAGCACCCATATTGGATGCCGGCACCATAGACAGATGATTAACCTGCACCACAGTGCCTGCCCACTTTCTTTTTTTAAATTTTTTATTTAATAAATATAAATTTTCAAAGTGCATCCTTTGGATTACAATGGCTCCCCCTCCCCCAAACTTCCCCCCGACTCGCAAGCCTCCCATCTCCCACTCCCTCTCCCATTCCATTCACATCAAGATTCATTTTCAATTATCTTTATATACCGAAGATCATTTAGTATATATTAAGTAAATATTTCAACAGTTTGCACCCACACAGAAACAGAAAGTGTGAAGTACTGTTTGAGTACTAGTTATAGTATTAATTCACATTGTACAACACATTAAGCACAGAGATCCTACATGGGGAGTAAGTGCACAGTGACTCCTGTTGTTGACTTAACAATTGACACTCTTGTTTATGGCATCAGAAATCACCCTAGGCTCTTGTCATGAGTTGCCAAGGCTATGGAAGCCTTTTGAGTTTGCCAACTCTGATCTTATTTAGACAAGGCCATAGTCAAAGTGGAAGTTCTCTCATCCCTTCAGAGAAAGGTACCTCCTTCTTTGATGGCCTGTTCTTTCACAGAGATTTTTTTTTTTTGCCAGGGTGTCTCGGCTTTCCATGCCTAAAATACTCTCAAGGGCTCTTCAGCCAGATCCGAATGCCTTAAGGGCTGATTCTGAGGCCAGAGTGCTGTTTAGAACATCTGCCATTCTATGAGTCTGCTGTGTATCCTGCTTCCCACGTTGGATCATTCTCTCTTTTTTAATTCTATCAGTTAGTATTAGCAGACACTAGTCTTGTTGATGTGATCCCTTTGACTCTTAATCCATTCACTATTATCAATTGTGAACTGAAATGGATCACTTTGACTAGTGCGATGGCATTGGTACATGCCACCTTGATGGGATTGTATTGGAATCCCCTGGCACATTAGTAACTCTACCATTTGGGGCAAGTCAGTTTGAGCATGCCCCAAACTGTACATCTCCTCCTTCTCTTATTCCCACTCTTATATTTAACAGGGATCACTTTTCAGTTAAATTTAAACACCTAAGAATGACTGTGTGTTAATTACAGAGTTTAACCAATAGTATTAAGTAAAACAAAAACATACTAAAAGGGATAAAGTATTAAGTTGTTCATTGACAGTCAGGACAAGGGCTTTCTTAAAGATTTTATTTATTTATTTGAGAGAGTTACACACAGTGAGAGAGAGAGAGACTGAGAGAAAGGAAAGTTTTAAATTTTATTAATAAGGCTGCTATAAACAACTTTGAAAAAGGTCTTTTTATGGCTATATATGTTTACTTTTCTTGGAATAATATCAAGTAATGAAATTCATGAATGGGATAGGTGTGTAAGAAACCTTCAAAAAGTTTGTGGAAGTGTGTGTTAGAAACTACTATGAATGAATTTCAATCTTATTTGCACCAAAATGCATTTATTCAATTTCATTCTTTCCTGAAATTTTTGAAGGATTTGAAACACCCTTGTATATTTAACTTTACAATAAACTGTTATGAATAATCTAACAGTGTTTCAGAATTTTTGTCCTATTTTGTATTTCTACCAAAAAAATATCTGGGGACAGTGTTGACTTAGCGAATAAAGCCACCACCTGTGATGCCAGCATCCCTTTGGTGCCAGGTCGTGTCCTGGCTGCACCATATACATTCCAGCTCCCTGTTAATGACCTGGGAAAAACAGTGGAAGATGGCTCAAGATGCTGGGCCCTCTGCCACCCACGCGGGAGAACTAGATGAAGCTCCTGGATCCTGGCTTTGGCCTGACACAGCCTCAGCCATTGCAGCCATTTGGGGAGTAAGCCAGAGGAAGGGAGATAGATATATCTCACTCTCATCTCTCTCTCTCTCTCTTTCTCTCTCTCTCTCTTTAACTGTGCCTTTCAAATAACTAAATGTGTGTGTGTGTATTCTGTTTGTCCCAAATCTTAACCAACCATTCAGTGTTAGTCTTCTGGATTTTAGCTTTTCGTGTGATCTCTCTGTGGCTGCAGTCTGCAACTCCTTTATGAATAATGATGCAGAGATTATTTTCACATTTACTAGTTATTCATATATCTTTTTTCTTGGAATGTAAGTTCAAGTCACTTGTCCATTAAATTTTCATAATTTGTAGTATATTTTGGATATAAAGTCTTTGTCATATTTTGTGTCTTATGAATGTTTTCCCCTGATCTGTGAATTTTCTGTTTTCTTGTCTTTTGATAAACAGGTTTTTTAAACTTTTAATGGTGAATGTTTTCAGTTATGTTTTCTGCTTTTTGTGTCCTCTTAAGTAATATTTTTCAATACCAAGTTTGAAAGTTTTTACGGTTTTCACTTTTATCTTTGAGTCTATAATGATCCTGAATTAGTTTTTATTAATAATGTAAAAGATTAAGATGTATTTCTTCATATTTATGTACAATTATTATAGCATAGTTTCTTGGAAAATCATTCCTTTCCAAGTGGAATAGTTCTGACACTTGAGTGAAAGTCAGTGGATCATATAACTATATGTCTATTTCTCATCTGTTTATTTTGTTGTTCTAGTTAATTATCCTTCTAACAATACCACACTATCTAGAAAACTGTAGTATTGAAAGCAGCTAATGTTAATTCCTCCAACTTTATTCTTCTTGTTCATGATTGTCTTAGCTACTTTGAATTCTTTCTTCTTCCATATCCATATTAAAATCTGGTAGTCAGTTTCTACAAAAAAAAAAAATCAGCCTGTTGAGATTTTGATTCACATTGTATTGAGTCTTTGAATCTGTTAACATGGCATTGCTCTCCATTTATTAGATCTTTTATCATATTTTATACTTTTCAGTTCACAAACTTCACACATCCTTTGTTAGGTTTATCCTTATATATTTTATCTGTGGTATTATCACTTGCATTTCTAGTTTTTCATTTCTTTTTTGTTTACTAATATGCAGAAATACAAATATTCTTTAAAATATTAACCTTTTATTACTTCTAGTAGCTTTTTTCCTTTTGTGAATATCTTTGGATTTTTAGGTAAACATTAATTTTGCTATGAATCAGGAGTTTTATTTTCCAACTATTAAACTTTTGATATCTTTCTGTTATCATATTAGCCTGGACTACCTGTACAATATTGAACAGAAATGACTGGATCAGACACATTTGCCTTATTCCTAATCTCATGAGGAAAATGTTGAGTGCTTATTATTAAGTACGATGTGTGAAGACTTTTTGTAGATGCCTTTTCACATTAAAGAGGTTCCCTTGTGCTCTTACTTTTCTTTCTTTTTTTTAGTCATGAATAGATGTCGAATTTTGTTAAAAGCTTTTCCTCCTGCATTTGTTCAAATGATCACATGGTCTTTCTTCCTTTTCTGATAATTTGGTGCACTAAGTTGATTTTTAAAGGCTTAATACATTTTTGCATTCTTAGGATAAGCCTTTTTATTTGGTCATGATGTATAACCATTTTATATATCCTGAATTTGATTGACAATATTATTTGTCTATATTCAGGAGAGATATTTGTCTCTATTTTTTCTGGAGATATTTTTTTCATGTTTTATTACCAGGGTATTGCTGATATCATTAAACTAGTTGGAAAGTATTTAAGCATTTTCCCTTTCTGTCTTTTCTTAAATAATTTGTGTAGATTTATTTTTTCTATAAAATTTTTATAGAAATTCTCCAGAGAATTCATATAGGCCTGGAGTTTTCTTGCTGGGGAGCTTTTTAATTAAAAATCCAGTTCTTTGAAAGAAATAGAGTTAATATGTTCAAACTTTTTCTTATCTTAATTTTTATAAAGTGTGTTTTTAACATATTTATTCCATCCATCTTGTCAAGCATATTTCTATAAATGTCCATGATATTCCTTTATTGTCCTTTAAGTGTGTGCATGATCTGTGATCATATTCTTCCATTGTTGATATTGGCAATTTGTATTTTGAGATTTTCCTTTTTCTTGACAAGTCTTACTAGAGAGCACTAGTTTTATTAATTTATTTAAAGTACCAACTTTTGGATTTATTCTCTTCATTTTGTGTTTATTTTTTTTTTTGCTGTTTTTTTTTTTTTAACTTTCTGTTCCCTATGTTGATTTTAATTAGATCTTCCTTTTCTAGAAACTTGTGGAATTAAGATCATTAGTTTTAAGTCTTCTGATTTTAGTATTTTAACGCTACACATTTGTCTTGAATCACTTTCATTCATAGTGTTCTTAATAGTTAGCTCAAAAAATTTTCTAGTTTCTCTGATAATTCATTCTTTTACTATGCATTATTTGAAGGTATGTTTTATTTTCAAAACTTTGAGGATTTTTCCATATCTCTAAATCTTGTTGACTTTTAAGTTAATTTTATTACCATTTTATAATTTGAAATTTATGAGGAGATTTTATTTTATAGGCTAGCATCAGCATAAGATCTCTCTGGGTAAGTGCACTAAGTGTATCTGAAAGAGGTATGTGCTATGAAGCTGTGGAGTATGGTGTTGTATATACATCAACGTTTCTATATGGTGAATCAAGTGTTTGAAATCTTCATTCTAACCGTTTTATCTACTTTAAAAATAATAGATAGCTATATAAAAGTCTCTTAATGTTCATTCGTATGTTTCATGTTTATTCTGCCAATATTTGCTTCATGCATTTGTGAAGCTCAGTTTAGGTGCATCCACAGCTAACTGCTGTTAGGGTTGTTCCAAGTTCCTAATGAAATAGCCCTTTCATCAGTGAAATGTCCCCCTCTCACCACTCAGACAGAGTTGGCTGCAGCATCCCTCCATGCTGCAGGATCCTGGCTATAGGATATTAATTGTCACAACATACACTTACTCTGCTTGACCACAAGGAGTCTTGCCCTCCATGACTGCAACACAAACCTTAGCCGAAGACCCGCAGGTACTCTTCTGACAGATTTCTACCCTGCCTCCTTTCCAGCCCTAGCCCTCAACACTCCCTGTATGCTACCCCACAGCTTCCAGTGCTTCAGCAGCGTCTGATGCCTGACCTCTGCCCCTCTATTTCTTATGGTCACAGGGCTCTACTTTGGTTCTACTCCCTTATGCCCATTCTGGAAGCTGTTACAAGTGAGGAAGCCATGCCAATACAGAGTTTCCTTCATATTCTTCCCTTCTCTCATGAATCACACACATTGCCTCTTGCTTATTTCCTCAATGCAGTTAACTAAAATACTTTGTTCAGGTGTATGGAAGTTTTGGGTGGGATCACATGTCCAGTTAGCTATTTCACCATAGCCATGTATTGAATATCTTCTGTCATATTTTAATGATAGAAAATAATTAAAATAGGCCTCTGTTTTTATTTAGTAGAACTAAAGGACATCTCATCCTCTTCAAATCTAGCAAAATAAATTATCCATCAGTATCTGGATTTACAGGGTAGACACATCTCCTGATTTTCCTAACATGGTCCCAGTTAATGACTACTATTAATAGCTTTCCCATTCACCTCAGAAAGTCCTACTTTTTACATTAAATTGCCTGATATTCTAGGTATGCATTTTTTTTGACAGGCAGAGTTATACAGTGAGAGAGAAAGAGACAGAGAGAAAGGTCTTCCTTCCGTTGGTTCACCCTCCAAATGGCCCCTGCAGCTGGCACACTGTGCCAATCCAAAGCCAGGAGCCAGGTGCTTCTCCTGGTCTCCCATGCGGGTGCAGGGCCCAAGCACTTGGGCCATCCTCCACTGCTTTCTCGGGCCACAGCAGAGAGCTGGACTGGAAGAGGAGCAACCAGGACAGAATCCGGTGCCCCAACTGGGACTAGAACCTGGGGTACGGGTGCTGCAGGCAGAGGATTAGCCTAGTGAGCCATGGCACCGGCCCTATGAATGCATATTAATAATAGTGGGAGTTTTAGTGTGAGAATCTTGTAGTCCAGCTTGACCTTCATTATATAAGAGTTTTATCATCTAGTAATCTAGTACACCTTTTCCATATTCCATGCTGCTGTTTCTTTTTGTGTGGAATACTTTTATTTTCCTTACAGACTTGAAAATTTACATTCAACTTACCTCTTCATTCTCTAAGGCTTTGAAAAAAGTTTCAAATCTGGTACAAGTCGTGTTTGGATAAGTAGGCTGCATAATATAAGCTGTACTTCTATTTGAAAAATTTTCTGTAGGCGCTGGCATTGTGTCCCAGCAGGTTAAGTAACCACTCACGATGCCAACCTCCAATATGGGTGCTGCTTCAATTTCCATCTCAGCTGTTTCGTTTCTGACCCTGCTTCCTGTTAAGGCTTCTGGGAAAGCAGTGCCGTATGTCCCCATTACTTGGGCCCTGGCGACCCACATGGAAAACTTGGAACAGGTTTTCCTGGCTTCACCCTAGCTCAGCCCTGACCATTGTGGCCATCTGAGGAGTGAACCAGCAGATGGGAGATAAAAATCTGTCTCCCCCTCTCTGTAACTCTGCCTTTCAAATAAATAATAAATAAATCTTTTTTAAAAAAAAGATTATTTCTTGTAAGAAAATATATCACATTTACTTAAAAATGTCTTCCCTTTAAGAAGGTTTCTCACCGTCAACAGACAGCAGATTGTTTGTCCTTGTGCTGACTGATTGGATTTAAGTCAGTGGACTCTGGCATGGGACAAATGTGGCACTTGACATAAGCACTGAAGCATTATCAGAAGAAGGGCTTAAGACTGTTTTTACATTTGGAGCCTCTGACAAAATTAATTATGTACATTTCAACTACCATGGACCAATATTCTGAAAAACACATTGTAACTTGAATATGCCCAAGCACCCTGCAGAAAAAAAAAATATGCAAGGAAAATTGTTCCATATTTCCAAGCCTGGGAAAAGAATGAATGCTTAAGTAAAACAGCATTTGGGAGTGAATGTGGTATCTTTGACCATAAATGTGACTCTTGTTATTTAAGGGTGTGACGTTCTCTGGACATCATTTCTATCAGTGCCTTCATAGCTCAGTAAGCATGATATAAGACAAATATCTGGCTCGTTATTTATTTTCTTTGACCATACACCTGGTTAATACAAACTGACAGCTTGAATGGTTACCTAGTTATTTTTCAATCACTGAGTTATATATCATATTGAAGACAGTAATAAATGTTGAACTTTCAAATCTTATGCAAATATGTTATATTTCCATATATCTCCTGTTCAGCAATTTATTACTTTTATGTTTTTATCTTGAAAACTATTCATAGCCTATTTAATGTCAGACTTGTACCTGCAATGAAATATAGAGAACACCTATCATTAAGTGGAAGCTTTTCTTTTATGATAGTCCTTATAGAAGATTCAAACTGTTAGTCAGAGGCACTTATTTTGAGAGAGTAGCAGCTTGGGTGCTATAATGCGTTCTCTCTGTTTTAAAACATCCCAAAGAATGCTGTCAGCTCTAACTTTCTATACCTAGAATCTACTAAATCAGATCAGGCCATTTTTATATAACGGTTGCAAATGTGTTTTTTTGAATGTTAAATCTGTTTCTATTTTTCAATCAATTTAAAATGTGTAGAAAAAGTGTTCTGATTGTATATTATCCAATTTTCATCAGCTGCCGGAAGGAAATGCTGTGAAAATCTGTGATTTAAAACCCTTAAAACTTCTGCTTGAAATGCATGTTTTGTTAAGAACATTAGATATGCAAAGTATTTTAAACAGAATTTTGATGTCTTTATTAATAGCATTTAAAAGTTTCAGGATTTCAGATATTCAGAGATGTTGTTCTCCTTGATTTACAAGGTCATATATTTTAGATTTTAACATTTCTCCTTTTGGAAATCCCTGGAACTAAGAAGGAAACTGATAAAAGAAAAATAGCAAAGCAGTGTTTTTATTAATAGTGATGCTATCCTTTAAGTCATTGAAGAAATGCATTTTACAAAGGATAGAGAGCTGTCAATATCAATTAGCACTTTAAACTCATTGTATTTGAATCACTTGCCTGTGAGCTGTGTGAGGACTATGAAGATCATGACTTCCAGTTTGTGGTCTAGTTAAATAAATAAAAAATATGCATGCCAAAGGAATGGTTTGCTTGAGCACTCTTGGAGTTTAAAGGAACAAAATAATTTTTTACTCTTCCAATGCTTCATAGCTGAAGTAGAATTTGAGCTGAGAAATGCAGATGAAGTATAGCAGTAATAGTAATGACAATAGTATTGGATGATTGCAATTTTAAATGAAATATTTTTTATTAAATCTAAGCATCTACATTGGATGTGACAAAAATAGTTCTGGAAAATATAAAATGAACCAATTACAACAGATGACTTTCTTTTTCATAGCTATATTTGGTTTCATACTAATTTTAAAAAGAAGTACAGAAACTGTTAATTAGTACTGTATTTAGTTTTTTTTTATATTTAGCTTTACCTACCCTATCAGTTAGTATCTGTGTTCATCCATAATAAGAGATTGCCAGAAATTTGTGGGGTAAACATGCAGGGATTGATTTTCTTGCTTAAAGCAATCCCCAAAGTACGGCAGCCTCATGATGTCATTACGACGTTTCTCAGCCCTTCCAGCACCCCACCCCTACCAAACTGAATCAGGCCAAACAGGAGCTAGAGCCCCAGTCATCACATCTCTCTTCTAGGGTTATATCAAGAGGAGGGGGAAAGGATACCAGCCCTCCCTTCAAGAAGGCCCTACAGATGTTCCTCAGACCACTGTAAAGCAGTGGCCAGAAGGTTGTCAGATCCACCGCATGATGGATGGAAAGTGCAGCCTTCTGGAAGGATGAGCCAGGCTGAAGATGGGGTTTGGTTTGGTTTGTGAGATGAGGAGACTTTAGATGCTTGCATAGTCTTATGTCAGTTTCTTTCATTCATAGTAAACACTTGCAATGTTCTTTGTGCACATTATGCCATGACTGATTCAAAATGGACCTCACATTCCATCCTCATACCATGGCTATTGCTTATGTGGTGGTTGATTTATAGGCACCGGACAAGTGTTTCAATATGTAGGTAGTCTCCCCATCATAACTATCTGATTGTATGAAGATCAGGAAAGAACTGGAAGAATGAGAGTAATGGACATCTGGCTGGGTGATGACTACACACGTGTGCACATCCTCCTGTTTGGGTGGATGGATGAGTAGAGAAGTAGGTCTGTAGGTAATATGTGGTTAGGCTAACAGAAAAAGGAAAGCACATGAGAGGAGGAGGGAAAATGGGGAGGAGAGAAGAGAACTGGGGAATTGGGGAAAATCCTTATAAGTATCCCAAGGGTAGTCTGGCCTAATAAAAATTCACATCTCTCTGTTGACCTA
Source organism: Sylvilagus floridanus (assembly GCA_949820135.1). NCBI lineage: Eukaryota > Metazoa > Chordata > Mammalia > Lagomorpha > Leporidae > Sylvilagus > Sylvilagus floridanus. Next base: position 60,279,691 of record OX463242.1, read on the forward strand.
TTCTGCTCATCACTTTCATAATGCAAAGCATCATTCTGCTCTGGGATGCTCTTTTGTTATGATCATCACCACTTTTTGTAGATAATTATTTTTTCCCACGTTTCTAAATACCGAGAGTAAGCATTAAATATAATCTAAAAAGAGGCTATTTCCTTCAAAATAAGGATACTTCAAAAATTTTAGAAAGTAGAATTAAAAGATGAGTATATTTTGGTGCAAAAAGTTGGAATCAATGCATCATTTCTTCATAATATGCATTTCAATGAACACCTTGTATGCATGGATTTCAGAATCTTTTTCATACCTACATAAACTTCTAATTCCATTTTCCATAAGAATGAATGTATTTTATCACATGTTGACTTTCTTATTTACTTCTTAACAAGGGGATGGCTCTTCCCATCTGTCTGTCTGTCTGTCCATATCTGCCAGTCTATCTAGCTGGTCTTCTAAGGGCTGCCTGTGGGTCCATGTCATATGCAGTTTTGTGGTTTTCTGTCACTTACCATCTCCCTAGTGGAAGGATGGAGTTGTAATCCATGCCCTTTGTGCAGTGAACGTTCAGCCCCTCAGTTTGTTTTGGATGAAAACAGGCCCTTGTATCGGGCAGTTCCACGATACTCTGTCGGTTATTACATTAGATCCCCCTCTGGCATGGAAGAGCAAAACCATTACTGTTCGACAAGTCCATGTGCAGAAAATATGGGCCAGCCTACAGAAATCAACTGTCAAGAGAGCTGATTCAAAAGAACAAGAGTGGGTACGATCTGTACAGTGAACTGCTGTCTTTTGAGAAGTCATCACAGGTGAAAGCAAGAAAAGAGGAAAGGTGCCTCCAACCACATTAGCCATGTTTCCAGGGGCCCTCCTAAGTGAGTTTGAAAAACAAAAATTCCCCCTTTCTCCCAGCAACAGCTACAGTCTACTCGAAACTGGGTGGAACTGAGAGAAGGTAGATCAGCAGTGAAGGGATTTGCTGCCAGTGTAGCAAGCAGGATGCCAAATTCCTGGCGCTGTGCAGAAGCTATTCTCATGGGAATGCATTTACTATCAGCTGTACCATTTAAATTTGTGACGACTGTTGTTTTTAATTTGGTATACAGAATAACAACAATTAGCACGATCAATTTTACCTTTACTTTCAAATATCCTGTTCTCACCTAACTCCTCGAGTGTTAGAGCTCACGATGCAGAAGGCACAGATGTGATTCCTGTGATATTTAGCAGAGGTCTCATACTCGTATTCCCTCTTATAAAATTAGTAGACACACTTGTGGCGCTCAGTTGATTGCACATTCCAACGTGATCTGTCAAATATCAGCACCTGTGAGCTTCACGCACCTACCAAGTTAAGGAAAAAATACGCTTGTGTTTTTTTTTTTTCTTAAAAATGTTCAGATTTAATTTTAAAAATAAAATAGGCACACTTCTTCATGTGTCTAAGTTAATTTTTCAAAATTCAACTCTTGCATAGTCAGTGGGGAGGGGATAAATATTATAGAATTTTCATTTGCATTGCCCTTCCTGTTCTCTGAAATAATTCGTTGTAATTTTCATGAGACTTCATAATATTATTCATTCACTTCATAATTGAAACGTTGTTAAACTCTGCCTCATGTTGATTCCTGACCTATACCAGCCAAAGGCACCTTCCTCTCCGCCTTCTCTCCTTTCTAAGGAAGCTAGCAAGCTTGATAACCAATGATAACGTATATAGATGAATCCAGTATGATTTATGTATAAAATGGAAATAAAATTCTTGCCTTCTTAGAAATGTGTGACAGATTAACTGATGGGAAAATGATTAAAATTTTGAATATGCAATTACTGAGAATTGTTTTGGAGAAAATGCTAGAAACAACAGCAAACATTGGATAATCAAAATATAATTATTGGAGTCTGGTCTGTGGCACAGTGGTTAAAGCCTCTGCCTGCAATGCTGGCATCCCAGATGGGTACTGATTCGTGTCCCGGCTGCTCTCCTCCTGATCCAGCTCCCGGCTCATGGCTTGGGAGGAGTAGAGGAAGGAAGCCCAAGTGCTTGGATCCCAGCCACCCACCGGGAAATCCAGATGAAGCTCCTGGCTACTGGCTTCAGTCTGGCCCAGTCCTGGTTTTTGAGACCATATAGGGAATAAACTAGTGGATGGAAGATCTCTCTCTCTCTCTCTTTCTCTTTCCTCCTCTCTCCCCCCTCTCCCCCTCTTGCTCTTGGTAACTCTTTCAAATAAATAAATAAACATTTAATATATATATATATATAATTATCATTTCACCACCAACAACTGGTTTTTCATGCTACCTGACATAAAAGATTGTTAAAAATAAGCAATGGAAAATTATTTAAGTTTATTACCCATTTTTAGTAGCAGAGTAAAGTCACAGAATGCAAGAAAAACAGTCAATGTAGAATGGTGCCTGGCATTAGTAGGTGCTAAATAAAAAGTTATTTAGTAAACTATCTTCTATATGTGCTTTTCTTTAGTGAAAGACTCATATAAACTTATAAAGGAATTCCAGTTTACATGGCAAATGATAACACTGTCATCTTTTCATAGAGTTAGTAAAATCTACAAAACATCTTGAAGGGCCAGAGTAGCTACATTCTTAAAAAGGTACCTCCATTCGGGGAGGCAGGCCTGACTTCCTGTATAAGCAGCATCACTCAGGGGAAACCAAAACTTAGAACAGCTTGTTAGCGTTCACCATATTAGGAAATCCCCTGGGTCCGAACCAATCAGGAACAACCACGTTGGATCAGGAAATACCAGAGGTGACCCAGGCCAACCCACCGTTACCCCACACCCCTGATGACATAACCCTGCTTTAAAACAGGCTCAGGAGCACAGCTCAGGCCTGCCTCTGACCACCACTGTGTCTGTTGGTTAGACCAGGTCCCTGCCTCAGCTTGTAATTCCAATAAACCTTGCTTTTACATTTCAGTGTGATTGACTCTCTGGGGGTCTCAACTGGGATCCAACGATCTGGGCATAACACATCTGACCATAACATTTCTTATGGCCAAATCCTAGTGCTTGTCCCTCTGAGTATAATTGACATTGCAGTCAGATCGGTTCTTTTATTTCTGAAATTTAAGCGTTACATAGTGCTTTGTAGTATCATATTTTTTGTCTCATTGCATTATTTATACTCAAGCTAATTTCAGTATGAAATGAGAATATTTGTTGAGCTAGTGTATTATAGAATAGTCCTGAACCAGAATCTACAATTATAGGGAAAACACCAGATATGAAAATCTTCCTGACTCTTCTCCCCCATTTAAGAATAACCTGGATGTACTGTTTCTCTGACAGTATGATTAAGAGAGCAGCACAAGAGGCTGGTGTTGTGGTGCAGCAGTTAAGCCACCACTTGGGATGCCTACATCCTGCATTGCAGTGTCAGGATCGAGTGCCAGCTGCTCCTTTTCTGATACAGCTTCCTGTAAATGTTCCTGGGAGGCAGAAGATAACTGCTCAAGTACTTGATCCCCTGCCACCCATGTGGGAGACCTGGATGAAATTCCTGGCTCCTGGCTTCAGCCTGGCACAGCCCTGACTATTGCAGGTGTTTGTGTAATGAACTAGCGGATGGAAGATGCCCTCGCTCTCACTGTCACTCTCGCTCTCTCCCTACTTCCCTCTGCCTTTCAAATAAGTTATTTTTTAAAGGGTAGCACAATTCAGGACACTGTTTGAGATATGGGATTAAAACATTCAGAGGCTGAGATGATTCCATTGTGTTACTACTCACTACTTTTCTGAGTTTGACACCAATGAGATGGTAACTCAGTGAAGGTAATTCACAGAAACAAGTTAAAGAAAAAAGGAAATTTATAGGGAATAAATTTAAGTAGAATAGTCAAGATGAACCTGAATCAGTGTATTATCTTGGGGAAAAGTGATCTTTGAGGCAGATAAATCATATTTGTTGACCACATTGTATGTCTGAAGTATTGTTCCAGAATAAAATATATGCTAGGTCTTGAAATTTATGTCTTCGTTAACTCCCTTAGCTTGTTTTGCTTTATTTTTATCAGTAATAATAGTGCATATTAAAATAGTGGCCAGTCAATGAAATTTGAGTGGGACTCAGTGTGTTTCTTGGAGATTTACAAAACTATGGCAAGTGGCAAAAAGTTACCATGCCACAAATTAACCCTTTAGCTTCCTGGATTTTCTGATATTGGTAGCCAAAGCAAGTGATTGTAGGTATTATATTGTGTAAGTCAAACAACATAGTCTCTTTGCTGGGCTACCAGACCATAAAATTAACCTAATTTCTAATTTCAGACTTTTGATGTTATTCCCCCCAATTAGAATTACTTCCTAATAAATATTATTACTCATATTCCTGTAACTTCTGTGATTTTTGTGTACTTCTGACCGAGAGGGAGATACGCACACAGTTCAGGAAGTCAGACACTGCAGGGTGAAAACACTCCAGTGGTGGTTTCAAGTTAATTCTGGAAGTTCAAGGTTTTAGTTCAAAGAACATATGTTTTCAAGGACTTCCACTGGCCCCCTGTTTGCCTGCAGAGTTAGGCTGCAGTACTCTGACTCTCCAGGCTCTGACTTCATTATGAGGAAAACCCTTTGTAGAGGGCATCTGCTCAACTCTAATAATAAATTTTAAGGGAGGTACTGAATGCAAATGAGAAGCAAATGGATTAATTATTCCTCTACACGGGAGCTGGGAATTCATTCATTACGTTTGTTCCTCATCGCTTTGTGTACTCTTGGGCTTCTGCAGAAAAGCAGTGTTAAATGAGAAATGAAAGGGGTAAGTCTTTATTTCCTCAGTGTCGGAATTTCCATGTAAGTATCCCCCGAATGGAGAACTCTTGCTGGCACTGGGGCCTGTACACCGTCTGTCACATAGGCCCGCTTTGTGCAATGGGTGTGTTCCCAAGTACATCATGGTCCAGCAGAGCAAGCTCAAGTGTGGGACAAAAGACCTGGCTGTAACCCTCACCGTGCTCCTTGCTGGTTCCACTGCCTTGGACATGGAGCATCAAAGGCCTCATTTGTAAATCAGAGGCGTATTTCTGAGGTCACCTCTACTTCTGCACCTCTGGAGTTCCATGTAATTGTAGACTTCTGTTGCTGGAAAGAGTTTCCGTGATAATTTCATAATCCATTCACTTAATCCAGCTCTGGAAATTGAAACTGAGAGATGTAGCCTCTAGCCATGAGTACAGAGGCCGCAGATTGAGAGTGCAAAGAGTGTACTTAAGGGAAACACACTAATGGAGTAGGGGGTGATCTCAAAACAACCACCAAAGCCAAGTTAATATCTGTCCTCCACAGGTATTAATCAGCGATTTTTCACTTATAATCTTAGATTTCAAAAATCGCATCTATATCTCCTTCCTAGGGCTCTGTCCCTAGTTAAGCCAATGTTTTGTTTTGTGTTTCATTTTGTGTTCATCGTCAGTTGTGTTTCTTGAATACTTTCATGCAACAGGCCTTTCAATGTGTTTTTTTTAATAACTGGCCTAGTTCATCTCAAATTTCTGACGATGGGTAAGAATGCCTGTTTGACCAAGTGGTAGGTTGAATGCTGTGTTAGAAGCCTGTGTGTGTGCACATTGGTGTATGTTTAGCTGAATCAGAGAGAGGCTCATCAACTCTTTCAAATCATTCCCTGTTAGGCATGACCTGCAAATGTCATAATCATGCTCATCATAGATACCATGTCACCCATCACACTATTTCTGTAATGCTATTTCCTCTCAGCCCACATCTTTTCACAAGGAACTGGAAGCAGTGTTGGTATATGGGATTTTTTTTTTAATTCCATAGTGGAATAATGAACTACAAATAAAGATAGAATATTAGTACCAGGGACAAGGAGAATAGAAATATGCCAATCGTAAGATGAGTCTAGTTACTGAAAAGCCTATTTTGTTTGAGCTTTCTGGCAACCAGAGGAAATAAATGAAACCATGTTCAGTTGCAAGGTCCTCATTAATGGCTAGGAGGAAGAATCCTGGTCCCTCAGGGGAAGGAACACATTTTGATAAATGCATTAAATAGTCGTTTCTCCAGACAAAATCTTGTGGAACTATTCTCATTATATAAAGTGAATTCTGAGTGAGTTGATAATTTTTTCACAGCTTACTACTAGGTTTATCCAGCCATGGGACATCAAACAGAGCTCTGGACAGTTACTTTTGTTAGCCTGGTTAGCTCAAGGTTTCCTGTCTTGAGTATAAAAATAACCCAAGTTAAACTATCTTAAATTACAAGAAATTTCCCTTAATTTTTAAAATTTTTACTTTTATTATGGTAAATATACATAAACTTCACAGTTTCAGCCATTTAATATATTCCATTTGGTGTCATTAAGTGCCTTCACAATGGTGTGTGAGTATCACAATTTCCTGAACTTTTCTATCATTCTAAACACAGATTAGATTACATCCATTCAATAAGAGCTTCCATGTCCATGCTCCCTAGCCCCTTGTAACTTCTATTCTACTTTCTGTCGCTATGAATTTCTCTATCTCATATAAAAACTGTAAATAATACAGTAGTGTCTGGCTTATCTCACTTAGCATAATGTTTTCTTTTTTATTTTTTTTTTATTTGACAGAGTTATAGACAATGAGAGAGACAGAAAGGTCTTTCTCTGTTGGTTCACTCCCCAGATGGCCGCCACGGCCTTCCTCCCTGGCCTGTCCTCCTCTGCCTTCCCAGGCCACAGCAGAGAGCTGGACTGGAAGAGGGGCAACCAGGACTAGAACCCAGTGCCCATATGGGATGCCACTGCCGCAGGTGGAGGATTAACCAAGTGAGCCACAGTGCTGGCCCCATAATAATGTTTTCAATTTCATACTAGTAGCATATGTCAGAACTTTCTTCTGATGGCTAAATAGTATTCCATTTCTTTTAAAATACTAGTATCTCCTTCTTTTAAAACAACAGTTTTACCCTGCTAGTCTTTAGTTTTTTCCCCTTTCCCTTGAGTTGTCAAAGTACTAGCAAAAGATTTTAAAATGGTCTCTGTCCATCTCCTAAGTAGCCCCACAATTCAAATCATACTGTCTCAGTTACTTTGCTTGCTTCAAGCAATTCCTTTAGTGTTGTTCCTTTACCTGTGATAATTGACTAGGAATGCTCCCTGTAAGCAAATCTTCCAGTGGTTTTTTATGGGGAAAACAATAATTCTCATTTGGTTATTTTTTTAATAAAATTGCAAACTTTCTATATTTAATATACAACATGTGCCGTGTCACATTTTTATTGATACTGCCACTGGATCAATACAATCATCAGCTGTTCTCTCATTGCCCTTTGTGTAATTAGTAAGCACTGCAAGTTGCATCCCTTTTCCCCTTCGTCTGAGCAGTTACTTGCTTCGTGACCTTGCTCACTGGTACTCCTTGTCCCACTCTGGAGTCTAAGCAGAAATGCTACAAAGGACAAGGAATGTGAAGCTTCAAGAAGTTTAAAACTATCAACTAGAATTTAGAGGATACAAGCTCGTTCAGGGCATGAAAAACAAGAATGAGTCTTGGAGCTATCCTTCCATATTACTTGGTTCATATAAAATTAATGCATAAGTTCCAGTGCTTTTATAAAACAGTGACATCTTAATCAAAATATACATTGAACCCTAATTCAAAATTCAGATGTTTCAAAAATGTAATGCTGTTTATGAAATATATCCTATTAGGTGTATCCTTATCTTTTAATACACCAGCATGGTAATATGATGTTTTCACTGGGCCCTTTTTAGAGGCAAACTATTTGAAGAATCAACTTAAAGGAAAAAGCTTATTATTGTTCTAAACCTAAATGTGAAATTCCTTTATATATATTTTTGGGCAAGTGTTCTTTTGTATAAATATTTCAATAGAGCAACTGGTGAAATTTCTTGTACCATTTTTTCTACAATTTTTCTTCATTACATTTTGCTAATCATTTCGGAAGTGGCTCTGTATTAAACGAGCTGTGAATATATTCTAATTTTGAAACAAACTTCTAAGTAAATATTAGATTGATGCACGACAATCATTAAATGCATGTAAATCACATGGATTCTCGGACTGTCCTCCGGGTTTCCTGTTTTATGCAGCTAATAATAATTATTTATGCTCTGTGCATCTGGTTAATATTACATATGACATAAGGCAAACACATTATACCCTTAATATTCAGCTATCCATTGCCATTTTAAAGAAAAATCTTTTAGATTTGTTTCGAATCTCAAATGCCTTAATTTCATATTCAAATTAAATCTTCAAAGTAATACAAAAATATGGTTTAAAAATCTTACCTTGTTTTTTTGATATTGCACATTACTAATAAACTTTTGGTAAATGATCAATTTAATTCAGTTGAATTCTGTTTTGAATTCAGTGATATTTCTAACTTGGGTAATTAATATCTGACATTATTCCTGGTGCCTGACACCTGCTTGAGTGTCCTTTACTGGGAGGAAAGTTTTCCATTGAGCCAACATAAATAAAATCTGGAAGCTAGAAAAAATAGCTACCTTGAAGAAATTTGGCTCATAAGAACACAGCAAATACTTTAAATACTTTGCTGTTTTATATTTTGCGAATTCTTATACAGTGCACTTTTCAAAGCTTTCCCTGCCTACTTACCTTATTTACCCTAAGTACCAGTCTAATAGACTGAATGGCAGTGGCCACTGTGAGAACAAATTGTCCATTCCTTGGACAAGACTTCCAACTTCAGTTGCTGGCTGGGTGTCTCTACCTTAGGCAGGTGTATTTGCAGCTATCTAAGTGTGCTTTTTTAAAAGACATTTTACAATCAGAAAAATAACTTAAAATCTCAGTTTGGATTAGTAACTAAACACCATTTACTAGACTCTCTTTATTAGGAAATAAACGATACCCTTTCATCAAGATGGCTACAGGACTATCCAAATTCCACATGTAGTCTCTTTTTTCATTTTATTTCTCCTCATTGTGTTTCTTGCTCTGTGCTCTTCTATTCAGTCTTCATTTGAATAGTTGTTTCCAATTGTGAATTAAATCATCCCTCCAACTGCTTAAAGTATTTGGTTTTTAAAAAATATCTATGTATTTATTTACTTGAAAGGCAGAATGACCAAGAGGGAGAGGAAGAGAGGCAGACAGACAGATATACTCACAATCTTTCATCTGGTTCACTCACCAAATGACCACAGCAGCCAGGGCTGGATCAGGCCCACATCAAGAACCACAAACTCCATCAGTGTCTTTCTAGTGGGTAGCAAGAACTCAACTACTTGAGCCATCCTGTTTCCCAGGAGCATTAGCAGAGGATTGAAAGCAGACTAGCTGGAACCAGAACCAGCACTCCAATATGGAACTCAGGAGGCCCAAGCAACAGTTTAAACCTGCTGCGCCACAGCACTGACCCCTGCTTAAAGTAGTTCTAAAAGCATTTGCTTCTTCCAACATTTTCCACTACAGAATTCCAAGGCCAGTGCTTAATACTCAAGAACAGTATCTCTGTTCTGCACACTGTGTACTCAGCCTCTCACACTCCAGGATCTGTTCAATAATCTTATATCCAATGGTTTTTTGAAGATAAGATATAGCTTCAAAATTTCAGGCAATCCGGTACAGGCTATATTTTAAAAAATATTGAATTTGAATCATTCTTTACCTATCAAGCATATTCCTTTGATTGAAGGATCTTAGAGCTTTAACTTTTACCTCTTTCATGCCTGTGATTTATACACTAAATAGGTATAGTGAGAAAAAGGCATGCTATAAAAATCATATGTGATGATACTAAACAGCTTCCTAGAGAAACTCAATTTGAGCTTTCATATTCCAACCTATGATAGAGCCTAGACTTGTACATAAGTTTTTTAGATAGCCCATGAATAGGACAAATTGAAACCAAATAAAATAAACTATCTATTTTAGGTCCTCTAAATGAGCATAATAGGAATAGATAACTAGATAGCTGGATGGAATAATTTCAAGCAATACTTAGAAAATGCAGTTAAAAATGTGAATTTTCCATGAATTTTTTAAAAGTTTTTTTTTTTTTAATTTGAAAGAAATAAATAGGAACAGACAGCTCCCATTTGCTGGTTTACCCCTCAAATGCCTCTGTTGGCTGGGACTGTGCCAGGTTGAAGCCAGGAGCCAGGAACTCAGTCCCGAATCCCCACATGAGTAGCAGGATCGCAATTACTTGAACCATCATTGTTACTCTCAGGGTCTACATTAGCAGGACGCTGGAACTAGGAGCCAGAACCAGGAATTAAACCCAGCAAGTCTGATGTGGAATGTCAACCTCCTAACCAGCATGTTAAAGCTAGGATAAATGTCTGCCCCTTCGTGAGCTTTGTGAAGTTACTGTGTGTGTGTGTGTGTGTGTGTGTGTGTGTAGAGAGAGAAATTCATTATAGGAATTGGCTTACTTGATTATCAAGGCAGGCCCAGAAGTCCATATCTGAATGCTGGGGAACCAGAAAAGCCAATGCTCTGGTCTGAGGCTGAAGGTAAGGCGGCTCAGGGGATTGTTCTAAGTCCTGGTCTGGATCCAAAGATCTCATTGCGAGGAGAATCAATGACCAAGGGCAGGAGCAGATGGGTGTTCCTGTTGGAATGGACAAAATCCACCCTTCCATGCCTTTCGTTGTTCTATTGCAACCCTCATGGGATTGGAGAGTGCCCACCTGCACTGGTTAATATCCTCTTTGCTCAGCCTACCAATGCAGCTGGTGAATCTCTTCCAGAAACACCCTCACAGGCACGCCCAGAGATAATGTTCGTCCAGCTTTCTGGGCATCCGGAGCCCAATCAAGCTGACACATGAAATTAAGTGCCACACTGTTTTCATGTGGGATGTATTCTGAGCGTTTGTTGGCATATAATCAATGCTGTTTGATGGTGGTGATGGTAGTGATGGTGGTGCTGAACAGGGATGAAGAATTTAGTTGAATAGGCAATAATTAGGAATTCATCCTAAAAATAGCAGTGTTCTTCATGACTGCCCAAGTTTTGAACAACAGAGATATATAAAGCTATAACCCTTGGAATTGTGCTTTCCACTGTAGTATTTTCTGGTTGTGTTTTGGAAAGAGTATGGAAATCTTAACATCATTTACTGCTAATGGAGTCTATGCATATAAATGTTACAATTACACCCCAGTATAAAAGTAATTTGCTTTTATTTTTCTTCTTCATTATTTTAATTAATTGGGATTTTCCATATAAGCCAAAAACCTGAACTCCACCAGCTCTTAATGAATGATACAGGAAAATATAATTTCTCCGTGAATGTTAGGTTGATTGGAAAATGTCATCCTCTGACCTACTCAGCCTTGCTAATCAAGAAGCATCTTCACAGGGACTCAGAGCAGATTAAGCAGGCTACCATCCATCTGCCACCCCCTTGATTTGTGTGAATTACAGTTTTTGTCAGGTATCAGGTTTCGTCTATCTGAGAAAAGCCATGCCAACATGGTTGAGAGCCTGCGTCGCCATGTCTCTGATAATTGGATAGCATGCTTTCACCTTAAGCTGCTTTGAATTAACACAAGACATCAGCCACTGGCTTTAAGTGGTTTAATTATCAGAATTGTCACATTTTAGTTATCAGCCGGAAGGGTGCGTGCTGGGGTTGATTGTGAACATGTGGTACTACCTGATACAGGTTACCCGATGGCCAGATATGGGTCAATTCAGGAACATACTTAAAGGAGCAGGGTCCCAATTCAGAAATATTTGTGGATAGAATCAGATGTTCAAAGAAAAAAACAAAACGTTCAGTGGCAAACAAACAACAACAAAAAAATAGATCAGAGCAATCTTGGCCTTATATGGAGGACCTGGTGATACTATCAAATGATTTCTTAATGCTAGTAATCACTGTTTTGTTTCCAAAATTTTGCATTTAAGGTCATCAAAATGAAGCAATTTATCCTAATGTTTTTACTGAAGTTGTGTTTCACTCATTATTTGAATAAAATCAGTTCTTATCAGGAGTGTCTGTTGTAAACACAGTCCATTAAAGGAGCTGCAGCCACTTATCTGGAAAACGTTAGGTGTCCGAGGGTCAGCTCTGCGTGTTTAACTGCACTTTAACTGAATTTCTATAGTGAGAATGTTCTGCCATGGAGCAAGGTGTTCCAGTGACCATCACAATGCCCTAAATTCTATTGTTTCCTGGATGCTATTGCTTTCCTGAAGCATCAGTAAAAATAATAGAACTAATTCTTTTGAGTCGCTGCACTCGTATCCCAGTTCGGTTCTAATAGTATTGACTACAATCTAAGTATTTTTGCTTCACTCAACACAGCTCTTTAAAGGGCTTTCCCTTTTGAAGGCATACTCTCGGTGGGTGGTCAATACCCTTATGAAATTGTCAGACTTGAAAGTAAGATGGATTGTTACTGGAACATTAAGTAGGACAGAGAGCAGACGAAATTTAAATACAAAGTTGCAGCTGTCCATAAGCTCAAAAACTTAAATTAGTTCAGGGGAACTGCTAAATCTCAGCAAGAAACAAACCAAGAAGTGAGTTGGCTATTCCTCCCCTAATGGGGGAAAATGCATATAATAGAAATTAAAACCTTGCCAGCCTGAGAAATTAACATTTGCACTAAAGATCAACTCTTTTCTGTAAAACAGGTAAGGAGCTTTATGTGCAGGTGGTCTTTCCTAATACTCAGCACGTTCCACCTCTACAGCCTGTGACACAAACATCCCATCTTCAACCTCTCCCTTGGCTTCTCTTCGCCCTCGTTGTGGTTAGGACATCACTTTGAATATTGAATGTCCCTGAACACCCATGTCTGAAAGACTTGGTTCCTGGGAGCTGGTGGAAGTGGTGGCGGTAGGGGATCCTGGTGGAAGGTCCTTTGGTCACTGGGGCCACGACCCCAGAAGGTACTTCTTAGGACGGCATCGTTAGAAAAGTTTGAGGCCAGCGCTGCGGCACACTGGGTTCTAGTCCCAGTCGGGGCACTGGATTCTGTCCTGGTTGCCCCTCTTCCAGGCCAGCTCTCTGCTGTGGCCAGGGAGTGCAGTGGAGGATGGCCCAAGTGCTTGGGCCCTGCACCCCATGGGAGACCAGGAGAACGACCTGCCTCCTGCCTTTGGATCAGCGTTCTCTCTCACTGTCCACTCTGCCTGTCAAAAAAAAAAAATAATTAAATTTTAAAAAAAGAAAAGTCTGAGCTTGGTTGCAGCCCCTCCTTCTGCTGCCTGGCTTGCCTTGGGATCCTTATTCTGCTCACACTCTGCTCTCTTCATGAGGCCTTTGCCAAAGTCTGCATCAAGCTGTTGGTCCTTATGATTTTCTCTTTATTAAGTTACTTGCTTTAAGTATTTCATTGTAACAGCATGAAAGCTGACTATTACAATTCTACTAATACCTCTCTTGTTTTCTCAATCTTGAACTTATTTTTTGCTTCTCTTTCTGCCAGTTCTCATTTGGAATTCTCCAAGTTTCCATTCTCTCCACCTTTCTTGCTTGTCCAATTCCTTAGACTGCTCATCTACTCAGATCATGCCAATTACTACTTAGGTAGGTGTTCATTATTAAACCTGCAGATTCTACTCAATACATTCATGTCTCTCCAGTTGTTTTCAGAAGATGTCCATCAGGTAGGCATGTTTGTAAAGCTGAGTTTAAGTGTATCTGAGAATCAAAAATGAATCTGTCATCTATCTAACTTCCTGCTACTGTTGGAGTGGGGTCCCTCCAGAACTCAGGTGTTGCCAATGTGGTAATATGAACAAGTGGGACATTTATGAGGCAATTAGCCCATGAAGGCTGCTCCCTCATGAATAGGATTAGAACCCCTTGTGAAGGACTTGGACTTTGCCCCCTTTTCTGTGCTTTCACTTTCTGCTGTGCAAAGATGCAGCCTTCCTCCCCTGCAGAGGGATTCAACCTTTAACACACCATCTTGGAAGCAAAGAGCATCCCTTTCTACTTCTTGGCCCCTAGGACTCTAATTTATGTCTTTTCTTTATAAGGTACACAGTCTGTGATAGTGGTTGTAGCTGCACAGACAGACTATTTTTCTTAAAGATTCTCATGTTACTCTGCTGCTATGAATTGCCTATTAGAAAGTCACCTTATTGCTTCTCTCATACTGCAGCTATTGAGTCACTGAGTCCTAGTGCATGTGCTTTGTAAAGCTTCTGGTCTGTTTTTTCCTTCTCCTACTATACTATTGTTACTCTAATTTGGACCACCATCACTTCATTTCTCATAGTTGGCACTTTCATTTCTTAGTGTTATCACTTTATTTCATGCTGGCTATATAGGGTAGAAACAGAGTCACTTTTAGCATCCCTTTCTGTATTCATTTCTTTGAGCATATTAGGACAAAATTTTAATCCCCGATATGGCATTAAGGGCTTGTAAAAACTGATTTGATTATACTTTTCCAGTCTTACAATACAGATCCTCCTCAACTTTCAATAAGGTTATGTCTTGATATACCTGCTATAACTTGACAACATCCCAGTTCAAAATGCATCTAGTATGACTAACCTACCAAACCTCATAGCTCAACTTCCTTTAACTTAAATATGCTCAGAACACTTACATTAACCTAGAGTTGGGCAAAAGCCATCTCGCACAAAGCCCAGCATGTAATAAAGTGCTGACTCTCTCATGTCATGTGTTGGACACCTGTATGCAACAGCACTTCAATACAGCACCCAGTGGGGTGTGGGTGCTCCAGGATTGTGGGGCTGACTGGGAGCTCTACTTGTTGCTCCTGCCCAACATCCGGAGAGGTAGTATACTGAGTGTCGCTAACCCAGGAAAAGATCACAATGCCAAGCATGCTTTCTACTGAATGTTCATTGCTTTAGCACCATAGAAAAGTCAAAAAATTCTAAGTTGGCCCAGCCTAAACTAGGGACCATCTGTATTCTTCCACCTGGGGCTTTTCGCCTTTTATCAGCATGGCCATATTTACCTTGATGTCTGTCCTCTCTCCTCTCCCATCTACTAACAGCTCTGTCCATCTTTAATACCTGCTCAAGGTTTGCCCTCTTCATCACGTTGGCCAGGACTGACACCAGCCCACAATGCTTTCTCTTTGTGTTCTGAATTGCTTCTGAATGACACATACAGACTGAAACTCTATGAATTTTATAGATTGCTTCCAAATTGTTTTCTAATTTATCATGAATATATGAATTTCCTCTCAAACAAGATTTAACATTCCTGAAGAGGAGAAACTGTGAATTGTACCATTTTAAATGTGTGAATTCTACCATTGAATTTAAAAATAACTATTCCTAGTTTCTGGGATGTTTCCCCAATTCAGTTATTTCTAATCCCTGTGTGAGTATCAGAGGAACTAGGTCTTTAATGGCATAATCAGATCCCATGTCAAATAAATGACATTAAGAGTGTCATTAATATAATTCCGTATTCCCAGAGATGTTCTGGAAGGTTTATATGTGTTCTCATTTATTATAAATACATTGAAGCATGCTTAAATGAAAAAGACTGAATAAAAATGAATTTAAAATGACAAAAAGAATGTTCTATAAATATAAGAACTAATATCTACATTCTCACGTAACTCTAAGCAAATATGTAGAACATTAAAGCATACCATGAACTCATTTTGCATTATGCTCCCCACAAACATTGCACACCTGTAGAACAGACCTGAACATTAGCCCACGAGAATAGAGCTGATGAATGATCTAGGATGGAAAAATAGGCAGGTGGACAATTTCTACGTCAGCCTCCTCCCCACCCCCTTTCCTCACAGATCACTGAGTATTTTGTGGCTTCCGTTGTCTATAGCAATGAACACAAAGATGTTAGTCTCTGAAATAGTATCTGTACAGTCTAAAATTCCTTGACATATTTGTCCTTTTGCGTAACTGCTAATCCCACCTGAAATGTCCTTGTGAATAGGAAAGAGACTGTTCTTCTTCATCTTTAAGCATGTTTCTATATGGGTTTATATGAGGCTTTATACATGCTTAATCAGAAAGAGAAAGCACAGCTATAGGTTTAAAAGTTTTAGCAACACAAGATAGTTCCACACAATACAGAACTCCCCAGATGTTTCACTGCAGCTTTTGAAATAATTTTTGTTTCCCACATATGTGAAAAATGTGTTAGAGTGTGTAATATATATATATGTATATGTCTATATATATGCATACACACACACACACACGGCAAAGCATTTTTATTGCTCATAAAAATACCAACAAGCAAACATCCAACATGTCATGTTTTATATGTGGGAGGGGAAAAAAGCAGGCAGATTAATCCTGTTTGAGGCATTTTAAAATAAGATGAGTTCAGGCAGGTCAGAAGGAAAGATACTTTTTTAAAGTAAAATTCTGTAAAAGAAAATTCCACCAACTATGAGCTGCTCATGTTGGATAACGAGCTGATCTTTGTTACTAGGCTGTAAGGTGACAGCATTGCTGCCCAATTCCTATGAAGTAGCAACACCACCCTTTAATCTCATCCCCTATATGGCCGAGTCATCACATGAAGAAGTAGCCATCACGAGGGCTGAGGACATACACCAAAGCGTTAGGAAAGTTCTGCTTCTCTCAGATGTGTGTGTCATGGAGCCCTGCCTGTCAGACTCCGACTTTGCACAAGGCTGTTCTCATCTGGACACCTGGCATGACTGGCTTCACCAAAATAGTTAGCCCTTATTTGCTGGCAGCCGATAAACCCATCAAAAGGTAGCCAATCAGTAAGAACTTATTTGAAGAGTGACATTATCTTACTACCGTCAGGGAGTATGAGCAAAATAGCCACCGGTTTATCGTATTTACAAAGAGAAGGGGTGTTTGGAAGCAGAACTTTTTTTTTTTTTTTTTAAGGTCAGAATCCTTAATCCAAAGCTGCAGAAGATTTGATGTTTTATAAATGACCAGTTTTATCTGGGATCTGGTTAGGGGCTTCACCAAGTCAACAGTTTCCCCAGCAGTGTCAGAAAAATGGGAAATTAGAACTTTCCCAGTACAAGATAGGAGGGTGCATCAGAATCCACACTTGCCCCACACTAGGTTTCTGGACCTCATTTGCATCTGGTTATGATGGACACCAGTTGGTCTGCATGCATATTTATGCACACAGTGAGCAGATAGGGGCTAATGTCCACAAACATGGAAAAGATTAGAAAATTCATTAATTGAGGTCATTTGTACAATTCCGTTGTCAACTTTAATCACTTGTTTCAATTGATGTCTCCTTTAGAGAGTCAATCCATGGTAGTTATTTATTTATTCAGCAAGAATACTGTGTAGGACTGTCCTCTGTTTGACCTATAATGTAATTTCTAATAACAAATGCATTTCATTCTAATAAGCAGAAGGTTAGGTTTAACACACTACCATAAACTGTTAAATTAATAAACACTTATTAACTCTATTGGATTTCATTCCTCATTAGTGGAAATAATGTAGTTGCATTTGACAAATATTTGTCAGTTAGCTGATTCATGTGTTAGTAAGTACTGAAAATCAAACCAGGGCTCTTCTAGATTTAAGCACCGAAAGATTTAAAAAAAAAAAAAAAGCTTAGGTTATTATGTAAGCAAAATAATAGATTTCCTCTTGAATCAAACTATGGATGGGATCATAATTATCTAACATGACTTTGTTTTAGCTCTCCTTATACACGCATTAACTTAGAGTACATGAAGTCTGAGTACCCCATTCCCTACACACCTACCTTCCCAAACAACCCATCCTTCTGTTCTGTCTGTGCAACCTTCTTTCTTTGACTGGATTCCTTATATAAACCTTCTCCCCCCCCCCCCCCGCCCACTCAGACTATACCTTATTTAATCCTGGCCTTCCTGGTGAAAGTCTGTTACATACCCAAGATTTTGTCTTGAGCTCGCTGTAAGCATAGTTTTTTTTTTCCTTCATGGGCTCACCCCTGGACTCTCCCCACTGCTAATTACTTTCTCTATGATTTCCCTACCGTGTTGAAAATGTAAGGTCTAATGCTTCACCAAATAAGAAGTCTAACAAGTAAAAAGCAAAAGACACTGTAGCAAAAGACAATGTAAATTTAAAATATCTCAAAATCTATAGAAAGAAAAGTAGAAAAAATGAGGGTGGGGGAGGAAGGAAGGGAATATCATTAAGTTCTTAGACTTGTATCTACAAGTCATATTAAATCTGTTAAAAACTAATGAAAATTTAAAAATGAAATTTAAAAAGAATGTAAGATCTATATGTAAAGAGTGGTACATGCAGCCCTCTGTACTCACAGGTTCAGTGTGTGCCAATTCAACCAACTGTGGATTGAAAATACTTGAAAAAGTCAATTGCAACTATACGGAATGTGTACAGGCCTTCTTTTCCTTATCATTCCCAGAAAATACAGTATAAAAATTATTTGCATAGTATTTGCATTGCACTGGGTATTATAAATTATGTAGAGATGATTTCCAGCATAAGGGAGAGGTTTGTAGGTTGTATACAAATGGGTGTACCATGTGATTTTATATAAAAGACTTCAATTTCTAAAGATTTTTGTGTCTTTTAGGGGAGGCGGGTGGTTGAAGGAAATTCTGGGTCCAGAATTGTGGCTCAGCGGGTTGGGCCACCGCCTATGAAGCTGGCATCCCTTATGGGCTCCAGTTCAAGTCTTGGCTGCTCTGCTTCCAATCAAGCACCCTGATAATGCACCTGAGAAAGCAATGGAAGATGACCCAAGTACGTGGGTCATGCCACTCATGTGGGGGATCCAGATGGAGTTCCAAGCTCCTGGCTTTAGCTTGTCCCAATCTCAGCCTTTGCAGCCATTTGGGGAGTAAATCAGTAGATGGAAGATTGTATTTCTATCTCTGTCTCAATCTATAACTCTGCATTTCAAATAAATAAAGTAAGTTTTTTTTGAAAAAAAAAGGGGGGGAATTCATGGAGCTAATCATGAACTATACCAAGGAATGATTATATAACTTTTATTTTATTTTACTTTATTTTATTTATTTGAAAGAGAGACAAAAATCAAAACATACAGAGAGCTCCCATCTGCTGGTTAACTGCCCCAGATGTCCATCATGGAGTGGCTGGGTCAGGCCAAAGCCAGGAGCCGGGATCTCCATCCACATCTCCTACATGGACGGGCAGGCACCCAACCACTTGACCATCACCACTATTTTCCAGGCACACATTAGCAGGAAGCTGGAATCTGGAGGAGTCAGTACTTGAACCCAGACACTCCAGTATTGGACTCCAGCAACTCAAATGTTATCTTTTTAAAAATATATATTTACCTTTATTTATTTAAAAAGCAGAGAGACAGAAAAGAGATGTTCCATCCACTGGTTTACTCCGCAAATGCCTGCAGCAGCCAAGGCAGGAATAGATTGAAGCCAGGAGCCCAGACCTCATTCCAGGCTTCCCACATGAGTAGCAAAGACCAAGTACTTCAGCCATGACCTGATACTTCCCAGGGTGCACATACCAGCAAAAGGCTGAAATCCAAAGCAGAGCTGAGATGTGAAGCCAGGCCCTCTGATGTGGGATGTGGGCATCCCATATGGCATCTTAATCATGTGCCAAAGGTTCACCCCTCCTTATATTCTTTTTTTAAAGATTTATTTATTTATTTGAAAGAGTTATACAGAGAGAGAAGGAGAGGCAGAGAGACAGAAGTCTTCCATCTGCTGGTTCACTACCCAAATGGCCACACCGGCCAGAGTTGAGCTGATCCGAAGCCAGGATCCAGGAGCTTCCTCCAGGTCTCCCACATTGGCAAAGGGGCCCAAGGACTTGGGCCATTTTCTGCTGCTTTCCCAGGCCATAGCAGAGAGCTGGATCAGAAATGGAGCAGCCGGGTCTCAACCTGGCACCCATAAAGGATGCCAGCACTGCAGGCAGTGGCTTTAACCACTGTGTCACAGCACTGCCCCTCCTTGTATTCTTATTTTTTTTAAAGTAATAATAAAATGCCTCACACATGAAAGTCAAAGCAACGGGTAGGGGAGAGATCTTCGGTTTACTGTTCACTCCCCAAATGGCTGCCACAGCCAGAGGTGGGCCAGGAGCCAGGAAGTCCATCCAGGGCTCTTACATGGGTGGAAAAGGCCAAAGCAGTTGTGCTATCTTCCAGTGCCTTCTCATGTGTGTGCGTAGCAGGAAGCTGGATCAGAACTCAGTCCAGCACTTGGTGTGGGATGATGCCGGCATCACAAGCTGTGGCTTAATCTGCTGCCCCCCAGCACCAGCCCCCGGCAGTGTTGACTTTATAGAAGGCTTCCCTCCCGGTCCACTTACCATCAGTTCTGAGACAAGGGGATATGGTTAGCCACGGGACACAGCAAACACTGAGCCTTGGGGATGTGGGGTGAATGATTCATTTGGAAGTAAAAAGAGAAATCATCTTTTTCTCCCCCCCAACCTAAAAAGTTAGAGAATTAGTTCAAGATTTTTTTTTTCATTTTTATGAAAATGACCTTCGGCAAGTCACTTAATCCCTGTAGGCCTCCATTTCATCGCCTATAAAATGAAAGTGTTGAATCAGCTCATCATGATCCCTTTTAAAATTAAAATTCGTGGATCTGAAATACCCTGGAAAGGATTTTTAAATGAACTAGAAAGTTGTCCTGAAGTTGAGAAGAGTGTTCTCAAAAACACCTCGATCGTTCTGATCATTAGAATGTAGCTTCTGCGTTTCATCTTGGCAGATGACGCCTCCCCCTTTCTCCCAGCTGTGTCTCAAAGCCAAGTGGGAGAACGCTGTGCATGGACACCCTGAAGCTATGAAACGCCATGCCAAACGCACATGCATGAAGATGTTCACAAAGAGGGCAAAAATGGGGCTGTCTCGACGTGGGAGCTTTTATAGGACAGAGGAACGTATTCATGGGAGTGGAGGGCCAGGGCTTACGGCTTCCAGCTCCGCTTTCTTTGTTGCTGGGCCGGGCTCTCTGGAGGAGCGCTGTCCCTAATCCCATGCCAGCCTGGATGCTGCGTCCGTCCTCTTCCACGTAGCTGCAGTCTGATTAGTCACAGGCAGCCCTGCCTGGTGGTGGTGATTGGAGTCAGAGATCTGTGGCAGCGGATGTTCCAACTGTTAAACTCCACTGGAAGAAAACCCAGGATAAGCTGTGCCCTGGTGGGGACACCTTCCTGGAAGTAATCTTCCAGAAATCCAGGTTCCTGTTCCCTCATGGGACATCTTCTTCGGTCACTCTTCACAGCCCTAAAGATTCCCTAAAGGAAGATTCTGCCTTCCTGAAAGACCTCATTCTTCTCTGGGTTTCCCTCTGCCTTCCTGGCTCTTTCTGTCCTCCTGCATGCCAGTTTCACGTTGGTTCACTGTTTTGTCCTGATTGTCTCCCCAGACAGGTAGCCTAGATCTCTGAGATTCAACAATGTATTCAGCATTTCAGACATTATTTTGGAATAGATGAAAGGTGTAAGTGGAATGATTCTTCTTGGCATTTTCCAGTATTCCCAATATTTTTTATCCCTAGCTCATTTATTTCACCTTTGACACAAAGTCATATTAAACAGCATGAAATGTGTTAATAGTCACAAGCCTTGCTCCTCCATCACTCTTCTTGGCTGCGGGTATCATCCTTACCAATTAAGTACCAATACTGTACCCAATTTTCTTGGCTGCAGGTATCATCATTATACATGACTGTACCCAATTCATCTCTTCTGAGTTCATTTCAATCTAACCAAAAGGTAGAAAACCTTGTTCCATTTCTAAACTTGGCATTCCTATGATACCAATTCCATGTTACAATCTAGAAGAATGCTAGTTTGCTCACAGCTTTTTGCAAGAACAAAATTCGTAACTTTGATCAAGGACTTTGATTTAAAAGATCTTAGCGTCTCCATCTAACTGTGAAAGTGTCAGGTCACTGGAAATACTGTGCTTGATCTTCCAGCTTTAAGTGAAGGAACCTCATTGGGCAAGGAAGCGCCCACGCAGGCCTGTGCTCATGACAGAGTTCTGTAAGACTGAACTGTATTAATGTTGGCATCTTCTAATGCTTTCAGCATTGTCCTCATCAGCGAATGTATTTGTTCTTCTTTCCCACTCTTCTGTCTTTTGTTTCTTTTACTTTACTCAATATGGAAGTGGTATGCTTCCAATCAGAAAAGTGCTTAAAAGGCCTGCTCTGCCCTTATACACCCCTTTACTGTCAAAATACTCACCACAACTGTCACTGCGTTAGAACAGCTTAGGAGCCCCATGACTCAACAGCAATCCTATTTCTCTAACAACAGCAGTCAATGATGTAGGTGCCATTAAAAATTCCTCCATCTGCTATGGGCTGATAAGATCAAGGAAAGCAGTTTCATTCACTTCATGCAATCCAACCTCATTGAGAAGAGAAGGCGGAAAGGGATCACTTCATACTAAAAATAGTCAAGATGTATTTCATCACTTGTTTCAAATACAATATGTGGGGGAAAAAGGCAGTACTAGATAAGTCAACACATCTGTGGCTAAACACACACACACATTCCTCTGTGTGCTAATTTCTCAAAAAATAATACTCAATCATTAAACAATTGTAGTGTTTCATTCCAGGCTTTCCACTGTTTTCTTCTACAGTGTTGCTCATTCCTGCTGTGTTTATATCCTAAGCCTGTTGGTGGTTTATTTTTTCCCCATTGATTGAACTTCCTCTTATCATTAATATAAAGTAAGAGATGTCTAAGACCCATCACCTTTGTCTACCTAGATGATCAGTAAAATATTTTCAAATCCCATAGAAATCTGTCTTCGCACAGTTTCATTGGGAAACTCAGACTTCCAATTTATTACCCTTGTTAGCATTCTTTGTTCTTCAGACTTCTAAATGTTCCCATTTAACCCATCTCATTGTCGTAAGTTTCTGCGGGAGAAATACTTTTTAAAATCTATTTTATTTATTGGAGAGGCAGAGAGACAGACAGACAGACTTTCCATTTGCTTGTTGACTCCAGAGTTTCTCACTGTGGCCTGGGTTTGTTTTGAGTGAAGCTGGGACACTGGAACTCAATGCAGGTCTTCCACATGCATGGCCAAGACCCAATTACTTGAGCAGACAGCAGCTACCCTACAGGGCATCACGGGCAGGCAGCTGGCATGCAAACCCAGGCACTCCAATATGGGATGGTGCTGTCCCAAGCAGCAACCACTATGCCATATTCCTGCCTTAGGAAATATTCTGTTTGATATTTCTCCTTTAATGCATTTCATCTGTCATATGTAAGTTGTTGCAAGAGTACAAACTTTGGTCTGGCAGTAATGTTTCAAAATTAACACAACTAAGTGTATTTTATCCACTGTCGTCCTTATTTTTTAAAGATTTATTTATTTATTTGAAAGAGTTACACTGAGAGAGGAGTAGCAGAGAGTGAGAGAGAGAGAGAGGTCTTCCATCCAGTGGTTCACTCCCCAATTGGCTGCAATGGCCAGAGCTGCGCCAATCCGAAGCCAGAGCCAGGAGTTTCTTCCAGGTCTCCCACGTGGGTGCAGGGGCCCAAGGACTTGGGCTATCTTCTACTGCTTCCCCAGGCCACAGCAGAGAGCTGGATTGGAAGTGGAGCAGTCCAGTCTCCAAGGGCGCCCATATGGGATGCCGGCGCTTTAAACCAGGGCATTAATTTACCTGATGCACCACAGCGCCGGCCCCATATCCACTGTCTTTCAAAGGGCATAGTGTTTTGAAGATGCTACCCATACTTTGTTTTTTACCAATTGAAAGGACCATTCAGCCAAAATGGTGAACTAGTCATTAAATTATTAATATATTATTTAATTTGGGTTTTTTTCAATCAAAAACATTGAACATTTTACAAAAGATAATGCAGGAACATTTTTACTTCACCATATTACTCATTGTAATGTAGATTGGTGTTCTTATATTCAAAATTACTTAAGATGAAAATTTTCAGAGTCCATTTACAATAATACAAATTATTTGGACTGGTGGGTTTTTTTCCAAACCAAGAAAACTAGAAATCACGTGACCCTCTTTTAAGTCTCTTTTAATATTGTCTCTCTTCATCATTTAATAACTTTTGATTCTTTTGAATTAAAAAGAATAGCCCCAGGTCTGTAGATTATTCAAGATGTAAAAATAAATCTATAAAATTTTGAGAAATATATTTTCTTTACGTCTTTCAGACCTTGGTAAAGTGATTCATTTTGGGTTTTTGGATGTTATTTACTTATAGAATAAAACAGGTTAAGGGATATTTAAAATTGTAGAAACTAGAGAAACATAGAAAACTGCAACATATACAAAAAGAAGAAAACCAATGAAAGTTTTGAAACCAGTTTTATCCAATTCTTCACTTTTTGGTATAGGACTAATCTTTCATAAGCCACCCTGCAGAATTTTTTGTTAAAATAAAGCCTTATTTTCCCATACTGATTTTTATTGTTTCTTTTCAATTTGAGGATAATTTTTCAACATTTCATTTCCTAGTGGTAGTATTTATTGCTGTAATTAATTTAGCAGAGATAATTCTCAGGCACTCATAATTTCATGAAAATAACAACTTACATGCTGAAATTTTTCACACTTCATCATGGCCCAAATATGAGTTTATCTTCAAACTTTGAGGAAGATCTTAAATCTTAATTGATTTATGAGAACATTTTTAAAAAGCCCCTTTTGCCAATGCCAGAAATATTTTGGCTTTTTAGATTAATGCAATTTCAAAAATAGCTGAACTTAAACTTTTTCCATTAGGAGTCTTAATTAAATAACTGAAAAATAAGCCATTTTCTACCACTCTATCTGATTTCCATCAATCAAAAATTTGCAAGAATCTAAAGGATAATAAGTAAATTTTGATTTAGTATCTATTAAAATGAAATTAGTTGTAAGTTAGTACATTCCTTTACATATCATATTTAAATAGTCCAAAGTAGATCATCAATAATAGCAAACATTCAGCATTTTTGGTATGTATCTTTGTTTCATGTGTTTCATATATTCATATCTATATTTCAGTTTTCAACACACAAGTCGAAATTTTAAAATTTCAGTCTGCACTTGACTCTAACCCTCTTGCAACATGTTCCTGTAGACCTGAAGTCTCTGAGTCCTCTTTTTCCTCCAGTGCGATTCGATAGATTCAATCCCACCAACAGTAACCGTGCTACTTCCTGCGTAAAACACTCAGTGTGAGGTACAGCAAAGCAGCAGCTTCAGTCCCTCTGCTCTGTGGTGATTTCACCATGGAAGAGACGTGCCCCCTTCTTTCCCCTGGAGAACCAGAGCTGCAGTAATGTCACTGGGGACAGAAATCTAACATCTGCATGTTTCTTCTTTCTTTATTCTCTCAAGTGGCAAATCACCACACTAGGGATGCATCTATTTCTGCCACAGATTGTGTGCACCTGCATATAATATGCACACACTCCCCTTCTCATCAGTGTTTCCAAAGCAAGTTGCCTTCCATATTTTTAATTTTCTTTCAAATAGTTCCCTTCCTCTGATCATGGAAGTTCATTCAAAACACTTTCTTAACATGTCACAGACCAAAATGAAAACTTGCTATCAAAATTTGGAAAAATAACGAGCAAACCTTCTCTGTGTAATAAGTTGGAATAAAGAATGGACAGTAGAAATTAAAGATATTGAAGTCCCTCACAGCAACGCCGGGATTGACATTTTTACAATCTGATAATTAAGTCATTTTCTATATTTCATTGCTGCTCAGCAGAGTGGCAGAAAAATGATTTGAATAAAATGTGTGATGACAATATTGTATTTACCCACATTTTACATAGCATATATGAATGCAACGTGCAGATTATTTTGCATTCCATTTAGTAGAGTGGAACTCTGTGGACATACACTGGAATTATAAATAGCGTTTTGCATCTGATAATATTGATAATATTTCCAATATGGCAGACAGGTAGCTCAAGGTGGTGACTTTGCCTGTAGCTCAGAGAGTGAAGTGCTGCCAGGAGAGATGCCTCGTAAATCTCCTTTGGGTTCAAACAGATTGAAACCCCATTTTGAAGTACAAAGAACAGTAGGAGCAGGTATTGTGGGTGCAGCTGATTTAGCTGTTGCTTGGGGCACCCATATCCCACATCAGAGTGGCAGTTTGAGTCCCTTCTGCTCCACTTCCAATATAGCTTTCTGTTAATGCATCCTTGGAGGCAGATGGTGATGGCTCAAGTGATTGGGGCTCTGTATCTCAGATAGGAGATCTGGATGGAGTTCCTGGCTCCTGGCTCCAGGCTCCTAGCTTTGACCTGGCCCAGACCTGGATTTTGTGGGCATTTGAGGAGTGAACCAACAGATAGAAGTTCGTTCTCTCTCTCTCTCTCTCTCTCTCTCTCCCTCCCTCCCTCCCTCTCCCTCCCTCCCTCCCTCCCTCCTTCCCTCCCTCCCTCCCTCCCTCCTTCCTTCCTTCCCTCCTTCTTTCAAGAAAATGAAAAAAAAAAAACCCTCTTTTTGAAAAGAGGAAACCAGGGATGATGACCTGCAGGATACCTTCTCAAGGATGACAAGAAATAGACAGGCTTTGACACTAAGCTTTCTCCCCAAGTCAAACAGCCTTGCTGTAACCAGGAAACTTGGAAGAGTATATGAAGAGTCACATATATTATTGTACTTCTACCTCTGTGGCAAAAATACAGAAATTTATCTGTCCTGATAAACCAAAATTATTGGTGGCAATTGCATGGCCAAAGTGACCCAGCAAGGTTACCTATGGAGCAGCCACATCTGTGCGTACCATCACAATAAAGATTGTGGAACAAATTGTAAAAATTGTTTTCCTTCTAGAAAAAAAGAAAATCTCTTAGCTTCACCTCCAGGGCCACCCAGAATATGATCCACTTTTGAGGTTAAATTCAGTATTTGATCTCCCAAATGAAAGAAAAAGAAATCAGTGTTAGCCAGAACCGTTTTTAGATGAGCCTCTCATCCTGTCTACAAGAATTATTTTAGAGATTTCCCATGGAATTTACCCGTTACGTGGTAAGAGTGTATAAGCATTATGATCTTTTCCCCATGGTATATGCTCTATAATATTTGCAGATATTTACGGAAAATACAGCTGAAAACCCTTAACACACCCCTCACATCAGCACACACATTACACTCTTTCCAGCTGCCCGCTATATTTAAAATCACAGAATTTTACCACAATGTTTTCCCACTTTTGAATCTTGTTTAGTGTAAAGTTACGAATTAAAACATAAAATAACACCAAAAATACTGGTTATATCAGAGTCATCCAATTATTACTATGAAGTGAATGTTTATGTTTCCATCAAGTATTCATTTCCTTCATTCCCCCAAAAGCTACAAAGTGATCATTCTAGCAAGTTCTGTGGCCCCTTCTCTAGTAGGAATTCTCATCCATATGACTTAGATAATATGTAACAAAGAAGAACATCACAAGACTGGACAGTTTTAATCAAATTTGAGCCATATGATGCCAGACAGAAACGTATGGCATGGCATAAAAATCTGAAAGTCCATATGTTCTGGATATAGAGGTATACACACACACACACACACACACACACACACATACAAATTGGATATCTACATCCAAATTCTTTTGTCAGTTTTTCCAAATTCCAGATGTTTCACTTCTTCCTTCATTTCTGTTTGATGTTCAAGGACCAACGTAGATTTTATAGCCATATTTTTCAAGTTTTTCTCCTGTGTGAAAATGAAGGGTTTAGTTATTTCTCATAACTAAAGATTCAATGTCCTTTAAAGAGCAGGGGATGGGGAGGGAGTCAGCAGTCCCTAAATGTGGTCGGTAAAACTCAGTTTCTTTCAGTGTCCTGGACTTCCGAGACCAGCACCCTTCCTGTTAGATATTTTAAGCATGTGCTCCCAGAGAACAGAAACGGATTTCATCTGATTTGATTTTATAGGATGAAGATTAACTAAAAGGAGCACCATCATAGGGTTTCTGGTGGCTATTAACTTCAGCATCCCCTGCCTGAATATAACTTCTTAATTTGAAGTTTTTTGGAAGGAGCCTTATAGATTTTCATAGTTTTTTTTTTTCCATTAGTGATTTCTTACTGTGGACAGGCAGAAGGCATGTATTAACTCAGTAAATATTAACTGGATGGTCAAACTTCTGCTGGTGAACCTGGTGGCTGTACTCTCTTAAGGAAACATCTACTTTGCTTTATGAGCTACATGATTTCTGGTTGTTTAAAAACTGAACTTTGGAATAAATTTTTATATATGTATATTTGGTGTAGGTTTGTAACTCTTCCACCAATTAGAGGAGTAAAATCTTGGAGGACAGAGCATCTGCCCTCTCAACAGCTTACCAGTATCTAGAGTTGCATCACACCTGCACAGGGTGCTCCCTCAGAGTTTGTCCCGGCTGGTCATGGTGCATGAGCATGTCTGTGAGGCAGGTTCAGTACCCAACACCCGTGACTGCTGCTGATCCCTTCCATTCCCACATAACTGTGGGAGGCACTCGTAACAATTCCGTCAGCATCATGGGATACTCACTTCTAGCCCAACTTGTCTTCTCTCCATGGAACGCATCATCCCTTGTCAACTAAAACCAACCACTGTGTATCTTTGGATAATTAACCCCCTGTGGCTCAGTCTCAATTTCTGTAATGTAGAAGACATGCAAAATACTGCAGCAATGGTCAATGGTCCTTTTATACTTAAGACACTGTTGGTCTAAAAATACAAAAACTTGGAGAGAGTTTCTTCCTCACATGTCAAGATATGAACCCAACCTGTGGATCCCACTGAAACCAACACTCCTGGTTTCCCCCACTGCAGTGTGTAGACTTACAGCAAGCCCACAGAATGCACTCCATCGAAGTCTGCATTGGCTCATTTTGTGGCCACTTCTCATCTCCTTTGCCTCTACCTCATTCTAGGTAGCATTTGTGTGACCCATGTGTCTCTTCCTTTTCCTTCTATGCTCAGCAAGTACCATGGCTGTAATAAATACCATTTCTATAAGAATGATTTCCATATGTATAACTATACCCTACCTCTCCAGTAAACATTGGGCTTGTATAAATACCTCTCTATTCAGTATCTCTTCTTGGATGTTCTTTCAGCATCTAAAACTGACCTTTCAATAGCCATTTCCATATTCACTCCAAAAACCAGATGCCCTTACAGCCATCTGCTTCTTAATCAGTCTTTCTCCTGTGCAGCAGTTTCTTAGGTCAAAACCTTGAGAGTCATCATCTGCTCTTTGTATGCATGCCTCATAATTGAATAAGCAAAGCCTGCCACCTTCATGCATCTCCATAATCCAGCCATCTCATGCCCTCCATTGCCTCCACCTTGTGTCCAAACCACCATGGCCATTGGCACCACCATCCTGACACCTCCTACTTCCTCTCTTTGTTCAGCATAGCCTAGGACCCACCCACCTGCCTTTTAGGACAAAGAAGATCGTGTCACTTAGATGATTACAATACCTCAAGGTTTTCTGATCACACTTAAAATCCAAACTTTGACATATAGCCTACCAAGCCCAAGGCAAAGTGGTAACTAGAACAGTCTCAAATCTCCATGTCTCACTCACTGGGCTACATGTCATGGGTCACAACACTTAACCCCCCAGTGCCAGCGATAATCCTCTCTGAACTGCCTCCATGGCTCTCTCCTGCATTTCATTCAGATATTCAGGTCTCTGCTTGAGTTCCACCCTTTTAGTCCCACCCTATATAAAATAAATGTGCCCCTATTCTCTTCTCTGCCCCCTTGCCTTACCTCTACGGTACACGGTGCTCCTGGTATAATGTGATATAATGTCATCTGTCTCCCCTACCAGCACATAAGCTTTGTTAGAGCAGTTTTCTCTATTTATGCTGTAGATATTAATGTCTAGAACAGGGCCAGGCACGAAGTGGGTATCTAATAAATATTGGACAAATCCCTCACAGTATTATCTCATGGCTTCCTACCAACTGAGCACATTTAATCTGTGCTGCTGGGGCCCTCCTGTGTGAGAACCCAGCACAAGTTGCAGCACATGTACCAATCCTAAAGGAGCAAGCATGGGAGTCTCAAATGGGCAGATCTTTGACTTCCTCAGAAGAAACTAGAAATTCAGATTTTACATGAAATTTCCCAAAATTTTGAAAGTTAGCCCAGCAGTGTTAGGCAGATCCCCAAGACCCATCTGTAGGTCATGCCATGCAGGCCAGGTCAGTCCCTGGAAATGCTTCTTGAACATCGAGACCAAAGTCCTGTGGCACTGGTTACATTTGAAGGGTGAGAGGTAGAGAAGGAAAGAAGAGAAAACTCAGATCTATCATAAGGAAGAAACATACAACAATGCCAGGGCCAGACGAGATAATCTGGCCCACATGTTTGCAGAAGACAGGGAATTGCTCCCATCTGGGGCAGTGAGAGCAGGCATCACAGAACAAGTGGGATCTTAGCAGACTGAAAGATGCAAAGTGTATGAATGAATGAATGGAAAGGCACTTATTTTAGTGATTCAAGTAACATAATGGATGTACTGTGCTCTGAAAAACATGAAGTGCTCTGCACACTTACCGTCACATAGGAAATGTATATAAAATCATGTTCTTGCACAGAATAGTGTCATTACCATCTTATTAAGACATGTGTTTTCAGGTTCACAATTTTAACTACTTTTTAAGACCAGTGTATTCAGTCGTACAAGGTCTATTTTGAAGTAAAACCTTTGTTTTCACATTTACTTTTCCTAGTTAGAATATATACAGGTGACTATATCTGCCTACTCATCATTCCTTCGTATTTATTTATGGGTTGTATATTGGGAAAAAAATCACTTCTCATTTTGGTGGTGACATGTCAGCAGCTTAGCAAATGTAATGTGTCCCTACTTCTTAAGCTAAATTTCAATAGTTAGGAACCATTTTGAAATGTCCAGTACTAATAGTTTTGCTTAGGTTTTTAGTAACCTTCACATCTCCTGATAGCTGAAGATTTTTAGTTTGTGGCTTTTACTGTGATTTTAAGGCTCATATTTCTACCCACAAACAGAGCTGTCCACCCACATAGCCCAACTACACTGTGCTTGTGCAATTATAAATTAAATAATAATTTAATTTTAAAATATTTAAATTTAATATTTACATTCCATATTGGGCAATATATTTTGAAGACAGCAATTTTCTGATGAATGTTTTTAATTTTAAGCACTCCAATATAAGGAATAATAAAAATGACATTTTAGACTATTCTGAATTTAGGAGCATAAATAGGGAATTTCAGGGCCTAGTTTTCAAGAATAGATGCTAACAGGATAATCAAAATCAAACCCGTCATTATGCAAAAATGTTTATTCATCCTGCACATGATATTTTAATATGCATTTTATGGGGTTTATAGGGAGTTTAATTTTCAGTTTGGAGTAAAAGATAATGCTCCCCAGTATAGGTGATGAATTAGGCTCTCCTAGTTATGTGTATGACCCTGAAAAGGTGAGCACACTAAATACACCTTCAAAGCAGAGCTGTTAACCTTAGAGTGGATTACAGATTTGATCTGTGAGCAAAAAGTGCACGCAAAGTGTCTAGGTTTTTATTAATACTACCACTGCCCGGTCACAAGTATTAGAATATTACAGCATAACATTTGCAGGCAAGCTAAAGAGAGTACTCTGGAGGTTTTTATTTTATTAGTTTTCCCACATCTGCCCTCCCATTCTAAATTCATTTCTTATTGTCTTACTACTAGTACCTATAAGAATTTGTTTCCACCACATTAACAAACCTTCAGCGAGATATTTTCCTACACATCTTATTAATTCTTCTTCAATATCTTTGCTTCTGTTATTGAGACAACACGAGTTTACATTCCAGTTTTGTTATTATCCCCATGTCTTTGTACATATCTATGCCTATACCAGCACATGTGCATATCTGCAAGGGTACTTCAGAATGTTAGTGGAAAGATGGAATTAAAAGATAAGTTTGTATTAATGCAAAATATTTTTGAAATTCATGCCTAGTTTTTTTTTTTTCCTACCGCACAGTTCCACAATCTTTTTTAAGACCCTTTAAACTTGAGGTATTTACACTGTATAATAATGCATAGCATAAGGGCTCCATAGCTGGCATTTTACCCTTCATACTACTCCTTGGAAATCTGTCCTTACAAGCCATGCAAAGACATATGATTTTGAAAAGTGACTCCATAGTATTCCATTATGTGAATATTCTATCATTTACATTTAGAGCTCCCTATTAATACCCCCTCTCTGTTGTTCCTAGCTGTTTGCTTTAACCAACCCCTTTCACTTATATCTTGGTAAACTTCTTGCAGTCTATCCTAATCCTGCGAGTGGAATCAAAAGGAATATCAATCCATTTGGAACTTACTTTATTTAAAAAGATTCTTTGTAATCATTTTAAATCTCCAGCACTCTCACAAAAGCTACCCATTTCACAGATGAGAAAAGATGGGAAATGTGGTAAGAATGCTTGATTAGTAAGTCAGAGACAAATGAGAAAGGACAGCTCCCTGCTCCCTTCATCTCCTTTCTGTCCCTCAAGTTGCATTGTCAGTGAATTCCAAAGAAAAGGTCATTTGGAAAATTGGGCATCTTCAACAAATGGATTAAGGCAGTGGTTGATAAGCTTTGAAGAAGTGCTTAGAAAAAGATGCAAAGAAAGACACACCAAGCCTTTCCCCCCCACAGACTGACCTCTTTGGAGTTACAATAAAGCCAAGCTTTTCTCTTGCCTTGTTTACCAGGTTCTATGAGAGAGAATAAAGAGAAAGATATTCCTGTTGATGAAAATGATGACAGATAAAATGTGTTTGAAGGCTATGAAAGCTCCTTACATCTGGAGCAGCTGGCAGCCTGGGACTGGGCTCTAAGGGGAGCTCGTAGATATCTAATTTGAGCAATGGTTAAAAGTAAACTTGGGAACAGCTGATTCAGTGCAGTTATCTCTGGCTCTGGGAAGTTTTTGTGATGTTCAGAGGCTGGCACATAAAAATCCACATGACACACATTTGCTGAGTCTCATATCCTTATGAAAATGAACAGGGATGATTTACAGGAATCTATTAGACACAGCTGCTCTTATATAAACCGGAATATCACATACTATGGCAGGTAATGAGCCAGTAATATAGGCAGAAACACTTGCTAATGTTTCAATAATTATATATATTAAAATACAGAAATAACATACAAATATCAGTGGCATAGAAATCAAATAGATTAGGAAAATTGTTAGTCAATCAACAGGTATTTATGGCCTACCTCAAATAAAGCATTTTGTTAGAACTCATGAGGGACCCAGAACGTTGAACCTCAACTGTATTTCAGAATCACACACCAATGAAAGTGTCTCCATAGCGAAGACACCTGGTACCATAATGAAAACAAAGATAGATGTAGGCCAAGGCCATATGTCAAGAACAATTTCAGCTCAAACCCCACATCCGTGTTTCTAGGAATTAATACAGAAAGGAAAAAGGCAAAGGAGAGATGACTCTGAGTTGGATAAATTTATATGACAGGATTCTAGTTTGGTAGGCCTCCAAGCTTCATGGGGAACTTTTCATTCTGCAGTTTGATAAATGCTGCCCTCATGATGTTTGTAATATAGAGAATAATATGATATCATATATACTAGTACACAAATTTCTGTACAGCAGAGTAGTAAGTGATAAATGTGATATGGGCTGATAGAATCAGTTTAGCTTGGTAGCCATGACACTGTACAGGAATGGAATGACTGAAGAACAGTTGCTCAGGACAAAGCAACGTGAGTCTTTAAAATTGGCCAGAGAGAGATAAAGGAAAATGTGAGGCACAGCTCAAAGTTGAACCTCTACTTGAGAGACAAACATCAAGATGACACTATTAGAGAAGATCCCTGGAAATTTGAGTTTGGAAAAGATTTGATCTGATGGTTGTGATTGGTGATGTTCAATGGAGCAGTTTAAGACACTGATGAGAGCAGAAGCCAGAAACCACCTGCTATGGTTTGGATATGGTTGTCACCCAAGGGTCCAGGTGTTGGAGGCTTGGTCCACAGTGTGGCCAGTGCTGTGTTGAGAAGGTGGGTCCTTTAAGAGGCAGGTGCTCACCTAGTGTTTAGGTTTTGGGGGCACTGCTCATGGAAAGGATTGAGGTAGTTCCAATGGGGCTCTGGTTAAGTTGCCCACGAATGAATTATAAAAGAGCAAGCCTCACGCCTGACTGTGTTTGTGGCTTTCTGTCTTGTGATTTGATCCCTTCTGCACAGGCTCCCATCTTAATACCATTTGCCATGAGCCCTTCCCAGGAGGCCACATAAAGGGGGCAGCCTGATCTTGAACCTCTCAGCCTATATCAATCTCCTTTCTTCATAAAGTATCCAGCCTCCAGTGTTTTGTTGCAGCGATGGGAAAATAGACTGATACAACATATTAACCTCTCAGTTATGTGTCCTACATCTAGGCTTTCTCTTCTTCAGCCTTCCTTCTTTCTACCCAAAATTATCTTTCTGAAAACCAAACTTAGTGATATCACTCCTTTGGTTAAAATTTTTCTATGGCTCCCACTGTCTATGGGTTGCATAGATCTCCCAATGTGGGAAATACTTAATTGACACCATTTGCTGCCATCCACTTTGTTACTACCCTTTGTGGTCCTGACTTTTCATGGTTTTTACTTTTGCGGATGCTGACCCTTCAGAATAAAAGTCTCAGGGCTGGCATTGTGGCATAGCTGGAAAAGCCTCTTTCTGCGAAGCCAGCATCCCATATGGGTGCTGGTTCAAGACCCGATTACTCTACTTCTGATCCAGCTCCCTGCTAGTGTGCCTGGGAAAGCAGCAGCAGATGACCCAAGAATCTCCAGGCTCCTGGCTTCAGCCTGGCTGTCACAGCCATCTGGGGAATGAACCAGCAGGTAGAAGATCACTCTTTCTTTATCTCTCTGTCTGTCTCTCTGCAACTCTGAATTTCCGATAAATAAGTCTAAATAAATAAATAAATATATAAATACAAATGTCTCTGCCTCCCAGCAGCTCCCTGACTTGCCCTGTCTCCTGAGGAGAGCCCCCACAGACTCCAGGATGGACTGATTCTTCCCTTTTATGCTTCTACAGCACTGACAGGGGCCGCTATTGCATCATTCTATCACATCTGCTAAGCCATGATGTGTTTATAATTTTGTCAATCCTACTAGGGTACAAAAGTGAAAATGCAATTTTTAATGTAAAACAGAGCACATGATGCTGTTTGAGACACTCGTATCCCAACATAAACTGACAGAGTTGAAGTCCCAGCTCTGCTTCTGGCTTCGTGCTGATGCACATCCTGCAAGGTGGCAGGAGATGGCTCAACTACTTGGGTCCCTGCTACCCACATGGAGCAGCAGGCTCCTGGCTTTGGCCTGGCCCAGGCGTGTTAGGTTTTGCAGGCATTTGGGGAGAGAACCAGCAGATGGCAGCTCTGTCTCCCGATTCATCCTCCCTCCCTCTCTCCCTCTCTCTCTCTCTTTCAAATAAAATAAGTATATGAACATTCTAAAACAGTATTATAAGCCTTTTTACAGCCACAGCACCTAGCACTGACTACATACCTTGTCTTTCATTTCTTTTGCATGAATGAATGGCTACTAAAATGTCAAATGTTTAGGGATGGAGAGAGCTAAGCAAGTTTGAGGACAGAGCAGATGGAGTCAATAAAAGGAAAAGACTGCTAATTCTAAGAGAGAAAGGGGGTGATAGTTCATGAAGTTTTATACTAGAGAAGACAGCATTGCTGTATAAGCAGCAGAGATTCTGTTGGGATAAAGAAGGGCAGATTCTCACCTGAGCCTGGGGTCCCTGGACAGGAGACTGTGAGTGACCCAGGAGGATTGAGCCCCTCTTCTGTGGGTTCTTCACATGCTTTTACTCCTAATTTACAGTTGCAAGCCTTGGAACCTGGACCAACCGTAAGAGCTTTAGAATTTTGTTGTAGTCACAGAGCTGAAGTTTGAACTCAGGTCTGTTTGATTTAAGGTCCAAGCTGTTTTCATGATATAAATAATGGCCTTGGCTGAGAGTCACAATAAGATATGAGTAGGAAAAAACATTTTAGATGGTTAGACAGAAGGGTTAAAATGATTAATCATTAATTTGGACTGGGTTGGAGGACAGGTGGAAACAGAATTCTACTTATGTTAATACTGCTACTTTTACTTATTTCAGTAAAGAAAGAAAAAACCCATTGGATTTTAGGTTTTGTATGATCTTCTAAATGTTTTGAGCACTTTTCTTGGATTCAGCAAGATTGTATTAGTTCTTTTATTTTACAATAACTCATGAAGCACATGCTATTAGTGCTCAGAATTTTGAATTTCCTATGAAGCAGCAAAGATGAATCAGGCATTGTCCTTAAGGAAAAGATATTTTAATGAATCTTAGATTAAAAAAAATACTATGAGCTGAGGTAAAATATCACACGTGCTGTAAGAATGATTCAAACACAAGGGAAAGTTGAGACAGCAGCTGATCTGAACCTGATAATATATGTGGGATGGAGTTTATTAAAGCAAAAGGGTAAAACAATTTTCCATCAGAACACTAATAATAAAAGAAAGAAAAGGAGAAGCGAGAAAGGAGAGGGAGGGGTAAGAGCAGAGAAAGGGAGGGAAGTGGGGAAGGAGAGGCAGAGGAGAGGAAACAGAAAGTGAGGGAGGCCAGAAGAGGCAACATGGAGGTAAAACACATGGGGGAGGGGACGGTTCAGGGAGCCTGCAGTTGTCCAGCGTGTGCCACTGGGAAAGGCATGGACCACAGTGACCATTCCTGAAGTAGACTAAGATACTATTGTCTTATCTCTAGCCTGCAAGTAGATAGTCATCCAGGACTGACAAACACCCCAGTGCAGCCAGTGTGATTTCACAGACCAGCTCAAGTGTATTCTTCAGGTAAAATCCTCCTGTGACTTCTCATAACCTTGAACCCTAGCGGTACCT
Organism: Sylvilagus floridanus; assembly: GCA_949820135.1. NCBI lineage: Eukaryota > Metazoa > Chordata > Mammalia > Lagomorpha > Leporidae > Sylvilagus > Sylvilagus floridanus. The sequence continues at coordinate 60,316,550 of OX463242.1, forward strand.
GTAGAGCCCTGCATCCTCTGTTCTAGTCTGGAGCGCCAGTGGTAGCTCGAGATGACATTCGCCCTTCCACCACAGCAGTACCACGTATGCTGTTCCCCTAAATGACTCACTCCATTCCTTCTCTCAAGTCTCATCTTCTGCAGGAAGCTTCTGCAGAAACAGCTTCTCAGGAAGCTGATTCTCTGATAGTCTAGCCTGCATTAGCTACCCTAGTCATACGCTCATGGCAGACTGTGTTTTCTAATGCCAGTTAATAACTGTAGCGCTCCAGATTTAGAGGTCATTAGTTGTTTGTTTAACACCTATCACCTAAATTAAACCATGAATGCAAGGTCTATGTATACCCTACAAATCAGCAATACTGTCACATCTAACACATAAGAGTAATATCACATCAGTCTAAAACTATGGATTGTTGGAGATAAATGATTTGATGTAAGGACCAGAGGTGCAAGTCATGAAAGTTGCTGAAATGTCTGGGAAAAAGAAGCTGGAGGTGCAATACAAATAAAAAGGAGAGTTGTATCCTATATGTATTTTAAGACTAGAATCATGAAGAGCTGGAGACTGACTGGATAGGTTTTGTCTGATGTGGCTGGACGTATAAACAACATTTAACAAGTTCCATTGTTTTCCCATCTTTCTGATTTGGAAGAAGCTCTTTCTTAGGTCCATTACAGTATCTTCCAATAATAGAATTCCATTTCTCCTGTATTATTTATAGAGCATTATGTCAATATTTATAGGGCACCTACTGTGTTCCAGACACTCTCTTGGTGGGTGATAAATGTCCGTGAACAAAACATACAATAATCCTAGGCAGAAAGATATAGGAAAGAAAGGGTAAACAGTAGATTTAAGCATATTATATTGCATATTTGAAAGTGGTGAGTACAGGAAAAGAAAAAGTAGAGCAAGAAACGGGGAATTAATAGAAATAGCCCAGTGGCACTACACCAGTTATCTATGGCACAAAGCATGTATTAATTTTAAAAGCATCTCTCTTTTTGGGTTTTGCTTTTAATGAAACCTAGAAACTTTCCAATTGTAGGCATTCAATGAAATGTAATTGCTCTTTTTCTCGTCTATATCCTGGAGATAAAATCCTCAAGGGCAAGGAGGGAGCAAGGTATCATAGCAGTAGAAAGAAAGCTTCGTGGTGAGAAGAGGGAGGGAAAGCCCTGCTCCAACACCTTCCCTGCTCGGCCAGGAAGAGCGTCTGGCACCTCGCCCCATTCAGCACCTGAGCACCCTTGTCCGCACTTCCGGCCCCTTCCTTTACCATTACCCTGAAAATATTTTCTTAGGCTACTTTCCTGTTTCTTTCTTCTATCAGTTTCATCTCTGTAAAGTCTTTTATGATTTCTTTGCTGACATAGGTAAAAGTGCTAGACACCACATTTTACTCATGGGATAGTTTTTTTCAAATAACTAGCTTGTAGTATTTAATTTTTCATTCATTAAAATTTTTCATGGCCGTCTGGATAGCACAAATAAAATTAGTACTTTCATTGCAACAGTCAATAACACAACACAAGACAATATATATCTAATCATTTTCCTCAACTTTCAAAGAACAGTTGGAATAATTCAGTCTGTTAAGATGCTGTGTACTTAGAAACTGACTTTCTGAAAACAGAGGGTAAGAATATTGTTTTTTAAAAATTGGTTATAATTTAAACAGTAAGAAAACAATGAAGTAACACCTTCATTGTCTTAGCTCATGAGATTTTTATTTTAACTGAAAGGAAAAGCAATTTCTTAAGTGGATTCCCATTATTTAACACTTAAATCTTAACCCTAGGAAGTTTAAATGTCAAACATTCAATTATTATTTTCCTTTGGTCCCAGTGATGCATCGATTTTTATATTAAATTAAAGGTACTCTTTATTTTGGTATCATACATTCATGACTCTAATATGCCTGGAGATTTTCAATTATTCAGTTCCATTAAATTCTGGATTCCTCACTTTTTTAAGGGGGAGAAAGGAGACAATACTCTTCATATCTTCTTCTGTAGTACCTTCATTCATTCATGTATTCACACTACCCCTCTTCCTCTAGGCGGATAAAGGTTGACAACTCCCAGTCCACAGGTCAGGTAAGAAGGCATAGGAAATGGCCTCTGTTTCTCAAAAAACTTGCCATGTAGTCAGAATGATAAGAAATAAAAAATGAACTTTTAAATAAGCAATTAAATATGAAAATACAAATTTATTAGGATATAAATTATATTTTTTTCTGGTGACCGAGTTTTAGATTAGACAAAGCACATACGTCCATAATGTATATTTTCTTCTCTATGTGCAAAGTTAAATACCAACTAGTTGTGCAGAGTGAACACTGAAAGGTTTTGGCAATAGAAGCATGATTTAATGTGCCTACAGGTTTCATAATGTTCAAGCTCTAAAGTTATTGCTAAGTCATCTTCTCTTTCATGAAAATTCTGTGGTTCTCTGCTATATATACTCACCTCTTTCCATAATTTTCTGTATTTCATGTTGGGCAGCCTTGGTGGTCCCTTATGCCAGCCCTGAGTTGGAGAAACTTCACATAATGAGAAGGACTTGGAAGGCACCAGATAAAAATGCCTGGATGCATAGAGTTATAGACAACCACCCAAAATACTTAGAAAAAAAAAATCTATCTTCCAGTATTTGAGGAACCCAAAGATGGATGCCTGACTTTTTCTAGGAAAAGGCTAAAAACTAAAGTCAAAGGAGTGACCAACTGGTGACCAACCCAACCCTTTACGTATCCATACCCACAGACATCCTTCCAGCATTAACAGGCTAGATGGCAGCAGGGAGGCCAAATATGGAGGAAGAAGCAGGAGCCTCAAAATCCTCCTCCACAGTAGGTTTTCCAACTTGAGCTTTCTCAGGGAAGAATAAACTAGAGAAAGAGCTGGGATTTTGACTTCACACTGAATTCAACATTTTAAAGCAAAACCTAAGAGCTAATTTTCTTTTAACGTGAGGGTAATCTTAAAAAGGGTGCAAGATTACTTGAACTCTCCCCAAAGCCTAGAGATGCAACTTGTTGAGAGTAGGCCACAAGCTAGAAGGAGAGAGAAATAATAAGGTTTGCTTGTTCTGTTTTTTTCTGATGCCTTTCCCAGTCATTCTCATTCAATGAGGTTCCTCAACCTAATGGTTAGCAGAAGAGACCGCCAAGGCTGTTCATCATGAAATACAGAAAATAAGTCCATAGAAAAGAAATTAGGAACAAGTGTTGATGCAGTGGCTAAGTCACCATTTGGGAGGCCTTCACCCCTTATCAGAGTGCCTGGGTTCAAGTCCAGGCTCTCTTAGTAACTCCAACTTCTAACTAATGAACACCTTGGAAGGCAGCAGGTTGATAACTCAAGTATTTGGGTCCCTGCCACCCAGCTAAGAGACCCAGATTGAGTTGCAGGCTTCTAGCTTCCTCAGGATTTGGGGAAGAGAATCGGTGGATGAAAAATCTCTCTGTTGTCTTTTTCTCTCTTTCAAATATTGACTAATCAATTAGTTTGATAATTCAATTAAACATGTACTTAAAAGGAAAGAAAAGAAATGAGCATGCATGGCAGGGAGCAACAAGATTTTCATGGAAGAGGGAAAGAATTTGAGACTTGTACAGATAATTTTATGGTTTAGATGTTACGAAGTCTGAGTATACATTAAATTGTGGCCACAATGCCTAAAACTTTCAGTGGATCACTCTGCATAACTCATTAAAAATTGGAAACTGGCAATCCTCCACCTGTGGCACTTGCATCCCATTGGGCACCGATTCTAGTCTTGGTTGCTCCTCTTCCAGTCCAGCTCTCTGCTGTGATCCGGGAAGGTCACATTTTTTTTAAATATTATTAAAGAGCCTATCAGGGGCTCCATAATTAAATATGCCAAGTAAATCCAGAAATGAAGATGTATATTACACTACCATTTTAGTAAGAGTATGATTCTAAAGTTAAAGGGGTAAGCGAGGACAGGAAGGTAATGGAATAAGTGAATAGTTCAAGAGAAATGATCGACTGGAAACATCATTCAAAGAACAATACAGAGAGGCGGTGTATCAAAGAGCAAATCTTGGTAGAAGTTCCTTATATCATTCTGAATAATACTTAATGAAACATATGGAAGTAATCAGGGTCCGAGGAACAGAGCTTTGTCTGAAACCAGCAGATGAAAGCTGTCTTTCCTCCTGATTGTACACCAGACTTGTGAATATATTCACAGTGATTGTTGAGAAAAGAGTTCACAGCTCTCTAGGTGTCCTACGTGTCTTGTACGGTTTGTCAAGAATGCAAAGCTCTGAATGCTGTTTACTGGGGCTATTTCTCAGGGTTATGTTGGGAAGGGCAACTCTGAGCAATGATGTGATGGCTCCCTCTGGGACAAAGTGCTTGTTATGAGAGTGATGGATTTCCCCAAATTCAGTCCTTTGCAGCTAAAGGCCAACCCACTCTGCATGTATCATCCATCTGAGTCCCCTGCATTACCCATGAGACTCAAAGGTGCAAAGAAAACCAACACAAATGTGGCGATTCTCATCCTGCATCTGGTACTGTCAGTGATGCAGTTCTTTGTCTTTGACCTGGAGGTCTGTGTCTTCTGCCAGCATCCATGAAGCATGGCCTATCTTCCTAGTCTCCTGCTGGTAAAACGCCAGCCCTGACACTCATTGCTGATGTACATACTCTTTACCCTGCACCTAACTTTTCTGGTTGGCCATGTCACTCAAAGATATTCAAAATAGTATATTTGGGGTGTTATGTTTCTAATTTAACATTCCTTACTTTTTGGGAAATTTTATTAATGGCTCAAAGCAAATTAATAACATGTACAGGAGTATATAAAAAACTTCATGGAAAATCAGATTAAAAGATAAATTTGTTGCAAATAATTTGGAGATCCATCCATTTAATTTTTTTCATAATTATGTGTTTTTCCATGAACTTTGCAAAGTACCTTCTTATATACCTGGACAGGTCAGAACCCTCTTTCTGTAATATTCATCTTTAAGATCATCTTTAAAACAAGTTCTCAGATATTCTAAATTTAGATCATCAGGTTCTCATCATCAGAAAGTTCCAACCCTTCCCATTTTCACCAGTTTGTATCAGTTTTTTTTATCATTTTTATTCATTTGAAAAATAGACATTTGATCATCTTGATGCAAAAAAAGTCATGACTGAAAGCAGAAATTGTTCTGTTGGTCTCTGCTCATAACTGTGACATTGCCTGCGACATGGACACATCAGGAAGTTACCGCAACATTATAAGGATAAATAACGTAGTAAACAGATATGACAACATAAAACATTGTTATAATCGTATAAGCGTCAAGCTGCAATAAGATAATTACGAGGATGAATAGCCTTATTAATGTCAAATACAATAGTATTTTCGATAAGCTTATGACAGAGCATCTTCTATTTCTTTGAACCAATACTGAAGACTTGTGGAAATATGAACTCTTTCACAGATTCATAAAAGCATATAAAAAAAGATAGTGACACAATGATAATTATATTAAGAAGCATGGTTGATTGGTTGTCAGCACACTTTACATGTAACAATCCTGGGTGTTTTTACATGATAATGGCATAATGACAGTAATGAACTTAGAAGTTATTCTTAGCAGAGTATCAGAACAGCGTGCAATCGATGACTGCAGAAGCTATAAATGCAATCCCCAACCTTATAGGTTATTGTAAATGCAAAGCACAAATTCTCATTCATAACTACTTAATTAAAGAACATTATTGGTTTACCTGTAATTGCTTTAATTTATCACAGTGTTACAATTTATAAGTAATGTGTGTTATTCTTCAGTAGTTTTATTGTAATTACACATAATTTACAATTCACATTACTGGATTTCTAATTAGCCTCTAAATATTCTTGGTTATAAAAATGAAAATACTATTTTAAGGAGAATAGGATAATTAACAATGTATTAAATCTATTGGCTGTCATGCATTTACCAAACAATAAAGTCAACTAATTCATGCTATTTAGTTGATGGGTTACAACATCTTTTGAAGTTATGAGACACAATGTAGTCAGTGCTTGCGGTGCCACCATGAATACGTCTGATTGATATTCATCACGATAGAATTCTGGTCAACGTGATATTTAGTAAAACTTCTATGTTGGGCAGATGGCTCTGGGGGTGGGAGCTGGAATGAGACATCAATTATATTACTTCTAAATGAACTTAATTGTTAGAATTTTCAAATTACTACGCTCAAGAGGTTAAACAGTGAAAAGTTCAATCGATTGAATCTGTGTGTTCCTAGAAATTGGGAAAGACAAGGACGTTGTATGGTTTTTTAAATTCACTATTTTGAATTTTTTTGTTGAAAGTTCAGAAAAAGCAGTTTAGGCATGATGTAGTAATAAGTTGAAATTATATGATTCTATCTTTTCACATGAAGATGACGAGTGAAAACCACAGGACTGCTTGTCAATATTCCATGAAATATGCAGCAACCTATACAATAGGTTTTGAAAGGCCTTCAAAACCTGGTATCTCCTCAGTCAACCTGAAATTTCTATCATTAGAAGCAATGCTTATGCACTTACCTAGAAAGTTTCTGTAAATAAAAACAACATACACTACGGATGAAACATTAAATGGGGTCTTGTTTTAAAATTCATAAGAATTCCTTTTTAAATGAAATGGTATCTGTCAAAATAGGTAGAAGAAACAGAGAAAACACTAGGTCAGAAAATAAAATTGAGGGGCCAGCATTGTAGCATAGCCGGTTAAGCTGCTGCCTGCAGTGCCAGCATCCCATATCAGAGTCTGTTTGAGTGCCAGCTGCCCTGCTTCCAATCCCTGCTAATGTGCCTGGCAAAGTGGCAAAAGATGACCCAAATACATTTACCTCTGCCACCCAAGTGGGAGACCTAGACAGAGTTCCTGGCTCCTAGATTTGGCCAGGCCCAGCACTTGGGGAGTGAACCAGTGGATGAAAGAGCTCGCTCTCTCCCTCTCTCGCTCTATGTCACTGCCTTTCAAATAAATAAAACGTATCTTACAGAACAGAAAGGAAGATAAAATTGAGAAGGGTATTAGCAGTGAGTTCTACTGAAGGAAAACTAGACAGAGTAATATTCAAGTAAGAGTAGTCTTTATAAAATTGATTGAAAATTCATGTTATGAAAAACCATATATTTCTGCATTTTTGTACAAAAAATAAGTTTATCTTTTATTTCTATGTTCTATGAACTTCTTGAAGTCCCCTCACATGTTGGGAAGGGGTGAGGGAGTGTCCAGGAATCCAAGGCGCCCTGTGAAGTTTCTATGTACCAGGATAGACTCAAAGTTTATCGAAAAGGGGCTGGCACAGTGGCACAGCAGGTTAAGCTGCTGCCGATGACGCCGGCATCCTGTGTGGGTGCCTGTTCATGCTCCAGCTATTCTGCTTCCAATCCAGCTCCCTGCTGATGGCCTGGAAAAAGCAGCATAACACGGCCCAAGAGTTTGGTCCCATGATACCCATGTGGGAGACCCAGAAGAAGCTCCTGGCTCTGGCTTTGGCCTGGATTAGGCCTGGCCATTGTGGCCATCTGGAGAGTGAACCTTAGGAATGAAGATACCTCACTTTCTGTGTCTCCCCTTCTCTGTCATTCAGATAAATAAATAAATCTTAAAAAAAAATCATTGAAGAGAATTACAACTGAGATCAAAAGCAAATGTCCTTCCTTGGTAATTTTGCTAACTACAAAATCACCCTACTAAGTCTTTTTCATTCCATCCCCTGGAACTGGTACACTTCCGTACCTTTAATGAAAACAAATGGATTATAACTTTGTCAAGTGGATCAAAAGATATAGTTACAAAATCCTAAGTGTCATAACAGTTCAAGGCATATCAGCATAACTGCAAATCATGTACTAAATTCGGAAATGATTCCATTTTAAAATAGTATCACCATCTCACTCACAGTTATGGACAGACATAGTCTGTTAATTGGGCAGATCTGTTCCATGGACTTTTGTCCTTTGACATTGAAAATGCCCGCACAACCACCCAGTATCATATTATAGTCAAAACCTAACCAAAGACACTCACAAAGGCTGTGGTCATTTCTAACAAACCAAGGGTTAAAAGGGCTGTCAGTTCCCTTCTGTTAATGGATGTCACTGTGATGAATCAACAAAGTCCTCTTCTGAGGACTTTGGGGACCAGCTTGGAAGCATTTTGTGATAATGGTGCTCATTGTAACTGGCTTTGACCTGTGGTTAACTCATAGCAGAACTGAAAATGCATGCATTTAACCACACTGAATATAATTCTAACCCAAATCCAGCTTTTTTAGTCAGTGTATGATATCACAAGAAGTACTGTGGAGCTGAATAGTGAGCTGCATGCAATCACACTCAATATATATTTTGTGTATTTTTAGGTGAGAAATGTTCAGTTCAGATGTGCAGGCTGTCTGCATTTCCTTCCTTCCAGACTGTCTTTATTCAATATGCTTAAATCAGTTATCACTTTAGATTATAAATGGGTCTCAATTTTTCCTAGAAACAAGCTGATGGAGTTGATTTTCCAACAGTAACATTCCCCTTTGTTTCTAAGCATGTGTGTGTTTGTGTGTTTGTGTGGTTTTAAATCACACTTAAACACACATCCAAATAGCATGTTAGAAACTGTGCTAATCGAAGCAGAGTTTAATGGGCCTGATAAAGGGGAAGGACATGCCATACCTCACTCGATTGCTTCTCGATTAGGACGCCGAGCGCCGGCCCATTCTTCCTTTTGGGGATGACTGGAGTCTGTAGAGTGTGCTCCATAAATGATTTTCCATGGCTTTTTAAAAGGCAGTGCATATTAATATTTTAAACTGAAGTAATTGCTTCTTGCTCAGCAATGGGTTTCATTTATGAGTGTTTATCCTCAGCAAATGGAAAGTATGGTTAATCTAAGTTAAAAATGGGTTCTTTAAATAGCTCTAATTACATTCTGTTTATATTTGTATGTATTAGACACTTAAGATTTAATCGGTAGCAGTTCTAACAAACCATAATGTTTATTAGCTGGTTTTAAATTATTGTTATGGATGGCAGTTGAATGAGAAAATAAATGATTTGTCTACTATAAAACACAGTAAATAAAAGATGGACCAATTTTTTTAAGATTTTTAGTATAACTTCAGATTTTAAAACAATTCATGAGAAAGAGGTCACAGAAGAAAAATTCCTTTCTCTTCTTTATTTTGTTTGACTGTAAAGCTAGAGAAGAAAAAAGGTATAAAATTAGTGGGCTTTTCTTTTCAAAAATTATTTAGATCCTAATGTTCAAATGTCAGAAAAGAAGGTGCTACATTTTACACTTTAACTCATATTTATTTTACTCTGAAGAAAAATAAACAGCAGAAATAATAGCTTGATTCTTTAAAATGTACAAAACCCTTTTGTTTTACGTTGATGTAATGCTGACTTAAATCAATTTAATTTGCTTAAATTTTATGTTTCAATTAACAGAAAAGATTGTGTTGGATTCTGCTTCCTTCCGGAGGAATCTGTGAAAGTACTTCCCTCATCTTTGGGGAAAACTTCGGGATTGCATGTGGCTTACCCACAGAGAATTCAGGTACAGTCTTTTACTGATGTATCAGTTTCTCTTTCTTTTATTAGGATTTTCAAGATAATCCAAAAGGAAATACAAATCTAGTGACAATTTACTAATAATAACACCTGTATCTGTGAGAACTACAAACATTTATTATTATGCTTAAAATGCAGTGGAATTCCCAGAAAAGAAATTTAGAGAATTATTATTGACATTCTATAAATAAGCAGTGACAGAAATGTTATGGCTTCGCTACATGGTAGAGAAATATAAAGCAGAATACTGTTTTATAAATACATGCTTTCTTGCTAGCAAATATTTCTGTAGAAATCTGTGAGCCCTTGGGCAAGTCACCACACCTTGTTTTGTGTTTCTCTGTCTTCATCCATAAAACGGGATAACAGCAGTACCTGTCTTTTAAAGTTACCATGAGAGCTAAATATAGCAATACAGGTAAGCAAAGAGAGCAATGTTTCCATACAATTCCAGAAAGAGGAAATTTAATAGATAAATTTATTTGGGTGCAAAAGTGAATTTGAAGCCCATGCAGGGTTTCTTTACATTTGCTATGAATGTTTTGAAGATCCGTCGTATAAACGTGGTGTTGCTGTTGTATTCGCTGTTTCTAGTCCTGAGCTCTGGTTCATGAGCTCCAAGTCACCATAGCCGGTCAGTTCTTCCTTCGCAGAATCTTTCATCCCCCCCTTCTTTCCCATTCCTACTGCTCTTTCTACAGCATGTCCTTTATACCTCATGCTTACATATTAAGCCCTTCTAATCCAGTATCTGTGTGTGTGTGTGTGTGTGTGTGTGTCCAGCTAGAAGACTCTGCTACTGTACTTCTCTCTTAAGGCACCTGTAGTTACACCTCTCATCCACAAACCTATGGAAGATTCCCTTTTCACAGGCTGAGGACAGTAGTGCAGTCCCACGTGCTCAGCTCAGCAAGCAGGCCTCTCCAGAAACAGGAGCCGTCACCTACCTTTCTGCTTTCACCTCACAGTGGTCTGCAAGACTCCCTTCATCCCAGCCCGACCTCACTGCTGATCATGGGTTTCCTCTCCTCTGCATTGACATCATTCCATTTTCTTGTAATGTACTCCACCTCTATGCAGCCTTAGGGAAATCTCCGCCATCCTTCAAGCCCAAGACAGACACCGATTCCATGAGGGTTCCTTCCTAGATCGGCCCACCTCTGGGTTCCCAAAACATTTGCTTTATACCTTTGAGATATGTCACTTCTCCTGTTTACTATTCAGCATAAACATTCAGAAACAAACCTCTTCTTCCCAACTGTGTCATATCTTTGTTCAGATTTTCTTTAGTTACCTCTGGCCAGGCACATAGGAGATCCTCAATACATATTTTTAAATGTATATAAGAGTCCTTCAAAAAGTTCATAGAAAATATAATTAAAAGATAAGTTTTTAAAATTTTTTAATTTATTTTTTTTCTGGACAGAGAGAGAGAGAGGAGAGAGAGAAAGAGAGAGAAATCTTAACTATTGGTAAACTCCCAAATGCCCATAACAGCCCCAGCAGGTCAGGCTAAAGCCAGGAGGCCAGAATTCAGGCTGAGTTTCCCTCCCCAATGTCAGAGACTCACCCACTTGAGCCATCACCTGCTACCTCCCAAGGTAAGCATCAGGCTGGGAAAGTGTCCATCCATAGGTAATCATTAATTAATTGGCTAATCAACTAGTTGCTTTGTAAAAACTGTGAAAGCCAACTCTTGCCCACCTTCACATGCTCTCTCAATAACCACTTTTTCTCTTGATTGTTTCCTGATGTTTCATTGATTGGTGCCAGTCATCTGGGGGTGAACAAGACAGCCTTTGTCACTGAAGTTCTGTCATGGTGAAGAGCAGGGGACTGATACTGCCAGTCATTGTTCCAGTGGGGTTTGTCTGGAATCATGGAAACAAGAGCAATGGACTTAGCTTAGTCCAGGGTTCAGGGAAGGTCTCCTGAGGAAGTGATGGTTAAACCAAGCCCCAAGGAAAGTACAGGAGCAAGCCAAGCAGGGAGGGGTGAGGGTGGGGGAGTGGCAGCCAATGTAATGACTAGGCCCCATGCTAGGCTCCAAGTACAAAGCAGGGGGTGGGGATTCCTGCCTCCTGTGGCAACTCTCATATACATTAAAACAATTTGCAGTAAGTACCAAGAAGAAAGCAGACAATTTGTTATAAAGAAATAACAAGTGGGAGTGTCTAGTTATATGGGACAGCCAGAAACTACCTTTCTGAAAGATGTCATTTAACCTGAAAACTGTAGGATAAGAAGGAGGCTGCCATGGCAGACCAGGAGCGTTTTAAGCAGGGGAAGCAGACTATGCCCAGCTCTGTTGGTGGAAAACCCTAGACAGTCCAAGAAGCAGAAAGAAGGCCACGGGGGTTGGAAAGCTGTGAGCAGGGGAGGTGGCTGAGATGAGATGAGCGAGGTGGACTTCCCAGACAGGAGGACCTCTTCGACCACGAGAATGGGTTTACTTTTAGTTCCAGCTGCTCTGGGAAGCCATTAGTGGAATTTATACAAGCAATTTATGCACATCCCACTTTATATTTTAACGTATGACTTTGCTATCTAGAAGAGGATGGTTTGCAGAGGGTCAAGGAAGAGCAAGACATCCAGGGTGTTGGTGGCTGAGGCTTTGGGGGAACAGTGGAGCTACGAATGGAAGAATCCCATGTGGTATGGGAAGAGCACGTGGATTGGATGTGAGGGGTGAACAGTGAGGAGTGGAGAGCTCTTGGGCAGAAGTGCGTGTGACGTCATGCTGACCCTGCCTTCCAGATCTGGGTCTTTGGCTCTGGAGCTCTTTATTTCCCTCCCTGGCCGCACTACAGGTTAAGTATATGTTAGGTTTGGGGTTGGGACCCAAATCTAAATGTGAAATTGATTTGTTTCACATACACCTTAAACACATACCCTGAAGATAATTTTACACATTATTTTTAGTGGGCCTGCAATCCATCACATGAGGTCAGGTGTGGAATTTTCCATCACGTCTGCACACAAAAAGTTTCATATATTTTAGAGAATTTCAGATTTTCAGATTAGGAATACTCAGTTTGTACAGAAGCTGGGAATCTTCCTGAAATCCTTATTATAAAATTAGGTTTTAAGATTTTAGAACAAGCTTGGGAAAAGAGATTGTAAACCCCGATCAAGGCAAATGTGACCTTGGGTCTTGAGCCTGGCTTTTCAGTTTTCCTCATCCACTCTTTCTCAACTCAGAAATTTAAAGAAACCTCTTCAATTGCTTCCATCCCCTGGGGAAAAGTCCATGCCCCTTCTGCAGTGAGGGTCTCAGCAACCTTGAGGTAGTGCCTGTGAATTCTCTCTCCCGTATTCCATCTGTCTGCAGGTCCTGCCTGTATTTCCCAGCTGCAGTGATAGTAGGTGGGCCATGTACAACACAGTCTCACTCTGTTTATTTCCAGTTCCAACCACCCTTGAGCTCTGGTTGTGTGAATAAGTAATTCTGAGTGGATTCTGATGAAGAACTCAACTAGCTCTACTTAAATATTTGCTGGGCTTGTTTTCCTTTGTTTCTCATGGGCACACAAACCTTTATATAACAATATGGAGCGGAGGGTCCACAAAATGGGCAAGAACATTTCCTTGAAGGAAATACAGATCTCGTGAGGGTGCAGGTAACAGAAGTGCTCCTGAAGGAAGCACACACCACTCCTGAGAAGCCTTCTCGGTGTTGGCTTTGCCAGTTGGTAGCTTACTGCATCTGACTGCTTTTCTGCCCTTATAGTTCTGTGGCTGTAGCCTGGTTTGAAACAGGGACTCAGTCAACACTAAGTTCTAACCTCCTGAAGACTTGCCTGGGGACAAGGACATCCACCTATCAAACCACAGGTCCCAAGCGCAGATGGCCCTGCTACGTCACGAGCCCCAGCTGGGCATTCCAGATGCTCTTAAATGAGATCATAGCTAGGGATGTGTGGCCTGCCTGTGTGGCACAGACCTGTTCCAAGGCATTCTCAACATTCCAGACGAGGAACCACCTTCTGGTGAGTCTGGTTTTACATCTGAGGGATGATGAGATCACCAGAGCAAGGAAGCTCTTGTGCAGCCGAATGCCACAGTGGCCTGTAAACTTGGAGCTAGCCCAAGACCAACAAGCTCACCCCAACCCAAAGAAAACACCTGCAAGTCAACGAGCTGGGAAAACTTGGGCAGAGAATGGCTTTTCCAGAAAAGCTGGGTCACTAGACAGCACAGCCGCCAAAAGGCAGGAGAAAACAGACGGGAGCTCTGAGTTGCCATTGCAGAGACAGTCCTTTCCACTGAGAACCACTGGAAGGGGAAGAAAAGTGGTAGCTGGTCCATTGTCCCTGACAGCCCAGGGGAGATCAGGTCACTGCTATTCCAGAGAAGCTAGTGGCATCGTTCTTCAGGGTAGCACAGCCTCTCTGCACCTCACTCAGCCAAGGCCAAGTTTATAGACTGGAGCCACTCGGTGACCTGGCAGATATCCCGCTCCACTCTGTATGACTGAGCCAGGAACACCTGAACCTATTACACCAGACCCTTTCTTTTCTATCTTCTGTCTTTGAGATCTTCTGGCAGGATCAGTGTGTCGATCTCCTCCAAAATCTTCATAAAGTGCTCAGGTGTGGCTTTTACTCTCCCATCAAGTTTGCTAAGAGCATCAGCCAGCAAACCCATGGCCCCAAAGCCCTATTGGATTCCAGTAAGCTTTTTATTCAGCTCTTCCAGTAGTAGTACCTTCTCCACAGACGTCTCTGAATCTTCCAAGTTCTTTAGTTCAACCTCTTCCTCGGGACTGCTCTTTTCCCTGATTAACAAGACCAGCCACCATTTTGTATTCCAAGTGCTGTCAACGGCATCTCCATTTCCTTCAGAGCAGCGCGGGCTTTATGGCCTCTTCAAGACCCTGGGCCAGGTCCTGGGCGATTTGCTCACTGCTGCCTGGCTGGTGAGTACTAATAAGGGCACGCTTCTCATTGCCACACATGCCCCTCAAAGCTGGTCATCCTCACCCTGCCTCGTCTGCTCTGGACTCAAGTGTTCAACTTCACAACAGCTTTAAGCTTCATTGTCTGCCCTGGATTTAAGTTTTAATCTTCATAACAGTTTATAGGTAGGAAGAGCCTTGGATATCATGTTATTTGTTGACTTGATTATATGGATGAAGAAACTAAGGTATGGAATAATTAAAAGAAGTTGAGGGGGTATATCTTGCTATTCTAGAAAATCAGAAACTCCTGAATCAGAAAGTTGTATATTCTAATTACAACTGCATCACCTATTAGCTGGGCAAATTAATTAATCTTTGTACCGTTCTTTCATTTCCTGATTTTAAAATGGGCGTAATAATTCTTACTTTGCTGAATAGTCTTGGGAGTTAGGACTAAAGTCCATCAAACACAAGACACTTAATAACTGGTAATTACTGTATGTTTTCTTTTCCTTGCCCATTACTAAAATGACAGGGCTATTTAGTGACCTATACAAGCCAAGAACTCATGTTACCAACCTAATGCTCCTTTCTCTGCTCAGCATATAGCCTGACAGAAATTTTCATGGGTTCATGGACTCTCACTGGATCTATTTAGAAAGAACAAACAAACATATTCCCCTGTGTGCCCATTTCAAGCCCTTTGAGATTTTTCTGTGCCCTGGAGAATCAGGTACACAATTGGTAATTTTATTCAGCAGAGAAATGCCACTGGTAGCAAAAAAAGCTCAAGCAATATTTCAACCCTAAGAACCAGGTCTGGCACCCAGAATAAAAGACTCTCTTAATAGGAAGAATAATCTATCAATTTTGTGAAAGGGCTTTTAGAAAGGGCTCGAAGTCCTACTGAAATATAAAACATAAATGGTACATTGTCCTAGTTTTTTTTTCCTTTTTGCTAGAAATTGTATGTTAGCACCAAAGAGCAGAATTTCTTTTGCCTCTGCCTGCATTTTTAGAATATGCTCTACAGACAACTCTATTTTCTAGGGGTTAACAAATGATATAAGAAAAGCGATGGCATGGAGCAAATGAAGATAATAATTATAATAATAATAATCTTGTGTACTTTTCCTCACTTAAAGCATTAAAAAATCTGTTTCTGCCCATGAAAGAAAAATATTATTATTGTCCTATGCACTTTCTAGCATTTTCTTCCATGAAAATATGGTAATAATCCAAGTCTGGCAGGAGGGAAGGCGCCTGTCTCTGTGTAGGGCTCCAAGGAGCTCACTTCTGGTATCAGCCACTTGGGTGTGCTCTAGAGTAGGTATGTAGCCTGTATTCACCAGAAAGGTGGGAGGTTTCCTAGGAAAAGTTCCTGGAGATTTTGAACTGGTGTCTTCCGTGAGGAACAGGCCAGGAAAGTGTAAGTAAGAAGCCCAGAGAAAGGGTTGTGACTGGCTCATTATAGTGGTTTGGTATAGTCAGGCGCACCTGTGAGCCAGAGAGACCACAAATGAATTGGTCAGACAGCAAATTTAGGTTCTAGAAGCAGAAGGAAAATTGCTCTGTGCTGCTTTCAGGACCTGTTTAGTTCTCTGTTTTCATTCCACCGTTTTTAAGAGCTCTAGCCATGTGGACTGAGCTTAAGGGAAGCACGTGTCCATTCTTGCAGTAGATACAGAAGGAAAGGGAGAGAGGCCTACAGCCCATGGCTAGATGGAGGAGGAGTACAGAGCTCTGCTTCATCAGAAAACCCCAAGGCAGAGAGGGGCAGCTGCCTCCTCCACGGGGAGTTTACTAGGGTCATGGTATTATTGTGTTCGTTTATTAGAGCTAATATTTTTCAATAACCAGTATTTCATTTCAATGGTTTAAAGTTAATTTCTAAATATTTGTTCCTCTCACCTTTGCCTCTATAATAAAGATTTTCAAAATGTGAGAATGCTGTTTGTTGAAAAATGATTTAAAGTATAAGTTTATTTGGCTGCAAAAATAATTTTAAATACATACATAGTTTTTCCATAAGACTCATTTTCCATAACCTTTGTAGAGACCCCTTGAATGCATGGATTTCAAAAAGTTTTGCACCAAAATAAACTTACCATTTAATTCCATTTTCCATGAAGTTTTTGAAGCTCCTTCATAAAGTGGCAAGCGCCGGGCTGAGTGGAGAAATACTGTGAGCTGCAGGAATTTGAGCAGAGTTGCACAGCTTTTGCTGATGTTCTTTATATTCTAGAATGTTTACATTGCTTAGGGATTTTTGTTGCATTATTTGAAGGGAAGCCATCAATAAAAATAATGACTATTATGATAATTTTGAAATACACTCCCCTAAAATATATCATTCCTGAATATGTAAATTGTCTTGTTTTTCTGTAATGTGAAATTGATTTGTTCCTTTAGGAAGATAAAATGAATAGCCCAGTCTCCCTTGTCTTCATGATCTGAATGTTAGTCATTTTTTACCTATGAGATTAAAATTTGCTTTACTAATAACATCTTTCAGACATCCTCTACAGTAGGTCATATGGTATACGCATACTTAGCTTCTCTAAAGTCATTGATCCACTCAGTCATCTCTTGAATATTTTCCAATGTTGAACACTGCCCAGCTGAAAAGAACACTCCTATCTGGTGCAGCATTCATTCTGATAGGGGAATACAGATGATAAGTTGAAATTATAACAATAATATAGTATTTTATTCATACAGATGTTTAGAAAGTGGTATGTGTTATAGAAAAAACAAGGTCTGAGGAAAAAGAAAGCAAGGCAGGATAGGAAGATGAGCCGGGAATGCAACACAACACAGTCTCATGGATACAGTCAGTGACCTTTGTGCAAAGACCCGACAGAAGGGAACTGAAGTGCAAGCGCGTGGGTATCTGGAGACAGAGGCCAAGGCCCTAGGGTAGTCTGCATCCAGGTCCCGTCTACTTTGGCAGAGGAGCAACATAGTACAACTCTCATTGCCAAAACTTCGCCTGGGCTTCTGTGTTGAACATAAGACAGAATTTACAGAAATCTACAAGGAGGGCATTATGGTAATGCAGTCAAGTGTTAATGGAGTCTCCAAACAGGGAGGGAGCAGTGTTGGTATTGGCAAGTGGTCAGAGTCTGGACATATTTGAAGATAGATCCATCCAAATTTCCAGATGCATTAGCTGTGGGGTTTGAGAAAGAGAGAAATGGAGTATGACTTCATGGTGATTAGCCTGAGTAACTGGAAAGATAGAGTTACTTTAGCCCAAGATTCAGGAAGAATGCAAGAATGAGAGTGTAATGGAAATTTAAACATTACAAATAACTCAAAGGAGCTTACAAAAATTAACACTTGCACTACCCATGTATGAGACTAAGCACATCCCAATGTCAGTGTTAACATCTATAATCTGAGAACTCTGTGTCTTTAAATCCTGGAAAATCCGTTATCCTTCAGATACCATCTCTTCTCCATTCTTCACTCATTCTCTCCAGAACTTTCTTTGAAAGTTTTTATTTCTATTAATCTCTTTTTCATCTTTTATTACCTTTTTATTTCTTGATTCAGGTTCTGGATGGTTCCTGTAGATATATTTTTAAATTATAGTTCTCTCAGTTTGCCTGATCTGCTGTTAAGCTTATTACTTTTTATTTCAGTGACTATAATTTTTATTTATAAGACTTTATGTAGTGACTTCGATCTACCCATTCTATTTGAAGATTAGATCTTCTTTTTTTCCACTTGTTTTATCACTTTAGTTCTTTTAACCAAATTTTTTTTAAATTTCTTTCTTAACCTTCTATCATCTAAATTATATCAAATTCTCCATTCTCTTACGCATGATCACTCTCTTCTCATTGTGCATGGTTCCCTTTCATGCCTATGGCTTGGTGGTGGTGTTGTGAGTTCTCAAGAGTGTGAACATTTCTTGTGCATGGGTTGTGGAAATGAGTCTGTAGATTTGGGTTTGCCTTTGTTTCCCTGAGAGCTCGGTTGTCTCACAGGTCTGGAATGAGGTGTTACATTCATGTCAGCAGCCCATATTTGGCCTAGCACTTAGGCCACAGGATAAAACATCCACATCCCGTATCAGAGTGCCCATGTTCAAATCCTGGCTCTGCTTCCCTTCCAGCTCCCTGCTGATGTGCACCTGGGAGGCAGCTGGGGAGGGCTCAGGCAGTCGAGTGCCTGCCACCCACATAGGAGACCTGGATTGTGTTGCGTTCCAGGTTCCTGACTGTGACCCTGGCCAGCCCCATGCATCTGGGGAGTGAACCAGCAGATGGAAGTAGTTGCCAGTGCACACGCTTTCAGCTCACTCTGTCTCTGAAATTAAAACATATTTACAAAGCCTCATGCCTCATGAGTTGAAATTGGAATTTCCATACCCAATATAAATATTTTACATTTGATTCCCTCACATACACATTTAATTTTTTATTTTTAGTTAGCATATAATAGTACAAGCTTAGGGAGTATAATGTAATAATATTTCAATACCTTTGTACAGTGTGCAATGATCAGATCAAGGTAATTGCCATTTCTTTGTGTTGGGGCCATTCAAAACCCTCTCTACTATTTGTTCTAAAGGATACAATTAATTGCTGTTAACCATAGTTATCCTGCTGTGCTACAGAACACTAAAAATGGTTCCTCCTACCTAACTGCACCCCATTCCTGTTCAACATTTTGTTTCCACCCCCTTCCCCACCCTCTACACTTCCAAGCCTCTGCTAACCACTGTTCTTGCCTCTACTTCTATAACATCAACTCTTCAGCTTGCACACATAAATGAGAACATGCACTATCAGTCTCTGTGTCTTAATGAGAACATGCACTATCAGTCTCTGTGTCTGGCCTATTTCCCTTAACACAATGTCCTTCAGCTCCATCCACGTTCCCGCCAATGACAGAATGGCCTTCATCTTTATGACAGAATAGTACTCCTTTACCACACCCGCGTTCTGAGAAGGCTTGGAGTTAACATTTGCCACAGGAGACTTTTCCACCAGAACCCCAGCAAAACAACACATTTCTGGGCCTCTTTCCTGAATAATTGGCAGAATGTTCCGAGGCCATTTACAAAGAGAGGAGCCCTTCCAGTGACCTGTTCTGGGCAATGACCTTGATGGCTTTTCCTTTCCCATATGAGGACACACTGTGTGAATGCACAGTCACAGCTTTGTCTCTGGGTGCCAATCTGTGTTTCATATTCCTCGCAGAATTTTGGTGTCAGATGCAGGCCCTGTTGTATTTCCTTCACCCAGGAATACCCTGTTCTTGGCTGTGAGCTTGTTTATGTTGTGGTGATTTAGTTCCTGAATTTATGGTTAGCTTTTATCTAAAATTCCAGTGCTTACCCAGAATTACCTATTTGGATTCAGAAGTTGCTAAATGTGACTCTTGCTATCAGTAGTACTATTTAATGATCTATGTGACATGTCTGATTCTTCAGGCCTTCTCAAGTGCATAAAGCTCCAATCGTTTTCTAGACTTGCCAGGGCTGGAGGTATCTAGGGTCTGAACCAGCCTGTACCCAAGACTTTTTATTTTCTCCATTAGTCCAGCTATGTGACTGTGTATTAGCCAAACATCAGACTGCATACAGTGGCTTCCCTTTCCTTATTGTTCACTACACATAATTCGGATTGCCATTTATAGCAATTAGATAAGGAACTCAAAGGAAAAACACTAACCCAGGGGATAAAAGCCTTGGAAAAATATTTGGTCATTAAATTATTCAAAGCCACATGGAACTATCTGAAAGTCTATTTAGATTGTTTTGTTTCTTGAAATAGACAGGATGGGATAAAATATTTTTTAAGTCTGAAAGTCAATTTCATATTCTCATTCTGATATAAAATAAAATGCATATTATAAAAGTATTTAGGATTATAGTTACTTACATTTTAATTAGTTCCAGGCACTTCAAAATTTAATCACAATTTAAAAACCATTAAGTTCATACCTTTGAAAATAGGTTAATAATGTTTACATTGGTACTTATTTTATAGAAATTATGAAGGCAATCTTGGAATGTTCAAAGTGTGTAGATTATATCTGAAAGAATTGTCATTCAAATATTTTGAGAGTGAAGCATCTTTTAGAGGAATTACTGCTTGATGTATACAAATACAAATTGTAGAGTAAAGCAGGCTTGTATTGTGCAGGCTCCTCTGCACATTGAAAGTTCTGGAGTCCGTGGATCCTGGGAAATTGTATTGCTCTGTGTGTCTGAGCATGGAGGAGTTCAAGATCAATGTCAGAGTTCTCTGTGATGGCTGGAGGTGGCCATTATGTTTACCTTGCTTTGAAAACCACTTTAAAAAGAGCTGCCCTCTGGTATACCTGTTTGTCAATTATTTCCAGCCCTTAACACACCAATTTGTAATCAAAGAAGAGTAGGCAAAGAGTTTGGGTTCATTCAGAGATCTCCAAAATTTTGCGAAAATTTTTTTCTAACTGGTAAGATGATTCTTCTAGTCTTAACTGGTTAAGAAAGCACTTGGGGACAAGAATGTGTACTGAATTCAGTAATTGTGTCAGGCGAATTTTCACTTCAGTGCTGAGGTCAATGTATGCTGAAAGCAGTGGTATATGTAAGCCATCATTCACTAAATCCACTTGGTTCATCTCTTTGCTAGATAAACAGATTCTGGGGATTCCTTGCAATGACTCTTTGCCTACTGGGACAGCAAGTTAAATATTTTAAAAAGCTAGTTTCACATACTGTAGAAATAATTGAATAAATAAGTAAAGCCTTTATAACTGATGTTCAACTATGGTTCAACTTCATCATAGCCAGATCAGCAGGCACTCTGTAAGCTCCATCACCCCAATTATTCAGTTATGTGGTATAACAATCTCTCCAGGGCCCAAACCTGTACTATGGTTGGGATGACAGCACTCATAATAACTCAATTTATAATTCTTTACTCTGTCTCATTATGCAGAACCTCAGCTGCCCATAAAGTCTCCAGAAAGTTCTGAAATCCCCACATTGTATCTCTTTCATATGCTTCTTAGTAAACCCAATCTCACAGATTTTCATCTACTTCTGTGCACTAGAGAAACCCCTTTTGTCTCCAGGCATCAGAGGGTACATTAGTCAGTGTTCTCTAGATTAACAGAAGTGATAGGATAACTCTGGATCTATAAGAGGGATTTATTGTGGCCACTGGCTCACCTGGTGATGTAGACTGAGATGTTTCAGTATGTGCCATCCATTTCCAAGGCAGAGAGCAAGGGAAGCTGGGGCTGTCATTCACTCTACGTGCAAAGGCCTGGGAACTGGAAGAGCCCATGGGAATTCTCAGTGTGAGGTCAGAGAGCTGAAAACGGTGGAGGGGGTAGGGTAGGTATCAGGGCCAGAGGCTGGGGGTATACTGGTGCAAGGCCTGGAGTCCAAAACCTGGAGAACCTGCCCAAGAAAGGATGGGTGTCCCAGCTCCAGCTGAAACAGCATTCACCTTCCTCCTCTTTTTTGTTCTAGTCTGATCCTCAACAGGCTGGACGATGCCCACTCACACCATGGAGGGTGAATCTTCCCCATGCAGGCTATGGAATCACAGCGATTTCTTCAGAAAATGCTCTCTAAAGCACAGCCAGAAATACACTTTAACCTGGTCAAGTTGAAAAATAAAATTAACCATCACTGAGGGCACATAACCTTGTTCTTCAGTTCTCCCTGTGACTGGTCAGGCTGCTGATGGTGAATGACTTACCAGTGCTCACGGTCCTCTCTGAAGTGGGGAGCCAGGCTTGAATCCACACTGTGGACCACAGTGTGTCACTTGGTGCCTCCAGCTCTCCTGGTAACTGTCATGTGAACAGCCATGTGACAATGTCAACAGCCCACCCCACTAAAGGTTTGCCAACCGAACCAGAGTCTAAGTGCAGAAGAGACACCATCCTGTCATTTCTGTCATCCCTCTGTAGTACCTGCCCACTAACACTGGCTTCTCTCCTTCATCTTCCACACCCAAAAGAGAAGTCATACTGCAAAAGCCTTCATAGAATTCATTTGTCAAATGATTGAACCATGCTTGCATCTCAGGGAAGATACTGTCAATGATTTGCCATAATATGTTGTTAGTTAAGAGAGTTTTCACATCTATTCACCCACTGATAGAAACCATAATGTGATCAAATTAAAGGGAAATTACCATGTCCATTGCAGTTTTGGTGTAAATAATTTTAGAAAAGAATATGGAATGACTGGTTTGGATGGTGAAAGACAAGCCACATAGTGCTTTGGATATATGATTAAAAGGTATCCAAGGTGTATTAGCTTTTTGTTACTACAATGAAATCCCTGAGGCATTTAATTTCTTTTTTTTTTCTTTTTTTTATAACGCTTTTATTTAAAGAATATAAATTTCCAAAATACAGCTTATAGATTACAATGGCTTCCCCCCCATAACTTCCCCCCCACCCGCAACCCTCCCCTTTCCCACTCCCTCTCCCCTTGTTTCACATCAAGATTCATTTTCAATTCTCTTTATATACAGAAGATCAGTTTACTATATATTAAGTAAAGATTTCAACAGTTTGCCCTCACAATACTGTTGGAGTACTAGTTATAGTATTAATTCACAATGTATAGCACATTAAGGACAGAGATCCTACATGATATATTTTTTTTAAAAATTGATTAATTTTCTAGGCAATTTCCAATTTAACACCAAGTTTTTTTTTCATTTTTAATTATCTATATACAGAAGATAGATTCAGTATATACTAAGTAAAGATTTCATCAGTTTGCACCCACACAGAAACACAAAGTGTAAAATACTGTTTCAGTGCTAGTTATAGCATTACTTCACATTGGACAACACATTAAGGACAGATCCCACATGAGACGTAAGTACACAGTGACTCCTGAAGTTGATTTAACAATTTGACACTCTTGTTTATGGCATCAGTAATCTCCCTAGGCTCTGGTCATGAGTTGCCAAGGCTATGGAAGCCTTTAGGGTTCGCTGACTTCAATCTTATTCCGACAGGGTCATAGTCAAAGTGGAGGTTCTCTCCTCCCTTCAGAGAAAGGTACCTCCTTCTTTGATGGCCCCATTCGTTCCACTGGGATCTCACTCACAGAGATCTTTCATTTAGGTCTTCTTTTTTTTCCAGAGTGTCTTGGCTTTCCATGCCTAGAATATTCTCATGGGCTCTTGAGCCAGATCTGAATGCCCTAAGGGCTGATTCTGAGGCCAGAGTGCTATTTAGGACATCTGCCATTTTATGAGTCTGCTGTGTATCCCGCTTCCCATGTTGGATCATTCTCTCCCTTTTTGATTCTATCAGTTAGTATTAGCAGACACTAGTCTTGTTTGTGTGATCCCTTTGACTCTTAGACCTATCAGTGTGATCAATTGTGAACTGAAATTGATCACTTGGACTAGTGAGATGGCCTTGGTACATGCCACCTTGATGGGATTGTATTGGAATTCCCTGGCACAATTCTAACTCCATCATTTGCGGCAGTTCCGATTGAGCATGTCCCAAATTGTACATCTCCTCCCTCTCTTATTCCCACTCTTATATTTCACAGGGATCACTTTTCAGTTAAAATTTAAACACCTAAGAATAATTGTTTGTTAATTACAGAGTTCAACCAATAGTACTAGAATAAAAAAATTACTAAAATGGATAAAGTATTACATTGTACAACAACAGTCACCACAAGAGCTGATCAAGTTACTGTTTCTCATAGTGTCCATTTCACTTCAATAGGTTTCCCCTTTGGTGCTCAATTAGTTGTCACCGATCAGGGAGAACATATGATATTTGTCCCTTTGGGACTGGCTTAATTCACTCAGCATGTTTTCCAGATTCCTCCATCTTATTGCAAATGACCGGATTTCATTGTTTTTGACTGCTGTATAGTATTCTATAGAGTACATGTCCCATAATTTCTTTATCCAAATGTATGCTTTGAATTCCCTGTGATCTTTTGCTGTGAGGTTCCCTTCGTTTACCTTCTTTCATGTTGATGGCCATGTTTCTGTGTTTCTGTGTGTAACACATCTTTAAGTATCTTTTGCAGGGCTGGACGAGTGGCAACAAATTCTTTCAATTTTTGTTTGTTATGAAAGGTCTTTATTTCACCTTCATTGACAAATGAGAGCTTTGCAGGATATAATATTCTGGGCTGGCAGTTTTTCTCTCTTAGTACCTGGGCTATGTCTCGCCATTCCCTTCTAACTTGTAGGGTTTCTGATGAGAAGTCTGCTGTGAGTCTAATTGCAGATCCTCTGAGTATAATTTGACGTTTCTCTCTTGCGCATTTTAGGATCTTTTCTTTCTGTTTCACTGTGGTGAGTTTAATTACAACGTGTCATGGTGAGGACCTCTTTTGGTCATGTTTCCTAGGGGTTCTATGTGCTTCCTGTACTAGGATGTCTCTGTCCTTCTCCAAAACTGGGAAATTTTCTGCTATTATCTCACTAAAAAGGCCTTCTAATCCTTTCTCCCTCTCCATGCCTTCAGGAACTCCTAGAACTCGAATGTTGGGTTTTTTAATAGTATCCTGTAGATTCCCAACAATATTTTTTAGATTTCTAATTTCCTCTTCTTGTCTTTGGTTTGACTGTATAGTTTCTTGTGCTCTGTCTTCTAAGTCTGATATTCTCTCTTCTGCCTCACCCATTCTGTTTGTAAGGCTCTCTAATGTGTTTTTCATTTGATCTATTGAATTCTTCATTTCCTTATGATTTCTCGTCACTATCACAGTTTCATGTTCTACTAGTTGTTTCATTTCAGCTTGATTTCTCCTTAATATTTCATTTTCACGAGAGAGATTTTCTACCTTGTCCATTAAGGATTTCTGTAGTTCAAGAATTTGTTTTTGAGTACTTCTTAGTGTTCTTATCAATTTTTTGAGATCTGCTTCTTGCATCTCTTCTATCTCATCATCTTTGTAATCTTGAATTGGGGTGTCTTTTTCATTTGGGGATGCCATAGTGTCTTCCTTGTTCTTATTACCTCGGTTTTTGCGTTTGTTGTTTGGCATATTGGTTTCTTCACTGTGGTGTTTTTTTCTTGTTATACTATGACTCTAGATTAAGTGGACTGTCTGCTTTTGATGGAGCCTTAGAGGCTTGAGATGGGTGTGGCCTGAGAGCTCTGTTTGGTTCCTCAGGGTTGAGGGTGTGTCAAAGGAGACACTCCCAGGTTAGGCGTGGTAAATCTCTGTTACTTTTTATTTTTTGGTTCAAAAGGGAAGTAATTCCACACAGCTGAATGGAATTGGGGGTGGTTACCAGGCGAATGATATACCCACAGGAGCCAGAGATCGGAAGCTCTTTCCCAAGGACCAGAGAGGGAATCTTTGCGGCCCTTTGTGTGGGCTGAGATTCTCCTGTAGTCTCCCACTGGGCTGCCAAGGCTACTGAACTGTAGTGTCTCTGGAGAGTACTCGCATGAATTCGTGATTTCCATGAGTTCTCTCCCCCACCGTCTCTTTTTTCACAGTCTCAGTTCATTAGCACCACACATTCATTAGGTTCTAATCTCCTGTTATTTCACCCCTCCCACCCAGAGTCAGGTTTTTCTGCTAGGCTTGGGGCCGGTGCCGACCCGAGGTCGCCCTGCTTATGACGTATTCCAAAATGGCGCCTGCTCTTTGTCTTGCTCACCTTTGAGAGGTGAGCGGAGAGAGAGAAGCTCGTGTCCGTATGGGTCACTTTTTTTTTTTTTTTCCCTCTCTCTCTCTCTCTTCTAGTTAGCCTGGTGAACTTTTCCCCGCAGGGTTTCAAGCCTTGTTCGCTCTAGGCTCCCTTTTCCACTTCCCTGCTGGTAATTCGGGCTATTGATGTTCTGCTCACCTCGCGTTCCAGCGCTGGTGTGTTGAATCTGCTGCTGGTGTCCCAAACTGCGGGCTCCCACGCTCTCCACGCAGGTCCACTGTGAATCTCCAGTTCCGGAAGGGTTTTCTCTGCTGTATCTTCCCCTACTCTTCCTTGAACCTGCAGTATCTCCACTTTTATTAAACTGTCTCTCCCCAGACTATCGGTGTGCTCCCTTCCTATTCCGCCATCTTGCCGCTCTCCCCAAGGCATTTAATTTCATAAAGAAAAGAGATTTATTTGGTCCATGGTTTTGGAGGCTGGAAGTCCAAAAGCCTAGCGCAAGCTCTGATGAAGTCCCTGGCGGATGGTGGAGGGGAAGATCTCAGAGCAAGGCAGGAAGCAAAGAGAGAAAGGGTGGGATCAGGCTTGCTTCTTGTATAACAGCGCTCTGTTGAGATCTCAAGGGTCACGTAGGAACTACCTTAAACCCTTTCAAGGACTTCCCAGCTAGGCCCCACCTCATGAGGCTTCTACAGCATCTCCCAGTGCCTCCACCCTCAGGACCAGGCTTCCTAGTGCATGGACCCATAGGGATACCTAAACCACAGAAGGAGGCAACTTAATTTAAAATTAAGAGTTAAAAAAAGGACTGATAAGCTGACCTCAATAGGCAGTAAACATTCCTTTAAAAATGGGCAAAACTGCCTAGGATTCATGAGAAGGGAACTAAAATAATTCAAAACAGAATGGAGAACAGTAAATAAACAGGAAGGATTACCATTTTCATCTGAAGAGCAAGATGGCAGCTTGGAGCACTTGGGGACATGGCAACGTTATTATGGTAGAAAAGATGTTTCTCTCCTCATTCCAACCTTGCGTTGGGGTAAGAATACTGAAAGGAGAGCAACCTAAACTACAAATGCAGATGAGTCATCTGTCCACGGTCTGGTCTCCTCTCTGTAATCTTGGTTCAGATTGCCTGCTTGAAGTGTTTCCTGTTCAAGTTCCACAATCAGGTAACTTGGTGAAAACCCCTTACATACAGAGTACAGAAGGCAGAGTGAAGATGAGCAGACCTAGAAATAAAGCAGGTGAGGGGTTGTTCTCACATCAGTGCATCGCTAGCTGATTGATGCTTATTTCACTATCTATAAAATGCAAATAATATTTGTAAAAATTTTTCATCACAAAACATTCTCCTTGACTCCTTCCCAAAAGCAGCCAACATAATCAATTTGATTGCCAGACATCAGGCATTTTTTCTCTATCTAAGTATGCATTCACATGTGTACATACACACACACAGAGGGATATATATATCCATATATATAAATATGGATGTTATCTTTCATTTGCCTTTTGGCAATATGATAGAAGAGTATTCCCCATATCTATTTTAATCACCATCTACTCATTTATCAAGACCTGGCTCAGATGCCATCACTCTCATAAACACCTTCCCTAAACACTGGAAAGTAGCTTGTGCACATCTCAATTACCATAGACGTGTGTCCAAATCTATCTTCTTATGTTGATTACAGTGACTTTTATCTTACAGTTATTATTAGTGGACATTGTCAGCTCTGCCTCTCAGTTGAGAACAAGGCCAAAAAGCTGTGTCAAATTTGTCTTTATGTCTCCCTCAGGCCCTTGTTTTAGTAGCTTTTGCATAGTTGGGAGGTAATAATGTATAAAATACATAAATGCAAGAAGAAAGAAGGGATGAATGGACCTCTATTCTAAATGAATAGTGTTTTTTGTTACATATATTTTGATTTATTCTGAACAGACTCTGAGAAAACAGTGGGTATGAAAAAGAAGTATCAGGGGGTGGGCATCTGTTTAAGATAAGGTGCCTACACCATACATCCTAGTACGTGGATTTGACTCTTGGCTCCAGCTCCTGATTACCTCTTTTTTCCTTTTTTTATTTCTTTTTTATTTATTATTTTTTTTGACAGGCAGAGTGGACAGTGAGAGAGAGAGAAAGGTCTTTGTTTTCCATTGGTTCACCCCCAATGGCCGCTGTGGCCAGCACACTGCGACTGGCACACCGCGCTGATCCGAAGCCAGGAGCCAGGTGCTTCTCCTGGTCTCCCATGCGGGTGCAAGGCCCAAGCACTTGAGCCATCCTCCACTGCCCTCCCGGGCCACAGCAGAGAGCTGGACTGGAAGAGGAGCAATCAGGACAGAATCTGGCCTCCCGACTGGGACCAGAACCCGGTGTGCCAGTGCCACAGGCAGAGGATTAGCCTATTGAGCCACGGGCACCGGCCCTCTTTCATCCTAATGCAGATGCTGGCTGGGTTTTTACACCCATGTGGGAGACCTGAGTTGAGTTCTTGGCCCTGGTTTGACCTGGCACACTCCTAGTGCCTGCAGGCATTTGTGGGAGTGAACCAGTGGATGGAAGCTCCATTTGTCTTTATCTCTCTCTCTGTCTCTCCAAAAAATAATTCCATTTTTTTCCCATGAGTACAGGGACCATCAGTCAGAAGAAAATCTCATGTAAAATACATCCCATAATTCATGTACCTAATTTATGTGGAGGGAAAAATGTGATTCTAACTCATTATTATTTTATTCTATATTCACCGTGTCTTTTTCAAAGAGTTATTTATTCATTTGAAAAATAGAATTATAGAGAAAGAAGGAGACATGGAGATCTTCCACCTGCTGGTTGGTCCTCCAAATGATCACAACAGCCAGGGCAGGGCCAGGCTGGAACCAGGAACTTCAGCTGGGTCTCCCCTGTGGGTGCAGAGGTGTCCCCACGGCTGTTTTCCAAAGCACATGAGCAGGAAGCTGAATGGGAAGTATGGCAGCCAGGACATGAACAAACACCGGTATGGGATGCTGGTATTGCAGGTGGCAACTTAACCCACTACGCCGCAATGCCAGCCTCTATAGTCAATGTATTAAGCACTATGATAGCATCGGAAACACTGAGTTCAAACTCTGTGTAAATCATTATATTTGTGAGTTCTTAAAATTCATGAAGATGTTCTGAGCTTCAATTTACTCATCTCTAAAATGGGCTTCATAGCTTTCCTACAGGTAGTATGATTGTTTTTGCAAGAGTTGTTTGCTAGATGCCTATCGTGAGTCAGGCACAGAGCTATAGACACGTGCATTGTGGGAAGCACAGGAAATAGTGCATGTGAGCACATCCTCAGAATAATGAATTACGTATAATCCATCACGAAGTACTGCCATACACTTGTGAGAGTCAGTTCTGCTGTTTTAAAAATGAACAATGGAGTATATACCTTGGATTGAAAACTTTTATTCCATTTGACAAAACAAGCTTGCTGTTATGGTAGGCAACTTCTCTGATCCACAAACTAGATATTTTCCGAGACCCATGAGTTGTGTTGACTCAAAAACCTGTATGAGCATGGGCATTTCTATAGCCTGTTTCCATTATTCCTATTTACTGTTTTGTTAATTCAATCACCTTTAACCACTACTCATAAAATAAAGGAATAAAGTTAGGAGTGGTATTACCATTTTCTTTATTACATATTGAGCATTGAGTATTTGGAAAATACTATGTTTAAAGTCATCCCAAAATTAGACCAATGAGTAAAATAGAAAATATTGAGGCCTTACAGAATTTGCACCCATTTTGATAGGTAAGTCTCTGCCCCTGGAGTTCTCAGGAGGAAAAGGAAAAGCCCTTTTTACTCTATCATGTTGACCTTTGAGTCTGAATTAACGCAGTATCAGTGGCAAAATCTGAACTGTAAAATGAATCTGTAGGATTAAGGGTTTAGCTGTTGCATGGCTAAATGGGTCAAGCTCTCTTAACTGATGGATTTAACCGATGCCACCCAAAAGATGAAAAGTTTAGATTTAGACAAACCTGCCAGGTTTCAATATTTCTAGTTTATCACACTTTTTCCACAGACTCACAACCTCTCAAGTTTTGAAAGGAAAAAAAAAATAAATTCACACTTCCAGCTTCTTGTCTGAGCCAGCCTTATTAAAAAAAAGTGAGCACTCAGTCTCACTGTGTCTAATGGCTCAGGGAAGTGTGTGGTTGTATTTGGTAACTGGAGTTTGGGAAATACAACAAGTACCACTAATCTGCCTTCAACCACTAATTAAGGAATTATTATACTTAATTCATTCTAAGTTCCATGAATGCTACAAGATATACTGAACTTTTAAGGAGAATATGAACTTCTTCACTTGCCAGATTTGATTCACAGGGGCTAGAAATCAAGACTATATTGGGCCTCTATTAATCACATGTAGAACATTTTAATAGGATCAACCAGTCTGAAAGTGAATTCAATTTCTTGTAACCTTAAGAATAAGGAAATGCTTTGACACATTTATCAGCTGATGCAGGCAGCCAGTAAATGGTTATCTTTAAAATAGGAATCTCATATTCAAATTTGACTTCTGGAGCCCACACTGATGCTTATATGATTCTGCTCGATGCTTCACACACTTGTCGTGCACCTCACCCTGGTATTCTTCACAAATGCAAAACCTGAGGAGTCCCCCCCCCCCCACCTCACCCCACTGATGTTCTTGTTTCTCTACCAATTTGTTAACAGTGAAAATTGGAGTTAGATTTGATGGACGCCCTTCATTTTTTTTAATCTGACATAGGTAAGCACCTAACTCTGAATACTGGGAAAATTATCTTTATAAAAGCTTTTCTCTTAAAAGGGCAAGATCCTCTGGTGGCCATGATGTACCTGCCCCTGCTCTTGTCACCCTACTCTAAGGGAAAGTGTAGATGAAGGCACACCCCCCCCCCCTTTTAATTTCCACAAAGTGTGTGTTCTCCTGCTTGCGCGTACATTGCTGCCTAATAAAATAATCAGCTGGTATGCAGTGGGGGAGTGGCAGAGCAAGAGGGGAGGAACAATCCTAAAAGGTCTATTATCCTGTCAATATGCGCGCAGAACTCTCATTAATGTTAATTAGATTTACCCGCCAGTACAAAGGGGAGGCTAGACCTTAAACAGCAAGTTTGAAAAAACCTATCTAGAAATGCAAAACATAGGGAAAAAAATGAGAAATCATTCCTGCCTCCAAGCAACCTTAACTTGTGTAAAAGACATTTATGTGGCCATTAACCCAAGCAGAAATTGAACTTGTCAGCATTACATGCAGAATGCATATAAGGGTAACTGTTCAAGAACAATCTCTCAAATGAATTAAGTACAAACTGGATTTATTTCTAGGCAGTCGGCATACTCTGTCCATCATCTTCCTAATAGAACAACTGCAAAAGGTTTAGGTTTTATGGATCTTTTATTTATGCTTGCCTTTAAGGTGGAAGACTAGATATCAAAAGAAAGAACTCCTGTTGAAGATCTGGCTTATGAATAAAACCATCTTTGGGTCATCTTTATCTTTTTTCTTTGTCACAGAGCCCATTTCCAATCCATCACACAACCCATTATTTTCCTTAACATAAATTTAAAACAAGACGACTTTTCTTCACCTATGCCGCTACCATCCTGTCCCAACTCAACATATGTCCCCCTGCTTATTGTAATGACTGTAACTTGGACCCTGTTCTTTCACATTGAAGCCAGAATAGCCCTTTGAATAGGAAAATCCAAGCCTTCCCTTGTCAGTTATCTGCTTCCAGGGCTAACTGTCCATCCCACTCGGAGTGAAAACTTCATAGTGCTCCTTCCAGGGAGCCCACACCCACTCACCTCTCCCCGTGAACCTCCCCCCTGCCCGTCCCTCCTCCTCCCATGCCTCCAGCCCCTAACAGTGAAAATTGGAGTTAGATTTGATGGACGCCCTTCATTTTTTTTAATCTGACATAGGTAAGCACCTAACTCTGAATACTGGGAAAATTATCTTTATAAAAGCTTTTCTCTCAAAAGGGCAAGATCCTCTGGTGGCCTCCCTGCCTCCCTGGTGAACTATGTACAGTCCAGGTGGTCTCTGATCCCAGGACCTGTATACTCACTCTTCCCCTCCCCAAGATGTCACTTCTTTCAGGCCTCTGCACAAAACTCGCCCCCTCCGAGAGGCCTACTCCGACCATCCTAACTCAATAACAACCTCCCTTCTCACGTCCTGGGTCCCCTCCACCTTATCCTGCCATGCCATATTCCACAGCATACAGTACTCTCCTGTGCGCATTTATTGGTAATGCAGCTGTTTTCCCCAGCTGAATGCCAGCTCCATGAGGTATTTTGCCCAAACCAATGCTACTTGTCTGGACGGCACCCTGGGAAGTGCCCCCAAAACTGCAACCCCCCCCCCACAAATGAAGTAAGATATTATTGTGGTCCTTGGGCATGTATTATATTTATGCTCAATTACTAACAGACAATGAACCATTTTCTCAAGCATATGAAAAGTTGTCTGCATTACATGAAGAGATTAATGTAAGAGGATACAGCCAAAGGTCAGCTTTGAAAAATCCTAGCTTGGAAACCATTACTTTCCTTTCCCAGGTTTCTTTATTAAAACCACATATCGTGTGCTTAAAAGTAGCTTTTGCATCAATGCCTTTTATTCTTAAATGCTTTCCTTGAAGCCCACACTCATTGTTTCTATAAATCCAAGTTCGTTCAACAGATGCATATAGATGATAGCCTCTTTTTTTATTTTTGTTAGCCCTGGACTTGGCTCAAAATCGGAGTTGCAAAGAGAAAAGAGCCAGTATCTTCTAGAGTGTAATCAGCAGTGTTAGGAACAGGAGCTTTACATGAGTGTGTAGACCTGAATTATGCAACGTACTAGTTTTTGTGTGTGACATGTTGACAGAGGTTGACACTTAGTGGGTGAGGACCGTGTAGTTGTCAGCTGGCATTAAGACTTGCAGTTCATTCTGCAGTCAAAGTAAAGGAAGAATGACAGAGTCCATATTAGAAATCTACACTCCAGCCCTGCACAGCCTAAAGCATCTCTGTGCACTCTGCAGTAGCCAGTGGCCCCTCTGCTGCCTTGTGCACAGAGGCGGACACAGGAAGCCTACACAGGGTGTCTACTCACTGGTCACACCATAGTGTGTTTTGGTCATCGTCATCACAAAAGGCATGCTTTTTTCCTCATTAGACTTTTATGTACCTCTAAGTGAATCACAATAACATATGATAGAAAATAAGCAAGAGGGGAATCAGGAACAGAATGTGTCTAATGGAAGGGAGGTTAGTAGTTCCAAGAAATGTAATAACAAGCTGATAACCAATGGTAAGGTTCCTGGGATGGGAATCTTCGCCAAATTCTGTAGAGTTCTTTAGTGCTTGCTGCCTGTCTACCAGGATGTATTTTTGTGTTGTTAAAAATACTTATTTGAAAGTCTACAGTATTACCCTTTTATATTATATAGTATTATAGTCACAGAATTAGACTTTTTAAAGAGCTGTGGTTTATTTCATCCTTGTCATAATGCCTATCATGAGTAAAGCAAGCTTTTAAACTCATAAAAATAATTAGGGATGTGATCTGTGGAAGTACTTCTATATTGTTATAAAGCTATTTGTGTTGCATTTCTTTTGGAAGTGAATCACTATGTGTTTCTAAATTGGGGACTTTTTCTTCTTCTAAATCACAGAGGTTGTGCTTGCTTTGTTTGTATAATGAATAAGAGCCTTATCTGGAAGTTGTCGCATAGCCACACTCCGTTTTAGGTAGACTTGGAAATTCAGTTTCTCCTTTCTCTTCTAAGTGAATGAATAGACTGAGGAAGTCTTCTACCTGTCTGATGCCGTAATTGAATTACTGTACAACACATTAAGCAAAGGAAATTCGGAGAAGCAGGCAATTGAATTATGTTCTCATGTTCTGGAGAGTAGGCTCTTCACAGACAAAGAATAAGGAGACAGTGTTGTGAAATGATGGGCGTCGATAATAGGAAGGGAAGAAAAAAGACCAACTCACTAATCCTTCTACTAGGCCATCCCTCAAAGGCTTGAAGCTCAGACTTGGTTTACATAGTTTCCTCTTTCGATTGCTTCCAAATCAAGAAATAATCAGGGTGAAGGATGTGTGAGATCAAGATGTCAAAATGCAAGAATGTGGGGCTGATGTTGTGGAGTCACAGGCTAGGATGCCACCTGCCATGCTGGCATCCCTTATAGGCACCTGTTCAAGTCCCTGCTGCTCCACTTCCAATCCAGCTCCCTGCTAATGTGCCCCAAAAAGCAGTGAAAGACGACCCTAGTACTTGAGCCTCTGCACCCGTGTAAGACACCCAGAAAAATCTGCTGGCTCCTGGCTGCCGCCTGACCTAGCCCTGGCTGTTGTAGCCATCCGGGGAGTGGAACCAGAAGATGGAAGATTCTCTCTCTCTCTCTCTCTCTCTCTCTCTCTCTCTCTCTCTCTCTCTTTCTGTGTGTGTTTCATTCTCTATTTTTTCTCTCTGCCTTTCAAATTTAAAATAAAAGATCCAACTGTGTGAACAGAACTCCTTAGTTTTTCTTAAAGGAGGACCTTCAAGCAGAGGGTCCATGGAGTGTTAGAGTGAGCATCAGCCACAGGGAATCCAGAGCGGAGATCCGATCATCTGAACTTCCACCTCTTTGCTAGGAAAGGCACAGTACACAGTGCTCAAGACGCTTCTTCCCTCCTGGCAGGGCCTTTTAGGCCTGGACCTTGGATACACACGTCCGGTAGTCATCCGGAGCTTGGCTCTGCAGGGGCTCCTGGTGCTAGTGATTTCCCAGGCTTTGTCTCTTTTGAACTCATTTGACTCACACTGTGACACTGAAACACACATTGCTTTATTTTTAATCTTTATTTTGCAAATATAGTATAGTGGGGATATCTCATTAATGAGAGCAGTTGCTACATGTTGTGTCTTTATCAATTGCTTAGTGCTCTCCTTAGCACTCTATAACTACTATGAAATGTAATCCTTAGGATAACCTCATGAGGGTGATGCCTTCTTATTATATGTGGTATGGATGATGATGACGACAACGGCGATGGCAACGACCACAGATGTCAGGACCCCACACTTAGGTGCCTCAACACAGAGGAAGAATATTTTATGTAGCTACACTGTGCTGTATGTGTGTGAGAGCATGCATGAGCGCACAGATACCCCTTCCTCACCCCCATCACATACGTTTCCTAGGTTGCTCCCCCACCAGCTCTGTGCATGCTGTAAAATGGCAACAAAACAGCACTCACTCAAACTTGCTTCCACATTCCCGAGGTAGAAAATCATGTGCGTGAAGGAATTTTATAAGCTATGAATGGCAACAGAAACTCAGGATTATGTTTTTATGCATTTTATTCAAACTTATTAAGGCATAATTTACAAATAATAAAATTCCCTCATTGAAGTTTATGGGAGAACTTCAAAATGTTCATGGAAAATAAAGTTAAAAGTTTATTTTGGTGCAAAAAACTTCTGGAACTACATGCATAGTTTTTTCATAATCTGTATTTTCCATGAAGTTCTAAAAACATTCTTGTATATTTCAGTGAGTTTGAGCACACCAAGTGAGCCCTACCATGATCGAGACACAGAATTTTTGTCATTCCAAAAAGTTTTCCTGTGAGCCTTCTCCCAATGCTCCCCAGCCCTCCTCCCAAGCTACCACTGCCTTCTGTCACTGTAGGCTGGAAGGCACAACTGGTGCCTCTGTCAGGAGAGATTAGATTGATCCCTTCTAGAATTCATTTAAATAGACTTACTCTGGATATGTGTCCACGTAGTTGCATGATTCAGCAACTCAGGTGTTTGTTTACTATGTTACTTGCTTGTGGGTACTTTCAGTTTTTTTCTAATTCAAACTGTGAATAGAGTTGCTGTGATGATTTGTGTACAAGTTTTTGCAGGGGTAAATGTTTTCATTCTCTTGGTTGAATACCTAGAGGTGGAATTGTTATGTCATATAATAGGAATAGGTTAGCTCTTCAATGCTGAAAACATGGTTTTCAAAGTACTTGTTCACTGTTCCATTTCCACAGAATTCTATGAAAGTTCCAATTCTGTACAACTTCACCAAAACTTGGTATAGTTAGTTTTTAATTCTAACATTTTACTGGATGTATAGAAATAACTCATTGTGGGCTTAACTTACTTTTCCATTTTGATTTATGATATTGAGCTTTTTTTTAATGTGCTATCTTTTTACTTATAGATCTTTATTTGCAAGTGTCCATTTCTATTTTTGGTGTTTTTTGTTGTTTGTCTTTTATTGATGAATTTTAAGTATTTGTTGTATTTTCTAGTTGTGGCTTGACATTTTTTTGTTGTTGTTAATTTTGATGAGCGTCTATTTTGACAAAGCATTTATCTTTTAAATTTTATGGTTTCTTTTTTTTTGTATTTTAAGAAATAGATGTCTATCCCAAAATCATGAGAATTTTCTGTATTCTTTCCAGAATTTTTATATTTAAATCTGTTTAGTTCTATAACTAGTATAGTTCTATATTTCAAGTTAATTTTTGTTTATAGTATGTAACAAAAGATGAGCTGCATTTTTTCTATGTGCCATCTGTAGTTTTTCCAGTACTGTTTTGAAAGGAATGTATTGGCCAGCGCCGCAGCTCAACAGGCTAATCCGCCTGTGGCGACGGCACCCCGGGTTCTAGTCCTGGTTGGGGCACCGGATTCTGTCCCGGTTGCTCTTGTGACTCGGGAAGGCAGTGGAGGATGGCCCAAGTGCTTGGGCCCTGCACCTGCTTGGAAAACTAGGAGGAAGCACCTGGCTCCTTGCTTCAGATCAGTGCGGTGCACTGACTGCAGCATGCTGGTCGCGGTGGCCATTGGGGGGTGAACCAACAGAAAAAAAAAAAAGGAAGACCTTTCTCTGTCTCTCTCTCTCACTGTCCACTTTGCCTGTCAAAAAAGAAAAGAAGAGGGGAGGGGAGGGGAGGGGAGGGGAGGGGAGGGGAGGGGAGGGGAGGGGAGGGGAGGGGAGGGGAGGGGAGGGGAGGGGAGGGGAGGGATGTATTGCCCTGAGTCTGAATTACATCTGTACTATTGTGGAGAACCAATTGACCACGTTTGAATGGCTCTACTCCTTAGGCTGTTAGCTTTAGTTTAAGCATTGTGATAAATGTTGGGTGAGACTTATTTTTAATCTCTTTAACCACTAAATAAGAAGTTATCCTTACAGATTTTGGGCATATTAAACTAAAAAAAAAAATGGTTTTCTTATCCCAGGACATTAATGATTATAAGATTTGAAAGGATTCTTATATTTTCAATTAAGAGACTTCTGCTGATTATTCTGTTTGTGGGAGAGGAAGGCACAACTTACTATTTTTTTTAAAGATTTATTCATTTGTAAAGCAAAGTGACAGAGAGAGAGAGAAAGAAAGAGAGAGATCTTTCAACTGCTGGTTCGCTCCCCAGATGGCTACAATGCCCAAAGCTGAGTCAGACCGAAGCTAGGAACTAAGAGCTTCATCCAAGTCTCCCATGGAAGTGAAAGGGACCCAAACACTCGGGCCATCTTCTGCGGCTTTTGCCAGGCTATCACCAGGGAGCTGGATCTAAAGCGGAGCATTTAGGACACAAACTGGCGCCCATATGCGATGCTTGTGTCAAAGGTGGTGGCTGTATCCACCACACCACATTGCTGGCCCCTAGAGTTCATTATTTTTGTGAACATTTCTGGTTTGTCTTCTCACCTGCTTTCTTGTCATTTTCGTTCACAGAGGGAGTAGCTAATTTAATTGATATGAAACTGACACCCAAGCCTCTCTGAACTAGTAACATTTGGTCCTACAATTGAAAGGAGAAAATGAGTCAGGAACAGGAATTTAGGACAGTCTCAGGCTAAAAGATAGTAAGTGGGAAGA
Source organism: Sylvilagus floridanus (assembly GCA_949820135.1). NCBI lineage: Eukaryota > Metazoa > Chordata > Mammalia > Lagomorpha > Leporidae > Sylvilagus > Sylvilagus floridanus. Next base: position 60,354,596 of record OX463242.1, read on the forward strand.
CTTGAGGCCTTCTTGCCATCTGGAGAGAGTTTCTGCAGTAGAATTTCTACAGTTGGGACCAAGCTTGGCGACAAAGGCCGGTAAGATAGAGGATACCTTCCAATACCACACCTGTTTGCAGAGAGGCAAAGGGCATGTGTTTGGAAAGTATATTAGGGTACAGATAATGAAAGGATTTGGATACTATATTTTTTTAAGATTTATTTTATTTATTTGAAAGACAGAGTTACAGAGAGAGGTCTTCTATCCACTGGTTCACTCCCAAGATGGTCACAACAGCCAGAGCTGTGTCAGTCTAAAGCCAGGAGCCAGGAGCTTCTTCTGAGTCTCCCACACAAGTGCAGGGGCTCAAGAACTTGCGCCATCTTCCACTGCTTTCCCAGGCCATAGCAGAGAGATGGATTGTAAATGGAGCAGCTGGGACTTGAACTGGCACCCATATGGATTTCTGGCACTTCAGCTGGTGCCTTTACCCTCTATGCCACAGTGCCAGCCCCTTCCTGGGGTCTCTTATAAAGCACTAATTCCATTCATGAGGGCACTGTCCTATGATATAATCACATCCCAAAGTCCCCACCTCCTAACACCTCACCTCGGAGGTTAGGACTTCAACATATGAATTTGAGAGGAACATAACATTCGAACCAGAGCACTTGGCAACCGAAATTTAAGAAGGATAATTCATTTTTAAAAACTGATTCATGTTATCATAATACCCCGTGAGTGACTTTAATTTGCAGTGGACACCCGGGACAAAAATTGTACGCCCATCTCTGGTGCTGTGAATCTCTGCTCCTTCACATTGGATATTCCAAAAGGGCAGGCGCGTTTTTAAGTTTGATTAACTGTTATATTCCAAGTATCTAGACATGCGCCCAGCATACAGTGGGTACTTGGTAAGTGTGGGAGAAATGAAAAAATCATCTTCAATCTGAAAAAATGTTTTATAACATGTAGGATCATCATCATTGTGCCAGAGGATTACAAAATGTTTCCCTGGTTACTTGCACAGATGCAAAGGAGTTATCACTTGGCATCCATCTTCCCAAAGTTAAAAACTTAATGGGGGATGGGGAATGTCCTAGCCAAAATAAAACAAAACCAATCACCAGTGCTACACTGCCTGATAGAGTTCAGATGGTGAAGGCGTTTGCTTTATGAATGGTCTTGCAGATGTGTTATGTTTATCTGGAATACATAAAGTTTAGATTATTAGGCAACACATATTTGTTCATCCAAACCCTTTATTTAGAGGATCATAAGTTATACGAGTAAGGAGAGCTACTGCTCTAGGATAGTATCTAACACAATGCACAGGACTGGTCAGGGTTTTGAAAATGCTAAGTGATAACATAACTTAGTAAATCTTTTGAAATAAAGGTGTTTGGAAAGCGATGCTTTTGGCTCATTTACTTCACTTGGCATTGCTGAAATGAACTCTCTCTGGTGTAATCTGGCATGGCAGCACTAGATGCCAACGTTCGTGTTGCATTATGGATGTGTCAGGCCGTTTGCTCTAGTGTAAATCCACATAGACTATACAAAGATTGCTGTTCTGCATAGTTTATTTTGTCTCTCGGCCATAGAGCACTAAGCCCTGGACATTATTGTGTACAATGGGTTTTGAATTCCATGCCCATGGACCACAGCCAGCATCACACACGGAAGTTAATGACCGATTGTTATCTTAGCCCATAGCTTGCATTCCTTTTGATAAGACTATTTCAGCAAGGGGGTGGATCACAAAGTACAGGATTAATTAAGGTCAAATCCCAATGAAACGTGCCATCTATTTTCTCGAGGAAAGAAGTTGGAGGAATCACAGGGTGAATTTTATAAACTAAAACCCAATTTTAAAAATAATGTTTAATTAAACTTGAAGCTTAATTTCCTTCTTGTTTAAAGAGACAGGATAGTAATGCAGCATAATCTAAATGTGCCAGTGTTTCAGCAGACAGGAAACATTTTTCATTGCTGTGAACTACTATAATTTAGAGTGGTGATGAACCCCCTGAACATCCTCACGATCCAGGCACATCTAAATCGTGCAACTATGCTGACACTAGTTTATGAACGTCTGACGCTAAAAATTGGTCTCTGGGAAACCAATGAATTTGGGCCCAGAGGTGTCCTATTATTTAGAAATGCAGAATTTGAAGGAGAAAACGATGTCAGTCTTGTGGCTAGGCACGCTAATCGTTCGTTGTGATGCTTTGCAAAAATGTTGATCCCACTGGGATTATAACTCAGAATGAGGTGGTGCCGAATTTCCAGATTTCATAAAAATCTGTTCTTCTTCAGTGTCATTTTCTCCAAATTATCCCCTGATAATTTTTCCTATCATATTGTAAAGTCAGAAGAAATTAACAGTGACCCTCTGAAAAAAGTAAATTCCATTGAGCTAAATTCCTTTGCACATTTTAGACTTTCTCTTATGCTCTTAGAGAAGGCAAGTTGTACTTAGAGACTATTCTGGAGTGAGAACTTTATATGAAGGGTGTCTTCCTTCATTCCTGAATGTCGATACACAGTCTTGCCTGGTCAGATGCCATCTATGCTAATATGAGCAAGAGTAAACGTACTTCAGAAGGTCCAGGGGAAAATGGAATTAAATGTTAAGTTTATTTTGCTGCAAAATCCATGCATAGTTTTTTTTCATGATACATGTTTTCCACAAACTTTTTGAAGTAGGTAAGTTCAAAGACAAATCACAGGTTTGTAGGTCATTTGGCGGTTTTTTATTTATTTGTCTGCTTGTTTGGTTTGCTTTACTGTTTAGGGTTCTTTTATCAAACAGTAAAAGTTGGCCTTTCCGGCTGCTGGCTAGTTTGTAAAACTATTTGAGCTGTTTGAAATGTAAATATCATTCTAAATTAAAATTAAAGTAATCATACTCATAGTACAGTAATATGAGTACATAATATTTTTCTACTTCAGTGATGCTTTTAAAATAATTTTGTAAAATTCTCAAGGTGTTTGAAGTTAGGCATCAATATTTAGGGGTGTCAGTTTCTGCCCATATGGAATGAGTGGGCTGGTACCTGACTCATAAGATGTATTCCCTGACTTCAAGAAGGGAACTTAATGGCCCTTTTGTGGACCCCAGATCACCATGAGCTTATCCCTAAGAGAAAATCTGGCACACCTGATATTCATCCTGCCTGTGTGTCTTCTAGATTATACATAATAGAAACCAGTGACAAACTCCCTTCAATATCATCATTCCCAAATCTAGCAGAGTACATGTTATGACACAGAATAAAAATGTCCATCAATATTTATTAAACAAGATAATTATCTATTTAAAGCACAGGGTTACCGTGTAATGGAGTGGAAAATGTATATGAAAGTTTTACAAAAAACTGTGCATTTATAGATACTGTATTCATTCATTAACATTATAACTTATAAGAATATCCATAAAGATCCTTCAGAATAAGAATCAGAGCTTTGGGCCGGCGCCGTGGAATAGGCTAATCCTCCGCCTTGCGGCGCCGGCACACCGGGTTCTAGTCCCGGTCGGGGCGCCGGATTCTGTCCCGGTAGCCCCTCTTCCAGGCCAGCTTTCTGCTGTGGCCCCGGAGTGCAGTGGAGGATGGCCCAAGTGCTTGGGCCCTGCACCCCATGGGAGACCAGGAAAAGCACCTAGCACCTGGCTCCTGCCATCGGATGAGCGCGGTGCGCCGGCCTTAGCACGCCGGCCGTGGCGGCCATTGGAGGGTGAACCAACGGCAAAAGGAAGACCTTTCTCTCTGTCTCTCTCACTGTCCACTCTGCCTGTCAAAAAAAAAAAAAAAAGAATCAGAGCTTTGGGTGTTTTTCTTGATTGTTGTTGCTCTGTTGTTAACAATTTAACTTTGGAACCAAGCCTG